>CM060926.1:861414153-864044986 GCA_030737875.1 Allium sativum
TAAAGTGAGGATACATGTGTAATTTCGTATGTTTTGTCCTTAAAACTAATTTGTTAACAATAGTGTCATAAAAATTAATATCTTTTAATGTTTTGTCACTGATATTTTCTTTATCAAAACAATAATTAACCAATTCATATGCATAAATCTAAATCTGTTAGTTTTATTAGTTTTCTCCAATGACTCAGGTTCCAAGCTTTAGATTAACTAATAAAACAAAATAAAAAATGCTTACAACATTCAAAATCACTCAAGACACCGCAGTTTTGTGAACCACTATAATTTAGAGAAAGTGAGAAATATATAAACAAGAAAAAAACACGATTTTCCATTGTAAACATGATGTGCATGAAAGCATCACACTTTACATGTTATGCGCCATGCATTAACACCCTTTTATCGTGAATAATCATTTTCAACAACTTCCCCGTACTCCAATGCCACAAACTAAAACAACAACAACCTTCTAGGACCATAATAATCATACATTCATCCATCGACCTTAATAATCTAGAAAACCAACAAGCGTGCGTGCATCAAAGCCCCTTAGCACCGAAAAACTTCATCAACCCAAACGTAACAGCCATGGCTACCCACCCGCCCACCACCACCCTTAAACAAGACCTCCCCACAGGTGCCCTACCCATGACTGTGTGAAGACTGCAGCAATATGTGAAGTCACGTGCTTTGTTCAATGCATTATTGGTTGGTGCAATGTTTGTGGGCCACTTACTTTTGTGTCCATACTATAAATATAGGTCTCATTTTGCTGTAAGGGTTTAGAAAACAGAGAGAGCCGCCACAAAATGAAAAACAAGGGCAGCAGCCACAAAAACAAAACCTGAGAGAAAGTGTGAGCTGAGTCTTTTTTCTGAAAGCTTTGTATGAGTTCAGTTCTTATGTATTCTCCATTGTGAGGTAATAAATTACTCTCTTTGCCCGTGGACGTAGGCTATTGCCGAACCACGTTAAATCCTTGTGTGTTCTCTTGTTTTGTTGTCTATGTTATTCTGTGCATTATATTGGACTTGTATGTGTTGAGTTTGGCCTCCGCTGCGCCATTAGTCTCGACAATTGGTATCGGAGCTTGCGGTTGCAATCTTTGGATTTGTGTGTTCAGTTTAGTGCACGGAAGGTGTTCGACGAAATTCCTGTGAAGTCAGTTGTTTGCATTTGTGGTTGTTTCTCTTGTGTAATTTGCTTGTGTTGCGACAATGGGTGAATCTAGTCAATCTGAAAAAATAGTGTATCACAGAGCTAGACTAGATGTAGAGAAATTTAATGGAAACAATAACTTTGGTTTGTGGAGAACTGATGTGTCTGATGCTCTTGAGCATTTGGATTTGGAAGCTTGTCTGCGAATAGAGAAACCAGAAGAATGGTCAGACAAACAGTGGGAGAAGAATCAAAGGCTTTGTTTGGCTACGATCAGGGGTTGCTTTGAAGCTGATATCAGAGTGAGCTATCAACATGAGACCTCGCCGAAAGAATTATGGGAAAAACTTGAAGCGAAGTATCTTGTGAAGAATGTGGCGAACCGAATTCATCTAAAAAGAAATTTGTATCGGTTCAATATGAAGAAGGGTGCAACTCTGACTGAGCATCTGGATTCCTTTAACAAACTTCTTACGGAGTTGGTTAATTATGATGAGATCATTCCAGATGAGGAGAAAGCTTTGTGTTTAGTGAATTCTCTTCCGGAGAAATATGAACCCGTGATTAAGTCGCTAATTCATGGCAAAGACAAGCTGATTTATGATGAAGTCGCTACATCATTGCGTAGCGAAGAATTCAGAAAGATGGATAGAGATGATATCTCCAGAGAAGATGGTGGTGATGCTCTTGTAGTGAGAGGCGGAAAATCAAACCATAAGAAAAATGTTGGCCAACATCCTGGTAAGGGTAAAGGATACTCGAAAGCAAAAGGGCGTTTGGCTAAGGATGAATGTGCGTGGTGTCATGAAAAAGGCCATTGGGCTAAGGATTGTCCGAAGGTCAAGGAGCGGGACAGGAAAGGCAAAAGTGCAGCAAATGTCGTCCAGTCCAGCAAAGACACAGGTAATGAGTCAGATTACTCTTTAACCACGTTACCTTCTAACTCTAAGGCAAAAGATGATGAGTGGATACTTGATTCTGGTGCTACCTTTCATGTGACTCCAAATAGAGAATGGTTTTCAAATTTTACGAAGTTTGAGGGCGAAGTATTGATGGGAAATCACAATTCTTGTAGCATTGTGGGCATTGGTAGTATTCGCCTGAAACTGCATGATGGTAAGGTTAGAGAACTGAAAAATGTGAGGTGCGTGCCAAGTATGAAAAAGAATCTGATTTCTTTAGGAATGCTTGAATCCAAGGGATTAAGACTTGATGGCCAAAATGGAGTTATGAAGGTGATTTCTGGAGCTATGGTTGTTATGAAAGGTACACGTCATCACAACTTGTACTACTTAAATGGGAGAACAGTGACTGGGGATGTAGCTACAGCTGAGCAGAGTGAAGTTGCTGCTAAGGAATCTGCAATGCTATGGCACATGAGGCTTGCACATCCAGGTGAGAAATCTTTGAATGCTTTAATTAAGCAAAATCTGTTGAAAGAGCTTGTTGTCTGTAAGTTAGATTTCTGTGAACATTGTGTAAAAGGCAAGAAGACAAGATCTCGCTTTGGTAAGGGAATTCATAAATCTAGTGGAGTTCTAGATTATGTTCATTCAGATGTATGGGGTCCTTCCAAAAATGCTTCTTTGGGAGGTAAGCATTGGTTTGTCTCTTTTATTGATGATTATTCTAGACGTGTATGGGTGTATGTCATGAGACAGAAAAGTGATGTTCTGGAAATATTTGTGAGATGGAAGAAAGCAGTTGAAACTCAAACGGGTAGAAAACTCAAAGTGCTTCGTTCAGACAACGGTGGAGAGTACACAAGTGATCCATTTCACAAAGTATGTCAAGATGAGGGAATCAAGAGACATTTCACAGTTAGAGAAACACCACAGCAGAATGGAGTTGCAGAAAGGATGAATCGTACACTGCTAGAGAGAGTATGTGAAGACCCGTAACTTCCCCGTAAAGGAAAGCGTCGGATAGTTCGAGAACAAACCACAACAGAACGCATATAAAAGAACATTTCATTGTATATTACAACAATGCATCAGATTACAAGAATATACAGAGTACGAATAAATATTACACAGAAATATCAGAGATTTAAATTACATTTAAATACATAGCAGCGGAAAATAATACAATACACAACTAGAAGAGATATACGGATACAAAGCTTTCCGGATATCATTCCAGCTGTAAACCAGGATCCTGTGAATATAAATCTGCAAAACCAAAACTACTAGCTGCCCGTGTCGAAAATAAGGGCACCCAGAGTTTAGGTTAAAACAATAAACTCCAGGTCAGTCATGTGACTGGTGTGAGAACTAAAACAGTTATTATTCTTTATTCTTAAAGTTAGGTAAATCAAGGGACCACGCCGTATAACACGGAACGGGTTTCCTCCCAAGAATACCAGTGCATGAAACAAACAGCGCAATGCTAAATAAAGAAAAATGAAGCTGTTATAAGACCCAGGTCCTATCACACAATGCAAACGCAAGCCGGGGGATAGGGTTTTCCCTTATAACAGCCAAAGAATGCTTGATACGGTTAAAACAAGTCGTTTGATACTATTATAAGTGCATAGTGCATAAAACAACTTCAAATCATAAGTATCAATCATAGGCGGCATGAGCGTCCCATGCCACTATGTCGCCATATATAGGTTTACAAATAAAACCGCAAATGTCACGTATTTGGAAATTGGATTTCCATCTATGAACCGAGGCAAAAGATAGTCCTCAACCGATTCGAGACGCTCTAGCCCGCCCCTCAGGAACAGCCGCAACTGCCCCTTGGATCGTCAGGGCCGGTCCACACGGAGTGGATTATTATGCCTGAACAATACGTCTCCCCACCCTATGGGGTGTAAGTCTGGTCCGTCAGCCGACCAGAATGCATTCGGCCGAAACCGATATAACCGAGGCGCCTCGCAACAGCAACAACCACATAAGTCAAACTCGTCAGGGCGTGTAAAACCACTGACGCCACTTCTAGCTAGAAAGAAACGCAAGTCCTCCCTGAGGTCCGTCTCCCGTTTTTGGTTCATACCTGGTGTGAAACACGCGAGGTAAACGTTACACAAAGCTACGCCACAAAGGCCGTGCTTTGATCATCACCACAAGACTTTGCTTTTCAACAGAAGCCTTGATCATTTGCATCTTAGCATGCCACACAGGCAAACCATCCTATGCAACCGATATCAGTCACACAGAATGAAATCCGATGTCAGACACACAGTCCATTTACAAGTCCGTTCTGGGTCTGAACGAAACCGGAGGCACCTAGTACCCCGCATATCCATCGATCTCCAAGTACGTCTGGACGATCACTAACTGTTTCCATCTTCTTGGGTGTACAGCCCAATCAAGATCATCAGTTATCACCCAAACGACGTGAAGACCTCCGGTCTTCTACCATCGTCTTCATCTTCGACTTATCGTCGTATCAGTTATTCAGAATGGGATAAACCCGGTCTTTCCGAATAACTCGCGTATATTTTAAATAAGTGTTACACAAACACAACATACGCCTCATTCCAATTCATTAGTCACTAACCATAAATTAATCAAGAGAATAATTCCCCAAATATTAACCCCGAAGGCCGAAACCAACATCAGATCAATATCCAGAAAACCATTCTGCTTGGCTAACCGACAGTTAGTTTCTAAATTTCACGTTCAAATCTAATTAAAGATTTAACTATCGCCTGGAGCAAAACTGGTGATACTCCATTTTCGATCTTTTCAATCTAATTAAAGATTCATTAAAACTCCACTCAGTTTTAATCGTTAACTGGGTTAAAGAATCAGTGTCATTTAAAACACGGTTCACGATAAACCCAAAATCACATTCATTAATTATCGGGTTAAAGAACAAGTGTTATTTAAAACACTGTTCACGATAAGCCCAAAAATCAATATCTATTCAATTCCAATTAAATATTATTTAATTGGTACACTTCATTAAATCTAAATAAAAAGATTTAATCTTTTCTCAACTGGGTTCAAGAATAGTGTTAGTGAAGACACCATTCACGACAAACCCAAATCACATTCGATATTCAATACAAGGCTCTGAATAGAAAATATATCGGCTTATATTCAATATCGAATTCTACGACTAACAAATGTCGTATTGGAAATAACGATATCAATATATATCTTTCAAATTTCCATAACAACACCTGTATAATCACGAATTCCAACATCGAAATATTCCGAAGACAATTTCGATTCAAATCCACTCCAATGCAATCATTGGAAATTTTGGTTATTTTTAAAACCCTTTTCGAATTCAATTTATTTATTTAAAAATAAATAGGATTATAATTCTAGTTCAAAACTAGTTCATTTCGATAAAAATTTATTTTTATCTTTTCAAGTATGGAGTTTTTCATCCCAATTCTTTCTAAATCATTTATTATGATTTTACACAAATTATTGCTATTTTTAATAATTTTATCAAGGCCCGTACAGTCGATTTCCATCAATGGCCATCGAACTGCACTTACAGCGACCTTTTTTGAATTTGATTTGGACATATCTCCAAATCCAACCGTTAGATTTCAAATTTCTAACATTCATTAGAAAGCTCTTTTCGATACGAACCCAACGGTTCCGGTTTTAGGAGAATCCGACGGTCGGATCTCCCGTAATGCCCGTTTGAAATAAATGGTCGAAATTCGCGAACTGCCGCGGCGTGGCGCGTTCTATTCAGGCCATTATATTATATATAATATATATATAATATATATATCGTCGATTTCTATTTAAAACGAATTATATAAATAGTTTTGAATTCGTTTCAAAAACATTTTCAACTTCCATTTCAATTCAAATCAAAATTGAATTCTTCTTTATAAATTCGTTTTAAAATCCATTTCTATTCAATTCAAATTTCAATTCAATTTGAATTTATTTCACTTCGCTTTCAATTCAATTCGAATTCGTTTTCAGTTCAATTCATTTCGAAATCGTTCTCAATTCAATTCATTTCGAAATCGCTTTCAATTCAATTCCTTTCGAATTCGTTTTCAATTCAATTCATTTCGAATTTGTTTTCAATTCAATTCATTTCGAATTCGTTTTCAATTCAATTCATTTCGAATTCGTTTTCAATTCAATTCACTATTAGATTCCATTATTTTTGGTTTCACTAAAATCCGGATTATTTTGCACCCGGTACATTCAATTGAAGTTTGAAATCGAATTATCGAACTACCGCGCCATTTTCAATTCTATTTATAATTATATATAATTATTTATATTCTAACGACGACGTGTATAATATAAACGTTCGAATTATATTCAAAATAGATTTCACGTCGATATTATTTAAAATAATCTATTTTAAATAATCAAAATTCGCTAAAATTGCCAAAATAAAATTTTCAAACTGGCCCAGATTTTCCGGGTTGTTACAGAGTACGATGTATGTTGTCTAATTCTGGATTAGGCAAAGCATTCTGGGGTGAAGCTGTTACTTATGCATGTTTTCTCATCAATCGGTTGCCTTCATCTGCATTAGGAGGCAAAACACCAATGGAATTCTGGTATGGTAAGCCTGCTTATGACTATGATATGATTCATGTATTTGGTTGTCCTGCTTGGTTTCATGTGAAGGACAATAAGCTTGGAGTTCGTGCTGTTGAGGCAATATTTGTTGGCATGAAGACTGGAGTCAAAGGGTTCAAACTCTGGGATCCAGTTACCAAGAAAATGATTATAAGCAGGGATGTTACGTTTAATGAAGCTGCTATGCTAAAGCCTAAGAGTTCTCATCAGGTGGAGAATGCGAGCAGTAATTGTGAGAATCTGCAACGTGTGAAGTTTGATATTGTTACACAAGTCCCAGATGAAACTGTACCAGTGGGACCAGCTTCTGAAGAGGTGACAGATTCAGTTGTTGAAACAGATGAAGTTACGGTTGACCGGGGCAGTGCTGATGATTCCGAAGATGGGTTAGAAACAGAGGCTGAGAGAAGTGTTCCAGAGTCAATTGCTTCTAACAGACCGAAAAGGGATATCAGGAAACCAGGTTGGTTTCGAGATTGTGTAACTTATGCTTTACCAGTTACTGAAGAAGGAATTCCTGAGACGTACACACAAGCCGTTCATAGCGTTGAGTGTGAAGAATGGAAAGAAGCTATGAGTGAAGAAATGACATCTCTTCACAAGAATGACACATGGGTTCTTGCCAAGCTCCCTAAGGGCAAGAAAGCGATTGGATGTAAGTGGGCATATGCTAAGAAAGAAGGAGTGAAGAAAAATGAGATTCGCTACAAGGCAAGGCTAGATGCAAAAGGCTATGCCCAGAAGGAGGGAATTGACTACAATGAAGTATTCTCTCCAGTTGTGAAGCACTCCTCTATTCGTATTTTGTTAGCCTTGGTAGCGCAGTATGACTTGAATCTGGTTCAGATGGATGTAAAAACAGCGTTCTTACATGGAGATCTAGATGAGGAGATCTATATGACTCAGCCAAATGGATTCAAATCTCCTGGTGAAGACGATCTGGTGTGTAAGTTGAAAAGATCGTTGTATGGACTGAAACAGTCTCCGAGACAGTGGTATAAACGATTTGATCGTTTTATGTTAGGCCAAGCGTATACAAGAAGCCACCATGATCACTGTGTATATCTGAAGAAGCTGAGTGATGGTTCTTTCATTTATCTGCTTTTGTATGTAGATGATATGCTGATTGCATCTACTTGCAAGTCTGAGATTGAGAAGCTGAAATGTAAGTTGTCAGCTGAATTTGAAATGAAAGATCTTGGAGATGCTAAGAAGATTCTTGGCATGGAGATTCAAAGAGACAGAATGAAGGGCAAGGTGTGTTTATCTCAGAAGACATATTTGAAGAAGGTTTTAAGGAAATTTGGCATTTCTAAAGAAACCAAATCTGTAAGTACTCCTCTTGCTGCTCATTTTAAATTAAATGCAACTATGTGTCCTTCCTCTGATGATGAGATTCAATTTATGGCACATGTGCCTTATGCTAATGCTGTTGGGAGTCTTATGTATGCGATGGTGTGTACACGACCTGACATTTCACATGCCGTGAGTATGGTCAGTCGTTACATGCATGCTCCTGGAAAAGAGCATTGGAATGCTGTCAAATGGATTTTGAGATATCTTATGGGAACTATCGATGCTGGTTTAGAATTTGTGAAGGGTATGAACAACAGTCATTTATGTGTTGGTTATGTAGACTCAGATTATGCCGGTGATTTGGATAAGAGACGCTCTACTACAGGGTATGTGTTTACCTTGGCGGGAGGTCCTATATGTTGGAGGTCTATTCTGCAGTCGACAGTGGCTCTATCTACTACAGAGGCAGAGTATATGGCAGTGACTGAAGCTTTCAAAGAAGCTATATGGTTGCAAGGTTTGTTGGATGATTTGGGAGTGGTGCAAGATCAACTTCCTGTGTATTGCGATAGTATGAGTGCCATCCACCTAGCAAAGAATCAAGTTCATCATGCCCGAACAAAGCACATTGATGTGCGTTACCATTTCATTAGAGAAGTATTAACTGAGGGTCATATTCTGTTGGTGAAGATTGATACAAAAGAGAATCCCGCAGACATGTTGACTAAAGTGGTTCCTAGTGTCAAGTTCAAGCATTGTCTTGACTTGATTAATGTTTTGTATGTTTGATGTATGATACCCCGATGGGGTGGAGGTTCTTCGGAACACTGTGAAGTCTCGTTTGCGAGACATTATGATGAACTACGGCAGCTTGATCCTTTGGGTACGTAGGCAACTACTTTGGTGGTGCAGCTGGATATGTGGCAATTAGAGTGCTTTGTGTGTGATCGTCTCATGCTTTTGTGCATGATCCGAGGTGGAGAATTGTGAAGACTGCAGCAATATGTGAAGTCACGTGCTTTGTTCAATGCATTATTGGTTGGTGCAATGTTTGTGGGCCACTTACTTTTGTGTCCATACTATAAATATAGGTCTCATTTTGCTGTAAGGGTTTAGAAAACAGAGAGAGCCGCCACAAAATGAAAAACAAGGGCAGCAGCCACAAAAACAAAACCTGAGAGAAAGTGTGAGCTGAGTCTTTTTTCTGAAAGCTTTGTATGAGTTCAGTTCTTATGTATTCTCCATTGTGAGGTAATAAATTACTCTCTTTGCCCGTGGACGTAGGCTATTGCCGAACCACGTTAAATCCTTGTGTGTTCTCTTGTTTTGTTGTCTATGTTATTCTGTGCATTATATTGGACTTGTATGTGTTGAGTTTGGCCTCCGCTGCGCCATTAGTCTCGACAGACTGCCCCTACCGCACCAAACACCAGCAAAGCCACCGTGACCGCTGCCGCCACCACCCCAATCCTCACTTCATAATCACTTATAAACCCTGCAGCTAGCAAGGGCACCATAGCCCCAACGGAAAATGCCAGTGCGGACGCCACTGCAGCCTGAAGCGGATTCGGCAGTCTCTCCCTCTCCTCATTGTTTTCCCTTTTCAGCTGCGCCACTTCTATGTCGTATTGCGAGTAAACCGATACGAATTCCCCTATTGCCATGCTGCAGGCGCCGCCTACTAAGCTTGCAAATCCCGATAAAATCATGGCTTTTGGGTCTTCTTTTATGGCGCCTACCCCCATCATTATAGATGCGGTTGAAAGCAGGCCGTCGTTCGCTCCTAAGACCGCTGCTCTGAGCCACAGCGACCGTTGAATGTAGTCCACTGTTTGGTCTTCGTCTGAACCATTAACTGTGATTTTAGTGTCACTGACTGCCATTGGTATATATGTGCTTAAGAGTGATGTTTGTAATTTGTATGTATGTTGCACTGGTATGTAGAAACTGAGAGGGAGTAGCTATTTATAGAGCCATAACAAAGGTGGTGGAGCCACTTGTCTGAAATTTTTAAATGGTTTATAACATTATGTGTTTGCGTATCTGTGTTCCTCGACCACATCGGTAAGTTCGATCGATCAAGTATTTTTAAGTGTGTATTATATCTTTCAACAGGTTCATCAATGCACAAGAAAAATGCCCACAAGAAGTATCAGTTTTTTAAGTTACTTCATTAGAACTGCTGCAATAACTTTTCAAGGAAAATTTTTAAGCATGAACGTACGAAAAGCAAGAAACATCTGGTAAGAAAATTAATTACTATGGACTGTTTCAAGACCTAACAATATGGCATGATTACACATGTACGAAATTTCAGAATTTTCTTCTATCAACATCTTAGTTAGTTGATAATAATGGTAATATTTGTTTTGTTGATTAATGGATTGCTGAATGTACGAGCACCAATGAAAATGGATTGTGGTTGGAGCATAAGACATAACCAAATGCGAAGGGAGTATGCATTCCACACGACTGACACTCACCCGAATAAAGTATACATCCATATCGTTCTTTTCTTCTATGTATCAAATTCTATAATGGGAGCGAGCTATGTTGAAAGTCATGGTTAGATTGTGATTTCTCCTCTTAATAAACATTTGGTAATGCTGCATTCTGAAGTACTTTTTTGTATGAGCACTTGCTTAACACACGCCAATTTGGATACTTCTATTCAATTACACTTCAGCTTTTGAGTGCAAGGTGCCGCCGATCATAGATTTAAACTCACTACATTTATTAAAAAAAAAAAAAAAAAAAAAAAAAAAAAATCAAATTATTGTCATATAAATTGTAGAAAACAAAGAACTACTCATAAAGACTTATAGGAAAGATTATACACTATGATCAATGTCTGTTCTATATAAGCAGATTAAAAAGTCATTTTAGCCAATAAGGGCTCCAAGTCAAAACACAAGTGCTTATGTCGGTAAGTGAACTTTGCCGGAATGCATGGCATGTATATATTATTTACGCAACATGAAGCAAATTAAGGTCATAGTGACTTCCATATACTAAAGTCTGAGACGACACCACTTAAAATTTCCCCCCTAAAGCTGGATTCGTGCACTAATCATTAAGTTCATTAGCAACCTTTTCGATGATTGCTTCAAAGTTTCTTATGACATGCTAAAACATTACCCAAAATATGCAATATTCTTCTTCAATTTTATCAGTACCAATCTGACCCTCAATCCAGTCAGTGTCTGATCTTGCTTTAGCTTTTTCACCTTTTTTAGCATTTTATAAGTGTCTATGATGCATCAAAACTATTTCGGTCTGCTTCCTAGCTAATTTTTGCCATATTACACAAACATATATATGCTGTATGCATTGTAAACATAGGTGTGCGTGTATATATACATATAGGGGCCGACTATTCGAACACAAAATTAAATACAAGAATAGAGACACAAAGTCTCAACCGCTGGATCTTTTTATGCTTATGTGGAGGAGTATATACACAAACGTATGTATGTATGTGTGTGTACACACACATAAGCACGGCACATCTATGGACACGCACAAATTGTAAAAACATTTACATATGTTATATAAAATCATTAAGAAAATTATGTCACTTTGCTGCTCAAATAAATAATGGGGAGTTGTAAAACAAATTTCCTGGTTTTCAAAAAGAAGAAAAAAAAAAATTGCCAATATTTCAAAGTTTCATTTTTGGCCACATGAACCTTAAATAGTTTGTTTTCATCTCTAAAATGGTTTGCTTGTTAAATAATTTTAAGACACATCAAAATGAAAATGATCACTCTTGTAATCTCCTCCTCCTTAGTCATCAATGACAATAATTGATATATTAGCAAAAACACTTTTCTATCCCTAAGAACGCGTAAAAATGTTGCAACTTAAATGGTATGAAAGTAACATTTATCGAACCCACAATAGTGTTTTATCTTTCCCGTTCGGCGTAAAATTATAACCCTGGAGCAACAAATTGGTATTTCATACATTTGTGGTATATGTGGGTCTACTGATCGCAGTACAGACTAATAAAGAGAAGCAAAAGATGTACAAAAGAAAAGCAAATAGCTATCATACTGTCGTGTATAATTTGCAGATGATGTCTGGGATGATTCCACTTATTGCTTTTAATTGTTTGATTGTGCACAGGCTCCACTAAAATTTACTCACAAGTTGGACTTAAATCTGAAAACTGGATCAATCGGGATGAGTAAATTATATTGTACTTATTAAACCAAATATCAGACATTTGTGCTGTGAATAAAATGAATAAACTATATTATGATACTGAATTGTTCTTGCGTATCTCCACATCTTGGATATCATAAGATAGAACAATATCAGTGTAACTTTTGAAGTGCTGAAAAGGAATTTGAATCACTTCAAAATGTTCTTAGCCAGATGTATATCTTCTAAAACTTAATTTGAGCACATATGCTTCAGCTACTATGCCTGGAGCATTCTGCCTACAATATTCTGTCATTTATATCTATTAAATACATTCTAGCACATATATCATGGTGACGCAACACTAAATAACATGATAAATTTAACAGTGGTTCATGTTTCATATCTGGCACCAATATCATATCAACTCTCTCTCTCTCTCTCTCTCTCCCTCTCCCTCTCCCTCTCCCTCTCTCTGCACAATACATCATAATAAAGATAAAGGCATTCTGGACTCTGCACAATACATCATAATAAAGATAAAGGCATTCTGGACTCTGCACAATATCAATAACTTATCACCGCTTCAGCATATATGAAGACATAGGCCTTGGCCCATTTATGTATTATGTTTCATTTTAGCCTGTTGCCTTTTTGGCGGCTGTATAAGCTGTTGGAAAACTAAACCAAACTTCGCATGCATACTGTGAAGAGTTGTGTTTTGAACAGTGAAAAGCCATACGTGAAAAGGTGGTTGTCCTTTTACTTGAATTAATTTCTAAGTAACGATTGACTGTGTCATGTTCAGTAGTTGCTTGTATTTGGTATAAGGAAGGAACTGAATAAAAAGAAAGTTTGCAATTATAATCTTTCCTCTCCACTTAATTTTACATTAAACAAACTCACTTTTTTTTATCAAACTGGTATCAGAGCAGTTATATGGCAACTTCAAGCAATAATCCTATTTCTATAGTGCCCAAGTTCAATGGTGATAAGTATGATTACTGGAGTTGCTTAATGAAGTTATGCCTTGAGTCTCAGGATCTATGGGATGTTGTCGAAACTGGTGTAGAACAACAAGCACCTGGAGCTCAGTTATCAGAAGCACAGAGAAACACTTTAAAAAAGAAAAAGCAAGATGATAAGAAGGCACTCTTCCAAATTTTTCAATCCATAGAGATTCCTGTTTACGAAGGAGTAAGTAAAGCAAAAAGCTCCAAAGAAGCATGGGAAATACTTGAGACTACATACTCGGGACAAGATCAAGTGAAGAAGGTTCATTTGCAAGCTTTAAGGGCAGAATTTGAGAAACTGGAGATGAAAGATAATGAGAAGATTTCTGAATATTTTACAAGAGTTAATTCTCTTGTAAACCAGATGACATCAAATGGTGAAACACTGGAAACTCAGAAAATTGTAGAAAAAATCCTTCGAAGCTTGCCAAGTAAATTTGATCATATTGTGGTCGCAATTGAAGAATCAAAGGACCTATCATCTTTGTCTGTAGAATGCCTACAGGGAAGCTTGGAGGCTCATGAATTTCGAACCAATCAAAGAAGTACTCATGTTACTCTTTCCAATGATCAAGCATTAAAATCGCATGTTACAAATGCGGATGATAGAAGTTACAACTCACAATATGGAAGAGGCTGTGGACGAGGAAGAGGAGCAGAATGGAGAGGTCGTTCTCATGGACGAGGAAAAGATGCGGTAGTGCCGAAGAAAGAAGAAAGGAAGGGAAATTTCTATGGATCTCAACATGGAAAAGGTCATGATTTCATCAATTCACAAAAAGGTAAAAGAGGCTATGTTGAATGTTTTCACTGTCATAAACCTGGACATAAAATCAATGAATGTTGGATTAAAAATTCAGAACTTAAGAAAAACAAAGAAGTTGGTCATGTGCATAAGCAAAACTTTGAAGACTCACAAGAGACTTTATTAATTGCTACTGACGGAGATGTTGATAATATTTGGTATTTAGACAGCGAAGCAAGCAAACATATGACTGGAAACAAACAATTATTTTCAAAACTAGTTGAATCTAATCATGGACAAGTGACTATTGGTGATGCTAAATCTTATAAAATTCATGGCATGGGAGAAATCAGTTTCAAGACAAAAAGAGGACAAGTTGAGAGGATGTCTGATGTTTACTATGTGCCTGGGCTAAAAAGTAATTTGCTCAGCGTTGGACATTTAATGAAGTAGGGCTTTAGCATTCATTTCAGCAACAAATTATGCATTATGAAGAAAAATAGCCAGCTGATTGCTAAGATTACCATGACCTCAAGCAACCTTTACCCTCTTAAACTTGATGTTTCAGATGGTTCTTGTTTCCTTACATATAATGAGGAAACTTGCAAACTATGGCATGATAGTTTGGCTATCTCAACTTTACAAGTTTGAAGATGATGTCAAAAAGTAAAATTGTTGAAGGCCTGCCCAACATTCAGATGTCAAGCGAAGTTTGTGATTATTGTCAATTCGGAAAGCAACATAGAAACTCTTTTCCGACAAAATCAAAATGGATGTCTCACTCTCCTTTGGAACTTGTCCATACAGACTTATGCAGGCCTATTCAAGTTTCATCTCTTGGAGGTAATCGATATTTTCTTCTCTTTATTGGTGATTATACCAAGAAAACATGGGTTTATTTTGTTAAAGAAAAATCAGAGACTCTTCAATGTTTTAAAGATTTCAAGTCAAGTGTTGAAAACTTTTCAAATTACAAAATCAAAATTTTGAGAAGTGACCAAGGAGGAGAGTATTTATCAAATTTGTTTGAAGAATATTGTCGTGATCATGGAATCAGGCATGAGTTGACAACGCGCTATTCTCCGCAACAAAATGGCGTAGCCGAAAGAAAAAATAGGACTGTTATGGAAATGGCGAGATGCTCAATGAAGAAGAAGAATATGCCAGCCGAGTTCTGGGCGGATGTTGTCTCATGTGCCATCTACCTAATCAACAGGTCTCCTACAAAAAGCTTAAACAACTCTACACCATATGAAG
Source organism: Allium sativum (assembly GCA_030737875.1). Taxonomy (NCBI): domain Eukaryota; kingdom Viridiplantae; phylum Streptophyta; class Magnoliopsida; order Asparagales; family Amaryllidaceae; genus Allium; species Allium sativum. Next base: position 861,429,291 of record CM060926.1, read on the forward strand.
CTTGGTACGGAAGAAAACCAAGTGTTCGTCATCTTAGGACCTTTGGTTGCATTGCTTTTTCATTCATTCCAGGTGATTTGAGGAACAAGCTTGACGACAAATCTGAAAAATGCATCTTTATTGGATATAGCGAAAGAAGCAAGGCTTATAAATTATACAATCCAAAGACAAATAAGATTGTAATTAGCAGAGATGTAAACTTTGATGAAAAGGCTGTTTCAAAAGTTGCGAGTTCATTAAAATGGCAAGTTCTAAAAATACCAGAAGGTGATAATATTGTAGATGATGATATAGTAGATGGAGAGAATGCTGAAGATGCTTTCCAGCAAAATGAAGATATTGAACAAACTAAAATGTCAACCCATGACTCACCATCTCCTCGAAGGAAAAAGACAAAAAGCCTACAAGAACTTTATGAGACAACAAAAGAAATTACAGAAGAAAATCAAGTGTTTTTTTGCTTTCTTTGCAGGTGAATGCCCTATAGCATTTGAATAAGCAATAAAGGAGGATAAATATTGGATCCATGCTATGAAGGAAGAAATCAATGCAATTGAGAAAAATGACACATGGGAACTTACTGACCTACCACCACACAAGACTTCCATTGATGTAAAATGGGTATTTAAAACAAAAATGAATGCAGATGGTTCCATCAACAAACACAAAGCAAGATTGGTGGCAAAAGGATACAAGCAAAAAAGAAAATGAAGACTATAGTGAGGTATTTGTTCCTGTCTCTAGACTTGATACAATCCGCCTTATCATTTCTCTTGCAGCACAAAACGGTTGTAAGCTATTTCAAATGGACGTCAAATCGGCCTTTTTGAATGGTTCTCTCCAAGAAGAAGTGTATATCGATCAACCACCCGGATTTGTTAAGAAAAATGAAGAATGCAAAGTTTATAAGCTCAAGAAAGCTTTATATGGGTTAAAGCAATCTCCACGGGCTTGGTATGGAAGGATTAATGATTATTTTGTGGAACATGGCTTTATAAGGTGTCCGTATGAACACACTTTATACATAAAGTCAAGTTCTAATGGATGTTTTATTATAGTGAGTCTTTATGTTGACGATCTTGTCTTTACTGGGAATAACTTGGAGATGCTGCAAGAATTTAAGCTTTCAATGATGAAAGAATTTGAAATGACTGATCTAGGAGAGTTGCATCATTTCTTGGGAATAGAAGTGAATCAAGGGATATATGGAAATTTTATATTTCAGGAAAGCTATGCAAGGGAGATCCTCAAAAGATACAAAATGGGCCAAACTAATTCTGTGCATACTCCTTGCATTACAGGGCAAAAACTGAGCAAAGAAAAGGGAGGAAAAGTTATCAATCCAACAATGTTTCGTAGCTTGGTTGGAGCCTTGATGTATTTAACAGCAACGAGGCCTGATATTATGTTTGTTGTGAGTCAAATAAGTAGATTCATGGAGAAGCCATGCTCGGAACATTGGGTGGCAGCAAAGAGAATTTTAAGATATATTAAAGGAACAATTGATTATGGAATTTTTTATCCAACAAATGTTCCTGTCAAACTGATCGGGTATACGGATAGTGATTTGGGTGGATGTATTGATGATTCTCGAAGCACTTCTGGGTATGTTTTTAATATTGGCGGTGGAGCAGTCTCGTGGAGTTCGAAGAAGCAACAAGTCGTGGCACTTTCAACAACCGAAGCGGAGTACATTGCTGCCTCTTCAGCTGCATGTTAGCTCATATGGTTGAAGAATGTTTTAGAAAGCATCATGTTCAAGCAAGAAAACCCAACAACGCTCTTTTGTGATAATACTTCAACCATTTCTGTTTCAAAAAATCCAGTCTTACATGGGAAAACAAAGCATATTCGCATTAGATTTCATTTTCTGAGGGAGCTTGTTAACAGTGGAGAAGTTAACCTCGAATATTGCAGAAGTAGTGAACAACTTGCCAATATATTCACAAAGCCTGTAGGAGGATATGAGTTCACAAGCAATGCTGCTACACTAGGAATTAAAAGCAAATTTGGTTTACGGGAGGCATTGTTGGAAAACTAAACCAAACTTTTCATGCATACTGTGAAGAGTTGTGTTTTGAACAATGAAAAGCCATGTGTGAAAAGGTGGCTGTCCTTTTACTTGAATTAATTTCTAAGTAACGATTGATTGTGTCATGGATACTATATATATATATATATATATATATATATATTTCAGTAGTTTCTTGTATTTGGTAGAAGGAAGGAACTGAATAAAAGAAAGTTTGCAATTATAATCTTTCCTCTCCACTTAATTTTACATTAAACAAACTCAGTTTTTTTATCATAAGCAACATTATGTACATCAGTCTATAACATGTTCTGATTACAATAAAATTTACGTTCCATTCTTCTCCATTAATATTATGGTATCAGAGCAAAAGTTCATCTAACGGCATTGATTCAACCTAAAAATCATCGGCTAGTGTTCTAGATCAAAGAAAAGTGGTTGATAGTGTTTCTTTTCTTCTCAATTTGTCATCATTGGAGTAGGTACCCTTCTCTTCTCTCAGCATTGTTCTCATTAGATTTTCTGACCGTCACTGCCTTGCCTAGGTTTGAATCAACAAAGTTTCATCATTTTCTCCCACCTTGGCTGCAGCAACTAGCCATCTGACACATTGTCATCAGTTGACATTAATGGAAAATAGATTGTAAAATGAGATATGTATTATCAAACTGAATGGAATAGGTTATGTACAGGTTCGTCGGCAATATATAATACAATGATGGCAACGTGTTAATAATACAATTAGATAATGGGCCATAGCCCAGCCCGATAACCATATGCATATGATAACCCGATGTAATCAGAGAACGATCTTTATTATCCACCCTCAAATTTATCTAGGGTTTTCATCCTTCCTTCTGCGTCGCCATCTTCTTCAATCTTCATCTCATCTCTAAACTTTGCAAAGTTCCTCAGTGACAAAGACTTCGTAAGAGCATCAGTTCTCTGGAATTGAGCAGGAACATGGTTTACATCCAATTTTCCAGAGGTGTTTTGTTCTCGTACAAAGTACAAGTCGATTTCAATATGCTTTGTACGAGCGTGTTGAATTGGGTTGGCAGATAGCGACACAATGCCCAAATTATCACACCACACCACCGGCCGTTTACTGGGGAGAAACCCTAGCTCTTTGAGCAATGAATTTATCCACATCACTTCGGCTGTGGTGCTTGCTAGCGATCGATACTCCGCCTCAGTGCTTGATCGTGAAATTGTTAGCTGCTTGTTCGAGCACCAAGAGATTGGATTGCATCCCATAAATACACAGTATCCAGATGTCGATCTACGGTCATCTGGGTCCGACGCCCAATCCGAATCACTGTAATCCTGAATATATAATTCTTTGCTGGTTTTAAGCTTAATTCCATAATTGATAGTCCCACTTAGATAGCGTAGAATCCTTTTCACGGCTGTCCAGTGCTTGTTAAGCGGTGATTGCATGAATTGGCACACCTTATTCACACTGTAGCTAATGTCAGGTCTGGTAACTGTTAGTATTGTAAAGCACCCACTATGCTCTTGTATTCTTTGACATTCTGGATAGCCTCTCCTTCAAGTTTAGATTGTCTCAGGTTACTGGTCATGGGAGTTGGCATAGGTTTTGCTTTATCCATCTTTGCTCGAACAAGTAGTTCAGTAATGTATTTGCTTTGAGACAGCATAATTCATCCTTAGAATTCTAAATGACCTGTATTCCCAATAAGTAGTTTAGGTTATCCAAGTCTTTGATAGAGAAAGTTTATTTCAAGTATTGAACTATCTTGTTAATCTCAGCCTGATTACCACCAGTGATTAAAATGTCATCAACATACACAAGTATAAATGTTACATCTGTCCCATTTCTTTTAATATGCAGTAAGTTATCTGACTTAGCTGTAGTGAACCCCAGTCTCATGAAAGTGTCTTTAAGTTTGTCATACCATACTCTCGATGCTTGTTTCAGTCCATAAATGGCCTTGTTTAGTTTACATACATGATTCATGTTGTGATCAGTCTTATATACTTTCTGGTTGCTCCATATATGCATCCTCTTGTAGTTCCCCATTTAAAAATGCATTGCAAACATTAAGTTGTCTAATACACCAATGTTTATGTAAGGCTATGAAGATGATTATTCTTATTGTAGAATGCTTGACCACTGGAGAAAATGTCTCTTTGAAATCGAAACCATATTCCTGTGTGTATCCCTTGGCCACTAATCTGGCTTTGTGTTTTTGTATGCTACCATCTGCTGCCCTTTTTAGTCTGTAGGTCCACTAACACCCTATGATGTTTTTATGTTTTGGTGCAGTCACCAAATTCCATGTCTTGTTCTAGATTAAAGCAGCATATTCTTCATCCATAGCATTTTTCCATTTTTGACATTTCACTGCTTCATTATAATTGATAGGCTCTCTGTCTTCTATAGCTATAGAGTACACCTTAGGCTTGAATATACCATGCTTAGCTCTTGTCATCATGTGATGTTTATTCTGATCATGTTGTTCATCTTCACTGCTTGAATTTACTGTGGTGTTGTTGTTGCCATTTCCTGATTCTGTGTCAGTACTTTCATTGCCATCGGTATTGTGGTTAGTGTCACCTTCACCAATTATAGAATTAGCTGGACTGTAACTAGATCTGGTACTGGGCACACTCTCTTCATCCTTTTCTTCATCATGTATTTGTTGTTTACTGCTAATTTGTTGTTTACTGCTCTTCACCATGTCTTCTATCAACTCCGGTGATGCTATAGTACACCTCTCAGTGTTAATTATTCTCTTGGTGGTTTTAATTTCCTTTTCTGCAAAAGGAAACACATGTTCATCAAACACAACATGTCTTGAAATGTATAACCTCCCATTATTATCTAAAAACTTGTACCCTTTCTGGTTTTCAGTGTAACCAAGAAATGTACAAGGACTTGATCTTAAGCTTAATTTATGCTTATTATAGGGTCTAAGGCAAGGAAAACATAGGCAACCAAAGGTTTTTAGTTCAGAATAATCAGGTTTTATATTGTGCATCATTTCATATGGGCTTTTATATCTTAGAACTTTAGTAGCCATTCTATTTATTGAATACACTGGTGTCACAAAAGCCTTTGACCAAAATTTTAAGGGTATTGAGGATTGTGATATCAATGTAAGCCCAGTCTCAACTATATGCCTATGTTTTCTCTAAACCAGCCCATTCTGTTCTGATGTATGTGGGCAGGTCATTCTGTGCAATATGCCTTTATTATCAAAGAATTTCTTTAATGACTTGAATTCACCACCACCATCTATTTGCATAATTTTGAAATTACAGTTTGTTTGGTTTTCAACTAGAGTCACAAACTGTATTGTCATATTACATGCATCTGACTTGTTTTTAAGTAGATAAATCCAAGTATATCTAGTAAATGCATCAACAAAGGAAAGATAATGCCTGTATCCATGATCTGTTTTTACTAGAGAGGGACCCCATAGGTCTGCAACAATGAGTTCAAGTGGTCTGCTGTATTTTGTATCAGACCCAACAAAGGGAAGTTTATGACTCTTGCCAATTTGGCCATGTTTACACATATAATGATCAGGTATATTATTGCAATCAATTTTATTTTCATTCAGAATATGTTCGACAGTTTTAATATTTGGATGCCCCAATTTGCAATGCCATTCATCAAAAGTTTTGTACATGTTATTGTCATTAGCAATAGACTCAACATGATTGTCAACAGATTTAACATGATTATCAGTAATAGATTCAACATTATAGCAATGATTTCTATTGTCATTGGCATGCCTTGACTTCAAATTCTTGAACTTGTATAGCCCTTTATCCAAACTACCCTGTAGTAATATGTTTTTATTTAATAAGTCCCTAACAAGACAATAGTTTGGGTGAAACTCAAAGTACACATGGTTGTCATTAGCAAATTGTGATACACTGATCAAGTTTTTCTTAATCTTGGGCACTCTAAGTAGGTTATTTAATAGAGTTCCCTTTTTCCTTTTATATAACCACATCCAGCATGTGATATACTAATTGTTTCACCATTACCCATTGAGACAGAACACATACCTGAATAGCTTTTGTTTCCCAGATTTAGATTCTGCATGTTATTTGTAACATGATTTGTCGCTCCTGAGTCTGGGTACCAATCATCAAGATTTATATCATCTGACTTGTCGGAATCATCATTATTTGATCCTTGTGTCTGCATTCTTAACCCTTCTGCATTTGTTCTTTGCTGTCCCATTAGAGTTATATTAACATTTGGTGCCCTTTGATTTTGTTGATTCACACTGTATTCAGTGTTAAATCTGAAATAACACATGCTTGCAACATGGCCAAATTTCTCACAGATTTGGCATTTTGGCCTGTTATTATTGTTGAATCTACCTCCTCTGCCTCTTCCTCTTTGGCTTGTGTTTCCTCTGTAAAACTGATTTTCTTGCTTATTATTTTGACCACTATTCCCCTTTTGCTGGCCTTTATTTCTTGCAGTGGAGGCATAATTGACAGAAAATTCTGACTGACAATTTCTTCTGTTCAACTCTTCCTTCATGTGCAAGAAGGGATGAATACACATATTGTGGATCAGTTACAGTCTTTTGAGAAGCAATAAATGTGACTATAGACTCATAATCTTCATCTAATCCTCCAGTAATATAGAGGACTTGTTCACTTTCACTAATCATGTGTCCAGTAGAATTCAGTTTATCACATATAGGGTCTTCACCTTGGTTAGATATTCATTCTGGCATCTCATCTTTCTTTACGCATTGCAACTGCCTTCTATATAACATAGATCTTGCTGCTGATTGAGCACTGAACGTTTGCTCAATAGTAGTCCAAATTGCATACGATGTATTGCATCCTATCACACGTGATAATATGTTTGCACTTATTGATGATATTAACCATGACACAAGAAGATTATCTTGCTTCTGAAAGTTCAAGTAATCTTCATTACTAACTAGATTTCCATCTTTGTCATGAATCATAGCAGGTGGAATCAGCACAGTCCCTTTGATGAAATCAAGAAGTCCATATCCTTTCAATGCCGCTTCCACTTGAAATTTCCAAAGCATGTAATTATCCTCATCTAATGGGATGGTAATTATGTGACTTTTGGGCTTTATCATTGGAAGCTTGGTGATGGAGGTATGGTTGGTGGATTGTTGCCTGAATTGGCTGAGCTGAGCGCTTGATCTGTTCCAGCCATATGATAAATCAAGAAAAGTTTCTTGAATGATAGAGAGAGTCTTGGACGGTGAAATCACTGTTAAGTGATTCTGCAACCAGATTTCAGGTAAAGACAGTGATAGTTTCAACAGAAGCAAGGTTCTAGGATGGCAAGATCACCAGAAATGGTGATTTCTGCAACTAGATCTCGCGCCAAAGAATGACTTTAATGTCTGATGGCTGAAACTGCAGCCAAGATCGTAGAAGATGATGAAAACTCTCTGATTCTACCTCTTGGCGAGGCAGTTCTGATCAGATACGAATGTAAAGAACAGGTGCTGATCGAAGAGAGGGGTATGATCTCCAGTGATGAAATTTATCTGAGGAGAATCAACACAAATACACTCTCTTTCAATATTAAGAAATCGAATATGTATTTGTAAATTTGATTTTATGCCGCTAGGCTTTGATGCTCCGATACCATAATGGAAAATAGATTGTAAAATGAGATATGTATTATCAAACTGAATGGAATAGGTTATGTACAATTTCGTCGGCAATATATAATACAATGATGCGAAAGTGTTAATAATACGATTAGATAATGGGCCATAGCCCAACCCGATAACCATATGCATAAGATAACCCGATGTGATCAGAGAACGGTCTTTATTAGACATGATATCTGGTTGTGAATATCACAGTTTATGTAATTTTGCCGTCTAAGAATCTCGTTCTTTTCTACCCTCTGTTTCAAGAAAGCAATTTTTCTGTGCAATTCTTGATCACCAATGGCTGGAAAATATGATACCGTAAGTTAAACAACCTCTGCTATCAACCCTACCGCAACTCCTTCACCCAATCTAACGCCGATTAAGCCCAAGAGTCGTGCAATTATCATTCCTCTAGATGAAGATAATTACATGCTGTGGAAGTATCAGATAGAGACAGCACTAAGAGGGTGTAGACTACAAGATTACTTCAGAACCATAGTCATACCATTGCAATGATTCAACGCGAAGATGGCAATATTATTAACAATGAAGAATACATGAGATATCAAAAGTAGGACAGTCTTCTCGCATCATGGTTAATGTAATCTATTAATGCTAATCTGATGTCACAAATTATTAGTTGCAATACATCATTTGAAGCATGGAGATCTATCGACTAGATTTTCAGTTCACAATCTACAGCGAGAATTATGCACTGTAGGAAGCAACTACATTGTTTAGAGAAATATGAAATGTCCATGAGTGAGTATATAACCAAGATTAAAACTCTGTATGACAAATTGGGTGACATTGAACACAAAATTATTGAGAGTGAGCAAGTTCTGTACGTTACTGGTGGACTTTATGATGATAACGAGTAGGTTGTAACATTTATAGCATCACAAAGAGTTGTACCTGATTTGCAGTATGTACATTCAATTCTACTCGCTCATGAAGGAATAGTTGAACAAAAGAAAACGTCACAATATGATTTCTCTATCAACTGTGCCTCCACAGTAAGAAGTAATGATCAACATAGAGGTAATACTAGTCAATACAGCAAACAATATTATCAATCCCAAAGGGGTAACACCATTCAAAAAGGTAGAGGCAGAGGTGGCAGATATAGTAATAATAACTGTAGAGTTAAATGCCAAATTTGTGAGAAATTTGGTCATGTTGCATGTAGATGCTACTTCAAACTTAATTTAGACTATAATGTGAATCAATAGAACCAAAGCAGCCGGGGGACCAAATATTAATGTGGCACAACTAGGGCAACAGAGAGCCAATGGTGAAAGCTCAAGAATGCAGATGCAGGGATCAAATGCTGATGATTCAAACTAATCAGATGACATAAATGTAGATGAGTGGTATCCAGATTCAGATGCAATGAATCGTTTGACAAGTAACCTTTAGAACTTAAATCTTGGCAATAAAAATTACATAGATATGCACTCTATTTCTATGGGAAATGGTGAAATTGTTAGTATATTACATATTGGTTGTGGTTACATTAGAGAAAAAAGAGAACTCTATCTTAATAATTTGCTTAGAGTACCTAAAATAAAGAAGAACTTAATGAGTGTATAACAATTTGCTAATGATAACAAAGCATACTTTGAGTTTCATCGAAAATTTTGCCTCGTTGGAGATTTACTAAACGAAGATATATTATTACACGGTGGTTCGGATATAGGTCTGTACAAGTTCAAAAACTTGAAGTCAATACACGCTACTGATAATGGAAATTGGTGCAACAATATTGAAGTTGTCGCTGTGAATAAAAATATTATCATTATATTTGATAATTGGAATTGTAAATTGGGTTAATTGAGTATAAAAGCTATAAAACATGTATTCTTAATGAAAATAAATTTGATTTTGAAATACCTGAGTCATATGTTTGCAAATATTGTCAAATTGGATAAAGTCACAAATTACCTTTCAGTAAATCTGACCCCAAATATTGTAGACCACTTGAGTTAATTGCTACAGATATGTGGGGCCCATCACCAGTAAAGAAAGATCAACACCACATGTATTATCTTTCTTTTGTTAATGCCTTCATTAGGCATACATAGATATACTTTATTAAAAATAAATCAAAAGCATGTGATATAACAATGTTGTTTGTTGTATTAGCAGAAAAGCAAACAAACTGTATTGTTAAAACTATGCAAACCGATAATTGTGTAGAACTTATACTACTGAAGAAGTTTTATGATAACAATTGCATTATACATAGAAAAATCTGCCCACGTACATCTGAACAAAATGGGTTAGGGGAAAGAAAGCATAAACACATTGTTGAGACAGGGTGATGTCACAAGCATCTCTACCACGCAGAGGCGTTAACAACATCAATGTATTTAATAAACATAATTAAATTTCTGAAAGACAAATGCCCCAATGAAATGATGTTTGGTGTCAAGCCAAATTATCCAGAATAAAAAACTTTTGGATGTCTATGCTTTCCTTGTCTCAAACCTTACAACATACATAAATTAAGCCTGAGATCCACCCCTTGTACCTTTTTTGGATATGCTAATAACCAAAAAGGGTACAAATTTTTAAGTGATAATGACAGATTATATGTGTCTAGACATGTTGTGTTCAATGAGCATATATTTCGTTTTTCATAAAAGGAAATCAAGGCCAATAAAAGAATTATCAGAAAGGTCACTAGCACCACCACCCAATTTATTAGGCTGCATGGTGTATAATAATAAGCATGGAGATCAGAACAAAAGTGAAGACATTGGTAGTGTGCCAAGCGCAAAATCCATGTATAGTTCAATTGGTTCATTAGATAATGACAATGAGGTATCACAATGCGAATAGTTCAAGAAGCATAAATGATCAAACTGTCAAGATTGACATTGAAGAATCATCAAGCACAAGCAGTCATGATGAAAATGAACAGCATAATCAAAACAAACATCATATGGTGATAAAGGCCAAATATGGCATTTTAAAACCCAAATTATATGCTACATAACTTGATGACAAAGAAACAGTCAATTACAATGAAGCTACGGAAAGTGAGAAATGAAAAAGTGTTATGAATGAAGAATATAGTGCATTAATTTAGAACAAAACATGGTGTAACGAACCAGGAGATTTTCGACCCCGAAAATCGACATCAACCACCATGTCGACTATTTAAACATCGAAAACACTGGAACATTAATAGAAAGAGATTATAGGGTGAGAAAAGAAAAAAAATATTAGAATAGAAGAAGAAGAAGAAGAACCAACACAACATAGAGTCTCACATCGTAGTAGAACAAAATATAATATAAAAATATTTTTTTACTGAGAGCTTTAAAAATACTTATAATCATCAGAGTACATCAACACATCTGGACAGTTATAATAATATGTCCTCATATACAACAAACAGCGGAATACACACCAATTATATATCATACGTCTGAACTCATCCAGCTTATCTCTTCATAACACCCGATAACCTAAACCAGTACAACTTGGTCTAACCCGAGCATTACAAACACCGGATTAGTCTAGCGAACCAAAGTGAGAAAAACACACTAAGTCTAAAGGTATCACACAACCTTATTTTTAAAGTCAAAAATCTTTTCGAAAAAAAAGATAATCATAAAACCAAATCCACAAATAAATACAAACCGTTTTTACCTTACGATAACCCAAAACATTTTTGAAATCAATATCTTTTTGGATATTTTAATAGTGTCTAAATACAAATAAATATCACTTTAGCAGAACGTGTGCATCTCACGCTCTACATATATAGTATACAGTCAAAACCCCAGGCACTTATTGGAGAATGGATTTCCGTGGCAAGGTATAGGCAACCACCTTTCCGACAATGTATCTCTGGAGATGAATACATTAGGGTTCAACAAGAACATCTTGCAACCCAAGCTAAACATGATCAGTCCCTCATTTCCCTAGAGAGTACCGAATATATCATTACCATGTTTGGGGGCCATCCAACCGAACTGATAGCATACATACAAAAATAAAAATAAACAACTAAAGGCATTTGATTTCTCCATATTAGGTAATGACATACCCTTTTGATGGGTGCAACCCACATGGTCATGCGACCTACCCGATTTTTACCAATTCCCGGTTAATGAGGCTTGAGGTTATAATCTTTTAGAATATGTGGCCACTATTTAATTTGAATATCACATCGTCAAATCCGTCAGATATCACTAATTGACGTCCATAAAAACATCCTGGTGTTTAGCTAAGAGAAGGTGTCTTCTCCGCTACCCACCGAAGTACATTTAAAGAAGTCAACGTACGCGATCCCTTTGGAAATACTTTGTCAGACACTCGTCCATACAAGTCATCCAAGAACATGATGAACCAGAGGCACCCTCCCACTACATCCTAGGTAAATCACCCTATGGATCAGTAGCGAGTAGTCCTTGCAATCCGCAGATCTCAACCATGACAGAATCACAAATCAAATAACTTTAGTTGCAAGCCAAAAGAATTTGATAAGTAGTCCTTTTGTATATGAAGATTAACGATCTTCAATTGCTCCATCTTCAATCAGCATCTTCACGTATTTGCTAGTTCGGGATGGTTTTTGTATATAATTCGATCCCGGTCTTTCGGTACCAACAATCGTATTGGCTAAGTTTGATAGTCGGTTATTTAACTATCAAATAAACAATCATGAAAATTAAATGAGTTTACTGATTCATTACATAGCATTGCTTGGCCTCTTAATTTAAAATAATTAACAAGTGGTAAATTTAAAACTCTTAAACCTTTTCAATACTACGAATATAACTTTCCATTTCTTATTTAACCTAAAATTATTCTTAAAAACTATTTCTTTTTACTGCTTAGAAAAAAACCTATAATCGTATCCAATTTTTTGTTCTATATTTTTTTCAAAACGTCGGCTACATCTTTACTCATTTTCTATATTTGGGAAATCAGTTTATCTTATCCCTCGTAAAACAACGTTACGAAATCTCTTCGTTCCATTTCTTGAATCTAATAACCAACTCTTATTCTTTTAGAATAAATCTATTCCAAAACTCCACTTTTTAAATTCTTTACCTCGAAAATAATTTCACATAAATCTCTTTTATGACTTCTTTTACTTGGGAATTATAATAATAATTATTATATATATATATTCTCGAATCATCTCATTTCCGTTACCTTGGAAATTACATTATATATTCTCAAATCCACCGATTAACATTTCGTTATTATTTCACATATGGAAATAATAAATCATTCTCAACCTTTTTCTCTTTTACAAACTAATATCATCCTCAGAGAATCCTGAAGTCATTCAAGTTGGGGTATTTATTTACCTCTCAGACCTTGATCAACAATGTTCTTATCTTAAGTTAGATATGAGTTGTAATTAAAAACCTATATTTTTTCTAATACCAAACCAATTCCCATTTAACTATTTTATTTAAATTATGGTTTATAAAACCTTCTTACTTTTGGAAATATCTCTTTTTAAATATAACTTATGATTAATATGTTAATTACGTATAATAACATCACTTCTTAACCTTAATTTCTTCCAAAAAAATCATTTTATAACTCGAAATATCATTACCACATCCCATTACTAAACTTTTTACCAAATTCAATTACAAATCCCTTTTTAATCTTTTCTTTTTGAAATTCTCATTTAGATTCCATTCATTTCTCTCAATTCCATTATTTAATAACGTTAATTTAAAATTAACGCTTTAAATTCACATCACTTTGTATATACTTCGTTTATATAATTTTGGTTTAAGATAAACCCTTTTATTCTCAAATTCCTTTTACTTAATCCAAACATTGACAAACATTAATTTAATTTATCGTATTCAGCTTAAAATTCCTTTTTATAACTTCATCATAAAATCTCGGGATTATATTAAGACCTATTCATAAATTCCTTTCATAATTCACTTAGATTTCATTTACACTTTGATTACTTTTTAAATGTATTTCAACTAAAAAGAAATCTCCTAAATTATTATTAGTTAAAATAACAATTTACTTCAACCATTAACTAATATAGAAGTAGTTAATTTCCTTATTAACTAAAATAAATAGTAAATTCCTTTTTAAAATCTTATTAAAATTAAAACAAATATTCGTTAAACAATTACACTAGATTAATCTAAAACGAACTAATTAAATAATCAATCCCAGTTAAAACGGTTGACTTAGTCAACTCACAACATGGTTAATTCATTAACCAATTCCAATTAGTTCTTCTTTTAAATTAATTAATAATCCAATTAATTTAAATAAATTCCATTTAATTGTTTCTTATAAACAATTATTCCACTTTTAACCGTTAGGTTAACTTCTGCTCATTTACTTATAAATCTGATTAACATCATAACTTACTTTATAATATCAATTAATAATTAATTATAAACTCAAATAACAATAAATATTTATTTCCTTTTAACAAATTTTTATTCAAAATAATATTTTTAAAAAGTCTATCTTTAGTTACAAAATAAATTTTATAACTTCACTTTTATCGATTCATCTGACGATAAATCAATATTGAGCAAACAATAGATTTGTAGGTCATATACTTCCAATTACTCAACCAATATCGCCCATAGGTGTAAACAAAACGAAGATTAAATTTCAGATCAACAGTCAACAATCAAATCAATCCTCTAACCAGATTGGTTTAAACAGTTCATATAATGATAATATGAAAATAAATAACAACTAACATAATTGAGGAATCCAGTTGGATCCCTCCAACCTGTTCTTCCCTACATTCAAATTGGTTATCTCACATAAATTCATATAATTCAATTTAATTGATAATTTTCTATAATGGTAAACAACGTTTATTTAACATCAACCAATTGACAAAACAGTTCAAACAATTAAACACATTTATTTTATAAATGTGACCAACAAGGTAAGTTACCTTCATTAGGTCCAATCGTTAAAATAACGATTTTGTGTTTCACTGAAATTAAATGTCATTTAATTTCATGATTAGTTCAATCAGCACATGAATATAATTAACACACGGTCAATAATAGTAACCATAGCACACAATTATAAAAACCGACTTATATCAAATATAAGTGGGAAGAACTTAGTGAGTTTAACTCACCTCGATTTGATTTGCTGTAGCGGTTCGAATACAGTTAAATTAAACATGCGTTTTAATTTAACTGTGAATTCCTATTGTCTTCATTTGTGTCCAGACACGCTCCATAATATTATGTTCGTCACTGCGATCCCGGCATAACTTATTCAGGTCAATTCTGTTTATGACATAAAAAGATATTCATGTTATAAGATTGTACGATTTTAATTGAATATAATTCCTTAATCATCAATTAGTTTAATTAATTACATTTTAGTACTGATTAGGGTCGGCTACTTCTCGTTTTACCCATGCCACTTCTACTGCTCGAAAACAACAGGCCGATATACCTGTTGTTTCCAGAACCCTAGACAAAAGTTTGATTAAACCTGGTACGATTTAACATTAAGCAATCGGTTCATATTTTAAAATGATAATAGTTAAGTATTTTAAACCTTAAGTTTAGTCAATTAATGTACTGTGCGACTGAATTAACTAGGCTGAAAGTCTTCTTTCCTTCTTTGTGTATTCATCATGTCTTCGTCCTCTTGCCTTCACAATGTTCGAAACCTTCCACCATTGCTGCACCTAAACGTGACCACCGTCATCTGATCAACAAGCACCAGTCGACGCGCCCCACCTACACTATTCTTCAACCTGAGTTTGGTCCATTTTGGTGATGCACTCTGCCTCCATCATAACCACAACTGATGGTCGTTTCGAAGAAAAACCCGGTCATGTTGATTCCCTAAAATTGATCGTAGCCGGTCATTCTCGAGGCCTTAACACGCTGACTAAGACCGCAGTTGGAAGTTTATGGAAAAAAATCTATTATTTTTGAGGAAATATTGGAAGAAGGATTGAATCATCGGTGTCGTTCAATTGTTGAAGGCGACAGCAAATAAGGTTGGCCACGCAAGAATTGTTTGACGTTGGAAGGAATTTAGGGTTAGCTATATATAAGATGACCAAATGATATATTATTAATATTCGAAACTTCACGGTGAAATAACACATTAAAACCACTACATAAAACCTCCAATTGAGACGAAACTCCTATTCCTAGCTTAAAAAAATATTCCGGACCCGATGGACATGTTTAGTCGAATTCCGCGATTATTTGTAAAAATCCCTTTAAAAATCACACGTTTAAATTTCTCATGATCACAAAATAAATCCAATCAACTTGCAACTTTGAAATTCTACTTATCCTTTTCATTATGTATATAATGAAATTTGCTTCATTAAAATCAAAGTTCATTTAGCCAGTTGTTTATTCCTTTAAAATTACCCCTGTCTAAATTGGCCAAAATAATATAAACGATTAAGGCGTTTATTGTTGCCATGATCAAACCATAAGTCCGATTGATACAAAAGCCGAAATCCTATAATAACTAACTAATACGAATCCAATGGAACAAGTTTCATCGCATTTCAGTTGTTTCAAAGTATGCTATTTTTATGCGCCAAACAATGTATTTTGGACACCGTAATACCCAACGTCCAAAAATAACAAACTACCTACCTATCCTGACTCTAATCATCGATACGAACTCAACAGAATTGGTTTCATGGCTTAATTCGATTGTCTGCTCAAGTTATACACAAATGCCCCTCTATTAGATTGAATTAATTTAATTTAATATTATAGAAAATGACTGGATGTTTACGATTGTCGTTGTCACATACGACATTGGTTTGCCATGAAATTTGATTTCGTACAATAATTTAACGTTACGGTTCCAATGAAACTAATTCCATTGAAAACTGAGCTCATTTGTAAAATCACTATTTTTACTACTTATAAAATATCAATAATATTAATTAATTTCCAAAATAAATTCAATCAAATAATAATAAATTATAATAATCGTAAATATTTAAATTTGAAATATCATATATCTCCAATTATAAACCAATATGGATTATATAACTTGATATCAACATTTCAAGTCAAATGATACCCAAATATATATATATATATTAAAAACCTATTATATTAATTAATAAACATTATATTTTAATAACGATTTCCATAGAGACTATTTTAAATTTTGAATTGGATATAACTAACAATCTATAACATGAAATCTGGATTTGTGAAAATTATATTCAACAAGATTCAAACGTTTCTTGTTTCACGGAATTCCGACTTATATCGGATCTTGTATATTCAATTGAAGTTCAAAACTAGGTATTACGAACTGCCATGCCATTTCAAGCTCAATTTAAATTATATATAAATTTAACGTCAAACTTCGTTTTAAAAAACAAATTCAATATTAAAATCCATTATATTCCAAATATAATATTTAAAATAATAAAATAATTTAAATATCCGATCACTAAAATGCGGGACATTACCAATGGAGTTTGATCCCAACATCCACTCACAAAAACATTATAAGGTGTAAATGGACGTATAATTTAAAAGAAAGAAGATGGTAACATATTAAAGCATAAGGCTAGATTGGTAGCTAAGGGTTATACACAAGAATTTGAGTCTGATTTTAATGAGACCATTTCCCCGATGGTAATACCAACAACTATCAGATTCATCATCATTATTGCATTGCATAAACAATGGTGCATAAGGCAACTTGATGTGTACAATGCCTTTTTAAATGGTGACCTACAAGAGGATGCCTACATGCAGCAACTAGAAGGATACAAGTGTAGCAGTGAGGGACAAATACATAAGACTATTTATGGATTGAAGAAAGCCTCAAGTTATGGTATGATAAGCTTAAAGCTACTTTTGTGAGGTTGAGATTCACTACATCTAAATTAGATAGATCTTTACATATTAAAAGGAATGGAGACAGTATTACATGCATACTAGTATATATTGATGACGTACTAATCACTGGAAGCAATCAAATAGAGATTAAGAATGTTATGAGTTATCTAAATCAAGCCTTCTCTATCAAGGATTTGGGTATGATGAACTATTTCTTAGGGATTCAAGTTATTCAAAAATCTGAATCAGAAGTTTTGATATCTCAAAAGAAATACATGTGCGACTTACTAGTGCATGCAAAGATGGATAAAACTGAACCAATGCTTACACATATGACCAACAATCTAAAACTATCTAACTTGAGTATGGCTTATGCTCGTTCGGATATTAAAGTATGGATTATGCCTGATGGGTTGAGTTATCTTGTTAGGTCTTAACAAGGAGATTCAGTCGCGGATCGAGTATAGAATATGCTCACTATGATTTTCCAAGCATGGTTTATGTTTGGAAAGGCTAAATAGTAATGTTAGGATTTGGCAAAGATATTCACTTAGTTTATTTGTAGGTATAGATTATACTCGCAAATGGGTAGGCCCTGCATAGCCATGGCTTTCTTGGAAATCTTTTGTAATATGATCCGGTGTGATCATCGGACTTCTTCGTATTTTGGTTTTATGGTCTTCATAAAATATGGTCCGGCGTGACCATGGATTTCTGGCTTTCTATTAATACGATCCACGGCGATTATGGGTTTTCTGGTTTCCTATTATTACTTAATACGATTTGGCATGATCGTGGGCTTCTGGATTTCGGATATTGATTTCTATTATGGATTTATGGATTATCCGTAACACATCTTCCTTTCTCAAGAAAGATATGTTCTCGAGGGCAAAGTGTTGACCAGTCGTTTTGGCAAGGTCCTCACAGCGCCGATTTGCATGAACCAAACAACTCAGAACTTGAGTATAATCTCACATGAACTCGGAATTATTGATTGAAGTGGCAAATTAACTCAAGGCATGTTGGATTAACACATTATCTCTCGGATCGGTGGTGCTCGGCTCGGCTCATCTCCATAACCGCTTCACTTCAATCCAAAAGTCCCGGGTCGGCAAGGATGCCCCACCTCTCCAAGCCATAGTTTGGATCGAACTCCCTCGGGTTCGCTATCCCGGGTCGACCATACCAACCCAGGCCATATCCACCCAAGCCCTGAGCTTCATTCCAATTGCTACGAACTCGGTCAACTCCTGACCAATTCCAATCCAGGATTTCTGGATCAAATGATGCGTGTGCTGAGTGATTTCGAGGAAGGATGTTTATCATGTGAAGGCCTGGTCTCGCTACCTCCACGGATAGTATGGATCACATGACACATGATCAACCTAACCTAGCGTGGCTGCCACGTGGCATGCCAACCCGGATATGTAACACCCCATAAAAATATACCTAAACAAATTAATAATAATAAATAACGAAAATTTTACGATAAAACAAATATATATGGGCTAAAAACGGGCTTTTTGCAGCATTAGGAATTTAGCCACGAAAATAATGTAGTCATATTCCAGTGAAATTTTGATCAAATTTCATATATAATATGTTGGAATTCGAGCCCTTATGAACAAATTACATTTAAAAGATGCTACACGTTAATATATATGCAATAGCGTTTGAAATTCAAATTGTAATATAAATATTTGGAATAAAATATGACCAATAAATGGGTGATTAGAATATTTCATTCAATTTAAAATTTTATATATACATATATAAGTATACAATAGGGGATAAGGATATGGTTTAAAAGGCAAGATATAAATGAAAATAAATAACATTATATAAAAAAATATTTCCAACCATCATTTACGTTCACTGGCCGTTTTGGGGACCAAGGGGTCGACCGCTTCCCTATAAGGGGTGTCGACTGCTTGGGACAGCCAGTTCCCAATTTAGCATGGTTTGGGTTGGATTTTTGGTGTTTGTTTATAGATTAACTGCCGAAATTTAATCTAAATAATCTTATGCTATTATTCACTCACACACCTATAAATAACACCATAAATCTCAAACCTAAACCTAGTCTTCTCCTCCTTCCTTTCCTCCATTCTTCCATTGATTCCAAAGAAAATATATTTTAGGGTTTCTTCGTCCTCTCTTAATTTTTTTTTCTACTTCCTTTTCTTATAGAATTTGTAAATGATCTGAATCTGGAATCATAAGATTTATATATATATATATTATAACTATTTAATTTATATATATATATATATATATATTTCTAATGGATTGGAGTTCGCATTCGTGCTCGTTCTTGAAGGTTTTCAGATCTGGCAGGCAAACATCGTCAAATCTGTGACATTCCATACGGTCAAATCACGGTGAGTGGAAATAATAATTGTTCAGGCATATTATACATTTTGTAAATTTTTATATTGATTAGTATGCCTAGGGAGATTTGGATTCACGATAACATCAAATTGTAAAAACCCTAAATCTCCTATTTTTATATATGTTTCACAAAGTTGTCAATGATTGTTTGGGTTTGAGAATTTGTTTGGGTTATGGATGAAGAACATTTTGGGTGAATTACTTTTGTTTAATTCGATTTATCTCTTTTTTTGTCAAATGTGTTGTGATGTAAAAAGGTTTGGATTTGATTTAGCTTTATTATTTGAATAGTTTTGGATTTCCATTCTAAATGGGTAATTTGAACGTATTCATATTTGAAACAAATCAAATGTCAATGTTTTTACGTATAACATAGATAAGGTAAACTTAATTAAATAGAGGTCTATGTATATAACTATTTATAATTATATATACATATGTACATATGTATATATGTTGTATGAAATTAACACCTTGTTCTTAATTCATTACCTGAACTGTTCTAACAAACCTAGGATGCAAGTTTTGATAATTACGTCGTCATTTTTCCCAGTACTGCTATCATTGATTTTTCCATTATGCCATGTATTTAGCGGTTTGATGTGGGAATTAAATTTTATGCCTTTAATGCAGACCAAATTGGCAATTTGCGCTGTTAAAACATTTCTTCATTCAAACAAAAATTAGCGTCTATCATACGTATTAAATAATATATTTATATAGAGTAATCAATGTAATTCAACGTAATAATAAAGTAATAAATATTTTAGAATAAGGCTAGAGATTTGAAATTTCCTTATATAAATTGTTGTTTGTGTGTGCGTATAAAATGGCTTATTTATATATTAAATAATGACACATAGACTTGTGGTTAGTCATCATTTGTGGTAGAAGTCTACTGGGAACCAACCGGCAAATCCAACAACCACATGTGGTTTCGGCAAATTTGAGAAGTTTGGGTGCCATAGGCTATTTAATTTAGTACACTATGACACGAGGTTAAGACCACTTGTAGTAGAAGTCTTCCCTAAACCACTCGGCATATCCAGCATCTACAGGGAGATGGTTAAATGTGAAAGGTCTAGTCTGTATATATATACCTATTACGTATGTGAATAGGTAGGTTTACTACACCTTGAGAAGGTCTTAAGTGGATGACTTTGTTCTTATCTAGTTTAGGTCTTAAGTGGTTAGGACTAAGACCATTCTGAAGGTTTGTTCCTTGGATTTGGACCAAAGTCCTTGGGCCCTCCCTTATTAGATTCGAAGTTGGTCAATGGGTCCTCCTCTAAAAGTGGTTTAGTCGTGACAACAACGGAGTAGGGTAGTTTATCGGAATGTCCACTTGCTCTAGGAGCTTTGTGAGGGTCAACCGTGGGACAAATTTGGTATAAGTGGAACGTAACATGCTATTTATTTCACTGACTCTCTAAGGGAAGTCTTAAATGGCATAAACGTTCTACAGTAATATCAGCCAAGTAGTAACATGTGGCTTCTGTCGGAGGGCTCTTAAATGGCTATACACGAGCCTACCCTAAACCAGTACTAAGCGGCGAGAAACTACTTCTCATATTTCTTATGAGAATATATATATATATATATATATATATTTAAAAACATTAACGTACTAGAGATCATGAAAATATACCCTCAATAAATATGTTAGAATGGGCTTTAAGTGACCGAGAATGCCAACCTCGTTGGGTCTTCACCCTAAATGCATCAATAGAGGTCCTAAGGAATGATTTGGATATCTACCTCATTGATTAAAATATTTCTTTGTATGTGTGTGCTTATGTGTTTTATAGACAAACCTTGACATATATAACCTACCAGCTTTAGGATATAGTCTTTAAACAGATATTGTTTTCAGTCAAACATGACTTCATGTTCCAACCCCTCTCCTTAACATATCCAACAGGTTAATAGATAACACAACGACTCGATGGATGATACTTTAGAGATGGAGCCTAACGATGGAGGATCCATAGCTATTAGGCATTATGGCAATATTATTAAGTTGGGATAATTGATGCTGGTGTACATGTTATTGAATGAGACTCGTTGTAGTTCATATTTATTATGATTTTAAACTAAAGGTACATCTATTTTAAGTAATTATATTTTTAACCCTTCCGATGTGTGAGATTCAGGTTTCGCTATAGCATGCTTTGTTATGTCTGTTATACCTTTCCTTATAGGAACCTACGATCCATTTAGAATGGCTTTATGTTTCGATTTGCCTTTTTAGGTCGAAATTTAGGCCCATTCTGGATGCGTTGTTGTATTTGGTATCGGAGCCCAAGTTACCCGATTACGGGGAAATATATACATATGGGAGGCGTACTTGTTATTTTGAAAAAGGATTTTTCAAAAGGTTTTAATATATATAAGTGTGTGTGTGTATATATATAATACGCATATCTATAGGAAAGAGCATATGTAGGTCACTTTAGGAAAGATATAACATTAAATTTCAGAAATAATCTAGATGTCATATAGTGATATATCAACTTTCATGTCAATTTAGAGGCCTATTAGCATTCAAGGAATGTAAAGGTGAGGCGGTAGTGAAAAAGAAATTAAACTCCTAAATTTAATAGGCAATTAATGGAAATCAAGTGGTGAATTAACTATCATTTATGGGAAAAGATAAGGAAGAATTTGGAATAAGTGTCCATTGGGATAGCCAATGATTAGGACAAATTAATGTCGATAGTGTGACGACGGCTCATAACTCTTATACTTGACAAAAGGAATATTGCACTAAAAGACGTGCCAGGCAGCCACAGACGATCATCAAGGTAAGATAAACATGCAGAACCTGTCGTATAACTCACAGCGCAAGGATAAAATATGATAGAACATATACAACAAATAATAATACTAAAGCAGGATTGAGCACAATCTTATACTCTTTCATATAATCATGAAATAATATCCATACATTCAAGGATTACAACATAAGAGTCTGTACAAAGTGCCTCACTACATGTCACTCAGAATAGAACAAACATAACAGCGGAAACAACAACTAGATATGTGTATAGTAGAAAGCAATACGTAAGCCTTTGGCTCGTCATCACTCTACAACATCGTCTCATCAAGATCTATCACCTGTCACCTAGTGTGCCCATCCACAACACAACAGATGAACAACCCAAGGTAATAAGTGGAAACATAAAACCTTGAGTCATACAACAGTATTAATGAGCGATAAAATAGCTATCAAACGTTATCAATAAAGCATATTAGAACTAGGTAGATCAACCATCTAATCTACCAACATCTACAGAGAAGAAACTCAAACTTATCTTCCCCACATCTGACAGTGATCGCCTTTACAATAATAAAAAAGAAAACATAGCAGACATAACAACCAGCTATCTAGTGTAGACCATCCTAATCGAGATCAACATCCCCAAGCACAAACCCCGAAGGCCTAAACCAACATCAGACAAGCACCCAAGAGATGTCCCCTTCGATGTCAAACAATCTACACAAGACGATAAAAGCAAAGCAATCATCATCCATGACTCTGGCTATCACCGCCTATCCTGCTTTGAAACCATCATTAATCGTATGACCCGCTTAATATCATGTCATCCATCAAGGGCTAACGGTAACCACGATTCTAGCAAAACTCCATGTGCCTTTCATCATTACGTATCTAGACCCATTATGATTTTACCCAGGGTACTCGACCATTGGACCGGTCTTTTAGGCGTCCCTATTATACCCCTGCTTTGAGTTCGCTAGAATCTGTGACAACGGTAATTCCTCAGCCTTCAATAACTCTATTCGTTGTCACCGACGACTACCCATAAGCTCGAACATCCTTGAGCAGCCATTATCCACGAACTCAAACATTCTTAAGTCGTTCCCACATTCATTGCATTTCATCGATCAACGAATTCTTTACGACACTTCGAACATCCCTCCTTGAATTCATGTCGAAGCCACGATCATCGTCGAGCCAAAACATACTTTTTTTTTGATCGATTTTCAGTTCATATTGTTTTAGCCTTTTTGATATGCAAAACATACCACAACATTTAAGATTTCATTCACAACGCTCAACCATGCCAGATGCACTTCCTAAACCTTGTCCAATCCACTTTTTCCCTGGTGCTCACTTTTCTCGATCCAACGCTATAGCGTTTCTCCAAACGTTGTGATATAACATGCCCGATCCATAGCCAAAAAAACTTGCCCGATCCATGTTTTTGAGTCCGACTGTTGGCCTGCACACGTGCCCGATCCACTAGCAAAGGCTTGCCCGATCCATACTTTTTATAGTGTTTGCCAAACGCTATTAAACTCAGAAAATTCTTCCTTTGCCCGATCTATCCAGGAATACTTGCCCGATCGTTTTTGACGTGCTCGGTCCAAGCCCGGATTTTGCCCGATCCATGCCATTCTACAACGTTTTTCAAATGCTATTAAACCTAGAAATTCCGATCCACTCCAGTTTTGCCAGATCCCTAGAAAATTGACTGATCCATCGCCATGTTGAACGCCCGATCCACTACGTTTATTGGAGTACAAGTCAGATGATCCATGCTAAAAATCACCGATCCGATCCATTACAAAAACTCGCTCTATCCAACTCCACTTCGATCCAAAACTCGTCCAAAACATTCAATTTCATCAATCAATCAAACCCAACCATCAACAAGTATTAACACAACGCTTTTTCCATCATTTAAACATAAGAAATTCACGAAATTCCTAATGAACAATAAAGGAATTTAAATAAATGGATATAACTTGTAATAACACATGAATTAACATAGAAATTTACCGATTTAAGTTGCTAGATTAGATCCTATGGTGATCCGAATAAAAATAAACTTATCATGATGTAGATCCAGGTGAAAACAACTTGAAATGATGAAAATAAGATCAAATAACCCATATACTCGATTGAATCCATGTGAGAGATGCTTATCACTCACCAAATCTTCAAATTAGCTATAAAAAGATGATATATAAATCCGGACAACGAATAACGATCTTCAAATCACCCAATTTGATAAGATCTACTCTCTCCTCATGCAGATCTAGCCTTCCTTGATGTAGATCTTCAATCTTCTAATGTATATCTAAGATTTTAACGGAGGAGAGATGTATTTGGTTGAAGTAAGGAGAATCTCAAACTGCAACCAAATAAGATATGAAGAAAGTAAATCATTCTCCTTGCCTCTATCCCTATTTCTAGCCATCTAACCAGCCCACTAATGGGCCTCACCAAATCAGCCCACTAATGACTAGCTAACATGTCTAGAAATTAAGTAGCACTAAAACAGCGATTCCTCCCAAACCGTTGAACCAAATCTTTAACGTGACCACATTACGGAATTGGCAATACCATTTCCTCTCCAATGAAATCGATCTCAGCATCTGATTCGATCCCGATCAAAAGTTATTCCCTATACAAAACTGATAGGGGTAAAATGGTCATAAATAAAATTGATAGAATTATGGACATGTCTCACATCCCCATAACCAACATATAAAATATGAGAATGATCCAACTCTCAAGGATTTAAATAAAATATTTTACGTTTCTTCGGTATGTAAAATGTGGGTCGTTACATCCCCCTCCCTCAGGAATTTCGTCCCCGAAGTTCCAAATAAACACAAGCAACCAAATTTTTTTTGCATGCCTGCCATCCAGAAACAACCAATATATCATCCAAACTAGCATCCATCAAGCCATCCATCCTAGCATGCGAAATTCTAACGTATAGTACGGTTATAATGGTGTAAGAGTGACACGACATTAATGGGTCGTAACAACGAAGAGTTCTCGATGGATCGTCTTTATTTTCTCTTCTGTCTGCCACGTACATTCGTTATCATCCTCCCTCCATTGTACCTTGACTAGCTTAACCATCTTCCTCCTAAGTTGTCTCGTGTCATTCCCCACAACACGAAGCAGCTTGCGAGATCTCGTAATTACTGCCTCAATTTCTAGGTCTTTGTATTGTTTAAGAGATACCACCGCATTCGAATCTTGCACACACTTCTGTAGAATAGAAATATGAAACACATTGTGCACACTCAACATCTTCTCGGGTAAATCTAATCTATATGTTAGCTTCCCAATCCGCTCGACTATCAAAAACGACCCAACGAATCTTGGAGTGAACTTTCCTTTACTTTTGAACTGAAAAACAAGTTTCAACTGCGAAATCTTCTCGAAAACCATGTAATTAACGTCGAATTCCAAATATTTTCAACATTTATCGGCATAACTCTTCTGGCGGTCTTGGGCTGCTTTCAATCGATGCCAACGATCTCGATACAATCCAGTGTCTCTCTGATTATCTCAGTCCCAAGCATCAACTTATCTCCAATCTCTAACCAACATGCCAGAGAATTACACGGTCTACCATACAACGCTTCGTATGGTGCCATCATGTTGCTCGACTGGTAGTTGTTGTTATACGCGAACTCAGCTAGATTTATATGGTCTTCCCACGATCCCCTGAAGTCCCATACACAAGCTCTAGGAGATCTTCCAAAACTTGGTTAACTCTCTCGGTTTGACCATCAGTCTGTGGATGATAATCCATACTCAAATACATCTCGGTTCCTAAAGTCTCTTGCAAACTCTTCCAAAATCCACTTGTGAAAAATAGATCTCGATCACTCACTATGCTTTTTGGGATACCATGGAATCGAACTATCCATTTAATATAAAGCTCAGCCAACTTCGATGTTGTCCCAGACGATCTGATAGGAATAAACCTCGCACTTTTGGTCAAACAATCCACGATGACCTATATGCCTTTGTTTCCTGCCCTAGTTCTAGGTAGTTCATCGATTAAATCCATCGATATATGCTCCCATTTCCATGTTGGAACTTCTAATGGCTGAACCAATCCACTCGGCTTCTTATATTCAGCTTTCACCAACTGGCACTTCTTGCACTTGGAAATAAATTTTCCAACATCCATCTTTATCCCTTCCCAGTAGTAAGCTCGTTTCATGTCCTGATACATCATGTTACCACTAGGATGAGTTGTAAAGGTCAAGTTATGACATTCCCTATTAACCTAATCACTCAATCCATTAATATCAGGAATAACCAATCGTCCTTTCTTTTGAAGCCAACCCTCTTGATCGACTTCGAATTCCTTATCCTTTGGTTCCAACTTCTAGATAATCTCAACAAGCTTTGCATCAAGTTTTTGGCTCTCGCCAATCCTTTCGATGAGGGTATGTCTTATCGATAAGCTTTCCAACATTTTAGGATCTTACTCACAACTTGGTCTGAAATAAAAACATGCCAAGTTCACGAGGTGTTTCCAGTCTGAAAACATCGCTCCTAAACTTGTATGTCTTCGACTCAACGCATCCGCCACTGCGTTACCTTTACCAGGAGTATAGGCTATACCAAAATTGTATGATGCCAAAAACTCTAACCACCGTTGCAGCCGAAGATTCAAATCCTTTTGGGAGAAAAGATACTTCAACGACTTGTGACCCGTAAACAACTCGAATCAAACTCCCAATGGGTAATGTCTCCACATCTTCAGAGCAAACGCAATCGTTATGAACTCCAAATCATGAATTGTGTAATTCCTCTCTTGCGGCTTCAGCTATTCTATCATTTTGCATCAGCACTGCTCCAAGTCCAGTACCACATGCATGGATGTATACCACCATCCCTTCATTCCCACTCGGAATCGTCAAAACAGGAGCACTTGTCAGTCTCTCTTTCAGGATTCCAAAAGCTTGCTCACACTTCGCGTCCTATGTGAACACTTGGTTACTCTTCGACAATCTTGTTAATGGTGTCAGCTATCTTAGAGAAATCCATGATAAACCGACGATATTATCACGCCAACCCAAGGAAACTCCTAACATTTTTCGCATTCTTACGTCTATCCTAATCCTGGATTGCTGCCATCTTAGCAGGATCAACCGCTATTCAATTTCCAGAAACAACATGGCCTAAGAACCTCACTTTGGTCTTCCAGAAGTGACACTTTGAAAAATTAGCTCTTAGCTAATGCTTCCGCAAGATTTCCAGAACAACTCGCAAGTGCGTCTTATTCTCTTCTCCATTCCGGGAGTAAACCAGGATATCATCCACGAACACAAGTACAAACTTGTTCAACTAATCCTTGAAAACCCTATTCATAAGATCCACAAATATGCTGGTGCGTTGGTCAATCTGAACGACATCACCAGCCACTCAAAGAAATCAGATGGTGTTCTAAAAGCAATCTTCGACACATGTTCCTTTGCCACTCTCAACTGGTGAAATTCCGTTGCCAAATCCATTTAAGAAAACACCATGGCTTCATGACGCTGATCAAACAAATCGTCTATCCTAGGCAATGGATACTTGTTCTTCTTGGTCACCTTGTTCAGCTCATGATAACCCATATACAATCTCACTAATATATTAGTCTTGGTTGCAAACACAACCGGTGCACCCCATTCGGACGTACTTCTCCATATGAATCTTTTTCCCAAAGGTCAAGAACTTGCACCTCTAACTTTTGTTGTTCCTTAGGCACCATCCGCCTAAGAGGCATGATGATAGGTCTTGCACCTTCGTCCAAATCGATTATGAACTCAATCTCGCGATGCAGCAGGAAGCCTTTGACCTCTTCAAAGACATCACCAAATTAACCAACGATCGGCACAGATGACAAGTCTTCCCGTGGAATCACAAGCGAATATAAATAGCTCACGAAGACACAATCTTTGGGCTTACATCGAATCACAACCACTCGCTCTTCCACATTCCCGACTTTCACCTTGAGCTTCTCACAATCTACTTTTTCCGCATACCTCTTGAGCCATTCCATACCCAAAATGATCCCAAACCCAACGAAGTTCAAAACAAAGCAATCACACAAAAAAGAGAAACACTCACTCGATAACATTAGACCATGACAAATCATACAAAAACAAGATGAACGCCCAACTGGATTAGTCACAACTAAAGGTCGATCACATATCTTGGTTTCCAAACCCAAGCGGTTTACAAGCTCATTACAGATGAAAGAATGTGATGTCCAGTATCAAAAAACACTCAAACTGAAACACCTCCAACAAAAAGCGTACCTTGAACAACAACACTCTTCCCTTTATCCTCTACCGTAGGTGTGACGGCCCGCCTCGAACCAGCAGACATTTCCAATGAAATGCGCTGTGTCGATGTCCAAATAGCACGGGACGGTCGTCAAAGGAAAAGGAATTTGAAACTACTAATCATCGAAGAACCTGTAGTATATCTCATAACGCATGGGATAAAATATAATAATAACATAACTTTGACATAAAACAGGAGAGATAGTGCATGAGCTGAAAACTAAACCATCATAGCAGCGGAAATTTTAATACACATCTTATGATCCAAACCACCATTATTACAACTTTTAAAACTGTCTCTAAAGAAAAATAAGAAGGTACACTACTAATGCCCAAAGTAGTGAACAGTAACAACACAAGGAGAATATATAGGAATAATACGTGTAAGCCTCCTGCTCGTCTCCGAACAGCTGCTCGTGCATAACCACCTAACATGTCTCCAGTCTGCTTGCTTAGGAGATCCAGAGTAATAAGAAGAGACATAATAATCTGGGTCAGACAAAAGTCTGGTATGAGAGATAAGCAGCAAAAATAGAACAATAATAGGTATACGTAACCATACCTAAACTTGAACCTGGACCTGCAACCAAAGAGTTAGCACAACAGGATGTACAATACTCTAAGGTGACACTAACACATGGTGTGAAAATAATGGGGATGGGGTGTGCATGTCGTGGTGATAGCAAACATCAAACATAACAATCATCCTCAGATCTCTCACTCAGTGTGTAAAGTATACGATGTCCACCACTTTGATCACCCAATTCTTTGTTACGATCACTCTACCCCATGGAGTCATGACGACTCCACTGCACTGATTCGTAACCACTAATACTATGCTATGTCCACTCTGCCCCATGGAGTCATGACAACTCCACTGCACTGGCTCATAGCCCTGCTACGATCACTTTGCCCCATGGAGTTATGACAACTCCACTGCACTTATCCATAACCAATATCTGTCTCTCAATAATGAGTCAAAGCTACAGACATCGATGACCCCTTTGCACACGTCCCGCAGGAAAGACCCACTTATGAAGTTAATATGTTGGTTCCCATCTGGATCCTAGGTAATAACCTACCATTTGGACTTCCTTTGCATCTTGGGTTTTGGTTGAATTGGAGTTGGTCTTTAGAAGAATCATCTCGTAATAGTAGCATAGGCTCAAGTCCGGTTCGGTTTGGATATATAGTGTTTAAGTTCCCCGTCCGGTTCATTCTAATATCACTCGTTCGGTTCGGTTCAGGGATATAGTGTCTATCTTTTGTTCGGTTCGGTCCCCTGGTTCCGGTTCGGGGCTCTACCCCTTCGCTACGGTTCAGTCCATGTAAATCCGATCCCACACCCTCCTGCCGTTCCGATCCGATCCCAACTCCACTCATCTTGAATGGCCTTCCTTTTTGCCCTTGCCGTTGTGCGCTGCTGAAGATGCCACCACTCTGGTTTGGTCCGGTCCATTCGATCCGATCCGCTCTACCATTCCGATACGGATCTCTGCAGCATTTCCAGCAAGCTTATATTATCCATTTTCGCCATATGATGGCGTTTTCAACCATTCTAACTTTATTAATCAATCATAACACATCACAAACAATAGTAACAACATATGAGATCAATTAAAAAGATCAAAACGTCAAGCTTATAGGTCATTTTAGATCAAGCATACCCCAAAATCCATGGTTTTCCCCTTAATCATGTTTAACCAAATCTAGTGAAAGGATTAACAAAACATGTTCATATTAACCCAAATTTTCATCAGAGCTCTAAAATAATATTTAAGAATTTTTACATATTTTTCTAAAATTTTAACATGCATAATTTCTCTAATTAACACTAACCACCCTAATTAGCCGTAATTAGTGAAAAACAATGCAAAACACTCACCTTAGCCACAAATGAATTATAGATCTGAACTTCTCTACTGTTTTAGGTTGAATTCCTATACAACACAACAGCTCCAACTTTTCTTTGGTGTTTATTTTCCTTGATTTGATGTTGATTAGGCTAATATATGCTTAAACGGTGATTTGGGGGTGATTTAGAAGGTGAAGGCCATTGTTAGGGTTGAAGAGAGGTAAGTGGTGGGTGAGAAAATGAAAAATAAATCGTTTCCTAACTGATTTCATTTAGAATGGCTCTAAGTTTCGATTTGCCTTTTTGGGTCGAAATTTAGGCCTGCCCCGGGCGGGTTATTACAGGAGAGGTCACCACCCTATAAATATATCATTTGAAGGTTGGAAATGGGATCATTCTATATGGTCTCTCTACATAAGGACATTGCAGAAAAGGAAGAATGAAACTTTCGCTTACACATAAAAAATTTGTGTTGTATCACTTCTTTCTCTACATTTCTTACAACAAACCATTGTAATTTGTAATCACAGTGTAAACAAAGATCAAAGTGGGCGTAGGCATGGATAAAGTCGAACCACTATAAAAACTCTTATGTGTTCCCTGTTTATACTTTAATTCTTACATTTTGTGATAGTTGATTGTGAGAATATTCAATGATTTGTGTGTGGATTACTAACTTTAGGGGTTGATTGTCAAGAGTGCTACTTTTTGACGTCATCATTCTACGGCTTACTTCTTTCAAGCCAACTGAAAGGCATGCTTGGATTTATTTCTACATGCTCTAAGACAACTTTTAGAAGATCATGCCCTTCGGTTTTCACCAAAAAAAGCTTTCCTTATGAAAGAGAATCTTTAGCTCTTTAATTTCGATTCCAAAAGCAGTTATTGAACGGATAGTTCTCGTTGCGTCGAAAGCCTTTTGTCTTTAATTCCCCCTAGCTTTGACTTCCAATTTTCCCTAGTTGTTTTGGTTCTAACAGTCTTATATTATAAAAATATACGCTTATAGTATACTCAACTTATTTTATAGTTACTTTATTTCAAATCAAATTTTTAAAATTTTAATAATTATTCAAAATCTTAACATATACTTATAAAAATGCAAATACATTGTGTCAATACTCTCAACTCCTTCTAAGGTGCAACTAACGTTATCTCTAACGAGTTTTATGCCGAGCAGGCTCTAGTATTCGCTTAACTAAAGCTCTGATATCAACTGTAATAGGCCTCTTTTTTAGACGTTTAAATCGACAATAAACCACACAAATTTGATTCAACCTATTCAAAAATATAAATTATCATTGGGTTTATTCTAAAGAAATAAGATGTAGAAGATTAAATACAAATCTAGCAGCCGAATGACAAAATATAACGAATACAGAAACATTTCATGAAGCTGTTTATAAAAAAAATCCGAATTCACATTTTACACCATAAACATAATTATACATTTAATGGGTATAATAAACAAATGCTATGGAATAATAATAGCAAATTATATCTTCAACTCCATCTCTGTATTCAGAATTAAAGGTCTTAGGTATATTGAAATACTCGGTCTGAAATTATTCAATTCAATTTATGTATGTTGATTAATCCATATTAAAATTTACATTACTAATTTAATCTTTAATTTAACTTAAGTCACAAATTAAGCCTCAAAACTTATTTTTCATAAATTTGATTTCTATTACAGATATTAAAATAGATCTTCAAATTAAATTGAATCCTCAAAGTAAATCTTTACATAAAATTAAAACCTTTAAATTACATTAAGCTTTGAATTATTTTACTTTACTATAATCAGTTTTTATATTCTATTATATTAAATTAGTTTAAGTTAAATTTTTATAACTAAATAAATGTTAAAATTGCATTTCTTACATCTTCATATTAACTTATAAATTTAAAACTTTAAAACCAAAATTTAAAAAATAAAAAATTTCATTTAATTCAAATTGATTTAAGTTAAGACCTTTTAAATTAAGTTCTAAAATTAAATATATAAAATCAAACATACTTATAAATTTTCGGAAATAGTTTAAATTGACTAACAATATCCTATATAGTTTTTTATCATATAGTCAAGTGATTCACGTATGTATCATTTCAACCCAATAGTGGTTAGACTTCCCAGTATGTATTATTTCAACATGTATCCCATTAAATGTCAAAATGGTTTTATAAACAATATATTGATTCGGGTATGCATCATTCAACCCACAATGATTTTATAGGGAACTTGTAGTGTGATTTCATATCAAATATGTAACGATCCAAATATTTAGCATTAAGCATGAGAATTAAAAATTGGTTTTAAATGTTCATTTAGAAATATTAATGGATTTTTATATAGAATTTATTTATAAAAGGAAGTTTGAACGTATAATTTATATTCAACTAAAAACTAGTTCGCAACATCGTATTACTTCGTAATATTATGTTTTGAACTTTAATTGAATATATGTAATCCACTATAAGTCGGAATTCTTAGAAACAAGAATCGTTTAAATCTATTTGATAATAACTTTCTAATGAAAGATAAAAATCAAAATCATGTTATAGATTTTGAGTAATGTCCAAATCAAATTTTTCAGAAAGTCATTATGGAATCGTTTATAATCCATAACGATTTATTTAATAAAATAAAATGATTTTTAATAAATTAAATATCATTATAACCTGGAATTTAATCAGAATGGTTTCCAAATAGTTATGTATACTATTGGAATATAATTGTAACAACCCGGAAAATCAAAACCAATTTAAAATTTTTATTCTGGCAATTTTAATGAATTTTGAATATTTAAAATGATTTATTTTAAATAATAACGACTACAAATTTATTTGGATAGAATTAGAACATATATATTTATTTAAATCAAAGTTAGAATATAAATATTTATTTTAATTATAAAAGGAATTGGAAATGGCACGGTAGTTTGAAATTTCAATTTCAAATTTCAAATGAATGTACAGGATTCAAAATAAACCGGATTTTAGTAAAACCAGAAATATTTGAATATGTTTGAAAATATCTTTCCAACGAATGTGAAAATCCAGATTTCATAACAGGAATAAAAAGTTATGTCCAGTTGAAAATTCAGAATAGTCGTTATGGAATTTATATAATATATAGCCCTTAAAAATAGCGATTTTGCAAAAGACCTCCATTTTCGATGAGACCACTTTTGTTGGATCTGGAATGTCAAATTATTGCTAGATCCAATTTTCATGATTTTTGGAATCAATATGTGAGCATGGTGAATTTAAATGCGTTTGGTAAATTCATTTTGAATTTAATCGACTAGAAAATGACTGTTATTCAAACGTTCTCCAAATTCGACAAAATTAGTTTTGTTAGAGCCATATCGACAAAACATAGCCAGATTTATTTTTTTGGAATTTTTGGAGTCAGTGGGTGGCCCCGGTAAATTAAAATGTATGTTAAAATCAATTTTGAACGTTATATTAATTTATATTTTAAATTTGACAAAAACTGAATGAAACAGTCGAATTGGCATATGCGACATATCCCACTGTGTTCAGAATGGAGATATTTAGCTAGGGGCGACAGTCGTTGGGTTCGATTTGGAGTTCAAATAAAAAAGAATCTTTTTGGAATTAAATAAATAAATAAAATAATATATAAAGGGTTTAAAACCCTAATTCTCTCAGAAAGAAAAATCAAGCCCCTTTTCAAATAAACCCCGTCGTAACCTGGAAGCCCTCCCCCAAATTGTGACGCCGCCGTTCCTGGCCACCCCCACCATCGCTTCAGGCGCCGCCACCGCTGGAGATGGCCTAGAGCACCCCTCTCGCGCCTCTCTCGCTCCTCCCTCCCATCTCTCTCCTCGTTTAAACCCCAAAACCGCAATGCCCTAACCAACTCCGACCACCAGTGGCCACTGCGACCTCCTCCGCGAACCCCAGACGATAGTCGCTGCCTCTGACTCCCCCTCCTACCATCCTGAACCGCCATCTCCGCTAAAGATCCACTTTTTTTTGCAAAGGAAAAAGGTTTTTTTTCTATGTTAATTTAATTTAATCATTTATATATCATATAGGATATGAAAATATTTTTAGGTAGATAAAGTTTCGATTTTTATGTAGATAAAGATTTGATTTTTAAAGCAACAAAGATTTGATTTTTAAAACAATAAAGATTAGATTTTTGAACAATCAAGATTTCATTTTTATAAACAAAACATGATTTTATAAATATAAAAGTATTATAAAATATGATTTTTATTATCTAGATAACTATATAAAAATATGATTTTTATATGTACAGTAGCGTTATAAAAAAATAATTTTTGAAATGAAGTAGCGGTATAAAAATACGATTTTTATTTATGTAGCAATATTGTAAAAATATAATTTTTATACATGTTGCCTTATAAAGACATGATTTTTATATATAATATAACGTTATAAAAATATGATCTTTATACATGTAGGGATAAAATAAAAAGATGAGATCTTTAAAAATATAAAAATGTGATTTTTATCCACCTAGCATTGAAATAAAAATGTGATTTTTGTAGCGTTTAAATAAAAATGTGATTTTATAGCGTTGTTAAATATATGATTTTAACATATACCGCGTGAAACAGATTTCGATGGAATCGACTGGAATTAAATCCAAATCCGAACCGTTCAGAAATAAAGAATGGAGGATTGGATCCTGAAGGTGAGAACTTCTCACACTAATTTATTTTCTAGTTAAATTTATATACTAGGATGAAGACGGTGCTTAGTAGCACCCGACACCTTTGTTTGAAACCATGTTTGATTGGATTATTTGGTTGAATTTGGTTTGGGAAATGAAATGAATTGATTAGAATTTGGTTTGTATATGGTGCGAGCCATTATTAGGATAGGAATATGTCTAGACCTTATTCTGGTTATAGTATCGCGCAGCTATGCTGCCAAAATTTTCTAAAAATATTAGAACAAAAAAATATCATTTTTATTATATAAATGAACTGTATAAAATATTCATGAGATGAAATAAATATTTTATAGTTAAAAATATAATTTTTAACATGTATATGAATAAAATAAATATTCCTTTACAAATCGGACGATTTGTTTATGTACACACATTTAACTGATATTGATTAGGATGATATATTTTACACATCGCCCAACTACACGAATAATAATAAGTGTTTGTCGTTTGAAAACCCCACACGGGTATTGGGATGATATTGGACATACACTAATCCCAATATTTAGTTGTATGTTAATCGATGGGTTGACAGACTGTTGTAAGCATTATTTATTTATATTTAACGCTCATGCAGTTGTGTAATGCACTCTGGATGATGGTTGACTGTGTTTGATTATTGTTGTGCACATGTGTGTATGAAATCCATATAAATAAAATTATACTGTAATTGATTGTGTCTTATTCCAATTCGAAAAGAACGAGTATTTTAAATTAAAGAATATTTTAAAATGATGAGTAATGAATATTTTAAAATAACTAATATTTTAAAATAATATTTAGTAATGGATCAAAATATGATTTTGATATCCAATTTGGGATGGACCCGAAAATATTTAAATATATAAATCCGTGTTCATTAAATTAATGCCATTTTGATGTGAACGATATTTACATCGATTTTATTCACTTTTATAATGAATATCGAAAAGGAAGTGATTTCAAGATCTAATGTTTTGAAAATATTATCATTTATACATTAATGATACGGAATATTCAATTTTGATTTGAAATTGAATATGAAGTTGAAATCGTTTTGAAAACGAATTTAAAATGACTTATAAAAACATCTTAAATGGAAATCGACGAAATATAAATAATATATATGTTATATATATTTAATGGCCTGAATAGAACGCGCCGTCTCGCGGAAGTTCGCAAATTTCGACCATTGACTTCGAATTGACATTACGCGAGATCCGACCACCGGATTCTCCTAAAACTAGAACCGTTAGGTTCGTATCAAAAAGAGATTCCCAACAAATATAAGAAATTTGAAATCTAGCAGTTGGATTTGGAATTATCTCCCAATGAAATTTGGAAAAGATTGCTGTAAGTGTAGTTCGATCACCGTTTATGGAAATCGACTGTACGGGCCTTGATAAAATTATTAAAAATATCAATAATTTGTTTTAAATCATAATAAATGATTTGTAAAGAATTTGGGTGAAAAATTCCACATTTGTAAAGATAAAAGTATATTTTTATCAAAATGAAATAGTTATGAACTAGAATTATAATCCAATATTTTTAAATAAATAAATTGGATTTGAAATGGTTTTAAAAATAACCAGAATTTCCAATATATGAATTGGAATGGATTTGAATCGAAATTATCTTCGGAATATTTCAATATTGGATTCCCTGATTATACGGATATTATGGAGGAATTTGGAAGATATATATATATCGCTACTCCCAATATGATATTTGTTGTTTTCAGAATTTGACATTGAATATAAGCCAATATAATTTTTATTCAGAGCCTTGTATTTAATATTGAATTGGATTTTGGGTTTGTCGTGAATGGTGTCTTAAATAACTGTAACACCCCGTATTTTCTGTGAATATTTAAATTAACAAATCTAAGAATACATAATTTTTAGAAGAAGAATTGTGTGAAACGGGTTACACCATTGCGTTCGTCTCAGAATTCTGATGAAATAGAGTCCAAGTTTGCATAAATCGGACACTGTATGAAGAAGTTATAAGCCTTAGAAGTTTTGTATACGTGTAGGGGAGAGAATGTGTGTGTGTGTATATATATTGGGTTCAGTACTTCAGAATTAGGTCCAGAAAGTCAAAAATGGGTTCGAAATTCAAAATCAGCCAAAACAGGCTGGGTGGGAAAATTCCCAATAGAGGGTGTCGACCCCGGTGTCGTCCCCCCCCCCCCTCGATCTGGGAGAAATACTTTGTTTTGTATCTGGCTGACGAGGCAGTGACGAATTTCTTAGTCGTAGGGCTACGTGGCGACTTCTGATTGGCCCGATGACGCATTCTCTTGGACTGGATGGTTTGGATGGACCCTATGTTGATCTAAAGGCTCTTAATAATCCTAGACATCTATATATACACTCATAACCCAACCCTAATTCTATTGCTCAAAAGCAATGGCGCCGTCATGCTGTTCGTGCCCAAACTAGCCTAGCCGTCATTCTTTAACCTAAATTCAAGAAGAAAATTTGAGAGCCTCAAATAAAATTAGGAGATTTGTTTTGCTACAACAACAACAATTCAATTATCTTTTCTTAATCCTAGCAATGTAAGTTCATGTTATTTTCAGATTTAAACACCTAATAGTAATCTTGGCATGTAATAAAATGAATCTAAGTCTATGCTTGATGGTGAGACAATCTTTTCAGATTTACCCTTATCTTTCTATTGAATCTATGATTTTACATGCTTAAGAAGTTATTATATCGATTCAATCATGCCTATCTTTGTTGAACATCGAATATATAATCCTTTTTGGTTCATGATGTTATTCTTATGCCTGCGATAATGATTGTATCAGCTTATTCAAGAATCTATCTTTGTTGGATCTAAATTTCTTGTATTAGGTCTGTTGTTACATGCCTATTTTTATGCCTATTCTTATTTTATGCTCCTTTTCTCTCTCTCTCTCTTTCCCTATTTCCCTTTTCTTTTATGAACCTGGGCTGCCTTCAAACCTAGGCTGAAATCGCGAAATAGGGACGATTGGAATACAAGGAATATTTGGTTATAACCTATTTTGGTGAAATTGTTGGGCATAACTTGTAATTGATATTGGAGAATAATCTAGTTGGTAATGGTGGAACATAATTTGTAACTTGTGATTTGGGGCATAATTGTTATTGTTGCGAACTTGGGGTAAATTGAAATATTAAATCTAGATTGGACGTAAACTGTAAATTGAAATATTAAATCTAGATTGGGCATAACTATTGGATTGGGATGCCAAGCATAATGCATATTATGATTTTACGGCATGACTATTATTGCACATTTGGGAAGATTGGGTGTAACCTATTTTGAGTAATAACTTGTAATTGAATTTGTGGCCTATAACTTGCAATTGGCTTTGTTGGACATAACTTGAGATTTGGAAAGTGACTCGTTTTGTAAATTGGGGATAATTAACATATAAAATATAGACTTGGACATGTATGGTAAATAGGTAAATTGGCTAAAAATGAATGTGCCTAAACCGAGGTTAGATTGAGTTGCGGTGTAAGATTGCCCGGAACCGCCCGGAACATCCAGCGACCGCAACAATATAGATCTAATGTGAGAGGTAAGCACATTAAGCCCAAAATCCGAGATTAGAATGAGTTTGCTGTAGAAGTCTGTCCGGAACCGCCCGACACATCCAGCAACCGCAAACAACAGTTATAATGTCAGAGGTTGAGGCATTAATGAATGAATTAATGCTAATGAACGGACATGCTTAGAACGGTAGGGTTAAGTTAACACAAGATGGCTACACTTAACCAATATAACTTGACGTGTGATAGGGCAACGCTTAACCAATGTAACATGACAAATGGAAGGGTTAAGTTAATAGGAAACACTTAACCAAATTCAACATGATGAATGAGTAGGGTTAAGTTAACCAACATAACAAGATGAACGAGTGGGGTTAAGTTAAGGGGAAACACTTAACGTATATAACATGATGAATGAACAAGGTTAAGTTAATAGGAAACACTTAACCAATACAACATGATGAATGGGAGGGGTTAAGTTAATAAGAAACACTTAACCAATATGACATGTTAGGTGGGTGGGTTAAGTTAACATGGAAAAGAAGACAACTTAACCAATATTATATGAACAAAGTGGATAGGGTTAAGGCAAGCTTAACCAATAATACATATGGACTTGATAAGGGGAAGGGTTACGTAAACCTTGGGTAAGTGGGTAATATTAGTATTTATAGGCCCACAAACTTAACCGTTAATAAACATGTGTGAATCAGTGAGAAGGTTAAGCAACACATGAATAGGCAACACTTAACCAGTGCAACATGTTTACTAAGCAAATGGGTGGGGTTAAGTTATATTGAGAACACTAACCATTATAACATATTGATTAGGAAACCCTAGTAACGGGGACCCATTTCAGCAGTAACCCACATAGATGTATCATGGTACCCTGAGCTAGGCAGGGTTGGGCACGGTCACTGGGCTAATCGTAAGCGGTCAAAATAGCGGCGGGTGGTGCAGCAGTGTAGTTCCAATGGAGTATGGGCGTGCATGTGCTCCGGAGTGGAAAAGCAGGCACTGAGCATTAGTAGTATACACTGTGCATCTTGAATTGTGTCGGGTTGCCATCATGGGAATTGATACACCCCATGATGGGGCCAGCACAGGTATCCACATACAAGCCGGGACGGATGACACAAGTAATGAATACATACAAGCGTGGTTGAATGACACAAGTAATGAATACATACAAGCATGGACGAATGACACAAGTAATGAATACATACCAGCGTGGTCGAATGACACAAGTAATGAATACACCTAACATATCCATGGCAATTAGGAAGATAGAGGTGGGATCCTCATAATAGATGTACACCTGTAGGCTACCACAATTGCGGGGATTGGGATCGTATTATCATTTTATACAGATTACTAGTTGGGACACTAGTTAGGTGGTGCAAAGATGTAGAAATCGGAATAACAGGGTGGTAGCGAAGCAGAGAAAGAGTAGAGGCGCATTCAGTTTATCTTGCCTTATCATATCTTATGTTATCTTGTCATCCCTCTTATCATGGTATTGTCTTATATTCAGTTTATTCATGTCATGTTGCTTTTAACTATTTACATACTGAAAGTCACTGGACTTACCAGACTTTACATCTGACCTATTTTCTTTCGTCTTCTTTTCTTCCGTTTCTCCCCCCATGTAGTCAGGCACTCTTGGTAAGTCTGTCCACCACAACCCAAATTCCCGTATTGCCCTTCCTCGATCTCGGTAACCCATCGATGAAATCCATCGAGACACTATCCCACTTCCACTGTGGAACTTCCAATGGGTGTAGCAACCCACCGGGTTTCCTTTGCTCCACTTTAACTTGTTGGCACACTAAACATCTAGCCACATACTCGGCTACATCTTTCTTCATACCGGCCCAGAAGAAAACTCTCTTCATGTCTTGGTACATTTTGTCTCCACCGGGATGAATAGTCATTCTTGAACGATGTGCATCATCCAAAATAGCCTTCTTCAAACCCTCATCTTGCGGTACACAAAGTCTACCGTCTCTATGAAACCATCCCTTATCATCTATGGTGTATCTACCCAAATGGCTGGACGACTCCCCTCTTATAAGCTTCTCTACCAACACAACCAACTGTGGGTCGTCTCGCTGAGCCTCGCCAATCCGTCTCAAAAGAGTAGGTCTAACCTCCAAGGATGCCAACAAACCAGGTAGAAAATCAACAGAAGGTCTGAAGTCGAACAAAGAAAGAAACTCCAAGCTTCGCCGTTCCACGAACAATGGACTCAAAGATAGCCTTTTTCTACTCAAGGCGTCAGCCACCACGTTACCCTTGCCAGGGGTATATGCTATCTCGAAATCATAGGATGCTAAGAACTCCATCCACCTTTGCTGTCTTAAGTTTAAATCTTTCTGAGAGAATAAGTACTTCAATGATTTATGGTCAGTGAACAACTCGAATCTCTCACCAAGAAGATAATGGCGCCAAGACTTAAGTGCGAAAACAATCGTGGCCAACTCTAGATCATGGGTAGGGTAATTCTTCTCATGCACTCTCAATTGTCTCCCTCCATAGGCTATTACCCTTCCCTCCTGCATCAAGACTGCGCCTAATCCTGTTCCACAAGCATCGGTATAAACAACAAACGGCTTACTCCCATCTGGAAGCACTAAAACTGGAGCGGTGGTCAAAGCTCTCTTTAACCGTCGGAAAGCATCATCACAATCTACATCCCATGAGAAAACCAGATTCTTCTTCGTCAAGCGGGTTAATGGGGCTGATATCTTCGCGAAGTCTTTGATGAACTTCCTATAATATCCTGCCAACCCCCAAGAAACTTCTTACCTCGGTAGCATTTCTAGGAACTTTCCAATCCTGGATAGATACTATCTTTGCGGGATCCACAGCTATCCCTTCCTTAGAGACCACATGCCCTAAGAATCGCACTTCTCTTCTCCAAAAATGACATTTAGAGAATTTAGCTTTAAGACCATGTGCTCGAAGAGTCTCCAACACTTCTCTGAGATGTAAGGCATGCTCTTCTTCACTCTTGGAAAAGACCAAGATGTCATCCACAAAAACTACTACAAACTTATTCAGATACTCTCTGAACACTCTACTCATGAGATCCACAAAGTATGCAGGGGCGTTTGTCAACCCAAATGGCATCACTAGCCACTCATAAAAACCATCCGGAGTCCGGAAAGCAGTCTTCTCTATACTGTCCTCCGCCACTCTCAACTGATGAAACCCTGTAGCTAAATCCATCTGCGAAAATACTGACGCGCCAACCAACTGATCAAAGAGATCATCTATCCTCGGTAATGGGTGTCTATTCTTCTTCGTGAGCTTATTAAGTTCTCTATAATCCACACAAAGTCTGAGGGACCCATCCGCCTTCGTGGCAAACACTACTGGAGCTCCCCACTCCGAT
Organism: Allium sativum; assembly: GCA_030737875.1. Taxonomy (NCBI): domain Eukaryota; kingdom Viridiplantae; phylum Streptophyta; class Magnoliopsida; order Asparagales; family Amaryllidaceae; genus Allium; species Allium sativum. Next base: position 861,471,826 of record CM060926.1, read on the forward strand.
ATACTTCGCCTTATAAACCCCTTCTCAAGCAACTCCCCTACTTGCTTATGAAGTTCCCTTCTCTCCCGAGGAGCCATGTGGCGCACTGGCAAAGACACTGGTTTGGCATTATCCACCAAATAAATTCGGAAATCTATCTCCCGCTTCGGAGGCAAACCCTTTACTTCTTCAAACACATCCGGATATTCCCGGACTACTCTGACAGAATGCAAACTCTCGACCGAAGCATCGAGCGATTCAAGATAACTTAGCAAAACAGATTCCATGGGATTGCAAGAGATCTCGAGAGTGTTACCCAAGCGGGTCATGAGCCTGACAACTCTCCTTTCGCAATCAAGAACGGCACCATTACTGGATAACCAGTCCATGCCCAAGATCAACCCATAGCCCGTGAAGCCCAATACAAAAGCATCACATCTAAACTCAACGCTAAGTATAGAAATCTTCAAACCCAAACATATCATAGACAGATATATGGAGCCCCCAATTGGGTTTGAGACAACCAAGGGATCATCAACTAGACTGGTGTCTAAGTGCAGTGACTCAACTAACGATGATGAGATAAAAGAATGCGATGCGCCAGAGTCAAACAAAGTACGAACTGGATGATCAAACAGAAAAACCAGACTTTCAACGGAAATAGTTCTACCTCTCTGCTGAATCGGTGGAACTGAGAGAACCTGAACTTGCCCCCCTGACTGAGGTGGTGCTATAAGAGCTTGCACCTGCCCTCCTGAGGTAGACCCCGTCTTCTGCCCCTTCTTTGGGCAGTTTTTCACAAGATGCCCTGCTTCACCACAATGAAAGCAACCGGTCTTCTTCTTTTTGCGACAATCCTTACTGAGGTGTCCTGGTGTTCCACAATTGAAGCACTTCTTCTTCGTCTTCTTTTTGTCACCATTGCCTTTTCCGCCCTTGCCTTGTTGTTGTTGTTGCGGTTTCTTCTGATCCCCCTTTTTCTCTGGTGCCTTAGAATTCTTATCATCCTCATGCATAAGTGCCATGTAGACAAGCTTCTCAAAAGTGGCCCCCATAGGAATGTGAGTCATAGCTATTCCTTGCAATGGTTCGTTCAAGCCTCTAACGAACCTCAAAGCCTTCTTCTCCGGTGTATTCACCAACTCTATGCCAAACCTTGCTAATTGATTGAATTTGTTGACATATTCTTTCACCGTGAGATTCCCTTGCTTCAAATTCAAGAACTTCTCCATAAACAGATTCTCTTCCGCCCTTGAGAGAAACTTAGCCCCAAACCTTTGCTTAAAATCTGCCCAAGAGTCAACAGGGCGTTCTCCATTAGTGACCTCCCACCAGAATGAGGCCTCTCCCTTCATTAACCAAGCCGCCAACTTGACTTTCTTTCCCTCTTCCACTTCAAAGATATCTAGCAACTCTTCCACTTCCTTAAGCCAATCTCTAGCCTCTACGAAAGTCTCTGAACCAAGAAAAGGTTTTCCTCCTATAGCCTTGAACTCCTTGCAAACCTTAGCAAAATTATCCACTCTAGGCTGAGGAGGAGGAGCGGTTGTCTCTGGTGTAGTAGCATTGGCCGGACCCGCAGCCGCGGCCCTAGCCTCTTGCAACCTCCTATACCATAGTGGTATAACTAAACCCTCCGGGATGTTAAGATCTTCAGCCATGCTGAAACGAAAGAGGAAAGATTCAAAAAGGAGATTCCGAAAGATAAAGATATGGCTATTGGGGATTATGCTTTTCTTTTTCAAAAACTTTTTCTCTTAGAAGACATGCTTTTGAAAATACTTTCTTCGAAAATACTCTTAGAAAATAGTTTTTCTCAAAAATTTTATCTGTTCTGGTAACCTTAAGCTCTGATACCACGTGTAACACCCCACTCCCGCTATGATCACTCACTAAGGGAATGCCATAGCATCGGTGGAGTATTTTAGTGAATATATAGAACAGAAAAATTACAACAAGATAGATATAAATAGTACTTGAAATTTTAAAACATCATCTCATAACAGCGGAAGTAAAACATGTCTGGTTACATCATAAAACCACAATAAAGGTCAAGTACAATATCCATCAAAATAAAGAAGTACATAATCCCACTCTCATACAATAGCCAAACAAAAGAAAAGATAACTGGATAACTGGAGCTTTACATCTATCCAAGCTCCTAAAGACTGGAACAGCAATCCGATCAAGCTCCACTACTGCTAGGATCCACCGTAGGACCTGAGGGTTGGGAAAAAGATAAAAACAACGGGGTCAGACATAAGTCTGAGCGAGTCCTATAACTTTAACAATACAATCGTTAAAGTAACCAGAGAAGACATAAACTGATATACGGTAACATATAGGGATGAATGGCTACCCTAAGCAGTCAACTAAACGAAGATAAAGGATAAAGACGCATCTACCCTCCCTAAGGTAAATTACTAAACTGCACCACACCAGTCGTTCCTAACTTAAAGGTTGATCCCACCCAAGGACTTATAAAATTTACTAATTAGTACTTGCGTACCCCTAGGTGACCAAGTAGGCGCCACGGGGCCCTACAATCCACTAGGTGTACACACTACTTCCCATTCGATCGGCTCCCTAACGTAGATACCCGTGCTGGCCCCACCGTGGGATGTATCATTCCCCAATGTGGCAACCTGATGAAACTAAAGGTGCACGGCTTATATCTACTCGATGCAACAACGGCTTACCTACCAGCCCGGGCCCACTCACGCATATGAAGCCCGTTGGACTTGCGTTGCCACCGCTAACCCGTTTGCCTCTTACAGTCAAGCCCAGTATGCGTGTCCCGTCCTCGACATGGGTCGAGCCCACAAAGATACGTATGGGTTACTGGTTGAAATGGGCCTCCACAAGCTACCCACCTAAGCTTGTCCCTTTTTCTAGTATATCCCACTTAACCCTTTAATCATGTTTTAATTACATGTTCCATTTTGGTTAAGTATTCTAATCGTATTTTCTATTGCCACCCAAGGCAACCACTAGATTTTCTCATGCCACCCGAGGCACCCACTTAACCCCCCATGTCCCTCTACATGCTAATGTGGTTAAGTGTTTCTTAATTAATTAATTAAGAACGTAACCTTTGTAAAGACCTCTCACATTAGACTGTCTTTTATGACCGCTGGTTAAGCCGGTTGGGTCCGGGCAGCCTTATGTCATAACAGAGTCTAACCTCGTGTCTTTACATTAATTACGTATTTAGTTTGTGCCTAAGACCTCTCACATTGGGCTAACATTTGTAGCAACTGGTTAAGCCGGTTGGGTCCGGGCAGTTTTACGCTACAACTGAGTCCAACCTCGTGTCTTAGTCAATTAATTACACCTAATTAATCACCCTCATAATTTTATATTAATTATCCCTAATTAATCAAGTTTTCTTAACATGGGTAGACCTAACTTAATAGGTAAATTCCCATGGGGTAGACCTAACTCAATAGGTAAATTCCCAACACATAGTATGGGTACACCTAACCAAATAGGCAAATTCCCATACTATGTTTATTTATTTTGTGTTATGCATAATTATATTAATTTCACACAATCTTATTAACTTATGCATTTAATTACCCCATCGTTCCCACGTAATTTCGTTCATGATATAACACATATAAAAGGTGTCAACTTGCATATGAATGAACATGTTTCAAAGGTGCCATCTTGCATATTAACAAACACATAACTTGCATATGAACTTGCATAACATGTCACATAACTTGCATATAATATGTCACATAACTTACATATTCATTTTGCATAACAAACTTGCATATTAGCTTATAGACTTGCATAATGTGTCATCATGAACTTGCATATTAATAAACATGTAACTTGCATATTTACATACATGTAACTTGCATATTAACAAACATGTAACTTGCATATAAAGAAACATGTAACTTGCATATTTACATACATGTAACTTGCATATTAACAAACATGTAACTTGCATATTAACAAACATGTAACTTGCATATTTACATACATGTAACTTGCATATTAACAAACATGTAACTTGCATATTTACATACATGTAACTTGCATATTAACAAACATGTAACTTGCATATTTACATACATGTAACTTGCATAGCATATTACCATGAACTTGCATAACATGCATATGATTACATAGCCCACAACTTGCATATTTAGCATCATGCAAACATAACATACATCATATTAAACTTGCATAAGCTTACATACTCAACATGCATAAACATAAGATTAATGCTAACATCATATCATATGATTCAAAGCTCATTAACCCACATACAAAACCATAAATCTCATCACATCTCATCTAATTAGTTTACCAAAAGATCATCAAAGTGATAGAAACTCACAACTAGCAACTTTGAACACCAAATGAAGAAGATTAAGATGCTAAGAAGGGATTAGAAGTTGATTAGAGAGTGATTAGTATGCAACCCTCTTCATAAAATTAGTGGAGGCCATGAGAGCTAGCATTTTGCCATAGTTTAGTTACTAGGTTTAATTATGAATGAATTAGGGTAGGTTAGGGTCTTATTTATAGATTAGGCAAGTGTTTTAGGCCATAGGATTAACCCTAGATTCAATCCAAGCCATCAAAGCATGTCTTGGGGAAGAAGTCAAGTGTAGGAACCATCTAGGGCCTTTAGATTAAAGATGGACCATGAGAACCATTCAAATGCAAAATCTGCACTTGAGCGAATCGGCCCACGGGTTGACAGCCAAACACCCTGGATTAACCCCTAGTCGACCCAGCGGGCTCGGGTCGACTTCAAAAATCGGCCGGTTCGGTTATTCCCCTCTCCCAATTCGCTGTTTTGAGCATTTTTGCATATTTATTTATTAAATTTTCAATTATATATATATATATATATATATATCAATATATATATATATATATATATATATCTACACAACCCATTTCACTTAATTAAGTATACTTTAATTTGGGAATTTTCGTGAAACTTCGCGAGGCCATATCTTGGTCATACGGACTCCGATTTTCGAAAACTCGGACTCTATTTCGCGTATTTTTCCGAGACGAACGCAATGGCATAGCCCGTTTCCCTTGATTCCCATTTTAGAATTAAATTCTGCCTCGATTTATGTTATTACAGGTTATTGAAAATACGGGTTGTTACAGGTTACGTAAACCTTGGGTAAGTGGGTAATATTAGTATTTATAGGCCCACAAACTTAACCGTTAATAAACATGTGTGAATCAGTGAGAAGGTTAAGCAACACATGAATAGGCAACACTTAACCAGTGCAACATGTTTACTAAGCAAATGGGTGGGGTTAAGTTATATTGAGAACACTAACCATTATAACATATTGATTAGGAAACCCTAGTAACGGGGACCCATTTCAGCAGTAACCCACATAGATGTATCATGGTACCCTGAGCTAGGCAGGGTTGGGCACGGTCACTGGGCTAATCGTAAGCGGTCAAAATAGCGGCGGGTGGTGCAGCAGTGTAGTTCCAATGGAGTATGGGCGTGCATGTGCTCCGGAGTGGAAAAGCAGGCACTGAGCATTAGTAGTATACACTGTGCATCTTGAATTGTGTCGGGTTGCCATCATGGGAATTGATACACCCCATGATGGGGCCAGCACAGGTATCCACATACAAGCCGGGACGGATGACACAAGTAATGAATACATACAAGCGTGGTTGAATGACACAAGTAATGAATACATACAAGCATGGACGAATGACACAAGTAATGAATACATACCAGCGTGGTCGAATGACACAAGTAATGAATACACCTAACATATCCATGGCAATTAGGAAGATAGAGGTGGGATCCTCATAATAGATGTACACCTGTAGGCTACCACAATTGCGGGGATTGGGATCGTATTATCATTTTATACAGATTACTAGTTGGGACACTAGTTAGGTGGTGCAAAGATGTAGAAATCGGAATAACAGGGTGGTAGCGAAGCAGAGAAAGAGTAGAGGCGCATTCAGTTTATCTTGCCTTATCATATCTTATGTTATCTTGTCATCCCTCTTATCATGGTATTGTCTTATATTCAGTTTATTCATGTCATGTTGCTTTTAACTATTTACATACTGAAAGTCACTGGACTTACCAGACTTTACATCTGACCTATTTTCTTTCGTCTTCTTTTCTTCCGTTTCTCCCCCCATGTAGTCAGGGAGCGAATAGCTCAGCTCAGTTTGGACCGTTTCTCTTTCCAAGCTTGAAGATTCTTTGATGTATTGCATGGATCCTCTTATCTTTGGCTACGGCTGTGTTTGCACTTTAATTTGGGTACTTATGCTACTTTGCTATGTTTTATGCTTCTTATATACTTGGATGTTTTTGAATCAAGACAGAAGTTTTATGTAGTACTTTTAAGTATGATTGAGTCAATTGTTGTAAAAGCTTAATTGAACTACGTTGCTTATAAAATGACTTTGTTTTCCACTGCTTTATTTGTCTGTCTTGTAATTTATCTGCAACTTCTACCTATAATGCTTCACTGAAGTTAATGCATTCCCTTTGTGAGTGACATTAATGGAGGTGGAGTATTTCATTAACACTGTTCTTAAACCCAGAAGAGTAAAGAATAAATCATTAATTAAGATTTAGTGAAGTCTTTCCAATTAATTAATATTTAATTAGAATTGAATAAAAGAATTGGATTTTGGGTTTGTCGTGAATGGTGTCTTAAATAACACTGTTGTTAAACCCAGAAGAGAAAAGAATAAATATTTAATTAAGATTTAGTGAAGTCTTTCCAATTAATTAGTATTTAATTGGAATTGAATAAAAGAACTGGATTCTGGGTTTGTCATGAATGGTGTCTTAAATAACACTGTTCTTAAACCCCGTATGAAAAGAATAGAAAATGGAATGTGAATTGGTTTATAATGAACTGTGTTTTTAACGACATTCGTTCTTTAACCCGATTTTCAGTGAAATGTGATTTGGAATTTATAAATCTTTTTATAGAGATTTAACAGGAATTTTCCGAAGTAAAGTTTTCCAATTTAATATACTAAATTGGAATTGAATAAAATTCGATTTGGTAATAATCGAAGTGAACTTCTGTGGAGGAAGACTGTTAATATATATGGAATTTAAAAGGCTTTGTCGTTATTCCATTTATATTATTAGTCGGATACGGAAACTGATATCGATTATATATTAATTTATTTTTCTGAAGATTCCATTTTTATGGAAGTGGATTTGGGTTTATCGTGAACTGTGTTTTAAATGACATTAGTTCTTTAACCCAGTTAAAGACAGGATAACATGTCTATCATTGTATTTCGAACTGTATAGTTGATCTCTGCTAAATATATATCTGTTTGATGTCGGAGAATTTATTCTCTTGCTTAACACCCATCTCTGAGATGTAGGAGCTCAGTAGTTATATATAGGCAGAAATCAATAGTACGGTGTAGATTGTCGGTGCGACATTTTTGATTTTCCAAAGTTAAATAATCATTAATATTGATTATTGGGAAGATTATAACTAAGTGGAGTTTTAATGAATCTTTAATTAGATTGGAATATGAATGTGATAATTTAAATTATCAAATTTGGGAAAATGATCGAGAATGGAGTATCACAAGTTTTGCTCCAAGCGATAGTTAAATCTTTAATTAGATTTGGACGTGAAATGGTAATTAAATTTACCGATAATACCGTGGTGTTAGATATGGAGTATTACCAGTTTTGCTCCATGGGATGAATAGGTTGGGATTGGGAAATTAAACAAATGATTACTTCGGTAAGGTGCGTTAATCCCGACTAGTTAATAAACCTTAATATGATTTAGAATTGATATCCAAAGGAAGATTAAAGAATAAATTTAAAAGAATTTATCTTTGATAAAATTAATGGGAACCTTTCCCAAAGTATAAGAATATTGGAATAAAATAATATTCTGAATTGGAATGAGGCGTATGTTGTGTTTTATAACACTTTTTTATAATATACGCAAGTTATTCGGAAAGGCCGGTTTATACCCATTCTGAATAGCTGATTCGACGATAAGTCAACGATGAAGACGGTGGTTGAAGACCGGAGATCTTCACATCATTTTGATTATTACTAATGTCTTGATTGGGCTGTACACCCAAAACAAGGTAATAAGTGATGATCGTCCAGACGAACTTGGAGATCGACCGGATATGCGAGGACCTCTCTCCTGTACTGGACATATGGGAAGAGGAATAAGGTGCTTCCGGTTTCGTTCGGACCCAGAACGAACTAGTAAATGGACGTGTGTCTGACAATGGATTTTATTCGGTGTTGATTGATCTCTATTAAATATACATCTATTTGGCAGTGGAGAATTTATTCTCTTGCTTAACGCCCTTCTCTGAGACGTACGAGCTGAGAGGTTATATATCGAAAGACATCAGTCTCATGGCATGAATTCCCTGTGTGGCATACTGAGATGCAAATGATCAAGTCTTCTATTGAAAAGCAGAATCTTGTGGTTGATGATCAAAGAACGGCTTTAATATAGCATAGCTTTGTGTAGCGTTAATTCGCCAGCCTAACACCACGGTATGAACCAAAAATGGGAGAGGACAGCAGGGAGGGCAGTGTGTTTCCTTCTAGCTCGGAGTGGTGTCATGGTATGGAGCCCAGACATTTTTACTTATGTGGATGATGGAAAGCGAGGCGCCTCGAATATATCGGTTACTACGGAACCGATGGATATTGAGTCATCTGGCTCGTTTATGCCCCATAGGGTGGGGAATGCATGTTGAGGAATTAAGAATCCACCATGCACTTAGTGTGGACCGGCCATGCATGTTACCTAGGGTTGCTCAGAGTGTGTAGTCCTGAGACATTGTCTAGAGTGTCTCAAAGCGGAAGGACGATCCCTATACTTGGTTCATAGATGGAAATCCAATTTCCAATACGTGACCTTTCAGTTTTGATTATAGAGCCTAGTATTGGTAACATGATATATGGTCCCATGCCATCTATGATTGATACATTTATATTTGAAGTTGTTTTGACACTATACACCTATTATAGTATCAAATGATTTGTTTTAAACGTACCAAGCATGTTTGGCTATTATAAGCGAAAACCTTATCCTTTGGCTTGCGTTACATTGTGTGATGGGACCTGGGTCTTATAATAGCTTCATTTTTCAAAAAGCATTGCGTTGTTTATAACGGTTTATGCACTGGTAGTCTTGGGAGGAAACCCATTCCATGTTATATGGTGTGGTTCCATGATTACTCCATTTTAAAGTAAAGTTTTAAATAACTGTTTTAGTTATCACACTAGTCACATGACTGACCTAGAGTTTATTGTTTTAACTAACCTAAACTTTGGGTGCCCCTATTTTCCACACGGGCAGCTAGTAGTTTTGGTTTTGTAGATATTATATTCACAGGATCCTGGTTAACAGCTGCAGCAATATTCAGAACGCTCTATATCCGTGTATTTCTTTCAGTTGTGTTTTGTATTATTTTCCGCTGCATAATAATTTTTAAATCTCTGATATTTATCAAATGTATATTATTTGTTCATACTCTGTATATTCTTGTATCTGATGTAAATTGTTGTAATAAGCAATGAAATGTTCTTCAGTTTGTGTTCTGATTTGTCGTGTTCTCAGACAATCCGTTCTTTCTCTTCTCTTCGGAGATCGGGGAAGTTCGGGTTGTTATAGTTTGGTATCAGAGCTTTGGTTTTACAGAGCTAGAGAACAAGGCATATTAGAACCAAAGGAAAGAATTCATTAGAGATTGGATTAGTAGTATCCAATGAGAATGACTCGTTAGAGATAGGATCAGTAGTATCGTAGAACGAGTGTGAAGAGTGTTGTTTTAAAATAAAAATTAAAAACAAATACTGTTTTGAAAATTTAAACCTTATTCAACGTATTTGAATATTTATTTTAAATTATTTTGGACAATCTAGTGTATGAAGATTTTGCATATACGTCTTGCAATCGTGTATACGAAGCCTTAAATATACTGGATAGATATAAAATCACGCTCTTGTCGCCCGGACATGATTCTGATGATGGCGCGCCATCATTAGCATTTATGTTCGAGTTTTAAAAGTGGGATGTCTATATATTTCCAATTGACTAGTGTGAGAACCAAAATTTAGATAGGGTTAATTGTTGTGAATTGGCATCAAAAATACGATTTTTGGTATATATATAAATAAAAGTTATGTGTTTGAAACGATAATCAACTAATGACTGCTGATTGTGTTGTTTGATTAACTAAAATTGTAATGACCCGCATTTGCAGAGGGATTATAATTAATTTATTTAATTATATATATAGTGATATAGTGAATTAAATGGTCGTGGAATTAAATAATGACGAATATTTAATTAAAATAATAAATTAAATAATATATTTAATTCTGGAATAATCAGAATTGGCTGAAATGGCAATATGGTGTGAACTGGATCATCTGTGATATTTAATTCAGTTTAAAATTGAATTAGAATAATGAATATATTATTTGAACGAAAGTTTGAACGTATAATTATATTATAATTAAAATCGAGCTCGAAATGGCGCTGCAGTTTGTAATTTGGCAATTTGAACTTCAACTGAAAATACAGGGTCTGTTTTAAATCAGAATTCTGTGAAGCAAGAAATGTGTGGAGCTGGTGGAGTATATCTTTCTAGTGGAAGAGAAAAATCAGGATTTCATCGTGTAGATTTTGATTTATGTCCAAATCAAATTTTAGAAAAGTCACTATGGAATTCCTTTATAATTCATAAAGGAATTATTTATATTTTTAAAAGGGAATTTCAATATAAATCGAATATCGGGTTGACCCAGATTTGAAATATCAAGCAAGAAATTCATATAGGAATATTCTAGAGCTGTATGGTATTCCACTGTGAATACAGACGATAATATTTATTTTTAAATATTAAATTTAGTTATATTTAAATATATTTATATATTTAAATAGGCTATTTAGAGCTTTAAAAAATAGCCACTTTTGCAAACGAAGTCGGAATTCAACGAAACTAATTTTGTTGGATCCGCAATGTCAAATAGTTTTTAGATTTCCAGTTTTGTAATTTTTAGAGTCAGTATATGGACGTACGAGATTTTAATGTGAAGAACAGTCAGTATTATGATGGTTAAAAATACGTTGTGTGAGCATACGAAGTCGGAATTCAACGAAACCAGTTTCGTTGGGACCGTAAATGTCGAACTGTAGCTGCATGACCAGTTTCGTGATTTTTGGGTAATATATGTGATCACAAGAATTTTAAAGGATAAATAAAATCAGCGGTTCATTAAATTTGAATATTTAAATTAATATTTAAATATTTAAATTTACCTATAAATACCATACCAAAATTCCTAAACCTAAAAATCAGTTTCCTTTGGTCAACAGAAAGAAAAATCCGCCCTGTTACTTTCTCTTCTACAAAAGCAAGTTTTAAATCTCTTCAGAAATCAAAAGAATTCAAATAAAATCTCTAAAATCATTTGGTTTATAGATTTGCATTCCTGCGGAAACTCTCTTTGGTTTGATACTGGTTTTGAGGGGTTCGACGCTATTCCACGTCGCTGGAAATTCAGGACCGTCGGCTAGGGCTTGACAAGTTCGTTGTAGAGTTTAGCAGCTAGTTTGATTTTTGGGGATTTAATCGAAATTAAAAATGTCGATTAGATTTGAACGGTGCGTCGCACTTGGGAAACGACGGAGCGGGAATTTGTGGTTCGAGTTTGATCTTAATGGTGGGGTCGTGATGAGATGTTGAAGAGGTGATCGATGATAAAGTCGAAATAAAGAACGGATGTTTGGGGAAGGAGCAGTTACGATGAAAAGTTGTGGCCGTGGTTTGCAAATACAAGGAGGAGCGGGATTTAGAGCTTTTGGGGAAGAAGGATTAAGGCCGACGGGTTTTGGTGTGAGCGGGCTTTAAGAGTTGTGGGCCGGATTTGTGAAAGGTTAAAGCCCATAAACCATTTTAACTAGTTTTATTTTAAATTAAATTAGTACAAACTTCAAAAATGTATAACTTGATCATACGATATCAGATTGGCGAACCGTAAGTTGCGTTGGGATCGTATGGACGGACACTACACCATAGAACTGACGGGGAGTGAATCGAAGCTCGTTTGAATTTACGACGAAATAAATTTTTTGATTCAAATCAAACAACAGTTTATCGTTCTTTAACGATGAACTGCCAATGTGAGTAAATCTCACTAACTCTGAACAGTTTATAATTTCATGTTGTATTTATAGAACTGTTAAATATTGGTTGATTGACTGTGTGTTGACCGTTTGATTGAACTGCTAGTCAGTTAGTTGAATTTCTATATTGATTCTGTTTAACAGAATATATCACATGGAACTGAAAGTGATGTTATCTATATTGTTTAACATCTGTGATGCAGGGAAACAGGTTGGAGGAATCCAACTGGATTCCTCAACATTTATTTTACTGTGATTCATATGATGTGATATATAATCTGTTGTTGATTATGTGTGTTTGGATGATATTTATCGTTGTTATATGGTATGTTAAATACCATAAGAAATACTGGATGTGGGAAAGGGGTTTTTCAAAGTATAATTTGAAATATATTTATTTATATAAAATCAGTGGATTTTATATATAAAAGGAAAAAGGATTTTTTAAAAGGAAATATGTTATAAAAATCCAAAGAGTTAAAAGAATATATTTGGGAAACAAATATAATGGGGAAATATTTGTAAAACATATAGAAAGGAAAAATATTGGTAAAACAAATAGAAAGAGAAATATTTGTAAACCATTTACAAATAGAATAGAGGTAACAAGAAAATATTTATAAAACATTTACGAATAGGATATAGAAGGAGATATTTGTAAAAACAGTTACAAATAGATTAAATGGGATTATTTATTTATTTATTTGGGAAATAAATAGAAAAGAAAAAGGGATATTTATAGGTTAATAAATAGATGAAGTTAAAAGGAAATATTTATTTGTTAAATAAATAGGAAAGAGAAAAGAATTATTTATTAGTTAAATAAGTAGAATTCAAAAGGGAATAGTTATTTGTTAAGTAAACAAATAGAAAGGGTTCAATAAAAGGAGTTAATTCAAATGAGTTAATCGAATATTAGTTATTCGATTAGAGTTAATCAAAGAGAGTAAATAAATTAGAGTTAACCCGTAGGGTAAATCAATTAGAGTTAACCAGTTAGAGTTAAATCGATAGGGTTAATTAAATAGAGTTAATAGAATTTGCGTTAATCGAATAATAGTTATTCGAATAGAGTTAAAATGAGTTAAATCAAATATAGTTTATTCGAATAGAATAAAAGGAGTTAAATCAAATATAATTTATTCGAATAGAATTGAAGAGGTTAATCGAATATAGTTATTCGAATAGAGTTAAAGGAGTTAAGTCAAATAGGGTTAATCAATTAGAGTTAATCCAAAAGAGTTAATCCAATAGAGTTAAAAGAATAAAAGTTATAAATTGAAGTTAGATATTTCGAAAGTAGGGGTTATAACGTTATCATTATAACCAATGTTTCAATAAAGAAGTGAATTCGTAAATAGAATCTGAAAGTTACGTAAGGAAGTGTTAAAGAGTTAAAAGATGAACTTACCCTATTTCGAGATTTGAAATGTTGTTCAGTTAAGGTCTGAGAGGTAGTTACACCCTAACTTGATTGACTTCGTTTTTAATTTAGAAATGGTTAAGGTTCGAGAGTGAAAGTAGTCAAGCGAATTTAGTAAATAAGTATAATGGTTTGAGTTGTCGTCGCGATGTTGATATAAACATCTGTTTAAATCCAAGTAAAGAAGATCTGGAAATGTTTTCCAAATAGAACCAGAAACGTAATCAAATACTGAAATTGGAAATATGGATTAGAAATGGAAATGTTTTCCAGTGTTAACGTATATTTTCTAAACATAGAAAATAAGGAAATACGAATATATATATATATATATATATATATATGATATCGTTGTTTGCACACGTATTTTTCTTTGATAGTTAAATCACAGACTATCGAATTTTTGACCATTTTAACGTTGTTAATATGGAGAGACCGGTTGGATTATTATCCAAAGAACCACTCTGTATTGGCATAAGCATTGCGAATCATATATGCCAAAGATAAATGAAGACGGAGTAAAGTGCAAGGGCTATTGTATAAGTCTTAGATAACAGTGCCTAAGATGGATGTACTGAATAGTGCCTTCGGTTCATCCTGTCCCTGGATGACTTGTATGGATGAATGTCTGACAGAGTATTTCCAGAAAGGTCACGTACAATGATTTCTTCAGCCGTACCAAGAGTGGAAGCGGAGAAGGAAACTTCTTTAGCTAACACGTAATGTACTGTTGTAGACGTCAATTAGTGATTTTCGATGGATCTGACAATGTAGCATTCGAAATGAATCTGATGTGATGATAAAGCGTAACCTCTGGCCTCAACAACCAGGAAATGACAAAAATCGGGCAGGCAGCATGGCTAAGTCGGTCGCTCCGAAGTAGGGTGTAAAATTACCTATCTAGAGAATATTCATTTGCTTCTTAAATCTATCAATGTTGTCCCATATATAAACGGGAAACGGTTGCTGATCCCAACCGTTGGTGATATACATTCGATACACTCGAGCGAAATGAGTGGTCGGTCATGTGTGGCTAAGTTGCAAGATGTTCTTGTTGAACTCCAGTGTATCATTCCTAGAGTACACTGATCGGAAGGTGGTTCCATACCTTTTCATAGTTGGAAATCCATTACCCAATACGTGCTTGCGATTTTTGATGGTATACTATATATGTAGAACATGAGATGGAAGCGTTTCTGCTAGATGATTATTATACTGTGGTTGATAGATATTATTATAATATCAAAAGCTTTTTGATATAAAGATATTTTGGATTCTCATAAGGGAAAAACCCGTTCCGTTATACGGTGTGGTCTTATGAGATATCGTTTACTTGTTCAAACCGTTTTTAACTGTTTTACTCATACCAGTCCCATGACTGACCCGGAGTTTATTTTGTTTTGTTTTCCCTAAACTCTTGGGTACCCAATTTTGTACTGGCAATCAAGTAGTCGGGATTTACAGATACTTGAAGAGCTGGAGCAGGAGGCTTCAGGATCATATAGCTATAGTTATTTCCGCTGTGTTGTAAGTGTTGTACTTTGATAATGATGTATATTCAAGTATAGATGTATATTTCATGTTATGTTATATATATTATATGTTATTCGTTCCGCTGTGAGGTTCGTGTTACTCTGATGTTGTGTTCTTCTTCTTCTATTCTAAGTTTCTATCTTATCTATCCTCACCCTCTGTTTTCTTTCTAATAGTGTTCTGATTTTCCAGTGTAATTGGGGTTGGACATGTGTTATTTAGTCAGCTCAAATTGGACCGAATTTTCGGGTCATTACAAAATTTTTGAACCACTAAGCCAAATTGAATCAAATATTAAACTGAATTGAAAATTGTTTGAAATTGCATGCATTTACATGTATACACATTGAACAAGTCATAGGAAGGAGGCTAGAGAAGAGGAATAAAATTGTATGCCCAGCAAATAGGTACATGTTTACAAATTTATTGGGTTTGGATGATTTTATGAGCCGATTGGCTAGCCGCTTAGCTTTTTCTTTTTGGATGATGAGGGCCCTGCGTGGCTAGTTGTGTTTTTAAATGTCTCCCCATACAAAGGAGGTTATGCCGAAATTTTTCAAAAATTTAGGGTGTTAGCCAAATTTTTGAAGGATTTGAAAATTCTTAGAAACTGAAAAGTTTAAGAATAAATGCCAGAATGAAAGTTGAGTTGGTTAGTTAAACAACTTTCAGCTCCGTTCTTTTTCGAGGACGAAATTTTTTTAAGTGGGGGATGTTGTAACAACCCGAAAAATCAGAACCAATTTAAAATTTTTATTCTGGCAATTTTAATTAATTTTGAATATTTAAAATGATTTATTTTAAATAATAATGACTAGAAATTTATTTTGAATAGAATTAGAATGCATATATTTATTTAAATCGAAGTTAGAATATAAATATTTATTTTAATTATAAAAGGAATTAAAAATGGCAAGGTAGTTTGAAATTTCGATTTCAAATGAATGTACAGGATTCAAAATAAACCGGATTTTGGTAAAACCAGAAATATTTGAATCTGTTTGAAAATATCTTTCCAACGAATATGAAAAATCCAGATTTCATAACGGGAATAAAAAGTTATGTCCAGATGAAAATTCAGAATAGTCGCCATGGAATTTAAATAATATATAGCCCTTAAAATAGCGATTTTGCAAACGACCTCCGTTTTTCTATGAGACCACTTTTGTTAAATCCGGAATGTCAAATTATTGCTAGATTCCAATTTTCATAATTTTTGGAATCAATATGTGAGCTGGTGAATTTAAACACGTTTAGTAAATTCAATTTGAATTTAATCGACTGGAAAATGATCGTTTTTAAGACGGTCTCCAAATTCGATGAAATTAGTTTTGTTATGGTGGTATCGGCAAAACATAGCCAGATTTAGTTTTCTTGAATTTTTGGAGTCAGTGTGTGGCCCCAATAAATTAAAATGTATGTTAAAATCAATTTAAACGTTATATTAATTTATATTTTAAATTTGACGAAAACTGGACGAAACAGTCAAATTGGCTTACGGGACATATCCCATTGTGTTCGGAATTCGGGTATTTAGCTAGGGGCGACAGTCGTTGGGTTTGATTTGGAGATCAAATTAAAAAGAAACTTTTTGGAATTAAATTAATAAATAATATATAAAGGGTTTAAAACCCTAATTCTCTCAAAAAGAAAAATCGAGCCCCCCTTTTTAAATAAACCCCATCGTACTTTGGAAGCCCTCCTCCAAATCGTGACACCGTCGTTCCTGGCCACCCCCACCGTCGATTCAGGCGCCGCCACCGCCGGATATCGCCCAGACCCCCTCTCTCGCGCCTCTCTCGCTCCTCCCTCCCATCTCTATCCTCGTTTAAACCCCAAACCCGCGACTCCCTAACCAACTCCGACCACAAGTGGCCGCCGCGACCTCCTCCCCGTACCCTAGACGACAGCCACCGCCTCTGACCCCCCCCCAACCATCCCGAACCACCATCTCCGCAAAAGATCCACTTTTTTTACAAAGGAAAAAGGTATTTTTTTTCTAGGTTAGTTTAATTTAATCATTTATTTATATAATGTAGGATATGAAAATATTTTTAGGTAGATAAAGTTTTGATTTTTATGTAGATAAAGATTTGAGTTTTAAAACAATAAAGATTTGATTTTTAAAACAATCAAGATTTGATTTTAAAAAACATAAAGATTTGATTTTTGAACAATCAAGATTTGATTTTTTATAAACAAAACATGATTTTTATAAATATAAAATTATTATAAAAATATAATTTTTATTATCTAGATAACTATATAAAAATATGATTTTTATACGTACAATAGCGTTATAAAAATATAACTTTTGTAATAAAGTAGCGGTATAAAAATATGATTTTTATTTATGTAGCGATATTGTACAAATATAATTTTTATACGTGTAGTGTTATAAAGATGTGATTTTTATATATAATATAACGTTATAAAAATATGATCTTTATACATGTAGGGATAAAATAAAAAGATGAGATTTTTAAAAATATAAAAATGTGATTTTTATCTACCTTACATTGAAATAAAAATGTGATTTTTATGGCATTTAAATAAAAATGTGATTTTTATAGCGTTGTTAAAAATATAATTTTAGCATATACCGCGTGAAACAGATTTCGATGGAATCGACTGGAATCAAATCCAAATCTGAACCGTTCAGAAATAAAGAATGGAGGAATGGATCCCAAAGGTGAGAACTTCTCACTCTAATTTATTTTCTAGTTAAGTATATATACTACGATGTAAACGGTGCTTAGTAGCACTCGGCACCTTTGCTTGAAACCATGTTTTTTTGGTTGTTTGGTCGATTGGATTATTTGGTTGAATTTGGTTTGGAAAATGAAATGAATTGATTAGAATTTGGTTTGTATATGGCGCGAGCCATTATTAGGCAAGGGATAAGGCTAGACCTTATTCCGGTTCAAATATCGCGCCGTTATGCTGCCGAAATTTTCTAAAAATATTGGAACAATAAAAATATCATTTTTATTGTATAAATGAACTGTATAAAATATTCATGAGATGAAATAAATATTTTATAGTTAAAAATATAATTTTTAAGTGTATATGAATAAAATAAATATTCATTTACAAATCTGATGATTTGTTTATGTCACACATTTAACTGATATTGATTGGGAAGATATATTTTACACATCGCCCAACTGCACAAATAATCCCAATATTTAGTTGTATGTCAATCGATGGGTTGACAGACTGTTGTAAGCGTTAATTATTTATATTTAATGCTCATGTAGTTGTTTAATGCACTCTGGATGATGGTTGCCTGTGTTTGATTATTGTTGTGCACATGTGTGTATGAAATCTATATAAATAAAATTATACTTTAATTGACTGTGTCTGATTCCAATTTGAAAAGAACGAGTATTTTAAATTGAAGAATATTTTAAAATGACGAGTAATGAATATTTTAAAATAACTAATATTTTAAAATAATATTCAATAATGGATCAAAATATGATTTTGATGTCCGATTTGGGATGGACAAGAAAATATTTAAATATATAAAGCCGTGTTGATTAAATTAACGCCATTTCGACGTGAACGATATTTACATCAGTTTTATTAATTTTTATTAAGAATATAAAAAAGGAAGTGATTTCAAAATCTAATGTTTTGAAAATATTATCATGTATATATTAATGATATGGAATATTCAATTTTGATTTGAAATTGAATATGCAGTTGAAATCGTTTTGAAAGCGAATTTAAAACGACTTATAAAATACGTCTTAAATGGAAATCGATAAAATATATATAATAAATATTTAATGGTATGAATAGAACGCGCCGCGGTAGTTCGCGAATTTCGACCATTGACTTCGATTTGACATTACGGGAGATCCGACTATCGGATTCTCCTAAAACCAGAACCGTTAGATTCATATCGAAAATGGCTTCCCAAAGAATATAAGGAATTTAAAATCTAACAGTTGGATTCGGAATTATGTCCAAATCAAATTTGGAAATGGTCGTTGTAAGTCCAGTTCAATGACCGTTTATGGAAATCGATTGTACGGACCTTGATAAAATTATTAAAAATATCAATGATTTGTGTAAAATCATAATAAATGATTTGGAAAGAATTTGGGTGAAAAATTCCACGTTTGTAAAGATAAAAATATATTTTTATCAGAATGAACTAGTTATGAACTTGAGTTATAATCTAGTATTTTTAAATAAATAAACTGGATTTGAAATGATTTTAAAAATAACCAGAATTTCCAATATATGAATTGGAATGAATTTGAATTGAAATTATCTTCGGAATATTTCGATATTGGATTCCGTGATTATACAGTTATTATGGAGGAATTTGAATATAACCCGATATAATTTCTATTCAGAGCCTTGTATTTAATATTGAATTGGATTTTGGGTTTGTCGTGAATGGTGTCTTAAATAACACTGTTCTTAAACCCAAAAGAAAAAAGAATAAATCTTTAATTAATATTTAGTGAAGTCTTTCCAATTAATTAATATTTAATTAGAATTGAATAAAAGAATTGGATTTTGGGTTTGTCATGAATGGTGTCTTATATAACAATGTTCTTAAACCCAAAAGAGAAAAGAATAAATCTTTAATTAAGATTTAGTGAAGTCTTTCCAATTAATTTACATTTAATTGGAATTGAATAAAAGAATTGGATTCTGGATTTGTCGTGAATGGTGTCTTAAATAACACTATTCTTAAACCTCCTGTGAAAAGAATAGAAAATAGAATGTGAACTGGATTTATTGTGAACTGTGTTTTTAACGACATTCGTTCTTTAACACGATTTACAGTGAAATGTGATTTGGAATTTATAAATCTTTTTATTAAGATTTAGCAGGAATTTTCCGAAGTAAAGTTTTCCAATTTAATATATTAAATTGGAATTGAATGGAATTCGATTTGGTAATAATCGAAGTGAACTTCTGTGGAGGAAGACTGTTAATATATATGGAATTTAAAAGGCTTTCTTGTTATTCCATTTATATTATTAGTCATATGCGGAAATTGATATTGATTATATATTGATTTATTTTCCGTGAAGATTCCATTTTTATGGAAGAGGATTTGGATTTATCGTGAACTGTGATTTAAATGACATTAGTTCTTTAACCCAGTTAAAGACAGGATTACATGTCTATCATTGTATTTCGAACTGTATGGTTGATCTCTGCTAAATATATATCTGTTTGGTGGCAGAGAATTTATTCTCTTGCTTAACACCCTTCTCTGAGATGTACGGGATCAGAGGTTATATATAGGCAGAAATCAATAGTATGGTGTAGATTGTCGATGCGGCATGTTTGATTTTCCAAAGTTAAATAATCATTAATATTATTTTTGGGGAGATTGAAACTAAGTGGAGTTTTAATGAATCGTTAATTAGATTGGAATGTAAATGTGATAATTTAAATTATCACATTTGGTAAATGATCGAGAATGGAGTATCACCAGTTTTGCTCCAAGCGATAGTTAAATCTTTAATTAGATTTGGACGTGAAATGGTAATTAAATTTACCGATAACACCGTGGCGTTAAATATGGAGTATTACCAGTTTTGCTCCACGGGATGAATAGGTTGGGATTGGGAAATTAAACAAATGATTACTTCGTTAAGGTGCGTTAATCCCGACTAGTTGATAAACCTTAATATGATTTAGAATTGATATCCAAAGGAAGATTAAAGAATAAATTTAAAAGAATTTATCTTTGATAAAATTAATGGGAACTTTTCCTAAAGTATAAGAATATTGGAATAAAAGAATATTCTGAATTGGAATGAGGCGTATGTTGTATTTTATAGCACTTGTTTATAATATACGTGGGTTATTCGGAAAGGTCAGGTTTATACCCATTTTGAATTAGTGAATCGACGATAAGTCGACGATGAAGATAGTGGTTAAAGACCGGATATGCGAGGACATGTCTCCTATATTGGACATATGGGACGAGGAATTAGGTGCCTCCGGTTTCGTTCAGACTCAGAACGAACTAGTAAATGGATGTGTGTCGGACATTGGATTTTATTCTGTGTTGATTGATCTCTATTAAATATATATCTTTTTGGCAGCGGAGAATTTATTCTCTTGCTTAACGCCCTTCTCTGAGACGTACGAGCTCAGTAGTTATATATCGATAGACATCAGTCGCATGGCATGAATTCCCTGTGTGGCATACTGAGATGCAAATGATCAAGGTTTCTGTTAAAAAGCATAGTCTTGTGGTTGATGATCAAAGCACAGATTTAATATAGCATAGCTTTGCGTAGCGTTAATTCGCGAGCCTCACACCCCAGTATGAACCAGAAACGGGAGAGGACAACAGGGAGGGAAGTGTGTTTCCTTCTAGCTAGGAGTGGTGTCATGGTATGGAGCCCAGATATTTTTACTTATGTGGATGATGGAAAGCGAGGCGCCTCGAATATATCAGTTACTACGGAGCCGAGGGATATTGAGTCATCTGGCTCATTTACGCCCCATAGGGTGGGGAAACGCATGTTCAGGAATTATGAATCCACCATGCACTTAGTGTGGACCGGCCATGCATGTTACATAGGTTGCCCAGAGTGTGTAGTCTTGAGACATTGGCTAGAGTGTCTCGAAGTGGAAGGACGATCCCTAGCCTTGGTTCACAGATGGAAATCCAATTTCCAATACGTGACCTTTCGGTTTTGATTACAGAGCCTAGTATTGGCGACATGATATATGGTACCCATGCCGTCTATGATTGATACATTTATATTTGAAGTTGTTTTGACACTATACACCTATTATAGTATCAAATGATTTGTTTTAAACGTACCAAGCATGTTTGGCTATTATAAGGGAAAATCCTCCGGCTTGCGTTGCATTGTGTGATGGGACCTGGGTCTTATAATAGCTTCATTTTTCAAAAAGCATTGCGTTGTTTATAACTGTTTATGCACTGGTAGTCTCGGGAGGAAACCCGTTCCGTGTTATACGGCGTGGTCCCTTGATTTACTCCATTTTAAAGTAAAGTTTTAAATAACTGTTTTAGTCCTCACACCAGTCACATGATTGACCTAGAGTTTATTTTTTTGACCTAAACTCTGAGTGCCCCTATTTTCCACACGGGCAGCAAGTAGTTTTGGTTTTGCAGATATTATATTCACAGGATCCTAGTTAACAGATGGAGCTATATTCTGAAAGCTCTGTATCTGTGTATTTCTTTCGGTTGTGTTTTGTATTATTTTCCGCTGCATAATAATTTTTAAATCGCTGATATTTATCAAATGTATATTATTTGTTTATACTTTGTATATTCTTGTACTCTGATGTAAATTATTGTAATAAGCAATGAAATGTTCTTCAGTTTGTGTTTTGATTTGTCGTGTTCTCAGATGATCCGTTCTTTTTCTTCTCTTCGGAGACCGGGGAAGTTCGGGTCGTTACAATAATGGAAGTAAATAGTGTTTTAAAATATTTAACTTAATATCGATTTGGCTAAAATGTGAATTTTATATTATTTTAATCTAGTTAAAATAGCCAATTATGAAACAATCACGGATTTCAACAAAATCAGTTTCATTGCATCTGTAATGTTAAATCATTGTATGAAAATAAATTTCATGGCGATCTGATATCGTGTGTGACTTCCGTAGCCATAAACACACAATTAGTTGTGTAGCGGTTAATTAAGTTAAATTAATTAGAAGGAATTTGGGTATAACTGGAGCTAATGATCGAACTAAGATGTGAGACATATACCATTGAATTCGTATTGACTTTTAGAGTCAGGATATGTGTAAAGTTTGTTAAGTTTAGAGACTGGATAATTGTTGTACAAAATAGCATCATTTCATGTGTAAAATATCATTTTGGGAGAACAGTCTCGGAATACGACGAAACTTGTGTGGCTGGATCCATGTTAGTAAATTATTCAAGAATTTTGATTTTTGTACCGATCAGACTTACCGTTTCATCGTACGAATGGTAAACGCCCAGATTTTTATTTTTTCGTTTTATCGATTTAATATGAAACTTAAGAATAACCAATTTTCAAACTGATAATTCTGCTGATATAAATAACGATAATGTAAATCAGTTTGATATATTGGCTAATGTGGATTTAGGAAAGGATGAAGGCTTTGAACACAGGTCTAATGATTGTACTGATCAGGCTAGGTAAAATTTGAATAGGAATGTAGATACATCTAATATGAATCATGATAAGGATTATGGTATATCTAAGGAAGTAGATAAAGTATCGCTTGTAGGTAATATTTTGAGGAATCTATAGCTGGAGACAAATCTGAAATGCTTTTTTCTACTGCTGCTATCACTGGTTCGATTTCATCTACTTCTTCTAATGCAAGCTTAAAACCTTTAGCCAAATTCATTTTACCACCTCTTAATGTGACAGGATCTGGTCTTACTTTTCCAAAGGTGAACCGTGCGGCATTGCTATCTTCTGTAGTTTCTAAAAGTGCAGCTCCTTCGGCTAAATCAAGTATTCAGTTGAAAGGGAAATTTTGGGATGATTTGTATGAAGGAGTTAGTTATTCTTCGGAAGATGTGATGCCATTAAGTTCTAACTTGAAATCATCTAGAAGGCATGCTAGAAGTAATCCAATGTACGATCCTTCTCTTACTTGACGGTTTTGTCTATTCTTGTGTCCCTGCATACTATGAAAATTATGCAGCGAGTTTGATGCTACTGCAGTTTATGTAAATACCTGCATTTGATCCTTGCGACTACCGATGGTGTAGATATATGATGAGAATGAAGGATTTCTTCAGAGTTTATATTTCAGTTAAGAAGAAAGGCTATTATTATTACTATTTTGTTTTTTTTATAATAGTTTATTTCAGTTATGTAGAGTAGTTGTAAGTTTGTAAGTAGCTGTTGGTTGTAAGGGTTAGCTTTGTGCTAACTAGATGTTGTTTATCATGTTCTATAGTAGTAATAAAAAATTTGCGCTTAACTTTCAAAACAAAGAAATCAAATGACTTCAGATTTCAATGAAACTAATTTTATTAAATCTGTAATGATTAATTATTGTAAGTTTTCAAGTTTCATTTCAATTGGAGTTAATACGTGATCGCGCGTAATTTAAACGCGTATCAATCACGTTGTGAATTTAAAAAGGAATTTTCACAAACATTCTACTAAACTAGTTCCATCGTGTTCGAAATATTTAATTACGTTAGGATTTCAATTTTCATTTCAATCCGAGATCACATGGGATAGTTTTTGCATGTTACTTTGTGCCTAAGTTTCATAAATAATAAAATATTAATATAATTTACACATAAATACCCCAAGAGACTTCACCTTCTTCATCACGCTTCTTCCTGCACGATTCGAATGTGAAACGACCCAAACTTCCCCTTACGGGAAAGCCCGGATTGCTTTTAGAACATGACGCATCAGAACACAAACAATAGAACATTTCATTGCTATTACAACAATTACATCAGAGTACAAGAATATATCAGAGTATGAATAAATATTATACATTGGAAATACAAAATCAGAGATTAAGAATTTACATAGCAGCGGAAAATAGTACATAAGTACAATGCATAGCAGAAAATAACAACTGACACAACCGAAAGAGATATACGGATACAAAGCTTTCTAAATGTAGCTCCAACTGTAGTCCGGGATCCTGTGCAAAGAAGTATCTGTGAAAACCAAAACTACTAGTTGCCCAAGTGGAAAATAAGGGAACCCAGAGTTTAGGTTAAAACAATGAACTCCAGGTCAGTCATGGGACTGGTATGAGAACTAAAAACAGTTATTAACTTTATTTTAAAAGTTGGAAAATCATGGGACTACACCGTATAACATGGAACATGTCTACTCCACATGAATCTAAGTTTAAAATAAAATAACGCAATGCTTTTGGGAAAAGTGAAGCTATTATAAGACTCAAGTCCCATCACACAATGCAACGCAAGCCGAAAGATAGACTTTTACCTTATAATATCCAAACATGCTTGGTACGTTTTAAAACAAATCATTTTGTTATTACTATAACTGTATAGTGTCAAAATCAACTTCAAATATAAATATATCAATCATAGACGACATAGGTACCATATATTATGTCGCCGTACTAGTTTTACAACTAAAACCGAAAAGTGTCGCATTGGAAATTGGATTTCCATCATTAACCAAGGCAAGGGATCTCTCCTTCCAATTTGAGACAATCTAGCCCAAAATGTCTTAGGATTCAGCCGCAACTGCACCTGTGATCTTCAGGGTTGGTCCAAACTTACTTTAGTGGATTAGTTATTCCTGAACAATATGTTTCCCTACCCTATAGGGTCTAAATACGGTCAGTATGTCGACCATATCAAGAGCCACTAGGGACTCAAATCCGAGGTACCTTGCTTTCCAACAACCACATAAGTAAAATGTCTGGGCTCCATACCATGACATCGCTCCTAGCTAGAAAGAAACGCATGCACTCCATGTAGTCCCTCTTCCCGTTTCTAGTTCATACCAGGGTGTGAAGCTCACGAATTAATGCTACACAAAGCTATGCTAATTAAAGCTGTGCTTTGATCATCATCCACAAGACTCTTCTTTTCAACAAAAGCCTTGATCATTTGCATCTCAGCATGCCACATTGACAACTCATGCCATAAAACTGATGTCTATCAATATATAACCTCTAAGCTCGTACGTCTCAGATAAGGATATTAAGCAAGAGAATAAATTCTCCGTCACCAAACAGGTATATATTTAGTAAAAATCAATCCATACAGAACGAAATCCAATGTCAGACGCACATCCATTAACAAGTCAGTTCTGGGTCTGAACGAAACCGAAGGCACCTTATTTCTCGTCCCATATGTCCAACACAGAAGAGAGGTCCTTGCATATCTAGTCGATCACCAAGTATGCTTGGACGATCACCACTTATTACCTTGTCTTGGGTGTACAGCCCAATCAAGATATCAGTAATCATCTATATGATGTGAAGATCTTTGGTCTTCAACCACCGTCTTCATCGTTGGGCTTTAGTCTTCGTATCAGTTATTCTGAATGGGATAAACCCGGTCTTTCTGAATAAGTCGCGTATTTTATAATCAAGTGCTATAAAAACACATCATACGCCTCATTCCAATTCAGAATATTATTTTATTCAAATATTCTTTTCATAATTTAAACCAAATTAAGGTTTATCAAACTAGTCGGGATTATCGAGCCTTACCGAAGTAATCATTTATTTTATTTTTCCAATCCTAACCTATTCATCCCATGGAGCAAAACGGATGGTACTCCATATCTAACTCCCAATGTTATTCGATAAATTTATTTACCATTTCTCATTCAAATCTAATTAAAGATTTAGCTATCGCCTGGAGTAAAACTGGTGGTACTCCACTCTCGAACATTTCATGAATTCAATAAATTTAATTATCCCATTCCCATTCCAATCTAATTAAAGATTTATTAAAACACCATTTAGTTTTAATCTTCCAAAAATCATTACATAATGATTATTCACTTTTAGGAAGATTAATCCTATCATTAACTGGGTTAAAGAACCAATGTAATATAAAACACAACTCATAATATACCCAAATTAGCTTCCATGAACTATGGAATCTTCACGAAAAACAAATTAATATATAATCGATATAAATTTATGTATCCAATCAATACTATAAATGGAAAATGACAAAGCCTTTTGAACTCCATATATAGTAATGGTCTTCCTTCACAGAAGCACATCTCGATTATTATTGAATCTAATTCCATTCAATTCCAATTTAATATATTAAATTGGAAAACCTTACTTTGGAAATTTTCCATTAAATCTTAATAAAAAGATTTATAAATTCCAAATCATCTCCTCACTGTTAATTGGGTTAAACAAAAGATGTTATTTAAAAGACCGTTCACGATGAACCTAAAACCCCATTTCAATTCAATTCCAGTTAAATCTTAATAAAAAGATTTATAAATTCCAAATCATCTCTTCACTGTTAATTGGGTTAAAGAACAAATGTTATTTAAAACACCGTTCACGATAAACCCAAAATCCCATTTCATTTAATTCCAATTAAATATTAATTAATTGATAAACTTCACTAAATCTTAATTAAAAGATTAATTCTTTTCTCAACTGGGTTTAAGAAAAGTGTTATAAAAGACACCATTCACAACAAAGCCAAATCCAATTTGATATTAAATACAAGGCTCTAAATAGAAATTATACTAGCTTATATTCTATATCAAATTCTAAAACTAATGGATATATTATTGGGAATAATGACATCTGTATCTTCCAAATTCCTCAACAATATCTGTATAATCACGGAATCCAATATCGAAATATTTTGAATATTATTTCTGTTCAAATCCATCCAATTCATACGTTGGAAAATTCTGTTTATATTAAAATCATTCCAAATTCAATTTATTCATTTATAAACATTGGATTATCATTCTAGTTAATAACTAGTCCATTTCGATAAAAATATATTTTTATCTTTTCAAACTTGGATTTTTTCATTCAAAATCTTTCCAATTCATACACAATTTTTCCATCCTTTATTAATTTTATTAAGGCCCTTACAGTCGGTTTCCAATAACAGCCACCGAACTGCATCCATAGCGACCTTTTGCGAAATTGATTTGGACATATTTTAAAATCTAACCGTTAGATTTCAAATCTCTTATATTCATTGGAGATCTCTTTTTGATACGAACCCAATGGTTCTGGTTTTAGGAGAATCTGACGGTCGGATCTCCCGTTACGTCCATTTGAAGTTAACCATCGAAATTCACGAACGGTCGCTGTGCGGCGCGTTCTATTCAGGCCATTTAAATATATATATATAATATATATATCGTCGACTTCTATTAAAAACGTATTTTATAAATTCATTTTAAAACGATTCCAACTTCATTTTCAATTTTAAATCAAAATTGAATATTCCATTTCATTATAATATAAAAATGATATTATCTTCAAAATATCAGATTTTGAAATCAATCATTTTCGTATTCATTATCAAATGAATAAAATCGATCGATAAACCCTTTCCGGTTAAAATGGCGTTTCTATACTTAACTCGGCTTCAACATTCAATATTTTCGTGTTCATCCCAAATCGGACATCAAAATCATATTTTGGTTGTTCATTGAATATTATTTTAAAATATTCATTATTTTAAAATATTCTTTATTTCTGAATCGGGATGCGACTCAATCAATTACCATATAATTTTAGTTATATGTATTTCATACGTCGCATGCATTCAAAAATAGTGATAAACAGCTATTAAATAGTCAATTCACAGCCAGAGTGCAATTTACTACTATATAAGCATTAGATAATTAAATATCGCTTATTACAGTCCGTCGATCCATTGATTGACATACAATTAAATTCAGGGGAGATGTGAATAAATTATCGTCCTCAGACCCGTGTGGGGTTTCCAAACAACAATAGTCGATTCAAAATAATCACTAGTTAATAAATTTAACCAGTTCTAATTCGATTAGAATTATTTTTCTAGTTAGCCAATTTTTACTGTTTAAATTATAAATAGATATTTATAATTTAATTTCAACTACAACAAAATAATATTAATTTATTTTAAACATTCGGCATCACAATCAAAGCACAATACAGTTAATTAAACCGTCCATGGTCTGTGGACGAGGGAGGTAAGCTAACAGACACTGTATACAATTTATGATAATTAAAAACAGATAAAAATCAATACAGGTAGTTCATATATGTAGTTATAAAATAAATAACTATACAAGAATTTTAGTGAGTAGTTCTCACATTAATTGGTTTCGAAATCATTATAAAATGATTATTTTAATTAAACTAAGCCTGATGTTTAATTTAGGCAAAATTTGCAACTGCTTCCGTTTCAATCCAAGTTTGTTCCATTGCGTAGTGTTCGACTTCACGATTCCAACGAGCCCATGTTTGCTGAATTCTGACAATGTATGGGAAAGATATGCAATTTATAAACTTGTAAATATATAAACAATTTAAAACCATTATTACACCTTAATTTTCTTTAGTTGCTAATCCCTAAATTAACCCCCTCCGTTAATTCTTCTTCCAGAATCGATTACAGCAAAACCCATTTGTTGATCTCAAACCCTCAACCGCCGCGCCCTCCACGATGGTCCAGACCACCATCAGTTTCCGCCACCGCCAAGCCATTCAGGTGAGCCTCCCACGCCCAGAACCTCCCGCAGCTCGTTGGCCATCAGCCTCCTCAAACCACTTGCAAACAGATCGATTATAAGCCCAAAATTCGAGATGAATACCCCATAAAAATCGATCTCAGCCATTAAAATTAAAGATCATAATCCCCTCTTCGATTTCATGTTTAGTATTTTTGAGATTATACACCAAAGCCAGAGATCGAAGAGAATTTTTCAGATGTTTTGGGCCATTGAAAAAGTGAACGACGATGGATCTGAGAATTAATAAAATTAGGGTTTGATTTTTTTCTTAAAAGGGTATATATAGTATAATTTATTAATATTTAATTCAATTGTCTCTTAAATGTAAAGTTTATCAATCTGAACTCCAAATCAAACCAACGACAGTCGTCCCTAGCTAAGTACCCCTATTCCAGACACAATGGGATACGTTCATAAGCCAATTCGACTGTTTCGATTAGTTTTTCTCAAAATTAAAATACAAATCAATATATATTGAATTTAAACGTACATTTTAATTTACCGGGGCCACATATTGACTCCAAAAATTATAGAAAAATAAATCTAGCTATGTTTTGACAATACAGTCATAACAAAACTAAATTCGTCGAATTTTGGGTCCGTTTGAAAAATTGTCATTTATCAGTCGATTAAATTCAAACTGAAATTACTAAACATGTTTAAATTTACCACGCTCACATATTAATCCAAAAATTATGAAATTTGAAACCTAACAATAATTTGACATTCCGGATCCAATAAAAGTGGTTTCATCGAAAATGGAGGTCATTCGTAAAATGGCTATTTTTAGGGGCTATATATTATATTAAAATATATATTAATTCCATAGCGACTATTCTAAATTTTAAACTGGACATAACTTACAATTTATAAAGTGAAATCTTAGTTTTTCACATTCGTTAGAAAGGTATTATTAAACAGATTCAAATATTTCTGGTTTTACTGAAATCCGATTTATTTTGAATCCTGCAACTAAAATTTAAAATCGAATTTTCAAACTATCGCGCCATTTCAGGCTCGTTTTATAATCAAAATAAATTTATACGTTCTAACTTCGATTTAAATAAAATTTAAATCGTTATTATTTAAAATAAATCATTTTAAATATTTAAAATCCATTAAATAAACTAAAATAAATTTTTTAAATTGGTTCAGAAATTCCGGGTTATTACACTCTCCCCCACTTATAATCTTTTTGTCCTCGAAAAGGAACGAAGCTGAAAGTTGTTTAATTAACCAACTCAACTTTCTTTCTGGCTTTCATTCTTCAAATTTCCAGTTTCTATGAATTTTCAAATTTCTCAAAAATTTAGCTAACAACCTAAATTTTCAAAAAAATTTCTCCATAACCTCCTTTGTGCGGGCTGATCGGTAAAACCACAACTTGCCTCACAGGGACCTCACCAATCAAAAAGAGAAAGCCAAGCGGCTAGCCAGTCGGCTCGTAAAATCATCAAACCCAACGAATATAGTAAACATGTACCTATTTGTCGGGCATACAATTTTATTCCTCTTCTTAGCTTACATGCTATGACCTGTTCATTATATACGCATGTACATATATGCAATTCCAATAAATTTTAAATTTATTTCAATATTTGATTCGATTTGGCTAATTTTACCATTCACTCATATATTGGTTTTATTATTCCAGTATTTTAATTAATCAAACTAATAATCACACCACACAATCAGCAATCAATTAGTCGATTAGCTTTTCAAATATATAATTTTCTATGTATGTACTTAAAAATCATATTTGTAGTGACAAATCACAAATAATAAATTCTATCTAAGTTTTGGTTCTCACACCAGTCAATTGGAAATATATAGACATCCCACTTTCAAAACTCGAACATAAATTCTGATGATGCTCGAGCTATCATCAGAATTGTCTCCGGGCGACTAGAGTGTGATTCTTTATCCATCCAGTATATTTGAGACTTCAAATATATGCTAGCCAGACGTATACGCAAAATGTTCGTATACCCGATAGCTCAAAATCAATATAAAATAAAAAAAAATCAAGTACAAATAATAAGATATAATATTTTAAAACTAAATTTGTTTTTTATATAAATAGAACTCTTCACACTCGTTCTAGGATAATACTGATCCTATCTCCAACGAGTCGTTCTTATAGGATATTACTAATCCTATCCCTGATGAATTCTTTCGATTTGTTCTAATGTGTCTTGTTCTCCAACTTTGTAAACCAAAGCTCTAATACCAAAATGAAACGACCCAAACTTCCCCTTACGGAAAGTCAGGATTTCTTTGAGAACACGACGCATCAGAACACAAAACAATAGAACATTTCATTACTGTTACAACAATTACATCATAGTACAAGAATATATCAGAGTATGAATAAATATTATACATTGGAAATACAATATCATAGATTAAGAATTTACATAGCAGCGAAAAATAATACATAAGTACAATGCGTAGTGGAAAATAACAACTGACACAACAGAAAGAGATATACGGATACAAAGCTTTCCGAATATAGCTCCAGCTATAATCCAGGATCCTATGCAAAGAAGTATCTACGAAAACTAAAACTACTAATTGCCCGTGTGGAAAATAAGGGCACCTAGAGTTTAGGTTAAAACAATAAACTCCAGGTTAGTCATGGGACAGGTGTGAGAACTAAAAACAGTTATTAACTTTATTTTAAAAGTTGAAAAATCATGGGACCACGTCGTATAACATGGAACGGGTTTACTCCACATGAATCTAAGTTTAAAATAAAACAACGCAATGCTTTTTGAAAAAACGAAGCTATTATAAGACTCAGGTCCCATTACACAATGCAACGCAAGCCGGAGGATAGAGTTTTACCTTATAATAGCCAAAAATGCTTGGTACATTTTAAAACAAATCATTCTGATATTATTATAAGTGTATAGTGTCAAAATCAACATTAAATATAAATGTATCGATAATAGACGGCAAAGGTACCTTATATTATGTCGCCATACTAGTTTTACAACTAAAACCGAAAAGTGTCGTATTGGAAATTGGATTTCCATCATGAACCAAGGCAAGGGATCTTTCCTTCCGATTCGAGACATTCTAGACAACCATGTCTCAGGATTCAGCCGCAACTGCAACTGGGATCTTCAGGGCCGGTCCACACTTACTTTAGTGGATTAATTATTCCTGAACAATATGTTTCCCTACCCTATAGGGCATAAATATGGTTAGTATGTTGACCATATCAAGAGCCACTAGGGACTCAAATTCAAGGTACCTCGCTTTCTAACAACCACATAAGTAAAATGTCTAAGCTCCATACCATGACATTACTCCTAGCATGAAAGAAATGCATGCACGCCCTGTAGTCCCTCGTCCCGTTTCTGGTTCATACTAGGGTGTGAAGCTCGCGAATAAACGATACGCAAAGCTATGCTAACTAAAGTTGTGCTTTAATCATCATCCACAAGACTCTGCTTTTCAACGAAAGCCTTAATCATTTGCATCTCAGCATGCCACACTGACAATTCACGCCATACAACTGATGTCTATCAATATATAACCTATATTCTCGTATGTCTCAGAGAAGGGTGTTAAGCAAGAGAATAAATTCTCCGCCACCAAATAGGTGTATATTTAATAAAAATCATTCCATACAGAACGAAATCCAATGTCAGACACACATCCATTTACAAGTCTGTTCTGGGTCTGAATGAAATCGTAGGCACCTTATTCCTCGTCCCATATGTCCAATAAAGGAGAGAGGTCCTTGCATATCCAGCTGATCTCCAAGTATGTCTGGACAATCACCACTTATTACCTTCTCTTGGGTGTACAACCCAATTAAGACATCTGTAATCATCCATACGATGTGAAGATCTTAGGTCTTCAACCACCATCTACATCGTCGGCTTTTAGTCGCCGTATCAGTTATTCTGAATGGGATAAACTCGGTCTTTCCGAATAACTCGCGCATTTTATAATCAAGTGCTAAAAAAACACATCATACGCCTCATTCCAATTCAGAATATTATTTTATTCAAATATTCTTTTCACAATTTAATCAAAATTAAGGTTTATCAAACTAATCAGGATTATCGAGCCTTACCGAAGTAATCATATATTTTATTTTTCCAATCCCAACCTATTCATCCCATGGAGCTAAACTGATAGTACCCCATATCTAACACCCACTGTGTTATCGGTAAATTTAATTACAATTTTCCGTTCAAATCTAATTAAAGATTTAGGTATCGCCTAAAGTAAAACTGATGGTACTCCATTCTCGAACATTTCATGAGTTCGACAAATTTAATTATTCCATTCCAATTCCAATCGAATTAAAGATTTATTAAAACTCCATTTAGTTTTAATCTTCCAAAAATCATTACTTAATGATTGTTCACTTTGAGGAAAATTTATCATGTCACTAACTGGGTTAAAGAACCAACGTCATATAGAACACAGTTCACAATATACCCAAATTAGCTTCCATCAACTATGGAATCTTCACGGAAAACAGATCAATATATAATCGATATAAATTTCTGTATCCAATCAATACTATAAATGGAATAACGGCAAAGCCTTTTAAATTCCATATATAGTAATGGTCTTCCTTCACGGAAGCTCATCTCAATTATTACCAAATCAAATTCCATTTAATTCCAATTTAATATATATTAAATTGGAAAACCATATTTTAGAAAATTTCCATTGAATCTTAAAAAAAAGATTTATAAATTCCAAATCATCTCTTCACTGTTAATTGGTTTAAAGAACAAATGTTATTTAAAACACCGTTCACGATAAACCTAAAATCACATTTCAATTCAATTCCAATTAAATCTTAATAAAAAGATTTATAAATTACAAATCATCTCTCCACTGTAATTGGGTTAAAGAACAAATGTTATTTAAAACACCGTTCACAAAAAACCCAAAATCCCATTTCAATTCAATTCCAGTTAAATCTTAATAAAAAGATTTATAAATTCCAAATCATCTCTTCACTGTAAATTTGATTAAAGAACAAATGTTTTTTAAAAAACCATTCATGATAAACCCAAAATCCCATTTCAATTCCAATTAAATATTAATTAATTGATTAACTTCACTAAATGTTAAATAAAAGATTTATTCTTTTCTCAACTGGGTTTAAGAACAGTGTTATTAAAGACCCTATTCACGACAAACCCAAAATCCAATTTGATATTAAATACAAGGCTCTAAATAGAAATTATACTGGCTTATATTCAATATCAAATTCTGAAACTAACGGATATCGCATTGGGAATAACGATATCTATATCTTCCAAATCTGTAGCAACCCAGAATTTTCGACACTCGAATTCAGACACTAATACATCCCATGTCCAAACTAAAGTATCAAAAACCCAAAAAGCTAATAGAAAGAAGTTAGAGGGTGAGAGAAGAAAGAAAGAAATATTAGAATAGAAAAATAAGAAGATCAAAGTCTCACAGCAGAATGGACAAAATATAATAATCAATAATACTTTATACAAAAAGAACTGTATATATATATATATATATATATATATATATATATATATATATATATGATTACAACATCAGAGTATACATTCAAATCTATACAACAGACAACGGAAATAAACTAGTACCAGTAAATATATGGATACATCTCGACTTCATCTCCTTTTCTGAAGCTCCAAGTGATATCTAACCTGATAATATACTCGCCCTGACCCGTGCACATAGAAAAATTCACCTGGATCAGTCTGGAATACTTTTAGTGATAAATTCATAACACAAGCAACTTGCTTAATTTTGAAAAATCATTTTGAAAGAAAAGGATAATAGTAAGACCAGTTCACACATAAACACGGACGGTTTTTACCTTACCATAACCCAAAACATTTGGAAATCAATATCTTATTCTGATATTATAATAGTGTCTAAATACAAGTAAATAGAATCTAGCAGAACGTTAGCATCTCACGCTCCACATATATAGTATACAATCAAAACCGTGGGCGCTTATTGGAGTTTGGATTCCGACTATGACAAGGTATAGATCCACCTGCTTATAGTAAACTAGTACCGGTAAATATATGAATACATCTCGACTTCATCTCCTTTTCTGAAGCTCCAAGTGATACCTAACCTGATAATATACTCGGCTTGACCCGTGCACATTTGAAGCAAATCAAAATTCACCCGGATCAATGTGGAATACTTTTGGTGATAAATTCGTAACACAAACAACTTGCTTAATTTTGAAAGAAAAGGATAATAGTAAGACCAGTCCACACATAAGCACGGACGGTTTTTACCTCACTACAACCCAAAATATTTTGAAATCAATATCTTATTCTGATATTATAATAGTGTCTAAATACAAGAAAATAGAATCTAGCATAGAGCTTGCATTTCACGCTCCACATATATAGTATACAATCAAAACCGCAGGCGCTTATTGGAGATTGGATTCCGACTATGACAAGGTATAGATCCACCTGTCGATAGTGTATCTCTAGAGAGGAATACACTGAGTTCAACCAGAACATCTTGCAACCCAGCCACACATGACCGACCACTCATTTCTCTTAAGTGTACCAAATATATTGTCACCTATGGTTGCTAGCAACATAACTGTTTCCTGGATATACAGAAATGAAAAGAAGAAACAAATATGAATATTCTCTAGATGGTGACAATACACCCTAATTGGGGCGATCCACATAGCCATGTTGCCTGCCGAATTTTTGTCATTTCCAGGTTGATGAGACTTGAGGTTATAATCGACTTTTAAAACATCTAGCCACCATTCACATCGTCCATACAAGTCATCAAGGAATAGGACGAACCAAAAGCACCCTCCTACAACATCCTAGGCATCACCTTATAGATCAGTAGCGAGTAGTCATTGCAAATCCGTAGATTTCAATCACAACAGAATCACAGTCAAGATATCTCTAGGGATAAGCTAGAGAAATTCAACAGTAGTTCCCACGCTCATGAAGATTTACGATCTTCAAT
The DNA here is from genome assembly GCA_030737875.1 of Allium sativum. Classification (NCBI taxonomy): domain Eukaryota; kingdom Viridiplantae; phylum Streptophyta; class Magnoliopsida; order Asparagales; family Amaryllidaceae; genus Allium; species Allium sativum. The sequence continues at coordinate 861,508,160 of CM060926.1, forward strand.
TGTTTCGTCTTGATCAGCATCTTCCACGTTTCGTATTCACTGGTCGGAATGGTTTTCGAATATAAATTTGATCCCGTTATTTCCATACCAATAACGTTGGGCCAGATTTTGATAGTCGGTTTATAAATAAACATACATAAAAATAAAATGAATCCATTGGTTTATTACCCATCATCACTTGGCCATATTAAATTTCCATTTCGTTAATCAAAACCTTTGAATCTTTTAAACATTATAAACAAATGCTCCTATTTAACTTATAAGACTTTTTGAACTATATTTATAATATCATACTCTCTTTAAAACCTTGTTTTAATCTTAATCACGCTTACTTAATTTAAGTAATTTATTATTTAACTCTCTTTGGTTAACCTAAGAAAAATCTCAAATACATTATATACCAGCCTTCATTCCACTATAAATAAAAAAAATTATAAACTTCTAAGAAGCTTATACCAAAACCCATTTCCAAATATATCTCGATAAACCTCACCTCTTATTTAATATACGAATTTAGACCGCATCTTTATAACTCAACTCACCTAACCTCTTTAATTCAAACTTGGTTTCCGTTTCAACTTCCATTTCATAACTTCATCAGTTCCTAACCGTGAATCAGTAAGAAAATGATTCCCTAAATATCAACCCTGAAGGCCGAAACCAACATCAGATCAATACTTAGAAAATCATTTATCTCAATCGATCTTCAGTTAAGTTCTAATTCTTTAATTTCATAACTTGGACTTTTATTTCCATTTAAAACCCATTTTTGATAACCCGCTTCAGTAGTATATTCAATAAACTTAGGCCCTTATAACTTAGTCAAAATCTTGGATTTTCGTAAATCCAATTAAATATAATCTTAAATAAGAATTCCTCAATAAACTTAGGTCCTTATAACTTAGTCAAAATCCTAGATTTTTGTAAATCCAATTAAATATAATCTTAAATAAGAATTCCCTTTAAACTAAAATTTAAACTTACTTATTTTGTCATTAACATTATGATTTGCATTAAAATATCATTTTTTTATAAATAAACCTTATCGTTTCATAAACCTTCATCATTCCTTTTAAATCCTAAGATTTCCACTTTAATTATTATTAATAAATGATAATCAAATATCAACATTAAAAAATGTTGCTTAACCAATAAATATTTCATTAATTTAATAAATCGATTTTTGTTAACACGGTTGACTTGGTCAACTCTAAACATGATTAACTCGTTAATCAAATCTCGATTCATCTTCCTATTTAAATTCAATTAATTTAAATCATATTTAATTATTAAAACAATAATCAATTCAATATAATCTCATTTTAGTTGTTTCTTGAACAATTTATCTCAGATATTAATCATCACATTAATACCTTCTTACTTGCTTATCAATTTTATTAATATAAAATTTTACTTTGTAAATCATTTAATAATTAAGATGAGGCACGTGCTTCGCACACGGCAGATGTTGGTATAAAAATGGTGATTTGTTAACAAACCATATATATGTGGTTGGTTTATTTCCTTTTTATAAACTCCATTTAAAATAATATATTAAAAAAATCTATATTTAGTTATAAAATAAATTACATAACTTCATTACTATCGATTCACCTGACGGCAAATCAATCTTTATAAACCAGTTTGTATTTTGGCCATCTGCTGTAAATTCCTCAAACAATACTATATATTGATTCAAAACACAACAACATTCAACTGCCAACAGGTTTTAAAGTCAACCGGGTTTAACCGGTTCATATATAATATGAAATAAACAACTTACTAAATATTTGAGGAATCTGGTTTGATTCCTCCCACCTGTTCTTGCATGCATCATATATCATTATAATATTTCATAACAGTATATAATTTTATATTAAACAGTGATAACATAATCATGTCAACCATTAAATCAACCATAGGCATCCGGTCAACCAATTATTAACAATTAAATTTAATTATGTGAATTTAGCATATCATAGCATTTCAGAAATGTGTGAGAATTAACTCACCTTTATTTTGGATTGACGTCGTCATGTTATTCCATTTGATTTTAAACTGGCGTTCAAAATCCAATCATTCCGATCCCTTCCGAAATAGCTTAGCAATGTAGTGTTTTCCCTTGCGATTCCAGTGAATCCGGTTCTGCCCCATTCTGGTAACGGTTGAACGAAATACCATTATTATAACTTTAAGATTTAATATTAATATTATATTATAACTTAACCTTAAACTTAATTAATCCAAATCTACCGTCACCTTAATAACAGAGTCCACGTCATCAGCTAGCTGTGTTTGGCAACCTAAACCGTCTCTCCCCAATTCCTTTTCAACATAAGAACCAATGCATGTATAACCAAGTTACCAACCCTCGTCACCATCCCCTATCCTCACATGGTCCATCCCTTCAGCGTACACCAACTTTATGAAGCCACCACATGTCCCTTTCCCCATGCTTATGTGCAATGTAAGCCCACGTAAAACACCTCTCTCTCACGCAATGCTCCTTCCTAATCTTCCTCCTTTTTCTTCTTTTTATTTCCATACCGAAGCCCCCAAGCCCGCAATATAATCCCAGCCCAAATGCCACGTATCCTCCTATGCTCTTCTCCTCCTACTTCCTGTTTCCATCTCCTACAAACTTCTGCAACTATTTCTTCCATTCTGTGGTCATTTCTCCTTGCGTTATTCTATGTTCTTCCTTTTTTCTTTACTTTTAATCTCGGAGGCCTAAGCCCAAACTAAAAGATCACGGCCCACCTCACTTGTACACTTTTCTCTAATATGTACTTCTTTCTGATACCACTACTCCACACCAGTACTCTTTCCACTACAGCATGTACAACTTTTTGACTCCATTTTGTACAATTTTTCTTTGCCTGAAACTCGTTCGCTCCCTCACCACAAACCTGACACAAACTCCCCCTCATGGATACCATGCCCAGTTCTTTCTCTTGACGTTATATTTTTATTTCCATATGTTACTGGTATAAATGGAAACCCCCTCTCAGCTATTGTTCACCGCAAATCACCACTTGACCGCTGACATCAAGCGCGCCTCACCAACGCTGTGTTACTGTGTGACATTCGAATCATTAGAACAAGAATCGAAACCGAATAAACTCATGTGGGTTGAAACACTCATTTATAGGAGTTTACTGAAATGAACATAGATAATTCCATTGAATCTTATATTTTATTTTGTTCTTTTTTTTTGCCATGAGATTTGGGTTGATTCGCAGGAAGAAAGTAAGAAAATGGAGCATGGTTTTATAGAGTATGGTTCCTTGGCGCTCACGTACTTAGCTATATAGGTTAGCTGTAAATAAAAAGCTAGAAATGTGTTTTCTGCTCGTATAAGATCTGCATGAAAATTTTTACTTCACAATTGAGAAATATAATATACACAGGTATACAGTTGCCTGTACTTGCAATTTCAATACTTAAGGCCGAAGGGAACAACAATATAATGTAAATTATAATATAGGTTGTTTGTAGCTGCGTTTTATGTCTTTTAGATTAGCCTTGACGTAGGACTTCTAGTTGATGGGTAGTACTGCCATGATATTTCATTTCCTATTCAACACTTGTACGTGTATAAGTTGTAGATAACAGGGTATTAATGTGGAAAGGAAAGAACGTAGCAGCGGCAAATCGTAGGGTATGTTTAGGTGTGCAGTTGATAGACATTTGATTACAAACAACATTACAATGGGGTCAGATATGAATGGAAGTATATTGATGCAAAAGTATGAAATGGGAAGAATACTTGGGAAAGGATCATTTGCCAAGGTTTACTATTCGCGTAATCGCATCAATTCGCAAAGTGATGCCATAAAGGTCATTGATACAGAAAAAGTTTTGAGAGTTGGGCTTATAAACCAAATTAAACGAGAAATTGTAGTTATGAAATTGGTGAGGCATCCCCATATCATTGAGCTCTACGAAGTAACGTTCATCCCATGTATCTGGAACACCTCCCGAGCACTAGTGGCTAAAATCGATGCCTGGATGATCCCCCCTGTATGATGATGGATGGCCATCTTTTCTTAATTGTGATGACAGGGTTATGTCTAGTAATATCACTGGTACACACAGCTACAATTCAAACCGTAGGCATCTGTGCATATTAAATTTAAGTTGACAGCTTTCATCTTCGCATGTGCATTTGTACGTTTGTAGTATAGAATAAGTTCTTATACTTTGCCATGAAGTCTTTAGGCAATAGTAGGTATGTGTGCAGTACACATATATGAAAATGTATACATATCATGCTATCAAATAGACTTGAAACGTTCTGCTATGAAAATTTGATTCGACTGTTATAGACAAAAATAAATGTACAGTCATGTCGAGTAATGTGCCACATTCCCAAAAATATAATAAAATGGACCAGTTAGGATATACTGTGAAGTTTCCAAAATGCTGATATAGGGTGTAAAATACTTTAAATAAACGTTGTTTATTTTCCAAAATAAAAGTTACGATAAGACTCAATAAATTAAATTGTAATTACGCCTCAACAATTTTGTCCAAATTCGAAAACAATATTTAATTATATTATGTAAATCGTTATGGTTTATAAATGATTGCACAATGACTATTTGAAAATTGGATTTGTACATAGTTTACAATATGTACAATGAAATCCCGATTTTTCTCTTTCATTAGAAAATTATTGTCCAATAGATTCAAACGTTTCTTGGTTCACAGAAATCCGACTTATATCGGACCCTGTATATTCAATTAAAGTTCAAATCGTAAATTTTGAACTACCACGTCATTCCGAGCTCGTTTTAGTTAATTTATAAATATATATATATTCTAACTCTATTTTATTAAATAATTCAATAAAAATCCAGTTAGTTTTACCAAATCAATATTTAAAACCGATTTAAGTATTCCATATAAACGTTCGAAAATCTAAGACGTTACAAAATTTCTCAACAACAACAACAGATCTCAGATCTCAGATAATCCCAAACTTTGTGATAACCCCAAAATTCCGTAGTACGAAAGCAAGGATAATCATTGGAATATAACATATTTACAACAACAACAGATCTCAGATAACAGCATAACACATAAATCATTGCAGCGGAAATAGAAATGTCATCAACATCACAACACCAGAACATCAGAATGACACAGTTACAGGATAAAACTTAGCATATAGAAAGTGTCAGCAAATAGAAATAAGTCTACAACTCCATCAAGTACATCATAGATAAAGGATATCTAAATGTATCAAAATAGAAACAAAAGATAAAAATATTCTTCGTCTTCCTTCCACAAGCATTCTCCAATCTAGCATATGTCAAAAATAACCTGAACCTGTCACTTGGCTGCCTATGTAAAAAAGAGGGCACCCGAGTTTGCAAAGTGAAACAAACTACGAGTCGGTCATGGGACTGGTATGAGAAATCTTTCCTACCTTATCTAACAATATGGCAAATCACAGAACCACGCGGCTAATGCGGAAGAGGTTTACTCCATTGGATTGCCAGTGCATAAATTAAATAATTTTTTATTCAAAACAAAGCAATGCTTCTTAGAAAAATGAAATCATTATAAGACTCAAGTCCCATCACACAATGCAACGCAAACCGAAGGATAGAATTTTACCATATAATGATCAAACATGCTTGATACATAGAAAATAATATTTTAATATTATTATTAGTATCTAATCAGTTTTAAAACTACTTCAAAGTTAATGTATCAATCCTAGACGGCATAGCTACCATATACTATATCGCTATATATAGGTTTACAATCAAAACCGTAATGTCGTATTGGAAATTGGGTTTCTGTCATGATTCAAGGCTAGGGACGATCTCCTTACCGATTCGAGACACTCTAGCAAATGTCTCAGGATCTCCCGCAGTGAACTCTTGGATCTTGCAGGGCCGGTCCATAAATATACCTTAATGGATTGGCAATTCCTGAACACACATTTCCTGATCCTATTGAACCTACAATTCGGTCACTATCGACCAGTAAATCTGAGGAACCTTATAATCCATCAACCACATAAGTAAAATGTCAGGGCTTGCAAAAACCTGATACCACTTCTAGCTAGAAAGAAACGTGTGCACCCCCAGCATTCTCTTGTCACGTTTTTGACTCTTACCGAGGTGTGTGGCTCGCGAAGTAACGCTATACACAAAGCTATGCTTAAATATGCCATGCTTTGATCATCAACCGCAAGGCTCTGCTTTTCAACAAAAGCCTCGATCATTTGCATCTTGGTATGCAACATTGACAATTCATGTCATGCGATCGATAACTACCAATATATAACCTCTGAGCTCGTGCGTATCAGAGAAGGGTGTTAAGAAAGAGAATAAATTCCCCGCCACCAGACAGATATATATATTAAATAGAAATCAATTTACATAGAATGAAATCCAATGTCAGATACACATCCATTTACAAGTCCGTTCTAGGTCTGAATGAAACCGGAGACACCTTATTCCTCGTCCCGTATGTCCAAGACAGAAGAGAGGTGCTCGCTTATCCGGACAATCAACAAGTACGTCCGGACAACTACCACTTTAACCCTTTACTGGGAGATACCCAAGTCGGGAATCAGTATTCATCCATTCGATGTGAAGATCGACGGTCTTCAATCACCGTCTTCGAAATCTTCGATTTAAATCGTCGTAAAATTATTTAAAATGAGATTGAACTCGGTCTTTTCAAATAATTCTCACATATATATTATTAAAACCATTTCATATCGTTAATATTATTTTATTGCTAGCCCAATTTAATTTAATGACGCTTCGAATCAATAGGCGGCCGTGGCGCTGTTTGTACCCATTTGATTTACACATTTTTCGAAATCTAACTATTGGATTAGGATAAAATTTACATCATTGGAAAGATCTTCCCAAAGCGGTCCTAACAGTTCCGGTTTTGGGAAAATCCGATGGTCGGATCTTTCGGTATAATCTTTTGAAGTTACGATTCCGAAACACGAACTACCGCGCGTGATTCGTTTAGTTTTAATTTATATATATATATATGTATGTATATGTATATATAATTATATGTATAAATCACTCGACGATTTCATTAGCGTGTAGACCATGCCAAATAAAAGGATGTTTTAATTTGTATAACCATTTCTACATGTTTTGTGATGTCAAATAAAATGTATTTTATTTACATGACATTTTTCTAACGACTAATAAAAAGATAATTTTCATTTATATTTCTATTTTTAACTTTAACAAATAAAAAGAAATATTTTATTTGTATATAGTTTCAATGTATGTTTTGACGATAAGAATAATTCTTTAACTTACATACAAATTCAATTGTATATTGTGATAATAAAAATGATTCTTTAATTTACATATGAATTTTAATGTATGTTGTGACAATAAAAAAAATGATTCTTCAATTAACATACAAATTCTGATGTATATTGTGACAATAAAAATGATTCTTTAATTAACATACAAATTCTAATGTATATTATGATAATAAAAATGATTCTTATGTTTGCATACAAATTCTATTTCAACAAAATGCCTAAAAAGTGATACCTTCATTTTTGTTGACAATTCTAGTTCAACAAAACGATTAAAAAGTGATTCGCTTATTTTGTTGACAACTCTATTTCAACAATATGATTAAAATGATATTTTCATTTTTGTTGACAATTCCATTTCAACAAAATGATTAAAATGATATTTTCATTTTTGCTGACAATTCTGTTTCAACAAAATGATTAAAATCATATTTTCATTTTTGTTGACAATTCCATTTTAACAAAATGATTAAAATGATATTTTCATTTTTTGTTGACAATTCTATTTCAATAAAATGATTAAAATGATATTTTCATTTTGTTAACAATTCTATTTCAACAAAATGATTAAAATGATATTTTTATTTTGTTAACAATTCTAGTTTAACAAAAAGAATAAAAAGTGATGGTGGCATTTATGTTGACAATTCTAGTTTGACAAAATTAATAATTTTGCTCAAACACAAATCTATTTAATCAATATTATTTTAGTTATAACTCAAATCTATTTAACAAAAATGTAATTTTTGTTATAACTCAAATCTATTTAACCAAAGTGTAATTTTCGTTTTCAACTATCATATTTTGTCAAAATGTAAATTTTGGTTTCAACTAATATATTTTGACAAAAATGTACATTTTGCTTCAACTAATATGTATTGAAAAAATGTATATTTTGTTCCAACTAATATGTTTTGACAAATTGTATATTTTGTTTCAACTAATATGTTTTAACAAAAATGTAACGTTCCGCATTTTTATCAGTTTGTATTTGAGTATTTAAATCATTTTAAATATAGAATTCGTGTTATAAGTGGATTTATATATTAAATAAAACGAAGTTGAACGTATAAAAATATATAATTAATATAATTGAGCCCGTAGTATCGCGGTAGTTCGTAATTTAACGTTCTGAACTTCAACTGAGTGTACATGACCCGTTATTAGTCGGATTTCTTCGAAACAAGAAGCGTTGGAATCTGTTGAACAGTATCTTTCTAACAGAAGTGAAAAACCAAGATTTTGTATTATAAATGAGAAGTTATGTCCAGATTAAATATTCAGAAAAACAGCGGCATATTCGTTTTTGGCCATAACGGTTTATTGGAAATAACTAGATATCGAATTCGAATTTGGACAAGGTTCTTTTGGGACGTAGTGATAAATTAATTTTTAGAATTTTACTGTAAATTTTAATTAATTTAATACGCAACTTTTTTATTTAAATATTTTGCACCCTGTATCGATATTTCAGGTTTTCACAATATGAGTCAACCTACTGGTATTATTATATTTTTGGGATCGTGGCACCTCGCTGGACACGACTGTATTTTTATTTTTGTCCGCAGCCGCCCGGACATGATCAAGATTTACGTAATATGGTACACTTAGATTTTTAAGAAAACAAAAATATAAGTCTTCACATCAAACAAGCCGAAACACAAAAACATATATAAATAAATATTGTGGCATGTTCCTACCTACCTATTACTTTCCGTTGAAGCAAACGAGTCATATCCTAAACCATACTCTATGAATTACCACCTGTGTTAAGTCAAATTACGTAGAGGAAAAGGGAATGGGGAATGCCAACCTAGTATGCTAACCTATGCTAAATCAAATCACATAGTAAAATATAATATGGGAAATGGAAACCTATCAAAATCATATCCTGAACCCGAAGACAACTCAAGATGCAAACCCCATGCTTTCGAAATCAAAACAGCTATGAAAAGAAAGGAAGGAACCGATGAAAAGAAAACACACCGCGTAGCTAACAGCTATCTATCGCCTACTACGTGGCACCCAAGTTTTTCAACCTTATATATACAGGGTATCAATCCATTGAATAACACAACAAAACAAACCGGGAAAATAAATTAGAAACTTCATGGCATCTCGTTTCACCACACAAAAACACAAATAAAATAACGTTGTTTCCCCAAACGTATATAGTAGGATGAAGGGCGTTTAGGGGAGAAGTATGCATGGGAAGAGACATGCGTAGAAACTGGAAGAGAAGTGAGGGTGCGGTTGTAAAGAAAAGGGGAAGCGGCGAAAGGATAAAATAAGTAATAACGCAAGGAAGTGGCTTTAGTCTTAGGGCGTGTAGTAAACCGAAGGAGATAGTACTACATATATTTAGAAGGAGCATGGGGTTTAAACTGAAAAGTGATGTGAAGAGGGATGTGGTGCGGGTGGATCATGAGTTGTGAAGTGGTGGAGTACGTAACGGTAATAGCATGTTTAATAGGGGGTTTTGTTTTCAAAATCAGTAAAAACAAATTGGCGGGGTGTTTTCATATGGATGGAAGTCTTCTGAACCTTGATCATTGGGGAAGGTCAGAAATATTCGACAAAGGGGGTTCTTGTCTGGAGCTGAAGGTGTAAAAGGAAGAGACGCTGACTGGAGGAGTCACTGGCGGTTGCAGTTAAAAGGGTAAAGAAATGAAGAAGTGGCAAGTTCTTTTGGTGACATAGAGGTGGACGTTGCGATGCATGGTGAACAGAGGTGAGTTGCAGGAGGCACTGTCATGAAGCGGAATGAGTAACGTGAATGATGCTGAAGGGTTGTATGGACGTAAAGCAAAAGAGAATGGCAAGAGCAAGTTGGTGTTTCATGTTTTGGGGCTGTGTTTTCATTAAGGAGGGACGTGTTTGCATGGAAGGTGAAAAGTGGTGCTTCAGTTCGGTGGTGAGTGGTTTCATACAAGGTGAATAAGGTTCGGGTAAAAGGAGAAATGTTTAGTGATTTACGTTTTTACTGTGATCCATTGGTTTATGAAATAAGGGACGCGAGGAAGAGGGGGACTAGTGCAAACGGGTTGGATGAAGAGGAGGATTGGATCGTGAGTTTTAAAGGCTGAGTGGGCTCGATTTACTTTAGTGAAGCCCAAAAACAAAACAAATTGGAGCAAGAGGAGAATGCCGGTGTTATTACTTTAAGGTTCAATGGAGAATTCAGGGCGGTGGAAGGGACAAAGACGCGGCAAATGGGTTTGAAGATGCATTGGAAAATATAGGAGCAGTTTGTGAAGGAAAAAGAAGCAGCGTGTGTTATACCTGGAAATGGAGGCATCCCCATTTCATGAAGGGAAGGCTTTCCACGGTGCAAACGCATGCACAGGGTAGTTTCGAAATGGCAGTAAAATCTTTGAGCAGAGGTCAGAGTTTGAACTGGTTGGAGCGATGGAAGACTCAGTTGTCTCAAGCATCGCCAATGATCAATCAAAGAGGGCGGATTTTTGTTTATAGCCTTCGCGAGATACAGGAGAAAGAAATCGATCGCCATAAACCGACGATTAACAATTGCACGGATTTGGTCACGTTGGAATCATAACGAGCTGATCTACATTGTGGAACTGACTTCGCGGAGAACAGAGCTATTGGAATTTCGTGATCAAATCGGCTGACGCAAATCGTTATTTAACGGTTAACGCGCAAAGGTGAGTAAATTCACTGATTCTGTTTTATTTAAAATATTTTAATTATATTTTAAATAATGATTGAATGTTGTGTGATGGTTTTTTTGGCAGATTATACTTAAATTGGTTGAAATATTATATATCGTTGCATATGTACACATCACCGGTTGGATACCGATTCCATTGATTTTAATATCCCCTAGTATGAAATCAGTGATAATTGTTTGACTAACATCTGTGGATGCGGAAACCGGTTGGAGGGATCCAACCGGATTCCTCAGTATTTGTATGTACTGTTTGTTTTATATGCACTATTTGAACCGTGTTGAATGGAAATTCAACGTTATGTTGATTTAATAAATAGACGATATCGATTAAGAAATAGCGACAGTCGACCATAGACCCATTTTGTTAAGAAGTTGATTGGCCGTCAGGCAAATCAATGAAGTCGATTATAAAAAAAATTAGATTTTTATAATTAAAACGAAGCTTTAAACTGTAATAGGAATTCTATTATAAACTTGTATTTTATAGTTCATTTTATAAAGTAAAATATTTGTTAATTAAATAATTGTTTCTTAAGTGGACCTCATTTAAAATGTTATTGAATTAAAGATGTCAAGATTTTTGTAACGGAAAAAGATGTTAAGATTTTTGTAACGGAAAAAGATGTCAAGATTTTTGTAATGGAAAGAAGTGTCGAGATTAGTATAAAGTGGAATATAGCAGCGTGTTGCAAGTTTTGAACTATAGCGATAAAATAACGCTGTTGACTAGGCTTAAGTGTGACTTTTATGTCGAGATTAGTTACAAAGGAGAATATTGCAGCGTATGACAAGTTTTTGAACTATAGCGATAAATCAGCGCTGTTGACCAAACTTAAGCATGATTTTTTTTATATAACACAACTCCCTAGGGAATGTAAACAGTTTGTTTTGAAATCCACTTATTCTAAAGTAATAAGTAACGATGATTATCCAAAGAGATATAAGAACGAGTAGAGGAAAATCATTGTAGAAAATGATGACATCATTTCAATGGTCAAAATGTGTTTAGAACTAAACAAAACCATTACGATTTTGATTTTTAATTCGACGATGTCGAATATTATTTTTAGAAATTGTATATGATATAATTCAGAGATGGACAAGGTGGTTAATATTTGGTTTGAAACCAATAAGTTATAATCGAATAGGAAATCGACATTTTAAGTGATAAATCTGAGAATAAGAAGTCTACGTGCAAATGGTATTTAGTATTTGAATGAAGATCTATTTGATAAATGGGTTAAATTTCTAAATGAATAATATTCACATTTAAGTGGATAATGTATTTTTAAAAAAGCAAATATTATGCAGATAAAAATGGTAATAATGGAAATTTGAAATGTTTTCCCATGGTAATATGGTATATTTTATAAAGCATAGAAAACAAGGAATATGGGCAAAATGGGAATGGCTTCGATGTTAATAACGTATATTTTCTAGAATATGCTAAAAGGAAAATTTATAATATTTGGAAATGTTCCAAGGAGTGTAATGGGATAAATGGGTTTTAAGAAATATCTATAAAGATATGGAAAATTGGGAAATTTATGTTAAATAAAAAGGACCAGTGATTGTGTGATGTTAGTTGAACATTTGAATGGATGTTGTTTTTACTTCAATAGTCAAATAACCGACTATCGAAGTGTTTTGACCATCGTTGTCAATACGAAGAGACAGGTTGGATATATTAATTGAAACCACTTCGTATAGGCATAAACGTTGCGAATTTGATTATGCTAAAGGCAATTGAAGACGGAGTGAAATGCAAGGGTCGTCCTGTCCCAGAATGGTGTTTTCTGTTTGTCCAGTCCCAGGACAACTTGTATGGACGAATGTCTGACAGAGTATTCCTTACGGTCACATAAGACGATCTTTTCAAGGTATTACGTCTGGTGGCAGAGAGATTCGTTTCTTTTAGCTTTTATACCCGTAATATTTTTGGGAAGATCAACTGGTGATTTGATGGGTTTGACGATGTGGCATTCAAAGTATATGGTGTCCAGATGTTCTAAAAGATATACGTAGCCTCAAGTTTTACTCCAAGGAAATGACAAAAATCGGGCAGGTAACATGGATATGTGGGTCGCTCCCATTAGGGTATATAATCAACTATCTAGAGAAATTCCTTTTGTTTATTACTCTGTCGATTCTGCCCATTCGGGAAACGCTGGTTTGAGCCCAACCGTTGGTGATATACATTCGATACACTCAAGAGAAATGAGTGGTCAGTCATGTGTGGGCTGGGCTGCAAGACGTTCTTGTTGAACCCTGTGTATTCGCCTCTACAGATACACTATCGGCAGGTGGTCCTATAACTTGTCATAGTCGGAATCCAATCTCCAACAAGCGCCCTGCGGTTTTTGATTTTATACTATGTATGTAGAGCATGAGATGCAAGTGTTCTACTATTTGGTTATTTACTTGATTAGACATTATTATAATATCACTGGATTTTGATATCAAAATATTTTGGGTTATAGTAAGGTTAAAACCGTCCATGTTTATGTGTGGGTTGGTCTTACTATTATCCTTTTGTTTCAAAAGGGATTTTCAAAGTTAAACTGTATGGTTGGAATTTACTCACACTAGTTCCATGACTGACCCAGAGTTATTTTGTTTATTTTTCCCTAAACTCTTGGGTGCCAAATTTGTATGGGCAGTCAAGTGTTTCAGGCTTTTACAGATACACTTGGAGGAGCTTGAAGCAAGAGTCTTCACTGTTGGTTATTTAGAGTTATCCCGCTATATCAAATGTTATGATGTACACTGATACGATATGTATATAAAAAAACAGATTTGTATTTCAAAGTTATGTTATATAATATATTTTATTCGTTCCGCTGTGAGATTCGTGTTTACTCTGATTTTGTTCAGTTGTGTTCTTCTTCTTCTTCTATTCTATTAGTTATATCTTATCTTTCTCATCCTCTTATTTATTTCTATTAATGATCTGAATTTTTGTGCACTTTGAGCTGAATGTGTAGGATATTAGTCAACTCAAATTGGTACGGATTTTCGGGTCATTACAAAAAATGAACATTTTGTTTCAACTAAGCTATTTTGTCAAAAATGAGTATTTTGTTTCAACTAAACTATTTTGTCAAAAAATTTCATCTTGTTTCAACTAAGCTAATTTGTCAAAAATGTTCGTTTTGTTTTAACTAAATTATTTTGACAAAATGTATATTTTGATTCAACTAATCTATTTTGACAAAAAGTACATTTTGATCCAACTAATCTATGCTGACAAAATGTATACTTTTGTTTCAACCATTCTAATTTGACAAAAATGAATATTTTTGTTCAACTAAACTATTTTGACAAAAATGTATATTTTGATTCAACTATAAAAATGATAATTTTTGTTTCACTATCTTCTTACAACAAAATGTCCTTTTTATTTCAACTATTTTGTTACAACAAAATGTCCTTTTTATTTTTAGCTATTTTGATTTGATAAAAACGAAAAATTTAATTCAACAATTATATTTTTTCAAAAATGTCAATATTGATCCAATTATTATATTTTGACAAAAATGATAATTTTAATTCCATTATTCTAATTTGACAAAACCGATAATTTTTTATTCAACTATTCTAATTAACAAAAATGATGATTTTTTTTAACTCAATTCTAATTAACAAAAATGTTAATTTTTGTTTAACTCAATTCTAGCCAACAAAAATGTTAATTTTTGTTTTAACTAATCTAATTAACAAAAATTATAATTTTTTTTAACACAATTCTAGTTAACAAAAATGTTAATTTTTTATTCAACCAAATTAACAAAAATGATAATTTTTGTTAACATAATTCTAATTAACAAAAATGTTTTTGATTCAACTAATCTAATTAACAAAAATGATAATTTTTGTTTAACACAATTCTAATTAACAAAAATGTTAATTTTTGATTCAACTAATCTAATTAACAAAAATGATACTTTTTGTTTAACACAATACTAATTAACGAAAATGTTAATTTTTAATTCAACTAATCTAATTAACAAAAATGATCAAGTCAACAGTTCTACAAAACACATCAATTACAGATCAAATCACGTATGATAATCAATAGAATATTACAACGTATGAGTAATACCACAACTATTATTAATAAATTTTAACTATATATATAAGTAGAATTTCTCACAGTTGGTTTTAATTCTGAATAATTCAGATTTGAAATTTGTCCAAAGTCTGATCTGCTCCAAATCCGTTCTAATCAATCCAGAAATGTAGATCTCGAACTCACGATCGCAACGCTTCTGAATTATTCAATTCCGACTTCGTATGCATTAGTTATGAATTAATATAAGTGGATAACATTTTAAAATAATTAATTAAAAAATAAAAAAGGGAAAATACCCTTTCTTCTTCCACTCAGAATCAAGGCCGCAACTTTTCAAACTTTGTTCAAAATTATGTCTCAGTTTTAATTCCGGTCAGTGAAGGAGGAGGTCGATCAGGCACTGCCACGTCAGAGTGCTAGGGGAGACGCACCAATGCTGGAAGTGGGGCCTAGCTCGGTGACGCGACGGAGGAGGAATTCCGGTTGAAAGTCGGCGGGTTTAGGGACTCGGCTCTCGAGGTACGTGCAACTACAAGTAACGAACCAGGTATGGATGTGGAGAGGAAGAAATTCTTTACAAAATCTTCCAAAGGACTAATGGATTTTATTGTGTGGATTAGAAGAACTTAGTGGAGGAAGAAAGAATGATCTCGGCTATGGAAATATAAGGGTGGCGGCTGTAGAATAGTGTATTCGGGTTTTTATTAATCTATTATTTATAATAAAATTATATTAAATCCTCTTAATTATTAGTTTTAGCCCATTAATCCTTTTTAGCTCCAATTTCAGCCCAACGAAAGTTGTTCCTACCCAAATGCCCCTGTTCCGGACACAATGGGTTAGGTCCCGTCAGCCTAATCGATCATCTTCAATCTGTTTTCTTTAAATTAAAATTTAAACCATTTATTTATTAAATTCTATCGTACATTTAAATTTACCGAGGCCACATACAGACTTCAAAAATTCCTGAAAAATAAACCTAGCTATGTTTTGGCGATACGGTCCTAACAAAATTAATTTCGTGGAATTTGGAGAACGTTTGAAAAATGGCCTTTTTAACGGTCGATTAAATTCAATAGAAATTATCGAACACAGTTTAATTTACCACGCTCGCATATTAATTCCAAAAATTATGGAAAATTAAACTTAGCAATAATTTGACATTCCGGGTCCGACAAAAATGGTTTCGTCAAAAACGGAGGTCGTTTATAAAATGGCCATTTACACGGGCTATATATTATATTAAATTCCTAACGACTATTCTGAATATTCAACTGGCCATTACTTTTTATTCCCGCTATGAAATTTCAATTTTTTAGATTCGATAGAAAGATATAATTAAACAAATTTAAATATTTCTAGTTTTACTGAAATCCAATTTATATTGAATCATGTACATTCAATCAAAGTTTAAATTCAAATTTTCAAACTACCGCGCTATTTCTAACTCCTTTTAAATTTTAAATAAATATATCCTTTCTAAATTGGATTTAAATAAAATTTTAAATTGTTATTATTTAAAATAAATTATTTTAACTATTTAAATTCATTAAAATAGCCAAAATAAAAATTTAAAATTGGTTATGATTTCCAGGGTTTTTATAATCTTTCCCACTTAAAAATTTTTCATCCCCGAAAAGGAATCAATAGTAAAGTAGGAAACAAAACGGAAAATGCAACATATTGTAAATGTACCTCAATGTAAGAGTTACTTGGAGATGTCCACTCTGCACTTGGGATAAGCCTATTTGGTGTTATCCTCGATCTCCCATGTACAGTCTTTAGGATCCCCGCTCCACTGCACTTTGACTAAGTGGATCCTCACGTTCCTTAGAACTCGGGTCTCTTTGCCAACAATTTTCACTGGCTCCCTCCTTACTGCTAAGCTCTGGGTAATCTCCAAATCTTGTTGTGCTGCTTCCTCCACAATCAAGTCTGGATCATGTACATGCTTCCAGAGTTGAGACACATGGAATACATCATGCACCTCTGGCAACCAGTCAAGAAACTGCACCCTATAAGCGAGAGTTCCAATCCTTTCGAGAATAAAAAATGGACCAATGAATCTCGGCGCCAACTTCCCAGTCTTCCCAAAATGAACTACACCTCTCAGTGGGGAACCCTGAAGTATACATAATCGCCGACAGAGAATTATAAATCCCTTTTTTCGTGAGTCTGCATAGCTCTTCTGTTTGCTCTGAGCAATCAGTAGTTGCTTCTTAACGAAATAAAATTTATCTGATGCTTCATGAATCATGTTGGGACCCAATACAAATCGTTTCCTGGTTCCACCCAACATGCGGGAGATCTGCATGGCCTGCCATATAATGCTTCAAATGGCGATATCTGCAAACTTACTTGGTAACTGTTATTTTAAGAGAACTCAACTAAGTGCGAGTGATCTTCCCATGACCCGCCAAAATCAAGAATGCATGCTCGCATCAAGTCTTCTAATATGCGGTTCACCCTCTCAGTCTGGCCATCTGTATGAGGATGATAAGCGGTGCTTAGATTCAACTTTGTCCCTGGCTCTTCTTGGAATGCTTCCCAGAATTTACTGGCAAATATCGAATCGCGATCACTAATAATGCTACTGAGAACTCCATGTAGTCTGACAATCTCTCTGAAATAAAGTTGCGCCATACTTCGAGTTGTTCTATTAGATCCGACAGGGATAAAATGGGCGGTCTTCATGAAGCGATCTATAATCACTCATATACTATCATTCCATTTTCTGGTTCGGGGCAAGCCATCAATGAAATCCATAGAAATCTGGTCCCACTTCCAACTTGGAACCTCTTGCGGTTGCAACAATCCTGCGAGCTTTTGTTGATCGCTTTTGACTTGTTGACAGGTGGAACATCTGCTAACATATATGGAAATGTCCCTCTTCACAGATCTCCACCAAAATGTGCGCTTGAGGTCATGATACATCTTGCTCACCCCTGGATGAATACTAAGCTTAGATTTGTGACATTCATCCATTACTTCCTTTCTGAGCTCAGGAAGGTTCGGAACACAAATTCGGCCTAACAGTCTCAGAACCCCTTTGTTGTCAATCTGGAAACTCGTGGGTTTGCCTTCCCAAACTCTTTTGCTAATTCTCTGAATAAATTCATCATTTTTCTAAAGAGCAGAGATCTTATCAATCAAGGAAGGTGTAATAATGATATTGGAGATGATAAGATTGGCGCTGGCCACATTCTTTCTGCTGAGCGCATCGGCTACAACATTGGCATTCCCTGGAGTGTATAAGTGTTCAGATCATAGGCCGGAAGAAATTCTAACCAACGTTGCTGCCTCAAATTCAAATCCCTTTGGGTGAACAGATACTTCAAGGATTTATTATCAGTATATAATTCGAACTTCTCACCCAAAAGATAGTGCCGACATATCTTTAAAGCAAACACGATGGCCATTAACTCAAGATCATGAGTGGGGTATCTCTTCTCATTCGGTTTCAACTGACGGCTAGCATATGCAATTACTTTGCCCCATTGCATTAACACCGCACCAATGCCCTTAATAAAAGCATCAGTACAGACTGTCAAATCTTGGTGGCCATCAATAATGGTCAACACGGGAGCAGTGGTCAACCTCAGTTTTAGCTCTTGGAAAGCTTCCTCACATTCGGGTGTCCAGTTAAACTTCGTATGCTTCTTGGTCAGCTTCGTCAATGGACAAGATAGTTTCGAAAAATCTTTAACGAATTTCCGATAATAGCCAGAAAATCCTAAGAAACTCTGACTTCTGTAGGAGTGCTAGGCTGCTTCCAATCTTAGATGGTTGAGATCTTGCCTGGGCCTACTAAAATGCCTTTCTTCGATACAACAAGAACGAGGAACTTCACCTCTTCTTGGTACAATACGCATTTAGAGAATTTGGCTTTCAACACATTCTTTCTCAGAATTTCCAAAACTTGCTTCAGATGCTTTTCATGCTCAGTAGCGGATTTAGAAAAGATTAAGATATCATCGATGAAAACCAACACGAATTTATTCAAGACATCCCGGAATACTCTGTTCATCAGATCGACAGAGTAGGCAGGAGCGTTACATAAGCCGAACGGCATTACTAGCCATTCATAGAATAAGTCTGGCCCACTGAAAGCTGTCAAAGGAACACATTCTTCGGCAATGCGCAATTGATGGAAACCTGTAGCTAGGTCCATTCCAGAGAATACTTGCGCCCCATTCAAGCGGTCCAATAGATCATCAATATGCGGCAACAAATATTTGTTTTTCGACGTTTATTTATTGAGGTCATGGTAATCCACACATAGCCTGAGAGTACCGTTTGACTTTGGGACAAACACCACAGCTGCATCCCAATTTGAGAAGATAGACCTGATCAAACCCTTCAACAAAAGCTATTTAGTTTGATTGCTCAGCTCCTCTTTTTCTTTCAACGTCATTCTCCAAATTGGATGTACAACTGGCCTTGCATTCAGAACTAAGTCAATCCTAAAGTCGATTTCTCTACGTGGAGGTAAGCTATCAACTTCTTCAAACACGTCCGCATAATCTTTAACGACAGGAATATCCTCAATAGAAGCAGGAGTAACTTCTAGATAAGACCATAATTCTTTCCTATTTGTGGCTTATCTGAATAATATCTCCAAATTTGGTTTTAATTTTGACTATTCTTTCTGCGCATAGTAACTCAGCCTCATACTTTGCTAGCCAACCCAAACCCAGTATGATATCATATCCGAAAAAATTCAAAAGGATCAAGTCAAAAGGGAACTGGAAATAAGAGTAAGAAACAGGCACTCTACAATGCTGATCGAGAATAAGTGAACCTCATATCGGACTATGGGCTCTAATCGATTCTTTAAGTTTTCTTGGTTTTAGTTTTAACTTCTTAATTGTGTCACTAGAAATGAGACTTCACGATGCACTAGTGTCAAACAATACTGTAATAGGAATGTTCTTAATAGTAAGGGTACCTCCTAAAAAATCGGGTTTACCTGCTCTCTCGGAAGAAGCTGGTGCAGGGGCTCCATCGTATACATGAGCCATTTGAGAATTCTTCAGCAATGGGCAGTTTGGCTTGATGTGCCCCTTCTTATGACAATTATAGCACTCCCACTGATCCTGGGAAATCTGACTAGTCCCAAACTCATTTCTCCTTGGCCTCTTTGGAGCTCAGCATTCGTAATCGAAGTGTCCCATCTTCTGGCAGTTAAAGCATCTCGCCTTGGCCTTTTTACTTCCGTGAGGCTTAGAGGCTGAAGAGTTTCTCGCCTTCGGTTTCTTGTCATACTGCTTCCTCTTATTGTTATTTTGATTCTTCTCCCGATCTAGCTTAGAATTCCTGTCATTTTCTTCATATCGACATACCATCTCGACCACCTCATTAAATGGAAGCTTAATATGTGATGTCACTCTGCTCAGATTCTTCCTTGAAAGGCCATTAATAAATCTCTTATTCTTCTGGAATCGGTCCTGAATAATTTAGGAGCATAGCGTGAAAGCTCTTCAAATTTCCTCACATACTTAGAAATGGTCTTATCTTCTTGTTGCAAATTGGCAAACTGGTCGTGAAGGTGCTCTGCATCTCGCGGAGGAATAAATTTCTTGTTAAAGAGTTCTTTGAATTTCGTCCAAGACATGTCGGTCTCATTATTTCCATTTATGGCAGTCTCCCACCAATTTTGAGCCTCATCCATCAATAGTCACGATGCCATGAAATGCTTACGGTGGTCTTCAAGTTCTAAGCCTCCAAATATCTTCTCACAAGTCTTTAGCCATGCTTGAGCTTCCATCACTGTCTCTCGACCTATGAACGACACACCACCTAAATTCCTGAACTTCTTGGCTACCTTGTCCAGGTCAAAAGGCTGTGGGGGTGGAGGTGGTGGTTGCGCTACAGCCTCGGGATTGGGCTGCTCCTGAACAATGAGGGTTTCATCCCTTCCTGGTCCTCGGGCTCTCGCTCTAATGCTCATTTTCAGTCAGTTCTGTACCATCAATGAAAGAGTCAGACCAACAGAAATGATAATTTTAAAGGGAGGGTAAAAGTAAAGGACATATGGAAAGATGATGATGTAATGACTGATTAATATGTGCTATTCTGCTGTGCTCTTTATAGGACATTACTAATCATATCTCTAATGAGCTACTCGCCTTAGAATACTGCTAATTCTATCTAGACGGATTGTTTTAAATATGTTGTACTCCGAAGCTAAGGTTAACCTTTAGCTCTGATACCAACTGTGATAACCCTAAACTTCTGTAGTACGAAAGCAAGGATAATCATTGGAATATAACATATTTAAAACAACAACAGATCTCAGATAACAGCATAATATATAAATCATTGCAGTGAAAATAGAAATGTCATCAACATCACAACACCAGAACATCAGAGTGGCACAACTATAGGATAAAACTTAGCATATAGAAAGTCTCAGCAAATAGAAATAAGTCTAGAACTCCATCAAGTACAACATAGATAAAGAATGTCTAAATGTCTCAAAATAGAAACAAAAGATAAAAATGTTCTTCGTCTTCCTTCCACGAGCATACTCCAATCCAGCATATGTCCAAATAACCTGAACCTATCACTTGGCTGCCCGTGTGAGAAAGAGGGCACCCGAGTTTGCAAACTGAAACAAACTACGAGTCAGTCATGGGGCTGGTATGAGAAATCTTTCCTAACTTATCTAACGATATGGAAAATCACAGGACAACGCCGCTAATGCAGATCAGGTTTACTCCATTTGATTGCCAGTGCATAAATTAAATAAATTTTTATTTAAAACAACACAATGCTTCTTAGAAAAATGAAATCATTATAAGACTCAAGTCCCATCACACAATGCAACGCAAACCAAAGGATAGAGTTTTACCTTATAATGATCAAACATGCTTGATACGTAGAAAATAAAATTTTAATATTATTATTAGTGTCTAATCAGTTTAAAAATATCTCAACGTAAATGTATCAATCCTAGACGGCATAGCTACCATATACTATGTCGCCATATATAGGTTTACAATCAAAACTGTAATGTCGTATTGGAAATTGTGTTTCCGTCGTGAGTCAAGGCTAGGGATGATCTCCTTAACGATTTGAGACACTCTAGCAAATGTCTCAGGATCCCCCGTAGTGAACCCTTGGATCTTGCAGGACTGATCCACAAATCTACCTTAGTGGATTGGCAATTCCTGAACACACGTTTCCCGGTCCTATTGAACCTATAATTTGGTCACTATCGACTAATAAATCCGAGGTACCTCATAATCCATCAGCCACATAAGTAATATGTCGGGGCTCGCAAAACCCTGATACCACTTCTAGCTAGAAATAAACGTGTGCACTCCATGCGTTCCCTTGCCCCGTTTCTGACTCTTACCGGGGTGTGAGGCTCGCGAAGTAATGTTGTACACAAAGCTACGCCTAAACATGCCATGCTTTGATCATCAACCACAAGGCTCTTCTTTTCGACAAAAGCCTCGATCATTTGCATCTTGGTATGCCACATTGGCAATCCACGCCATGCGATCGATAACTACCAATATATAACCTCTGAGCTCGTGCGTCTCAGAGAAGGGTGTTAAGCAAGAGAATAAATTCTCAGCCACCTGACAGATATATATTAAATAGAAATCAATTTACATGGAATGAAATCCAATGTCAGACACACATCCATTTACAAGTCCGTTCTGGGTCTAAACGAAACCAAAGGCACCTTATTCCTTGTCCCGTATGTCCAATACGGTAGAGAGGTGCTCGCTTATCTGGACAATCAACAAGTACATTCGGACAACTACCACTTTAACCCTTTACTGGGGATACCCAATGTCGGGCATCAGTAGTCATCCATTCGATGCGAAGATCATCGGTCTTCAATCACCGTCTTCAAAATCTTTAATTTAAATCGTCGTATAATTATTTGAAATGAGATTGAACTCGGTCTTTTCAAATAATTCTCACATATATAATTTAAACCATTTCATATCGTTAGTATTATTTTTTAACGATTCATCGCTATTTTATTTGTATAAAAATAGCCCAATTTAATTTAACGACGCTTCGGGTCAATAGGCGGCCCTGGTGCTGCTTTTACCCAAATTTGATTTATACATTTCTCGAAATCTAACCATTGGATTTTGACAAAATTTACATCGTTGGAAAGATCTTCCCAAAGCGGTCCTAACGGTTCTGGTTTTGGGAAAATCCGGCGGTTGGATCTTTCGGTATAATCGTTTAAAATTATGAATCTGAAACGCGAACTACCGCGCGTGATTCGTTTAATTTTAATTTATATTTATATACATATAATTATATATATAAATCACTTGACGATTTCACTAGCGTGTTGACCATGCCAAATAAAAGAATGTTTTATTTTGCATAACCATTTCTACATGTTTTGTGATGTCAAATAAAATGTATTTTATTTACATGACATTTTTCTAATGGCTAATAAAAAGATAATTTTTATTTGTACTTCTAATTTTAACTTTAACAAATAAAAAGAAATATTTTATTTGTATATAGTTTCAATGTATGTTTTGACAATAAGAATAATTCTTTAAGTTACATGCAAATTCTAATGTATATTGTGACAATAAAAATGATTCTTTAGTTTACATACAAATTCTAATATATGTTGTGACAATAAAAAAAACGATTCTTCAATTAACATACATATTCTAATGTATGTTGTGATAATAAAAATGATTCTTTAATTAACATACAAATTCTAATGTATGTTGTGACAATAAAAATGATTCTTTAATTAACATACAAATTCTAATGTATGTTGTGACAATAAAAATGATTCTTTAATTAACATACAAATTCTAATGTATGTTGTGACAATAAAAATGATTTCGCATACAAATTCTATTTCAACAAAATGCCTAAAAAGTGATACCTTTATTTTTGTTGACAATTCTAGTTCAACAAAACGATTAAAAAGTGATTCACTCATTTTGTTGACAATTCTATTTCGGCAAAATGATTAAAATGATATTTTCATTTTTGTTGAAAATTCCATTTCAACAAAATGATTAAAATGATATTTTCATTTTTGTTGACAATTCTATTTCAACAAAATGATTAAAATGTTATTTTCATTTTTGTTGACAATTCCATTTCAACAAAATGATTAAAATGATATTTTCATTTTTCTTGTTGACAATTCTATTTCAACAAAATGATTAAAATGATATTTTCATTTTGTTAACAATTCTATTTCAACAAAATGATTAAAATGATATTTTCATTTTGTTAACAATTCTAGTTTAACAAAAAGAATAAAAAGTGATGGTGGCATTTATGTTGACAATTCTAGTTTGACAAAATTAATATTTTTGCTCAAACACAAATCTATTTAATCAAAATATTATTTTTGTTATAACTCAAATTTATTTAACAAAAATGTAATTTTTGTTATAGCCCAAATCTATTTAACCAAAGTGTAATTTTTGTTTTCAACCATCATATTTTGTCAAAATGTAAATTTTTGTTTCAACTAATATATTTTGACAAAAATGTACATTTTGTTTCAAATAATTTGTATTGACAAAATGTATATTTTGTTTCAACTAATATGTTTTGACAAATTGTATATTTTGTTTCAACTAATATGTTTTGACAAAAACGTACATTTTGTTAAAACTAAACTATTTTGTCAAAAATGAGTATTTTGTTTCAATAAACTAATTGTCAAAAATGTTCATCGTGTTTCAACTAAACTAATTTGTCAAAAATGTTCATTTTATTTCAACTAAACTATTTTGACAAAATGTATATTTTGATTCAACTAATCTATTTTGACAAAAAGTACATTTGGTCCAACTAATCTATTTTGACAAAATGTATACTTTTGTTTCAACCATTCTAATTTGACAAAAATGAATATTTTTGTTCAACTAAACTATTTTGACAAAAATGTATATTTTGATTCAACTATAAAAATGATAATTTTTGTTTCACTATCTTCTTACAACAAAATGTCCTTTTTATTTCAACTATTTTATTACAACAAAATGTCCTTTTTATTTTCAACTATTTTGATTTGACAAAAATGACAAATTTAATTGTAACACCCCGGATTTTGGTTAATGCTAAAATTCACTAATTACAGAATAAATAATCTCAGACGTGAGAATTGGGGGAAACGGGCTGCGTCATTGCGTTCGTCTCGGAAAAATACGCAAAATAGAGTCCGAATTTTCGAACATCGGAGTCCGTATGGCCCAGTTATGGCCCGATGAAGTTTGCAGAAAATTTAAAGCTAAAAACAGATTTAAAAATTTAAAATTCAGATTTTGGAATGGAACAAGCGGGGTCAGGTGGGAAAATTCCCGCCCTAACCATGTCGACAGGGCTGTCGACAGGCCTGTCGACAGGGGGTCGACTTGCCTGTCGACTTGCCTGTCGACAGGGGCGCGGCGTCCAGAGAACCTGGGTGCACCAGGTTGGGTTTTAGGCTGGCTTAGAGGGCTGGTTCTAGAGATTTCCTAAATCTAACGGACCTAATCTAACCTAGGGTTAATCTAAGGGTCTAAAACACACACCTAATCTATAAATACACCCTAAACCTACCCTAATCCATACTAAAAATAGTAATGATGGCCTCATGCCGCCAAAATCAAACTTGAGAGAGCCTCCACTAATTTATGAAGAGGGTTGCAAGCTAATCACTCTCTAATCAACCTCTAATCCATTCTAAGCATCTTAATCTTCTTCATTTGGAGTGCAAATTTGCTAGTGGTGAGTTTCTATCACTTTAACATCAATTGCTAAAGTGAGTAGATTAGGTGTAATGAGACTTATGGTCTTGAATGCGGATTAGTGAGTTTGAATCATTTGTAATGATATGCTACTCTATGTTTTCCTATGTTTATGCATATTTAATAAGTGGGGTTATGCATGTTGGTTTATGCATGTTTAACAAGTGGGTTTATGCATGTTTAATAAGTGGGTTTATGCATATTCAATAAGTGGGTTTATGCAAGTGAGTTATGCAAGTATGTGAATGCTTATGCAAGTTATGTATATGCTTAAATGCAAGTTTAACATGATATGCAAGTTATGCATGCTTATGCAAGTATGTGAATTCTTATGCAAGCTATGTATATGCTTAAATGCAAGTTTAACATGATATGCAAGTTATGCATGCTTATGCAAGTATGTGAATGCTTATGCAAGTTATGTGTATGCTTAAATGCATGTTTAACATGTTATGCAAGTTATGAAAATGCTTATATGCAAGTTCAACATGATTATGCAAGATATGTGTTTGATAATATGCAAGTTTGGGTTAAATGTAGTTGGGTTAATATATGCTCATATATGCAAGTTGACATCCTCTTAACCCATGACAAAGTTATATGCTAAGATTTGGTTAAACCCATGATACTTGTGATGGATCTTCCCCCTTTATTATGTCATGAAATGAGAACGATTTACGTGGGGAACGATGGGGTTAGTAAATATGTTAATAAAAGTATGATTGGGTATGATTAAGCATACCATAAAAATAAATTAACATAAGTGGGAATTTACCTATTGAGTTAGGTCTACCCCATGGGAATTTACCTATTGAGTTAGGTCTACCCATGTTATGACAAACTTGATATTAATTAGGGATAATTAATATGGGGGTGATTAATTAGGTGTAATTAATCGACTAAGACACGAGGTTGGACTCATTTGTAGTGTAAAACTGCCCGGACCCTACCGGCTTAACCAGTTGCTACAAATGTCAGCCCAATGTGAGAGGTCTTAGCCATAAATTAAATACGTGATTAAAGTAAAGACACGAGGTTAGACTCTGTTATGACGTAAGACTGCCCGGACCCTACCGGCTTAACCAGGCGGTCATAACAGCCAGTCTAATGTGGGAGGTCTTTATGGGAGATCACGGTCTTAATTAAATAAGAAACACTTAACCATAGTAGCATGTGGTGGGACATGAGGGGTTAAGTGGGTGCCTTGGGTGGCATGTGGAAATTCAGTGGTTGCCTTGGGTGGCATGTGGAATCTAGTGGGTTGCCTTGGGTGGCAATAGAAAATACGATTAGAATACTTAACCGAGTGAAACATGTAATTAAACATGATTAAAGGGTTAAGTGGGGTACACTAGATAAGTGACAAGCTTAGGTGGGTAGCTTGTGGGGACCCATTTCAACCAGTAATCCATATGTATCTTATTGGGCTCGACCCATGTCGAGGACGGGACACGCGTACTGGGCTTGACTATAAGAGGCCAAAACGGGGTAGCGGTGGCAACGCAAGTCAAACGGGTTTCATATGCGTGTGTGGACCCGGGCTGGTAGGTAAGACGTTGTTGCATCGTGTAGATATAAGCCGTGCACCGCTTGTTGTATCGGGTTGCCACTTTGGGGAGTGATACACCCCACTGTGGGGCCGGCACGGGTATCTACGGTAGGGAGCCGATCGCTTGGGAGTGGTGGGTACACCTAGTGGAGATAGGGGCAGACGACACCTATGTAGTCAGCTAGGGGTACACGAAACTACTGGGAAAATTTTCTAAGTCTTTGGAAGGGATCAACCTTTAAGTAGGAATGAATGGTGTGGTGCAGCGTAGTAATTACCCTTGGGTGGGTAGATGCGTCTTTGCGGATATCTTAGTTTATCCTAGGTCTACCAAACTGCTTGGTATAGCCATTCATCCCAAGACGTTACCGTATGTCAAACTTATGTCTTCTCTGGTTACTTTAATGATTGTATTGTTAAAGTTATAGGACTCACTCAGACTTATGTCTGACCCCGTTGTTTTTATCTTTTTCCCAACCCTCAGGTCCTACGGTGGATCCTAGCAGTAGTGGAGTTTGATCGGATTGCTGTTCCAGTCTTTAGGAGCTTGGGGTAGATGTAAAGCTCCAGTTATCCAATTATCTTTTCTTTTGTCATGGCTATTGTATGAGAGTGGGATTATGTACAAATTTATTTGATGGATATTGTACTTGACTTTTATTGTGGTTTTATGATGTAACCAGACATGTTTTACTTCCGCTATTATGAGATGATGTTTTAAAATTTCAAGTACTATTTATATCTGTCTTGTTGTAATTTTTCTGTTCTATATTCACTAAAATACTCCACCGATGCCATGGCATTCCCTTAGTGAGTGACCATAGTGGGAGTGGGGTGTTACACGTGGTATCAGAGTAAAGGTTACCGGAACAGATAAAATTTTTAGAAAACTATTTTTCTAAAAACATTTTTGAAGAGATATTTTCAAAAACATGTCTTTAAAGAGAAAAGTTTTTGAAAAAAAAGCATAATCCCCAATAGCCATATCTTTATCTTTCGAATTCTCCGTTTTGAATCTTTCCTTTTTCGTTTCAGCATGGCTGAGGATCTTAACTTTCCGGAGGTTGTGACGGTACCAGTATGGTATAGGAGATTGATGGAGGCTAGCGCCACCACTGCGGGTCCAGCAAATGTTCCTCCACCAACCGTAGCACCCGATCTTCCTCCTCACCCTCCTCCTCGCACGGATACTTTTGCTAAGACTTGCAAGGAGTTTAAAGCTATGGGAGGGAAACCTTTTCAAGGATCTGAAACTTTTGTGGAGGCTAGAGATTGGCTTAAGGAGGTGGAAGAGTTGATAGATATCTTTGAGATGGAAGAAGGAAAGAAAGTCAAGTTAGCTGCTTGGTTAATGAAGGGAGAGGCCTCATTCTGGTGGGAGGTCACTAATGGAGAACGCCCCGTTGACTCTTGGGCGGATTTTAGGCAAAGATTTGTGGCAAAATTTCTCTCAAGGGTGGAAGAAAACTTGTATATGGAAAGATTCTTGACTCTAAAGCAAGGAAATCTCTCAGTAAAGGAGTACGTTAACAAGTTTAATCAATTGGCAAGGTTTGGCCTAGACATGGTGAATACACCGGAGAAGAAGGCTTTGAGGTTCGTGAAAGGCTTGAATGAACCGATGCATGGGTTGGCTATGACTCATATCCCTATGGGGGCCACTTTCGAGAAGCTAGTTGACATGGCACTCATGCATGAAGAAGGGAAGGGTCCCAATGCTAGTCAGGCGCCCGAGAAGAAGGGAGATCAAAAGAGACCTCAGCAACAACAGCAAAACAAAGGTGGGAAAGGCAACGGTGGTAAGGGCAAAAAGAAGAAGTGTTTCAATTGTGGGACACCTGGCCACCTAAGCAAGGATTTTCGCAAGAAGAAGAAGACTGGCTGCTTCCACTGTGGCGAAGCAGGGCATCTAGTGAAAGACTGTCCTAAGAAAGGGCAAAGGACGGGGTCTACCTCAGGAGGACAGGTGCAAGCTCTTATGGCACCGGGTCAGGCTAGGGGGCAAGTACAGGCTCTCGCGGTTCCACCGATTCAGGAGAGAGGTAGAACTATTTCCGTGGAAAGTCTGGTTTTTCTATTTGATCATCCTGTCCGTCCATTGTTTGATTCAGGCGCATTGCATTCTTTTATCTCATCATCATTAGTTGAGTCACTGCACTTAGACACCAGTCTGGTAGATGATCCCTTGGTTGTTTCAAACCCAATTGGGGGTCCCACTTATTTGTCCAGGATATGTTTGGGTTTGAAGATTTCTATACTTAGCATTGAGTTTAGATGTGATGCTTTTGTTTTGGGCTTCACGGGCTATGGGTTGATTTTGGGCATGGACTGGTTATCCAGTAATGGTGCCGTTCTTGATTGCGAAAGGAGAGTTGTTAGGCTCATGACCCGCTTGGGTAACACTCTCGAGATCTCTTGTAATCCCAGGGATTCTGTTATGCTAAGTTATCTTGAATCGCTTGACGCTTCAGTCGAAAGTTTGCAATCTGTTAGAGTGGTCCGAGAATACTCGGATGTGTTTGAAGAGGTGAAAGGCTTACCTCCGAAGCGGGAGATTGACTTCCGAATATATCTGGTGGATAATGCTAAACCTGTATCTTTACCAGTGCGCCACATGGCTCCTCGTGAGAGGAGGGAACTCCATAAGCAAGTAGGGGAGTTGCTTGAGAAGGGGTTCATTAGACGAAGTATATCGGAGTGGGGTGCTCCAGTAGTTTTTGCTACAAAGGCAGATGGGTCCCTCAGACTTTGTGTAGACTATAGAGAACTCAACAAGCTCACAAAGAAGAATAGACACCCATTGCCGAGGATTGATGATCTTTTCGATCAGTTGGTTGGCGCTTCAGTATTTTCTCAATTGGACTTAGCCACGGGGTTTCATCAGTTGAGGGTGGCTGAGGATAGCATAGACAAGACTGCCTTTAGGACTCCGGATGGTTTCTATGAGTGGCTGGTGATGCCATTTGGGTTGACAAACGCCCCTGCATACTTTGTTGATTTGATGAGTAGGGTGTTCAGGGAGTTCCTTAATAAGTTCGTGGTGGTCTTTGTGGATGATATCTTAGTATTTTCTAAGAGTGAAGAAGAGCATGCCTTACATCTTGGGGAGGTGTTGAAGACTCTTCGAGTACATAGCCTTAAGGATAAATTCTCTAAATGTCACTTCTGGAGGAAGGAAGTGCGGTTCTTGGGGCACGTGGTCTCCAAGGAGGGGATAACTGTGGATCCCGCGAAGGTAGTATCAATACAGGATTGGAAGGTTCCGAAGAATGCTACCGAAGTAAGAAGTTTCTTAGGGTTGGCGGGTTACTATAAGAAGTTTATCAAAGACTTCGCGAAGATATCAGCCCCATTAACCCGCTTAACGAAGAAGAATCTTGTTTTCACATGGGACGTAGATTGTGATGATGCGTTCCGACGGTTAAAGAGAGCTTTAACCACTGCTCCAGTTTTAGTGTTGCCAGATGGGAGCAAGTCATTTGTTGTTTATACCGATGCTTGTGGGACAGGACTGGGCGCAGTCATAATGCAGGAGGGAAGGGTAATAGCCTATGGTGGAAGGCAGTTGAGAGTGCATGAGAAAAATTACCCTACCCATGATTTAGAGTTGGCCGCTATTGTTTTCGCGCTTAAGATTTGGCGCCATTATCTTCTGGGTGAGAGATTCGAATTGTTCACTGACCACAAATCATTGAAGTACTTGTTTTCTCAGAAGGATTTGAATTTGAGACATCAAAGGTGGATGGAGTTCTTAGCATCCTATGATTTCGAGATAGCGTATACCCCTGGCAAGGGTAACGTGGTGGCGGACGCCTTGAGCAGAAAGAGGTTGTCCTTGAGTCCATTGTTCATGGAACAACGAAGCTTGGAATTTATCTCGATGTTTGATTTCAGACCTTCCATTGATTATATACCCGGTTTGCTAGCATCCTTGGAGGTCAGACCTACTCTTCTGGGGCGGATTGGGGAAGCCCAGAGGGACGACCCACAGTTGGTTTAGTTGATAGAGAAGCTCATAAGGGGGGAATCGTCCAGCCATTTGAGTAGGTACACCCTAGACGATAGGGGGAGCTTGCGTAGAGACGGTAGACTTTGTGTACCGCAAGATGAAGGGTTGAGGAAGGCTATTCTTGATGATGCACACCGTTCTAGGATGACCATTCATCCCGGTGGGGACAAGATGTACCAAGATATGAAGAGGATTTTCTTCTAGGCCGGTATGAAGAAAGATGTGGCCGAATATGTCGCTCGATGCTTGGTATGTCAACAGGTGAAAGCGGAGCAAAAGAAACCAGGTGGGTTACTTCACCCATTGGAAGTTCCGCAATGGAAGTGGGATAGCGTCTCGATGGATTTTATTGACGGGTTACCCAGATCGAGAAAGGGTAATACAGGAATTTGGGTGGTGGTAGACAGACTTACTAAGAGCGCCCATTTCATACCTGTGAAGAGCAAGAGGACTGCTCCATGGCTAGCTTCAGTATATCTTCGAGAGATAGTTCGATTGCATGGGGTACCCTCTAGCATAGTGAGTGATCGAGACCCTATCTTCACTAGCGAGTTCTGGAGAAGTTTGCAGGAAGCAGTGGGAACTCAATTGTGTCTCAGCACCGCATATCATCCTCAGACGGACGGCCAGACTGAGAGGGTGAATCGTGTCCTAGAAGACCTTTTGAGGCTTTGTATCTTAGATTTTGGATGTACATGGGAAGAGCATCTTCCATTGGTGGAGTTCGCATATAATAACAGCTTTCAGTCCAGTATTGGTATGGCTCCTTTTGAAGCTCTCTATGGAAGGCCTTGTCGATCACCTACATGTTGGTGGGAATCTACGGATAAGATCTTGCTTGGGCCTGATATGGTTAGGGAGACTTCTAAGAAGATTGATTTGATTCGAAGAAGGATGAAAGCAGCGCAGGATAGGCAAAAATCTTATGCGGACAAGAGAAGGACGGACCTTGAGTTTGAAGTTGGGGACATGGTTTTCGTCAAAGTATCTCCGTTGAGAAATGTTGTTCGCTTTGGATCCGTTGGGAAGTTAGCACCGAGGTTTGTTGGGCCGTTTCCTATTAAGGAAAGGATTGGACGGATGGCATATAGAGTGGAGTTGCCCGACAGACTTAGAGGCGTACATGATGTATTCCATGTATCTCATTTGAGGAAGTGCTTGCATGGGACCGCAGAGGTGGTGGAGCCGAGCTTACTTAAAGAAGTGGAAGTAGAGCGTGATGCGACTATTCGACGAGCTCCTACCCGCATCCTTGGGTCAGAGACTAGGAAATTGAGGAATCCAGAGGTTCATCTAGTCAAAGTGCAATGGGGAGAAGACGAGGGCAACGCAACTTGGGAAACGGAAGTGAAGATGCGTTCATTGTACCCGTTCCTTTTTGAGGGTAAGTCTTTTAACTTCTCCTTTATCGTTTGTCTAGTACTTATCTTATCTTTAGTATGTCCTCTCATTAGTACCTTTGACCTTTAGATAGGGTAAACCTATGGTTGAAACATGTGTTTGAGACATGTTATGGTTGATGGATGCAAGTGGATGCAAGTGGTTGCTAGTGGTTGCTCGTGGATGCATATACACACACTCTAGGCACTAGATCGGCTCAATCACTTCATATTGCATATTGCATAAAATTGTGTGTAGGAAGCTATATTTATGGATGTCTAATGATTGTGTTATCATATGGATGATGCATTTTGGTGAATGATTGTGCACTCATGTAGATATTGTATGTGTCGATAGGGTTCTTTCGCATACATAATGGATGCATGGCACTATCATGGTTTGCATATGTTCATACATTAGATAGGGAACATATACACACACTTTTTGCATATGCTCATACATCATTAGAAATTGTTCTAAGGACAATGGATGCCCGTGATTGATGGATTGAGTAGATGGTTGTTTGGATGGTAGGATATGCATTCTCCTTAGCTTAGAGATTTCGGGGACGAAATCCTTTAAGGAGGGGAGAATGTAACACCCCAGATTTTGATTAATGCTAAAATTCACTAATTACAGAATAAATAATCTCAGACGTGAGAATTGCGGGAAACGGGCTGCGTCATTGCGTTCGTCTCGGAAAAATACGCAAAATAGAGTCCGAATTTTCGAACATCAGAGTCCGTATGGCCCAGTTATGGCCCGATGAAGTTTGCAGAAAATTTAAAGCTAAAAACAGATTTAAAAATTTAAAATTCAGATTTTGGAATGGAACAAGCGGGTTCAGGCGGGAAAATTCTCGCCCTAACCATGTCGACAGGGCTGTCGACAGGGGGGTCGACTTGCCTGTCGACTTGCCTGTCGACAGGGGCGCGGCGTCCAGAGAACCTGGGTGCACCAGGTTGGGTTTTAGGCTGGCTTAGAGGGCTGGTTCTAGAGATTTCCTAAATCTAACGGACCTAATCTAACCTAGGGTTAATCTAAGGGCCTAAAACACTCACCTAATCTATAAATACACCCTAAACCTACCCTAATCCATACTAAAAATAGTAATGATGGCCTCATGCCGCCAAAATCAAACTTGAGAGAGCCTCCACTAATTTATGAAGAGGGTTGCAAGCTAATCACTCTCTAATCAACCTCTAATCCATTCTAAGCATCTTAATCTTCTTCATTTGGAGTGCAAATTTGCTAGTGGTGAGTTTCTATCACTTTAACATCAATTGCTAAAGTGAGTAGATTAGGTGTAATGAGACTTATGGTCTTGAATGCGGATTAGTGAGTTTGAATCATTTGTAATGATATGCTACTCTATGTTTTCCTATGTTTATGCATATTTAATAAGTGGGGTTATGCATGTTGGTTTATGCATGTTTAACAAGTGGGTTTATGCATGTTTAATAAGTGGGTTTATGCATATTCAATAAGTGGGTTTATGCAAGTGAGTTATGCAAGTATGTGAATGCTTATGCAAGTTATGTATATGCTTAAATGCAAGTTTAACATGATATGCAAGTTATGCATGCTTATGCAAGTATGTGAACGCTTATGCAAGCTATGTATATGCTTAAATGCAAGTTTAACA
This sequence comes from Allium sativum, assembly GCA_030737875.1. Lineage (NCBI taxonomy): Eukaryota > Viridiplantae > Streptophyta > Magnoliopsida > Asparagales > Amaryllidaceae > Allium > Allium sativum. Next base: position 861,542,578 of record CM060926.1, read on the forward strand.
TGATATGCAAGTTATGCATGCTTATGCAAGTATGTGAATGCTTATGCAAGTTATGTGTATGCTTAAATGCATGTTTAACATGTTATGCAAGTTATGAGAATGCTTATATGCAAGTTCAACATTATTATGCAAGATATGTGTATGATAATATGCAAGTTTGGGTTAAATGTAGTTGGGTTAATATATGCTCATATATGCAAGTTGACATCCTCTTAACCCATGACAAAGTTATATGCTAAGATTTGGTTAAACCCATGATACTTGTGATGGATCTTCCCCCTTTATTATGTCATGAAATGAGAACGATTTACGTGGGGAACGATGGGGTTAGTAAATATGTTAATAAAAGTATGATTGGGTATGATTAAGCATACCATAAAAATAAATTAACATAAGTGGGAATTTACCTATTGAGTTAGGTCTACCCCATGGGAATTTACCTATTGAGTTAGGTCTACCCATGTTATGACAAACTTGATATTAATTAGGGATAATTAATATGGGGGTGATTAATTAGGTGTAATTAATCGACTAAGACACGAGGTTGGACTCATTTGTAGTGTAAAACTGCCCGGACCCTACCGGCTTAACCAGTTGCTACAAATGTCAGCCCAATGTGAGAGGTCTTAGCCATAAATTAAATACGTGGTTAAAGTAAAGACACGAGGTTAGACTCTGTTATGACGTAAGACTGCCCGGACCCTACCGGCTTAACCAGGCGGTCATAACAGCCAGTCTAATGTGGGAGGTCTTTATGGGAGATCACGGTCTTAATTAAATAAGAAACACTTAACCATAGTAGCATGTGGTGGGACATGAGGGGTTAAGTGGGTGCCTTGGGTGGCATGTGGAAATTCAGTGGTTGCCTTGGGTGGCATGTGGAATCTAGTGGGTTGCCTTGGGTGGCAATAGAAAATACGATTAGAAGACTTAACCGAGTGAAACATGTAACTAAACATGATTAAAGGGTTAAGTGGGGTACACTAGATAAGTGACAAGCTTAGGTGGGTAGCTTGTGGGGGCCCATTTCAACCAGTAACCCATATGTATCTTATTGGGCTCGACCCATGTCGAGGACGGGACACGCGTACTGGGCTTGACTATAAGAGGCCAAAACGGGGTAGCGGTAGCAACGCAAGTCCAACGGGTTTTGTGACGGCCTGGAATTTCGCTCGATCTGAATCAGTCGTTAAACCGATCTAGACCGTTCGAAACCCCTGAACGTTGAGAACATGACAAATCAGAACACAAACAGAAGAACATTTCATTGTATATTACAACAATGCATCAGATAACAAGAATATACAGAGTATAAATGAATAAATATTACACAGAAATATCAGAGATTACAATAAATTACATAGCAGCGGAAAATGATACAAAGCACAACTGACGGTGATATACGGATACAGAGCTTTCCGGATATCATTCCAGCTGTAAACCAGGATCCTGTGAATATAAATCTGCAAAACCAAAACTACTAGCTGCCGGTGCGGAAAATAGGGGCACCCAGAGTTTAGGTTAAAACAATAAACTCCAGGTCAGTCATGTGACTGGTGTGAGAACTAAAACAGTTATTTAAAGCTTTACTTTAAAAATTAGGTAAATCAAGGGACCACGCCGTATAACACGGAACGGGTTTCCTCCCAAGAATACCAGTGCATAGAATAAACAGCGCAATGCTTTTTCGAAAAATGAAGCTATTATAAGACCCAGGTCCCATCACACAATGCAACGCAAGCCGGAGGATAGGGTTTTCCCTTAAAATAGCCAAACATGCTTGGTACGTTTAAAACAAATTATTTGATACTATAATAAGTGTATAGTGTCAAAACAGTTTCAATCATAAATATAAATCATAGACGGCATGGGTACCATATATCATGTCGCCATACTAGTTCTACAATTAAAGACGAATTACACGTATTGGAAATTGGATTCCGTCATGAGTCGAGGCAAGGGGCAAGATCCTCTCCGCGTTCGAGACACTCTAGCAAATGCCTCAGGATTACGCACACTGGGTAACCCCTGGATGCGGCTGGGCCGGTCCTCACTTACGTTAGAGGATTATTTATTCCTGAACACACGTTTCCCGGTCCTTACAGACCTATAATCGAGGCGCCTCATTCCAACAACCACAAAGGTGAAAAGTATATAAATGTCAGGGCTGGTAAGTCACTGACACCACCAAAGCTAGAAAGAAACGTCGTGCTCTCCCAGCGGTCCGTATCCCGTTTTTAACTCATACCGAGGTGTGAGGCTCGCGAATACACGTTATACACAAAGCTGCCACGTAGGCGTGCTTTGATCATCAACCACAAGACTTTGCTTTTCAACAGAAGCCTTGATCCTTGCATCTTAGCGTGCCACACAGGCAATTCATGCCATGCGACTGATGTCCATCGATATACAACCTCTGAGCTCGTACGTCTCAGAGAAGGGCGTTAAGCAAAAGAATAAATTCTCCGCCGCCAAACAGATGTATATTTAATAGAAATCAATCAGCACAGAATAAAATCCAGTGTCAGACACACAATCCATTTACAAGTCCGTTCTGGGTCTGAACGAAACCGGAGGCACTTTCCTCGCATATCCATCCATCTCCAAGTACGTCTGGACGACCACCAACTATTTCCATCCTCTTGGGTGTACAGCCCAATCAGGATCGTCAGTAATTATCCAAACGATGTGAAGACTTCCGGTCTTCAACCACCGTCTTCATCTTCGACATATCGTCGAATCGGTTATTCAGAATGGGTATAAACCCGGACTTTCCGAACAACCCGCGTATATTAAAAACAAATGCTACACAAACTCAACATACGCCTCATTCCAATTCATTAGTCACTAACCGCAGATTAGCAAGAGAACAATTTCCCAAACATTAACCCCGAAGGCCGAAACCAACATCAGATCAATACCCAGGAAACCCTTCTTCTTAGCCAACCTACAGCTAGTTTCTAAATTCCACATTCTTAGGGAAAAGTTCCCATTAATTTTATCCAAGATAAATTCTTTAAAATTTATCCTGTAATCTTCCTTTGGATGTCATTTAAAACCAAATTATGGTTTTTCCAACTAGTCGAGATTAGCGAACCGTAACGAAGTAGTTATTTATTTTATTTCCCAATCCCAACCTATTCATCCCATGAAGCAAAACTGGTAATACCCCATATCTAACACCGTGGTGTTATCGGTAAAATTAATTACCGTTTCACGTTCAAATCTAATTAAAGATTTAACTATCGCTTTGGAGCAAAACTGGTGATACTCCATTCTCGCTCATTTCTAAATTTGATAATTTAGATTACAAATTCACACTTCAATCTAATTGCAGATTCGTTAGAACTCCTTTTACTGGGTTAAAGAACTAGGTGTTATTTAAAACACAGTTCACGACAAACCCAAAATCACATTCTATTTGTTATCGGGTTAAAGAACTAGTGTTATTTAAAACACTGTTCACGATAAACCCATTTCAAATTTAATCAAATATATTAGGAATTCGATTATTTAAAACCCCTTTTTAAATCTAATTCATTTATTTAAAAATAATTGGGTTTTAAATTTAGTTCAAACTAGTGCATTTCGATAAAAACCATTTTTATCTTTTCAAATATGGAGTTTTTCATCCCAAATTTTCCCAAATCATTTCTTATGATTTGACACAAATTATTGATATTTTTAATAATTTTATCAAGGCCCGTACCGTCGATTTCCAACAATGGCCATCGAACTGCACTTACAACGACCTTTTTCGAATTTGATTTGGACGTAACTCCAAATCCAACCGTTAGATTTTGAATTTCAAATATTCGTTAGAAAGCTCTTTTCGATACGAACCCAACGGTTCCGGTTTTAGGAGAATCCGACGGTCGGATCTCCCGTAATGTCCGTTTGAAATAAATGGTCGAAATTCACGAACTGCCGCGGCGCGTTCTATTCAGGCCATTATATTATATATATAATATATATAATATATATTTCGTCGATTTCTATTTAAAACGAATTATATAAATAGTTTTAAATTCGTTTCAAGAACCATTTCAAATTCTATTTCAATCCAAAGCAAAATTGAATTCTTCTTTAAAAATTCGTTTTAAAATTCATTTCTATTCAATTCAAATTTTAATTAAATTTGAATTCATTTCAATTTGCTTTCAATTCAATTTGAATTCGTTTTCAATTCAATTCAATTCAAATTGGTTTTATATTCGATTCAAATTCATTTTCTATTCAAATCAAATTCGTTTCGTTTTCTATTTGAATCAAGTTCAATATATATTCAATTTGAAATCAAATTGGTTTTCTATTCAATTCATTTCGAAATCGTTATATATTCAATTCATTTCAAAATCGTTATATATTCGATTCATTTCGAAATCGTTATATATTCAATTCATTTCGAAATCGTTATATATTCAATTCATTTCGAAATCGTTATATATTCAATTCATTTCGAAATCGTTATATATTCAATTCATTTCGAAATCGTTATATATTCAATTCATTTCGAAATCGTTATATATTCAATTCATTTCGAAATCGTTATATATTCAATTCATTTCGAAATCGTTATATCGATATAAATATCGTTCGCGTCAAAATGGCGCATCACTATTCAACACGGCTTTATATATTCTATTTTCAAATATTCTATTTCAAATATTTCTATTTGTCAACACACGACTAGTCTCAATGAATGAGTACCGTCCACGTGTGACTATTTTTGTTAAATTATTTCGTTCAACACATGACTAATCTCAACGGATGAGTACAGTCAACACATGAACCTTTATTTTATATTGATAAAGATGTAAATTTTATCATAAAAATATTTCGTTCAACACATGACTAATCTCAACGGATGAGTACAGTCAACACATGAACCTTTATTTTATATTGATAAAGATGTAATTTTTATTATAAAAATAATTCGTTCAACACATGACTAATCTCAACGGATGAGTACAGTCAACACATGAACCTTTATTTTATATTATTCTTTATCTTCTAAATTGGAATGAGGCCCAATCAATCACCATATAAAATTAATTATATGGATTTTCATACATCACACGTATATAATAGCATGGAAAGATAATCAAACATCAACCAAAGTGCACTACACTGTATAAGCATCAAATATAGATATCTAACGCTTATAACAGCCTGTCAATCAATCGATCGACATATTTAATCAATCAGGATGAGTGAACTTCATATTTCATCCCAACACCCGTGTAGGGTTTCAAACAATCAAACACAGATTTTATTTGTGCAGTTGGGCGATGTGTAAAATTTATCGTCCCAATCAATGTCATTCAAATAGGTGTACATAAACAAACCGTCTGGTCTGTAAATGAATATTTTATTTTATTCACTTTCACGTTAAAAATTATATTTTTAACGATCAAACTATTTTATTTTAACACTTGAATTTCTATTCAGTTCATTTATTCAATAAATGATTACTTTTATTTTTCTAACATATTTTAGAAAATTTCGACGGCATAACGGCACGATACTAGAAACGGGACAAGGCTTAGCCTTATCCCCGGTCTAGTGAAGGCCCACGCCATTCACACATCAATCAAATCACTTTCGTTATGCAAACCACAAAATTTGGAGTAAGAGTCTAACCTAGCCTTACTCCTTCGCCTTATAACGGCGCACGTCTAATCCTAACCAATTTATCGATTCGATTTTTCACACCACAAACCACATTCAAACCAATATCGCAATCAATCACCAAACAGCCAAACAAACAAGTCCATGGTCTGTGGACGATTGTGTCGGGTGCTACTAAACACCGTCTGCATCCTAGTATATATATATATAACTAGAAAATAAATTGAAGAGTGAGAATTCTCACCAAAAGCTATCCAACTTCACGACACTCCTATTGTAGAGATCTTCGTCGTTCTCGCCCTTTTTGTCAGCTTCGTTGTCGTAGCCACTACATATGTAAAAATCGAATTTTTTACTTCGCTATTCAATATATAAAAATCGAAGTTTTTCTTTGCTATTCAATATAAAAATCGAATTTTTACTACTATGTTATATAGATAAAAATTATATTTTTATCACGCTATTTTCTATATAAAGATTTCGCCTTTTTAAATTTAAAGATTTCACCTTTTTAAATTTAAAGATTTCGCCTTTTTGAAAATATAGATTTCATCATTATAAAAATCATCACTTTACTTCAACGTATATAAAATAAAAATCAGATTTTTATTTCGCTACATATACAAAGATGATATTTTTATATTCTCTATCCTATAGAGATTATATTTTTAATACTTTAAAAATATAAAAACCATATTTTTAATATTTCTATATAGTAAAGACTATATTTTTAATTCTTTAAAAATATAAAAACTATATTTTTAATACTTCTATATAGTAAAGGTTATATTTTTAATACTTTAAAAATATAAAAATCATATTTTTACTTCTTCTACTCAATAAAAATTCCGCCTTTTCTATTTTAAAGTTTAAACCTTTTTTTCTATTTCAAACCTTTAAAATAAAATCAATTTTAAAATTCCTTTTAAATCAGTTTTTAAATCTTAAAAATCAGTTTTTGCTCTTTAAAAAAAATTCAGTTTCTAGTTTCTTTTAAAAAAAATCAGTTTTAAAATTATTTAAAAATCCATTTTTTTATATTCTTTTAAAAAGAATCAGTTTTAAAATTCTAAAAAGAATCAATTTTAAATTCTTAAAAAAATCAGTTTTTATTATTTAAAAATTCAGTTTATAATATTCTTTCAAAAAAAAACAGTTATTAATCTTTTCATCGTCAAAGTTATAATCCGACATATAAATCAAAATCATAATTTATTAACACCTTTATTTCTATTTAAAATATGAGTTTTTGAAATAATTTTCTTCCATATATAAAAAGCCGGTTTTTAAAACTAATTATTTTAAGTTAAAAATGGATAAAACTGAAAGCTTTAAATAAAACAAAATAAAATATAGTTAAAAACTTACAGGGTTTTTCTTCTAGAGGGAGGGGTTGTTCATTCGTGATTGGAGGGTCGGGACATGGTGGTTTGGCGGTGAAACAGGGTGGCGGTGGACGAGCAGGCGGATGCGGTGGTCGGAGGTTCGCCTGAGGGTGGATGTGGGTGCGGCGGCGGCTTAATTGGAAGAGGAGGGAGAATCGCGATGGGGGGGGTTCGGGTCTCAACAGAAGAGGAGCGAGAAGGGAGCGAGAGGGGTAGAGGTGGCGGGCGACGCGAGGTGGGGCCCTCCGGCGGAGGCGCGGTGGAGATAGGGGGAGCGACGGGGTCAACGGTGAAAAGGAGGATCGGTTTTTAATTTTCAATTTCTTTTTCTGATTGGAGAATAAAAAGGGGGGGTACGGGGTTTTATAATATATTTATATTTATTTAATTAAATTATTTTATTCTCCAAAAAGGCAACTTAAAATTTCGGACTCGAAACGGGACCCACCGCCTGTCGTCCATAGCGTTTCACCCCCATTCCGAACACAATGGGATATACATCGTAAGCTGATTCGACTGTTTCGATCAGTTCCCGTTAAATTTACATTTAAATCACTATATTGAATTTTAAACGTACATTTCGAATTACCGGGGTCATATACGAACTAGAAAAATTACAGAAAAATATTTTCTAGCTTCGTATTGACGATACGGTCCTAATAAAACTAGTTTCGTCGAATTCTGAGACCGTTAGAAAAATGGCCAATTTCCAGTCGATTAAAATCAACTGAAATGGTCAAATCGCGTTTTCCTTTGCCACGCTCACCTATTGATTCGAAAAATTATGAAATTTGAAACCTAGCAATAATTCGACATCACGGACCCAACAAAATTGGTTTCGTCGAAATCCGAGGTCATTTGCAAAATGTCCATTTTTAAGGGCCTGAATTCCATAGCGACTATTCAGAATTTTCAACTGGACATATCTTTTGATTCTCGATATGAAATCTTGATTTGTCGGATTCGTTGGAAAGATATCATCAATTAGATCCTAACGTTTTTGGTTTCACTAAAATCCGGATTGGTTTGCACCCGGTACATTCAATTGAAGTTTGAAATCAAATTATCGAACTACCGCGCCATTTTCAATTCTATTTATAACTATATATAAATATTTATATTCTAACGACGACGCGTATAATATATACGTTGAATTATATTCAAAATAAATTTCTCGTCGATATTATTTAAAATAATTCATTTTAAATAATCAAAATTCGCTAAAATTGCCAAATAAAATTTTTTTAAACTGGCCCAGATTTTCCGGGTTATTACAATCTCCCCCACTTAAAACTTTTCGTCCCCGAAAAGGAACAAAGTCGAAAGTGGTTTGATTAATCAGCTCTACGCTCGATCAGGCTTCCATTCTCCAACTCTTTAGTTTCTGAGAATTTTCAAAATTTCAAAAATTTGGCTAACACCCTAAATTTTCGAAAAATTTCGCCATAACCTCCCCTGCACCGGGAGCATCGGGGAATTTCAAATAGCTTCCCCGGTCCTTCAGATCTCAAAAAGAAAAAGAAAAAGCCAAGCGGCTAGCCAATAGGCTCACAAAATCATCATCACCCAAACAAAACAGTAAATTATGTAGTAAACATGTACCTATTTGTCGGGCAAACAAATTTTATTCTCTGGCTCTAGCCTCCTTGCTATGACCTGTTCAATATAAGTATATGTACATGCAAGCAAATGCGACCTATTTTCAATACAGTTCAATATTTGATACAATTAGGCATAATGGTTAAAAATTAGCAAACTATTAAACAAACAACACAAACATCAATCAATTAGTGAATTAGAGTTTCGAATTCATAATTTTGATATATATATACGGAAAATCCTGTTTTTGATGCCAATTCACAACAAAGTGTTCTAACTATATTTGTTTTGGTTCTCACACCAGTCTAATGGAAATATATCGATATCACACCTTCGTTACTCGAACATGAATACTAATGACAACTAGTCAATCATCAGAATCATCTTCGGGCCACTAGAGTATGATTCCATATCTATCCAGTATATTAAAACTTCGAATATACGTTCATGACGCGTATACGCGAAATCTTTATATACTCGATTGTCCATATTCAAAATAAATAAATAATCACATACGTATAAAATGGTTTAAATTTCAAAACACAATTGTTTTCAATAAAAAAAAATTATACTCTTCACACTCGTTCTAGGATACTACTGATCCTATCTCTAACGAGTCATTCTAATTGGATATTACTAATCCAATATCTGATGAATTCTTTCGTATGGTTCTAATGTGTCTTGTTCTCGAGCTCTGTAAACCAAAGCTCTGATACCAAATGTGACGGCCTGGAATTTCGCTCGATCTAAATCAGTCGTTAAACCGATCTAGACCGTTCGAAACCCCTGAACGTTGAGAACATGACAAATCAGAACACAAACAGAAGAACATTTCATTGTATATTACAACAATGCATCAGATTACAAGAATATACAGAGTATAAATGAATAAATATTACACAGAAATATCAGAGATTACAATAAATTACATAGCAGCGGAAAATGATACAAAGCACAACTGAAGGTGATATACGGATACAGAGCTTTCCGGATATCATTCCAGCTGTAAACCAGGATCCTGTGAATATATATCTGCAAAACCAAAACTACTAGCTGCCCGTGCGGAAAATAGGGGCACCCAGAGTTTAGGTTAAAACAATAAACTCCAGGTCAGTCATGTGACTGGTGTGAGAACTAAAACAGTTATTTAAAGCTTTACTTTAAAAATTAGGTAAATCAAGGGACCACGCCGTATAACACGGAACGGGTTTCCTCCCAAGAATACCAGTGCATAGAATAAACAGCGCAATGCTTTTTCGAAAAATGAAGCTATTATAAGACCCAGGTCCCATCACACAATGCAACGCAAGCCGGAGGATAGGGTTTTCCCTTAAAATAGCCAAACATGCTTGGTACGTTTAAAACAAATTATTTGATACTATAATAAGTGTATAGTGTCAAAACAGTTTCAATCATAAATATAAATCATAGACGGCATGGGTACCATATATCATGTCGCCATACTAGTTCTACAATTAAAGACGAATTACACGTATTGGAAATTGGATTCCGTCATGAGTCGAGGCAAGGGGCAAGATCCTCTCCGCGTTCGAGACACTCTAGCAAATGCCTCAGGATTACGCACACTGGGTAACCCCTGGATGCGGCTGGGCCGGTCCTCACTTACGTTAGAGGATTATTTATTCCTGAACACACGTTTCCCGGTCCTTACAGACCTATAATCGAGGCGCCTCATTCCAACAACCACAAAGGTGAAAAGTATATAAATGTCAGGGCTGGTAAGTCACTGACACCACCAAAGCTAGAAAGAAACGTCGTGCTCTCCCAGCGGTCCGTATCCCGTTTTTAACTCATACCGAGGTGTGAGGCTCGCGAATACACGTTATACACAAAGCTGCCACGTAGGCGTGCTTTGATCATCAACCACAAGACTTTGCTTTTCAACAGAAACCTTGATCCTTGCATCTTAGCGTGCCACATAGGCAATTCATGCCATGCGACTGATGTCCATCGATATACAACCTCTGAGCTCGTACGTCTCAGAGAAGGGCGTTAAGCAAAAGAATAAATTCTCCGCCGCCAAACAGATGTATATTTAATAGAAATCAATCAGCACAGAATAAAATCCAGTGTCAGACACACAATCCATTTACAAGTCCGTTCTGGGTCTGAACGAAACCGGAGGCACTTTCCTCGCATATCCATCCATCTCCAAGTACGTCTGGACGACCACCAACTATTTCCATCCTCTTGGGTGTACAGCCCAATCAGGATCGTCAGTAATTATCCAAACGATGTGAAGACTTCCGGTCTTCAACCACCGTCTTCATCTTCGACATATCGTCGAATCGGTTATTCAGAATGGGTATAAACCCGGACTTTCCGAACAACCCGCGTATATTAAAAACAAATGCTACACAAACTCAACTTACGCCTCATTCCAATTCATTAGTCACTAACCGCAGATTAGCAAGAGAACAATTTCCCAAACATTAACCCCGAAGGCCGAAACCAACATCAGATCAATACCCAGGAAACCCTTCTTCTTAGCCAACCTACAGCTAGTTTCTAAATTCCACATTCTTAGGGAAAAGTTCCCATTAATTTTATCCAAGATAAATTCTTTAAAATTTATCCTGTAATCTTCCTTTGGATGTCATTTAAAACCAAATTATGGTTTTTCCAACTAGTCGAGATTAGCGAACCGTAACGAAGTAGTTATTTATTTTATTTCCCAATCCCAACCTATTCATCCCATGAAGCAAAACTGGTAATACCCCATATCTAACACCGTGGTGTTATCGGTAAAATTAATTACCGTTTCACGTTCAAATCTAATTAAAGATTTAACTATCGCTTTGGAGCAAAACTGGTGATACTCCATTCTCGCTCATTTCTAAATTTGATAATTTAGATTACAAATTCACACTTCAATCTAATTGCAGATTCGTTAGAACTCCTTTTACTGGGTTAAAGAACTAGTGTTATTTAAAACACAGTTCACGACAAACCCAAAATCACATTCTATTTGTTATCGGGTTAAAGAACTAGTGTTATTTAAAACACTGTTCACGATAAACCCATTTCATATTTAATCAAATATATTAGGAATTCGATTATTTAAAACCCCTTTTTAAATCTAATTCATTTATTTAAAAATAATTGGGTTTTAAATTTAGTTCAAACTAGTGCATTTCGATAAAAACCATTTTTATCTTTTCAAATATGGAGTTTTTCATCCCACATTTTCCCAAATCATTTCTTATGATTTCACACAAATTATTGATATTTTTAATAATTTTATTAAGGCCCGTACCGTCGATTTCCAACAATGGCCATCGAACTGCACTTACAGCGACCTTTTTCGAATTTGATTTGGACGTAACTCCAAATCCAATCGTTAGATTTTGAATTTCAAATATTCGTTAGAAAGCTCTTTTCGATACGAACCCAACGGTTCCGGTTTTAGGAGAATCCGACGGTCGGATCTCCCGTAATGTCCGTTTGAAATAAATGGTCGAAATTCACGAACTGCCGCGGCGCGGCGCGTTCTATTCAGGCCACTATATTATATATATAATATATATAATATATATTTCGTCGATTTCTATTTAAAACGAATTATATAAATAGTTTTAAATTCGTTTCAAGAACCATTTCAACTTCTATTTCAATCCAAAGCAAAATTGAATTCTTCTTTAAAAATTCGTTTTAAAATTCATTTCTATTCAATTCAAATTTTAATTAAATTTGAATTCATTTCAATTTGCTTTCAATTCAATTTGAATTCGTTTTCAATTCAATTCAATTCAATTCAAATTGGTTTAATATTCGATTCAAATTCATTTTCTATTCAAATCAAATTCGTTTCGTTTTCTATTTGAATCAAGTTCAATATATATTCAATTTGAAATCAAATTGGTTTTCTATTCAATTCATTTCGAAATCGTTATATATTCAATTCATTTCGAAATCGTTATATATTCGATTCATTTCGAAATCGTTATATATTCGATTCATTTCGAAATCGTTATATATTCAATTCATTTCGAAATCGTTATATATTCAATTCATTTCGAAATCGTTATATATTCAATTCATTTCGAAATCGTTATATATTCAATTCATTTCGAAATCGTTATATATTCAATTCATTTCGAAATCGTTATATCGATATAAATATCGTTCGCGTCAAAATGGCGCATCACTATTCAACACAGCTTTATATATTCTATTTTCAAATATTCTATTTCAAATATTTCTATTTGTCAACACACGACTAATCTCAATGAATGAGTACCGTCCACGTGTGACTATTTTTGTTAAATTATTTCGTTCAACACATGACTAATCTCAACGGATGAGTACAGTCAACACATGAACCTTTATTTTATATTGATAAAGATGTAAATTTTATCATAAAAATATTTCGTTCAACACATGACTAATCTCAACAGATGAGTACAGTCAACACATGAACCTTTATTTTATATTGATAAAGATGTAATTTTTATTATAAAAATAATTCGTTCAACACATGACTAATCTCAACGGATGAGTACAGTCAACACATGAACCTTTATTTTATATTATTCTTTATCTTCTAAATTGGAATGAGGCCCAGTCAATCACCATATAAAATTAATTATATGGATTTTCATACATCACACGTATATAATAGCATGGAAAGATAATCAAACATCAACCAAAGTGCACTACACTGTATAAGCATCAAATATAGATATCTAACGCTTATAATAGCCTGTCAATCAATCGATCGACATATTTAATCAATCAGGATGAGTGAACTTCATATTTCATCCCAACACCCGTGTAGGGTTTCAAACAATCAAACACAGATTTTATTTGTGCAGTTGGGCGATGTGTAAAATTTATCGTCCCAATCAATGTCATTCAAATAGGTGTACATAAACAAACCGTCTGGTCTGTAAATGAATATTTTATTTTATTCACTTTCACATTAAAAATTATATTTTTAACGATCAAACTATTTTATTTTAACACTTGAATTTCTATTCAGTTCATTTATTCAATAAATGATTACTTTTATTTTTCTAACATATTTTAGAAAATTTCGGCGGCATAACGGCACGATACTAGAAACGGGACAAGGCCTAGCCTTATCCCCGGTCTAGTGAAGGCCCACGCCATTCACACATCAATCAAATCACTTTCGTTATGCAAACCACAAAATTTGGAGTAAGAGTCTAACCTAGCCTTACTCCTTCGCCTTATAACGGCGCACGTCTAATCCTAACCAATTTATCGATTCGATTTTTCACACCACAAACCACATTCAAACCAATATCGCAATCAATCACCAAACAGCCAAACAAACAAGTCCATGGTCTGTGGACGATTGTGTCGGGTGCTACTAAACACCGTCTGCATCCTAGTATATATATATATAACTAGAAAATAAATTGAAGAGTGAGAATTCTCACCAAAAGCTATCCAACTTCACGACACTCCTATTGTAGAGATCTTCGTCGTTCTCGCCCTTTTTGTCAGCTTCGTTGTCGTAGCCACTACATATGTAAAAATCGAATTTTTTACTTCGCTATTCAATATATAAAAATCGAAGTTTTTCTTTGCTATTCAATATAAAAATCGAATTTTTACTACTATGTTATATAGATAAAAATTATATTTTTATCACGCTATTTTCTATATAAAGATTTCGCCTTTTTAAATTTAAAGATTTCGCCTTTTTAAATTTAAAGATTTCGCCTTTTTGAAAATATAGATTTCATCATTATAAAAATCATCACTTTACTTCAACGTATATAAAATAAAAATCAGATTTTTATTTCGCTACATATACAAAGATGATATTTTTATATTCTCTATCCTATAGAGATTATATTTTTAATACTTTAAAAATATAAAAACCATATTTTTAATATTTCTATATAGTAAAGACTATATTTTTAATTCTTTAAAAATATAAAAACTATATTTTTAATACTTCTATATAGTAAAGGTTATATTTTTAATACTTTAAAAATATAAAAATCATATTTTTACTTCTTCTACTCAATAAAAATTCCGCCTTTTCTATTTTAAAGTTTAAACCTTTTTTTCTATTTCAAACCTTTAAAATAAAATCAATTTTAAAATTCCTTTTAAATCAGTTTTTAAATCTTAAAAATCAGTTTTTGCTCTTTAAAAAAATTCAGTTTCTAGTTTCTTTTAAAAAAAATCAGTTTTAAAATTATTTAAAAATCCATTTTTTTATATTCTTTTAAAAAGAATCAGTTTTAAAATTCTAAAAAGAATCAGTTTTAAATTCTTAAAAAAAATCAGTTTTTATTATTTAAAAATTCAGTTTATAATATTCTTTCAAAAAAAAACAGTTATTAATCTTTTCATCGTCAAAGTTATAATCCGACATATAAATCAAAATCATAATTTATTAACACCTTTATTTCTATTTAAAATATGAGTTTTTGAAATAATTTTCTTCCATATATAAAAAGCCGGTTTTTAAAACTAATTATTTTAAGTTAAAAATGGATAAAACTGAAAGCTTTAAATAAAACAAAATAAAATATAGTTAAAAACTTACAGGGTTTTTCTTCTAGAGGGAGGGGTTGTTCATTCGTGATTGGAGGGTCGGGACATGGTGGTTTGGCGGTGAAACAGGGTGGCGGTGGACGAGCAGGCGGATGCGGTGGTCGGAGGTTCGCCTGAGGGTGGATGTGGGTGTGGCGGCGGCTTAATTGGAAGAGGAGGGAGAATCGCGATGGGGGGGGGGTTCGGGTCTCAACAGAAGAGGAGCGAGAGGGGTGGAGGTGGCGGGCGACGCGAGGTGGGGCCCTCCGGCGGAGGCGCGGTGGAGATAGGGGGAGCGACGGGGTCAACGGTGAAAAGGAGGATCGGTTTTTAATTTTCAATTTCTTTTTCTGATTGGAGAATAAAAAGGGGGGTACGGTGTTTTATAATATATATATTTATTTAATTAAATTATTTTATTCTCCAAAAAGGCAATTTAAAATTTCGGACTCGAAACGGGACCCACCGCCTGTCGTCCATAGCGTTTCACCCCCATTCCGAACACAATGGGATATACATCGTAAGCTGATTCGACTGTTTCGATCAGTTCCCGTTAAATTTACATTTAAATCACTATATTGAATTTTAAACGTACATTTCGAATTACCGGGGTCATATACGAACTAGAAAAATTACAGAAAAATATTTTCTAGCTTCGTATTGACGATACGGTCCTAATAAAACTAGTTTCGTCGAATTCTGAGACCGTTAGAAAAATGGCCAATTTCCAGTCGATTAAAATCAACTGAAATGGTCAAATCGCGTTTTCCTTTTCCACGCTCACCTATTGATTCGAAAAATTATGAAATTTGAAACCTAGCAATAATTCGACATCACGGACCCAACAAAAATGGTTTCGTCGAAATCCGAGGTCATTTGCAAAATGTCCATTTTTAAGGGCCTGAATTCCATAGCGACTATTCAGAATTTTCAACTGGACATATCTTTTGATTCTCGATATGAAATCTTGATTTGTCGGATTCGTTGGAAAGATATCATCAATTAGATCCTAATGTTTTTGGTTTCACTAAAATCCGGATTGGTTTGCACCCGGTACATTCAATTGAAGTTTGAAATCAAATTATCGAATTACCGCGCAATTTTCAATTCTATTTATAACTATATATAAATATTTATATTCTAACGACGACGCGTATAATATATACGTTGAATTATATTCAAAATAAATTTCTCGTCGATATTATTTAAAATAATTCATTTTAAATAATCAAAATTCGCTAAAATTGCCAAATAAAAAAATTTTAAACTGGCCCAGATTTTCCGGGTTATTACAGGTTTCATATGCGTGTGTGGACCCGGGCTGGTAGGTAAAACGTTGTTGCATCGTGTAGATATAAGCCGTGCACCGCTTGTTGTATCGGGTTGCCACTTTGGGGAGTGATACACCCCACTGTGGGGCCGGCACGGGTATCTACGGTAGGGAGCCGATCGCTTGGGAGTGGTGGGTACACCTAGTGGAGATAGGGGCAGACGGCACCTATGTAGTCAGCTAGGGGTACACGAAACTACTGGGAAAATTTTCTAAGTCTTTGGAAGGGATCAATCTTTAAGTAGGAATGACTGGTGTGGTGCAGCGTAGTAATTACCCTTGGGTGGGTAGATGCGTCTTTGCGGATATCTTAGTTTATCCTAGGTCTACCAAACTGCTTGGTATAGCCATTCATCCCCAGACGTTACCGTATGTCAAACTTATGTCTTCTCTGGTTACTTTAATGATTGTATTGTTAAAGTTATAGGACTCACTCAGACTTATGTCTGACCCCGTTGTTTTTATCTTTTTCCCAACCCTCAGGTCCTACGGTGGATCCTAGCAGTAGTGGAGTTTGATCGGATTGCTGTTCCAGTCTTTAGGAGCTTGGGGTAGATATAAAGCTCCAGTTATCCAGTTATCTTTTCTTTTGTCATGGCTATTGTATGAGAGTGGGATTATGTACAAATTTATTTGATGGATATTGTACTTGACTTTTATTGTGGTTTTATGATGTAACCAGACATGTTTTACTTCCGCTGTTATGAGATGATGTTTTAAAATTTCAAGTACTATTTATATCTGTCTTGTTGTAAATTTTCTGTTCTATATTCACTAAAATACTCCACCGATGCCATGGCATTCCCTTAGTGAGTGACCATAGTGGGAGTGGGGTGTTACATTAATTCAACAATTTTATTTTGTCAAAAATGTCAATTTTGATCCAATAATTATATTTTGACAAAAATGATCATTTTAGTTTCATTATTCTAATTTGACAAAAATGATAATTTTTTATTCTACTATTCTAATTAACAAAAATGATGACTTTTGTTTAACTCAATTCTAATTAACAAAAATGTTAATTTTTGTTTAACTCAATTCTAATTAACAAAAATGTTAATTTTTGTTTCAACTAATCTAATTAACAAAAATGATAATTTTTGTTTAACCCAATTCTAATTAACAAAAATGTTAATTTTTGATTCAACTAATCTAATTAACAAAAATGATAATTTTTTTAACATAATTCTAATTAACAAAAATGTTAATTTTTGATTCAACTAATCTAATTAACAAAAATGATAATTTTTGTTTAACACAGTTCTAATTAACAAAAATGTTAATTTTTTATTCAAATAATCTAATTAACAAAAATGATAATTTTTATTTAACAAAATTTTAATTAACAAAAATGTTAATTTTTGATTCAACTAATTTAATTAACAAAAATGATAATTTTTGTTTAACACAGTTCTAATTAACGAAAATATTAATTTTTGATTCAACCAATCTAATTAACGAAAATGATAATTATTGTTTAACACAATTCTAATTAAAAAAAATGTTAATTTTTATTCAACTAATCTAATTAACAAAAATTATCAAGTAAACAGATTTACATAACACATCAATCACAGATCAAATCACGTATGACAATCAATAGAATATTACACCGTATGAGTATTACCACAATTATGATTAATTAGTTTTAATTATATATATATATAAAGTAGAATTTCTCACATTCGGTTTTAATTCTGAATAAATCAGATTTGAAATTTGTCCAAAATCTGATCTACTCCAATTTGTTCTAATCAGTCTGGAAATGTAGATCTCGGACTCACGATCGCAACGCTTCTGAAATTATTCAATTCCGAGTTCGTATGCATTAGTTTTGAATTAATATAGGTAGATAACATTTTAAAATAATTAATTAAAAAATAAAAAAGGGAAAATACCCTTTCTTCTAACACTCGGAATCAAGGCCGCAACTTTTCAAACTTTGTTCAAAACTAGGTCTCAGTTTTAATTCCGAACAGTGAAGGGAGAGGCCGATCAAGCACTGCCATGTCAGAGTGCTAGGGGCGGTGCACTAACGCTGGAAGTGGAGCCCAGCTCGGTGGTGCGATGGAGGAGGAATTCCGGTCAGAAGTCGGTGGGTTTAGGGGCTCGGTTCTCGAGGTACGTGCAACTACATGTAACGAACTGGGTATAGATGTAGAGAGGAAGAAATTCTTCCAAAGGACTGATGGATTTTATTGTATGGATTAGAAGAAATTAGTGGAGGAAGAAAGAATGATCTCAGTTGTAACAGCCCATATTTTTTATGAATATTAAATTTGGCAAAATGAAGAATACTTGATTTTTAGAAGAAGAACTAAGTAAAACAGACTATACCATTGCGTTCGTCTCAAAATTCTGGTCAAGATGGACCTAAAGTTTGGGTTAAACGGATAATGTATGAGAAAGTTAGGGACCTAGGAAGTTTGTATACATATAAGGGGAATGTATGTATGTATGTATATATATATGTATATATATATATATATATATATATATAAAATTAATAAAATAAAATCAACCTAAAATTCAAGAAAAAAAAATTCAAAACAGCGGAAGCGGCAAGGCAAAACGCCGAACCGACATGTTTTTTTTGTCGATCAGAGCCCCGCTAGGTCGACCCGGGGTCGACTCAGGGTGTCTGGAATCGGTCCCATCGGCCCAGAATGGCCTGTGCGAATTCTTGTGTTTTAGGGAATATGTTGCGTTCTCTGATTAGCCTGGTGACGCATTTTGTTGGATTAGATGGTTTGGATAGATCCTATGTTGCTTTAAAGTCTCTAATTAATCCTACACATCTATATAATCACATCTAAACTAAACCCTCATCTAAGCTAAAATCATTCATGAGCCTATATGCTGCCGCATCCTAAACTAACCTAGCCTCCACCATAACAAATCAAATTCAAGCTAGAAGATAAAAATCAATGTCTACATCAAGGGTTAAGCTTAACAAATTCAGAAATCGGATCCCAGAATTCAAGATTCGTTCTTTTTTTGTCAGTGCTAGTCACTTTTAGGTTTAAATAGATAAATGTGAATTGTAGTAGACTATGAATTAGGTATATGCTGTAAATCATGAACTTAGGCAAGCATACTATGTCATTTTCCCTAGATCTAATATATGGACATTCTACCATGTTTCCTATGTGAATCTTGAATTACAATTATATTGTGGTACATGTGAACTTTTTAATACAGATCTAACTTTCTAGATCTGATTATGGTGATTCGATATGATGTTTATATGAACATTGATTTTTAACATGTTAGGATGATTGTACATCCATTAATTTGACATTACTTGGATCTAGATTTTGGTGTTAGTCACCTTTCACTTGCTATATTATGACACCTTGGTATATTTGGTAAACTGACATGAGAATCTAAACTTGTTATTATGCCACCCTGTATACGCTAGATTTAGGTAATTGGACACCTAATATTGAATCTAGATCTTATTATGCTTGCCTAAACACAAGTTATTAATTTGATGTCCACTTTATTATGATAATTATCACATGTCCATTCACTAAGTTACTATGCCAGTTATGTTAATATTTATGCCAAAACATGTTGAACTGTCACCCTTATCATGTTCCCTTTTATTGTTTTGACGAGGCTACTTTATAGCCTCGATGCCGCAAAAATACGTGTGAATACGTTAGTTAGGAACGGGGATAAAGAGAATTTTTAATTGGCATAGTTTATATAATATTTATATGAAATGAGCATATAATTCAAATGGGGAAACGTAGAATTAATTACCTATAATGACATGGGAAAAGTTGGGTAAAAATGGCATAATTTGAATATGGCCATTTATGGATATGTAACTCAAATTATTGTTGCAAAATAGCTATTGACACCTATCAAAGGAAAGGATTAATTAATTGGTACATTAATTAAAAATGGAATGTTAGTAATTAAATTAAGAATTTTAATTGTACTTATGACACGAGGTTAGGTTACATTAGTGGCGGAAGTCTGCTTGGACCTGACCGGCATATCCAGTAGCCACTAATGTTGAACCTAATGTGGGAGATCTAAGTACACAAATAGTAATCAGGCTAAGACACGAGGTTTGGCCAAATTGTGGAATAAGACTGCCCGGACCCAACCGTCATATCCACCATCCACACGTTGTAGGCCTAATGTGGGAGGTCTAGCCCATTATAACCATAATTGGACATGGTAAAGAAATGGATTACTTATCCTAATTTAATATGAATATGGACTTAAGTTAGGGTAAAGTAAAATTGGATGGGTAGTGAGGAGGTGTTAAGTAAGTTAGAGGGGATGGGTAATATATATATATATATATATATATATATATATATATATATATATATATATATATGCCCACATACTTAACCCAATACATGTTATGTAATTAAAGACACCTAAGTTGTATACATAATAGGTAGATAAAATAATAAAGGCTATGTAATTAAAGATCGCTCTTTTAGTGTATACATAGTCAGTGGAAAACCTAGTGGGGATACCAGACAAAGGGGAGAGCTTATATCATATTGTGTGGGAGTTATGTAACTAAAGATCACCCATTAGGGTATACATAACTAGTATAGGGCTATGTAATCAAAGATCACCTTTTCAGGGTATACATAGTCAGTGGAAAACCTAGTGCGGATACACGACAAAGGGGAGAGCTTGTATCATATTGTGTAGGACCCATTTTAGTCAGTAACCCGTAGTTGGTATCAGAGTAGAGAACTCCGTACTACGTGGAGAAGGGGCACGCTTACTGATTGATTATAAGAGATCCAAAATGTGACGGGTGGTCTAAACTGCGCAAACCGACCAGGGACATGTACATACATGGGCCAGGCAGAGGGGGACAAGACGACCGTGAACCAGTAGGTATCCCTGTGCACATCTTGGGTTTCCACTTTAGGGAAGTGATACCCCCTACTGTAGGGCCAGCACACGATATCTACAGAGTTGGGAGTCGATCGATTAGGGTAGTGGTTATGGTATACTTGGACGTATGACCTAAGCCTACCAGCTTATTGTGGAAGGGATCATTTCATTTCAGTTATACTAGTAATAGTGCAGAGTAGTCATTAGTGAAGCATGTATATACCTCACCTTATCTTCCTTGTCACACCTGCCATTTGTATAGCGATCTCTCTTATCCACTTTATGCCTATCATGTTCACCTTTATTTATTTACTGGCTAAAAGTCACTAGACTCGCTAGACTTTATGTCTGACCCTTTTTTGTTTTTCCTTCTCTCTTCCGTCCCCCCCCCCCCTTCCCCCAGGTTCTCAGGGAGAAAACACCCAGGCTTAGCCAGGATTTGGATATCATCTTGCTAGGAGCTACTGTTGAAGTATGGCTCGAGTCTTTATCTCTGCTATGGCATAGTCTTTTATTGAGGAATAATGTTTTCTTTTAATTCCTATGTACTCTGATTATGCAAGACAGAAGTATTTTATTGTAATGGTTTTGTGAATTATGGTATTATAAACCACGGGATTATGATTTATGTCTGAAATAAAAAAATTGAAACTTCCACTGCTATCTTTATTTATATCTGTCTTGTAATTATTCTGTGTCTGTTTACCGACAATGCTTCATAGAACTTAATGCATTCCCTTAGTGAGTGACATTAACGGACAGGGGGTGTTTCACTTGGAATCAGAGCTAAAGGTTACCAGATTAGATAAAAGTTTTGGAAAATATTTTCCAAAAAGGTTTTAAAAGAAAGTATTTTCAAAAAGAAAAGTCTGTTTTGAAAATATTCTCATAAGAAGCCATATGTAGTATCCTTCAGTCCCTTATCTAAATTTCATCCTTTCTCCTTTTTCAGCATGTCTAGGGAACAAAACACCCTAATCTCCCAGAGGGCGTCATTATACCAGGTTGGTTCCATAGGTATTTGGAAGCCACGGAAACAGCCGAGGAACAAAGAGACGTTCCTCCCCCAACTGAACCAATCATTCCTCCTCCCCCTCGAAGAGCAGATAACTTCGCCAAGAACTGCAAAGACATCCTTGCTATGGGAGGGATGCAATTCCATGGGAAAAAGACATTCGTAGAAGCCCAGAATTGGCTTAAGGAGACTGAGGACTTATTCGTCATCTTTGAAATAGAGGACTGAAGAAGTCCCTTATCTAAATTTCATCCTTTCTCCTTTTTCAGCATGTCTAGGGAACAAAACATCCCTAATCTCCTAGAGGGCATCACTATACCAGGTTGGTTCCATAGGTATTTGGAAGCCACAGAAACAGCTGAGGAACAAAGAGACGTTCCTCTCCCAACTGCACAAATCATTCCTCCTCCCCCTCGAAGAGCAGATAATTTCGCCAAGATCTGCAAAGACTTCCTTGCTATGGGAGGGAAGCCATTCCATGGGAAAAAGACATTCGTAGAAGCCTGGAATTGGCTTAAGGAGACTGAGGACTTATTCGTAATCTTTGAAATGGAGGACCGAAGAAAAATCCAATTAGTTGCTTAGCTGTTAAAGGACGAAGCCTCATTTTGGTGGGAAGTCACCCAAGTTGGACGTCCGGTGGAAACTTGGGGAGATTTTAGACACAGGTTAGAAATGAAATTCCTTTCCCAAGTTGAGAGAAGCATTCAGATGGAAAGGTTCTTAGCTCTCAAACAAGGAAATTTGACGGTGAAGGAATATGTGAACAAGTTCAACCAGCTGGCAAGGTTCGGTTTAGAGTTGGTAGATACGCAGCACAAAAAGGCTTTACGATTTGCTAAAGGACTGAATGAGCCTCTGCGTGGTCTTTCTATGACCATATTCCTATGGGGACCACCTTTGAAAGGCTTGTGGATATGGCCCTAATGCATGAGGAGGACAAGGAAGAAAAGAAGGAAGTGAAAGCTGAGGAGTCATCGCAGAATAAGAAGGTGTGGCCCAAGAAGGGGCAACAGCAACAACAACAACAACAACAACAGAAGAAAGGAGAGAAGATGAAAAAGGTAGGGATAAGAGAAAATGTCATGGTTGCGGGAAGGAAGGTCACTTAATCAAAGATTGTAAGAGAAGGAAGGCCAGTTGCTTTAATTGCGGAGAACTCGGAAACTATTTTACAGAGTGCCCAAAGAAACAAGGATCGCAGGGACAAGATCAAAGAACCGGAACTTCTGGAGGGCAGGCCAATGCTCTCGCGATCAGTGCTCCTCAAAGAGGTAGAAAAATTTCCGTAGAAAGTTTAGTTTCTCTTTCATATCATCCAGTTAGAACACATTTTAATGCGGGCGCTTCACATTCATTTCTATCTAGTTCTGTTGTTGAATCTCTGCACTTACTTACTAGTATGGTAGTGGATCTCGTAGTTATCTCAAACTCCATAGGTGATTCGGCTCATTTATCTATGATTTGTAGGGTTTTGAGAATATCTGTGTTAGGCGTCAAATTTGAATGCGACGCATATGTACTCGGGTTTATGGGCTATGTGTTGATTCTAGGGATAGGTTGGTTTACCACATATGCTGCCATTCTGGGTGGTGAGAGGAGGCTCGTTAAGCACCCTCGAAATTTCTTGTGACCCACAAGGGTCTGTCATGCTTAGTTTCCTAGAGTCTCTCGAGGTGTCTATCGATAATCTGCGATCGGCACCAGTAGTCCGTGAATATCCTGATATCTTAGACGAGGTTTGGGGATTACCCCCGAGGCGCGAGATTGATTTCCGTATATACTTGGTGGACAATGCAAAGCAAGTTGCATTACCTGTGCGCCATATGGCTCCTAAACAAAAAGAGGGAACTTGATAAGCAAGTGGAGGGGCTAATTGAGAAGAGGTTTGATAGGTGAATCATATCAAACCTATTGAAGACAATCCTTGAGGAAGCCCGTCATTCCAAGATGACTATCCATCCAAGTGGCGAAAAATGTATAGAGTTCGAGATAGTGGGGCTAAACTTGCGAAAGGAAGTGAAAATAAAGAAGGAAGCAATGATTTGATGAGTTCCGACTTGCATACTTGGATCGGAGGTTAAGAAGATATGCAAACAAGAAGTCAAGTTGGTGAAGGTCCAGTGGGGAGACAATCAAGAAGATGCAACTCAGGAGACCGAAGACTAGATTTTTATGCTTCATACCCTTTCCTTTTTAAGGGAATGTTCTTAACTTCTCTTCCAAAAGCTTTTATTTGCATTTGCTTCTATCATCTGAGTATATCCTATCAATCGAATCTTCGACCTTTAGGTAGGAAATCTCATGATTGTAAACATGTGTTCGAGACATGTTATGTTTGATGGATGCAAGTGGATGCACCACACTCATACTGCATATGGATGTGTGTGCATTTTTCTTTTCTTTTATGGATGGAATTGGATGAACTAGCATACGGATTTTGCATTTGGACGAATGGGTATGCACATATGTAGAGCTTATATGTTATAACAGGTTTATTTTCATACATGATGGACTCATGGCACTGACATAATTCGCATTAAGGAGGTCAACTGAATCAGTAGACCACCTGATTTTGCATTAGATAAGGACATATACACACACTATGCATATAATCATGAAAGCATTAGAAATCTTTTTAAGGACAATGGATGCCTGTGATTGATGGTTGAGTGGATGGATGTTGGATGTTAGGATACATTCTTCTTAACTCAGAGATTTCGGGGACGAAATCCTTTAAGGAGAGGAGAACGTAACACCCCATATTTTCTATGAATATTAAATTTGACAAAATGAAGAATACTTAATTTTTAGAAGAAGAATTAAGTAAAACGGACTATACCATTGCGTTTGTCTCAAAATTCTGGTCAAGATGGACCTAAATTTTGGGTTAAACGGATAATGTATGAGAAAGTTATAGACCTTGGAAGTTTGTATACATATAAAGGGAATGTATGTATATATATAAATTAATAAAATAAAATCAACCTAAAAGTCAAAATAGTGGAAGCGGGAAGGCAAAATGCCGAACTGACCTATTTTTTTGGTCGACCCGAGCCCCGCTAGGTCGACCCGGGGTCAACTCGAGGTGTTTGGAATCAGTCCCATCGGCCCAAAATGGCCTGTGCAAATTCTTGTGTTTTAGGGCATATGTGGCGTTCTCTGATTGGCCTGGTGACGCATTTTCTTGGACTAGATGATTTGGATGGATCCTATATTGATCTAAAGGCTCTAATTAATCCTACACATCTATATAATCACATCTAACCTAAACCCTAATCTAAGCTAAAATCATTCATGAGCCTATATGCTGCTGCATCCTAAACTAACCTAGCCTCCACCATAACAAATCAAATTCAAGTTAGAAGATAAAAACCAAAGTCTACATCAAGGGCTAAGCTTAACAAATTCAGAAATCAGATCCCAGAATTCAAGATCCGTTCTTTTTCTGTGAGTGCTATTCACTTTTAGGTTTAAATAGATAAATGTGAATTGTGGTAGACTATGAATTGGGTATATGCTATAAATCATGAACTTATGCAAGCATACTATGTCATTTTCCCTAGATCTAATATATGGAAATTCTACTATGCTTCCTATGTGAATCTTGAATTACAATTATATTGTGGTACATGTGAACTTGTTAATACAGATATAACTTTCTAGATCTGATTATGGTGATTCGATATAACGTTTATATGAACATTGATTTGTAACCATGTTAGGATGATTGTACATCCATTAATTTGACATTACTTGGATCTCGATTTTGGTGTTAATCACCTTTCACTTGCTATATTATGACACCTTGGCATATATGGTAAACTTGACATGAGAATCTAAACTTGTTATTATGCCACCCTGTCTATGCTAGATTTAGGTAATTGGACACCTAATATTGAATCTAGATCTTATTATGCTTTCCTAAACACAAGTTATTAATTTGATGTCCACTTTATTAAGATAATTATCAAATGTCCATTCACTTATTTACTATGCTAGTTATGTTAATATTTATGCCAAAACATGTTGAACTGTCACCCTTATCATGTTCCCTTTTATTGTTATGACGAGGCTACTTTATAGCCTCGATGCCGCCAAAATACGTGTGAATACGTTAGTTAGGAATGGGGATAAAGGGAATTTTTAATTGGCATAGTTTATATAATATTTATATGAAATGAGCATATAATTCAAATAGGGGAACGTAGAATTAATTACCTATAATGACATAGGAAAAGTTGGGTAAAAATGGCATAATTGGAATATGACCATTTATGGATATGTAATTCAAGTTATTGTTGCAAAATAGATATTGACACCTACAAAAGGAACGGATTAATTAATTGCTAAATTATTTAAAAATGGAATGTTATTAATTAAAATTAAGAATTTTAATTGTACTTATGACACAGGTTAGGTTACGTTAGTGGCGGAAGTCTGCCCGGACCCGACCAGCATACCAGCAGCCACTAATGTTGAACCTAATGTGGGATGTCTAAGTATGCAAATACGAATCAGGCTAAGACACGAGATTAGGCCCAACTGTGGAATAAGACTGCCCGAACCCGACTGGCATATCCAGCATCTGCACGTTGTAGGCCTATTATGGGAGGTCTAGCCCATTATAACCACAATTGGACATGGTAAAGAAATGGATTACTTAACCCAATTTAATATGAATATGGACTTAAGTTAGGGTTAAGTAAAATTGGATGGGTAGTGAGGAGGGGTTAAGTAAGTTAGAGGGGATGGGTAATATATATATATATATATATATATACAAGTTATGTAATTAAAGACACCTAAGTGGTATAGATAACGGGTAGATAAAATAATAAAGGCTATGTAATTAAAGATCACCCTTTTAGGGTATTCATAGTCAGTGGAAAACCTATTGGGGATACAAGACAAAGGGGAGAGCTTGTATCATATTGTGTGGGAGTTATGTAATTAAAGATCACCCTTTATGGTATACATAACTAGTATAGGGCTATGTAATTAAAGATCACCCTTTTAGGGTATACAAAGTCAGTGGAAAACCTAGTGGGGATACAAGTCAAAGGGGAGAGCTTGTATCATATTGTGTAGGACCCATTTCAGTCAGTAACCCGTAGTTGGTATCAGAGTAGAGAACTCCGTACTAGGCGGAGAAGGGGTGCGCTTACTGATTGATTATAAGAAATCCAAAACATGATGGGTGGTGTAGACGGCACAAACCGACTGGGGTCATGTACGTACATGGACTGGGCAGAGGGGGACAAGACGACCGTGACACCGGTAGGTATCCATGTGCACATCTTGGGTTGCCACTTTAGGTAAGTGATACCCCCTACTATGGGGCCAGCACAGGATATCTACAAAGTGGGGAGCCGATCGATTAGGGTAGTGGTTAGGGTATACTTGGATGTATGATCTAAGCCTATCGGCTTATAGTGGAAGGGATCATTTCATTTCAGTTATACTGGTAATAGTGCAGAGTTACGTTTCATTAGAGAAGCATGTATATACCTCACCTTATCTGCCTTGTCACACCTTCCATTTGTATAGCGATCTCTCTTATCCACTTTATGCCTGTCATGTTCACCTTTATTTATTTACTAGCTAAAAGTCACTAGACTCGCCAGACTTTATGTCTGACCCCTTTTTGTGTTTCCTTCTCTCTTCCGTCCCCCCCTCCCCTCGGTTCTCAAGGAGAAAACACTCAGGCTTAGCCAGGATTTGGATATCATCTTGCTAGGAGCTACTGTTGAAGTATGGCTCGAGCCTTTGTCTCTGCTATGGCTTACTCTTTTATTGGGGAATAATGTTTTCTTTTAATTCCTATGTACTCTGATTATGCGAGACAAAAGTATTTTGTTGTAATGGTTTTATGAATTATGGTATTATAAACTACAGGATTTTTATTTATGTCTGAAATAAAAAATTTAAAACTTCCGCTGCTATCTTTATTTGTATATGTCTTGTAATTATTCTATGTCTGTTTACCTACATTGCTTCACAAAACTTAATGTATTCCCTTAGTGAGTGACATTAACAGACGAGGGGTGTTTCATCGGCCATGGAAATATAAAGGTGGCGGCTATAGAATAGTATATTAGGGTTTTGATTAATCTATTATTTATAATAAAATAATATTAAATCCTCTTAATTATTAGTTTTAGCCCATTAATCCTTTTCAGCTCCAATTTCAGCCCAACGAAAATTGGTTCCACCCAAATGCCCTCATTCCAGACACAATGGGATAGGTCCCGTCATCCCAATTGATCGTCTTCAATCTGTTTTCTTTAAATTAAAATTAAAATCATTTATTTATTTAATTCTATCGTACATTTAAATTTACTAGGACCATATACAGACTCCAAAATTCCTGAAAAATAAACCTAGCTATGTTTCAACGATACGGTCCTAACAAAATTAATTTCGTCGAATTTGAAGACCATCTGTAAAATGGCCTTTTTAACGGTCGATTAAATTCAACAGAAATTATCGAACACAGTTTAATTTACCACGCTCACATATTAATTCAAAAAATTATGGAAAATTAAACTTAGCAATAATTTAACATTTCGGGTCCGACAAAAATGGTTTCGTCGAAAACGGAGGTCGTTTACAAAATGGCCATTTATACGGGCTATATATTATATTAAATTCCATAGCGACTATTCTGAATATTCAATTGGCCATCACTTTTTCCTCCCGTTATGAAATTTCAATTTTTCAGATTCGTTAGAAAGATATAATTAAACAGATTCAAATATTTCTGGTTTTACTGAAATTCGATTTATTTAGAATCATGTACATTTAGTCAAAGTTTAAATTCAAATTTTCAAACTACCGTGCTATTTCTAACTATTTTAAAATTAAAATGAATATATTCGTTCTAACTTCGATTTAAATAAAATTTTAAATCATTATTATTTAAATTAAATTATTTTAACTATTCAAATTCATTAAAATAGCCAAAATAAAATTTTTAAATTGGTTCTGATTTTCCGGGTTGTTACAAACTTCATTTTTAATTTTAAATCAAAATTAAATATTCCATATCATTATAATATTAAAATGATAATATCTTCAAAATATCAGATTTTGATATTAATTCTTTTTCGTGTTCATTATCAAATGAATAAAATCGATCGATAAACCCGTTCGGGTTAAAATGGCGTTTCTATACTTAACTCGGCTTCCATATTTCAATATTTTCTTATCCATCCCAAATCGGACATCAAAATCATATTTTGATTGTTCACTGAATATTATTTTAAAATATTCGTTATTTTAAAATATTCTTTATTTCTGAATCGGGATGTGACTCAATCAATTACCATATAATTTCAGTTATATGGATTTCATCCATCGCATGTATTAAAAAATAGTGATAAAAAGCTATTAAACGGTCAATGTAACAATTGGGAAACCGACCAAGACCGTTCGAAACCCCTAATTATTTTGAGAACATGACAAATCGGAAGACAAACAGAAGAACATTTTCATTGCTTATTACAATAATTGCATCAGAATACAAGAATATACATAGTGAATAAATAAAACACATTCGATAAATATCAGATATTACAATACATTACATAGCAGCGGAAAATAATACAAAACACAACCGAAGGAGATATACGGATACAAAGCTTTCTGAATATCATTACAGTTGTAAACCAGGATCCTATGAACATAAATCTGCAAAACCAAAACTACTAGCTGCCCGTGTCGAAAATAAGGGCACCCAGAGTTTTGGTTAAAACGATAAACTCCAGGTCAGTCGTGTGGCTGGTGTGAGAACTAAAACAGTTATTTAAAGCTTTACATTAAATTAGATATATCAAGGGACCACGCCGTATAACACAGAACGGGTTTCCTCCCAAGAATACTAGTGCATATAACAAAACAGCGCAATGTTTTTTGGAAAAATGAAGCTATTATAAGACCCAGGTCCCATCACACAATGCAACATAAGCCGGAGGATAGGGTTTTCCCTTATAATAGCCAAACATGCTTGGTACATTAAAAACAAATCATTTGATACTATTATAAGTGCATAGTGCATAAAACAACTTCAAATATAAATGTATCAATCCTAGACGGCATGGGTACAATATATCATGTCGCCATACTAGACTCTACAATCAAAACTGCAAAATGTTTTATTGGAAGTTGGATTTCCATCTGTGAACCAAGGCAAGGGATCGTCCTTACCGCTTCGAGACTGTCTAGCCCGAGCCTCAAGCAAGCACCCAGGCATGCCTTGGATCGTCAGGGCCAGTCCACCAATGTGGATTAAAATGCCTGAACACTGCGTTTCCTTGCCCTTTGGGGCGTAAATGAGCCAAATGACTCCATCGGCTCCACATAGTCACCGATATATCCGAGGCGCCTCACAATCCAACAACCACACAGGTGAAAATAATATAAATGTCAGGGCTGGTAGGTCATTGACACCACCCTAGCTAGAATGAAACGCATGCCCTCCCTGAGGTCCTCTCCCGTTTCTGGTTCACACCGGGGAGTGAGGCTCGCGAATTAATGCTACACAAAGATACGCCACAAAGGTCGTTCTTTGATCATCAACCACAAGACTCTGCTTTTCAACAGAAGCCTTGATCATTTGCATCTCAGCATGCCACACAGGCAATTCACGCTATGCAACCGATATCAATCACATAGAATGAACTCCGATGTCAGACACACATCCATTTACAAGTTCATTCTGGGTCTGAACAAAACCGGAGGAACCTTATTCCTTGCATATCCATCGATCTCCAAGTATGTCTGGACGATCACCAACTAATTCCCTCCTCTTGGGTGTATAGCCCATTCAAGATCATCGACAATTATCCAAACGATGTGAAGACCTCCGGTCTTCGACCACCATCTTCATCCTCGACACATCGTCGATTCAATTATTCAGAATGGGATAAACCCGGCCTTTCCGAATAACTCGCGTATATAATAATCAAGTGTTACACAAACATAACATACGACTCATTCCAATTCAGAATATTCTTTTATTCAAATATTCTTATACTTTGGGAAAGGTTCCCATTAATTTTATCAAAGATAAATTCTTTAAATTTATTCTTTAATCTTCTTTTGAATATCAATTAAAACCAAATTATGGTTTATCCAAACTAGTCGGGATTAGCGAACCTTACCGAAGTAATCTAAGACGACCCGAAATCCCGTTCAGATGGAAACAAGGGTTATCTTTGGAATATAACAAAGAAACAGATAATGACATAACAAAAAATTAAATAATTACACCAGATAATGAACAATAGAATATACTGGATAAAAGTAATCATCAGAGTTACACAGTATACAGGATCTTACTTAGTACAAATACAGTTCATCTATACATAAATTTCTACAGCGGAAATAAACAATATATGTACAATAGGAGCTGAACAGCATAAAAAGAGATAAATGATAGAATCCATCTTCAGCTCCAGCTATCCAGAAAGAACCGGCTAAACCTAAATACAAGGCTGCCCGTGTAGAAAAAGGGGCACCCGAGTTTGAAAGTGAAACAAACTACGAGTCAGTCATGGGACTGGTATGAGAAATCCACTCAACACATATATAATTGGCTAATCACAGGACCACGCCACTTTCGTGGAACGGGTTTACTCCATTGGATTGCCAGTGCTTTAAAACAAATCTTTCTTTTAAACATCGCTATGCTTTTTATAAAAATGAAGCCGTTATAAGACTCAGTTCCCATCACACAATGCAATGCAAACCGGAGGATAGAGTTTTTACCTTATAACGGCCAAAATATGCTTGATACGAATAAAACAAAGGCATTTGATATTATTGCTAGTGTTTATATGTATTGAAAACAATTTCAAATCATAACTATCAATCATAGACGACATTAATGCCCCATACCACTATGTCGCCATATATAGGTATACAATCAAAACCTCACGGTGTCGTATTTGGAAATTGGATTTCTGTCATGAACCAAGGCAAAAGATAGTCCTTACCGAATTCGAGACGCTCTAGCCCGCCCCTCAGGATCAGAGCTCGAGTGACCCTTGGATCGTCAGGGCCGGTCCACCGATGTGGATTAAAATTCCTGAACACTGCGTTTCCCCGCCCTTTGGGGCGTAAACGAGCCAACGAATGACTCCATCGGACTCGAATTGTCCGATCAAACCGAGGCGCCTCGCAACAGCAACAACCACATAGGTGAAAAGTATATAAGTGTCAGGGCTGGTAGGTCACTGACACCACCCTAGCTAGAAAGAAACGCATGCCCTCCCTGAGGTCCTTCTCCCGTTTTAGGTTCATACCGGGGTGTGAGGCTCGCGAATTCACGTTATACACAAAGCTACGCCACACAGACGGTGCTTTGATCATCACCACAAGGCTTTGCTTTTCAACAGGAGCCCTGATCACTGCATCTTAGCATGCCACACAGGCAATTCATGCCATGCGACTAATGTCCATCGATATACAACCTCTGAGCTCGTGCGTCTCAGAGAAGGGCGTTAAGCAAAAGAATAAATTCTTCGCCGCCAAACAGATGTATATTTAATAGAGATCAATCAACACAGAATAAAATCCAATGTCAGACACACAGTCCATCTACAAGTCCGTCCTGGGTCTGAACGAAACCGGAGGCACTAAATACCTCGCAAACCCTTCGATCACCACGTACGTCTGGACGATCACCACTCATTATCCATATTTCGGGATGCCTCCCAATCAGGACCTCGGTTACCATCCAAACGAGGTGAAGATCTCCGGTCTTCGACCATCGTCTTCATCTTCGACTTTCAATCGTCGGTCAATTATTTGAAATGAGAATTAACTCGGCCTTCTCAAATAATTCACGTATATTTAGAATTTCAAATCAATTTACTTCAATGGTTAAATTATTTGACAACGCCAATCTTGTTCTTTAATGTAATTTGCACACCAAACACATTCAACCATCAAAAGCCACATAAATCGAGCAAATTCAGTTTATTTCAATTCCATATCGCTTATGATATTTTATAACTATTTATCGCTATTTTTATTTATTTTAAAATAGCTAATTTATTCAAAACGACAATTCGGGCCATAAAGCGGCCGTGGCGCTGTTTTTCTTCAGATTTGATTTACACATATCTGAAAATCTAACCGTTGGATCTTCACAAAATTTACATCATTAGAAAGGTCTTTTCAAAACGAATCCAACGGTTCCAGTTTCGGGAAAATCCGACGGTCGGATCTTCCGGTACAATCGTTTGAATTTTCGATTTCAAAATACGAACTGCAGCGTCGTCATTCGATTAAATATATAATTATATATATATATATATATATAAAATCGCTTCTGGCGCTGTTTTTCATCAGATTTGAATTAAACATTCCAGACGATCCAACCGTTGGATTTTAGCAAAGTTGGTGCCGTTGGGAAGATATTTCCAAGGCGAACCCGACGGTTGAGATTTCGGGAAAATCCAATGGTCGGATTCCCCGCACTAGTTGTTTGAAATCACGGTTTCAAAATGCGAACGGCATGGCCACGTTTCGTTTTAATTTTATTTATATTTATATAATTATATAAATATAGTTCATTCAACAATTTCAATATCGTTTTCACTTCAAATATTTTTCACTAACGCCTTAAAATTTTGGAAAATTTCGCCATAACCTCCCCTGCACCGGGAGCATCGGGAAATCGCAAATAGCTTTCCCGGTCCTTCTAATCTCAAAAAGAAAAAGAAAAAGCCAAGTGGCTAGCCAACAGGCTCATAAAATCATCACCCAAACAAAACAGTAAATGTGTACCTATTTGTCGGGCACAATATATTATTCCTCTTCTCTAGCCCCTTTGTTATAACCTGTTCAATGAATATGTTGGATCTAGAATAACCCTAGAGGGGGGGTGAATAGGGTTTTTCACAGTTTTTAAACTGAATTGAAAAACTGACAGGATATTAAAAATAATAAACAGATCACAGAATATAGCAGAAACAGAAATGCAGAAAATAAATCACACACAGATATACCCAGCTTCGGCAAAACCCTGCCTACTGCTGCATTTCTAAGGTTTCTACTAGGTGGTAGAACAGATCCCGCATACAAGACCATGTACACTCGCAAACCCTGCTCCTATTCTAACCCTACGCTCAAAACCGTAGACTGATCGATATCCCCTCGATCAGATTTCCCTGTTTACGACCCTGTAACCAGTAACCCAGAATTTTACAGACTCTGAAACTGACAGCCAACACACTGACTGAATCTAGAATTTTTACAGACTCTAGACAACTGTTTGAATCGTTTGATTTTACAATACAAAATTAAAAACAGAAGAAGCTTTAAAACCCTAGATGTAAGGAGGAGTTAAAAATAAGGGGGTCATCCCCTTTTAAACTAGGCTAAGCCCAAAACAAACACGCCGGCCCACTCCTTTCATTTGTTAACCCGATCCTTCTTTGCTCTGTCTCTTGTTTCTGGAAAAAGAAAATGGCGGCCGCGATCTGGATGATTTTCTAGGGTTTCTCTTTAATCCCCCAAATCCGAATCGATTGTTGGAAGGAATGATTCTCTGTGGCTTTAAAACTACTTTGTTGCTTTACTTTCAGCTAGGTGCTTCGATTTGTTGCTCAATCAATTTGGAGATTGATCGAATCCCTCTTAAAAACTTTGTGAGTTTCTCTGAATTTATTTTATGCTTCAAATTGATGTTGTGTGGGATCGATTGTTTGCTGTGATTTTTCCATGCCCCTGCCGATGATGAAAATGGTGTATAATATAGGATTATAAAATCCTAATTAAAGCTCTAATTTCGTGATGACTTGAATTTTGTTTGTGCTTGTTTCCCCTTTTTGATTTAATCACCTCGGCTTGATTTCCTTAAATCAAATACTGATTTTGCATGTTATTCCTCTTTTGTCTCTTGACTGAATTGCTTGATGAATTTAGGCATGTCCACGGCTTTGTTAACATTTGATGATTTTTTAATTTCCTGTACATTCTTGGAAAGGATTAAAAACGTGAATCCCCTTTTGTTCACTGCGTGATTTCTCCATTGATTTCTTGCCTTGAATAACACTGATTTCTGGACAAATATATTTGTTTCTCTCGAACCATTTTTGCCACACATGATTCTTGCCAAAAAAAAACTTATTGATTTATTTAAATATGGAAAGTAAGCATGCCACGGATAGATTCTTTGATTTCAGGAAATGAACAATTGCACATTTGAATTTTTGTCAAACAATTGCTTCGAAATAAAACCTGACTTGAAATGCACTTGAAAAAACTTGCCAACTATAAATGAACCTGATCAGTCGATTTCAGGAATGATTTTAAAACTCTGCCCAATCTCTGGAAACACATTTGCATTCTAAAAACTGAGTTGTCAAAGCCATATTTGTCCCATGAATTTGCAATTCTGCTACTTTGATCATGAATCTGGCCATTCATTGTTGCTTGCATAAATTTGATTGTGGCATCTTTTTATTTTCACATATATATTAGAATATATCCTGGCTATAATTTTGCCTTGACATTGACCTAATGCATTTCGATGAACCAAATAAACACTGATTTATGGCATTTGAGATTCAACACTTTATCACTTACCATATTTGATTTATTCACGGCTTTTGTTTGCACCATTCATCCATGCATTTGTGTTTAACCATTTGAAAAAGAAATGCCGCCATGTTCATTCACCTGTACACTTGAAATTATTGACCTTGGGTATAAACTTGCAGTTGCACTGTATAAATGAGACTGCTGTACCATTGCATTTTGTATGCATCTTCACAATGAAAATTTAACTGTCTCGAACATGTTGCCATTCATATGAACTTTGTACATGATACTACACTTGATCTAGCCTGTTTGCATTTGCCATAGTCGCCGGATTTGATCGCCATGAGCTCGAGCCTTGAATTGAACTTTTTGTTGCCATGTACCACTGTGGTTAGCTGCACCATCCTGTGTTGTTTCTATGTTTTATATGTTGTTGCACTTGTTAGAACTTTTCTGCCATTTGTTTGCTTGATCATGTATTCTAGCTTTGACTATGTCCCGCTGAAATGTTGTACCATTTTCTTTGAACTGCCTGAACAATGTTTTGCTGATTTACACCATTGCTGTTTCGATCATTTAGAAACTGTAAAACCATTTTGAGCCGAGCTATAACTTGAATCTTGCTGTTTGACGACTTTTCCTTTTGAACTTTGACATGTGACTTTGACTTTGGGCTGAAATGTTTGTCCACTATCTTGCTGTATCCTTTACCACTTTGGTTTTGTATATTTGTTTTCAATTTCACTGAGTCGAGACAGTCCTAGTGGCTACTCCTCAGCTGCATACTGATTTGCGTGGCAGTGCACACGTGTACACGTGTGTACATGCAGCCATCAGACGAGTTGTCCCTGTCCCTGCTCTGTATATACATATATATGTTGTCTGCCTTGTGGTATTTACAGTGTATCACTGTGAATATCACAAGCTGTCTAGACACAGATTTATGGTTTTATAAATCAGATCAAGTCATGAAAAAGGATGAGAAACACACCAGAAATCTGAGGCAAATAAAATTCTAAAAACAAAATTTATATTTGCATATATTCAGTATTATTTCTATTGCAGTATACTATGTGTTTCTGTTTCATGTGTGACAGGTAAGCTGGGATGACTGGACTGACTGTGATGACTGGACTGACAATGACTGGACTGAAAGCTGAAGATAAGAAGACAGTGTATGGTGTAAATGAATGTATGAGTCTGTATATACAAGTGAAAATGGATATATATGAAATGAAACTGTGTATATGTTGTGTGTATGTATGACTGAGTGACAATAAATGAACTGTACTGAGGAGTTGTGAGAGAATTGTACAAATATATGTAATAAACAAATTTGATTGAAATAAAATATCATTTTATTGTTGTCAAACGAACTTGCCTATTATATTCTGTTTATATACAAGTACAATATACAGTGAATGTTTAAATAGTGGAGTTATACAGAGTTGTACTGTTTGAATGTTAGAGATATAATATTCAATTCAAATATTATATTCCTATCTGTGTCGTATATATAAAACATTACAATAACAAACACATTTATAATAATATATATTTGTTTGTTATCATCAAACAAAAATCATATAATTGTGTATACAACTGCGTTATATACAACAATCTCCCCCTTTTGATGATGACAAACAAATAAAAGATTTTGATTACAATAAATGTGTTTGACAGTGAATTCTGAACTCCCCCTATTTATTAGCTCCCCCTACAACAGAAACTCCCCCTATAACTGTGCATGAGTGAAAAGAATGTAAAAGGATTCAGAATTCTCAAAATTAAAATATTTATAAAATATTCATTCATAAATCAAAATCTAATCCATTCTCCCCCTTTTGTTATCATCAAAAGGATATAGAATTTAAAATATCGATGAAAAAAATTACTAAAAAATATAATTTCAGCTTAAGAGGAGGAATGGTCATCATAAATCTCAATTAGTCAAACAAAAATCATAATAAACTAAGAACTGGTGGCATATCTCACATTGTAGAGAATGAGGGATTTACGATGAATTTTATATAAAATGGGGAGAGTTTTAAAACAATTCATTTCCAATTATTTTCAAAGGATTTTTATAAATAAAGAACAGAAACAGTGATGGATTTGGACTATAATCAATAGTTCAACTTAAGTGACAAGATCGAATAATCTCAAATCCCAATACCCATCAATCAACAAATCATAATACGTCATAAAATTTCAACATATTTCACAGAATAGAAGATGGATTGATAGGCTGGCTTTTATACTCAGAGGAGAATTTCAAAATTTATTTCTATTTTTAGCACATTATTTTTTTTATTTAAGAGCACACTGACCACGCATAACCAGAGCTTGGATTTTTAAATGGGATCAGTCGCAGCTTAAATTATAAGTTGTCTCTTAACCATGCATGACCAGAGCTTGGATTTTTAAATGAGGTTAGAGACACACTTATATATTGATTATATTTATTATTTTCAGCATTTAAAGGAAAAACTCCTCAGTATGTAGAACCAATATATGAATGGTAGAAAATGGGGTAGGTACAGAGATGGACTGTGAAAATAAATTTCTAAATTAATTATATTATGAAATAAGCTCGACTGTACCGGGATTATTGAAAATTTCAATTAACACTAATTCTAAAAAATAATATAGTCCCATTTCTATCACAAATAATTTTCACTGGTTTAAAAACAAGATGATTTTTCTTTTTTTTAAAAATAAACTCTCCAATATAAAATCATGATGGATGGCAGACGGGTGATAGATAAAGGAGATGGTCGTGAAATATTTGCCAGTTCAAAGATATTATAATTAATATTCAGCCATCATGAAAAAAAAAAAATCTCCTCTTGTTGTGAAGTACACTGCAGTCACAATTCATCACAATTTCAAAAAACTGATAATAATTTTGATGAATTATAAATACATTTCAATTTTGGATATTGATTTCAATTTCTGAATGAATAATTAATGAATAATTCTAAAATTGAAAATCAAATACTAGAGAAATATGTTGATCTATACACGACAAGAGGGAAAAAATGTGTACAAGACAAAAAAAATTGTGGATTTATACATGGTGAAGATTTGAATCTAAGTACAGATGGGTGAGACAAAAATAAGTGCTTCTGATACCACTTGGTGTCTCTATTTACGAGGAATTTTAACATGATACTGAACAAGAATGTCATAGACAAAAGAATTATTAAGTACCAAGCCCAAACAGATGAGATAATAGATTATGTACATGTATCAGAGCAGCAAGCATGTGATTCCAGAACAAACATTTTTCAAAAAAGTATCAGATCAACACAGAACATAGTTTCAAACCATACTTGTCAAGATGATGTTTCTGATGGTCACAAAAGCAATATATTCCATGATCCTTGATTACAAAATTAAGTTTATTTTAAATCATTTGAAGAAATGTGAATATATCAGGATTTAATGAATCAACCACACAATATTATATTTCAGATTCAAGAAATGTGTGTGATTCAATAAATCAATAATTTCAAATGTTTTTAAATAAACATATATTAAAATCAAATAACCATGAAATAATATAGAATTTTAAGACCATATTTTCAAAGAAATTTTCACAAGTATTTCTGACAAACCCATAGAAAAAAAATCAGATCATTTACATCAGGTTTGATAGATATTCATGATCCAAAAATAATTTATTTGAAATTACTTGAATCAATGTCAAGTTTTGAAATATAATGAATCAGTCACACAAGGTTAATAATTTCAGATTTAAGTGGTGTGTGAGATTCACAATATCAGGAATTTCAGATGATTTCAAACAAAACTAATTTCAATCATAATAATCATGAATGAGGATGAAATTCAAGATGTATCACTGATTCAACCCAAATATTTTTCAAGTCAGAAATAATCAACCCAATCAAAAAAAATTAATGAGATTATCACAACTGAGAAGTAACAGTGCTGTAATGAGTATAATACTTTAAGCGTTTCCAAAATGAATTGGAAGGAACTCAAAACAGCATAAGTGTGTAAAATTTCATTAATTATTCAGGTCTTCAAAAATTTAGAATTCTAGTTAACAGTGTTCAAGATATGATATGAATGCATCAACACTGTTATGAATTCAACAATCAGAAAATAAACTTCAAAACAATTGCAGATATATACAAGTTCAAATTCAGGATATGGAAAAGATTAACACATGATGATTTTATACAAGTAAGGCAAATTTCCAGAAAATCATTAATTCTGCAACTGGAAGTTTAAGAAGTACAGACAAAGAAGAATATGGCAGTGTCAAATAAAAAACACAAAAAAAAGGAGATAGAGGAAGGAATAAAAACAGAAAATAAAAAACAAACAAAGAGAATATACAAAGGTGAGTTTAGAGATCATACCAGAATCCAATGTAAAGCAGAATCTCTAACTCAACAAATCATGGCTGGAGAAACTGTGAATGATACAGAAGTATAAACCAACTTGATTTCACATTTCTATTTGCATGGCAGTTCCTCAGCCTCCACTGGTACCTAACAGTTCAAGGAATCAAGTGGTCTAACAAAATTAGTAAAACCACTCACAGTTGTATTAATACGTTTTGGTACCCAGACTTGCTTATACAACAAACCATTAGAATTAACTTTTGTACCCTTAGGAACCCAAATCGATTTGAATTTAACAAAACCTGTTTTATTTCCATTTAAGATCCAAGAATGTTTAAATGGTTTGTTATAAAACAAATCATCATCTCGATTGTGATTTACAAATCCTTTGAAGTTTTCATAGTTAAAATTTTCAAAACAAACATTTCTAAAGTGATTTGAGGGATTTTTAAAATCACAAGAATTTTGATTTCTAAAAACATCGTTTTTCCCGAATCCAAGACCAGATTTATTTCCATTATAAACTTGGTTTTGTAACAGCATATTCAATGATTTTTCCCCATTAGAAAATTTATCCAAT
Source organism: Allium sativum (assembly GCA_030737875.1). Classification (NCBI taxonomy): domain Eukaryota; kingdom Viridiplantae; phylum Streptophyta; class Magnoliopsida; order Asparagales; family Amaryllidaceae; genus Allium; species Allium sativum. The sequence goes on from CM060926.1 coordinate 861,583,469, forward strand.
GTTGATTCTAATTGTTGAATTTTGGATTTCAGATCGCTATTTTCTTTTAATAAATTTGAGCAATTATTTATAGCGATTATCTGTTCAGCATTGGTCTGTTTCAAAACCAAATTCTCATTTTCTAACGATCTAATTTTGGCTTGGGATTCGGAAATTTCAAGTTCAAATTGTTTTTGCTTTTCCGACTCAAACTTCTTGGATTTTTCAATCTCATTTTCAAGTTCTTTCAAAATCAAACCACTTTTCACCAAATTTTCATTTTCAGCAATTTCAAATTTGGAATATATATCAGTCTTAAAAATTTCAAATTCCTCTTGTAACAAGTTATTCAAACTTGATAACTCAATCTTGTTCTCTTTTAAGATCAGAATTTCCTTTTCAAACTTTTGGATATTTTTATTGAGATGAACAAGATTGGTTTTCAATTTCAAACAATTTTTGCAATCTGAATTTGAAGAATTTTTAAAATGTTCAAGTTGTGATTCCCAATAATCAATTTTGCTGATCAACTCAGAATTCCTAGATTTCAGAGACTTATTTTTTAGTTGAAGTGTATCGACAGATTTTGTTAAATCAAGACACATGTAAACCAGATCTTCATATGAGAAATTTTCTGTTTCAGCACTTGTTAATTCTCCATCATCTGTTCCATCTGAAGTTTCATCTGCATGGCTTGTTAAGCACAGATTTGAAGCTGAGTTGTCGTTCTGGGGTTTTGAGCAGTCGTCAGACTTTCCATACAACGTACTGAGAGTTTTCCAAATATCCTGCACAGTTAAACAATGAGAGATAAATATTAATTGATCATTACCAAGAAAAGAGTAAATAATATGCATAACACGAGCATTAAAAACTTTATTTCTCTTATCTAACATGTCTCCCAAATTTTCAATAATATTCCAATATTCTAAATTAACAGATTTTAAATAGGATTCCATTTCTGATTTCCAAATTAAAAAATCTGTACCATCGAAAATATTTGGAATGTGACTGGACTGACTCTCAATGATCTGACAACAAGGATTACCCATTACTCTAGAGTTAAACAAAAATACCTGGCTCTGATACCACTGTTGGATCTAGAATAACCCTAGAGGGGGGGTGAATAGGGTTTTTCACAGTTTTTAAACTGAATTGAAAAACTGGCAGGATATTAAAAATAATAAACAGATCACAGAATATAGCAGAAACAGAAATGCAGAAAACAAGTCACACACAGATATACCCAGCTTCGGCAAAACCATGCCTACTGCTGCATTTCTAAGGTTTCTACTAGGTGATAGAACAGATCCCGCATACAAGACCATGTACACTCGCAAACCCTGCTCCTATTCTAACCCTACGCTCAAAACCGTAGACTGATCGATATCCCCTCGATCAGATTTCCCTGTTTACGACCCTGTAACCAGTAACCCAGAATTTTACAGACTCTGAAACTGACAGCCAACACACTGACTGAATCTAGAATTTTTACAGACTCTAGACAACTGTTTGAATCGTTTGACTTTACAATACAAAATTAAAAACAGAAGAAGCTTTAAAACCCTAGATGTAAGGAGGAGTTAAAAATAAGGGGGTCATCCCCTTTTAAACTAGGCTAAGCCCAAAACAAACACGCCGGCCCACTCCTTTCATTTGTTAACCCGATCCTTCTTTGCTCTGTCTCTTGTATCTGGAAAAAGAAAATGGCGGCCGCGATCTGGATGATTTTCTAGGGTTTCTCTTTAATCCCCCAAATCCGAATCGATTGTTGGAAGGAATGATTCTCTGTGGCTTTAAAACTACTTTGTTGCTTTACTTTCAGCTAGGTGCTTCGATTTGTTGCTCAATCAATTTGGAGATTGATCGAATCCCTCTTAAAAACTTTGTGAGTTTCTCTGAATTTATTTTATGCTTCAAATTGATGTTGTGTGGGATCGATTGTTTGCTGTGATTTTTCCATGCCCCTGCCGATGATGAAAATGGTGTATAATATAGGATTATAAAATCCTAATTAAAGCTCTGATTTCGTGATGACTTGAATTTTGTTTGTGCTTGTTTCCCCTTTTTGATTTAATCACCTCGGCTTGATTTCCTTAAATCAAATACTGATTTTGCATGTTATTCCTCTTTTGCCTCTTGACTGAATTGCTTGATGAATTTAGGCATGTCCACGGCTTTGATAACATTTGATGATTTTTTAATTTCCTGTACATTCTTGGAAAGGATTAAAAACGTGAATCCCCTTTTGTTCACTGCGTGATTTCTCCATTGATTTCTTGCCTTGAATAACACTGATTTCTGGACAAATATATTTGTTTCTCTCGAACCATTTTTGCCATACATGATTCTTGCCAAAAAAAAACTTATTGATTTATTTAAATATGGAAAGTAAGCATGCCACGGATAGATTCTTTGATTTCAGGAAATGAACAATTGCACATTTGAATTTTTGTCAAACAATTGCTTCGAAATAAAACCTGACTTGAAATGCACTTGAAAAAACTTGCCAACTATAAATGAACCTGATCAGTCGATTTCAGGAATGATTTTAAAACTCTGCCCAATCTCTGGAAACACATTTGCATTCTAAAAACTGAGTTGTCAAAGCCATATTTGTCCCATGAATTTGCAATTCTGCTACTTTGATCATGAATCTGGCCATTCATTGTTGCTTGCATAAATTTGATTGTGGCATCTTTTTATTTTCACATATATATTAGAATATATCCTGGCTATAATTTTGCCTTGACATTGACCTAATGCATTTCGATGAACCAAATAAACACTGATTTATGGCATTTGTGATTCAACACTTTATCACTTACCATATTTGATTTATTCACGGCTTTTGTTTGCACCATTCATCCATGCATTTGTGTTTAACCATTTGAAAAAGAAATGCCGCCATGTTCATTCACCTGTACACTTGAAATTATTGACCTTGGGTATAAACTTGCAGTTGCACTGTATAAATGAGACTGCTGTACCATTGCATTTTGTATGCATCTTCACAATGAAAATTAAACTGTCTCGAACATGTTGCCATTCATATGAACTTTGTACATGCTACTACACTTGATCTAGCCTGTTTGCATTTGCCATAGTCGCCGGATTTGATCGCCATGAGCTCGAGCCTTGAATTGAACTTTTTGTTGCCATGTACCACTGTGGTTAGCTGCACCATCTTGTGCTGTTTCTATGTTTTATATGCTGTTGCACTTGTTAGAACTTTTCTGCCATTTGTTTGCTTGATCATGTATTCTAGCTTTGACTATGTCCCGCTGAAATGTTGTACCATTTTCTTTGAACTGCCTGAACAATGTTTTGCTGATTTACACCATTGCTGTTTCGATCATTTAGAAACTGTAAAACCATTTTGAGCTGAGCTGTAACTTGAATCTTGCTGTTTGACGACTTTTCCTTTTGAACTTTGACATGTGACTTTGACTTTGGGCTGAAATGTTTGTCCACTATCTTGCTGTATGCTTTACCACTTTGGTTTTGTATATTTGTTTTCAATTTCACTGAGTCGAGACAGTCCTAGTGGCTACTCCTCAGCTGCATACTGATTTGCGTGGCAGTGCACACGTGTACACGTGTGTACATGCAGCCATCAGACGAGTTGTCCCTGTCCCTGCTCTGTATATACATATATATGTTGTCTGCCTTGTGGTATTTACAGTGTATCACTGTTAATATCACAAGCTGTCTAGACACAGATTTATGGTTTTATAAATCAGATCAAGTCATGAAAAAGGATGAGAAACACACCAGAAATCTGAGGCAAATAAAATTCTAAAAACAAAATTTATATTTGCATATATTCAGTATTATTTCTATTGCAGTATACTGTGTGTTTCTGTTTCATGTGTGACAGGTAAGCTGGGATGACTGGACTGACTGTGATGACTGGACTGACAATGACTGGACTGAAAGCTGAAGATAAGAAGACAGTGTGTGGTGTCAATGAATGTATGAGTCTGTATATACAAGTGAAAATGGATATATATGAAATGTAACTGTGTATATGTTGTGTGTATGTATGACTGAGTGACAATGAATGAACTGTACTGAGGAGCTGTGAGAGAATTGTACAAATATATGTAATAAACAAATTTGATTGAAATAAAATATCATTTTATTGTTGTCAAACGAACTTGCCTATTATATTCTGTTTATATACAAGTACAATATACAGTGAATGTTTAAATAGTGGAGTTATACAGAGTTGTACTGTTTGAATGTTAGAGATATAATATTCAATTCAAATATTATATTCCTATCTGTGTTGTATATATAAAACATTACAATAACAAACACATTTATAATAATATATATTTGTTTGTTATCATCAAACAAAAATCATATAATTGTGTATACAACTGCGTTATATACAACATAATATGCATGTACATATATATACAGTTCTTATCATTTATCATTTTCTATTCAACTTCATATTTGATTTCTATTTGGCTTAAAAACACCATTCATTCTAATGCTACATACATAGGTGCAAATCACTTCATTAGCTAATTAATGAATATTTCAACTCATATATGTTTATTTTGAACAAGTGGCTATTTTTAACACTTCACATTTCAATGATTCATGCATACAATAAAAATGTGATTTTTATTGTAAAACAATTCATTTCAAAACACTATTTTTCTATATAGTTCATATAGGTGACAAAAATAGGATTTTTATCATAAAACAATTTCTTTTAAAACTATATTATTTTACACAGTTCATATAGTCGATAAAAGGTATTTTTTTTATTATCAAACAATTTATTTCAAAATATGAATACCATTCAACACATGAATTTCAAATCAACGAATGAATATCGATTCAACACATGAAGGTTTTCTATAGTTTCTATATATAGATAAAAATGTGGTTTTTATATTTAAAACGCGAATACCATTCAACACATGAATTTTTAATCAACGAACGAATATCAATTCAACACATGAAGGTTTCCTATTCAATGAATAAATATAGTTTAAGCAGATGAAAATAATTCAAACACACGAATATTATTCAAAATTTCGGCAGCATAACGGCAGGGTAGTTAAAACCGGGACCGTCCCTAGTACTGCTCCTCGCTCTACCTTAAAACCTCGCGGTTTTTGACAATGGGGATCATGCATTTAGTTCGCATGCAGGCGGCATGTATATATTTATTTCATTTCCACAAACTAATCCTATGTGGTTTCAACCAAATATTTTTCAACCACAAACGGGTATTTTCCAACCACAATCAATCAATATCAACCACAAACAATCCCAAACAATCATTCGCTATCAATCAATTCTCACACCAATTTCAATCAATAAATATCGTCCATGGTTTGTGAACGAGGGGCGTATATATATATATATATATATATATATATATATTTATATATAGCAATTCACTTTTATTTCAATACATACGTATATATGGCTAGAAAAGAAATTGAAGAGTGAGAAATTCTCACCAATAGCTATCCAATACCACGACTCTTCCTTTATAGAAATCTTCGCCAATCTCGCCTTTTATCGCTTTCGTTGCCCGTATTCTCTACATATGTAAAAATCGAATTCTTACTATGCTATTCAATATATAAAAATCGAATTTTTACTTCGTTATTCCATATAAAAAAAATCATATTTTTATTATGCTTCGATGTTCAATATATAAAAATCATATCTTACATCTTCTACTTAATAAAAATTCCGTCTTTTCTATTTTAAAGATCTGATCTATTCTATTCTAAAAATCTGATCTTTCTATCCAAGTTCAAATCTTTTTCTTTTTAAAGTTCAAATCTTTTTCTTTTTAAAGTTTAAATCTTTTTCTTTTTATATCTTAAAATAAAATCAGTTTTTAAACCTTTTAAAAATCAGTTTTTAAACCTTTTAAAAATCAGTTTTTAAACCTTTTAAAAATCAGAATTTCCAGAATTAAAATAAAAATAAAATAACAACAACTTACTGTAATCTGCGAAGAAGGGGGGGTCGTCAGGGCGGAGCTGGCCAGCGGTCGGAGGTGGGTCAGAGGCGGTGGCTTCAATGGTCTCGAACTGGGGGGGCTCGCGAATTGGGGCGTCGCGATGGCTTCAGGGGGGGCGATGTCACTGGCGGGATCGACGGACGAGGGGGAGGGGGATGCGGTGAGCGACGTGGGGGCGACGACGTGAGGGGTTCCGTCGATCTCGATTTAGGGCTTAGGTTTTCTTTTTTTATTTCGAACGGTAGAAAGAAAGTGAGGAGAGAGAGAGAGAGTAAAGGATTTATATAAATATTTATTATTAATTTCAAAAAGTTGACCTTTTTATTCGACCCCTAAACGAGGCCCACCGCCTGTCGTCCATAGCGTTTTACCCCCATTCCGAACACAATGGGATATATATCGCAAGCTGATTTGATCGTTACAATCAGTTTCCGTTGAATTTACATTTAAATCACTATATTGAATTTTAAACGTACATTTCAAATTACCGGGGTCACATACTAACTCTAAAAATTCCAGAAAAATATTTTCTAGCTTCGTATTGACGATACGGTCCTAACAAAACTAGTTTCGTCGAATTCTAAGACCATTTGCAAAATGTCTATTTTTAAGGGCCTGAATTCCATATCGACTATTCAGAATTTTCAACTGGACATATCTTTTGATTCCCGCTATGAAATTTCGATTGGTCGGATTCGTTAGAAAGATATTACCAATTAGATCCTAATGTTTTTGGTTTCACTGAAATCCGGATTGTTTTGCACCCGATACAGTCCGACAAAATTTGAATTCGATTTTTGAAACTACAGCGCCCTTTCAGGCCTTGTTTATAATCATAATTAATTATATTCGTTTTCAATTGTTGATTCAAACTCAGTTTTCATCGCCATTATTGAAAATATTTATTTTAAATATTTAAAACCCATTAGTTTAGCCAATTTAAAATTTTTAAATTGGTTCAGATTTTCAGGGTCGTTACAATCTCCCCCACTTAAAACTTTTCGTCCCCGAAAAGGAACAAAGTCGAAAGTGGTTTGATAAATCTACATCACACAACACAACAACCAATCCAATTGTTTTTAACCTTCAAAAATATACTAATCAAATCCTATATTCCTTTAAAAATCATTCTGCTTTACTCATACTAGGATATTACTGATCCTATCTGTATTGAGTTACCCGTCCTAGAACACTACTGGTTCTATTTCTGACGAGTTCGTTCAAATGTTATATTCCAGAACTAAGCTTAACCAAAGCTCTGATACCACGTTGAGACGACCCGAAATCCCGTTCAGACGGAAACAAGGGTTATCTTTGGAATATAACACAGAAACAGATAATGACAGAACAAAAAATTAAATAATTACACCAGATAATGAACAATAGAATATACTGGATAAAAGTAATCATCAGAGTTTCACAGTATACAGGATCTTACTTAGTACAAATACAGTTCAGCTATACATAAATTTCTACAGCGGAAATAAACAAAAATGTACAATAGGAGCTGAACAGCATAAAAAGAGATAAATGATAGAATCCATCTTCAGCCCCAGCTATCCAGAAAGAACCAGCTAAACCTGAATACAAGGCTGCCCGTGTAGAAAAAGGGGCACCCGGGTTTGAAAGTGAAACAAACTACGAGTCAGTCATGGGACTGGTATGAGAAATCCACTCAACACATATATAATTGGCTAATCACAGGACCACGCCACTTTCGTGGAACGGGTTTACTCCATTGGATTGCCAGTGCTTTAAAACAAATATTTCTTTTAAACATCGCTATGCTTTTTATAAAAATGAAGCCGTTATAAGACTCAGTTCCCATCACACAATGCAACGCAAACCGGAGGATAGAGTTTTTACCTTACAACGGCCAAAATATGCTTGATACGAATAAAACAACGGCATTTGATATTATTGCTAGTGTTTATATGTTTTAAAAACAATCTCAAATCATAACTATCAATCATAGACGGCATTAATGCCCCATACCACTATGTCGCCATATATAGGTATACAATCAAAACCTCACGGTGTCGTATTTGGAAATTGGATTTCTGTCATGTACCAAGGCAAAAGATAGTCCTTACCGAATTCGAGACGCTCTAGCCCGCCCCTCAGAATCAGAGCTCGAGTGACCCTTGGATCGTCAGGGCCGGTCCACCGATGTGGATTAAAATTCCTGAACACTACGTTTCCCTCCCTTTGGGGCGTAAACGAGCCAACGAATGACTCCATCGGACTCGAATTGTCCGATCAAACCGAGGCGCCTCGCAACAGAAACAACCACATAGGTGAAAAGTATATAAATGTCAGGGTTGGTAGGTCACTGACACCACCCTAGCTAGAAAGAAACGCATGCCCTCCCTGAGGTCCTTCTCCCGTTTTAGGTTCATACCGGGGTGTGAGGCTCACGAATTCACGTTATACACAAAGCTACGCCACACAGGCGGTGCTTTGATCATCACCACAAGGCTTTGCTTCTCAATAGGAGCCCTGATCACTGCATTTTAGCATGCCACAGAGGCAATTCATGCCATGCGACTAATGTCCATCGATATACAACCTCTGTGCTCGTGCGTCTCAGAGAAGGGCGTTAAGCAAAAGAATAAATTCTTCGCCGCCAAACAGATGTATATTTAATAGAGATCAATCAATACAGAATAAAATCCAATGTCAGACACACAGTCCATCTACAATTCCGTCCTGGGTCTGAACGAAACCGGAGGCACTAAATACCTCGCAAACCCTTCGATCACCACGTACGTCTGGACGATCACCACTCATTATCCATATTTCGGGATGCCTCCCAATCAGGACCTCGGTTACCATCCAAACGAGGTGAAGATCTCCGGTCTTCGACCATCGTCTTCATCTTCGACTTTCAATCGTCGGTCAATTATTTAAAATGAGAATTAACTCGGCCTTCTCAAATAATTCACGTATATTTAGAATTTCAAATCAATTTACTTCAATGGTTAAATTATTTGACAACGCCAATCTTGTTCTTTAATGTAATTTTCACACCAAACACATTCAACCCTCAAAAGCCACATAAATCGAGCAAATTCAGTTTATTTCAATTCCATATCGCTTATGATATTTTATAATTATTTATCGCTATTTTTATTTATTTTAAAATAGCTAATTTATTCAAAACGACGCTTCGGGCCATAAAGCGGCGGTGGCGCTGTTTTTCTTCAGATTTGATTTACACATATCTTAAAATCTAATCGTTGGATCTTCACAAAATTTACATCATTAGAAAGGTCTTTTCAAAACGAATCCAACGGTTCCAGTTTCGGGAAAATCCGACGGTCGGATCTTCTGGTACAATCGTTTGAATTTTCGATTTCAAAATACGAACTGCAGCATCGTCATTCGATTAAATATATAATTATATTTTTATATATATATAAATATAATCGCTTCTGGCGCTGTTTTTCATCAGATTTGAGTTAAACATTCCAGACGATCCAACCGTTGGATTTTTGCAAAGTTGGTGTCGTTGGGAAGATATTTCCAAGGCGAACCCGACGGTTGAGATTTCGGGAAAATCCAATGGTCGGATTCCCCGCACTAGTTGTTTGAAATCACGGTTTCAAAATGCGAACTGCACGGCCACGTTTCATTTTAATTTTATTTATATTTATATAATTATATAAATATAGTTCATTCAACAATTTCAATATCGTTTTCACTTCAAATATTTCACTAATGCCTTAAAATTTTGGAAAATTTCGCAATAACCTCCCATGCACCGGGAGCATCGGGAAATCGCAAATAGCTTTCCCGGTCCTTCTAATCTCAAAAAGAAAAAGAAAAAGCCAAGCGGCTAGCCAACAGGCTCATAAAATCATCACCCAAACAAAACAGTAAATGTGTACCTATTTGTCGGGCACAAAATTTTATTCCTCTTCTCTAGCCCCTTTGTTATAACCTGTTCAATGAATATGCATGTACATATATATACAGTTCTTATCATTTATCATTTTCTATTCAACTTCATATTTGATTTCTATTTGGTTTAAAAACACCATTCATTCTAATGCTACATACATAGGTGCAAATCACTTCATTAGCTAATTAATAAATATTTCAACTCATATATGTTTATTTTGAACAAGTGACTATTTTTAACACTTCACATTTCAACGATTCATGCAAACAATAAAAATGTGATTTTTATTGTAAAACAATTCATTTCAAAACACTATTTTTCTATATAGTTCATATAGGTGACAAAAATAGGATTTTTATCATAAAACAATTTCTTTTAAAACGAGATTATTTTACACAGTTCATATAGTCGATAAAAGGTGATTTTTTTTTATTATCAAACAATTTATTTCAAAATATGAATACCATTCAACACATGAATTTCAAATCAACGAATGAATATCGATTCAACACATGAAGGTTTTCTATAGTTTCTATATATAGATAAAAATGTTGTTTTTATATTTAAAACGCGAATACCATTCAACACATGAATTTTTAATCAACGAATGAATATCAATTCAACACATGAAGGTTTCCTATTCAATGAATAAATATAGTTTAAGCAGATGAAAATAATTCAAACACACGAATATTATTCAAAATTTCGGCAGCATAACGGCAGGGTAGTTAAAACCGGGACCGTCCCTAGGACGGCTCCTCGCTCTACCTTAAAACCTCGCGGTTTTTGACAATGGGGATCATGCATCTAGTTCGCACGCAGGCGGCATGTATATATTTATTTCATTTCCACAAACTAATCCTATGTGGTTTCAACCAAATATTTTTCAACCACAAACGGGTATTTTCCAACCACAATCAATCAATATCAACCACAAACAATCCCAAACAATCATTCGCTATCAATCAATTTTCACACCAATTTCAATCAATAAATATCGTCCATGGTTTGTGGACGAGGGGCGTATATATATATATATATTTATATATAGCAATTCACTTTTATTTCAACACATACATATATATGGCTAGAAAAGAAATTGAAGAGTGAGAAATTCTCACCAATAGCTATCCAATACCACGACTCTTCCTTTATAGAAATCTTCGCCAATCTCGCCTTTTGTCGCTTTCGTTGCCCGTATTCTCTACATATGTAAAAATCGAATTCTTACTATGCTATTCAATATATAAAAATTGAATTTTTACTTCGTTATTCCATATAAAAAAAATCATATTTTTATTATGCTTCGATGTTCAATATATAAAAATCAAATCTTACATCTTCTACTTAATAAAAATTCCGTCTTTTCTATTTTAAAGATCTGATTTATTCTATTCTAAAAATCTGATCTTTCTATCCAAGTTCAAATCTTTTTCTTTTTAAAGTTCAAATCTTTTTCTTTTTAAAGTTTAAATCTTTTTCTTTTTATATCTTAAAATAAAATCAGTTTTTAAACCTTTTAAAAATCAGTTTATAAACCTTTTAAAAATCAGTTTTTAAACCTTTTAAAAATCAGAATTTCCAGAATTAAAATAAAAATAAAATAACAACAACTTACTGTAATCTGCGAAGAAGGGGGGGTCGTCAGGGCGGAGCTGGCCAGCGGTCGGAGGTGGGTCAGAGGCGGTGGCTTCAATGGTCTCGAACTGGGGGGGCTCGCGAATTGGGGCGTCGCGATGGCTTCAGGGGGGGCGATGTCACTGGCGGGATCGACGGACGAGGGGGAGGGGGATGCGGTGAGCGACGTGGGGGCGACGACGTGAGGGGTTCCGTCGATCTCGATTTAGGGCTTAGGTTTTCTTTTTTTATTTCGAACGGTAGAAAGAAAGTGAGGAGAGAGAGAGAGTAAAGGATTTATATAAATATTTATTATTAATTTCAAAAAGTTGACCTTTTTATTCGACCCCTAAACGAGGCCCACCGCCTGTCGTCCATAGCGTTTTACCCCCATTCCGAACACAATGGGATATATATCGCAAGCTGATTTGATCGTTACAATCAGTTTCCGTTGAATTTACATTTAAATCACTATATTGAATTTTAAACGTACATTTCAAATTACCGGGGTCACATACTAACTCTAAAAATTCCAGAAAAATATTTTCTAGCTTCGTATTGACGATACGGTCCTAACAAAACTAGTTTCGTCGAATTCTGAGACCATTTGCAAAATGTCTATTTTTAAGGGCCTGAATTCCATATCGACTATTCAGAATTTTCAACTGGACATATCTTTTGATTCCCGCTATGAAATTTCGATTGGTCGGATTCGTTAGAAAGATATTACCAATTAGATCCTAATGTTTTTGGTTTCATTAAAATCCGGATTGTTTTGCACCCGATACAGTCCGACAAATTTGAATTCGATTTTTGAAACTACAACGCCCTTTCAGGCCTTGTTTATAATCATAATTAATTATATTCGTTTTCAATTGTTGATTCAAACTCAGTTTTCATCGCCATTATTGAAAATATTTATTTTAAATATTTAAAACCCATTATTTTAGCCAATTTAAAAATTTTAAATTGGTTCAGATTTTCAGGGTCGTTACATAATCACTTGTTAAATTTCCCAACCCCAATCTATTCATCCCATGAAGTAAAACTGGTCATACTTCATATCTAACACCACGGTGTTATCGGTAAGTTCAATTGCCATTTCACGTTCAAATCTAATTAAAGATTTAACTATCGCCTGGAGAAAAAGTGGTGATACTCCATTTTCGATCATTTCAATCTAATTAAAGATTCATTAAAACTCCACTTGGTTTTAATCTTCCCAAAAATCAATATTAATGATTGTTTGACTTGAGAAATCATATCCTGTCTTTAACTGGGTTAAAGAACCAATGTCATTTAAAACACAGTTCACTATAAACCCAAAATCACATTCCATTCCATCAGCCTTTAACTGTAAATTAGCAAGTGAACAATTCCCTAAGCATTAACCCCGAAGGCCGAAACCAACATCAGATCAATACCCAAGAAACCATTCAACTTAACTAATCTCCAGTTAGTTTCTGATTTTCTTAACTCCATTGGGTCTAAGAACAATATTATTAAAGATACCATTCACGACAACCCAAAATCACATTCCATTAACGATGGAATCTTCATGTAAAACAAATCGATATATATATATATATATAATCGATATAAACTTCCATATCCGACTAATAATATAAATGGAATAACAACAACGCCTTTTAAATTCCAGATATATTAGCAGTCTTCCTCCATAGAAATTCACTTCCATTATTACCAAATCGAATTCCATTCCATTCCAATTTATTTTATTAAATTGAAAAACTTTACTTTGGAAAATCTCCTTTAAATCTTATAAAAAAGATTTATAAATTCCAAATCACATTTCACTGTAAATCGGGTTAAAGAACGAATGTCGTTAAAACACGGTTCACAACAAACCCAATTCACATCCCATTAATTATCGGGTTAAAGAACAAGTGTTATTTAAAACACCGTTCACGATAAACCCAAATTCCATTTGATATTAGATACAAGGCTCTGAATAGAAAATATATCGGCTTATATTCAATATCAAATACTATAACCAATAAAATATTGTATTGGAAATAACGATATAAATATATCTTTCAAATTTCCATAACAATATCTGTATAATCACGAAATCCAACATCGAAATATTCCGAAGACAATTTCGATTCAAATCTATTTCCAATCTATACATTGGAAATTCTGGTTATCTTTAAAACCATTTCAAATCCAATTTATTTATTTTAAAAAAAAATAATTGGATTATAATTCTAGTTCATTTCGATAAAAATTTATTTTTATCTTTTCAAATATGGAATTTCTCATCCCAATTCTTTCCAAATCATTTCTTATGATTTTACACAAATTATTGCTAATTTTAAAAAATTTATCAAGGCCCGTACAGTCGATTTCCATCAACGGCCATCGAACTGCACTTATAGCGACCTTTTCCAATTTTGATTTGGACAAAATTCAAATCCAACCATTAGATTTCAAATATCTAATATTCGTTAGAAAGCTCTTTTCGATACGAACCCAACGGTTCCGGTTTTAGGAGAATCTGATGGTCGGATATCCCATAATATCCATTCGAAGTCAATGGTCGAAATTCGCGAACTACCGTAGGGTGTCGCGTTCTATTCAGGCCATTATATTATATATATAATATATATATAATATATAATATATATCTCGTCGATTTCTATTTAAAACCAATTTTATAAATCGTTTTAAATTCGTTTTCAAAACAATTTCAACTTCATATTCAAATTCTAATCAAAACTGAATATTCCATGTCATTGATATATAAATGATAATTTTTCAAAACATTATATTTTGAAATCAATTCCTTTTCGATATTCATTATAAAAACGAATAAAATCGATACAAATATCGTTCACGTCAAAATGGCGTTAATCTAATAAACACGACTTTATATATTGAAATATATTCTTGTCCATCCCAAATCGGACATCAAAATCAAATTTTGATCTTTTACAAAATATTATTTTAAAATATTCGTTATTTTAAAATAATCGTTATTTTAAAATAATCGTTATTTTAAAATATTCATTCTTTCTGAACTGGAATCAGACACAGTCAATTACCATATAATTTGATTATATGGATTTCACACAACAAATGTATATAACAACAATGAAAACTGCAATCCATCATCTAGAGTGCATTCTACGCTGTATAAGCATTAAATATAAATATTCGACGCTTATACAGCCTTTCAATCAATCGATTGACATACAACTAAATATTGGGATTAGTGTATGTCCAATATCATCCCAATACCCGTGTGGGGGTTCTCAAACAACAAACACAGATTTATTTGTGCAGTTGGGTGATGTGTAAAATTTATCGTCCCAATCAATATCAATCAAATGCGTGTACATAAACAAATCGTCCGATTTGTTTATAAATATTTATTTTATATACCCGTTAAAAAATATATTTTTTAATTATAAAATATTTATTCATTTCACATCACATAATCAATTTTCATAACACATCAATCAAACAAACAAGTCATCCATGGTCTGTGGACGACGGGTGTCCGGTGCTGCTAAGCACCGTCTGCATCCTAATATATATTTCAAACTAGAAAATAAAATAAAAGTGAGGAGTTCTCACTGAGGGATCCACTCCATCATTCTCTATTTCTGAACTGCTGAACCGTTTGGATTTGTTTGAAATTCCAATGCAGTCCTTGCCACGTTGTTCATAATAAATATTATATTTTTATTGCTTCATGAATAAAAATCATATTTTTATTTCAACTTCATATATTTTTACAACGCTTCTTTCTATATAAAATTATATTTTTATATTTCTACTTCTTATATAAAGATCGAATTTTTATATCGTCGCTATAAAAATCACATTTTTATTTCAACATATATATAATAAAAATCATATTTTTATTTCGCTATAACATATATAAAAATCGTATTTTTATATTCTCTATCTTATAAAAGTCATATTTTTATAATCTCTACTATATAAAAATCATATTTTTATTATCTCTATAATATGAAAATCATATTTTTATATCATTAAAAATCTATCCTTTTTAGCATTAAAAATCTAACCCTTTCTACAAATAAAAATCAAACTTTTCTAAATATAATGATCTAATTTTTAGGCAACTAAAAATCATACTTTTATAATGCTAAATACATATAAAAACTGATTTTAAAAATAATGCTTTTTATATATAGAAACTGATTTCATACTATATTTTATATAAATAAAAACTGAATTTAAAATATGTTTTATATTTTAAATAAAATCAGATTTAACACAATGTTATATATAAAATAAAATAAAAATAAGAAATAAAACCTTTTCTATGCAAAATCTGGAGGTGGAGGGCGGCCATTGACCGACGGCGGTCGGAGATGGGGCTTTATTGGCCGCGAGGTGGTGGTTAGCGACGTCTTAAGGGTGGTAGCAGGTCATCAGGCGTCGGAGGTTATGGTTTGGAGACCACGTTCATATTTAGAAGAGGATAGAGAGAAGAGCGATGGGGGGGAAGGAGGATGGGCTACGGCGGCGGAGGGGACCACTGGCGATGGGCGCGGCGGTGCGCAGGTAGAGGAGGGGAGGAACGTCGCGGTTTTGTTGTACGGGGAGGAAAGAGACCGAGTTTTCTGTTTTTGATTTGGGAGCTAGGTTTAGAAAGGGAGGGTATATATATTATTTTATTTATTTATTATTTTTCTAAAAAGCAAGTTTTCCACTCGAATTCCAAATCAAACCCAATGACTGTCACCCATTGCACATTACCCCCATTCCGAACGCAATGGGATATGCCCCATAATCTGATTCGATCGTTACGATCAATTTTCCTTCAAATTACAATATAAATCTATATATTGAATTTTAAACATACATTTCAATCTACCGGGGCCACATACGGACTCAAAAAATTCCTGAAAAATATTATCTAGCTTCGTATTGATGATACGGTTCTAACAAAACTAATTTGGTCAAATTCTGAGACCGTTTGAAAAATGGCCATTTTCTGGTCAATCGAAATTGGTAAAAACTGTCAAAACACGTTTTCTTTTGCCACACTCACATATTGCTTCGAAAAATTATGAATTTTGGAATCTAGCAATAACTTGACATCCCGGATTCAACAAAAGTGGTTTCGTCGAAAACCGAAGTCATTTGCAAAATTTCCATTTTTTAGGGCCAAAATTCCATAGCGATTATTTTGAAAATTCAACTGGGCATAATTTTTTATTTCCGCTATGAAATTTCAATTTTTCGGATTCATTGGAAAGAAATTCTCAAACAGATTCTAATATTTTTGGTTTCGCTGAAATCCGGTTTATTTTGAATCTTGTACGTTCATTTGAAATTTGAAATTTGAAATCGAATTTTCGAACTACCGCGCCACTTTCAATTCCTTTTATAATTTAAAATAAATATTTATATTCTAACGACGATCTATATAAATATATACATTCTAATTCTATTCGAAATAAATTTCTCGTCGTTATTATTTGAAATAATCCATTTTAAATATTCAAAATTCATCAAAATTGCCAAAATAAAATTTTTAAATTGGCTCGGATTTCCGGGTTATTACAGTCAATTCACAGCCGGAATGCAATTTACTACTATATAAGCATTAAATAATTAAATAACGCTTATCACAGTATGTCGATCCATTGATTGGCATATAATTAAATTAAGCGGAAATGTGAATAAATTATCGTCACCAGACCCGTGTGGGGTTTCCAAACAACAATAGTCGATTCAAAATAATCACTGGTTGATAAATTTAACCAGTTCTAATTCAATTTGAATTATTTTTCTAGTTAGCCGATTGTCACTTTTTGAATTATAAATAGATATTTATAATTTAATTTCAACTACCACAAAATAATATTAAATTATTTTTAATATTTTAAACATTTCAGCATCACAATCAAAACACAATACAGTCAATTAAATCGTCCATGTCCTGTGGACGAGGGAGGTGAGCTAACAGACACTGTATACAATTTGTGATAATTAAAAACTGATAAAAATCAATATTGGCAGTTCATATATGCAGTTATAAAATAAATAACTGTACAAGAATTTTAGTGAGAAGTTCTCATATTGATTGGTTTCGAAATCATTATAACACGATTATTTTAATTAGATTAAACCCGACATTTAATTTAACCAAAATTTGCAACTGCTTCCGTTTTAGTCCAAGTATGATCCATTGTGTAGTGTTCGACTTCACGATTCCAACGAGTCCTTGTTTGCTAAATTCTGACAATGTGTGGGAAAGATATGCAATTTATAAACTTGTAAATATATAAACACTTTAACTAATTTAATTAAACCATTATTACAACTTAATCTGCTTTAGCCGCTAATCCCCAAATTAACCCCCTCCGTTAATTCTTCTTACAGAATCGATTACCGTAAAACCCACCTCAACCGCTGCGCCCTCCATGATGGTCCGGACCACCATCAATTTCCGCCGCCGCCAAGCCATTCAAGTGATCCTCCCACGCCCAGAACCTCCCGACGCTCGGTGGCCATCAGCCTCCTTAAACCACGTGCAAATGGAATGATTATAAGTCCAAAATTCGTGATGAATACCCCATAAAAATCGATCTCAGCCATTAATATTAAAGATCATAACCCCCTCTTTGATTTCATGTTTAGAGCTTTTGAAATTATACACCAGAATTAAAGATCGAAGAGAATTTCTTTCAGATGTTTTGGGCCATCGAAAAAGTGAACGACGGCGGGTCTGAGAATTAACAAAATTAGGGTTTGATTTTTTTTAAAAGGGTATATATAGCATAATTTATTAATATTTAATCCAATTATCTCTTAAATGTAAAGTTTATCAATCTGAACTCCAAATCGAGCCCAACGACTATCGCCCCTAGCTAGATACCCCTATTCCAGACACAATGAAATATGTTTCGTGAGCCAATTCGACTGTTTCGATCGGTTTTTCTCAAAATTAAAATATAAATCAATATATATTGAATTTAAACGTACATTTTAATTTACTGGGGCCACATACTGACTCCAAAAGCTGTAGAAAAATAAATCAAGCTATGTTTTGATGATACTGTCCTAACAAACTAATTTCATTGAATTCTGAGTCCAATTGAAAAATGGCCATTTTCCAGTCAATTAAATTCAAACTGAAATTACCAAACACATTTAAATTTACCACGCTCACATATTAATTCCAGAAATTATGAAATTTGAAACCTAAAATTAATTTGACATTCCGGATCCAACAAAAGGGGTTTCGTCGAAAACGGAGGTTGTTTGCAAAATGGCTATTTTTAAGGGCTATATATTATATTAAAATATATATTAATTCCATAGCGACTATTCTAAATTTTAAACTGGACATAACTTACAATTTATAAAGTGAAATCTCAGTTTTTCACATTCGTTAGAAAGATATTATTAAACTGATTCAAATATTTCTGGTTTTAGTGAAATCCGATTTATTTTGAATCCTATGCATTCAATTGAAATTTAAAATCAAATTTTCAAACTACCGCGTCATTTCAGGCTCGTTTTATAATTATAATAAATTTATACATTCTAAATTCGATTTAAATAAATTTTAAATCGTTATTATGTAAAATAAATCATTTTAAATATTCAAAATCCATTAAAATAACTAAAATAAATTTTTTAAATTGGTTCAGAAATTCCGGGTTGATACAGAACGGCTGAAACATGCCGGTATTCTTCCTTCAGTTTCTCACCATCCACTTACATATTTAAAAATGTTCCAACTATAAAAATCTACAACTTGATGACATCTTCATTTTTGATTGGCAATGATCGACATTGGAGGGCCAATGTAGCCAGAATTGGTTCAAAGGTTGTTGCGTTTGTGGACTAGTTGTGGGCGTTTGGAGGCGTTGAGCTGCGAAAGTCTTAGAGCGATGGTTGAGCAGGCCAAGGCGCAGGGATGGGTGGTCATCGATCAAGGTCCGGTGGACCAGAAGGCAGCATAGAAATTTATCGTGCGTGCATGGTAACTGGTTATCGCGATTCTGAAGGAAGACGAGAACGAAAAGGGTAACCGATAGTTGTTAACGTTAATAAACGTAAATAATTCACTAATGGTTAATTAGGAAATTTATTTATTTAATTTAAAACATATACTTGTATTATCTATAACTCTCACATAGGTTATCAAAATCGAACCAAACAAGCTACATCGGGAATGTATCATCGAACACTACCTTCTGGAACTGATTTGGACATAGCCGGAATCAACTGGGATTTTTCATTAAATTATACGCTTGTTTAATTTAACTTAAACCACATCGCTTTGGCGACCAATGGAATCAATGTGAGTTTACTCACTCAGTTTGTGCCACTTATATTTCATATAAGTCGGTTTTAATATTTGTGTGTTATGGTTGTTTATTGTTTGATGATTACTGGATATATATATATATATATATATATATATATATTGGTAGAACTGATTAGATTAAATGTTCATTTAATTTAGTTGAAATCAATCATTGTTTTTAATGATTGTAACCAATTGAGATAACTTACCTTGTTGGTCACGTTTATAATAATATAAACGTATAAAATTAATAATTGGATGCTTGGATTGTTGTTATCGGATGATTGTTGAAATTATTAGTTGAATTGTTTATTTTTGACCATCGAGATGGACAACGATAAATATATTGTTGTATTGAATAGATGATATTATTTAAGTTTACCTATTTGGATGTAGGGAAAAAATAGTTTAGAGGGATCCAACTAGATTCATCAACATTTGTATGTTATTTATTTTCATATCGTTTATATCTGAATTGTTTAACCACAGCGACAAATAAACCTATTTGGATGTTGAACGTTTAATTGAAATATAACGTTGTTGTGTTTTAATCAATAGACAATATTGATAAGTGGTTGGCAGCAAATGGTATAAAAACCTTGTTTTTAAGACATTAATTCGTCGCCAGGCGAATCAACGTATTCAAAGTTATAAAAACTATTTTTTATAACTGTAGCAAAGTTTTAAATTAGAATTATTAAAATAGAAGTTTTATAAATAAGTCGATATTTATAAATGATTTTATAAAGGTAGTTACATAATATAATGTATAGCAATTTAAAGTTTTAATAAGTTAAGCGTAAAAGTCGGAATTTAACATACGGATTAATGTTTGAAATAATTATTTCCGAGGAAACATTTAAGCGATATTATTAGATTAATTATATTAACCTAATAGAAAGACGTAATTGAAATCAGTTAACAGGTGATGATTTCCAAATTGACTAAGTCAATGACTCATAGTTCAATTTGTAATTGATTTTTAGGTTAATTGGTCTTCAATAAATTTAATGAAAATAGTTTAACAAATAATTGTTTTCATTTAATAAGATTTCTTAAATATAGTTCACTTTTTATTTAACTACATTAAAAAAGGTTTTTTAATTGAAAATCATTAACGTAGATGGTTATTGTTAAATAAAATGATCAACTAATCAAATTTTGGTTAACAATGAAGTAAATTACTTTTTACTTTAGTAAATGATGAAGTAAAACGATTATTTTTCTTAATGAAGTTCGTTTAAGGAAGTAATTGAGTTGGAATTTGGTTAAATTTTAAAAGGCATTTATGAAATAATTTTATAATAAAGTCCGAGTTTTATAAATGAAATTATGGAAGAGATTTGAGGAAATGAGATGGTTCAACATGAATAATGTACTTAACTTTTGAACAAAGTAGAAATAGTTGAGATAAAAATGTTTTGTGCTAAGGGTGATGTTTAGTAAAAATTTACTTTATCAATGAATTAAGTAACATGTGTTATATTTAAAAAGATATTTTCAAAATAAGAATAGTTTATAAACCGGGTTTTATACGGATTGACAAGTGAGATTTTAATAAAAATCCATGTGCTTTGGAAAAGGTTTATAAAGGAATTCTAAAGCTAAAATGATTGTTTTAAAAGAGGTGTTTACTTAATCATTGAACTAAGAATAATGGTTAGAATTGGAAGAAAATGTCGGAGAAGCAAAAAGAAAGAAATGTTGAATGGATTAGGGTAAAGAAAATAATAAATGGAATTTAGAATTTAGTATTATTATGTTATGTTAAATGTTTTGGGTAAATATGCTATCAAATATAGTCCAATTTTTAAATGGAATTCGCTAAGAAGACAATCAAACCCGAAATGGAATTTAATTGAGTGTCGAAGGTGTATTGTAAAGAAAAAGGAGGGAGTTTCTAAATATCCAAGTCTTATAAATAAGACTATGAAAGAAGTTTTAAAAACTAGTGAGATAATTTAAATGAAGGTTTACTTAATGGATCAAATTAAGTAAAATAATTATAGTTGGTAGAAGATGTTTAATGCAAAAGCAAAGACGTTAAATAAGTTTTCTGAAAAAGAATAGGATAAAAGGGTTTAAGGGATAAAATTCCATCTTAAGATATATATATATATAATGAAATATTAATGATTTTTGGATAAAGGACTCGGTAAATGGATTTGGTAATAAATCCAAATTATAAAATAAATCATTTAAAGAAGTTTAAAGCTAAAAGTTGTGTTTAGTAAGAATTTTCCATAATCGACGAATTAAGAGAAAATTGATATAACTGGAAAGAGATTTGTCCAAAGTAAGTGGTTTATAAAACCATATTTTTAATTAAATAGAAGACAAGATTTTAGTAGTATCAGCTTTTAGGTTATAACTTCTATTTATCTTAAGATAAGGATGTTGTCGATCAAGGTCTAAGAGGTAAATAAAATACCCCAACTTGAACAACTTCACTCAAGGGATGGTATTTGTTTATAATAGTAAAGGATGTTGAAATTAGCGTATTATTTCCATAAAAGAAATATTGCAATGTTATTTGCAAATTTTTGAAACGTAATTAAAACTATTGGATATCAAAGTAAACAATGTATAATTTAACATTGTTTGACCTAAGAATAAAGTGTAACTATATTTATACTATCTGGTTAAATATATAACACTATTTTCAAGAAAATGGGAATAGTAAGATGTGAAACATAATTATTCAAGGAAACAGCTATGCTTTCCCAAAAAAGGGAAAAGAGATATAGATTCGGGAATGAAAGAAAATATTTGGAATTTCATCAAACATTTCTGTAAGTTTCATTGTTAGTCTTCAAAGTTGAAGTAAAATAAAAGCTCTTGGGTTTATAATAAATGTGCCAATTAACATCGTTTTGTTGTATAAGAAATGGTAATTGAATTGTTACCATTAGGCTAAGAATATATGGTGATTTTGCCAAAGTAAAGGGAAATAAAGGGATTTGGTGAACATATAATAATATTTCCAAAGTTAAGGAGATAAAGTGGGTTTTATCGAAATATGTTGATATATTCGAGTAAAGGTAATAAAAACGAGGAGATGAAAGAGGAGTTTGGTAAATACATTGATTCTTAAAAAAGTAGTTATTGTTTTCCAATAACGGGAACAAACGGGATTTGTCAAGATAAGAAAATGGGATCGATTTCAAGTCGATGAAATGATTTTTAAGATTACTAAAAAGTTTCAATGAATGTTTTAAATAATAAGGACCATTATTAAATTGTATTTTCAAAGTGGAAACTAAATAAAATCCACTAGGTTTGTAGTAGAGCACATGTCGTTCGACATTGTTTTAACCTATAAGTTTTGTAATTAATCCTAACCAAGTCATATACAGTAGTATTTTCCAACATAAAGGAAATAGAAAGGAATTTTGTGAATATATCCACAAAGAAAAGGATATAGAAATGGTTTGCGAAATTATAGGGATGTTTTTGAAATAGGGAAATATGAAAAAGTGGTTTGGTGAACCCTATTATTTTAAAGAAATAAGTTATTGTAAATGTTTTCAAAGTAATGAAAATGGGAAAGTTTTATTGACACAAATGTAAGAATCGATTTTTAAGAATCGATAAAAGGATCTTAATGGATGATTTTAATAAAAAGGTTCTGAGTTGCCAATATACTTAATCGTACTGTTTGAATTGATAGTTAAAAACCCGACTATCAATGAAATATCTTGTTGGACTTAGTTCGAAGAGACCGGGATGGGAACTCGACCAAAAACCACTTCGAACCAACATTGCTTTCAAAACTAACTTGCAGCGAATAAAAATAAACAATTGAAAACCATAGATTTTCATAAAATAGAAGAACCAATTATAATCTCTAACTTGCAACCAGAGATACATGGTGACTCTGTCATGGTTGGAATTTTATGGATTTGCAAAGACTTCTCGCTACTAATTCTCGGGTTGATTTCTATATAGGATGTGCTAGGAGGGTGCCTTCGGTTCATCCTGTTGTTGGATGACTTGTATGGACGAATGTATGACAGTGTATTTCCTAAGGGTCATGTAAGTTGATTTTTACAAATATACCAAATTTAGTAGCGGAGAAGGAAACTTCTTTTAGCTAAACACCCAGAGTATATTTGTGGACGTCAATTAGTGATTTGATGGATCTGATGTGCGGCATTCAAAGTTGTTGAGATTTCTTTGAAAGGTAATCGTAACCTCAAGCCTCATCAACCAGGAAAATGACAGAAATCGGGAAAGCAGCATGGCTATGTGAGTCATTCCCATTATGGTGTATTGTCAACATCTAGAAAAAATTCACTTTATTTCTTCTATATCTTCTTAATCTTTTAGGAATATGGTGGTTGGCCAACCGTAGGGCGACAATGTATTTGATACACTCAAGTTGAATGGGTGGTCATTCATGTGTGGCAGGGTTGCAAGATGTTCTTGCTGAACCCTAGTGTATCGCTCTCTAGAGGTACACTTTCGGAAGGTGGTCCCATACCTTGTCATAGTTGGAAATCCATTCTCCTATAAGCATCATGCGGTTTTTGATTATGTACTATGTATATGGAGCGTGATATGCAAGCGTTCTGCTAGCTGGTTATTTATTTATGATTTGATAGACACTATTATAATATCACCGGATCTAATATTAAAAATATTTTGGGTTATCGTAAGGTAAATCTTTAGTGTTTATGTGTGGATAGGTCTTACGGCTATACTTTTCTTTCAAAAGAATTTCTAAAGTTAAGCAAGTTTGGAGTAGTGTGAAAGGCACTTAAATTATTTTGGATTGTGATATTTTGGGAACTATTTTGAATTATAAGAATACAACTTCGGATTTTGAAATTGATGAACAAGAATTGGAGACGTTTCATCACATCTTTGAAAGCGATGAACATATGGATTTTAAAAAATCATTTTTTTCCGCCCAAAAGCAAGAATTGTCAACCTCCTTCTTCAACATACTCTCACTCCCCGTTCTGGAAATTTTATTAACCCTACCCTTAAGGTCCAAAAAGCTCCTTCTGCCAACTTTAGCACTTATGATATAAATTGGGCCGATATGGTTTTGAAAAAGTTTAAACCCAAAGAAATGTTTGTAACGACCCAGATTTTTGGTCGATTTATTTCTAATATTCAATATGGTTTTGAATATTGAGTTGATAATATAAATCGATTTTTATATTGAGTTATCGATTTAATAATCGAAACACAATTTATTTTCGAGTGTATTGAATTAGCGTAATACGAAATATAATTGAATTCGAAGTTAAAACTTAACCAAAAATATTTAGGTGATCAATATACATTCTATTTGAATATATAAATGATAATAATAATTTCTTATCCAGGAATTAATTGCTTCGAATTTAATTCATATCGATTTAAATTGATCTCTTCACTATACGATCGAATGGAGCTTCGAATCATGTTCCAGTGTGTTCAGAATAGGGGTTCAACCCAAGAAACATCGATTGCTGTGCTGGAATTGGAGTTCTGAACCATGAATATATTATTATAAAATTGAGCGGATAAGATCAAACTCAAATTGCAGTTAAATCAAAATCAAATCATATTTAATAACAATGTGCTTAAGCCCATACCTATAGTGTACCTTACGCATACTTAATTACTTGGTTCCTAAGTGATCTTCTTCTATAGATCGCACGCACTCCTCCTTAAATTTCCTTTTCATTTCTTTCATTACTAGAAAAATTGGAATCCATGCCGCCCTTCTCAAAATCAAAGAGAAATCCAAACCCAAAGCTTGCACAAAAATGCCCGTTCCTTTTATTAAAACCACAATCCCCTCTACCTTATTTTCTTTCTTCAGAACCGTGAATCAAATCAAAATTTCCTTTTCCCTTTCCAAATCTTCCCGTTCTCTTTCAAAACCAAGAATGGAAATCGAAAATTCAATATATGCGAGTTCCTCGAGGCTCGAATATGGACCGGAGCGCTCGCGTGTGAGGGTTGCGATGATAGGTTTATCGTGAGTTGTTGTAAAGTTCGCGGAGGGGATTGTGACTTGGTTAAGAGGTGCGAGGGGAGGAGTGAAGCATTATGGTTTCACGAGAGCATAGATTTGGTGTGTGCGCACGATGGGTAAGGACATTGTGATTTGGAGGAGACCAATGGTTGGAAAGTCAACATTGGCTTTGGAGAGGCTGATGTAGTGTGATGCATTGTTGGAAGAAGTAGCGGTGAATTGAGGAACTCAATAGTAGGATGATTGGTAAGTTCGGTGAAACTTCGAAATGGTGGATGTTAAGCGTGACCATAAATGATCTAGCGATGTAATTAGTGCTTGTTACCGTGTATACGAGGAAGGGCGTAATGAATTTGGAAAAAAGTACTGTTTTTTTTGTTAGAGAAGGATGTTAGGATTTTTGTATGGGCTTGTAAGATGGTACAGTGCATTTTGGGCTTGAAAATATTGAGGTTGATATTTGAGAAGTTGGGAGAGAGGAGTGACTGCTTGAATTCAAATTGAGGAGGGAGGAATTTACATCAAATTAAGGTAACTAAAATTAAATTATTTTAGTTAATAAATTAGTATAATTTAATTCATGAAAATAAAAATGCGATATCTTATTTATTTTAGATCCGTTCGAACATCATAAATCATGTCAGACTCATATGGATTTGGGCTTCACGCTGGGATTCATTTGGATAATTTGGAAAATTTTGGAATATATTAGAATCAGCTTGGGAATTTTAATTTAAATCAGATACCATTCGATTTAAATTAAAATTGTATCGGATCTGGAAGGAAAATCCTGGTGAGTAAACTCACTTTCTGGTTCGTTTAAAATTTTATTATAAGCGAATTTTTATTTGAAATGAATTTTTTATGTTGTTTATTGGTTGTTTGTATGCATTGAAATATTATTGTGGCTATTATATATTAAATATATTAGTTATTTAGGCTTGGTGGTTGTGGTTATTATATATATACTCACACACACTTTTTTTTTTAAATTGGTACACTTTTATTAATAACTAAAAATTACATAATAAGCTTAGCATACAAAGCTGAATACAAGTATGTACGCAGTAAAAAGAACAGAAAATAAATGAAAATATAAAAAGGGGAAGAACCTATGATGAGATCAGCAACCCCTCAACCTTGTGAGTGCGGAACCTCTTGTACCTCACAAGAAACCATGTCATATACGCAGTTTGTTTTCAATCTAGGTTCATGTATCTTCCACCTTCGCTGCGATGTGATGCAAGAAGATTGGAGGACTTCTTTGATGAAATTATATGCAAATAGAACTCTCTAATGTGCCAACATTTAAACTACAACATCTAAATCCCGTGATGTCTTTATGAAACTGGTACCAAATACCTACCCACCAGGACCAATCGAAAACCCAGAAAGTAGTAATACAGTGAAGCCCAAGGCTATATTTTAATCCTGCTTTTGGTAATCAGATGCATGAAGGAGTAGGCTGATAAGTAAAGCTTTCCGAAACCCGTAGAAATATTCTCAAACCAACTACCAATTTTGTTATTCGAGATCATAAAATGGTATACATGAACCTTGAGCAACTGATGGACAATTACTAGAGAGCATTTCTACACATCACTAAACCAAGCTAGTATAATAATTTTAAAAAGAGTTGTCGAAGTTAAAATGAAAGTAAATCCAACACCAAGCACTGTAGAATTCTGAAACAATGTCTCGCTTTACTTTTGAAAGAGTAAAATAGTTTGCAAACAATGAAATGCACGAATCTATCGTGCATTCGACAAATGGTTCATCTTACAAACTGAAGTGTAAAATGGTTGTAAAACATAGTTTCCTTATAGCCACTAATTCTTGAGTAAATCAGAATCTCCATCGAATTGAAGAGTGCTCAAGATAGGAGTATTCAGATTAATACAAAACGCTCCAAATTGCAAAGGCAGATCATGTTTACCTTTTCAAAGACCAGATCTGAGTCCAACGATATTCAAGATTATAGAGAATCGGTTGGAGGACTTTAGTGTTATGGTTATGGATGTCAAGTTGAAATCGATTTCACCAAATCTCACATGGTCCACTGGTGGCTTGATCCTTAATAAGGAGATCCAGTCGGGATTGAAGGAAAACGTGATCCCAGTTGCAGGATTTGCGAACATGAAGCCAAAATACTCAGATCCGAGACGACTTCGAACTATCGTAGAGTGTTCTCGGATTTATCGTAAGGTAGTGGATCTATGGAGCAGTTATTGGAAAAAAGGGTAGATCGCCATTTCCTGTCCCCGTGGGAAAGGAATATATATATATATATGTGTGTTGTTGGATATTTCCTGCAATACAATTAACAGATCCCCGTTGTATCATTAGAAGATGACCTTATGCGCCCCACAATATGATAGTGGATGACCTTCTATACCCCGATATCCTGCCTCAAAGCAGGATGGGTATTATTTATGTTGGCTAATGTCTATGGATGCAGGGAAACAGGCTGGAGGAATCCAACTGGATTCCTCAAAAATATTATTATTTATTTGTTTTCATATATATACTCATATATGAAGTTTTAGGAAACCTGTGATTGATAATTGAGTGTTTTGGGTGTTTAAATATCACTGGGCCCAAATGTTGACTTATAGAAATATCATGAAAAGGATTCTATGATTTAAATGAGGAAATCTATTTTTTCAAAAATAGAATTTGTATTTCGAATGGGCTATAAAAATATTAACTTGTTTAGAATATATAAAACAAGTAGTGAATTTATAAAAGATATTTACAAATTAAATAAGGCAGGGAATTGAAGTGAATTTATAAACGGTGTTTATAAATGAAATGAGAAAATTTACTATTTGGATAATTTGGGAAATCTAAATTCAAATGTGAAATTAAAAAGGGAATTGAGATTAGTTTCAAAAAGAGATGATTAAATCTATTTTGATGTTCAGAATGTAAATTGAATTAAATAAACCTGTATGGATTTATGATTTGAATTCGATTAGATCGAATTTAGTTAAATAAGATATTTTCAGAAAAGATATTAGGATTGTATTAAATAGAAGTTTAAATTTAAATGTGAAAATAGATTCACTGTTTATATATAAATATATATAAGTTATAATCAATAAAATATTCCAGAATAGGAGTTGGGTTTCAAGTAGATTTGAAATGGAACTTGTTTCAATGTACAAGACAAGGAAGTTAATTTTATAAACGACGTTTATAAAATAAGTGAGATAAATTATCATTAGGTAATGTAGAAGTTTAAATTCAAGTATGAATTTAAAAATGAATTGGAAATTGTTTCAAAAAGAGGATGACATATGTTATTACGGAATTCGAAATATAAACGAAATTGAGATAAATCTAAGAATTTATAATTAGAATTCGATTATATCGAATTTTATAAATAATTTATTTATAAAGGGAATTGAAATTTAATATAGAAAACTGAGTTATAAATAAATTTATAACCGAGTAATGAAATATCGATAATTAGAGATAATAGGAAATATTTCACTTCAACTCATATCACGTAAACTCATATCACAATAAGTAAATAAATTTATGAACCAATGAAACGTCCATATGAGTTTTTTGTGCCGAATCGTCAAACCGCTTGGTTTTTTTATTTTCTTTTTAAATGGAAAGGGCCTAGAGAGGCGAGTTGAGGTTTGAGCTATTTACCGGTACAAAGGAGGTACCGCCGAATTTTTCCGGAAATTTAAGGAGTTAGAATATTTTTAAGAAATTATGATAACTAGAAATCTATATATCGATATATATATATATATATAATTAATTCAGTAAGGAAACAAACTTAAAATAGAATATTATAAAAATAAAGGAAATCTGTAAATTAAATCTAGTAAAAATAGAAAGAGAAATGTATAAACGTTTTAAAAATGAATAATTGGTTTTTAGGGCATTGATTATTCGAGGCAAGAAGGCTTGTTCGTTCTGAAGTTAAGAATGTTATTCAGTCAAGGTTTGAGAGGTAGTTATACGCAAACCTGATTGATTTCATTTTTAACCGATAAATAACAAGATTCTATCTCGAATATCAACGTTTGAAAAAGATTTAGTTGAATGCAATATTTTAGGTTGTTGTAACGATGTTTTACACAACATCTATTTTAACCCAAATAAGAGTAAGTTGGAAATATAAAAATAAATATTTCCTAAATCTAAAAATGAACGGTCGTAAAAGAGATTAGTAATTATGTAACGACCCGGATTTTGAGCGGCTTTGGTTATCGACGTAAGCACGACGTCGATAACCAAACCATCGAAAAATCCCGGTAATTAATGAAAGAAATTAGAAGGTGAGGATAGATAAGGTATAACTAATAGAATAGAAGAAGAAGAAGAAGAACACAACATCAGAGTAACACGAACCTCACAGCGGAACGAATAACATATAATAGATAACATAACTTTGAAATATAACAGTTATGTATACAATAGCACTTATCAGAGTACAACACTTACAACACAGCGGAAATAACAATAACTATATGATCTTGAAGCCTCCTGCTCCACGCTCTTCCAGTATATCTGTAAATTCCTGACTACTTGACTGCCCGTACAAAATTATGCACCCAAGAGTTTAGGGAAAACAAAACAAATAAACTCCGGGTCAGTCATGGGACTGGTATGAGTAAAACAGTTTAAACAGGTATATGAACAAGTAAACGATATCTCATAAGACCACGCCGCAGAACGGAATGGGTTTTTCCCTTATGAGAATCCAAAATATCTTTATATCAAAAACCTTTTGATATTATAATAATGTCTATGTACAAATAGATATCAACTAGCAGAAACGCTTTCATCTCACGTTCTACATATATAGTATACAATCAAAATCGCAAGCATGTATTGGATAATGGATTTCCAACTATAACAAGGTATAGAACCACCTTCCGATCAGTGTACTCTAGGAACGATACACTGGAGTTCAACAAGAACATCTTGTAACTCAACCACACATGACCGACCACTCATTTCGCTTGAGTGTATCGAATGTACATCACCAACGGTTGGGATCAGCAACCGTTCCCGTATATATATGGGACAACATTGATAGATTTAAGAAACAAATGAATATTCACTAGATAGGTGATTATACACCCTACTTCGGTGCGACCGACTTAGCCATGCTGCCTACCCGATTTCTGTCATTTACCGGTTGATGAGGCTAGAAGCTACGCTTTATCATCACATCAGATTCACTTCGAATGCCACATTGTCAGATCCATCGAAAATCACTAATTGACGTCTACAACAATACATTATGTGTCAGCTAAAAGAAGTTTCCTTCTCCGCTTCCACTCTTGGTACGGTTGAAGAAATCAATGTACGTGACCTTTCTGGAAATACTATGTCAGACATCCATCTTCATTCACTTAGAAATGTCACATCGTCATACCTGCCAAATCACAAATTGACTTATCCAAAAATAACACGGGTATACAGCTAAGAGAAACGAATTCCTCCGCCACCAAACGTGAATACGTTTGAACAGATTAACTTACGCGATCCATTGGATATACTCTGTCAGACCTTCGTCCATACAAGTTGTCCTGGGACTGGACAAACCGAAGGCACTATTCTGTAAACAGGATAGCCCTTGCATTTTACTCCGTCTTCAATTATCTTTGGCATATATGATTCGCGACGGTTATGCCAATACAGAGTGGTTCTTTGGATAATAATCCA
Organism: Allium sativum; assembly: GCA_030737875.1. NCBI lineage: Eukaryota > Viridiplantae > Streptophyta > Magnoliopsida > Asparagales > Amaryllidaceae > Allium > Allium sativum. Next base: position 861,614,967 of record CM060926.1, read on the forward strand.
ACCGGTCTCTCCATATTAACAACGTTAAAATGGTCAAAACTTCGATAGTCGGTGAGTTAACTATCAAAGAAAAACAAGTGTGCAAACAACGATATTATTTCCAGATGGAAATTATATCAATCAATCATCATTCAACATTTATCTCTTTAGTTCATTACTATACTTATCTCCTGTTTCTCTATATTCTAAATTCTTATTTTTCTTTTATCAGAAAACATTTCTGATTCTCGTTTGGAAGACATTTCCAAAACTCCTTTAAGATTCAAACCTTACCATTTCTAAGTTAAGAAGGAAGTCACTCAAGTTGGGGTATAATTACCTCTCAGACCTTAACTGAACAACGTTATAACTTCAAAATGGTCAAAGTTTATCTTTTAATCTTTAACAACTTCTTTACGCCTTTCTCGGATCCAATTTTACTAGTCCACTTCTATATTTAAAACATTGGTTATAACGATAACGTTATAATCCCTCCTTTCGAATTATCTAACTTTAATTATAACTTCTATTCTTATTAGTGAATAATTAACCTAATACTTATTTATTTATAAATAAATAAATCTCTATTTAAACACTGGAAAGTATAAGTACTTTCCCGAATTCGATATAATCGAATTTGCCGATTAACTCTCTTCGAGAAATCTCTATTTGATTAACTCTTCTTCGAATAACCTATGTTCGATTAACTTCTTCTCGAATAAACGATATTCGATAATCTCTCTTCGAATAACTAATATTCGATAACTCTTTCTTTTCAAATATCTCATATTTGAAAATCTCACTTCGATTAAACTATAATCGATAACTCCCTTCGATGAAACTAACATCGATAACTCCTTTCGATGAAACTAACATCGATAACTCCTTTCGATGAAACTAACATCGATAACTTCTTTCGATGAAACTAACATCGATAACTTCTTTAACTCGACGAACTTAACTCGACTAACTTAACTTGACTCGACTAACTTAACTAACTTAACTCGACTTACTTGGTTCGACCAATTTGATTCGATTAACTAGGCTCGACTAACTTGGTCGAACCACCCGATCAACTCAACTTATTTAACTTAACTTATTTCTCAACTCGATTAACTCCTATCGAATAACTAATATTCGATTTAAACTCCATTCGCTTGACTCTAGATCGCAGCGATCACAATGGTTACGCCTGACTCCCTCAGGAAACATCCGACCGCCGTAGGCTATTTACAGCCCTGCGAATTACGCTAGCAGTCGTACGAGATGGCAACTTATCATGAATACTATGTTTGACTAACTCTGTCTCAAATAACTATATTTGATTAACTCTAGCTCGTTTTAACTCTAATCGATTAACTCTAACTAATTTACTCCAACTGGTTAACTCTAACTGATTAACTCTAACTGGTTAACTCTAACTGGTTAACTCTAACTGATTAACTCTAACTGGTTAACTCTAACTGGTTAACTCTAACTGATTAACTCTAACTGGTTAACTCTAACTGGTTAACTCTATTTGACTAACTCGACTTGACTAACCCCTTTCGAATACCATATTCGTTTTACTAACTTTCGAATACCATATTCGATTAACTAACTTCGAATGTCTATATTCGATTAACTAACTTCGAATGTCTATATTCGATTAACTAACTTCGAATGTCTATATTCGATTAACTAACTTCGAATGTCCATATTCGATTAACTAATTTCGAATACTATATTCGATTTCTCCTTTCGAATACCATATTCGATTTCTCCTTTCGAATGTCTATATTCGATTAACTATCTTCGAATACCATATTCGATTAACTCCTTTCGAATGTCTATATTCGATTAACTATCTTCGAATACCATATTCGATTAACTATTCACTTTATAAAGATTTCCTTTTTAACAACGTTTTATTCATTTGAAAAGATTTATTTTTAAATAACGGTTCTACACTTTAAAAATGATTTCCTTTTTATAATGTTCCCTTTCCAATTCTATTTGTAAATGGTTTACAAATATTTCCTTTTCAAATTTATTCTTGAAATATTCTAACTCCTTAAATTCCCGGGAAAATTCGCCATAACCTCCTTTGTATCGGGAGCATCGGGAAAATCCCCAAACTCGCCACACAGGCTTTTCTATTCAAAAAGAAATGTTTTGAATTTATTTCCTTTTCAAATATCTCCTATTATAAATATTCCAATTTATAAACATTCTATTTTCAATATCACTTTGAAAAATCTCCTTTATCTACATTCCGGTATGTCATGGTATTCAATCATATCAAATCACGATGTTCAATATCGTCCATACACACACAATCAACAACAGGTTATAATTCACATCATATATCAAAATATATGAATAAAAAATAAAATAACTGTTGAGGAATCCAGTCGGATTCCTCCAACCTGTTTCCCTGCATCCGCAGATGTTAGACAATATAGATAACATCACTTTCAGTTCCATATGATATATTCTGTTAAACAGAATCAATATAGAAATTTAACTAACTGACTAGCAGTTCAATCAAACATTCAACACACAGTCAAACAGACAATTTTAACAGTTCTAACAATACAACGTGAAATTATAAACTGTTCAGAGTTGGTGAGTTTTACTCACATTTGCAGTTCATCGCTAAAGAATGATAAACTGTTATTTGATTTGAATCAAACAGTTTATTTCGCCATAAATTCAAACTAGCTCAAATCCACTTCCAGTCAGTTCCATGGCGTAGCCACCGTCCATACGATCTTGTTGGATCTTGTTTCGCTGGATTTCGTTCACGTATGACCAAGTTATTGCTTTTACAAGATTATACATATTTAAATTAAAAATAAACTTATAATATTATTTTCTAATGGGCCTCACCTTACAAACTTGGCCCAACTTCGACCGTATACTCAGACCCGCAATATATCCTTCTTCATCGTTACTTCGACCTCCAGATATTTCCTCCACCATGGTTCCTCGTTTAAACCTCCAACGCACCATCAAATACACAACCGAATTCAACAATACTCCCACCAATGACTTTCTCTTCGATCCCTCTAGCACTCCATACCCAAACAGACAAACTCGAGCTCGAAACCATGGTCGTGACATCGACCTAACTTCCGCACAACAGTGAAAAGGTGCGACAGTTTCCCTCCTGGAAATGCATCGTACTTTGCCAAAACGTTTGCCTCGATCACAGGGACTTCACGCTCCCTTTACTTAGCTTCCGTTCATCACCTATCTCCGGCGCGACTCAACCCTAGCTTGTTCATACCACGCTGGCATTTCTGCCGTACCCAAAGCCGACATCGAACTCCAGAAAAATCACACTGCGTTGAAGAGGAACTCAATCCAAACTCAAACATTCGCTCCCATGATTTTAGAGAATTGATTTCTATTTCTTTGATTTTTCATAACTCACGAAATGTTGCTGTAAAAAGGAAACAGCGGCGCAAGCTTTTGGGTTGACTGAGAATTAGGTTTAAGGGTTAAGGTGGTGTATTTATAGACAATTTTGATATTTTTCCATGGATTATTTTATTACTTTTTATTAGAATGCTATTTGTATATGTTGTTTAAAAATCCCTGTGGTCACATACTATGACCAAAAATCACGAAACTTCATATCTAACCACTATTTGACATTGCGGATCCAACAAAACTGGTTTCGTCGAATTCCGACTTCGTTTGCAAAACCGGCTATTTTTAACGCTCTAAATAGCCTATTTAAATATATAAATATATTTAAATATTATTAAATATAAATAAATTATATTATCGTATATCTTCACATATGATATCGTACAGCTCTAGAATATCATATCAGAATTTATAGTTTGATATTTCAGATTTTAGATTTATCGATATTCAGTTTATATCGAAAATCCTTTTATAACGTATATAAAGCGTCGCAAATTATAAAGGAAATCCACAGCGACTTTTCTGAAATTTGATTTGGACGTGAATCAAAATCTACACGACGAAATCCCAATTTTTCTCTTCCACCAGAGAGATATACTCCACCAGCTCCACACGTTTCTTGTTTCACAGAAATCTGGCTTAAAACGAATCCTGTACATTCGGTTGAAGTTCACATCGCCAATTTACGAACTACAGCGCCATTTCAAGCTCGATTTTAATTATATTATAACTATACGTTCAAACTGTCGTCGATTCAATATATTCGTTATTATATTTCGAATCGAAACTCAACCACATCTCGTATACTATTCAATTCACACTCTATTGTGAATTCTACTATTTCTGACTATTTCGATATTTATAATTTATTATTCATTATAAATATTAATTAAATATTCAATATTATTTAATTAAACGATCATTAACTTCTCTAAATCACCAATTATATAATTAAATAAATTAATTATATATCTCTAAAAATGCGGGTCATTACATTCTTCCCCACTTAAAATAATTTCGTCCTCGAAATTGCTAAGTTAGAGGACGACCCTATATATATTGGAATTTCTAAGGTTTGTTTACCCCTAATTTCTAATTTCAACTGAACCAATTAACATTGACTAATTTATTTATTCATTCCGACTAACTAAAATTTTCAAAAATTCTGAAAATTTTCTAACACTTTAAATTTTCGGAAAATTTCGCCAGCACCTCCTTTGTACTGATCAATAGCTCAAACTCCAACTCGCCTCTCTAGGCCTTCTTCAACCCAAAAGAAAATCAAACAGCCAAGCGGCTTGCCAATTCGGCTCATAAATCTCATATCCATATATAATATAAACTGGTACCTTTTTGTCGGGCATATCAACTCTATCACTTCCATATGCTATCAACTCAGCATATACCAGTGTTATCTCAATTGAATTCCAATCAGTTCATATCGTCAAACCAAATCATTTGCTTATTCTCAAGTTGAATCCCATTATCAATCTCAAGTTTCATTCTTGATTTTCTAATTCTAAGTCCAGCTAAATTTCAAATTCTTAACTCATCAACTTAATCCCATTTCAGATTATTCTCTTATCACCCCAGTTTTCACTTAACTTAACAAGTTAAAGTTAAATTCTAGAATTTAAATTCCTGGCCTTTTATTTCAAGTCAATTTGAAATCATAATACCAATTCAAAACATTTGAATTCTCAAAAACTTATTTTCGCAAAACAGATTTGAAAATAAAATCTTAGGTAGTAATCCGTCACTTACAACTCGAAAATCACACTGATGATGTGTACACCATCATCAGAATTATTTTCCAGCGATCAAAGTGAGTTCAATACTATATCTTTTTTCAAAACTCAAACTTAAACACTTCAATCTTGAGTCAGTTCAAAATATCCTTATTAAAACAAATTTAAAACCTCCTAGGATTTTAAAATTCACCTATATCTAATCCAGATTCAATTACAAACACTTATATGAATTTCCAGTTTTTAATTTCAATTCTGACTTTCATTTCAGATTTAATTCACTTCGTAATACTTATACGAAATTTGGTTGGTTATTTTCATAACCGTTTCACTTTTATAATCTTACTCGATTATAAAAACTACCAACACATTATAATATTTCCAATATACATGCTTCGGGTAAAATTATTTCATTTACCCTCTTTTCAAAATATACCGTGTCCACCCATCGTATTCGAGTGTTTATAAACTCCTACCGATACAGTGGATCAAACTGATCGATCAGAACTCATAAACAACTCAGCCAATGAATCTCCACAATATAAAACCATTTTTATATCAAATACAAATACGCACTCGTATATATACACTCAAACTCAATCTAGGGTATTACTAACCCTATCTCTACCGAGTCACGCCACAGAGCCAAGGTAATTCTAAACTTAAGCTCTGATACCAACTGTAACGACCCGGATTTTGAGCGGCTTTGGTTATCGACGTAAGCACGACGTCGATAACCAAACCATCGAAAAATCCCGGTAATTAATGAAAGAAATTAGAAGGTGAGGATAGATAAGGTAGAACTAATAGAATAGAAGAAGAAGAAGAAGAACACAACATCAGAGTAACACGAACCTCACAGCGGAACGAATAACATATAATAGATAACATAACTTTGAAATATAACAGTTATGTATACAATAGCACTTATCAGAGTACAACACTTACAACACAGCGGAAATAACAATAACTATATGATCTTGAAGCCTCCTGCTCCACGCTCTTCCAGTATATCTGTAAATTCCTGACTACTTGACTGCCCGTACAAAATTAGGCACCCAAGAGTTTAGGGAAAACAAAACAAATAAACTCCGGGTCAGTCATGGGACTGGTATGAGTAAAACAGTTTAAACAGGTATATGAACAAGTAAACGATATCTCATAAGACCACGCCGCAGAACGGAACGGGTTTTTCCCTTATGAGAATCCAAAATATCTTTATATCAAAAACCTTTTGATATTATAATAATGTCTATGTACAAATAGATATCAACTAGCAGAAACGCTTTCATCTCACGTTCTACATATATAGTATACAATCAAAATCGCAAGCATGTATTGGATAATGGATTTCCAACTATGACAAGGTATGGAACCACCTTCCGATCAGTGTACTCTAGAAACGATACACTGGAGTTCAACAAGAACATCTTGTAACTCAGCCACACATGACTGACCACTCATTTCGCTTGAGTGTATCGAATGTACATCACCAACGGTTGGGATCAGCAACCGTTCCCGTATATATATGGGACAGCATTGATAGATTTAAGAAACAAATGAATATTCACTAGATAGGTGATTATACACCCTACTTCGGTGCGACCGACTTAGCCATGCTGCCTGCCCGATTTCTGTCATTTATCGGTTGATGAGGCTAGAAGCTACGCTTTATCATCACATCAGATTCACTTCGAATGCCACATTGTCAGATCCATCGAAAATCACTAATTGACGTCTACAACAATACATTACGTGTCAGCTAAAAGAAGTTTCCTTCTCCGCTTCCACTCTTGGTACAGTTGAAGAAATCAATGTACGTGACCTTTCTGGAAATACTATGTCAGACATCCATCTTCATTCACTTAGAAATGTCACATCATCATACCCGCCAAATCACAAATTGACTTATCCAAAAATAACACGGGTATACAGCTAAGAGAAACGAATTCCTCCGCCACCAAACGTGAATACGTTTGAACAGATCAACTTACGCGATCCATTGGATATACTCTGTCAGACCTTCGTCCATACAAGTTGTCCTGGGACTGGACAAACCGAAGGCATTATTCTGTAAATAGGATAGCCCTTGCATTTTACTCCGTCTTCAATTATCTTTGGCATATATGATTCGCGACGCTTATGCCAATACAGAGTGGTTCTTTGGATAATAATCCAACCGGTCTCTCCATATTAACAACGTTAAAATGGTCAAAACTTCGATAGTCGGTGAGTTAACTATCAAAGAAAAACAAGTGTGCAAACAACGATATTATTTCTAGATGGAAATTATATCAATCAATCATCATTCAACATTTATCTCTTTAGTTCATTACTATACTTATCTCCTGTTTCCCTATATTCTAAATTCTTATTTTTCTTTTATCAGAAAACATTTCTGATTCTCGTTTGGAAGACATTTCCAAAACTCCTTTACGATCCAAACCTTACCATTTCTAAGTTAAGAAGGAAGTCACTCGAGTTGGGGTATAATTACCTCTCAGACCTTAACTGAACAACGTTATAACTTCAAAATGGTCAAAGTTTATCTTTTAATCTTTAACAACTTCTTTACGCCTTTCTCGGATCCAATTTTACTAGTCCACTTCTATATTTAAAACATTGGTTATAACGATAACGTTATAATCCCTCCTTTCGAATTATCTAACTTTAATTATAATTTCTATTCTTATTAGTGAATAATTAACCTAATACTTATTTATTTATAAATAAATAAATCTCTATTTAAACACTGGAAAGTATAAGTACTTTCCCGAATTCGATATAATCGAATTTGCCGATTAACTCTCTTCGAGAAATCTCTATTTGATTAACTCTTCTTCGAATAACCTATGTTCGATTAACTTCATCTCGAATAAACGATATTCGATAATCTCTCTTCGAATAACTAATATTCGATAACTCTTTCTTTTCAAATATCTCATATTTGAAAATCTCACTTCGATTAAACTATAATCGATAACTCCCTTCGATGAAACTAACATCGATAACTCCTTTCGATGAAACTAACATCGATAACTCCTTTCGATGAAACTAACATCGATAACTTCTTTCGATGAAACTAACATCGATAACTTCTTTAACTCGACGAACTTAACTCGACTAACTTAACTTGACTCGACTAACTTAACTAACTTAACTCGACTTACTTGGTTTGACCAATTTGATTCGATTAACTAGGCTCGACTAACTTGGTCGAACCACCCGATCAACTCAACTTATTTAACTTAACTTATTTCTTAACTCGATTAACTCCTATCGAATAACTAATATTCGATTTAAACTCCATTCGCTTGACTCTAGATCGCAGCGATCACAATGGTTACGCCTGACTCCCTCAGGAAACATCCGACCGCCGTAGGCTATTTACAACCCTACGAATTACGCTAGCAGTCGTACGAGATGGCAACTTATCATGAATACTATGTTTGACTAACTCTGTCTCAAATAACTATATTTGATTAACTCTAGCTCGTTTTAACTCTAATCGATTGACTCTAACTAATTTACTCCAACTGGTTAACTCTAACTGATTAACTCTAACTGGTTAACTCTAACTGGTTAACTCTAACTGATTAACTCTAACTGGTTAACTCTAACTGGTTAACTCTAACTGATTAACTCTAACTGGTTAACTCTAACTGGTTAACTCTATTTGACTAACTCGACTTGACTAACCCCTTTCGAATACCATATTCATTTTACTAACTTTCGAATACCATATTCGATTAACTAACTTCGAATACCATATTCGATTAACTAACTTCGAATGTCTATATTCGATTAACTAACTTCGAATGTCTATATTCGATTAAATAACTTCGAATGTCTATATTCGATTAACTAACTTCGAATACCATATTCGATTAACTAATTTCGAATACCATATTCGATTTCTCCTTTCGAATACCATATTCGATTTCTCCTTTCGAATGTCTATATTCGATTAACTATCTTCGAATACCATATTCGATTAACTCCTTTCGAATGTCTATATTCGATTAACTGTCTTCGAATACCATATTCGATTAACTATTCACTTTATAAAGATTTCCTTTTTAACAACGTTTTATTCATTTGAAAAGATTTATTTTTAAATAACGGTTCTACACTTTAAAAATGATTTCCTTTTTATAATGTTCCCTTTCCAATTCTATTTGTAAATGGTTTACAAATATTTCCTTTTCAAATTTATTCTTGAAATATTCTAACTCCTTAAATTCCCGGGAAAATTCGCCATAACCTCCTTTGTATCGGGAGCATCGGGAAAATCCCCAAACTCGCCACACAGGCTTTTCTATTCAAAAAGAAATGTTTTGAATTTATTTCCTTTTCAAATATCTCCTATTTATAAATATTCCAATTTATAAACATTCTATTTTCAATATCACTTTGAAAAATCTCCTTTATCTACATTCCGCTATGTCATGGTATTCAATCATATCTAATCACGATGTTCAATATCGTCCATACACACACAATCAACAACAGGTTATAATTCACATCATATATCAAAATATATGAAAAAACAATAAAATAACTGTTGAGGAATCCAGTCGGATTCCTCCAACCTGTTTCCCTGCATCCACAGATGTTAGACAATATAGATAACATCTCTTTCAGTTCCATATGATATATTCTGTTAAACAGAATCAATATAGAAATTTAACTAACTTACTAGCAGTTCAATCAAACAATCAACACACAGTCAAACAGACAATTTTAACAGTTCTAACAATACAACGTGAAATTATAAACTGTTCAGAGTTGGTGAGTTTTACTCACATTTGCAGTTCATCGCTAAAGAACGATAAACTGTTATTTGATTTGAATCAAACAGTTTATTTCGCCATAAATTCAAACTAGCTCAAATCCACTTCCAGTCAGTTCCATGGCATAGCCACCGTCCATACGATCCTGTTGGATCTTGTTTCGCTGGATTTCGTTCACGTATGACCAAGTTATTGCTTTTACAAGAATATACATATTTAAATTAAAAATAAACTTATAATTTGATTTTCTAATGGGCCTCACCTTACAAACTTGGCCCAACTTCCACCGAATACTCAGACCCGCAATATATCCTTCTTCATCATTACTTCGACCTCCAGATATTTCCTCCACCATGGTTCCTCGTTTAAACCTCCACCGCACCATCAAATACACAACCGAATTCAACAATACTCCCACCAATGACTTTCTCTTCGATCCCTCTAGCACTCCATACCCAAACAGACAAACTCGAGCTCGAAACCATGGTCGCGACATCGACCTAACTTCCGCACAACAGTGAAAAGGTGCGACAGTTTCCCTCCTGGAAATGCATCGTACTTTGCCAAAACGTTTGCCTCGATCCCAGGGACTTCACGCTCCCTTTACTTAGCTTCCGTTCATCACCTATCTCCGGCGCGACTCAACACTAGCTTGTTCATACCACGCTGGCATTTCTGCCGTACCCAAAGCCGACATCGAACTCCAGAAAAATCACACTGCGTTGAAGAGGAACTCAATCCAAACTCAAACATTCGCTCCCATGATTTTAGAGAATTGATTTCTTTTTCTTTGATTTTTCTTAACTCACGAAATGTTGCTGTAAAAAGGAAACAGCGGCGCAAGCTTTTGGGTTGACTGAGAATTAGGTTTAAAGGTTAAGGTGGTGTATTTATAGACAATTTTGATATTTTTCCAAGGATTATTTTGTTACTTTTTATTCGAATGCTATTTGTATATGTTGTTTAAAAATCCCTGTGGTCACATACTATGACCAAAAATCACGAAACTTCATTTCTAACAACTATTTAACATTGCGGATCCAACAAAACCGGTTTCGTCGAATTCCGACTTCGTTTGCAAAACCGGCTATTTTTAACGCTCTAAATAGCCTATTTAAATATATAAATATATTTAAATATTATTAAATATAAATAAATTATATTATCGTATATCTTCACATATGATATCGTACAGCTCTAGAATATCATATCAGAATTTATAGTTTGATATTTCAGATTTTAGATTTATCGATATTCAGTTTATATCGAAAATCCTTTTATAACGTATATAAAGCGTCGCAAATTATAAAGGAAATCCACAGCGACTTTTTTGAAATTTAATTTGGACGTGAATCAAAATCTACACGACGAAATCCCAATTTTTCTCTTCCACCAGAGAGATATACTCCACCAGCTCCACACATTTCTTGTTTCACAGAAATCTGGCTTAAAACGAATCCTGTACATTCAGTTGAAGATCACATCGCCAATTTACGAACTACAGCGCCATTTCAAGCTCGATTTTAATTATATTATAACTATACGTTCAAACTGTCGTCGATTCAATATATTCGTTATTATATTTCGAATCGAAACTCAACCACATCTCGTATACTATTCAATTCACACTCTATTGTGAATTCTACTATTTCTGACTATTTCGATATTTATAATTTATTATTCATTATAAATATTAATTAAATATTCAATATTATTTAATTAAACGATCATTAACTTCTCTAAATCACCAATTATATAATTAAATAAATTAATTATATATCTCTAAAAATGCGGGTCATTACAAATTAGAATTTTTTCCAACTATAAATAAAAGATATTTTCTAAGTATAGAAAATAAAAGAAGGTGATACCTGAGAAATGTTTTCCAAATAACGTAAGAGGCCAAGATGATTGTTGAAAATATCGTGTTAACAAATATTGATGAGGAAATGGAGATGTGATTTAATTAATGAAATATTAATTTAGGGGCTCAGTGAGTGTTTGTTGCTTTGGGTGAATGTTAGTTTTTCTACGATAGTTAAATAACCGGTTATCAAAGCATTTGCCAATATCGTTGTCAATATGGAGAGACCAGTTGGATTATTATTCGAGAACCACTCCATATTGGCAGTAGCATTGCGATCAGATTATATGAAGACAAATCGAAGACGAAGTAAAGTGCAAGGGCTTTTTCCATTAATCCTAGGTAGAAATTGCCTAAGATGGATTAATGGAAATTGTGTCTTTGGTTTCTTTCAATCCTAGAGCAAACGTGTATGTACGAATGTATGACAGAGTATTTCCAATGATCGCATAAGCTAGTCTGTACAAATATATATGGTGGCATATAATTTATTCTCTTAACATAATATCCATAATATATTTATACAAATCAATTAGTGATTAACGGATCTGACAATGTGGCATTCAAAGAGATTGTGCTATCAATGAATGGTAATTAATCATAGCCTCAAACATCAACAACTGGGAAATGACAAAAATCGGGCAGGCAACATGGCTAAGTGGGTAGCTCCTAATTAGTGTGTATCATCACCTATCTAAAGAAATTCATTTCATTCTTTATTCTATTCGATGTTGTCCCATTACAAAAAACAATTGTTGATCCCAGTCGTTGGTGATATACATTCGATACACTCAAGCAAAATGAGTGGTCGGTCATGTGTGACTGGGTTACAAGATGTTCTTGTTGAACCCAGTATATTCCTCTCTAGAGATACACTATCGGAAGGTGGTTCCATACCTTGTCATAGTTGGGAATCCATTATCCAATAAGTGCTCGCGGTTTTGATTGTATACTATGTATGTAGAGCGTGAGATGCTAGCGTTCAGCTAAATGATTATTTAGTTGTGGTTGATAGACACTATTATAATGTCAAAGGAGTTTTGATATAAAGATTGTCGTTTCTCTCAAAAGGATTTTTGAAAGTTAAATCAAGATTTTTGGATTCTCATAAGGGAAAAACCTATTTCGTGTTATACGACGTGGTCTTATGAGATATCGTTTATTTTTTCAATTTTTTTAAATTATTTACTCATATCAGTCCCATGACTGACCTAGAATTTATTTTTATTTGTTTTACCCTAAAATCTTGGGTGCCCAAATTTGTACGGGCAGTCAAGTAGTTCAGGTGTTACAGATACTCGGAGGAGCTTGGAGCAGGAGGCTACAACGTTATATAGTATTGTTATTTCCGTTATGTTGTACTCTGATAATTATATGTTATATAGTTAAATTTTTCTATTTAGTTATGATATATTATATTTTGTTCCGTTGCGATGTGAGATTCTGTGTTGTTTTTATGTTCTTCTTCTATCTTTTTCTTCTTTATTTTAATAATGATTCATATTTTCATGGCATTTGGGTTGGACGTGTGTTGTATTCAGTCAACTCAAATAGTACAGATTTTCGATTCGTTATAGTTTGTATCAGAGCTTAGGTTGAGCGAATACCTAGGCTTTGGTGGGATTATGCTCATTAGAGATAGGGTTAGTAGTACCCAAGAATGAGTAACGTGTATATATACGAGAGTGCATATTTGTTAATTGATAAAAATAATTATTTACATTGTGTCGGCTAGTCAGTTGAGTGGTTCATGAATTCTTATCAAATCGTGGGATGCCACAAAGTCGATAGGAATTTCTAAATACTTGAAAAGAGAAATTTGACATGATATTTTTTTAAGTAGGTAAATAAAATAATTTTACCAAAAATTTTATTTTGATATAGAAGGAATAACTTTCTTAAATTATTAAAATATATGGATGTTGAATGATATTATTATAATCAAATGAGATTATAAAATTCAAATGGTTATATATAACCAAACAAAATTTGTATATGAATGAGTTATACAAATATTTGAGTTAAAATTTAATTCAAACCAGAATCTGCAATTTTAAATAACGGATGTTTAGAAAAATATTTTCCAAAGTATATTAAAATAATATAGTTTTGTTCTGCAAGGATTTTTGAATAAAAATCATTTTGAATAGATTTTGAAATTGTTAAAGCACTGAACTCACTTCAGTGGCTGGAAAAAATAATATGGTGACTGCAGCATCGTCAGTATTCATTTTCGAGTTTCAAAGTGATGGATTACTAACTTAGAAAAGTTTTTGATGGAAATTTGTTTGAAGGAAAACAAGTTGGTTTGAAAATTCAAATGATTTGAATTTGAGATGGAAATAAATATATGTATATATTTATGTAATTTCAAAAGGATTTGGAATGAAAATCTGAGGATTTGAATTCTGGAATTTAAATTTAACTTAAGAAAGTTAAATAGTTCGAAGTGAATTGATTAAAATCAATTTCAATGCATATGAATTGGCTGTGAATATACCAGTTGTAAATCATTCAGATTAAATGAATGTGAGTATATATGATATGCAATATGAATGAAACCAAAAGTTTTGGTAGAAGTAATATTAAAGAAGTATGAAATGTTGAGTTTCAACATAAGTGGGTTTATAAAAAGTAAATGGGTTTTTAGCATTTTTCCTACCTTAGTAATTTCTGGGACGAAATTCTTTTAAGGTGGGAAGAATGCGACGACTCAGATTTTTGGTTGATTTACTTTAATATTTTATATGGTTTTGAATATTGAGTTGATAATATAAATCAATTTTTATATTGAGTTATCGATTTAATAATCGAAACAAGATTTAACTTCGAGTGTATTGAATTAGCGTAATATGAAATATTATTGAATTCGAAGTTAAAACTAAATCAAAAAGATTTACGTGATAAATTTAAATTCTATTTGAATATATAAATGATATATTATCAAGGAATTAATTATTTTGAATTTAATTTATACCGATTTAAATTGATCTCTTCACCATACGATTGAACGGAGCTTCGAATCTTGTTCTAGTGTGTTCAGAATAGTGGTACAACCGTAGAAACGTTGGTTGTTGCACTCGAATTGGAGTTCGGAACTATGAATATATTATTATAAAACTGAACGAATAAGATCGAACTCAAATCGCAGTTAAATCAAAATCAAATCGTATTTAATAACAATATACTTAAGCCTATACCTATAGTGTACCTTATGAGGACCTAATTACTCGGTTCCTAAGTGATCTTCTTTTTATAAATCGCACACACTCCTCCCTAAATTTCCTTTTCGTTTCTTTCATTGCTAGGAAAATTGAAATCCATGCCGCCCTTCTTAAAATAAAGGAGAAATCTAAGCCCAAAGCTTGCTCAAAAATGCCCTTTCCTTTTATTAAAACCACAATCCCTTCTACCTTACTTTCTTGCTTCAGAACTGTAAATCAAAATTGAAATTTCATTTTTCCCTTTCCAAATCTTCCCGTTCTCTTTTAAAACCAAAAATGGAATTTGAAAATTCAATAGTCGTGAGTTCCTTGAGGCTCGAAGATGGACCGGAGCGCTCATGTGTGAGGGTTGCGATGATGGGTTTATCGTGAGTAGCTGTGAAGTTTGCAGAGGGGATTGTGACTTGGCTAAGGGGTGCGAAGAGAGGTGTGAATCATTATGGTTTCACGAGAGCATAGATCTAGTGTGTGTGCGCGATGGGAAAGGACACTGTGATTTGGAGGAGACCGATGGTTGAAGGGTCGACATTGGTTTTGGAGAGGCTGATATGGTGTGATGCATTGATGGAAGAAGTAGCGATGAATTTAGGAACTCAACAGTAGGATGATTGGTAGGTTTGGCGAAATTTGGAAATGGTGGATGTCCAGCATGACCAGAAATGATCTGGTGATGGAATTAGTGCTTGTTACTATGTATATGGGGAAGGGCGTGATGAATTTGGAAAAAGGTATGATTTTTTTTTTGGTTAGAGTAGGATGTTAGCATTTGTGTATGGGCTTGTAAGATGATACAGTGGATTTTGGGCTTGAAAATTTTGAGGTTGATATTTGAGAAGTTGGGAGAGAGGAGTGTTGTGTGTATATAGATTGAGGAAGGAGGAATTTACATCAAATTAAGGTAACTAAATTTTTTTTTTTTTAGTTAATAAATTAGTATAATTAAATTCATGAAAATAAAAATGCGATATCTTATTTACTTTAGATCCGTTCGAACATCATAAGTCGTGTCAGACTCATATGGATTTGGCCTTCACGATGGAATACAATCGGATAATTTGGGAAACTTTGGAATATATCATAATCCGCATGGGAATTTTAATTTAAATCGAATACCATTCGATTTAAATTAAAACTGTCTCGAATCTGAAAGGAAAATTCGATGAGTAAACTCACTTTCTTGTTCGTTTATAATTTTATTATAAACGAATTTTTATTTTAAATAATTTTTATATGATGTTTATAGGTTGTTTGTATGCGTTGAAATGTTACTGTGGCTATTATATATTAAGTATATTAGTTATTTAGGCTGGTGGTAGTGGTTATATATATATATATATATATATATATATATATATTGGTGGTTGGATATTTCCCCGGTACCGTTAGCGGATTCCCGCAGTATCAATAGCAGATGACCCTATGCACCCCACAATATGATAGTGGATGACCTTCTATATCGTGATATCTTTCCTCGAAGCAGGATGGGTGTTATTTATGTTGGCTTACAGATGTGGATGTAGGGAAACAAATTTGAGGAATCCAATTGGATTCCTCAAAAATATTATTATTTGTCTATTTTCATATATATACTTATATATGATGTGTTAGGAAACCTGTGATTGATAGTTGAGTGTTTTGGTTATTTAAATATCACTGGGCCTGAATGTTGACTTATAAAAATGTCATGAAAGGGATTTTGAGATTTAAAAGGGGAAATCTATTTTTTTTTTCAAAAATAGAATTTGTATTTCGAATGGTCTATAGAAATATTAACTTGTTTGAATATATAAAACAAGTATTGAATTTATAAACGATGTTTATAAATTAAATAATGCAGGGAATTGAAGTGAATTTATAAATAGTTTTCATAAATGAAATGAGAAAAACTATCATTTGGATTATTTCGGAAATCTAAATTCAATGTGAATTTAAAAAGGTAATTGAGATTGGTTTCAAAAAGAAACGATGAAATATATTCTGATGTTCAGAATGTAAAGTGAATTAAATAAATCTGTATGGATTTATGATTTGAGTTCGATTAGATCGAATTTAATTAAATAAGATAATTTTAGAAAAATATTAGGATTGTATTAAATAAAAGTTTAAATTTAAATGTGAAAATAGATTCCTTTATATATATATATATATATATATATATATGTATATAAGCTATAATTAATAAAATATACCAGAATAGGAATTGGGTTTCAAGTAGATTTAAAATTGAACTTTTTTTAATGTATAAAACAAGGAAATTAAATTTGTAAACGATGTTTATAAAATAAGTGAGATAAATTATCATTAGATAATTTAGAAGTTTAATTCAAGTATGAATTTAAAAATGAACTGGAAATTGTTTCAAAAAGGGGATGACGGATGTTATTCCGGGATTCGGAATATAAACGGAATTGAGATAAATCTAAGAATTTATAATTAGAATTCGATTATATCAAATTTTATAAATAATTTATTTATAAAGGGAATTGAAATTTAATATAGCAAATTGAGTTATAAATAAATTTATAACCAAATAATGAAAAATCAACAATTAGAGATAATCGGAAATATTAAGTTGAATTGGGAAAATTAGTTTAATATATATTAAAATATATTAGAATGGAGTTGAAATTTATTTATAAATGAAGTTTAAACATTTATGTTTAAATATAATCAAAAACGAACTCGTCGCAGCATGGTAGTTCGTAATTTAGCGTTTCGAACATCAATTGAGTATATAGAACTCAATTTAAGTCGGAATTCCTTGAAATAAGAATCGTCAGGACCGATTGTATAATAATTTTCTAATGGAAGGGAAAAATCAGGATTTCATCTTATAGATTTTTAGTTATATCAAAATTAGATTTCCAGAAAAACAGCGCCATAATCGTTTAAAAACCATAACATTTTATTTAAAATTAATATAAGGATTTTAATTAAATAAAATCCTAATTTCCATTTGAAAAATCCATATTTGAGTTACAAAATAAATGTGAACCCAAGTGAAGTAAATGAAATGATTTTTGAAACGGAAATCAGATTTTTAATTGTTAAATAGAGATAACTAATTTAAAGAATAATTAGTTAATGGAATTTTGAAATCGAAAATGGCCTTTGCATAAATCAGTTGGATTTGTAGATTTATATTTGAAATCCAATATGAAACTTGAATTAAAAATGGAATTTGATTGGTTTATAAGCAAGAAATAGGCCAAAGAGCCAATTAAATAATAAATTGGGGAATTGAGTTAAAAATGATCGAATTAAGTTGAAGTGAATTGGGAATGGACGTTTATATATGGAATAGGTATGAAATGAAGAGAATGAAGATTATAATTCGAGTACCCGACAAAAAGGTACACATTTAAATTCCATATGAGTTTTTATGCGCCGAATCGGCAAGCCGCTTGGCTTTTTGATTTTCTTTTTGAATGGAAATGGCCTATAGAGGCGAGTTGATGTTTGAGCTATTAACCGATACAAAGGAGGTGCTGGCGAATTTTTCTGGAAATTTAAGGAGTTAGAATATTTTTAAGAAATTTTGATAACTAGAAATTTATATATCGATATATATAGAATTCAATAAGGAAACAAACTTAAAATATAATATTATAAACAAAAGGAAATCTATAATTTAAATCTGGTAAAAATACAAAGAGAAACATATACACGTTTTAAAAATGAATAATTGGTTTTTAGGGTGTTGATTATTCGAGGCAAGCAGTCTTGTCCGTTTTGAAGTTAAGAATATTATTTGGTCAAGGTCTGAGAGGTAGTTACACCCCAACTTGATTGATTTCATTTTTGACTGATGAGTAGCAAGATTCAGTCTTGAAAATCAATGTTTGAAAGAGATTTAGTTGAATACAATATTTTGGGTTGTTGTAACGATGTTTTACACAACATCTATTTTAACCCAAATAATAGTAAGTTGGAAATATAAAAATAAATATTTCCTATGTCAAAAAATGAACGGTCGTAAAAGAGATAAGTAATTGGAATCTTTTCCAATTATAAATAAAAGATATTTTCTAAGTATAGAAAATAAAAGAAGGTGATATATGAGAAATGTTTTCCAAATAACGTAAGAGGCCAAGATGATTGTTGAAATTATCGGGTTAACAAATATCGATAAGGAAATGGAGAAGTGATTTAATTAATGAAATATTAATTTAGGGGCTCAGTGAGTGTTTGTTGCTTTGGGTGAATGTTTGTTTTTCTTCGATAGTTAAATAACCGACTATCGAAGTATTTGCCAGTATCGTTGTCAATATGGAGAGACCGATTAGATTATTATTCGAGAACCACTCCGTATTGGCAGTAGCGTTGCGAATCAGATTATATGAAGAAAAATCAAAGACGAAGTAAAGTGTAAGTGATTTTTCCTTTAATCCTAGGTAGGAATTTCCTAAGATGGATTAATGGGATTGTGCCTTCGGTTTCGTTCGATCTCAGAACGAACGTGTATGGACGAATGTTTGACAGAGTATTTCCAATGATTGCATAAGTTGGTCTATACAAATATATATGGTGGCATAGAATTTATTCTCTTAGCATAATATCTAGAATATATATGTGCAAATCAATTAGTGATTAACGGATCTGACAGTGTGGCATTTAAAATGATTGTGCTATCAATGAATGTTAAGTAATCGTAGCCACAGGCCTTAACAATCGGGAAATGACAAAATTTGGGCCGGCAACACGGCTAAGTGGGTAGCTTCCAATTACGGTGTATCATCACCTATCTAGAGAAATTCATTTCATTCTTTATTCTATTCAATGTTGCCCCATTTAGGAAGACGGTTGTTGATTCCAATCGTTGTAGATATACATTTGATACACTCAAGCGAAATGGGTGGTCGGTCATGTGTGGCCGGATTACAAGATGTTCTTGTTGAACTCGGTGTATTCCTCCCTAGAGATACACTATCGGAAGATGGTTCCATACCTTGTCATAGTTGGAAATCCAATATCCACTTGCGGTTTTGATTGTATACTATGTATGTAGAGCGTGAGATGCAAGCGTTCTACTAAATGATTATTTAGTTATGCTTGATAGACACTATTACAATATCAAAAGAATTTTGATATAACGATTATCGTTTCTTTCAAAAGGATTTTTTAAAGTTAAATCAAGTGTTTTGGATTCTCATAAGAGTAAACCCCGTTTTGTGTTATACGGCGTGGTCTTATGAGATATCGTTTATTTTCTCAAACTGTTTTAAATTGTTTACTCATGCCAATGACCCAGAGTTTATTTTGTTTTGTAGTACCCCAAACTCTTGGGTGCCCAAATTTGTACGGGAAGTCAAGTAGTTTAGATGTTACAGATACTTGGAGGAGCTTGGAGCAGGAGGCTTCAGCTTTATATAGTATTGTTATTTCCTCTGTGTTGTACTCAGGTAATTGCATGTTATACAGTTAAAATTTTGTATTTCAAAAGTTATGATTTATTATATTTTGTTCCATTACGATGTGAGATTCTGTGTTGTTTTTTCTGTTCTTCTTCTACCTTTTTCTTCTTTATTTTCATAATGATTCATATTTTTGCGCAATTTGGGTTGGACGTGTGTTGTATTCAGTCAACCTAGATAGTATTGATTTTTGGTTCGTTACAATGTCTATCAAAAAAATACTCTCTATCATGGAGTTTATCTTACCAGTATCTTTAAGTATTTTAGTGTGGATCTCAAAGGAGAAGAATTTGTGCCAAGGTTTTTAACCCGGGAAATATTGTAGCGACCCAAAAATGGGCGCCCTTCGAATCGACCATAAACCGCACAAATCTGATCCGAAATACAGAAATCCTCGAACTGTTATGGGAATACAATGCATCAGGAATAGAACATAAAAGAAACATTTGATTGATTTTACAACAATTTTACATCAGAGTACAAGAATATATCAGAGTACATAATAAATAATATAGTGGAAAATAACCTCATAGATTTAAATTACAATATAGCGGAAGCATAAATATATATAGCGGGAGACTGCAAATAATCCAGAGCATAGCTCCAGCCAAAATCCAGGATTATGTCTAAAATTATGTGCAAACCAAAACTACTAGCTGCCTATGTGGAAAATGTGGGCACCCAAAGTTTAGGTGGGAAACAATAAACTCTGAGTCAGTCATGGGACTGGTGTGAGAACTAAAAACGATTATTATACTTTATTTTAAAAGTTGTGTAAATCACGGGACCATGCCGTATAACATGGAACGGGTTTCGTCCACATGAATACCAATCATAAACTAATCGCAATGATTTTGAAAAATGAAGCTATTATAAGACTCAATCCCATCACACAATGCAACGCAAATAGGAGGATAGAGTTTTACCCTATAAAAACTAAAAATGCTTTATGTGCAATATCCTCTTTTATTATCAGTAGTGCATAGTGTAAAAATCATCTACACAAATAAATATATCAATCATAGCAGACGTAGTGTACTACGACTACATACATAGGTTACAGTTAAAATCGCGGAGGTTCGTATTGGAAATTTGGTTCCATCAATGACTGAGGCCTTCTTGGCACCGCTAATGGGTGTCCCAACCTTTCGGATCACTAGATCAGGGTGTCCAGGATCAAGTACGTCTAACCCGCTAATCATCACCTTTATCGGGGTGAATCTGGATCCTTCATTCTCAGTGGAGTCACCTTTTTCAGGCTCCCAGATCCCTTGGATCCTTCATGCTACAGTGGAGTCTACGAGGATCCCAGATCCCTTCTCTGGACCTTAGATACACAATGGTTACACCTGGATCCCTCAGGATATATCCGTACTTTTTTTCTGATTCCAACTTGTCGTTTATTATCCAGCATCAATCATTCACGGGTTGTGAAGCTCGTCGAAGTCACATCTCGACACACAAAGCTATAGTATATCAGCCATGCTTTGTTCATCATCCACAAAGCTCTGCTTTTCAACAAGAAGCTTTGATCACTGCATCTTAGCATGCCATATTGTCAATCGTACCATATCATTGATGTCTACCAATATATAACCTCTAAGCTCGTAGGTCAACATAAAATACAATGTCAAACATACAATCCATTTGTAAGTCTGTTCTAGGTCTAAACGAAACCGAAAACACCTTACTCCTCGTCCCATATGTCCAATACAGGAGAGAGGCTCTCGCATATCTGGTCGATCTCCAAGTATGTATGTATGACCACCACTATAACCTCGTCTTGGGTTTTACACCCCAATCGAGACATTAGCAATAGTCCAAACGATGTGAAGATCTCCAGTCTTCAACCACCATCTTCAATATCTTCGACTTGTAATCGTCGTATCAGTTATTCAGAATGGGTTAAACCTGGTCTTTCTAAATAACTATCACATCTTTCAAATCAAGTGATATATAAACATATCATAAATCTCACATTAATCCAGAATATTCTTTTATTCAAATATTCTTATTATTGGGAATGGCTCCCATCAATCTTATCAAAAATTATCACTTTTAAGCTTATTGTTTAATCCATATCTCGGAAATCATTTCAAAAGATTTTATTTTATCTTTTCACCACTTAAACAAAATTAAAGTTTACAAACTAGTCAGGATTATCGAGCCTTACTAAAGTAATCATTCATTTTATTATCCCTATCCCAACCTATTCATCCCATGAAGAAATACTAGTAGTACTCCATATTTAACACTCATAGTGCTATTGGTAAATTTGATTACCATTTAACGTTCTAATTTAAGATTTAACTATCGCATGGAGTAAATGTAGCAACCCAAGGATTTTCGATCCTGAAAATCGACATGAAACAATATATCGACTAATCAGGCATCAGAAATACCAGATCATTAGTAGAAAGAAGTTAGAGGTGCGAAATATAAAGAAAGAAAATTAGAATGAAGAAGAACACAACAAAACAGAATCAGAGTAAACATGAATCTCACAGCGGATCGAGTAAAATATATTATATAACATAACTATGAAATACAAACTTGTAACAGTGCAACGTCCCAGATTTTTCGGCTATTTAAGTTTGAATCTTTAAATATGTTTTATACGTTATATTGGAAATAGAATGGATTATATATCAAATTTATTTAATAAAATTGAGTTTGAAAATAGATATTTTACAAATTAATTAAGACGAGCTCAAAACGTCATGGTAGTTCGTAATTTTCGATTGGAACTTTAATTGAATATACAGGATCCGATATAAGTCAAAATTCTGTGAAACAAGAATCGTTTGAATCGATTTGATTATGTTTTTCTAATGAAAGAGAAAAATGGAGATTTTATATTATAGATGGCAAGTTATGTCCAAATCAAATTTTCAAACAGTCGCTATGCAATTTGTTAATAAACAATAACGTTTATTTAATAAATATATAATAAGTTAATGAGTTTTATAAGCAATGAACAGAAATTAACCAAATGGTTGAGGATTGAATTAATTGTTTCAAATAACAATTAATTTCATTTATTTAATTTAATTAGATTGTTAATTAAATTAAAGGAAGTTATGTAAAGTGATAAAAAGAAAGGACTAATGGAATTGGTTAACAGATTAATCTTGTTTTGAGTTGACTATGTCAATTGTTTTAAACCAAGATAGGTTATTAAATAAATTATTATTCACTAGTTATTGTTTTTTGAAAGGAAGATTAACAATTAAGGTTAAAGTAAAAAAACTGATTTTTAAAGATGTTAGAATTGATTATTATTATAATTTTAATAATAATCAAAGTGATAAATCTTGAAATAATTTCTTTTAATGGAAGTTTATGAAGTTATAAAGCATTATGTGTAGTTAAGTGAAATTGTAATGAATTTATATTTAATATGAACCCCCATTAAGAATTCTATTTATCGTATTTCTATAAAAATCTAAATTGGGCAAATTAAAAAGGAAAGTTAAAATGGAATAATGTTATAAGAGACAAAATGAGTTTGAAATGGGATTTGTAATCTAAAGGAAGTAAAAGGGAATCTAAAGGCCTAAAGACGGGAAAATAGAGATGTCTTAAAATTGAGAAAGCGTGATTTTGGAATTGTAAAAGAGTTTTCAAAAGATAGTAAATGGAATTAAAAACCATGTTTAAAATCATATAGTAAATAGAAGTGTTGTGATACTTATTGGAATGAAATTTCATTAATAAACTTCTATCTATTTTGAAGATAAAAATGTTGTCGACTCAAGGTCTGAGAGTTAAATAAAATACCCAAACTTGAACGACTTCAGAATTATCCAAGGGTGATATTAGTTTAGAAACGAAAGTAGTTGAAGGAATTTAAATAATATTTCCATGAAGGATATAAAATGTTATAATTCGTAAAATTTTAAGTTGAGTGACTTGGGAATTAAGAATTGAAAAGCGGTACTCCAAATGTTGGAAGATATAGAAATTTAATTAACAACTGTTTAACCAAAGAGGCCAAGTGATGTTGTATGCTAAACCAATAAATCCACTTTATTTTATTTTATGAATGATAGTTGTTTATTTTGATAGTTAAATCACCGGCTATTAAAACCTGGCCAAATCGAGTGTTGGTACGGAAAGACCGGGATCGAATTTATATTCGAAAACCATTCCGACCAACAAATACGTAAACGTTGATGATGTTAAGAAGATGATCAAGATGGAGCAAATTGAAGACCATGGATCTTCATAAGAGGAAGGATTACTGCCGAATTTCTCTGACTTGCAACCAGAGGTTTTCTGATGTGATTCGGTCGTTGTTGAGATTTTGCGGATTGCAGGGACTACTCACTACTAATACTTTGGATGCAGTAAGAGGGTGCCTTCGGTTCATCCCGTTCCTGGATGACTTGTATGGACGAGTGTCTGACAGAGTATTTCCTTAAAACCACGTATGTTGATTGTTACAAATATATCAAGTTGGTGGCAAAGAAGTGCACTTCTTTTATATCTAGAGTATATTTGTGGACGTCAATTAGTGATTTGACGAATATTACGATGTGGCATTCAAAGTTGGATTTGCTGACTTAATAGGTGGGTAATCGTAGCCTCAAACCTCATCAACCGGGAAATGACAAAAATCGAGCAGGCAGCATGGCCAGGTGGGTCATTCCGTAGCAGGGTATATTATCACCCACTAGAGCAATTCCTTTTTGTCTTCTTAGTCTTTCGCTGCTGCAACTTTTGGGATGGTTGGCTAGCTACCACCGTGGATGATAATACATTTGATACACTCAAGCTAAATGAGTGGTCGATCATATGTGGCCGGGATGCAAGACGTTCTTGTTGAACCCAGTGTATTCCCCTCTAGAGATACACTATCGGAAGGTAGTTCCATACCTTGTCATAGTCGGAATCCAATCTCCAATAAGCGCCCGTTGTTTTTTATTGTAAATATATATGTGGAGCGTGAGATGCAAGCGTCTCGTTGGATTGTTATTTATTTGTATTTAGACACTATTATAATATCAGAATAAGATATAATTTCAAAACTGTTTTGGGTTATAGTAAGGTAAAAACCATCTGTGTTTATGTGTGGACTGGTCTTGCTATTATCTTATTCTTTCAGAAAGGATTTGTTGACTCTAAAATCAAGTTGGATGTTGTTTATAAACTTAGCGAATTTTTTTCTCACTCTGGTTCACCAGACTGATCCAGCGTTTGCAATTCTCGGGTTGTCCCAGGTTTTACATGTTCAGGTTAAGATGTTATGAATTTCAGAGATGAACTGTAGGAGTTCAGACATATGATATTAATTATTTAGTCCGTTGTGTGATGTATATGAGGACAGGCTGTTATAACTGTCCAGATATATTGATGTACTCTGATGATTGTAAGTATTCTTCAAGTTTTTGATAAATATTTATTTCTGTATTATATTTTATTCCGCTGCGATGTGAGACATTGGTGTTGGTTCTTCTTCTAATTCTTCTATTATAATATTTCTTTCTTTTTTTTCTCATCCTCTAATTTCTTATATTGACTATCTGTTGTTTTATGTACCTGAGTTTTGGCAAGTAATCCAGATGTATGTATTATTGTTGGAATTCGAGCATCGAATTCTTCGGGTCATTACAATGGTATCAGAGCTATTGGATTAGTAGTAACCTTGGCTCTATGGCGCAATTCGATAGAGATAGGGTTAGTAACACCCTAGATTGAGTTTGAGTGTATATACAAGGGAGCATATTTGTAGATTTTATACAAAATGTTTTGTACTGTGTTATTTGATCGGTTCGATTTTGAACTGACAATTGACACAATATTGTTTTATAAAAAAGGGTGAATGAAATAATTCTGCCTAAATTATATTTTTATAGAAAAAGGAAATAATTTTCTATAGTATAGTAATATTGGTTGTTTGGTTGTTTTTCTTGATTTGATTGGAACTCAAATAGAATTATGAAATGAAATTGAATTGATTAGGGAGAAATCAGTTAGTCGATTGAATTGAATATGGAAATAAGACTTAACCTGGTTAAGTGAAATTGAATTAACTAAATTTGGATATTGTAATGGCCTGAATTTCCGTACACTTTGGGTCGACTAATAACACCACACGTCCAACCCAAATTGCACAAGAATACGAATCATTAGTAGAAAGAAGTTAGAGGATGAGAAATAGAAAGAAAGAAATATTAGAATAGAAGAAAAACGAAGATCACAAACTCACAGCGGAACGAATAAAATATATTTTTTTAACATAACTTTTGAAATACAAATCGGTAACTGTACATACATTCCATCATCATAGCACAACAGTTATTCCTGGAACAGTCATAAACACCTATTTCCAGATACAACATAGTACACAGTGGAAAATATGATAGTCTATAGCTAACAGGTGAAGCCTCCAGCTTCAAGCTCCTCCAAGTGAATCTGTAAAATCCCGACTACTTGACTGCCCATACAAATTTGGGCACCCAAGAGTTTAGGGAAAACAAAAAAAACTCTGGGTCAGTCATTGGACTGGCGTGAATAAACACCAACCATTTGTTTAACTTTCAAAATACTTTCAAAAAAAATGTAATCGTAAGACCAATCCACACATAAACACGGATGGTTTTTTTTCCTTATGATAACCCAAAACATTTTGATATCAAAATCTGGTGATATTATAATAGTGTCTAAATCAAATAAATAGAATCTAGAGGAATGCTTGCATCTCACGCTCCATATATAATATAAAATCGAAAACCGCAGGACGCTTATTGGACATTCGATTTCCAACATGACAAGTATGGAACCACCTTCCGATAGTGCATCTCTAGAGGTGAATACAATGGGTTCAACAAGAACGTCTTGCAACCCGGCCCACACATGGCTGACCACTCATTTAACTTGAGTGTATCGAGCATATTATCACCAACGGTTGTGATCAGCAACCATTATCGAAGCATACAGCAGCGAATAGAATAAGAAGCAAATGAAATTTCTCTAGATCGGGTGATAATAACCCTAATGGGAATGACCTACATGGTCATGCTGCCTGCCCGATTTTTGTCATTTTCTGGTTGATGAGGCTTGAGGTCACGATTATCTTTCAGCACATCTTGCCATCCTTTACGTTGAATTCCACATTGTCAGACCCACCCATATACGTTGTCCTGGGACTGGACAAACCAAAGGCACTATTCCAGCAATCCATCTTGGGCAATTTCTACCTAGGATTAACAGAGCAGCCCTTGCATTTTACTCCGTTTTCAATCATCTTTAGCATAAGTTGATTCGTAATGTTTATGCCAATACGAAGTGGTTTTCAGATATTAAATCTGATTCTGGTCTCTCCATATTGACAACGGAGGTATAAAGTAAATCAAACTTTGATAGTCGGTGATTTAACTATCAAAGAAACATCTATACAATCAACGGTCCTATTTCCAAATGGAAATTCTATCGATCAAGCATCAAACAATACTGGGCCCTTTTTAAATTAATTTATTATTAAATTATTATTTCCAATTCCTATTTCCCTATTTTTCGTATCATTTCAAAGCTTTATTTTCTCTCTCGATTCTTGGAAAAACTTTACAAATATCCTAATTCCTTCATTCGAGAAAATCTCCCTTATTCCAGTTAGAAAACATTTCTAAATATTCACGAATCCTCATTTTCTATATTCAGAAAATATACCTTATTAATATCAGAAAATATTTCCATATTCCCTTTCTTAATTCCTCGTTAACCAATTCATTTCATCTTCTACGCATAGAAAATATCTCTTATTTTATTTGGGAAACATTCCAAAATCCATTAAATTAATGCAATGTTATAAAACAATATTATTATACTCAAATCATTAATCATTTATTACTAACCAATCTTCATTATCGAACCTTAATCATTTCTCCATCAATCATGAAGTCAATCAAGTTGGGGTATAATTACCTCTCAGACCTTAACTGAACAACATTCTCAACTTTGAAATAGTCAAAGCTCACAACTTCAACAAAACCTCGGTTACGCGACTCTCGGATTCAATCTAAGAATCCACTTCTTTTACAGAAAAATATTGATTATAATGGTAGCGTTATAATCGATGTTTCTAGATATTTGATTTATAAGACATTTATTACAACAACAGGGTTAAAATCGCTATGTAGATTTTCAAACATTTATTATAACAACAGCGCTAAAAATCGTTGTTTAGATTTACAAAACATTTACTATAACAACAGCGTTACAATCGCTGTTTAGATTTATAAAATATTTATTATAACGATAGCGTTAAAATCGCTATGTAGATTTTCAAACATTTATTATAACAACAGCGCTAAAAATTGTTGTTTAGATATACAAAATATTTACTATAACAACAGCGTTATAATCGCTGTTTAGATTTATAAAATATTTATTATAACGATAGCGCTATAATCGCGGTTTCCAAATATAACTTGTACTTATTAATTTTCAATAAAATCAACAAGTAAATAAATAATTAAATAATGAAATTCGATTCAAACGGAGAGTAAAAAGTGCTACATCCCTAAATTCGATATAATCGAATGCCAATAATTAACTCTCTCTCGAATAATCTATACTCGATTTATATTCCGAACATCGGAATAATTTATCTCTTAAGGTTGATTCAAATTTACTTAAAATTAATTCTATTAGCAAAACATTTGTTTCAAATCATTCTTCATTTTGTGAAATGAATACCATTCCTTTAATAGGGATCTAGATTCGTTTCATCAAATCAATTTGATTTATTTACAATTATCATTACAGATTCAAATCTCAGCTATCGAGTCACTTAATAAACCCAAATCATATTCTAGTTCATTTGTAAATTCTGTTCATAAAACTACTTGTGACATGTTTCCATTAATATAAATCAATCAAATTTTTTTCTCCTTTTCAACTTCTACACATTCCAAACCCCTGAAATCAAATCCATTGATCTTGTACTTATAATATCATCTTAAATCCAAATTCCTTTATGAAATCCATTTAGAAATTATTCATGGAATATCTCAATTTTATCCCAAGCATTTATAATCTTGTTTTGAATTTCTATATAACTATTAAGTTTAAAATCTCATTTAAAAATATTGATTCAAAACTTGATTTCCCTTTTTTTCAATATAAATTCATACTTGAATTTAGATTGTATTTTATCCAAGGATAATTAATTCACTTAATTTATAAACTGATTTATAATCCACCTCTTATTTTATTTATTTAACATAATTTCTTATTCCAAGTTTATTTGAAATTAAATTCCTATTTTGGAGAATAATTTCCTTTTTAGATCTCAAATTCTTCTTTTATATTCGAAAATATTTTACGGTATGAAATACCAAAATTCGAGGGCCAGTGGCACAACAAAATCAATCACAGTTAATGTATCACAGTATATGTCACAATCAATGCAAACACAATAATATAAATATTGAGGAATCCAGTTGGATCCCTCCAACCTGTTTCCCTACATCCACAGATGTTAATCAACATCAATAATATTAATTTCACATCAATATGAAATGTCAGAACTAATAATCGATCAACAATGTAATTATATCAACCATTTCAACCAATTTTATCACTATTCAACCAATCAACCATTGAACAGTATAAAAATTACTATAAATAAATTTAAAACTCGTTTATATAAAAATATAAATGAGGTTGAGTTAGTTAATTTATTCACATTGTTTTGCAGTTGACGGTTCTGCTTTTTGTTTCGATAAAATCAAAGAGACGTTTGATTTTTCCACGAAATTCCAACAGCTCTGTTCTGAGGGAAATCTGTTTATGTATGAGTAATATATAGATGTTACAAGATTTAATTGTTTTTAAAAGGAATTTAAATAGGCTAATTAGGCCATTAAATATTTTAATTACCGTGTTACTATTAACTAGGCATGATTAGTTATGCAAACCCGTGCTTAAGCCCTTTAACAAATCCCGATTTCCATCGTTAAGTGCTTCTTCCCCCTTCGCAGGTAAATTTGAATGCTACTGTAACTCTCCCTTCCTCATGTCGTATACCCTTCCATTCTCCCCATTTCTTCACTAAAGTCAACTCTGTGACATTCAACAACATCATGAAAGGCAAAGAGCTATTGACCGAAGAAGAACTGGACAATGCCAATTTGATCATGTACATCGATTCCCCAATCAATTCAGTGTTGTTAAATAAACCCCTTTTGTATTATTCGGTAGGTCAGTCCATTTTGTCTGTAGGAAAATTTTCTAAGTTTTGTTCATAATATTTCTTCATGGTTGTTTCTTTGTCTTATGACTGTTCTTTAGGTAATTTTGTTTAGACTTTGCAGTAATACTCCTGTTGAATTTACTAATGATTCTCATAAAGGTCAGATATAATAGAATTAAATCTCTTACAAGTTCGATTCTGAGATAATGATTATGCAGGGCCTATGCGGATGGGTGGAATCAAGCTAGCTGAACATGAATTTTCTCACCAAAGTAAGACTGACTTCCTCTTCAATTAGCTCATTAATCATGTACATCACCAGTTAAACCGCAATTAGCGGATAACTTCCCCCTCATCCAAATATTAATTCCGTCCCCTGCTAAATTGTTAACCCTACTGACCCTCACCAGCGTCACCACAGGTCATCCGCCTAACACCGCTCCGACCGCCATCGCATAAGCTTCAATACCAAACCAACCCCATCGATTCCGGTAGCCTATAGCTCCCTCACGAGCTCGGAAACCGAGCCTTCCCAAATTCCCGATTATCCTCACCGTTCTCCGACCATACTTCACCAATGTCCACCCAACCACCTCGAAAAGGAGCGTCGTACCTTCAGCTACCTTCGCCTAAAACAGTCTTGACCAATTCCCCATCAGTTCACCAAAATCGTCCAAATACTGCCACACTTCGAATCCTATTTTCTCCCTTGACGTCACTTCAGTTGATGCCAAATTCAACCCGCCTCTAAAGCGCACAATCCTTAACAATTTTAATGTTGAAAATTTCCTTAAAATAATTCATGAATTAAAAGGTAGGATGATGAATGGGAATTGAATTTACAACTTGTGTTTTTCCCTGTTTCGAATGGGTAGGAAGGAACTGAAGTTAGGAGGTGTAAAAATGAAGCAGACAGATTTTTCTTTTATTCTATTTTTTTTATAAGAGGTGTAGCCGACAAGTTTTGACCATTCATACATAACGTAACATGGCAAGGACCGTCTCTTCAGACTTTCACAGATCCGATAGGATATTTTATTACTGTGCTTGCAGGAGATAGGGTGCTTAGTAATAAAACAAGACACGTAGAAATATTATATCATTACATTTTATTTGTTTAGTCAATGTATCCATATAAATCAGTTAGAAGTTTTGTTGTACGAAGCAAATATATCTTGCCTACAATCTTAACGCTGTTTGGACGTAGGCAAAATAGTTTAAATATGATACGGTTTTGAAATTATCTCGAAAGATTTTTCAAATCTTAGGTATAAGTGCAGAAGGTATTAAATGGTGCCGAATTCTTATTTAGATCACTCTAAAGATTACGAACTGATATATCCTGACATGATTAAGGATTTTGGGTAAGATTGCTGAAAGGAACTTATATATATGTATATATTATAAGCCGAAATTCTTGACTTTACAACCTTATGTTACTGCCGAGATTTCTTTTCTTCTGAGCAGATAAGGATTCGTAAGATTTATTTTAGAAATTTTAAAAGATTTTTATTTAATTTATTCGATAGTGACCCAGATGCTATAAATTCAATGCACTATTAACGTTCTATGCTATAAATTCATATCAGCACATACAACCTTTGATTGAAAACCATGCAATAACTTAATATTCTGAACACGATAGAACTTCTTTCATCGAAAAATGTGATCGTTCGAAAAAATGTTATTTTTAAAACTTAAATAAATCGATAAAATATAAATATACTCATAAATAGTTAAATTTAATACTAATAAATCATTATTATTGTATATACCCGAATAAACCAACATATAGCTCCAAAATAAACATATTTGGATTTATAGCTTGATATTTCAAATTAAATGACATTCGGATTACTTAAAACCGATTTATTTATATAATAAATCGTTATAATATATACACGATTCCATTGCGACTTTTTGGA
The DNA here is from genome assembly GCA_030737875.1 of Allium sativum. Lineage (NCBI taxonomy): Eukaryota > Viridiplantae > Streptophyta > Magnoliopsida > Asparagales > Amaryllidaceae > Allium > Allium sativum. The sequence goes on from CM060926.1 coordinate 861,647,529, forward strand.
ATTATGATTTGGATATAATTCACAATCTATAATACAAAATCTCGATTCTTCATTTTCACTAGAAAAATATAATCAAATAGATCCGAATGTTTCTTGTTTCAAAGAAATCCGACTTATATTGGATTCTGTATATCCTATTGAAGTTCAAAACATAAAATTACGAACTACCGTGTCGTTACGAGCTCGTTAAAAATTATATTAGAAACTATACATTCAAACTTTGTTTTATAAATAAATTCGTGATTATAATTAAAATCTAAACTGAATTAAATCTCTCAAATCAACTATTAAAAAACTAATTATTAAATCGTTAGAAATCCGGGACGTTACAGATATGGAAATCAAATGGATAATAATTGGATATTAATCAATTGATATTAATATATGTTAAACCAAGGTGTATGTAGACTAGTAGATATTAATGTTGAATATAATATAAACTAGTTTGGTTGTGTATTGTTTGGCTTATTGGATGTTAGTTGGATAAATTAAATTCAACAACAAGTTAATAAGAAATTAATGAATCGGGAGCGAGGAAATCCCATTATAATGGATGGGCAATAAAATCGGTTATAAAATGAAACTGAGTTATTTAACCCTGGATTGTTACTTTCATTGTAAGTTGAGTTAAGTGCAGATTTTAGAAGGCTATAGAGTTGATTTGGTTATATAGATTGGAAAATGAAGGGCTGTTAGTTGATTTACTTCGAAACTGGAATTGAATTGCCCGACAAATAGGTAAACCTTAATATTATTGGTTGGTGAGTATTTTTATACTCCTGAATTGGTTAGCCGATTGGCTTTTAGTTTTCTTCTGGAGAAGTTGAGGACCGGTGTGGTAGTCAATCCGATTGAACCACGCGAAGGAGGTGCTAGCGAAATTTTCGAAACTTTAAGGAGTCTGAATTTGATTGACGATAATTCATAAATAATTAATTTAAAATAATTGGTTTCAGGGCATTCTTTTTACCATGTTATTTCGGGGACGAAATTCTTTTAAGGGAGGAAGAATGTAACATCCCAGATTTTTCGGTTATTTAAATTTCAACATTTAAATCTGTTTTATATATTATATTGGAAATACAATGGATTTTATTACGAATTTATTTAATAAAATGGAGTTTGAAAATATATATTTTATAAATTAATTAAAACGAGCTCGAAACGCCGCGGTAGTTCATAACTTTCGATTGGAACTTTAATTGAATATATAGGATCCGATATTAGTCGGAATTCTGTGAAACAAGAATCATTTGAATCGATTTGATTATATTTTTCTAATGAAAGAGATAATTTGAGATTTTATGTTATAAATGGCAAGTTATGTCCAAATCAAATTTTTAAGTAGTCACTATGGAATTCGTTAACAAAAAATAACGTTTATCTAATAAATACATAAGAAGTTTTACATATATATGAATATCTATATAATGATGAAATTTTTTAAATGTTGAGTTTGAAACCCGAATGTGTTTATTTTCAAATTAAATAATATTATATTTGGGTAAATATGATAATATTGAATTAATTTTATTAATCAAATCGTTTTGGAATTTTAAATATGTAACAACCCGAAAATCTGGGCCAGTTTAAAAAATTTATTTTGGCAATTTTAGCGAATTTTGATTATTTAAAATGAATTATTTTAAATAATATCGACGAGAAATTTATTTTGAATATAATTCGAATGTATATATTATACGCGTCGTCGTTAGAATATAAATATTTATATATAATTATAAATAGAATTGAAAAAGGTGCGGTAGTTCGATAATTCGATTTCAAACTTCAATTGAATGTACCGGGTGCTAAACAATCCGGATATTAGTTAAACCAAAAACATTAGGATCTAATTGATAATATCTTTCCAGCGAATCCGAAAAATCAAGATTTCATAGCGGGAATCAAAAGATATGTCCAGTTGAAAATTCTGAATAGTCGCTATGGAATTCAGGCCCTTAAAAATGGAAATTTTGCAAATGACCTCGGATTTCAACGAAACCACTTTTGTTGGATCCGGGATGTAAAATCATTGCTAGATTCCAAATTTCATAATTTTTCGATTCAATATGTGAGCGTGGCAAAGGAAAACGCGTTTGACCAGTTTCAGTTGATTTTAATCGACTGGAAAATGACCATTTTTCAAACGGTCTTTGAATTCGACGAAACTAATTTTGTTAGGATCGTATCGTCAATACGAAGCTAGAAAATATTTGTATGGAATTTATAGAGTTGTTATGTGACCCCGGTAATTTGAAATGTACGTTTAAAATTCAATATAGTGATTTAAATGTAAATTCAACGGAAACTTATCAAAGCGATCGAATCAGCCTACGATACATATCCCATTGTGTTCGGAATGGGGGTAAAACGCTATGGACGACAGGCGGTGGGCCTCGTTTCGAGGTCGTATGAAAAAGTCAACTTTAGGTTGAATTAAATAATTAAATAATAATAAAATAAAAAAACCCTTTCCCTTATCTTCTGGCCCCCCCGTTCATAGTCGAATTCACAGAACAAAAAAAAAAGGAGAAAGAGGCGGACGGGGGAAGACTCGTCGCCCCCCCCCCCCCCGATGAGCGCCGCCGCGCCTCAGGCGGGCCACCCGTCGCCCCTCCAGCCTTCTCGCTCCCATCTCCTCTTCAATCGACAGCCGCCAGCAACCCTAGCCCTTCCCGATGCCACCGCACACCGTCTGCCGCCTCCCCTTCATCGGCCGTGCCCCCACCATCCTCCTCCGACGCAGGAAGACCCCCCCCCAGACCCGATTTGAACCCCCCCTTCCTCGAAGGAATCACAACGAAAACACCCCCCCCCCCCCCCCGCTGTAAGTTAATTTCAGTTTTTTTTATTTGCTTTATTTTCTTATTGTTTATTATTTAATTTACATTCCTATAATAAAAAAACGATTTTCTTTTAGCATAGGAAAGAAAAATTCGGATATATAGATATAATAGCTATTTAAAAATATGATTTTTATATTTTTAAAACATTAAAAATATGATTTTTACATTTTTAAAGTATTAAAAATATAGTCTTTACTATACAGCGATTATAAAAATATGATTTTTATATTTTTAAAGTAGTAAAAATATAATCTTTTATATTGTAGAAAGATAAAAATATGAGAAGGCGAAGTTTTTAGATGTAAAATGCGAAATCTATATTTTTGAAATGTAATTTTTATCTATATAGTAGCGGCATAAAAATTCGATTTTTATACATTGAATAACGAAGTCAAAATTCGATTTTTATACATTGAATAACGAAGTCAAAATTCAATTTTTATACATTGAATAACGAAGTCAAAATTCAGTTTTTATATATTGAATAACGAAGAAAAAAATTCGATTTTTATATATGTAGTGGCTACGGGCAATGAAGTTGACAAAGAGGCGAGAACGGCGAAGATTTCTAAATGAAGTGTCGTGAAGTTGTGATAGCTATCGGTGAGAATTTCTCACCTTTCAATTTCATTTTCTAGTTATATATATATATATACTAGGATGCAGACGGTTCTTAGTAGCACCCGACACAATTGTCCACAGACCATGGACTTGTTTGTTTGATTGCAAAAATTAGTTAGATGATTTGATTTGAAATTGAATTGTTTGGTGAAATGAATGGATTGATTGATGTGTGAATGGCGTGGGCCTTCACTAGACCGGGGATAAGGCTAGGCCTCGTCCCGTTTCTAGTATCGTGCCGTTATGCCGCCGAAATTTTCTAAAATAAGTTAGAAAAATAAAAATATCATTTTATTTAAAGAATGAACTGAATAGAAATTCATATGTTGGAATAAAATGTTTTATCGTTAAAAATATAATTTTTAACGTGAATGTGAATAAATAAATATTCATTTACAAACCAGACGGTTTGTTTATGTACACCTATTTGAAGGACATTGATTGGGCCAATAAATTTTACACATCGCCCAACTACACAAATAAAATATGCGTTTGATTGTTTAAAACCCCACACGGGTGTTGGGATGAAATTTGAAGTTCACTCATCCTGATTGATTAAATATGTCGATCGATTGATTGACAGGCTGTTATAAGCGTTAGATATCTATATTTGATGCTTATACAGTGTAGTGCACTTTGGTTGATGGTTGATTATTTTTCAATGCTATTATATACATGTGTTGTATGAAAATCCATATAATTAATTTTATATGGTGATTGATTGGGCCTCATTCCAATTTAGAAAATAAAGAATATTATAACATAAAGGTTCATGTGTTGACTGTACTCATTCGTTGAGATTAGTCATGTGTTGAACGAAATATTTTAATAACAAAATTCGCATCTTTATCAATATAAAATAAAGGTTCATGTGTTGACTGTACTCATCCGTTGAGATTAGTCATGTGTTGAACGAAATAATTTAACCAAAATTGTCACACGTGGACAGTACTCATTCGTTGAGATTAGTCATGTGTTGACAAAAATAAATATTCATTTATTGAATAGAATATTTGAAAATAGAAATATATGAAGCCGTGTTGGTTAGATTGACGCCATTTTGACGTGAATGATATTTATATCGATTTTATTCATTTTAAAATGCATATTGAAAAGTGATTTCGAAATCGAATATTTTGAAATGAAATTTGATTTGAATCGAATAGAAAACCAATTCGAATTGAATCGAATAGAAAACCAATTTCAATTGAATCGAATAGATTCAATTTGAATTGAATCGAATAGAAAACGACTTTGGAATTGAATTAAATTGAAAACGAATTCAAATTGAATTGAAAGCGAATTGAAATGAATTCAAATTGAATTGAAATTTGAATTGAATAGAAATGAATTTTAAAACGAATTTATAAAGAAGAATTCAATTTTGATTTGAATTGAAATGGAAGTTGAAATTGTTTTTGAAACGAATTTAAAACTATCTATATAATTCGTTTTAAATAGAAATCGACGAAATATATATTATATATATGTTATATATATAATATAATGGCCTGAATAGAACGCGCCGCGCCGCGGCAGTTCGTGAATTTCGACCATTTATTTCAAACGGACATTACGGGAGATCCGACCGTCGGATTCTCCTAAAACCGGAACCGTTGGGTTCGTATCGAAAAAAGCTTTCTAACGAATATTAGAAATTAGAAATCTAACGGTTGGATTTGGAATTATGTCCAAATAAAATTAGAAAAAGGTCGCTGTAAGTGCAGTTCGATGGCCGTTGTTGGAAATCGACTGTACGGGCCTTGATAAAATTATTAAAAATAGTAATAATTTGTGTAAAATCATAAGAAATGATTTAGAAAGAACTGGGATGAAAAACTCCATATTTGAAAAGATAAAAATATATTTTTATCGAAATGAACTAGTTTTGAACTAGAATTATAATTCTATTTATTTTTAAATAAATAAATTGAATTTGAAATGGTTTTGCAAATAACCAGAATTTCCAATGATTGCATTGGAGTGGATTTGAATCGAAATTGTCTTCGGAATATTTCGATGTTGGAATTCGTGATTATACAGATGTTGTTATGGAAATTTGAAAGATATATATTTATATCGTTATTTCCAATATGACATTTGTTAATCGTAGAATTTGATATTGAATATAAGCCGATATATTTTCTATTCAGAGCCTTGTATTGAATATCAAATGTGATTTGGGTTTGTTGTGAATGGTGTCTTCACTAACACTGTTTTTGAACCCAGTTGAGAAAATATTAAATCTTTTTATTTAGATTTAATGGAGTGTACCAATTAAATAATATTTAATTGTAATTGAATTGATATTGATTTTTGGGTTTATCGTGGACAGTGTTTTAAATAACACTCGTTCTTTAACCTGATAATTAATGGAATGTGATTTTGGGTTTATCGTGGACAGTGTTTTAAATAACACTCGTTCTTTAACCTGATAATTAATGGAATGTGATTTTGGGTTTATCGTGGACAGTGTTTTAAATTACACTCGTTCTTTAACCTGATAATTAATGGAATGTGATTTTGGGTTTATCGTGGACAGTGTTTTAAATAACACTCGTTCTTTAACCTGATAATTAATGGAATGTGATTTTGGGTTTATCGTGAACTGTGTTTTAAATGACACTGATTCTTTAACCCAGTTAAAGATTAAAACTAAGTGGAGTTTTAATGAATCTTTAATTAGATTGAAATAATCGAGAATGGAGTATCAACAGTTTTACTCCGAGCGATAGTTAAATCTTTAATTAGATTTGAACGTGAAATGTTAATTGAATTTACCGATAACACCGTGGTGTTAGATATGAAGTATTACCAGTTTTACTTCATGGGATGAATAGGTTGGGATGGGGAAATTAAAACAAATGATTGCTTCGGTAAGGTTCGTTGATCCCGACTAGTTTGAATTGATATTCAAAAATAGATTAAAGAATAAATTCAAGAAATTTATCTTGGATAAAATTAATGGGAACCTTTCCCTATGAATGTGAAATTTAGAAACTAACTGTCGGTTAGCCAAGCAGAATGGTTTTCTGGATATTGATCTGATGTTGGTTTCGGCCTTCGGGGTTAATATTTGGGGAATTATTCTCTTGATTAATTTACGGTTAGTGACTGATGAATTGGAATGAGGCGTATGTTGTGTTTGTGTAACACTTATTTAAAATATACGCGAGTTATTCGGAAAGACCGGGTTTATCCCATTCTGAATAACTGATACGACAATAAGTCGAAGATGAAGACGGTGGTCGAAGACCGGAAGTCTTCACGTCGTTTGGGTGATTACTGATGATCTTGATTGGGCTGTACACCCAAGAAGATGGAAACAGTTGGTGATCGTCCAGACGTACTTGGAGATCGATGGATATGCGGGGTACTAGGTGCCTCCGGTTTCGTTCAGACCCAGAACGGACTTGTAAATGGTCTGTGTGTCTGACATTGGATTTTAGTCCGTGTGATTGATCTCTATTAAATATATATCTGTTTGGCGGCGGAGAATTTATTCTCTTGCTTAACGCGCTTCTCTGAGACGTACGAGCTCAGGGGTTATATATTGATGGATATCAAACGCATGGAGTGAATTGCCTGTGTGGCATTCCTAAGTGGCAATTGATCGAGGCTTCTGTTGAAAAGCAAAGTCTTGTGGTGATGATCAAAGCAAGGCCTTTGTGGCGTAGCTTTGTGTAACGTTTACTTCGCGTGTTTAACACCCAGTATGAACCAAAAACGGGAGAGGACGTCAGGGAGGGCATGCGTTTCTTTCTAGCTAGAAGTGGCGTCAGTGGTTTTACACGCCCTGACGAGTTTGACTTATGTGGTTGTTGTTGTTGCGAGGCGCCTCGGATTGATCGGTCGTTCTCGAACCGATGGAGTCATTTAGTTGACTCATTTACGCCCCAAAGGGCAGGGAAACGCATGTTCAGGCATTTTAATCCACATCGGTGGACCGGCCCTGAGGATCCAAGGGCCCACCTGAGTGTGGGTCCTGAGGGGCGGGCTAGAGCGTCTCGAATTCGGTGACGACTATCTTTTGCCTCGGTTCATAGATGGAAATCCAATTTCCAAATACGTGACATTTGCGGTTTTATTTGTAAACCTATATGGCGACATAGTGGCATGGGACGCTCATGTCGCCTATGATTGATACTTATGATTTGAAGTTGTTTTATACACTATGCACTTATTATAGTATCAAATGATTTGTTTTAAACGTATCAAGCATTCTTTGGCTGTTATAAGGTAAAAACCCTATCCCCCGGCTTGCGTTGCATTGTGTGATAGGACCTGGGTCTTATAACAACTTCATTTTTCTCTATTTAGCATTGCGCTGTTTGTTTTATGCACTGGTATTCTTGGGAGGAAACCCGTTCCGTGTTATACGGCGTGGTCCCTTGATTTACCTAACTTTGAAATAAAGATTAATAACTGTTTTAGTTCTCACACCAGTCACATGACTGACCTGGAGTTTATTGTTTTAACCTAAACTCTGGGTGCCCTTATTTTCGACACGGTCAGCTAATAGTTTTGGTTTTGCAGATTTATATTCACAGGATCCTGGTTTACAGCTGGAACGATATCCGAAAAGCTTTGTATCCGTATATCTCCTTCAGTTGTGTATCGTATTATTTTCCGCTGCTATGTATTTAAATGTAATTTAAATCTCTGATATTTCTGTGTAATATTCATTTTTACTCTGTATATTCTTGTATCTGATGGAATTGTTGTAATATACAATGAAATGTTCTTCTGTATGTGTCCTGATTTGTCGTGTTCTCAAACGATAGGGCGTTTCGAACGGTCTGGGTCGGTTTAGCAACTGGTTCGGACCGAGCGAAATTCCTTTTCATCACAAAATATATCTTATCAATAATATATAGGCCTTTGAAATAGTTTTCTTTTCAAAACAAGATCCCTTTTTGATGAAACAAGTTTTATAGGAATGCGTACAATTAATTATTGCTAGATTTCCAGTTTGGAGCCAATTGGAATTTTTTTGTCGGTAGACGAAATTTAAAGCTGAACCGATAAATTAAAATATCGTCGTTTTTGCAAACAGATCTCGTTTTCAACAAAATCGGTTTCGTTGAGACCGGAACGGGAAGAAGTAGCGGTGTATTTATTTTTGTTGAATTTGAAATTGGTGTTTAGCGTTGTATATAACTAATGGTAACGTAAAATAGCAGTAGAGTAAAATTAACGGTAGAATAATATAACCGCATAAAACCTACCATATAATTTGCCAAACATGTTACTTTCTTCGCTACAGCCAAACCCATTTAATGCTTTCACATGCCATCTCTATTCCCTTGAAATGAAAACACATTGACCAAATATTTTTCTGTAGATCCACTTCATGCGCAAGGCGTGTACAATACTCACCCAGCCTATCCAAACGAATTTCTTAAACATGAAGGAATTACCCACCCCGCATACAAACTCCACTACATACAGATATTTTTTGTGAGCCATTAAATGAATACACTCCCACATAACAATAGCACATACCTAAATATATATAATATAAAAGTTTTACGTGGCCACCACGAAACCTTCTCCTATAAATACGGCAGTTATCTTCTCCTTCTCTTGTAAAGGAAAACCGAAATACATTTCCTCCTCCAAAAATTAAAGTGAAAGTCCTATCTGCTGTTATAAATATGCGGCCTCCATTTAAAATCAAACTCCTCTCTGCATTAGTTCATTAATTCTCTTTCCATATATACTATTGCGTGGGGGTTTCTTTTTAACAAAGGCATGGGGTAGTTTTTCCTAGGTGGCGACCACGTTTGTAAACCAACCGTGAATGATATAGGAAAACAAAGACAATACATGGGGAGTTGAAGCTTGCTATTTAAGGGCATGTTTGTTATCACTATTTACAAGTAGATGCGGTAGCCAAGGAGTATGGATGCGCATGTTTTATGGAGGGTGGCTCGTGTTTTTTTCTGTTGAGGTTCACATGAATGGGTTCGCAAAACAAATGGGAGTGGGAAGAAACAGCTTGGCCCTAGAATTAAGGATTGAGTGGCTTGATGGTTTGAAGAGTTGCAAACTATGTACTGGGTTGCGGTGGTGAAATGGCTGGAGCGAACATGATGGGCGGTGGAGAAAACAAAACAAGGATTCGAAACTGAAGCGGGTAGTTGCAGCATGGTGTAGCCATTGAAGTACTGTAGCGGGAAAGAAAGTCTGTTATGACTGTAGAAGAGAGATGCGCACTGCGTAAAGGGAGGAGCAGCTCATGGAGCCTTGCGTTCTGAAGTGGGGACTGTGCGGTTCCCAGTGGGTGTGTTAATAAGGATGAAGTAGGACGCCGCGGGCTTTCATTAGAACCTGGTTGCATTCAGAGTTGTGAATGTTAGTGCTGGAACTGGAGGTGACCAGTGAAGACGCGGTGGTGGCATGCAGTGATGGAGTGGCTTGGGTTAGTGGAGTGTTCGAACAGTTGAAAATTGGCAGAAGGGTTCGCGAGAGGATACATGTATATATTAATAAAGTGAGAAGGAGAACAAAATAAGAAGAAGAAAGGTGACATAAGCGATTAGGGAAGAAGAAGCAATGTGAAGATGGGTATATGATGCATGGATATGGGCCTTGTTTATTAGAAAAAAAGAAGAATTTGCGGAAGGGAAATAAGCAAGCATGAGGGAAATAATTGACGGGTACCAACGGGTTCGAATGTCTGCAGTAAAGAGAAGGTACACAGTAAGGTAACGTGCAAAGTGCCTAACTTGAAGTAAGCATGCCCAAATTACTAAACCGTTTAAACATAGTTCAGAATCACGTATTGGAATTAGTATGGGAGTTAATAGTTTGGATTAGCCTAATTAATTTTGTGCATGGCCTGTTGTATATACATTAGACTTGCATGAATTCTAAGATGCCTAATGGTATCATATTTTGCCTAATATTTAACCACAAAGTTAAGGTATATGCTATTGAATACATACTGTTTATAGTGGACGAATTTAGAATTTAAAAGTGTCCAATTATATAAGTTAAGTGGCCAGATAATATACAACGTACAATTAATTAATATTAATTTAATTAATATCTAATTAGTTTAAATTTAAACCTCAGCCGTATAATTTTGTAATGTATTCGTATGATGACAGAATTCGGCAAGATCGGAAACAGTCGAATCATATCGGCAAGCGTGATGTTACGAAATTGATTTAGTCACAAACGGAGGCAGCTGGAATCTTTAGTCAAATTAAATGCCTGTTTAATTTGACTAAATCAAATCGTTTTATTGAAGAACCAATTCAAGGTGAGTTTAACTCACTCAGTTTATCCCACTTATATTTTTATAAGTCGGGTTTTTATTTTGTGTGCAATGTTTGTTGATGGTTGATGGTTGATGATTTGATGACTGGTTGCATACATGCATATTTTTAATATTCATGGGTTAAATTAAACGTTTGTTTAGTTTAATCGAATTAAATCATTATTTTAACGATTAGATTCCAACAAGGTAACATCCCTAGTTGGTTACTTTATAATAATTTAAACATATTAAATAAATAGTTGGTTGTTTGAATGGACGTTATTAATTGATTGTTGATTGTTATTAATTAAACAGTTTATTTCTGTTTATCGTGATAAATATATTCTCGTATTGAATTTGAGATAACCCATTTTGATGCAGGGAAGGAAAGGTTGGAGGAATCCAACCGGATTCCTCAGATATGTTGTTTATATTCATATTATAATATATATGAACTATTTTAGCAGTGGGATTGAATGATGAATTTATCGTTGATCATTGAATTAATATTCAACATTTGTTTGTTATCAACCAATGGATGATATTGGTTGAGTAGTTGGCAGCGGTTGGCTTAAAAATGAATCATTTTATGAAAGTTGATTTACAGTCAGATAAATCGATAGAAACAAGGTTATAAGAATTTATTTTGTAACCAAAACAGATTTTGAAATCTATTTTGTATAGATTATTTGAACAAAGGTTTATTAAAAGAAATGAATAAATATTTTTGTCTAGTAACTATAAGCCAAGTATATAAAGCGAATTCTCATGTTAATGAGTTTTATAAGCAATGAGCATAAATTAACCAAATGGTTAAGAATTGAAATAATTGTTTCAAATAACAATTAATTGCAGTTATTTAACTTAATTAGATTGTTAATTAAATTAAAGGAAGTTATGTAAAGTGGTTAAAAGAAAGGACTAATGGAATTGGTTAACAGATTTAATCTTGTTTTGGGTTGACTATGCCAACTGTTTTAAACCAAGATAGGTTATTAATTAAATTCTTGAATCATTAATTATTGTTTTTAAGAATCAATTATTATTTTAATTATCTGAAAGGAAGATTAACAATTAATGTTAAAGTAAACAAATTGATTTATAAAGATGTTGGAATTGATTATTATTATTTTAATAACAATCAAAGTGATAAATCCTGAAACAAAATTCTTTTAATGGAAGTTTATGAAGTTATAGAGCCTTATGTGTAGTTAAATGAAATTGTAAATGAATTTATATTTAATATGAACCCCTATTAAGAATTCTATTTATCGGATTTCTATAAAAATCCAAATTGGGCAAATTATAAAGGCAAGTTAAAATGGACTAATGATATAAGAGACAAAACGAGTTCAAAATGGGTTTGTAATTTGAAGGAAGTAAAAGGGAATTTAAAGCTCTAAAGATGTTAAAATATAGATGTCTTAAAATTGAGAAAGCAAGATTTTGGAATTGTAAAAGAGTTTTCAAAAGAGAATAAATGAAAATAAAAACCATGTTTAAAATCGTATAGTAAATAGAAGTGTTGGGATATTTATTGGAATTAAATTTCGTTGATAAACTTCTATTTATTCCGAAGATAAGAATGTTGTCGACTCAAGGTCTGAGAGATAAACAAAATACCCCAACTTGAATGACTTCCGGATTATCCAAGGGTGATGTTAGTTTAGAAACGAGGGTAGTTGAGGGAATTTAAATAATATTTCCATGAAGGATATAACATTTTAAAATTCGTAGAATTTTAAGTTGAGTGATTTGGGAATTAAGAATTGAAAAGCGGTACTCCAAATGTTGGAATTAGAAATTTAATTAAAAACTGTTTAATTAAAGAGGACAAGTGATGTTGTATACTAAACCAATGAATCCACTTTATTTTCTTCTATGGATGATGGTTGTTTATTTTGACAGTTAAATCAATGACTATAAAAATATGGCCAAATCGAGTGTTGGTACGGAAAGACCGGGATCTAATTTATATTCGAAAACCATTCCGACCATTAAATACGTAAACGTTGATGATGTTAAGAAGATGATCGAGATGGAGAAAATTTAAGATCGTGTATCTTCATAAGCGGAAGGAATACTATCCAATTTATCTGACTTGCAACCAGAGGTTCTCTAACGTGATTCGGTCATGGTTGAGATTTTGCGGATTGCAAGGATTACTCGCTATTGATCCTTTGGATGCGGTAGGAGGGTGCCTTCGGTTCATCCTGTTCCTAGATGACTTGTATAGACGAGTATCTGACAGAGTATTTCCTAAAATCCACGTACGTTGATTTTTACAAATATATCGAGTTGGTGGCAAAGAAGGGCACTTCTTTTATACCGAGAGTATATTTGTGGATGTCAATTAGTGATTTGACGGATCTGACGAAGTGACATTCAAAGTTGGATGTGCTGATCTAAAAGGTGGGTAATTGTAGCCTCAAGCCTCATCAATTGGGAAATGACAAAAATCGGGTAAGCAGCATGGCTAGGTGGGTCATTCCCAAGCAGGGTGTATTATCACCATCTAGAGAAATTCCCTTTTGTCTTCTTAATCTTTCGCTACTGTAGCTTTCGGGACGGTTGTCTAGCTACCACCGTGGGTGATAATATACACTCAAGCTAAATGAGTGGTCGGTCATGTGTGGTCGGGTTGCAAGACGTTCTTGTTGAACCCATATCTTAGTCTGATATTATAATAGTATCTAATACAAGCAAATAACAACCTAGCAGAATGCTTGCATCTCATGCTCCACATAAAAAGTATATAATCAAAACTGCGGGCTCTTATTGGGGAATAAATTTCCATCTATGACAAGGTATGGAACCACCTACCGATTAGTGTACTCTAGAGGGGATACACTGGAGTTCAACAAGAACATCTTGCAACTCAGCCATACATGACCGGCCAATCATTTCGCTTGAATGTTTCGAATATATTGTCACCATATGGTTGGTATACCAACATAATTCTTGGGAGATACAGAAGCGAAAGAAGAACAAAAATGAATATTCTCTTGATGGTGAGAATATACTCTAACTGGGAGCGACCCACTTAGCTATGTTTCCTTCCTGATTTTAGTCATTCCCCAGTTGATGAGGTTTGAGGTCATAACTTATCTTGATAGATCACACTTTCATTTACTCTGAATGCCACATCATCATACCCGCCAAATCACAAATTGATTTCCCTAAAATATCAAGGGCATAAAGCTAAGAGAAACAAATTCCTCCACATCAATGTAAATATGTTTGAAGCGATCGGCTTATGCGATCTATTAGATATACTCTGTTAGACATTCATCCATACACATTGTTCTGGGACTGGACAAACCGAAGGCACTATTCTGCAAATCCATCTTAGGAAATTTCTACCTAGGATGGACAAAATAAGCCTTGCATAAACTTTGTCTTCAGTTATCTCCTATCATGTTTGATTTTCAATGCTAACGCCCATACAGAGTGGTTTACAGATAATAATTCCGATCCTGGTCTCTCCGTATTGACAACAAAAAAATGGTCAACAACTTTGATAATCGGTTATTTAACTATCAAAGGAAAACATCCATATAAACAATGATCTTATTTCCAAATGGAAATAATATAGATCAACCATCAACTGACACTGAGCTCCTTTAAATTAATATATCAACAATTCAATCATTTCCTAATTTTCATTTAAATATCTTTATCCGAATATTTTTCCAACTCAATTAGCCTCTCACGATTTTCAGGAAAAACATTTCCATATATTCACAATTCCTTATTTCCCATATTTCAAAAATATATGTTATTAACATTGGAAAACATTTTCATTTCTTATTCACGCATCACAATCTATCAGTCCTTTACCGTAAACTAGTAAGAGAACAACTCCCTAAGTATCAACCCCGAAGGCCGAAACCAACATTAGATCGATACTCAAGAAGCCATTCAACTTGACAAATATCCGGTCATATTCTAATTTCCTTAAATCCATTTCTTAATTCTTATCAACAAAATTTCATTTTTCTATGCTTAGAAACATCTTTGATTTTATATGGAAAACGTTTCCAAAATATTCCAATTTTAAATATAACTTGATTCTTTATCTTTAATACATAATGATATTTAATTAATTAATTAAATTAACAAATCTTGTTTAAAAAGGGAAGTAACTAATACTTTCCTAAATTCAATGTAACTGAATTCCAACGTATAACTCTATTTCGAATAATCTTTATTCAATTAACGTTTCGAACTTCAGAATAATCCACCGTTTCAGGTCAACAAAATTTCTAAATCCTCCTTTTGAATTTGTCACTTCCTATTTACCCATTTCCTTTTATAATTGTTTAAATTTGCAAACATTTGCTTTTACACCATTTTTCACTTTAAAACTTGAATATTATTCCTTAACGGAAAACTGGGGTCATTATATCAAATACATCTTGTTTTTTCTATAAATATCATTCCAGGTTCAAATCTGATTGATCGAGTTATTATATAAATTCATACTTCGCAGTCCACTTCATAAATTTCTTTTACAAATCAATTTCTTGTTAATTTTGTATCTAGTTTATAATTTAATCTCAGTTACATACTCGATTAGAAATTATTGATTTCAAACCCAATATTAACCATTTTGTCAAATTCTAAATTATATTAATATATAATTTCTAAATGTAAATCATTTTAATAACATTCGACAACATCGAATTATAATTGCAAATCCTTATGGTTTTCATTTAGTTCTATTCATGTTTCGAACATCAAAATAAATTTCATCGTTTTCTTTTGAAACGTTTCTCCAATTTCCCCTTTCTAAATTAATTCTTATATTTCTATTTAATAATAATTATTCCATTTTATTTATGAACACCGTTTTGTAATCAAACTACTTGTTTTAATGTAGTTAAAACAAGTTATTGTATTTTAACCTAATCAAAATTCCATTTCTATTATTTAAAAATAATAAATAATAGATTTTCACATTTTAAAATTCTAGATTTCTTCCCATATTTTCATGGTATTTAAATATTAGTTATTTCAGGGTCAATGTTATTCAAACATCCCAAACACACAATAATCACCATAGATTATTTATCACATCATATAATACAATATATGAAAAATAATAATACAATTGTTCAGGAATCCAGTTGGATCCCTCCAACTTGTTTCCTTGCATCCACAAATGTTAATCAACATAAATAATATCAATTTCATATCAATATGAGTTATTATGATAAATAAAATCAGTAGTCAGTCTACATTTTATATATATAACTATATATATTATATTTCAACCAATTAATAAACAATTCATCAAAATAACCCCCACGCATCATTCAATCATTATTTATCAATATTAAATAACATTTACAAAATTATAAAACTGGACAGAGTGAGTGAGTATACTCACCATGGTCGTTTATCATTGAATAATGATTAACGTCGGTTGATTAAATCGAACGTTTTATTTTGCCTAAGATTTAAATGATGTCTAGACAATTCCAAATCAGCTTCATCGCGTAGTCTAGATCCATACTGAAACACCCCACCTCCGTTAGGGTCACTCTCAAAGGGAATGCCCTAATTTTGGTGGAGGTTTATAAGTACAAGTCACAGATATACAAGACAGATATAAGAACACATATTTGTAAACAGCGGAAGAACAACAAACTTTTATTTCATAAAGTCAAATACGTGTTACAACAACATCCTTTCCAAAAACATAACATAACACTTTCATAATCTGTCTTGAGTACATGATTTAAAGAAGCATAAATAAAACATATATAAATTGCAAAAGCCCCTTAGTGGATTGTCCAAAGCCATAGTTCAAAACAGGAAAGTCCAAGCAATACATTTCTCTTCTTCAAGCTGGATGTTGAGGCTGGTCAAGCTGCTGCGTTCCCTCCCTGAGGACCTGGGGGGGAAACGGAAGAAAGAAGACGAAAGAAAAATAGAGTCAGACATAAAGCCTGAGTAAGTCTAGTACTACTTTGTCTATGAATAAAGAACTGGGTATGATAAGTAAAACAGGAAGTGGGCAAACACTATGAACTTGGTTAAGTTACCTAGGGTCGAGTATACTATCGTACCCCATGTTAATCTCTGAACCCATATAAACTAGTTTCCAATTTGCACCCCATAATCAGGGTGATGTGATCCATTCAATGATGATCGGCTCCTACTCGCATAGTTACATGTGTCTTACGGCCCCCGATGTTGTAGTTACCTATGCTGGTCCCACCATGGGGTGTATCAAGTCCCATAGTGGCAACCCGACACAACCTTAGAGTGCACAGGTATGCTACTGGTGTCCAGTGCCTTATTTTTCTGCACCGGAGTGTGTGCACGCCCGCACTCCGTTAGAACCTACACTGCTACACCACCGCCGTCGCTTTGACCTCTTACAATCAGCCCAGTAATCGTGCCCCACCCTGCCTAGTTTCAGGGTATCCTGATACACCTTCTAGGGTTACTGCTGAAAAGGGTCCCCCGTTACTAGGTTTTCTATCTCTAGCCAACATGCTAAGTTGGTTAAGTGTTTCCTAACCTAACCCCCACCAGTCCGTTTTGTTTAGCATGTTCCATTTTGATTAAGTCTTTAGTTCACTTAATCCTATCAATCCTGACTCAGCCTTAATTGTCTTATTAAGGCCCTGACCTCTCACATTAGACAGGTATTGTTGTGGTTGCCTGTTGCCGGTTGGTTCCGGGCAGTCTTACGCCACAACTCAGTCTAACCTCGGGTCCTTGCTGGGCTCCATGTTTAACCTCCCACATTGGATAGGTATTGTTGTGACTACTGGACAGCCGGGCGGTTCCGGGCAGGTTTACATCACAACTCAATCCAACCTCGGGTTAAACACATCGTATGTTCTACATTTACATATTTTGTCATTCCTCTTTATTTCTTATATGTAAATATTTGCGGCCCATTATTAAGTTAATGGGGTAAAGGTTACACCAATCATGGGCCCAACCCATACTTGAACTTGGGCCCTTCTATTTTATATTTTCATTCATTAGTAATTTAACCCAACATTATTTTCCCCCGTTTTACACGTCCGTTTATATATATTGGGCTTAGCCTTTTAAAGCCCAAATTAGCCATGCGAAAAGGGGAGGCTTAAAGCGTAATTACATACACAAAGAGGGGAATGTGAGCGCATGAACTTGCAATACGACGTTGGAAATACAAAATAGAAACTGGTGTACTTGCATAGTGGTAGTATAGGTGACATGAATCAAAGCATGTGAACTTGTAATTGAGATATCATTATTGTCACATGAACCTATATTTTTATTTACGCATAATGTCAAACATAAGCATGGCATAAATATTTCTAGCATAAGCATGGCATAATGTCAAACATAAGCATGGCATAAATATCTCTAACATGAAATCATGATTCTTACTTTAGTCATGTAAACTTGCAAAAAGGGATTTTGAATCTAATCCTAACTATGTACCACATATGTCATCATATAATTCTTGTAAACAAGATAGACTTAATCATGGATTTCAATTATGCCAAATATCATTCATAGCCTAGCCATATTCATAAGTTTGCAAATAGGTTTTCTAGTACAAAAGCATGGCTTAATACATGATGCCAAATTCTCAACATAATTTCATATGGATAATAACCAAACTTGTTCCAATTACTTACAACATGATTTACGCACAAAAATATACATCATAGTGGCATAGAAGCAAACCCCAAACTTGCATGAATTTAAATCAACTACATACATGTAGCTTCAACATGGATTACATAATTTGCGAAATATTCCAAACGTATACTTGCATAGAACTACCGCATGTAGTTCTTTATAATGAATAACATAATTCATAAATATCCAAACGTATATAATATTTCAAATTGATAAGAACGCACAAATATGAATTACTTTATTGCCACAATTCAAGCATACAAACCAACACAATTGTTTATTCATACCAAAGTAATACTCCACTTACAATGGTGTGATGAATTCTCTAATTTAGGGATTGAAGACGCAAATTCCTTTGTTGAATTGATTTGCTTAGGTTGCTTTAAGCTTTAGAATCTTCCTCCTAATCTTCTCTCCAATTTGGTGGCTACTCCTAGTCGTTCCTCAGCAACATGGCGGCTATGTTCTTATTTTTGAATGAATAGATTAGGGTTTAGTCTAGGGTTGTTTATATAGAGGTTCGGAACTGATTAGGACCATTGATGTTGCCTGGATTGATCGTAGCCATTCATTCGATAGAGAGACCAATTAAAACTTGCCACCTAGCCCTAGTGACAAAGCAGACCACAGAAAATCGGCCAAACACAGACCTGGCCAGCCAGGTTGGCTGGGCTCGACCAGGTCGACAGCCCTGTCGACATGGGTAGCCCAGGTCGACAACCCAGTCGACCTGGGTGGCCTAGGCGGGTGTTTATCCGCCCTGGCCCATTGGGCCCGATTTTTTTTAATTATTTTATTCTGTTTGAATTTTAAATTTAATTCAAAACTTCCGAAGGCCATATCTTCTTCATACGGACTCCGTTTTTCGAAAACTCGGACTCTATTTCGCGTATTTTTCCGAGACGAACGCAATGGCATATCCCGTTTCCCTTGGTTCTTTGATTTCAGATTAATTATACTTTAATTTGTTAATTTCACAGTTATAGAATTTTCGGGGTGTTACATTCTCCCCCACTTAAAAGGATTTCGTCCCCGAAATCTTCAAGTTAGGAGGAATGTATATCCTAACATCCAATCATCCATCTACTCATCCATCAAACACGAGCATCCATTGTCCTTAAAAGACTTCTAATGCTTCATGATCATATGCGAAGTGTGTGTGTACATGAACTTATCTAATGCAAAATCCGGCGGTCTACTGATTCAGTTGACCTCCTTAATGCGAATTATGTAAGTGCCATGAATCCATTATGTATGCAAATTTTCCTATTCTTGATTCTACATGAGTGCACAATCATTCAATACAAATGCAGCATCCACATGTCAACACATTAAAGTTCAATCACATTCGAAAGCAAACATATATGCATATGCAATTATGAAGTGACTGAGCCGATCTAAAACCTAGATTGTGTGTGTATATGCAACTACGAGCAACCACTAGCAATCACTTGCAACCACTTGCAACCATCATCCATAACATGTTTCGACTACATGTTTCCATCCAAAAAGATTCTACCTAAAAGATACGGTCGAGGAAATATACCTAAAAAGATAGATAAAAGCGCAACTTAAGGAAAAAGGAAAGATCAAGGATATGCCCTCGAACAGAAAAGGGTAGGCAGTGCGGATTCTAGCTTCAGTTTCCCAAGTCGCGTCTCCCTCGGTGTCGCTCCACTGGACTTTGACGAGCTTGACTTCACGGTTGCGTAGCCTCTTCACTTCCGTTCCTAAGATGCGGGTTGGAACTCTTCTTATGGTTGCCTCGCGTTCCACTTCGACCTCTTCGAGGATATTTGGCTCTACCACTTCGGCAGACTCATGCAGACATTTTCGGAGATGTGAAACGTGAAAAACGTTGTGGACTCCAGCCAACTTCTCGGGTAGCTCTAATCTATAAGCCATTTTCCCAATTTTCTCGATAATAGGGAATGGCCCTACGAATCTTGGCGCTAGCTTTCCTGTGGTTCCAAAACGAACAACGTTTCTTAGCGGTGATACCTTGAGAAAAACTCTGTCTCCAACTCCGAATTCAAGGTCGGTCCTCCTCTTGTCGGCGTAGGACTTTTGTCTGTCTTGGGCCGTCTTCATCCTTCTTCGTATTAAGTCTACTTTCTCTGAAGTCTCTCGGATCATGTCTGGTCCAAGTATAAGCTTATCCGTGGACTCCCACCAACAAGTGGGCGATCGGCACGGTCTTCCATATAAAGCTTCGAAGGGCGCCATTCCGATGGTTGCTTGATAGCTGTTGTTGTAGGCGAATTCTACTAAAGGAAGGTGGTCTTCCCATGTCCCTCCGAAGTCGAGGACGCATAGCCTTAAAAGGTCTTCCAAAACTCTGTTTACTCTCTCTGTTTGACCGTCGGTTTGGGGATGATAGGCTGTGCTCAAGCATAACTGCGTTCCTACTGCTTCTTGCAGACTCCGCCAAAACTCGCTGGTGAAGATGGGGTCTCGGTCACTAACAATGCTAGATGGTATTCCATGGAGTCGAACGATTTCCTTGAGGTACAGTGATGCTAGGGATGAGGCAGTTCTCTTACTTTTGACGGGTAAAAAGTGGGCGCTTTTAGTAAGCCTATGCACTATTACCCAAATGCTAGTGTTGCCTCTCCTAGACCTAGGCAGCCCATCGATGAAGTCCATTGAGATGCTATCCCACTTCCACTGCGGGATCTCCAGAGGATGTAGTAGTCCGCCAGGCTTTTTCTGTTCCGCTTTAACCTGTTGGCACACCATACACTTGGAAACGAATTCTGCCACGTCCTTTTTCATGCCGTTCCAGAAGAAAGTCCTTTTTATGTCTTTGTACATTTCATCCCCGCCTGGGTGTATCGTCATCTTGGAGTGATGTGCTTCCTCGAGAACCTTCTTTATTAAATCGTTTGTCTGTGGGACGCATAGTCTTCCGTCTCGCCTTAGCAAACCCTTATCGTCGATGGAGTATCTGTTGAGGTGACTTGAAGTCTCACCCCTAATTAGCCTATCAATTATTTCCACAAGTTGAGGGTCTTCGCGTTGTGCTGTCCCTACTGAATCCACTAAAGTTGGGCGCACTTCGAGAGATGCTAGCAAGCCTGGTACGAAATCGGAGGAGGGCCTAAAGTCGAAGCTAGCTATAAACTCTAGGCTTTGTCTTTCAACAAACAACGGGCTTAGGGTCAATTTCTTTCGGCTCAACGCGTCTGCCACTACGTTGCCTTTGCCCGGAGTATAGGAGATTTCGAAATCGTACGAGGCAAGAAACTCCATCCATCTTTGTTGCCTCAAGTTAAGATCCTTCTGCGAGAAAAGATATTTCAACGATTTATGGTCAGTGTAAGGTTCGAACTTATCACCTAGGAGATAGTGTCGCCAAGACTTGAGTGCAAAGACGATGGCGGCTAACTCAAGATCGTGGGTTGGGTAGTTCTTTTCGTGCACCTTCAATTGCCTCCCGCCATAAGCTACTACCCTTCCTTCTTGCATTAAGACGGCGCCTAGCCCTATCCCACATGCATCCGTATAAACAGTGAACATTTTGCTCCCATCTGGCAGCGTCAAAACTGGGGCTGATGTAAGAGCCCTTTTTAGTCGTTGGAAAGCAAACTCGCAATCCAAGTCCCAATTGAACACTAGATTCTTCTTAGTCAATTTCGTGAGCGGAGCTGAGATTTTCGCAAAATCCCTTATGAACTTTCGATAGAAACCCGCTAGTCCTAGAAAGCTTCGGACTTCAGTTGCATTCCTTGGTGTCTTCCAATCCTGTACCGCCACTACCTTAGCAGGGTCCACTGCTAACCCTTGTTTGGATACTATGTGCCCAAGGAACCTCACCTCTTCTCTCCAAAAGTGGCATTTGGAGAATTTGGCTTTTAGTTGATGGACTCGCAAAGTTTCCATGATTGCCCTTAAGTGTTGAGCATGTTCCTCTTCACTCTTTGAGAAGATAAGGATATCATCTACGAAGACCACTACGAATTTGTTGAGGAAATCTCTAAATACCCTACTCATCAGGTCCACGAAGTAAGCAGGTGCATTTGTCAAGCCGAAAGGCATGACAAGCCATTCAAAGAAGCCGTCTGGGGTTCTGAACGCCGTTTTATCGATGCTATCTTCAGCCACCCTTAGCTGATGAAAACCGGTTGCTAAATCGAGTTGGGAGAAAACAGACGCTCCTACAAGCTGGTCAAATAAATCGTCAATTCTAGGGAGAGGGTGCCTATTCTTTTTCGTTAGCTTGTTGAGCTCCCTATAGTCAACACATAGACGGAGTGAACCATCCGCCTTTGTAGCGAACACCACTGGAGCGCCCCATTCTGAAATGCTCCTCCTAATGAACCCCTTCTCTAGAAGCTCTTTAATCTGTTTACTGAGCTCTTTCCTTTCTCGTGGAGCCATATGTCTAACGGGCAACGCAACGGGCTTTGCATTATCTACAAGATATATGCGGAAGTCTATTTCCCGCTTCGGAGGCAAGCCCTTCAACTCTTCGAAGACATCCGGATATTCCCGGACCACTCTAACTGATTGCAAGTTTTCAACAGAGGCATCTAGCGATTCAAGATAACTAAGCATAACCGCATACGAGGGATTACAAGAAATTTCCAAAGTATTACCGAGCTGGGTTAGGAGCCTAACAACCCTTTTCTCACAATCAAGGATGGCCCCATTACTGGATAGCCAATCCATACCCAAAATCAAACCATACCCCGAAAAGCCCAAAACAAAGGCACTACATTGAAATTCAACACTTAGGATAGAAATTTTCAATCCCACACAGATCATAGACAAATGAGCTGGGCCCCCAATTGGGTTTGAAACAATTAAGGGGTCCTCTACCATACTAGTTTTTAGGTGCAGAGATTCTACTAAAACAGATGAGATAAAGGAGTGTGATGCGCCGGAATCAAATAAAGTGCGAACGGGGTGATCATAAAGATAAACTACACTTTCTACAGAAGTGTTTGTACCTCGCTGTTGCAATGGTGGCGCTTCTAGCACATGAACCTGTGCCCCTGGGGTGGATCCAGCGCCCTGCCCCTGTCCTCGTTTCCTTGGGCAGTCCTTAGCCCTGTGGCCTGTCTGACCGCATGAAAAGCACCCACCATTCTCCTTGGCCTTCTTTTTCCGGCAGTCCTTTACTAAGTGCCCCACTTTGCCACAGAAATTGCACTTCCTCTTCTCTTTGTTGCCTTTCCCGCCCTTCTTAAAGTCCGCCTTCTTAGGCTGCAAACCCTCTTTCTTCCCTTGAGAGCTTTCTGCCTTTGTCTCCTTCTTGCCCTTATCCTCCTCATTTAGCAATGCCATTTGCACCAATCTTTCATACGTGGCCCCCATGGGTATATGGGTCATGGCCAAACTGTGTAATGGCTCATTCAACCCTTTGACGAAATGGAGAGCCTTCTTGTGCGGGGTGTTGACTAGGTCAAGCCCAAACCTAGCCAGCTCATCGAACTGATTCACATACTCTCTGACTGTCTTGTCCCCTTGCTTAAGAAATAAGAATTTTTCCAACTGCAAACTTCTTTCCGCATCTGAGAGAAATTTAGTCTCAAACCTTGCCCTAAAGTCCTCCCACGTCTCCACTGGTCTTTCAGCATTAGTGACTTCCCACCAGTAGGAAGCCTCGCCCTTCAATAGCCACACCGCCAGCTGTACTTTTTGTCTATCTTCTACCTCAAAGATGATGAATAGGTCCTCCGTTTCTTTCAGCCAATTTCTAGCTGCTACGAAGGACTCAGTTCCATGGAAATCCCTTCCTCCCATAGCTTTAAAATCTTTACATATCTTAGCAAAAGTGTTTCCCCGAGGAGGAGGTGGAGGAAAAGGTGCTGCTGCAGCTGGATGATTTCCTTCTGCTGGGGGAGGAGGAATGGTAGGACCTGGCTGAGTGGCTCTTGCTTCTAAGAACCGTCTAAACCAACCAGGTATTGGCACCCCTTCCGGCAAGTTAAGTTCTTGGGACATGCTGAAACAAAAAGGATAGATTCAAAACGAAGGATAAGAGATAGTACCTATGGCTTTGGGGAGTGGACTTTGCCTTTTTAAAATAAAATAATATTTTTCTTTTAAAAATGCTTCTTTAAATTTCCTTTTTGAAAATAATTTTTTAAAACTTTTTATCTTATCTGGTAAACCTATGCTCTGATACCAAGTGAAACACCCCACCTCCGTTAGGGTCACTCTCAAAGGGAATGCCCTAATTTTGGTGGAGGTTTATAAGTACAAGTCACAGATATACAAGACAGATATAAGAACACATATTTGTAAACAGCGGAAGAACAACAAACTTTTATTTCATAAAGTCAAATACGTGTTACAACAACATCCTTTCCAAAAACATAACATAACACTTTCATAATCTGTCTTGAGTACATGATTTAAAGAAGCATAAATAAAACATAGATAAACTGCAAAAGCCCCTTAGTGGATTGTCCAAAGCCATAGTTCAAAACAGGAAAGTCCAAGCAATACATTTCTCTTCTTCAAGCTGGATGTTGAGGCTGGTCAAGCTGCTGCGTTCCCTCCCTGAGGACCTGGGGGGGGGAAACGGAAGAAAGAAGACGAAAGAAAAATAGAGTCAGACATAAAGCCTGAGTAAGTCTAGTACTACTTTGTCTATGAATAAAGAACTGGGTATGATAAGTAAAACAGGAAGTGGGCAAACACTATGAACTTGGTTAAGTTACCTAGGGTCGAATATACTATCGTACCCCATGTTAATCTCTGAACCCATATAAACTAGTTTCCAATTTGCACCCCATAATCAGGGTGATGTGATCCACTCAATGATGATCGACTCCTACTCGCATAGTTACATGTGTCTTACGGCCCCCGATGTTGTAGTTACCTATGCTGGTCCCACCATGGGGTGTATCAAGTCCCATAGTGGCAACCCGACACAACCTTAGAGTGCACAGGTATGCTACTGGTGTCCAGTGCCTTATTTTTCTGCACCGGAGTGTGTGCACGCCCGCACTCCGTTAGAACCTACACTGCTACACCACCGCCGTCGCTTTGACCTCTTACAATCAGCCCAGTAATCGTGCCCCACCCTGCCTAGTTTCAGGGTATCCTGATACACCTTCTAGGGTTACTGCTGAAAAGGGTCCCCCGTTACTAGGTTTTCTATCTCTAGCCAACATGCTAAGTTGGTTAAGTGTTTCCTAACCTAACCCCCACCAGTCTGTTTTGTTTAGCATGTTCCATTTTGATTAAGTCTTTAGTTCACTTAATCCTATCAATCCTGACTCAGCCTTAATTGTCTTATTAAGGCCCTGACCTCTCACATTAGACAGGTATTGTTGTGGTTGCCTGTTGCCGGTTGGTTCCGGGCAGTCTTACGCCACAACTCAGTCTAACCTCGGGTCCTTGCTGGGCTCCATGTTTAACCTCCCACATTGGATAGGTATTGTTGTGACTACTGGACAGCCGGGCGGTTCCGGGCAGGTTTACATCACAACTCAATCCAACCTCGGGTTAAACACATCGTATGTTCTACATTTACATATTTTGTCATTCCTCTTTATTTCTTATATGTAAATATTTGCGGCCCATTATTAAGTTAATGGGGTAAAGGTTACACCAATCATGGGCCCAACCCATACTTGAACTTGGGCCCTTCTATTTTATATTTTCATTCATTAGTAATTTAACCCAACGTTATTTTCCCCCGTTTTACACGTCCGTTTATATATATTGGGCTTAGCCTTTTAAAGCCCAAATTAGCCATGCGAAAAGGGGAGGCTTAAAGCGTAATTACATACACAAAGAGGGGAATGTGAGCGCATGAACTTGCAATACGACGTTGGAAATACGAAATAGAAACTGGTGTACTTGCATAGTGGTAGTATAGGTGACATGAATCAAAGCATGTGAACTTGTAATTGAGATATCATTATTGTCACATGAACCTATATTTTTATTTACGCATAATGTCAAACATAAGCATGGCATAAATATTTCTAGCATAAGCATGGCATAATGTCAAACATAAGCATGGCATAAATATCTCTAACATGAAATCATGATTCTTACTTTAGTCATGTAAACTTGCAAAAAGGGATTTTGAATCTAATCCTAACTATGTACCACATATGTCATCATATAATTCTTGTAAACAAGATAGACTTAATCATGGATTTCAATTATGCCAAATATCATTCATAGCCTAGCCATATTCATAAGTTTGCAAATAGGTTTTCTAGTACAAAAGCATGGCTTAATACATGATGCCAAATTCTCAACATAATTTCATATGGATAATAACCAAACTTGTTCCAATTACTTACAACATGATTTACGCACAAAAATATACATCATGGTGGCATAGAAGCAAACCCCAAACTTGCATGAATTTAAATCAACTACATACATGTAGCTTCAACATGGATTACATAATTTGCGAAATATTCCAAACGTATACTTGCATAGAACTACCGCATGTAGTTCTTTATAATGAATAACATAATTCATAAATATCCAAACGTATATAATATTTCAAATTGATAAGAACGCACAAATATGAATTACTTTATTGCCACAATTCAAGCATACAAACCAACACAATTGTTTATTCATACCAAAGTAATACTCTACTTACAATGGTGTGATGAATTCTCTAATTTAGGGATTGAAGACGCAAATTCCTTTGTTGAATTGATTTGCTTAGGTTGCTTTAAGCTTTAGAATCTTCCTCCTAATCCTCTCTCCAATTTGGTGGCTACTCCTAGTCGTTCCTCAGCAACATGGCGGCTATGTTCTTATTTTTGAATGAATAGATTAGGGTTTAGTCTAGGGTTGTTTATATAGAGGTTAGGAACTGATTAGGACCATTGATGTTGCCTGGATTGATCGTAGCCATTCATTCGATAGAGAGACCAATTAAAACTTGCCACCTAGCCCTAGTGACAAAGCAGACCACAGAAAATCGGCCAAACACAGACCTGGCCAGCTAGGTTGGCTGGGCTCGACCAGGTCGACACCCCTGTCGACAGGGCTGTCGACAGCCCTGTCGACATGGGTAGCCCAGGTCGACAACCCAGTCGACCTGGGTGGCCTAGGCGGGTGTTTATCCGCCCTGGCCCATTGGGCCCGATTTTTTTTAATTATTTTATTCTGTTTGAATTTTAAATTTAATTCAAAACTTCCGAAGGCCATATCTTCTTCATACGGACTCCGTTTTTCGAAAACTCGGACTCTATTTCGCGTATTTTTCCGGGACGAACGCAATGGCATATCCCGTTTCCCTTGGTTCTTTGATTTCAGATTAATTATACTTTAATTTGTTAATTTCACAGTTATAGAATTTTCGGGGTGTTACACATACGATCCTAACGGATCCTGTTTTGTCAAATTTGGATATCATATGATCACGTTTGAGCATTTACAATTTTATATGTTATATAAATTAATTCAAACTTAATTAAGTTTTAAAGATGGGCCTTACCATATAATAACTCAGTCCAATAACCTTTTTAAAACCCACGCCCATCCTTCATTGTTCGTAAGTAGCCTCCACATTCCATTTTTCTTCCCCGCTTATCCCTCAATTCTCACCCAGGCCACATCTATATGTATATATTATTTTAACTGGGATTCACCACTAAATATATGTCCCATTCCAAACTTGAACCCGCTCCACGTATATACTTCTTCTTCCAACCATTTTCGTGCTTTCACCAACTCTATTGTCCTTCCCCCCATCTGTAAATCTAAGCCGGTTCACGCTCCGTCCAAGCCACGCCATTCCTTCCCCATAACTGCACGGAACATTGCCTTTCTCCCCATTGCGTAAGCAGTATTCCTGAACCCAGGTTTTTAAAAACACTGTCGTGTTTACTCCAACTGCTTCCCTATCACTTCATTATTTCTCAGAACTCACCTCGCCGTACTCCATCACCCTATTTTGACAATAAGCAGCTCAGCCTCCCTTTAAAAATCCTGCCATCGGCTCATATGAACGATGTAGGGAGAAACAGAGAACCTTTTTTGCAAACGATACCCATCCAGACTTTGCCAAGAGCAAACCCTCGCTAGCTCGAGTGTGCCTGCGCCACCAACGCCCTCCAGTACCCTCATTTCCTCCCCGACCACTGCAGTAAATTTCACGAGCTCCCTTGTTGCTTTCGTGAAGAGCAAAGAAGAGAGTTCGAATTTCTTTTTGTAACACATTCCATGTATAAATTCTTAAATCTTCCAAAATATTTAACGCTAGAATACATTAGCCGCGCTTTTCATTTTTCGTGCAAAGAAAACTTGTTCGAGTTCAAGAAAATACCCACCAGAATGAAGAGCAATGTCTCAGCGATTCGAATGCACAAGTTTCAGAAATTTTAGTAGAGAATGGAATTTTATTTTAGTTTTTTATCCTAGAAGTGGTTGAGATTGATCGACTTTACCCATTTTTTAGCTGAAGTAAAAAGCTTTTACTTGAAGCTTGATCAAATGCTTAGCCATGAAGTATTCCATTAAATTTTTAGGCCTGCTGAAGTCTATGTTATAGGGGAAAGTTGTATGACCAACATGTGCAAGATAACATGGTATGTTTTTATAATAATTCCGTCCGCATGAAGTTTTCTGAGAGCCTATGTCTAGTTATAATTTTGTTTAAGGTTTTCAAAATATATGGGACTTAATGATTAAGGTAAACAATTATATTAGATTTTAGGGTACCGTGCTACAAAAAAGATTATCATTTAAGGACCACCATCGACAAAAAATAAAAATAGCGTTGAGACGAGCAATATGCCACGATCACAAAAACATAATATAATAGACAAGTTAATTTATACTATGAAATTTCAGAAATTAATGCTAATATAGGGTATAAATTACGTTAAACGAAAAGTTGCTTATTTTCAAGATAAAAAATTATGGAAAAAATCTATTAATTAGATTAAAAATAAGTCTTAAAATTTTTATCCAAAATCAAAACTAATAATCTATTATATTAAATAAATCCTTATGCTTTATAAACAATTCCACAATGACTATTCAAAAATTTGATTTGGACATAACTTACAATATATAAGACAAATCTCAAATTTTCACTTCCACTAGAAAAATATAATCAATTAGATTCGAACGTTTCTTGTTTCAAAGAAATCCGACTTATAATGAATCTTGTACACTCAGTTGAAGTTCAAAATATTAAATTACAAACTACAGCGACGTTACAAGCTGGATTTAAATTCTATTATAATTAATACGTTAAACCCATTGTTTATAAATATATTCGTTTTAATAATTAAATTCTAAATTGAATTAAATCTATTAAATTAACCAATCCACACAAAATTGCCAATTCAACTATTTCGGGCTATTTCGAAAATTGAGTTTATTATTTCACTATTTATATTCATTAAATATTCAAAATAATTGAATTCAAACCATTTAAATTATCAAACCAACATATTAAAATAATTAAATTAATAAATTACTAAAAATATGGGACATTACATTAAAACTGGTGATACTCCATTCTCGATCACTTCTCGTATTTGATAAATTTAATTATCCCATTCTCATTTCAATCTAATTAAAGATTCGTTAAAACTCCAAATTAATTTTAATACCAAAAATCATTACTTAATGATTATTCGACCTTTGGAAATCAATCTTGTCTTTACTTGGGTTAAAGAACAAATGTCATGTAAAAACATTGTTCACAATAACCTAAAATCATCTTCCATTAAGTATGGAATCTTCACGGAAATCTGACAATTCATAATCGATATTAATTTTCGTATTTGGCCAATACTATAAGTGGAATAACGACATGGCCTTTGAAAATTTCATAAATAGTAAACGCCTTCCTTCATACAAGCTCATCTCGATTATTATTAATCGAGTTCCATTCCATTCCAATTTAACTGAATAAACTATAAAATTTCCTTAAATCTTAATTAAAAGATTTATTACTTTCACAAGTGGTTCCAAGAACAGTACTATTTAAGATATCATTCAAAACGAGCCCCAAAATCCAATTTGATATTAAACACAAGATATTAAATGGAAATCATGTTGACTTACATTCAATACCAAATTCTGAAACTAACAGATATTGTTTTGGAATAACGATATCAATATCTTCCAAATTCCCATAACAATATCCGTATAATTACAAAATCCAATACCGAAATACTCAAGGATAATTCCCATTCAAATCCATTCCAATATATATATATATATATATATATATAGGCAATGGGCAAATTCTGGTTATATAAAAAAAAAATTCTCAATCCAATCTATTAATTTAAAATCGTTGGATTTCTAATTTAGTTGTCAACTAGCTCATTTAGATAAAAATATCTTTTATCTTTTCAAACTTGAAGTATTTCATCCAAAATCTTTCCAAATCATTAATTATGATTTTATATAAGTTTTTCATGTTTTCGATAATTTTACTAAGGCCCTTACAGTCGGTTTCCAATATCGGCCATCGAACTGCATTCATAGCGACCTTTTCCAAAACTGATTTGGACTTAAATTAAAATTTGACCATTAAAATTTAAACCTCTTATATTAATTTGAAAGATCTTTTCGATATGAACCCAACAGTTCTGTTTTAGGAGAATCCGACGATCTGTTCCCATTACGTCCATTGAAAGTTAATGGTTGCAATCCACGAAGTGTCGCTGTGCGGCACGATCTATTCAAGCCACTTAAATATATATATATATATATATAATATCATCGATTTCCATTCAAAACATATTTTATAAAACGTTTATGAATTCATTTAAAAACAATTTCACTTCCATTTTAATTTTAAATTAAAATTGAATCTTTCATAATATTATAATCTCAAAATAATAATTTTTCAAAATGTCAGATTTTGAAATCCAGTTTCTCAATATTCATTATAAAAAATGAATAAAATCGATATAAAATTCCATTCGAGTTATAATAGCAATTTTATACTTAGCTCGACTTCGTATTTTTATATTTTCGTGTCCATTCAAAATCGGACATCAAAATCAAACTTCTAATCTTCAATGAATATTATATTATAAAAATATTCATATTTATTCAAGTTTTTGAATAAAATCTCAAAAAATATCCGTATAAATAAATTTATAGGGATTTCATTCATCATGCGCATCTAATAATAGTTGTAAACAACTATCAACGTCCAAGATAACATCCAAGCGTTAAATAGCTAACTCTTATATGGGTTTGTCAATCAATAGATTAATGACAATATCAATCAATAATTCATCCATTTCCATTTATATGCCACAAAGTGTTCATCCACGTTGTTTGAAATTTGAGTGTCGCATATTCAAACAACTCTTCTAATAACAAATAAACTTGTGAATAGTTAATGTGTTGAACTCAAGAAATATCGCATGCGACAGATAAAAATCAACATAGGTGATCAATATATTTTTAAGTATGATTTAAAAACATAACAAAATATTTGAGTGAGAGAGTTATCACTTTGATCAATTCTGGAATCATTTAATAATGATTATTTTTAATTAAATTAAACCGAATGTTTAATTTAACCAAAAATTTGAACTGCCTCAAATCCTATCCAAATTGGCTTCACTGCAAAACTGTTATCATCACGGTTCCATTGGAACTGGGTTCGTTTGATTCTGATAATCTAGTAAAAAGTTATTAATATTTAAGTAACACGATATTAATTTAAGTTAAATAATTTCTTAATTATGCTTAAGAAATTAATTACATTGATTAAGAAAAAAATCGGGCCGCCTAATTTCTTCATCTTCTTTGCTTGCTTCTTCCAGGTACAATAAAACCCGGCCACCACTTCCATGAATCGCACGCCAAACCACCACGTCGGAAGCCGATCAACTAGTGACATGACGTCCCTTCGCCTGCCACCTCGAGAGACTCAGCTCCCTCCCCTCGCTTGTAATCGTCCATGAATAATGGCACTTCGAGCCAGAAATTCTCACTCCATATCACACGATAACTGATCATTCCCGTACCAAATCAAAACCCTCAAAGAGATCTATCACTTCCATTTTGGAGTTGGATTATAATTTAAAGTGCACTGGAAGAATTTAAAGATTGAAAATCGAAGGATTTTAGCCATCATTTTAGAAGTGGCGGCACAGATAATTAAGTGGGCTAAGGTTTTGTTCTAAGAGTATTTATACCCATTTAAATATTAATATTTTATTTTATTATTCCTGAAAATTGAAGTTTAACGCTCCAAACTCCAAACAAAACCCAATGACTGACGTTCACAACTAAATACCCCTTTTCCGAACATAATGGAACATGTCTCATAAGCTAATTCGAATGTTTCAGTCAGTTTTTATCAGAATTAAAATATAATTCAATATAACGTTCAATATTAAATTTCAACATACGTTTAATTTACCACGGCTACATACTAACTCCAAAAATTATGAAATTTGAAATCTAGCTATGTTTTACGAATAAGGTTTTAAAAAAACTAATTTAGTTGAATTTGGAGACCATTTGAAAAATGACCTTATTTTTAGCTTGTTAAATTATAACTGAATTTCAACAGGCGTTTAAATTTACTACGCTTACATATTAATTCTAATTGACTTGAAATTCTAAACTTGACAATAATTTGTTGTTCCGAATCCAACAAAATTAGTTTCATCGAAAATGGAGGTCGTTTGCAAAATGGCTATTTTTAAGGGCTTATTTAATATTAAAATACTAATATATTCCATAGCGACTATTTGGGATTTTAATTTGGACATAACTTACAATTTATAAAGTGAAATCTCAATTTCTTACATTCTTTTAGGAAGATATAGTTAAATAGATGCTAATGTTTCTTGTTTCATCAGATTCTGATTTATAGTGAATTTTGTATACTCGTTTAAAGTTTAAAACTAAATTTTCAAACTACTGCGCCATTACGAGCCCGTATTATAATTAATATAAATATAACATTCAAAATTCATTTTAAATTAAATTTACGTCATTATTTCTCAAAATAAATCGTATAAAATGTTTAATTTTCAGTAAAATCAATTAAAAATAAATTTTAAATTAGTTTAAAATTCGGGATTGTTACAATCTCTCCCACTAAAAACTTTTTCGTCCTCGAAAAAATAATGGAGCTAAAAGTTGTTTAACCAACTCAACTTTCATTCTGGATTCAGTTCTTCAACTTTTCAGTTTCTAAGAACTTTCTATTTTTCCTATAATTTGGATAATGCCTAAATTTCTTAAAAATTTCGCCATAACCTCATTTGTATGGGTTGGTTAGAACAAATATATATGGCCTTAATAGCCACTCATAAATCACTGTATAAAATTCTAATGCATACAGAACAACTGTGGCTTATCTAAACCCAAGTGAAACCATGTAAAAATTTGTCCACCCAAGACCCATGTGGGGGATTAGTCATAATCCATGTGTCGTATCAACAACAAGAGAGACGTGTATATTTTTGTCATCTCAAGACCTAATGATAGGGTTTATTATTAAATCCTTCCATTTATATTTATAGTCATTAGGCCCACAATCAGTCCTTGGTTCAACCTGTAATTCAGTCATCGTCATACAAGCATCTTGCTCGTATGGTAATTTAAACCTCGTCATATCAGCACCAAATACTTACATGGATATGTTATGCTATGCAGTCCATAATATTTGCTATGCGGTGTAGTCCACAATTATTGGTTACTATCCTAAGGCATATGTTTAATTTCACACAGAGCAACCATCTCAGCGCATCCAAATCATTCACAGTAACATAATAATAAAATTGTGCAACCAACTAAATGAAATGCATCTGTTTTTCGGGCACACAATTTATTTCTCTACTCAGCTTGCGCGTTCAACATATATATGTATATTTATCCAATTGCAACTAGTTTCAAATTAATTCATCATCAAATTTGATTTGGCCCAATTTAGCTTCTGTTGACGTCAAAAGTTGGTCGCTAATGATGAACAGCCCCAATCGTGTGTAGGACACACGAATACTGATTAAAAAATGTAGAAAAAAATAAAGGAAATGGGGAGAACACAAAGAGTTTTTATAGTGGTTCGGCAAAGACAGTGCCTACGTCCACTTTATATATATATATATATATATTACTTTTGCTTTTGATTACAAGTATAATGCTTTTTCTGTTTTGAGAAAAGAGAGAAGGTGGCTATTTTCTTATTCAGATAGTGTTTTTCTGGGAAGAAGAAGAAGTATGAGTGGAAAAAAGAAAGGTTAGAGAATTCTCTCCAAGTCCTTCAGATCCTCCTTTTCTCTTTAAGCTTTGAGGTATTTATAGGTGGGGATAACAGCTTGGGCTGTTGTGACGTGGCCCAGCCTCTCCGGGCAAGATCGGACACGTGGAGTCCATCACTTGGTTAGAATAGTGGCTAAAGACTGATTCCATTATTCATAAATAGTATCCTCGGAAGTTGGGGCCGATGTGGCATCCATGGTGAGGTATATCAAAAGTAGAGCTTTGTCCGGATATGGTTGACCGCTATTTCTTCTTTGAGAATTAGGCCAAGTATTTGAATAGCTCAACTGGATATTTCATGTAGATCCGAAATACTCGATCGATACGCCCTGTGCGAGATCGGTTCTCTCGGTTAACTGGGAGAGCGAGTCTTCCGGGGTGAGATATCGACTTGATTGGCCCGATATTCAGCTACTTCAGGCCGAGCTTCTGCGGGGCTTCCTGGAATGCGATCTGTCTAACTCGATTGGTTGCGTGTTTGGGCTTCGATTTGGCCCGATGCGTCTTTTACCAAAAAGAGGGTTAACGCTTTGCTTCTCAGAATGCATCTTCTTCGATATAGGGAGATGTGTTCTGAAATATGAATCGTAACATGATTGCTTGAGCAGCTATGGTCGCGTCGGACCATATTAAGGCCAGAAATCTGACGGTTCCGATGTTGTATTAAGGCCAGAAAACCGGTGACCGAATTGGGTCGTATTAAGGCTAGAAAACCGACTACCATCGGAAACCGTATTAAGGCCGGGATGATGATCGCCTTCATGAGAGTTAGTTCCTGCAAAGACAAAAGTAAACCATTCTCGGCTTGGAGAAGGCAATGGGTCGAGCATTTCATTTCACTTGGCTTTGAGAGGTGGCGAGTATTAACCATACTCGGGTTAGAGAGGGCAAGCATCACTACGCCATAGATGGCCTACGCCAACCCCAGAGAAATGACGCAGTAGGTGCCAAATAGTGTTGCTGCAGGCAAAAAATGATCTGTGGCAACACTTTTTTGGGGTTGCCTTTTGCCGCGTTGCCTTAGAGTCAAAGGCAACACATTTTCGATCCTAAGGCAACATCAGCACAGTTGTTGCCGCATGTACTAAATTTACAAAAATGTGGGACCCACTATAATCTGTGACCCGTGTTTATGGAATCGCCACGAAAATCTATAGCCCGGGTCCACGGAATCCAGGTGTGGGGCCCACATGCATAAATTTATAGCAACAATTTTGCCACCCAATGGCAACACTGTATCATAGCTATGGCAACATTTAACATCACATACTGCAACATTATATCATATATATGGCAACATAACATCAAACTGAAATTTACAAAGAAATTTTTATTTCAAATTAACCAGGGAACATGAAACACCCCACCTCCGTTAGGGTCACTCTCAAAGGGAATGCCCTAATTTTGGTGGAGGTTTATAAGTACAAGTCACAGATATACAAGACAGATATAAGAACACATATTTGTAAACAGCGGAAGAACAACAAACTTTTATTTCATAAAGTCAAATACGTGTTACAACAACATCCTTTCCAAAAACATAATATAATACTTTCATAATCTGTCTTGAGTACATGATTTAAAGAAGCATAAATAAAACATAGATAAACTGCAAAGCCCTCATAGTGATTGTCCAAAGCCATAGTTCAAAACAGGAAAGTCCAAGCAATACATTTCTCTTCTTCAAGCTGGATGCTAAGGCTGGTCAAGCTGCTGTGTTCCCTCCCTGAGGACCTGGGGGGGGGGGAAACGGAAGAAAGAAGACGAAAGAAAAATAGAGTCAGACATAAAGCCTGAGTAAGTCTAGTACTACTTTGTCTATGAATAAAGAACTGGGTATGATAAGTAAAACAGGAAGTGGGCAAACACTATGAACTTGGTTAAGTTACCTAGTGTCGAATATACTATCGTACCCCATGTTAATCTCTGAACCCATATAAACTAGTTTCCAATTTGCAGCCCATAATCAGGGTGATGTGATCCATTCAATGATGATCGGCTCCTACTCGCATAGTTACATGTGTCTTACGGCCCCCGATGTCGTAGTTACCTATGCTGGTCCCACCATGGGGTGTATCAAGTCCCATAGTGGCAACCCGACACAACCTTAGAGTGCACAGGTATGCTACTGGTGTCCAGTGCCTTATTTTTCTGCACCGGAGTGTGTGCACGCCCGCACTCCGTTAGAACCTACACTGCTACACCACCGCCGTCGCTTTGACCTCTTACAATCAGCCCAGTAATCGTGCCCCACCCTGCCTAGTTTCAGGGTATCCTGATACACCTTTTAGAGTTACTGCTGAAAAGGGTCCCCCGTTACTAGGTTTTCTATCTCTAGCCAACATGCTAAGTTGGTTAAGTGTTTCCTAACCTAACCCCACCAGTCCGTTTAGTTTAGCATGTTCCATTTTGATTAAGTCTTAAGTTCACTTAATCCTAACAATCCTGACTCAGCCTTAATTGTCTTATTAAGGCCCTGACCTCTCACATTAGACAGGTATTGTTGTGGCTGCCTGTTGCCGGTTGGTTCCGGGCAGTCTTACGCCACAACTCAGTCTAACCTCGGGTCCTTGCTGGGCTCCATGTTTAACCTCCCACATTGGATAGGTATTGTTGTGACTACTGGACAGCCGGGCGGTTCCGGGCAGGTTTACATCACAACTCAATCCAACCTCGGGTTAAACACATCGTATTTTCTACATTTACATATCTTGTCATTCTGCTTTATTTATATGTAAATATTTGCGGCCCATTATTTAGTTAATGGTGTAAAGATCACACCAATCACGGGCCCAACCCACACTTGAATTTGGGCCCTTCTATTTTATATTTTCATTCATTAACTAATTTTTACCCAACGTTATTTTCCCCCGTTTTACACGTCCGTTCATATATATTGGGCTTAGCCTTTTAAAGCCCAATTTAGCCATGCGAAAAGGGGAGGCTTATGGCGTATACACAAAGAGGGGGAAGGTGAGCGCATGAACTTGCATATGACGTTGGAAATAGAAATTGGTGTACTTGCATAGTGGTGACATGTATTTTGGTCATAAAACATAGGTGACATAAATCAAGGCATGTAAACTTGCATAGGTTTAACTACAACATGAACCTATATTCTTATTTAGGCATAATGTCAAACATAAGCATGGCCTAAATACTTCTAGCATAAACATGGCATATTGTCAAATATAAGCATGGCATAAAATACTTCTAGCATAGGCATGGCATATTGTCAAACATAAGCATGGCATAAAATACTTCTAGCATAATTCAACTTAATCATGATTTAAGCCTAATCACATAACGATGGTATAAACATACTTATGCATAAATATTCCTAAACATGGTGTTTGCTTTAAACTTGCAAAAAGGGATTTTTGAGTCTAACCTAGCCATGTCTCACATATGTCGTTTTAACAATATAGAACTAACATGGATGCCAAATATCATTCATAGCCTAGCCATATTCATAAGTTTGCAAAAGTATGACTTGATGCATGGATTATGGTGTCAAAATTCCAACATAGTTTCATATGAACTATAACAACCAAACTTGTTTCAATTACTTGCAAAATGATTTATGCACAAATATACATCATGACGACATAATAACAAAGCCCCAAACTTGCATAAATTTCACTCAACTACATACATGTAGCTTCAACATAGATTACATAATTTGCGCAATATTCCAAACGTATATTTGCATAGAACTACCGCATGTAGTTCTTTATAATGAATAACATAATTTTGCACAAATATGAATTACTTTCATTGCCACAATTCAAGCATACACATCAACACAGTTGTTTATTAATACCAAAGTAATACTCTACTTACAATGGTTGCGGCGAATTCTCTAATTAAGAGACACGATTTCTTTGTTGAATTGATTAGCTTTAGGTTGCTTGAATTGCTTTAGGCTTAGAACTTTCTTCCTAACTCTCTCTCTCTAGTTGACGGCTACTCTTTGTCGTTCCTCAGCAACATGGCGGCTATAATCTTATTTTGAATGAATAGATTAGGGTTTAGTCTAGGGTTGTTTATATAGAGGTTAGGAATTGATTAGGACCCTTGATGTTGCTAGGTTAGATCATAGCCATTCATTAGGAAGAGAGACCAATAAAAACCCGCCACCTAGCCCTAATGACAAAGCAGACCACAGAAATTCGACCACACACCGACCTGGCCAGCCAGGTTGACTGGGCTCGACCAGGTCGATACCCCTGTCGACAGCCCTGTCGACATGGGTAGCCCAGGTAGACAGCCCAGTCGACCTGGGTGGCCCAGGCGGGCGTTCTTCTGGCCCAATGGGCCCCACTTCGGGATATTTAATTATTTTAATCTGTTTGAATTTTAAATTTAATTCAAAACTTCCGAAGGCCATATCTTCTTCATACGGACTCCGTTTTTCGAAAACTCGGACTCTATTTCGCATATTTTTCCGAGACGAACGCAATGGCGTATCCCGTTTCCCTTAGTTCTTTGATTTGAATTTGATTATACTTTAATTTGCTAATTTCACAGTTATAGAATTTTCGGGGTGTTACATTCTCCCCCACTTAAAAGGATTTCGTCCCTGAAATCTTCAAGTTAGGAGGAATGTATATCCTAACATCCAATCATCCACCTACTCATCCATCAAACACGAGCATCCATTGTCCTTAACAGACTTCTAATGCTTCATGATCATATGCGAAGTGTGTGTATATGAACTTATCTAATGCAAAATCAGGCGGTCTACTGATTCAGTTGACCTCCTTGATGCGAATTATGTAAGTGCCATGAATCCATTATGTATGCAAATTTTCCTATTCATGATTCTACATGAGTGCACAATCATTCAATACAAATGCAACATCCACATGACAACACATTAAAGTTCAATCACATACGAATGCAAACATATATGCATATGCAATATGAAGTGACTGAGCCGATCTAAAACCTAGATTGTGTGTGTATATGCAACCACGAGCAACCACTAGCAATCACTTGCAACCACTTGCAACCATTCATACATAACATGTTTCAACTACATGTTTCCATCCAAAAAGATTCTATCTAAAAGATACGGTCGAGGAAATATACCTAAAAAGATAAAAGCGCAACTTAAGGAAAGAGAAAGATCAAGGATGTACCCTCGAACAGAAAAGGTAGGCTGTACGGATTTTAGCTTCAGTTTCCCAAGTCGCGTCTCCCTCGGCGTCGCTCCACTGGACTTTGACGAGCTTGACTTCGCGGTTGCGTAGCTTCTTCACTTCCGTTCCTAAGATGCGGGTTGGAACTCTTCTTATGGTTGCTTCGCGTTCCACTTCGGCCTCTTCGAGGATATTTGGCTCTACCACTTCAGCAGACTCATGTAGACATTTTCGGAGATGTGAAACGTGAAAAACGTTGTGGACTCCGGCCAATTTCTCGGGTAGCTCTAATCTATAGGTCATTTTCCAAATTTTCTCAATGATAGGAAATGGTCCTACCTAAAGGTATAGTCGAATGATAGAAGCAAGTAAAAATTTTGTGCCCATTAGGCAATGTCAAAACTGGAAATCTATGCCACATATATATTGATTAGGAGAAGAACACTCTAAGCATCAGCCCCGAAGACCGAAATCAACATCAGACTGACACCCAAAGAATTAATCAACCCAACCACCACATATGATTCTAGGAAACTAAGCATGATGGACTCCTTTTAGGTCACAAGGGAGTCCCTTCCTAAGTCCAACTATGTTGCCAAATGTACTTACTAAGGTGATTCTTTACAACTCATGCATAAGTGAAATGAACCTTCAGCCTTAGTGGCGAACACTCCTGGAGTGCCCTATTCTGAAATGCTCCACCTAATCAACCCCTTCTCTAGAAGCTCTTTAATCTGTTTACTGAGCTCTTTTCTTTCTCGTGGAGCCATGTGTCTAACGGGCAACGCAACGGGCTTTGCATTATCTACAAGATATATGCGGAAGTCTATTTCCCGCTTCGGAGGCAAGCCCTTCACCTCTTCGAAGACATCCGGATATTCCCGGACCACTCTAACTGATTGCAAATTTTCAACAGAGGCATCTAGCGACTCAAGATAACTAAGCATAACCGCATACGAGGGATTACAAGAAATTTCCAAAGTATTACGGAGCTGGGTTAGGAGCCTAACAACCCTTTTCTCACAATCAAGGATGGCCCCATTACTGGTTAGCCAATCCATACCCAAAATCAAACCATACCCCGCAAAGCCCAAAACAAAGGCACTACATTCAAATTCTACACTTAGAATAGAAATTTTCAAATCCAAACAGATCATAGACAAATGAGCTGGGCCCCCAATTGGGTTTGAAACAATTAAGGGGTCCTCTACCATACTAGTTTTTAGGTGCAGAGATTCTACTAAAGCAGACGAGATAAAGGAGTGTGATGCGCCAGAATCAAATAAAGTGCGAACGGGGTGATCATAAAGATAAACTACACTTTCTACAGAAGTGTTTGTACCTCGCTGTTGCAAAGGTGGCGCTTCCAGCACATGAACCTGTGCCCCTGGAGTGGATCCAGACCCCTGCCCCTGCCCTCGTTTCTTTGGGCAGTCCTTAGCTCTGTGGCCTGTCTGACCGCAAGAAAAGCACCCACCGTTCTCCTTGGCCTTCTTTTTCCGGCAGTCCTTTACTAAGTGCCCCACTTTGCCACAGAAATTACACGTCCTCTTCTCTTTGTTGCCTTCCCCGCCTTTCTTAAAGTCTGTCTTCTTAGGCTGCAAACCTTCTTTCTTCCCTTGAGAGCTTTCTGCCTTCGTCTCCTTCTTTCGCTTATCCTCCTCATTCAGCAATGCCATTTGCACCAATCTTTCATACGTGGCTCCCATGGGTATATGGGTCATGGCCAAACTGTGTAATGGCTCATTTAACCCTTTGACAAAACGGAGAGCCTTCTTGTGCGGGGTATTGACTAGGTCAAGTCCAAACCTAGCCAGCTCATCGAACTGATTCACATATTCTCTGACTGTCTTGTCCCCTTGTTTAAGAAATAGGAATTTTTCTAACTGCAAACTCCTTTCTGCATCTGAGAGAAATTTGGTCTCAAACCTTGCCCTAAAGTCCTCCCATGTCTCCACTGGTCTTTCAGCATTAGTGACTTCCCACCAATAGGAAGCCTCACCCTTCAATAGCCACACTGCCAACTGTACTTTTTGTCTATCTTCTACCTCAAAGATGATGAATAGGTCTTCAGTTTCTTTCAGCCAATTCCTAGCTGCTACGAAGGACTCAGTTCCATGGAAATCCCTTCCTCCCATGGCTTTAAAATCTTTACATATCTTAGCGAATGCGTTTCCCCGAGGAGGAGGTGGAGGAAAAGGTGCTGCTGCAGCTGGATGATTTCCTTCAGCTGGGGGAGGAGGAACGGTAGGACCTGGCTGAGTGGCCCTTGCTTCTAAGAACCGTCTAAACCAACCAGGTATTGGCACCCCTTCCGGCAAGTTAAGTTCTTGGGACATGCTGAAACAAAAAGGATAGATTCAAAACGAAGGATAAGAGATAGTTCCTATGGCTTTGGGGAGTGGACTTTGCCTTTTTAAAATAAAATAATATTTTTATCTTTTAAAAATGCTTCTTTAAATTTCCTTTTTGAAAATATTTTTTTTTTTCAAAACTTTTTATCTTATCTGGTAAACCTATGCTCTGATACCAAGTGAAACACCCCACCTCCGTTAGGGTCACTCTCAAAGGGAATGCCCTAATTTTGGTGGAGGTTTATAAGTACAAGTCACAGATATACAAGACAGATATAAGAACACATATTTGTAAACAGCGGAAGAACAACAAACTTTTATTTCATAAAGTCAAATACGTGTTACAACAACATCCTTTCCAAAAACATAATATAATACTTTCATAATCTGTCTTGAGTACATGATTTAAAGAAGCATAAATAAAACATAGATAAACTGCAAAGCCCTCATAGTGATTGTCCAAAGCCATAGTTCAAAACAGGAAAGTCCAAGCAATACATTTCTCTTCTTCAAGCTGGATGCTAAGGCTGGTCAAGCTGCTGTGTTCCCTCCCTGAGGACCTGGGGGGGAAACGGAAGAAAGAAGACGAAAGAAAAATAGAGTCAGACATAAAGCCTGAGTAAGTCTAGTACTACTTTGTCTATGAATAAAGAACTGGGTATGATAAGTAAAACAGGAAGTGGGCAAACACTATGAACTTGGTTAAGTTACCTAGGGTCGAATATACTATCGTACCCCATGTTAATCTCTGAACCCATATAAACTAGTTTCCAATTTGCACCCCATAATCAGGGTGATGTGATCCATTCAATGATGATCGGCTCCTACTCGCATAGTTACATGTGTCTTACGGCCCCCGATGTCGTAGTTACCTATGCTGGTCCCACCATGGGGTGTATCAAGTCCCATAGTGGCAACCCGACACAACCTTAGAGTGCACAGGTATGCTACTGGTGTCCAGTGCCTTATTTTTCTGCACCGGAGTGTGTGCACGCCCGCACTCCGTTAGAACCTACACTGCTACACCACCGCCGTCGCTTTGACCTCTTACAATCAGCCCAGTAATCGTGCCCCACCCTGCCTAGTTTCAGGGTATCCTGATACACCTTTTAGGGTTACTGCTGAAAAGGGTCCCCCGTTACTAGGTTTTCTATCTCTAGCCAACATGCTAAGTTGGTTAAGTGTTTCCTAACCTAACCCCACCATTCCGTTTAGTTTAGCATGTTCCATTTTGATTAAGTCTTAAGTTCACTTAATCCTAACAATCCTGACTCAGCCTTAATTGTCTTATTAAGGCCCTGACCTCTCACATTAGACAGGTATTGTTGTGGCTGCCTGTTGCCGGTTGGTTCCGGGCAGTCTTACGCCACAACTCAGTCTAACCTCGGGTCCTTGCTGGGCTCCATGTTTAACCTCCCAAATTGGATAGGTATTGTTGTGACTACTGGACAGCCGGGCGGTTCCGGGCAGGTTTACATCACA
Source organism: Allium sativum (assembly GCA_030737875.1). Taxonomy (NCBI): domain Eukaryota; kingdom Viridiplantae; phylum Streptophyta; class Magnoliopsida; order Asparagales; family Amaryllidaceae; genus Allium; species Allium sativum. The sequence goes on from CM060926.1 coordinate 861,691,096, forward strand.
ACTCAATCCAACCTCGGGTTAAACACATCGTATTTTCTACATTTACATATCTTGTCATTCTGCTTTATTTATATGTAAATATTTGCGGCCCATTATTTAGTTAATGGTGTAAAGATCACACCAATCACGGGCCCAACCCACACTTGAATTTGGGCCCTTCTATTTTATATTTTCATTCATTAACTAATTTTTACCCAACGTTATTTTCCCCCGTTTTACACGTCCGTTCATATATATTGGGCTTAGCCTTTTAAAGCCCAATTTAGCCATGCGAAAAGGGGAGGCTTATGGCGTATACACAAAGAGGGGGAAGGTGAGCGCATGAACTTGCATATGACGTTGGAAATAGAAATTGGTGTACTTGCATAGTGGTGACATGTATTTTGGTCATAAAACATAGGTGACATAAATCAAGGCATGTAAACTTGCATAGGTTTAACTACAACATGAACCTATATTCTTATTTAGGCATAATGTCAAACATAAGCATGGCCTAAATACTTCTAGCATAAACATGGCATATTGTCAAATATAAGCATGGCATAAAATACTTCTAGCATAGGCATGGCATATTGTCAAACATAAGCATGGCATAAAATACTTCTAGCATAATTCAACTTAATCATGATTTAAGCCTAATCACATAACGATGGTATAAACATACTTATGCATAAATATTCCTAAACATGGTGTTTGCTTTAAACTTGCAAAAAGGGATTTTTGAGTCTAACCTAGCCATGTCTCACATATGTCGTTTTAACAATATAGAACTAACATGGATGCCAAATATCATTCATAGCCTAGCCATATTCATAAGTTTGCAAAAGTATGACTTGATGCATGGATTATGGTGTCAAAATTCCAACATAGTTTCATATGAACTATAACAACCAAACTTGTTTCAATTACTTGCAAAATGATTTATGCACAAATATACATCATGACGACATAATAACAAAGCCCCAAACTTGCATAAATTTCACTCAACTACATACATGTAGCTTCAACATAGATTACATAATTTGCGCAATATTCCAAACGTATATTTGCATAGAACTACCGCATGTAGTTCTTTATAATGAATAACATAATTTTGCACAAATATGAATTACTTTCATTGCCACAATTCAAGCATACACATCAACACAGTTGTTTATTAATACCAAAGTAATACTCTACTTACAATGGTTGCGGCGAATTCTCTAATTAAGAGACACGATTTCTTTGTTGAATTGACTAGCTTTAGGTTGCTTGAATTGCTTTAGGCTTAGAACTTTCTTCCTAACTCTCTCTCTCTAGTTGACGGCTAATCTTTGTCGTTCCTCAGCAACATGGCGGCTATAATCTTATTTTGAATGAATAGATTAGGGTTTAGTCTAGGGTTGTTTATATAGAGGTTAGGAATTGATTAGGACCCTTGATGTTGCTAGGTTAGATCATAGCCATTCATTAGGAAGAGAGACCAATAAAAACCCGCCACCTAGCCCTAATGACAAAGCAGACCACAGAAATTCGACCACACACCGACCTGGCCAGCCAGGTTGACTGGGCTCGACCAGGTCGATACCCCTGTCGACAGGGCTGTCGACAGCCCTGTCGACATGGGTAGCCCAGGTCGACAGCCCAGTCGACCTGGGTGGCCCAGGCGGGCGTTCTTCTGGCCCAATGGGCCCCACTTCGGGATATTTAATTATTTTAATCTGTTTGAATTTTAAATTTAATTCAAAACTTCCGAAGGCCATATCTTCTTCATACGGACTCCGTTTTTCGAAAACTCGGACTCTATTTCGCGTATTTTTCCGAGACGAACGCAATGGCGTATCCCGTTTCTCTTAGTTCTTTGATTTGAATTTGATTATACTTTAATTTGCTAATTTCACAGTTATAGAATTTTCGGGGTGTTACAGAACACTAGTACGTAGTCAACTACAAAATAACAAAACGTAGCCACTAAGTTCAATTTTACAAACATTTCAAAAACAAACACACAGCAAGTCCTAAATTCATGTTTACATAAAACTAAAACAGTTTCAAAATATAGCACAAGCCTTCAATGCGTTCAATGCCTCTACTGCATCGTACCTCTAGTGCCTTCATTAACAAAAGTTGTTGAAAATCCTCATCACTGCCTCCTTCACCTGCATACATAAGTTGCATTTCAGCACAAAATAAGAGGTATGCATGCCTGAATTGCATTTCAGCACAAAGTATGGTCATAGTATAACTGAGTTTCCTTTCAGCACAAACTGAGTTTCATAACTGAATTCCATTTGCATCAGTATAACATAGTATACTGATCTAAACAATGTGTATAAAAGTGTACTGATCTAAACAATGTGTGAGTTACATAACTGATCTAAACAATGTGGATACAAGTGTACTGATCTAAAACATAACTGAGTGACATAACTGATCAATGTGTATACAAGTGTATACTGATCTAAACAATGTGTATACAAGTGCATACTAATCTACAATGTGGCAAAAATTATCACTAATCTACAATGTGGCAAAACTTAAAATTATACCTGAAAACTGCCCATGCATGCTATTTCATGTTACTTCACTGCTCTACATTTCCATAACAACACACAAAAGAACTCCAAACATGATCCAAGATATAGCTAAAGCTTTTGCAAAGAATTTTTCTCCTGTCTCGTGTTTTCCACAGTCAATGCGCATTAGGGCCAACTCTTCCTTCAAATCTGCCACCAATTCATCGGCTTTTACCCTCTTTTGCTTTTGCTTCTGCAGCTTTTCTTCAATTGTCTTCTTTTCCATGAGCAATTGCAATATAGTCTTTTCTTTTTCCATCAATTTAACACTAGTATCATCCAATTCAGAATTGTTGTTGATTTCGTACACTTCGTCATGCCACATAAAATACCCGCAATCGCCAATCTGCACATACATTAAATTCTCGAGTAAAATCCGCAACCAAAAAAAAAACCTAATTTATACTTACCGCCACATGGAGCAACCAAAAAACTTCTTCCCCGCATTCGACCCCACCTTTACAGTCCTCAACTTTGCTGGGATATTGTGGTGGCAGTTCTTTCTCGCAGCCGCTGTTGACGAATTTGAAGTTGAAATTGATGTCTGCATCATGCAATATTCAGTGATATCCGCAGTCCTGAAACATCAATTACATTCCTGAAACATCAACATAAAACAAATTTGTGACTGACGTGTACTCTTATAAGTACCAACAAAGATTGCATAAATGTGGATATGATAAATGCACTGTGTACTATATGACATCTAACAAGGCTAAATAAACAAACACTTACGATTAAGGGCCTTGGGAGCGAAAGTGCCTCTCTGAATTTGGCATTGTCCCATAGTGCCCAGTGGAACATTATCCGGCGAACTTTTGTGCTCAAAAGCATTGTCACATTCTACCTCCATTCCCCGGACAATGTTCCACCAGGCAGTATGGTGGACAACAAAATCTAACACCCAAAGAATTACGATTTCTACTTGTGCTCACAAGGTGGAATGATAGGCACAACCCAAAGAAGTACTTTTGTGAAACAACATTTTTAACGATGTAGGTTTGAGGAAAAAAGACTTAAATGGCTAGGGAATCCCTTCATGTTAAGCCTAAAACAGATTAGCCTAAAAAATGAATGTACAGACTGACGAAGTACAACACTATGGATCATCGAAAAAAGGTAAGTTAAGATCAAAAAATTCATTTACAGTACCTTAGGGTAATGAAAGTAGATCAACAGCGAAGCAATTTCATGCAAAATCGGATCTTTATTTGGTAGCGAACAACGTAATTAGTGGTTGCCTCGTCGAATTTTGCTGCAGTGATAACTAAAATGATAAGAGAAGGAAGAAGAGGTTTTTTTTGAGAGGAAGGCGAATTTAGGGAAGAAGAAGGGCAACAAGAATTGGGATTCCCTGCGATATGAATTGGGATTTTAGTTTAGGGTTCGAACGATTTAGGGTTGAAAGTGGAAAAGTGAAAACAACGATAATTATTTTATTATTTTTTAGCGGTAAAATGAAAATTTAGGGAAAGATAGTTCGGTCAATTTTCTCAAGTGAAGACAACGCGAATTATTTTACAGCGGGAAAATGAAAATTTGGGTAAAAGATCGCTGCTGTGGTGAAGGAAATTAGATTGATGTGGATCACTAATATGGACCGTTGGATATTGTTGACGCGGATTACTAATTTTATTCACGTGGCTACTGCAACACATGTTGATATCTATGGTAACACATTGAAACGTGCGTTGCAATAGACAAAAAACATCATAGCAATGGCAACATTGTAGCTAGCAACACCATGGGTTTTCGTTGCGATAGGTCATCTATGGCGTAGTGCATTAACCATACTCAGATTAGTGGTGAGTATTAACCATACTCGGCTTAGTGCAAGTGTTTTCCGTGCTCGACTCATGTTAGATTAGTGTATCCAGCGAGAGGCATAAGCTCGTGGTGTAGAGAAAGAAGGGGTGAGTATCATCCATACTGATCTTAAAGAAGTATACCACACTCGGCTAGGGAAATAAGTATTAAAATATAGCGGTAGGCTTTCGCGCTGACCACATTAAAAGTAGGGGGCGAGCATTATCGATGCTTGGCTTTAGAGTTTCCCAAATATTATCCATATTTGTAAAAGAACATTCATAGCAACTAATGAATTATTACAAGGAAATTCTAAGAGGACATTGATTGACACCAGAGCATGCCTAGGAGCTAAATCCTAACCCCATACATGTGTACATCAAGGTGTCCTTTTTATTGAAAGAAATACATCAGAAAAAACTAATTAATGATAATGCCACGAGTGCTAGTCTCAGGGTCCCTTCCGTTTCTAGGAGCTCGTGGATTGACCTGAGGAGCTTGGGCAGAAGGCCGTGGCGACAAGGCCGGGGCACAACTCTTGACATACTCGGGAACCTCCCCTTTTCTGACTCGATCCTCAATGAGATCGCGCAGATGGCGGCATTCATCGGTGCTATGTCCAGCTACACTGTGGAACACGCAACGTTTGCCAGAATCGAGCTCCATCTGGGTTGGTTCTCGTCGGGGTGGTCTTGTAGTGGGAAGGGACCCTCGTATGTCAAGGTAGATATCGAGCAGAGAGGAATTGAGTTCGGTGTACTGGTCATACTTACTTTCGATACGAGGTCGCACATGACGCTCGCTCTTTTCCAGTGCCTTTCCTCTTCCTTTATTCTGGTCGTTGTTGTTGAGTGGACCTTGTTGTTTGGCTGCTAGGACTTCAAGGCTCTCCATCTCAATGCTGGCGTCTTCTTATCGGAGGAATCGCTCGGCCTCGGAATAGAAGTCATCTATATCCTTGGGGGATCTCTGGTTAAAGAAATTGAGAATTCTGATCTGTTCTGAACTCCTACAATGGCGTCCATAAGTACCATTGATGGCTCGGGCCGATCGACTGACGCTACTACCACGTTGAACCTTTCGAGGAAGGATATGAGTGTTTCTCTTGATCGCTACTTGATGGTGGATAAGAACATAACGCTCTTCAGTCGAGAAATATGAACTCTGAATTGTTCGATGAAGCAGGTGATTAGAGTGTTCCAACTGCTGATCAAATCCGTTGTCAGCTGTCGAAACCACATTCCGGCTATATCAGTGAGAAAGAGAGGGAAGGACTTAGCCATGACGTTGGTCGACGCGCTGAGTACTTCCATATGTCGCATGTATCGCATAAGGTGGATGGTTGGATCAGTGCGACCGTTGTATGGCTCGACAGCTGGGAACTTGAAGTCCGGAGGGTTTCGGCAGTTTTTGATTTCCCTAGTAAAAGGGCTGCGATTGACATTATCTATGTCTTGCTGCAAGGAAGTTCCCCGAGTAAAGCGTCGAATGATGCTTGCAAGCTGGCTTCCATCCCTGAGGAGTCGTTGCCATGAATTTAGCTCAGTATCTGGGGAAGCTTCAGTGCGAGGATCTGGCAAAAGCATGCTCGGAAGGGAGGCCGTTGGCTGGGCCCGTCTTTCGAGAGTTGAGTGAAGGTATGAGGGAAAGTGAGCCGTAGTAGGTGGTTTTGGGGAGAATGGCCCCTCTTGAACCTGATGTATAGTGGGTCGAGTCATACCCATAACAGAGGGCCAAGGCTGATCCAGCATAGCATGTGATGTTCGAAGCTCAGAGTTGCCCCTGGTGGGAGCGAGATTAGTAGGGTCTACGGTAGCGTTCTCTTCTGCCGCTGTGAGGACCGGAATAGTAGGGCGGCTTCCCTGGTTCGAAGGGAAGACCGCACCAGTTCTTCGTTGAAGGTGAAGAGCGGTTAGACTGGTATGTGGCAAGATTCCGGGTTGTAATGGGAATGGCATTGATTCTGAGGGACCCGATGGCTACTCGACTGGTTCGATAGGTCGACTTGTTCCCAAGAGTGGGGGCAAAGTATTCAACCGACCTAGATCTTGATCGCGAGCCTACTGAGGTTCTACTGCTGCTACGCTGGTCGTTGGAAGTGATATTCCCGGCTGGGGTCGATCCGTTGGTGGGACCAAACCAGGATGAAATAAAGGTGTAGCCTGATCAGTGGCCTGAATCTGTGCAGACCAAAGATCAATTGTTGCCCCAGTCTCGGCCGGTGGAGGAATTGATGTTGAAGCGTTCAATCCTATCTCCAGTCGACCGAGAAGGTGATCCATCAACTGCTGCTGTCGTTCGAGGAGTTTATCCTGAGATATCATATGGTCTCTAAACTCAACCATGTTTTTATCCATGTCGTCCCATGTAAGAAATCGAGACATATCTTCATGAGAGGAAACTTCATGACTGGCTTCTTTAGCATTAGTATCGGCTGCATCGGTGTTTGTGAACGAGAGGATGTTGTATCTTTCTTTCGTTTGTTCGCCATGGATTAAGGCAAATCACCCCTTCCTGGCGCGCCAAAGTGTTGACGTCAAAAGTTGGTCGCTAATGACGAACAGCCCCCAATCGTGCATAGAACACACGAATACTAATTAAAAATGGAGAAAAAATTAAAGGAAATGAGGAGAACACACAGAATTTTTATAGTGGTTCGGCAAAGACGGTGCCTACGTCCACTTTATATATATTTCTTTTGCTTTTGATTACAAGTACAATGCTTTTTCTATTTTGAGAAAAGAGAGATGACAGTTATTTTCTCATCCAGATAGTGTTTTTCTGGGAAGAAGAAGTATGAGTCGAAAAAAGAAAGGTTAGAGAAGTCTCTCCAAGTTCTTTAGATCCTCCTTTTCTCTTTAAGCTTTGAGGTATTTATAGGCGGGGATAGCAGCTTAGGCTGTTGTGAAATGGCCTAGCCTTTCCGAGCAAGCTCGTACACGTGAATTCCATCACTTGGTTAGAATAGTGGCTGAAGTCTGATTCCACTATTCATAAATAGTATCCTCGGAAGTTGTGGCCGACGTGGCATCCATGGTGAAGTATATCAAAAGTAGAGCTTTGTCCGGATATGGTTGACCGCTTTTTCTTCTTTGAGAGTCGGGCCAAGTATTTGAACAGCTCAGCTGGATATTTCATGTAGATCTGAAATACTCGATCGATACGCCCTGTGCGAGAGAGGTTCTCTCGGTTGACTGGGAGAGCGAGTTTTCTGGGATGAGATATCGACTTGATTGGCCCGATATTCGGCTACTTCGGGCCGAGCTTCTGCGGGGCTTCCTCGAATCCAATCTTTCTAACTCGATTGGTTGTGTGTTTGGGCTTCGATTTGGCCCGATGCGACTTTTACCAAAAAGAGGGTTAACAACTTCGATAGTCATATTAGTTTTATTCCAATTTTATTTAACTTCTCTTAAGTTAAATTTTAATTCATTTGATTTACTTGTATATTTTCAATCTATTTAACTTATTTTAATTAAACTTTAAAGATCAAACTATTTCTAAATACTTAAATTAATTTAAGTGTATTTTGACATTTCAATTGTAATTATATTGTCATTCAACTTTTGAAACTCAAAAATAAACATTGATGATGTCATGATCATCAACAGAATCATCCTCAAGCGACTACAATGCGACTCTATATCAATCAAGTATATTCAAGACTTCAAATATACGCTAGCTAGGTATTGACATACTTTTTTGTCAAAGCAACGTGCTCAAGCGTCAAGAGCATTGCCATAAAATATAAAGCAATTTAGTTGAAGTTGTGTCACAAACATAAGAAGAACCGAAGCTCCTATCAGATGGCTTATTTTGGGCCCAGGAACATCTATTACGATGCTTTGCACCGTAACTCCTGTAGTAGAGGAGTCGTCAGGCGAGCCGAAGGCGAGCCATCGGTCGAGCCAAAGGCGAGCCGTTAGCTGGTCCGGGCGCAGCACCGTTAGGGGTCCGGGGCCCCACAGTCCCGGTGGTGATCAACTAAGCCAGTTAGGTTGAACAAGTGGGCACCTTCTAATTCCTACGATTTTCCTGTGAGCCGGAAGCATGAATCCCTCCAGTTCAAACCAAAGAAAGCCTGCATCCTCACCAGTTTTGCATCGCCACTCCGTCGCATCGCATCGACTACACCTCGCATCACCTCCCTCGCCTCATAGATCTCGCATCAACAATCTCGCATCAACAACCTCGCATTGCCTCGCTTGCCTCATAGATCTTGAATCAACAGTCTCGCATCAACAACCCCGCTTCCCTCGCCTCACGAATCTCGCATCAACAACCTCGCATCGCCTCATCCCTTCACCTCGCCTCGCACCCAGCAGCCTCCATCGCATTGCATGAATCCATCGCATCCCTCAACCTCCATAACTTGCTTCCTCCAAAGGATGCGATTTCGCATCCTCTAGATGCGAGATCTCGCATCCTTTCTGGATGCGATCTCACATCTCCACCGGATGCGATTTTGCATCCCCTTGATGCGAGATTTCGCATCTATGCTGGTTGGGATCTCGTGTAACAATCCGAAATTTTGACAATATATAGTTATTTAATTAGAAACTCAAAAATAGGAATTTCTGTAGATGATGGAATTTGACCAAGAAACTTTAAACGTTGCATTTATCTCGGAATTATGGTCAACTTTTATGTTTGGAGTTTCGCAAATGGAGTCCGTATGAAAAAGTTAAGGATGAAATACAAAAATGGGAAGAAATAAATAAAAAATATAATTAATATATAAGATACCTTATATAACCGACCCACACTGGGATGACTTACCAAAGGGAATTCGACCGCTCCAAGGGAGGGTGTCGACCGCTCTACGCCTGCACAACCTAGTGACCTTTAGGTTTTGAGGGGTATTCTCATTATATTTTATAAAACGAATGGACGGATGTTATTTAAAATGAATCCAATGGTGCAAGGCCATTTCCACCCCTATAAATAAACGGGTAGAGCCCCATTCTCTACCATTCAAATCTATAGAGGCAGCGGAGCTCTGCCATTTTTCTTCCTTTTGTAACCTAATTTCTAAATAAAATATATTCATGCATATCAAATCAAATCCAATTCATATGAAATTGAGAGAGCAAACAGATCTAATGGAAGAAAATACAAATTGACGCTCAATGATAGATTCATCGCTCTCTTCCCTTTTTCTTAGATTTCTACAGATCTAGAATTTTCCCTTTTTCTAGATAAATTGTAGATTTATAAAAATTTGGGGATTGTAAGCCTAAAAGGGTTCAAAATTGAGAAATTGGAAGCTACAAGGTGAGTGAGAAACTTACAAATACAATTATAAAGACTTATCTATTTCATTTGAATCCAATCTATGTTTTATGCCTATCAGATCTGTTTATTTAAATAATTGTAAATTGCGGTAGATATCAGATCTAATTATGAATATGTTTAAAATTGGCAAATGATAAGTTGTGATTATTTATAACATGAATTGTACGATTTTTATGTATTTTTCCCACATATCCTATAGTTATCCCATGAAATATGTTGTATATGTTACATAGCATTATGGATCTAGAATCAGTCCCATTAAACATAAATTTGTTGTAGTTATGTTCCTGATCTTTAGTTCAGTGCTAAAATATGAGATATGTAAATTTGGGTAAAAAGATGAAACTTGTGTATTATGTTATTTTAAGAATAAAAGAAATATTCCTTGTTTATATTTAATATTGTTGAGTTTTGGCTTAAGCATTGTAAAACATGTCGCTTTCCTCATTTTCAAATAAACAGGCATTATTTTGGAATCACAAGCAGCACGATAAAAAGGATTAAAAAGTGAAAAGTGGTGCAAAGGTACATGTAAATACAAATACATATATTTGTATGTAATTTGCATCGACTATTCCAAAATAAATATATTACATATATTTCTTGTGATTTGGAAATATGTCAACTCCACAAAATAGGCATGATTTACAATGGTTATGGCTAACGGCCCTTTGTGAGACTTGAAACCTTTTGGAAAGTTGAATATAAGTAGGAAATTTATGGTAAATTGATTAGACCGAACCATAAATTTAAAAAGAAGAATAGTAAAATAAAATATTGATAACTACGTTGACCGCACCAAAGCATAAAAATAAATGTATACATATTATATGTCCAAATCAGCGTAAAATGTTAAAATATGCACAGTATTAAATGTTTGAAGGTTTGAATGTTGAATGGTATTCATTTATGGAATCATACATGTAAATAATATTCCATACTTAACGAATTTATTTGTGGTGACCATTTGTAGCAACCAATGTAATTAACTGCTATAAATAAGACCGCAAATTAATAAACAACCATTCTAACCAATATTGATTTGGGGAAAATAAATGTGATAGGAAAATTGTTACAATTCCTAAAATCAATTAGGATAATTGTTATAAACCCCAATTAGGAAATTTGAATTATAACCACATTTAGACACGAGGTTAAGCTCAACTTGTGGTGTAAGCCTGCCCGGAATCGACCGGCAAATCTAGCAACCACAAGTAGTCAGCTTAATGTGAGGGGTCTAATGCATAAAAAAAATGTACTAAGGCATGAGGTTAAGTTCACTTGTGGTAGAAATATGCCCGGAACCGACCGGCAAATCTAGCATCCACAGGTGGTCAACTTAATGTGAGAGGTCTAGTGCATAAATATATATAAAACAAACAATAAACAAATAAACAGGTAAATAAGATAATAAGAATAGAAATTGTCTAATGGGGTACAACAAATAGATAACATGGGACTGATAAATAGTTGCCTTAGGAAAATATGACCATTCGAGTCACAAAGGGCAATAAAAAGGAAATAAAAGGAAACGGGTGTAATAAGGGAATTTATAATTGTCGTTTAAACACTAAGTCCAAATTAGGGAAGGTATTAAATAAATATCCTTGCGAAAAAGGAATATAACCTTCCTTATTAATAGTAATGGAAATAGAAAATATAGTTGGACTTAGTAGGTAAGTAATGCAAGGTATTATTAACCATATAAACCCATGACGCAAATAAATGGTGTATGTATAATATTTCCGTATAAAGGAACTAAACGGGAATGACTTAATAACTTATCCTACTTTATCCCAAAAATGGAAAGGTGTTAAAGGTAAATGGGGTATGAAATAATAACCTTCGCGCATAGTCCGCTTCCTGAGTCCTAAAAGGCTAAGTGATTAGGGCTAAATAGTCCACCTGAGAATAGGTTTTTTAGTATAACGGTCTTAAATGGCATGTGTGTGTGGGCCTACCCAAACCTGGAAATTAAAAGGGTCGGATATGACTGTCTATCCTATGAGAAGTAATAAGCGACTAAGAAGGTAATCTAATAAGGTCAGCTAGAAGGTATAACGCATGATAAAAAACCTTCCCTCACTTTATGCAGGGCAAGGTTATATGCGCGAATAACGGAAGCCTTAACTAGTAAGGCCCATGGCTAGTGCCCTCTAGTTTATGTTAACGTTGAACATATTATCGAGGGTTAATAAGTGACCAATAGGTCCGCCTAGGGTCTTAAGTGATCAAGGAGAATACACCCTATCTGTCATTGATAGTGAGGCATTAAATAATAAACAATAGTGAATGAGGATATATAGATAGAAACCCCGAAATTAGGGGTCCAATCATGATTAATTAACTAGCTATGTTCTAGTATAAAGGCTTCATAAAAATATGTGTAAACGTCCTATCTCGGTAATATAATGGGAATACTACATTGGGGAAGAATAGTAAAGTCATGCGTAATCATTAACAAGGTTGGTTTAGAATCACTAACCATGTTAGGCATACAGCTTGGGTTGAACCAAATGGAATATATTTGTGTTACAATTTGTGTTGTACATTTCTTAGTCGCTGGAACTTGTTGTTCCGACCCCCTCCTCATTACAACCTCCCAGGTTTCCTAGAGAAGGTCGGATTCTCACAGGTGTTTAAGTTTGGCTTTCAGTTCTCATTCTCTCTCATGCTCAGTATTGGCAGAGTGACTTACTTTGAAAAAGGCAGTTAGTTGAGTTAATACTAGTTGTCCTATTTTGTTTTCGCTGTGAGTTATCTTTTGTCGTACTCTGATTATGCTCATGCTCATATATTGCAGGTACCAGATATACACGCTCCATGCTTGGATGTATTCAAGTTTTGATTTTTGTCAAAATTTGGGTGTAGAAAAGTGTGGGGTGTTACATTTGGTATCAGTGCCTGGGTAAAACGATCAGAAGAATTAGTTATATTAGGACTCGTGATAGAACATAACTCGATTTTCTTTTCTGTTTTTCTTCTTTTTTTTACTCGACTTTAATTTATTTCAAAAATGAATTAGTCGTGGGCCTAATTATATAGAATGGGATTTAAGCCACTAAGGGTTGAAATATGTTGAGTTCGAGTTTCTAGCCACTTTTGTCCTACCCCACTGCATGTTGGCGATCTCGTCATAAAGAGCATGAGAACGACATATGGTGGAGTCCATTGATTTGAGTTTGGAGACTAGAAAAAAGTTAGCTACAACCAAAATAGCCGTGATTTCTAGTTTTTTATTTTGTTTGATAATTCCAGATAAGACCATTACTCGATCCAAAACATGGGAAAACCCCACGTTATCCATTTCTGAAATATAATTACAAGGTGTTTCCATTTGTTACTTCGTTAAAATTCCGAATCTACCTTTGTTGAGATATTCAATTATGTTTTTAGTCTTGTATTTGAGGAAATTTTATTTTTAAAACTATTTAGAAAAATAAATTGGGTTTCAATGGTTTTGAATGACATTTTCGGAAAATGGTTTTATAAAAGCCTAGTTTTGTAAAGATATTGTGAAGACCCGTAACTTCCCCGTAAAGGAAAGCGTCGGATAGTTAGAGAACAAACCACAACAGAGCACATACAGAAGAACATTTCACTGTATATTACAACAATGCATCAGATTACAAGAATATACAGAGTATAAATGAATATTACACAGAAATATCAGAGATTTAAATTACATTTAAATACATGGCAGCGGAAAATAATACAATATACAACTAGAAGTAGATATACGGATACAAAGCTTTCCGGATATCGTTCCAGCTGTAAACCAGGATCCTGTGAATATAAATCTGCAAAACCAAAACTACTAGCTGCCCGTGTCGAAAATAAGGGCACCCAGAGTTTAGGTTAAAACAATAAACTCCAGGTCAGTCATGTGACTGGTGTGAGAACTAAAACAGTTATTAATCTTTATTTTAAATCATTAGGTAAATCAAGGGACCACGCCGTATAACACGGAACGGGTTTCCTCCCAAGAATACCAGTGCATAAAACAAACAGCGCAATGCTAAATAAAGAAAAATGAAGCTGTTATAAGACCCAGGTCCCATCACACAATGCAACGCAGCCGAGGATAGGGTTTTCCCTTATAACAGCCAAAGAATGCTTGATACGTTTAAAACAAATCATTTGATACTATTATAAGTGCATAGTGTATAAAACAACTTCGAATCATAAGTATCAATCATAGGCGACATGAGCGTCCCATGCCACTATGTCGCCATATATAGGTTTACAAATAAAACCGCAAAGTCACGTATTTGGAAATTGGATTTCCGTCTATGAACCGAGGCAAAAGATAGTCCTCAACCGATTCGAGACGCTCTAGCCCGTGTCTCAGGATCAGAGCTCGAGTGACCCTTGGATCGTCAGGGCCGGTCCACCGATGTGGATTAAAATGCCTGAACACTGCGTTTCCCCACCCTTTGGGGTGTCAATGAGCCAACGAATGACTCCATCGGTTCGAGAACGACCGATCAATCCGAGGCGCCTCGCAACAGCAACAACCACATTAGTCAAACTCGTCAGGGCGTGTAAAACCACTGACGCCACTTCTAACTAGAAAGAAACGCATGCCCTCCCTGAGGTCCGCCTCCCGTTTTTGATTCATACCGGGTGTGAAACTCGCGAATCAAACGTTACACAAAGCTACGCCACAAAGGCCGTGCTCTGATCATCAACCACAAGACTTTGCTTTTCAACAGAAGCCTTGATCATTTGCATCTTAGCATGCCACACAGGCAAGCCATCCTATGCAACCGATATCAGTCACACAGAATGAAATCCGATGTCAGACACACAGTCCATTTACAAGTCCGTTCTGGGTCTGAACGAAACCGGGGGCACCTAGTACCCCGCATATCCATCGATCTCCAAGTACGTCTGGACGATCCCTAATTGTTTCCATCTTCTTGGGTGTACAGCCCAATCAAGATCATCAGTTATCACCCAAACGACGTGAAGACCTCCGGTCTTCGACCATCGTCTTCATCTTCGACTTATCGTCGTATCAGTTATTCAGAATGGGATAAACCCGGTCTTTCCGAATAACTCGCGTATATTTAAATAAGTGTTACACAAACACAACATACGCCTCATTCCAATTCATTAGTCACTAACCGTAAATTAATCAAGAGAATAATTCCCCAAATATTAACCCCGAAGGCCGAAACCAACATCAGATCTATATCCAGAAAACCCTTCTGCTTGGCTAACCGACAGTTAGTTTCTAAATTTCACGTTCAAATCTAATTAAAGATTTAACTATCGCCTGGAGCAAAACTGGTGATACTCCATTCTCGATCTTTTCAATCTAATTAAAGATTCATTAAAACTCTACTTAGTTTTAATCATTATCTGGGTTAAAGAATCAGTGTCATTTAAAACACGATTCACGATAAACCCAAAATCACATTCCATTAATTATCGGGTTAAAGAACAAGTGTTATTTAAAACACTGTTCACGATAAACCCAAAAATCAATACCAATTCAATTCCAATTAAATATCATTTAATTGGTACACTTCATTAAATCTAAATAAAAAGATTTAATCTTTTCTCAACTGGGTTCAAGAACAGTGTTAGTGAAGACACCATTCACGACAAACCCAAATCACATTCGATATTCAATACAAGGCTCTGAATAGAAAATATATCGGCTTATATTCAATATCGAATTCTACGACTAACAAATGTCGTATTGGAAATAACGATACAAATATATATCTTTCAAATTTCCATAACAACACCTGTAATATCACGAATTCCAACATCGAAATATTCCGAAGACAATTTCGATTCAAATCCACTCCAATGCAATCATTGGAAATTTTGGTTATTTTCAAAACCATTTCAAATTCAATTTATTTATTTAAAAATAAATAGAATTATAATTCTAGTTCAAAACTAGTTCATTTCGATAAAAATCTATTTTTATCTTTTCAAATATGGAGTTTTTCATCCCAAATCTTCACAAATCATTTCTTATGATTTTACACAAATTATTACTATTTTTAATAATTTTATCAAGGCCCGTACAGTCGATTTCCATTAACGGCCATCGAACTGCACTTACAGCGACCTTTTTCGAATTTGATTTGGACGTATCTCCAAATCCAACCGTTAGATTTCAAATTTCTAACATTCATTAGAAAGCTCTTTTCGATACGAACCCAACGGTTCCGGTTTTAGGAGAATCCGACGGTCGGATCTCCCGCAATGTCCGTTTGAAATAAATGGTCGAAATTCACGAACTGCCGCGGCGCGGCGCGTTCTATTCAGGCCATTATATTATATATATAATATATATAATATATACTTCGTCGATTCCTATTTAAAACGAATTATATAAATAGTTTTGAATTCGTTTCAAAAACATTTTCAACTTTCTTTTCAATTCAAATCAAAATTGAATTCTTCATTTTAAATTCGTTTTAAAATTCATTTCTATTCAATTCAAATTTCAATTCAATTTGAATTCATTTCAATTCGCTTTCAATTCAATTTGAATTCGTTTTCAATTCCATTCATTTCGAAATCGTTTTCAATTCAATTCATTTCGAAATCGTTTTCAATTCAATTCATTTCGAAATCGTTTTCAATTCAATTCATTTCGAAATCGTTTTCAATTCAATTCATTTCGAAATCGTTTTCAATTCAATTCATTTCGAAATCGTTTTCAATTCAATTCATTTCGAAATCGTTTTCAATTCAATTCATTTCGAAATATTTCAATTCAATTCATTTCGAAATATTTCAATTCAATTCATTTCGAAATCGTTTTCAATTCAATTCATTTCGAAATCGTTTTCAATTCAATTCATTTCGAAATATTCGATTTCGAGATTACTTTTCAATATTCATTTTAAAATGAATAAAATCGATATAAATATCGTTTACGTCAAAATGGCGTCAATCTAATCAACACGGCTTCATAAATTTCTATTTTCAAATATTCTATTTCAAATATTTCCTATTATCAAAATATTTGTTATTATCAAAATATTCTTTATTTTCACGATTGGAATGAGGCCCAATCAATTACCATATAAAATTAATTATACGGATTTTCATACAACACATGTATATAATAACATTGAAAATAATCAACCATCAACCAAAGTGCACTACACTGTATAAGCATCAAATATAGATATTCAACGCTTATAACAGCCTGTCAATCAATCGATCGACATATTTAATCAATCAGGATGAGTGAAAT
The DNA here is from genome assembly GCA_030737875.1 of Allium sativum. Lineage (NCBI taxonomy): Eukaryota > Viridiplantae > Streptophyta > Magnoliopsida > Asparagales > Amaryllidaceae > Allium > Allium sativum. The sequence goes on from CM060926.1 coordinate 861,707,983, forward strand.
TCATATTTCATCCCAACACCCGTGTGGGGTTTCAAACAAACAAACACAGATTTTATTTGTGCAGTTGGGCGATGTGTAAAATTTATCGTCCCAATCAATGTCATTCAAATAAGTGTACATAAACAAACCATCTGGTTTGTAAATGAATATTTATTCACTTCACTATTTTCATATTCACGTTAAAAATTATATTTTTAACGATAAAACATTTTATTTCAACCTATGAATTTCTATTCAATTCATTTATTAAATAAAATGATATTTTTATTTTTCTAACATATTTTAGAAAATTTCGGCGGCATAACGGCACGATACTAGAAACGGGACAAGGCCTAGCCTTATCCCCGGTCTAGTGAAGGCCCACGCCATTCACATATCAATCATATCAATTTCAATTTCACCAAAACAATCCAATTCAAATCAAATAATCTAATCAACTACACAACCAATCAAACAAGTCCATGGTCTGTGGACAGGTGTCGGGTGCTTCTAATAAGCACCGTCTGCATCCTAGTATATATATATATAACTAGAAAAATAATAGAAAGGTGAGAAATTCTCACTTATAGCTATCCTAGCTCCACGGCTCTTCCTTTGCAGAAGTCTTCGTCTTTTCGCCCTTTTTGTCACCTTCGTTGTTGCTTTCACTACATATGTAAAAATCGAATTTTTACATCGCTATTCAATATATAAAAATCATATTTTTAGTTCGAAGTTCAATACATAAAAATATGATTTTTATTTCAAAGTTCAATATATAAAAATCGAATTTTTATTTCAAAGTTCAATATATAAAAATCGAATTTTTATTTCAAAGTTCAACATATAAAAACTATATTTTTCTTTCGAAGTTCAATATATAAAAATATGATTTTTATCTCGAAGTTCAATATATAAAAATCGAATTTTTATTTCAAAGTTCAACATATAAAAACTATATTTTTCTTTCGAAGTTCAATATATAAAAATATGATTTTTATCTCGACTACCAATCCGATCTTTTTAAAGTTTAAACCTTTTGCTTAAACTTAAAATTAAAATCAGTTTTAACCTTTTTTAAAAATCAACTATTTTTATTCTTTTTAAAAAAAATTCAGTTTTTAATCTTTTTCTAAAAGCAGTTTTATCTTATTAAAAAAAATCAAATCTGTTTTATACTTTTTTTAAAAAAAAAACAATTCAGTTTTTATTTTAAAAATCGAAATCAAAATAAAATTCAGTTCTTATTACTGTTTATATAAAAAATAAAAATAAATAAATAATTATAAAAAAACTTACGGGGGGGGGGGCAGTAGCAATCGGCGGCGGCTCGGAGGGGCGGTGAGGCTGGGGTCGCGGCGCTGGTGCAGGGGAGGCGGAGGGCGGCTCGATGTTGGCGGCGATTGGGGCTTCGCGGTGGTCCAGGGGCTCGTGGGAGGAGGAGCGATAGGGGAAGGAGAAGAAGCGGAGGGGGGCGTGGGGTTCGTCTGAGGCGGGCGGATCATCGGAGGTGGGGCGGAGCTCCTGGAGCTGGCGGCGGCGGCTCTCGAATGCGATGGCCCTCGTTTTCCCTTTTTTTTTTATTTTATTTTTTTGATCTGGTCAACGGTTGAAGGAGAGAGGGAATAAAAGGGGGAAAGGAGTTATATATTTAATTTTATTATTTTAATTTAATTTTTTTTCTTCAAAAAGTAACTTTAAAATTCGAACTCGAAATCAAGCCCACCGACTGTCGTCCATAGCGTTTTACCCCCATTCCGAACACAACGGGATATGTATCGTAAGCTGATTCGGCTGTTACAATCAGTTTCCTGTGAATTTACATTTAAATCACTTTATTGAATTTTAAACGTACATTTCAAATTACCGGGGCCACATACGAACTCTAAAAATTCTAGAAAAAATATTTTCTAGCTTCGTATTGACGATACGGTCCTAACAAAACTAGTTTCGTCGAATTCTGAGACCGTTGGAAAAATGGCCAATTTCCAGTCGATTAAAATCAACTGAAACTGGTCAAACGCGTTTTCCTTTGCCACGCTCACATATTGATTCGAAAAATTATGAAATTTGAAACCTAGCAATAATTTGACACTGCGGATCCAACAAAACTGGTTTCGTCGAAATCCGAGGTCGTTTGCAAAATGTCCATTTTTAAGGGCCTGAATTCCATAGCGACTATTCAGAATTTTCAACTGGACATACCTTATCATTTATAAAGTGAAATCTCAGTTTGTTAACTTCGTTGGAAAGATATCGTCAATTAGATCCTAATGTTTTTGGTTTCACTAAAATCCGGATTGTTTTGCTCCCGGTACATTCAATTGAAGTTTGAAATCGAATTATCGAACTACCGCGCCATTTTCAATTCTATTTATAATTATATATAAATATTTATATTCCAACGACGACGTATATAAATATATACGTCGAATTCTATTCAAAATAGATTTCTCGTCGATATTATTTAAAATAATCTATTTTAAATATTCAAAATTCGCTAAAATTGCCAAAATAAAAATTTTAAACTGGCCCAGATTTTCGGGTTGTTACAATCTCCCCCACTTAAAACTTTTCGTCCCCGAAAAGGAACAAAGTTGAAAGTGGTTTGATTATTAAGCTCTACATTCGATCTGGCGTTCATTCTCTAACTTTTCAGTTTCTGAGAATTTTCAAAATTTCAAAAATTTGGCTAACACCCTAAATTTCCGAAAAATTTCGCCATAACCTCCCCTGCAATGGGAGCATCGGGGAATTTCAAATAGCTTCCCCGGTCCTTTAGATCTCAAAAAAGAAAAAGAAAAAGCCAAGCGGCTAGCCAATAGGCTCACAAAATCATCATCACCCAAACAAAACAGGAAATTATGTAGTAAACATGTACCTATTTGTCGGGCAAACAAATTTTATTCTCTGCTCTAGCCTCCTTGCTATGACCTGTTCAAAGATATATATGTATATGCTAGCAAACGCAACCAATTTTCGATATAATTCAATATTTGGTTCTGTTAGGCTAAATGGCTAAAAATTAGCAAACACATAAACAAACAACACAAACATCAATCAATTAGTTGATTAGCTTTTCAAATTCATAATTTTGATACATAGTCAAAAATCAGATTTTTGCTGCCAAATCACAACAATGTATTCTAGCTATATTAGTTTTGGTTCTCACACCAGTCTAATGGAAATATATAGAAAATCACACCTTCGAAACTCGAACATAAATGTTGATGATGCGATCGCTATCATCAATATCATCTTCGGGCGACTAGAGTGCGATGCTATATCTATCCAATATATTAAAACTTTGAATATACGTTTGCAAGGCGTATATGCAAATTCTTTATATACTGAATTGTCCAAAATCAATATAAACAAATAATCAAATACGAATAGTTGATTTAAATTTCAAAACAAAATTTGTTTTCACTTTAAAAATATACTCTTCACACTCGTTCTAGGATACTACTGATCCCATCTCTAACGAGTCATTCTAATTGGATATTACTAATCCAATATCTGATGAATTCTTTCGTATGTTTCTAATGTGCCTTGTTCTCTGCTTTGTAAACCAAAGCTCTGATACCAAATGTGAAGACCCGTAACTTCCCCGTAAAGGAAAGCGTCGGATAGTTTGAGAACAAACCACAACAGAGCGCATACAGAAGAACATTTCACTGTATATTACAACAATGCATCAGATTACAAGAATATACAGAGTATAAATGAATATTACACAGAAATATCAGAGATTTAAATTACATTTAAATACATGGCAGCGGAAAATAATACAATATACAACTAGAAGTAGATATACGGATACAAAGCTTTCCGGATATCGTTCCAGCTGTAAACCAGGATCCTGTGAATATAAATCTGCAAAACCAAAACTACTAGCTGCCCGTGTCGAAAATAAGGGCACCCAGAGTTTAGGTTAAAACAATAAACTCCAGGTCAGTCATGTGACTGGTGTGAGAACTAAAACAGTTATTAATCTTTATTTTAAATCATTAGGTAAATCAAGGGACCACGCCGTATAACACGGAACGGGTTTCCTCCCAAGAATACCAGTGCATAAAACAAACAGCGCAATGCTAAATAAAGAAAAATGAAGCTGTTATAAGACCCAGGTCCCATCACACAATGCAACGCAGCCGAGGATAGGGTTTTCCCTTATAACAGCCAAAGAATGCTTGATACGTTTAAAACAAATCATTTGATACTATTATAAGTGCATAGTGTATAAAACAACTTCGAATCATAAGTATCAATCATAGGCGACATGAGCGTCCCATGCCACTATGTCGCCATATATAGGTTTACAAATAAAACCGCAAAGTCACGTATTTGGAAATTGGATTTCCGTCTATGAACCGAGGCAAAAGATAGTCCTCAACCGATTCGAGACGCTCTAGCCCGTGTCTCAGGATCAGAGCTCGAGTGACCCTTGGATCGTCAGGGCCGGTCCACCGATGTGGATTAAAATGCCTGAACACTGCGTTTCCCCACCCTTTGGGGTGTCAATGAGCCAACGAATGACTCCATCGGTTCGAGAACGACCGATCAATCCGAGGCGCCTCGCAACAGCAACAACCACATTAGTCAAACTCGTCAGGGCGTGTAAAACCACTGACGCCACTTCTAACTAGAAAGAAACGCATGCCCTCCCTGAGGTCCGCCTCCCGTTTTTGATTCATACCGGGTGTGAAACTCGCGAATCAAACGTTACACAAAGCTACGCCACAAAGGCCGTGCTCTGATCATCAACCACAAGACTTTGCTTTTCAACAGAAGCCTTGATCATTTGCATCTTAGCATGCCACACAGGCAAGCCATCCTATGCAACCGATATCAGTCACACAGAATGAAATCCGATGTCAGACACACAGTCCATTTACAAGTCCGTTCTGGGTCTGAACGAAACCGGGGGCACCTAGTACCCCGCATATCCATCGATCTCCAAGTACGTCTGGACGATCCCTAATTGTTTCCATCTTCTTGGGTGTACAGCCCAATCAAGATCATCAGTTATCACCCAAACGACGTGAAGACCTCCGGTCTTCGACCATCGTCTTCATCTTCGACTTATCGTCGTATCAGTTATTCAGAATGGGATAAACCCGGTCTTTCCGAATAACTCGCGTATATTTAAATAAGTGTTACACAAACACAACATACGCCTCATTCCAATTCATTAGTCACTAACCGTAAATTAATCAAGAGAATAATTCCCCAAATATTAACCCCGAAGGCCGAAACCAACATCAGATCTATATCCAGAAAACCCTTCTGCTTGGCTAACCGACAGTTAGTTTCTAAATTTCACGTTCAAATCTAATTAAAAATTTAACTATCGCCTGGAGCAAAACTGGTGATACTCCATTCTCGATCTTTTCAATCTAATTAAAGATTCATTAAAACTCTACTTAGTTTTAATCATTATCTGGGTTAAAGAATCAGTGTCATTTAAAACACGATTCACGATAAACCCAAAATCACATTCCATTAATTATCGGGTTAAAGAACAAGTGTTATTTAAAACACTGTTCACGATAAACCCAAAAATCAATACCAATTCAATTCCAATTAAATATCATTTAATTGGTACACTTCATTAAATCTAAATAAAAAGATTTAATCTTTTCTCAACTGGGTTCAAGAACAGTGTTAGTGAAGACACCATTCACGACAAACCCAAATCACATTCGATAATCAATACAAGGCTCTGAATAGAAAATATATCGGCTTATATTCAATATCGAATTCTACGACTAACAAATGTCGTATTGGAAATAACGATACAAATATATATCTTTCAAATTTCCATAACAACACCTGTAATATCACGAATTCCAACATCGAAATATTCCGAAGACAATTTCGATTCAAATCCACTCCAATGCAATCACTGGAAATTTTGGTTATTTTCAAAACCATTTCAAATTCAATTTATTTATTTAAAAATAAATAGAATTATAATTCTAGTTCAAAACTAGTTCATTTCGATAAAAATCTATTTTTATCTTTTCAAATATGGAGTTTTTCATCCCAAATCTTCACAAATCATTTCTTATGATTTTACACAAATTATTACTATTTTTAATAATTTTATCAAGGCCCGTACAGTCGATTTCCATTAACGGCCATCGAACTGCACTTACAGCGACCTTTTTCGAATTTGATTTGGACGTATCTCCAAATCCAACCGTTAGATTTCATATTTCTAAATTCATTAGAAAGCTCTTTTCGATACGAACCCAACGGTTCCGGTTTTAGGAGAATCCGACGGTCGGATCTCCCGCAATGTCCGTTTGAAATAAATGGTCGAAATTCACGAACTGCCGCGGCGCGGCGCGTTCTATTCAGGCCATTATATTATATATATAATATATATAATATATACTTCGTCGATTCCTATTTAAAACGAATTATATAAATAGTTTTGAATTCGTTTCAAAAACATTTTCAACTTTCTTTTCAATTCAAATCAAAATTGAATTCTTCATTTTAAATTCGTTTTAAAATTCATTTCTATTCAATTCAAATTTCAATTCAATTTGAATTCATTTCAATTCGCTTTCAATTCAATTTGAATTCGTTTTCAATTCCATTCATTTCGAAATCGTTTTCAATTCAATTCATTTCGAAATCGTTTTCAATTCAATTCATTTCGAAATCGTTTTCAATTCAATTCATTTCGAAATCGTTTTCAATTCAATTCATTTCGAAATCGTTTTCAATTCAATTCATTTCGAAATCGTTTTCAATTCAATTCATTTCGAAATCGTTTTCAATTCAATTCATTTCGAAATCGTTTTCAATTCAATTCATTTCGAAATATTTCAATTCAATTCATTTCGAAATATTTCAATTCAATTCATTTCGAAATCGTTTTCAATTCAATTCATTTCGAAATCGTTTTCAATTCAATTCATTTCGAAATATTCGATTTCGAGATTACTTTTCAATATTCATTTTAAAATGAATAAAATCGATATAAATATCGTTTACGTCAAAATGGCGTCAATCTAATCAACACGGCTTCATAAATTTCTATTTTCAAATATTCTATTTCAAATATTTCCTATTATCAAAATATTTGTTATTATCAAAATATTCTTTATTTTCACGATTGGAATGAGGCCCAATCAATTACCATATAAAATTAATTATACGGATTTTCATACAACACATGTATATAATAACATTGAAAATAATCAACCATCAACCAAAGTGCACTACACTGTATAAGCATCAAATATAGATATTCAACGCTTATAACAGCCTGTCAATCAATCGATCGACATATTTAATCAATCAGGATGAGTGAAATTCATATTTCATCCCAACACCCGTGTGGGGTTTCAAACAAACAAACACAGATTTTATTTGTGCAGTTGGGCGATGTGTAAAATTTATCGTCCCAATCAATGTCATTCAAATAAGTGTACATAAACAAACCATCTGGTTTGTAAATGAATATTTATTCACTTCACTATTTTCATATTCACGTTAAAAATTATATTTTTAACGATAAAACATTTTATTTCAACCTATGAATTTCTATTCAATTCATTTATTAAATAAAATGATATTTTTATTTTTCTAACATATTTTAGAAAATTTCGGCGGCATAACGGCACGATACTAGAAACGGGACAAGGCCTAGCCTTATCCCCGGTCTAGTGAAGGCCCACGCCATTCACATATCAATCATATCAATTTCAATTTCACCAAAACAATCCAATTCAAATCAAATAATCTAATCAACTACACAACCAATCAAACAAGTCCATGGTCTGTGGACAGGTGTCGGGTGCTTCTAATAAGCACCGTCTGTATCCTAGTATATATATATATAACTAGAAAAATAATAGAAAGGTGAGAAATTCTCACTTATAGCTATCCTAGCTCCACGGCTCTTCCTTTGCAGAAGTCTTCGTCTTTTCGCCCTTTTTGTCACCTTCGTTGTTGCTTTCACTACATATGTAAAAATCGAATTTTTACATCGCTATTCAATATATAAAAATCATATTTTTAGTTCGAAGTTCAATACATAAAAATATGATTTTTATTTCAAAGTTCAATATATAAAAATCGAATTTTTATTTCAAAGTTCAATATATAAAAATCGAATTTTTATTTCAAAGTTCAACATATAAAAACTATATTTTTCTTTCGAAGTTCAATATATAAAAATATGATTTTTATCTCGAAGTTCAATATATAAAAATCGAATTTTTATTTCAAAGTTCAACATATAAAAACTATATTTTTCTTTCGAAGTTCAATATATAAAAATATGATTTTTATCTCGACTACCAATCCGATCTTTTTAAAGTTTAAACCTTTTGCTTAAACTTAAAATTAAAATCAGTTTTAACCTTTTTTAAAAATCAACTATTTTTATTCTTTTTAAAAAAAATTCAGTTTTTAATCTTTTTCTAAAAGCAGTTTTATCTTATTAAAAAAAATCAAATCTGTTTTATACTTTTTTAAAAAAAAAAACAATCCAGTTTTTATTTTAAAAATCGAAATCAAAATAAAATTCAGTTCTTATTACTGTTTATATAAAAAATAAAAATAAATAAATAATTATAAAAAAACTTACGGGGGGGGCAGTAGCAATCGGCGGTGGCTCGGAGGGGCGGTGAGGCTGGGGTCGCGGCGCTGGTGCAGGGGAGGCGGAGGGCGGCTCGATGTTGGCGGCGATTGGGGCTTCGCGGTGGTCCAGGGGCTCGTGGGAGGAGGAGCGATAGGGGAAGGAGAAGAAGCGGAGGGGGGCGTGGGGTTCGTCTGAGGCGGGCGGATCATCGGAGGTGGGGCGGAGCTCCTGGAGCTGGCGGCGGCGGCTCTCGAATGCGATGGCCCTCGTTTTCCCTTTTTTTTTATTTTATTTTTTGATCTGGTCAACGGTTGAAGGAGAGAGGGAATAAAAGGGGGAAAGGAATTATATATTTAATTTTATTATTTTAATTTAATTTTTTTTCTTCAAAAAGTAACTTTAAAATTCGAACTCGAAATCAAGCCCACCGACTGTCGTCCATAGTGTTTTACCCCCATTCCGAACACAACGGGATATGTATCGTAAGCTGATTCGGCTGTTACAATCAGTTTCCTTTGAATTTACATTTAAATCACTTTATTGAATTTTAAACGTACATTTCAAATTACCGGGGCCACATACGAACTCTAAAAATTCTAGAAAAAATATTTTCTAGCTTCGTATTGACGATACGGTCCTAACAAAACTAGTTTCGTCGAATTCTGAGACCGTTGGAAAAATGGCCAATTTCCAGTCGATTAAAATCAACTGAAACTGGTCAAACGCGTTTTCCTTTGCCACGCTCACATATTGATTCAAAAAATTATGAAATTTGAAACCTAGCAATAATTTGACACTGCGGATCCAACAAAACTGGTTTCGTCGAAATCCGAGGTCGTTTGCAAAATGTCCATTTTTAAGGGCCTGAATTCCATAGCGACTATTCAGAATTTTCAACTGGACATACCTTATCATTTATAAAGTGAAATCTCAGTTTGTTAACTTCGTTGGAAAGATATCGTCAATTAGATCCTAATGTTTTTGGTTTCACTAAAATCCGGATTGTTTTGCTATCGGTACATTCAATTGAAGTTTGAAATCGAATTATCGAACTACCGCGCCATTTTCAATTCTATTTATAATTATATATAAATATTTATATTCCAACGACGACGTATATAAATATATACGTCGAATTCTATTCAAAATAGATTTCTCGTCGATATTATTTAAAATAATCTATTTTAAATATTCAAAATTCGCTAAAATTGCCAAAATAAAAATTTTAAACTGGCCCAGATTTTCGGGTTGTTACAGATATAATTTTTAAATTCTTAATCTATTCATATTTCAAAATTATTGGCCTACTGTGTAATTTTAATAGATATGTTCTGATTGGTAGGAAAAAGGGAATTAGAAATGACAAGGAATATGCCACTAAACATGAAAACAATAAATATATATTCCTTGCGGTTTATAGTGTCGTACTTCCTATATATATTGGATAATTTATTGAAATTATCACAATTAATCCTTAAGATTCTAAAGCTCTAATGTCTTTGAACACGAAAAAGTTTTTCTATTTGAAATATAAAACTGGAACATAAATAATAGTAATAATAAACTTGGTTTATAAATTCAAAACCGTTAGTTTATAATATATATCATTGTTGGAAAAGTTTTAAATTTTTCTTTGAAAAGGCTAAGGAAAATCCTTCGTTCGGATTTTGGGTATTTGATTTCATGAATCATCTGTTTATTGTCAACTAGGTAATGGGAAAAATCCGTTTTGGTTATATTGTAGATTTCTAGCTGAGTTATTTTTGAAATTCGTCCGTTCGTTGTGTAGTCGAAGCATCATTGTTAGATTATAAATCCTTGGAGTTGGTTCGGAATTTGACTACGGTCTTTGGTACCGTCATGATGAGGATAATTGTTTTTCGGATTGTGATAAATCTTAAAATGCGGGATGATTAATATTTTAATCTGTCCTAATAAGGTAAGGTTCAACCTCTGTCTAAAGCCTATTTGGTAGTTGACCGTTTGATATTATAATAGGACGTTCAATTAGTTGATGAGCTTTAGTACAACTTGGACCTAGGACTCAACCATAAAATTTGCATCCAAATTATACCCTTAACTTCTTTCTTTCGCTCTCCCTTCCTCATCTAGCGAACCATATCTCTATCCTTCTTCTCTTTCTTTGTTGTTGCCTCGTCTCCTCTTTTTCGCGCTTGTTTGCGCATTAGATCTTGCCTCACTAATACTTCAAGATCTAATTTCTTCTCTCCGACCATTTCTTGGCCTATAATACCTAATTGAGCTATCTGATCTTACTCACACCATTCAAGTCTCGTCCTTCGGTAGAGATCATTTGTTTGGATCAGAATGAGCAAAAAGGTGTTACCACTTTAGGGCTAAGAAAATTTGGCCAGGCAGTTAGGCTTACACTGGCCCATTGCTTCGAGATATTAGAATAGGATTTGTTGTTTTGCTTCATCCGCCTTTGCTATACCTTGTTCGAATAGGTTCTTTCGAAGGCAATCGTTGTTTCAGAGATGAGGATTTAATCTATCTTTTGATGGTTTTTCTAAGGAAATCTCGATGAGATTTTAGAAGAATCTGTGTCTTATGCGGACATGAATGGTCTTTTGTTTGACTGGCTTTAGTGATTTTGCAGCAAATCTCCTTTTCTTAGTCTTGGTTTTTGTGTTTGAGAATCTATGTTTGAACTACTCATGTAGACATGTTACCCATTTAGCCCATCGCTCTATAAATGGTAAGTTATGACTAGATGTATCGAATAATGCGGAAATTAACCTTTTTCTTGATCGATGGCATAACCGTCATTTAGTGTCGCATCGTATACGATTCATCTTGTGTTCTTGTGTGTTATCTCATGGAGTTACTTTATGTAGATTCACCTATCCATTTGTTATTTGACAATATTTGATGGGTTTCCATGAGAAGCGGTTTTATGGTAGGTTTCTTTTCTCATCATAAATTCTCTCTTAGAAGAGCTGGTGATGTGGAAACCTCTAACAACACCAGTAGTGTTTGGAACATGAGGTTGAGCATTTGGTTATCATGTTATGATTAATTAAAGATCATAAAAGTTGGTTTGAACTCCAACCGCGGAGAAAGACATCTCATTGTTTATATCCATTATTTTGGGAGTTTTGGTGTTGTTTTCTTATTATCCCTTTCCAGCATCAGGTTCTTGGCTTTGCGATGATTCGTGTCTGTAACTGTTAGTGTTTTTTAAAATAGCACGACTTAGGTCAGGTCAATGAGATTTCTAAGTTTTCATTCACACATGCCCGTTTGAATGAAATCTCTTTTTTCTTCTTATCCACTACAACAAAAATACTATATTACAACTCTAAATTTACAACTGTCACAAAATAAAAGTTGTAATAATGGTTTTTGGCTCCAAATCCTGGCTCCAACACGAAATTTTGGACTCATGACCAATATTTTCAATCTAATTTTCCAATCTCTCTCCTATCTTCTTTCTCTTCCGCTTCCTTTTATTTTCTGAATCTCAACCTTGCTTGCCCTCCTTCCGATGCCTTCCACCTTAATATTCCTTTATTTATCCTTCTTTATTCACATCGATAGTTTTCCTACTTAAGTCTCCATTTTATTTTTTGTATTTATCCGTCTGTTCTTTTCGCCACCACATTACAAAACCCTAGATTTCCATCGTAAATTTTCTTTCAACCTCTGTTCTCCATCGCTTCTGTAGCCACTTTATCACTTCCGTTCCATGTTATCTAATCTCCTTTCCCCATCTTGATGTTGTCACTAGTTTCACTTGAATTCACCTGGTTGTATCTCCTTGAATCCACTCTCTGTTACATTTAATCCCTGGCCTCTCTCCTCATAGAAAGTCACTCCACTCATTATGATAATCCCTGGATTCGCAGGACTTTTTTTCGATTTTTGGTTGTGGCTCAGGTACGAGCGTTGCCCAACGTGACTGGAGAATTTTGAGTCAGGTATTGTGCCTGAATTGTTTTCTTTGGTGTTTTCTAAGTTGTTTGTTTCATTTTGAGTTAGTGGCTACGTTGTCAGCTAGGGTGGATCTGGGCGTGTGTTATTTGTGTTTGGGTGCTGACCTATGGTTGCGATGAGTTGAGGTGTTTGACTGGTTCAGGTTATTGGTGATGGTTTGAATATTGTTATGTAGTTTTTCAACTGATAGGGGATTAGGAATAGTAGGTTCTATTGAGCCTTGTGCTGTTTTTGGTCTTCGAAGGTTGATTGCAAAGGTCTAGTGTTTGAAATTCAGTAGTAAGTGGTTTACAGATTTCAAGTTATTTAGTGTGATTTTCCTGTTGTATCCACATTTGGATACACAGTTACTCTGGTGTTAGTTTGGAGATTTCAGTTGATTTGCTTGCATTTAGTGACACGCTAATATCTCATTTGATTTTAATTTTGCACGATCAAAACCATAGAGGTGAGGACGTTGGTGGAGCTGACAAAAGAGTTCAAACATGAAGCATCTCAGGCTAAATCCAACTTCTGTGAACAAACATCAACCGAATCAGAGCGGAATAACAAAAGGAAACTAAACCAAGCGTTTCAGATACCACTGAAAATCCAAAGCAAAATACATCAAACCTGAAAGAAAGCAAATTTCAAGGAATTAGCATTACTGGAGGGTCACTTGTTGGTCAGGAAAACTCTGCAATCTACTATGGTGTCATCAAAGAAGTTTTTCGAACTAGGAAATACAAATATAATTCGCAAATGATGGTAAATCTTTTGGCTAGTTTTATAATTGTAGACCAGTTCACATCTTGTATGCATGATCATTTCCTATTTTTTTATTCTTGATTTGGTTTGGATGTCACACTTTACTGACTTTAGAAATACAAAACCCGTCGGCTTTATCATATAATATAACTCATTCATTAATTTAAAAGAGGGTAAATTTGCTAGTGTGACATGACTGTTGTCATAGTTCTTGTTACCTTTCTCATTGATTTCCATGTTATTTTGCCCAGTGTGGTGCTTCTTGTTGCATTTGATGATGAAGTTCACCATCTCTTTGGGTACTTTGTTGCAAAACTAATGATTGCCGTTATTATAATTCAGCATATAATAGCTTTCGTTTGACTTTATTTGCTTCATGTGTGGTACGTTTGGGATGTTGGGAAAACATTATCACCAATAAGAGAATTTGTGGGTCGTACAAAAGGTTTGTTACAATCAACCTTCAAAACTATAGTGTTTAACTTATAGTCAATTCCATTGCTTTAGTTCACATTTGAGAATCAACAAGTGCATGTTTTCTCTTTCTTTTTTGATGAAAACGATCTGGTTTCCTCATCACCTGTCCCAGTTTTGATTTTATATCTAACTATTGTACGACACATCAGATGTGCACACGCATACATAGACTGTGATGTTGATGCAATGAAATATGAGAAATCGAAAGGATGCTTCTTTAACTCTGACATCTGTTAAAACAACGAAGATGTACATTCAGTTCCCCATAATACAAGTAGAAAAAGTAGATATTAGATCACTAAAATCCATACTGCCCACCAGTTATCATATCCACCTAAATAAAATTCATGATATTTTAATTTTGATGCATACTACTAATTTATGAACATTACTGGAAATTAATTCATTATTTATAGTCGAATCCTGTGGAATCATATTTTGGCCACTTATTTTATTTATGCATTTTTTGATAAGTTGCTAGTTGAATTTTTATAATTATTGCTTATCTAAGACATCTCTCTGTCTATACTAAAAAATTCATCATTCGTACTTGGTGCCTGGCTTAAACCAGCCTTTGGTGTTTATGTGTTTAATGCAAAAAACTTTTGATAGAAGCAATGCTTACCCATCTCCAATTAATCTTATTATCTTGTTCTGTGAACCCTATCAGGTGTAATCCCTATGTCATGGTGCCCTCATGACAGTGGGTTTGTATTGATGACATGTGCCAATGATAGCGGTTCTATATGTTGGGATACAATTTCTGGTGAGGTATGAGGATCTTCAGTTAACATGTTTTCATTATTCAATGCTCTCTTTAATCATAGTCCCCCATGTGAATCATGAAACGCATAATATGATTAGCTCTAATTGTGTGTTCTAATCATGTAAAATTTAAAAGTACCTCATTCAAACTGGTTAGAACACATAAACATGATGCAAAAGTTAATCGGCTTGATTTCTGTATTATCAAATCAAATTCCACTTGTCATGTAGTCCTGCGAATGCTATATAAATTTGTATATGAACTATCGAAATTCACAAAAAAATCAAATTGTATAAAACTGTTGATAGATTTTTCGTTTAATCAACCTGGTTACTTCTATCAAATGACAAATGCATTTAACCTAAACTTTGACATTTCAGTTATATAGGGGATATCAACCTGGTTAGACTAAATATTTGGTATGTGTAATAGAACACTTATTATCTCTTTGCATATGATTGTCCTTGTCATTTTTGTTTAGTCCACTATAGAGGTTTTGTTAGCAACATAATTAAAAGGAAATTTCATGAATACTGGTGAGAAGGGATAATATCTTGGAGACTGAGGGAGCTTGATTTAATCAAAATGCTATATTCATTTAATTTAAATTTGTTATCTTATATATTAAAGAAATTATTAGTCCGATGAAATTGAGCATATTATTGTTTTGCCATCAAGTTTCATTCCCTGTGTCAACAATGCTCTCCGTTTTCTACTTTGCATTACATGGTTCTAATCGGTTTGAACTTTGAGTTGTGGCATTATTTATCATTTCTACTTCTATGCAATTAATTTGTTTTATTTTTTACTTCGCAAGAAACCATACGCCATTTGCAAGAGCTGCAGCAAGAAACCATACAACAAGTGTTGAGCATGAAGACTATCAAATGTTAAGAATGAAGACCACTTCAAGACCACCAGCATTGCTAGCAAAAATCAATTTTATTATGTTTATATTACTCCCACTGATGTATATTTATGAAAGATGACTTCAAGTCATTTGGATTTTGGAGTCTTGGATAATGGACTTTGTAGTTGCATTATGTACTTGAGATGCTTGTATGATAAATTAAAAATTGGTGAGAGTTTGAAAACTCTAATATATTGTTTTGGTTTATGTTTTAAGTTTGTTTGATATATGTTCTAAAATGAATTCTTTTATTAATAATATGTACGTAATTTGTTCATATGTTACAACTTTAAATAATACTTTTAATAAAATATATTACACCAGTTATAAACAGTTGTAATAAAGTTTATTACAACGGTGGCAAACAGTTGTAAAATATACATTTCACAACGGTGTTGCAACGGTGCAAAAAAGTTGTAAAAGATTTTAGTCTATTACAACTTCTTAATAGACGACGGTGGCTCCACCGTTGTAAAAAGTCTTTTACAACTGTTTTCCACAGTTGTAATATGGTCAATTTGTTGTAGTGATCTAAACTAACAGTTGTCCTAGAGCTGGAAAGAATAGAATTCTGTGTTGGATGAATTTTAGCAAAGGACCGGTTTTGCGTTGTTTTCATCATGGGTATATAAATAAATAAATCACCATTCCTTGTTAAATCTAAAATTTATTTTGATCTTTTTATGTATGATTTCAGTTTTCGCATTTTTGGCATGACTGACTTCCTTTTTCGCCAACATGTGACTTGAATCATTTAAATACCGCAAAATACATTTCTGAAAGTTTATGAAAAATGTTGTTTAGAAAAACATTTCTCTATCATTTTCTTTTTTAATAGGAAAGTGAAATGGTTTTGGAAGGAAATTTTCAAAATAAACATGAAAAGTTTTTAGGTGGAAATTTATTTTTATGAAAGATTTCAATTTTTGGTCACATGAACGGTGTAAGGAAGATTTTTGGATGCTTTGTGTGCACCGACGATATGATAAAAACGCTAATGACAACAAGAAAAGGGCTGTTTTAGCCTCAAAAACAATGGTTCCTTACCTTGTCGACGATGCGCGAGAGTTATTAATTAACTCATTTTACGTTTTAGAGCTTATTTTAAGCCTCCTTTACAGTCTACAAATGGAAAATTTTGGAATATTTTGGGTAACTGAGGTGAAAATTCCACTATAGGGCGGGAAATGGAATTATTGTCAGTGGAGGAAATGTTAAAATTCTTCGCTTTGATTTCGTTTTTTCGGTTTAAGAGAAATTAAATAGAAACGATTAGATTGCGTAGGTTTTGGATGGTAGGGTTTGGATACAAAATTGGTTGCTTCACACTTTTACTCATAATTGCGTGAAAGTTATGGATGAAAAAGAATTTTCAAAATTTTTATTCATATAGAACTGCCAGTATATTTAGGATATATTGCATCATGTTTTTGAAAGTGTGTTAAAAATCTCAATGCATACATATAAAGGGCCTGATTTAGTATCATCTTACATGCATGTTTTATGGCTGAAATGCATTAAGTACACCATGCACATATACACATGGTTGCAAAGTGGATGTACACAATTGGTTGTATAGGATAGGATAACTAGTTGTCAGAATTTCGGGACAAAATTCCTTTTAAGGGGGAAGAATGTAACAAAACCCAGAATATTGATAGTAAATAGTTATTTAATTAGAAGCTCAAAAATAGGAATTTCTGCCAACGATGGAATTTGACCATGAAACTTTAATCGTTGCGTTCGTCTCAGAATTCTGGTCAACTTTCATGTTTGGAGTTTTATGAACGGAGTCCGTATGAAAAATTTACGGACGAAATACGAAAAATGGACAGAAATAAATCAATGGTATAATTAATATATAATATACCTTAAATATCCGGCCCTCACTGAGCTGATTTGCCAAAGGACGGTCGATCGCTCTGCGCCTGCACAACCCAGTGACGGCTTGGTTTTGAGGGGTTTTCTTGTTATATTTTATAAAACAAAATGGACGAATGTTATCTAAAATGAATCCAACGGTGCAAGGCTATTTCCACCCCTATAAATAAAGGGGTAGAGCCTCATTATCTTCCATTCAAATCTATAGAGGCAGCAGAGCTCTGCCATTTTTCTTCCTCTTCTAACCTAATTTCTAAATAAAATATATTCATGCATATCAAATCCAATTCATATGAAACTGAGAGAGCAAACAGATCTAATGGAAGAAAATGCAAATTGAAGCTCAACGATAGATTCTTTGCTCTCTTCCCTTTTTCTTGCATTTCTACAGTTCTAGAATTTTTCCCTTTTCTAGATAAATTGTAGATTTATAAGAATTTGGAGATGGCAAGCCTAAAAGGGTTCAAAACTGAGAAATTGGAAGCTATAAGGTGAGTGGGAAATTTACAATACGATTATAAAGACTTATCTATTTCGTTTGAATCCAATCTATGTTTTATGCCTATCAGATCTTTTTATTTAAATAATTGTAAATTGCGGCAACCATCAGATTTGATTATGAATATGTTTAAAATTGGCAAATGATAAGTTGTGATTATGTATAACATTAATTGTAGGATTTTAATATATTTTCCCACATATTCCTACAGTTATGCCATGAAATAGGTTGTACATGTTACATAACCCTGTGGATCTGGAAATCAGTCCCATTAAACATAAATTTGCTGTAATTATGTTCCGGATCTTTAGTTCAGTGCTGAAATATGAAATATGTAAATTTGGGTAAAAAGATAAAACTTGTGTATTATGTGATTTTAAGAATAAAAGAAATATTCCTTGTTTATATTCAATATTGCTGGGTTTTGGATTAAGCATTGTAAAATATGTTGTTTTCCTCATTTTTAAATAAATAGGCATTATTTTGGAATCATAGGCAGAACGATAAAAAGGATTAAAAGTGAAAAGTGGTGCAAAGGTACATATAAATACAAATACATATATTTGTATCTAATTTGCATCGACTATTCCAAAATAATATATTACATATATTTCTTATAATTTGGAAATATGTCAATTCCACAAAATATGCATGATTTACAATGGTTATGGCTAACGGTCCTTGTGAAACTTGAAACCTTTTGGCAAGTTGAATATAAAAAGGAAATGTTTGGTAAATTGGTTAGATAGAATCATAAATTTAAAAAGAAGAATAATAAAATTAAATATTAATAACTACGTTGACCGCACGAAAACATAAAAATAAATATATACATATTACCGTCCAAATCAGCATAAAACAGTAAAATATGCATTGTATTAAATGTTTGATGGTTTGAAATGTTGAATGGTATTCATTTATGGAATCATACAAGTAAATGATATTCCATACTTGATGAATATATTTATGGTAACCATTGTAGCAATTAGTGTACTTGATTGTTATAAATGAGGCCATAAATAAATAATTAACAATTATGACAAATGTTGAATGTTTGGATAAGGTTCAATGGTGGAATTATATGTAAAGACAATCCATATTGAATTAATATATTTGTAGTGACCATTTGTAGCAATCAATGTAATTAACTGCTGTAAATAAGACCACAAATTAATAAACAACCATTGTAACCAATATTGATTCGGGGAAAATAAATGCAATGGGAAAATGGTTACAATTCCTAAAATCAATTAGGACAATTGTTGTGAACCCCAACTAGGAAATTTGAATTATAACCGCATTTAGACACGAGGTTAAGCTCAACTTGTGGTGTAAGCCTGCCCGGAACCGACCGACAAATCCAGCAACCACAGGTATTCAGCTTAATGTGAAGGGTCTAATGCATAAAAAATAATGTACTAAGGCACGAGGTTAAGTTCACTTGTGGTAGAAGGCTGCCCGGAACCGATTGGCAAATCCAGCATCCATAGGTAGTCAACTTAATGTGAGAGGCCTAGTGCATATATATATATATATATATATATATATGTATGTATGTATGTATGTATGTATGTATATGTATATGTATATGTATATGTATATGTGTATATGTGTATATATATAACAATCAATAAACAAATAAACAGATAAATAAAAGAACAAGAATAGCAATTGTCCGTTGGGGCACAACAAATAGATAACTTGGGACTGATAAATAGTTTCCTTAGGAAAATATGACCGCTAAAGTCATAAAGGGCATTAAAAAGGAAACAAAAGGAAATGGGTGTCATAAGGGATTTGTAATTGTCATTTAAACACTGAGTCCAAATTAGGGAAGGTATTAAATAAATATCATAGGGAAAAAGGAATATAACCTTCGTGTACGCATAGTATTTCCGTATAAAGGAACTAAATGGGAATGACTTAATAATGTAACCTACTTTATCCCAAAAAGGGAAAGGTGTTAAAGGCAAATGGGGTACGAACTAGTAACCTTCACATATAGTCCGCTTCGTGGGTCCTAGAAGGCTAAGTGCCCAGGGTTAAATAGTCCACCTGGGAATAGGTTTTTCAGTATAAAGGTCTTAAATGGCATGTATGTGTGGGCTTACCCAAACCTAGAAATCAAAAGGGTCAGATATGGTCGTCTATCCTACGTGGAATAATAAGCTACTAAGAAGGCTATCTATTAAGGTTAGCTAGAAGGTATAACGCACGATAAAATATCTTCTCTCATCTTATGCGGGGCAAGGGTATATGCGTGAACAACGGAAGCCATAACTAGTAGGGCCCGTTGCTAGTGCCCTCTAGTTTATGCTAACGTTGAATATATTATCGAGGGTTAATAAGTAACCAATAAGTCCGCCTAGGGTCTTAAGTGATCAAGGAGAATCCACCCTATCTATCATTGGTAGTGAGGCATTAAATAATAAAGAATGGTGTATGAGAATATATAGATAGAAACCCCGAAATTAAGGGCTTACTCTCGATTAATTAACCAGTTATGTTCTGGTATAAAGGCTTCACAAAAATATGTGTAAACGTCTTATCTCGGTAATATAATTTGGGAATACTACTTTGGGGAAGAGTAGTAGATTCGTGCGTAATCATTAACAAGGTTGGTTTAGATTCACTAACCTTGTTAGGTATATAGCTTGGGTTAAAACAAATGGAATATATCTGTGTTATAGTCTGTGTTGTACATTTCTTAGTCACTATAACTTGTTGTTCTGACCCTCCCCTCCCCCCCCCCCCCAATTACTACCTCCCGGGTTTCGTAGAGAAGGTCGGGTTCTCACATGTATTTAAGTTTGGCTTTCGATTCTTGTTCTCTCTCATGCTCGGTACTGGCAGATTGACTTACTTTGAAAAAGGTAGTTACTTGAGTTAATACTAGTTATCTTATTTTATTTCCGCTATGAGTTATCTTTTATCCTACTCTGATTATGCTCATGCTCATTTATTTCAGGTACCAGATATACACGCTCCATACTTGGATGTGTTTAAGTTTTAATTTTTATCAAAATTTGGGTGTAGAAAAGTGTGGGGTATTACATCTCGCATCAGGGCGGACCTGCATCCCCTTGGGATGCGAATTCCGCATCTCCTTAGGATGCGTAATTCGCATCCCCTGAGGGGATACAAGTTTTTCCTACAGCATGGAGGAGTGATGCAAATTTTTGATTCGGCGGGTGTGTGATGCGATTTTTCACATCCTGTCAGTGTGTGATGCGATTTTCTGATTCATGCACTTATGGGATGCGATTTTCTGCTATGTGGTCCCCAAAACTCACCTACTCCCAGCTAACCCACTTACATATAAACTCCCCAAGGCTTAGCCTTCATTGGGATCTTTTTCCCTTGGAATTTTTAGCCTTCTAGAGCTCCAAGAGCCTCGTTAATGGCAGCCACCTTCTTCTTCATGGCCAATGGACATGGCATGGACAAATAAAACGTTGCATACACATTTTCCTCTAGAGCTCCAAGAGCCTCGTTAATGGCAGCCACCTTCTTCTTCATGGCCATTGGACATGGCATGGACAAATAAAACGTTGCATACACGTTTTCCTCTAGAGCTCCAAGAGCCTCGATAATGGAAGCCACCTTCTTCTTCATGGCCATTGGACATGGCATGGACAAATAAAACGTTGCATACACATTTTCCGTCATACTTTGGTCATTTACAAGGATAATAACACTACTTTAGGGCTGTTTTGGTCTTCTTGGACATTGAAGCACAAATTGGACATAGTTAACCGAGTCAGCTCATCTTAAGGAAGAAGGACTTTTTAGTCAAAGTTTAGAATTAACAAGGACATTGTTATTCTATTGTGATACTTTGTACTCGAATATTGTCAAAACTTGTACAACATTGTAATAGAATATCATACGATGAATGATCACTATAAAGTGGATGTAGGCCTTAGTGCTGAACCACTATAAAAAGCTGTGTCTCCCCGCATTTACTTTACTTTACTACTTATTTAGATTACCGTGTTACTAATGCACTTGCATAAACATTGGGTGTTGGAATGCAGACAATTTTCCCCGTCAACATTAGGCATATATGCAAAATTTTATTATACTCAATAATCCAACCTCGATGTCAAATAACATACTCAAAATCATATTATAAAATATAGTCTTTCATAACTAAATTCATTTTCATAAATAAAAAAGTTATTCTTTTCTATTTATACTCTTCCAACTCATTCTAGGGCGTTACTAACTCCATCTCTAATGAGTTACTCATACAAGGATACTATTGATCCTATCTCTAATGAGTATTTTTTTTAATAGGATATTGCTAACCCCATCTCTAATGAATTCTTTCACCTCGTTCTAACGAGTCATATCCCCGAGCATTGTAAACCAAAACTCTGCTACCACCTATAGCGACCTGAAGATCGCCGCCCTTCGAGTCGACCATAAATCGCACAAGTCCGATCCGAAAGACACAAATCCTCAAACCGTTATGGGAATACAACGCATCAGAACAGAACACAAAGGAAACATTTCATTGCTATTACAATAATTTTACATCAGAGTACAAGAATATATCAGAGTAAATCGTAAATAATACAACAGAAAATAACCTTAGAGGTTTAAAGCTATAACGACCCGAACTTTCCCAGTAAGGAAAGCACGGATTGAATTGAGAACAAGCCACATCATAATGCAAACAGAAGAACATTTCATTGTTTATTACAACAATTCCATCAGAATACAAGAATATACAGAGTACGAATAAATATTACACATTAAATATCAGAGATTTACAATACGTTACATAGTAGCGGAAAATAATACAAAACACAACTGAAAAGAATATACAGATACAGAGATTTCCGAATATCACTTCAGCTGTAAATCAGGATCCTACGAATATAAATCTACAAAACCAAAACTACTAGTTGCCCATGCAGAAAATAGGGGCACCTAGAGTTTAGGTTAAAACAATAAACTCCAGGTCAGTCATGTGACTGGTGTGAGAACTAAAACAGTTATTAATCTTTATTTTAAAGTTAGGTAAATCAAGGGACCACACCATATAACACGGAACGGGTTTCCTCCCAAGGATACAAGTGCATAAAACAACAGCGCATAGCTAAATAAAGAACAATGAATCTATTATAAGACCCAGGTCCCATCACACAATGCAACACAAGTCGGAGGATAGGGTTTTTACCTTATAATAGCCAAGAATTCTTGATACGCTAAATTTCATCTTTTATTATTACTATAAGTGTATAGTGTCAAAACAATTTCAATCATAAGTATCAATCATGGACGGCATAAGTGCCCCATACCACTATGTCCCCATGTATAGGTTCTGCAATCAAAACCGCAAAGTCACGTATTGGAAATTGGATTTCCATCTGTGAACCGAGGCAAAAGATAGTCCTTTACTGATACGAGACGCTCTAGCCCGCCCCTCCGGACCCAGACTCAGGTGGGTCCTTGGATCGTCAGGGACGGTCCACCGATGTGGATTAAAATTCCTGAACACAGCGTTTCCCCGCCCTTTGGGGCGTCAATGAGCCAAATGACTCCATCGGATCCACATAGTCACTGATATATCTGAGGCGCCTCGCAATCCAACAACCACACAGGTGAAAATAATATAAATGTTAGGGATGGTAGGTCACTGACAACACCCTAGCTAGAAGGAAACGCATGCCCTCCCCGATGTCCTCTCCCGTTTCTGGTTCACAACCGAGGTGTGAGGCTTGCGAATCAACGCTACACAAAGCTATGCCACACAGGCCGTGCATTGATCATCAACCACAGGACTCTGCTTTTCAACAGAAGCCTGGATCATTTGCATCTTAGCATGCCACATAGGCAAACCACTCCATGCAACCGATATCCATCAATCACACAGAATGATATCCAATGTCAGACACACAGTCCATTTACAAGTCCGTTCTGGGTCTGAACGAAACCGGAGGCACCTTGTACCTCGCATATCCATCGATCTCCAAGTACGTCTGGACGATCACCAACTGATTCCCTCCTCTTGGGTGTACAGCCTAATCAAGATCATCAGTAATCATCCAAACGATGTGAAGACTTCCGGTCTTCGACCACCGTCTTCATCCTCGACACATCATCGATTCAGTTATTCAGAATGGGATAAACCCGGCCTTTCCGAATAACTCGCGTATATAATAAACAAGTGTTACACAAACACAACATAAGCCTCATTCCAATTCAGAATACTCTTTTATTTAAATATTCTTACACTTTGGGAAAGGTTCCCATTAATTTTATCAAATATAAATTCTATAAATTTATTCTTAAATCTTCTTTTGAATATCAATTCAAACCAAATTATGGTTTATCCAAACCAGTCGGGATTAACGAACCTTACCGAAGTAATCATTTGTTTTAATTTCCCAATCCCAACCTATTCATCCCATGAAGTAAAACTGGTAATACTTCATATCTAACACCATGGTGTTATCGGTAAATTCAATTACCATTTCACGTTCAAATCTAATTAAAGATCATTTAACTATCGCCTGGAGCAAAACTGGTGATACTCCATTCTCGATCATTTCAATCTAATTAAAGATTCATTAAAACTCCACTTGGTTTTAATCTTCCCAAAAATCACTATCAATGATTATTTAACTTGGGAAATCATATCTTGTCTTTAACTGGGTTAAAGAACCAATGTCATTTAAAACACGGTTCATGATAAACCCAAAATCACATTCTATTCCATTAGCCTTTAACCGTAAATTAGCAAGTGAACGATTCCCTAAGTAATAACCCCGAAGGCCGAAACCAACATCAGATCAATACCCAAGAAACCATTCAACTTAACTAATCTTCAGTTAGTTTCTGATTTTCTTAACTCCGTTGGGTCTAAAAATAATATTATTGAAGATACCGTTCACGACAACCCAAAATCACATTCCATTAATTATCGGGTTAAAGAACAAGTGTTATTTAAAACACGGTTCACGATAAACCCAAAAATCAATTCAAATTCAATTCCAATTAAATACCATTTAATTGGTATACTTCATTAAATCTAAATAAAAAGATTTAATCTTTTTCTCAACTGGGTTTAAGAACAGTGTAAATGAAGACACCATTCACAACAAACCCAAATCCCATTTGGTATTAAATATAAGGCTCTGAATAGAAAATATAACGGCTTATATTCAATATCAAATTCTACGACCAACAAATACCGTTTGGAAATAACGATATAAATATATCTTTCAAATTTCCATAACAGTATCTGTATAATCACGAAACCCAACATTGAAATATTCCAAAGACAATTTCAATTCAAATCCATTCCAATTCAATTATTGGAAATTCTGGTTACTTTTAAAACCCTTTCAAATCCAATTTATTTATTTCAAAAATAAATGGATTATAATTCTAGTTCAAAACTAGTTCAGTTCGATAAAAATCTATTTTTATCTTTTCAACTATGGATTTTTTCATTCCAATTCTTTCCAAATCATTTCTTATGATTTTACACAAATTATTACTATTTTTAATAATTTTATCAAGGCCCGTACAGTCGATTTCCACAAACGGCCATCGAACTGCACTTACAGCGACCTTTTCCAAATTTTATTTGGATATAATTCCAAATCCAACCATTAGATTTCAAATCTCTAAAATCCATTGGAAAGCTCTTTTCGATACGAACCCAAGGTTCCGGTTTCAGGAGAATCCGACGGTCGGATCTCCCGTAAGATCAATTCGAAGTCAATGGTCGAAATTCGCGAATTGCTGCAGCGCGGCGCGTTCTATTCAGGCCATTATATATATAATATATATTATATATATTTCGTCGATTTCCTTTTTAAAACATATTTTATAAATCGTTTTAAATTCGTTTTCAAAACGATTTCAACTTCATATTCAATTTCAAATCAAAATTGAATATTCCATATCATCGATATATAAATGATAGTATTTTGGAAATATTAGATTTTGAAATCACTTCCTTTTCGATATTCATTATAAAAATGAATAAAATCGATATGAATATCGTTCACGTCAAAATGGCGCATATCTAATCAACACGGCTTTTATTCAACACATGAATGTTTATTCTATTCAACACATGAATATTTATTTTATTCAACACATGAATATTTATTCTACACAACACATAAATATTTATTTTATTCAACACATGAATATTTATTTTATTCAAGACATGAATATTTATTTTATTCAACTCATGAATTTTCATCTTATAATATTCTTTATTTTCCAAATTAGAATTAGGCCCAATCAATTACCATATAATGTTAATTATATGGATTCCATACAACACATGTATATAATAGCAACGATAAATAATCAACCGTCATCCAGAGTGCACTACACAACTGCATAAGCATTAAATATAAATATTCAACGCTTATAACAACCTGTCAATCAATCGATCGACATACAACTAAATATCGGGATTAGTGTATGTCCAATATCATCACAATACCCGTGTGGGGTTTCAAACAATCAAACACAAGTTTTATTTGTGTAGTTGGGCGATGTGTAAAATTTATGTCCCAATCCATATCAGTTAAATGTGTATACATAAAAAAATCATCCGATTTGTTTATAAATATTTATTTTATATACACGTTAAAAATTATATTTTTAACTATAAAATATTTATTCAATCCACATCACACAATCAATTTCCACAACACATCAATCAAACAACCAAGTCATCCATGGTCTGTGGACGACGGGTGTCGGGTGCTACTAAGCACCGTCTGCATCCTAGTATATATTACAACTGGAAAACAAATTAAAAGTGGGGAGTTCTCACCTTTGGGATCCACTCCTCCATTTCTTATCTCTGAACGGTTTGAATTCAGATTCGTTTGCAATGACAACGCAGTCTTCTCTACGTTGTTCATATTAAAAATCACATCTTTATTTCAACGCTATAAAAATCACATTTTTATTTCAACGCTAGATATACAATAAAAATCAGATTTTTATTTCGCTACATCTATAAAAATCATATTTTTATATTCTCTATTGTATAAAAATTCTATTTTTAATCCGCTACTTACTATGTAAAAATCCAATTTTTATAGCGCCATCAAATATATAAGGATCAAATTTTTATTTTGCTATTCAAATAAAAATTATATTTTTATATTGCTTTTCCATATATAAAAATCACATTTTTATTCTACACATATAATAAAAATCATATTTTTATTTCAAATCTCTATACGTAAAGATCGTATTTTTATTTCGCTACTTATATATAAAAGTTTATACTTTTATAGTGCTACATAGATTATAAAAATCAAATTTTTATAGCTATTCATATGATAAAAATCATATTTTTCTTCGCTTTCATGTGCTAGTAAAAATCATATTTTTACATACTTAAAGATCCTACCTTTATGTGTTTAAAAATCGAATCTTTCTCAAATAAAAAAAAACCCATAGCTTTCATAAAATAAAATCCTAACTTCTAAATAAAATAAAAATAAAAATCAGTTTTTTTTAACTAAAAAACAAGAGAGAAAATAAGAAAGAAAAAATAAAACAAATAATAAAAACTTACAGCGTGGGGGGGGCTCGCTGGTGGTCATCAGAGATGGGGGGATCCAAGTGGCGGCGCAGGGTGTCCGGCTGGTAGAGGGGGTCCCACAATGGCGGCACAATTTGATTTGGGGGAGGGTTTGGGTTTTTTTCGAGATAGGGGAGGCGGAGGGTGCCACGACAGCCGAAGGAGAAAGGGGAGTCCTCGCCTGACCGACGGCGATGGTGGTGGGGTGCACGCCTCCAGCGGCGGCGGAGGGTAGGGGAGTAGCGCGGTCTTCGTCTTTCTTTCTTTTTTAATTTTTTAAAACAACCCCGATCTAAGAAGTATAGGGAGAGGGAGAGAGGAAAGTTATTATATATTTATTAAATTAATTATTTTTTATCCCCTAAAGTTGACTTTTATTCTCAACTTCCAAACGAGACCCACTGACTGTCGCCCTAGCGTAATACCCCATTCCGAACGCAATGGGATAGGTTTCGTACACCAATTCGACCATTTCGATCAGTTTCCGTTCAAGTTAAAATTAAAATCTATATATTAAATTTTAAACGTACATTTCAATTTACCAGGCCCACGAACGGACTCTAAAAATTCCAGAAAAAATATTTCTAGTTTCGTATTGATGATATGGTCCCAACAAAACTAATTTCATCAAATTTGAAGACTGTTTGAAAAATGGTCATTTTCTGGTCGATCCAAATTGACTTCAACTGACAAAACACGTTTAGCTTCGCCACGCTCATATACTGATTCTAAAAATTATGAATTTTGAAACATAACAATAATTTGACATCCCGGATCCAACAAAAGTGGTTTCTTCGAAAACGAAGGTCATTTGCAAAATTTCCATTTTTAAGGGCCAAAATTCCATAGCGACTATTCTGAATTTTCAATTGGGCATAACTTTTTATCCCCGCTATGAAATTTTGATTTTTCGGATTCGTTGGAAAGATATTCTCAAATAGATTCTAATATTTTGGTTTCGCTAAAATCCAGTTTATTTTGAATCCTGTACATTCATTTGAACTTTGAAATCGAATTTTCAAACTACCCGCCATTTTCAATTCCTTTTAGAATTTAAAATAAATATTTATATTCTAACGACGATTCAAATAAATATATACGTTCTAATTCTATTCAAAATAAATTTCTCGTCGTTATTATTTAAAATAATTCATTTTAAATATTCAAAATTCACTAAAATTGCCAAAATAAAAATTTTAAATTGGCTCGGATTTCCGGGTTATTACAAAATTACAATATAGCGGAAGCATAAATATATGCAGCGGAAGACTGCGAATAATTTAGAGCATAGCTCCAGCCAAAATCCGGGATCCTGTTTATAAGTATCTGCAAACTAAAACTGCTAGCTGCCCGTGTGGAAAATATGGGCATGCAGAGTTTAGGTGGGAAACAATAAACTTCGAGTCAGTTATGGGACTGGTGTGAGAACAAAAAACAGTTATTATACTTTATTTTAAAAGTTGGGTAAATCACGGGACCATGACATATAACACGGAACGGGTTTCCTCCACATGAATACCAATCATAAACCAATCGCAATGTTTTTTGAAAAATGAAGCTATTATAAGACTCAATCCCATCACACAATGCAACACAAACAGGAGGATCGAGTTTTACCTTATAATAACCAAAAATGCTTTATGTGCAATATCCGCTTTTATTATCATTTGTGCATAGTGTAAAATTCATATTCACAAATAAATATATCAATCATAGCAGACGTAGTGTATTACGACTGCATACATAGGTTATCATGAAGGTTCTTATTGGAAATTGGGTTTCATCAATGACTGAGGCCTTCTTGACGCTGCTAACGGGTGTCCCAACCTTTTGGATCACCTGATCAGGGTGTCCAGGATCAAGTACGTCTGACCCGCTAATACTCGCCTTTATCGGGGCGAATCTTGATCCTTCATGCTCAGTGGAGTCACCTTTTTCGGGCTCCCAAATCCCTTGGATCCTTTATGCTACAGCGGAGTCACCCTTATCGGGGCTCCCAGATCCTTTCTCTAGACCTTAGATACAAATGGTTATGCCTAGATCCCCCAGGGAACATCTGTACCTTTTGTCTGATTCCAACATGTCATTTATTATCCAGCATCAATCATTCACGGGTTGTGAAGCTCGTCGAAGTCACGTCTCGACACACAAAGCTACGCTATATCAGCCGTGCTTTGTTCATCATCCACAAAGCTCTGCTTTTCAACAAGAAGCTTTGAGCACTGCATCTTTGCATGCCACGTTGCCAATCCGTACCATATCATTGATGTCTACCAATATATAACCTTTAAGCTCATATGTCTCAGAGAAGGGTGTTAAGAAAAAGAATAAATTCTCCGCCACCAAACATATATATATTTCGCAGAGATCAATGAATACAATGTCAAACATACAATCCATTTGCATGTCTTTTCTGGATCTGAAGGAAACCGGGGGCACCTTATTCCTCGTCCCATATGTCCAATACAGGAGAGAGGCCCTCGCATATCCGGTCCATCTCCAAGTACGTCTGGATGACCACCACTTATAACCTTGTCTTGGGTTGTACACCCCAATCGAGACATCAGTACACTACAACAAATATGTTCATTGACAGCGTTGAAAAAACACTGTTATATAATTTTACAGCGTTTTGAAGAACGTTGTCTACCGACACGTTGTTATAGGTCATGGGAATATTACAATACTTTGAAAACGCTGTAGAAAAAGGGCATACTATAGCGTTTTAGTTGGTGTTGTTGTTATGTTTGTACAGCGTTTTAATTTGCGTTGTCATTATGTTTATATAGTGTTTTGTGTTGTTGTGTTTGCATAGCTAACACAAATTATTCCTTCTTCATCACATATATAACAACATTTTATATGGGTTAGAAACATTGTTATTATCTTTATACCACAGCGTTTTTATGAATATATAATAGTGTTTTAAAACGTCTATAACCATTGGCATCATCCATATATTATAGCGTTTTCAACATATATAACAATGTTTTATAAAGTCCAAAAATGTTATGACCGTCCATATAGCACAGCGTTTTCCAATATATATTACAGTGTTTATTTCTGGTTAGAAAAGTTGTTACTCTCAACATATCATAGCGTATTACCATATATATCACAGCATTTTTTATCATCTGCAAATATTATTCTTTCCCGCATGCCACAACGTTTTTTCAAAATATATCACAGCATTTCTGTAGAGTTGTTGAGGTACATCTATCAGCATTTATCATTTTTACAAATGCAGTTCAAAATCATCACGAAATTCAAACAACACAAAAGAATTATAATTATAAAACTATATCACATAATTTATAATAATTCCATATGCCAAATATAAAATAGTTGGACATAACATTTTGTAATCGATGTTCCCATCTAACTTGTTTTTACAAAAGATGCTAACTGACAAAAAAGAAAAATATAAACCGTTCAAAGTCCAAGCTTGTATGCTCCAAAGTTGAATTTTTTTCATACATCAAACATCAACACCTGGTTTGGCAATAAGAAAATACATAACACTTTTGTTGTATATGTATGACATTGAGAAAATACTAACAACTGAACTAAAAAGTATGGCTAAACATGGCAATGTGAAAAGAAAACAAGGTCAAGTGTGATCAAGTCATCTTGTTGTTAGATTCAGTATAAATATAACTTTCCTAATATTGGCTTGTTTGAATGGTCGTAGTGCTTAAACTACTTGACAGCTTTGGCGTGGTTTAGTTCCATGCACAGGCAACATATTTTTTTTCCAACCAGCATCCTAAACTTCGCAACATTTCTTGTGTCAACAAATATGCGTACGACTTAGTACGACCAAATTACAAGAA
The DNA here is from genome assembly GCA_030737875.1 of Allium sativum. Classification (NCBI taxonomy): domain Eukaryota; kingdom Viridiplantae; phylum Streptophyta; class Magnoliopsida; order Asparagales; family Amaryllidaceae; genus Allium; species Allium sativum. Next base: position 861,739,214 of record CM060926.1, read on the forward strand.
AGAATCATTGTATAAGATCAAAATGTTTGAGCACATCTAGGTCACCATATCTTCTATTTTTTCCGGTTTTATCTACCTAAATGAAATTTAAATATTAATTCAGTTTTAAGAGGTGAAAAGGGAAATCATACTTTAAGTAAAATTCTACCAAAATAATCATAATAAGGAGTATTTCCATCATTCATACTGACAATAAGTAAAGAGAAGTATAAGTCATTCTTACTTGAAGACGATTCTGCGGCGACATTTGCAGAAGGTCAAGCTATAGTAGAACCAGTTGCATCTTCAATGAACTCAAACTCAGATGTAGGTCTCCATAAAGGTGCATTTGGAACTTTAACAATATCAACCCAAACTTTAATGGCACCTTCTCCCAAACAAACAAAATGGACCATCGCATTTGGGTCAGTCAAAGACACGCGTCCTTCAGCAATAACTTCTTTCTCTCCATGAACACTAATCAACTTGCATTTAATGTTTGACTTGAAACTAGTGGTCTGTCATGCAATATTTGAAACAGTTAAATATGTTTTCTACAAAACCTAAGTGATTATAATAATAAAACAGTATCAAGGTATATGCATGTTTTTATAAATTAAATACATAAACTACACATTACCGTCGAATGTGATACTATATTTGGCGTATCAGCAGATTTCATAGCATTAATATCCTCAAGAACGACATTTTTTTGCGGCCAAGCTACTTTGCTCCCAATAGCTTCTCCAACATGTCATACCAAATGGTGCTCTCCATAAGAATGCATCTATTTTTTTGTCGCATCAATCAAAACAAGCACAGCAGACTGTCCAAGTGGAATATTATCCATGAGCTGATTTGGATTAGTAGAGCACAACCACCCTTCGGCAACCAATTCTTTGCTTCCAACCCAATCATACAACTTGCATTTCTTATTTGTTGATGAAGTTTTACTCTAGTAAAAAAATATTATTAGGTTCTTATATTAAATCATAGAGCTAATGAGTGCATAAAGAATTAAGTATACCGCATTTTCATCATTTTCAGAGACTATCGTAGTGTGGAGTACAACTCTGTCAGATGGCCACACTACTATCTCATCCTTAGCTTCTCCAATTTGTGAGATCATCCTAGGAGTAGACCTCCATAAATAAGCATCCAATTTCTTCGGGATCTCAATCAAAATTTTCATGGCATTTGGTCCAAGTGGAATATTGTATAAAAGCTCTTTAGGTTCATTTGAAAGAACGCTTCCTTCAGCTACCATTTCGTCCATCCCAGTCCAATCCAACAACTTACATCTGACATTCGGTTGGTCATACTTATTCTACATTTAGTCAAAATCATTTATATTATATGTTAAATCAAAATAAATTCCATTGTTATGGCAATAATAATATAAATCATTTGTACCACTTGAGATGGACTCTCATCCCTACTGCTTCCTCTAACCTGGTAAACAATTATGCAAGTAATTATTAGTTGGTGGTAATCGTGATGCAATTATGTAAAAAATTATGCAATTAAGGGGATGTCTCACAAAAAATTAAAAACCAGACGTCTGAATCAATAAACGAGAAGTCTGAAAATTGACAGGGTTAAAATAAAAATAGGAAAACTAAAATCAGACGTCTGAAAATATTAGCAGACGTCTGAAAATAAGCACGGGTTTAAAAATCATCCAACACAGACATCTGAAACTATTCCCAGACATCTGAAAACTTCTTCAGGTTGAAAAAAAACCCTAAATCAAGCGTCTATTTTTCAAACCAAAGGTCTGATTTACAAAACGTCAGTTATTTCTATATAAAAATAACCGCAACCTTCTACTCCTCACTCTTCTAATTCACCGGTCAAATTGAAACGCTTGTAACCCTAAAATCCAGTCCAAATCAAGTCCAAATCATGAGTCCTAAAAAAAGTTCATCAAAATGAAAGAGGGCAGATGAAGAAACATTAAATCCTCCACAAACTACTGAAGAAACACCCCCAACTAATTTCGCAATCACGAATCGATAGATGGATGAACAAAGAACCCTTGGGAATAGAAAGATATGGATTGATGCAGAATAAAATCCTATACACTGGTCCATTCTACAGTCTCATTGATTTTCCGATGTATGATTTACATAGCTTATGCCAGGATGTTGTCTTGTAACACTGGTCTCATTCCCTTCTAATCACTTTCACATTGACCAACTATCCATATTTCTATTCTATGCGAACTTAGATAGTATAGGTTTTTGGAATCCTCAAGTACAAAAAGATTGGATTTGGTCAAGTGTTTGCGGGGTTACTATTAGATTCACAGCTAAGGACATATGAGATATATTGCAATGTCTAACACCGGGACAAATATCAATGATATTCCCGATATGCGTCTTAAGCCACGGGATAACATTACTCAACAAATTTGGGACGATGATATGCATTAGTTTTCTACTAAATATTTAAGACCAAAAGCGAGATTTCTTACCCGAGTTCTTATAAATATAGTGTTTCCTCAGTTTGGAAGCCATGAAAAAATAATTGATCTAGAGCATAGGGCCTTATATGCTATGTTTGGTGGTATTCAAGTTAATTAGGCTCAATTTATCTTTGATGAACTAAAGGAATTTTGGAGTAGATCTCGACAAACAATTATCTATGCTCCATTTGTTATGAGATTATTAAAGGCAAATAAAATTCTGACTTATTTATCAACATTTGAGGAAATTCCGGTTAAGAAAGCAGGTAAAAAATTATTCTCCTTCATACGTCTCCTAGAAGAACCACCAACATTTTTTACTCTGGACGAATGGAAAGATAAACGTCAAGGTAAACAAGTTCTTCCGCAAGAGCATCCTCAAGAGCATACTCAGGATATGCCAGAATCTTCCTCCCAACAAGCTTTTCAATATCGAACTTTTAAAGGTATGACTTCTCCAAAGGCACAAATTCTTCCAAATGAATTATTTCGTCAAGTCGTCATTCATAATCAACTAATATTGTATCAAAATCAAGTTGCCTTGGGGAATCGTATTGCGAATATGGAACTTACACTAGCGTCTTGCCTCGCAACTATTGAGAATACAATGAGTGCAACAGCACGGTCTCTCACCGAAATTTCACGACGTACTCGACCACGGACTCCGCTGTCTCCACCATCTCTAATCTTTTCAGTACATAATTCTGAAGAAAAGGAATATTCAAATAAATCTGGTGAAAAGGAGGAGAAAGTGGAAGAAAAAGAGGGGGAAGGCGACCCAAAAGAAGCGAGCATCGAACCTAAGAAATCCGATGATAAGGAGGAGATAGAGGAAGAAAAAGAGGGGAAGGCGACCCAAAAGAAGCAATCATCGAACCTAAAAAAAATCCAAAGATATACGATGACAAGGAGGAGAGAGAGGAAGAAAAAGAGGGGGAAGGCGACCCAAAAGAAGCGAGCATCGAACCTGAGGAAAAAGAAGATTCAAAGAAATCTGATAACAAGGTGGACATAGGGGTAGATAAAGAGGGGGATAGAGACTCAACAAAAGCGAGAGTCGAACCTAAAGACGCCGACGCCTAATTTACAATTTATGAAAAAATATCTATGTATTAAACTTTATTTTGTGACATGGTTGTGTTTCGATTGTGACTTTGATGTGTGCTATGCTTGTGATAACTAGATGATGTTAGTTTGTTGTGTTTTGTTTGTGACTTGATAGTTGTGTTTTGATTGTGACTTTGAAGAATGTTAGTTTGTGATAACTTGATGATAGTTCCATATCCGTATCCGTATCCATAATTATTTTCGAATAGCAGATAATCCGCTTGATTTTCGGATATCGGATATCTGTATCCTCTTAATTTTCAGATACGGACGGATATCAGAATGTAATGATTTTGTGACATGCGCAGCTGATTTTGACATGTCATACATCTAGATATATTGCCAGACGTCTGATATCAGAACCAGAAAACCATCTGAATGATAATCAGACGTCTAATATTTTACCCAGATGTATGGATTTCATTTCTGTCTAAAATATTATTCCTGAAGAAGTATTCAGACGTCTGGAATTTTTATCCAGACGTCTGCAATTTCTCTTGTCCTAAAATATTGTAAATGAAGCAGCAATCAGACGTCTGGATTACATCTCAGCCTAAAATATTATGCATGAAGAATCATTCAGACGTCTGGATATTTTATCCAAACATCTGGATATTTTATCGGCCTAAAATAATGTTTGTAGAAGCATTGAATATCATAATGAACACAGCGATATGTTGGACAAATTGATATACATGTAGAACACAGTGATATATTGGACAAATTGATATACATTAGAATATAACGATATATTGGAAAACTTGATCAAATATCAAAACAAACAATATATTAGACACAGCGATATATGATAGCAGTGTAGCCCCTTAAAATTTTAAGTAGTGCTGCCACAAAGTTTATTTTCAGAACCACGTAGATGAGGTGTTCAGTATCTTTAAGGTACTGAATACCCCTCTACATGGATCTGAAAATAACCTCATGACAGTACTAACGTTAACCAAGGCAGCATGGCTTCAATTAACCAAGGCGGCATGGCTTCAATTAACCAAGGCGGCATGGCTTGCTCCCAATAGATGCAAGCATGACATCACTGCTTCATGGCTGACATGGTAATAAGGCTTGTGTAAGAGGAAAGAAGTAACCTAAAGACAGTAGGACTGTGTCTTTAAGTTACTATGAGTGTGATCTATCATAAATTTTGAAGTATGGTGAATATAAGAAGTAACTCTACTAATAAGTTTTAAATAGGGATGAAAGAGCCAGCTCGATTCTTTCAAGGAACAATGTGTACATGCAACTCGTCAATGACGAACATCATAAACCAATTCAACTTAGCTAATCTCTAGTTAGTTTCTAATTTTCTTAACTCCATTGGGTTTAAGAACAGTATTTTTAAAGATACCATTCATGACAAACCCAAAATCTCATTCCATTGTTAATGGGGTTAAAGAACAAGTGTTATTTAAAACACCGTTAATGACGAACTCATAAACCAATTTCAATTTAATTCCAATTAAATGTTAATTAATTGGTAAACTTCATTAAATCTTAATAAAAAAGATTTATATCTTTTCTCAACAGGGTTTAAGAACAGTGCACTACAACAAAAACACCATATTACAACTTTAGTTTTACAACGGTGGTAAAAGAACCGTTGTAATAAATGTTTTTTTACAACTTTTTTCCAGAAAAGTTGTAATAAATTTATTTTTAACAACTGTGTTATTTTGACAGTTGTAATAAGAGCCTATCACAACTTTTATTTTTTGACCGTTGTAATATATGAATATATTTTAATATTAATTATTTTCATTAAAAAAATTAATAATTAATATTAACAACTAATTAGTAATTATTAATTAATAACCTATATATTAATATTAATTATTTTCATTAAATAATTTTTAATAATTAATATTAACAACTAATTAGTAATTATTAATTAATAACCTATATATTAATATTAAATATTTAATTAACAATACTTCAATAAATAAATAATTCATGCTAATAATTAGTAATTGACAACCAATTAGTAATTATTAATTAATAATCAATAAATACATATTAAATATTTAATTAAAAATACTTCAATAAATAAATAATTCCTACTAATAATTACTAATTAACAACCGATTAGTAATTATTAAATAATAAAAATAATCAATAATTAATGATCTAAATTGATTATTTAAAATTAACAAAAAATAATTTCTACTAATAATCAATCAAGAAGTAATAATTAATATTAACAGTTAAAAATAATATTTAATATTTAATAATTAAGAAGAATTACTTGTAAAAATATAAAAAATAAATAATACTAAATAATTTATTAAATCATTATTATATATTGAAAAAACAAATATAATTATTATTATTTAATAATTATAATTGATTATTAATAATTAAAAATTACTTTTAATAATTAAGAAGTAAAATTAACAAGTATGAACAACATTTAATATTTAGCACTTAAGTGATCTTTAGTATATAAAGGTAACATTTATCATTAGTATTTAAATGTTGCTACCATAAAGTTTAAATTTTTGGAAATCTCTTAATTTTATTTTAAAATATTTATAAAATTTTGAAATTTTCATAGATTCGTAAAAGAAAAAATATATTTTTTTAAAGTAAATTTAGAAGTTTACAAATTGACAGTTGTAATAAAGGAGTTCCAGACATTTTTCTTGCGGCAAGTTGGAGTGAACTACTTTTCAACAACTTTTTTGTTTTAGTTGTTGTAATATATGTTATTTACAACTTTTTATTTTAGCCAGCTAGAACGCATTCCTTGAATTTTTGGCTCCATTCATTCAATTTTTGGCTCCATTCCTCAAATTTTGGCTCCACTCCTCAAATTTTGGCTCCGACCTTAAATTTAATCGTAAATCTTTTTGTTGCTTATTTCATTGAAAATAATCGCAACTCCAACAAAAATTCCATCTCTGAAGGTATCTTCTCATCAACAAAAAAACATAGTGGGCGCAACTTTAGCACAAGGCTTGTGGATCTGAAGCTTTTCATGATGTGTTGATTCTGAAATCAGTGCCAAGAAGCCAACAATCATCTGGTTGCTTGTCTATTGCTTTGGACGATCAATTTCTGTTCGTGCTTTCAGATCTGAAATCCAGGTACTTGTTTCAGCAATCTCTTTCCGACGGTGATGGCATGTCGATGCCATGTCTTGCCACGTCCACGCCAAAGCCTTGATCCGCCAGCCACCTCGATGCTAATCGTCGATGTTTCATTTGACTGCGTTGGCACTGGTCGCCTGCCCTAATTAATTTTCCCTACAATTTGTAAGTAGCTGATTTTAAGTTTTATTTCAACTTCCACTTGCGTATGATTTGTTTTACCCTTTCGATTTGTGTTATTATGAATAACACCATCATTAACTTGAGTTAAAAAAAGTGAAGATACTTAAACAAGCACCAGTATTGGATTGTAATGTGCCTATTAACTCAAATTAGTACAAACTGCCTGCATTGGAAAACATAATCCTGGAGTTATGTATATTTGACTCAATTCTTCATAGACTAATTAATTTTGAATTACTTGTCTTTGCTGGTTTGATGAGAGATACTTAGCGTTATATTTGACAAATTAATATAATTATATTTGCGTTGTATTTGCGATAATTATGTCCATAGATTGAGATTAGTATTAACTCAATCTAGTTAGTATTAAAATTAGATTTGAGATTGAGATTAGTATTAAAATTATATTTGAGATTGAGATTGAGATAATTATGTTCATAGATTGAGATTCAGATTTATTTTGATTAGTTTGTACTAATTTTAATTTGAGATAATTATGTTCATAAACTAATTAACTGAAACCACAACATTTGCTGGTTAGTCTATGAAGAATTGAGTCAAATATAAGGCAGTTTGCTGTAACACCCCACTCCCGCTATGATCACTCACAATGGGAATGTCATAACATCGGTGGAGTATTTTAGTGAATATAGAACAGAAAAATTACAACAAGACAGATATAAATAGTACTTGAAATTTTAAAACATCATCTCATAACAGCGGAAGTAAAACATGTCTGGTTACATCATAAACCCACAATAAAAGTCAAGTACAATATCCATCAAAATAAAGAAGTACATAATCCCACTCTCATACAATAGCCAAAACAAAAGGAAAGATAACTGGATAACTGGAGCTTTACATCTACCCAAGCTCCTAAAGACTGGAACAGCAATCCGATCAAGCTCCACTACTGCTAGGATCCGCCACAGGACCTGAGGGTTGGGAAAAAGATAAAAACAACGGGGTCAGACATAAGTCTGAGCGAGTCCTATAACTTTAACAATACAATCGTTAAAGTAACCAGAGAAGACATGAACTGATATACGGTAACATATAGGGATGAATAGCTACCCTAAGCAGTCAGCTAAACTAAGATAAAGGATAAAGACGCATCTACCCTTCCTAAGGTAAATTACTAAACTGCACCACACCAGTCGTTCCTAACTTAAAGGTTGATCCCCCCCCAAGGACTTATAAAATTAACCTAATAGTACTTGCGTACCCCTAGGTGACCAAGTAGGCGCCTCAGGGCCCTACAATCCACCAGGTGTACACACTATTCCCCATTCGATCGGCTCCCTAACGTAGATACCCGTGCTGGCCCCACCGTGGGGTGTACCATTCCCCAACGTGGCAACCTGATAAAACTAACGGTGCACGGCTTATATCTACACGATGCAACAACGGCTTACCTACCAGCCCGGGCCCACTCACGCATATGAAGCCCGTTGGACTTGCGTTGCCACCGCTAACCCGTTTGCCTCTTACAGTCAAGCCCAGTATGCGTGTCCCGTCCTCGACATGGGTCGAGCCCACAAAGATACGTATGGGTTACTGGTTGAAATGGGCCTCCATAAGCTACCCACCTAAGCTTGTCCCTTTTCCTAGTATACCCTACTTAACCCTTTAATCATGTTTAATTACATGTTTCCATTTTGGTTAAGTATTCTAATCGTATTTTCTATTGCCACCCAAGGCAACCACTAGATTTTCTCATGCCACCCAAGGCACCCACTTAACCCCTCATGTCCCTCTACATGCTAATGTGGTTAAGTGTTTCTTAATTAATTAATTAAGAACGTAACCTTTGTAAAGACCTCTCACATTAGACTGTCTTTTATGACCGTTGGTTAAGCCGGTTGGGTCCGGGCAGCCTTATGTCATAACCGAGTCTAACCTCGTGTCTTTACATTAATCACGTATTTAGTTTGTGCCTAAGACCTCTCACATTGGGCTGACATCTGTAGCAACTGGTTAAGCCGGTTGGGTCCGGGCAGTTTTACGCTACAACTGAGTCCAACCTCGTGTCTTAGTCAATTAATTACACCTAATTAATCACCCTCATAATTTTATATTACTTATCCCTAATTAATCAAGTTTTCTTAACATGGGTAGACCTAACTTAATAGGTAAATTCCCATGGGGTAGACCTAACTCAATAGGTAAATTCCCAACACATAGTATGGGTACACCTAACTAAATAGGCAAATTCCCATACTATGTTCATTTATTTTGTGTTATGCATAATTATATTACTTTCACACAATCTTATTAACTTATGCATTTAATTAACCCCATCGTTCCCACGTAATTTCGTTCTCATGACATAACACATAAAAGGTGTCAACTTGCATATGAATGAACATGTTTCAAAGGTGCCATCTTGCATATTAACAAACATGTAACTTGCACATGCACTTGCATAACATGTCACATAACTTGCATATAATATGTCACATAACTTACATATTCACTTGCGTAACAAACTTGCATATTAACTCATAGACTTGCATAATGTGTCATCATGAACTTGCATATTAACAAACATATAACTTACATATTTACATACATGTAACTTGCATATTAACAAACATGTAACTTGCATATTAACAAACATGTAACTTGCATATTTACTTACATGTAACTTGCATATTAACAAACATGTAACTTGCATATTAACAAACATGTAACTTGCATATTTACATACATGTAACTTGCATATTAACAAACATGTAACTTGCATATTAACAAACATGTAACTTGCATATTTACATACATGTAACTTGTATAGCATATCACCATGAACTTGCATAACATGCATATGATTACATAGCCCACAACTTGCATATTTAGCATCATGCAAACATAACATACATCATATTAAACTTGCATAAACTTACATACTCAACATGCATAAACATAAGATTAATGCTAACATCATATCATATGATTCAAAGCTCATTAACCCACATACAAAACCATAAATCTCATCACATCTCATCTAATTAGTTTACCAAAAGATCATCAAAGTGATAGAAACTCACCACTAGCAATTTTGCACACCAAATGAAGAAGATTAAGATGCTAAGAAGGGATTAGAGGTTGATTAGAGAGTGATTAGCATGCAACCCTCTTCATTGATTTGTGGAGGCCATGATCAAGTTGCATTTTGCCATAGTTTAATTACAAGGTTTAATTATGAATGAATTAGGGTAGGGTTGGGGTCTTATTTATAGGATTAGAAAGTGTTTTAGGCCCTTAGATTAACCCTAGATTAGATTAGGACCCTTAGATTTAGGAAGTCTCTAGAACATAGCCCAAGACTGAACCAAGAACAAACCTGGTGCACCCAGACCAGCAGGGCCGACACCCTGTGTCGACACCCCTGTCGACAGGGCTGTCGACACCCCTGTCGACACCCCTGTCGACAGGCCTGTCGACACGGGGCTAGGCGGGAATTTTTCCCCCCTTTCCTCTTTTGGCTCCAAACTTGTTTTAGTTGAATTTTAAATCTGTTTTTTTAAATTTAAATTTTCTGGAAACTTCTTTGGGCCATAACCGGGCCATACGGACTCCGATTCTCGAAAACTCGGACTCTATTTCGCGTATTTTTCCGAGACGAACGTAATGACGCAGCCCGTTTCCCCTGGTTCTCACATCTGAGATTAATTATACATTAATTTCTAACCATTAGTATTAATTGAAATTCGGGGTGTTACATTCTCCCCTACTTAAAGGATTTCGTCCTCGAAATCTCTAAGTTAAGAAGAACATATCCTACCAACCAAACAACCATCTACTAAACCATCAACCACAAGCAACCATTATCCTTAGAAACTTCTAATGATGTATGACATATGCAGAAAGTGCGTGTATATGTCCGTATACTAATGCAAAATCAGACGGTCTACTGATTCAGTCGACCTCCTTAATGCAAACCATGATAGTGCCATGCATCCAATATGTATGCGAAACCCTATTGACACATACAAATTTCTACATGCGTGCACAACCATACACAAAAATGCAGCATCCACATGATAACACAGCCATGACACATCCATCAATCTAACTACCACATCCATTTATGCGCTATGCAACATGAAGTGACTGAGCCGATCTAGTGCCTAATGTGTGTGTATATGCATCCACGAGCAACCACTAGCAATCAATTGCATCCACATGCATCCATCAACCATAACATGTTTCAAACACATGTTTCAACCATAGGCTTACCCTATCTAAAGGTCAAATAGTACTAACAAGAGGACATACTAAAGATAAGATAAGTACTAGACAAGCGATAAAGGAGAAGTTAAAAGACATACTCTCAAAAAGAAATGGATACAAAGAACGCATCTTCGCTTCCGTCTCCCAAGTAGCATTGCTTTCGTCATCTCCCCATTGCACTTTAACTAGCTGAACTTCTCTGTTCCTCAACTTCTTAGTCTCTGACCCAAGGATGCGAGTAGGAGCTCGTCGAATCGTCGCATCACGCTCTACCTCTACATGTCTAAGCAAGCTCGGCTCTACCACCTCTGCGGTCTCATGTAAGCACTTCCTCAGATGTGATACATGGAATACATCATGAACACCACTAAGTCTGTCGGGCAACTCCACCCTATATGCCATCCGTCCGATCCTTTCCTTAATAGGAAACGGCCCAACAAATCTCGGTGCTAACTTCCCAACGGACCCAAAGCGAACAACATTTCTCAATGGAGATACTTTGACAAAAACCATATCCCCAACCTCAAACTCAAGATCCGTCCTTCTCCGATCCGCATAAGATTTCTGTCTATCTTGCGCTGCCTTCATCCTTCTACGAATCAAATCAACCTTCTCTGAAGTCTCTCTAACCATATCTGGCCCAAGCAAGATCTTATCCGTAGATTCCCACCAACATGTAGGAGATCGACAAGGCCTTCCATAAAGAGCTTCGAAAGGAGCCATACCAATACTGGACTGAAAGCTGTTATTATATGCGAACTCCACCAAAGGAAGATGTTCTTCCCATGTACCTCCAAAATCTAAGATACAAAGCCTCAAGAGATCTTCTAAGATACGGTTCACCCTCTCGGTCTGACCGTCCGTCTGAGGATGATATGCGGTGCTCAAACACAACTGAGTCCCTACCGCCTCTTGCAAACTTCTCCAAAACTCACTAGTGAAGATAGGATCTCGATCACTCACAATGCTGGATGGCACGCCATGCAATCTAACAATCTCTCTAACATAGACTGAAGCAAGCCATGGAGCGGTCCTCTTACTCTTCACGGGTATAAAATGGGCACTCTTGGTAAGTCTGTCTACCACAACCCAAATCCCCGTATTGCCCTTCCTCGATCTCGGTAACCCATCGATGAAATCCATCGAGACACTATCCCACTTCCATTGCGGAACTTCCAATGGGTGCAACAACCCACCGGGTTTCCTTTGCTTCTCTTTAACTTGTTGGCACACTAAGCATCTAGCCACATACTCGGCCACATCTTTCTTCATACCGGCCCAGAAGAAAACTCTCTTCATGTCTTGGTACATTTTGTCTCCACCGGGATGAATAGTCATTCTTGAACGATGTGCATCATCCAAAATAGCCTTCTTCAAACCCTCATCTTGCGGTACACAAAGTCTACCGTCTCTATGCAACCATCCCTTATCATCTATGGTGTATCTACCCAAATGGCTGGACGACTCCCCCCTCATAAGCTTTTCTACCAACTCAACCAACTGTGGGTCGTCTCGCTGAGCCTCGCCAATCCGTCTCAAAAGAGTAGGTCTAACCTCCAAGGATGCCAACAAACCAGGTACAAAATCAACAGAAGGTCTGAAGTCAAACAAAGAAAGAAACTCTAAGCTTCGTCGTTCCACGAACAATGGACTCAAAGATAGCCTTTTTCTATTCAAGGCGTCTGCCACCACGTTACCCTTGCCAGGAGTATACGCTATCTCGAAATCATAGGATGCTAAGAACTCCATCCACCTTTGCTGTCTTAAGTTTAAATCCTTCTGAGAGAATAAGTACTTCAATGATTTATGGTCGGTGAACAACTCGAATCTCTCACCAAGAAGATAATGACGCCAAGACTTAAGTGCGAAAACAATCGCGGCCAACTCTAGATCATGGGTAGGGTAATTCTTCTCATGCACTCTCAATTGTCTCCCTCCATAGGCTATTACCCTTCCCTCCTGCATCAAGACTGCGCCTAATCCTGTCCCACAAGCATCGGTATAAACAACAAACGGCTTACTCCCATCTGGGAGCACTAAAACTGGAGCAGTGGTCAAAGCTCTCTTTAACCGTCGGAAAGCATCATCACAATCTACGTCCCATAAGAAAACCAGATTCTTCTTCGTCAAGCGGGTTAATGGGGCTGATATCTTCGCGAAGTCTTTGATGAACTTCCTGTAATATCCTGCCAACCCCAAGAAACTTCTTACTTCGGTAGCATTTCTAGGAACTTTCCAATCCTGGATAGATACTATCTTTGCGGGATCCACAGCTATCCCTTCCTTAGAGACCACATGCCCTAAGAATCGCACTTCTCTTCTCCAAAAATGACATTTAGAGAATTTAGCTTTAAGACTATGTGCTCGAAGAGTCTCCAACACTTCCTTGAGATGTAAAGCATGCTCTTCTTCACTCTTGGAAAAGACCAAGATGTCATCCACAAAAACTACTACAAACTTATTCAGATACTCTCTGAACACTCTACTCATGAGATCAACAAAGTATGCAGGGGCGTTTGTCAACCCAAATGGCATCACTAGCCACTCATAAAAACCATCCGGAGTCCGGAAAGCAGTTTTCTCTATACTGTCCTCCGCCACTCTCAACTGATGAAACCCTGTAGCTAAGTCCATTTGCGAAAACACTGAGGCGCCAACCAACTGATCAAAGAGATCATCTATTCTCGGTAATGGGTGTCTATTCTTCTTCGTAAGCTTATTAAGTTCTCTATAATCCACACAAATTCTGAGGGACCCATCCGCCTTCGTGGCAAACACTACTGGAGCTCCCCACTCCGATATACTTCGCCTTATGAACCCCTTCTTAAGCAACTCCCCTACTTGCTTATGAAGTTCTCTTCTCTCACGAGGGGCCATGTGGCGCACTGGCAAAGACACTGGTTTGGCATTATCCACCAAATAAATTCTGAAATCTATCTCCCGCTTCGGAGGCAAATCCTTCACTTCTTCAAACACATCCGGATATTCCCGGACTACTCTGACAGAACGCAAACTCTCGACCGAAGCATCGAGCGATTCAAGATAACTTAGCAAAACAGATTCCATGGGATTACAAGAGATCTCGAGAGTATTACCCAAGCGGGTCATAAGCCTGACAACTCTCCTTTCACAATCAAGAACGGCACCATTACTGGATAACCAGTCCATGCCCAAAATCAACCCATAGCCCGTGAAGCCCAATACAAAAGCATCACATCTAAACTCAACGCTAAGTATAGAAATCTTCAAACCCAAGCATATCATAGACAGATATATAGAGCCCCCAATTGGGTTTGAAACAACCAAGGGATCATCAACTAGACTGGTGTCTAAGTGCAGTGACTCAACTAACGATGATGAGATAAAAGAATGCGATGCGCCAGAGTCAAACAAAGTACGAACTGGATGATCAAACAGAAAAACCAGACTTTCAACGGAAATAGTTCTACCTCTCTGCTGAATCGGTGGAACTGAGAGAACCTGAACTTGCCCCCCTGACTGAGGTGGTGCTATAAGAGCTTGCACCTGACCTCCTGAGGTAGACCCCGTCTTCTGACCCTTCTTTGGGCAGTTTTTCACAAGATGTCCTGCTTCACCACAATGAAAGCAACCTGTCTTCTTCTTTTTGCGACAATCCTTGCTGAGGTGACCTGGTGTTCCACAATTGAAGCACTTCTTCTTCGTCTTCTTCTTGTCACCATTGCCTTTTCCGCCCTTGCCTTGTTGTTGTTGTTGCGGTTTCTTCTGATCCCCCTTTTTCTCTGGTGCCTTAGAATTCTTATCATCCTCATGCATAAGTGCCATGTAGACAAGCTTCTCAAAGGTGGCCCCCATAGGAATGTGAGTCATAGCTATTCCTTGCAATGGTTCGTTCAAGCCTCTAACGAACCTCAAAGCCTTCTTCTCCGGTGTATTCACCAACTCTATGCCAAACCTTGCTAATTGATTGAATTTGTTGACATATTCTTTCACCGTGAGATTCCCTTGCTTCAAATTCAAGAACTTCTCCATAAACAGATTCTCCTCCGCCCTTGAGAGAAACTTAGCCCCAAACCTTTGCTTAAAATCTGCCCAAGAGTCGACAGGGCGTTCTCCATTAGTGACCTCCCACCAGAATGAGGCCTCTCCCTTCATCAACCAAGCCGCCAACTTGACTTTCTTTCCCTCTTCCACTTCAAAGATATCTAGCAACTCTTCCACTTCCTTAAGCCAATCTCTAGCCTCTACGAAAGTCTCTGAACCTAGAAAAGGTTTTCCTCCTATAGCCTTGAACTCCTTGCAAACCTCAGCAAAATTATCCACTCTAGGCTGAGGAGGAGGAGCGGTTGTCTCTGGTGTAGTAGCATTGGCTGGACCCGCAGCCGCGGCCCTAGCCTCTTGCAACCTCCTATACCATAGTGGTATAACTAAGCCCTCCGGGATGTTAAGATCTTCAGCCATGCTGAAACGAAAGAGGAAAGATTCAAAAAGGAGATTCCGAAAGATAAAGATATGGCTATTGGGGATTATGCTTTTCTTTTTCAAAAACTTTTTCTCTTAAAAGACATGCTTTTGAAAATACTTTCTTCGAAAATACTCTTAGAAAATAGTTTTTCTAAAAAAAATTATCTGTTCTGGTAACCTTAAGCTCCGATACCACGTGTAACACCCCACTCCCGCTATGATCACTCACAATGGGAATGTCATAACATCGGTGGAGTATCTTAGTGAATATAGAACAGAAAAATTACAACAAGACAGATATAAATAGTACTTGAAATTTTAAAACATCATCTCATAACAGCGGAAGTAAAACATGTCTGGTTACATCATAAACCCACAATAAAAGTCAAGTACAATATCCATCAAAATAAAGAAGTACATAATCCCACTCTCATACAATAGCCAAAACAAAAGGAAAGATAACTGGATAACTGGAGCTTTACATCTACCCAAGCTCATAAAGACTGGAACAGCAATCCGATCAAGCTCCACTACTGCTAGGATCCGCCACAGGACCTGAGGGTTGGGAAAAAGATAAAAACAACGGGGTCAGACATAAGTCTTAGCGAGTCCTATAACTTTAACAATACAATCGTTAAAGTAACCAGAGAAGACATGAACTGATATACGGTAACATATAGGGATGAATAGCTACCCTAAGCAGTCAGCTAAACTAAGATAAAGGATAAAGACGCATCTACCCTTCCTAAGGTAAATTACTAAACTGCACCACACCAGTCGTTCCTAACTTAAAGGTTGATCCCCCCCAAGGACTTATAAAATTAACCTAATAGTACTTGCGTACCCCTAGGTGACCAAGTAGGCGCCTCAGGGCCCTACAATCCACCAGGTGTACACACTATTCCCCATTCGATCGGCTCCCTAACGTAGATACCCGTGCTGGCACCACCGTGGGGTGTACCATTCCCCAACGTGGCAACCTGATAAAACTAACGGTGCACGGCTTATATCTACACGATGCAACAACGGCTTACCTACCAGCCCGAGCCCACTCACGCATATGAAGCCCGTTGGACTTGCGTTGCCACCGCTAA
The DNA here is from genome assembly GCA_030737875.1 of Allium sativum. Classification (NCBI taxonomy): domain Eukaryota; kingdom Viridiplantae; phylum Streptophyta; class Magnoliopsida; order Asparagales; family Amaryllidaceae; genus Allium; species Allium sativum. The sequence continues at coordinate 861,755,818 of CM060926.1, forward strand.
CCCGTTTGCCTCTTACAGTCAAGCCCAGTATGCGTGTCCCGTCCTCGACATGGGTCGAGCCCACAAAGATACGTATGGGTTACTGGTTGAAATGGGCCTCCACAAGCTACCCACCTAAGCTTGTCCCTTTTCCTAGTATACCCTACTTAACCCTTTAATCATGTCTAATTACATGTTTCCATTTTGGTTAAGTATTCTAATCGTATTTTCTATTGCCACCCAAGGCAACCACTAGATTTTCTCATGCCACCCAAGGCATCCACTTAACCCCTCATGTCCCTCTACATGCTAATGTGGTTAAGTGTTTCTTAATTAATTAATTAAGAACGTAACCTTTGTAAAGACCTCTCACATTAGACTGTCTTTTATGACCGCTGGTTAAGCCGGTTGGGTCCGGGCAGCCTTATGTCATAACCGAGTCTAACCTCGTGTCTTTACATTAATCACGTATTTAGTTTGTGCCTAAGACCTCTCACATTGGGCTGACATCTGTAGCAACTGGTTAAGCCGGTTGGGTCCGGGCAGTTTTACGCTACAACTGAGTCCAACCTCGTGTCTTAGTCAATTAATTACACCTAATTAATCACCCTCATAATTTTATATTACTTATCCCTAATTAATCAAGTTTTCTTAACATGGGTAGACCTAACTTAATAGGTAAATTCCCATGGGTTAGACCTAACTCAATAGGTAAATTCCCAACACATAGTATGGGTACACCTAACTAAATAGGCAAATTCCCATACTATGTTCATTTATTTTGTGTTATGCATAATTATATTACTTTCACACAATCTTATTAGCTTATGCATTTAATTAACCCCATCGTTCCCACGTAATTTCGTTCTCATGACATAACACATAAAAGGTGTCAACTTGCATATGAATGAACATGTTTCAAAGGTGCCATCTTGCATATTAACAAACATGTAACTTGCACATGCACTTGCATAACATGTCACATAACTTGCATATAATATGTCACATAACTTACATATTCACTTGCGTAACAAACTTGCATATTAACTCATAGACTTGCATAATGTGTCATCATGAACTTGCATATTAACAAACATATAACTTACATATTTACATACATGTAACTTGCATATTAACAAACATGTAACTTGCATATTAACAAACATGTAACTTGCATATTTACTTACATGTAACTTGCATATTAACAAACATGTAACTTGCATATTAACAAACATGTAACTTGCATATTTACATACATGTAACTTGCATATTAACAAACATGTAACTTGCATATTAACAAACATGTAACTTGCATATTTACATACATGTAACTTGTATAGCATATCACCAGGAACTTGCATAACATGCATATGATTACATAGCCCACAACTTGCATATTTAGCATCATGCAAACATAACATACATCATATTAAACTTGCATAAACTTACATACTCAACATGCATAAACATAAGATTAATGCTAACATCATATCATATGATTCAAAGCTCATTAACCCACATACAAAACCATAAATCTCATCACATCTCATCTAATTAGTTTACCAAAAGATCATCAAAGTGATAGAAACTCACCACTAGCAATTTTGCACACCAAATGAAGAAGATTAAGATGCTAAGAAGGGATTAGAGGTTGATTAGAGAGTGATTAGCATGCAACCCTCTTCATTGATTTGTGGAGGCCATGATCAAGTTGCATTTTGCCATAGTTTAATTACAAGGTTTAATTATGAATGAATTAGGGTAGGGTTGGGGTCTTATTTATAGGATTAGAAAGTGTTTTAGGCCCTTAGATTAACCCTAGATTAGATTAGGACCCTTAGATTTAGGAAGTCTCTAGAACATAGCCCAAGACTGAACCAAGAACAAACCTGGTGCACCCAGACCAGCAGGGCCGACACCCTGTGTCGACACCCCTGTCGACAGGGCTGTCGACACCCCTGTCGACACCCCTGTCGACAGGCCTGTCGACACGGGGCTAGGCGGGAATTTTTCCCCCCTTTCCTCTTTTGGCTCCAAACTTGTTTTAGCTGAATTTTAAATCTGTTTTTTTAAATTTAAATTTTCTGGAAACTTCTTTGGGCCATAACCGGGCCATACGGACTCCGATTCTCGAAAACTCGGACTCTATTTCGCGTATTTTTCCGAGACGAACGTAATGACGCAGCCCGTTTCCCCTGGTTCTCACATCTGAGATTAATTATACTTTAATTTCTAACCATTAGTATTAATTGAAATTCGGGGGGTTACATTTGCATTGGAAAACATAAGTAGATGAACCATCTGCATGTGCCTATGCGCATTTTCTCTAAATGTTGTGGCTTGATGAGAGATACTTGCAGTTTCAAATGGGTTGCTTTTTAGTTGCCATTCTGGTTGAGAATAAACCTTGCTGGTATCGCTTACATTTCACTTTGGTTTGTGCACAGGACACTTACCTGGTTGATGACAAAACCAAATGCATTAAGCGCAAATGTAAGGCTTAAAGTCGAGGTAAATTTTCTTAAATTAGTGCAGCAGCTTGATATTTCCTGTCACTGCTGCGCTGGGCAATTTTATCCATGTTCTTTTTGCAGATTAGCTGATTCAATAAAATCATGGAGATGCAGGCTTTTGAAAAGTGTCTCCAAACAAAGACCATAGTCACTCCTACATGGATCACCATCGTTGTAAGATCAATATTCAAAATATGATATTCTAATGCAAGACCAATATTTAGTTAAATGCTATAATTATAGTGTTGCCTTTACACTAACACTTGCATGCTCTGAAGTTGTTGTTTGTAAGCTGTCGTCCTGTCGTTATTGTTTCTTAATTATCTAACATTTGAAAATAACCAATTTAGCTATGTTTCAGGTAACTTTAAGCAATACGTTCCCGTGAACTTGTTCCTGTTCCTTTCCTTTTGTCGTAGGCAGTGAATACGCGTGGTCAATCCCATTTAAAATGCCAGATGTGCATAAAAACATTGTGCCGAACTCCTCGCAGCTGTACAGGGAAGATTGCTGGAGCGACGGAGAGACGTCGGTGCTATCGACGCGTGTTTAATCCTACTATGACAAGATTAAACAGGTATTATTATTTGCAAGTATATATTGGTCTATGAGTTTCTTCTGTGCACCTGACAGCTCTTTTGTGCGTGTGTGTGTGTGTTTTGTAACTTGTGTATATAATGTGAGCTGTGTTTGATAGATTTGGTATTGTTGGCTTTAAAAAACACTTTTGTTCTTTTTTCTAACAACAGACATATTTTTATGTAACAGGTTTGATCACTGCAGTGAACTTGCACCAAAAAGATAAATGGCGTAAGGATTTCGTTGTTCGACTAGTGTACTCCCGTATGATATGCATTTTTTTGTGGATAACTTGTGTTTGTACTAAGTTGTTTTGTAACGGTCAAGTATGTAATAATGCACAAAATGTTGTCTAAAACTTATTGTTTGTAATATTGAATATTTGAGTATTTTAATAAATTAGTTTGCAAATAACTGTAATATCTGATTTGCTTATGGAGTATTGCTATATTTAGTGTATTATTCTTTTCAATTGCAAACGATGTTTATTTTTTTTTAAATCCAAATGTCAATCACAACGGTGGAAAAATGTTGTAAAATATACATATTACAACCGTGTTGCAACGGTGCAGAAAAGTTGTAAAAGATATAAGTATGTTACAACTTCTTAATACACGACGGTGGCTCCACCGTTGTAAAAACCTTTTACAACGTTTTTGCACCGTTGTAATATGGTATATTTCACAACGGTGTTGCAACAGTGCAGAAACGTTGTAAAAGATATAAGTATATTACAACTTCTTGATACACGACGGTGGCTCCACCGTTGTAAAAACCTTTTACAACGTTTTTGCACCGTTGTAATAAGGTATATTTGTTGTAGTGGTGTTAATAAAGACACCGTTCATGACAAACCCAAAATCTAATTTGATATTAAATACAAGGCTCTGAATAGAAAATATATCGGCTTATATTCAACATCAAATTCTGAAATCTACAAATATCGTATTGGAATAACGATATATATATCTTCCAAATTCCTCCACAATGTCAGTATAATCATGGAAACCAACATCAAAATATTCCGAGGATAATTTCGATTCAAATCCATTCCAATTCATATATTGGAAATTCTGGTTATTTTTAAAATCATTTCAAATCCAATTTATTTTATTTAAAAATATTGGATTTATAATTCTAGTCCATAACTAGTTCATTTCGATAAAAATATATTTTTATCTTTTCAAATATGGAATTTTTCTTCCCAGTTCTTTCCAAATCATTTATTATGATTTTACACAAATTATTGATATTTTTAATAATTATATCAAGACCCGTACAGTCGATTTCCATAAACGGTCATCGAACTGCACTTACAGCGAGCTTTTTCAAATTTGATTTGGACATATTCCAAATCCAACCGTTAGATTTCAAATCTCTTGTATTCATTGGAAAGCTATTTCCGATATGAACCCAACGGTTTCGATTTTAGGAGAATCCGACAGTCAGATCTCTCGTAACATCAATTCGAAGTCAATGGTCGAAATTCACGAACTACCGCGGCACGGTGCGTTCTATTCAGGCCATTATATATATATAATATATATTATATATATTTCATCGATTTCCATTTAAAACGTATTTTATAAATTGTTTTAAATTCGTTTTCAAAACGATTTCAACTTCATATTCAATTTTAAATCAAAATTGAATATTCCATATCATTAATATATAAATGATAGTATTTTCAAAACATTAGATTTTGAAATAACTTCCTTTTCGATATTCACTATAAAATGAATAAAATCGATACAAATATCGTTCACGTCAAAATGGCGTTAATCTAATCAACACGGCTTTATATATTTAAATATATTCGTGTCCATCCCAAATCGGACATCAAAATCAGATTTTGATCTTTTACTGAATATTATTTTAAAATATTCATTATTTTAAAACATTTGTTATTTTAAAATATTCATTCTTTCTGAACTGGAATCAGACACAGTCAATTACCATATAATGTTATTTATATGGATTTCATACAACACATGTATAGAACAACAATGATAAACAATCAACCATCATCCAGAGTGCATTCTACACTGCATAAGCATTAAATATAAATATTTAACGCTTACAACAGTCTGTCAACCAATCTATTGACATACAACTAAGCAAATGGGATTAGTGTACGTCAAATATCATCCCGATACCCATGTGGGGTTTCAATCAACAAATACAGATTTTATTTGTGCAGTTGGGCGATGTGTAAAATATATCGTCCCAATCCATATCAGTAAAATGAGTGTACATAGACAAATTGTCCGATTTGTAAATGAATATTTATTTTATTCATTATACATTAAAAATTATAATTTTAACGATAAAATATTTTATTCAACACATGAATATTATATTTTCCATTCCACATCACAAACCAAATTCACACAAACAAATCAATTTAAACACACAACCAAACAAGTCGTCCATGGTATGTGGACGACGGGGAGCAGTTCATATATGCAGTTATAAAATGAATAACTGTATCGAAATAATTTCAGTGAGGAGTTCTCACCTTTGGGTTCCACTCCGTCATTCTCTATTTCTAAACGGTTCGGATTTGGATTTGATTCCCGTCGGTTTCATCGCAATCTGTTTCACACGATTTTTATATTAAAAATCACATATTTATTTTAAAGCTATAAAAATCACATTTTTATTTTGTTATTTATATAATAAAAACCATACTTTTACGTCGTTATTCTGTATATAAAAATCATATTTTTATTCGCTAGAAATATAAATAAAAATCCTATTTTTATATTGCTAATCGTATAATAAAAATCCTATTTTTATATGCACATAATCGTATTTTTAAACCAACTTCATTCATATAAAAATCGTATTTTTCTACCGCTACACCTTATATAAAAGCATATTTTTATATAATTAAAAATCAAATCTTTTCTGTAATAAAAATCAAATCTTTCTTCGTATAAAATCTAATCCTTTTATACTTGAAAATCCAACCTTTTTATATTTAAAGATCTAAACTTTTTGTTAATAAAAATCAAAAACTTATGTTGTATAAAAATCAAACCTTTATAACGCCTTTTATGTAAATAAAATCATGTTTTGCTTCCGATGTTATACATAACAAAAAACACAATTTTAATTTCGATTTAAATAAATTTATACATTCTAATTCTATTTAAAATAAATTTCTCGTCGTTATTGTTTAAAATAAATCAATTTAAATATTCAAAATTCATTAAAATTGCCAAAATAAAAAATTTAAATTGGTTCTCATTTTCCGGGTTGTTACAGGTTGCTTCAAAATAAATTGTTGAATTGCAAGGAGTTGCAATTTTCATTACATTAAGTGAAGCAGCATTTGTCACTTGAATAAAGTTAATAAGCATGAAATCCTGATTGGGTCCATGCGCTAAAATGCATCCACCTAGTGAATCACCGAGTAAATTCTTAACCAGAAATTAAGTTAAAACCTTCAGCTTGGATATGTTCTGTTCAATATGCAATTCAGACATGTTGTTGCTATGTTCTTTATGATATTTGGGTATGTTATTGTTATATAATTCGAATATTCTATTGTTATTGAAACGACCCAAACTCGCACTTACGGAAAAGCCCAGATTGATTTGAGAACACGACAATCAGAACACAAACAGAAGAACATTTCATTGCAATTACAACAATTACATCATAGTACAAGAATATGATAGAGTATGAATAAATATTATACATTGAAAAATATCAGAGATTAAAATACAAAGCGGCGGAAAATAAATACATAACACAACTAAAAGAGATGTACGGATATAGAGCTTTCTGAATATAGCTTCAGTTGTAAATCCAGGATCCTGGAAAAGAAATATCTGCAAAACCAAAACTACTAGCTGCCCGTGTAGAAAATAGTGGCACCCAGAGTTTAGGTTAAAACAATAAACTCCGGGTCAGTCATGTGACTGGTGTGAGAACTAAAACAGATATTTAAAACATTACTTTAAAAATAAAGTAAATCAAGGGACTACGCCCTATAACACGGAACGGGTTTCCTACCAAGAATACCAATGCATAAAACAAATAGCGCAATGCTTTTTGGAAAAATGAAGCTATTATAAAACTCAGGTCCCATCACACAATGCAATGCAAGCCGGAGGATAGAGTTTTACCTTATAATAGCCAAACATGCTTGGTACGTTTTAAAACAAACCATTTTGATATAACTACAAGTGCATAGTGTATCAAACAACTTCAAATATAAATGTATCAATCATAGATGGCATAGTACCCTATCCTACTATGTTGCCATACTAGTTCTAAAAATAGAACCAAAAGGTCACGTATTGAAAATTGGATTTCCGTCATGAGTCGAGGCAAGGGATGGCTCCTCACTGATTCGAGACACTCTTGCAAATGCCTCAGGATCCCCCGCAGTTAACCCTTGGATCTTCAGGGCCGGTCCACACTTACGTTACTGGATTGGTTATTCCTGAACACACGTTTCTCGGTCCTATCTATCGGCTCTGTAGTAACTGATATATCCGATGCGGCTCGCAATCCATCATCTACATAGGTAAAAATAAATAAATGTCTGGGCTCCATACCATGACACCACCCATAGCTAGAAGGAAACGTTGTGCACTCCCTGCAGTCACGATCCCGTTTTTGACTCATACCGAGGTGTGAGGCTCGCGAATTAACTCTGTACACAAAGCTATGCCATTTAAGATCGTGCTTTGATCATCAACCACAAGGCTCTGCTTTTCAACAAAAGCCTTGATCGTTTACATCTCAGCATGCCACACTAACAATTCACACCATGCAACTGATGTCTATCAATATATAACTTCTAAGCTCGTACGTCTTAGAGAAGGGTGTTAAGCAAGAGAATAAATTCTCCGCCACCAAGTAGATATATATTTAATAGAGATCAATCAACATAGAGTAAAATCCAATGTCAGACACACATCCATTTACTAGTTCGTTCTAGATTTAAATGAAACCGGAGGCACCTTACTCCTCGTCCCATATGTCCAATACAGGAGAGAGGTCCTCGTATATCACGTCGATCTCCAAGTACGTCTGGACGATCACCACTTACTACCTTGTCTTAGGTGTATAGCCTAATCAAGACATCAGTAATCATCCAAACGATGTGAAGACCTCCGGTCTTCAACCACCGTCTTCATCGGCGACTTATCGTCAAATCAATTATTCAGAATGGGTATAAACCCGGCCTTTCCGAATAATTCACGTATTTTAAAATCAAATGCTATAAAACACAACATATGCCTCATTCCAATCCATAATATTCTTGTATTCAAATATTCACATCTTTAGGGATAGGTTCCCATTAATTTTGTCAAAGATAAATTCTTTTAAATTTATCCTTTAATCTTCCTTTGAATATCAATTCAAATCAAATTAAGGTTTATAAACTAGTCGGATTATCGAACCATACCGAAGTAATCATTTCTTTTATTATCCCAATCCCAACCTATTCATCCCATAGAGCAAAACTGGTAATATCCATATCTAATACCAAGGTGTTAATTACCATTTCCCATTCAAATCTAATTAAAGATTTAACTATTGCCTAGAGTAAAACTGGTGGTACTCCATTCTCAATCATTCCCTAAATTTGATAATTTAAATTATCACATTCCAATCTAATTAAAGATTCATTAAAACTCCACTTAGTTTTAATCTTCCCAAAAATCATTATTAAAGATTATTTAACTTTGGGAAATCAAACATGCTGCATCGACAATCAACACTGTAACGACCCGCATTCTACGCATCGAAGGATCGTAGAACATTTATTTATTTCACATACGAAGTCGTATGGTCATATAACTTTGGGAGACAACGATTGGGGTCATTTCCCATGTTCATGATTTTTGCCGATTTTTAAATGACCGTTTTGCCCCTAGCTGATACTGTTTTGGCCATAACTTTTGATTGGAAAGGAGATTTGACCTGAAACCACTTCCATTGTCTTCGGATGATGGTTTACAATTCCGTAGAGTGGTCACATTAGCCAAACGGACTCACCGTTTGGGAGATATGGCTGAAACAAGTTTCAATGGTGAAAATCAGCTTAATTGGGCTTAACCGGGTGATTAGCAACTAGGCCCAAAGGGGATTTCGGGATTAGGGGTGTATAGGGGCTGATTAGGGTTAGAAAACATTTCTTTCAGCCGCCACTTTCATTCTTGAAACCCTAACAATGGCCTCCAACATCTAAAAACACCTCTAATCACTTCTTAATCAAGTTTTGGCTTAAGCCACATCAAATTAAGGAGGGATAACACCAAAGCAAGGTTAGAGCTGCTGTGTTGAATTGGGAACAGCGCTATAACAGTAGATTATTTCAGATCTAAAGTTCATTTGTGGCCAAGGTGAGTGATTAGCATTGTTTTGACACTAATTACAGTTAATTAGGGTGATTAGAGATAATTAGCGAATTTATACATTAATAAATTCTGGAAAAATATTTATAAATTCGAAAATAATGTTTTATGCCTCTGTTAGAAATTTAGTTTGATTTGGTTAAGTTTTACTAATCATATCGTTGGTTTTGCCTAAACATGCTTAAGGGAAAATATGGGATTTTGACTATGTTTGATCTGTTTTAACCTACCAAATTATCGTTTTGGTATTTGTGAATGATTATACATGTTTCTATGACTGTACGGTATGCTTTGTGATTGTCTAGAAGTGATAGATTGGTCGAAAACACCATCGAATGGCGTAAAACAGTCGCTGGAAAGTTGTAGGAAATGTGCAGGGTTTCAAACCGGATCGGATCGGATTACTGGGCTCGGATCGGATAGGAGAACCGGGCAAGTGGACTCGATTCGGATTGGAACTTATCATAAGGGCCTTGGCGAGAAGGAAGGACATTTGCTTAGAGTTGGAGTTGGGCAGAGGACCGGATCGGAGAGACAAAAAGGGGATCAGATCGGAGCTAGGGCGTGGGATCGGATCGGCTACCGAACCGAACCGGAGCTGGCATCTTCTGAGGCGTGCAAACGAAAGAGACAACAAGGAAGGTTGGATCTGATCGGAACTTGACACTATAAGGAGGACCTGGGCACTTTACCACTGGACCGGACCGAGCCACATGTGAGAAGCTGAACCGAACCGCATGGGGGAGATGAACCTGAACCGAACCGAGCATGGGTGACCGAACCGAACCGGACGTGTACTTCTATTTCTACATGTCGACTCTTCTGAAGGCCAACTCCAATTCGACCAAAACCCAAGATGCAAAGGAGGTACAAATGAGGAGCTTTGACTCAGGATCCAGATGGGAACCAATGAGTGAGCTTCATGATTGGGCTTTGCTGCGGGACGTGTGCGAAGGGGTTGTCGATGTCTGTAACTTTGAATCACTATGTGTAGGGAGTACGTGAACGGATTCAGGGCCACAGTGGCCTAGGTACAACTAAAGAGGTATAGACCAATGAAGTGGGGTCATTTGTAAAGACTTGGTCATGACTCCATGAGGTGAGCTTGGTAGTAGCAGTAGTTGTACAAGTCGAACTCCGTCACTACTTCGATGGGTCTAGTAATTGACAGTGGTGGACATCGTATGCTTTACGCACTGAGTGAGAGATGTGAGGATGGTTTTTATGCTTGATTTGTTTGCCATCTTTATGACATGCACATCCCCACCCCCGTATTCTTTATACCATATGATAATAGCACCTTAGCGTATTGTACGGTATGTAGTGCTAACTCTTTGGTTGTAGATCCAGGTTCAGGTATGGATTAGTATACCTGTTATTGTTCTATTTGGCTGCTTATCGCTCATACCAGACTTTTTGTCAGACCCAGAGTTTTATGTCTCTTCTTATTACTCTGGGTGCTCTCACGAGCAGACTAGAGACAGGTTAGCTGGGTACGCACGAGTAGCTGATCCGGAGACGAGCAGGAGGCTTCCACGTATGATACATATAGATATTCTCCCTGTGTTGTTGAAGATCACTGCTTGGGCATTAGTAGTGCATCTTATACTTTAGATTTCTTTGCTTTAGAGACAGTTTAAAGTTGTAATAATGATGTTGGATCATAAGCTGTATTTGGATTTCCGCTGCTATGTTGATTTAGTTTTCAGCTTATGCAATGTCTCGCCTGTTTTATGTCAAGATTATATTATTATTATATTTTGTTCCATGCGCTGTGGATCATTCTCTTCTTTCCTTTCTTTGGCGACCGTTTCGTGCTAGTCGGGCATGTGTACAGCGCACCTTCGGAGGAAATGCTGGCTGGTGTGGGGCGGGCCGTCACACTTGCTAACAGAGCTCTAGGTTGTGTAGTTAACCTAGGAAAGTTATCAGAGAGATATAGTATATGTATATGAGAGTGCGTATTTGTGATTATTTTGGTTTTAAAAGCTGTATATATATATACTATTAGTATAGTTAAGGGTGAAGTCGCACTGCATTGGCAGCACTATGGAGATGGTTAATCGTTTTCTCTGTGCAGATTAAACGATGAGCTGATACGCAAGGGGTGCCGGTAGAGGAGCCAATAATGGGAATGCTGCTGACATGAGGACGATGTTTACTAACCTCATGAGGGAGATGCTTAGGGATGTGCCGAGGGTATCTCCCAATGCTGGTAATGGTGGTGGTCCAATAGTGCAGGCGCCTAGGGCCGATTTCACCAAGCTGAATAAGGATTATACTAGTCTTAGTGGGAAGCCGTTCAACGGAACGGAGTCGGCTACGGATGTTTAGGATTGGTTGGATAGCTGCGAGCTTATCTTCGAAGACTTGGGTATCGAGGATGCGATGAAGATAAAGCTAGCATCCCGTCAACTGGAAGGACGGGCTATGAATTGGTGGAATGCTATAAAGGCAGCTACTCTCGAGGATCAGTTTACTTGGGATCTGTTTAAGGCTCGCTTTAGCGATAAGTTCATTCCAGCTGCTCAGAAGTCAGTGTTGTTAAGAAATTCTTGGAACTCAAGCAGAATGGCAGAGCTGTCTCGGAGTATATTGCCGAATTTGACACCTTGTCGAAATATGGGTTATCCCTAATAGATACTGCCGAGAAGAAGAACGAGAAGTTCATAACTGGCTTGGATCAGTACTTGGGGGAAAGGCTTATTAACCACATCGATGAGACGTTTGAATCGATTGTGGGGAAAGCTTTAAGATCAGAAAGTCTTTACCCTAAGCCGAAGACTGAGGCTGCATCTGCAGAAGAACCGAAACCGCAAGCAAGCGGTGGAGGCAAGAATGGTTCTCAGAATAAGAGGAAGCAGGAACAGACTAAGGATGGCCAGAAGAAAAAGGATAAGAAGGATGTTGAGTGCTTCAGCTGTGGTAAGAAGGGCCGTTATGCTAGTAATTGTCGGGCCAAGCCAGTGGATAGGAAGTGCTTCAACTATGGCCAAGTGGGACATCACAAGGACAAGTGTCCGCAACCCCCTAAAGAAAAGCAGATGGTGAAAGCATATGCCCTTAATGCTATTCCTTCTTCGTCGAATGCCCCAACTGTGGCGGAGAAGGGAAAGAATGTCGTTATCCAAGGTATGTTTTCTGTTTATGATGTTCCTGTTAGAGTTTTGTTTAATACCGGAGCTTCCAGTTCTTTCATATCTAGTGACCTGGTAGATAGGTTGGGATTGGAGCCTGAAATTGTCGATAGACTTTTAGTGGTGACGAACCCGATTAGTGGTTTGACTAACCTTAACATAATTTGTCGTAATGTGGTATTATCGAGTCATGGATGCATGTTTGTTTTTGATTGCTTTGTTCTGGGCTTTACTGGGTTTGGCATCATTTTGGGAGTCGATTGGCTCCAAAGATACGGGGTAGTGGTAGACTGTGAGGGCTTTTTGGTGACAGCTAGAGCGGATGATGGGCTGAGGGTAGTGTTGGGTGGTCTACCTAGTGATGGAGTAATGACTAGTTTTCTAAATTCCCTCGACATCCCGCAAGGTGAGTTGTCACGTTTGCCCATGGTTGGCCAGTATCCGGACGTCTTCGAGGAAGTGACCGGGCTTCCACCACATCGAGAGAATGAGTTCCGTATTGATTTAGTGAAGGATGCCAGACCTATAGTGATGCCACTTCGTCGTATGGCACCAAGGGAGTAGCGAGAGCTCGGGGTGCAAGTCAACGATCTTTTTAAGAAGGGATTTATCAAAAGGAGTGTTTCTGAATGGGGAGCACCAGTTGTGTTTGCTACCAAGGCGGATGGTTCCCTTCGATTGTGTGTAGACTACCGCGAATTGAATAAAGTGACGAGGAAGAATAAGTATCCTCTACCACGGATAGATGATTTGTTTGATCAGTTGAGTGGCACGAGAGTATTCTCCCAGTTGGATCTCGCGACAGGATTTCATCAGCTTAGAGTGGAAGCTGAGAGTATAGCTAAAACTGCCTTTCGGATGCCGTCTGGATTTTATGAGTGGTTGGTCATGCCATTCGGGCTGACCAATGCCCTCGCATATTTTGTGGATCTTATGAATAGGGTATTCAGAGATCAGTTGAATAAGTTTGTCCTTGTGTTCGTGGATGATATTTTGGTCTACTCGAGGACAGAGGAAGAACACAAGGAACATTTGAGGATAGTGATGGAGGTGTTGAGAAAACACCAATTGAAAGCAAAGTTTTCTAAGTGTCACTTCTGGAGGAGGGAAGTGAGATTCTTGGTCCATGTTGTTTCAGAGAATGGTATTGCCGTGGACCCTACGAAGGTAGCTACGGTACAAGATTGGTCTACGCCCAAGAATGCAAAGGACATAAGAAGTTTCTTGGGATTAGCTGGATATTATCGTAAGTTTATCCAAGATAGCAGCACCGTTGACTCAATTGACTAAGAAGAATCAAGCTTTCGTCTGGGACGAAAAGTGCGAGAATGCATTCAAGAGTCTAAAGGACAAGTTGACATGTGCACCAGTGTTAGTCATTCCTAAGGGGAATGAAGAGATGACGGTATACACGGATGCATGTGGTACCGGACTAGGTGCTGTATTGATGTAAGGAGGTAGGGTTGTAGTTTATGCAAGTCGGCAACTGAAACCGCATGAGAAAAGATACCCTACCCATGATTTGGAATTGGCAGCGATCGTGTTTGCATTGAAGATGTGGAGACATTATCTCTTGGGAGAAAGATTCGAGTTGTTTACCGATCATAAATCATTAAAGTATCTTTTCTCTCAGAAGGATCTAAATCTCCGACAGCAAAGATGGTTAGAATTCTTGGCTTCCTATGATTTCGACATCGCATATACACCAGGAAAGGGCAATGCGGTGGCTGATGCATTGAGTAGAAGACATGCCAGTTTAGGGGCTATGTTTCTAGAATGGAAGCAACTGGTGTACATCGCTGGGTATGATTTCAGACCAAAGTGCGAATTGGATCCAGAGATGTTAGCAAATTTGACGACCAGACCCACTCTGATTGAGCGGATTGGTTCCAGACAGAAGAATGATCCTAACTTATTGGAAATTATCTCCAAGTTAGAGATGGGTATCGATAAGGAGATAAACGAGTTTGGGCTTGATCGAGATGGATGGCTTAGGAAGAATGGAAGACTAGTTGTGCCCAATGTCAATGGATTGAGAGATGAAGTGCTTAGAGAATGTCATCACTCAAAACTGACTATACATCCCAGTGGTAACAAGATGTATCGAGACATGAAACAGACATACTAATGGGAATGGATGCAAAGAGACGTTGGGAAGTTTATATCCAAATGCATGAATTGCCAGCTAGTCAAAGCTGAGCAAAAGAAGCCTAGTGGTTTGTTGCAACCATTAGAAATTCCAGAATGGAAATGGCAACAAGTCTCAATGGATTTTATTGATGGGTTACCAAGGACTAGGTCGGGCCATGATAGCATTTGGGTGATTGTGGACTGATTGACTAAGAGTGCAAGGTTTATACCCGTCAAGTCAAATAGGACGGCAGCTAAATTAGTTGAACTGTATATAAAGTGGGTAGTGAGATTTCATGGAATATCCAAGGGCATTGTGAGTGACCGAGATCCGTTGTTCACTAGTGGATTTTAGAGGAGCTTACAAGAGGCGTTAGGATCAGAACTACATCTCAGTACCGCGTATCATCCTCAAACCGATGGACAGACAGAGAGGGTGAATCGAGTGTTAGAAGATCTCTTAAGAGACTGTGTATTGGATTTTGGTGGATCATGGGATGACCATTTGCATCTAGTAGAGTTTTCATATAATAATAGTTATCAATCCAGTATTGGTATGGCTCCATTTGAAGCTTTGTACGGAAGACCGTGTAGCTCACCATCATGTTGGTTAGAGACTAGTGAGAAATATGTGCTTGGACCAGATGTGATAAGAGAAACTTCAGACAAGATCAAGATCATTCAACAGCGAATGAAGGCTGCCCAAGATAGGCAAAACAGTTATGCTGATAAGAGGAGAAGATAATTAAAGTTCTCCATTGGCGACTTGGTGTTTGTCAAGATCTCTCCGTTAAAGAGCGTGATACGATTTGGCAGGAGAGGCAAATTAGCACCAAAATTTGTTGGTCCATTCCCAGTTCTTGAGCAAATTGGGAATTTGGCATATAGAGTTGAATTACCAGAGAAAATGGCAGGAGTTCACAACGTATTTCATGTTTCCTAGTTAAGGAAGTTCGTACACGACCCAGATGTGACTATTTCACCTGATCAGTTGGATGATATCGAAGTTGAACCCAATGCGGTTGGAAACCGCAGGCCTATGCATATTATTGGGAACGATACGAAGCAGCTTCGAAGGAAGGCAGTGGAATTGGTCAAGGTTCAGTGGGGCGAGAATGAGAATGACTGTACTTGGGAGACAGAGGAGAGCATTAGGAAGATGTATCCAGAACTCTTCGCCTGGTAAGATTTCAATTTCGATTTAGTCTTTCCGCGTGCTAGGATAGGTTTGTTTTGCTTGTTTGGCATGATTGATTGTTGTATATGGCTGGTAGGCATGCGGGATCCATTGTATGTTTTGGGTTAAGGAATTTCAGGGACGAAATTTCTTAAGGGGGGAAGAGTGTAACGACCCGCATTCTACGCATCAAAGGATCGTATAATATTTATTTCTTTCACATACGAAGTCGTATGGTCATGTAACTTTGGGAGACGACTATTGGGTTCATTTCCCATGTTCATGCTTTTTGCTGATTTTTAAATGACCGTTTTGCCCCTAGCTGATACTGTTTGGGCCATAACTTTTAATTGGAAAGGAGTTTTGACCTGAAACCACTTCCATTGGCTCCGGATGATGGTTTACAATTACGTCGAGTGGTCACAACAGCCAAACGGACTCACCGTTTGGGAGATATGGTTGAAACAAGTTTCAGATGGTGAAAAACAGCTTAATTGGGCTTAACCGGGTGATTAGCAGCTAGGCCCAAAGGGGATTTCGGGATTAGGGGTATATAGGGGCTGATTAGGGTTAGAAAACATTTCTTTCAGCTGCCACTTTCATTCTTGAAACCCTAACAATGGCCTCCAACATCTAAAAACACCTCTAATCACTTCTTAATCAAGTTTTGGCTTAAACCACATCAAATTAAGGAGGGATAGCGCCAAAGCAAGGTTAGAGCTGTTGTGTTGCATTGGGAACAGCACCATAACAGTAGATTATTTCAGATCTAAAGTTCATTTGTGGCCAAGGTGAGTGATTAGCATTGTTTTGACACTAATTACAGTTAATTAGGGTGATTAGTGATAATTAGCGAATTTATACATTAATAAATTCTGGAAAAATATTTATAAATTCGAAAATAATGTTTTATACCTCTGTTAGAAATTTAGTTTGATTTGGTTAAGTTCTACTAATCATATCGTTGGTTTTGCCTAAACATGCTTAAGGGAAAATATGGGATTTTGGCTATGTTTGATCCGTTTTAACCTACCAAATTATCGTTTTGGTATTTGTGAATGATTTTACATGTTTCTATGACTGTACGGTATGCTTTGTGATTGTCTAGAAGTGATAGATTGGTCGAAGGCGTAAAACAGTCGCTGGAAAGTTGCAGGAAATGTGCAGGGTTTCAAACCGATCGGATCGGATAGGAGAACCGGGCAAGTGGACTCGATTCAGATTGGAACTTATCATAAAGGGCTTGGCGAGAAGGAAGGCAATTTACTTGGAGTTTGAATTGGGCAGAGGACCGGATCGAAGAGACAAAAAGGGGATCGGATCGGAGTTAGGGCGCGGGATCAGATCGGCTACCGAACCAAACCGGAGCTGGAATCTTCTGAGGCGTGCAAACGAAAGAGACAACAAGGAAGGTTGGATCGGATCGGAACTTGACACTATAAGGAGGACCTTGGCACTTTACCACCGGACCGAGCCACATGTGAGAAGCTGAACCGAACCACATGGGGGAGATGAACCCGAACCGAACCGAGCATGGGTGACCGAACCGAACCGGACGTGTACTTCTATTTCTACATGACGAATCTTCTGAAGGCCAACTCCAATTCGGCCAAAATCCGAGATGCAAAGGAGGTCCAAATGAAGAGCTTTGACTCAGGATCCAGATGAGAACCAATGAGTGAGCTTCATGATTGGGCTTTGCTGCGGGACGTGTGCTAAGGGGTTGTCGATGTCTGTAACTTTGAATCACTATGTGTAGGGAGTACGTGAACGGATTCAGAGCCACAGTGGCCTAGGTACGACTAAAGAGCTATAGACCAATGAAGTGGGGTCATTTGTAAAGATTTGGTCATGACTCTATGAGGTGAGCTTGGTAGTAGCAGTAGTTATACAAGTCGAACTCTGTCACTACTTCGATGGGTCTAGTGATTGACAATGGTGGACATCGTATGCTTTACGCACTGAGTGAGAGATGTGAGGATGGTTGCTATGCTTGATTTGTTTGCCATCTTTATGACATGCACACCCCCACCCCCGTATTCTTTATACCATATGATAATGGCACCTTAGAGTATTGTACGGTATGTAGTGCTAACTCTTTGGTTGCAGGCCCAGGTTCAGGTATAGTTTAGTATACCTGTTATTGTTCTGTTTGGTTGCTTATCGCTCATACCAGACTTTTTGTCTGACCCAGAGTTTTATGTCTCTTCTTATTACTCTGGGTGCTCTCACGAGCAAACTAGAGACAGGTTAGCTGGGTACGCACGAGTAGCTGATCTGGAGACGAGCAGGAGGCTTCCACGTGTGATACATATAGATATTCTCCTTGTGTTGTTGAAGATCACTGCTTGGGAATTAGTAGTGCATCTTCTACTTTAGCTTTCTTTGCTTTAGAGACAGTTTAAAGTTGTAATAATGATGTTGGATCATAAGATGTATTTAGATTTCCGCTGCTATGTTGATTTAATTTTCATCTTATGCGCTGTCTCACCTGTTTTATGTCAAGATTATGTTATTATTATATTTTGTTCCATGCGCTGTGATACATTCTACAGGTTCCTTGTTAGTTCATTCTCTTCTTTCCTTTCTTTGGCGACCGTTCCGTGCTAGCCGGGCATGTGTACAGCGCACCTTCGGAGGAAATGCAGGCTGGTGCTGGGCGGGCCGTCACATACACCGTACCACTGATTTCTGTCGATATATAACCTCTGAGCTCGTACATCTCAGAGAAGGATGTAAAGCAAGAGAATAAATTCTCCGCCACCAAACAGATATATATTTAGCAGAGATTACAAATACAGCTCGAAATACAATGTTATACATGAAATCCGTCTTTAATTGGGTTAAAGAACCAATGTCATTTAAAACACGATTCATAATAAACCCAAAATCACATTCCATTAATTATGGAATCTTTACGGAAAACAGATTAATACATAATCGATATCAATTTCTGTATCCGACTAATAATATAAATGGAATAACGATAAAGCCTTTTAAATTTCACATATATTAACGGTCTTCCTCCATAGAAGCTCACTTCGATTTTTATCAAATTTAATTCAATTCCATCCCAACTTATTGTATTAAATTGGAAAACTTTACTTTGGAAATTTTCCTTTAAATCTTAATAAAAAGATTTATAAATTCCAAATCACATTTCACTGTTAATTAGATTAAAGAACGAATGTCATTAAAACACAGTTAACAATAAACCCAATAATCCAATTCTTTTATTCAATTCCAATTAAATATTAATTGATTGGAAAATTTCACTAAATCTTAAATTAAAGATTTATTCTTTTCTCAACTGGGTTTAAGAACAGTGTTAATAAAGACACCGTTCACGGCAACCCAAAATCCCATTTGATATTAAATACAAGGTTCTGAATAGAAAGTATATCGGCTTATATTCAATATCAAATTCTGAAACCAACAAATATCGTATAGGAAATAACGATATATATATATATATCTTCCAAATTTCCATAACAATATCTGTATAATCACGGAATCCAATATCGAAATATTCCAAAGATTATTTCCATTTCAAATCCATTCTAATTTTTTCGTTGGAAATTTTTGGTTATATTAAAACCAATCACAAATCCAATTTATTTTATTTAAAAATTATTGGATTTCAAATCTAGTTAATAACCAGTTTATTTTGATAATAGTATGTTTTTATCTTTACAAACATGGAATTTTTCATCTCAATTCTTTCCAAATCATCTATTATGATTTTACACAAATTATTAATATTTTTAATAATTTTATTAAGGCCTTTTCAGTCGATTTCCATAAACAGTCATCAAACTGCACTTACAGCGACCTTTTCCAAATTTGATTTGGACTAATTCCAAATCCAACCGTTAGATTTCAAATCTCTAATATTCATTGGAAATCACTTTCCGATACGAACCCAACATTTTTGGTTTTAGGAGAATCCGACAGTCGGATCTTCCGCAATGTCAATTCGAAGTCAATGCTCGAAATTCGCGAACGGTCATGGCACGGCGCGTTCTATTCAGGCCGTTAAATATATACATATTTCATCGATTTCCATTTAAATCGTATTTTATAAATTGTTTATAAATTCGTTTTAAAATGATTCTAACTTCATTTTCAATTTTAAATCAAAATTGAATATTCCATATCATTGTAATATTTAAATGGTAATATTTTCAAAATATCAGATTTGAAAACATTTCCTTTTCGATATTAATCATAAAAATGAATAAAATCGATATAAATATTGTTCGCGTTAAAATGGTGCAAATTTAATCAACACGGCTTCATATATTTCAATATTTTCGTGTCCATCCAAAATCGAACATCAAAACGACATTTTTATCCTTTACAGAATATTTTTCGTTATTTTAAAATATTCGTTCTTTCTGAATTGGAATCAGACCCAATTGATTACCATATAATATTAGTTATATGGATTTCATACAGCACATGTATATAACAACAATGATATACAATCAGCCATCATCCAGAGTGCACTACACAACTGCATAAGTGTAAATATAAATAATTAACGCTTATAACATTCTTTCAACCTATCGATTGACATGCAACTAAACAATTGGGATTAGTGTACGTCAAATATCATCCCAATACCCGTGTGGGTTTTCAACCAACAAATACTGAATGTTATTTTGGCAGTTGGGCGATGTATAAAATTTATCGACCCAATCCATATCACAAAAATAGGCGAGCATAAACAAGTCGTCTGACTTGTAAATGGTTGTGTGAACTTATTTTTAACTATCCAATAATTATTTTATTTATCGCCATTATAAGCTAAAAATAATTTTTTCAACTAGCTAAATTTTTCTAACACTTTTTAGGAAATTTTGGCAGCATAACGACATGATACTAGAACCGGAGTAAGGTCTAGCCTTATCCCTCGCCTAATACTGGCTCGCGCCATTACACCAACCAATTCACATCCATATCAAATCCAATTTTACAATCACAATCAAATCACGCAGAACATCCAAATAAATAAATATTCAACTACCCCCAATGCCATTTACGGCACCATAAGAGGCTATTCGCGGAGTATGGAATCCGTGTCTCGGTAATATCCATACATCGCTTTCAATTTATGTGATTGTGCGAATTCGAGTGTTGAAATCCATATAATTAAAATCACATAATATGGTTTGTACAATAAATAGTATCGGGTGCTACTAAGCACCATCTACATCCTAGTATATATTTAACTGTAAAATATTCAGGGTGAGGAGTTCTCACCTTTGGTTTTCACTTCGTCATTCTTTAATTGAACGGTTTGGATTTGTTCCAGTGCGTAGTGTTCTTCACTGTTATTCCAACGCAATCTGTTTCATGCGATTTATATTAAAAATCGTATTTTTTTAACAACGCTATAGATATTAAAAATCATACTTTTTTAACAACGCATATATATTAAAAATCATATTTTTTTTAACAATGCTATATTTTAAAAACAAAGTTCTTTCATGTAAATATAACATTTTTAAAATCAAAGTTATATATAAAAATCATATTTTTAAATCAATGTTTATATTTTTAAAAATCACATTTTTTCCTATGTTGTATATATCTTAAAAATCATTAATAAAGATCATATTTTTATAATGCTATCATATATATAACAATCAAATTTTTATCTTGCCATTATATATATAAATATCGAATTTTTATCTATGTTCTTATTTATACAAATCATATTTTTATTTTTATGTTATCTACATAAAAATCATATTTTCATTTTAAAGTTATTTAGATAAAAATCACACTTTTATCTTGCTATTATTTATATAAAAATCACATTTTTATCTTTTTGTTATATATAATGAAAATCAAATTTCTATTTCTATGTTGTCTATATAAAAATCATATTTTTATTTCAGTATATATATATATATAAAAACTGATTTTTGATTTTATGCTATAAAAAAAACTAATTTTTAAATTTATGCTATATAAAAAAATTGATTTTTAAATTTATAAAACTACTTACATAGAAAATAAATAAAAATAAATAAAACTTACAGGAAGTTTTGGGGGTGGGGATGGCGAAGCATCGAAAGGGAATGTTGGAGGGGGAGGCGCCAGACCGGCGGTGGAGATTTAGTGGCGGCAGCGGTCGTATGGCGGCTTACGGCGGCGGGTTGAAGGGGTTCAAACCTAGGGTTTTTCGAAATGGAAGTGGAGAGAGGGAGTGGGCGGCGGTTTGTTGGTGGAGGCGGCAGGTGGTGGGGCGACGGTGGGGAGAGGGCGCGGAGGCGACGATGAAGGTGGGAGCGTGAGTTTTAAACAAGATCGGGGTTTTTTTTCTGAAGTCAACGGAAAAGAAAAGGGGAAGGGAGAGGAAATTTATATAATATATATATTATTATATTCTTATTTTCAAAAAAAGTAAGTTTTCAATTCGAACTCCAAAAGAGACCTAATGACTAACGCCCCTAGCTAATTACCCCCATTTCGAACACAATGCGATATGTTTCGTAAGCCAATTCTACTGTTTCGATCAGTTTTTATCAAAATTAAAATATAAATCAGTATATATTGAATTTAAACGTACATTTTAATTTACCGGGGCCACACACGGACTCCAAAAATTCCATAAAACTAAATCTAACTATGTTTTGACGATACGATCCTAACAAAACTAATTTCGTCGAATTTGGAGACCGTTTGAAAAACGGTCATTTTGCAGTCGATTAAATTCAAACTGAAATTAACAAACACATTTAAATTCACCACGCTCGCATATTAATTCCAAAAGTTATGAAAATTAGAATCTAGCAATAATTTGGCATTACGGATCCAACAAAAGTAGTTTCATCAAAAACGGAGGTCGTTTGCAAAATGGCTATTTTTAAGGGCTTTATATAATATAAAATATATATAAATTCCGTAGCGACTATTCTGAATTTTAAACTGGACATAACTTTTTATTCCTGTTATGAAATTTGGATTTTTCGCATTCGTTGGAAAGATATAATTAAACAGATTCAAATATTCAAAACTTTCAAACTACCGCGCCATTTCAGGCTCGTTTTATAATTAAATTAAATTTATTCGTTCTAACTTTGATTGAAATAAATTTTTAGTCGTTATTATTTAAAATAAATCATTTTAAATATTCAAAATCCATTAAAATAGCTAAAAAAAATTATCTAGACATCCGGATTTTTCTCCGGCCTAAAGTAAAATGCCTAAAGATGTTTTCAGACGTTCGGGTATTTTATCCAGACGTCTAATAGTGTTCTGTGTCTAAAAAAATTATCTGTAGAAGAATTCAGACGTCTGATATTTTATCCAGATGTCTGGATTTTTTGGGTCTGAGTAATATGCGTGAATAAATATTCAGCCGTCTGCTTAGTTTAGCCAAACGTCTGATAGATTTCTCGGGCTAGAGAATTATATCTACAGAAGAATACAGATGTCTGATATTTTATCCAGACGTCTGGATTTTTTTCTCAGTCTAAACTATTAAGCCTGAAGAAGTACTCAGGCGTCTGGGTATTTTATCCAGACGTCTTATATTTTACTGGGCCTATAATATTATGCTTGAATAGGTATCCAGACGTCTGATATTAAATCCAAACGTCTGGATTTTTTATTTGGCACAAAACAATGAGTTAAATAGACACAACTAGATAAAAGTTACAAAATATACCTGAATACAATCCCATAAAATGGCTTTCAGACCTACGTCAAGGTATCTCCAATTACTAAGTGTGACTGGAACATGCTCTCGTACAAGTGGTCCTAAAAAAGACAATAAATGGACTGATCCTTGACCTATTGGTTCAGCATTCTCATTAAATTCAACTTCAACACGACTTGTGAAGTTTGAAGGAAGTCTCTTCATTTTCATAGGACCTCTACTCTTTCTTTTCTTTGGTCGACTGGCATTTGCATTCTCAGTTGGTCCGTCGGCTTCCACATGTTTGTTTTGCATTGTATGGTTCTCAAATGCACTAGGATTATCTTCTACTTCTTGTGCATTATTTTCTAATGCTTGTGCTCGATTATCTTCTACTACTTGTGGATTATTTTCTACTGCTTGTGCTCGATTATTTACTACTACTTGTGGATTATCTTCTACTACTACTTGTGAATTGCGCTTGCTTTGAACGTTGTTGTCTTTAATATGCTTCTTCCATTTATTAGCTTTTGCAATATATTTTTGGCTCCTTTGCTTCTTTTCTGTTGCCGCGTTATTGGCCTAATTTCCTATTACTAAAACATGAGGAAAAACATAAAATATATAGCAGAACTATACAATCTAAACACTTGTGCGCTAAATCCATCATGAATATGCTACACTTCAATATGTCATTTACAGGAAAACAACATTGCTTCTCACAGCAAGTAACGGCAGTTTAGGAGACTTTAAAACATAGAAGTACAGTTATAGTTATAGCAAAATATGATTTAGCCTAAATAATTTGTTATTGTCAGTTTGTCACCAATCTAGCAGGAATGCAAACAGGAAAAATATAATAAAATTTTGGATTTTATAATGAAGTTATAGCTACAAAGCGCAATCTTCCCTAACATATATATAGCATTCCCTAACATAGCTAGTAATATACTACTCAAGTATTCCTTCGCAATCTTCCCTAACATTACTAAGATTCTCGGCAGAATCATCAATCTCTATATCGGTTTCTCCAAAATTTCCAGTATCCATGCTAAATTCCTCAAACGAGTCATCTGCATCTATTTCATGAAAAGTTCTTGACGGTGCCCTCGTCACAACATACCAATTAGAATCATCATCTTTCCTTGAATAGAAATTTTGTTTTGCTTGAGAAGCAAGGATATACGGATCTTTTGAAAATGAAGCTTGATTTTGTTGTAAATTGACAAGGGTAAATCCATCTTCTACCTTCGCACCATTTCCTATAATTGTCCAATGACACTTAAAGACGGGAACATATATAAAAGGCATGATAGTCTAACAAAAATATATCGGTCAACATCCCATAATAAGTAATCACGTCAACCACTTGGGAAATATTTTTTGCGCTAGCCCTACATATGGTGGTTGCATCATAAGTGACTCCACTATTTTGAGTTTTTCTCTCAATATCTTTTGTGTGAAAACGTTCTCCATTGATGATATAACCGTACAAGACAATGTACTACTCCTTAGACCATAGGCGATCCATTTTAACATTGTGTCATGATCGTTCGCATCGTAAGGTATCTATAAATGAAAATATTATTTATGTTAGATCTCGATAATAATATATTCAAAATTAATGAGAATATATTTTAAAATTCAACTCACCTTCTTCTTAATCCAATCGACAAAGTTATTTATGTGGGTTTTCTAAAGTAAGGTCGCAAATTGTTCTATGCGCTTATTTGAATGTTGTAACTCCTGAAGATGCAAACTATTGTAAAAGGAAAAAACAGATAAGTTGCACTATAAAAATAATTGAACAATAGAACAAAATGCACTAGTCACTTACTGTACAAATGGTTCCACTATAGCCATATTCATTAGCACAACCAAATGAGCAGCTTGTTTCTCATTCTCGGACAGTGTAATTATTTTGCAAGCTGAAGTTGGTCATCCTTCAAGTATGACATCATTTTCATAATCTTCATTTCGGACTTCCTTCTCTTCTATTTTTCCTGATTTCTTTAAGGATTCACTAAAATATTTCATGCGCTCCTCTGCAAGATAGGATTCTGCAATACACCCCTCAGGCTGTGCAGTGTTTCTTAAATAATGTTTTAGTGTCTTCGTGTATCTTTCAAATGGGTACATCCAATGAAAATGGACCGGTCCACATAATCTTGCTTCTTTTCCAAGATAAAACGTCAAGTGTATCATTATATAAAAGAACGAAGGTGGAAAATATCTTTCACGTTCACATAAAATTAGAATAATCTCATCATCATCAAGATGTTGTAGTTTTTCTCTATCAAGAACATGTTGGCATAATTTATGGAAGAACAAACATAAATGAATTATTGCTTTCCTTGGCTTCTTCGGTAACAATCCTCTTATTACAACCGACAACAACTGTTGCATTAGGACATAATAGTCATGTGACTTCAGACTACTAATTTTACAATCCTCCAACAATATAGAGCTCTTGAAATTCGAGCAATAACCATCAGGTCCCTTAAAATCATACAATCTTTTACAAAATTTTTCTTCAGATTTGGACAATGTATATGGAGCAGATGGAATATATGTTTTTTTCCACGAAATTGTGCATAAAGGCCACGTCGAATTCCCCACTCTTCTAAATCTTTTTTACAATTAATTCCATCTCTCGATTGGTTATCATGCAGCATCGTGCTTATTACGCTTTCACTAACATTTTTTTCTATATGCATTACGTCTAAATTATGACGCATTGGCAGTTCCTACAAAAATCAACAATGTTAAATTTCATTACTAAAGAACTGAAATATTGATCAATGAAAAATAAAAAACTAACCTCCCAATATGGTAAATCAAAGAAGATTGATCGTTTTTTCCACCTTGATAGCTCTATATTCACAAGATCGCCATCTTCACCTCTATTTTTTATTAGTATTTTTTCTCTTCCTGCTATCCTGCTTAATTTTTTTCTTCTTACCCTTCCCATTCTTGCTATTATTATTTACATTTTTTTATTTCTTTCCCAAAATTATTCGGAAAGTTTTTCAAAATAGCAGAGATGTTTCTTCCAGTCAAAACTCTAGGTCTACGACCATTTTCTACAGTGTTATCAAACCAGTTTTTTTTTTATTTCTCAATGAATCTGAAGGGGGTAAAAATCTCTTATGACCCATATAACCACTTTTCCGACTATGTTTCAACCATCAATGGTGAGTATTGATACCGCATAATGGACAACCATTTTTACCTTTCACACAGTATCCAACAAGATTTCCATATGCTAAAAAAGTCATTTATCATCCATAGTAAAATCGCTCTCAAGTTAAAAAGCGATCTACTAAAGGCATCATAAGTTTGAACTCCATTACTCCACAAATGTTGCAAGTCTTCAATTAATGGCTCCAAATATACGTCAATATCATTTCCTGGTTGCTTTGGACCAGGAGTCAACAATGTTAAGATATTTTCTTTTTTCATGCATAACATTGGCGAGAGGTTGTATGTCACGAGCATTACAGGCCAACAACTATATTTGGAACTCATTGTCATAAAAGGATTAACACCATCGGTAGAAAGACCAAGTATTATATTGCATGGATCAGCTGCAAACGATTCCCGTTTCTCATCTATGTTATTGAATCCACAGGATGGCGCATTTTCCCATTATTGCTTTTGTTACTAAAATGCCATCTTAAATCTTCTGTCATATTTTGAGATCTAAACATTCTTCTAAATCTAGGAATGATTGGAAAAAATCTCAAAACTTTAATCGGAATGCCATGCATAATTTCATTGGTACGTTCATTCTTCTTCCATCTTGATACACCACATTTAGGACAACTTTCCAAATCTTTGCACTCTCTTCTAAAAAGGCAACAATCATTTTGACAAGAATGAATTTTTTCTAAACCTATATCGAATATTTTGAGAAACTTTTTTACCTCATATAATGTTTTCGGAAGTACATTATTTTTTGGCAACAATAATTGTTGCACGTTTAGAAGTTTATCGAAGTCGGTATCAGACAAACCGGTCTCACATTTAAGAATATACAAGGCAAGGATGGCGGATAATTTTGTTTGATCTATACAATCAAGATACAATGGGGCTTTTGCTTCTTCCAAGTTCCTTAACAAATCATCCTCTCATTTTTGTGCGCTATCTTCATCTTTATCATCATCGAAAAAAGTATAAATGATGAAATCTTCATTTTCATAGTCGATAGCTTCAGATAAATCATATTTGTCATCGAACTTAACATCTATGCTTATATTTATGTGCTCACCGTGACAATACCACCTACTTGTCTTATATACACGATCCATTCCTCTTATAATAAGATGCTCAGCTACCACCTTCTCATATTGATGACTAAGACTTTGACAAAAATTTCCAAATTGAAAATCAATCTTCCTTATAAACTAGTATAACCGTATAACGGTGGAGAACCGACCGTTAGATTGAATAGTTTAAAAAAACAATATTTTTAAGCTCTAGTTAAACATAAAAAAGTAACATGATAGATTCACCCAAATCTTTTAGCTTTCGTCAAAATATAGGATATGATTTTCAAACTATATTTATGTTAAGAATTATGTAGTTACCTATGTAGATTCACCCAATTCTTATCCATCATCGTCGACTACATAAGCAAGCAAATTTCTAAACTTTGATGTAATAGTCTATTGTTGAGTACAAGCAAATTAACATAACTACTTAAATAAATCAGTGATACTAAATGAGACACAACAACTTATAAACTGCTAATAACACAGTCAACTTTTTCAGCAGGCATACCAGATGTTAGAAAAAATTGAACATAGGCCAATCAATGAAAAAGATAAAATAATCAAGGCGACGCTTACAACGACTTAAGGACGATGAAGACTGAATGGGATCTATGGGTCCGACCTCCACTGGAACCGAGTGCCTTCTGTTATGACAACCGAAAGACCAAGAGCAACAGTGCGAAGTGACTGGAGATTCGAAAGTGAGACGGAGACCAGGCAGACGACGAAAATTGGGTGGAAAAATTGTAATTGAGAATTTAAAATTTTAGGGAAATATTATGGATTCGCGGTCGATTTTGGTAATAGTGGAGGGAAGTGAAAATTCATTCCCGCTTAAATTTATCTCAGCGTTTTAAGATAAAACCAACGTACTCCTGCTTGATTTCTACATCATGGAGACCAAAACGCTGTGAGTTGCAATTATAGATAACTCCTTTTCTTGTAGCGGTAATAATCTAAATGATGTGAAGATCTCCGATCTTCAACCACCATCTTCAATATCTTTGACTTTTAATTGTCGTATCGGTTATTCATAATGGGTTAAATCCGGTCTTTCTGAATAACTATCACATCTTTCAAATCAAGTGAAATATAAACATACCATAAATCTCACTTTAATCTAGAATATTCTTTTATTCAAATATTCTTATTAATGGGAATGACTCCCATTAATCTTATCAAATATTATCACTTTTAAACTTACTGTTTGATCCATTCCTTGGAAATCATTTCAAAAGATTTATTTTAACTTTTCACCACTTAAACCAAATTAAGGTTTACAAACTACTCAAGATTATCGATCCTTACTAAAGTAATCATTCATTTTATTATCCCAATCCCAACCTATTCATCCCATTGAGCAAAACTAGTAGTACTCCATATTTAACACCCATAGCGTTATCGGTAAATTTAATTACCATTTAACGTTCAAATCTAATTAAAAATTTAACTATCGCATGGAGTAAAACTGGTGATACTCTATTCTCAATCACTTCTCGTATTTGATAAATTTAGTTATCCTATTCTCATTTCAATCTAATTAAAGATTCGTTAAAACTCCAACTTAATTTTAATCTCAAAAATCATTACTTAATGATTATTCAACCTTTGATAATTAATCTTGTCTTTACTTGGGTAAAAGAACAAATGTCATGTAAAAACACTGTTCATAATAAATACAAAATCGTCTTCCATTAAATATGGATTCTTCACAGAAATCTGAACTATTTATTGTCGATATAAATTTCCGTATCTGACCAATACTATAAGTGGAACAACGACAAGGTCTTTTAGAATTCCATAAATAGTAAATGCCTTCCTTCACAGAAGCTCATCTCGAATATTATCAATCGAATTCCATTCAATTCCAATTTAATTGAATAAATTGGAAAACTTCCTGAAATCTTAATTAAAAGATTTATTACTTTCACAAGTGGGTTCAAGAATAGTATTATTTAAGATACCATTCACAACGAACCCCAAAATCCAATTTGATATCAAACACAAACTTAAATGGAAATCATGCCGACTTACATTCAATACAAATTCTGAAACTAACATATATCATTTTGGAATAACGATATCAATATCTTCCAAATTCCCATAACAATATCCGTATAATTACGGAATCCAGTACTGAACTATTCGAGGATAATTTCCATTCAAATCCATTTCTATATATATATATGTATGTATGTATATATATATATATATATATATATTGGTAAATTATGGTTATATATAGAAAAATCATTCTCAATCCATTCTGTTAATTTAAAATCATTGGATTTCTAATCTAGTTGTCAACTAGCTCATTTAGATAAAAATATCTTTTATCTTTTCAAACTTGAAGTATTTCATCCAAAATCTTTCCTAATCATTAATTATGATTTTACATAATCTATTCAAAATTTTAATAATTTTACTAAGGCTCTTACATTCAGTTTCCAATATCGGCCACTGAACTACATTCAAAGCGACCTTTTCCAAAATGGATTTGGACTTAAATTAAAATCTAACCATTAAAATTTAAACCTCTTATATTTATTTGAAAGATATTTTCGACACGAACCCAACGGTTTTGGTTTTAGGAGAATCCAACTGTCGGATCTCCCGTTACGTCCATTCAAAGATAATGGTTGAAATTTGTGAACGGTCGCTACGCGGCACATTCTATTCAAGTCATTTAAATGTGTGTGTATATATAACCATAGATTTCCATTCAAAACTTATTTCATAAAACGTTTATGAATTCGTTTAAAAACAATTTCACTTCCATTTCAATTTTAAATTAAAATTGAATCTTCCATGTTATTATAATCTCAAAATAACAATTTTTCCAAAATGTCAGATTTTGAAATCCAGTTTCTCGATATTCATTAAAAAGATGAATAAAATCGATATAAAAATCCATTCGAGTTAAAATAGCGTTTTTATACTTAGCTCGGCTTCATATTTTTATATTTTCGTGTCCATCCAAAATCGGACATCAAAATTAAACTTCTAATCTTCATTGAATATTATATTATAAAAATATTCATATTTATTCAGGTATGGAATAAAATCTCAACCAATATCCATATAAATAAATTTATATGGATTTCATTCGCCATGTGCATCCAACAATAGTTGTAAATAACTATCAACATCCAAGATAACACCTAGTCCACATATCTTGATACATACCATATAAGTGTTAAATAATTAACACTTATATGGGTTCGTCAATCAATAGATTAACTGCAATATCAACCAATAATTCATCCATTGCCATTTACGGCACCACAAAGTGTCCACCCACATTGCTTGAAATACGAATGTGTATATTCAAACAACGCTTCTAATAACAAATAAACTTGTGAATAGTTCATGTGTTGAACTCAAGAAACATCGCATGAGACAAATAAAAATCAGCATAGATGATCAATATATTTTTAAGTATGATTTATAAACATAACAAAATATCTGAATGAGAGAGTTCTCACTTCGATAGGTTCTGGAATCGTTTAATAATGATTATTTCTAATTAAATTAAATTGAAAGTTTAATTTAACCAAAAATTAGAACTACTTCACTGTGAAACCCTTATCATCACGGTTCCATTGAAACTTGTTTCGTTTGATTATGATAATCCATTAAAAGGTATTAATATTTAAGTAACATGATATTAATTTAAGTTAAATAATTTCTTAATCATGCTTAAGAAATTAATTATATTAATTAAGAAAAAAATCGGGTTGCCTAGTTTCTTATCTTCTTCGTTTGCTTCTTCCAGGTACGATAAAACTCGGCCATCGCTTCCTTGAATCGCTCACCAAACCACCACGCCGGAAGCCGATCAACTATTGCCACGACGTTGGCCTCAATGCCATCCCCCTTTGCCTGCCACCTCAAGAGACTCGGCGCCCTCCCCTTGCCTGTAATCGGCCACAAACAGTGGCACTTCGAGCTGGAAATTCTCACTCCATATCACACGATAACTGATAACTCCCGTCCAAATCAAAACCCTCAAAGAGATCTATCACTTCCGTTTTGGAGTTGGATTATAATTTGAAGTGGATTGGAAGATTTTAAAGATTGAAAATTGGATGATTTCGGCCATCGTTTTAGAAGTGGCAGCGCAGATAATTAAGTGGGCTAGGGTTTTGTTCTAAGAGTAATTATACCCATTTAAATATTAATATTTTATTTTATTATTCCTGAAAATTGAAGTTTAATGCTCCAAACTCCAAAAGAACCCCAACGATTGACGTTCCAAACTAAATATCCCTATTTCGAACACAATGGAACATGTCTCATAAGCCGATTCAACTGTTCAACCAGTATTTATCGAAATTAAAATATAATTCAATATAACGTTCAATATTAGATTTCAATGTACGTTTTAATTTACCATGGCTACATACTAAATTCAAAATTTATGAAATTTGAAATCTAGCTATGTTTTACGAATACGGATCTAACAAGACTAATTTCGCCGAATTTGGAGACCGTTTGAAAAATGACCTTATTTATAGCTAGTTAAATTATAATTGAATTTCAACAGGCGTTTTAATTTACTACGTTTACAAATTAATTCCAATTGACTTGAAATTTTAGACCTGACAATAATTTGATGTTTTGGATCTAATAAAATTAGTTTCGTCAAAAAACAGATGTCGTTTGCAAAATGACTATTTTAAGGGCTTATTTAATATAAAAATATTAATATATTCCATAATGACTATTTGGAATTTTAATTTGGATTATAATTTATAAAGTGAAATCTCAATTTCTTATATTCGTTAGAATGATATAGTTAAATAGATTTTAACGTTTCTCTTTTCATCAAATTCTGATTTATATTGAATTCTGTATACTCGTTTAAAGTTTAAAACTAAATTTTCAAACTACCGTGCCATTACGAGCTCATTCTATAATTAATATAAATATATACGTTCAAACTTCGTTTTAAATTAATTTTACGTCGTTATTTCACAAGATAAATCGTATAAATATTTAATTTCCATTAAAATCTATTAAAAATAAATTTTAAATCGGTTCCAAAATGTCGGGTTATTACAAATATATCCCTTATGAAAATTACAATCATTTTTAAGCCTTATGAAACATTTGCCAAAAAAAGCTCGAATGGAATAAGAAGAAAATCCAATGGAAATCGACGAAGAAGAAGAATCCTTTATGGAAAGTGTAGAATGTCCAACTTCTACTAGAGCCATATCCAAAGAACTAATTCTCCAAAACCTAGTCAAGTTAGCCAAGAACCAAAAGAAGATCAAGAAGGCACTCAATCAAATGTCTTCTATAATGAACAAGATTTTCAGAGAAGTAGGAAGAAAACTTGGATTATCATCTTCCTCATCCGCTGAGTTTTAAGTTTATTAGTTTGTGTTATCTTTTCGTAGTGGCTCGTATTTCCTTTCATATTTCGTACTTCTAGTCTTGAATTTTAATGTATCGTTTGATTGTAACTGCTTGGTAGTAATGAATGATATTGTGTCATGTCAAAACAATCTTTAAAGCATCTGTAAAAACATTAAAATCAAGTAAAATAATATAATATAGTAAGAAATAACTCAAAATTATGTAGAAATTCAAAATACCCAACAAAACACATGGGTATGTCGACATGTAACTTTTGACATTCGACGTCTCAAAATTGGTTCAAATTTGAATTTTCAAATAATAACTTATGTATATTAATTTCTAAATGAATTCCAGAACCTACAAATACCTTTTTCTTCTAGAAAAACTCATTTTTATTTCTCTCTTTCTTCTTTAATCATCCACTCTCTAAACAATCAAATAATGGCTAATCATATTCACAACCTAAGTGAAAATCTTGAAGAAACTCTCAATTCCTTCGAGAATATCCTATCTATAATCCTTCGTAATCAACGTCATTTAGAATTAATGTAACAACCCTGAATTTTGGGGGTAAATTTAAAATTTATATTAACTAATTTTAATGAGGTTTTGATATTTAAAATAATTTATTTAAAATAATAATGATTAAAAGTTGATTTAAATCGAGGTTAGAATGAATAATTTAATTTTAATTATAAAAAGAGTTAGAAATAATGCGGTAGTTTGAAAAGTCAAACTTGAACTTTGTCTGATCGTACAGGATGCAAAATTTAACGGATTTTAGTGAAACCAAAAATATTAGAATCTATTTAAAAATAACTTTCTAACGAATCCGAAAAATCGAAATTTCATAACGAAAATCAAAAGTTATGCCCAGTTTAAAATTTAGAAAAGTCGCTGTAGAATTTATATATATTTTAATATAATATATTGGCCTTAAAAATAGCCATTTTGCAAACGACCTCGGTTTTCGACGAAACCACTTTTGTTGGAACCGGAATGTCAAATTATTGTTAGGTTTCAATTTTTAGAATTTTCCGAGTTAGTATGTAAGCGTGGTAAAAGAAACTGCGTTTTGTCAGTTTTAGTTAAATTTAAACAGCTTAAAAATAGCCATTTTTCAAATAGTCTCAGAATTCAACGAAATTAGTCTTATTAGAACCGTATCGTCAAAACAAAGTCATAAATATATTTTTTGGAATTTTCTGAGTCCGTTTGTGGCCTCAGTGAATTTTATTGTACGACAAAATTAAATTAATAAAGGAATTAAAATTTAAATTAAATATTTCAGGCCACAGACAGCCGTGTGGGCTGAGGGGACCTAGCCCATTGGATCCAGAATGGGGGCTATTGGGTAGGGTCACTTTCTGTTGGACTGAATTTGATTTGGTTTGAAACTTACGGATTTACTTGTAAAATTACACTATAATAATATAAATAAATAGAAAAAGAAAACCCTAAAACACAGCCGCCACCCCTATTATTCAATGGCTGAATTGCACCCATCGTTCTCCACTAAATTCTCTCTCTTCCCTACAAATTAGACCACAACCTATACACCATTTCGAAGAGATTCTTCTCCTCTGCGTTCTCATACGGTCGGATCTCCTCTAGTGGCCTGTGCTCCTCGAACCGCGCGTTCAAAACCCGGCCAAACTCACCGTCGCTGGGCCTCATAGGCTCCACCGAGTTGGCCCCCCTTGCAGGCGCACGTGCGCCTCACTTAGGCCGTCGCAGTGGCTTCCAACTGTTACTCCAATCAATTGCAAAAGCCAAACCTAGATTTAAAGTAGTGGGTTCTTCTTACGGCCGAATACAGTAAGGTAGAAGAAAGGTTAATACCTTAATGACCTTGTTAATTTAATTTTAAATTAATTACCAATCGTATTTGGTCCATAACTAACTCGTACGTAAACGAAATTTGACAATTTCAGATCCTGTGGAATCGTACGACGAAGCTCTACAATCATAGACTGCAAAAGGGACAATTCTAAGCAGTTGAAATTTTGACAAATCGCGAACAACGGTGAGATATTCTGAATTTAATTTAATTAAATTAAATTAAACTAAACTTAATTATCTTTCTTAGATAATAAATTTGTATATGTGAGATCTCTTGATTTAAAATAAATATGTTAGTTAAATTGCTTTTGATTGTGTTATCACCAGTTCGCTGTAAAATTCTGTTTGTTATGAGACGTGATTTGATTCTATGATTGATGCGTGTATAGATCTGTTAATTTGATGATATGATGTTGTAATAAAATTTGTAAACACATATAGATCATTTTTGTCGCTGAATAAAAGAATTGTCATTTTGTCAAAATATCAAATTTGTTATTTTTATCTAAATAAATTAGTTGAAAACAAATTTGTTGTTGCTATCAAAATAAATTGGTTAGAAACAAAAATTCACATTTTTGTGTTAATCATAATTGTCAAAATAAAAATTCACTTTTTATTTGTTATGTTAAATATGGAAATTGGTATGCAAATAAATATATTTCTTTTTATTTATCATGTTGAAGTTTAGAATTGTATACAAATAAGAATAAACATTTTTATATCATGTTTATACATGAGAATTCGGAAACAAATCAAAAAAATGAGGATTTACATAGTAAAGAAAATTTACATTTTTATATGTAAATAAAAATGAGGATTTACATAGTAAAGAAAATTTACATTTTTATATGTAAATAAAAATGAGGATTTACATAGTAAAGAAAATCTACATTTTTATATGTAAATAAAAATGAGAATTAGCATAGTATAGAAAATTTACATTTTTATGATGTAAACAAAAAGTAGATTTTGCATTGTAATTAAAAATTACATTTTTATAATGTAAATTAGAATGAGGTTTTGCATGTAGATTAAAATTAATTTTTTTTATGTAAACATAAAGTAGGAATTTGCACGCTAATGAAGTTTACATTTTATATGTAAAAATAAAGTAGGAATTTGCGATGGATTAAAATTTACATTTTTATATGTAAATAAAAAGAATGGATTGACATGTAAATAAAAAATTACATTCTTCGTAATTTAAGAAAGAGAATTTGCGGTAAATAAAAAAAATACAATTTTGTTATGTAATTAAAGAGAAGAATTTACATGGAAGATTAAAGGTACACTTCCATTTGTAATCTAAGAATGAGCATTCGTATGGAAAATAAAGTTACATTTTTATATGTAATTAAAGGTAGGATTTTACCTTGTAAATTAAAAGACAAAATTTGATAGGTAATATAAAATTACATCTTTAATGTAATTAAAAGGTAGGACTTTATAGTGAAAATTAAAAGGTAAGTTATAATATTTGAAATCAAGTTAATTTGGAAATATAGAATATTCCAAAATTAAGATATTTTGAAATGAGAAACAGTTTAAAATAATATTTTTAGTAGAACAATTATAATGACTAACTAAAATTGTACTTGGACACGAGGTTAGGTCACATTTGTGGTGGAAGTCTGCCCGGACCCGACCGGCATATCGAGCAGCCACAAATGTTGGGCCTAATGTGAGAGATCCAAGTGCACAAATACGAATTGGGCCAAGACACGAGGTTAAGCCCAACTTGTGGGATAAGTCTGCCCGGAACCGATAGGCCTATCCAGCATCCACAAGTTGCAGGCCTAATGTGAGAGGTCTGGCCCATATTAAAATATAAATGGTTAAATAGAAAATGGACATTATTTACACCGCCATGAGAATAAGTAAAGTTACATTTTTTTTAATGCAATAAAATAAGAATTAGTAAAGTTACATTTTTCTTAATGTAAATAAAAGGAAAATAGGAATAGAAATTTACATTTCCTAATGTAAATAGAATATG
Source organism: Allium sativum (assembly GCA_030737875.1). Lineage (NCBI taxonomy): Eukaryota > Viridiplantae > Streptophyta > Magnoliopsida > Asparagales > Amaryllidaceae > Allium > Allium sativum. The sequence goes on from CM060926.1 coordinate 861,792,846, forward strand.
AAATAAAGGTTACATTTTCAAAATAATAATATATTGAAGTATAAGTTTACATTTCTCAATGTAAATAAAATAGGAATAGAAATTTACATTTTTTTAAATGTAAATAATAAGATTAGAAATTTACATTTCTAAGGAATAGATTTTCATTAGAAAAATTATGAAACCAAATATACATTTAGTATAAATTGAAAAATGGAAGAGTAAAATATACATTGTTATGTTTAGGATGTGTATGTAAAGTAAAAATAGCGATAGATCGTTATAAATTATTAACAACGATATGAAACTGTTTCCAAATTTATATATGCGAGAATTATTTGGAAAGTCCGAGTTTACTCTCATTCCAAATAATGATACGATGTTCGAAGAATTGAGGACGACGATTGAAGACCGACGATCTTCACATTGAATGTGTAACTAGTGTTGAGGCCCTTGATTGATTTGCTCCCAAGACGGGGCTAAAATGGTAGTTATCCGGACGTAGTGTTGATTAGTACGGATTTGGCTTTCGCTCAGACCCAGAGCATAAGCTTATAAATGGAATGTGTGTCTGACATTGTACTCCTTTATATTGTATTTATTGATTTTCTGTCGAATGTATGAATGTTTGGTGGCGGAGAATTTATTCTCTTGCTTAACACCCTTTCATATATTTCGGCAAAGGATTGGTAGTGTGATTTGGAGTGACGATGTGGCATGCTAAGATGCATATGATCAAGGCTTTGTTGAAAAGAAGGCCTTGTGGGATGATCAAAGCATAGCCTGTTTAGGCATAGCTTTGTGTATAGCGTGAGTTCGCGAGCCTCACACACCGGCGGAGTCTAAAACGGGAGAAGGGAACGCAGGGAGAGCAGCACATTTCTTTCTAGCTAGAAGTGGTGTTTAGGCTTTAACACGGCCCGACATTTTACTTATGTGGATGATGGAATGAGGCGCCTCGGACGATAGGTCCTATAGGACCGGGAAACGTGTGTTCAGGAATTGCCAATCCACGAAGCTGTATGTGTGGACCGGCCCTGCAGGATCCAAGGGTTAACTGCGGGGAATCCTGAGACATTAGCTAGAGTGTCTCGAATCGGTAAGGAGCTCCTCCCTAGCCTTGACTCATGATGGAAACCCAATTTCCAATACGACCTCATGCAGATTTGATTGTATTACTAGTATGGAAGCATAGTATTATGGTATCTATGTGTCCTAGGATTGATACATTATGATTGAACTGTTTTTGAAAACACATACACACTAATAATAATATCAAATTCGTTTTTATCGTATCAAGCATTTTTGACCATTATAAGGTAAAACCCTATCCTCCGGTTTGTGTTGCATTGTGTGATGGGACTTGGGTCTTATGATGGTTTCATTTTTCTAAAAAGCATTGCGTTGTTTAACGATTTACCTTAATTTATGCACGGCAATCCATTGGAATAAAACCCGTTCCGCATTAGCGGTGTGGTCCTTGGATTTGCCTTACTACTATTACATTAGCTAAGAATTCTCACACCAGTCCCATGAATGACCCGTTGTTTGTTTCCACCTTTGCAAACTCGGGTGCCCTCTTTTCCACACGGGCAGTCGAGTAGTTTGTCTAAAGGTCTTTATCTCGAGCAGAACTCTGGATTGAAGCCTAAAGCTGTGTCCAGAGCAAAGAAAGTCTTCCGATGTATTTATTTTATTCCGCTGCAATGTGTTAAAATATTGTAATTTATCTTCCGCTGTAATTTTAATCGATGTACTCTGATATGTTCTGTACTCTGATGTAACATTATTGTAATGTTTATAAAAGTCTGTTGTTATTGTTCTGATGTTGTTGTATTCCCAAAGTTAACGTATGCGGATTTTGAACGGTCTTGGTCGATTTAGCGATCGATTAAGGTCGAGCAAAATGTGTGTCGTTACAATTAAGTCAGATAGAGATGATTGAACAAAAAAAACACTTTGATGCCATTCGCTGGATGATATCTTCTCTTTCCAGAGATGAAGACAATAACATCACTGGAGCACCTCTCACCAAAGACAACGAAACTGGGAAGTCATCAAAAATGATCCAATCTTCAGTGGAGATGGATGGGTGGAAGTTCCAAGGGATGTACGAATTTGATTGAGTTGATATGCTTTGTTTGGTATGTCTTTGAAAATTTGTAAATATTGTTTGATTTAGTTGGACTTAACTTGTATATTGGTTAGGTTGATTGGTTTGACAATTATTGAAGTATTCGAAAATATTTTTTGAACTACTTGTTTATTTAAAATTATAAACAAATATTGTCATAGAATTAGGAGAAGTTATTAAATCAGGGAGTATTATATAATTATAGTCCCTAGGATCATTTATGTCATAAATTTAGGGGGATTATAGATTAATATACTTTTTTTGATGACAAATGGGGAGAAATTATAAAATAGGGTATAGTTAAGATATGCATAGTTTAAGGGGGAGTTAGATGGAATTCATAGTGAAAGAGGGAGTAATCAACACTACTACAAAAGTGGGCATATTCGACACTAATTTGTGTGCGTTGCATGAAAAGTGTGGCGAAAGCTATGCTTTCTTTGATCTTCTGCAACAATATTCATATGTTGTTGCATTATATGTGAATGCACTGTTGCGGTCGGAATTCTAGTGTTTTGACGTGCAACACCAGTTAAAAGCGTAGCATTACATATATATAATCCAGCTCAGCGATCCGCCTTATCAATATATTAAAACCCCAACCGTAGATGCAAGATTAATCCAACGGTTCAAACCATCTGTTGGTCTGATGATCTTAACGATAGCCATCATCCAATCATTGACATCCACGTCATTGCATTATTTTGACGAAATTTTGGCGCGATTTTCTCCCTTCACGAAATTGTTTTCTTCTCTATCATCTAATCGTTTTCCCCCTTTTTACTATTGACAAAAATTTAAACCTAAATTCACGTCAGTATCACTCCTCTCCTCGACAGCAAATTCTATTCTGAAAAGGTTGAAGCTTTGAAATGCTTTCTAGCTTTGATTGCTCAGGGCATTGACATCGCCAGTTTTTTCACTCAGGTTCAGTTTGTATAGCACTGTGAATTAGTTACGCTTATTATAGATTGGATTATGAGTAATTGGTAAGTAGTTCATTTGTTACACTTTGGAAAACCCATTCGCTTATGAGTAATTAGTTGCTTGGACATCCCAAACTTAGGGAAACCCGTTCTCTTATGAGTGATTAGTCGATGAAATATTAGATTATGAGTAATTAGTTGCGCTTTGACCATTGATTTGGGATTTGGGATTATGCTGAGGTTTATTCGAAAATTGTACCCAGCAATAAACCATGAGAACCGGGCTATTGGCATGAAAAAGAAATTGGTTTATTATAGAGATCGAGCTAGTTAAGGAATGGGGACTGTACAGTCGAAAGTGATTTGCACTTTGCGTTCATTTACACTGACATATAATTGTATGCTTGAGGTTTTGTGATACATATACATGTGTAGTAATGCGGTGTGTTTGCACTGCGGTGTTCTTGAGGCTAACAATTTCCCGATCCGGACGAGTCGTTCACCCGTATCTTATAACACGCACAGGTATTTTCCATTTGATTTTGGAAACTACCAATTTCAATGTTTCGATTTTGGAAACATATGTCAGTTTTGCATCAGTTCATACCATACACATCCAAAAAATGACATACAACTGTATGCTTGAGGTTTTTTGATACAAATACATGTGTCGCACTTCGGTTTTGTGATACAAATACCCGTATTTAACACGCACGCACAAGTATTATAAGGCAGCATCAGTCCATACAATACACATTAGTTCATACCATACACGCACAAGTATACACACACGCACAAGTATCATAAGGCAGCATCGATCAGTTCATACCATACACGCACAAGTATATACACACGCACAAGTATAATAAGGCAGCATTGATCAGTTCATACCATACACATCCAAAAAATAACATACACATCCACATCCAAAAGTATCATAAAGTTAACTTAATATATACACATCCAAAAAATGAAATTATAGTAGCGTCAATTCATACCAGATCAGGGTTGCGGGGCAGTGGAACTTCCAACTGATTCGTTAGGGCTTTGCGGCTGTGGGAGAGCCGGTCCGAAGTGAGCAGCCGCATGTGATGGACCCGCAGCATCAGGACAAGGGGTGAGGTAGTTTGGCCAGTCAAATTCCTGATCAACTTCTATATCTACCCACTGATCATTCCTCTGGTTCATTGGGGCTTGGTTATCAACATGTATGTCATGGGCGGCTTCCGGAAATAAGCTTGGCAAGGGGGTAGCTCAGCAGCTTCTTGTATCATTGCATTAAATCTTTCATCTGAATCCATTTCCCATTCCCATCCGTAATGATGCAAACATGGAACCACCTCTTCCTCCCTATTGCTCACAAAAAGAAGTTCAGGCCTTGTCCCAGGATGAGCATGGGTACAGCGCTGAACCTTAATGAAGTAAACCTTGTTATTGATTTGAGCAGCAAAAGTATTTATATTGCCAATGCCTTCATAAAATTGCATTTTCAGGTAGAAAGATGTATGGTAATACTGAGACTAGTAACAGTCGTCAATTGCAGGCACACGTCCCATTGGCTTCATTACTTCTTCAACAGCAGGAACATTACTCTTTAGGAACTCGGGAAAGCCATCAACTTTAGCCCATGATTCCACTTCTAACGCTGGTGAGGGCTCAAATTCTTCATCAGACCATGATTGCAGGTAAATAGCACCACCAGGTTTTGTAAAAACTTTCAACATTAGGGCATGATCACGAATTCTGTACGATGGGCATGATACTAGAAAAGAGTTGTTAGGTATTACCCGTATAGGCCACGAATTATGATTGAGAGCCACCTTAAGAACGTCTTGCACAGCTTCGAAATTCCAATGTCCCTTAATAACAGTGGCTGTGATGTATAGAGACGAGTCCATTGTTTTTGTTTCTTTTTAAAATTTCGAAGATTGGGGTTTAGGGGATATGGAGGAGATGATGTTCTGACGCTGGAAAGGATGTGCGAGGGACCCAATGGATGGTGTCAGGCAGATATGTGAACTGGAAATGCTTGCACAGAAGACGAATCATACTCAATTCTATTTCTGATGAGGTGGCACGTAGTGACCAATGCTGATTGGTCAAGTGTTATAATTGTATGCGTAACTCACTAAGATTTATAAGTTAATTAGATGGCCAAATGCACAGATGCATGCACACAGCACATATGCACTTATCAAATTAATAACTTGTAAATTCAAATTGCAGGATCTGAAATGACGAGGGGAGATACAGCCGGCAAGTGGAGGACCTGAAATGACATAGAGATACAGTTTCTGGTTCATGGCATTGCTACTTTGTAGAATGCACACTAATCGTATTTATTGGCACTTGTATTGAAGGTGGTATGTGTTGGCACTTTTACTACTTTTAAATTATGTATTTGATCGTATGTGTTATATATTTGATCGGATGTATTGAAGGCGGTATGTATTGAAGGTTTGAATGTGATGATGAATGTAACGGATGTGTTTCTTCTATGTGAAAAACTGATATTGCAAAATTTGTAATTAAAGCGTTGTATTTGCCTTCTTTTACTGTTGCATTTGCTTTTTTCCTGATGTCGTGTTTCAAGATAATGGTGTCGCATTCCATAATACAGTGATGTTGCATTACGTAAAATAGTAGTAAGTCCACGTGGCACGTAAACGCCACAGCTGACTTGGCATGTGACACGTGTGCAGCTGACGTGGAGATCTGACGTGTCGTGTGACACGGTGGCAGCTGACATGGAAAGCTGACGTGGCCGCCGCTATCGTGACCTGGTACCCAGGATCTGACTAATTTTCAAGCAACGCTGAATAATGTTGCATTATGTAAAATTAGTGTTGCATTACGTCTATAACGCAACACTTTCTTTCTGTGGCAGTAGATGTGCTAAAGCATTGCCTTAGATGGCTAATGCAACGGCCGCGGATGCCACGCCCCCCCTGGTGTTGCCTATTTGAAAAAAGGGGCTACTGCAACGCTTTTTTGATCTACGGCCACAGTTAAATAGTGTCGAATATGCCCACTTTTGTAGTAGTGCAAGGAATCAAATCAACAGGTAATATCGGGTATGAATATTTTATAAAACCAAAGTTGTCATCATCGAAAAGGGAGAGATTGTTTGAGCATGGAATTTTGATGACAACAATCTTGTTAACATTATTGATTATAAAATATATACTAACATCTTGATCCAGAATACACATACACACACACACGCGCGAGCATGATTTATATTCAGGAAGTAAATACTGAAGACTGTACAATTAAGAGTTTTTAGAGATTCAAGATTTCAAAGAAGTCAAGACTCATGGGTATCAAGATTATCAGAGTAACAGAGTCTAGTTAGCATGTAAAACTCTGGTTAGCACTCTCAAAATTTTGTTTTCAAATTATCTTTTTTAAAATTGATTTCAAATCATTTCAAAGTCTTTTCAAAAATGATTTTGAATCATCTAAATGTTTTTATTTTTGATTTTAAATATATAAGTTTCTTATATAGTTTATATATATTTTAAAGTTGGACAACTATATTTTATAATTATATAGTTTTATATCATATATATATATAGTTTTTAAATTATATGTTTATATATGAGTTTATATATTTTTATACTTAAGAAATTATATTTTAAACAACTAGTTTTGATTCAGGAATTTTCAATATATATATATATATATATATATATTTAAATACTTTAAAACGTAATTTAAAATTTGAAAACCTAGCATATGTCGACATACAACTTCTTACATGTCAACATACAACCATCACTTTTTTAGAATTCAAAAGGAGGTGTCTTTTCGTATGTTAAAACGTTTCAGAACCGTTGTGACCTTTGGAACACTATATAAAGGCCTCATTTTCTAAATTTTAAACAACCAATCTTCTCCTTCTTCATCCTTTCTCTTACCACCATTATTCTACTTTAAATTATTGATTTCTAAACTTATACTCTGTTGATTTCAATACAAGTTATATCATTCTCTTTCTATTCTCAATCTCTATCAAATACTCTCTGTTTGAAAGTGTTATTCAAGAATTATAGGGCTATTTGTAATTGTTAAGAAAAGGGTATATTCCTTGTATCCCGTAAATCAAGAAAAGGAAGCGGTGTTAACCTTGTAGCCGTGAAATCAAGGGTGTTGAATCAGTGTTAACCTTGCAGACGTGAAATCAAGGGTGTTGAATCGGTGTTAACCTTGTAGCCGTGATATCAAGGCGATTGTAATTGGATTCTGATATTAATAAAATTTTGCGCAATTCAGCATTGCGTGAGACTGGACGTAGGAGTAACCCGAACCAGTATAAAATCAGGTGGTGTTATTTCCTTTTTTGCATTTTATTTTTGTTTATATTTGCATCTGTGAATGTTTCTGTTGTGATATATTCAATTTGTGGTTCATATAGTTGTTTAAGTAATCGTTAATTGTTTATGTTTTCCATAATCTCGTTAAAACACTATTCACCCCCCTTTTAGTGTTAATTTTGCCTTAAGATCCGTGATTCTCATCCCTAACATTTATTTGGGGAAAGTCGAGTTTTGAAGTGAAGACAGAAGTGGGTTGCCTGTTCTGCATTGATTTCTTGGATCAGTCTTTGGCTTTCACGTGGGCTTTCGGGCTTTTATTTGTTCCTTTTGAAGTTTATTTTTTCTATTTGGGCCGTTTATATCAAGGCTTTTATTTCTGGTATCGGATGGGCTCTTGTTTTCTTTGTTGATTGTATGCCCTTTATACTTGGAATTTGTACAGTTTTTATTAATGCGTTGTCAATAAAACATCGCACTCTTTTTTCCTATCTAGTATTTATACTGAGCACTAACATAGGTTTTTAACAAAGCGGTTAACCCATTTTTTTATATAAAAAAAAGGAAAGACGGAAATGACAAAATGGTTTTGGTCAAGATGGGAATGAGCTCGGGTTAGCCCAGGAGAAAGGAGGAAGAGAGATTAGCGTGGAAATTAAGTATTAGATTAGGTTTAAGGAGTAGGAAGGAGAAAGAGAGATTATGGTAGTGATTAGGTTTAAAAGTATGATGGCTGATTTTGCGCCTTTTTACCATTAAAATTGAAAATACGGAGCTACAAATATCCTATTTGACAAAATATATAATGATATCTTGCTTAGAAAAATGTCTAGTATTAAAAAAAAAAATTCTATCGAATTTTCAAATTTGACTAAATTTCACAAGTAGTTGAATTTTCAGTGAAAACATTCCTTTGCTATACTTAGTTAAACAAATTTCCCAATATTTGATTTCATTATTTAAATGTAAAATTTAAAATTAATAAATTTAACTTAAATTCTGATTAAACATTCATTTTGAATTGCTATATTCACGAGTTGTTACATATGATAAATACAAAATCTGATTGCTTGTATCATGGATTAAAGTGTTTATAAGGGTTGATAATTGCACATCTCTTCTTAAATCTCTATGGTGTTTTTCTTTGTCCTCTCTACAAATATATTAACCAATTTTCTCTTGTTTGATCTGACATATGGACAATGACATGTTTCTTACTGAAAACATATGATTTTGATCTATAAGTTTTCCTTATTCACGCCCATTGGTTTGAATTTTGAATTCAAAATTTCTTCTTTAAATATATATAAAATCTTATGTCCAAAATCATATTGTCAAATGCAAAATCAAAGTTGCATTTCTTATTTTGAAGAAGAAAATTCAAATTTACAAAATTTCGCACTTGATAGTTTCAGATTCAAAATTCAAACTAGAAGCTAATACTTTAAAATTTAAATGCAAACTCAATAATATGATATTTTTGAAATTCTAAGTTCTAAAAATTTAAGGTTTCAGATTAAAGGATAAAATATGTACTTCCAAACTAAAATTTTCGAATTCCATTTAGGCTTTTTTTTTAAGCATTTAGAAGAAGGTTCACCAATTGAAATTTTTATGATATTTAGAAATGAATATAGATGTTAAAAAAATAAAATAAAAAATGAAATAATATCATTTAACAAGTTTGAATGTCATTTCAAAATTCTAGTCCTACAATCGTATTTCTTCAAAATCCATGTTTCACATTTGTGCTTGATTTTTAAAAATTGTAATTTCAATTATAGATCTTAAAGTTTGAGTTTGATGATTTAAGTTTTAGTATTACTGAAGTCATAGGAACAATAAGTTAAATCGAGCACTGCACAAGTATTTAAAAATAGCGATCCACACCCCTATATTCTTCCTCATCTGAACGGTTCACATGAAAATATCCAACGCCCAGTTTTAGTGATCCGCGTGATCAACGCCAGCTCCATTCTTCATGTATACTACCTCGCAGCTGCATATATACCTCAATATCCCATCTCCATTCTTCATCACTCCCAAATCTTGAAAGTATCCCCAAATTAATAAAACCCTAATTTCTTCCTTCCTTCCTTCCAATGGCACGTACAAAGCAGACTGCTAGAAAATCAACTGGTGGAAAGGCTCCAAGGAAGCAACTAGCAACAAAAGCAGCTCTGAAGTCCGCTCCAGCCACCGGCGGCGTGAAGAAACCCCACAGATTCAGGCCAGGAACCGTTGCCCTTCGTGAGATCCGTAAGTATCAAAAAAGCACCGAACTTTTGATTCGGAAGCTTCCGTTTCAGCGCCTGGTTCGTGAAATCGCTCAAGATTTCAAAACCGATTTGCGATTTCAGAGCTCTGTAGTATCTGCTCTTCAAGAGGCTGCCGAGGCTTACCTTGTTGGGTTGTTTGAAGATACCAATTTGTGCGCAATTCATGCTAAGAGAGTTACGATCATGCCTAAGGACATTCAGCTTGCTAGGAGGATCAGAGGAGAAAGGGCTTAGAACGATTTCGACTTAAATTCTGTTTTTGAAATCCTGTTTTTAACCTAGTGCTAATGTTTCAGTTATCTTCCTCGTGCATTTGTAATTTTCTTGATATCTGCTATGATTAAGATTATGTTTTGAATGAAACCTTGTCCTATATCAGCTATCGCAATGGTACTGTTATTTTCTGCCAATTGCAAATGGTAAGATGGCTTTGCAAACAGTTCGTATCAATGATTGTAAAATCATTGAACTACATTTTCAGCGTGCTATCTTATTTTTACGTTTGAATGGTAATAACTTGTTAATAGTTTTGAAAGCCAATGAAGGTGGAATGACATTCCTGTATTACATGGGAGAGCATGTCCGTGTTTTGGTGGTGTTTTGATTTGCATTAAGACACGGAGATGATGAGATTGCATGATTTTTGAGATTTGGGTGTTTCAGACATCAAAACTGGAATACGACTGATTAATCTCGGCTCATTGTATAGGTCTTTAAAGAAAAAGAGGAAAAATTCCACACGAATGCTAGTGCAATAAAATAAGGCTTTACGAAGGCTGTGAGGTGACCAACGGGAGAAACAATTCCTATTTCATTGCTAGGAACAGTCGAGGCTTACCTAATTAGTTCACCCTTTTTTTCTGGGTATTGACCCCTCTCTTCTTCAAAGATTGTTCCATTGGTAGATTGCTGGAGGAAGGAAAAAAGAACTTGCTGGTTTTATATATCTGTTTATCATTTGAAATGCGAAGCTTGGATGTCTACATGCTTTCAGTCATGACTAAATACTTCGCCAAAACGTTGTTGTCCACTTCCAGGATTTGAAAGGATAACTAGTATGGTAGCATTTGATGTTGAATTTATTTCACAACGATTGTTATTTGTTGGATGCAGGGCCGACCCTAGGGGTAGGCCAGCTAGGCGGCCGCCTAGGGCAACACCTCGGAAGGGGGCAGCGGAGGAGGAGGAAGGCTTATGCGCTAATATTTAGATGAACATTGTATACAAAATTTCAGAAAAAGAAGTGGACTAGTGGTTTGATATGCAGTTCTTTCGGATGAGGTCTTAGGTTCAATGCTTGGTGATGCCATGTTGTTTGTTGTGGCATCTTTTTCAGCGGTGGGACAGCAGCTGTAACAACCCGTATTTTTGAATAACATGTTATAACATAAATGGAGGCAGAATTAAACTGTAAAATCTGAATCAAGGGAAACGGGCTATGCCATTGCGTTCGTCTCGGAAAAATACGCGAAAAAGAGTCCGAGTTTTCGAAAATCGGAGTCCGTCTGACTAAGATATGGCCTCGCGAAGTTTCACGAAAAATTCCCAAATTAAAGTATACTTAATTAAGTGAAATGGGTTGCACAGGGAAATATATATATATATAATTGAAAATTAAATAAATAAATATGCAAAAATGTTCAAAACAGCGAATTGGGAGAGGGGAATAACCGAACCGGCCGATTTTTGAGGTCGACCCAAGCCCGCTGGTTCGACTAGGGGTTAATCCAGGGTGTTTGGCTGTCAACCCGTGGGCCAATTCGCTCAAATGCAGATTTTGCATTTGAATGGTTCTCATGGTTCATCTTTAATCTAAAGGCCCTAGATGGTTCCTACACTTGACTTCTTCCCCAAGACATGCTTTGATGGCTTGGATTGAATCTAGGTTTAATCCTATGGCCTAAAACACTTGCCTAATCTATAAATAAGACCCTAACCTACCCTAAATCATCATTATTCATTCATACAACTAAACTATGGCAAAATCAATACTCTCATGGCCTCCACTCTCTTCATAAAATTCCTAAATAAATTCCTAAGTGATTTTCCATGCATACAAGTGTTTTCAAACTTGTATGAGCATCATTAGCTTGCATTCAAGTCAAGTTTATATATTTGCATCATAAAGAAAGAGTCTTGATCATTTTGGCTCAAGGGTTTTTCTTGCATTTTGGGTTTAATTGATCTCATAAGGGCTTTGTCATATTTTTGTGACTTCTTAAGCATTGTAAGCCCTATTCTACTTTCATACTTAAACTCTAAAGTTAAATGTATGATATGCAAGTTTATATGCAAGTTTATCATGTTGTGATATGCAAGTTTATATGCAAGTTTATCATGTTGTGATATGCAAGTTTATATGCAAGTTTATCATGTTGTGATATGCAAGTTTATATGCAAGTATGCCAAGTTATGTTATGTAAGTTTGGGTTGAACATTTTGTTCATGCTATCATGTTATGCAAGCTTATTTTGGGTTTATGAACATAAAGCTTTAAGCTTTATGCCAAAGGTTGCATTTTAGCAACATGTAAGTTATCATATCTCTTATGATAACTTGCATGTGAGGCTAAATGCGAACTTATGGCCATCTCCACATGTCATTTAGCACCATGTATCACCAATATGCTAAGTTTGGTTTTATGCATGCTTTTGAGGCCTAAAAATGTAATATGCAAGTGTATGAACATATGAACATTTCATATGCCACCATGTTAAGCTTGTGGCCTCAATACCTTTATGTCATGATTATACCAAGTTCCCTCTTTCTATCCTTTATGCGCTATTGCGATATGTAAGCGATGGGATTGAGTTTGGGGTTGGGTAAACTTAAAAGACATAAAACATAAGCTTGGGAATTTACCTATTAAGTTAGGTCTACCCATTGGGAATTTACCTATTAAGTTAGGTCTACCCAATTGCTTGAAAACTTGTAACATGTTTTGGAAACATGATGGACATGACACTTAGAAAAGATAAGTGTGGCCAACTCGAGGTTGGGTTGAGTTTGTAGCGTAAACCTACCCGGAACCGACCGGCTTAACTAGTTGCTACAAACAATAGGACCCAATGTGAGAAGTTGGTCATGTTGTACCTTGAACCCGAGGTTAGACCAAGTTGTGGTGTAAAGCTACCCGGACCCGCCCGGCTTAACTAGTAACCACAACAAGGTCTAATGTGAGAGGTTAAGGCGCATTAAATTAATTAATGCCTCGTGATTAGGGTTAAGTCATGGTCCACTTAATACTTAACCAATTTGGGCTTGGTAGATTAATCGGGGTTAAGTCGTGAACTCATCGTTACACTTAACCAAGTTAATCCAGGATTAGCAAGAGGGTTAAACCGTACTTAACCCACTAGAAAAAACCTAGCAATGGGGGCCCACTCCAGCAGTAATCCCAAGTTAGTATCATCATGACCCTAGGGACTAGGCTAGGGTGGGGGCACGATTACTGGACTGGAGGTAAGTGACCAAAAGCGACGGCAGAGGGTACGCCGGTGTAGTTCCGGGCGGACTCTGGTCGTGCACATAGTCCGTAGCCGGAGAAAACATGCACGGGTACCAGTAGATCGGGACTGTGCACTCATGTTCATGGTGTCCAGGGGTTGACACCCTAGGGCTTGATACACCCGAAGGGTGGACCCGACACAGTTCGACTACAATTATGATTGGGCCGTATTGACACCAACACGTGACGAGTTAGGCTTAGGGAGCCGATCGACTAGACCGTTTGGTTGGACCTTGTATTTGGGTCATTTCATGTTATTGGGCCAAAGCTTGGGCCAAGGGATCAATACTTGCTTATTCAAGTCATGTTAGTTTGCTAGTACACCTGTGGTGCAAAACCTTAATCCTGATTATGCGATGACACCTTTATCTACCTTGTTAGTTAATCATCATGCTAGTATATTGTTATCCATATGTTCATCCCTGCTGCTCATGCCAGTTAACTTTATCAGTTTACATTGATTGTAGTAGGGCTTACTCAGTCTTTTTGACTGACTTGTTTTCTTTCGCCTCTTTTCTTCCGTTCCCCCCCCCCCCCCCAGGTTCTCAGGGAGGGAATACTGGAGCTTAGCTTGGATTTCGGATTGCTTGCTTGTGGGATTTCAGCTCATGTACGGTTTCGACATGAAGCTAGCTATGGTTACCACTTAATTGGGGATAGCACTTATTTATTTCAGTTTTTCAGTTGATGTTGTTTTATCTAGACTTGTTTATTTGGAAAGCTATGTTGTACCAGACTTGTTTTGAAATGTTTTGAAATCTTCCGCTGTTTTATCTATGTTATTTACTCTGTTTACATATATACATATGTTCTTGTTCTGCCTTGATATATCATTATGCAGGTTTACCTGATTCAAACGCCCCTCCAAAGTCAGAGTGCTTGCAAGAGCCACCCTGGTGGAGGTGGGGTGTTACATTTGGTATCAGAGCATATGGTACGAGAAGGAACAAAAAGGCTTTTAGAAAACTTTTGGAAAACTATTTTCAAAACCAAGTATAAAGTATTTTCCAAAGAAAAGCCTAGTTTATTTTAAAGGCTATTCCCCAAAAAGCCATTAGCAAAATTCCTTCGTTTTTCTCCATTCTGAATCTGTCTTTTTCTTCGTTTTCAGTATGGCCAATAACTTTCCTATTCCGGAGGGAGTACACGTACCTGTTTGGTATAGGAGACTTTTGGAGGCTAGGGCGACCGAAGCCGGCCCCGCAGATGTTCCTCCTCCTCCTCCTCCGGTAGTTAATGTTCCTCCTCCTCCTCCTCCGGCGGTTAATGTTCCTCCTCCTCCTGTCGCTGAGGTTCCTCTTCCTCCTCCCCCTCAGCATCCTCAAGTGGACTTCGCAAAGACTTGCAAAGATTTCAAAGCAATGGGTGGCAAGAACTTTAAAGGCACTGAGACTTTTGTAGAGGCCAGAAATTGGTTGAAAGAGACCGAGGATTTGTTTGCTATCTTTGGGTTAGACGATCAGAGGAAGCTCTTGTTGGCGGTTTGGCTTATGAAGGATGAAGCCGCTTATTGGTGGGAAGTCACCAATGGTACTAGGCCTGTTGAGACTTGGGCCGATTTTAGGGCAAGGTTCATGCTTAAGTTTCTATCTTCTGCTGAGGAGAATCTGCAAATGGAGAGGTTCATAACTTTGAAACAAGGAGATATGTCTGTCAAAGAATATGTGAACAAGTTCAATCAGTTAGCTCGTTTTGGCTTGGATATGGTGAATACTCCTCAGAAGAAGGCTCTTCGTTTTGCTAGAGGATTGAATGAGCCGTTGCAGGGATTGGCTATGTCACATATTCCCCATGGGGCCACGTTTGAGAGTTTGGTTGATATGGCGTTACTTCAGGGAGATGTCAAGAAAGAAACCAAGATGAATGATACTCAAGCCAAGAAGACTGATTCCCAGGGAAAAGGAAATCAGGGTAATCCAAGTGGTCAGAGCAGTCAAGGCTATCAGAACAAGAACAAGAGTCAAGGCAACAAGGGGAACAACAACAAGGGTAATAACAACAAGGGCAAGAACAACAAGGGGAAGTGCCATTATTGCGGTTCAGTTGGGCATCTTATTAAGGATTGTAAGAAGAGGAAAAGGAAGAATGGTGAATGCTTTTTCTGCGGTGAGACTGGACATTTCAGTAAGGATTGCCCGAGGAAGCAAGGGCAAGGCCAGGGTCAGACTCAGCGTGTTGGACCTTCAGGAGGGCAAGTTCATGCTCTCAATGTCGCTCCAGTTCCCGATCGAGGTAGTATTTCTGTTGAGAGCCTTGTATATATTTCTGATTTTCCAGTTCGTACCTTGTTTGATTCTGGTGCATCGCATAGCTTTATCTCATCTGATCTTGTTGATAGTTTGCACCTTAGTACTAGCTTGGTAGATGATCCCGTCTGTGTCTCAAATCCTATTGGGGGTTCCGCCCATTTGTCTATGATATGTGGGGATTTGAGGATCTCTATACTAAGTGTAGAGTTCTTGTGCAGTGCTTATGTTCTTGGTTTTAGGGGATACGGATTGATATTGGGCATGGATTGGCTGTCCAGATATGGAGCCATTCTTGATTGTGAGCATAGGGTTGTGAGGCTCGTGACTCGCCTCGGAAACACCCTAGAGATTTCTTGTGATCCGAGAGGTCCCGTCATGTTGTGCTATCTGGAATCACTCGACTCGTCAATGGAAACTCTTCAGTCTGTGAGAGTGGTTCGAGAGTATCCGGATGTTTTCGATGAAGTTAGGGGGTTGCCCCCTAAGCGAGAGATTGATTTCCGCATTTATCTGGTGGATAATGCAAAGCCTGTTTCTTTGCCCGTTCGGCACATGGCTCCGCGTGAAAGGCGGGAACTAAGTAAGCAAGTGAAAGAGTTGCTTGAGAAGAACTTCATTAGACGAAGTATATTTGAATGGGGAGCGCCTGTGGTATTTGCTACCAAGGCGGATGGTTCTCTCCGACTTTACGTTGACTATCGAGAGTTGAATAAGCTGACTAAGAAGAACAGACACCCGTTACCGAGGATTGATGATCTCTTTGACCAGCTTGTCGGTGCTTCTGTTTTCTCTCAGCTTGATCTTGCTATGGGGTTCCATCAGCTCAGGGTAGCTGAAGATAGTATTGACAAGACTGCGTTCAGAACTCCAGATGGATTCTTCGAATGGCTTGTCATGCCGTTCGGCTTGACTAATGCACCCGCATATTTCGTGGACTTGATGAGTAGGGTGTTCAGGGAGTTCTTGAACAAGTTTGTCGTGGTCTTCGTAGATGATATTCTGATCTTCTCTAAGGATGAGGAAGAGCATGCAAGGCATCTCATGGAGGTGATGGATACGCTTAGAGCGCATCAGTTGAAGGCCAAGTTCTCCAAGTGTCACTTTTGGAGAAGGGAAGTTAGATTCCTTGGGCATATAGTATCTAAGCAAGGCTTAGCGGTGGATCCCGCTAAGGTAGTGGCAGTTCAGGATTGGAAGACTCCAAGGAATGCAACCGAAGTGAGAAGTTTTCTAGGTCTTGCGGGTTTCTACCGGAAGTTCATCAAGGACTTCGCAAAGATATCCGCTCCTCTCGCTAAATTGACGAAGAAGAATTTAGTTTTTGCTTGGAGCATAGAATGCGAGCTTGCTTTTCAGAAGCTCAAGAGAGCCCTCACATCAGCACCTGTTCTAGCTTTGCCCGATGGAGGGAAGTTATTTACCGTATACACCGATGCATGCGGCACGGGGTTAGGAGCTGTTCTTATGCAAGAAGGAAGAGTGATATGCTTTGGCGGTAGACAACTCAAAGTGCATGAGAAGAATTATCCCACTCATGACTTAGAGTTGGCAGCAATAGTATATGCACTCAAGGCATGGCGCCATTATCTTCTGGGAGAAAGATTTGAGCTTTATACCGATCACAAGTCATTGAAGTATCTCTTTTCTCAGAAGGATCTGAATCTGAGGCAACAAAGATGGATGGAATTCTTGGCATCCTATGATTTTGAGATAGCCTATACCCCTGGCAAGGGGAATGTGGTAGCAGATGCATTGAGTAGAAGAAGGTTGACCCTAAGTCCTCTATTCGTTGAGATGAAGAATTTAGAATATGTGGAAACCTTTGATTTCTCTTTGGCGATTGAGTCGATGACTGGTTCTTTAGCATCTCTGGAACTCAGACCTACCCTTCTTGATCAAGTTGGGGCTTCGCAGAGAGAAGACCCTCAGATAGTTGAGATTATGGATAAGCTAATTCGAGGAGAGACGTCTAGTCATCTCGCTCGATATTCTATTGATGACAAGGGTTGGCTGAGGAGAGACGGAAGGTTATGTGTTCCAATGGTAGAAGATCTAGTAAGAAGAGTTCTTGAGGAAGCGCATCGCTCTAAGTTGACTATACATCCGGGCGGAGATAAGATGTATAAAGATATGAAGCGCATTTTCTTTTGGCCTGGGATGAAGAAGGATGTGGCAGAATTTGTCTCTAGATGTATCATTTGCCAGCAAGTTAAGGCCGAGTCAAAGAAGCCCGGTAGGCTATTGCATCCTCTAGAAGTTCCACTATGGAAGTGGGAGAGTATTTCCATAGATTTTATCGATGGGCTACCAAGGTCAAGGAAAGGGAATACGAGCATTTGGGTTATTGTGGATAGACTTACGAAGAGTGCTCATTTCATTCCGGTGAAGAGCAAAAGGACCGCATCTTGGCTAGCGTCTGTATATCTTCGTGAGATTGTGAGACTACATGGAGTCCCTTCTAGTATAGTCAGTGACCGTGACCCAATCTTTACAAGTCAATTCTGGAATAGCTTGCAAGAAGCTATGGGCACAAGGTTGAATCTAAGTACGGCTTATCACCCACAGACGTACGGTCAAACCGAAAGGGTGAATAGGGTACTCGAGGATCTGTTGAGGCTTTGTATTCTGGATTTTGGTGGTACTTGTGAAGACCATCTTCCTCTTGTTGAATTTTCATATAATAACAGTTATCAGGCAAGCATAGGGATGGCACCATTTGAAGCTTTATATGGGAGGTCGTGCAAGTCGCCTACATGTTGGTGGGAGACTACAGATGACCTTATACTTGGGCTTGATATGATCAGAGATACATCCGAGAAGATCGAGTTGATTCGGAGACGGATGAAAGCGGCCCAAGACCGACAGAAATCCTATGCTGATAAGCGAAGAACGGATTTGGAGTTTGATGTTGGGGATATGGTTTTCGTGAAGGTTTCTCCTTTGCGGAATGTGGTCCGATTTGGAGTTGTTGGGAAGTTGGCACCGAGGTTTGTTGGACCATTCCCTATTATAGAGAGGATCGGGCAGATGGCTTATAGAGTGAAGTTGCCCGAGAAGCTTGCTGGAGTATACGATGTTTTTCATGTCTCGCATCTCCGGAAGTGTTTACATGAATCAGCAGAGGTTGTTGAGCCAAGTGTTCTAAAAGATGTGGAAGTGGAGAAAGAGGCTACCTTGAGGAGAGCTCCGATTCGTATCTTGGGGACACAGACCAAGAAGCTAAGGAATCGTGAGGTCAAATTGGTGAAGGTTCAGTGGGGTGAAGTCGAAGAACACGCAACTTGGGAAACCAAGGAGAAGATGCGTGGGCTTTATCCATTCCTTTTTGAGGGTACACTCTCAATCTCTTTTCTTTGTTAGCATATCTTTCTCTTTTCTATCCATGTTTATCTAGTTTATCTTGTTAATCTTGTCATGAGAACCTTAGGTAGAAACCCTTTGGATGAAACATGTGTTTGAAACATGTTATGCTTGATGGTTGCAAGTGGTTGCAAGTGTTTGCAAGTGGATACTCGTGGATGCATAATACACGTTAGGCACTAAGATCGGCTCACACACTTTCATACCGCATATGCATGAGTGTTTATGCTTATTCATGGATGAAAACTTGTTATGCTATCACGTGGATGTTGCATATGGATGAATGTTATGTGCACTCATGTAGAGATTATAAATTATGTTAGGAATTTGCATACATATGGACTCATTTCACTAACATATTTTGCATTAAGGGGGTTTACTGAATCAGTAACCTCCTGATTTTCGCATTAGATAAGTACATATACACACACCTTTGCATATGATCATACTGCATTTAGAACCTTTTAAGGACAATGATTGCTCGTGGATGATGTTTTGAGTAGATGGATGATGGATGGTAGGATACGTTCTTCCTAACCTGGAGATTTCGGGGACGAAATCCTTTAAGGAGTGAAGAATGTAACAACCCGTATTTTTGAATAACATGTTATAACATAAATGGAGGCAGAATTAAACTGTAAAATCTGAATCAAGGTAAACGGGCTATGCCATTGCGTTCGTCTCGGAAAAATACGCGAAATAGAGTCCGAGTTTTCGAAAATCGGAGTCTGTATGACCAAGATATGGCCTCGCGAAGTTTCACGAAAAATTCCCAAATTAAAGTATACTTAATTAAGTGAAATGGGTTGCGTAGAGAAATATATATATATATATTGATATATATATATAATTGAAAATTAAATAAATAAATATGCAAAAATGTTCAAAACAGCGAATTGGGAGAGATGAATAACCGAACCGGCCGAGTTTTGAGGTCGACCCGAGCCTGCTGGGTCGACTAGGGGTTAATCCAAGGTGTTTGGCTGTCAACCTGTGGGCCGATTCGCTCAAATGCAGATTTTGCATTTGAATGGTTCTCATGGTTCATCTTTAATCTAAAGGCCCTAGATGGTTCCTACACTTGACTTCTTCCCCAAGACATGCTTTGATGGCTTGGATTGAATCTAGGTTTAATCCTATGGCCTAAAACACTTGCCTAATCTATAAATAAGACCCTAACCTACCCTAAATCATCATTATTCATTCATACAACTAAACTATGGCAAAATCAATCCTCTCATGGCCTCCACTCTCTTCATAAAATTCCTAAATAAATTCCTAAGTGATTTTCCATGCATACAAGTGTTTTCAAACTTGTATGAGCATCATTAGCTTGCATTCAAGTCAAGTTTATATATTTGCATCATAAAGAAAGAGTCTTGATCATTTTAGCTCAAGGGTTTTGCTTGCATTTTGGGTTTAATTGATTTCATAAGGGCTTTGTCATATTTTTGTGACTTCTTAAGCATTGTAAGCCCTATTCTACTTTCATACTTAAACTCTAAAGTTAAATGTATGATATGCAAGTTTATCATGTTGTGATATGCTAGTTTATATGCAAGTTTATCATGTTGTGATATGCAAGTTTATATGCAAGTTTATCATGTTGTGATATGCAAGTTTATATGCAAGTATGCCAAGTTATGTTATGCAAGTTTGGGTTGAACATTTTGTTCATGCTATCATGTTATGCAAGCTTATTTTGGGTTTATGAACATAAAGCTTTAAGCTTTATGCCAAAGGTTGCATTTTAGCAACATGTAAGTTATCATATCTCTTATAATAACTTGCATGTGAGGCTAAATGCGAACTTATGGCCATCTCTACATGTCATTTAGCACCATGTATCACCAATATGCTAAGTTTGGTTTTATGCATGCTTTTGAGGCCTAAAAATGTAATATGCAAGTGTATGAACATATGAACATTTCATATGCCACCATGTTAAGCTTGTGGCTTCAATACCTTTATGTCATGATTATGCCAAGTTCCCTCTTTCTATCCTTTATGCGCTATTGCGATATGTAAGCGATGGGATTGCGTTTGGGGTTGGGTAAACTTAAAAGACATAAAACATAAGCTTGGGAATTTACCTATTAAGTTAGGTCTACCCATTGGGAATTTACCTATTAAGTTAGGTCTACCCAATTGCTTGAAAACTTGTAACATGTTTTGGAAACATGATGGACATGACACTTAGAAAAGATAAGTGTGGCCAACTCGAGGTTGGGTTGAGTTTGTAGCGTAAACCTACCCGGAACCGACCGGCTTAACTAGTTGCTACAAACAATAGGACCCAATGTGAGAAGTTGGTCATGTTGTACCTTGAACCCGAGGCTAGACCAAGTTGTGGTGTAAAGCTACCCGGACCCGCCCGGCTTAACTAGTAAACACAACAAGGTCTAATGTGAGAAGTTAAGGCGCATTAAATTAATTAATGCCTCGTGATTAGGGTTAAGTCATGGTCCACTTAATACTTAACCAATTTGGGCTTGGTAGATTAATCGGGATTAAGTCGTGAACTCATCGTTACACTTAACCAAGTTAATCCAGGATTAGCAAGAGGGTTAAACCGTACTTAACCCACTAGAAAAATCCTAGCAATGAGGGCCCACTCCAGCAGTAATCCCAAGTTAGTATCATCATGACCCTAGGGACTAGGCTAGGGTGGGGGCACGATTACTGGACTGGAGGTAAGTGACCAAAAGCGACGGCAGAGGGTACGCCGGTGTAGTTCCGGGCGGACTCTGGTCGTGCACATAGTCCGTAGCCGGAGAAAACATGCACGGGTACCAGTAGATCGGGACTGTGCACTCATGTTCATGGTGTCCAGGGGTTGACACCCTAGGGCTTGATACACCCGAAGGGTGGACCCGGCACAGTTCGACTACAGTTATGATTGGGCCGTATTGACACCAACACGTGACGAGTTAGGCTTAGGGAGCCGATCGACTAGACCGTTTGGTTGGACCTTGTATTAGGGTCATTTCATGTTATTGGGCCAAAGCTTGGGCCAAGGGATCAATACTTGCTTATTCAAGTCATGTTAGTTTGCTAGTACACCTGTGGTGCAAAACCTTAATCCTGATTATGCGATGACACCTTTATCTACCTTGTTAGTTAATCATCATGCTAGTATATTGTTATCCATATGTTCATCCCTGCTGCTCATGCCAGTTAACTTTATCAGTTTACATTGATTGTAGTAGGGCTTACTCAGTCTTTTTGACTGACCTGTTTTCTTTCGCCTCTTTTCTTCCTTCCTCCCCCCCCCCCCCCCCCCAGGTTCTCAGGGAGGGAATACTGGAGCTTAGCTTGGATTTCGGATTGCTTGCTTGTGGGATTTCAGCTCATGTACGGTTTCGACATGAAGCTAGCTATGGTTACCACTTAATTGGGGATAGCACTTATTTATTTCAGTTTTTTAGTTGATGTTGTTTTATCTAGACTTGTTTATTTGGAAAGCTATGTTGTACCAGACTTGTTTTGAAATGTTTTGAAATCTTCCGCTGTTTTATCTATGTTATTTACTCTGTTTACATATATACATATGTTCTTGTTCTGCCTTGATATATCATTATGCATGTTTACCTGATTCAAACGCCCCTCCAAAGTCAGAGTGCTTGCAAGAGCCACCCTGGTGGAGGTGGGGTGTTACAGCAGCTCATGGCAAATTTTTGTGTATGGGCACCATTTTTTACCATTTTACCTTAAATCCGCCTGGGGCAGCCGAAGTGCTTGGGCCGGCACTGGTTGGATGCTACTAGTATTACTGCACGACGGTGAGAAAAACCAACTGTACATGTATGTAATTTTTAATCAAAAATATATGTCCATATTATTTCTACCATGAGTTTACATTGGAGGAGCCACCTTACAGTTGGGATGGACAAACTCTCCCATAAATTTTTACCAGATGTAAGAAATGTGACCAATAGCATAGAATATGACAAAAGTAAGATGAAAAACAAGTTTTTACATTTTATTTGGGGATTATTAAAGAGACTCTACATTTGATTAAGTGGAAGATCAATTTTTATTTATTGTATAATTGTTATGGGAAGTACAACACAAATTAGCCTTCCCTTAAACATATAAATTAAAATTCCAATATTAACCCCCTATAATCCTCATTAATACAAATCATAAAACATAAATCTTAATTAGTGCTTACAATTTAATGTTGCATATATAAATAAAAATGGATATAGTTAATGTAATGGAGACACAAAAAAGTTTGAAGGGTGATCAGAATGCATCAGGTTAGTTAATTAATTGTAATTTCATATTGGAATTTATATGGTTAATTTAAAATAAATGCAAAAACAAAATTTTGATTTAATATGTTGTATCGAATTTGTGTAATTGAGATGTTTAGTAATTCACACGTTTGTTACTTTTGC
Organism: Allium sativum; assembly: GCA_030737875.1. NCBI lineage: Eukaryota > Viridiplantae > Streptophyta > Magnoliopsida > Asparagales > Amaryllidaceae > Allium > Allium sativum. The sequence goes on from CM060926.1 coordinate 861,816,000, forward strand.
TGAATTTAGTAAGTTAGGATTTAACATAAATGACGAGCCAGGGTTAGTTAGGTCTTTTTTTTCTAAAAAAAAAAAAAAAAAAAAAAAAAAAAACTTGACCCCCTTAATAAAATAAAATAAAAAGCTTGAGTCCTCTTAAAATTATCCTCCCCTTAACCAAATGTGGAGTCACTTTAACAATCCCCTTCTTATTTCATTACATAAAAGCATATACATATGAAAATGCAAATCATTTATTTAGTAACAAAATTCAACAAGCAGTTGACATATCTATATATATATATATGTATATGTATATATATATATAAAGAATCCAAAAGTAAGCATATGCATTGAATCACTGACATTAGTTGTTATAATATCACTCACATAAACCGCCAAGGCAACTGCAAAGGGATTTTGAGGAGAAACATTACGAATAGATAAAAGGTAATAACAAACTCTCTATATATATATATATATATATATATATATATATATATATATATAAGTCCAACTTTGTTAACAATTTACTAGAAAGTTCAATTGTAAAACATGAAACCAAGAAAACAAAATCCAGCTCAACCATCAAATCCAAAATTTAACACACAAAAATTAGGGGTGGATTCGGTTCAGTACCGAAACTTTGTATTCAAAACCATTACCGTACCGACTCATATTGGTAATAAAAAAATCATACCGTTACCAGCCAAAGAAATCGGTTACCATTTAGTATTCGCTGCTGATAAAAGGTGCTCGGGTACCAGAGGGGACCTTGTATATTATATTGGGGGACCAAACTTCTTGGCTAGGCGAGTTATGCCGCCCGCTGTCCCCTTCTAAAAACCTCTTTCTATTTTTGAGGATTCACAAGTCGAGTAAAACAAAGAGGTCAGGTTACGCTCAGTGCAAATTTCTTGCTTTGTTCGACTATTCGACTAAATGGGAGTTTTGATTCGGTTCGATTTATGGTTGGTACTGGTTGGTAGAGGTCAGTAATAAGTTTTTTTTCGTTTACTAGCATGAGATCTTTTTGTTTACAATATTTCACGTTAAAATATCAAATATTAAAATTAATTTTTTTGTTATTATATTATTATTTATCTATCTTATTTTACATATTCAAACTTACAAGAAAACATTATGAATGAACTAAAATATCGTATAGATTATACCGTTTCTAAGATACATGATAAAAATTGCATTCAATCTTATATCGAAATAGTATTTTCCTAAGTATTTTATTAAATTATTACATATTAGAAGTTCGATGTTATGTAATAAACATATATGATGAAATATAATAATATACATATGTATTGTTTAAGATATGCGGTAGGTATGGTAATTACCATTACCATACCATATATTTTCATGTGGTTTGACATATTGTACCAATCAAATCGATTACCAATTACTCGGTACCACTTTCGTTGGTAGCGGTGGGTAATGGTTGATAAGTGGTAATATGGTAAAAATGTCCAGCCTGACAAAAATATAAAAATAAAAACTCAAGTAGCAACTTTCTTGAGTTTGTTAAGCTCTTGTCTGACAGCAGTTCCCCTCTTGATCATGGCCAGCATCACCTTAAACCTATCAAAATCAGTCAATTCAGCTCTCCTTTTCTGAACAATGAGCTTCCTTCCCCAGCTACTCTTCTTCCACCTCTTCTTTACATCAGCTTTTTCCATGGCCTCAATGAGCACTTTCTTCTTTGGAGTCCTTGGAATTTCAATCTTAAAATCCGTAAGGGGCAGCCTTTTGAAGTTTATTTGCCCACGTACCATGTCAGGTGCATCACTAAAGCCCTATTTTGATCAACGACGTCGAAAATCACGACAAGCTCACCGTAATCTTTGCTATAATTAACAAGGGCTACTCTACCAATCTCAACGTACCACTGAAAGGGCATTTTTATTCAAGGCTAGTGGTTGAAGGATTTGAGCGGTGGCGGCTACCTTAATAACAATCTATATCGGATAGCCAATTGTAGCAATAAGGAATCTCCTTGCATGTATTCTATAAACTTGGCTACAAATACTTCTAAATGAAAGGGTCTTTCACCCATGACACATCCAGTATTCACAATAGATAGCCCAACGTTGAACTTGGTGCTTCAGTTCAGATCAAACTTCCTCGGCATTGCTGGCAACTTCTTTAATATGACTTGAATAGTCTGCTAGAAATAGCAAACAATCTGTTAGGACTATGTACCTTAGATCATATTAGATGTCATTTCTGAAACATGTTCCCAATCTAAGAACTGCTAACATAAGTTTAGCCTACATGAAGCACTGCATGTCTCCATTGTTCTTCTAAGAGAACCTCGAGCTTCTATTAACAGCTTTTCCACTTTGTTTAGAAGGATACTTTATGCCATTTTCTTGTCGTTGGTGTCAATTGGTCGATTCTTTGTCATTTCTATGATGATTTCTCACACAATGTATCTATATAATGAGAGACTGCATCACTGGATTTGGCTCCACATGGTTTTCCCTAAATATGCGCTATAATTGTCCATGCCCTGTTTTCCATGCACTGCAAGTCACCTACACTATAAATATAGTTAGCATTTATCAAATTATGATTGAAAAAAGAAAAAATTAACAAGGTCATAAAAGCAATAGTGATCATTAATACTAATGAAAAACCTAACCAATATCTTACCCCAAACAAGAAATATTCAAGTTATTACACCAAACCTCAATTAGTGTATCCTAGTTAGTAGTACATACAAACTGCAATCAAAATTCTATATAGATTGCTTTAAAGATAATGCTATGCTTAAAGTATTTCAGTCCCTTTTGGATAGTTTTAAGGAATATTATTTGTTATCAAAAAACAGGTGATCAATTTTTCGATCTTAGTACAGTAACATGAATGAAGATACCTTTTTCTACAATAACTAGATAATTTTAGAAGTCAGGATTCATGCAACAAAAGATTAATTTAGACAATAAATTGTTATTTCAAACTTAAAGATGGTACAAGTAGTAGGAAATACAAAATGAATTAAATAAAAGATATGTTTAGAATGAATTGCACCTTAATGTCTTGCTTAAATAACAAAAAAATTATGTTACTTGCCATAAAAATGTATTTTTTCCCATTTGTTGAAACCTGTTCAATAGATTAACAAAGCAGAGATAAAAATAAAGAAGCAAACTAATTAAAAGTAAATAAATAAGATATTTTTTCCAAATAAAGTAAACAAACTAATTGCTCTCAGTTGGTACTAGGTCACTAAATTAAAACCAGAACTAAAATTCGAAAACCACACAACTATAAAAAAAATATTATTAGATATGCAATTAGGAACAATAATATGATTTCACCCGATTCTTTCACTAGTTAAAAAAGTAGAATAATATCATATGCTTACTTTATTTTGAGAGAATGGAAAAAGGCAGCATCTGACTCCTGAATAAAAAAAATAAAAATAAAAATCACAGTACATAAAAAATAATATCAAGTGAATAAATAAACAGGGATGAATTCCTTGGCATAATACTTAGATGATTTATGCACTAATATACTTGGAAAGCTTAAATCATGCAGGAATCATTGTAACTAATGGTGTGTGCATTGTGAATTCATTGAAAAGAACAATTAAAAATTACCGTTGGAAAGTTACGGTAAAAGGGACAGTCAGAACAACCATTCCTTTAGGAAACTTCTTCATAGTGTCAGTCATAGGGCTGCCTTCCATACCCTCTTGCATATTCAACTGAAATCACTACAACTAATTTTTATTTTGAATTAGCGGCAATTGTTTTGGTTTAATCACAACTACACTTAGTGTAGTACTATGCCTAAAATGTCCTCAAATATTAGGAACAAGATAACAAGTAAAAGTTTCAATACAAAAATTTATAGATGAATTCCAATTCAAATACACACTGGAAGCTATCAAAATAATGTAGGTGCACTGCTTGTTAAAAAAATGGCTTATTGGGTTGTGATCTTGCTTCTTATAAAAATGCTACACATTATATCTTCAGAAATACCTGTAACGAACCTTAGCCATAGCTTGGATACCCAAAAAGGTACTCAGACAATCATGTGATGTGATAATGAATTTCCAACATTAGAAGTGGTCCTAACAATGTGACAACTCCATTGGTGCATGCAATGTCTCACCAACTGCGGTGTAATTGAAGCAGATGACTTGCACAACGATGGAAAAGAAAAGAGTAGTTCCATACTTTTCTTTTTTATCTTTATACATGTTTGTAGTTTTTTTTAATTATGAATAACGTCATTTTATGTTGAATCGTGTTTAATCTCTTTAGCATGTTTTAATTTGGGATCCAAGTTAACTTTTATTATTGATAATTTATAATGTTAATATGATTTGTTATAACATGCATCACATGTCTGTTGATATAGAAGGGGCATGCATTTACATGAATGTTACATTACTTTTTATAAATAACACACAACATTCAGACTATGACCATGTATGTGTGTGTATAATCACGCACATACATAAATATAAAATTCGACTTTATAAATGGAATATATTATATTCTTTTAACCAGATAATTACAAGAAAATCGGACTTAACAAATAAGATCATTTTTATGTTATTATGTATAAATTTTAATTATACTAAATCACATTTGATATTTTACGAGATTATTTTTGAAGGATAAAAGGTTGCATTTATATTTAAATTTTTTTATGAATAGAATTACATTTGATGTGATAGTTTGGCTAAGAATTATATTAAATTTCAAAATATACAAAATACTAATCCAAAATAAATTATGTAAATTTGGTCCTTTTTTTTGAAATAATATAAAAACATATAAAACAATGTAAAACACATCTAAATTTTTTCTTTTGCCAAAGCCGACCAATATTTATAATGAACTGTCACACTTATAATTATAAGAAATAATAATTACAATAAGTACAGGAGATTGACAGATCGTCAATCTACTAATATCGATTTCTAAGATGGACCGTCCACCATAACTATTCTAGTTTAAAGTACAGGGGCTAGGCCTAATCCTACACTACTAATAAATTTCCCCATGCAGGAAGAACAAACTACAATTCATTTCTGACCTGTTTCTATTACAAGCACAACACCAGTGCAATTAACATTATACAAGTTTCATACTGACTGTGACATACGCCAAGAGGTGTAAACAATTGACATAGAGCCAAACTAGACAAGATAACAAAACACCACATGCAAGGAGCAAGCAACACATACCACCCAGGCAAGAAGCAAGCAACATACATGTAACACCCCGTAAAAACATACCTAAATAGACCTATGATATTCTAGTCTAAAAATAAATAATAATAAGTAATAAAAGTTAGTAATAAAATAATAACTTACTAATGGGTTGAAAAATGGGATTTAAAAAATTAGAAATTTGGCCACGAAAATATCATACTTATACTTGTGGCGAGATTGTAATCCGTGTTCATATATAATATGTCGAAAACGGAGTCCGTATAAAGAATTCACATTTAAAAATGTTGTGCGTAAATATATGTACACAAATGTTTGAAAATCAAATTGGAAATATAAATATAGTGAATAGAATTAATGGCTAATTAGAATATTCGATTTTGTGTATATATATACACAGAATAGAGGACAAGAATATTGATTAAATGGAAATGATTTAATAAAATAAGTAACGTTTAATAATAAAATATTTTCAACAATCAACGCAGGCCACTGGCCATTTTGGAGACCAGGAGGTCGACCGCTTCCCTAGAAGGGATATCTACCGCTGGTCGACCGCCCTCCTAGGAAGGATGTCGACCGCTTGGGGCGGCCAGTGCCCAATTTGGCTTAGTTTTGATTGGATTTTTAGTGTTTGTTTATAGGTTAACAACCGGGATTTAATCTAAATAATCCTACGGCTATTATTCATTCATAGTCTCGCACATCTATAAACAACACCCTAAACCTCAAACCAAAATCTAGTCTTCTCCTCCTTCCTTGCCTCCACTCTGCCATTGATTCTAAAGAAAATGTATTTTAGGTTTTCTTCTTTCTCTCTTAAATCTATTTTTCTTTTCTATTCCCTTTTCTTATAGGATTTGAGTATGATCTGAATCTGGAATCATAAATTATATATATATATATAAGAATTCTAACTATTTAATTCTTATATATATATATATGTATATGTATATTTAAGGGATTGGATTTCACATTCATGTTCATTCTTGAAGGTTTTCGGATCTAATAGGAAAAGATCATCAAATTTGTGACATTTCCATACAGCTAAATCACCGTGGGTGGAAATAATACTTGTTTAAGCTAAATTATACATTTTGTAGATTTCATATTGATTTTTATGCCTAAGGAGGTTTGTTTTCACGGTAATATCATATTACAAACCCCAAAATCTACTACTTTATTTATTGCAAAGTTTTCAATCAATAATAATTGAGTTTGTGAGTTATTTGTGTTACGTTTGACGAATAATTTGGTGATTTTACTTTTGTTTAATTGAATTTGCCTCCTTTTAAAAAAAAGTGTTTGTGATGTAAAAAGATTAAGATTTGGTTTGGTTTCATTATTTGGATAGGTTTAGATTCCCATTCGAAATTGGAGGATTTGAACGTATTCAGATTTGAAATAATCAAATGTTATTGTTTTTATGTACAACATAAAAAAGGGTGAATTCGATTCAAGCAGAGGTTTATGTGTGTGTGTGTGTGTATATATATATACATATGCATGTATATGTTGAATATGTAGGTATGTATTTAGCACCTTGTTTCTCTTTCATTATCTAAATTATTCGAACAAGCCTAGGGTACAAGTTTGAATAGTTATGTGTTATTTCCCCATTGGTGCTTGTTATTAATTATACCATGAATTGAGTAGTTTAATATGGGAATTAGGCTTGTACGTCTTTTATGTGAACAAGGCTAACAATTTACACCATTAAAACGTTTCTAAATTCGAACGGAAATTAGCATTTATAGCACGTATTAAATTATATATTTATATAGCGTAATCAATGCAATCAAGCGTAATAATGACGTAGTAAATACGTTAGAATAAGTTAGAAATTTGAAACGTTTCAATATGAATTCTTGTTTATGTGTGTGTGCATAAATGACTTATTTATATATTAAATAATGACAACAGACATTAGGTTAGTCGTCATTTGTGGTAGAAGACTGCCTGGAACCAACCGGCAAATCCATTAACCACAAGTGAGCTCGGCTAATATGAATGGTCTAGGTGCCATGGGCCATTAAACTTGGTACACTATGACACGAGATTATTCTCATTTGTAGTAGAAGTCTGCTCGGAACCGCCGGGCATATCCAGCATCTACAAGTAGTCGGTTCAATGTGAGAGGTCTAGTGTATATATACCTATTATGTGTGTAAATAAGCAGGCTTTTTACCGCCTTGGGAAGGGCTTAAGTGGCTAACTTTCTTCTTATGTAATTTGGGTCTTAAGTGGTTAGGACTAGAATCGTTCCGAAGGTTTATTCCTTGAATTTAGACCAAAGTCACGGAACCCTCCCCTATTAGATTTGAAATGGTCTATGAGTCCTTCTTTAAAAAATGGTTTAGTCATGGCAATAACGGAGTGGGGACATTTACCGGAATATCCACTTCCTTCAGGAGCTTTGTGAGGGCCAAACCCAGGACAAGTTTTGTATATGTGGGACATAACATGCAATTTAACTAACCAACCGTCTTAAGGGAATTCTTAAGCGGCATAGGTCTACTACCATAATATCAGTTAAGTAGTAACACGAGGCGTCCTCCAGAGGGGCCTTAAATGGGTATATGCGGGCCTACCCTAAACCGGTACTAAGCCCGAGGTACTACTACTCATATTACTTGTGAGAATATATATATATATATATATATATATATATCTAATTAAGACGTTGATGTGTTAGGATGGGGTCTTAAGTGGTTAGGGTCCGCCTGAGGATCATAAGAGATCATAAGAACCCACTCTTAATAAATATGATAAAATGGGCCTTAACTGACCAAGAATGTCAACCTCATTGGGTCTTAAGTGATCGCTGATCCATCCGAAATGCATTAATGAAGGTCTTAAGCGACTGATTTGATGTGCACCTCATTAATTAATTTATACCGTTTGTGTGTGCATGCTTGTTTGTTTATGTAGACATACTTTGAAATATATAACCAACCAAATTTAGGGTATTGCCTATAAACACATATTATTTTCAGTCACCATAACTTTATGTTATGACCTCCCTCGTCTTAACATATAAACATGATGATGTGTGGGAATGCTTTGATCAATGATACCTTGGAGATGGAGCCAAACGAAGGAGGATTCATAGCTATTAGGCATCATGGCAATATTATTATGTTAGGATAATTAATGCTGATGTACCTGTTATCGCATGAGATTTATTGCAATTAATATTTATGACGATTTTGAATTAAAGGTATGTAACAACCCGTATTTTCAATAACCTGTAATGATGTAAATCGAGGTAGAATTTAATTCTAAAATCTGAATCAAGGGAAACGGGCTATGCCATTGCGTTCGTCTCGGAAAAATACGCGAAATAGAGTCCGAGTTTTCGAAAATCGGAGTCTGTATGACCCGATTAAGGCCCGACGAAGTTTTCAGAAAAATTCAAAGTAAAAACAGATTTCAAATTCAAGTTTGAATTTGAAAAATTAGGTCAGATTGGGCTAGGCGGGAAAGTTCCCGCCAGAGCACCCAAGTCGACAGCCCTGTCGACTTGGGAGTCGACTTGGTTGGACCCAAGTCGACAGCCCTGTCGACTTGGCTGTCGACTTGGTCCAGCCGGGCTGTTTAGCCTGGTGCACCATTTAGAGATTGTGTTGAGCTTGGGGGGCAGATTCGGTTTTGAGGGCTGAGATTGGAACTAGGGTTTAATCCTAGGGTTGAAACTAGTCCTAATATCTATAAATAAGGCCCTAACCTAACCCTAAATCATCATTATTCATTCATACAACTAAACTATGGCAAAATCAATCCTCTCATGGCCTCCACTCTCTTCATAAATTCCTAAATAAATTTTTATGAGATTTTCCATGCATACAAGTGTTTTCAAGCTTGTATGAGCATCATTAGCTTGCATTCAAGTCAAGTTTCTATATTTGCATCATAAAGCAAGGGTTTTGATCACTTTGGCTTAAGGGTTTTTCTATTAAAGCTTGCATTTTGGGGTTTAATTGATTGCATAAGGGCTTTCTTATATTTGCTATACTCATTTGAGTCCTCATAAGCATTGTAAGCCCTATTCTACTTTCATATTTAAACTCTAAAGTTAATGATGCAAGTTGTGTTTGATCATTATGTTATGATATGCAAGTTTATCATGTTATGCAAGTTTGCCATGTTATGATATGCAAGTTCATCATGTCATGTTATGCAAGTTTACCATGTTATGCTATGCAAGTATGCCATGTTATGATATGCAAGTATGTTATGCAAGTTTGGGATGATCATTTTGTTCATGTTATCAAGTTATGCAAGCTTATCTTGAGTACGTGAACATAAAGCTTCAAGCTTTAGGCTAAAGGTTGCATTTTGGCAACATGTAAGTTATCATATCCCTTATGATAACTTGCATGTGAGGCTAAATGCGAACTTATGGCCATTTCTACATGTCATTTAGCACCATGTATCACCAATATGCCAAGTTTGGTTTTATGCATGCTTTTGAGGCCTAAAAATGTAATATGCAAGTGTATGAACATATGAACATTTCATATGCCACCATGTTAAACTTGTGGCTTCAATACCTTTATGTCATGATTATGCCAAGTTCCCTCTTTCTATCCTTTATGCGCTATTGCGATATGTAAGCGATGGGATTGCGTTTGGGGTTGGGTAAACTTAAAAGACATAAAAACATAAGCTTGGGAATTTACCTATTAAGTTAGGTCTACCCATTGGGAATTTACCTATTAAGTTAGGTCTACCCAATTGCTTGAAAACTTGTAATGTGTTTTGGAAACACGATGGACATGACACTTAGAAAATATAAGTGTGACCAACTCGAGGTTGGGTTGAGTTTGTAGCGTAAACCTACCCGGAACCGACCGGCTTAACTAGTTGCTACAAACAATAGGACCCAATGTGAGAAGTTGGTCATGTTGTACCTTGAACCCGAGGTTAGACCAAATTGTGGTGTAAAGCTACCCGGAACCGACCGGCTTAACTAGTAACCACAACAAGGTCTAATGTGAGAGGTTAAGGCGCATTAAATTAACTAATGCCTCGTGATTAGGGTTAAGTCATGGTCCACTTAATACTTAACCAATTTGGGCTTGGTAGATTAGTCAGGGTTAAGTCGTGAACTCATCGTTACACTTAACCAAGTTAATCCATGATTATCAAGAGGGTTAACCCGTACTTAACCCACTAGAAAAATCCTAGCAATGGGGGCCCACTCAAGCAGTAATCCCAAGTTTGTATCATTAAGGCCCTAGGGACTAGGCTAGGGAGGGGGCACGATTACTGGGCTGGAGGTAAGCGACCAATAAACGACGGTAGGGTGGTACGCCGATGTAGTTCCGGACGGACTATGGTCGTGCACCTAGTCCATATTTGGAGAAGTCAAGCATGGGTACCAGTAGATCGAGACTGTGCACTCATGTTTATGGTGTCCAGGGGTTGGCACCCTAGGGCTTGATACACCCGAAGGGTGGACCCGACACAGTTCGACTACAATTATGTTTGGGCCGTATTGACACCAACACGTGACGAGTTAGGCTTAGGGAGCCGATCGACTAGACCGTTTGGTTGGACCTTGTATTAGGGTCATTTCATGTTATTGGGCCAAAGCTTGGGCCAAGGGATCAATACTTGTTTATTCCAGTGATGTTAGTTTGCTAGTACACCTGTGGTGCAAAACCTTAAACCTGATTATGCGATGACACCTTTATCTACCTTGTTAGTTAATCACCATGCTAGTATGTTGTTATCCTTATGATCATACCTGCTTCTCATGCCAGTTAATTTTATCAGTTTACATTGATTGTAGTAGGGCTTACTCAGTCTTTTTGACTGACCTGTTTTCTTTTGCATCTTTTCTTCCGTTTCCCCCCCAGGTTCTCAGGGAGGGAATATTGGAGCTTAGCTGGATTTCTGATCGCTTGCTTGTGGGATTTTAGCTCATGTACGGTCTTGACATGAAGCTAGCTATGGTTATCACTTATTTTGGGGATAGTACTTATGTATTTCAGTTTTTCAGTAATGTTGTTTTTATCTAGACTTGTGTATTTGGAAAGTTAACATTATGTTGTACCAGACTTGTTTTGAAATGGTTTGAAAATCTTCCGCTGTTTTATCTATGTTATTTACTCTGTTTACATATATACATATGTTCTTGTTCTGTCTTGATATATCATTATGCATGTTTACCTGATTCAAACGCCCCTCCAAAGTCAGAGTGCTTGCAAGAGTCACCCTGGCGGAGGTGGGGTGTTACAAGTTACATCTATTTTAAGTTATTATATTTTATCCCTTATGTTGTGTGAGATTCTAATTTCGTTTTAGTATGCTATGTTATATCTGTTATACCATTTCCTTATAGGAGCCAACGATCCATTTAGAATGCCTCTAAGTTTCGATTTTCCTTTTTTTGGTCGAAATTTAGGCCCATTCCGGGCAGGTTTTAACATTTGGTATAAGAGCTTAGGTTACCCGATTATAGTGAAAATATATGTATGAGAGGCGTACTTGTTATTTTGAAAAAGGATTTTCAAAAGTTTTAATATATATAACTATATCTATATTTTTAAAGTACGCATATCTTTAGGAAATAACATATGTAGGTCTTTTTAGGGAAGAATTGACATTAAATTCTAGAAATAATCTAGAAGCCATATAGTTAGAGATGGAAATTTAATCCGCGGGGATGGATACCCGCGGAGACCCCCGCCTAATCGGGTGGGGATTCCCCGACTTAGCGGGTAATGGGGCGGGGGTGGAGGATGATTTCAATACCCAAAGTGGGTTCGGGGCGAGTACGGAGGTAATACTATTCACCCCATATCCGACCCGATATATATTTCCTGTTAAAGAACATGTACGTTAGGCATATATACATTAAGTAGAAACATAGATTGTTGTGCACTTGTGCTGTGTCTATTCAGTTTAACAAATTGTATCCTTTCACGTGCCGTTGTGCTTATTAAATGCTATTTAATAATAACACATGCACATATCATGCATGTTGTTTGTTGTGCCTGTGTCCATTCATTTTCCTTACTTCTTATCTTTTATATAATAAGAAAAATATATTCATAGCACAAGTTATTGACGTGAATATACATATTTTTACCATTTTTTCTAAGTTGTTAACGTGACAGTGACATTTTCAAGACCATTTCTTTAGCATTTAAGTGTATTGTTATACGCTTGTGTTAATGGTTATTGGTTACCCGACGGGTTCTCCATAACCATTGGGTATTCCCCTACCCGAATCCGTTGGGTATTAAGCGGGGATATGGTGGGTACGGAGGACATAATTGGGTAGTGGGGATGGAGGCGGAGGATGTATTCCCCGCATATTATCCGCCCCATTTCCATCCCTACATATAGTGATATAGCAACTTCCTTGTCAATTTAAAGGTCTATTAACATACAAGAAATGTAAAGATGAGATTGTGAAAAGGAAAGAAACTCCAAAATTTAATAGGTAGTTAATGGAAATCAAGTAGAGATTTAACTATCACTTATGGAAAAGATAAGGGAGAAATGAATAGAAAGAATTTGAAATAAGTGTCCATTGGGATAGTGAAACGACCCGAACTTCCCAGACGGCCTAAACCGAACAAGAATACGGATTGCTTTGAGAACATGACTCAATAGAACACAAAACAAGAGAACATTTCATTGGTATTACAACAATTTACATCAGAGTAAAAGATATCAAAGTACAAATAAATAATATGCAGCGGAAAAATAATATCAGAGATTTAAAATGCATAGCAGCGGAAATAAAATACATTAATATAATGTGCAGTGGGGAAACATCAACTAATACAGCTGAAGGAGATACACGGATACAAAGCATTCCATAGTATTGCTCCAGCCATAATTCAGGATCCTATGAAAAGAATTATTTGTGAAACCAAAACTACTAGCTGCCCGTGCAGAAAATATGGGCACCTAGAGTATAGGTGGAGAAAAGTAAACCCCAGGTCAGTCACCGAACTGGTGTGAGAATTAACACAGTTATTAATTTTCTTTTAAAGTTGGGTAAATCATGGGACCACGTCGTATAACATGGAATGTGTTTCCTCCACATGAATACCAGTTTTAAATCAAAAGAAAACAACACAATGCATTTTAAAAAATGAAGCTATCATAAGACTCATGTCGCATCACACAATGCAACACAAACTAGAGGATAGAGATTTACATTATAATAGCCAAACATGCTTTATACGTTTTAAAACAAATATTTTTGATATTACTATAAGGGCATAGTGCAGGAAACAACTTCGAATATAAATGTATCAATCGTAGGCGGCATAGTACCCCATCCTACTATGTCGCCATATTATACAACTAAAATTGTAAGATCACATATTGAAAATTGGGTCTCTATCAATGAACCAAGGCAAGAGATCTTCCTTTCCGATTTTAGACAATCTAGCGCATGCCTCAGGAACCAGACTCAGGTGATCTCTTAAAGCGGTAGAGTCGGTCAACCATCGTTGATTCGGGTTTCTCCGTAAACAATATTCCCCGGTCCTATCGGACCTAAAACCTGGTTAGTACGTCGACCATCTTGGTCAGTATATCGACCATCAAGGGACTTGTGTGGCGAGATCCGAGGTATCTCGCTTTCCATCATCCAATATTCACATAAGTAAAATGTCTGGGCTCCATACCATGACATCACACATAGCTAGAAGGCAACGTATGTCCACTTCTCTATGATCCTTCATCCCGTTTTTGGTTTATAACGAGGTGTGAAGCTCGCTAATTAACGCCATACACAAAGCTATGCTATATTAAATCCACACTTTAATCACCATCCACAAAGATCTGATTTTCAAAAAAAGCTTTGATCCATGCATCTCAGCATGTCACATTGTCAGTTCATACCATATAACTGTTGTCCACCAATATATTACTTCTAAGCTCGTACATCTCATAGAAGGGTATTAAACTAAGAGAATAAATTTGCCGCCACCAAACAGGTATATATTTAGTAAAGATCAATTGATACAACATAAAATACAATGTCAGACATATGATCCATTTGCAAGTTCGTTCTAGGTCTGAACGAAACCGGAGGCACCTTATTTCTCGCCCCATATGTCCAATACAAAAGAGAGGCCCTCGCATATCCCGTCGATCTCCAAGTATGTCTGGACGACCACCACTTATAACCTTGTCTTGGGTGTACAGCCCAATCGAGACATCAGTGATCATCCTAACGATGTGAAGATCTCCGACCTTCAACCGCCATCTTCATATCTTCGACTTTTAATTGTCGTATCAGTTATTCAGAATGGGTTAAACCCGGTCTTTCCTAATCAAGTGATTTAAAAAACACATCATACGCCTCATTCCAATCCAGAATATTCTTTTATTAAAATATTCTTTACTTTGGGGAAAGGTTCCCAATAATCTTATTAAATATTATCTCATTTAAACTTATTGTTTAATCCATTCCTTGGAAATCATTTCAAAAGATTTTATTATATCTTTCGCAACATAAACCAGATTAAGGGTTATAAAACTAGTCGGGATTAGCAAGCCTTACCGAAATAGTTATCCATTTTATTATCCCAATCCCAACCTATTCATCCCATGGAGCAAACTGGTAGTACTCCATATCTAACACACATTGTGTTATCAATAAATTCAATTACCATTTTACGTTCCAAATCAAATTAAAGATTCAACTATTGTATGTAGTAAAACTAGTGGTACTCCATCTCGAACCCTTCTCGAATTCGGTAAATTTAATTACCCTATTCACATTTCAATATAATTAAAGATTCATCAAAACTCAATTTAGTTTTAATCTTCAAAAATCATTATTTAATGATTATTTAATTTTCGTAAATCCATCCTATCTTTAACTGTGTTAAAGAACAAATGTCATTTAGAACATCGTTCGTGATAAACCCAAAATCAACTTCCACCTAGTTATGGAATCTTCACGGAAGTCAGATCAATCATAATCGATATAAATTTCCGTGTCAGACTAATACTATAAATGGAATAATGACAAAGCCTTTTAAATTCCAAAAATAGTAACGGTCTTCCTTCACAAAGGCTCATTTCGATTATTATTAAATCAAATTCCACTCAATTCCAATTGAGTTTATTAAATTGGAATTTCTTTTTTTGGAATAATCCCATTAAATCTTAATTAAAAGATTTATAAATTCCAGATCACAACTTCACTGCAAATTGGGTTTAAGAACTAATATTATTTAAAACATCATTCACAATGAATCCAAAATCATCTTTCATTTAATTCCAATTATAGTTATTAATTGGAAAATTTCATTAATATTAATTAAAAGATTTATTCTTTCCTCAATTGGGTTTAAGAACATTGTTATTGAAGACACCATTCACGACATACCCAAAATCCAGTTTGATATTAAACACAAGGCTCTGAACAGAAATCATATCGACTTATATTCAATATCAAATTATGAAACCAACAGATATTGTTTTGGGAATAACAATATCTATATCTTCCAAATTCATCAATGATATCCATATAATCATGAAATTCAATATCGAAATATTCGAAGATAATTTCGATTCAAATCCATTTCAATTCATACACTAGAAATTTCTGGTTACATCAAAACCATTTCGATTCCGTTTAGTTCTTTACTCAAGTTGGCAGACAACTTATTCAGATAAAGATATCTTTTATCTTTTTCAAACTCAGAGTTTTTTTATCCAAAATCACTTTGAATCATTTATTATGATTTATCATAATTTATTCATATTTTTAATAATTTTGTTAAGGCCCTTACAGTTGGTTTCCAATATCGGCCACCGAATTGCATACATAACGACCTTTACCAAAACCAATTTATACATACTTTAAAATCTAACCGTTGGATTTTAAATCTCTTATATTCATTTGAAATATCTTTTCGATACAAACCCAACGGTTATGGTTTTAGGAGAATCCGACGGTCGGATTTCCCATTTCATCAATTTGAAGTTACGAGTTGACGTTCGCGAACTACCCCTGCGCGATGCGTTCTATTCAAGCCCGAATTCGATTTATAATTATAATAAAATCGAAAACGGTTTCCAAAATAATTTATAAATATTATAAGTAATTCACAACTTCCATTTAAAATTCTATTTCAATCATTTTCCGTTCAAAATCAAGTATCACAATATTAAATCATTTTAATATTATTTATAATAGATTTAGTCGATTTCCATTCAAAACGTATTTTATAAAATGTTTATAAATTCTATTAAAAACGATTTCAACTTCCACTTCAATTTTAAATCAAAATTGAACATCCCATATTATTATAATATTAAAATAATAATATTTCCAAAGTATTAGATTTTGAAATCAAATTTTCTTGATATTCATTATAAAAATGAATAAAATCGATAGAAAAGTCCGTTCGAGTTAAAACATCATTTATTTATTAACTCGACTTCATATTTCGAAATTACTATTTATTTCAAAATAAAATTGAACAAGCCCTGATTAAATAAAAATTAATTCAAATCAATTTGTTTCAATATTTCCGTGTTCATCCAAAATTGGACATCAAAATCAGACTTTGATTCTTCACCGAGTATTATATTGAAATATTTGTTTATTCCGGATTGAAATGAGATTCAACCAATTACCATATAATTTTAGTTATATGGATTTCATACAACACATGTATTCAACAATAGTTATAAACAACCATTAAACATCCAAATAACATTAAGAGTGCATCTACAACTATATAAGCATTAAACAATTAGATAATGCTTATAACATTCTGTCAATCAGTCGTTTGACATACAACTAAATACAAGGGAGATGTGTGAATTAATTATCACCCCGAGACCCGCGTGTGGTTTTCATCTAATAAATAATCAACTGATAAATTATTTATTTAATCTAATCGATATTACTTAAATGGGTGGACATAAACAAACCGTTGGACTTGTAAATGGATGTTTTAATCCAATTTCGACTACCACAAATAATCTTACATCGTTTTAACATGTTAATTATTTCTAAATCACATTCTAATTATAACACCAATAATCATCCATTCATCCATATGGTTTGCAAACAACTATGATGTGAGCTACTATATATCGTATAACAATTTATGATAATTAAATCCAATATAAATCAACATATACAATCAATATATATTCAATTGTAAAAATAAATAACTGTACAAATTAGTTGAGTGAGAGAATTATCACATTTATCAGTTTGAGAATCGTTATAACGATTGTTTTAATTAAATTAAACACGACATTTAATTTAAGAAAAAAATTGTAATTAGCTCCGTTTTTGTGCAAATTTGTTCCATTGCGTAGATCTTGCCAAGACGATTCCAACGTACCCAGTTTTGTAGAATTATGTTGTCGTATAAAGAAGTTACAATAATTTAAACTTTAGACAATTAAACATATATTAACTAATTTAATTAATAATTTACTAAATTTTTCCGTAATCCTCCTGCTACCCTCCTCTTCATCCAAATGTTGAAATCGAACCCAACTTCCTCACTTAAGGTTCCATCGCGCAACCCCTCCACTTGACCGGAAGTTGATCGAACCCTCCCCCTTCAAAGTCGTACGTCACCGCCACCCATGCCTAGAGTAACAACCCGCTCGCACCTCCATATACCTCGAAAAATGAGCCTAAATGCCTAGCCTTCGAGCCAAAAATTCTCCCACTTCGTTCAATTAAAAATGATCACACCCGTACCAATTTGAAGAGCTTGAGAAGCACTACAATTTATGTGTTGGAAGATTTGAGTGAAAACTTTTGGATTTGGAGGGATTAAGAAATGAATTTCGAACGATGTGGGGGCCTTCCATTTATTTGTGGTGGCGCACATAATAGGATTAGGGTTGGCTGGGGTTTTGGGGTATATATATAATATATTAAATATTATTTAATTCAAATGTTACTTCCCTTGTGAATTTTAACGCTCCGTACTCGTAACGAACCCCAACGACTGACGTTCCCAACCAAATACCCCCATTTCGGACACAATGAGATATGTTTTGTGAGCTAATTCGATTATTTTGATCAGTTTTTATCAAAATTAAAATATAAATTAGCATAACGTTAAATATTGAATTTGAACATACGTTTTAATTTGCCATGACTACATACTGACTCTAAAAATTATAACATTTTAAATCTAGCTATGTTTTACAATTATGGTTCTAACAAAATTATTTTCGTTGAATTAGGAGACCATTTGAAAAATGACCTTTTAACCAGCTTATTAAATTATAACTGAAATTGAACACGCGTTTAAATTTACTATGCTTACATACTAATTTCAATTGACTTGAAATTTTATATCTGACAATAAATTGACGTTCCGGACCCAACGAAATTACTTTCGTCGAAAACAGAGGTCGTTTAGAAAATGGCTATTTTAAGGCCTTTGTAATATTATTATAATATTATTAAATTCCAAAATTATTCAAATTAATAAAAAATAATAATTATTATAATCATATATACATCCAAATAAAATATCAGATAACTGTAAAATAAACATACTTGAGTTTATAACTCAATATTTTAATCTTCTAATCAAACGGTGTTCATTTTACAATAAAATACTTTTATTATATATAATAAATCGTTAATTTATAAACGATTTCATAGTGACTATTTGAAATTTTAATTTGGACATAACTTGCAATTTATAAAATGAAATCTCAATTTCTTACATTCGTTAGAAAGATATTATTAGATGGATTCTAATGTTTGTTGTTTTACTGAAATCTGATTTATATTGAATTTTGTATAGTCAATTAAAATTTAAAACTAAATTTTCAAACTATCACGACGTTACGAGTTCGTTTTAATTAGATTTTTAATTCTCACGTTCAAACTTCATTTTAAAATAACTTATAAGTCGTTAATTATAAAAATAAACCATTTAAAATATTTAATTTCCACTAAAATCAATTAAAAATAAATTTTAAATTGGTTCCAAATCTCAGGGTTGTTACAGATAGCCAGTAATTAGGACAAATTAATGTCCATAGTTTAAGAATATACTAAGGTTTCAGGAAAAACAGAAGGATATCTTTAGTTAAATAGAATAAGCTTCCGGATTTGTAATTATGGGATTAAATACCGAGGAAGTAATTAAGGCCATTTATGTATTGGTATTAATATTCGAATCTGGGTTAAATGTCTGTAAAAATGGACGTCATTCAGTGAATAAAATGGATACAAAAGACCAAGGATATTTAGAAACCCATCAAGGTAAATTTCTGGTGTTTAACCTTTTGTATGTGAACTAGAATTACATAATAATTCCAATTGAAAACGAAAAAATATAAATATTTTTGGAATTACAAATGTTCATTTGTTCTTCAGTTAGATAAATAATAAATATAAGTTTTAGCAAAAACAGAAGATTAAAAGGTTGATTGTAAATGTTTGCAAATAAGAGCTTTAACGGAAAAGAAATTAAAGCAACAAGAAATAAACAATTCAAATAGTTAATTTGTAATTGTCATGGTCTTGATGTAATGAGCTTTTCAAGTTTAGATTTGAAAATATTCTTTTCTTTAAATATCTAGTACAGATTGTGATTGTAAATTGGCGTTTAATCAAAAAATAGAAAGAAGACAAGACATATAAGCTTGGTAAAATAAACGTCATTGACATAATCAATTAAAAGAGAAAAGATAGTAAATTTATTTACTAAAATTGGGTAGAGTTGAAATAACAAAATCCTCGTAAAATGAGAAGCATTTGAGAAAGTAACAGTACTAGGAGTAGTATAAAGGATAAAAGACTACTCGAAAGAAGGTATTCAGTAACTTGGAATTATTTACGACCATTAAGTTAAATTTGAAAGTCCCCTCACTGTGCAAACAAAAGATTAATGAATAGTTATGTTCATTAAGGACTTTCAAAATTCATATATATATATATATATATATATATATATTGTTGGCCTACTCTGTGACTAGGCCACACAAAGTCCAGATATCGTGGTCATCTATATAAAGAAACAAGAATCATAGTTGTACTAAGTACATAGGCCGGGACGGATCTCGAATAGTGCTTCGAATCAGGGGAAACAAATGTTTCCGGTTGTGCAGACATAGGGATCAGGTTGAATGAACTCAACCCGACCCGCACATGCCTACGAAATTGGCACCAACCGCTACGGCTCGAATATGTACCTACCCGATCCGGTCTACCTGATGCAACCACGAGTGAAGACGTATTCTCTAGGCAGATGTTTCTCCTATAATTGCAGATCGAATTCTAGTTGGCCATGCCCACTACAAAGACCACTTCACCACTTCATCTATTTTGACTCCAAGATTACGTGGATGAGTTCCACATACACATCTGACCTGAGTTGAGGAACCCCTTATAAATATACCCATGCATGACATTTCGGGGGACTTTTTGGCGCTCGAACAACTCAGGCACTTATTCTCCATTACTATTCTGGTTTAGCTCGAATTATATCATCAATTTCAAGTATTATCTCATAAACATTGAGAAAAAATTGATTGTATTCGGGAGATTGAGTGATTATAATCATTGTGCTTGTTAATTCTCCTTCGAATTAATGAACTATCCTAACCATAATAAATATCGTGTGTTTGATTGTTTTTCTCTATTTTTAGCTTATATTTCTTCATTATTCTCTACAAAACCTGATCTATTGCACGTTAGTACCATTTTTTGGTCTAACATTTTGGTGCTTTCATTGAGAACATTAAATTCTCACCTTTCTAGATTATTATTCTACTGTTTGGATCGCCAAGTCCAAAGAGATAAACCACGTTTTTGTCAGTTTTAATGTTTTCGTCGGTTTTAGCGAATTTGAATTTCATGGCTCCAAGGAAAGATAAGAATTCGCGAACCTCTCGAAGGAATGAGGCTAATGAAGTGGCTCGAGATGGTGCGCAACTCCTTACTGACATGAAAGATTCTGGGTTGAATGCGACCGGGTCAGGTCCGACCTGACCCGATGATGTCCCCCCGACCCGACCCGGTGGGGATGGCCCGAACCCAACTGATGCCAGTGCGTCAACTCGAGCCGATGTAAGAACTTCAACTCTAGTTACTACCACCAGCAATCAACCTCCTCCATCTACACCTGCTTCGCAAATTGATTTTGCATGCTTGCTCGCCATGATGGAGGAAACCAATGTGGCACTAGAAGCTCAAAGACGTGATAATGCTGCGATCTGTAATGATGTGAACACGATGGATAAACAGATGGATGAACTACACAGACAAAGAACACCATCACCTACTCATCGTCGGGAAGTTGAAGATTCCTCTTCCTTGGAAGAAAATGAAAGTCATCCACATCACATGAGACCTCTCGAAAGGCCTGAGAACCTTGAACAAGTCCAATTTGGCTCACTTGGCTCCAGAGAGGATGCAGCACGCCGTCTAGGTCGTAATGATTCCAGCCTAGCGGATCCTATGTTATTACCAATGCATAGATCCCATGTTCTTCTTAGAGACCAAAACCTTACTCATCCCACTCAGGCACAACTCCTCTTGTGACCGACCGAGACCGCAGGAGGTAGGTAAACTCTACTTAGACGGCAGGTCAGATGACGTTGCCTGAAGCTAGGGTGGTAGGTCCAGGAGAGCTGAAAGTGTTGAACCACGAACATGCTTTGACCAATGCCAAAGTAGAAGCAATGGTACGTAAAATAATGGCTGATAGTAGAAGATATACCAATGAAGTCTAGGGGTATTGATCGCAGCCATATGCCCCTCATCAATGACATATTGGACGTCCAATTTCCAAGGTGATTCAACCTTCCCACCATGAACCGTTATGCCAAAAGAACTTATCTGAGATAGCATTTAATGAGATATTCCTTGTACATGAATGTCATTCCAGCTCCATATGTCGTAAAGTGCAAAGCTTTTTCAATATACCTGGAGGATGTGGCTATGATGTGGTTTACCCGACTTCCGCAGCGATCGATTTCCAACTTTAAAGAGTAAAGCGAGAGATTCCTGAATCAGATTCAGTTGCATGCTCAGAAATCCAAGATCATCATCGAGCTTTCGGTAGTAAAGCGGGCTCCTGGGGAAACCTTAAAGTCATACTTGGATCGTTTCAATTTAGCAGTTACTGAAGTGAGTAATCCCCACGAACAAACTATCTTAATGGCGTTAATAGACAGAGTTGATAAAGATACTGAGTTTGGGAGGAAGTATCTAGTTGGAAAGGCGCCGCTAACCAGAGAATTGTTTTATGAGAAAGCTAATATTTGCTTATGACAAGAAGAGGTGTATGCGAATCAGAAGAGAAGATCCAGTGAAGTCGCAAGAGAAGGTGTCCAGAGCAACGTCTCTATTAAGCAATCTGGTGATAACTCAGGGAAGGTTGAATTCAACGTCGGCAACTAGAATGAGGTGAATGGCTGCCAAGGTAGGAACAACAACAAGAGGAGCTAGAATCGAAGGAATGACCCCAAGAAAAGGCCTCAGTTCCAATCCTTTGAAAGCTACACACCATTGAACAATACCTTGGAAAACATCTACCTGGATACCTGCAATGTGATACAATACAAAAAGCCTCCACCGAGAGACTCAATGGAAAAGGAATGCGAGACTGGAAAGTTTTGCTTATTTCATGAAATATATGGACATTAGACTAATGAATGATGCCACTTGAGAGACGTAGTGGAAAGACTGCTTCACGAAGGAAAGTTGGACAAGTATAAAGTTTCCCCGAGGGATAGGGGGCAAGGAGGTTCAGCTCAAAATTAGGGTCATCCAGCTCCCTGAGCCACTGCCTAGTAAAAAGGAAAGGGAATAGTTATCAACACCATGGTCGGAGGACCGCATAAGGCAGGATTCCATAACAGAATTATGGAGCAATACGTCAAAGAGGCTAAGCATCTAAATGTGGGAGAGTGCAGTACTCCCAGTAAGAGAAGTTGATTTATCAGTGGAACTTGGGGAAGGAGACTGCAGGAGAGTGTGGAAGCTCCCATTTGTTATCCTGGATATTGATTCTCCACATAACACCTTCTTGGGACAACCAGCTCTAGCATAATTCAGAGCTTGAATCGTACCTTGGTGTTTATTATTGAAATTCCTAACCGAATCTGGAATTGGGACAGTTCGCGGAGATTAGGTGATAGGGAGAGCCTGTTACTTAGCTGAATGGAAGGTGCTCTGCCAAGGAGACGATGCAGAGCCCAAGAAAACCTTCTCCCCTGATAATAAGGCTTCGACATAGAAAATAAAGGATACATCACGGCCAGAGTCGCTAGATTACCAGTCCGAGGATATTGATCCCAGAGAGGACGAGGAACCGGGATGTAGAAGGGCGACGCCTAATGAAGCAGCTGTGGATATTTCGATCATTGACGACGACCCTACTAGGGTCTTGAAGATCTGATCTCATTTAGATCCCGTCCGGACGAGGGAACTGGTAGATTTTTCAAAATTCAACTAGGATATATTTGCGTGGACACACATTGACATGTGTGGTATATCGCCATCCATCATGAGTCAGGCGCTAAGCATAAACCCGAAGTATACCCCCATCAAGTAAAAGAGACGTATACTCGGCTCGAAAAGTTTAGCCGCCTTAAAAGAAGTCGAGAAGCTGAAAGACAACGGTTTTATATGAGATGCTACATACCCCGAATGGATATCAAATCCCGTACTTGTTAAGAAGGCTAATGGAAAGTGGCATACACACATCAATTTCTCATACTTGAACAAAGCCTACCCAAAAGACAGCTTCCCATTACCAGGAATTGATCAATTATTGGATTCAACGATAGGACATAAGCTTCTTTCTTTCATGGACGCGTACTCGGGTTACAACCAGATTCCCATGCATGTGCCTGATCAAGAATATACAAGTTTCATCATAGATCTCATATTATATTGCTACGTGGTAATTCCATTTAGACTGAAGAATGCCGGGGAAACGTACCAATATTTAGTAAATTGTATGTTCCACAACCAAATTGGGAAGTCTATGGAAGTTTACGTGGATGATATGCTCGTGAAGCCCAAGCAATCCTCGGATCATGTATCAGATTTAGCAGAGATGTTCATATCCTTCGAAACTATGGAATGAAGCTAAACCCGTTGATTTGCTCTTTTGGCGTTGCATCATGGAAGTTTATTGGCTTCATAGTTAGGTCACGCGGAATCGAAATTAGCCCCCGACCATTGCAGCGATCAAATAGATCAGTGAGCCACGAAGAATTAAAGATGTACAAAGCCTAGAAGGGAAGGTGGAAGCACTTAGTAGGTTTGTCTCCAAGGCCACATACAAATTCATCCCTTTCTTCGAGTTGATAAAGCGAGAAAAGCGCAATTTCGAATGGATTCCGGACTGCATTGAAGCCTTCTAGAACCAGCTAAGTCAGGTAGAGAGGCCCCCGATATTGTCTAAGACAGTGGATCATGAAGACTTATTCATATACTTAGCAGTGTCATCGCACGCAATCCGTCCAGCACTTGTTCGTGTAGAGGATAAAGTTCAAAGGCTAATGTATTATGTGAGCAAGAAATTAACAACGGTAGACGTAACACCCCACACTTTTCTACGCCCAAATTTTGACAAAAATCGAAACTCAAACACATCCAAGCATGGAGCATGTAAATCTGGTACCTACAAATAAATGATCATGAGCATAACCAGAGTATGATAAGATAACTCACAGCAGAAACAGAATAGGATAAACTAGTATTAACTCAAGTAACTACTGTTTTCAAAGTAAGTCCTTTGCCAATACCGAGGATGAGAGAGAACGAGAACCGAGAGCCAAACTTAAACACATGTGAGCACCCAACCCAATCTAGAAAACCTGGGTGGTTGTAATGAGGACGGGGGGAGGGGGTCAGAACAACAAGATTCTGGTGAATAGGAAATGTACAAAAATAGATTATAATACATAGATGTATTTCGTTAGGTTCAACACAAGATATATGCCTACCAAGGTTAGTGATTCGAGCCTAACCTTGTAAATGTTTACGCGCGACCTTTCTACTCTACCTAAGGTTATATTCCAAGATATAATACCGAGATAGAACGTTTACGCATACATTTAGAAAGCCTTTAAACTATACTTTGTTTGATTATTAAAACGAGAAGTGAACCCCTTATCGTCACAGGTTCTTATGGTTAATAGTATTTTTGCCCCATTAACCTACTAAGTTTATCTCTATTTTTGATTATAAATTCTATATTCATTAATATAAATGAGGAATGTTATATCATCTTTACCCTAGGATATTTATTTGATTACCTCTTTAATTGGATTTAGTATTTAAACAACAATCAATATCAATTTATCCCCTTATGACACCCATTTGTTCCCATTTCTATGCTTATTGCCTTTTATGACCATAACGGTCATATTTTCCTAAGGCAACTATTTATCAATACCAAGGTGTCTATTTGTTGTACCCCAATAGACAATTACTATTCTTATTTATTTATTTATTGTTATTTAATTATATATATTTATGCACCAGACCTCTCACATTAAGTTGACTACTTGTGGATGCTGGATTTGCCAGTCAGTTCCGGGCAGATTTCTACCACAAGTTGAACTTATATTCATGCATTAGACCCTTCACATTAAGCAGACTACCTGTGGACGTTAGGGCTGGACATTTTTACCATATTATCACTTACCAGTCATTACCAACCGCTACTAACAAAAGTGGTACCGAACAATTGGTAACCGATTTGATTGGTACGGTACGCCAAACCACATGAAAATCTGTGGTACGGTAATGGTAATTGAGCGTTAACATCGGTAATTACCATACCTACCACATATCTTAAACAATACATATGTATATCCTTATATTTCATCATATATGTTTATTACATAATATCAAACTTCTAATATGTAATGATTTAATAAAATACCTAAAAGAATACTATTACAACACAAGATTGAATGCAATTTTTATCATATATCTTTGAAACAATATAATCTGTATGATATTTTAGTTCATCCATAATGTCTTCTTGCATGTGTTTGGCTATGTAAAATAAGATAGATAAATAATAATGTAATAACAAAAAAAATCAATTTTAATATTTAATATTTTAATGTGAAATACTGTAAACAAAAATATCCTATACTAGTAAACGAAAAAAACAAATTACCGACCTCTACCAACCATTATCAACCATAAACCGAACTCTTGGTAACCGATTTTTTTGGTTGGTAATGATGTGATTTTTCCAATTACCATATAAGTCGGTACGGTAATGGTTTTGAATACAAACAAAAACATTCTTGTGTACCTTATGTTCAAATTTTACCTTTTTTGACAATGAAAGATGGGAGACTTTTGAATCCGCTAATATATTTCCGAAAAGTCAAAAACTCAGTCTTAATTTTGATTTCTTCTGTAAAATACAAAGTTCTGGTACGGAACCTAATCCACCCCTAGTGGGCGGTGGATTTGCCGGTCGGTTCCGAGTAGACTTCTACCACAAGTTGAGCTTAACCTCGTGTCTAAATGCGGTTATAATTCAAATTTCCTAATTGGGGTGTACAACATTAATCCTAATCAATTTAGGAATTGTAAACATACCCCATTATATTCACTTTCCTCCAATCAACATTGGTTGCAATTGTTATTTATTGATTCGCGGTCCTATTTATAGCAATTAATTATATTGATTGCTACAAATGGTCACAACTAATATATTAATTCAATATGGATTACATTTACATATATAATTCCATAATTGAATACCATTCAAACATTCAATACAATGTATATTTTACCGTTTTACGCTGATTTGGACGGATTATACGTATATATTTTATGTTTTTGGCTCGGTCAACGTAGTTGTCTTTTATTTTTATTATTCTTTTAAATTTAATGATTTGGTTTAATCAATAACCAAAAATTCCTTTTTGCATTCAATCTTGCCAAAAGGTTTCAAATCTTACAAAAATATCATTAGCTGCAGACATTCTAAACCATGCCTTATTGGTAAAATAGACATATCTCCAATTCACAAGAAATATATATATATATGGAATAGTTGGTGCAAAATACGCGTAAATATGTATTATTATATTTGCACCACTTTTCCCTTTTTAAATCCTTTTGTCGTATCTCTTGTGAATCCAAAATAACATCTTTTTGTTCAAAAAGAGGAAAACGACATATTTACAATAACTAAGCTAATACATAACAACACTGAATGCAAACATGCTTATTTCTTTTAAAATTTTACAATCACAAAACTTAACATTTTATCCAATATTCACATAATTTATCATTCAACACTGAAAATAGAGATCTGGAACATAACCACATCTAAATGGTGTTCAATGGAACTGATTTCTAGATCTATAGTGCTTTACAACAACTGCAATATATTTTACAACATAACTATAGTAAATATGTGTAAATAAATTCAAGATTCCTACAATTAATATTATGTCTAACCATATTCACAATTTACAAGTTGTAACATGTTTACAATCAGATCTGATGGGTGTCAATCCAATTAAGCAATTTAATGGACAGATCTGATAAAAATAGGCATAGAATTTTAGATCTACTTCAAACGAAGTAAATAAACTATTATAACTGTATCTGTAAATTTCCCACTCACCTTAAAGTATCCAATTCCAAAGTTTGAATATTCTTCTAGGCCTACAATTCCCCAATTCTTATAAATCTACAATTTATCTGAAAAGGGATAATTCAGATCTGTAGATATTTAAGAAAACAGGAAGAGAGGGGAGAATCTGATTTGGAGCGTCAATTCACATTCTTTTCTACTGGATCTGATAATCCTCTTAATCCTATGTGATTTGGATTTGATTTGTTGTATAAGAATATATTTTTAATTAAGAAATTAGGTTTGAGGAAGGAGGAAAATGGCAGAGCTTTGCTGTTGCCCACAGATTTGCATGGAAAAGAATGTAACTTTATATATAGGATACCTAACCCCTTTAACCCTAGCTATCACAGGGCTGATTTGGCTCGAAGCGGTCGACCACTTATACAAGGGTGTCGATGGCCCTTGAGTTGATCTTCCCAGTGAACGTGGGTAATAAAAGGAAATGAATATTATATTTACTACGTTTATTTATTTCCGTCCGTTTTTCGTATTTCATCTGTAATTTTTTCATACGGACTTCGTTTGCGAAACTCCAAACATGAAAGTTGACCAGAATTCCGAGACGAGTGCATCGGTTGAAGTTTCGTGGTCAAATTCCATCGATTACAGAAATTTATTTTTTTGAAATTCTAATTAAATAATTAATCTATTGTCAAAATTTCGGGTTGTTACATTCTTTCCCCCTTAAAAAGGAATTTCATCCCCAAATTCTGAAACCTAGTTATCATATCCTGCACAACCCAATTTGTGTACATCCACTTTGCAACCATGTGTATATGTGCACGGTGTACAAATGCATTTCAACCATAAAAGATGCATGAAGATGATTCTAAAGCAGGCCCTCTATATGTATGTATTGAGATTTTTAAAACACTTTTGAAAACATGATGCAAAACATCCTAAGTATAATGGAAGTTCTATATGAATGCAAATTTTGAAAATTCTTTTTCATCCATTACGCTCTCACAACTATGAATAGAAGTGTGAAGCAACCAATTTTGCATTCAAACCCTACCATCTAAAACGTTATGCAATATAATCGTTTCTTATTTAATTTCTTCTAAACCTGAAAAAAGAAATCAATGCGAAGAATTTTAATATTTCCTTCGCTTACAAATATCACGTTTCCCGTCCTACAGTGGAATTTTCACCTCAGTTACCCAAAATACTCCAAAAATTCCATATGTAGACTGTAAAGCGGGCTTAAAACAAACTCTAAAACATAAACGAGTTAATTAATAACTCTCACGCATCGTTAACAAGGTATGGAAACCGCGTTTCCAAGACTAAAACAGCCTTTTTCATGTTGTCGTTAACGTTTTTATCATATCATCGGCCCTACTTCATCGCTAAACGCACACACAAAGCATCCAAAAATCTTCCTTATGCCGTTCATGTGACCAAATATAAAAAAAATCTTAAAAATAAATTTCCGCTTAAAAACTTCTTGTGTTTATTTTGAAAATTCTTTTTTCAATACCACTTTACTTTCCATATGAGATTCATATGAAAAATCAAAATTTCAGTAACGTGCACTTTGCGCCATTCTAATCATCCATTTTAATGTAAAATAGACATTTAAATATGCATAAATTATTGTATCCAAATTTTGTGTTTTCGCACAAACTGAAATAAAAGAAAGTAAATCAGTTACAAATTAAAAATGATAAAAAGTTTTTTTTCTCAAACAACGTTTTCCAAAAGCTTAAAAAATGTATTTTGCGGAAACTTAACCAACTAAAGTCACACGTTAGCAGAAAAAGAAAGTCAGTCACACCAAAAATGTGAAAACTGAATTGACACGCAAAAAGACCAAAATAAATTTTACTTTTAACTAGGAATGATGATTTATTTATTTATATACCCGTGACGTAGAACCGATCCTTTGTTGAAATTTATCCAACACAGAATTCTGTTCTTTCCAGCTCTAGGATAACTATAAGTTTAGATGAGAAAATTGAGATTTCATTCAAACATGCATGCGTGAGTGACATAAACATTCCAAACATAGAAATCTCATTAACCTAAGTCGTATGATTTAGACAACACTAGCAGTCACAAGCACTAATCACCACAAAGCCAAGAACCCGATGCTGGAAAGGAAAAACAACAAAGACGACAACAACACCGAAATTCTCAAGACAATTGTTATAAACAACGAGATGTCTTGCTCCGTGGATGGAACTCGAACCAATTTTTATGATTTTAAATTAACCATATCATGGTAGAAAAATGCTAAATCACGTGTTACAAACACTGCTGGTGTTGTTGGAAGTTCCCACATCACCATCTCTTCTAAGAGAGAACTTATGATGAGAAAAGAAACTTACTACAAAACTGCTTCTCATGGAGATCCACCCAATATTGTCTGAAGACAAAATGGATAGATGAAATTATCAAATTAACTCTATGAGACAAGACACAAGAACAACAAGCCAAATCGAATATGACGTGACACTAAATGATGGTTACACCATTGATCAAGCAAAATATTAATTTCCGCATCATGAAATAAATCTAGTGTAACACCCCGCCTCCGCTAGGGTCACTCGCAAAGGAATGCACTAGCTTTAGAGGGGCATTATTGGTAAACATGCACAGAAATATCACAAGACAGAACATATAAAATAGAGGAAGTAAAATCAAACTTTCATAACATGAATAAATAAGGTCTAAAGCCTTTTACATCAGAGTACATCAAAACCTGTCTTGCAATAGTAAAGAAGCATAAAGACATTTTCATAAATTATTCCCCAAGTAAAAACAGTAAAGTAGCCATTAGCCAAGAAAAGTCCAAGCCATCCATGATGACCTTCAAGCAGAAGAAGTCCGAACTAAACAACAGTATTTCCTCCCTGTAACCTGGGGGGGAAACGGAAGAAAAGAGGCGAAACAAAACGGGTCAGTCAAAAAGACTGAGTAAGCCCTATCTACTATTAGCATAAAAACTAGTAAAGTTAACTGACATGAGAAACTGAGATGAACATAAGCATGATAACAAGATAGATAAGCTAAATCAAAATAACAGGATGAACTACTGAACTCAGATAAACTAAGGTGTCATGATAAATTACGATGTCAAGATAAAACAAGGTATCACATCGTCAGGTTTCTATCAAGTATAATATCCCCAAGATATCTGTCACGTATAACGCCCCGTGATATCTATCCTGTATTTTAGCTCTGCACCTACCGTACTAGTATCCCCACCGTGTCATGTGTTAACCAAGAATGACCCTCACTCAAAAGTCGGGTAATGGTCCATGTCAACCTAATATATCGCATATATAGGTTACTCAACTTGTATGTTTTATTCCATGTAAATGTTCAGTCCCTTGCCGTAGACCATACGGGCTTTCCCATGAGATTCTATATTACTTTAACATAGTTCCATGATCCTTAAGATCGGTTTGGACGGTTACCCTAAACCTAGCTAGGGTCTTCCAACATGAATTATTGTTTGTACAACTAGGACTTATGCTACCTAGGGCTGCTAGGGATTATGCTTACCTATTGCACGTTTTCGTATCTCGGTTTGGGTTCAACCACCTAGGGCCACTAGGGATTACGCTAACCGCCAACCGCGCCCTTTTTCCCACGCATTCATCGTGAATCACTTTTCCATGACTGTATGCACATGTATCACATTGTGCCATCCGAGTCCTTTCACAGGGCAAATCAAGAAATACAGGACTCGTTCGGGAGCTTTCGATTTATCTGCCGATGCAGATGCTAAGGTCTGTTTTTCTTATACGTGGCTATGGTCCCACGAGACCACTCCCTCAACTAGTGAAAGACAAGACAGGATAAATCCTGTATGAGAACACAACACTGGCCAACCCACATCCAAGCCTTACCGCAACCATAATTAGATAGCAATTATGGTCTTTTGGGTGTTCTCTGCCTTTCCGGACGTACACGCTTGACCAAAGATGGTAGGTAGCCTGATGAAATGCTATCTAGGGTACGACCGTGTATCGTCGACTATCCCCTATCCATCCCCGTCTTTAGGTCGCTCGTATAGCAACCAAGGCATACTCTTGGTTCTTCTAACGCAGACCTTAACCTCTCATGAGCCTAGTATAATCACCTGGCAGCTCATAGAGGGATACCAAGAATATCCTCACGTTCCCCGAAGTCGCTGCTTCGTTACCCAGTTCGCTGGAGCCTTTATCTAAATCAGATACTTGCTCCTACTCGTATACTTAAACGATGACCTACCGTATCAGGTTACTCATCTATCTATGAACTGGTCTAAATTTCCTTGACTAAGAATCATTACTTAGTTATTCTTCAACTAAGGTTTACCACTTAGCATTGTTCCCGTTATCCTTGTTAACTACGGTTATCCACCTAATCCTCAGAACTAGGGTTTACATAATGGATTAAGTGTCACTTAAGTTCATGACTTAAACCATCTACAAATCCTGTCAAAATTGGCTAAGTATCCAAGTTCAAGGCTTAACCCTACAAACCATGCTCAAGTTGGTTAAGTATATTAAGCAATTCACGACTTAACCTCGTCCAATTATCATTCTAGATTGGTTAAGTATATATTAACTTGACCTTATCAATTTACTTAGTCAAATCGGTCAAGTGTATTCAAGCGATTCGTGACTTAGCCTTATCATGTTTTCACGTTATATTGGTTAAGTATTGGTTAACTTAACCACAATAAATTAACGAGTTAGATTGGATAAGTATAGGTCACTTAACCACATCAATTCATCATGTTTAGATTAGTTAAGTGTTTAACTTAACCCCATTAAACTACCAAGTGGGATTAATTAAGTCTAGGCTAACTTAACCTCATCCGATTTCCATGTTTAGACTAGTTGAGTCTAATCTTAACCCCATTCGTTAACCGTATTTTTCGGTTAAGCGTCATTAAGAAAACTTACTTAACCTTACCAGGTTATCGCGTTGGATTGATTAAGTGTTGGTTAACTTAACCCCATCCACTAGTCATATAAAAATGGTTAAGTGTCATTAGGCAAATCAAGTTACTTAACCTACCCAACCTTGTCATGTTTTGTTAAGTATCATTAGCCTAATCAAATTACTTAACCCAATTGTCCATGTCATATTTGGTTAAGAGTCATTAATCAAATTAACTTAACCCTATCATGTGGCATTAATTACTTAATGCACCTTCACCTCTCACATTAGACTTTGTTGTGGTTACTAGTTAAGCCGGTCGGTTCCGGGTAGCTTTACACCACAACTTGGTCTAACCTCGGGTTCAAGCACAACATGACCAACTTCTCATATTGGGTCCTATTGTTTGCAACTACTAGTTAGGCCGGTCGGTTCCGGGTAGTTTTACGTTGCAAACTCAACCCAACCTCGAGTTGGCCACACTTATATTATCTAAGTGTCATGTCCATCATGTTTCCCAAAACATGTTACAAGTTTTCAAGCATTTGGGTAGACCTAACTTAATAGGTAAATTCCCAAAGGGTAGACCTAACTTAATAGGTAAATTCCCAAGCTTATGTTTTTATGCATACTTACATGTCAACTTCCATGTTATATTTCAAGTCATGTTTTCAAGTTGTATTTTCATGTCATTAGAAATTACCCATAACATAACCCAACGCTTTTAAACTCGCATATACGTTCGCGACAACGTAATGGATTAAAAGAAGAGACTTGGCAAAGGCATGACAAAAATGGATATTAAGCCACAAGTTAATCATGGTGGCAAATGAGGCACAAATGTGTTCATTAACTTGCATGTTACATTCTTAAGCCTCAAAACATGGATAAACCCAAACTTGGCACATAAGCGAATCATGGTGACAAAAGATATGGAATGATGACTAGTAACTCGCATATATCATCATATAAGGGTTATGACTTCATATGCAAGTTGACATAAAGGTTATGAGGGTTCTCATGTTGCCTAATGCAACATTTCAACATAAAGGTTGTAGCTTTTAGCTCACAAGATCAAGATAATGACTTCATAAACTTGCATGACATGATAGCATGTATCATACTCAATGATCAAACCCAAACTTGTAACATGAACATTTAACTTCATAGTTAATATCTAAGAGTAGGGAAAGGGCTTACATTGCTATGAAGGCACAAAAGATATGACAAAGCCCTTATGCAATCTAATAGACCCAAAATGCAAGCTCTAACATAAAAACCCTTGAGCCAAAATGATCAAAACCCTTGCTTTATGATGCAAAGATAGAAACTTGACTTGAATGCAAGCTAATGACACTCATACAAGCTTGAAAACACTTGTATGCATGGAAAATCTCTCATAGAAACCATTTAGAAATTTTATGAAGAGAGTGGAGGCCATGAGAGGTAAAATTTTGCCATAGTTTAGTTGTATGAATGAATAATGAGGATTTAGGATAGGTTAGGGTCTTATTTATAGATTAGGCAAGTGTTTTAGGCCATAGGATTAAACCTAGATTCAATCCAAGCCATCAAAGCATGTCTTGGGGAAGAAGTCAAGTGTAGGAACCATCTATGGCCTTTAGATTAAAGATGAACCATGAGAACCATCCAAATGCAAAATCTGCATTTGAGCGAATCGGCCCACGGGTTGACAGCCAAACACCCTGGATTAACCCCTAGTCGACCCAGCGGGCTCGGGTCGACCTCAAAAATCGGCCGGTTCGGTTATTCCCCTCTCCCAATTCGTTGTTTTGAACATTTTTGCATATTTATTTATTTAATTTTTAATTATATATATATATCAATATATATATATTTCTCTGCGCAACCCATTTCACTTAATTAAGTATACTTTAATTTGGGAATTTTTCGTGAAACTTCGCGAGGCCATATCTTGGTCATACGGACTCCGATTTTCGAAAACTCGGACTCTATTTCACGTATTTTTCCGAGACGAACGCAATGGCATAGCCCGTTTCCCTTGATTCAGATTTTACAGTTTAATTCTGCCTCCATTTATGTTATAACAGGTTATTGAAAATACGGGTTGTTACATCTAGACTTAACTCCCGATTTATAAAACGATGGGCTAAATGGGTCACACGTCATCATGGGAAGTTTCGACATAGATTCCCGAAACCAGAAACCAATAACAAGGAAAAGGGATTTGCTACAAAATCTCCAAAGCTGGTCAAACAAAAGACCTTTCAAGTCCGCGTATAACACAGATTCCTCTAAAATCCCTTCGAGATTCTCCTCAGAAAAACCATCTAAAGTTAGCTTAGTCTTTATCTTCGAAATGATGATCGCCCTTATAAAAATCTATCTAACAAGATATAACAAGGGCGGATGCAGCACAAACAATAACCTATTCCAAGATATGGAAGCAACTAGCTGGTGCAAGTCCAACTGCCTCGGCAATTTTCTTAGCCCTAAAACGTTTTGCTCATTCCAATCCAACCGAATGATCCTTGCCTAAGGATGACACTTAAATGGTATGCGTAGGATCGGGTAGTGCAATTATGTATTATGGACTAAGAAATGATCGGAGAGAAGAAATTTGATCTTGGAGTACTAGTGAGGCAATATCTAATGCGAAAACTAGCACATAAAATGAGGAGATGAGGTGACGACAAAGAAAGAGAAGAAGGATAGGAATATGGTTCGACTAGATGAGGAAGAAAGAATAAAAGATAGAAATTAAGGAGGTGACTAGGACGCAACTTTTACAGTTGAGTCCTAGGTCCAAATTATACCAAAAATCATTAACTAATTGACCGTCTTAGTATAACACTAAACGATCAACTATAAGATGGGTTTGGATAAAGGTTGAACCTTGGCCTTATTAGGCCGAATTAAAATATTATTCATCCCACATCATCTTTTAAGATTTGACATGATCCGAGAAATAATTATCCTCACCACCGCGGTATTTAAAGACCGTAGTTAAACTCTGAGCCAACTCCAAGGATTTATAGTTCAACAACGATGCTGCGACTACAAAACAAATTAATGAACTCCAAAAACTATTCAGCTAGAAATCCGTAATATAAATTAAAATGGATTTTCCCCTTACCAAGCGGACAACACACATACGATTCAAAATCAAATACCCTAAAAATCTAAAAGAAGGATTTTCCTTAGCCTTTTCGAAGAAAAAAATTAAAACTTCTCAAAAATGGAATCTATTATAAACTACCTGTTTCGTAATTATAAATCCATTTTATTATTATTATTATTATTATTATTATTATTTATATTCCAGTTTATATTTCAAACAAAATAACCTTCTCCTGTTCAAAAATGTTGGAGCTTCAAAATCTTAATGATTAATTGTGATAATTTCAATAAACCATCCAATATATATAGGAAGAGGGATACTAAAAATCACAAGGAATGGGTATTTATTATATTCGAGTTTAGCGGCAAATTCTTTGTCATTTTTAACTCCATCTCTCCTACCAATCAAATTATATTTATTAAAATTACACTAAGCCACAAAATTTTGAAACACGATAGACTAAAAATCTAAAAACAATATCTTTATAAAACTAGGCATCTATAAAATCATTTTTCGAAACCGTATTTCAAAACTTTCAAAGCCCATTTTTATTTTCTCCAAACAGTTTTAAAAGTAAAATTTCCTCCAATACAAGGCCAAGAACTCAATTGAATATTTCAATAAAGGTAGATTTAGAAATTCAACGAAGTAACAAACGGATATATCTTGTGTAACGACCTAGCATTTTGACCGTCCAAAATCGGTATTTAAACCAACTTGAAACGTTCAAAACAACATATTGTTATTAGCTTATCGGGTTTAAACAGAATTAACACAGAATTACAGAGTACAATAATTGCAGCGCAATAAATTTTCTATAGAAATATCAGGGTGTATACAATAATATTCCTACAATGGAAGAATAATGTAAATTTTATACATCAATGACTTTAAATGAATTTGCTCTTTTTCGAGCTTAGCGCGTGTGCATATCCACGTCTTCACGTCCTCCTCAGTTTGGGAGCTGATATCTTTAAAGCTGGAACACTTAGGGCCTGACCCGAGTGTCCCATGCAAAAAGGCAAAACACTCGAGTCAGGATTAAACTTATTTCAAGTAATTCACTTCTAGAAAACACATAAATATAATTATTTTAATCCCGACAAGTTATTTGAGTGATTCATGTATAAGGACCCATGAACTGCCAAAACTCACAAGGTAACGCAACAAGTGGGTACGGTTTATGCACCCCTCACAAGTGTATAACAACTGGATAGCATATTAATTCAGGGTGCAACATACTAGGAAAACTAAGTAAAGTGCATACATCAACAGATGACACAGCAGCCTTTAATAACGAAGTAAACAAGGCATGAGAACTCAGCCAATTATGTATAAAGCTGCATACATAAATATTTATGTACGCATGGTTCCCAAACCGTTTAACAAAGGATGGAAAGTTTAAAAGGGAAAAACATCAAGATTAGTACCTAACAAGATGAACATACATGCACGCTGCGCAACTTCAGGGATGGAAAATTTTAAGGGAAGGAAAATGGTCATAAGAACATATGCATTCTGGTTCCCGGCATGACAAGCACTGCACAACCTATATATAGGTGCTAAAAGTTGGACAAAGCAAGCCTCACAATTTACATTAAGGTAAGGGAATTCAAGAAATCAAAAGATAGGCTTTACAGCTCAGGTGACAACAATTTAAATGGTGTCAGAAATCATAAAATACATGCAGTAATCAATGCAGCAGGCATGACTTTGAATTTACATACCTATGTCCCATACTTAACTAAGGCTCAGATAAAATTTAGATTATAACTAAGATTGGTTGCAAGATAAAAGTGAGTCACCAATATCAGGTAAATACTCAAATTTTTCGAGCACAGAGTCCATGATTTTCAAAAATAAAATGAAAGCGGCTATAACTGTGCATACTCAGCTAAACTATGCTACATTCATCCTTTTACATTTTAATAGTGATAAGTATTGGCCTCATGTATACAATTAATTCATGAATACGTACTCAACACCGCACATGCTATATGCAGATAACAATACTAAGACGTATGTGGTTGAAAGTGTTAACTTTTGACAAATAAAAGGTGCGGCAATAGCTAAATAACAGAACGCTCATAAAATAAGTGAGGTTCCCATTTCATGACAGAGAACAGAGAAAAAATTGCCCAACCAATAAGTGAAAATTTCCAATCATTTATGTCAACCCATAATGGTGCAAAACGTTTGTTCAAGACCTCAAAGAAAAATCTGAAATCAAAACTAGGCAACCAACAAAGGATAGAAGTAGGACAAGCCACACTAATTATACTCAGATTTAACTGAAGTCGAAGTCTTGAAATATATTTAATTGTAAGCTATACTTACCTTTATCACGGTAGCGGACAACGGAGGAAGCACCGGAGCTGCTGTCTAAGCTAGCAGGAGCAACGGATTTGGCACGAGCCACAAAACTGCAATGTTGGTGTAGCACTCGCTTGGCTCGATGGCGTTGACATTAGGTAGCAGCAATGACTGCTGATGGCCGGAGCTGAGGAGGACGCGACGAGGAGGGAGAAGGATCCCCAGGTGGTGTTGCACGCAATGACGGCATCTTGCAGCGCTTCATGGTAGTGAAGGACGGGTGACTGGGTGCTCGGGTTAGTTACGGCCTCTACCAGAAGAGAGGGAGGTGAGGATCACTGGAAGGGAAGAGCGAGGGTCGTTGCTCGAAAGTGGAGGAACGGACGTCAGCAAGGAAGGCGGAGGTGACTGGTGGCGGAAAAGGCCGCCGTCGGTCATGAACCGTTACCTACCCCATAGTTGTCAGCATTTTTTCCACTGACATAGCCTTGAGAGTTGCTGCCAATTACGACAGTTCTCCACCCTTTCCATAGAGTCATCTGCGCCGTTCAAAACATGAGCCAGACTACCACCGTCCTCTGTTTACTGCACTGCTTCTTCTTTCGATGCAAGGTAAGTTTTGCTTACGATTAGATTTGTTTCAGGTACGTCTACTTCGCGATTCGCTAGATATAATTTGTGTGAATTGTTTGCCACTGCATTTCGTTTTGTTCTTATGTTTGTGATTGCTGCTTTTGGTGTTATTCCTTTTGCTGTCTTCCTTGTGAAATTTCGTTTCCTATATTGGAATTTCATTACCAGACTTGTTTCATTGTTCTGTTAGTTTTGGCACAAGACAATAAAACTTGCATGTTCCGTTTTGGTGACCCTTTTCGATTTTAGCTGGAGTGGAGGAGAAGTTGTCACTGTTGGTAGGGAAGAGCGATTCGATGTTCAGAGTGGTGGAGCGTGGTCCCCTAGTGATCGTCATAAGGCGATGCGCGATGGTTACTGTTGTCGGCCATATGGGGTACGGGGTTCTAATTTGGGAAAGAAGGGAAGCGAGTCGAGAAAAGGGAGAAGTGTTTGAGCCCAATTTCTATTTCCATCCTGATTTTGCAATTAGAGAGAGGAATGACTTCCCCTTTTATTTAGCAGTGAACGAAGAGAATAGTCGACAAGGATTGAGAAGGAAGAAGTTATTTCATTTTATACTATCGAGGCGAAAAGTAGGTAGCAGAAGAAGATAAACGTGTGGGGTTAATACCATGTTGGATTCTCTGCTCATAGAGATTTCAAAATCTGGATACACTATTTCGAAATATTTGTTACTATCAGAGGAAGTTTATGAAATCCCTATATACTGCTTAAAATCTTTGTATTATTGACAGTGTAAGATTTTTGAACTGTTGTCATATTTTTAGGAAGGAGCAAAATTTCAGATTCAAATTGTAACGTTGAGGAATATTTCTAGGGTAAAAGGATACTTGTAAATTTTGTTCAACATACGTAACTATTTTATATGGTTTATAATTAGCCTTTCACTCAACTTGTTTATTCCAACTTATGTTATTTTAAACCTTACTATTTTACTTAAAGTATTAAGCGTAATCATTTAGAAAAGTATGTATTGTGATCCGAGCAGTTTGGTCCAAATAAATTGTACATGAAGACTCGGTCTGATTCCAAGAAAGGTGATACTTTGATTCAATTGAGAATTTGGGTTTGGATTTTTAAAGTGAATATCGAATCGATTTAAAAAAAAATTGGGATAGATATAAAAATTTCAAGATAATCAAGATAAAAGTTTTGAAACTTATATATGAACATATAAGGAAGCAATTATTTCAAAACTTTTGAAAATTGGTATGAAATTGAATCATATATAGGAAAGTATATAAGAACGATATGTGGGAACATGATTTGGAAATCTTATGGACATTCGATAAGGAAGTCTCGAAACTTACGGAAAAATTTACATAAGAATACCTGTCAAAACTTTAAGAATGAGTCAAATAGAAATTAATTGATAAATAATCACTTATAATGAAGAAAATACATACATACATACATACATATATATATATACAGTTTACTCAAGAGAGAAATTAACGAAAATATCGAGTATCCCATTATTGAATTGCTAACACTTGTATCCTTGTATGCATTTGATTTTCCCATCTTGACTTTCTTTGCTCTGTTAAGCATTTGAACCAAACTATTTGGTCTCGAACACCTTTATATCATGCATTTAGGCGAGTATTTTGAATGTGAACCGTTTGTTCTTGAGTAGTATCTTCAAACTGTTATCTTGTGAACTTGACCAAGCATTCTGATTCGAACCGATATACCCTTTTGATGCTCATTTGATATCGAACTTCTGTTTTGAGCACATGGAATTTGACATGGTCCTTGTATGTATACCCAGTAACACCCCACGTCCATTAATGTCACTCACAAATGGAATGCATTAACTTCTATGGAGGTTATAAGTGAATATAGAACAAAAAAATTACAGCAAGACAGATAATAA
Organism: Allium sativum; assembly: GCA_030737875.1. Classification (NCBI taxonomy): domain Eukaryota; kingdom Viridiplantae; phylum Streptophyta; class Magnoliopsida; order Asparagales; family Amaryllidaceae; genus Allium; species Allium sativum. The sequence continues at coordinate 861,856,616 of CM060926.1, forward strand.
ATAGTACTTGGAAATCTAAAACTTCATTTTATTGCAACGGAAATTAAACATGTTTGTTACATCATAAAACCATAGATCATAACCAAGTACAATATCCATCTTCATAAAAACAAAATACATAATCCCATTACATAAATAGCCATTGAAAAGATAACAAGCTGGACTTTACTTCAACGGTCCAAGCTTTCCAAAGAGAGATGAAGCAGTTCAATCAAACTCCACTAGAGCTGGGCCCAACCTGAGGACCTGGAGGGGGAAGAAGGATAGAAATAGAGGGGGTCAGACATAAAGTCTGGCGAGTATGATAATTCTAACAATACTATTATCAAAATAACTAGACTAAGGCATAAGCTGGAAGACAAGTAAATGTCTATGAACTCTTAGGAAGATAAAGATAGCATTTAAGATAACGTTAAAGATAACGGTAAAGGCACACCTAATTACTAACGAATGATTACTACACTGCGCCGCACATTACTACACTGCACCACACCAGTCACCCTATTGTTTGATCGCACATGCTTCACACAGAAACTTTATAAATAGCCTTACGTACCCCTAGCTGACTACATAGGTGTCGTCTGCCCCTATCTCCACTAGGTGTACCCCACTACCCACTTTCGATCGGCTCCCTACTCGTAGATACCCGTGCTGGCCCCACAGTGGGGTGTATCACTCCCCTAAAGTGGCAACCCGATACAACTTGAGAATGCACGGCTTATACCTACACGATGCAACAACGTCTTACCTACCAGCCCGGGTCCACACACGCATACGAAACCCGTTGGACTTGCGTTGCCACCACTCCCCGTTTTGGCCTCTTACAGTCGAACCCAGCATGCGTGTCCCGTCCTCGACTTGGGTCGAGCCCACAAAGATACGTTTGGGATACTGGTCGAAATGGGCCCCCACAAGCTACCCACCTAAGCTTGTCACTAGTATATCCCACTTAACCCTCTTAGTCATGTTCATTTACATGTGTGTTTGGTTAAGTCTTACTAATCGTATTTCACATGCCACTAAGGGCACCCCCTAGATTCCTCATGCCACCCAAGGCACCTACTTAACCCTCATGTCCCACCTTACAAGTTTATCTGGTTAAGTATTTCTTAATTCATTCAGGCCATAACCTCATAAAGACCTCTCACATTAGACTGGCATTTATGGCAGCGGGATTTGCCGGGCGGGTCCGGGCAGTCTTACACCATAAAAGAGTCTGTGTCTTTACAACCATTATGCTTTAGTTTAGGCCTAGGACCTCTCACATTGGGCTGACATTTGTGACCACTGGATTTGCCGGGCGGGTCCGGGCAGGTTTACGTCACAAACGAGTCCAACCTCGTGTCCTAAGCATTGATTAACACTTAAAATCTTTTACCCCAATTTTAATAATTCCCTATTCAAATTATTAATTAAGTCAACTTTTAATGATGTCCATAAATGACTCAATTATGGCCATCCACTTATGGCATGCAAAATCATATCAATTGCACCCAAACTTTTTAATATTAAATCCTTAATATTACCCCTACCCCACGTTTATACGTTCGCTTATTCAACGCATAATATAGGCTAGACTTGTATAGTCTAACACCTAGCACAAAGATAAATTATCACAACATATAGACAATTAAAATAAATCTAATCATAACAGGGGTGAAACTTGCATAAACTACACATGTTAAGGATCAAAAGGTGTCAACTAGTTAAATGTCTCAATTTACATGATATGATCATAGCCCAAATCTATACATAAACTTGCATATGGGGTTTTTAGGCAACATAATGATGGTGTGAACTAGCATAGGATATCACATATGTCATAGCATAATTCTAGATGTCATAATAGATGTCTTGGCATATGTTCATAACTTTTCTAATCAATCTAACTTGCATATGTGACTTGTCATATAGATCAACATAACCCAAACATGATGATTTAATTAATATGAACTAACTAGTATAGATGGTAACATCATGGCCTTTTTAACATGTATGATTCATCACAACTTAGCATAGAAACTTTCAACACACATAACATCATCATAGCATGATTTACAACATATAAGATATCATCATCACATAACATTGGATTTACAATATACATGATAGCAAAAGGGGTTTACAACAACATATATGATAATTCACATCATCTACTCATAATCCATTCATAACTCAACCTAATTAAAATGATAATAATCTTGTTAAGATCATCATACTCACAATTTAGAGAAGAAAAGAGAGAGTTTTGCTTTGCTTTGGGGTTGAGAGAATTAGAATTGAATTAGCTTTTCTTCCTTCTTAGTTGGCGGCGGCTCCATTGATTTCCATGGCGACGGTAACTATTCTATTTTAATTAGGTTTAGGGTTAGCATTAGGATGTATTTATAGGTGTAGGAAGTTATTTAGGACCATTAGATTAACCCTGAACCATGAGAACCAATCAAATGCAAAATTTGCATTTGAGCGAATCGGCCCACGGGTTGACAGCCAAACACCCTGGATTAACCCCTAGTCGACCCAGTGAGGCTCGGGTCGACCTCAAAAATGGGCCGGTTCGGTTATTCCCCCTCCCAATTTGCTGTTTTGAACTTTTTCGCATATTTATTTATTTAATTTTTAATTTATATATATATATATATATATATATATATATATCAATATATATATATTTCTCTGCGCAACCCATTTCACTTAATTCTTTTCTAAAAATTAAGTATACTTTAATTCGTGAATTTTAATGTTATAAAATTACGGGGTGTTACATTCTCCCCTCCTTAAAGGATTTCGTCCCCGAAATCTCCAAGTCAAGAAGAATGTATATCCTACCATCTAATTGTCCATCTACTTAACCATCAAACACCAGCATCCATTGTCCTTAAAAGACTTCTAATGCTTTAATGTTTATATGCACAGTGTGTGTATATGTCCATATCTAATGCAAAATTAGACGGTCTACTGATTCAGTTGACCTCCTTAGTGTAATTCATGATAGTGCCATGCGTCCAATATGTATGCAAAAGATTCCTAATGATACATATTAATTCTATATGCGTGCACAACCATCCACCCGAGTGCAGCAACTATATGATAATACAACCATTATACATCCATTTTACTAAATACATCCATATATATGCAATATGCAATATGAAGTGACTGAGCCAATCTGGTGCCTAATAGTGTGTGTGTGTATATGCATCCACGAGCAACCACTAGCAAACACTTGCATCCACTTTGCATCCACCATACATAACATGTCTCAAACACATGTTTCAACCATAGGATTATCCTAACTAAAGGTCAAAGATACTAGCGAGAGGATATACTAAAGATAAGATAAGTACAAGCTAAGCGATAAAGGAGAAATTAAAAGACATACCCTCAAAAAGAAAAGGGTATCGTGAACGCATCTTCTCTTCTGTCTCCCAAGTAGCGTTGCTCTCATCATCTCCCCATTGCACTTTGACTAGTCTGACCTCTCGATTCCCCAACCTCTTGATCTTCGACCCAAGAATGCGCGTAGGAGCTCGTCGAATTGTCGCATCACGCTTTATCTCCACCTCTCTAAGAAAGCTCGGCTCTACCACTTCCGCGGTCTCGTGCAAGCACTTCCTCAAATGTGACACATGGAATACGTCGTGTCCACCACTAAGTCTCTCGGGCAACTCCACTCTATACGTCATCTGTCCAATTTTCTCCTTAATAGGAAACGGCCCTACAAACCTTGGTGCTAATTTCCCAACAGACCCAAAGCAAAAAACGTTCCGTAATGGAGACACTTTGACAAAGACCATGTCCCCAAGTTCAAACTCGAGATCTGTCCTCCTCTTATCCGCATAAGATTTCTGCCTATCCTGTGCTGCTTTCATCCTCCTTCGAATCAAGTCAATCTTCTCCGAAGTCTCCCTAATCATATCGGGCCCAAGTAAGATCTTATCCGTAGATTCCCACCAACATGTAGGTGAACGACAAGGTCGTCCATATAGAGCTTCGAATGGTGCCATACCAATGCTGGACTGAAAGCTATTATTATATGCGAACTCAACCAATGAAAGATGCTCTTCCCATGTACCCCCAAAGTCTAGGATACATAGCCTCAAAAGATCCTCTAGAATGTGATTCACCCTCTCAGTCTGGCCGCCCGTCTGAGGATGATATGCGGTGCTCAAACATAACTGAGTCCCTACCGCCTCTTGTAAGCTTCTCCAAAATTCGCTAGTGAAAATAGGATCGCGGTCGCTCACTATGCTAGAAGAAACACCGTGCAAACGAACTATTTCTTGAACGTATACGGAGGCTAGCTATGGAGCAGTCCTCTTACTCTTTACGAGAATGAAATGGGCGCTTTTAGTAAGTCTATCTACTATAACCCAAATTCCCGTATTACCCTTCCTTGATCGCGGTAACCCATCCACAAAATCCATCGAGACACTTTCCCACTTCCATAGTGGAACCTCCAATGGGTGAAGCAACCCACCAGGTTTCTTTTGCTCCTCTTTTACTTGTTGGCACACCAAGCATCTAGCGACATACTCGGCCACATCTTTCTTCATGCCGGCCCAAAAGTAAACTCTCTTCATGTCTTTGTACATCTTGTCCCCGCCGGGATGAATGGTCATCTTCGAATGATGTGCTTCATCAAGAATAGTCTTCCTTAGGTCATCGTCTTTTGGTACACAAAGTCTACCGTCCCTACGTAACCAACCCTTATCATCTAGGGTGTACCTACGGAGATGGCTTGATGACTACCCTCCTTTGAGTTTTTCTACTAACTCAACCAATTGCGGGTCGTCTCGCTGTGCCTCGCCAATCCGTCCCAAAAGCGTAGGTCTGACCTCCAAGGATGCTAGCAAACCGGGTACGAAGTCAATGGAAGGTCTAAAGTCAAACCTTGCTAACTGATTAAATTTATTGACATATTCTTTCACTGATGAGATTCCTTGCTTCAATGTCAAGAACCTTTCCATATATAGATTTTCTTCCGCCCTTGAGAGAAACTTCGCCTCGAACCTACGTCTGAAATCCGCCCAAGAGTCAACAGGACGCTCCCCATTAGTGAACTCCCACCAAAACGAGGCCTCTCCCTTCATCAACCAAGCTGCTAATCGAACTCTCCTCCCTTCTTCTACTTCAAAGATTTCTAGCAATTCTTCCACCTCCTTAAGTCAATCTCTAGCTTCCACAAACGTTTCTGACCCTTGAAATGGTTTTCCACCCATAGCCTTGAATTCCTTGCACGTCTTTGCAAAAGTATCTACGCGAGGAGGAGGAGGAGGAACGGGTGCAACTAGTGGTGGAGGAACATTGGCTGGACCTACAGCGGCCCTAGCCTCCAATAGCCTCCTATACCATCCTGGTATCGTTACACCGTCGGGTAGATTAAGATCTTCAGCCATGCTGAAACGAAAAAAGGAAAGATTCATGATGGAGAATTCGAAAGATAAAGATATGTGGCTATTGGGGATTATAATTTTCTTAAAAACTTTTCTCTTTAAATTTCTCATTAAAACATGTTTTTGAAAACACTTCTTCCAAAAATAACTATTTTTCTAAAGTATTTTTATCTGCTCTGCTAACCTTAAGCTCTGATACCACGTGTAACACCCCACGTCCATTAATGTCACTCACAAAGGGAATGCATTAACTTCGATGGAGGTTATAAGTGAATATAGAACAGAAAAATTACAACAAGACAGATAATAAATAGTACTTGGAAATCTAAAACTTCATTTTATTGCAGCGGAAATTAAACATGTTTGTTACATCATAAAACCATAGATCATAACCAAGTACAATATCCATCTTCATAAAAACAAAATACATAATCCCATTACATAAATAGCCATTAAAAAGATAACAAGCTGGACTTTACTTCAACGGTCCAAGCTTTCCAAAGAGAGATGAAGCAATTCAATCAAACTCCACTAGAGCTGGGCCCAACCTGAGGACCTGGAGGGGGAAGAAGGATAGAAATAGAGGGGGTCAGACATAAAGTCTGGCGAATATGATAATTCTAACAATACTATTATCAAAATAACTAGACTAAGGCATAAGCTGGAAGACAAGTAAATGTCTATGAACTCTTAGGAAGATAAAGATAGCATTTAAGATAACGGTAAAGGCACACCTTATTACTAACGAATGATTACTACACTGCACCGCACATTACTACACTGCACCACACTAGTAACCCTATTGTTTGATCCCACTTGCTTCACACAGAAACTTTATAAATAGCCTTACGTACCCCTAGCTGACTACATAGGTGCCGTCTGCCCCTATCTCCACTAGGTGTACCCCACTACCCACTTTCGATCGGCTCCCTACTCGTAAATACCCGTGCTGGCCCCACAGTGGGGTGTATCACTCCCATAAAGTGGCAACCCGATACAACTTGAGAATGCACGGCTTATACCTACACGATGCAACAACGTCTTACCTACCAGCCCAGGTCCACACACGCATACGAAACCCGTTGGACTTGCGTTGCCACCGCTCCCCGTTTTGGCCTCTTACAGTCGAACCCAGCATGCGTGTCCCGTCCTCGACTTGGGTCGAGCCCACAGAGATACGTTTGGGATACTGGTCGAAATGGGCCCCCACAAGCTACCCACCTAAGCTTGTCACTAGTATATCCCACTTAACCCTCTTAGTCATGTTCATTTACATGTGTGTTTGGTTAAGTCTTACTAATCGTATTTCACATGCCACTAAGGGCACCCCCTAGATTCCTCATGCCACCCAAGGCACCTACTTAACCCCCATGTCCCACCTTACATGTTTATCTGATTAAGTATTTCTTAATTCATTCAGGCCATAACCTCATAAAGACCTCTCACATTAGACTGGCATTTATGGCAGCTGGATTTGCCGGGCGGGTCCGGGCAGTCTTACACCATAAAAGAGTCTAACCTCGTGTCTTTACAACCATTATGCTTTAGTTTAGGCCTAGGACCTCTCACATTGGGCTGACATTTGTGACCACTGGATTTGCCGGGCGGGTCCGGGCAGGTTTACGTCACAAACGAGTCCAATCTCGTGTCCTAAGCATTGATTAACACTTAAAATCTTTTACCCCATTTTTAATAATTCCCTATTCAAAATATTAATTAAGTCAACTTTTAATGATGTCCATAATTGACTCAATTATGGCCATCCACTTATGGCATGCAAAATCATATCAATTGCACCCCAAATTTTTAATATTAAATCCTTAATATTACCCCTACCCCACGTTTATACGTTCGCTTATTCAACGCATAATATAGGCTAGACTTGTATAGTCTAACACCTAGCACAAAGATAAATTATCACAACATATAGACAATTAAAATAAATCTAATCATAATAGGGGCGAAACTTGCATAAACTACACATGTTAAGGATCAAAAGGTGTCAACTTGTTAATTGTCTCAATTTACATGATATGATCATAGCTCAAATCTATACATAAACTTGCATATGGGGTTTTTAGGCAACATAATGATGGTGTGAACTAGCATAGGATATCACATATGTCATAGCATAATTCTAGATGTCATAATAGATGTCTTGGCATATGTTCATAACTTTTCTAATCAATCTAACTTGCATATGTGACTTGTCATATAGATCAACATAACCCAAACATGATGATTTAATTAATATGAACTAACTAGTATAGATGGTAACATCATGGCCTTTTTAAAATGTATGATTCATCACAACTTAGCATAGAAACTTTCAACATACATAACATCATCATAGCATGATTTACAACATATAAGATATCATCATCACATAACATTGGATTTACAATATACATGATAGCAAAAGGGGTTTACAACAACATATATGATAATTCACATCATCTACTCATAATCCATTCATAACTCAACCTAATTAAAATGATAATAATCTTGTTAAGATCATCATACTCTTAATTTAGAGAAGAAAAGAGAGAGTTTTGCTTTGCTTTAGGGTTGAGAGAATTAGAATTGAATTAGCTTTTCTTCCTTCTTAGTTGGCGGCGGCTCCATTGATTTCCATGGCGACGGTAACTATTCTATTTTTATTAGGTTTAGGGTTAGCATTAGGATGTATTTATAGGTGTAGGAAGTTATTTAGGACCATTAGATTAACCCTGAACCATGAGAACCAATCAAATGCAAAATCTGCATTTGAGCGAATCGGCCCACGGGTTGACAGCCAACCACCCTGGATTAACCCCTAGTCGACCCAGCGAGGCTCGGGTCGACCTCAAAAATGGGCCGGTTCGGTTATTGCCCCTCCCAATTTGCTGTTTTGAACTTTTTCGCATATTTATTTATTTAATTTTTAATTCATATATATATATATATATATATATCAATATATATATATTTCTTTGCGCAACCCATTTCACTTAATTCTTTTCTAAAAATTAAGTATACTTTAATTTGTGAATTTTAATGTTATAAAATTACGGGGTGTTACATACCCTTCGATTTGTTGAATGAAATCGTGTTTAAATTCAAACTAGATAATTTTGATTTGTCCAAAATGTTATGTAACAGAACCTAAATAAATGAGCTTTTCATAGTAATTGAAAGTGTTTGAAATATAGAATCCAACTTATGCAAGAAAAATTGGATTTTGGAATGTTAATTTTGAGGACTTGGTTCCCAAAATTTTGAAATCAATGTTTTGGATTATTTCACCAATACTAGTTTGAATATACGCATAATCAGAGTGCATAGCGGAAGCGTGATGGTATTTTGAATAAAAATGTTACAAGAGATTTTCGTGCCGATAGGAAAGTGTGAACTTTTCAAACAAGATGTGATATTTGAAATGAGAATGAATATAAATCCTATGTGGGGGTATAAAGGATTTTGAAATAAGATATGCTTGAATTATTCTGAAAATAATGTTTGAAAAGGGCAGAATTCGATTATGAATTGTAAATGGTTTCTAAGATGGTGATTGAAGTTCTTGAAAATTTTATGTTATGAGAATATGAAATTTATTTAGAAATCACAGAAATGTTCGAAACAATTTGAAAAGGGAAATTTGATCTAACGAAATATGGTTATGACTTATGTATTATAAACGATTTTCATAAGCTTTTAAAACTTGAAAAGCTTACTTGATTTGAAAGAACGATAAGAAGATCGTATTGATCAAATTTGATTTTCAATTGTTAAAGGAAAATTTTATGGAAAAATAAATCTCTTAGACGATATCAACTTATGTATAATTTTTGAAAGTGTTATTTCTAAATAAATTGAAATTTATGAAGCTTGACAAGATTTTAATGATTCTTAGAAGTCTTTGATTTAGACTTGAAATATTTGAATAAGATCATTGATTTTGAAATATGAAACATAAGTTGTATGTTTGGAAATTGAAAGTGTATTTTCAATTGATCGAATTGGTTTTCCAATTATTTTGTATACGATGAATAGTTTATAAATGTGGTTTATAAACAAAAAGGAATTTCTACGAATTGAATCTATTTGAAATATTTGAATGACATAAATACTATGATTGAAAGTATTTGCGAATTATTGGTGCGAAATAATTTATAGTTTCGGGATATAAAATGAAATGATTTGATATGTATTCATGGATTCAGGTGAGCTGTGACTAAAGGAAGGGTGTGTGTGATTTATGGTAAGCAACCTAGGCATATATGGTGTCCGAGTCTGGATGAAAACTATGAGATATATGTGCTCCGCGATTTGGTACTTGGTGTCCGAGCCTGGATAAAGAACCATGAGATACACTTCGCTTGAGATCCCTCGATGATGGTATTTAGAGCTGAGCAACCTAGGCATATACGGTGTCCGGGTCCAGATGAAAACTGTGAGATATATGTGCTTCTCGATTTTGTACTTGGTGTCCGAGCCTGGATGAATAACCATGAGATACACTTCGCTTGGGAACCCTCGACGATGGTCTGCTTGTGTCCGGAGCGACCTTAATTATCTATATTATTGCATATGATAGGCTGTCCCTAGGCCTTCTCATGGGGGAACTTCTCAAGGAAATGAAACAGAATTTTTACTAGGAGTCAAAACAAGTCAAAACAAGTATACTTAGTACTTGTATATTTTAGTTACGCGCCTAATCAACACATGCCTAAAGTCTGCAAGAACAATGATGGATTTGTTAGGCTTTGAGTTATCAAGTATTTATCATATACGTTTGAAATATTTGAAAGCGATTTTGGTTTTTAAATCCCGAAGTGAAGTATGATTCTATATGAAAACCATGTATAGTACTTCAATGGTTTGAAATAAAAAGGGATTCTAAGTTCGGAGAAATTATTTTTTAGGTTTTCAAATGTTTGAAAATTTATGATTTCAAAATATTGTATTTTAATTTAACTTATCTAATTTATTATATTTGCGTTTGTACCTACTATTTAACCATTTCAAGTTTTCTTATATTATATTTTTATCCATTTTCTACCAAGATTCTTAATTTCTTATATTTAACCATTTAGCTGTAACTTTTAAGGCTATTTTATATTAATCTCTTTGAATTTTATAAAAATCTGCTTTTATTCAAAACAACTTACTTTAAAATAACTTTACCATTTTAAATCTACTTTTATTTGAACTATTATGTACTTTGAACATAGCTTTCTTTAACATTATATAAAAAATTTCCTTATTTAGTTTTATACTACGATTTAAACTTTGCCCAAATAATAACTTTGGCATAAGAAGTTTGACCAATTTAGTTGTATGATAAATTTTGTGTTTAATCTATTAGGAACCTTTTGATAGATTTTCAAGCTTATTAGAAAATTTTAAGTATTTTGATTTGATAACTTTTATTTATGTTTGGTTTTAATAAAAAAAAATTGTAAGTAAGATTTGTTTTACTTAAGTATAATTTTACAAACTCTCCTTTTCGAGGACGAAAAGATTTAAGTGGGGGAGATTGTAACGACCTAGAATTTTCCACATTTGAAATATAAATAAATTCAGAGTTTATCGACAAAGCAAATATTTGTGGTAGGTTTTGATATACAATTTGAAAATTTTATTTATTTTGGACATAGTTGAATGTACTTACATTTGGATTCAATTTAAAATTTGGACTAAATTTTTTTTAGAACGTATTTGAATAAACTTATAAAGAAAATTCCTTTTGTAGATTTAAATTTTAATATGATTGTTTGTTAAAAGAAACGTTATTAACATTCGTTAGATAATTTGAATTTATTAGAACATTTATATTATAAATTAAAGTAAACATTTATACTTGGATTTGGAATGTATCTAGTTGAACGTAAATTAAGTTTACTTCCTTCATCAATTTATAGAAGCCTTGAATTCTTTCCATTTAATCTGAATGTTTGTCGAAATTTAAAATTTGTATTTATAGTTAAATTATCTACGGTTTATTTCTACGTAGTTATTTTCTATTGTACTTAAGCTTTCTAACTTTCTAAATCATTTTTATATTTGACAAATTTATACAATATTTTAGCTTTTAAATTTGTATTGGTTATCTAGTTTTGTTTTGTCCTAATTATTTGTACTTAACCATTTTCCTACAAATATAGTTTTAAAACTTTTACTTAACTCTTTTAAATTGTATTTAGCTTTGGAATTAATCGATTTAAACTATAAAGTATAATTTAATAAGATATGATTTATCATCGACAAATTTGATTTCAAAATATAAGTTTTAATTTAAATAGTTGATTTATTTTGTTGAAATATAATTTAAAATTTTGAAACTGTTTTTGAAGGATAAGTTAGAATTATTTTCGAAGTTTGGAAGATGATTGGTTTATATAAAATACCATTATCTCCAGTTTCATCGTTTGATAAATTTGGTGCGATTATTCCATCGTTTAACAAATCTAAGTCCACTGGTTAAGAAAAGTTCGATATGGGTAAAACAGAAAGAAATAAATTTTGAGAAAATTTCATTGACAATTTATTCAGGTTTAAATCACGAAAACATCTAGCAACATTGTTGTATATTGGTGTTAACAAATTAGAGAACTTGGCACTTGAAAACATTCTTACCGATCAACATTTTTTTTTAAACCGAACCATTTCTATTAAAAATCTTTGCTAAATATTGACAGCAATATCTAGAAATTTTGTGCTGAAATATGTTGCCATATGTCCTTGTTTCTCTATGGATGGGCTATACGCTGAGATCTTTGCTGGGTACTGGTTCCCTGGTTTCTTTTTATAAATGGGTACCCCTCTCTACCATGCTCTCCACAAAATAACGCCTCCTTTATATTACCGTCCATTTTCTTTTGTTCTCCAGCGAATTGTTTCTCCCTAAAACCAAAGTCAATAGCTTTCCTCCCAAACTTAGGCTTCGTTTGTTTAAAATGGCTGAATGCTTAAGGCTGATTGCTGAATGCTGAATAGAATGCTTAATGCTTAATGCTTTTTGGTTGTTTGATTATCTGCTTATCAAAATTCTGATTTTTTATGAAATAATTTTGGTTGACAAATTTGCCCTTCATTTTTATTGTTTGATTTATCAATTTACTTTTTAATTCATAAAATATAAAAGTATGTAAAGGTATATAATATTTTTATAAAAGTATATATTGTCGTCGTATTTAGTACAGCAATGTCGTTTTTGTTTTTAACCCAGCAAATATAAAACTATATAAAAATATAAATATGTGAAATACTATTACAGCCGTGTATTCTATGCAAAGTAAACAAAAAGAAAATGAGGAAGTGCCTCCTTCAATATACGGCTGCGGTGATGGAAAGAAAAAATATTATATATAAAGAAGAAGGACAAAACTGTAAATCATCACTTATTAGCAATAAGCAGTCAAAAAGCTTAAAATATATGTTTTTTACTATTAAGCTATTTTGGATGATTAAGCACTTAATTGTTAGTTCACCCAAACACCTTAAAATCACTTAATATATTCAGCCTTTTAGATTAAGCTTTGAAAAAGTGCTTTTTCATAAAAACAAACAGGACCTTAATTTAGCCCAAAATCAAAAATTGTTCACCGTCCAAATGACCACCATGCGGCGTCGTCACCTCCGATCTCTCCTCCTGAAGCCATGTCAGCCATCTCTCCGCCCAAAGTGCTGCTGCGAACCCGATTTAAGACAACGGCTGATCGAACCCAATTGCTCAAGCCATGTTCTCTGCCAACATTCGAGTAATAAAGCCTCCCCACTTTCCAGGCCGCTGCCTCTAGTCGAGACCACCGTTCGCAACTGTCAGTTTTCTAGTCCAACTCCTCTCCGCCGTCGGTCACGAATCATTTCCTACCCCGTAGCTGTCAGCATCTTTTCTACTGACATGGCCTTGAGAGTTGCTGCCAGTTACGACAGTTCTCCGTCGTCGCCATAGAGTCATCTGCGCCATTCAAAACATGAGCCTGTCCACCACCGTCCTCTGTTTACTGCGGTACTTCTTCTTTCGACGCAAGGTAAGTTTTGCTTACGATTAGATTTGCTTCAAGTACGTCTACTTCGCGATTCACTAAATATAATTTGTGTGAATTGTTTGCCACTACATTTCATTTTGTTCATATGTTTGTGATTGCTGCTTTTGGTGTCATTCCTTTTGCCGTCTTCCTTGTGAAATTTCGTTGCTTATGTTGGAATTTCATTACCAGACTTGTTTCATTGTTCTGTTAGTTTTGGCACAAGACAGTAAAACTTGCATGTTCCGTTTTGGTGATCCTTTTCCGGAATATATTGTCTTTTCGAAAAAGGATTTTTTTTTTTCATACTTTGGTTACTAGTACCTTCTCATTTTCATGCATGGATGGATCTTTTACCCTTTACCAGGACACGCATATCATCCTTTTGGTGTTCGTCAAGTTGTTTCTTTATGTTATGAACAGTTCTAAGTTCACTTGCATGTTCTGGTATAAGCATTCACAGTCTGTGCACTTCGTATAAGTTCATTTGCTTTTAGAACTAAGTAGTAATGTAAAGGTTGGGTTCCCATTTTCTATCACCTGATGTTAAATCATTTGGAACCATGTATGGGAAATTTATACACAGTTTCTTTATACATGAATGGCCAAGTGTCCGTTACTTTGCTTACTTCGATATCGAGGACCGTTGTGTCATCTTTGATGGATGCATTTTCTCGGCTTGCTCGATCTTACCATGATTGTGAAGTGCATGTTGAACTTCCTATCTGGCATATAATCCTGTCATTACACACCCTTGTCTGCTTTAAGCCCTTCCCGTATGATTTTGAACACACTAGATTTTCGAGAAATTCTAGACTTCATATATATATATATATATATATATATATATATATATATATCCTACCTTATATTTACTAGCTTGCATAATGTTTCTCCCATGTAGCAAAAACTCTCCTTTTAAAATAATGCATTTCCTTCCTAAATAATCTAGTACACATTCTCTTGAGGAACATGAATGCATACTGCCCATCCATTTATATTGTGAAACTTCCTTACACTACAAGAAAAGGCTAAAATAGCGACGGCAAAAAACTGTCACAAGCCGTCGCTAGCCGTCGCCAACCGTCACTATAAGCCGTCACAAATAATGCGGACGCCAAATATATAGCGTCGGCCTTGGCGACGGCTGTGGACACCCAATTTTGCGACGGTTAGCGACGGCAAATTTGCCACGTGGACAAACGGTTATAATTCAAACAAACGGTTATAAGCCGTCGCAAACCGTCACCATTTAGCCCTAACAAGCCGTCGCTAACTGTCGCTATGCCCTGCAAATAAGCCGTCACAAGCCGTCGCTAGTCGTGACAAAACTGGGTGAAAAACCCTCACAAGCCGTCGCCAACCGTCACCCAACGTGACCAAAAAGCCGTCGCTAGCCGTCGCTTGCCGTCGCAAATCTGGAACTTTTTTTTTGTTTTCCAGCAGCTATCAAGCCAACAAACTACACAAACTCAAAATGGAGTTCAAATGCAACTCATATACACTCAATTTGACACTCCATCAACTCACATTCACATTCAATCACCTCATCAACACTATAAATCACCTCATACCATCAAAACGTCCAAAAAACAAACATATAAACGATAAACTAACAAAAAACCATCAACACAACAAACCATGTCAACAATACCATCAACCAAACAAACCATGTCCATCACCAAACAACCAAACAAACCATGTCTCCACAAAATACCACAAACAAACCATGTCCATCACCAACAACAAGTTATATTTACAAAACATGTCCAAAAAACAAAACAAGTACTAACCTACTCATTGTCACTCTCACCGTCCTCATCGTCCTCCTCCACGGGCTGACTCAGAGGCATCACACCATGCTGCTGAAGATATGCAGCAATCCGCGCATCCAACACGGTCTCCAGCCTATTCTTCTGAAAATCTTCCAGGGCTGCAACCTGTCGTCGGAGCATTTGGATCTCCTCCTCATCCTGACGCCTCGTATAAGAGGCCTGAGTCCCCGCTATCTGTAATTATATTAAAAAAGTTAGAAACCATTGTCAAAAGTTTTTTTATATACTATAAACGCTTTACCTAAATGTTTCCGAAGCCATAGCGTCTACCCCTAGTAGGCGGGTTGATGATTCTGTTCCAGATGCGGTTGCACTCCTCCACGTCTGGCTCGTGACCCAACTGCGTCGCTCGAGCTTCTAAGGACGCCATGTACTTGTCCTGCAATAGCGGACAATTATGGAATACATTAAATACTCAACTCAAAATAACAATGTGAGATACAAAATATTACAAATGCTAACCATCGTTTCGCAGGACTTAGGGTCCGACCAAGTATATGAGGTGTTACCCTCCGCATCTGTCCGCTCGACGGCATGAGTCTGTGTAAATACCTCAGCAAATGTAGGCTCCCGCTGGAGAGTC
The DNA here is from genome assembly GCA_030737875.1 of Allium sativum. Classification (NCBI taxonomy): domain Eukaryota; kingdom Viridiplantae; phylum Streptophyta; class Magnoliopsida; order Asparagales; family Amaryllidaceae; genus Allium; species Allium sativum. The sequence continues at coordinate 861,872,442 of CM060926.1, forward strand.
GACATCTGAAATGATACAATATATATTTGTCAATACGATTTTAAAAGTTTAGAACTATTTGTATACGTGATTTATCGTTCGTACCAATTCGCGACGATGCTGGGAGAACGACTTAGACCCAGCCCGATGCAAAGCAGGATTTTTGAGCCTATTTTCTCGGTTTCGCTCTGAAAGTTGCTTTATATTTAATTATATGATTAATTGATTGATATACAAAATAAAATTTTAAAATAAGCTTAAATAATTACTCTCGCAGCATCCGTGGCCCACAATTTCTGGAACTCGCCGTAGACCTCCTCGCTCATCCACGGAGGCCTCTTTGTCGCTTTTTTTGCCTTGTATATATTGCCTGAATAATTTTTCCTCATCTTCTGGTTCCATGCGGTGAGGAAAACATCCATATCTTCGTCCCGGACCCGTACAGCACACTATAAATTACCAAACAAATTGTATTACATATTTCATATAATTTTGCAAATGAGAAATAAATTTATACTTACAAGAACCTCCGCGAGGATGGCATTCCTAATCTGCACAGGAATATCGTCCCAGTGAGGGCACACCTCTGTCAACCTAGCGACATATGCTTGTCTAGACACACGTAAAACAACCTCTCCTGGAATAATATCAAACCCCCTGCAGAAAGTACGATATTAGCATGCATTTAATAACTTTGGAATACTAAGCATTTACGAAATCAATAACTTACCCTGCGGACTTGGGTACAACCTCTACGACCGGACGTGTATCTGGTGCTGTACCGCTCGCACCCGCCTCTGAACTGTGTGTAGGTCGGCGTCTAGGAGGCATATCTGTCATAAACAAGTTAATTCACATCAGATATAGCAAGTATGAACAATTATGAACATCACACAAACAATTATGAACATCACAATAACTCATACATCATTATGCACATCCATTATCAAATAAACTCATACAACATATATTGTCAAATGCAACTACAAGACCCATTTACATAAAAGAAGAAGAACCGGATAATAAAAAACCATAGCACATCATATATAAGTTCACAAAATAGTACATCACATAAGTTCACAAAATAGCACATCATATAAGTTCACAACATAGCACATCATACAAGTTCACAACATAGCGATGCAAATAACATTATTCTTCTTCATTTTCTGATTCAGTCTCGGTCTCATACTCTATATCGTTGTCCTCTGTACTCTCAAAAGCTTCTATTAATTCATTTGATTCATCGTTTAAAGACTCTAAATTAACATCATTAGCAATTATTATTTCATCGCTTTGATTTGCATCCGTTTGATACGCTGCATCGTCTGGAATAGCAATTCCTTCAAAGGTAAATCTTGCCTTTGTTTTAATTACAGCAGACCAATCTGCTTTATCTCTTTTTAAGGACGGATACGGAGCAAAGTAAACTTGTAATGCTTGCTTTGCCAATACAAAAGGATCATACTTATAGTAATGCGATGTGTGCTTTATTTCTATAAGCTTGTAATCTTTATGCACGTTGATTCCGGTACCAGGAACATTGTTGAACCAGTTGCACTTGAATATAGCAACTTTTTCAACGGGTTGTACATAATATGTCAACTCTAAAATCTGTGTCAAGACGCCATAAAAGTCGTTTATATGCTCTTCGGGATCATCACTACCTTTGACAAATACACCACTGTTATATGTTAATCTATCAGTACCATGGTCTTTGGTGTTGAATTTAAATCCATTGACGAAGAATATTGGATAAGTCTTAACATTTCTTTTTGGTCCAAGCGCAAGATGTTGCAAACCCTCGTCATTGACGCAGTTTATTGGATCGAAAACGTACTTCGAGAACCATTTAGCAAAATCTTTACTGAGATCGCCATTTGGATTTTCTGATTCGTAAATACTGCAAATATAAATGATTTTATTACTAGCAAACAATTTATGTACACATAACTGTAATAAAGTTAAAAATTTATTACCTAACAAATGGTGCAACTTCAGCACAATTTAGAAGAACATATGTGTGTGCCACATGGTGATCTCTATCATCTAACCAAATTTCTACGCATTTTCCGGACGATCGACCATGTTGTCTAAAAACAGATAACATTGTCGGACAAAAATTGGGTTCCACGGTTTCATCATTACGAGGAGCACTTACAAATGATAGGTTCACATGATCACTGAAGTAATGAGAAAAAAAGAACGAAGCTTCTTCTTCAAGATAAGATTTGCAAATCGAACCTTCAACTTGTGCTTTTTGTCGTACTTTTTTCTTCAGATGGTTCAAATACCTAAAATAAAATTAATTCAATTTATATGCACTAATGTCACTTTGAATCGTAAGCATAAATTTTACCTTTCAAAAGGATACATCCATCCATATTGTACTGGACCTCGAAGAATAGCTTCGGATGGAAGATGAATAGGTAAATGCTCCATTACATTAAAAAATCCCGGAGGGAAGATTTTCTCTAGTTTGCAAATCAATATCGGAATTTCTACTTCAAGTTTACGGAGACGATCAATTTTTAACGTTGCCGAACAAAGCTGTTTATAGAATAAGCTTAACTCTGTTAAAACACCCCACACTTTTACAGGCAACAATTCTTTGAACACCACTGGTAATAAATATTCCATCATGATATGACAATCATGGCTTTTCATCCCACTCAGTTTATTGTTTTTATAGTCAACACATCTACGAAGATTAGAAGAAATCCCATCCGGACATTTCAGTCCCTCAACCCATTTCAGTACAAGTTTTATTTGTTTGTTGTCTAGTTCATAGCACGCTTTGGGTTTTTTATTGTCATTGGGCTTCATATGAAGTTCTGGACGTTTACAATATTCTTCTATGTCACGTCTCGAATGTATATCGTCCTTTGTTTTCCCTTTGACATTCAAAACAGTATTAAACACGTTATCAAATACATTCTTTTCATTGTGCATAACGTCGATATTATGTCGAAGTTTGAGATCTTTCCAATAAGGTAGCTCCCAGAATATGCTTTGTTTACACCAATTATGAATGTCGGATTTACCCGGAATTTCTGTCTGCTCTCCAGTCTCATGGATCTTCGGATAATCCTTTACAATATCGTATATTTCTTCACTCGTCCAAATTTTGGGTGCTTGCAAAGTCATTCCGCTGTTAGCTTTAAAGTTTTTTTTATCTCTTCTAAAAGTATGATCGGTATGCAAAAAACAACGATGACAATCAAACCACGAATGCTTCCTTCCATACCGTAAGAAAAATGCTTGTGATTCTTCCATGAATAAAGGACAAGATAGACGACCGGCGGTACTCCAACCTGAAAGCATCCCATATACAGGGAAATCACTAATCGTCCATAACAAGCAAGCGAACATATGAAAATTCTTTTTTCTTGAAATGTCGTAGGTTTCAACTCCATCATCCCATAGTTTTTTCAACTCTTCGATTAATGGTTGTAGATAAACATCGATGCCTTGTTTTGGATCATTAGGACCAGGAACGACAACAGTGAGAAACATATATGGAGTTTTCATACACATCCACGGCGGTAAATTATAAGGAGTAACGATAATAGGCCAAGATGAATATTTACTACCAAACTGAGAAAATGGTGAAAACCCATCTGTACATAAACCAAGTCTTACGTTACGACTCTCTGCGGCAAATGTTGGATACGTCCTATCAAAATGTTTCCATGCTTCTCCATCCGATGGATGTGTCAAAGTTCCATTTTCAGGTGTTCGCACACTATGCCATCGCATATGACATGCAGTGACTGAGGATGCATATAACCGTTGTAGTCTAGGGATGATTGGTAAATAATGCATTCTTGTATACGGAACTTCCTTACCTTTCTTTTTTCTAGGTTTATACCGTTCCCCGCCGCATTTCTTACAGTTTCTAAGATTAATATCATCTTTCCAATACAACATGCAACCTTTAACACAAGTATCTATTTTTTGGTACGGCAAACCAAAAGCCGACATTAGTGTTTTCACTTTGTAATGACTATCGCACATCAGATTATTGGGTAGCATATGTCTTTTTGCAGCTTGTACAACCTCTGTAAATGCAGCTTCTGTAAGGTTAAATTTTGATTTCATGGTGATGTACTCAGCGGTTACCGATAATTCAGTTCCACTTTCACAACCATTCCACAATGGCCGCTTAGCTGAAGCCAATAAATCATATATTTTTCTGGCTTCCGTGTTCGGTTCTTCTTCTATACTGACGTCATCATCGTCAACCTGACCGATAGGGAACATTGACCGTGCTGCATCTTCCACCATATCTTCTATTGGATTCGTCATAACTAATTCGACCTCCGACACTACAGGGTTTACTGTAGGCGCAACAAGTTCTCCATGACGATCCCATAAATAATAATTTGGCACAAAACCTGATTTGTACAAATGTACTTTAACGATGTCTGGTTTATGAAACCTCACCAGTTTACACTTACTACACGGGCAACGAAGCTCCTCGTAATTTCGATGTTTAGATATTGCAAATCTAACAAATTCATTTACACCATTATAGAAATCTTCTTTCACTGAGCCTTTCATTCCAATTCTAACTTCATACATCCAACTACGATCAATGTAATAATTGGACATTTTTCCTGATTCAAAAATATATGTCAGTGATTTCGATAACACATACATATATTGTTCAAAATATTTATTCAACGCACGAATATTTTTAATGGTTCATACGTACAATAAAAATATTATTTTTATTGTTCAAAGAATTTATTCAATACATTAACATTTTTAGTGGTTCATACATATAATAAAAAACTGATTTTCATGCGTTCAAAGAATTTATTAAACACATGAATATTTTTATCATACATAATAAAAATGTGATTTTTATTATCTAAGCAATTTATTAGTATCATGAATAAATTATCACACATGAATATACTTGAACATATGAAAATAATTCTATTTGGTTTCAACCAAAATCAACCATCAACCACAATCCTACTTGCGGCACACGTACATAGTCATTACATTCCAATAATTTCCACAATAAAATTCATTTTCAAACCCCATCTACAACCCAACAACTTCACAATCATCGCTTTTAACTACCTATATCCAACAACTATTTATTCACCAATCTCATACCCAATAACTACATACGCACAAAATAACAGTTCATTAACACATACACTAACACAAAATCAAACATCATGTCGATGAACAACTAAATCAACAATTTAGGGTTCCAATCATTACTAAACCAACTACATTAATTCAACAAGCATTGTATAATCAACTAACACATACGTTTCTATCATTATTAAATAGTTAATTCAAGAAATTAGGTTAGAATTCATACCTTAGAGAGAGGGAAATTAGTTTGGAGGAATGGAGAACGTTTGAGAAGGCCGGAGGGGGGGAGGAGACTGGCGACGGCGGCGGCAGGCGGCGGCAGGCGACGGCGGCGGCAGATCGACGGGGGTAGGGTTTTAATTTGGGTTTGATTTGGAGGAAAATGATTTTCTGTTTCCTGTAGCCTCGCGGTTATACTTCCGCTGGGCGACGGCTGGCGACGGCTAGCGAGGGCCGCTTTTTTTTGTCGTCGCTAGTCGGATGGCGACGGCTAGCGAGGGCCGCTTTTTTAGCCGTCGCTAGCCGTCGCTATGGTCCGTCACTATTTCAGCTCATTCTTGTAGTGTTAAGTATGTCACTGTGATTTTTGGGCTACTCATAATGTTGCTGCATGCGTAAATCTCATTTACAAACCGTACATGATGAAACTTCTTTCCACTAAATGTTTTAACTAAAAGTCAATACCTGGTCATTTCCGTAATTATTTGCGGATTGCCTATTCCCTGTTATTTATTTACTCCATACCAAACATATGCCTGATTGTCGTCCACCTTCAGCTTAGAAATGGAACTGCATTATATTAGGATAAGTTATTGCTGAGCCACTCGTCTTTCTTTTACTACCGCCTATTCATATTAATGCATGCAAGTGACTTCGATCTTTGTAGCTTATATTATGGTAGTTCATGATTGTGACACTCGAATTTTGAATATACCCTTAGATTTAACAGATTTTATTAGTGTTTATCGAAGTGTGCTAACTTAAAATAAGTTTAATCCTGACTCAAGTATTTTGTGTATTTTATATGAAACGCTCTGGTTAGGCCCTAAGTGTTCCAGGTTTAAAGATATCTGCTCACGAACTGGAGAGGACGTGAAGACGTGGAGACGCATGCGCGCGCTAAGCTCGAAAAAGAGTAAATTGTTTACAAACATTTATGTATGAAATTTATATTATTCTTTCGCTCTGTACAAAATATTATCATGTAAAACTTTGATACTTACAGAAATTTTATTCAACTGCAATTTTTGTACTATGTGATTTTGTGATTAATTCTGTTCAAACCCTATAAGCCAATAGTAATCTGTCATTTTGAACGTTTCACGTTGGTTTAAATACGGACTTGGACCGGGCAAAGTTTTCTACTTATATTTAACCATTTTATTTTGACTTTTAAGGCTATCTTATATAAAAAAATTGAATTTCATTAAACCTACTTTTAATCAAGACGACTTATTTCAGATTAACTTTACCATTTTAAACTACTTTTACTTAAATTATTCTGTACTTTGAACATAGTTTTCTTTTGCATTATATAGCAAATTTCCTTATTTAGTTTTATACAATGATTTAAGTTTGCTTAAATAATAGTTTGATATAAGAAGTTTTACCAGTTTATTTGTATGATAAATTTGGTGTTTAATCTGTTACGGACCTTTTGATAAATTTTCAAGCTTGTTAGAAATTGTAAAGTATTTTGATTTAATAAGTTTTATTTATATATTTGGTCTTAATAAATTTTATAAACAAGATTTATTTTACTCAAGCATAATTTACAGCATTCCTTTTCGAGGACGAAAAGATTTAAGTAGGGGAGATTGTAACGACCCAGAATTTTCGACGTTTGAAATACAAATTAATTTAGAATTTATCGTTAAAACGAGTGTTTATAGTTTGGTTTTGATATAGAAGTTGAAATTTTATTTATAGTTCAATATATTTATATTTGGACTTCAGTTTAGAATTTGGACTTTCAATGTTGTTTTGAACGTATTTGAAAATTCCTTCTATAGATTTAATTTAATATGAATCTTTGTTAAAAGAAGCGTTATTAACATTTATTAGATAATTTGAATTTATTAGAATATTTAAATTTTAGAATAAATTAAGGTTTAATGTTGAAGTAAATATTTGTACTTGATTTGGAATCTATCTATTTGAACGTAATTTGAGTTTACTTCTAATTTAATCCTTTTGTAAATTTATAGGTGGTTTGACATTATTAACTAATTTGTATTTAACCATTTTGTTGTCAACATAGTTTGAATATATTTCTGAATAGAAAATTTCTTTCATAGATTTAATTCTAGAATAAGAATTGTCAAACCAAACGGACTAGCTTTATTTATTTAGCTAATTTGAGTTATTAGAATATTTGAAAAGTAACTTTGAATATTTAACAATTGGAGTTCGTTTTTTGTTTAAATATAAACGTTATATATAAGAAGATGATCTATTTTAAAGTTAGTTGAAATAAAATTGTTATGTATAGAAATTTGTTTGTAATTTGAGAACTTGAGATTTAATGTATTCTAAAGCTTGATTTCAAATATAAGGCTTGAATTTTTATAGAAACCATTAACTGATTTTTGTTACAAACGTTAAGTGTAAAATTTTTCTATATGGCAACAGTTGAATACACAGTTGATACATTAAAAGGAAGGAATAAATTATGAAATAAATTTCCCGTATTATTGTGTTAACGTTAAATTTGATTTATGAATAGTAATCGTTAAAATTATAATGCGTTAAAACAAGCAAATAGCGTTGTTCATTCATATGTACACCGTTCACTAATAATGTTCGTTCAACCAGGAACTTGTTCATCGCGTTCAAACCCATTCCCTAGTTCATCACGTTTTACTGTCAACCAAATCTTAACGAAATTTGGAAAATTTTATACTCAAAGATTTGTGCTGAAATTTTTTACCATTTGTACTTGCCTCTCTGTGTATTTTTACACCTGTTCTTCCTTATCTGAATTGCCACATTGCGGATTTCTTCTGCCTTTGGTTCCCTTCGTATGGTTTATAAAAAGTGCGTAAACCTTTCCTTCGTTCACACAAAAACAACGCCGCTCCTCCTTTTATTACAGCCGTTAGTTCGATTTGCTCCAGAAATTTCTCAAATCATTCCTCCCCAAATGATCTTTCCTAAATCTGAATTGACCTCGTCCTTTTCCGCCACCAGTCGCCTCCGTCTTCCTTGTTGATGTCTGTTTCTCCACTTTCAAGCACCTACCCTCGCTCTTTCCATCCAGTGACCCTCGCCTCTCTCTCTTCTGGTAGAGGCCGTAACTAACTCGAGCACCCAGTCACCCATCCTTCACTACCCTGAAGCGCTGCAAGACGCCGCCGTTGCGCGTAACACCACCAGGGGCTCCTTCTCCCTCCTCGTCGCGTCCTCCTCATTTCCAGCCATCAGTTGCTATTGCTGCTACCCAATGTCAACGCCATCGAGCCAAGCGAGCGCTAAACCAACACTGCAGTTTCGTCGCCCGCACCAAATCCGTTGTTGCTGCTAGCTTAGACAACAGCTCATGTGCTTCCTCCGCTGTTCGCTACCGCGATAAAGGTAAGTATAGCTTACAATTAAATATATTTCAAAACTTTGACTTCGGTTAAACTGAGTATAATTAGTGTGGCTTGTCCCACTACTATCCTTTGTTGGTTGCCTAGTTTTGATTTCAGATATTTCTTTGAGTTCTTGAATAAACGTTTTGCACCAATGTGGGTTAACGTAAATGATTGGTAATTTTCACGTATTGGTTGGTCACTTTTTTCCTTTGTTCTCTGTCATGAAATGGGAACCTCACTTAGTTTATGATCGTTCTGTTATTTAGCTATTGGCACACCTTTTATTTGTCAAAAGTTAACACTTTTAATTACATGCGTTTTAGTATTGTTGTCTGCATATAGCATGTGTGGTGTTGAGTACGTATTCATGAACTAATTATATACATGAGGCCAATACTTATCACTATTAATGTATAAGGCTGCATGTAGCACAGTTTAGCTGAGTATGCAATGTTATAGCCGACTTCGTTTTATTTTTGAAAATCTTGGACTCTATGCCCGGAAAATTTGTGTATTTACCTGATATTGGTGCCTCACTTTTATCTTGCAACCAAACTTAGTTATAATCAAAATTTTGTCTGAGCCTTAGTTAAGTATGGGACATAGGTATGTAAATTCGAAGCCAAACCGGCTGCATTGGTTACTGCACGTATTTTATGATTTCTGACACTATTTGAATTGTTGTCACCTGACCTATAAAGTCTATCTTTTGATCTCTTGAATTCCCTTAGCTTAATGTAAACCAACTTTTAGCACCCATACATAGATTTTGCAGTTCCTGTTACGCTGGGAACCAGAATGCATATGTTCTTGTGACCATTTTCCTTCCCTTAAAATTTTCCATCCCTGATGTTGCGCAGCGTGCATGTGTGTTCATCTTGCTGGGTACTAATCTTGATGTTTTGTTCCCTATTAAACCTTCCATCCTTTGTTATACTGTTTGGGAACCTTGTGTGCATATATATATATATATATATATATATATATATATATATAAATATATATATGCAACTTTATACATGATTGGCCGAGTTCTCATTCCTTGTTTACACTACAAAAAAAAATTAGATTAAAGACTGACAATTACAGTCTTTACACAAATAATTCAGTCTTTAAGGCGCATTTAAAGACTGACCAAAGACCGAAATTTCAGTCTTTGAATTTCTAGTCGCAAAAAAATATTAAGACTGACATTCCAGTCTCAAAATGTAAAGACTGAAATTGCAGTCTTAAATATACTTGAAACTGAATTTTAAAGACAGAATTTCTGTCTTTTATCAGTCTTAAATTAACATAAATGAAACACATACAAATTTTCAAAATAGTAAAATATGAATCATCATAACAAATTTTATATATCAACCTCACAATTTCATACATACCAAAATATATTCGAGATTATATAGAAATTGCATGGTATCTTATAACAACACACAAGCGATAAAGTAATAATATTACAATAACCAACGCATTCAAGAAAATGTGTGTATATACAACTTTTCAACATGAAAGTTAATAACAAGTCCAAACCGATTACATTAACAAAAGTATGGTTCAATATGTTCAGTACAGATCTTACTTCTAAAAAAAGGTTGTCACCTTGGAAGAAAGATAGACATGTCCACCACCATGTGTACATACATTGCTTCAACAAGGATAACAAAGCAAGCAAGTGAAGTCGAGAAAGCAAATTGATCCATGCTCTCATGTTGTTCTTCGAAACTACGAGCTGATTAATAAGATGTAGGTCCTGAAAATTATAGCATATCTGAATGTTCTTGCATATACGGTTGTTGTTGCGTTAGATCAAAAAATGATAGGGTTTGGTTGCGTAGTCCTAAATGCATTGGAATGCAAAGACGATTTTTGCGATGGATGATGTAGATCTACGACCTGGTACATAAAATACATACAAGTTAATTAAAAATGCATCCACCAGCACAAAACTAAACTCTGACTAATCCATTAATGGTATGTGCTGCCACTACTAGAAAATATGCAAAACAACTATGAAAATTTGTGATGTCATTCTGATGCCCATAATCGAGGGGCGTCGAATTGACATCGGGAGTCAGTAAAAGACCAGGTAACCTATTCAAATTATTATATTTAACAAAACTATTCGCAAGTTTAGCAAAGACTTTAGCAGAAAGTACAAACGTCCCACATAAGAAACAAACAATCTCATAGCAACCATATGTGAGGCCAAAAGTTGGCTTCAAGATGTTCGCTGTTTAACTTCTCTTGGATGACAATTTATGTTTTCCCTTCTAAGGAAATAAGATTTTTGAGAAGCTAAGGCAGTGTTTGATTTACCGTTTTATGTTTTGAATTTTCGTTTATACAAAAATACGCACGATGTATATATATTGTTGAAAACGATCGATTTAGAAAACAAAGTTAAAATACAAAATAAAAAACATTTTTTTTTTCATTTTCCATGTTTTGAGAAATAAGATAAGTATGAGACATAATTCATTCTTACATTACTCATCCATTTACTCCGTGGTCCCCTCCGTTTTTCTTTAATCTTCTTCATCATTACTGCACTCTTCTCATTTTTAACATATTAATTGAAAACCTAAAATACAAAATAATTTTTAAACCAAACACTACCTGATATTTTCTTAAGCTACTATGTTTTGGCTTCTTAATTGTGAGCGCATAACCCCTCATAAAAAGGAAAATGCTATTCAGCTTTTCAAAGCCTTATGTCTAATTGTATTTTGCATTTTCTGGTATCTTTCTTTGCTTGATCTCTCATATGTAGCAGCAATATCCCAGTGTAACTGACAATGTAAAGCCCTTGGAGATAATGTCTGATTTTGAAATACAAAATTCAATTTGGAAAATCAGGCTACATATTAATGGGCATTCAATCCACTGTCTTGGTATCTTCTAGCTGTTAGTGTTGGTTCAATTTAAAACATCAACTTCATTATGTAATACATCTTCTTTGGAATTATCAAACACTTTACCCCCTCTTCTGGCACCACGTTAACGAAAACAAACAAAACAAGTGTTTTTCTACATTTTGTTATATTCACAACCGCATGCATGTAAACGTGTATTCACTGCTGAAAAGATGAAAACGTTGAGTTAATATATTGTATACTAGTTCCATTTTTTTCTATAACCTGCTACTATTCAAACGTTTGAGGTGGATTATTATTAAGAACTCGTTTTTACTAGAAAAATGACATTTGTTTCCAGCCTAGTTATCAAAACTGATGTATGATACATTGCAAATTGAACTACACAGTTCCTTGTCTTTTACTTAATATTGTGAAGGATTGACTTGTATTTTGTGATGTATGTTCATACTGTATTTGTTACCAGTTTTTCTTTATCATCCTTCATCTCTTCATATTACAATTTCTTGACTTTACATTGTTATCTTTATTGCAATTTGTGAGGTCAGAATCGAAGCACTTCATATAGATGGTTGGTAACATCAATCGATCATGGATCGAAGTGGAAGTTTATAGTCCATAGTCAATTAGGAGCACATTGGTGGACAAGCAGGAGAGCACAATCAATTAAAAAAAACACGTCGAAGATGGGTCAAGTTTTTCACTTGATATACAGCTTTGGACTTCTTTTAATTTATACATTTCAATGTGTAGATATATGTATCTGTGTGGAAACCATTTTTGTTTATACTTGCGTCTATGTGACATCAGTTTAAGTAGTATTGGGTAATATTATGAATTTTGTGTTATCTAAATGTTTAATTTATTATGCTTTAGTTTTTTGTTGTTTTACATTATTGATCATGCTAATTTGTTTAATTGAGACATATATGGCATTACATGTTCGACGTTGTCAAAATGAATGTATCTGATGTTGAATTTGAGGGTTATAAAAAAAAATTAGGTTTTAATTGTAACATTCTTTTTAATAAAATTGCTTCATAAATGACGTCGGAAAGGCATATTGAAATTTGAAGATTATATTTTAAATATGGCATTGCTATGGCGTCGGTAGGTCTTAGAAAATCTTGGCATCGGTAAAGACTAAGGAGTCGGTATCGAAATGTCATCGGAATGGCGTCGGAAAACCCGGAGTAGGTATCGAAATGTCAACGGAATGGCGTTGGAAAACCCCAACGCATGACATCATAAAGATGTTGGAAAATATTTTTACACACTAGTTTTACCAATAACAAAATTGGCATCGGTATGGCATTGAAAATACGTTTTCCGACGCCATTGTGGTGTCGAGAAAGCAGTTTTCTGTTGTAGCGTGCACATTTATTTGCACTCTAAATATACAGTTTTAGTTTGTTTGGATCCAGTAAACATTCTGGAAAATTCATCATACCCTACAACGAATCAAAATCATATTAAAACTCATACCAAAATAAAACAGAGCAAGAAGAAACTCAAATCATTGTTACATATGTGATTTTATTAATTCTTTAGTTCTTTGGATGATGACGATGCAGAAATAAGTTTAAAGAGGACAGATGTGATGCCACGATTAGCATTTGCAACTTATGACAAAGTTAAGTGCAGCTAAGGAGTAGTATGTTATTATTTATGGAATGCATTTTTTGCTCCTTGTTATTCTAATTTCACTAGCATTACATTTCAATCATTATACTTTTAGGTGCAATTTTCCTATTATTTTCTAGTCTAAACCCAAATCATAACATTATTTCGCAAATAATAAAAACAAATTAGTAACAATGGTAAATATTAATAACGAAACTATTAATTGTCCTATCAATATTATATCTATTTTCCTTTTACAACCACAAAAACACATGCTTTTTCCTCAAACATCTGCTTTCATCCTACTTTCAAAAACTCATTTCAATAGGTCGAGTAACAAATTAGGAATATTGTAGTTGAATTTGTGTAGAAACGTATTGAAGCAACATCGACGTAAATAAAAAATAGTCCTTCCATTCATGGTCTTTGCTCAAACCCCTTCTATAGATATGCGCATTGATTTAGTTTTGATTACCCAAATCCAATTTGGAAACAATCAGGGCCATATCTAAGCTTGACCTGATTATTATTGGGGTCGGATTAGTTCTCATCGCTACCCACTCGAATTTGGTAGTTATTAGTTGTCCATAATACCAAAATATTGTTTGTATATCGTCTCGTTTGCTGACATTAAGACGCATGCGTTCTTTCAATGTTTGTACAACAAACAGACAATAAAAAAGTAGGTTAACATGTTTGGTGTTGTAAAAATCAATCTCTAATGAATCCTTAGATCGAAAAGGTCAAGCAAACTACTGTTTTCCTAAAAGCTTTTTGTTTAATCAACACATAATTTTATCCAAATAGAAATGTCTAAATTTTTCGGTTAATCAAGTAAATTATTACTGACTCAATCGGTTGGATGGTCTATAAAAATAAACGAACGTCAATTGCGACAAGACTCAAACTAAAAATAACTGAAACCATGAATAAAATTACTCTAACCTGTTAAATGTAGAAATATGCCTGTATATGGAGAAGATCCCACTTGTTGTAACTGTGTAGGCATCGTTGTATGCATTGGTATGGTGGCTTGCGTAGGCATATTGGACTGACCATGAATATAAGGTGGTGTTGGCAAAGCCGATTGTGAAGACGCTACAACATGAACAATGGTCTGCACATCTACAACATACTGCGTGGTTATATCATGAGACTATTTTAACTTATCCAACACCCCATTTAAATATAACATATGCGTTAAAATAGATAATTACAAATATAATCAACATTGAAATAAAATAAAATCTGTAGATCTAACTACTGAACAATTTTACAGTGAAAATATATTAGGTATTGGCTGAGTAAATGAAGTTGGAGTGGACGTACATTCTTAATAAGCATTGGATGACGAAGCCTGAGAATTTCCGAGTAAAGCAATTACGCCTTCATAAGGTGCACCATACATCTTTCCTTTTGTAGTCCCCTGATGAATCAATGCAACGTTGTGGATTGAAAATACTCATTGCTTCCTCTAACTCAGCTTTTTTCTTGAGACTATTCTCCTGATTGAAAAAAATGTAAGCAGATAACACGATCGTACTAACAGTTTAAACAAAATAAAATTATTGTCATTGTTTTCTCAGATTTGTTACCCATGTATCTAGCGTTCTTACAGACTTTTTTTGGTATCTTTGAAGGAGTTGGATGAATCTTTCAAAACGTGCCAATATCAAAATGCCTCATGGAACGTTGATTCCTACCCTGTTATAAGCATGTCTTTTAAAATTAACAATGTATATATACATGGAAATATTGAAATATTAACAATGTAAACTATATTTTTCAGCCATATAATACACAGGTAACCGCTATTCATCACGTAATCCCAATTTTGTAACTTCATAGGTAAATGTATTTCTAGTATTCATTGCATATTTCACAGTTGAAACATAAAGGAAAAGAAGAAAAATAAATTTTATTTTTTTCACCTAAGCACTTAAGATTTCATTTGAATCCAAGGCAGCTGCCAATTTACAAAACAATACATCCGCTAGATAATAACTGCAGCTACATCTACCCAGAGCACATAATACGACGAGCAAAAACAAAAAGTCTTAAACTAGAGCTGCCATAAATTCCATCTGCTTCAATGAGGCAAAAATAATTTACAGGACAGAGGTGTAATGAACTTAAGTTAGTTAGAAGAAGCAATACATACAACAAGACAAAGTTCTAATTTAACCCCCTTCAATCCTCATTATCATAGTCTTCATGCTGATCAATATGAATATTCAAATTTACAAATCTAAAGGGGTCTATCCCCATATTTGCCGCTTCATCAAGCAATATAGATTTGGCTTCTAATAAAAAATTAAGAAACTACGCTGTGAAAAATTCTTGAGTTTAACTATCAACTGGAATAAGATCATCTTTGAGCAACTACAAATTATAAAACACTAGACAGATCAAAACATGGAATAAACATATGTTTACCGATTTCTGAAAACCCTTATAGCATCTTGAAATCAAGTATATGTTCCAACATTAAACCCTAAACGCAAACATCAAGATCTGTTGATAAATCGCAATTTCGACCGACGTGGGAAAATAATTTCCGCTACTACTCCAGAAGCCCTACCAAAAATAAGCAAATTTTGCACAAGATAAAGATAGAAAATTTACCGGTGATTAAAATTTGGAGAAGATGAGAGAAAATTACCGCACAATCAAAGACCACTTGGGTCACGTAAGAATCGTGTAGGAGAGGGAATAATTTCTTTGCGCGGGATTGAAAATTTTCATCTGCGTTTTTCTCTTTTTGGGTATTTCCGTTTATTGAGGTAATCGATTTGGGGATTCAGCTTCTCTTATGTTACGTGCTTTTCACATCTCCGGTTGACACACTTCACAAAACATTTAATATTTTTTTTTCAAATTAGCCAGTGATAATGAATTTATTGTTATTTATTATTGTCAATCACATACAATAGAATCTTATAATCAAATAAATGTATAAAAGGTAATTTACATATCATATCCCTATAACTAGGATATTAGCAACAAGTTTAACGATAACGAACTCATATTAAAAACAAATTAAAATATATTTGATAATATAAAATCTTTTTTTTTTTTGTTTAATACCCAGAGAACCAAGCTTCGCTTGTAAACTCTGAGGAAGTATGCAAATGCCCCCTCCACATACTCCAAGTAAATCTCAACTATTACTATAGTTGGTGAGAATCAAACCCTCGACCCCTTGGGCGAGCGCTGCATGTCAACGATAGAAAATCTTAAAACTGTCTAAAAATAGAAAATTCATAATATTGAGTCGAATGTTTAGGAGGTCAATTGATATTTCATATTGAATAAATTGAAAATCAATTCATACTTGACAACACTTAAGAATCCAAGAACATTCATTGTATAAAACAATTAATACATACAAAAATAGACAATTTTCGTAATTTGGAATTTTAGTGGACAATGGAAAAGATATATGACAAATCCTATTCGGTATACGTAATCAATTGAATTAAATTTAAATTTCACTCAGTTCTAAATGTATTTATTTTATTTCATTATTATTATTTTCCTCGTCTTCCATTTTGAATGAAACATGAAAAATAATATTTAAAATTCAATACCAATATACGTATAATTAACAGAGTAATAAATTCTTCTTTAAAATTAACTCAATCAAGTCAAGTTTAAACTTAAAATAAAATTTTAATAGCTTAATAGTATTAAAATCATTTCATAGTTCGATATATATATATATATATATATATATATATATATATATATATATATATATGCATATAAATCAATTTATAATTCATTTAAAGAAATTGAATTTGGAAATTAAAGTTGGCAAACATTTATTATCAAAAATAAAAAATCATAGTTTGAATAATGCACAAGGAGAAATAGTCTTCGAAATGGGATAGATGTTCGACTTTAGGTAATTTTCAATCACATCAACAATATGATTCAGTTCATCCACTCTGCTTTTAAGTGTAACTTGTCATTTGCACTGAATATAATTTTAAGCATAACTTCTTATAAACATATCAAAAATTTATATACACTACTAGTAATATAAACATGCTTAACATAACCACTTTTCTTAATAAATTTAAGACTTTGTCGTTCACTTATTGCGTCTTTATTTATGTCAAACCTATCAACAACATCAATGTATACGTAAAGTTGTCGCTCGGTATGATTGAAATCACATTGCCTGATAACTTCAAAAATAATTAATGTATTATTTAATAGTTGATATGAAGTGTTGGTTTTAACTTTTAAGAACAAACTAAAAATTTCTTAATTATGAAGCTCCTCTAACAACCCTGAATTTTGGGGTAAATTTAAAAATTTATTTTAACAAATTTTAATGAGTTTTTGATATTTTAAATAATTTATTTAAAATAATAATGATTAAAAATCTATTTAAATCGAAGTTAGGATGAATAATTTAATTTTGATCATAAAAGGAGTTAGAAATAGCGCGGTAGTTTGAAAAGTCAAACTTGAACTTTGACTGACCGTACAGGATGCAAAATTTAACGGATTTTAGTGAAACCAAAAATATTAGAATCTATTTAAAAATATCTTTCTAACGAATCTGAAAAATTGAAATTTTATAGCAGGAATCAAAAGTTATGCCCAGTTTAAATTTCTAAATAGTCGTTGTAGGATTTATATATATTTTTTAATATTAAAAATAGCCATTTTTTAAACGACCTCTGTTTTCGACGAAATCACTTTTGTTGGATTCAGAATGTCAAATTATTGCTAAGTTTAATTTTTCATAATTTTTAGAATTAATTTGTGACCGTGGCAAAAAGATTTCAATTTGTCAATTTCAGTTAAATTTAATCGACCTGGAAAATGCCATTTTTCAAACAAGCTCAAAATTGAACGAAATTAATTTTCCTAGGTCCCCAGCGTTAAAACATAACTAAATATATTTTTCGGGATTTTTCGAAGTTAATTTGTGGCCACGGTGAATTTATTCGTACGGTTGAATTAAAAATAAAAGTAAATATTTTGAAATAAAGAAAAGTGGGTCAAGACAGTCGTTTGGGCCTGCGGGACATAGCTAGGTTAGTCCAGAATAGGGGTTAATAGGTAAGAACGACAGTCGTTGGGCTGAAATCTGACAAAGTTTCAAATCGAGCCTTAATTGGGTAATTAACTAATTAAATAATATAAATATTCACTAATCCCCAGACCCTAATCCCCTTCCTCTAGAAATCAGCCGCCGCCCTCTTTTCTATGGCCAAGAACATCTGATTTTGATCCTCTAATCTCTCACAATCCATTCAACGAATTCCAACCCTTCTTTTGAGTTTATTGTAGAGATCTTTACTCTCTTCGATTCTATACGAATATGATTGGATTTAGTGGAGTCTTTAGCTCGGAATTGCCTCCCAAACCTGCGCCTATGACAGCCACGCCACACCTCCTTGGCCCCACCGCGGTCATCACCTCCCCCGGCACCGTGCTCCCCTTCCCTCCCTCCCCGATGTGCCACCTCCCAATCGCCTCCTTGATTTTGAGTTAAATTCAACCCTAGATTTGAAGACTATGGGTTTAACTAACGGCAAGTCAATTTGGAGAGAGGAAGAAGAAGGTAGGGTTGACTTTTCAACCTTATTTATCTAAATTAATAAATTCATTTTTTACCAATCTTAATTAAACCATATCTTGCTCGTACGGACTCGGATTTAAACGATTTCAGGTGTGCCACGATCATGAGACCGAGACCTTTGCGATGAAAGTAACTAGACTTGATTCTGAGCAAGTTGAAATTTGGCCAATTTTTGGATCTTACTGGCGCGGAAATTGAAAACGATGTGAGAAATCTTATCTATTTTTATAAATAATTATATTTTAATTATTGTTCTCGCCTCTGAATCGCTATATGTATATTATTCTGCGCTATGGTAATTTAGGATTTATTTGTTTATGTATTTCTGTTGTGTTTGATATATTCGCTTGGGTTGATACGATTAAAATCTCATATTTATTGAGATTCAAATTTACATTCTAAATTCGCGATGAAATTTATTATTAATTCCAGATCCATTATTTCAGATCTGATGTTGCGCTGCTATTTACTTCTTTATTTCAGTTCTATTATTTCAGTTTCGTCAATGCGATCAAAATCTCATTTTTATTGAGATTTATATACATATATACGAATGGTTTCTTAGAATTTGTGTGTTTAAAATTTGCATTTGTGTATGTTGGAAATAGATAAACCAAATTCATCATATTTGTTTATTGAATTGTTGGGAAGAATTTTTAATGTCTTTCTTTTTGTTCATATTAAAAAGATTATCTTTTTAATATCGCCTTGTTCATATTAAAAATATCGTTTTGTTAAAATGTAAAGATTGGGTTTTTAACATCACTTTGTTAAAATGAAAAGATTTTATTTTTAGCATCGTGTTGTTATAAATAAAAAGATGACATTTTTTTAATGTCGTGTTGTTTATAATAAAAAGATGAAATTTTAATGTCGTTTTGTCTCACAATAAAAAGAGCAAATTTTAAGCGTCGTTTTATTTCAAACATAAGTATCGTTTTTGTTATAACATAAGTATCATATTTGTACGTTATAAAAGAACACATTTTTGTATGTTATAAAAAGAACATATTTTTGTTCGTATTAAAAGAACGTATTTTTGGTTCGTATTAAATGAAGTAAATTCATTCATTTTTGTCACTTTAGAGAAATGAATTAGAAAACAATCATTTTCACAAAAATATGTACTTTTATTAATGTCAAAAATATGTACTTTTAATACGAACCAAAAATACGTTCTTTTAATACGAACAAAAATATGTTCTTTTTATAACGTACAAAAATGTGTTCTTTTATAACGTACAAAAATGATACTTATGTTATAACAAAAACGATACTTATGTTTGAAATAAAACGACGCTTAAAATTTGCTCTTTTTATTTTGAGACAAAACGACATTAAAATTTCATCTTTTTATTATAAACAACACGACATTAAAAAAACGTCATCTTTTTATTTATAACAACACGATGCTAAAAATCAAATCTTTTCATTTTAACAAAATGATGTTAAAAACCCAATCATTTCATTTTAACAAAACGATATTTTTAATATGAACAAAGCGATATTAAAAAGATAATATTTTTAATATGAACAAAAAGAAAGACATTAAAAATTCTTCCCAACAATTCAATAAACAAATATGATGAATTTGGTTTAACTATTTCCAACATACACAAATGCAAATTTTAAACACACAAATTCTAAGGAACCATTCGTATGTATGTATATAAATCTCAATAAAAATGAGATTTTGATCGCATTGACAAAACTGAAATAATAGAACTGAAATAAAGAAGTAAATAGCAGCGCAACATCAGATCTGAAATAATGGATCTGGAATTAATAATAAATCTCATCGCGAATTTAGAACGTAAATTTGAATCTCAATAAATATGAGATTTTAATCGTATCAACCCAAGCGAATATATCAAACACAACAGAAATACATAAACAAATAAATCCTAAATTACCATAGCGCAGAATAATATACATATAGCGATTCAGAGGTGAGAACAATAATTAAAATATAATTATTTATAAAAATAGATAAGATTTCTCACATCGTTTTTAATTTCTGCGCCGCTCAGATCCAAAAATTGGCCAAATTTCAACTTGCTCAGAATCAGGTCTAGTTAGTTTCATCGCGAAGGTCTCGGTCTCACGATCGTGGCACACCTGAAATCGTTCAAATCCGAGTCCGTACGAGCAAGATATGATTTAATTAAGATTGGTAAAAATTGAATTTATTAATTTTGATAAATAAGATTGAAAAGTCAACCCTACCTTCTTCTTCCTCTCTCCAAATTGACTTGCCGTTAGTTAAACCCATAGTCTTCAAATCTAGGGTTGAATTTAACTCGAAATCAAGGAGGCTTGGAGGCGATCGGGAGGTGGCACATCGGAGAGGGTGGGAAGGGAAGCACGGCGCCAGGGGAGGTGATGACTGCGGTGAGGCCAAGGAGGTGCGGCGGGGCTGTCATAGGCGCGGGTTTGGGAGGCAATTCCGGGCTAAAAACTCCACTAAATTCAATCATATTCGTATAGAATCGAAGAGGGGAAAGATCTCTACAATAAACTCAAAAGAAGGGTTAGAATTCGTTGAATGAATTTTGAGAGATTAGAGGATGAAAATCGGATGTTCTTGGCCATAGAAAAGAGGGCGGCGACTGATTTCTAGAGGAAGGGGATTAGGATTTGGGGATTAGTGAATATTTATATTATTTAATTAGTTAATTACCCAATTAAGGCCCGATTTGCAACTTTGTCAGATTTCAGCCCAACGACTGTCGTGCTTACCTATTAACCCTTATTCCGGACTCTTCTAGCTATGTCCTGCAGGCCCAAACGACTGTCTTGACCCAGTTTTCTTTATTTTAAAATATTTTCTTTTATTTTCAATTCAACCGTACGAATAAATTCACCGGGGCCACAAATTAACTTCGAAAAATCCCGAAAAATATATTTAGCTATGTTTTGACGCTGCGGACCTAGAAAATTAATTTTGTTCAATTTTGAGCTTGTTTAAAAAATGGCATTTTCCAAGTCGATTAAATTTAACCAAAATTGACAAACTGGAATTTTTTTGCCATGGTCACAAATTAATTCTAAAAATTATGAAAAATTAAACTTAGCAATAATTTGACATTCCGAATCCAACAAAAGTGGTTCCGTCGAAAACAGAGGTCGTTTGAAAAATGGCTATTTTTAATATTAAAAAATATATATAAATCCTACAGCGACTATTCAGAAATTTAAACTGGGCATAACTTTTAATTCCTGCTATGAAATTTCAATTTTTCAGATTCGTTAGAAAGATATTTTTAAATAGAGTCTAATAATTTTGGTTTCACTAAAATCCATTAAATTTTGCATTATATACGGTCAGTCAAAGTTCAAGTTTGACTTTTCAAACTACCGCGCTATTTCTAACTCCTTTTATAATCAAAATTAAACTATTCATCCTAACTTCGATTTAAATAGATTTTTTAATCATTATTATTTTAAATAAATTATTAAAAATATCAAAAATTCATTAAAATAAGTTAAAATAAATTTTAAAATTTACCCCAAAATTCAGGGTTGTTACAGCTCCACTATATAAATATGCATCACCTTATTTTGATTTTCTTACAAAACATAGTAGACCCATAATACATAAAATTAAATAACATTCAACAACTTAATCTGAGTAGTTGAGAATGTATGGAAGCAGCTTCGATGCACAAAGAAGAAAGCATCAACCCCTTGGTATATCAAAATGAACAGTTTGGACTTATAGTTTTAAATGATATGGGTTTGTTAAATACATGATTTTGTAAAAAGTTAATGTTTTGTGTTACATCCCATTTACATTTAAATAATCACTATAAGTAATTATTATTAGCTAAAAAGGTCGCTAAATTTTCTGATTCATTCCCTCATCCCTGTTATATGGTAATAACATACATTTTGATCCATAAAAGGTTCCGTGAATAAAATATATCATTAAGGCCTAATTTGGATCGACTTTAATAAGTTGGTTTTTAGCTTTGGAAGCCAAAACCAATTCATTTTCAGCTTTAGTAAGTCAAAAGGCAAGTTATATATATGTAAGCCCAAGCCCTCGGTAAATTGATGAGTTATTCAATATGTGGATTATTTGTAGATTAACTTGGATTTGAATTAACCTATCAAAATCATGGATATATATATATATATATATATATATATATATATAAGTTACGTTTGTTTTACTGTGAGTTGATAACAGTTTTGTAATTTGAACGTTGTATATTAAGTAAAGTATCATGTATAAAATTTCACCAAGCAACATTTCCCAAGAGATTAAGACACTTCAACATGGTATAGGATGTCATATATTCAAATCCCGCTATGCAGGATTTGAGCCTACCTGCCATGTAGTACGTTGCACTAATATGACTTCGAGTGTTTATGTACTATCATCAAACCGTCCAATTAAAAAAAAAAAGAATTCTAACGGAGTTGAACGGCTTCCTTAGAGTCGATCTGATGTTGGTTTCGGCCTTCTGGGTTGATACTTAAGGAGTTGTTCTCTTACTAGTTTACGGTTAGAGACTGATGAATGTGGAAGAATAGTGATGTGTGAATAAGAAATGGAAATGTTTTCCAATGTTAATAACATATATCTTCTAAATATAAGAAATAAAGATTTATGAATATATGGAAATGTTTTCCAAGAAACCATGAAAGGCCAAACGAGTTTGAGAATATCTGGAAAAAATATGAAAAGGAAAAACGGGAAATTTGGAAATTGATAAATAAATTCAAACGGATCAGTGTTAGTTGATGCTTGATCGATAGAATTTCCATTTGGAAATAGGACCGCTAGTTGATTGAATGTTTTCGTTGATAGTTAAATTACCGCTATCAAAGTTTTTGGCTCATTTTACATTTCCATTATGATCAATGTAGAGAGACCGGGATCAGATTATTATCTAAAAACCGCTCTATATGGGCATAAGCATTGTGAATCCAATACGCTGAAGATAATTGAAGACAGAGTAAAATGCAAGGGTTGTTTTGTTAATCCTAGGTAGAAATTTCCTAAGATGGATTGATAGAATGGTACCTTCGGTGTGTCCAGTCCCAGGACAACTTGTATGGACGAATGTCCAACAAAGTGTGCCTAACAGATCGTCTATATTGATCACTTCAAAAGTACTTACGTTTAGTGGTGGAGGAATTTGTTTCTCTTAGCTTTATGCCCGTGATATTTTTGGGAAAATCAATAAATAGTTTAGTGGTTTAACAATGTAGCATTCAACGTGGATGAAGATGTGACTTACTGAAAAGGTAAGTATATTCAAGCCTCACAACAGGGAAATAGTATAAAATCGGGTAAGTCGCAGGGCTAAGTGACCCCCAATCAGGGTGTGTTGTCACCTGATCTAGAGAAAATAATCCATTTGCTTCTTTATTCTATCACTCATGTATGCTTTCAGTAACGTTGCTGATTCCAACCGTTTGTGATAATATATTTGATACACTCAAGCGAAGTGAATGGTCGGTCATGTTTAGCCTGGGTTGCAATATGTTCCTGTTGAATCTGGTATATTCCTCTCTAGAGATACACTATCAAAAGGTGGTTCCACACCTTGCCATAGTTGGTATTCATTCTCTAATAAGAGCCAAGGTTTTGATTGTATACTATGTATGTGGAGTCTGAGATGCAAGCGTTCTATTAAACTGCTATTTATTTGATTTAGATACTATTATAATATCAGAATAGTATGGATTCATTGGCTTATCGTAAGGTAAAAACCATCTATATTTATGTGTGGATCGGTTTGACGATTATCCTTTCTTTTTGAAAGGATTTCAAAAGTTAAACCAAGTAGTTGGAGTTTACTCACACCAGTCCCACGACTGACCCAAAGTTTATTTTTGTTTTGTTTTACCCTAAACTGTTTGGTGCCAAAATTTGTAAGGGCAGTCAAGTAATCGAGATTTTACAAATTCTTGGAAGAGCTTGGGAGGAGGATTTAGCATTTTATAGCTATTGTTTATTTTTCGCTGTGTTGTAAGCGTTAAACTCTAATAATGGTAAGTGTATACAATTATTGATTTGTGTTTCAAAAGTTATGTTATATAATATATTTCGTTTCGTTGTGAGATTCGTGTTTACTCTGATGTTGTTGTATTTATGTTCTTCTTCTTCGTTTTCTATTATAACTTTCTTTCTACTTCTCACTCTAACTTCTTTCTATTAATGATCATGTATTTGCAATGCTTGAATAATCGATATGGTATTTATGTTGACTTTCGAAATCGAAAATCTCCCGGTTCATTATAGATAATGAAGATGTAATTAGTGCTGATTTTGTAAAGAAATATCATTTTGAACTGATAAGTTTTTTAGTGTTCTTTACCTGGGATGTGCTAGCCAACACAAATTACAACTTAAATTATTCCTTATATATGGGCCAGCACAAAATACAACTTAAATTGTTCTTTATATATGTGCCAGCACAAAATACAACTTAAATTATTCATTATATACGTACAATGATATCAACTGAAAATTATAATATGCATGAGGTAGGTGGTTATGTTAATTATAATATATTTCAATGTATTTACATAAATTACCAAAATCAAATGTTAGATTTACTTACATTCCTAATGTATAAAAGTAGCTATTGTTATAAAAACATTGAAAATATTTTATTTTAAGACCTACAAGAGACTGAAATAAAGACCGAACTAAAGACTAAAGTTTTGTCTCAGACCAGTCTTAATTCTTAAATACCGATTTAAGACTGAATTTGAGTCTTTAATTCAGAATTTTAAAGACTAATTTTTTCAGTCCCTGATCAGTTTGTAATTAAAGACCGACTAATTTCAGTCTTTATTATTCAGTCTCTATACAGATGTTTTTTAGTAGTGTTACTTCACTATTAAAGGCTGTTGTGTCATCTGTTGATGTATGCACTTTACTTAGCTTACCTAGTATGTTGCCCCCTGAATTAACATGCCATCCGGTTGTTGTACACTTGTGAGGGGTGCATAAACCGTACCCACTTGTTGCATTGCCTTGTGAGTTTCAATAGTCCATGGGTCCTTATACTCGAATCATTCAAATAACTTGTCGGGATTAAGCTAATTATATTTATGTGTTTTGTAACATCCCTAAGTCCCACATCGTGGAAGCCTATGTGAAGTGGGTACTTATATAGTAGAGCCCTTCTCTTACTAATGCTGAGGCCTTTTGAGGAACAAAACCCCACACCTATACAGTGGTTAAGTTGGGGACAATATCTTGTGCGAATGGAGGTGGGGCTGTTACAGTGGTATCAGAGTCAATACCCAGCCGAAATTGTGGCTCCCGTGTGGACCACAGCGCCTGGGTGAGGTGTTTGTAAGCCAACGAGGACATTGGGCTCTGTAGGAGGGGAGAATGTAACATCCCTAAGTCCCA
This sequence comes from Allium sativum, assembly GCA_030737875.1. Taxonomy (NCBI): domain Eukaryota; kingdom Viridiplantae; phylum Streptophyta; class Magnoliopsida; order Asparagales; family Amaryllidaceae; genus Allium; species Allium sativum. The sequence continues at coordinate 861,898,593 of CM060926.1, forward strand.
CATCGTGGAATCCTTTGTGAAGTGGGTACTTATATAGTGGAGCCCATCTCTTACTGTAACACCCCGTATTTTCTGTGAACTTAGGAATTACAAATCTGAGAATAATTAAAATATAAAATCAAAATCAAGGGAAACGGGCTGTGCCATTGCGTTCGTCTCGGAAAAATACGCGAAATAGAGTCCGAAATTTCGTAAATCGGAGTCCATATGACCAAGTTATGGCCTTCCAAAGTTCAGAAAAAAATTAAACAGCACAGACCAGGTCGACTGGGGAGTCGACCCTAGAGTCGACCTGCCCCCAGGGGGTCGACCCTAGAGTCGACCTGGGGGTCGACCTGCCTCCCGAATCTGCTTTTCTGCCTGGGTGCGTTCTGATGTATCTGGCCTCGTTTTCTGTCTAGATTCGTCTGCCTAAACCTATTTAAACAGCCCCAAACCCAGCCTTCTCTGCACACAATTCTATTCTGCTTCTACTCTGCCTCTGTTCTAAATTAAAAATAAAAATGACGTTGCTACTCTGCTGAAATCAAAACTAGAAGACAATCAACATCAACCTAAATTCAATTAGAGATTAGAGCTTCTGCAACGGTTCTACAACAACTAGAGTTCTTTCTTTAATCCAATTAAGGCAAGTACAGTTATTCTCCGCTATAAACGTTAATTCTGATTGTGACATGAATTATAAATCTGAATCTGAGGTTATATCTGTTCTGTTTGGATCTATCTTATTTTGTATCTCTTTCCTCTTTCTGTTTTATAGCCAGGCTACCACGAGTCTGAGCCAATCTCATAAGAGATTAACCTACGCTAAATTGTTTGGGACAGTAAAATGAATGATGCATAAATTAGGCATGACCAACAGGTGACTGATTCGAGGAAAGAACATGGATTGTAGTTAGAACATAAATTTGAGACATATGACTGGATATGTTATGTTTATAACATAAATGGGTTTTGAACATATGATTTGTGGTAAAAAGAATATGGCTTAGGTATAAAGATTTACATGAGAGTAGGGTATCTATTAATGTAAATAAACAACTAAGTAAGGGATTTTTGGAATATATGACATGTAGTCGATAACTATATTTGGTATAATTTATATATGGATCTTCTGTACTATGCAAGTTTAATGAAAATTGAAACATATGATATATGGTAAATTATGACCATAATCTATGCTATGTAAATGTAATGCAAACATGGGGTATATGATTATATTGTGCATCACGACTATTATTTATGCATGTGAACTTAGGCAAGATTTATAATTGGGCAAGATTTATAATTGGGCAAGATTTATAATTGGGCAAGATATATTTGTGAAACTTTAAGAAATGAGTAAATCTGTTATATTTGCCTAATTTGTTAGTTTTGTTACATTGCCTAATCTGCTAGTTCTGTTATATTGCTTAATCTGCTAGTTCTGCTCTACTACCTAGTCTGCTAGATTTGTTCATCTGCCATCTGCTAAGTCTGTTGAAAATGCTAAATCTGCTAGTTTGCTTAACCTGCTAAGTCGTCTAGTCTGAGAAATCTGTTATCTGCTATATCTGTTGAGTTGATATAATTAGTCCGCTATTGACATAATCTGAATTGGCTATAGTTATGAATAATTGACATGTATATTAGGCATGGGTATAAATGGGAAATCATTAATTAATTGGCCGCAAAGATAAATATGGCTAACTCGAGGTTAGAATGAGTTTGCGGCGTAATTCTGCCCGGAACCGCCCGACATATTCCAGTGGTCGCAAACAATAGGTTCTAATGTGAGAAGTTAGTCATAACGTGCTTGAAAATCCGAGGTTAGACTCAGTTTGCGACAGAAATCTGCCCGAAACCAACCGGCCTAACCAGTAGTCGCAAACTGTCAGTCTAATGTGAGAGGTTTTGGGCATTAATATCTAATTAATGAAAATCTGAGATAAATATGATGTCTAAAACGTGTTGGGTGGGTAAGGTTAAACCAATTGGACCAATGAATCTGATAAATCCGTTTCGTGAATCCGTAGGCCCAATACAAAGTTAGATAATCTGTAACCAGTTAATCCGTAAGTCTGTAACCAGTTAATCTGTAAGCCTGTTAATCCGAACATCTGATTCGTTAGTCTGAAAACCGGTTAACTTGTTTGTCTGATCTATGAACTAGTTGATCTAAACTCTATATGTCTGAACTTCTAAACAAGTTAATTTGAAATCTGTTAGTCTGGGGACACAAGGTTAGGAGGGGAGTTACTTGTGTCATCTGTTGTTTGGGACCCATATTAGTCAGTAACCCTTTCTGGTATCAAAAATTTGACCCAACAGTAGGTAGGGTCCGGGCACGCTTACTGAACTAATTATAAGCGGTTCATTCTGATAATGGCGAGGGGTGTTGATGGTGCGTTCCAACCGGGTCATATGCGTGCATGGATCCCGGTCTGCCTCTGAGGATGTAAGACGTCGTGACATCTGTAAATAGGTCTGTGCCAATTGGTTGTCACTTTAGAGAGTGATACACCCTATTGTGGGGCCGACACATGATATTTATGTATTAGGGAGCCGATCGCTTGGGGTAGGGTTTTAGGGTACACTTAGTTCTGTCTATTTCTGTTGGTACCGTCTGTTTCTGTTGGGTGGTAACACCTGTCTGTTTCTGTGTGGTACCGTCTGTTCGGGTGGTAAAGGCCCATTACTAGTGTACACCTAATTCTACATTCTGTTTCCGTAGGGATTAATCTGTTTCTGCTTCTATCTGTTTCTGATCGGGTGGTAAAGGCCCATTATTAGCATTCTGTTTCTGTTAAATTATTCTGTACCCGTTCGTGCTTCAGTTTAGACATTAGGGTGACACCTAATTCTGTTATACTAGTATTAGTGCAGAGAAGTGTGAAGCAATAGTTTATGTCATTCTGTTCTTCTGTTATATCTGCTACACCTGTTACAGTTATCTCACATCCAGTTTTATGTTCATATCATATTATTATTATCTGTTCATATGCTGAAAGTCACTGGACTTGCCAGACTTTTTGTCTGACCCTTGTTGTTTCGCCTCCTTTCTTCCGTTTCCCCCCGGTTATCCAAGGAGGGAATACTTTAGCTTTATCCGGATTTCTCTTTGCTTGAAGTGCTTAAAGTATGGCTTGGCTCTGTATAGCTTCCGTTCTATGGGGATTATGATTTTAAACCATGCATTTTGAAGGCTTTTGTACAAGACTGATATTTTGTACTTGAATTCTGAGATTTGAAAGGATGTAACCATATTGATTTCTGCTTCCGCTGTAATAAAGTTAAAAAATTTCAAGTACTGTTTTATCTGTCTTGTAAGTTTTTGTTCTGTTTACTAAAATGCTCCACTAAAGTTAAGGCATTCCCTTTGTGAGTGACCTTAACGGAGGTGAGGTGTTATACTTACTAATGCCGAGGCCTTTTGAGGAACAAAACCCCACACCTATACGGTGGCTTGGTTGGGGACAATATCTTGCGCGAACGAAGGTGCGGGCTGTTACATGTTTTTTCGAAGTGGCTTACGTGAAATAAGTTTAATCCTGACTCGAGTGTTTTGTATTTTTGCATGGAATGCTCGGGTCGGGCTCTAAGTGTTCCAGGTTTAAAATATCAGCTCGCAAACTGAAGAGGATGTGAAGACGTGGAGACGCATGCGCGCTAAGCTCGAAAAAGAGTAAATTCATTTAAAGTCACTTATGTATAAATTTTACATTATTCTTTCACTGTACGAATATTATTGTATAAACTCTGATATTTCTATAAAAAAATTATTCCCCTGCAATTATTGTACTCTGTAATTCTGTTTAAACCCGGTAAGCCAATAACAATCTGTTGTTTTGAACGTTTCGAGTTGGTTTAAATACTGATTTGGGAAGGTCAAAATGCTAGGTCATTACACCTCGTAATTATATTTTCGAAATAGATACAACATAATAACGTGGACTTTTACCATTTTAAATCGAGTAATGTCTTAACCGGAACTTCCAATAAAACCAAAAAAGAAACCGTAACTATCTCGGTTGTAGTTAGATTTTTATATTATATGTATTACTATTCTAGTCTCTAAACTGAATCAGCAGACTCTAGCATATGTCATCCTTATGCTCTTCACGACGAAATCGCCAATGTACTGTGGGTAAGACAGAATTGGCTAGAAACCCAAACTCAACATATTTAAATTCTTAGTCACTTAAAGCCCATTTACATAATTAGGACCACAACTGATTCATCGTTGAAATAAATTAAAGTCGAGTAAGAAAGACAAAGAAAAACAAGAAAAAATCAAACTACGTTCTCTCATGAGTCGTAATTTAACTAATTTCTGTGATCGTTTAACCTATGCTGTGATACCAAATGTAACATCCCACACTTTTCTATGCCCAAATTACGACAAAAATCGAAACTCAAACACATCCAAGCATGAAGCATGTAAATCTGGTACCTACAAATAAATGAGCATGAGCATAATCAGAGTACGATAAGATAACTCACAGCGGAAACAGAATAGGATAAACTAGTATTAACTCAAGTAACTACCCTTCTCAAAGAAAGTCACTTTGAGCATGAGAGAGAACGAGAACTGAGAGTCAAACATAAACACCAATGAGTACCTAACTTTCTCTAGAAAATCTGGGTTGTTGTAATGAGGAGGGGGGTCGGAACAACAAGATTCCAATGAGCAGGAAATGTAACACACAGATTACAATACACAGATGTACTCCGTTTGGTTCACCCCAAGACATATTCCTATCAAGGTTAGTGATTCTAGCCTAACCTTGTAGATGATTACGCACGACCTTACTACTCTTCACAAGGTTATATTCCAAAATATAATATTGAGATAGAACGTTTACTCATATATTTAGGAAGCCTTTAAACTATACTTTAATTGATTATTAGACCGAGAAGTGAACTCTCTTATTGTGGAGTTCTTATACATATATATATATATATATCTTTCCATCCTCTTACCCTTTATTGTTTTCCGCCTCACTATCAATGATAGATAGGGTGGATTCTCCCGACCACTTAAGACCCTAAGAGGACATATTGGTCACATAATACCTCTCAATAACTTGTTCCACATTCTTATAAACTAGAGGGCACTAGCTATGGGCCCTACTAGTTAAGGCTTCCGTCATTCACGCATATACCCTTGGCCCGTATAAGGTGAGAGATGGTATTTTACCGCTCGTTATACCCCTAGCCGACCTTATTGGATAACCCGCTTAGTCGCTGACTACCTATCATAGGGTAGGTGGCCATATCTAACGTTTTTAGTTTCCAGGTTTGGGTAGACAATACGCACATGCCGTTTTAGACCCCTATACTAAAAAACTTATCCCCAAGTGGACTCTTCAACCCCAGCCGCTTAAGACCGAAGAAGCCGATTATACACGAAGGTTATTAGGTTCATACCCCATTAGCCTTTAGTACCTTTCCCAATTAGGGTAAAGCGGGCTACGTCATTACGCCCTTTTTGTTTAGTTTCTCTCTCCACACGATTTATTATCATCACAGGTTCTTATGGTTAATAGTATTTTTGCACCATTAACCTATTAAGTCCAGCTCTATTTTTTATTATAAGTTCTATATTCATTAATATAAATAAGGAAAGTTATGTCCTCTTTACCCTAGGATATTTATTTGATTACCTTCTTAATTAGACTTAGTATTTAGACAACAATCAATATCCATTCATCCCCTTATGACACTCATTTGTTCCCATTTCTGTGCTTATTGCCTTTTATGATCATAACAGTCATATTTTCCTAAGGCAACTATTTTTCAGTCCCAAGGTGCCTATTTGTTATACCCCAATAGCCAATTACTATTCTTATTTACTTATTTGTTGATTGTTATATAATTATATATATTTATGCACTAGACCTCTCACATTAAGTTGACTACTTGTGGATGTTGGATTTATCAGTCGGTTACGGGCAGACTTCTACCACAAGTTGAACTTAACCTCGTGCCTTAGTACACTTATATTTACGCATTAGACCCCTCACATTAAGCTTACTACCTGTGGAACTGGACGCTGGATTTGTCGGTCGGTTCTGGGCAGACTTGTACCACCAGTTGAGCTTAACCTCGTGTCTAAATGTGGGTATAATTCAAATTTCCCAATTGGGGTGTACAACATTAATCCTAATCAATTTAGGAATTGTAACCATTGCCCTATTATATTCACTTTTCCCCCAACAACATTGGTTGCAATTGTTATTTATTGAGTTACTGTCCTATTTATGACAATTAGTTATATTGATTGCTACAAATGGTCACCATAAATATATTAATTCAGTATGGATTACATTTACGTATATAATTCCATAATTGAATACCATTCAAACATTCGGTAAAATGTATATTCTATTGTTTTACGCAGATTTGGATGGGTTATACGTATATATTTGTATTTTATGTTTTGGGTGCGGTCAACATAGTTATCTTTTGTTTTCATTATTCTTTTAAAGTTAATAATTTGGTTTAATCAATAATAAAACATTCCTTTTTGCATTCAATCTTTTCAAAAGGTTTCAAATCTTACAAAAAGATCATTAGATGTAGTCATTGTAAACTATGCCTTATTGGTAAAATAGACATATCTCAAATTCTCAAGAAATATACGTGTATATATATATGTGTATGTGTGTGTGTGTATATATATGAAATAGTTGATGCAAACAACTCGCAAATATGTATATTTATACATATGTTTGCATCATTTTTTCCTTTTTAAATCTTTTGTCATATCTCTTGTGAATCCAAAATAACATCTTTTTGTTCAGAATAAGGAAAACGACATACTTACAACAACTAAGCCGAAACCCAACAACATTGAATACAAACAGACTTCTTTTAAAATTTCACAATCACAAAACTTAACATTTTATCCAATATTCATATAATTTATCATTCAGCACTGAAATTAGAGATCTGGACAATAACTGCATCTAGATGGTGTTCAATGGGACTAATTTCCAGATCTATAGTGCTTTACAATAACTACAATATATTTTACAACATAACTATAGGAAATATGTGTAAATAAATCCAAGAATCCTACAATTAATATTATGTCAATCCACAATTCACGATTTACAAGTTTTAATAATGTTTATAATCAGATCTGATGGGTGTCAATCCAATTATAACAATTTAATGAACAGATTTGATGAAAATAGGCATAAAATTTCAGATCTAATTCAAATGAAGTAAATAAGCATTATAACTGTATTTGTAAATTTCCCACTCACGTTAAAGTATTCATTTCCAAAGTTTGAATATTCTTCTAGGCCTACAATTCCCAAATTCTTATAAATCTACAATTTATCTGAAAAGGGGATGATTCAGACCTGTAGATATGTTATTTGTAATGGCCCGCAAATCCGTACTGTCTGAGTTGACTAATAACACCACACTTCCAACCCAAATTGCACGAAAATTCGAATCATTATTAGAAAGAAGTTAGAGGATGAGAAATAGAAAGAAAGAAATATTAGAATAGAAGAAAACGAAGAAGACAAATCTCACAGTGGAACGGATAAAATATATTTTATAACATAACTTTTGAAGTACAAATCAGTAACTTTATATACATACCATCATCAGAGCACAACAGTTATTCCTCGAACAGTTATAAACACCTATTTCCAGATACAACATAGTACACAACGGAATATATGATAGTCTATAGCTAACTGGTGAAGCCTCCTGCTTCCAGCTCCTCCAAATAAATCTGTAAAATCCCGACTACTTGACTGCCTGTACAAATTTGGGCACCCAAGAGTTTAGGAAAAATAAACAAAATAAACTCTGGGTCAATCATGGGACTGGTGCGAGTAAACTCCAAACATTTGTTTAACTTTCAAAATCCTTTCAAAAGAAAGAATAATAGTAAGACAAGCCCATACATAAACATGGACGGTTTTTCCCTTACTATAACCCAAAACACTTTGATACAAAAATCCAGTGATATTATAATAATGCCTACATCAAATAAATAGGATCTAGCGGAACACTTACATCTCATGCTCTACATATATAGTATAAAATCAAAAACCGCATGGCGCTTATTGGAGATTGAATTTCCAACATGACAAGGTATGGAACCACCTTCCGCTAGTGTATCTCTAGAGAGGAATACACTGTGTTCAACAAGAACATCTTGCAGCCCGGCCCACACATGACCGACTACTCATTTCGCTTGAGTGTATCGAATGTATATCACCAACGGTTGGGATCAGCAACCGTCTCCCGAATGTGACAGCATCGAATAGAATAATAAATTAAATGAATCTCTATATAGGTGATTATACATCCTAATGGGAGCAACCCACATAGCCATGCTGCCTGCCCGATTTTTGTCATTTCCCGGTTGTTGAGGCCTGAGGCTTCGATTACTTATCATTCATTGATAGCACCATCACTTTGAATGCCACATTGTCAGATCCGTTAATCACTAATTGATTTGCACAAATATTCTAGATGTTATGCTAAGGGAATAAATCCGTTGCAACCATATATATTTATACAGACCAACCCATTAGATCATTGGAAATACTTTGTCAGACATTCGTCCATTTACGTTCGTTCTGAGATTGAACGAAACCGAAGGCACGATTTCTATTAATAGAAAAGCCCTTGCACTTTACTCCGTTTTCGATTATCTTCATATAATCTGATTCGCAACGCTACTGCCAATACAGAGTGGTTCACGGATAATAATCCAATCGGTCTCTCCATATTGACAACGATGGTAAAAACTTCGATAGTCTGTGATTTAACTATCGAATAAAAACAAGTGTTCATTCAACATATCAATCAAATCACTGGGCTCTTTAATTAATATTTCATTAATTAAATCTCTTCTCCATTTTCTCTATCAATATTTGTTAACCAAATATTTTAATAATCATCTTGGTCTCTTATGCCATTTGGAAAACGTTTCCAAATATCAACTTCTTTTATTTTCTATATATTAACAAATATCTCTATTTGCAATTGAAAACAATTTCAATCAATTATCTCTATCCCGACTATTTTAATTATACTCAGGAAATATTTACTTTTATATTTCCAAACTTTCATCACTTGAGTTAAAACAAATGTTGTATACAACATCGTTACAAACAACCCAAAATATTTTATTCAACCAAACTATTATTCAAACACTTCTCTTCGAGACTGGATCTTGCTATTTATCCATTAAAAATGAAATCAATCAAGTTGGGGTAAAATTACCTCTCAGACCTTAACTGAAAACATCCTCCACTTCAAAACGGCAAAACCACTAACCTCGAATAAACACACTATAAAACCCAATTTTTTTTCTACATGTATATAGTTCGCTTTCTATTTCTAATTTAGATTTCCCTTTCTGTTCCAATACTCTATTTTGATTTCATTTCCTTATCGAATTCTACATATATCGATACATTGATTTATAACTATCAAATTATCATAAAAATATTCTTACTCCTTAAATTCCCGGAAAAATTCGCCATAACCTCCCTTGTACTGGGAGCTTCGAGATATTTGAAATAGCCTCCCATGGCCCTCACCAATTCAACAGAAAAAGAAAAAGTCAAGCGGCTTGCCGATATGGTGCATAAAACCTCATATATGAATTTAAACATGTACCTTTTTTCGGGCACATAAATTAAAATCTTCATATACTTCATCCCATACCTGTCTTAACACATGTTCACATGTTTCAATTCAATTCAACTCAATTGTTTGAATTCGGTTTCGCTCATTTATTCTTTAATTAGCTATTTTGCTTATTTCACTTCTTTGTTTGAGCATAATATGTTCAAACAAAACACCTAACTTGCTCATAACCAAATTGAATTTCAATTTCAATTCTAGTTTCCTTTTTGATTTCGAATATAAATTTTCAAATCGAATTTACTTATTCAAAACCCAATATCCATTCGAAATCTCATTAACTAATTTCTATTCAATTTAGTTAATTCTATTCAGAAATCAAAAATCTGATTTCTGTTTCAAAAATCATTTCACTTACTTCACTGGAGCTCACATTTACTTTATATTTCCAGTGTGGATTTTTCTAATGGCAAATTCAGAATTTATTTCTTTAAAATTCCTTTATTTATTTAATTAAACCATTATGGGTTTTAAAACGATTTTTGGCGCTGCTTTTCTAAAAATTTGATTTTGACATAACTCAAAATTTATACGACGAAATCCAAATTTTTCTCTTCCATTAGAAAACTATTATCTAATCGGTCCTGACGTTTCTTGTTTCAAAGAATTCCGACTTCAATTGAGTTCTGTATACTCGATTGAAGTTCGAAACGACAATTATTGAACTGCAGCGCTGCAGCGAGTTCGTTTTAATTATATTTATAAATATAAACGTTAAACTTCGTTTAAAATGAATTCAACTCCATTCAAACTCCATTTTCACTTTTATTTGAATTCTATATTGAAATTCAAATTTCACTTCTATTTGAGTCCTATATTCAAATTCCATATTTTAAATTCCATTTAAATTATATATTTAAATCTCATAGTTTAAATTTCCATTTTAATGCTATATTCAAATTCTACCATTTAAATTCCATTTGAATTCCTTTTTAATTCTACATTCAAATCCCCTATTTAATTCTCTTTGAATTCAATTTCCATATTTATTCTATTTGAATTTCAAATATTCAAACTCCGATTCAATTCTATTTGAAATTTCAAATATTCAAACTCCTTTTTAATTCTATTCTTCAAATTCTATTTAAATCCTCTTATTCAAATTCTATTTCAAATTCCCTTCTTCAATTTCTATTTACATTCCTATATTCAAATTCTATATTTGAATTTCCTTTAAAATTTCTACATTCAACATCTGTTTAAATTTCTATATTCAAATTCTAGATTTGAATTCTCTTTGAATTTCTGTATTCAATTTCTATATTAAAATCCCATTTGAATCTCTATATTCAAATTCTATATTTAAACTCCGTTTGAATACCTATATTCAAATACTATATTTTTAATTTCATTTGAACTTCCTTTATATAAATCCATTTGAATTCCTTTGAATTCAAATTCTATTTCAATTCCTTGGAATTCAAATCCTATTTCAAATCTACATTTGAATTCAAATTCTATTTCAAATCTCCATTTGAGTTTCTATATTCAAATCTATTTTCAAAACTTCATTTGAATTTCTATATTCAAATCTATTTTCAAAACTTCATTTGAATTTCTATATTCAAATCTATTTTAAAAACTTCATTTGAATTACCTGTATTCAAATTCCATTTTTAAAATTTCTTTATTCAAATTCCAATTTACTTTCAATATTCAAATCCTATATTGAATTCCTTTATATTTTCTATATTCATTCTTTAAACAAGTCTTGATTTCAATTCCTTTTGAAATCGATATTTCTACTTTTGGAAATTAGATTTCCCTTTTTAATTTCACACTCGTATTTTTATTTCTGAATTATCCAATGATAATTCTTTTTACTTCATTTATGAAATGCGTTTATAAAAGAACTACTTATAAACTTCTTTTATAAAATAACTATTTGTTTTATTTTTCAAACAAGTTTATTTTTTTCAAATCTTTTAAAAATTCAAATTCTATTTTTCCAAAAATAGACTTTTCCCCTTTAAATCTCAAATACCCTTTCCATGACACTTAGCCCAGTGATATTTAAAATAATCAAATCATCCAATTTTCAATCATTTGATTTCTAACATGTCATATATGAATATATGAAATCAAGCAAACAAACAAACAGATAATATATTTTTGAGGAATCCAGTTGGATTCCTCCAACCTGTTTTCCCTACATCCACAGACGTTAGTTAACAGAAATAATACCGATCCTGCTTCGAGGCAGGATATCGCGGTATAAAAGGGGATCCACTTATATTCGTGGGCATAGGGGGTCATCCGCTAATGATACTACGGGCATCCGCTAATAATATTGCGGGAATCCAACCAATCACCAAACCCATATAATAGCAAGCCTATACAACTAATATTTTTAAATCAACCAGAAAGCATTCAAACAAGCAATAACAATTATTTTTAACGAATAAAAATAATTCTAAAAAAAAGGTGAGTGAGATTTACTCACCGAGATTTTTATTTTGCTGAATATCCAATGAAGCCAATTATATAGATTTCACAGTGATTTCTCCAACTGTCTGTTTTTCAATGTAAAACAATATAAATAAATTTCAGTTATTTAATTATACTAATTTAATTTAATAAATTACCCGCGTGTGACAAATTCCAATTAAACCTTAAATACCTACTTAATGGTTAATTTAAAATTTACTTACATACTAGTTAAATATACAGGTTTAACTAGAGTTTATGATTTAAAATTAAACAGTATGCTAATTTCAGTTTTAAATTAATTTCCATGCACTTACATAAAAATTTATTTTACAAAAAATAAAAATACTTATGTTAATTACCTTATAAATCGAATCCTCCACCTTATGCTTCAGTACAAAGAGCCGCTATCGCCTTGGCCTTCTGAACTTCGAAACTTGAACGCAACCCTAAAAACCATCAGTCGCGATCTATAGATGTAGCTCGAAATCGAATCGGCTATCGGACCATCGCTTGCCACTAAAAACCGACCACTGGTGCTCTTCTCCCCCATTGAATGGCATGCTGACCTCGAAATGAACCAACGATAGTTGAACTGACCCCAAATCGGGCAACTTCTGACCGATGACGAGCTTCAGAGGATACAGCGATTTCCATCGCACCTCTTCCTGAATCTGAGTGCCTCAGATATGATGTCGACCTCCCTGGAAGCCGCGGTCCATGAGCGCAAATTGGATTTAGCCCCCTTTCGAATTGATTTTGAGGAAAGGACGAGTTCGAAATATCATTCGATTTGAAGGGAATTGAGGAGCGGTCATTAATTGGAAAAAAGAACGAGAAGAAAGACTTGAACTGTATGTTGGTTTCAGAATGAAAACTCGATTCGTTTATATAGATTTGAAAGGGAACAGAAGTACATCCATCAAAATTCGATGTTTGCTTGATGTTGAACAGAGGAAGACATAAATTTTGGCTCGAGGAAGGCAATAGGGTGGCATTAAAAGAAGTAGGTCGGCTGGTTAAAGTTTTGATTTGATTTTTCTTTAATTAAAAACTAAACTATATCGCGGTCCTTTAATTTAAAATTCGGAACCGCTATTTTAACGTACAGACCGACGTTTCAATATTAAACGCTATTCCAAATTCAACAGTAAATATTCTGAAATTAAATTTCAACATATATACCATATTAAATTAATATAATATAAATTTAAATTCGAAAACCACAAATTCTTTGAAATAAATTATTATTTATTATCGTATATATCAAATAAATTTCCTACTCATCATCTGTATCATTTTGATTCAGTTATATTTCAAAATAAAATATTTCGATATATTCTAAATTAAATTGTATTCGATTATTAAATCGATAACTCAATATAAATATCGATTTATATTAACAACTAAATATATAAAATAAATATTAAATATTTAAAAATAAATCGATAAAAATACGGGTCGTTACATTCTTCCCCCCTTAAAATAATTTCGTCCTCGAAATTGCTAAGGTAGGAAAAATGGTACAAATCCATTACTTTTCAAAATCTCATTTACGTTGAAACTCATCTCCTCATATTTCACCAAATTTAATTCCACCAAAACTTTTGGTTTTCACACATTTAATCTAAATGATTTACACCCAATTCAAATTCTATTTAATCTTATTCAAATTGAATTTCACTAATTTATTTATCTCGATCCATTTAACTTGCTCAAGTTAAATTTGGACTTCAGAATTCAAACCCCAGGGTTTCCATTTCAAAGCAATATTGAAATCCCATAAATACATACATATATTTTGTCACTATCTCAAATTCAAAACATTTGAATTTCAAACCACTTGTTTTCTTTCAACAAATTCTATCAAAAACTTTTCTAAGGTAGCCACTCATCACTTAGAACTCGAAAATGAACACTGATGAAGCTGCAGTCATCATCAAAATTATTTCCAGCCACTGAAGTGAGTTCAGTGCTTTAATACCTTGAGAATCCATTCAAATATGATTTTTATTCAAATGTCCTTTCAAAACAAAGCTATATTATTTTAATATAAACTTCAATAATATTTTCCAACTTCCCAGGATTTAAATTCTGAGTTCTGTTTTGAATTCAATTTTAATTCCTCCCATTTGTATATTTTATTCGTATACAAATTCTATTTGGTTCTATAAAACCATTTCATTTTTTATAATCTCAATGGATTATAATAACAACCAACACATCCATATAGAATAATTTCAAAAATTATTCTTTCTATATCAAAATAGAAGTTTGGGTAAAATAATTTCATCCACCCACTTTAAAACAATATCGTGTCGAATTTTTCTGTTCAAGCGTTTAGAAATTCCTATCGACTTTGTGGCGTCCCACTATTCGATCAGAATCCATAAACCACCCAACAGACTAGTCAACACAATATAAAACAACTTTTATATAAATTTACAAATACGCTCTCTCGTATATATATACTCAACTCATCCTAGGGTACTACTGACCCTATCTCTAATGAGCACATGCCACAAAGCCTAGGTGTTCGCTCAACCTAAGCTCTGATACCAACTGTAATGGCCAGGGGCAGTGGGCTAACCTCCCACAGTGGCTTACAGAGATACCTCAGAACTGCTTTTACGGCCAGCCTCTCGACTCGACCAACCCACATTGTCGGGAGATGTAGGGGTAAGAGTCTCCCGTTCGCCACCAAACGCGAAGCGAGAACCCCCTATCATCCGTACCAATTAAGCAACCAGCTCTGATACCAACTGTAATGGCCCGCAAATCCGTACTATCTGAGTTGACTAATAACACCACACGTCCAACCCAAATTGCACGAAAATTCGAATCATTATTAGAAAGAAGTTAGAGGATGAGAAATAGAAATTTGGGCACCCAGGAGTTTAGGGAAAATAAACAAAATAAACTCTGGGTCAGTCATGGGACTGGTGTGAGTAAACTCCAAACATTTGTTTAACTTTCAAAATCCTTTCGAAAGAAAGAATAATTGTAAGACCGGCCCATACATAAACATGGACGGTTTTCCCCTTACTATAACCCAAAACACTTTGATACAAAAATCCAGTGATATTATAATAATGTCTACATCAAATAAATAGGATCTAGGGAACGCTTGCATCTCACGCTCTACATATATAGTATAAAATCAAAAACCGCATGACGCTTATTGGAGATTGAATTTCCAACATGACAAGGTATGGAACCACCTACCGATAGTGTATCTCTAGGGAGGAATACACTGGGTTCATCAAGAACATCTTGCAACCCGGCCCACACATGATCGACTACTCATTTCGCTTGAGTGTATCGAATGTATATCACCAACGGTTGGGATCAGCAACCGTCTCCCGAATGGGACAGCATCGAATAGAATAAGAAATTAAATGAATCTCTAGATAGGTGATTATACATCCTAATGGGAGCGACCCACATAGCCATGCTGCTTGCCCGATTTTTGTCATTTCCCGGTTGTTGAGGCCTGAGGCTTCGATTACTTATCATTCATTGATAGCACCATCACTTTGAATGCCACATTGTCAGATCCGTTAATCACTAATTGATTTGCACAAATATTCTGGATGTAATGCTAAGGGAATAAATCCGTTGCAACCATATATATTAATACAGACCAACCCATTAGATCATTGGAAATACTTTGTCAGACATTCGTCCATTTACGTTCATTCTGGGATTGAACGAAACTGAAGGCACGATTTCTATTAATAGAAAAAGCCCTTGCACTTTACTCCGTTTTCGATTATCTTCATATAATCTGATTCGCAACGCTACTGCCAATACAAAGTGGTTCACGGATAATAATCCAACCGGTCTATCCATATTGACAACGATGGTAAAAACTTCGATAGTCTGTGATTTAACTATCGAATAAAAACAAGTGTTCATTCAACATATGAATCAAACCACTGGGCTCTTTAATTAATATTTCATTAATTAAATCTCTTCTCCATTTTCTCTATCAATATTTGTTAACCAAATATTTCAATAATCATCTTGGTCTCTTATGCCATTTGGAAAACGTTTCCAAATATCAACTTCTTTTATTTTCTATATATTAGCAAATATCTCTATTTGCAATTGAAAACAATTTCAATCACTTATCTCTTTCCCGACTATTTTAATTATACTCAGGAAATGTTTACTTTTATATTTCCAAACTTTCATCACTTGAGTTAAAACAAATGTTGTATACAACATCGTTACAAACAACCCAAAATATTTTATTCAACCAAACTATTATTTAAACACTTCTCTTCGAGACTGGATCTTGCTATCTATCCATTAAAAATGAAATCAATCAAGTTGGGGTAAAATTACCTCTCAGACCTTAACTGAAAACATCCTCCACTTCAAAACGGCAAAACCACTAACCTCGAATAAACACACTATAAAACCCAATTATTATTTTTTACATGTATATAGTTCGCTTTCTATTTCTAATTTAGATTTCCCTTTCTGTTCCAATACTCTATTTTGATTTCATTTCCTTATCGAATTCTACATATATCGATACATTGATTTATAACTATCAAATTATCTTAAAAATATTCTTACTCCTTAAATTCCCGGAAAAATTCGCTATAACCTCCCTTGTACCGGGAGCTTCGGGATATTTCAAATTGCCTCCCATGGCCCTCACCAATTCAAAAGAAAAAGCCAAGCAGCTTGCCGATACGGCGCATAAAACCTCATATATGAATTTAAACATGTACCTTTTTGTCGGGCACATAAATTAAAATCTTCATATACTTCATCCCATACCTGTCTTAACACATGTTCACATGTTTCAATTCAATTCAACTCAATTCAATTGTTTGAATTCGGCTTCGCTCATTTATTATTTAATTAGCTATTTTGCTTATTTCACTTCTTTGTTTGAGCATAACATGTTCAAACAAAACACCTGACTTACTCATAACCAAATTGAATTTCAATTTCAATTCCAATTCTAGTTTCCTTTTTTATTTCAAATATAAATTTTCAAATCGAATTTACTTATTCAAAACCCAATATCCATTCGAAATCTCATTAACTAATTTCTATTCAATTTAGTTAATTCTATTCAGAAATCAAAAATCTGATTTCTGTTTCAAAAATCATTTCACTTACTTCACTGGAGCTCACATTTACTTTATATTTCCAGTGTGGATTTTTCTAATGGCAAATTCAGAATTTATTTCTCTAAAATTCCTTTATTTATTTAATTAAACCATTATGGGTTTTAAAACGATTTTTGGCGCTGCTTTTCTAAAATTTTGATTTTGACATAACTCAAAATTTATATGACGAAATCCATATTTTTCTCTTCCATTAGAAAACTATTATCTAATCGGTCCTGACGTTTCTTGTTTCAAAGAATTCCGACTTCGATTGAGTTCTGTATACTCGATTGAAGTTCAAAGAATTCCGACTTCAATTGAGTTCTGCAACTTCAGACCGATATTAAATTAATATAATATAAATTTATATTCGAAAACCATAAATTCTTTGAAATAAATTATTATTTATTATCGTATATATCAAATAAAATTCCTACTCATCATCTGTATCATTTTGATTCAGTTATATTTCGAAATAATATATTCTAAATTAAATTGTATTCGATTATTAAATCGATAACTCAATATAAATATTGATTTATATTAACAACTAAATATATAAAATAAATATTAAATATTTAAAAATAAATCGATAAAAATACGGGTCGTTACGTTATTAAACAGGAAGAGAAGGGAGAATCTGATTTGGAGCATCAATTCACATTCTTTTCCATTGGATCTGATAATCCTCTCAATCCTATGTGATTTGGATTTGATTTGTTATATAAGAGTATATTTTTAATTAAGAAATTAGGTTTTCCTCCTTACAGAGCTTTGCTGCTGCCTACAGATTTGTGTGGAAAAGAATGAGGCCTTACCCTTTTATTTATAGGAGTGGAATTGGCCTTGAATTGTTAGTTTTATTTTAATTTATATCTGTCCATTTGTTTAATAATATAATATAATCTAACCCCTTTGACCCTAGCTGTCACTGGGTTGATTTGGCTCGAAGAGGTCGACCGCTTATACAAGGGTGTCGACTGCCCTTTAGTCGATCTGCTCAGTGAATGTGGGTAATAAAAGGAAATGAATGTTATATTTATTAAGTTTATTTATTTCCATCCCTTCTTCGTATTTCGTCCATAATTTTTTCATAAGGACTCCGTTAGCGAAACTTTAAACATGAAAGTTGACATGAATTCCAAGATGAACGCATCGGTTAAAGTTTCATGGTAAAATTTCGTTGTTTGCAGAAATTCCTATTTTTGAGATTCTAATAATAATTAACTGATTGTCAAAATGCTGGATTGTTACAGAAGAACGCAACTATCCAAAGATTGAGAAGCTCGCTTATAGCTTGTTGATCGCTTCAAGAAAGCTTCACCGCTATTTGCAGGCTCATCCGATTGAGATATACACTGATCGGCCACTACGACAGGTCCTGCAACGACCTGAGGTGTATGGAAGATTGCTCAAATGGAACATTGGGTTAAGCCAGTTTGATCTCAACTTCTTCCCAAGGAAGTCTATACGGGGCAAGAATTAGCGGACTTCATCGTAGAATTCACCATTCCCTAGGAGGATGTGTTAGGTGAAGGAGATGGCCCCTTAGAATGAAAGATGGAATGGACCACCTGGAAGCTATACACAGACGGTGCTTGAAATGATCGACGGTCCGGCGCTGGAGTCGTGTTGATATCTCCTGAAGGACGATCGATCTACTACGCTTTATGACTGAATTTTCATGCTACTAACAACGACTCTGAATATGCATCCCTGATTGCTGAGCTAAAACTCGCTAAGGGGTTGGGAGTAGTTACATTGAATATATTTTGCGACTCTCAGATTTTTGTTTTCTAGGTTCGAAAGGAGTTTAAAGCAAAAAGATCATGACTTGCGACTAATATAGAGATGGTTGAGCAGCTGTTGGACTGCCCGGAACACTATACCATCTCCATATTCCCCGAACTGAAAATCAAAAGGCAGGTAAATTGGCTAAGTTGCCAAGCTCCGACAACCCACAAGGGATGGAGAAGGTCCCAATCGAGACATTAGAAACTCCGAGCATTGACCAGATGAAAGTTGATACCGTGTTAGAGACCAAACCCGAGAGGGAGTCATGATTGACCCCCATAAAGAAATTCCTACAGCATGGAACGCTTCTGGTAAGGAAAAGTGAAAGGTGTACCATCATTCGTAAAGCTTCGAGATATGTCATGCATGACGATGTTCTTTATCGACGAGGGTTCTGAGTCCCTTTACTTAGGTGTGCAGCACATGAAGACGTCAAGCGTGTATTAAGGGAAGTGCATGAAGGCGACTGTTGAGATCACACCGAAAGGCAGACGTTGGCATAGAAGATACCGCGGTACGGCTACTTCTGGCCTACAATAAACCGAGAAGCAGCTGATTATTCACAAGCTGCGACAAATGCTAGAAATTTGTGAGGATTCCTAGTACGACTACTTTTGGCATACAATAAACCGAGAAGCAGCTGATTATTCACGACCTGCGACAAATGCTAGAAATTTGTGAGAATTCCTAGTGCACCTCCAAGCCAACACACCTTGATGGTGAGCCCGTGGTCGTTCTCTGTATGGGGGATTGATATTATCGGAATTCTTCCAATTGTAAAGGGCGGAGCAAAATATGCAATCGTGGTTGTGAAGTACTGTACAAAGTGGGAAAAAGCAGAACAATTGACCACAATCATGACAAAGCAAGTGATTCAGCAATACATTTGTCGATTCGGGATCCCGAAATTTATCATAACTGACAACGGAACTCAATTTGGCAGTACCGAGTTTAGAGATTTCTGCTAAAGATATCGCACTAAGAAAAGATACATCACTGTAGCACATTCGCAGTCGAATGGACAAGTTGAAGCAGTGAACAAGATTATCAAGTCCATTTTGAAAAAGCGATTGGAACGGGCAAAAACCATGTGGGTCGATGAATTACCCTGGCTCTATGGGCCTATAGAATGACCTACAAGTTGGCGACTGGACACACCCCTTCTCACTGTCATTCGAATCAGAAGTCATTTTCCCAGTAGAATTGGAAGTCCCATCTCATGGAATGACGTATTATGATCCATTGACGAACTAAGCTCTTCTTATTGAGTCCTTAGACGTGATTGACGAGAAGAGAGATGAAAGCGAACTTTCGAGCCTCGAGGCTCCGACACTAGGTTGCTCAATACTACAACAAAAAGGTTCGACCCAGGACCTTCGAGCCCGACGACCTAGTACTGAAACGTATCTTCCCGACCCCCTTCTCCTTAGGCCCGAAGTGGGAGGGACCAGACGTCATCCAGCGGAAGCTTTGTAATGGATCTTTCAGGCTAACGACCATTGATGGCTATCATCTCCCAAGAGCATGGAATGTCGTGCATCTATGACACTACCTGACTTGAACCTGTATTTATTCTTTTGTTTTTAAAACTTTGTAATAGGGTACAACTTGCCTAAGACAGTTTGGTTGATATAAACAAAAGATTATAAAGTGGACGTAGGCAAAGATTTGGTCGAACTACTATAAAAATATCGTTGTCATTTATTGTTTCTGCATTCATTTTTATCCGCGCCATGTGATATGTTTGAAGTCCATTCGACACTCTATGAATGTTTTGATATTTGGTTCGATGTTCTGATAGGACTAACTGGTGTGACCTGACCACTAGTCTGACAAGCTCCATCCACCCGAGTGTAGAATGAAGTACGAACGAAGATCTTGTTCAAGGATGACACTCGAGTCAGTAGAATCTCACTTTAGGAAATAGAGCGTAGAAGGAAAGCCGAGGTGAATGACACGACCATTCGCCAGATTAACTCAAACTCTCCCAATTCGAGAGTGAGTATAAAACTAGGCGTGGCTGGTGTACCATGATTAGAAACCACCTTAACCAAACTCTAACCTAGGAATACGACAAGAGATTATAAGAGCACCGAGACCGAGTGCTGAAAGAAATTGGCTCCTACCCCACGGAAGGATTGGGGGGAAGACTGGAAGCTGATCCTAGATTACCCACAGAAGGAATGAGGGCAATATAATGTTCAATCCCGAACAAGCCTTGGCCAGGCAGTCTATTCAAGATGATTGGGGTCACACACATACACATCACACCCCTATTGCTTATTACTTAGTCTAGTAATGAATTTTTTTATCGCAATAATTTTTATTGGCAAAGATGTTGGATTGAAACCCTTGTTTATTGGTGAGGTGATTTGTTATTTATTACTTAGTCTATTAATGTTTTGACCGTAAGTATATTTGACTGAAAATATATAACAAACTTGCAAACATATGACGTTGCAGGAATACTACTTTATTTATGAAATGCAGGTTTGTACAAGATAACTAGAAAAAAACACAAGGGCCGCATTCGTAACAACAATAGCAGGACAGTGGAAAACAAAAAAAAAGAAACCAAAACAATGCTTTACTTGGGCTTGGGAGAAGGCCTGGATTTCTTGGCATCCTTAAGCCTTTGGTTCTCCTCTTTCTCAGAATCAGTCGGGATGCGCGTCTTCTTCTATTTGGACTTCTCGGATGAGGGATCCTCAACGTTAGTGGTGGACTTAGAAGCCATCTATGCATTTATCGATCTTGAAAGTTTGATGGTCACTTTGGTACCCGAAGGAGGGACCATTTGGAGAGGATCAGATAGGCTCTTCTTCAGCCTTGGCCTTCAAGAGCTTCTTTGTCCTTGCTTTCATCTGTGCGAGAATCAAATCCTCGGTCTTATCAATAGCTCCGACGATTGTGACATCCGGATCCTCTTTATCCCCTTACCATCAATATCTTTCAGAGCATCAATCATCTCTCTATCCTTAGGGGTTTCAGCATTGGAGATCACTATAGCCTTGTTAGCGGCCTTTTCTTGCTTCTCTACAGCTTCGTCAAAAGCCTTTTGTACCTAAAGAATGGGAAACAACAGTTATTAACCCTGGAAAAATATCGGTATGCCAATCCTTTGCTCTACGATGCGACGACATGCTAGGATAGTTTTGACAAATTGTGGAGAAAAGGTGGAGATACCTTCAGCCGACTTATCTCCGGGAGTAGTTGGAGTTGCTGGTTCAATGATAGGAGATAAGAGAGTTGACTTGGGAATCTCTGGACGTTCAGGGTCATGCCTCTCTACCTCTCCAGCTTCGGGGCAACAGAAGAAGAACTCGAGCCACCTACCACAACATCTTTTTCCTTGGCTTGACATTTAGCCTTCTCAATAGCTTTTTGGATTAATATCCTTCCTTTAGCCAAACGCTCTATCTCCTCCCTTCTCAGAAATGTTTTCATCAGCTCCTCCTCATCCATGGTGTTAATTTTTAACCGACGCTTCTCATCATCAACAATTTTGTCCCATACATCGACTAAGTTGTCTCGTAATCCTTGATCCATGATATATCTCAAGTCCGAAGCACTTGAGCAAAAAATGTTATCATAAGCTGCCCATAGTCATCCAACTCCTTTTGAGCTTCAGCAAGTTGTGTTATGGATGTGGATGTAGATTAAAGCATAATGTAGGAATTTCCTTTAGCTAATACAGCCCTCTCTTCGGCCTCCACTAGCTTAGCCTTCAAACGGACAGTCTCCTGATTGAGATCTACTTTTTCTTGAGCATCACGGGTGCGAGATATTTTCAGCCTGGAATTCTCTGAGGTGAAATCCTCAATCTATTTCTTAAGACTTACATGTTCCTGACTGTGGGAGTCGAGCTCGTTGTGGTAGCGTGTATGTAACTCACTATGTAGCTTCTTAAAGCTTTCACCATCACATTGTGCAAGAGCAAGTTTAGCTTGAGTATCTTCAAGCTCTTTCTCCATAGTTTCTCTAGAGGATATGCCATATACGGCCGTCTGTTTTAGGTGATCCACGTCCATCGGCATATCTTTTATGATTCTTGAGAGCTCACTACACCATAATGGCCATTTGGCAACTCTTATTTTTTTTCAACTTCCAACACTTATATGTGTTATAGACTAGTGACACTAATATGTGTTGTCATAACAAATATGTGTCACCAAAAATGTGCTAACACTTGTATGTGTTGGTAGTCCTAGTCAACTCTTCTTTTCTAAAGGCAAAAGGGTAAATTATCACACATAACTCTAATCGGTACCTCAACGCTTATTCCGCAATGCATATTCCTTTCACGGCCGCATCATAAGTAAATAAAAAAATGGGCTTCGAAGAAATTATACCAGCGATTAGCTAATCCTCTCTCAATTACTTCGAATCCTCTTTAATCCTCTCTCCATTACTTTGAATTGGGGCTTCTAGGAATTGGGGCTTCTAGGAATCACGGCAACTTCTACGAATCACGGCAAAAGGTAAAAAAATTGATTTTTTGTTTGTTATCATGTGTCCCTTCGTTTATTGCATAAAAGATTAGAAAAATCATATAAATTGCATTACAAAGAGAGAGTGGTCTATAATCTTGAATGAACATGGACTTTTGGTGATGTTTGTGTTGTCTGTTTGATAAAAACAACGAATTATCTGTTTAAAGGCAAAGGCGATGTTTGTGTTGTCGTGCTTGTGTATGTAATGTGCTTTTTTCACTGTAATAAAAAGGTTAATCTTTTGGTGGAACGTCAAATTAACAAGTAAAAAGGTTAATCTTTTGTCACTGTAATAAAAAGGTTAATCTTTTGGTGGAACAATAAAAAAGTTAATTGTGTTTAGATAAATAATTACACAACTTCAAACTTTAGTTGACTATAATAAAATTAACAAGTAGGCATAATAAAATAGCATTTGCAGTTTTGAATGAAAATAGGTGCTTACGTGCAAAATGCAAACAACCTAAAGGTCCTGGTCCTGTGTGTTGCTGTGTTTTTTGGTCCGACTATTTTAGCAATACCTTAATATAGGAATATTTTCCTAAATATTACCAGTTGAGTCATCTTGGTATAACTTTGACTACTTGCAGCAGCTCTGCTCAGTCCTTATTGGTTTAGATGGATATTTGTTTCTATTTGGAAATTTTTATTCACGTAACCACCGTTTCAGTTAAGTTAATAGTTGATAGTGATATGCCCAGATTACCATTTCAGTGGATGCCCAGATGACTTTTCGAAAAACTGAGCAATGCTTAGTTTCAAACAAAACTAAATTTCAATGGTATCAAGGCCTGGTTGCTTTCAAATTCAATTGTTGGATTTAAATGCATGTATTTAGTTATGTATATATGTGAAAATTTTGTTGTGTTAAAAACATAGATGAAAGTTTTAATTCATGGTGTATAATTTGTGTATATATATACTGAATCTAGAAATAATTCCTGTACATATAAATTCTATATTGATTCAGAAAGTGTGAAATATACATATTTGAGTTGGTTTCGAATTAACTCAGTTATATATATTGAAAATGCTCTGTTGGATTCTAAGAAAGTCTTTGAATTCAAGTATATGACTAATTTGTGAAAAATAAGTTATAATCCTGTTTTATCCTGTCTGGAATAAATTTGAATGATTATTCTGTTCTGTTCACCATCTTGTTTTATAATTATAAGGCAATTTGATTCAATCTTAAAGGCCAGTTTGATTTGGCAAAAACTATGTCTAAAACCCACCTTGTTATGAACATTATGCTAATATGTATAAGTTTTAAGCAATATTAATATTTGATATTAATGTTTTCTGCAACTCTGTAAATTTATATATTTATATATATTCAAATTTACAAAGGCAAGTATCAGTTACATTAATATATTTGTATATGTGTAGTGGAATTTTGTTGAGAACTTAATTTTTTTTCACGCAAGAGAATCTAAAATGTTTCAGAATTCAATTATATATATGTTACAAATATCAGGTTTTCAGTTTATATTGGATATATACCTTGATCTGCTTACAAGAAATATTTATATTTGGTTACATCAAAACTTATAGTCCAAATATTAGATATTGATTTACCACTAAGAATAGCTTATGAAAGTATAGATTAACATCTGAACCTTAATTGATATTGATATTACCTGAGTGTGTGTACAGCTTATTGGTACCAATTATAAAACAGTTTGCACCTCAGGATGCAATTGGTAGATAAACTAGAATTTGCCTAACCTTATTGGTACCAATTATAAAACAGTTTGCACCTCAGGATGCAATTGGGTTATGATGCACAGTTTGGACCTTGGTTATGTTTATCCATAAAACTATGATAGTTAGAAACACACTTACAAATACATATACATATACATATACATATATATATATATATGTGTGTGTGTGTGTGTGTGTAAAAAATATCATTTTTTTTTCTTAAACCATTCAGAGGTCAGTTTCTACATGATGCCTTGGGAATCCTTATAACAGAGCATACTTTTTATGAACAAATATTAGAATAAGGCCTTTTTAAATGTCGAGCAAAACAGTAATTGTTTAACTTGGTCCTCCCACTATTAGATTCAGATTGTTCAAGGAATCCGTAAAACACGGTATCCTATCTCATGAAACATGCACTTTCCTTTATTATAAAGCCTCTTTATTGTTTCTCCTTTAAAACCCCATTGAACCAATACATATGCTATCTAAAATGTCCACAAGTAACTTTTATGAAGTTAAAGGGTTACTGGTTTCAGCTGATGTGCAGGTTCACTTTGTTGTCACTATTGAAATGTTAAGGGAATCTTCTGTTTTCATTTATTTTACCCAAAACAGGTTAAGCTTTCTAGAATGCTCAATGTGGATTTAATACTTTTAATAACATCCAGAACCTCATACAAATGTATACGTTGGACTTTACATTATAATCAAACACTTTACATGAAATCATAATGCATATAAACCATTTAGGCTGATAGATTCCATCTTCTTTTTTAGAACAGTCTTACTTCAGGTGTCAAATAGGTTGGTATATAGTAGATTAACCTAATTCTTTTAAAAATGAATATAGGATAAGAGTATTAATCTATATTTGAACCATCCTATTAAATCAGTAAGCAATAACAAGCAAGCTTATATTTGATGCAAATATGTATTACTTTACCTTACAACAGTTTGTAGTCTGAATTGTCATATCCACCAAAATGTATTCCTAGTAATATTTGTACCAATAAATATATGTATATATATGTTTCCTTTTCCATACTGGCAATGTTGACTCTAACTCAAATATATAAATAACCAGGTTCATTTTATCAACACTTAAGTTTTCTCTATACATAAGTTTGGATATTTTGCATAAGCAAACAGTCCTTAAGTGTTACCTGTTTTCCACTTATATTTCTAAACTAAAATTAAAAGAATAACATAATATGATATTTATGTAGTAAAAATCATTCTTCTCCATCTTATAGTATGTTTGTCATATTGTATTCCTATCATTTTTATATATTAGCATTATCTACATAACTCTTTATGTCTCAACTATGAAAAACTAAATTGTACATATAAGTCAAATTTTAATATAATTTCTTTCAGTTTTTACTGTGATGTGATAAGACCCCTACTCCATACGGCAAGTTTTTTAAAAAGAACATATATTCCAAACACATCCTTTTAGATTTGAATCCAAATAGCTTATCCTTTCAATTTTTATCTAATGAAAGAATATAATTTCTTTCAGTTTTTATCTAATGTACCATTTATTGTTCCTGCAGTTCTCATTCGCTTATTTTCTTCTGCATCTCGTCATATTGTGTTTGCTCCCTTCATTGGATTTCAGTTTCAGGTGCGTATGTGTATTGAATATTTCAGTTTTAGATGCATATTAGTTATATTTAGGCTTGTGGCTATTATATATATATATATATATATATATATATATATATATATATATTGGTGGTTGGATATTTCCCGCAGTACTATTAGCGAATGCCAGTAGTATCATTAGCTGATGACCCTATGCACCCTAAAATATGATAGTGGATGACTTTCTATATCGCGATATCCTGCCTTGAAGTAGGATGGGTATTATTAATGTTGGCTAACATATGTGGATGCAGGAAAACATGTTGGAGGGATCCAACTGGATTCCTCAAATTTTATTATTTGTTTGATTTCATATTTTAGTTTATTCTATTTCCTTTGTTATTTCACATATTAAATGTAGTCTAAATTGTGTTAGTAGCTGTCGTTATCTTTGTTCAATAAATCATGTAGGTTCTAAGAGAATTTTTAATCATTAGATCATCACACTTTTTAATAATCTTTTGTAATTTAAAATGCATTTATACAAGAGATTTTTCTTTCTGAAAATGCTTTAAAATTAAATAATGTCAAACAATCCTGAAAATACTAAAAACAGGATTAGTTAAAAAATTATAAATCTCTTAAGGAATAACTTTGTAAATTTAGTATTTTATTTTATTATTTTTATTGCTGATAAATAGCATTGTGGTACATTCAAATTTTACTCTACAAAATGTTTATGTGTATTATTTGTTACTTTGACAATTCTTTCATAGTACAAAGAAATTACAATAAGAACTTGCTATATGTTCTTAACAAATTTTATTCACATTTATACTTTAGGTCAAAAAATATAAAGTAAATGAAGCATTATAAACAAAATAGATGTTATTATCTTACACAAAATAGATGCTCTTCTACAAGTAAACAAAATATCCTCAAAGTAATATTTGTTTATGCTTTTATAAGAAGTATTACAAAACTTAGAATTATTTATTGTTGAAATAGATGTTCTTAACAAATTTTATTCACATTTATACTTTTGGTCAAAAAATATAAAGTAAATGAAGCATTATAAATAAAATAGATGTTATTATCTTACACAAAATGGATGTTCTTCTAAAAGTAAACAAAATATCCTCAAAGTAATATTTGTTTATGCTTTTACAAGAAGCATTATAAAATTTAGAATTATTTATGGTTGAAATATTTGTTTATGCTTTTATAAGAAGAATTATAAAACTGAGCAATGTTTGCTCCAAACTGGGCAATGCTCAGTTTCAAGCAAAACTGAGCATTGCTTAGTTTTGCTCGAAACTGAGCATTGCTCAGTCGAGCAAAACTGAGCAATGTTTGCTCGAAACTGAGCATTGCCCAGTCGAGCAAAACTGAGCAATGTTTGCTCGAAACTGGGCAATGCTCAGTTTCGAGCAAAACTGAGCACTGCTCAGTTTTTCTCGAAACTGAGCTATGGTCAGTTTTTCTCTGAAACTGAGCAATGCTCAGTTTCGAGCAAAACTGAGCTCAGTTTTGCAAATATGTTTGATCAGTTTCACAAAATAAAAACTTCATTTAGTGATGCTGCTGGAAATTTTGCAGATGTGTTTGCTGAAATAAATTGTTTGCTTGAAATGTTTGATTTTTTATTTTATTTTTCTTCTTATTTTGTGTTGATATATTCTTTGCTGGAATGAGTTTGTAATTTTTTTCTTCATTGTTTGAAATCTTACCAATAATAAATCACTGGATTTATGATATTTAATAATCAAATAGAGTTCCAATGCAGGAGCAACATTCAATGTCATTTGCAAATGGGAAAAGACAGAATTAAAAACAATGGATAAGTTCTATTGCTCATACATTCAAACAATTTCAAAAAAGTAATTATATTGTAGTTTTAACCACATAATAGCATGTGATTAAGAAATGATTAAAAAAACATTTAATTATATTGTATTCAAACAAACATACGACCTTTGGGTAGGAAAAAACAAAAGCGCTAAAAATAACCTTCTAATCGCAATATCACCAAATCGAGCAAAGAGAATAATATATAATTATGCATGGCCGTTATGGTAATGGTTGTACATTCAAAACAATATGATAAAATAATGTTGCGTTGGTATGTGTTGTTAGCATGATAACAAAAAAAGCAATATGCATTGGTATTTCTTGTTAGCATCAAGTTAGCATGATAATTTCATACCTTATTGAGTCATGCTTCTTTCTCATCACCTAGAAAGTAAAATATAAAAATGTGGAGATAGGTATAATTTTTTTGTAGATACCTATGAAAACAATGAAGTAATAATGTTGTGGCTTTCTCATAATTTCATACCTTCTTGTAGGAAATATTTCTAACACTAAGACGAAAATAAATAAAAAGTAAATAATCCTTTTTTTTATTGGTAAGGTAACAACCTTACAGAACTTAGATGATGGATTAATTATTATTTTTGAATGTTTTTGATTGATAGTCATGACCGAACAAATATCAAGAAGGTGGATTAGAAATACACATAGAAATGAGGATGAATATAAGCACGGTGTTCATAACTTTATCAGCTTCGTCAAGCAACTCTTACCACATGATACTCAGTTATGTGTGTGCCCTTGTAAGAAGTGCAAAAACTCTAAAAGAACTTCAATAGAAATAGTTGAGAAACACTTGATATTTTTTGGTATGCTTCCGACATATGATGTGTGGTTCTTTCATGGGGAAAGAAATGATACTACCATACAAATGACTCATACATCGGATTTTGTCCAAGAGTCTCACATTCCAGACCAAATGCAAGTAGAAGAGTCTATTGAGGGCACTCTAGGAAATCTTGTTAATGATGCATTTAGAGTACATGATATGCCACAAGTTAGCGGTGAAGCAAATTTTGAAGAGATAAATGTTAAGAAAATGTACCATGAATACAAAAGCGAAGCAAGAAATTATATCCTTCTTGTAAGGATGGACTTACAACTTTGAGTGTAATGATAGAGCTTCATAACTTGAAAAAAGAATTTAATTGGTCGGAAAATAGCATGACAGAATTGTTGAAACTATTTAAAAAATGTCTTCCGGAAGAAAACACGTTACCTGATAAGTATCCTACCATGAAAAAAAAGTTAAAAGATTTGGGAATGAAGGTAAAATGCATTCATGCATGCGTAAACGATTGCATGTTATTTTGGAAAGAGAACGCTAGCATTGTAGAATGTCCTCATTGTAATACGTCAAGATTTAAAGATAAGACAAATGCGTTAGGCATAAAAAAAATTACAACTCAACCAAGAATTTTTTTAAGACACTTCCCTATAATTCCAAGTTTGACTAGATTGTACACTATACCGTGGATAGCTCGTAAAATGCAATGGCATAAGCATGTCGATCCTTCTTGGGATTTCATGCGTCATCCCATTGACTCAGCTGAATGGAGATCAATCAAATGTAAGTGGTCGGACTTTGCAAATGAAGGACGTAATGTTTTGCTTAGTATCTCTACTGATGGATTTAATCCGAACGGGGTTCTCTCCAATAGTTACAGTTATTGGCCCGTATATATGATTCCATACAATCTACCTTCTTCATTATGCATGAAATCGCAATTTCAAATGCTAAGTTTATTAATTCCTGGACCGAAAGCACCAAGTCAAGACATTGATGTGTATTTAGAACCTCTTGTAGATGAGTTGAGGGAACTTTGGATGGAAGGCGTAGCTTCTTTTGATATGGACAAGAGAGAAATGTTTACGATGAAGGCAATATTATTATGGGGAATCCACGATTTTCCAGCATTGGGAAATTTATCTCCTTCTGTAACACATGGTTTAAAAGCTTGTCCAGATTGTGCTATGGAGACCGAGTCTGAGTACATAGGTAACAAGATTGTATACCCAAAGTATAGAAGATTTTTGAAGGATGATCATTGTAACAACCCTGAATTTTGGGTAATTTAAAATTTATTTTAACTAATTTTAATGGGTTTTGATATTTAAAATGATTTATTTAAAATAATAATGATTAAAAAATTGATTTAAATCAAAGTTAGAATGAATAATTTAATTTTAAATAATTTTGTTAGAAAATACGTCAGAATTTAAAAATTCCATTTTTTTATTATTGAATTTAAAATGATATTTACATATATAGTGTAACACCCCGCCTCCGCTAGGGTCACTCGCAAAGGAATGCACTAGCTTTAGAGGGGCATTATTGGTAAACATGCACAGAAATATCACAAGACAGAACATATAAAATAGCGGAAGTAAAATCAAACTTTCATAACATGAATAAATAAGGTCTAAAGCCTTTTACATCAGAGTACATCAAAACCTGTCTTGCAATAGTAAAGAAGCATAAAGACATTTTCATAAATTATTCCCCAAGTAAAACAGTAAAGTAGCCATAGCCAAGAAAAGTCCAAGCCATCCATGATGACCTTCAAGCAGAAGAAGTCCGAACTAACAACAGTATTTCCTCCCTGTAACCTGGGGGGAAACGGAAGAAAAGAAGCGAAACAAAACGGGTCAGTCAAAAAGACTGAGTAAGCCCTATCTACTATCAGCATAATAACTAGTAAAGTTAACTGACATGAGAAACTGAGATGAACATAAGCATGAGGACAAGATAGATAAGCTAAATCAAAATAACATGATGAACTACTGAACTCAGATAAACTAAGGTGTCATGATAAATTACAATGTCAAGATAAAACAAAGTATCCCTCCGTCAGGTTCCTATCAAGTATAATATCCCTAAGGTATCTATCACGTATAACGTCCCATGGTATCTATCCTGTATTTTAGCTCTGCACCTACCGTACTAGTATCCCCACCGCATCGTGTGTTAACCATGAATGACCCTTACTCAAAAGTCGTGTAATGGTCTATATCAACCTAATATATCGCTTATATAGGTTACTCAACTCGTATGTTTTATTCCATGTAAATGTTCAGTCCCTTGCCGTAGACCATACGGGCTTTCCCATGAGATTCTATACTACTTTAACATAGTTCCATGATCCTTAAGATCGTTTTGGATTGTCACCCTATATCTAACTAGGGTCTCTCAACATGAATCATCGTTTGTGCAACAAGGACTTATGCTACCTAGGACTACTATGGATTATGCTTACATATTGCACGTTTTCGTATCTCGGTTTTGGTTCAACCACCCAGGGCCACTAGGATTTACGCTAACCGTCAACCGCGCCCTTTTTTCCCATGCATTCATCGTGAATCGTTTTTCCATGACTGTATGCACATGTATGTATCACATCGTGCCATCCGAATCCTGTCACAGGGCAGACCAAGGGATACAGGACTCGGTCGGGAGCTCTCGATTTATCTGCCGATGCAGATGCTAAGGTCTGTTTTTCTTATACGTGGCTATGGTCCCACGAGACCACTCCCTCAACTAGTAAAAGACAAGACAGGATAAATCCTGTATGAGAACACACTACTGGCCAACCCACAATCCTAGACTTACCGCAACCATAATTAGATAGCAATTATGGTCTTTTGGGTGTTCTCTGCCTTTCCGTACGTACACGCTTGACCAAAGATGGTAGGTAGCCTGACGAAATGCTATCTAGGGTACGACCGTGTATCGTCGACTATCCCCTATCCATCCTCGTCTTTAGGTCGCTCGTATAGCAACCAAGGCATACTCTTGGTTCTTCTAACGCAGACCTTAACCTCTCATGAGCCTAGTATGATCACCTGGCAGCTCATAGTGGGATACCAAGAATATCCTCACGTTCCCCGAAGCCGCTGCTTCGTTACCCAGTTCGCTGGAGCCTTTATCTAAATCAGATACTTGCTCCTACTCGTATACTTAAACGATGACCTACCGTATTAGGTTACTCATCTATCTATGAACTGGTCTTAATTTCCTTGACTAAGAATCATTACTTAATTATTCTTCAACTAAGGTTTACCACTTAGCCTTATTCCCGTTATCCTTATTAACTACGGTTATCCACCTAATCCTCAGAACTAGGGTTTACATAATGGATTAAGTGTCTCTTAAGTTCATGACTTAACCCGTCTACAAATCATGTCAAAATTGGCTAAGTATCCAAGTTCAAGACTTAACCCTACAAACCATGCTCAAGTTGGTTAAGTATATATTAACTTGACCCTATCAAATTACTGAGTCAAATCGGTCAAGCGTATTTAAGCGATTCGTGACTTAGCCTTATCATGTTTTCACGTTAGATTGGTTAAGTATAGGTTAACTTAACCTCAATAAATTCACGAGTTAGATTGGTTAAGTATAGGTCACTTAACCACCTCAAATCATCATGTTAGATTAGTTAAGTGTTTAACTTAACTCCATTAAACTACCAAGTGGGATTAATTAAGTCTAGGCTAACTTAACCCCATCCGATTTCCATGCTTAGACTAGTTGAGTCCAATCTTAACCCCATCCATTAACTGTATTTTTCGGTTAAGCGTCATTAAGAAAACTTACTTAACCTTACCAAGTTATCGTATTGGATTGATTAAGTGTTGGTTAACTTAACCCCGTCCACTAGTCGTATAAAAATGGTTAAGTGTCATTAGGCAAATCAAATTACTTAACCTACCCAACCTTGTCATGTTTTGTTAAGTATCATTAGCCTAATCAAATTACATAACCCATTTTTCCATGTCATATTTGATTAAGAGTCATTAATCAAATTAACTTAACCCTATCATGTGGCATTAATTACTTAATGCACCTCAACCTCTCACATTAGACTTTGTTGTGGTTACTAATTAAGTCGGTCGGTTCCGGGTAGCTTTACACCACAACTTGGTCTAACCTCGGGTTCAAGCACAACATGACAAACTTCTCACATTGGGTCCTATTGTTTGCAACTACTAGTTAGGCCGGTCGGTTCCGGGTAGTTTTACGTTGCAAACTCAACCCAACCTCGAGTTGGCCACACTTATATTATCTAAGTGTCATGTCCATCGTGTTTCCAAAACATGTTACAAGTTTTCAAGCATTTGGGTAGACCTAACTTAATAGGTAAATTCCCAAAGGGTAGACCTAACTTAATAGGTAAATTCCCAAGCTTATGTTTTTATGCATACTTACATGTCAACTTCCATGTTATATTTCAAGTCATATTTTCAAGTTATATTTTCATGTCACTAGAAATTACCCATAACATAACCCAACGCTTTTAAACTCGCATATACGTTCGCAACAACGTAATGGATCAAAAGAAGAGACTTGACAAAGGCATGACAAAAATGGATATTAAGCCACGAGTTAATCATGGTGGCAAATGAGGCACAAATGTGTTCATTAACTTGCATGTTACATTCTTAAGCCCCAAAAACATGCATAAACCCAAACTTGGCACATAAGCAAATCATGGTGACAAAAGACATGGAATGATGACTAGTAACTCGCATATATCATCATATAAGGGTTATGACTTCATATGCAAGTTGACATAAAGGTTATCAGGGTTCTCATGTTGCATAATGCAACATTTCAACATAAAGGTTGTAGCTTTTAGTCCACAAGATCAAGATAATGACTTCATAAACTTGCATGACATGATAGCACGTATCATACTCAATGATCAAACCCAAACTTGCAACATGAACATTTAACTTCATAGTTAATATCTAAGAGTAGGGAAAGGGCTTACATTGCTATGAAGGCACAAAAGATATGATAAAGCCCTTATGCAATCAAATAGACCCAAAATGCAAGCTCTAACATAAAAACCCTTGAGCCAAAGTGATCAAAACCCTTGCTTTATGATGCAAATATAGAAACTTGACTTGAATGCAAGCTAATGACACACATACAAGCTTGAAAACACTTGTATGCATGGAAAATCTCTCATAGAAACAATTTAGAAATTTTATGAAGAGAGTGGAGGCCATGAGAGGTAAAATTTTGCCATAGTTTAGTTGTATGAATGAATAATGATGATTTAGGGTTTGGTTAGGGTCTTATTTATAGATTAGGCAAGTGTTTTAGGCCATAGGATTAAACCCTAGTTGCAATCTCAGCCCTTAAAATCGAATCTGGCCCCCAAACTCAACACAAACCCAAAATGGTGCACCAGGCAGAACTGCCCGGCTGGACCAAGTCGACAGCCAAGTCGATAGGGCTGTCGACTTGGGTCCAACCAAGTCGACTCCCAAGTCGACAGGGCTGTCGACTTGGGTGCTCTGGCGGGAATTTTCCCGCCTGGCCCAAACTGGCCCAAATTTTCAAATTCAAACTTGAATTTGAAATCTGTTTTTACTTTGAAATTTTCTGAAAACTTCGTTGGGCCTTAATCGGGTCATACGGACTCCGATTTTGGAAAACTCGGACTCTATTTCGCGTATTTTTCCGAGACGAACGCAATGGCATAGCCCGTTTTACTTGATTCAGAATTTAAAAATGAAATTCTGCCTTGATTCTCGTTTTAACATGTTATCGAAATACGGGTTGTTACATATAAATTTTAAATTGTTATTAATGAATGATTCCAAATTAATTTTATATAGGATAAATTGTAAGACACTGAGTGTTAAAGGTGTATAATGTATGTTTTAACTATCGCGGTTAATAAAATTAATGTTAACATTTATAATAATAAAAAAAAATATAAAAGAAAACAAGCAAAACATAAAATATATTTATTGTCCAACCTTTCCATGTATTCTTAATGTATTAGTGTATTTATTTTAGCATTGAAGTCCAAAGGGGTATTTAGTCTGTAGGCCCTTTATTATGTATAAAACAAAGATGCCATGCATTGCCTACTTTTTTTAATGCAGGTATTCACTGTAATTTTAAACTATTATATTTTCAACATATGCATTATTCTTCTAAACGGACAACGTTTCATATAGTAATATACATGCGGTGGTAAAAACCTTCATCTTTCCAATTTATTACTTTATTTTTCTCCTTTCCTCTTTTTCTTAAATTTAAGTCATTTAAAAAAAATGTCTTAGGAACTTTAATGACATTTAGTGATTTATTGATTGAAAAAAATGTGTAGGTTATAAATGAAATAAATTTTAACTATATGTATATATTAATATATATATATATATATATGTACATATCTTTGGCTATCTTCTTAAATATTTCCCCTGTAAATTCAAGTTTAACTTTTAGAAATTAAAAATGTAGATTACATGTTCATAAACAAATAGCATTAAGCTGGCATTAGTTCTTTTCTTTTTTTCTCCTCTCTCTCTCTCTTTTATTGTCATCTACTTTTGAAATTTTAATAATAGAAAAGTAAAATAAATGGGTCATAATAGCATGTAATCAAGGGGGATGAAAGGAAACATAAATGAGAAGTAAATATACCACCTCAGCCTTAGTCAGCAATTCATGGATAAATGGGCTTTTTGTGAATTAAATAATTAAATAATTATGATATTATGAATATCCTAGATAGTTAGAAATCCAAACCCTAATCTAATTCTTCATAGCCGCCGCCTTCTATTCAAATGGATGGCCACCACGCAGTGAATTCAATCCCCAAATATCTCTCATCATGTTATGAATTACATCACAAATCCAAAAATAAAAAAAATCAAAGCACTCAACAAGCTCTTGTTTTCAATGGGCATGATCGATATCTTCTTCATGGATTGTTTGATTTTGTCGCTCAAAGATCCGCCGTTCGTTGACGTTGACATGCGAATAGGTTGGTGCTCCATGCAACGCTGAAGGAGGAAGAAGGTTTAAAAATCCTTAATTACTTTGCTAATTTAATTTCAAAATTATTATCAACCTAAATTTAGCCATAACAAATTCATATGAACTCAAAATAACGCGATTTCAGAAGTGTTATGATTGTACGACAAAGATCTACGCTTCTAGCCTGGAAAGAGACAATTTCGAGCAGTTGAAATTTTGACAAATTTGCTAATCAGAATAAACCGACTGTGAGATTTCCTTTGTTTTAAATTAATAAATTAATCCAGTTATTTCATCCGCCATATGATGACTGTATATATATAAAATTTAGATCTGTTTGTGCTGAAAATTGGATGATGTTTGATATGTTGTTATGATGGATAATTAAAGATCCATAGTTATTAGTCAAATATCATGATTCATTCTTTTTATTTTATTTGAATTGATCTAGTTTATCAATTCATAATAATAATATGATTTGTCATTTTTATGGTATCACTTTTGTTTGATTTGAATTGATCTAGTTTATCAATTCATAATAATAATACGATTTGTCATTTTTATGGTATCACTTTTGTTTGATTTGAATTGATCTAGTTCATCAATTCATAATAATAATATGATTTGTCATTTTTGTGGTATTGCTTTTGTTTGATTTGAATTGATCTAGTTTATCAATTCATAATAATAATATGATTTGTCATTTTTATTGTATCACTTTTGTTTGATTTGAATTGATCTAGTTTATCAATTCATAATAAAAATATGATTTGTCATTTTTATGGTATCACTTTTGTTTGATTTGAATTGATATAGTTTGACAATTCATAATAAAAATATGATTTGTCATTTTTATGGTATCACTTTTTGAATTGATCTAGTTTATCAATTCATTAACATAATAAAATTTGTTATTTCATGTGAATTGATTTAGTTTATCAATTCAACATCAAAAATAAAATTTGTCATTTATATTGAATTGATTCAATGTATCAATTCAACACCAAATAAAAGTTGTACGTTTTATTTGCGTCCTCTCACGCAAATATAATCACTTAGAAATAAAAGTTCACCTTTTTATTTGCGTTTCACATTGCAAACATTACATAGAGAAATAAATTAACTTTTTATTTGTGTTCTCTAACGCGAATTAAACTTAGAAATAAAAGTTCACCTTTTTATTTGCATTTCACAATGCAAATATTACATAGACAAATAAGTTCAATTTTTTTCGTGTTCACAACGCAAATATAACAGGAAATAAAAAGAGTAGTAAAAGAAACATATTTTACTATGAAATAGGATTTACATTAAAAAAAACACTTTAAATATTAATCATAAAAAGAGTAGTAAAAGAATCATATTTTATTAAGAAATATTATTTAAATTTAAAAACACATTTTTATTAAGAAATATGTTTTACATTAAAAACATATCTTTAATGTAATATTAGAAAACTGAGAAAAGAATCATATTTCATTATGAAATATGATTTGCATTAAAAACACATCTTTAATGTTAATATTAAGGACCTAGAAGAAAAATCATATTTCATTATGAAATATGTTTTACATTAAAAACATATCTTTAATGTAATATTAGAAAACTTAGAAAGAATCACATTTTTATTAAGAAATACGTTTTACATTAAAAATACATTTTTAATGTAATAGTAGAAACATAGTAGGATGAGGTTACAATAAAAAGAAAAAGTTAGAATTTATAAAAATTACCTTTTTAATTGCCAATATGTTAAATTAAGAAAATTTGTTTCCAAAACTTTATCAATCTTGAATTAAAGGAATGTTTTTATTTTATATTCAATTAATGGAATTAATAGACGTTGATTCAGAAAGATTACGTCTTTATTGTCTAAAAGTTACAATAAAAGGTTTCAATTAAAAAGATTACATCTTCGGTGTTAATATGTTAAAGTGAAAAAAAATATGGTTTCAAAACGGAACTTCTTGGAAAGGTTGTTATTATAAAATCATAATAATATGGAAAGTTACAATTTATATTAAGATACTTGAAATCAAGATATTTAGAAATAAAGAATATCTTAAAATTAAGATTCCTTAATGGAAAGGATAATTTCAAATAATATGTTTTGGAAAAATTAATTATAATTATAAATTATAATTGTGCTTGGACACGAGGTTAGGTTACATTTGTGGTGGAAGTCTGCCCGGACCCGACCGACATATCCAGCAGCCACTAATGTTGAACCTAATGTGAGAGGTCCAAGTGCACAAATACGGAAACGGGTCATGACACGAGGTTAAGCCCAACTTGTGGAATAAGTCTGCCCGGAACCGACCGACACATCCAGCATCCACAAGTCGTAGGCTTAATGTGCGAGGTCTAGCCCATTATAAAATATAAATGGATAAGAAAATGAGTTGGGCTATTTAATCCGTTTTAAAAATAGCAACGCATTTTTAAAAAACTCGAACGAGTTTATCGATTTATTTTATCCATTTTATAATGAATATTAAAAGAGAAATTTCGAAATTAATATTTTGGAAAATAATATTATTATAAAAGGATAACATATAGAATAATCAATTTTTAGATTATAGTTGGAATCATGAAAATGCATATGAAAATGAAATCATGTTTTTAGTGTAACATGAGTGCATAAGAAATAAACATAATCATTTGTTTTAATGTCATTTAATTGCATATGAAAATAAAATCATATTTAGGAGTAGCTTTAAAGTATATGAAAATAAAATCATGTTTGGAGTAGCGTTAATGCATATGAAATAAAAACATGTGTTGGAATCATGTGAATGCATATGAAATAGCTTCATATTTTAAAGTCATGTTAATGAAATATAATCGTATTTTTAATGTTATGTTAATATATGAAATTTAAAACATATTTCAGTGTTATGTTATTATCTTAAAAATAAGTATATTTTTAAGATCATGTTCATATATTGAAGATGAAACATGCTTTTAGTGTCATGTTCATATATTAAAATGAGGCATAATTTTAGTGTCATTTTCAGTGGAAAGAATTAAATGTTTAAGGACTTCAATTTAATATAAGTTGACTCCAATGAAAAGATAGTAATTGAATAAAAGTAAAAGTTACATTTTTCATGTAATTGAATTAAAGTGAAATTATATTTTTCATGTAAAAGATAAACAGTATGAAATTGATCGACGCTAGAAAAGCGCGACATTTGTAATAAATTCTGCAAGCATACAGGTGTGTAGCATACAGGTCGAACACAGGGAGGAAAGTTAAATTTTATTATTTATATGTTTCGTGGGCGTGTTAGACGAACTTTGGAGGTTGATTTTGCAAAACAAAACAAAATTAAAACTGTAATTTGATTCAGAACAGATCTAACTGAACCGACGATCAAATCACAATTTCAATGGAAAGCAAATGAAACTATGAATTAGATTTGAATCTAATCAAACCCAATTTGACCTAAGAAAATAATAAAAAACAGAAATTGAAATTGCAGAAATTGAAATAACAAACAAAAATTAAAATTAGGATTTCCGCTGAATCTAATCAGACGGTAAATCACTAATGCAAACAAGTGCAAAATACAAATAGTGTTCTACCGAATCTAATCGTATAGACAACACTAATTGCTAAGAAAACAAAAAAAAAATGCAGAAAATAAAAGAGAAAGAAGAACTTTTATTAGAACAATGGAATAAGAGATGAGATGAGATGGTGGCTACAAGGTTATTACAGGGGTATATATAGGGTAGATAGCCAAACCCTAACCCTAACCCTAATGATAAATGGGCCTTAGATAAATAAAGCAAATTTGGGCCTTTTCTCTTTTTCCTCTTGCTTCCTTGACATTTCTTCATTGATTTGTGATGTTCAAAGCCTTTTTATCAATCCTTTTCTTGTCCAACAGCAACTAGATGTGATATCTTCATCTACACAGCAAATTGAACTCTATTTCTCTACATTTCTGGTTGCATGCGGGCTGGGTTGGAATATCTGTAAAAGTAACAAAACAATACCCAAGTAATATTTATTTATATACAAAAATAAGATATAAGAGCATAAAATAAACACATTTCTATGTCAATCAGAAATTTACATATTTATGTAAAAAGATTTTCAGTAAAGATTATAACGATGAAATGTACATTTTAATGAATGGATTTTCATTAAAAAGAATAAGGAAAACAAAATATACATTTTGTGTAATTTGAAAGATGAAAGAAAAATGTACATTGTTGTGTATAGTATGTGAATGTGAATTACAATAAAAATAAAACATTATTGTGTGTCATGTTATACCTTGATATTATATATACAAATAGGGATATTTTGTTGTTAGCAAAATATATGGATGAAGGAATTATATATAATCAAATATATAGAAATTAAAATCAAACGAATCGAGTGTGGTAGTTCGCATATTGGAATCGTGTCTTTAAATTATTATACCGAAGATCCGACCATCGGATTTTCCCAAAACTGAAACCGTTAGGTTCGCCTTGGGAAGATCTTTCCAATGATATGAATTGTGTTAAAATCCAACGGCTAGAATTAGAGAAATGTGTAAAACAAATTTGGGTGAAAACAGCGCCAAGGTCGCCTATTGACTTGAAGCGTCGTTAAATAAAATTCAATTATTTTTATACAAATAAAAATAGAGATTAATCGTTATAAATTAATATTAACAATAAGAAATGATTTGAAATGATATATACGCGAGAATCATTTGAAAGGTCCGAGTTCAATCTCATTTCAAATGATTATTCGTCGATCTAAGTCGAAGAGTTGAAGACGGTGCTTGAAGACCGACGATCTTCACGTCGAATGGATGAGTTACCATTGACGTCCATGATTGGAGTAGCCACCTTGAAGGGGCTACAATGGTGGTCGTCCAGACTACTTGTTGGTTGTTCGGATATGCGAGGTATAAGGTGCCTCCGGTTTCGTTCAGACCCAAAACGGACTTGGAAATGGATTGTATGTCAGACGTTGTATTCCTTTATACGGTATTCGTTGATCTCTGCTAAATATATATATATATATATATATATGTTTGGTGTTTAACACCCTTCTCTAAGACGTACGAGCTTAGAGGTTATATATTGGTAGGAATCAATGGTATGGTATGGATTGACAATGTGGCATGCTAAGATGCAGATGATCAAGGCTTTTTGTTGAAAAGCAGGCCTTGTGGTTGATGATCAAAGCACAGCCTCTTTAGGTGTAGCTTTGTGTATAAAATAGCTTCACGGGCCACACAACCCAGTTGAGTATAAAACGGAGCAAGGGAACGCAGGGAGAGCAGCACGTTTCTTTCTAGATAGAAGTGGTGTTTGGTTTTTACACGGCCCAACATTTTACTTATGTGGATGATGGAATGAGGCGCCTCAGATGATAGATCCTATAAGACCGGGAAACGTGTGTTGAGGAATTGCCAATGCGCAAAATCGTATGTGCGGACTGACCCTGCAGGATCCAAGGTTTCACTGCGGGGAATCCTGAGACATTAGCTAGAGTGGCTCGAATCGGTAAGGAGATCGTTCCTAGCCTTGACTCATGATGGAAACCCAATTCCCAATACGACCCTACGGACTTGATTGTATTACTAGTATGGAGGCATAGTATATGGTAGTTATGCTTCCTAGGATTGATACATTTACTTTGAAATGTTTTTGAAACATATATACACTAATAATAATATCAAATTCGTTTTTATCGTACAAAGCATGCTTAATCATCATAAGGTAAAACTCTATCCTCCGGTTTGCGTTGCATTGTGATGGGACTTGAGTGTTATGATGATTCCATTTTTCTAAAAAGCATTGCGTTGTTTAACGATTCACTTTATTTTATGCATTGGCGATCCAATGGAGTAAACCCGTTCCACGTTAGAGGCATGGTCCTGTGATTAGCCTTATTATTATTAGTTATATTAGTTAAGAATTCTCACACCAGTCCCATGACTGACTCGTAGTTTGTTTCACTTTGCAAACTCGGGTGCCCTCTTTTCCACAAGGGCTGTCGAGTAGCTTTTTGCAGATATTTATCTCTTGAGCAGAATTCCGGATCGAAGCTTAAAGTTGTGCCCAAAGCATAGTTGTCTTCCGCTGTATCTATTTTATTATTTCCGCTGCAATGTATTAAAATATTGTAATTTATCTTCCGCTGTAATTTTATTCGATGTACTCTGATGTTCTGTACTCTGATGTAACATTATTATGATGTTTATAAAAGTCTGCTGTTGTTGTTCTGGTGTTGTTGTATTCCCAAAGTTAACATATTCAGGTTTTGAACGGACTTGGTCGATTTTGCGATCGATTGAGTCCGAGCGAAATCCGGGGCCACTACAGTTGGTATCAGATCTCTGGTTAGCTCAAAATCTTTGGGGTACAACTCATTAGAACTGAACAAAAGACTCGTCAGGGATTGGATTAGTAATATCCAGTAAGAATACGCATTAGAGATAGGATCAGCAGTATCCTAGAATGAGAAAACTCATTAGAGATGGGGGTAGTAATGCCCTAGAATGAGTTGAGAGTGCCAAGTTCATAATTAACGTATTTTGATTATATATACATAATCCACTATTAGGAATTATGATATTGAATGTATAAAAGTTATATATATTTTAAAAGTTAATCAACAAATAAAACTATTTAAGATAGGATACTTAAACAACTTTTCGCTTCATTCCTTTTCGAGGACGAAAAGTTTTAAGTGGGGGAGACTGTAACAACCCTAAATTTTAGGGTAAATTTAAAATTTATTTTAACTAATTTTAATGGGTTTTGATATTTAAAATAATTTATTTAAAATAATAATGATTAAAAAAATTGATTTAAATCGAAGTTGGAATGAATAATTTAATTTTAGATAATTTTGTTAGAAAATACGTCAGAATTTAAAAATTCCATTTTTTATTATTGAATTTAAACTGATATTTAAATATATAAATTTTAATTTGTTATTAATGAATGATTCCA
This sequence comes from Allium sativum, assembly GCA_030737875.1. NCBI lineage: Eukaryota > Viridiplantae > Streptophyta > Magnoliopsida > Asparagales > Amaryllidaceae > Allium > Allium sativum. Next base: position 861,942,029 of record CM060926.1, read on the forward strand.
AATTAATTTTATACAGGATGAATTGTAAGACACTTAGTGTTAAAGGTATATAATGTATGTTTTAACTATCGCAGTTAATAAAATTAATGTTAACATTTATAATAATCTTTAATAATAGTTGGAATAGGTTTGGTGTCACACTTTTTTGGTGTACACGCAAACTACCGAAAATGCCCCTTACAATAAAAATGCACCTTAAAATATTTGGAAAAAAATCATACTGACTTCGTAATATATTGCATCAGCGACATAATAATTCAATTTAACATAATATTGCATCGACAATAATTACTCTATCTTATCCAAGAATACCATAATCAACATACTAGAATTTGTTTCATTTAATTACTCTATCTTATCCAAGAATACCATAACCAGCATACTAGAATTTATTTTCTTTACGCACTATTACCAGACTTTAAATCCTTTACACACTAATATCCTAAATTTCCTCTATACCATAAACTAATATCCTAAATTTCCTCCACGCATATGTAATTAGGATAATAAATGCAATTTGTTTACATACACGCTAATTTGTTTCCTCCTTTGTTGCCGCAAATTGTTTACATACACACTAATTTGTTTCCTCCTTTGTTGCTGGGTCATCGTATTTCAAAATATTTTCCAACTATTATTAAAGATATGTAAAATACATAACATACGAGGAATAAAAATCCACGCGCGAAGCGCGTGCCGTGACGCTCGTAATAATAATAAAAAAAAACAAGCAAAACATAAAATATATTTATTGTCCAACCTTTCCATGTATTCTTAATGTATTAGTGTATTTATTTTAGTATTGAAGTCAAAAGGGGTATTTAGTCTGTAAGCCCTTTATTATGTATAAAACAAAGAGGCCATGCATTGCCTACTTTTTTTAATGCATGCATGCACTGTAAAATTTAAACTATTATATTTTCAATATACGCATTAGTTTTTTAAACGGACAACGTTTCATACAATAATATACATGCGGTGGTAAAAACCTTCATCTCTTCCAATTTATTACTTTATTTTTCTCCTTTCCTCTTTTTCTTAAATTTGAGTCATTTATAAAAACATCTTAGGAACTTTAATGACATTTAGTGATTTATTGATTGAAAATAATGTGTAGGTTATAAATGAAATAAATTTTAACTATATGTATATATTAATATATATATATACATATCTTTGTCTGTCTTCTTAAATATTTCCCCAGTCAACTCAAGTTTAACTTTTAGAAATTAAAAATGTAGATTACGTGTTCATAAACAAATAGCACTAAGCTGGCATTAGTTCTTTCCTTTTCTTCCTCTCTCTCTCTCTCTTTCGCTTTTATTGTCATCTACTTTTGAAATATGAATAATAGAAAAATAAAATAAATGGGTCATAATAGCATGTAATCAGGGGGATGTAAGGAAACATAAATGAGAAGTAAATATACCACCTCAGCCTTAGTCAGCAATTCATGGATAAATGGGCTTTTTTGTAAATTAAATAATTTAATAATTATGATATTATAAATATCCTAGATAGTTAGAAATCCAAACCCTAATCTAATTCTTCATAGCCGCCACCTTCTATTCAAATGGATGGCCACCACGCAGTGAAATTAATCCCCAAATCTCTCTCATCATGTTACGAGTTACATCACAAATCCAAAATTATAAAAAATCAAAGCTCTCAACAAGCTCTTGTTTTCAATGGGCATGATCGATATCCTCTTCATGAATTGTTTGATTTTGTCGCTCAAAGATCCGTTGTTCGTTGACGTTGACATGCGAATAGGATGGTGCTCCACGCAATGCTGAAGGAGGAAGAAGGTTTAAAAATCCTTAATTACTTTGCTAATTTAATTTCAAAATTATTATCAATCTAAATTTAGCCATAACAAATTCATATGAACTCAGAATAACGCGATTTCAGAAGCGTTGTGATTGTACGACAAAGATCTACGCTCCTAGACTGGAAAGAGACAATTCCGAGCAGTTGGAATTTTGACAAATTTGCGAATCAGAATAAACCGACTGTGAGATTTCCTTTGTTTTAAATTAATTAATTAATCCAGTTATTTCATCCGCCATATGATGATTGTATATATATAAAATTTAGATCTGTTTGTGCTGAAAATTGGATGATGTTTGATATGTTGTTATGATGGATAATTATAGATCCATAGTTGTTGGTCAAATATCATGATTCGTTCTTTTTATTTTATTTGAATTGATCTAGTTTATCAATTCATAATAATAATATGATTTGTCATTTTTATGGTATCACTTTTGTTTGATTTGAATTGATCTAGTTTATCAATTCATAATAATAATATGACTTGTCATTTTTATGGTATCACTTTTGTTTGATTTGAATTGATCTAGTTTATCAATTCATAATAATAATATGATTTGTCATTTTCATGGTATCACTTTTGTTTGATTTGAATTGATCTAGTTTATCAATTCATAATAATAATATGATTTGTCATTTTTATGGTATCACTTTTGTTTGATTTGAATTGATCTAGTTTATCAATTCATAATAAAAATATGATTTGTCATTTTTATGGTATCACTTTTGTTTGATTTGAATTGATCTAGTTTATCAATTCATAATAAAAATATGATTTGTCATTTTTATGGCATCACTTTTTGAATTGATCTAGTTTATCAATTCATTAACATAATAAAATTTGTTATTTCATGTAAATTGATTTAGTTTATCAATTCAACATTAAAAATAAAATTTGTCTTTTATATTGAATTGATTCAGTGTATCAATTCAACACCAAATAAAAGTTGTACATTTTATTTGCGTCCTCTCACGCAAATATAATCACTTAGAAATAAAAATTTACCTTTTTATTTGCATTTCACAATGCAAATATTACATAGAGAAATAAATTAACTTTTTATTTGTGTTCTCTAACGCGAATTAAACTTAGAAATAAAATTCACCTTTTCATTTGCATTTCACAATGCAAATATTACATAGACAAATAAGTTCATTTTTTTTCGTGTTCACAACGCAAATATAACAGGAAATAAAAAGAGTAGCAAAAGAATCATATTTTACTATGAAATAGGATTTACATTAAAAACACACTTTTAATATTAATCATAAAAAGAGTAGTAAAAGAATCATATTTTATTAAGAAATATGATTTACATTTAAAAACACATTTTTATTAAGAAATATGTTTTACATTAAAAATATATCTTTAATGTAATATTAGAAAACTAAGAAAAGAATTATATTTCATTATTAAATATGATTTGCATTAAAAAAAACATCTTTAATGTTAATATTAAGGGCTTAGAGAAAAAAATCATATTTCATTATGAAATATGTTTTACATTAAAAACATATCTTTAATGTAATATTAGAAAACTTAGAAAGAATCATATTTTTATTAAGAAATACGTTTTACGTTAAAAATACATTTTTAATGTAATAGTAGAAACATAGTAGGATGAGGTTACAATAAAAAGAAAAGGTTAGAATTTAAAAAGATTACCTTTTTAATTGTCAATATGTTAAATTAAGAAGATTTGTTTCCAAAATGTTATCAATCTTGAATTAAAGGAATGTTTTTATTTTATATTCAATTAATGGAATTAATAGACGTTGATTTAGAAAGATTACGTCTTTATTATCTAAAAGTTACAATAAAAGGATTCAATTAAAAAGATTACATCTTTGGTGTCAATATGTTAAAGTAAAAAAATGGTTTCAAAATGGAACATCTTGTATAGGTTGTTATTATAAAATCATAATAATATGGAAAGTTACAATTTATATTAAGATACTTGAAATCAAGATATTTAGAAATATAGAATATCTTAAAATTAAGATTCCTTAATGGAAAGGATAATTTCAAATAATATGTTTTGGAAAAATTAATTATAAATATAAATTATAATTGTGCTTGGACACGAGGTTAGGTTACATTTGTGGTGGAAGTCTGCCCGGATCCGACCGGCATATCCAGCAGCCACTAATGTTGAACCTAATGTGAGAGGTCCAAGTGCACAAATACGAAAATGGGCCATGACACGAGGTTAAGACCAACTTGTGGAATAAGTCTGCCCGGAACCGACTGGAACATCCAGCATCCACAAGTCGTAGGCTTAATGTGAGAGTTCTAGCCCATTATATAATACAAATGGATAAGAAAATGAGTTGGGCTATTTAATCTGTTTTAAAAATAGCAACGCATTTTAAAAAAAAACCCGAACGAGTTTATCGATTTATTTTATCCATTTTATAATGAATATTAAAAGAGAAATTTCAAAATTAATATTTTGGAAAATAATATTATTATAAAAGGATAACATATAGAATAATCATTTTTAGATTATAGTTGGAATCATGAAAATGCATATGAAAATGAAATCATGTTTTTTAGTTTAACATGAGTGCATAAGAAATAAATATAATCATTTGTTTTAATGTCATTTAATTGCATATGAAAATAAAATCATATTTAGATGTAGCTTTAAAGTATATGAAAATAAAATCATGTTTGGAGTAGCGTTAATGCATATGAAATAAAAACATGTGTTGGAATCATGTGAATGCATAAAAAATAGCTTTATATTTTAAAGTCATGTTAATTATATGAAATATAATCGTATTTTTAATGTTATGTTAATATATGAAATTTAAAACATATTTCAGTGTTATGTTATTATCTTAAAAATAAATATATTTTTAAGATCATGTTCATATATTAAAGATGAAACATGTTTTTAGTGTCATGTTCATATATTAAAATGAGGCATAATTTTAGTGTCATTTTCAGTGGAAAGAATTAAACGTTTAAGGACTTCAATTTAATATAAGTTGACTCCAATGAAAAGATAGTAATTGAATAAAAGTAAAAGTTACATTTTTCATGTAATTGAATTAAAGTGAAATTACATTTTTCATGTAAACGATCAACACTATGAAATTTACATATTTATGTAAAAAGATTTTCAGTAAAGATTATAACGATGAAATGTACATTTTAATGAATGGATTTTCATTAAAAAGACTAAGGAAAAAAATATACATTTTGTGTAATTTGAAAGATGAAAGAAAAATGTACATTGTTGTGTATAGTATGTGAATGTGAATTACAATAAAAATAAAACATTATTGTGTGTCATGTTATACCTTGATATTATATATACAAATAGGGGTATTTGTTGTTAGCAAAATATATGGATGAAGGAATTATATATAATTATATATATAGAAATTAAAATCAAACGAATCGAGCGTGGTAGTTCGCATTTTGGAATCGTGTCTTTAAATTATTATACCGAAGACCCGACCATCGGATTTTCCCAAAACTGAAACCGTTAGGTTCGTCTTGGGAAGATCTTTCCAACGATATGAATTGTGTTAAAATCCAATGGTTAGAATTAGAGAAATGTGTAAAACAAATTTGGGTGAAAACAGCGCCAAGGTCGCCTATTGACTTGAAGCGTCGTTAAATAAAATTCAATTATTTTTATATAAATAAAAATAGAGATTAATCGTTATAAATTAATATTAATGATAAGAAATGATTTGAAATGATATATACGCGAGAATCATTTGAAAGGTCCGAGTTCAATCTCATTTCAAATGATTATTCGTCGATTTAAGTCGAAGAGTTGAAGACGGTGATTGAAGACCGACGATCTTCACGTCGAATGGATGAGTTACCATTGACGCCCATGATTGGAGTAGCTACCTTGAAGGGGCTACAATGGTGGCCGTCCAGACTACTTGTTGGTTGTTCGGATATGCGAGGTATAAGGTGCCTCCGGTTTCATTCAGACCCAGAACAGACTTGGAAATGGATTGTATGTCTGATGTTGTACTCCTTTATACGGTATTCGTTGATCCCTGCTAATTATATATCTATTTGGTGTTTAACACCCTTCTCTGAGACGTATGAGCTTAGAGGTTATATATTGGTAGGAATCAATGGTATGGTATGGATTGACAATGTGGCATGCTAAGATGAAGATGATCAAGGCTTTTTGTTGAAAAGCAGGCGTTGTGGTTGATGATCAAAGCACGGCCTGTTTAGGCGCAGCTTTGTGTATAACGTAGCTTCACGAGCCTCACAACCTGGTTGAGTCCAAAACGGAGCAAGGGAACGCAGGGAGAGCAACACGTTTCTTTCTAGCTAGAAGTGGTGTTTGGTTTTTACACGGCCCGACATTTTACTTATGTGGATGATGGAATGAGGCGGCTCGGATGATAGGTCCTATAGGACCGGGAAACGTGTGTTCAGGAATTACCAATCCACAAAATCGTATGTGCGGACCGGCCCTGCAGGATCCAAGGTTTCACTGCGGGGAATCCTGAGACATTAGCTAGAGTGGCTCGAATTGATAAGGAGATCGTTCCTAGCCTTGACTCATGATGGAAACCCAATTCCCAATACGACCCTACGGACTTGATTGTATTACTAGTATTGAGGCATAGTATATGGTAGCTATGCTTCCTAGGATTGATACATTTACTTTGAAATGTTTTTGAAACATATATACACTAATAATAATATCAAATTTGTTTTTATCGTACCAAGCATGTTTAATCATCACAAGGTAAAACTCTATCCTCCGGTTTGCGTTGCATTGTGTGATGGGACTTGAGTCTTATGATGATTCCATTTTTCTAAAAAGCATTGCGTTGTTTAACGATTCACTTTATTTTATGCACTGGCGATCCAATGGAGTAAACTCGTTCCGCGTTAGCGGCATGGTCCTGTGATTAGCCTTATTATTATTAGTTATATTAGTTAAGAATTCTCACACCAGTCTCATGACTGACTCGTAGCTTTTTGCACACGGGCAGTCGAGTAGCTTTTTGCAGATATTTATCTCTTGAGCAGGATTCTGTATCGAAGCTTAAAGCTGTGTCCAGAGCATAGTTGTCTTCCGCTGTATCTATTTTATTGTTTCCGCTGCAATGTATTAAAATATTGTAATTTATCTTCCGCTATAATTTTATTCGATGTACTCTGATATTCTGTACTCTGATGTAACATTATTATGATGTTTATAAAAGTCTGTTGTTGTTCTGGTGTTTTTGTATTCCCAAAGTTAACATATTCGGGTTTTGAACGATCTTGGTTGATTTTGCGATCGATTGAGTCAGGGCAAAATCCGGGGCCGTTACAATCATCCATATAGATGCGTCAAATATGGATGATATAAGGATAGCGAAGATAAAGAACCGCCAACAAGGTTAAGAGGACCATCACTTTTGGAAAATCTTGATCGTATAAGTTATTTTCCTGGAAAATTACCAAGGAACAAGAAGCGAACAATAATTGAAGCTAGTAATGAATGTTCCTTAATGGCCGAAGGTAGTGACGTAGAAAAATCTCCTTGGTATAAGAATTCAATTTTCTATAATTTAATTTATTGGAGTAGTCATAAAGTATGACATACTATTGATGTGATGCATACAGAGAAGAATGTCACAGAGCATCTTCTCAATTTATTGTTTGATAGGTTAAGGCAATCATCTAAGTTTGCATTCGATAAGATTCATAAAACAAAATGTTGTGAAGTTCTACAAGATACAAAGCTTCCATCGTGCCTTGCAACTAGATTTGGTAGTATTGTTATTGTTCAACCACCTACATTGCACCTTAAAAAAACATATGAGTATAATATTGTAATGCAATACTTACTTCCTATAATGGTTCAACATGCATATCCGAAGCACTGTGATTTACGTCGAGCTATTTTACAAGTGAGTTTGAATTTTAACTTGATATGCTCAAAAGTTTTAGTTCGAGAACATGTTCAAGCTGCCAAAGATATGATTTCTGAGGCATTATGTGTGCTAGTGCATTATTTTTCGATGAACTTATTTGATATAAGTATTCATCTTATGGTGCATCTAGCCGACCAAGCTTTACTATGTGGACCTGCAAACGACATATGGATGTATCCATTTGAAAGGTGATATATATTTCCTACAAATTTTATGAGTGTTATTCCAAAGTGATTATTTTTAAATATATATGCATGTGTGCTATTTTTAGAGCAATAAAAGAATGCAAAAATATACCTAGCAATAAGCACTACATAGAAGGATTGATTGCTGAAGCATACCTAGTTTCGGAATCAGTTAGATATGCAATGGAGTATATGCCGAACCCACACGATGGAAATCATAGTTCGACACAAGCATCTTTTTTAGATGATGGTGATGATATATATGAACGTCCCATCATGGAAGGCAAATGTATTAAGCTAACTAGGGTGCAACGTGTTCAAAATTCGAAGGTGGTTACTTTTTAGTATCGATATTCCTGAAAGAGACGAATATTATATGTATGAATTTTCTCTACATTTTAACGGATACCAATGACATAAATTATGGAATATATTTACATGATAATATCTAATTTGTAGTGCATAACGCTCGTCCTTAGAAGATGTTTCTCGCGGTAAAAGAAAAGTTACCGCAATGACAGAAGTAATCGTTCAAACCAAATTTATTGATTGGTTACACAAAAAGGTATATTATTTCAATATATATAAAAATTGTAAGTTTTGTTCTTTTTATGTTGGACGTTCAAGTTTGTTCATTCATGGAAACTTCTACAAGAAAATTGCATGAATACAATGTTATGGCAATATGTTAGTGGTCCAAAGTGGGAATCTAAAAGTTATCTTAAGTACAGAGTGAACGGATATATATTTTCTCCTCAGCGTTATGATGACAGTCATTGAATCCAAGATAGCGGCGTTTGCATGGATGCAATCACCACATTTGTTGCAAGTGCAAAAGATATAAATCCTATGGATGATGACACTACTTGGTATGGTATCATTAAAGAAATCATAGAGGTTGATTATTATGATTTCCAACATGTTGTGTTCTATTGTGATTGAGTAAACAATGCAGATAAGACAAATGGTTGTAAGATTTGTACTGATTCCCATTTGTTGATGGTGAACTTGAATAGGCTCAAAACTGGGATTGGGGAGTATGACGAGCCAGCTATTCTAGCAACTGAAGCATGTCAAATTTTCTATGTGCAAGACACTCAAAATTCTGATTGGCCGATTGTTCGACGTTCTCCGAAGTGCATGACAGACAAAGTAGATGACTACACCATACCAACCGATTTTCAGTCTGTTTTGAGAGAACAACAAAATTTAGTACCATTGTTGAAATGTATTTAAATGAAAGAGATGTAATTTTGAAATGAATATTTGTATTGTTTTGCTTATTTAGGTGAAATGCATTAAATGGTTTTGCTTTTTGGATTTTACTTTGTTCATATTCATCATCCATTTGTAAAATCAAATCAAGCACGCATATTAGTTTCAATATGCATATTAATTCTTTTTAATGCAAAATGTCGAACAATTGCATTGGTAGTGCAAATGAAATTACAAATGAGGAGCTTCAAGCAAATAACTATCCTCTACCAAGTGATAAAAAATACTCAATAATAGTTGACTTCGATGGTGTTAAAGGTAATGATGAAGCTAAATGGGGCACTCGATGCGGAGCGCTAGTTCGTTGTCATATACCAATTGGCTATGGCGAGTGGAGAAATGTTGATGGTTACTATAAAGATATTTTGTGGCGAGAACTATTGGTATGTCACCAATTCACCTTATTTAATTATTTACTTTCTGCATAAAATTTATTCTTCATATTGAAATTTCTTTGTTAAAACAGACTGAATTTGACATGGACATCGATCCTAATCTAGCTCAGCCAATTTTAGAAAAAACATTTCCACGATATTTTCGTACGGTAAAGTCTACTTTGCGAAACAGATTGCTTAGAGTCAAAGGAACCATCATACCCAAGAATATCGCTATCACTAAATGTCCTTCAGACATTGAAAAAGTATGGTGGGAGAAGTCTGTAGACAACGAATACACTGGTAAGTAAAAAGAGCAATGTAAGAGAAATGCCCAAGCCAAAGCTAATAATACTACCACTCGCACGCTAGGAAGAAAATCGTACCGTAAAGTTTATGATGAAATGGTAAGCAATCATAGTAAAATTATTTCTTGTGAATACTATTAATAAACAATTAATTAGTTTAATAATATTTCTTATTGCAGGTTAAGAAAAATTCGGAGGTGAAAGCTACAAGGACAGCGGTTTGGAAGGCGAGACATAAAAATAAGAAAACTGGACAAGTTATTCCATCAGCAACAAAAATCTATGTAAGTTTACACCAATCCAACTCATTGCCTTTATCTCGACAAGCAAAAACCTACGTAAGTTCACACTGAATTACACTTATAATAGGCTGTTTTAATACTAGATTACATGCACACTGGATTACACTTATATATAAGGATATAAATATAAACTTGCAGTGTACATGAAACAGGAATAGGCTATTTTAATACGATTTTGATTGTATATAGATACTGATTTTTTTCTTTAATTTTGTTTATATACCAAAACATGGTTTTTGATGCCACTTCATAGATCAAACACATGAAACTGAGCAATGTTTTCGAGAAAAACCGAGCATTGCCCACTTCATAGATCAAACACAGAAAAGCTGAGCAATGTTCAGTTTCGAGTATTGAGCATTGCCCGCTTCATAGGTCAAACACAGAAAAACTGAAACTGAGCATTGCTCGGTTTGAGTACTCGAAACTCGAAACTGAGCATTGCTCATTTTCGAGAACTCGAAACCAACAATTATTGCATGAAATTGATCTATGCTCAATTATTTCGTAATTGTTCTCATGTACGAAACTGATCTGGCTGTTATTGCTCAATGTGGATCTATGCTCAGTATACACATGTACCAATCATTTCGTAATTGTTCTATGAAACTAATCAATGCTCAGTTTCGAGTTCTCGAAATTGAAACCGAGCACTGCTCAGTTTCGAGTTCTCGAAATTGAAACTGAGCAATGCTCAGTTTCAAGTTCTCGAAACTGGAACCGAGCAATGCTCAGTTTTGAGTTCTTGAAACAGAAACTGAGCTTGCCCATTTTCGAGTTCTCGAAACTAAAACTGAGCATTGCCCAGTTTCGAGTACTCGAAACTGAGCATTGCTCAGTTTCGAGAACTCAAAACTAAGCAAGCATTACTCAATTTCGAGAACTAGAAACTGACAATTATTGCACGAAACTAATATATGCTCAATTATTTCATAATTGTTCTCATGTACGAAACTGATCTGCCAGTTATTGCTCAATGTGGATCTATGCTCAGTATGCACATGTACTGATCATTTCATAACTGTTCTCTGAAACTGAGCAATGCTCAGTTTTGAGTTCTCAAAACTGAAACTGAGCACTGCTCAGTTTCGAGTTCTCGAAATTGAAACTGAGCAATGCTCAGTTTCGAGTTCTCGAAACTGAAACTGAGCCTTGCCTAGTTTCGAGTTCTCGAAACCGAAACTGAGCCTTGCCCAATTTCGAGTTCTCGAAATTGAAACTAAGCATTGCCCAGTTTCGAGTACTCGAAATTGAGCATTGCTCAGTTTCGAGAACTCGAAACTGACAATTATTGCACGAAACTGATCTATGCTCAATTATTTCGTAATTGTTCTCATGTACGAAACTGATCTGGCTGTTATTGCTCAGTGTGGATCTATGCTCAGTACACACATGTACCAATCATTTCGTAATTGTTCTCTGAAACTGAGCAATGCTCAGTTTCGATTTCTCGAAACTGAAACTGAGCAGTTCCAAGTTTTGAGTTCTCAAAGCTGAAACTGAGCATTGCTCAGTTTCGAGTTCTCGAAACTAAAAATGAACGTTGCCCAGTTTCGAGTTCTCGAAACTGAAACTGAGCATTGCCCAGTTTCGAGTTCTCGAAACTGAAACTGAGCAATGCTCAGTTTTGCAAATATGTTTGATCAGCAAACAAATCCTTATTCAGTTAGTTAATACCAAGATGTTATTTATCAGTTTTGCAATTTGTTATTTCTGTAAAAATGAGTGCGTTTATATTTTGTAGGCACTTGTGGAGGAGGAGGAAAAAAACAAGATTTGGAATGTAATAGCAACAAGCATGCAAACATGTTTGATCTTGACAACGATCCTATCGCCAAAGTTTTTGGTTCTGATAAAAGGAAAAATTATTGTCGTGTAATTAGCTCCTCTTCTTCCGTAAAGCACGTAAAGATGATGCAAGCATCAAAAGCAATTGCTGACAAGAATAAAAAGGATGATTTTCGTCAATGGTCTATGGAATTACAAAATCAAGTTGCAAGTCAAGTGGCGAGTCAAGTGTTAATCCAAATCAATGATCCTCTTAAATCATTTGCTTCATCCTTTCTTGCTATGGTATCGGGATTGCAACATAACATTAACGGCGGTGTTATGACGCCTATGACAGAAACCGCTTCTAATTTGGATAAATCTACAACGAACGTTGGAATTGCTAATTCGGTTATTCCGTCAAATGATGTTGGATCATCAACAAAAGGAAAACAATTTGTAATGCTATCATCATAAGATATAAAGAAGAATGTAGCAAAAGCTTATATTGGTACGCAAACCATGTGTCATTTTAGAGAGATAGTGCCAGATGTTGAGAAAGTTGTTTGGATAACAGAAGTTTTAGATCCGGAAGCACCAATTTACGATGGTCCTCAAAACGGACACTACAAGCTTTGTGAATTTTCGGATGGAGGCTTTGTGATATGGTCCATGTTTCGACTTCATAATATCTAAAATTCTATGTATCTTTAGTAAAACTTTGTATTGTTTTTTGTAATTTGAACTTGATATTATGGTATTTTGAAATTGAAAGCATTATGCAAAAGTGACATATTTGAATTTGAAATATGGAAGTGTACCAAATACTTTTATTTGAATTGATATGTTGAATTATATATGTGATTGAAAATCATAAAAACATGTTATATAAGTGTTAGCAATTTATGTATGCCAACATTTATAAGAGTTAGTAGGATTATGATACTGACATTTATAAGTGTTACCATATCTTGTAGTTCCAACATTTATAAGTGTTAGCAATGAAAATGTTTGTAACTCTTATAATTGTTACCATATCTTATGGTTCCAACATTTATAAGTGTTAGTAATGAATATGTTTGTAACTCTTATAAGTGTTACTATATCTTATCTTTCCAATATTTATAAGTGTTAGCAATGAATATGTTTGTAGCTCTTATAAGTGTTACCATATATTATAGTTCCAACATTTACAAGTGTTAGCAATAAATATGTTTGTAACACTTATAAGTGTTAGCAGTTACTCTGTTTGTAACACTTAAGTGTTAGCAGTTACTCTGGTTGTAACACTTATAAGTGTTACTGTAAATTCCTCACAGGTCGTTGGTGACACGTAAAAGTGTTACAGAAATTATTTGTAACACCTATACTTGTTGGGAATCCACTGTTTTGGTGTAGTGGCTTTTGGGCGAATTTACAAGTCTCTTGATATTGGTGATTTACGAAGTCTACTTGAGCTTTGATGCACTCTGCCCAGTCCGAGGGAACCAGTTTAAGGTTTGGAATAAAATGCATATTCCTGAAGTGATAATCTGGAAATTGCCCTTTTAAAACTTCTATCCTCGCCTGAGTGTCGGAAGCAAGCACCACAGGTCTTGTTGCAGTAATGTGAATAGACTTGCGCTTAGTGGGAATAACAGCCGCACTGCCTTTATCCTGTTCCTTGCCCTCGTCCCAAGTCTTGTCGTTGGGATCCGAATGGCTTTTTGATGGTTTGTCCTAAGTATGTGACTCTTTTGGAAGTATTGGAGCTTTGGGAGGTTGCTTATCCCCTTTGCGATGGCTGTGGTGACTCTTGTGCTTGTCGGAGTCCGACTTAGAGGGAGAACAAGAGCGCGAGGAGTGGGGATGATGTGATTCATAATGCCTCTTGTTGTCTCTCGCGCGGCTATCTCGGTGATCGTGTTCAACATCAGAGCTACACAATGGTAGGCTTGCACGAACATCCCTAAGATAGTAGCCTCGACGATGCATCTTTCCTCCAAGTTAAGTGTTGACATGCTTTTTTGTTAAAGCTGTCACATGTAAAATTCCTGGTTAGCAACGTGCTCAAGCGTCAGAAAATACAAAGCAGTTTGGTCGAAGTCACGTCGCAAACATAAAAGGCCTGGAACTCCTACCAGATGACCTCTTTTGGACCCGAGAACATCTAGTACAATGCTTTGCACTATAACTCATGTAGAAGGTGAGCCGTCAGCGGGTCCGGGCGCAGCGTCAGTGGGGGTCCGGGGCCCCACAGTCCCGCTGCCTGATTCATCCGGTTTCCTCTTAACCAAAAGCTCGGATCCCTCCAATTCGAACCCAGGAAAACTTGAATCATCGCACTTCGTGTTTGGGAACCTCGACTCCGTTAACAATAAGATTTCAGATCCCTTGTCACAAATATTTCGGCTCCCCTTCCACTTTCCCGTATCCTGGGGAGATACGAAAATTCGTATCTCTCGAGGGGTACAAAATTTCGTACCCTCTGGACGGGTACGAAATTCGTATCCCTCATGGATACAAATTTCATACCCCTAAGGGATACAAATTTCCTGTTTCTTGGCCTTTTCTGGGGTCCAAAATCTGCTGCATGGTCCTCGCTTCCTACCTACTCCCACCTAATCTCTCACCTATAAATTCCCTAAGCCTTGGCGTTCATCTGGATCTTTTTCCCTTTGAATTTTGGGACTTCTAGAGCTCCAAGAGCCTCATTAATGGCAGTCATCTTCTTCTCCATGGCCATTGGATATGGCATGGATAATTAAAACGTGGCATACACGTTTTCCATCAATATTTGGACATTCACAAGGATAATTATGCTACTTTTAGGCTGTTTTGGACTTCTTGGACATTAAGGATAAATTTGGACATAGCTAACTAAGTCAATTCATCTCAAGGAGGAAGAAAAAGGACATTTTTGTCAAAGTTTAGAATTAGCAAGAACATTGTTAATCTATTGTAATACTTTGTACTCGAATATTGTCTAAACTTGTACAACATTGTAATCGAATATCATATAATGAATGATCATTATAAAGTGGACATAGGCGTTAGTGTTGAACCACTATATAAAAGCTGTGTCTTCCCGCATTTACTTTACTTATTTACTATGTTCACACCACATACACATTGGGTGTTAGCAAGCAAAAATTTTCCACGTAAACATTAAGGTAAATCAATATTAGAGTTGAGAAGTAGCATAACAAACAGTTCTAGTGACGTGCAATGTCAGTGTGGTGTGTCCTAAGTGAACCCCGCGACAGTCTCGAGCCCGAAGTTAGGCTTATTGGTGTTGTCTTCCCAACTTTAACGGGTGTAATTTCCTCTTCGGATGAAGGAAAGAAAAGTCTGAAGCAATTTCTTCGGAAGTGTATATGTTATCAAGCAAGGGAAGTTTAGCTAAGTCTCCAAATATGGAATCCTCTGACTGGGGATCATGGACCGGGGACTTGGTTGGAGATGGTGTCCTCGAAGAAGGTTGCCTTCACTACAAGAATACATGCTTTTTATAGCGTTTAAAAAACACTATCGTATCCTAACATAGCGTTTCAGAGAACGCTATGTAACGACATGCTATCTTAGACCTTCTGCTTCAAATAGCAGAAAAGAAACGCTATGAAAAGTGATTTTTCTATAGCGTTTTAAGATTGCTATCGAACAAAAACGCTTAAAACATATCATCTGATGCTTACTATCTATAGCATTTGTCTATACGTTTTATAGCGTTTTATCCTTATTTCTTAGCCTTTTTTAAGTTATACTATAGTATTCTCAATGTGTGTTTCTATAGCCTTTTTTATTCAATAGCGTTTACGAAACGCTGTTGCCTATAATAAAAATTTACAGATTTTATTTACTATCGTTTTAGCTTATTATATACATACACATACATACATACATATATACACACAACATATTTTCACAAACAACAAACATATCAATTGCAACATAACATTTCACACATATCAATTAAATAACTTTTCATATAACAAATCATAGTACTTTGTACACATCATTCAAACGACTCTTAACATATTCAAACTTACTATTTCATACATGTTTTACCAATTTTTCCTTGTTAATATATCATACAAATTTTCCATGAGCAAGTTACTTACAAAGCGAACAAACGATAGATCTATTCTTGCTTTGCTTATGATATTTTTTCCTTAACATCAATAAGAGCAGTCCTGTTGATGTCAAATAAACAAAGAAGATATTAGTAATTGTTATATCACATATTCTCAGAGTAATAGAAACCCAAAGGAGAAGCAAAAATAATAATATAACTATGACATAAAATATGATACACCTATACAAGGGATTGCAGGTAATTAACATTCAAACATGCAACAACTTCTAAATACAAAGCTAAAATTTTGTAAAAAAAATGAAATGATCAAGCGTTTATGTGTAGTTGTATACATTGTATTCAGCAATTTCAGTATATGAGGGTTGATTCACTGTTTGGAAAGTAAAATATAGTCCATTAATAGACAGTGCCATTGAATTCAAAAAACGTAAAATCGTACGTTTTAAAACGCGTTTCAAATCGAAACGCTGCTCAGTCGATTCAAGATTCAATTTGAATCGCAAAATCTGAAAATTGTACGCGTCAAACAAAAATCGAAAATATCCAACCCTAATTTCATATCGCGATTCATGTCTATGCACTGTTTGGGACGTCGGGCACTTCGTCTTTCTCCCTAAAATCTGAGATGACGGTTGAATCGTGCAAGATGAAGCAGCAGTCCATAATTTCCAGAAAAGCCATCACCGTTTAATAATAAAAAAGCGTTCAAATAAGCTCCTCCATCATTGACCAAGCTTCAGAGGCGCAAACAGAAGGAAAAAAAAAACGATATAGATCTGGTTCCTACTACTGCTGCGCGAACAGATAAGTACTTTTTTTTATCATCTTCCTCTCTATTCTTCGTCTTCTTTTTTTTTATTTGGCTTTTTTTTTTTTGGGTTTGCTGCGCGAATTCGATTTTGAGAATTAAGGGGATATGCTGTCAAAATTTATAAAATTGCTACCGTAAATTGTTGTTTACTGTAATTGTTTATGTCTCTAATAGTCTAATTTAAATTATGTTGCCACTTGCTAGACTATCTCCTGTTATTTACTGATGCTTATTTACAGTAATTGTTGTTTACAGTATACGGTCTGTGATGCTTGTATATATATTCAACAAGTAAAGCAAATGCATTTGTTGGGTATATTTCCATTTATAACTATGAAATACACCAAACTTAAAATATCATGTTTGAAATATGCATTTTTCGTATACTGATATATCAAGATTAATCATGATGCATAAATCGTTTGAAATAGGTAATTCTCATGCACAAATCTACTAGTTACATAACACAACATACAAAAGAATAGATAAGAATTATGAACAATTATTTATCACAACATTAAGTGCATAAATACAAAAAAGTAACTCTTGCTCACAATCTTGTAATCTCAGTAGTGACCTACAAGTGGAAAAAACATTATGTTAGTACATTATCATTAAATAAGTCGACATATATATTATTTACATGCAATATATAATTATAGTAGAAGTCTATGATTTATAATTTGAATCCCGTAAAATTTATATTTTACAATTTAGGATCTGAATCTAATTTGAATCTACGATTCACGATTCAAATCCCGTTTCGATTCAAAATTTGAACTTCCCGATTTACGATTTGAATCCCATATTGAAATCCTTGGACAGTGCTATGAATTTTATCCTGAATTAGCCTAATTTCCATGGTAAGTTATAGATAGGCAATAATGACGTTTACCAAAGACTAATTCATGATCCAACTGATAAAGAACCGCAACATGAATACAAGCAAGGGATATTAATCTTTTCTGACATAATGTAATTTCAAGCTAAGAAAATCATGTAGCTGCACAAATCCAAATAGATTAATTAGCAGGTCAGAGCTATGTACTTCTTAACATTAGTAAAAGGATAAGCTTAAGTAAAAGATGGCTAATGTCTAGCCTAGTCGACTCTATCAGGCTACACCAAGATGGTGTTCATACAAGCTTGAAGGCGCTACATGTAGTTGCAGTTTGGATTTTAGGTGTCCTTTATCTCCATGGCTGCGCATATTCCAATTTGATCATTACATGAAACTTACTGTATATTGGGCTTCATTAGTAAATCTATTTATGCAATTGGGAAAATGTAGCATGAGACAAACTATGGTTGGTAGCCTTGGTAAATCTGTGATCAGTTCATTGGCAGACATGTTTTAGAGCTTTTGTCTAGGTGCATGGTCAATTTGTGTCCATCATCTAGTACATTAGTATATCAAATTATAATTAATGTATTAATAATAACATAAGTGCACTTCTCAGGAGCATTATTGTTTTCCTTTTTTTAAAAGAAAATGAACTATGCTGAAGTTTGTACCATCCAATATATTTAAATTTTTTCATATTTTCAGTTCATCCATCATCTTCAAATATTTCAAATAACTCAACATTTCCAGCAATTTAATAATGGATACATTAAGTCAACAGACAGACACAAAAAACGATAATATAAAGAATGGATACATGGCAATGCTTGCCTAGGATAGAGCGTGCCTTAAAATTTATGAAAATTTGTTTCTTCCTAATTGACACAAAATACAATAATACAAAGAATGGATACATGGCAATGCTTACCTGGGATAGAGCGTGCCTTAAAACTTGTTGAGTTAGGAACCTGTTTAAAAAACTGGTGCTGCTGGGATGCTAAGTTTAGCTTATAATCCATTGAAAGACATGAGAGACCAAGATGTTGGGCAGTCCCTAACCTTTGGGATGGTCATATCTGTTACACATCCAGTACGACAAAAGAAGCATATGATAATGAGTGATGAATATTATTTTTGCTTTACAATACCTCACAACGTTTATGAAGAACAGTGCAGTCACACACATTAAGGACGTAGATCATCATTGGGATTCACTTTCCATATATTGTATTCGACTTCGTACTTTTATTATTTGTTGTGCAGCATTGGAGCTTATCGGTAATTCCTTTTCAAATTTCACTAATAATCCCTTCTAATTATTTTCAACACTTATGGTCCTATAATGGCCAATTTTCCATTTCAGATACAACTTTGAGGTGAATCATACACTTCCAGTTCCACTAATTTCGATTAGCGAACGTAAACATAGGATGAATTGTTCATTTCAGTTTCCAATTCCATTTGCCGAAGCACAGTGCTTAAGTACATCAAAACATAGACACTATATGACAATCAAATCAGTGGAAAAAAGGAACAGCAAAAACAGACTAATAACTATTAACATTAACACTAATACCTTCATTAAAAAATAAAAATGAATCGTATATTTCTCAAACTCAATTCTAAGTCACTAACAAAAACAAAACAACGAGACTACAAACTTTTCCATACCATTCAAATCCAAGTTATACTTTACAAGAAAAAAGAATCCCCCAGTTGTAATCTCCTATAATAATAAGCATACAAGTATCCATATAAAATCGGTAACCAAACACCTAGAGAAAATAGTTTGTATTATTGTTTTTTGTGCAAGCCTTCTACTTTCTTATATTTATTTCATAAATTATCCAAACTTCTGTTTTTCTTGCTGGTTTTGGTTTTCATGGAAGGGTTTAAGTTTATTCCATGGAATTTTACTTGTACAAGTATTGAAGAATCCTGTTTATCATATATTCCTTCCGTCCAGTAATCAAAACTATTGAGGGTGTGGTCAAATTGATCTCTAATATGTTCTGGTAGAGATATCTTCTAATTGCGTACTATTTAAATTGGGCATCAATACACCTTTTGTCCAATACGAAAAGGGATTCAAGAAGACATGCTAATAATTTAAACAACCCAAAAATATATTAAACAATGTTTGACGATGTAGTTCAAAAAGTTAAACAAAATTAGCAATTTTTTAACCTTTATTTTTTTAAATCCTAAGTCTAGAAACTTGGTTATGAAAGCTAATCAAACACACTGAATCCACTTGCACACGATGTAAGTCACGGTGCAGCAAACACCAATTTCGCTAAAAAAAACAAATAGAACATAATACAAACAAGTGTTTCATATACCCCTTTTCAGGAGAAACACAAAGCCTGTGATAAATGCAAACGTGACCCAATTATGTGCAGTAAGGCAACATGTGAACTACAGTTGTAGACGCGAAGTTTAGTATACTCCAATAGTATTCATCTTTTTACTGAGAATAAAAGCACCTGTACGTGGTGTAGATAACAAGAAAGTAAATCGCGCATAAATGCGATACCGATATCCTTGGGTTAATTGTGCAGGAAGTGGATTGAAGCACATGCAAGTCAGTGCCCAAATTGTATTATGCATGGAGCTGCGACTAGCATGTACTTTCCGTCAACATTTTTTTGGTAATTTAGCAGTAATGTGCTTTTGTTTAACTTCCTTCTTGTATGTTATTATTGTTATCATCATCATTCTCTTTCTCTTGGCCTAATAGTTATTTAATATTTCAGGGTTACTATTGAGAACTGACCCTGCTGATCTGATTATATATTATAATAAAAAAAATATGGAAAACAAACCTTTAGCTTGTCCATGGAGAAACCAGGATTTGCTAATGGACCTTCTATAAACGTCGATCCCCTATCCAACGATGCCAGTAAATGATGTTCCAATTCGGTTTGACATATAGTCCAGATCTGTTTGATAGAATTTGTTATAATGGTTTAATATTCCATAATTTGGTCGTATAAACAAACTTGCAATCTCAAAATAAGCACAACAGAGCTTTGGATGAATCCATCTTAAGCAAAGCTGGTGGGGTCACTCCAAGTCCATTGAGTTTTAGTGGTCTGAAAAATTAATTCATTGTATCTAATATGTCTTTAAATATTAAAATAGTCTAGAAAATGCAAAAGGAGTAACTCATTTCAAACAAAAGAAAACAAAACATACAAAGCCTTCAGGTAAAGGGAAAGAACTTCTATCATCTAATATTCTAAAAGCTAATCAAGTATCTCACATGTGCAACTTCTACTCCATCATTCTAATGATTTTTTTTCAAGGAATCAGGAATGCTTGCAGGTAACACGACATCAAAAAATAGCCAACTACAAAGAAAGGCATTAACTTTGATGATTATTTAATTCAACCTTAAAACAAGAACTTGCTAAGTGCAAACAAAAAAGATTACCAAATATACCAAAACAAGGAGCCAAGAGAAAGCTGAGGCAATTTAAGACATGGCCTCAGTCATTGGTTGAACTAAATGAAAAAAAATAAGTTTTAATACAGACATGAAATAAATTAGGTTATAGTATACGCGTTAACATATAAGCACTAATATTTCGTTTATTTTATTAAAAAATTAGTATAAACCATACTACTTATATAACATAGAAGCACGATTTTGACAAAAAAGACGTCATAAGGATAATGTAGTCAGTAAATATATAGGAATATGAAAAGCGATAGACATGGTTCTAATGTATTGTCAAATACAGTAGCAAGTGATAAACCAAAAAAAAAATGATTAGTTTATGTTTCCCAATAGTTAGTTGTGACTAATATTGGCTTTTTTTTCCTGTTTATTTAATTATGCGTTTGCTACATGTTGAAAGATAACATTCTTATTACTATATATATTCTGCTTTTCCATGCTAATAATAAAGAATTAATCTACAGTTAATAAACTGTGGGCATATCCAATAGGCACAATTAACCAAGTCTGACTAATATACACATAAAACATTTTAAAGACACAACAGGGAATTTTTGGTTCCAATTCCCATCACCGTATGCATATTATATATTTAGTTTTGCCATATTTGAATATGAAAACAAATATGCCAGCATTTTTTCAAGTTTATATGTTTTGAATATTCGTTTGAAACAATTTCCCAAAAGAAGAAAAGAAAAGAACAGTTTACTAAATGTGGTTTGTCTAGAATCCGTGTTTATATGTTTTGTATAATATACCAGGCCCGTCTGTCTCATCACTTGTATGGTATACATAATACAAAAATCCTAACTATTATTCTATTTAACACACTTACCCCGACAGAGCAATATTTATCTCCAATTTCATTGGTTTGAGAATCTTTATATGATTAACAAGGGTAAGGCTGGAACTTCCACGGGGGAGAAAATGAAAACCAGTGACAACAATACCTAGAACCACATCAAAAATAAATTATTCATATCACACTACTAGTTCTACTACTAGAAGCATAAGAATTTAAATATGCATCCAAACAAGCTTTAGCTCAGTTATGAAAAACATTGCAAATGAGCTTACCTCGGTTATAAATTAACTGAGCTTTAGTCCATTTTTCAACCTGAATAGGAAACTGCGCATTAAACAAAGTGAATCCATGTGCTTGGTTTGAGCATTTTGTAGCTAAATGCTTATTGTGGCATAAATTCAACAGCTTATAAGCTTTGCACCAGTTTTGGAAATATGATTGAAAGATTTAAAATATTCCAGCAGGATACCATTCTATATCACATTGAAACAACCATAGTTAACATTATTTTAAGATACTGAGATGGTCAAATTAGTGAACGGACTCATTTTCTATGATTTATTTTGAGAGAGCAAACCTCTTTTTAACAAATACTTGATAAAAATATTACCTTAAATATATAAACAAATTTTAATCAAACTATTATTAATAGGTATAAATAACGACAGAAAATAGATTTCACGATGCACAGGATGTATAATGGCATACAGTACAATGATAAATATCGACCTCACTAAAGAAACATAAAATGAAACCAAATAAAACTAACAAAATGCTGGGTAAACTTCAATGAATTTCTTTCCGTTAGCATTAAGACAATAAGTCTACAGACTTTTGCTAGAACCCAAGTCATTTACTCAAACCATAAGACAATGAGTTCGGATACTTTATATGCCTATAGAAAATTGGATTATAATAAATATGCTTGTGATTTGAGTACGCATTTACACTATATTATTGTCATCAAATATATGGGAGCTTGTTTCAGTGAATTTTAAGTTCCGAAAAGATGATTTACATATATTTTATTGTTGTACGAGAATCATATATGTGCTTCTAGGACCATTGATGGACAACTCAGTTTCTAATGAATTTGAAGATTAACTCATGATTATAGAGATATAATACCTACTGTATCATCCAAGTTTGTAATACACAAAATTTATTAAACACTGTACTACAACACTGTGCTACTTGAATTATTTGGTATAAATAACGATAGAAATAAATTTCATTTTATGCAATAGGAAAATACATGAACGAATCCAGAATGTTATTCAATATCAACATCTCCACTAAATAAACAAATTCTGTCACACTTAAAACTAGCAATGGAGAAGAACATATGAATATTATCAATTATGAGTTCAAACAATTCGTTTGTTTAACTTGTCAGCAGGTTGGGCATCAGACTTCAAAATTTGAAAAAATGAAATGAAACAACATCAGTTAGTGAATATACACACAGGGGATGGTGACCTAAATCTGTGTATACTTCTGCACTAACCACTACGTAGGATAATTATGAAGAAAACAATAGCACTGAGCAAAATAATTCATCTACCACTGTATCCCAATTCTAATATATCAATGAAAACAGTCAAAAATCACACAATTTATAAAGAGAAATCCAATGAAACGGAAAACCAAATTGTTAATTCAAAACAACAGGCTTGTAGCAGGTTTCAGGTACAACATAGGATATGGAGCACCAATTGAACACTACTAATAGAAAAACAAAAGGGGATTGTTAATGACACACCATTTTTTGTTAAGGGGGATCATTTTTTAAAAAAAAAAGATTTGTGTTAAGGGGAGGTCAACCCAAGTAGTCCCCCCCTTAACAATATAAAATAAAATTCCCAAAATGCCTCTTTTTCTACTGTGGTAAAACAACATAATTAGTGAGATGAAGATTAAACCCTACTTAGTTTCTAATCAACTTCTTAATTCAATAATGGATGATCCATCAAATCAAGATTCAAATATGATTCTTACGCAAGAAAGTGAACATCATGTAGAATATATGGAAGAAATCAAGCAGGTGAAAAAAAAATTTACCCAATTTTTTTTTTTAAAGGTTGAAGGGATACATGTCGCGTTTCATTGTCGGGCGACAACCCGTCACCGTATAAAGGACATGCATACGACAGGACTACGTCGTATAACAATATACAATGATGAATTTAAAGCTTTACTTATACGGTATGGATATGTCGTTCTGATTTACTTTATACGATAAATGTTTGTCGTATAAACTAAAACGGAGGCTTTATGTCGTATAATTTTAGTGCTGTAAATGTTTTGATGTTCCAGCTGCTTTTGCAGAAAATAGCAGTCACCAATGTACAAACTGGTGATGGTGTCGACATTCAGCCTGACATTGCGAATGGCATCGAGAACGA
This sequence comes from Allium sativum, assembly GCA_030737875.1. Lineage (NCBI taxonomy): Eukaryota > Viridiplantae > Streptophyta > Magnoliopsida > Asparagales > Amaryllidaceae > Allium > Allium sativum. The sequence goes on from CM060926.1 coordinate 861,966,395, forward strand.
CAATGAGGATGGCAATGAGAACGACAATTGGAACATGGAGGTTGCCATTGAGAATGGCAGTTGTAACGGTGAGGATGATGAAAATCTGGATGCCAATGAGAATGACAATTCTGACAACGAGGATGACAAGGAGAATGACAATTGTAACAATGAGGAATATCCCGATTTAACAGCTCATTTCACTACGGATATGGTAAGATAAACATATATTTCAATTAATTAATTGAAGCACGTTTGAGTTTTTGTTATTTGTTTTTTGCAGATGTTTGATTCTAAAGAAATAGTACGAGATTGGTGCGTAAAACGTGGCATCGCTGCAAACTGTGTTGTGACAAAAAGAACTAGACTGCGAAATTTGCATGCAAATGGAAAAGGATCGTTGATGTATCTTGTTTGCGAAAGAAGTGGGGAGTATATTGATCATAAGGGAAAGAATTATGTTCCTATATCTGGGAAAAAACGCAGACGGTCGGGAAGTAGAAAATGTGCATGTCCATTTAGTCTACATGCTCGATGTCAAGAAGATGGAAGATGGACATTGAAAGTTATTAATGGACAACATAATCATAGGATTCCAAACATATTAACCGGACATCCTTTTGTGGCAAGGCTGAAAGATGAAGAGTTTAAAACTGTTGAAACAATGACGATTAGCGGTGTTAGGCCTCGAAATATTTTAAGTGCTATAAGAATTGACAACCCGGAGAACAAGTCGACCATAAGAACTGTGTACAATGCTAAAGTCAAAATTAAACAAAATAATACAGAAGGTCGGACGGTTATGCAGCAATTTATGAAATTGGCCTACAACCATTCTTATTCCGTTCAACACAGAGTTGATGAGAAAAGTAATGAAGTTACATATTTATTCTTCAGTCATCCAAGATGTGTCCTTCTAGCGCAGTGTTTTCCTCAAATATTGTTTTTAGATTGCACGTTCAAAACGAATCGATACAAGCTTTCGTGCTTCCATATGGTTTCTCAGACATCAACAGGGGCATCCTTTACCGTTGCACTTGCTTTTCTTAGCCGTGAAACCACAGAATCATATATATGGGCTCTTCAGTGCATAAGACATTGTTATAGAGAAAAAGATATTCCAAGTGTTATTATCACGGATGTCGAAATCGCACTTATAAATGCATTAGCTAATGTATTTCCAGCAGCTCGACATATCCTATGTGCATGGCATATTTCGAAGAACGTTCAAGCAAACTGTAAACCCAACTTTGTGAAAAAGAAGCAAGTAATGATTCAACAAAAAGAGGTTGTACTTGACGATGATGAAGGTAAAAAGAAGTATGAACGTTTTTGGGAAGGTTGGACAAATATAATAAACTCACTTTCCGAAGAAGAGTATTGTCGCAATCTGAACTTGTTTCGTCTTGAATGGGATGGGAAGCAAAAAAAATCCGTCACGTATGTGATTAAAAATTGGTTAAATAAATATAAGAAATGTTTGTTTTGGCTTGGACGAACAAAATAAAACACTATGATAACGTGTCTACGAGCATTGCAGAAAGTGCACATGTCCGTTTGAAATTGTACTTTGACACGGCTGCTGGAAGTTTTGTGCAATGTTGGAATAGTGCCCATCTGTGTTCTGAAAATGAATTTGTCGGAATAGAAAATGCATTCGAAATAAGCACATCGAAGGCAATGCATCGATTTCGAAAAGAACCGATGTGGAAGGAGTTAATTGGGTTTGTGTCGCATAAAGCATTGGACTTATTACTAGATGAACTAGGAAGCATTTCAACTGTTGGTTTGACTGCTGACAATTGCGGTTGTGTTATGTAGCAAGTTAATGGTTTATCCTGTGGTCATATGCTCGCGGACTTTAGACACACGCACGGTTTCATACCTCTAACCGCTATAGATGCTTATTGGAAGCAATTATCCTGTACTCCCCCTGTGTTACATCGATCAACTCTAGATTTTTATGACTTGCCCGAAATCAAGGCCTTGAAGAGCAGGTACGATGACTCCGCTGATAACGTTCGATTAGTTATGCAACAAGGTTTGAAAAAGCAAGCGTTTCCGCAGATAACCGATATTTTAGAACCTCCTGTGGCCATGATTCGAAAAGGAAGACCGTCCAAAAAAGATAGATCAACTAAGCGAGATCCTTCTTATTACGAACATGTTGATGCTCAACTGTCATGTGGCTCGAATTTGACTCCGGTTAGTCGGTATCTAAAAAAACTCGGTGTTTCTACTAAAAAGGGGTACGAGAACAAACCATTTCAGCACAAATATTTGTCACAAATTCCAAAACATATGGAGCCATATATACTTGATATACAGGACATGCCAAGTGACGGAAATTGTGGATATTGGGTTGTTGTTGAACACCTAAATCTTCATAATCGAAGACCAGATAATCCGTGTAAGTTTGTCCGCGAGTCAATGCTTGACAACTTATCACAAAATTCGGAGATGTATAAAAGAATGTGGGATGAATGTGGTTTCGACGAAACTAAAAATAGAATACAAGATACAAATTTTGTTGGGATTGATAAGTGGATGCAGATGCCAGAGTCAGGATTTATAATAGCAGAAACATTTGGCACCATGGTAGTGCTGATAAGTAAACAAATCTGTTGTACCTTTGTTCCGACTACAGTTCGTGTAAACCTTATGAATGAAAATAGAATGGTTGTTATGGGCTACGTAGACGATTCATATTTTGTTGGTTTAAAACTTACTTCAGCAAGTCCATTGCCTCCTCCACCGCAATTTCAATACTTTGAGCAATTCTACAACATTAATGCACAAGATTGGGTCCGACGAATCAGTGACCGAATCAGCATGTACCGCGCGATTGCTAGAGACTTCGAAGATGAGGACAATAGTAAACCAGTAGATTTGTCTTCCTGCTAGTATCATGTGGTAATTGAGTATTTTGTAATTATTGCTGCTTGTAATTGATGACTACGGTATTTGTGATTACGGTAGCTTCTAATTGACTACGGTATTTTGTGATTATGGTATGAATTTTATGACTTGTGAAACTTTGTGATTTGTTTGAATTTGTGAATGTTGTGATTTGAGAATGGTATGAAAATGATGAATTTTTGAGTTGAGAATGTTGTGATTTGAGAATGGTATGAAAATTTGAGTATATAGTGAATTTGTCAATGTTGTGAAACAATTGAATGGTTTGAAAATTTGACAATTGTTACACGACGAAAACTTTCCGTATGGGCCAAAACGAAAGGAAGTTATCGTGTTGTAATATTTTATACGATGGGTCGTTGTCGTATAGTTGCAGGAAAAATATTACAGGGTTGGTATACCATAATACGACGATCATAGATCGCACGAAAAAAGTTTACACGAAAGAGCATTGTCGTATAGTTGTAGAAAAATATTACAGGGTTGGCATAACATAATACGAAAGCCACGCTGCGTTTGAAAATTTTTTATCCGACAGGGATTTTTCGTACAGTATTTTTTTATATGATCCGTCATTGTCGTATAGTTGCAGGAAAAATATTACAGGGTTGGTATACAATAATACGACAGCAATAGATCACATGAAACAAATTTACACGAAAGAGCGTTGTCGTATAATTGCAGGAAAATATTATAGGGTTGGCACAACTTAACACGATGGCCACGCAGCGTATGAAATTTTTTTATACAACAAGGATATGTCGTATGAAATTTTTTCATACGATTTGTGTCCGTCGTATTAAGTTACGCCAACCCTGTAGTATTTTCCTGCAACCATACGACATTGCTCTTTCGTTTAAACTTATTTCATGCGATCTGTGACCGTCGTATTATGGTATACCAACCCTGTAATATTTTTCCTGCAACTATACGACAATGACAAGTCGTATAAAAAATGCAATACGACAACATCCCTCTGTTTTGGCCCATACGGCAAGTTTTCGTCGTGTAACAATTGTCAAATTTTCAAACCATTCAATTCTTTCACAACATTGACAAGTTCACTATATTCTCAAATTTTCATACCATTCTTAAATCACAACATTCTCAACTCACAAAGTCAACATTTTCATACCATTCTCAAATCACAACATTCACAAATTCAAACAAATCACAAAATTTGACAAGTCATAAAATTCATAACATTGACCAAAAAATCAGCAGTCATAACAAGTTACAAGTTCTTCACCATAATTCCATACACAGAATTAATTTCATACCAAAACACAACAAGTCAACCCACCACAAAACAATACCACATACGACAAGTACATAATTAACAAGTACATATAAACAAGTACACAAAATAGTAATGCAACTACTTTCTCTTCTTCCCTGGTTTCTTTTTGGTTGCCACCTTCTGGGTTGCTTTCGTCCGCATCGCCTTGCTAACACTTTGTTCCCCACCTGCAATATCCTCTCCATATAATTCCATCGGCTCTGGCCCCTCTATCTGTGCAATCTTCTCTAGTGTTTGCTTCTTCATTGTTTCATCAGGAGCAGAAGAGCTTATGAACTCAGTAATGTGTCGCAACCTCTTTTGCTACATGTTGACATATGAAAATGATTAACATCAAAGTGGAAAGTACGTAATAAAAAATGAAAAAAATACAGCTTACAATACGACGAAGTAGTTCAGGTGCGTCACGTTCATTCCTTTGTTCAGTTAATCTTTTTTTAGGATTAGCCACGAGAGGGTGGGAAGCAGAGCGATACCATTCCATGTAAGTGTCGGCACAATCCCAAGGACGAACAACTTTTGTAGACAGTAATCTCTCATTCAACAAATGATTCAGCCATTCTTCCCAACTACGATCTTGGATATTAGAGTATGTTGCTTTATAAAATGTAGTAGACAGCTTGAACTTCTTACTATTGACAAAGAAAGTAGTCGAAGGGATGGGTTGAAAGTAACCAAATTGACGAAGTGCCCTTTGCGGAAGATATAGCTCAACGGATTCAAAACAAACAATTGGGCCGTTGTAAAAAGAACATCGCTCTAATTTGTAAATGCCACGCTTGCCATGGTAACAGTCCCACACTACATCACACTCTGTTAAATCATCAATCCTCTCTCTCAAATTAATTAAGTCGGACGACAGATTTTTAGCTTGATCAATTGCAAAGTAGAATGATGCTCTCACATCTCCCTCAACTGCCCCAACACATCTATTATGTCGCCTTAAAACAAGAAAGTGCTCATAAATCCATACCTACAACATGTCATCATTATGCATTAGTAATTACACGTAACGGATAAACAAGACGAATTACAAACACATACCTGCAGCAACGTCATACAACCACATAATTGCTACACATCTTTTTTGCTGCACTGACCTAAATTGTAGAACAACCAGCTCAAGCAAGCTGTGGCCCATGAATACGTATGCACCGAACTCAAATCATCAAGACACTGTAAATACTGAACGGATACTTTGTTGCCTGACTTATCACCACACACTAACAAACCAATGGTATACAAGAGATACGCAGTTGCACATTGTTTTTTTCGAACATCAGAGTCGTCCTCTTTCGAACCTGCAAACGTCTTTCTCAACCATTCCAATCGTATCTTTTTTCCCCTCCCATTATCAAAATAGCCTCTGGCCTATATATCCCTAGATATTTTTCCAACAGACCATAAACATGATCAGGACTTATAGTCCTAGAACCACCAAGAGATCCTGAAACAACTCGTCCTTCTGCTGGCAAACCGGTAATGTGAACAACTTCGTCGATAGTTATCATCATTTCACCGAATGGAAGATGAAATGTATTTGTTTCTGGATAATATCTTTCCACAAAAGCATTGATAAGCACTATGTCGAGTTTGTCGTGAGAATGTAAAATTAGCTTATATAAACCTGACCCAATTACGACATCCCGCACAAACTTACATTCATCGTCTAGCACCCAATGTCTATGTGTTCCCACGTGATTGTGAATTCTTACAATTCTAGCTTCCCCTTTCGACGCCTTGCATAAGAATAAGTAAACTAATCAAGATATTCAAGTTATTTGTATTGTTTTACTAAATGTCATTCGAAAGTAATATGTCCGTTATTTGTAATTAACATATGAAATGTATTTGTAATCGACATAATCAAGCTATGCAATATATCCATTATTTGAAATCATGAAAATCGTGCTACTAGTCAAGATAACGAAGATATGCAAGTTATTTGTCGGCTTACCGTGGAATTCCATATTTTATGAGCAATATGTCCTTCGAAAGCAAAAAGGAGGGACGGTTGAACGTCTTTTCCTTTGTGTTGACTGGATGCTTGTTTACTTTTTCTCTTCGCAATTTTGAATTGTTTTGCTAACGGTTCCAAATCTCCGGCTTCTTCATGTTCTTCATCCTCGTTAGTTTCGTCCACGTCATCGTCGGGTTCTTGTTCCTTGCTACTCTCTTGTTCATTGTCATCGCTACTTTCGTCGTCACCGCTACCCTCTTCATCATCGTCACCGCTACCCTCATCATCATCACCGCTACCCTCATCGTCACCGCTACCCTCATCATCATTACCCTCCTCATCATTTCTCTCCTCAGTACGCTCCTCATCACTACCCTCCTGATCATCATCACTTTCTTGATCATCACTATCCTCCTCATCATCGGACTTAGTAGGTTCTTCTTCCATCACAATTTTTTTCCTTTTTGCTTCTTCTTCTTTTTGTCATTCGGTTTGAAGCCGTTTCTGGGCCGAAGCCGTCATCGGCTTACGAGATGAAGCCCCTGTCCCTTGTTTCCTGCACAAACAAAGCATGCATCAATTAAGTTCATCTCTTTTGCATAAAAATTAAACATAATATACTGTTTGTACGGAAAAGAGACACCGTATGGGTTAAACGAGAGATAGAAATCGAATGAAATATATTTATACGACAGCAAATTATCGTATAAAATTAGTGATAACAGGAGTATTATGATATTTTATACGACATGAATACGTCGTATAGATTCATACGGCAGGTTAATGTCGTATAAATTGTACTTCTACGAAAGTTGTGCGCCGAATTATCTAATTGTGTAAATATAAAATCTTTACTACACCACGACATGTCTACGTTGTATTAGGCACACTAACACGACATACATGTGTCGTATAACTCCATACGACGGTCTTTTACCGACCGACAGTCTCAGACTACCTATAACCAAAATCTACGTAACACCACCCTCAACTCTCACCAATTATATACCATTCTTCTGAATTGCATTAGAACAAAAGTAGAAGGTTGTTTCTTTCTTCTGAATCGCATAAGAAAAACGCAGAGATTAAAACATAAATTTGCTTACCCCTTCATCTTCTTCTGAATCGGATTAGGATCAACAGTGTCTTTCTTCCCCGTTCTCTTAGCTCGTGGCATTGCTTGCGATTTTCGATTTGATGTTTAAATCTGAAATTTGAACGACGTGCGTGAGTTTGGGAACGACGTGCGAGAGTTTGGGAACGACGTGCGAGGGTTTGGGATCGAAAGACTAGGGTTTTGCTTCCTTTCGAACGACGTGCGTGAGTTTGGGAACGAACGAGAAGCGAACGAGAGAGAAAGGGTTTAGGCTGAATTGATTTGAGGGTAGTTTAGGAACGAGGCAAAAAACATTTATAATACTAAGACCTACCCTTAACAATTTATTGTTGGTGTGCCCTTAAAAAATGACCCCCCCCTTAACATAAACTGGTGTGTCAATAACAATCCCCAAACAAAAATCATAGGAATGAGCAGTAGAAAATAAATGATAAAGCACGTATTACCTATCATTCCCTTCGCCATTTTCGATTTTCGATTTCCGATCTGAAGCATCGTGATTCGAACGACAGTAGCGATTTGAGGGGTTGAGGGATCGGCCATCAACCAGAGCTTTTTGAAAAGATGCGAGATGACCTGAGTACACGCTATTTGGATTTGGAGGGATGCGTTGTCTCATGGAAACGAGGCGACGAAGAGTTAGTAGACAATTTAGGGGAAAAACTAGGTTGAACCTGTGCTTCGCACACGGGTAATGGTGTGAAAATGTTGGTAGTAAAGTTAAGAGAAAGATGTGGGTAAAAATCATGCGGTCAACTTTGAATGGTAGTTCAGTATTCATTATGTTATTCTCTTTACTTATTCCTTGATTTTTCCCTTTCCATTTTCATAGTTTCCAAGTTTGCATTCGTTTCTCAAAATGGTCGCTAGTGTTGCATGTAGTGGGGGCGGTGGATAAATCAAGAAATTAAAAGGCCTATGCTACAAATCATGACACCACACGTGGCTTGGTATTCTTGCATCTTCTAACAGCATACTTGGCTAGATAATGACAATGCAATAATAGTTACTGACATGCATCTTTTAGTGTCAGGTCATGACATAAATAAACATGATAATAACTTCGTTCTCAACGGAAGAATTAGGAAATGAATCATCACTATTGAAGATAAATACAAAAAATAAAAGCCATGTTGTATATAAATTTATTAACATAGAAAATAAGAGAACAAAACTGCATTTAAGGTTAATTTAAGACAAAGAACCCCAGATAATTGTAATTTGGAAATTAAGCTGTACAATAATACATTTGTAATAAAGCATTATCTAGAGCAATAAATATGACGGGGAGAAGATCAGCTCAACTGGACTTAAAAGCTATTAGGCTTTGTGCCAAATCAATAGATGCCATCAACTGTCATACAGAGCACGTAACACTTCACTATCAGGTTTGTCACCTTAAAAGAACAGAAAAAGCGAATTGCATAAGCTTTAGAAATTGAAAATTGAATACGATGAACAATCAAATAGTGATAAAACATTCAAAACGTTGGAGAGGGCCATTGAAAGAGGGAGATTACAGAGTGGTCATAGCGCATGTTTTAACAGCGACACCTCTGTGTAGAAAAATTCCAGTTTCAACTTTAATATACCATTCTTTCATCGTATAATTTCCTGCAGTAGTATTTGTAACCACAAGTGCGAACCCGTGCTTCTAATTTTATTATGTATAAAATACTTACATACTACATAATTATCTTCATATACCCAATAACTTTATTCCATAAATAATATAACCAAGGCTTTTCTTCAAGAAGTTACACCAAGAAGAAAGAAAAGGAGAAGGAAAAAAGTAAAAAAATATAAAAATTAACTGAAGCAAACTTAGCCCACACGTTGCAACTCCAAGTAAAAATTCAACCTACGTCTGGTCTTCAAATAAAAACACTTCTCACTATGAAAGGCCCAAATACAGACAGAATGAAAATTTGCAATTCACAATTGGAAAATCACAATCCCATAAGAAGGAAAATAGAAATAAAAATGGTTGTTCACAAATCGATTTCGTTTGAAGGTCTTTGGTTTAAATTGGTTGAGGCTGTTCATGGTTTGATTGGCTTTGCAAGATGACGATGCAGCAGTGGAGCAAGGATGTTTTTGGATGCAAGCAAGGTCATGATTAGAGAGGCGATTGACAATTTGATTGGGTTTGGCTTTGTGATGTCATTCTGAGGAGTAATTGGCTGTTTTTGGTCAGGTGATTGACATGAGGAGTTCAATGATGTTGTAGGAAGTATTTGTGGGTAGACCGAGGGAGGGAGATTGGTGGTTAAGTGAACTTGCAGCAGTTGAAGTTGAAGGAAAGCTGACAATTTTGAATGCATTTTGAAGAGGAGGGATTGGTTGCGGTGACTGGTCCTGATTCGACCGTGGGTGAAGTTGTGATGGAACTGATTGTTGAAGGTAGTGTTCAGGTGACGTGGTGGTTAATGTGAAGGGTTGTATTGGTATGATGGAGAAGTGGTTCAAGTGGTTGTGCATTGTTTTAATTTGGTCTTTAGGGCACGCAGCAGCATTCATCTTTCACACGAAAGTTCTGCATTGTAGTTGGTCAAACATTATCAGCCCCGAACCCTTTTGAACCTGTAAAAAAGAATGAGAAATAAAACAAATATTGCGTATATGTATTATGTACTTGAAAATGCTCAAACATTGCAATTTGATTTTAATAGAAACAATAAATGGAAGTAAACAAATAAAACATTACATCCAGGTATCCCAGGTTCCTCAATTTTGTTTTAAAATGCAAATTGTACATGCTATATAATAGTTTGGTTTGTTAATCATGGTAATGAAAATAAATGAATTTTAAACAAAGAGAAAACTATAAAGGGAAATGGTCTTGAATATGAAAGAGAATAAATTAATTTCAGAATAGTACTTGGTACTCATACAAATACTCCCTACCTAGTCTAGATAATATGAAACTTGTCTCAATTTTTTCAATTAAAATGTTGTCTTTCTGCAATGCATGTTCGCTTTTTAAATCTCTCCTCAACCTCACATATGGCCCTTGAATCCAAAACTAACTTCTACTTTAATTCCAACTACAAACCAATATGCATGAACTATAAAATAAATGGCAGTTTCAAAATTTATTTCCAAAGTGTAACCTTCATCCCTACTCTATCGATCTTTTCTCAATAAACACGATAGATCACTGAAAAGTGAGTGTGATTATTGAGATAAATCTCAAAAAAAAAAATTTGAGCTTTTATTTTTTTTTAAAATATTTTTTCATACATTTGTTGTTGTGGTACTTCACTGCCTTTCAATGTTTGTCCATAGAAGAATTGTTGCTATACCTTTTGACGTATATGTTATTAGTTACTCGCTACAATTATGTTCCAACCTTTACTTCAATTCCTTGATGTTTTAAAATAATTTTGTTGCTACAATTCGTTTTGGACTTATTTTGTAATATAAAATTTATATTTAGTTAATGTCTTCAGTTGTAAAGGTGAAGCATTAGCTTCATAGAGCATTAAAATTCTGCAATATAAGTTATTATTCAATTTCTGACAGCCTTTTCCTTACAATCATGAGAACAACTTTCATTACTATACTTTCAGAAAGACAATGAAACCTGGAATCATTCTCCCATTTTAGTGTTATTGTTCATTCTTTAAATTTATTTTTTGCCTCGCTTATATGTATGCCGATTTTGTTTGCTGAAAAGTAAATGCAATTATGTTTTATTTTGATTATTTCAAAATTCTATTATTGTTAGACCAAATTTTGGTACTAACACCCAAATTCTATGTGAAATCCTCACAATCACAGATCACAGATAAAAAGCAGTAAAATAAGAGGAGACACACGGGATTTTTATAGTGGTTCGTCTCAATCCAAGCCTACATCCACTTGATAGTTTCTTAAATCCTAAGAAGCTATTACAATTGTTGTTTGTTTGCGGATTATACACGAAGTCCATGTGTTTACAATGAAGAAGAGGAGATTAAAGGGAAGATTATACACGAAATCCTCGTGTTGTAATGTGGAATTCGACTTCTAGGTTATGCAATAGCCTTGCGAAGAACCATAGTGGAAGCCATGAAGAGTTAGAGTTCCAAAAGTATCCAAAAAGATCCCTTCAAATGGCCACCTTTTGGTGTATTTATAGGCGGAGAAAAGCTGCTAGGGAGCTCAGGAGCGGATCGGTTCGGAGGGACACGTGGCGAGCTCCGAGGTGATCTCGGAAGTAGTGGAGGAGTGGTCTTCAGATCGTGCTAGGACAGGTGGAAGACGATCTGGATCAATAGGAGACGGTTACTCCTTGAGAATAGGTCAAACTTGTGTGCAGGAAATGATACAGGCGGGTCGGTTCGGGTCCGAACCGAACCGGGGTGGAGCATCCGAACCGAAGACGAGATGTGCACTTCTGTGCAGTGTGCAAGGCGGGTCGGGTTCGGATGGTCCGATCCGAGCCGAGGTGAGCTGGAATCCAAGTCTGAGCATCTTCGAAGTGTGGAGTCGGAGCGGGTCCGATCCGATCCGGGAGGTCAAGCCAATTTCCAAATTCCAAGTTTCCGGTTCTGCATGCGTTCACGGAAACGGGCATAACTTTCAAACCGTACGTCCGATTGAGCTGAACCAAAGCTCAAACTAAAGCTGATTCAGAGATGTGAAGACCCGTAACTTCCCCGTAAAGGAAAGCATCGGATAGTTCGAGAACAAGCCACAAAAGAACGCAGACGAAAGAACATTTCATTGTATATTACAACAATGCATCAGATTACAAGAATATACAGAGTATAAATGAATATTACATAGAAATATCAGAGATTTAAATACATAGCAGCGGAAAATAATACAATACAAAACTAGAAGAGATATACGGATACAAAGCTTTCCGGATATCGTTCCAGCTGTAAACCAGGATCCTGTGAATATAAATCTGCAAAACCAAAACTACTAGCTGCCCATGTCAAAATAAGGGCACCCAGAGTTTAGGTTAAAACAATAAACTCCAGGTCAGTCATGGGACTGGTGTGAGAACTAAAACAGTTATAAATCTTTGTTTTAAAGTTAGGTAAATCAAGGGACCACGCCGTATAACACGGAACGGGTTTCCTCCCAAGAATACCAGTGCATAAAACAACAGCGCAATGCTAAATAAAGAACAATGAAGCTATTATAAGACCCAGTTCCCATCACACAATGCAACGCAAGCCGGAGGATAGGGTTTTTACCTTATAATAGCCAAGAATGCTTGACACGTTTAAATGAGATCATTTGATACTATTATAAGTGTATAGTGTATAAAACAACTTCAAATCATAAGTATCAATCATAGGCGGCATGAATGACCCATACCACTATGTCGCCATAAATAAGTTTACAATCAAAACCGCAAGACGTCGTATTGGAAGTTGGGTTATCATTTATGGTATGAACCGAAGCTAGGGGCAAGATCCTCTACCGATTCGAGACTGTCTAGCCCGAGTCTCAGGATCAGAGCTCGAGTGACCCTTGGAGCGACAGGGCCGGTCCACCGATGTGGATTAAAATGCCTGAACACTGCGTTTCGCCGCCCTTTGGGGCGTAAGTCTGGTCCGTCTGCCGACCAGAATGCATCGGCCAAAACCGATATAACCGAGGTGCCTCGCAACAGCAACAACCACATATGTCAAACTCCTCAGGGCGTGTAAAACCACTGACGCCACTTTTTAGCTAGAAGGAAACGCATGCCCTCCCTGAGGTCCGTCTCCCGTTTTTGGTTCATACCGAGTGTGAAACTCGCGAAGTAAACGTTACACAAAGCTACGCCACAAAGGTCGTGCTTCGATCATCAACCACAAGACTTTGCTTTTCAACAGAAGCCTCGATCAATTGCCACTTAGGTATGCCACACAGGCAATTCACTCCATGCGTTTGATATCCATCAATATATAACCCCTGAGCTCGTACGTCTCAGAGAAGGGCGTTAAGCAAGAGAATAAATTCTCCGCCGCCAAACAGATATATATTTAATAGAGATCAATCACACGGACTAAAATCCAATGTCAGACACACGGTCCATTTACAAGTCCGTTCTGGGTCTGAACGAAACCGGAGGCACCTAGTACCCCGCATATCCATCGATCTCCAAGTACGTCTTGACGATCACTAACTGTTTCCATCTTCTTGGGTGTACAGCCCAATCAAGATCATCAGTAATCACCCAAACGACGTGAAGACTTCCGGTCTTCAACCACCGTCTTCATCTTCGACTTATCGTCGTATCAGTTATTCAGAATGAGATAAACCCGGTCTTTCTGAATAACTCACGCATATATTATAAAAGTGTTACACAAACACAACATACGCCTCATTCCAATTCATCAGTCACTAACCGTAAATTAACAAGAGAATAATCCCCCAAATATTAACCCCGAAGGCCGAAACCAACATCAGATCAATATCCAGAAAACCGTTCTGCTTAGCTAATCGACGGTTAGTTTCTAAATTTCACATTCATAGGGAGAGGTTCCCCTTAATTTTATCCAAGATAAATTCCTTGAATTTATTCTTTAATCTATTTTTGAATATCAATTCAAACTAGTCGAGATTAGCAAACCTTACCGAAGTAATCATTTGTTTTAATTTCCCAATCCCAACCTATTCATCCCATGAAGTAAAACTGGTTATACTTCATATCTAACACCGCGGTGTTATCGGTAAATTCAATTACCATTTCACGTTCAAATCTAATTAAAGATTTAACTATCGCCTGGAGCAAAACTGGTGGTACTCCATTTTCGATCTTTTCAATCTAATTAAAGATTCATTAAAACTCCACTTAGTTTTAATCTTTAACTGGGTTAAAGAATCAGTGTCATTTAAAACACAGTTCACGATAAGCCCAAAATCACATTCATTAATTATCGGGTTAAAGAACGAGTGTTATTTAAAACACTGTCCACGATAAACCCAAAAATCAATATCAATTCAATTCCAATTAAATATTATTTAATTGGTACACTTCATTAAATCTAAATGAAAAGATTTAATCTTTTCTCAACTGGGTTCAAGAACAACGTTAGTGAAGACACCATTCACGACAAACCCAAATCACATTTGATATTCAATACAAGGCTCCGAATAGAAAATATATCGGCTTATATTCAATATCAAATTCTACGACTAACAAATGTCTATTGGAAATAACGATATAAATATATATCTTTCAAATTTCCATAACAATATCTGTATAATCACGAATTCCAACATCGAAATATTCCGAAGACAATTTCGATTCAAATCCACTCTAATGCAATCATTGGAAATTCGGGTTATTTTTAAAACCCTTTTCAAATTCAATTTACTTATTTAAAAATAAATAGAATTATAATTCTAGTTCAAAACTAGTTTACTTCGATAAAAATCTATTTTTATCTTTTCAAATATGGAGTTTTTCATCCCAATTCTTTCTAAATCATTTCTTATGATTTTACACAAATTATTACTATTTTTAATAATTTTATCAAGGCCCGTACAGTCGATTTCCATCAACGGCCATCGAACTGCACTTACAGCGACCTTTTTCAAATTTGATTTGGACATAATTCCAAATCCAACCGTTAGATTTCTAATTTCTAATAATCGTTAGAAAGCTCTTTTCGATACGAACCCAACGGTTCCGGTTTTAGGAGAATCCGACGGTCGGATCTCCCGTAATGTCCGTTTGAAATAAATGGTCGAAATTCACGAACTGCCGCGGCGCGGCGCGTTCTATTCAGGCCATTATATTATATATATAATATATATAATATATATTTCGTCGATTTCTATTTAAAACGAATTTTATAAATAGTTTAAATTTGTTTCAAAAACAATTTCAACTCCCATTTCAATTCAAATCAAAATTGAATTTTTCCTTATAAATTCATTTTAAAATTCATTTCTATTCAATTCAAATTTCAATTCAATTTGAATTCATTTCAATTCTCATTCAGTTCAATTTGAATTCGTTTTCAATTCAATTCGAATTGGTTTTATATTCAATTCATTTCGAAATCGTTTTATATTCAATTCATTTCGAAATCGTTTTATATACAATTCATTTCGAAATCGTTTTATATTCAATTCATTTCGAAATCGTTTTATATTCAATTAATTTCGAAATCGTTTTATATTCAATTCATTTCGAAATCGTTTTATATTCAATTCATTTCGAAATCGTTTTATATTCAGTTCATTTCGAAATCGTTTTATATTCAATTCATTTCGAAATCGTTTTTCAATATTCATTTCGAAATGAATGAAATTGATGTAAATATCGTTCACGGCACAATGGCGTCAATCTAATCAACACGGCTTCATATATTCCTTTATTCTACTCAACAAATGAATATTTATTTTTGTCAACACACGACTAATCTCAACGAATGAGTACTGTCCACGTGTGACTATTTTTGTTAAATTATTTCGTTCAACACATGACTAATCTCAACGGATGAGTACAGTCAACACATGAACCTTTATTTTATATTGATAAAGATGTAAATTTTATTATTAAAATATTTCGTTCAACACATGACTAATCTCAACGGATGAGTACAGTTAACACATGAACCTTTATTTTATAATATTATATATTTTCTAAATTGGAATGAGGCCCAATCAATCACCATATAATGTTAATTATATGGATTTTCATACAACACATGTATATAATAGCATTGAAAAATAATCAACCATCACCCAAAGTGCACTACACTGTATAAGCATCAATTATAGATATCTAACGCTTATAACAGCCTGTCAATCAATCGATCGACATATTTAATCAATCAGGATGAGTGAACTTCATATTTCATCCCAACACCCGTGTGGGGTTTCAAACAATCAAACACAAATTTTATTCGTGTAGTTGGGAGATGTGTAAAATTTATCGTCCCAATCAATGTCAGTCAAATAGGTGTACATAAACAAACCGTCCGGTTTGTAAATGAATATT
Source organism: Allium sativum (assembly GCA_030737875.1). Classification (NCBI taxonomy): domain Eukaryota; kingdom Viridiplantae; phylum Streptophyta; class Magnoliopsida; order Asparagales; family Amaryllidaceae; genus Allium; species Allium sativum. The sequence continues at coordinate 861,982,611 of CM060926.1, forward strand.
TTATTTTATTCACTTCCACGTTAAAAATTATATTTTTAACGACAAAACATTTTATTTTAACTTATGAATTTCTATTCAGTTCATTCTTTAAATAAAATGATATTTTTATTTTTCTAATTTATTTTAGAAAATTTCGGCGGCATATCGGCACGATACTAGGAACGGGACAAGGCCTAGCCTAATCCCCGGTCTAGTGAAGGCCCACGCCATTCACACATCAATCAAATCCATTCATTTCACCAAACAATTCAATTCCAATCAAATAATCTAACTTATTTTTGCAATCAAACAAACAAGTCCATGGTCTGTGGACGATTGTGTCGGGTGCTACTAAGCACCATCTGCATCCTAGTATATATATATAACTAGAAAAGAAATTGAAAGGTGAGAAATTCTCACCGATAGCTATCCTAACTCACGGCACTTCTAATGCAGGAAATCTTCACTGTTCTCGTCTCTTATCACTTTCTTCGCCCGTAGCCACTACATATATAAAAATCGAATTTTTACTTCGCTATTCAATATATAAAAATCACATTTTTACTTCGATGTTCAATATATAAAAATCACATTTTTACTTCGATGTTCAATATATAAAAATCACATTTTTACTTCGATGTTCAATATATAAAAATCACATTTTTACTTCGATGTTCAATATATAAAAATCACATTTTTACTTCGATGTTCAATATATAAAAATCACATTTTTAATTTCCACTCTAATGGATAAAAATCACCTTTTTATACTGCTACTATATAGATAAAAATTCTATTTTTCTTTCGCCTCTTCTATTTTAAAAATCTACTCTTCTATTTTAAAAATCTTAACTTTTTCATATTCAAAACATCTGATCTTTTTCTATTCAAAAATCTGATCTTTTTCTATTCAAAAATCTAATCTTTATCTATTCAAAAATCTGATCTTTATAAAACAAAAGAAATCATAACTTTCCTATATTAAAAATGTAAACTTTTCTATATTAAAAATATGAATTTTCCTATATTAAAATTATGAACTTCCCTATACTAAAGATCAAGCCTTTTGTTTATTAAAAATCATATATGTCATAAATGAAAAAAAATCATATATTTTTATATTAATGAAACCAAATTTTTCTATAATGAATATTCTATTTTTCTATAATAAGAATTAAATCTTTCCTATAATAAAAATTCAGTTTTAAAACAATAACCTATATATATATATATATTTCAGATTTTAAACCATGCTTATATTTATATTAAAACTGATTTTAAACAGTGTTTATATTTATATTAAAACTCACCTTAAGCTTAATCATCTTTACTGTAATACGCTGCTCAGAGGAACCCATCGCTGCTCTTGATCCCTCCACCGTGCACGACAATCAAGGAAGCTGGAAGTTGATCGGAGACTGGCACACGACAGGGGGTGGCGCCGCCGTCCTTCCCTCATGATTCCGCCACCTTCGATGGCCTGCGGCGGCCCAGAAACCGCCTCGAACGGCGCGAGTTTGAAGGCGAAATCCTCCCCAATCCCTACACGAAAACTGATCTTGACCATCCCTTACGTAGAGCTCGCGATGCTCTTTAATTTCCTTCAATAATTTTTCGAATTCATTTTGTGGATTAGAAGAACGAGGACGATGAAATCTGGAGCGTAATCGCCCTTCGTTTTTTAGAGAGAGAGGCGGAAAAGAAATGTTGACCGTGGTTTTTTTTTTTTTGTTTGACTAGGGTTAGGTGAAGGAAAATATATATATAATATTATGTTTATATAATTTAATTTGAAAATTAGGGCTTATGCATTTGGATTCTAAATCAAACCCAACGACTGCCGCCCTCAGCTAATTACCCCCATTCTGAACACAATGGGATATGCTGCGTAAGCCAAATCGGTCGTTACGACCAGTTTCCGTTGAATTTACATTTAAATCATTATACTGAATTTTAAACGTACATTTCAAATTACCGGGGTCACATACTAACTCTAAAAATTCCTGAAAAATTATTTTTAGCTTCGTATTGACGATACGGTCCTAACAAAACTAGTTTCGTCGAATTCTGAGACTGTTTGAAAAATGGTCATTTTCCAGTCGATTAAAATCAACTGAAACTGGTCAAACGCGTTTTCCTTTGCCGCGCTCACATAATGATTCGAAAAATTATGAAATTTGGAATCTAGCAATAACTCTACATTCCGGATCCAACAAAAGTGGTTTCGTCGAAATCCGAGGTCGTTTGCAAAATTTCCATTTTTTAGGGCCTGAATTCCATAGCGACTATTCAGAATTTTCAACTGGACATATCTTTTGATTCCCGCTATGAAAATTTGATTTTTCGGATTCGTTGGAAAGATATTACCAATTAGATCCTAATGTTTTTGGTTTCACTAAAATCCGGATTGTTTTGCACCCGGTATGTTCAATTGAAGTTTGAAATCGAATTATCGAACTACCGCGCCATTTTCAATTCCTTTTATAATTTGTATATAATTATTTATTTTCTAACGACGACGTATATAATATATACATTGGATTTCCATTCAAAAACAAATTTCTCGTCGATATTTTTTAAAATAATTCATTTTAAATAATCAAAATTCACTAAAATTGTCAAAATAAAAATTTTAAACTGGCCCAGATTTTCGGGTTATTACAATCTCCCCCACTTAAAACTTTTCGTCCCCGAAAAGGAACAAAGTCGAAAGTGGTTTGACTAATCAACTCTACGTTCGATCTGGCTTCCATTCTCCAACTTTTCAGTTTCTGAGAATTTTCAAATTTTCAAAAATTTGGCTAACATCCTAAATTTTCGAAAGATTTCGCCATAACCTCCCCTGCACCGGGAGCCATGGGAAAATCCCGAAATTGCCATATAGGCCTTCTGATCTCAAAAAGAAAAAGAAAAAGCCAAGCGGCTAGCCAATAGGCTCATAAAATCATCATCACCCAAACAAAACAGTAAATTATGTAGTAAACATTTACCTATTTGTCGGGCAAACAAATTTTATTCTCTGCTCTAGCCTCCTTGCTATGACCTGTTCAATGTAAGTACAAGTATATGCAAGCAAACGCAACCAATTTTCAATATAATTCAATATGTGATTCAATTAGGCTAAATGGCTAAGAATTAGCAAACAAATAAACAAACAACACAAACATCAACCAATTAGTTGATTAGCTTTTCAAATTCATAACTTTGATACATAGTCAAAAATTAGATTTTTGATGCCAAATCACAACAATAGGCCCTATCTAATTCTGGTTCTCACACCAGTCAATAGGAAATATATAGATATCACACCTTCGAAACACGAATACCAATTCTGATGATGTTCGAACTATCATCAGAATCATCTCCGGGCGACTAGAATGTGATTCTATATCTATCCAGTATACTAAAACTTCAAATACACGTTTGCAAGGCGTATATGCAAAATCTTTATATACTGGACTGTCCTAATCAATATGAAATAAATAATCAAATACGAATAGTTGATTTAGATTTTCAAAACAAAATTTGTTTTCATTTCAAAAATATACTCTTCACACTCGTCCTAGGATACTACTGATCCCATCTCTAACGAGTCATTCTAATTGGATATTACTAATCCAATATCTGATGAATTCTTTCGTACGGTTCTAATGTGCCTTGTTCTCTAAGCTTTGTAAACCAAAGCTCTGATACCAACTGTGAAGACCTGTAACTTCCCCGTAAAGGAAAGCGTCGGATAGTTCGAGAACAAGCCACAACAGAACGCAGACGAAAGAACATTTCATTGTATATTACAACAATGCATCAGATTACAAGAATATACAGAGTATAAATGAATATAACACGGAAATATCAGAGATTTAAATACATAGCAGCGGAAAATAATACAATACACAACTAGAAGAGATATACGGATACAAAGCTTTCCGGATATCGTTCCAGCTGTAAACCAGGATCCTGTGAATATAAATCTGCAAAACCAAAACTACTAGCTGCCCGTGTCAAAATAAGGGCACCCAGAGTTTAGGTTAAAACAATAAACTCCAGGTCAGTCATGGGACTGGTGTGAGAACTAAAACAGTTATAAATCTTTATTTTAAAGTTAGGTAAATCAAGGGACCACGCCGTATAACACGGAACGGGTTTCCTCCCAAGAATACCAGTGCATAAAACAACAGCGCAATGCTAAATAAAGAACAATGAAGCTATTATAAGACCCAGTTCCCATCACACAATGCAACGCAAGCCGGAGGATAGGGTTTTTACCTTATAATAGCCAAGAATGCTTGATACGTTTAAAAGAGATCATTTGATACTATTGTAAGTGTATAGTGTATAAAACAACTTCAAATCATAAGTATCAATCATAGGCGGCATGAATGACCCATACCACTATGTCGCCATAAATAAGTTTACAATCAAAACCGCAAGACGTCGTATTGGAAGTTGGGTTATCATTTATGGTATGAACCGAGGCTAGGGGCAAGATCCTCTACCGATTCGAGACTGTCTAGCCCAAGTCTCAGGATCAGAGCTCGAGTGACCCTTGGAGCGACAGGGCCGGTCCACCGATGTGGATTAAAATGCCTGAACACTGCGTTTCGCCACCCTTTGGGGCGTAAGTCTGGTCCGTCTACCGACCAGAATGCATCGGCCGAAACCGATATAACCGAGGCGCCTCGCAACAGCAACAACCACATATGTCAAACTCCTCAGGGTGTGTAAAACCATTGATGCCACTTTTTAGCTAGAAGGAAACGCATGCCCTCCCTGAGGTCCGTCTCCCGTTTTTGGTTCATACCGAGTGTGAAACTCGCGAAGTAAACGTTACACAAAGCTACGCCACAAAGGTCTTGCTTCGATCATCAACCACAAGACTTTGCTTTTCAACAGAAGCCTCGATCAATTGCCACTTAGGTATGCCACACAGGCAATTCACTCCATGCGTTTGATATCCATCAATATATAACCCCTGAGCTCGTACGTCTCAGAGAAGGGCGTTAAGCAAGAGAATGAATTCTCCGCCGCCAAACAGATATATATTTAATAGAGATCAATCACACGGACTAAAATCCAATGTCAGACACACGGTCCATTTACAAGTCCGTTCTGGGTCTGAATGAAACCAGAGGCACCTAGTACCCCGCATATCCATCGATCTCCAAGTACATCTGGACGATCACTAACTGTTTCCATCTTCTTGGGTGTACAGCCCAATCAAGATCATCAGTAATCACCCAAACGACGTGAAGACTTCCGGTCTTCAACCACCGTCTTCATCTTCGACTTATCGTCGTATCAGTTATTCAGAATGGGATAAACCCGGTCTTTCTGAATAACTCACGCATATATTATAAAAGTGTTACACAAACACAACATACGCCTCATTCCAATTCATCAGTCACTAACCGTAAATTAACAAGAGAATAATCCCCCAAATATTAACCCCGAAGGCCGAAACCAACATCAGATCAATATCCAGAAAACCGTTCTGCTTAGCTAATCGACAGTTAGTTTCTAAATTTCACATTCATAGGGAGAGGTTCCCCTTAATTTTATCCAAGATAAATTCCTTGAATTTATTCTTTAATCTATTTTTGAATATCAATTCAAACTAGTCGGGATTAGCGAACCTTACCGAAGTAATCATTTGTTTTAATTTCCCAATCCCAACCTATTCATCCCATGAAGTAAAACTGGTTATACTTCATATCTAACACCACGGTGTTATCGGTAAATTCAATTACCATTTCACGTTCAAATCTAATGAAAGATTTAACTATCGCCTGGAGAAAAACTGGTGGTACTCCATTTTTGATCTTTTCGATCTAATTAAAGATTCATTAAAACTCCACTTAGTTTTAATCTTTAACTGGGTTAAAGAATCAGTGTCATTTAAAACACAGTTCACGATAAGCCCAAAATCACATTCATTAATTATCGGGTTAAAGAACGAGTGTTATTTAAAACATTGTCCACGATAAACCCAAAAATCAATATCAACTCAATTCCAATTAAATATTATTTAATTGGTACACTTCATTAAATCTAAATGAAAAGATTTAATCTTTTCTCAACTGGGTTCAAGAACAGCGTTAGTGAAGACACCATTCACGACAAACCTAAATCACATTTGATATTCAATACAAGGCTCTGAATAGAAAATATATCGTCTTATATTCAATATCATATTCTACGACTAACAAATGTCGTATTGGAAATAACGATATAAATATATATCTTTCAAATTTCCATAACAATATCTGTATAATCACGAATTCCAACATCGAAATATTCCGAAGACAATTTCGATTCAAATCCACTCTAATGCAATCATTGGAAATTCGGGTTATTTTTAAAACCCTTTTCAAATTCAATTTATTTATTTAAAAATAAATAGAATTATAATTCTTGTTCAAAACTAGTTTACTTCGATAAAAATCTATTTTTATCTTCTCAAATATGGAGTTTTTCATCCCAATTCTTTCTAAATAATTTCTTATGATTTTACACAAATTATTACTATTTTTAATAATTTTATCAAGGCCCGTACAGTCGATTTCCATCAACGGCCATCGAACTGCACTTACAGCGACCTTTTTCAAATTTGATTTGGACATAATTCCAAATCCAACCGTTAGATTTCTAATTTCTAATAATCGTTAGAAAGCTCGTTTCGATACGAACCCAACGGTTCCGGTTTTAGGAGAATCCGACGGTCGGATCTCCCGTAATGTCGGTTTGAAATAAATGGTCAAAATTCACGAACTGCCGCGGCGCGGCGCGTTCTATTCAGGCCATTATATTATATATATAATATATATAATATATATTTCGTCGATTTCTATATAAAACGAATTTTATAAATAGTTTAAATTCGTTTCAAAAACAATTTCAACTCCCATTTCAATTCAAATCAAAATTGAATTTTTCCTTATAAATTCGTTTTAAAATTCATTTCTATTCAATTCAAATTTCAATTCAATTTGAATTCATTTCAATTCGCATTCAATTTAATTTGAATTCGTTTTCAATTCAATTCGAATTGGTTTTATATTCATTTCATTTCGAAATCGTTTTATATTCAATTCATTTCGAAATCGTTTTATATTCAATTCATTTCGAAATCGTTTTATATTCAATTCATTTCGAAATCGTTTTATATTCAATTCATTTCGAAATCGTTTTATATTCAATTCATTTCGAAATCGTTTTATATTCAATTCATTTCGAAATCGTTTTATATTCAATTCATTTCGAAATCGTTTTTCAATATTCATTTCGAAATGAATGAAATTGATGTAAATAGTGTTCACGGCACAATGGCGTCAATCTAATCAACACGGCTTCATATATTCCTTTATTCTATTCAACAAATGAATATTTATTTTTGTCAACACACGACTAATCTCAACGAATGAGTACTGTCCACGTGTGACTATTTTTGTTAAATTATTTCGTTCAACACATGACTAATCTCAACGGATGAGTACAGTCAACACATGAACCTTTATTTTATATTGATAAAGATGTAAATTTTATTATTAAAATATTTCGTTCAACACAGGACTAATCTCAACGGATGAGTACAGTCAACACATGAACCTTTATTTTATAATATTCTATATTTTCTAAATTGGAATGAGGCCCAATCAATCACCATATAATGTTAATTATATGGATTTTCATACAACACATGTATATAATAGCATTGAAAAATAATCAACCATCACCCAAAGTGCACTACACTGTATAAGCATCAATTATAGATATCTAACGCTTATAACAGCCTGTCAATCAATCGATCGACATATTTAATCAATCAGGATGAGTGAACTTCATATTTTATCCCAACACCCGTGTGGGGTTTCAAACAATCAAACACAAATTTTATTCGTGTAGTTGGGCGATGTGTAAAATTTATCGTCCCAATCAATGTCAGTCAAATAGGTGTACATAAACAAACCGTCCGGTTTGTAAATGAATATTTTATTTTATTCACTTCCACGTTAAAAATTATATTTTTAACGACAAAACATTTTATTTTAACTTATGAATTTCTATTCAGTTCATTCTTTAAATAAAATGATATTTTTATTTTTCTAATTTATTTTAGAAAATTTCGGCGGCATAACGGCACGATACTAGGAACGGGACAAGGCCTAGCCTAATCCCCGGTCTAGTGAAGGCCCACGCCATTCACACATCAATCAAATCCATTCATTTCACCAAACAATTCAATTCCAATCAAATAATCTAACTTATTTTTGCAATCAAACAAACAAGTCCATGGTCTGTGGACGATTGTGTCGGGTGCTACTAAGCACCGTCTGCATCCTAGTATATATATAACTAGATAAGAAATTGAAAGGTGAGAAATTCTCACCGATAGCTATCCTAACTCACGGCACTTCTAATGCAGGAAATCTTCAATGTTCTCGTCTCTTATCACTTTCTTCGCCCGTAGCCACTACATATATAAAAATCGAATTTTTACTTCGCTATTCAATATATAAAAATCATATTTTTACTTCGATGTTCAATATATAAAAATCACATTTTTACTTCGATGTTCAATAAATAAAAATCACATTTTTAATTCAATGTTCAATATATAAAAATCACATTTTTACTTCGATGTTCAATATATAAAAATCACATTTTTAATTCGATGTTCAATATATAAAAATCACATTTTTACTTCGATGTTCAATATATAAAAATCACATTTTTAATTTCCACTCTAATGGATAAAAATCACCTTTTTATACTGCTACTATATAGATAAAAATTCTATTTTTCTTTCTCTTCTTCTATTTTAAAAATCTACTCTTCTATTTTAAAAATCTTAACTTTTTCATATTAAAACATCTGATCTTTTTCTATTCAAAAATCTGATCTTTTTCTATTCAAAAATCTGATCTTTATCTATTCAAAAATCTAATCTTTATAAAACAAAAGAAATCATAACTTTCCTATATTAAAAATGTAAACTTTTCTATATTAAAAATATGAATTTTCCTATATTAAAATTATGAACTTCCCTATACTAAAGATCAAGCCTTTTGTTTATTAAAAATCATATATGTCATAAATGAAAAAAAATCATATATTTTTATATTAATGAAACCAAATTTTTCTATAATGAATATTCTATTTTTCTATAATAAGAATTAAATCTTTCCTATAATAAAAATTCAGTTTTAAAACAATAACCTATATATATATTTCAGATTTTAAACCATGCTTATATTTATATTAAAACTGATTTTAAACAGTGTTTATATTTATATTAAAACTCACCTTAAGCTTAATCATCTTCACTGTAATACGCTGCTCAGAGGAACCCATCGCTGCTCTTGATCCCTCCACCGTGCACGACAATCAAGGAAGCCGGAAGTTGATCGGAGACTGGCACACGACAGGGGGTGGCGCCGCCGTCCTTCCCTCATGATTCCGCCACCTTCGATGGCCTGTGGTGGCCCAGAAACCGCCTCGAACGGCGCGAGTTTGAAGGCGAAATCCTCCCCAATCCCTACACGAAAACTGATCTTGACCATCCCTTACGTAGAGCTCGCGATGCTCTTTAATTTCCTTCAATAATTTTTCGAATTCATTTTGTGGATTAGAAGAACGAGGACGATGAAATCTGGAGCGTAATCGCCCTTCGTTTTTTAGAGAGAGAGGCGGAAAAGAAATGTTGACCGTGGTTTTTTTTTTTGTTTGACTAGGGTTAGGTGAAGGAAAATATATATATAATATTATGTTTATATAATTTAATTTGAAAATTAGGGCTTATGCATTTGGATTCTAAATCAAACCCAACGACTGCCGCCCTCAGCTAATTACCCCCATTCTGAACACAATGGGATATGCTGCGTAAGCCAAATCGGTCGTTACGACCAGTTTCCGTTGAATTTACATTTAAATCATTATACTGAATTTTAAACGTACATTTCAAATTACCGGGGTCACATACTAACTCTAAAAATTCCTGAAAAATTATTTTTAGCTTCGTATTGACGATACGGTCCTAACAAAACTAGTTTCGTCGAATTCTGAGACCGTTTGAAAAATGGTCATTTTCCAGTCGATTAAAATCAACTGAAACTGGTCAAACGCGTTTTCCTTTGCCACGCTCACATAATGATTCGAAAAATTATGAAATTTGGAATCTAGCAATAACTCTACATCCCGGATCCAACAAAAGTGGTTTTGTCGAAATCCGAGGTCGTTTGCAAAATTTCCATTTTTAAGGGCCTGAATTCCATAGCGACTATTCAGAATTTTCAACTGGACATATCTTTTGATTCCCGCTATGAAAATTTGATTTTTCGGATTCGTTGGAAAGATATTACCAATTAGATCCTAATGTTTTTGGTTTCACTAAAATCCGGATTGTTTTGCACCCGGTATGTTCAATTGAAGTTTGAAATCGAATTATCGAACTACCGCGCCATTTTCAATTCCTTTTATAATTATATATAATTATTTATTTTCTAACGACGACGTATATAATATATACATTGGATTTCCATTCAAAAACAAATTTCTCGTCGATATTTTTTAAAATAATTCATTTTAAATAATCAAAATTCGCTAAAATTGTCAAAATAAAAATTTTAAACTGGCCCAGATTTTCGGGTTGTTACAATAGAGCTACAAGAGTTGCAGAGCTCAACTTTGTAATTGCTGATTTCGGGCCCAAAAAAGGTCATCTGATAGGAGTTCCGGGCCATTCTTTGTTTGTCATGCGACTTCAACCAAATCGCTTGCTGCCTTCTGACGGTATTTTCAACACTTGAGTGTATTGTTGAGAAGAGATTCCATGTGTGACTGCTTTGACTAAAAAGCGGGTCAACATATCATTTATTTATCAGCTGACGAATTTAGAAAAACATTTTATTATAGTTTTAGGACGTATGTGTGTATAGTTTAATGAAGAGGTTTATTTATTAGGTTCGAACAATTACCAAATAAATTAGGACACTACTTCAAATTCAGAAAAAGGATTACTTTTACTTTGCTAGTATTACTATTTCTCATATACTTTTTAATGTAGTCTGCTAATATGAAGGTATTTTCAGGACATAGTTTGCATGACTCATATTAAATTATTTATATTACATGAATGCACATGATATGCGTTATGCTTCATTTTTGTCCACGTTTGGTTAATGTAATGAATCCGCTAAGATGTTGGACTTTCTGCCAAATTAAGCATTTTGTCCTCATGACCTTACTTTAGTTTATTTGAACTGGGCAGCTTTATAACACCTTAACTCCTCTACAATATACCATAAACTTACGATTTTCAAACATATTATATTGTATTTTTTGGATATCAAACGCACCATCATTTGAATCCAAGATATACTATAGATGTGAATTGTTAATGAGTATCCAACTCAATAACGACATCCTTTGCACGATGATGAATACATCCATTACACTGTTAATCATGTAGTACTTCATTCTCTTAAGTCTTTTGTGACACTTTTCAATTTTGGGTTCCAGGATATACATTATAAATGTTAAATTCTTACGACAGTCTAAGAAATCTATATGAATAAGTAGTGAATAAAATAAACATGAATTTACATGGATGTTGCAAGGTAGAATAGAGAAATGTAAGATACTTAAACACAACAAAACATATTGCTAAATCAAATTGAAAAGAGATAAGACTATTACCAAGGTCTTTATGCTTTTACTATTTTGATGCATAATATTTATAAATTAACGTGTCAATATTAGGTCTCTCGACCAAAAGAGTTTTGAACATGAAAATATAGTTGATTGGCCAAAATCTATTTTGAGATCTCACATCAAATCATACTACATTATATTGATCATAGGATACATGGAATATTATGGTTATCTTGACTTAATTATCCCATAACGGAAAAAGAAACAACTAACTTTGAAGATCCAGTAAACAAAAGGAATATGGTTCTCCAAGCATACATGAATACACAGGTAAAAAAAATAATATTTGTTTTTTTTAACTACTATCGTCATTGCACAAACTACTATCGTCATTATCAATCTTTTGCTAGAGTTTCTGTAATGAATTGGGTACATTATTTGTTTGTTTTTTTATTTGTCTACATAGATCTTTCATTATCGTTACTATCATAATTGAAGAGAAGAACACTCTTATAATATTTACCGATGAACAACAATGGTCATAAAAGAACAAAAAAATATGAAATCATCAACTGATTTTTTGTATGGTTAAAATTCGACATCAAAAGCATGAAATTTTCAATGGTAAAATATGACTTGTTTTGATGAGACAAAAAACAAAAGCATTTATCGTGATCATTTACTTCAATTACAAAATTCTTTCTCGGTTTCTCATTACCACATCTAATTCAATTTTACACTTCAGTTTATTAAACTAATGACTATTTCAACATTATTTAGTATGTATAGTGAATTTTTACTAAACAATGTTCTGGCATTACTACACCTAAAACATACGCATGATAAAAATGTTGAATTTCAACTTATTGAAATGTTGACTACTAAACTTTTTACTAACTATCATTACCGTTAGTGTTAGAATCTATGTTTTTGCTCTATTAGGTATTAAATAAGCACACCGTATGTATTTTAGTTTGATATTATGTTTATCTAAACCATGAACTCTAAGGGATCCAAACTCTTATGGTTTCCAATACATTAATTAATGGCTCAGTGGTAGCAAAATTAGTGGAATGTGGTCAGTGCATTGGGTAGTAATACAAAAAATAAATTATGTAATCATTGATCGCGAAGGTTTAGGAGCAATAAAAGCTTTAGAAAATTCCAAGTCAACCATAAAGATAACCGTAGTGTGCCATATATTTATATATTCAGTCAGTATAAAATATTAGAAACTACACTGAATATTAAGCATAATGAAACAAAATTCAATGTTCCGCTAGTTGACCACAAAGTATAACAAAAAAAAACTTTTATTTAGCTATAACTTAATGAGTATTTAGCATAAGCTTAAATGCTCTATCCCACCCCATTATTTCAGTAGCTGTGACTTTATTGCACGAAATTTGAAATTCAAAATTAAGAAAACACAATAAATATTCTAAGTAGCTATGAAGAGAATGAGTAAGAGACCATGTTTACATAGAATATTACACTGGGTCTGTGCAAAACATAGTAGGTTATTTCTAAATCTAAAAAAAAGAAGAAGTGCGTAAACAAATATTGTGAAAGGATAAAAAGAATAACATAAGACGCTTCTCAAGTTTGTTAATGTATAATTGCAAAAAACAATAAAATATCCCTATCCATCAAAGATGTAATGTCAATGCAAACGTAGACCAAGGCACTTGTACTAACACTAGGATAAGGTTGACAAATCAGCAAATATATTATGAACCATTTAGTGTACCATATATTCATATGTCAGATGAATGTAAAACATTTGAAAGTGCATTAAATATTAAGAATAATGAAATGAACTTTCATTTAGCTATAACTTTATGAATATTAAGCATTACTCTGCCCCGCTCCTTTATTTCAATAGTTGCAACTTCACTACTCCAAATTTAGAAAACAAAACTAAAATAACCAATAAATTTTAGTAGCTATGAATGGAATGAATAAAAGTATATGCCAATTTAAGGTGTAGATTAAATGCAAAACATATTGGGTTATTTATAAATCTAGAAAAAACAAAAGTGCATAAATAAATATTGTGAAAGGATGAAAACCAAATCTAAAGACACTTCTCAAGTTTTGTCAATGTATATTTTTCAAAATCCAATAAAATAACTGTATTCTTCAAAGACGTAATATCAGTGCAAACATACCTGGTAGTAATGCTAATATGAGATAAGGTCGAAGTATTATAAAATATATTATGTACCTTTCTAGTATACCATATGTCAATGTATTCAATCGATATAAAGCATTAAAAACTACATTAAATATTAAGCATAATGAAATAGAATTCAGTGTCTTGCCGGAGGGACGCTAAGTGTAAAAAACAAAATCTCATTTAGCTAAAACGTTATGAATATTAAGCATAAACTTACATGCTTCGTCTTGATTCTTTATTTTGATAGCTGCAGCTTTGCACCAAATCTGAAACATAAATTAAAAGTAAACAACAAATCCCCTTAGTGGCTATAAAGGTGTGACGAAAAGGAATTTTGCTCGGTCCGAACCAGTCGCTAAACCGATCTAGACCATTCGAAACTCCCGATCGTTTCGAGAACACGACAAATCAGAACGCAGACGGAAGAACATTTCATTGTATATTACAACAATGCATCAGAATACAAGAATATACAGAGTATAAACAAATAAATATTACACAGAAATATCAGAGATTTAAATTACATTTAATTACATAGCAGCGGAAAATAATACAATACACAGCTGAAGGAGATATACGGATACAAAGCTTTCCGGATATCGTTCCAGCTGTAAACCAGGATCCTGTGAATATAAATCTGCAAAACCAAAACTACTAGCTGCCCGTGTCAAAATAAGGGAACCCAGAGTTTAGGTTAAAACAATAAACCGCAGGTCAGTCATGGGACTGATGTGAGAACTAAAACAGTTAATCTTTATTTTTAATGTTCGGTAAATCATCGGACCACGCCGTATAACATTGAACGGGTTTCTTCCCAAGAATACCAGTGCATAAAACAGCAGCGCAATGCTAAATAAAGAAAAATGAAGCTATTATAAGACCCAGGTCCTATCACACAATGCAACGCAAGCCGGGGGATAGGGTTTTTACCTTATAATAGCCAAGAATGCTTGATACGTTTAAAAGAAATCATTTGATACTATTATAAGTGTATAGTGTATAAAACAACTTCGAATCATAAGTATCAATCATAGGCAGCATGAATGCCCCATACCACTATGTCGCCATATATAGGTTATACAATCAAAATCGCAAAGTCACGTATTTGGAAATTGGATTTCCATCTGTGAACCGAGGCAAAAGATAGTCCTCAACCGATTAGAGACGCTCTAGCCCGCCCCTCAGGAACAGCCGCAACTGCCCCTTGGATCGTCAGGGCCGGTTCACCGATGTGGATTATTATGCCTGAACACTACGTTTCCCCGCCCTTTGGGGCGTAAATGAGCCAACGAATGACTCCATCAGACCCGGATCGTCCGATCAAACCGAGGCGCCTCGCAACAGCAACAACCACACAGGTGAAAAGTATATAAATGTCAGGGCTGGTAGGTCACTGACACCACCCTAGCTAGAAAGAAATGCATACCCTCCCTGATGTCCTCTCCCGTTTCTGGTTCATACCGGGGTGTGAGGCTCGCGAATCAACGCTACACAAAGCTACGCCACAAAGGCCGTGCTTTGATCATCAACCACAAGACTTTGCTTTTCAACAGAAGCCTTGATCATTTGCATCTTAGCATGCCACACAGGCAAACCATTCTATGCAACCGATATCAGTCACACAGAATGAAATCCAATGTCAGACACACAGTCCATTTACAAGTCCGTTCTGGGTCTGAACGAAACCGGAGGCACTTTCCTCGCATATCCATCGATCTCCAAGTACGTCTGGACGATCACCAACTGTTTCCATCTTCTTGGGTGTACAGCCCAATCAAGATCATCAGTAATCACCCAAACGACGTGAAGACCTCCGGTCTTCGACCGCCGTCTTCATCTTCGACTTATCGTCGTATCAGTTATTCAGAATGGGATAAACCCGGTCTTTCCGAATAACTCGCGTATATTTCAAATAAGTGTTACACAAACACAACATACGCCTCATTCCAATTCATCAGTCACTAACCGTAAATTAATCAAGAGAATAATTTCCCAAATATTAACCCCGAAGGCCGAAACCAACATCAGATCAATATCCAGAAAACCATTCTGCTTGGCTAACCGACAGTTAGTTTCTAAATTTCACATTCATAGGGAGAGGTTCCCATTAATTTTATCCAAGATAAATTCCTTGAATTTATTCTTTAATCATCTTTTGAATTTCGATTCAACTAGTCGGGATTAACGAACCTTACCGAAGTAATCATTTGTTTTAATTTCCCAATCCCAACCTATTCATCCCATGAAGTAAAACTGGTTATACTTCATATCTAACACCACGGTGTTATCGGTAAATTCAATTACCATTTCACGTTCAAATCTAATTAAAGATTTAACTATCGCCTGGAGTAAAACTGGTGATACTCCATTCTCGATCTTTTCAATCTAATTAAAGATTCATTAAAACTCCACTTAGTTTTAATCTTTAACTGGGTTAAAGAACCAATGTCATTTAAAACACGGCCCACAATAAACCCAAAATCACATTCATTAATTATCGGGTTAAAGAACAAGTGTTATTTAAAACATTGTTCACGATAAACCCAAAAATCAATATCAATTCAATTCCAATTAAATATTACTTAATGGGTACACTTCATTAAATCTAAATAAAAAGATTTAATCTTTTCTCAACTGGGTTAAAGAACAGTGTTAGTCAAGACACCATTCATGACAAACCCAAATCACATTTGATATTAAATACAAGGCTCTGAATTGAAAATATATCGGCTTATATTCAATATCAAATTCTACGACCAACAGATATCGTATTGGAAATAACGATATAAATATATATCTTTCAAATTTCCATAACAACATCTGTATAATCACGAAATCCAACATCGAAATATTCCGAAAACAATTTCGATTCAAATCCATTCCAAAGCAATCATTGGAAATTCTGGTTATTTTCAAAACCATTTCAAATTCAATTTATTTATTTAAAAAAAATAGAATTATAATTCTAGTTCAAAACTAGTTCATTTCGATTGAAATCTATTTTTATCTTTTCAGATATGGAGTTTTTCATCCCAATTCTTTCTAAATCATTTCTTATGATTTTACACAAATTATTACTATTTTTAATAATTTTATCAAGGCCCGTACAGTCGATTTCCATCAACGGCCATCGAACTGCACTTACAGCGACCTTTTTCAAATTTTATTTGGACATAATTCCAAATCCAACCATTAGATTTCTAATTTCTAATATTCGTTAGAAAGCTCTTTTCGATACGAACCCAACGGTTCCGGTTTTAGGAGAATCCGACGGTCGGATCTCCCGCAATATCCGTTCGAAGTCAATGGTTGAAATTCGCGAACAGCCGCGGCGCGGCGCGTTCTATTCAGGCCATTATATTATATATATATAATATATATATAACATATATAATATATACTTCGTCGATTTCAATTCAAAACGTGCTTTATAAATTGTTTTAAATTCATTTTCAAAACGGTTTCAACTTCATATTCAATTTCAAATCAAAATTGAATATTCCAATTTAAATTCATTTTAAATACATTTCAAATTGATTTCAATTCAAATTGATTTCTAATTCAATTTCAGTTTGTTTTCAATTCAATTCAATTTCAATTCGAATCCATTTCTATTCCATTTCAATTCGAATTCATTTATATTTAATTTCAATTCGAATTCTTTTCTATTCCATTTCAATTCGAATTTATTTATATTCAATTTCAATTCGAATTTATTTATATTCAATTTCAATTCGAATTTATTTATATTCAATTCTTTTCAAAATATCAGATTTTGAAATCACTTTCGATATTCATTATAAAATGAATAAAATCGATATAACTATCGTTCACGTCAAAATGACGTCAATCTAATCAATACGGCTTCATATATTCCTATTTTCAAATATTCTATTTCAAATATTTCTTTTTCAAATATTTCTATTTTAAAACTGGAATGAGGCCCAATCAATTACCATATAATGTTAATTATATGAATTTTCTACAACACATGTATATATCAACAACGATGAATAATCAACCATCATCCAAAGTGCATTCTACACTGTATAAGCATCAAATATAAATATTCAACGCTTATAACAGCCTGTCAATCAATCGATCGACATACAACTAAACAATCGGGATTAGTGTACGTCAAATATCATCCCGATACCCGTGTGGGGTTTCAAGCAATCAAACACAGATTTTTATTTGTGCAGTTGGGCGATGTGTAAAATTTATCGTCCCAATCAATGTCCTTCAAATAGGTGTACATAAACAAACTGTCCGGTTTGTAAATGGATATTTATTTATTCACATTCACGTTAAAAATTATATTTTTAACGATCAGATATTTTATTTTAACACATGAATTTTTATTCAGTTCATTTACAAAATAAAAATGATATTTTTATTTTTCTAACTTATTTTAGAAAATTTCGGCGGCATAACGGCACGATACTAGAAAGCGGACAAGGCCTAGCCTTATCCCCGGTCTAGTGAAGGCCCACGCCATCCACACATCAATCAAATCAATTTCATTTCACCAAACAATTCAATTCAAACCAAATAATCTAACCAACTACACAACCAAATAATTAAACAAACAAGCCATCCATGGTCTGTGGATGACGGGTGTCGGGTGCTACTAAACACCGTCTGCATCCTAGTATATATATATATATATATATAACTAGAAAAATAAAATTAAAGAGTGAGAAATTCTCACAGAATAGCTAATCCAACGCCACGACTCTTCTTGGGTAGAAATCTTCGCCGTTCTCTTCTTTCATCACTTTCGTTGACCGTATTCTCTACATATGTAAAAATCGAATTTTTACTTCGCTATTCAATATATAAAAGTCGAACTATTACTATGCTATTCAATATATAAAAATCGAATTTTTACTATGCTATTCAATATATAAAAATCGAATTTTTACTATGCTATTCAATATAAAAAAATCGAATTTTTACTATGCTATTCAATATATAAAAATCGAATATTTTACTGTGCTATTCAATATATAAAAATCGAATTTTTACTATGCTATTCAATATATAAAAATCGAATTTTTACTAAGCTATTCAATATATAAAAATCGAATTTTTACTATGCTATTCAATATATAAAAATCGAATTTTTACTAAGCTATTCAATATATAAAAATCGAATTTTTACATTATAAAGTTTTCGCCTTTTCAAATATATCATTATAAAATCACATCTTTATTTTACTACACATATAAAGATGCTATTTTTAATATTCCTATCATGTAAAAATTATATTTTTAATTCTCTACATAAACAAAAATCATATTTTTACATCTTCTATATAGTAAAGATTATATTTTTAATACTTTAAAAATATAAAAATCATATTTTTAATTCTTTAAAAATATAAAAATCATATTTTTAACTGAATAAAATCTTTTCTTCACCAACATCATAGGTAAAAACTGATTTTAAAATATATTCATAACAAACTAATTTTAAAACGATGTTGCTTATTTAAAAAAAAATCCTATTTTTAATTACATAGATAAATATAAATAAAAACTCCCCTCGAATCGCTAGACAAAGGGGTTAAAGGGGCTGACGAGGTGGAGGGAAGGGGCGCTGGAGTCGAAGGGAGGCGGCATGCCGTTCTGATGGAGGTGGCAGGTGGAGGGCGGCTTCGTTAAGGGAGGATGCGGCGGAGTTTCGTGGTGCGGTGGACGTCGATGGGGCGGGGGATTTTTGGGTGCACGTTCGATCAGAGGGAGGGAGAGAGAGAAGCGCGGAAGGAGGGGGCTGCCAGGATCGGAGCGGCGGCAGGACAATCCTCCGACGGCAGCGCGTAGGATGGGGGTGCGGCGGTGGTTCATCGTCGAGCTCCCCCCCCCCCCTTTTTTTTCTTTTAAAAATTGATCTGAAGAATGAACGTGGGGGGGGGCAAGGTATAGAGAGAAAAAGGGGGGAATATTTAATTTATATTTATTATTTTATTTTCAAAAAAGTTGACTTTTACATACGACCTCTAAACGATGCCCACCGCCTGTCGTCCATAGCGTTTCACCCCCATTCCGAACACAATGGGATATGTATCGTAAGTTGATTCGATCGTTTCGATCAGTTTTCATCAAAATCAACATATAACTCTATATATTGAATTTGAACGCACATTTTAAATTACCGGGTCCACATACGAACTCTAAAAATTCCTGAAAAATATTTTCTAGCTTCATATTGACGATACGGTCCTAACAAAACTAATTTCGTCGAATTCTGAGACCGTTTGAAAAATGGCCATTTTCCAGTCGATTAAAATCAACTGAAACTGGCCAAACGCGTTTAACTTCGCCACACTCACATATTGATTCGAAAAATTATGAAAATTGGAACCTAGCAATAACTTTACATCATGGATCCAACAAAAGTGGTTTCGTCGAAATCCGAGGTCATTTGCAAAATGTCTATTTTTAAGGGCCTGAATTCCATAGCGACTATTCAGAATTTTCAACTGGACATATCTTTTGATTTCCGCTATGGAATCTTGATTTTTCGGATTCGTTGGAAAGATATTATCAATTAGGTCCTATTATTTTTGGTTTCACTAAAATCCGGTTTGTTTTGCACCCAGTACATTCAATTGAAGTTTGAAATCGAATTATCGAACTACCGCGCCATTTTCAATTCCTATTATAATTATATAATTATATAATTATTTATACTCTATTATCGATCTATATAACTATATACGATTGAATTTTATTCAAAAGAAATTTTCTCGTCGATATTATTTAAAATAATTCATTTTAAATAATCAAAATTCGCTAAAATTGCCAAAATAAAAATTTTAAACTGGCCCAGATTTTCGGGTTGTTACAATCTCCCCCACTTAAAACTTTTCGTCCCCGAAAAGGAACAAAGTCGAAAGCGGTTTGATTAATCAACTCTACGTTCGATCTGGCTTCCATTCTCCAACTTTTCAATTTCTGAGAATTTTCAAATTCTTCAAAAATTTGGCTAACACCCTAAATTTTCGAAAAATTTCGCCATAACCTCCCCTGCACCGGGAGCCACGGGAAAATCCCGAAATTGCCATACAGGCCTTCTGATCTCAAAAAGAAAACGAAAAATCCAAGCGGCTAGCCAATCGGCTCATAAAATCATCATCACCCAAACAAAACAGTAAATTATATTAAACATGTACCTATTTGTCGGGCAAACAAATTTTATTCTCTACTCTAGCCTCCTTGCTATGACCTGTTCAAATATAAGTACAAGTATATGCAAGCAAATGCGACCAAATTTCCATACAATTTAATATTTGATCAATTGGGCTATATGGTACAAATTTTAATTAATCAACCAATAATCAACAACACAACCATCAATCAATTAGTTGATTAGCTTTTCAAATTCATAACTTTGATACATAGTCAAAAAATCAGATTTTTGATGCCAAATCACAACAATAAGCACTATATAGTTTTTGGTTCTCACACCAGCCTAATGGAAATATATAGAAATCCCACCTTCGAAACTCGAACATAAATGTTGATGATGCGATCGCTATCATCAATATCATCTCCGGGCGACCAGAGTGTGATGCTATATCTATCCAATATATTAAAACTTTGAATATACGTTTGTAAGGCGTATATACAAATTCTTTATATACTGAATTGTCCAAAATCAATATAAATAAATTATTCAAATACGTGTAAAACGATTTAAACTTCAAAACAGAATTGTTTTCATTTGAAAAATATACTCTCCACACTCGTTCTAGGATACTACTGATCCCATCTCTAACGAGTCATTCTCATTGGATATTGCTAATCCAATATCTGATGAATTCTTTCGTATGGTTCTAATGTGCCTTGTTCTCTGAGCTTTGTAAACCAAAGCTCTGATACCAAATGTGACGAAAAGGAATTTCGCTCGGTCCGAACCAGTCGCTAAACCGATCTAGACCGTTCGAAACGCCTGATAGTTTCGAGAACACGACAAATCAGAACGCAGACGGAAGAACATTTCATTGTATATTACAACAATGCATCAGAATACAAGAATATACAGAGTATAAACAAATAAATATTACACAGAAATATCAGAGATTTAAATTACATTTAATTACATACCAGTGGAAAATAACACAATACACAACTGAAGGAGATATACGGATACAAAGCTTTCCGGATATCGTTCCAGCTGTAAACCAGGATCCTGTGAATATAAATCTGCAAAACCAAAACTACTAGCTGCCCGTGTCAAAATAAGGGCACCCAGAGTTTAGGTTAAAACAATAAACCCCAGGTCAGTCATGGGACTGGTGTGAGAACTAAAACAGTTAATCTTTATTTTTAATGTTCGGTAAATCATTGGACCACGCCGTATAACGTTGAACGGGTTTCCTTCCAAGAATACCAGTGCATAAAACAGCAACGCAATGCTAAATAAAGAAAAATGAAGCTATTATAAGACCCAGGTCCTATCACACAATGCAACGCAAGCCGGGGGATAGGGTTTTACCTTATAATAGCCAAGAATGCTTGATACGTTTAAAAGAAATCATTTGATACTATTATAAGTGTATAGTGTATAAAACAACTTCAAATCATAAGTATCAATCATAGGCAACATGAATGCCCCATACCACTATGTCGCCATATATAGGTTATACAATCAAAATCGCAAAGTCAAGTATTTGGAAATTGGATTTCCATCTGTGAACCGAGGCAAAAGATAGTCCTCAACCGATTCGAGACGCTCTAGCCCGCCCCTCAGGAACAGCCGCAAGTGCCCCTTGGATCGTCAGGGCCGGTTCACCGATGTGGATTAATATGCCTGAACACTACGTTTCCCCGCCCTTTGGGGCGTAAATGAGCCAACGAATGACTCCATCGGACCCGGATCGTCCGATCAAACCGAGGCGCCTCGCAACAGCAACAACCACACAGGTGAAAAGTATATAAATGTCAGGGCTGGTAGGTCACTGACACCACCCTAGCTAGAAAGAAACGCATGCCCTCCCTGATGTCCTCTCCTGTTTCTGGTTCATACCGGGGTGTGAGGCTCGTGAATCAACGCTACACAAAGCTACGCCACAAAGGTCGTGCTTTGATCATCAACCACAAGACTTTGCTTTTCAACAGAAGCCTTGATCATTTGCATCTTAGCATGCCACACAGGCAAACCATTCTATGCAACCGATATCAGTCACACAGAATGAAATCCAATGTCAGACACACAGTCCATTTACAAGTCCGTTCTGGGTCTGAACGAAACCGGAGGCACTTTCCTCGCATATCCATCGATCTCCAAGTACGTCTGGACGATCACCAACTGTTTCCATCTTCTTGGGTGTACAGCCCAATCAAGATCATCAGTAATCACCCAAACGACGTGAAGACCTCTGGTCTTCGACCGCCGTCTTCATCTTCGACTTATCGTAGTATCAGTTATTCAGAATGGGATAAACCCGGTCTTTCCGAATAACTCGCGTATATTTTAAATAAGTGTTACACAAACACAACATACACCTCATTCCAATTCATCAGTCACTAACCGTAAATTAATCAAGAGAATAATTTCCCAAATATTAACCCCGAAGGCCGAAACCAACATCAGATCAATATCCAGAAAACCATTCTGCTTGGCTAACCGACAGTTAGTTTCTAAATTTCACATTCATAGGGAGAGGTTCCCATTAATTTTATCCAAGATAAATTCCTTGAATTTATTCTTTAATCATCTTTTGAATTTCGATTCAACTAGTCGGGATTAACGAACCTTACCGAAGTAATCATTTGTTTTAATTTCCCAATCCCAACCTATTCATCCCATGAAGTAAAACTGGTTATACTTCATATCTAACACCACGGTGTTATCGGTAAATTCAATTACCATTTCACGTTCAAATCTAATTAAAGATTTAACTATCGCCTAGAGTAAAACTGGCGATACTCCATTCTCGATCTTTTCAATCTAATTAAAGATTCGTTAAAACTCCACTTAGTTTTAATCTTTAACTGGGTTAAAGAACCAATGTCATTTAAAACACGGCCCACAATAAACCCAAAATCACATTCATTAATTATCGGGTTAAAGAACAAGTGTTATTTAAAACACTGTTCACGATAAACCCAAAAATCAATATCAATTCAATTCCAATTAAATATTACTTAATGGGTACACTTCATTAAATCTAAATGAAAAGATTTAATCTTTTCTCAACTGGGTTCAAGAACAGTGTTAGTCAAGACACCATTCACGACAAACCCAAATCACATTTGATATTAAATACAAGGCTCTGAATAGAAAATATATCGGCTCATATTCAATATCAAATTCTACGACCAACGGATATCGTATTGGAAATAACGATATATATATCTATATCTTTAAAATTTCCATAACAACATCTGTATAATCACGAAATCCAACATCGAAATATTCCAAAGACAATTTCGATTCAAAACCATTCCAATGCAATCATTGGAAATTCTGGTTATTTTCAAAACCATTTCAATTTCAATTTATTTATTTAAAAAAAAATAGAATTATAATTCTAGTTCAAAACTAGTTCATTTCGATAGAAATCTTTTTTTATCTTTTCAGATATGGAGTTTTTCATCCCAATTCTTTCTAAATCATTTCTTATGATTTTACACAAATTATTACTATTTTTAATAATTTTATCAAGGCCCGTACAGTCGATTTCCATCAGCGGCCATCGAACTGCACTTACAGCGACCTTTTTCAAATTTGAGTTGGACATAATTCCAAATCCAACCATTAGATTTCTAATTTCTAATATTCGTTAGAAATCTCTTTTCGATACGAACCCAACGGTTCCGGTTTTAGGAGAATCCGACGGTCGGATCTCCCGCAATATCCGTTTGAAGTCAATGGTCGAAATTCGCGAACTGCCGCGGCGCGGCGCGTTCTATTCAGGCCGTTATATTATATATATAATATATATAATATATACTTCGTCGATTTCAATTCAAAACGTGCTTTATAAATCGTTTTAAATTCATTTTCAAAACGGTTTCAACTTCATATTCAATTTCAAATCAAAATTGAATATTCCAATTTAAATTCATTTTAAATACATTTCAAATTGATTTCAATTCAAATTGATTTCTAATTCAATTTCAGTTTGTTTTCAATTCAATTCAATTTCAATTCGAATCCATTTCTATTCCATTTCAATTCGAATTCATTTATATTTAATTTCAATTCGAATTCTTTTCTATTCCATTTCAATTCGAATTTATTTATATTCAATTTCAATTCGAATTTATTTATATTCAATTTCAATTTGAATTTATTTATATTCAATTCTTTTCAAAATATCAGATTTTGAAATCACTTTCGATATTCATTATAAAATGAATAAAATCGATATAACTATCGTTCACGTCAAAATGGCGTCAATCTAATCAATACGGCTTCATATATTCCTATTTTCAAATATTCTATTTCAAATATTTATTTTTCAAATATTTCTATTTTAAAACTGGAATGAGGCCCAATCAATTACCATATAATGTTAATTATATGGATTTTCTACAACACATGTATATATCAACAACGATGAATAATCAACCATCATCCAAAGTGCATTCTACACTGTATAAGCATCAAATATAAATATTCAATGCTTATAACAGCCTATCAATCAATGAATTTTTGGATTTGAAAAATACTTCAGAGATACTTTCTGAAGTAGATGGTCGATCGACATACAACTAAACAATCGGGATTAGTGTACGTCAAATATCATCCCGATATCCGTGTGGGGTTTCAAGCAATCAAACACAGATTTTTATTTGTGCAGTTGGGCGATGTGTAAAATTTATCGTCCCAATCAATGTCCTTCAAATAGGTGTACATAAACAAACCGTCCGGTTAGTAAATGAATATTTATTTATTCACATTCACGTTAAAAATTATATTTTTAACGATCAGATATTTTATTTTAACACATGAATTTTTATTCAGTTCATTTACAAAATAAAAATGATATTTTTATTTTTCTAACTTAGTTTAGAAAATTTCGGCGGCATAACGGCACGATACTAGAAACGGGACAAGGCCTAGCCTTATCCCCGGTCTAGTGAAGGCCCACGCCATTCACACATCAATCAAATCAATTTCATTTCACCAAACAATTCAATTCAAACCAAATAATCTAACCAACTACACAACCAAACAATTAAACAAACAAGCCATCCATGGTCTGTGGATGACGGGTGTCGGGTGCTACTAAACACTGTCTGCATCCTAGTATATATATATAACTAGAAAAATAAAATTAAAGAGTGAGAAATTCTCACAGAATAGCTAATCCAACGCCACGACTCTTCTTGGGTAGAAATCTTCGCCGTTCTCTTCTTCCATCACTTTTGTTGACCGTATTCTCTACATATGTAAAAATCGAATTTTTACTTCGCTATTCAATATATAATAATCGAACTTTTACTATGCTATTCAATATATAAAAATCGAATTTTTACTATCCTATTCAATATATTAAAATCGAATTTTTACTATGCTATTCAATATATAAAAATCGAATTTTTACTATGCTATTCAATATATAAAAATCGAATTTTTTACTATGTTATTCAATATATAAAAATCGAATTTTTACTATGCTATTCAATATATAAAAATCGAATTTTTACTAAGCTATTCAATATATAAAAATCGAATTTTTACTATGCTATTCAATATATAAAAATCGAATTTTTACTAAGCTATTCAATATATAAAAATCGAATTTTTACATTATAAAGATTTCGCCTTTTCAAATATATCATTATAAAAATCACATCTTTATTTTGCTACACATATAAAGATGCTATTTTTAATATTCCTATCATGTAAAAATTATATTTTTAATTCTCTACATAAACAAAAATCATATTTTTACATCTTCTATATTGTAAAGATTATATTTTTAATACTTTAAAAATATAAAAATCATATTTTTAATTCTTTAAAAATATAAAAATCATATTTTTAACTGAATAAAATCTTTTCTTCACCAACATCGTAGGTAAAAACTGATTTTAAAATATATTCATAACAAACTAATTTTAAAACGATGTTGCTTATTTAAAAAAAAAATCCTATTTTTAATTACATAGATAAATATAAATAAAAACTCACCTCGAATTGCTAGACAAAGGGGTTAAAGGGGCTGACGACGTGGAGGGAAGGGGCGCTGGAGTCGAAGGGAGGCGGCAGGCCGTTCTGATGGAGGTGGCAGGTGGAGGGCGGCTTCGTCAGGGGAGGATGCGGCGGAGTTTCGTGGTGCGGTGGACGTCGATGGGGCGGGGGATTTTTGGGTGCACGTTCGATCAGAGGGAGGGAGAGAGAGAAGCGCGGAAGGAGGGGGCTGCCAGGATCGGAGCGGCGGCAGGACGATCCTCCGACGGCAGCGCGGAGGACGGGGGTGCGGCGGTGGTTCATCGTCGAGCTCCCCCTTTTTTTTCCTTTTAAAAATCGATCTGAAGAATGAACGTGGGGGGGCAAGGTATAGAGAGAAAAAGGGGGGAATATTTAATTTATATTTATTATTTTATTTTCAAAAAAGTTGACTTTTACATACGACCTCTAAACGAGGCCCACCGCCTATCGTCCATAGCGTTTCACCCCCATTCCGAACACAATGGGATATGTATCGTAAGCTGATTCGATCGTTTCGATCAGTTTTCATCAAAATCAACATATAACTCTATATATTGAATTTGAACGCACATTTTAAATTACCGGGGCCACATACGAACTCTAAAAATTCCTGAAAAATATTTTCTAGCTTCATATTGACGATACGGTCCTAACAAAACTAATTTCGTCGAATTCTGAGACCGTTTGAAAAATGGTCATTTTCCAGTCGATTAAAATCAACTGAAACTGGCCAAACGCGTTTCACTTCGCCACACTCACATATTGATTCGAAAAATTATGAAAATTGGAACTTAGCAATAACTTTACATCACGGATACAACAAAAGTGGTTTCGTCGAAATCCGAGGTCATTTGCAAAATGTCTATTTTTAAGGGCCTGAATTTCATAGCGACTATTCAGAATTTTCAACTGGACATATCTTTTGATTTCCGCTATGGAATCTTGATTTTTCGGATTCGTTGGAAAGATATTATCAATTAGATCCTATTATTTTTGGTTTCACTAAAATCCGGTTTGTTTTGCACCCGGTACATTCAATTGAAGTTTGAAATCGAATTATCGAACTACCGCGCCATTTTCAATTCCTATTATAATTATATAATTATATAATTATTTATACTCTATTATCGATCTATATAACTATATACGATTGAATTTTATTCAAAAGAAATTTTCTCGTCGATATTATTTAAAATAATTCATTTTAAATAATCAAAATTCGCTAAAATTGCCAAAATAAAAATTTTAAACTGGCCCAGATTTTCGGGTTGTTACAATCTCCCCCACTTAAAACTTTTCGTCCCCGAAAAGGAACAAAGTCGAAAGCGGTTTGATTAATCAACTCTACGTTCGATCTGGCTTCCATTCTCCAACTTTTCAATTTCTGAGAATTTTCAAATTCTTCAAAAATTTGGCTAACACCCTAAATTTTCGAAAAATTTCGCCATAACCTCCCCTGCACCGGGAGCCACGGGAAAATCCCGAAATTGCCATACAGGCCTTCTGATCTCAAAAAGAAAACGAAAAATCCAAGCGGCTAGCCAATCGGCTCATAAAATCATCATCACCCAAACAAAACAGTAAATTATATTAAACATGTACCTATTTGTCGGGCAAACAAATTTTATTCTCTACTCTAGCCTCCTTGCTATGACCTGTTCAAATATAAGTACAAGTATATGCAAGCAAATGCGACCAAATTTCCATACAATTTAATATTTGATCAATTGGGCTATATGGTACAAATTTTAATTAATCAACCAATAATCAACAACACAACCATCAATCAATTAGTTGATTAGCTTTTCAAATTCATAACTTTGATACATAGTCAAAAAATCAGATTTTTGATGCCAAATCACAACAATAAGCACTATATAGTTTTTGGTTCTCACACCAGCCTAATGGAAATATATAGAAATCCCACCTTCGAAACTCGAACATAAATGTTGATGATGCGATCGCTATCATCAATATCATCTCCGGGCGACCAGAGTGTGATGCTATATCTATCCAATATATTAAAACTTTGAATATACGTTTGTAAGGCGTATATACAAATTCTTTATATACTGAATTGTCCAAAATCAATATAAATAAATTATTCAAATACGTGTAAAACGATTTAAACTTCAAAACAGAATTGTTTTCATTTGAAAAATATACTCTCCACACTCGTTCTAGGATACTACTGATCCCATCTCTAACGAGTCATTCTCATTGGATATTGCTAATCCAATATCTGATGAATTCTTTCGTATGGTTCTAATGTGCCTTGTTCTCTGAGCTTTGTAAACCAAAGCTCTGATACCAAATGTGACGAAAAGGAATTTCGCTCGGTCCGAACCAGTCGCTAAACCGATCTAGACCGTTCGAAACGCCTGATAGTTTCGAGAACACGACAAATCAGAACGCAGACGGAAGAACATTTCATTGTATATTACAACAATGCATCAGAATACAAGAATATACAGAGTATAAACAAATAAATATTACACAGAAATATCAGAGATTTAAATTACATTTAATTACATACCAGTGGAAAATAATACAATACACAACTGAAGGAGATATACGGATACAAAGCTTTCCGGATATCGTTCCAGCTGTAAACCAGGATCCTGTGAATATAAATCTGCAAAACCAAAACTACTAGCTGCCCGTGTCAAAATAAGGGCACCCAGAGTTTAGGTTAAAACAATAAACCCCAGGTCAGTCATGGGACTGGTGTGAGAACTAAAACAGTTAATCTTTATTTTTAATGTTCGGTAAATCATTGGACCACGCCGTATAACGTTGAACGGGTTTCCTTCCAAGAATACCAGTGCATAAAACAGCAACGCAATGCTAAATAAAGAAAAATGAAGCTATTATAAGACCCAGGTCCTATCACACAATGCAACGCAAGCCGGGGGATAGGGTTTTACCTTATAATAGCCAAGAATGCTTGATACGTTTAAAAGAAATCATTTGATACTATTATAAGTGTATAGTGTATAAAACAACTTCAAATCATAAGTATCAATCATAGGCAACATGAATGCCCCATACCACTATGTCGCCATATATAGGTTATACAATCAAAATCGCAAAGTCAAGTATTTGGAAATTGGATTTCCATCTGTGAACCGAGGCAAAAGATAGTCCTCAACCGATTCGAGACGCTCTAGCCCGCCCCTCAGGAACAGCCGCAAGTGCCCCTTGGATCGTCAGGGCCGGTTCACCGATGTGGATTAATATGCCTGAACACTACGTTTCCCCGCCCTTTGGGGCGTAAATGAGCCAACGAATGACTCCATCGGACCCGGATCGTCCGATCAAACCGAGGCGCCTCGCAACAGCAACAACCACACAGGTGAAAAGTATATAAATGTCAGGGCTGGTAGGTCACTGACACCACCCTAGCTAGAAAGAAACGCATGCCCTCCCTGATGTCCTCTCCTGTTTCTGGTTCATACCGGGGTGTGAGGCTCGTGAATCAACGCTACACAAAGCTACGCCACAAAGGTCGTGCTTTGATCATCAACCACAAGACTTTGCTTTTCAACAGAAGCCTTGATCATTTGCATCTTAGCATGCCACACAGGCAAACCATTCTATGCAACCGATATCAGTCACACAGAATGAAATCCAATGTCAGACACACAGTCCATTTACAAGTCCGTTCTGGGTCTGAACGAAACCGGAGGCACTTTCCTCGCATATCCATCGATCTCCAAGTACGTCTGGACGATCACCAACTGTTTCCATCTTCTTGGGTGTACAGCCCAATCAAGATCATCAGTAATCACCCAAACGACGTGAAGACCTCTGGTCTTCGACCGCCGTCTTCATCTTCGACTTATCGTAGTATCAGTTATTCAGAATGGGATAAACCCGGTCTTTCCGAATAACTCGCGTATATTTTAAATAAGTGTTACACAAACACAACATACACCTCATTCCAATTCATCAGTCACTAACCGTAAATTAATCAAGAGAATAATTTCCCAAATATTAACCCCGAAGGCCGAAACCAACATCAGATCAATATCCAGAAAACCATTCTGCTTGGCTAACCGACAGTTAGTTTCTAAATTTCACATTCATAGGGAGAGGTTCCCATTAATTTTATCCAAGATAAATTCCTTGAATTTATTCTTTAATCATCTTTTGAATTTCGATTCAACTAGTCGGGATTAACGAACCTTACCGAAGTAATCATTTGTTTTAATTTCCCAATCCCAACCTATTCATCCCATGAAGTAAAACTGGTTATACTTCATATCTAACACCACGGTGTTATCGGTAAATTCAATTACCATTTCACGTTCAAATCTAATTAAAGATTTAACTATCGCCTAGAGTAAAACTGGCGATACTCCATTCTCGATCTTTTCAATCTAATTAAAGATTCGTTAAAACTCCACTTAGTTTTAATCTTTAACTGGGTTAAAGAACCAATGTCATTTAAAACACGGCCCACAATAAACCCAAAATCACATTCATTAATTATCGGGTTAAAGAACAAGTGTTATTTAAAACACTGTTCACGATAAACCCAAAAATCAATATCAATTCAATTCCAATTAAATATTACTTAATGGGTACACTTCATTAAATCTAAATGAAAAGATTTAATCTTTTCTCAACTGGGTTCAAGAACAGTGTTAGTCAAGACACCATTCACGACAAACCCAAATCACATTTGATATTAAATACAAGGCTCTGAATAGAAAATATATCGGCTCATATTCAATATCAAATTCTACGACCAACGGATATCGTATTGGAAATAACGATATATATATCTATATCTTTAAAATTTCCATAACAACATCTGTATAATCACGAAATCCAACATCGAAATATTCCAAAGACAATTTCGATTCAAAACCATTCCAATGCAATCATTGGAAATTCTGGTTATTTTCAAAACCATTTCAATTTCAATTTATTTATTTAAAAAAAAATAGAATTATAATTCTAGTTCAAAACTAGTTCATTTCGATAGAAATCTTTTTTTATCTTTTCAGATATGGAGTTTTTCATCCCAATTCTTTCTAAATCATTTCTTATGATTTTACACAAATTATTACTATTTTTAATAATTTTATCAAGGCCCGTACAGTCGATTTCCATCAGCGGCCATCGAACTGCACTTACAGCGACCTTTTTCAAATTTGAGTTGGACATAATTCCAAATCCAACCATTAGATTTCTAATTTCTAATATTCGTTAGAAATCTCTTTTCGATACGAACCCAACGGTTCCGGTTTTAGGAGAATCCGACGGTCGGATCTCCCGCAATATCCGTTTGAAGTCAATGGTCGAAATTCGCGAACTGCCGCGGCGCGGCGCGTTCTATTCAGGCCGTTATATTATATATATAATATATACTTCGTCGATTTCAATTCAAAACGTGCTTTATAAATCGTTTTAAATTCATTTTCAAAACGGTTTCAACTTCATATTCAATTTCAAATCAAAATTGAATATTCCAATTTAAATTCATTTTAAATACATTTCAAATTGATTTCAATTCAAATTGATTTCTAATTCAATTTCAGTTTGTTTTCAATTCAATTCAATTTCAATTCGAATCCATTTCTATTCCATTTCAATTCGAATTCATTTATATTTAATTTCAATTCGAATTCTTTTCTATTCCATTTCAATTCGAATTTATTTATATTCAATTTCAATTCGAATTTATTTATATTCAATTTCAATTTGAATTTATTTATATTCAATTCTTTTCAAAATATCAGATTTTGAAATCACTTTCGATATTCATTATAAAATGAATAAAATCGATATAACTATCGTTCACGTCAAAATGGCGTCAATCTAATCAATACGGCTTCATATATTCCTATTTTCAAATATTCTATTTCAAATATTTATTTTTCAAATATTTCTATTTTAAAACTGGAATGAGGCCCAATCAATTACCATATAATGTTAATTATATGGATTTTCTACAACACATGTATATATCAACAACGATGAATAATCAACCATCATCCAAAGTGCATTCTACACTGTATAAGCATCAAATATAAATATTCAATGCTTATAACAGCCTATCAATCAATGAATTTTTGGATTTGAAAAATACTTCAGAGATACTTTCTGAAGTAGATGGTCGATCGACATACAACTAAACAATCGGGATTAGTGTACGTCAAATATCATCCCGATACCCGTGTGGGGTTTCAAGCAATCAAACACAGATTTTTATTTGTGCAGTTGGGCGATGTGTAAAATTTATCGTCCCAATCAATGTCCTTCAAATAGGTGTACATAAACAAACCGTCCGGTTAGTAAATGAATATTTATTTATTCACATTCACGTTAAAAATTATATTTTTAACGATCAGATATTTTATTTTAACACATGAATTTTTATTCAGTTCATTTACAAAATAAAAATGATATTTTTATTTTTCTAACTTAGTTTAGAAAATTTCGGCGGCATAACGGCACGATACTAGAAACGGGACAAGGCCTAGCCTTATCCCCGGTCTAGTGAAGGCCCACGCCATTCACACATCAATCAAATCAATTTCATTTCACCAAACAATTCAATTCAAACCAAATAATCTAACCAACTACACAACCAAACAATTAAACAAACAAGCCATCCATGGTCTGTGGATGACGGGTGTCGGGTGCTACTAAACACTGTCTGCATCCTAGTATATATATATAACTAGAAAAATAAAATTAAAGAGTGAGAAATTCTCACAGAATAGCTAATCCAACGCCACGACTCTTCTTGGGTAGAAATCTTCGCCGTTCTCTTCTTCCATCACTTTTGTTGACCGTATTCTCTACATATGTAAAAATCGAATTTTTACTTCGCTATTCAATATATAATAATCGAACTTTTACTATGCTATTCAATATATAAAAATCGAATTTTTACTATCCTATTCAATATATTAAAATCGAATTTTTACTATGCTATTCAATATATAAAAATCGAATTTTTACTATGCTATTCAATATATAAAAATCGAATTTTTTACTATGTTATTCAATATATAAAAATCGAATTTTTACTATGCTATTCAATATATAAAAATCGAATTTTTACTAAGCTATTCAATATATAAAAATCGAATTTTTACTATGCTATTCAATATATAAAAATCGAATTTTTACTAAGCTATTCAATATATAAAAATCGAATTTTTACATTATAAAGATTTCGCCTTTTCAAATATATCATTATAAAAATCACATCTTTATTTTGCTACACATATAAAGATGCTATTTTTAATATTCCTATCATGTAAAAATTATATTTTTAATTCTCTACATAAACAAAAATCATATTTTTACATCTTCTATATTGTAAAGATTATATTTTTAATACTTTAAAAATATAAAAATCATATTTTTAATTCTTTAAAAATATAAAAATCATATTTTTAACTGAATAAAATCTTTTCTTCACCAACATCGTAGGTAAAAGCTGATTTTAAAATATATTCATAACAAACTAATTTTAAAACGATGTTGCTTATTTAAAAAAAAAAATCCTATTTTTAA
This sequence comes from Allium sativum, assembly GCA_030737875.1. NCBI lineage: Eukaryota > Viridiplantae > Streptophyta > Magnoliopsida > Asparagales > Amaryllidaceae > Allium > Allium sativum. Next base: position 862,017,131 of record CM060926.1, read on the forward strand.
TTACATAGATAAATATAAATAAAAACTCACCTCGAATTGCTAGACAAAGGGGTTAAAGGGGCTGACGACGTGGAGGGAAGGGGCGCTGGAGTCGAAGTGTAACAACCCGTAAAATGCGAGCCAGTTTGAAAATTTTATTTTGGCAATTTTAGCGAATTTTGATTATTTAAAATGAATTATTTTAAATATAATCGACGAGAAATTTATTTTGAATATAATTCGACGTATATATTATACGCGTCGTCGTTAGAATATAAAATATTTATATATAATTATAAATAGAATTGAAAATGGCGCGGTAGTTCGATAATTCGATTTCAAACTTCAAGTGAATGTACCGGGTGCAAAACAATCCGGATTTTAGTGAAACCAAAAATAATGGAATCTAATAGTGAATATCTTTGTAACGAAGTTAACAAACTGAGATTTCATCTTAGAAATGATAAGATATGTCCAGTTGAAAATTCTGAATAGTCGCTATGGAATTCAGGCCCTTAAAAATGGACATTTTGCAAACGACCTCGGATTTCGACGAAACCAGTTTTGTTGGGTCCGTGGTGTCAAGTTATTGCTAGATTCCAAATTTCATAATTTTTCGAATCAATATGTGAGAGTAGCAAAGGAAAACGCGTTTGACCAGTTTCAGTTGATTTTAGTCGACTGGAAATTGGCCATTTTTCTAACGGTCTCAGAATTCGACGAAACTAGTTTTGTTAGGACCGTATCGTCAATACGAAGCTAGAAAATATTTTTCTGGAATTTTTCTAGTTAGTATGTGACCCCGGTAATTTGAAATGTGCGTTTAAAATTCAATATAATGATTTAAAAGAAAATTCAACGGAAACTGATTGTAACGGCCGAATCAGCGGACGATACATATCCCATTGTGTTCGGAATGGGGGTTAAACGCTAGGGACGACAGGCGGTGGACCTCTTTTAGAGGTCGATCGAAAATGTAGACTTTTGAATTAAAATAAAATAATTAAATAATTAAATTAATAAAAAATTTCTTTCTCCCCCCTTTATTGGTTCTGGCCCCCCCCCGTTCAAACAGAAATCATTTCATAAAAAAAAAAAAAAAAAGGGAGAAGGCGATCGAAGGTGCCGTTCGAGGCCAGCGCCGCCCGCCCCCCCCCCTCGCGCGCCGCCTCCTCCGTTCAACCTCCGCCCCCCCCTCTGCTGCTTCACTCGCGCGAAGTCTTCTCCCATCGAAGAACCGAAATCGCGCCTCCCTGAAACCCTAGGACGCCGCCGCCTCCAGCCCGAGGTCGAGCCGCCGACGCTGCTCCCCACCCTGGCCTCGTCTGACTCCGGTACTGAAGTTCATCCCCTCCGCAGACATCGATGCCCCTTTTTTTTTTTTTTTTTTTCTTCGATGAAGTAAGTTTTTTTCTTTCTTTTCTTTCTTTACTTTATTTTATTTTTAATTTAAAAGTGAGAAAAACTGAATTTGAAAAGTATATAAAGCTAATTTCGATTTTATTTTTATAAAACTGTAAGGTTAGGATTTTATATTATATAGGAATATTAAAAATATAGTTTTTATATTTTTTAATAAAGTATTAAAAATATAGTCTTTACTATATAGGAATATTAAAAATATGATTTTTATATTTTTAAAGTATTAAAAATATAATTTTTACATGATAGAGAATATAAAAATATCATCTTTGTGTATGTAACGAAATAAAAATCTGATTTTTATTTCATATACGTTGAGATAAAGTGGTAATTTTTATAATGGCGAAATCTTTATAAAAAAAAAAATAGCGTGATAAAAATATAGTTTTTATCTATATAACATAATAATAAAAATTCGATTTTTATATATGTTGAACTTTGAAATAAAAATTCGATTTTTATATATTGAACTTTGAAATAAAAATTCGATTTTTATATATTGAACTTTGAACTAAAAATTCGATTTTTAAATATTGAATAGCGAAGTAAAAATGTGATTTTTACGTATGTAGTGAAAGCAGCAACGAAGCTGACGAAGATGCGAAAACGGCGAAGACTTCTGCAAATGAAGAGCCGTGGAGCTAGGATAGCTATATGTGAGAATTTCTCACCTTTCACTTTCTTTTTCTAGTTATATATATATATACTAGGATGCAGACGGTGCTTAGTAGCACCCGACACAATCGTCCACAGACCATGGACTTGTTTGTTTGACTGTTTGGTGATTGATTGCGATATTGGTTTGAATGTGATTTGTGGTGTGAAAAATCAAATCGATAAATTGGTTAGGATTAGACGTGCGCCGTTATAAGGCGAAGGAGTAAGGCTAGGTTAGACCCTTACTCCAAATTTTGTGGTTTGCATAACGAATTGATTTGATTGATGTGTGAATGGCGTGGGCCTTCACTAGACCGGGGATAAGGCTAGGCCTCGTCCCGTTTCTAGTATCGTGCCGTTATGCCGCCGAAATTTTCTAAAATATGTTAGAAAAATAAAAATATCATTTTATAGAATAAATGAATTGAATAGAAATTCGTAAATTGAAATAAAATGTTTTATCGTTAAAAATATAATTTTTAACGTGAAGTGAATAAAATAAAATTTTCATTTATAAACCGGACGGTTTGTTTATGTACACCTATTTGAATGACATTGATTGGGACGATAAATTTTACACATCGCCCAACAGCACAAAATAGGTGTTTGATTGTTTGAAACCCCACACGGGTGTTGGGATGAAATTTGAAGTTCACTCATCCTGATTGATTAAATATGTCGATCGATTGATTGACATGCTGTTGTAAGCGTTAGATATCTATATTTGATGCTTATACAGTGTAGTGCACTTTGGTTGATGGTTGATTATTTTCAATGTTATTATATACATGTGTTGTATGAAAGTCCATATAATTAACTTTATATGGTAATTGATTGGGCCTCATTCCAGTTTTGAAAAAGAAATATTTGAAAAAGAAATATTTGAAATAGAATATTTGAAAATAGAAATTTATGAAGCCGTGTTGATTAGATTGACGCCATTTTGACGTGAACGATATTTATATCAATTTTAAGTGATTTCGAAATGAATTGAATTGAAAACGATTTCGAAATGAATTGAATTGAAAACGATTTCGAAATGAATTGAATTGAAAACGATTTCGAATTGAATTGAATTGAAAACGATTTCGAATTGAATTGAATTGAAAACGATTTCGAAATGAATTGAATTGAAAACGATTTCGAATTGAATTGAAAACAAATTGAAATGAATTCAAATTGAATTGAAATTTGAATTGAATAGAAATGAATTTTAAAACGAATTTATAAAGAAGAATTCAATTTTGATTTGAATTGAAAAGGAAGTTGAAATTGTTTTTGAAACGAATTCAAAACTATTTATATAATTCGTTTTAAATAGAAATCGATGAAATATATATTATATATATAATATAATGGCCTGAATAGAACGCGCCGCGCCGCGGCAGTTCGCGAATTTCGACCATTTATTTAAAACGGACATTACGGGAGATCCGACCGTCGGATTCTCCTAAAACCGGAACCGTTGGGTTCGTATCGAAAAGAGCTTTCTAATGAATGTTAGAAATTTGAAATCTAACGGTTGGATTTGGAGATACGTCCAAATCAAATTCGAAAAAGGTCGCTGTAAGTGCAGTTCGATGGCCGTTAATGGAAATCGACCGTACGGGCCTTGATAAAATTATTAAAAATAGTAATAATTTGTGTAAAATCATAAGAAATGATTTGTGAAAGTTTGGGATGAAAAACTCCATATTTGAAAAGATAAAAATAGATTTTTATCGAAATAAACTAGTTTTGAACTAGAATTATAATTCTATTTATTTTTAAATAAATAAATTGAATTTGAAATGGTTTTGAAAATAACCAAAATTTCCAATGATTGCATTGGAGTGGATTTGAATCGAAATTGTCTTCGGAATATTTCGATGTTGGAATTCGTGATATTACAGGTGTTGTTATGGAAATTTGAAAGATATATATGTATATCGTTATTTCCAATACGACATTTGTTAATCGTAGAATTTGATATTGAATATAGGCCGATATAGTTTCTATTCAGAGCCTTGTATTGAATATCGAATGTGATTTGGGTTTGTCGTGAATGGTGTCTTCACTAACACTGTTCTTGAACCCAGTTGAGAAAAGATTAAATCTTTTTATTTAGATTTAATGAAGTGTACCAATTAAATGATATTTAATTGGAATTGAATTGATATTGATTTTTGGGTTTATCGTGAACAGTGTTTTAAATAACACTTGTTCTTTAACCCGATAATTAATCGAATGTGATTTGGGTTTGTCGTGAATGGTGTCTTCACTAACACTGTTCTTGAACCCAGTTGAGAAAAGATTAAATCTTTTTATTTAGATTTAATGAAGTGTACCAATTAAATGATATTTAATTGGAATTGAATTGATATTGATTTTTGGGTTTATCGTGAACAGTGTTTTAAATAACACTTGTTCTTTAACCCGATAATTAATGAATGTGATTTGGGTTTGTCGTGAATGGTGTCTTCACTAACACTGTTCTTGAACCCAGCTGGGAAAAGATTAAATCTTTTGATTTAGATTTAATAAAGTGTACCAATTAAATAATATTTAATTGGAATTGAATGGATATTGATTTTTGGGTTTATCGTGAACAGTGTTTTAAATAACACTTGTTCTTTAACCCGATAATTAATGGGATGTGACTTTGGGTTTATCGTGGACCGTGTTTTAAATGACACTGATTCTTTAACCCAGTCACAGATTAAAACTAAGTGGAGTTTTAATGAATCTTTAATTAGATTGAAAAGATCGAGAATGGAGTATCACCAGTTTTGCTCCAGGCGATAGTTAAATCTTTAATTAGATTTGAACGTGAAATTTAGAAACTAACTGTCGGTTAGCTAAGTAGAATGGTTTTCTGGATATTGATCTGATGTTGGTTTCGGCCTTCGGGGTTAATATTTGGGGAATTATTCTCTTGATTAATTTACGGTTAATGACTAATGAGTTGGAATGAGGCGTATGTTGTGTTTGTGTAACACTTTTATAATATATACGCGAGTTATTCGGAAAGGCCGGGTTTATCCCATTCTGAATAACTGATACGACGATAAGTCGAAGATGAAGACGATGGTCGAAGACCGGAGGTCTTCACGTCGTTTGGGTGATAACTGATGATCTTGATTGGGCTGTACACCCAAGAAGATGGAAACAGTTAGTGATCGTCCAGACGTACTTGGAGATCGATGGATATGCGGGGTACTAGGTGCCTCCGGTTTCGTTCAGACCCAGGACGGACTTGTAAATGGACTGTGTGTCTGACATCGGATTTCATTCTGTGTGACTGATATCGGTTGCATAGGATGGTTTGCCTGTGTGGCATGCTAAGATGCAAATGATCAAGGCTTCTGTTGAAAAGCAAAGTCTTGTGGTGATGATCAAAGCACGGCCTTTGTGGCGTAGCTTTGTGTAACGTTTACCTCGCGTGTTTCACACCAGGTATGAACCAAAAACGGGAGACGGACCTCAGGGAGGACTTGCGTTTCTTTCTAGTTAGAAGTGGCGTCAGTGGTTTTACACGCCCTGACGAGTTTGACTTATGTGGTTGTTGCTGTTGCGAGGCGCCTCGGTTATATCGGTTTCGGCCGATGCATTCTGGTCGGCTGACGGACCAGACTTACACCCCATAGGGTGGGGAAACGTAGTGTTCAGGCATTTTAATCCACATCGGTGGACCGGCCCTGTCGCTCCAAGGGCCCACCTGAGTCTGGGTCCTGTGGCTCGGGCTAGAGAGTCACGAATCGGTTGAGGACTATCTTTTGCCTCGGTTCATAGACGGAAATCCAATTTCCAAATACGTGCCATTTGCGGTTTTATTTGTAAACCTATATATGGCGACATAGTGGCATGGGACGCTCATGTCGCCTATGATTGATACTTATGATTTGAAGTTGTTTTATACACTATGCACTTATTATAGTATCAAATGATTTGTTTTAAACGTATCAAGCATTCTTTGGCTGTTATAAGGGAAAACCCTATCCCCCGGCTTGCGTTTGCATTGTGTGATAGGACCTGGGTCTTATAACAGCTTCATTTTTCTTTATTTAGCATTGCGCTGTTTGTTTTATGCACTGGTATTCTTGGGAGGAAACCCGTTCCGTGTTATACGGCGTGGTCCCTTGATTTACCTAATGATTTAAAATAAAGATTAATAACTGTTTTAGTTCTCACACCAGTCACATGACTGACCTGGAGTTTATTGTTTTTAACCTAAACTCTGGGTGCCTTTATTTTCGACACGGGCAGCTAGTAGTTTTGGTTTTGCAGATTTATATTCACAGGATCCTGGTTTACAGCTGGAACGATATCCGGAAAGCTTTGTATCCGTATATCTCTTCTAGTTGTGTATGGTATTATTTTCCGCTGCTATGTATTTAAATGTAATTTAAATCTCTGATATTTCTGTGTAAGATGCATTTATGCTCTGTATATTCTTGTAATCTGATGCATTGTTGTAATAAGCAATGAAATGTTCTTCTGTATGCGTTCTGCTGTGGTTTGTTCTCGAACTATCCGACGCTTTCCTTTACGGGGAAGTTGCGGGTCTTCACATTTGGTATCAGAGCTTTGGTTTACAAAGCTCAGAGAACAAGGCACATTAGAACCTTACGAAAGAATTCATCAGATATTGGATTAGTAATATCCAATTAGAATGACTCGTTAGAGATGGGATCAGTAGTATCCTAGAACGGGTGTGAAGAGTATATTTTTCAAATGAAAACAATTTTGTTTTGAAAATCTAAGTCAACTATTCGTATTTGATTATTTATTTATATTGATGTGGACAATCCAGTATATATAGATTTTGCGTATACGTCTGATCCGCGTGTATTCGAAATTTTAATATACTGGATAGATATAGAATCACCTTCTAGTCGCCCGGAGAGAACTCTGATGATTGATGCATCGTCATCAGAATTTATGTTCGAGTGACGAAAGGGAGATTTCTATATATTTCCATTAGACTGGTGTGAGAACCAAAATTAGATAGGGCCTATTGTTGTGAATTGGCATCAAAAACCTGATTTTTGTATATGTATCAAAATTATGAATTTGAAACTCTAATTCACTAATTGATTGATGTTTGTGTTGTTTGTTTAATTGTTTGATAATTTTGAACCATTATGCCTAATTAAACCAAATATTGAATTGTATTGAAATTTGGTCGCATTTGCTTGCATATACATATATATCATTGAACAGGTTATAGCAAAGAGGCTAGAGCCGAAGGATAAAATTTGTTTGCCCGACAAATAGGTACATGTTTATTACATAATTTCCTGTTTTGTTTGGGTGATGATGATTTTGTGAGCCTATTGGCTAGCCGCTTGGCTTTTTCTTTTTCTTTTTGAGATCTGAAGGACCGGGGAAGCTATTTGAAATTCCCCGATGCTCCCATTGCAGGGGAGGTTATGGCGAAATTTTTCAAAAATTTAGGGTGTTAGCCAAATTTTTGAAATTTTGAAAATTCTCAGAAACTAAAGAGTTGGAGAATGGAAGCCAGACCGAGCGTAGAGTTGAATAATCAAACCACTTTCGACTTTGTTCCTTTTCGGGGACGAAAAGTTTTAAGTGGGGGAGATTGTAACAACCCGTAAAATGCGAGCCAGTTTGAAAATTTTATTTTGGCAATTTTAGCGAATTTTGATTATTTAAAATGAATTATTTTAAATATAATCGACGAGAAATTTATTTTGAATATAATTCGACGTATATATTATACGCGTCGTCGTTAGAATATAAAATATTTATATATAATTATAAATAGAATTGAAAATGGCGCGGTAGTTCGATAATTCGATTTCAAACTTCAAGTGAATGTACCGGGTGCAAAACAATCCGGATTTTAGTGAAACCAAAAATAATGGAATCTAATAGTGAATATCTTTGTAACGAAGTTAACAAACTGAGATTTCATCTTAGAAATGATAAGATATGTCCAGTTGAAAATTCTGAATAGTCGCTATGGAATTCAGGCCCTTAAAAATGGACATTTTGCAAACGACCTCGGATTTCGACGAAACCAGTTTTGTTGGGTCCGTGGTGTCAAGTTATTGCTAGATTCCAAATTTCATAATTTTTCGAATCAATATGTGAGAGTAGCAAAGGAAAACGCGTTTGACCAGTTTCAGTTGATTTTAGTCGACTGGAAATTGGCCATTTTTCTAACGGTCTCAGAATTCGACGAAACTAGTTTTGTTAGGACCGTATCGTCAATACGAAGCTAGAAAATATTTTTCTGGAATTTTTCTAGTTAGTATGTGACCCCGGTAATTTGAAATGTGCGTTTAAAATTCAATATAATGATTTAAAAGAAAATTCAACGGAAACTGATTGTAACGGCCGAATCAGCGGACGATACATATCCCATTGTGTTCGGAATGGGGGTTAAACGCTAGGGACGACAGGCGGTGGACCTCTTTTAGAGGTCGATCGAAAATGTAGACTTTTGAATTAAAATAAAATAATTAAATAATTAAATTAATAAAAAATTTCTTTCTCCCCCCTTTATTGGTTCTGGCCCCCCCCGTTCAAACAGAAATCATTTCATAAAAAAAAAAAAAAAAAGGGAGAAGGCGATCGAAGGTGCCGTTCGAGGCCAGCGCCGCCCGCCCCCCCCCCTCGCGCGCCGCCTCCTCCGTTCAACCTCCGCCCCCCCCCTCTGCTGCTTCACTCGCGCGAAGTCTTCTCCCATCGAAGAACCGAAATCGCGCCTCCCTGAAACCCTAGGACGCCGCCGCCTCCAGCCCGAGGTCGAGCCGCCGACGCTGCTCCCCACCCTGGCCTCGTCTGACTCCGGTACTGAAGTTCATCCCCTCCGCAGACATCGATGCCCCTTTTTTTTTTTTTTTTTTTCTTCGATGAAGTAAGTTTTTTTCTTTCTTTTCTTTCTTTACTTTATTTTATTTTTAATTTAAAAGTGAGAAAAACTGAATTTGAAAAGTATATAAAGCTAATTTCGATTTTATTTTTATAAAACTGTAAGGTTAGGATTTTATATTATATAGGAATATTAAAAATATAGTTTTTATATTTTTTAATAAAGTATTAAAAATATAGTCTTTACTATATAGGAATATTAAAAATATGATTTTTATATTTTTAAAGTATTAAAAATATAATTTTTACATGATAGAGAATATAAAAATATCATCTTTGTGTATGTAACGAAATAAAAATCTGATTTTTATTTCATATACGTTGAGATAAAGTGGTAATTTTTATAATGGCGAAATCTTTATAAAAAAAAAAATAGCGTGATAAAAATATAGTTTTTATCTATATAACATAATAATAAAAATTCGATTTTTATATATGTTGAACTTTGAAATAAAAATTCGATTTTTATATATTGAACTTTGAAATAAAAATTCGATTTTTATATATTGAACTTTGAACTAAAAATTCGATTTTTAAATATTGAATAGCGAAGTAAAAATGTGATTTTTACGTATGTAGTGAAAGCAGCAACGAAGCTGACGAAGATGCGAAAACGGCGAAGACTTCTGCAAATGAAGAGCCGTGGAGCTAGGATAGCTATATGTGAGAATTTCTCACCTTTCACTTTCTTTTTCTAGTTATATATATATATACTAGGATGCAGACGGTGCTTAGTAGCACCCGACACAATCGTCCACAGACCATGGACTTGTTTGTTTGACTGTTTGGTGATTGATTGCGATATTGGTTTGAATGTGATTTGTGGTGTGAAAAATCAAATCGATAAATTGGTTAGGATTAGACGTGCGCCGTTATAAGGCGAAGGAGTAAGGCTAGGTTAGACCCTTACTCCAAATTTTGTGGTTTGCATAACGAATTGATTTGATTGATGTGTGAATGGCGTGGGCCTTCACTAGACCGGGGATAAGGCTAGGCCTCGTCCCGTTTCTAGTATCGTGCCGTTATGCCGCCGAAATTTTCTAAAATATGTTAGAAAAATAAAAATATCATTTTATAGAATAAATGAATTGAATAGAAATTCGTAAATTGAAATAAAATGTTTTATCGTTAAAAATATAATTTTTAACGTGAAGTGAATAAAATAAAATTTTCATTTATAAACCGGACGGTTTGTTTATGTACACCTATTTGAATGACATTGATTGGGACGATAAATTTTACACATCGCCCAACAGCACAAAATAGGTGTTTGATTGTTTGAAACCCCACACGGGTGTTGGGATGAAATTTGAAGTTCACTCATCCTGATTGATTAAATATGTCGATCGATTGATTGACATGCTGTTGTAAGCGTTAGATATCTATATTTGATGCTTATACAGTGTAGTGCACTTTGGTTGATGGTTGATTATTTTCAATGTTATTATATACATGTGTTGTATGAAAGTCCATATAATTAACTTTATATGGTAATTGATTGGGCCTCATTCCAGTTTTGAAAAAGAAATATTTGAAAAAGAAATATTTGAAATAGAATATTTGAAAATAGAAATTTATGAAGCCGTGTTGATTAGATTGACGCCATTTTGACGTGAACGATATTTATATCAATTTTAAGTGATTTCGAAATGAATTGAATTGAAAACGATTTCGAAATGAATTGAATTGAAAACGATTTCGAAATGAATTGAATTGAAAACGATTTCGAATTGAATTGAATTGAAAACGATTTCGAATTGAATTGAATTGAAAACGATTTCGAAATGAATTGAATTGAAAACGATTTCGAATTGAATTGAAAACAAATTGAAATGAATTCAAATTGAATTGAAATTTGAATTGAATAGAAATGAATTTTAAAACGAATTTATAAAGAAGAATTCAATTTTGATTTGAATTGAAAAGGAAGTTGAAATTGTTTTTGAAACGAATTCAAAACTATTTATATAATTCGTTTTAAATAGAAATCGATGAAATATATATTATATATATAATATAATGGCCTGAATAGAACGCGCCGCGCCGCGGCAGTTCGCGAATTTCGACCATTTATTTAAAACGGACATTACGGGAGATCCGACCGTCGGATTCTCCTAAAACCGGAACCGTTGGGTTCGTATCGAAAAGAGCTTTCTAATGAATGTTAGAAATTTGAAATCTAACGGTTGGATTTGGAGATACGTCCAAATCAAATTCGAAAAAGGTCGCTGTAAGTGCAGTTCGATGGCCGTTAATGGAAATCGACCGTACGGGCCTTGATAAAATTATTAAAAATAGTAATAATTTGTGTAAAATCATAAGAAATGATTTGTGAAAGTTTGGGATGAAAAACTCCATATTTGAAAAGATAAAAATAGATTTTTATCGAAATAAACTAGTTTTGAACTAGAATTATAATTCTATTTATTTTTAAATAAATAAATTGAATTTGAAATGGTTTTGAAAATAACCAAAATTTCCAATGATTGCATTGGAGTGGATTTGAATCGAAATTGTCTTCGGAATATTTCGATGTTGGAATTCGTGATATTACAGGTGTTGTTATGGAAATTTGAAAGATATATATGTATATCGTTATTTCCAATACGACATTTGTTAATCGTAGAATTTGATATTGAATATAGGCCGATATAGTTTCTATTCAGAGCCTTGTATTGAATATCGAATGTGATTTGGGTTTGTCGTGAATGGTGTCTTCACTAACACTGTTCTTGAACCCAGTTGAGAAAAGATTAAATCTTTTTATTTAGATTTAATGAAGTGTACCAATTAAATGATATTTAATTGGAATTGAATTGATATTGATTTTTGGGTTTATCGTGAACAGTGTTTTAAATAACACTTGTTCTTTAACCCGATAATTAATCGAATGTGATTTGGGTTTGTCGTGAATGGTGTCTTCACTAACACTGTTCTTGAACCCAGTTGAGAAAAGATTAAATCTTTTTATTTAGATTTAATGAAGTGTACCAATTAAATGATATTTAATTGGAATTGAATTGATATTGATTTTTGGGTTTATCGTGAACAGTGTTTTAAATAACACTTGTTCTTTAACCCGATAATTAATGAATGTGATTTGGGTTTGTCGTGAATGGTGTCTTCACTAACACTGTTCTTGAACCCAGCTGGGAAAAGATTAAATCTTTTGATTTAGATTTAATAAAGTGTACCAATTAAATAATATTTAATTGGAATTGAATGGATATTGATTTTTGGGTTTATCGTGAACAGTGTTTTAAATAACACTTGTTCTTTAACCCGATAATTAATGGGATGTGACTTTGGGTTTATCGTGGACCGTGTTTTAAATGACACTGATTCTTTAACCCAGTCACAGATTAAAACTAAGTGGAGTTTTAATGAATCTTTAATTAGATTGAAAAGATCGAGAATGGAGTATCACCAGTTTTGCTCCAGGCGATAGTTAAATCTTTAATTAGATTTGAACGTGAAATTTAGAAACTAACTGTCGGTTAGCTAAGTAGAATGGTTTTCTGGATATTGATCTGATGTTGGTTTCGGCCTTCGGGGTTAATATTTGGGGAATTATTCTCTTGATTAATTTACGGTTAATGACTAATGAGTTGGAATGAGGCGTATGTTGTGTTTGTGTAACACTTTTATAATATATACGCGAGTTATTCGGAAAGGCCGGGTTTATCCCATTCTGAATAACTGATACGACGATAAGTCGAAGATGAAGACGATGGTCGAAGACCGGAGGTCTTCACGTCGTTTGGGTGATAACTGATGATCTTGATTGGGCTGTACACCCAAGAAGATGGAAACAGTTAGTGATCGTCCAGACGTACTTGGAGATCGATGGATATGCGGGGTACTAGGTGCCTCCGGTTTCGTTCAGACCCAGGACGGACTTGTAAATGGACTGTGTGTCTGACATCGGATTTCATTCTGTGTGACTGATATCGGTTGCATAGGATGGTTTGCCTGTGTGGCATGCTAAGATGCAAATGATCAAGGCTTCTGTTGAAAAGCAAAGTCTTGTGGTGATGATCAAAGCACGGCCTTTGTGGCGTAGCTTTGTGTAACGTTTACCTCGCGTGTTTCACACCAGGTATGAACCAAAAACGGGAGACGGACCTCAGGGAGGACTTGCGTTTCTTTCTAGTTAGAAGTGGCGTCAGTGGTTTTACACGCCCTGACGAGTTTGACTTATGTGGTTGTTGCTGTTGCGAGGCGCCTCGGTTATATCGGTTTCGGCCGATGCATTCTGGTCGGCTGACGGACCAGACTTACACCCCATAGGGTGGGGAAACGTAGTGTTCAGGCATTTTAATCCACATCGGTGGACCGGCCCTGTCGCTCCAAGGGCCCACCTGAGTCTGGGTCCTGTGGCTCGGGCTAGAGAGTCACGAATCGGTTGAGGACTATCTTTTGCCTCGGTTCATAGACGGAAATCCAATTTCCAAATACGTGCCATTTGCGGTTTTATTTGTAAACCTATATATGGCGACATAGTGGCATGGGACGCTCATGTCGCCTATGATTGATACTTATGATTTGAAGTTGTTTTATACACTATGCACTTATTATAGTATCAAATGATTTGTTTTAAACGTATCAAGCATTCTTTGGCTGTTATAAGGGAAAACCCTATCCCCCGGCTTGCGTTTGCATTGTGTGATAGGACCTGGGTCTTATAACAGCTTCATTTTTCTTTATTTAGCATTGCGCTGTTTGTTTTATGCACTGGTATTCTTGGGAGGAAACCCGTTCCGTGTTATACGGCGTGGTCCCTTGATTTACCTAATGATTTAAAATAAAGATTAATAACTGTTTTAGTTCTCACACCAGTCACATGACTGACCTGGAGTTTATTGTTTTTAACCTAAACTCTGGGTGCCTTTATTTTCGACACGGGCAGCTAGTAGTTTTGGTTTTGCAGATTTATATTCACAGGATCCTGGTTTACAGCTGGAACGATATCCGGAAAGCTTTGTATCCGTATATCTCTTCTAGTTGTGTATGGTATTATTTTCCGCTGCTATGTATTTAAATGTAATTTAAATCTCTGATATTTCTGTGTAAGATGCATTTATGCTCTGTATATTCTTGTAATCTGATGCATTGTTGTAATAAGCAATGAAATGTTCTTCTGTATGCGTTCTGCTGTGGTTTGTTCTCGAACTATCCGACGCTTTCCTTTACGGGGAAGTTGCGGGTCTTCACACGAAGGGAGGCGGCAGGCCGTTCTGATGGAGGTGGCAGGTGGAGGGCGGCTTCGTCAGGGGAGGATGCGGCGGAGTTTCGTGGTGCGGTGGACGTCGATGGGGCGGGGGATTTTTGGGTGCACGTTCGATCAGAGGGAGGGAGAGAGAGAAGCGCGGAAGGAGGGGGCTGCCAGGATCGGAGCGGCGGCAGGACGATCCTCCGACGGCAGCGCGGAGGACGGGGGTGCGGCGGTGGTTCATCGTCGAGCTCCCCCTTTTTTTTCCTTTTAAAAATCGATCTGAAGAATGAACGTGGGGGGGCAAGGTATAGAGAGAAAAAGGGGGGAATATTTAATTTATATTTATTATTTTATTTTCAAAAAAGTTGACTTTTACATACGACCTCTAAACGAGGCCCACCGCCTATCGTCCATAGCGTTTCACCCCCATTCCGAACACAATGGGATATGTATCGTAAGCTGATTCGATCGTTTCGATCAGTTTTCATCAAAATCAACATATAACTCTATATATTGAATTTGAACGCACATTTTAAATTACCGGGGCCACATATGAACTCTAAAAATTCCTGAAAAATATTTTCTAGCTTCATATTGACGATACGGTCCTAACAAAACTAATTTCGTCGAATTCTGAGACCGTTTGAAAAATGGCCATTTTCCAGTCGATTAAAATCAACTGAAACTGGCCAAACGCGTTTCACTTCGCCACACTCACATATTGATTCGAAAAATTATGAAAATTGGAACTTAGCAATAACTTTACATCACGGATACAACAAAAGTGGTTTCGTCGAAATCCGAGGTCATTTGCAAAATGTCTATTTTTAAGGGCCTGAATTCCATAGCGACTATTCAGAATTTTCAACTGGACATATCTTTTGATTCCCGCAATGGAATCTTGATTTTTCGGATTCATTGGAAAGATATTATCAATTATATCCTATTATTTTTGGTTTCACTAAAATCCGGTTTGTTTTGCACCCGGTACATTCAATTGAAGTTTGAAATCGAATTATCGAACTACCGCGCCATTTTCAATTCCTATTATAATTATATAATTATTTATACTCTATTGTCGATCTATATAACTATATACGATTGAATTTTATTCAAAAGAAATTTTCTCGTTGATATTATTTAAAATAATTCATTTTAAATAATCAAAATTCGCTAAAATTGCCAAAATAAAATTTTTAAACTGGCCCAGATTTTCGGGTTGTTACAAAAGGGAATGAGTAAGAGTCCACTTACATAGAGTATCACCATTTACGATGTACATTAAATGCAAAACATATTATATTGTTTCTAAACTGAAAAACAGAAGAACATTTAAAAAATTGTTGCAGGATGAAAACCATATCTTAAGACATTTCTCGAGGTTTTTGAAGTGTATTTTTGGAAAACAATAAAGTAACTGTGTCCATCAATTAGTGTCCTGCTAGTGGAACACCAAGTATGAAAAAAATGAACTTTTATTTAGCTACAACTTTATGAATACCAAATAGAAATTTAAATGCTCTGTCCTAACCTGATTTTTTTTCTCACGCTTGGGTTAAACCTGGAGTGACAATTGACCAATTTATGACCCATTTCCCAAAGCTTTCAACTGGTAACCCATTGCCTGCCCATCCAGACCTATACCTCTTCAACAACTTCATTCAGCTTCCAATTTGCAGCTCCTCTCATGTCAAGCAAGTTTGGAACTCCATAACAGCTAATTCTTTTAACCGGTTGGATCTCAAAGTTGTTTGGACCAATCGAAGGGAAAAGAACACAACCTCAACTGTCTATAATGCGATTATTTACAGTAGTCCAGCCTCTATCTTTCCTTAATACGCCAATATATGGAATTTGGGTAGCCCAACCTAAGAAAATCGCGTTCTTTGTAAGATCATGGCAAATGATCATAACACTAAATCGAACCTTCTCGCCTATAGAGTTGTTAACATTGAGACATGTATTCTTTGTGGAAATCAACCGAAAATGAATGTCCACACTCACACTATAGTTGGTGCAAACTTCTAGCAGACGGTAGTTTTCATAGACCAGCGAGAAGCTCTTGAAATGAATGGTCTAATATATTCAAGTGGATAAGATGGAAAACCCCTAAGATCAAAGCACTTGTAATTGTCTTAAAATCTTTTTTCATGACAATCTTGAAAGAAAGGGATGCTTAAATTTTTGCTTTGACATATGTATCCGCTCTTTTCCTATCTACATGGCTTCATCATTGAACTACATGAAGAATTCAAGGGATTGGATAAGTTCTGTGCTACACGTATTTACCTTTTGCTTCTTTTTAGGTTTTTGGTTTGGTTTCTGACCATGTTTTTGTATCTAACCACCTGCTAGCCTTTGTTAGTTTAGGCTTCCTTGCAGTATTGAACCTTTCTATAACTATTAGCATAGGCAGGTCAGACTCCCTTAGCCCATTACCATCCAAAATATATATATATTAAGAGTGTGGATAAACAAACATGAATAAGAAACGGGTTGGTTTGTAGCGACTGAGATCAACCGAAGGAAGCGTTCGGATTTCTAAATCATTTGCCTACCCATATCTATTATGCATCAATTTCCAGTAGGTAAAGATTACAAGGATGGAAAAGGAAAATCTTTGTAAGAAAATTTTAAGCATCTCAACATGCAAGCCTCCTAGAAATATTACAACTTTCTATTGAATTTTTTTGTAGCTTCCTGAATTGATCTTTTTTGCTGTAGAGTATTAAAATAAATAAGGCATAAATAATAGGTTTCCACCAAAACGAGTGTAATATCGAATTTTGTACTAAGACCCCAGGAAGAATATTATGTCATTCTCTATAAACAACTATCAACATCTTATCATTGCTTCTTGCCTTCCTTTACATAGAAATTATGTGAACTGAAACATCAATACATCATATCATTAGTGTAAACATTTTTTCCTAAGTTGGATTAAAAAATCGATTATAAATTTAATTAAATAGCTTGTGGGTAGAGAAGAAGGAAAAAAGATCATTCATTAGACACTTTTCTATCCTTTCCAGCCAGAGATTTACGGCCTTACTCTTGCATCTGGAAATGAACTACAAAAAAGAAAAAGAAAAAAAATTCTGAAATTTACATACCAAGAACTGCTAGTTATGAATAAGCTTAGAATTCTATAAAACGGACACTTACTGCAAACGAAGGTTGTCGCTTTTGCATTCCTCGGATGGTTTTTGTATAAGCCAAAGAATAATATACCATAAAAAGACCGTTGCAATGTTGTTAAAGCAAAACTCATTTTTGCATTCTCGGATCTACTGTCAATTCACTAAGAAATTTCTGCTATATACCATTATCACATAAGTAGCCTTCTAATTTATTGATTGGAAAACAAATCCAAAAAACTGATAGATAATCAGGAACATAATCATACAATAACAACCATGATTTGAAACAAAATACAACATTTAGGATGGAAAAATTTGAAAAGCTTATTAACATTTGATTGAGAAGGTGGGCTTAACATTCAATGTCCCATCGCCTCGTCCTACTTGAATTTGGAAGTATCAATTTATGTATAATTGATAGAAAAAATCAATAGTTAGAAGATTTGAGTGGTTATTCATTACCTTAAATTTTCTGATCATAATATATTTAATCATTATTTGAAATTAAAGTTCCGTTAGTTAGAAAAAACATTTGTATGGTATATTTAATCATAATTGATGTAATATTAAAAAAAAGTATGTGTATGATATTCACTATATCTATCACCGAATAGATCCGACTAAGCTCGTCCTTAAATAATGGAACTTAGAACAATGAAATACTCGCTCAGTTAAAAACCAGAAACACCATGATTTATTTCTTATTCATATGCATCTGCAAAATCCAAATCACTAAACTAATGTTCTTTGATTTCCAAGTTAAAGCAAAAAAGATATAATCAAAATATGCATTCCCTAAAAATGCACAAATCGCTATAAAAAATGGAATAAGGTAACCAATTTATTTTCCTTGAGTTGCATTATATGACAAATATAAATATTCATGTGACTTAATAATTAGAATTGATATCAAAAATGGATGTTGTTACGTATTATGAAGTAGTTAAAAGTCTTATCCTATGATCTCTTACCAAAGTTAAGTATGGTCAATAATATTCCAATTTATTCCATTTGTTCGATATTTAAATTAAAATTTAAAGCATTATCTTACACATGAATTGACATTCATGTCTTCATTATAACTTAAATTGACAGGAAGTATGAAATTAAATGTTATGGTTGTAGCATTGGGACATTGCAACATTAATCAAAAGGGCATGCTTATTTTTTTAGTAAACTGAAGTTATACAGCAGTGTAACTTGATTTAATGTATTGTGTGAGTAATGGGTACATATTTGGTCACTAGAACCATGGCACATCTAATGCAACATGCAATATCAGAAAGATTAAGCATCACAACTTGTTGATTCTTTCCCTATACCGTTATAAATTTGAACAAAGGAGTCACTGGTTTCATTAGCATTATCTGACATTTATTTATAGATGTAACAAAAGAATATAAACTCAAATATAATATTGTATCTTCATTGACTTTGGACACATAAAAAAGTAGGTAGAAGTTGTTTTACGCTGCCACGATTTATTATATATGTTAAAGAACTCAACATCAAGAATCTGGCCTCACAACTATGAAGTAAACATAGGAATCTAGCTCCAAAATTATGAATATAACTCATAATGAAATCAATTTATTGTATTTACTTCCAATAAGGAAATATGAGAAAAAGGCAAGCCTTTATTCAGAAAATAGCATTGCAAGTAAGGGTATAAATCAAATTGTAATCTAATTTAAGCACAGTAGTCTTACAAATAAAGCAATAGTTCCAGGCGCAAGCAATTGATGATGACTGATTCCACCTTCATGCTAAAGCAATAGTTCCAGGCGCAAGCAGTTGATGATGACTGATTCCACCTCCATGCTCTATTACTGTCTACGATTCTTAGCCTACGTGCAAAAAATTATAGATGTAAACAATTATTAGTAACAAAATCAGAATTAAGGAAATAATTTGCATTAACACAAATATGTTTAGACAAAATCACATAATTATATTTTGATTAAATCGGTGGACAAATCGTAAACCCGATATTAGAGAAATAATACAAGATAGCAGTAGCCAAATCAGGGTTACACTAACACAGCATCATCAGCGATGTAGTCATGGACATAAATACTTCCAGTAGAGAAGATAAATTTATGGTTTCATCCAAAAATTTGTAATTAGTGGGTTAGGAAATTTTAATTTTGCACATTATTTGGTTTAGGATGGAAGATCAAAACAGTCGAAGTTGGAAGAAAAATCATACGAAATGATTAACAAAATAGAGAAAGGGAAAAAATATTGTAATACCTTTAGCAGGAGTAAAAAAATTTGGATCCGACAAATCAGTTACAGTCGCTAAGGAGCAAAATCCATTGTTAATCAGAAGTTAAGGTCATTAAATCAGCGAGGAATTGAAATTAGAAGATGCTGAAGAGGGATTAAATCTGCAAAGAACGGAAATTAGACGTTGATTTTGGAGTTTTAATTTTGATTTCAGAAGGAAAAAAGCGTGTAGGGAGGAGACGTGAGATGAGAAGCGAGTGGTTTTATGGAGGAGAGAGAACGGGTAAGAATGGGAATGAGAGAGATTGGGGAGGAAACGGTAAACATTTGTGAATGTGGGAGCATTGTATTCGGGGGAGGAAAAATTAACGACGGGAATAAAGCAAAGCTCTTTATTTTGAAATGAGAAACCAAAGGGTCTGCCGCATCAGCAATGTTGAGATTGTGCTTTTATGTTTAAGTAATAGATTATGCAAAAGCGTTTAATTTAGTTCCCGCACAACAAAATTTACTTCCCGCACAACCAAATTTACTTCCCCCCTCTCTGTTCCTGAAGAGCGTATAGAATGCGAGAATTGTTTCTCAAACAACTGTTCAAACTCTACGGGTCCCGATTAAAAATGAGTTTTGGGTTTTGAGTTTCCAAAACTAATTACAAAACATAAAAGATAGGAAAGAAGCATTAGTAGAATGAAAGGAAGATAGAGGGAACCGCGGAGGGGATATAGCAATCATGGAAGGAAGAATTGCTTTTCATGTTTCCCTTATTTTTCGAAACATAAAAAATAAATAAAAGTTGTTTTTTATTTTGTGTGTTAACTTTGTTTTCTAAAATGATTGTTTTCCGTGATATACATGCATCGTGCACATTTTTGTATGAACGAAAACCCAAAACTGAAAATGGTAAACCAAACACTACGTGGAGCCCCTGCAGGTTCTATGCGGAAACGCTATCTTATATAGCTATCAAAAATTCATTTTGTTGTAGTGCTTTCATGCGGAGATACATCTTTAGGAGAACCATCCTGGGGCTTGACCTCAGGCAAACTTTCCAGGAGCTCGACCTCAGTCAACCTTTTCAGGAGCTCCTCGGTAGGAATGTTTATTGGAGAAGGACTTGAGGGAATCTCAATGTTTTCTCTCTTTGGAGTTGTATCTCTATCTTGTGGTCCATCTGTCGAACCGGAGGCTCGTATATGTAAGCATGACCTCCATGACCTATGCTCCACCTCATATCAAGCAGACGATGACGATGAAGAAACTCGTCCACCAAGCATTTCCTAATATTTAAGAAGTCTGGATTACCATTCAGTAGAAGATTCAGGCAATCCAGATATATTTGGCCTTTCTTTTCTTGGGTTTGGAACTAAAAATACGAAAGAAAGGTCAGTGCACTTGTTAACATAGTTGAAATAGAAAGCCTCGGAATTTGGAGTTTTACTCTTATCTGACTCGGAGAATCATGTCCTCCTGTGTGTGTGCGTGTGCTAGAGTGTGATAATGGTGCAGTACAGATGCGACAAGCCATAAGAAAAGCAGGAAAAAGCATGTAGTTGATTAACGTGCATTGGATTGTCAGATAGTCTTATGTTCATCAAGTCAAAAATCTCTCAAGTATGTGTATTATGCGATTCTGAAGTTTGATCTTGAAGGCTCTATCCTAATTGTTCATAAGTTCAAGTGCATAGAAATCATGTAAGTTATATGATTATTGGGACAAAATGGTGCTTCGGGTTGAGGTAGTAGCTCGGATCGAGACAAGGCCTCGGGTGGAATGAACAGCGGGGCGAACTGTTTCGACCCGACCCACTGAGAACCTGAAAAACCTTCAAACGCTTGTTAGCTTCAGTTTTTTGTCTGACCCAAACTTGGTGTACCTCCATCTCCCTTTTTTTCTTCGTGATTATTGGATCCCGCTATTCCCTATGATCTCCTCCGTTGCCCGAAACAAGTAATAGCCAACATACTCGATTAACAGCTGATTGGGGCACAACCATCACCACCGATGATGATGAAAGCCCTAGAACTCGAAGCGCCGGCGCTGCAACAACAAAAAGGGGAAATTGATGAAGACGTGAATAGGGATGTAAACGTGTCGGATCGGATGGAGGTGTGTCCAAGCTCTGCCCTATAATAGATTCGGACGAACAAAGATCGGACAAGCATTAAGTTCAAACACTGTTTGTACGGGCCGGGCAACGGACAGACAACATTCGGACAATAGAAAAAATTCGAACATTTTGGATAGGAATAGACCCTGGTGTGTCCAAGCTCTGTCCTTCAAGAGAATTGGACGAACACGGACCAGACACCTTATAACTTCGGACCGAGCCGGACAACGAACTATCATGTCCGATATACATCCGTAGACACGAACAAAATTCAATTGAAGATCAAGATTATAAGCATGAATTAGATGATCGCAACCCACTTACGGATTAAATATGAAAGTTGTGATGGATTCATGAAGAAATTAAAAGCTAGGTTTTCAGCAATTTAGTTTGTTTTGGTAGCAGTGAAATATAGTAAGAAAGGGGAAAGAGTTAATTAGTTTATATATTAAACTAAGGGGTCGTTTGTATTCCCCTGAGTTGGTGGGCTGACTCAATCCGTCCACCGAGTAGTAGAAATGTCTTCGAGTTATTTCGTTCAACTATCGCAGCGGGTCGTGCAATGGCCCGCAAATCCATACCATCTGAGCTGACTAATACAACTCACGTCCAACTCAAATAATACAGAAATATGAGTCATTAAGGTTAAAGAAATAAAAATAGACAGAAGAAGAACAAAAATAACAAAATAGAACCTCACAGCGGAACGAATAAATATATTATATAACATAACTTTAAAACACAAATATGTTTTGTATATACATACCATATCAGTGTACAACATAACATTTGATACAACAGAAATAACTCTAAATAACTAATTGTGACGCCTCCTGCTTCAAGCTCCTCCAAGTGTATCTGTAAAAGCCTGAAACACTTGACTGCCCGTACAAATTTGGGCACCCAAAAGTTTAGGAAAAAAAAAACAAAATAAACTCTGGGTCAGTAATGGGGCTGGTGTGAGTAAACTCCAACCAATTTGTTTAATCTTGAAAAATCCTTCGAAAGAAAAGGTAATAGTAAGACCAACCCACACATAAACACGGACGGTTTTTACCTTACTATGACCAAACCATTTTTGATATCAAAATCCAGTGATATTATAATAATGTCTAATCAAATAAATAATCAAATAGCAGAACACTTGCATCTCACGCTCCACATACATAGTATAAAATCAAAAACCGCAGGGCGCTTATTGGAGATTGGATTCCAACTAGGACAAGGTATGAGACCACCTCCTGATCAGTGTACTCTAGAGGGGATACACTGGGGTTCAACAAGAATATCTTGCAACCCGGCCCACACATGACCGCCCACTCATTTAGCTTGAGTGTAGCGAATATATTGTCACCACGGTTGTCGGTCGTCCAACCGTAATCCATAAGATATAAAATCGAAAGAAGAATAAATAATGAATTTTCTCTAGATCGGTGACAAATATACCCTGCTTTGGGAATGACCCACCAAGCCATGTTGTCTGCCCGATTTTTGTCATTTCCTGGTTGTGAGGCTTGAGGCTACGTTAATCTTTTTAGAACATCTGGTCACCATTCACTTTGAATGCCACATCGTCAAACCTGTCAAATCACTAGTTGATCTTCCCAAAATATTACGGGTATAAAAACCTACGAGAAACGAATTTCTCCGCCACTAGACGTAATACCTAGGAAAGATCGTCTTATGTGATCTATTAGGAATACTTTGTTAGACATTCATCCATACAAGTTGTCCTGGGTCTGGACAAACAAGCAGCTCTTGCTATTTACTCCATTTTCGATTTTTTCTTCAAATAATCTAATTCGCAATGTCTATGCCTATACGGAGTGGTTTTCGGATATTAAATCAAACCGGTCTCTCCGTATTGACAATGATGGTCCAAAAATTCTTTGATATCCGGTAATTTAACTATCAAAGGAAAAACGAACATCCATCAATAATCAAACAATCACTGGCCCCTTTTAATTAATATTCATTCATTACCTATATTTCCAATTTCCTTATCAAATTCTATATATTTCGATATATTGATTTCGATTTTCAAAATTTCTTAAAAATATTCTAACTCCTTAAATTTCCGGAAAATTCCGCCAGCACCTCCCGTATACCGGTCAATCGTTCAAACCCAACTCGCCTCTCTAGGGTCTTTCCATTCAAAAAGCCAAGCGGCTCGCCGATTCGGCGCATAAATCCTCATATAGAAATTTAAACATGTACCTTTTGTCGGGCACGTAAATTAAAATCTTCATACTCTTCATTCACTTTATCCCATACATGTCTAATATACATGCACCTGCATTTTCATTTACTTCAATCCATGTGACTATTTTGGTTAAATCGCATTCAGTTCCACTAATTACTCTAATTAGTTCAATCACTTCCCTCGCTTATACTTTGAAACAATAATGTTCAAACATAATTTCATCCACTTATAAATCGAAGTTCATTCATAACTCAAGTCTCATATTCGATTTCAAATTCTACCTCACAAATCCTATTTTACTTGACCTATGTTAAGTTCTTTTCAAATTTCCATTAACTAACCTCTTTTATTGATTAGTTAATATCATTGCATAATTCAAAATCTGATTTTTACATCCAAAATCACTTCATTCAGCTTGCTTGAGTTCAGATTTATTTCATACTCAAATCTGGATTTTCTAATCGAAATTCAGGTTTTTATTCACTAAAAATCCTTTTAAATAATTAATTAAATCGTTATGGTTTTAAAACAATTTTACAGCGACTTTTCTAAAATTTGATTTTGAAATAACTCAAAATCTTTAAGTCGAAATCCAGATTTTTCTCTTCCGTTTGAAAACTATCATTTAATCGGTTAGGGCATTTCTTATTTCATCAAATTCCGACTTATATTGAGTTCTGTATACTCAACTAAAGTTCGAATCGCTAATTTACGAACTACCGCGCTGCGGCGAGTTCGTTTTAATTATAATTTAAATAAAACATTTACTTCGTTTATAAAATGAATTTCAACTGCATTTCCAATATTTTGAAATAAATTGAGCCTGCTATCCAAATCTAACCCAATAATTCAAATTATTCAAACTCGTTGATTATTTATTTCCGCATTCATAACTTGGATACGAATTTATTTAATTTCTATATTAAAATCCAATTTAGACATAAAGTATTTATAACATATCGATATAATCGAATTTCAATTATAAATCTCTTTTATGGAAATAATCAATTTTTCAACATCCTTTACCACTACAAAATAATATCATCCCTTGATAATAGTGAAGTCGTTCAAGTTGGGGTATTTTATTTACCTCTTAGACCTTGACCGACAACGTTCTTATCTTGAGACGGATAAGATTTTGTAACACAAAAACTGATGTTACTTATCATAAAAATCCTTTTTGCTTTATATCGAAATATTTTATTATTATAAACTTTAAAATATAGAATCTATTCCATATTGTATATATTCTATTTAAAACAAATCCCATTATTCTTTCTGAAGATAATTGATTTTTATAAATTTGACATAGTCGGATTTTAATTATAAACACATAAGGATTTATCCCAAATCAATTTATATTCTGAACGTTGGAATAAATTTCATTATTTCCCCTGTTTAAACGATTCCCAGTCCCCTTTTAAAATTCATACTTGAATTTAAATATTATAAAGTACCCAATGATGATTTTTCACATTCATTTATAAACGCTGATTATAGGTTATACTTCTTGTTTTAAATATTGAAACAAGTTATATTTCAATTTCCATTTGAAATTTCATTTCTACTTTATGCGAATAAACTTCTACTTAAAATCACGCTTACATTACATTTACATTTCCAAATTATCAAATGATAATTTCCTTTTCATTTATAAACATAGTTTATAATTCGATTACTTGTTTTTATTATTTAACAAGTAAATATTTCCTAATCTATTTGAAATTCCATTTCTTTCCCTTTTTAATATCTAAAAATCCCCATTATATAATATTTTAAATATCAATATCAAGGGCCAATGATGTTCAAATATCCAAAACACACACAATTTCAAATCACAGGTTTATAACACATCACGTATGATTATATATATATATATGCAAACAAACAATAATAAATTTTGAGGAATCCAATTGGATTCCTCCAACCTGTTTTCCTACATTCACATATGTCAAACATCATAAATAATACCAATCCTTCTTCAAGGCAGGATATCGCGGTATAGAAGGTCATCCACTCATATATTGTGGGGCGATAGGGTCATCCGCTAATCATACTGCAGGCATCCGCTAATGGTACTACGGTAAATCCAAGATATATATATATATATAATAAGCACAATCACCAAGCCTAAATAACTAAAATATATAACCACAATAATTCAGTAATTCATGCATGCATCCAAACAGCCAACAATTTATTTTTAACGATAAAAATTAATTTTTAAGTGAGATTTACTCTCCTTGATTTTCGTTTGCCGACTCTCCAATTAATTTCCATACCGTCCTTAGTTACGCATCGTCTCGAATCATCTCGAATAAATTGTTTTTGTACCTAAGATGATTTAATTTTTATCTATCAATTAACTATTATTTATTTAACTAGACAACATAAAATAAATAAACGAATTGATCATTTTATGCATATTTAAATTTTTATATAAAAATTACCAAAAGCTGTTATTTTACCATCAAAGCGATCCTACTACTACAGTAAATTCTTGTTACTATGTTGCCTTTACCATCATAATTAGCCTATAATTCGACCACCTACTTATTGCTTCATTGTTCAACCCAATTCGACGCTAACTTCTCAGCGTCAATCCTCATTATCATATTCCCAATTTTTCCACTAACACCATCAAATGACTCAACTAACCACCCACTCCAACATGGTTGATTCAGTAACTGCTCATGTCTGTATCCGTCTCTCCAAACTATCATCAGCATCAAGCAATAAATCGAACTCCGCCAATTTCCTACCTCGCATCCCCCATCCAACTGCAGGTCGAACTTCATCCCCAAAACCCTATTCAATATCAATGAATTCGAATTTCCCTAATACAAACCCTTTCACTCATCAGGTTCCACGCATCACTTCAATTTCATCAAAAATACAACTTCGCCCTCACATCATTAGTAACAGCGCCTCCATCATGACTTCGTTACCTACTACAGATCTACGAACGATTTCGATATCAATACCCTTCCAAGAATTGATGCCCTATTCATGGTTTCTCCTATCAAACTACCATGGCAACTTCCTCCATTTCATGAAATCGCGATACCCCAAATTATCCAATCGCACCCTCACCAATTCGCATGTCTCCACTCATCAACATCCATTCATTCATTCAACATCACAAACCAGCCTCCATTTCTGTACTAACAGAAAACAAGCGTCACACATTTCCACGCCTTCATCCTCAAATCCAAGACCCAACTTCCCCCTAAACCTCAAATCGAATTCCACAACATTCCTCCCATCCATCGCACCCTCTAACGCAAAGCCCCTGAAGTGCCCCCAACATCGATTGTTGCTCGAATCCAGCCTTCATGAACTCGAGACTCATCTTCTTTGCACGAGAGCTTCAAGCTCGGTCTGCAACATCTGGGAACATCGTGATTTTAGCTTGCAATTTCCAATGGATTCTTCTTCTTTTTTATTTGGAGGATCGGTGGAATTGATATTCGGTTTGAAGAGGAAACAAATTTCTTTGATTAGCTGAGAGAATAAAATGAAAAGAGTAAAAAGAAGAGAAAAATGGACGCCATTTTATTACTGAAACCTTTCGAATTTGGTTTTCCAGAAGAATGAAATGGGGAAGGGTTGCTCGACATTATATAGGAGAAAATGGGGAAACATTCGTACATTGCCATTGAATTCATGTTTCCTTGATATGGAGGATAGGAGACACTTTCTACAACTCAATGGAAGATAAAAGCTGCGTGTTTTAATTCATGTTTGCTGAATAGGTCGGCAGATTTATCCATGTTTGCTTAAGTACATACAGTGCTTTAATTTTATTTTATTTTATTTTAAATAGCTAAAATTTCTTGTGGTCCTTTAATTTAAAACCCCGAACCACTATTTCAATGTAACGACTAACGTTCTCAGATTATGGCGTTATTCTAAAATTCATGGAACTAATTTTGTAATTTAACTCGACTGTATAGAGAAAATAATAATTTAAATTAATGATTTAAATTAAATTCAATTTAAAACGTACATTGATTTCAAATAATTAAATTCATCGATAATAAATAATTATTATCGTTCTAATTCAAATAGAATTTATGTTAATCGACTGAATCGTTCAGGTTCAGATTTTAATCATAAATTCAATTATTACTATTACGATATTTAAATATATTCAATATTAAATCCATAAATTTAATATAAAATCCATTTATATATCCAATTCAACATTTAAAACAAATTTTAAATATTTGAAATACGTGACGAAAAATCCGGGACGTTACATTCCTTTCCGCTTAAAGAATTTTGTCCCCGAAATTACTAAGGCAGAAGAAATGCTACAAATCGTTAACCTTTCAAAAGCCCATTTTGTTGTAACTTAGTATTACATATTTTATTCATTCATATGCATTCAAATACATTTAAATTGATTTTAATCAATTTATTTTGATCCATTTAACTTAGCTTAAGTTAAATTTAAATTCCAGAATTCAAATTCCTGGGTTTTTATTTCAAATCTATTTGAAATCATATAAATATATACATTTATTAATCTCAAATTCAAAACATTTATATTTCCTGAAACTATTTGTTTTCTAAAATAAATCTCCTTTGAAAATCTCAGTACGATAGCAATCCATCACTTAAAAACTTGAAAATAAACACCGATGGTGGCGCGCTTCATCATCGGAATTATTTTCCAGTGACGAAGTGAATTCAATGCTTTATCATTTTCAAAAATCCATTCAGAATGAGTTTTATTCAAAATCCTTCCAAAACATAGCCATATTATTTCAAAAAATATTTTTCAAGCATCCGGGTTTTAAAATTCCAAATTCAGTTTTCAATCCAATTTTAATTCATCTCGTTTGCATATAGAAGTTCTATTTGGTTATATATAACCATTTTTGATTTATAATCTAATTTGATTATAATCTTAATCAACACATCCATATATTATAATAATTTCAAAAATTATTCCTTTCATATGAAAATACTGTTTTGAGTAAAATTATTTCATCTACCCAGCTTTTAAAACAATACCGTGTCAAATTACTCTGTTCAAGTGTTTATAAATCCCTATCAGCCACGTCAGCTAAAAGAATCGATATGGAATTTATATACCACTCAATAGAGCAATCAACACAATATAAAACAGTATCTATACAAATCTTCAAATATGCTCTCTTATATATATACACTTAACTCATTCTAGGGTATTACTGACCCCATCTCTAATGAGTAAATCCCCACCAAAGCCTAGGTGTTCGCTCAACCTAAGCAATGATACCAAATGTAATGGCCTGCAAATCCATACCATCTGAGCTGACTAATACAACTTACGTTCAAATCAAATAATACAGAAATACAAGTCATTAAGGTTAAAGAAATAAAAATAGACAGAAGAAGAACAAAAATAACAAAACAGAACCTCACAGCGGAACGAATAAAACATATTATGTAACATAACTTTGAAAAACAAATCTATTTTGTATATATGTACCATATTAGAGTACAACATAACATTTGATACAGCGGAAATAACTCTAAATAATTAACAGTGAATTCTCTTGCTTCAAGCTCCTCCAAATGCATCTGTAAAAGCCCGAAACACTTGACTGCCCATACAAATTTGGGCACCCAAGAGTTTAGGAAAAAACAAACAAAATAAACTCTGGGTCAGTCACGGGATTGGTGTGAGTAAACTCCAACCAATTTGTTTAATCTTGAAAAATCCTTTAAAATAAAAGGTAATAGTAAGACCAGCCCAAACGTAAACACGAACAGTTTTTACCTTATTGTAACCAAACCATTTTTGATATCAAAATCCAGTGATGTTATAATAATGTCTAATCAAATACATAATCAAATAGCAGAACGCTTGCATCTCATGCTCCACATACATAGTATAAAATCAAAAACCGCAGGGCACTTATTGGAGATTGGATTCCAATTATGACAAGGTATGGGACCACCTCTTGATCAGTGTACTCTAGAGGGGATACACTAGGGTTCAACAAGAACATCTTGCAACCCGGCCCATACATGACTGCCCACTCATTTAGCTTAAGTGTAGCGAATATGTTATCACCACGGTTGTCGGCCGTCCAACCGTAATCCGTAAGATACAGAATCGAAAGAATAATAAATAATGAATTTTCTCTAGATCGGTGACAAATATACCCTTCTTGGGAATGACCCACCTAGCCATGCTGTCTGCCCGATTTTTGTCATTTCCTGGTTGTGAGGCTTGAGGCTACGTTAATCTTTTTAAAACATCTGGTCACCATTCACTATGAATGCCAGATCGTCAAACCTGTCAAATCACTAGTTGATCCTCCAAAAATATTACGGGTATGAAAAGCTAAGAGAAACGAATTTCTCCGCCACCAGACGAATACCTCGGAAAGATCGTCTTATGTGATCTGTTAGGAATACTCTATCAGACATTCATCCATACAAGTTGTCCTGGGTCTGGACAAACAAACAGCTCTTGCTATTTACTCCATCTTCGATTTTTTCTTCAAATAATCTAATTCGCAACGTCTATGCCTATACGGAGTGGTTTTTGGATATTAAATTCAACCTGTCTCTCCGTATTGACAACGATGGCCCGTAAATTCTTTGATAGCCGGTGATTTAACTATCAAAGGAAAAACAAACATCCATCAACAATCAAACAATCACTGGCCCCTTTTAATTAATATTCATTCATTAACTATATTTCCAATTTCCTTATCAAATTCTATATATTTCGATATATTGATTTCGTGAGACGACCCGATTTCCCGTTCTCACGGAAACAAGGTTATCTTTTGGAATATAACACAGAAACATATAAAAATATGATTTTTCTTCGACTTTCAACATATAAAAATATGATTTTTCTTCTCTTGAAAGTTCAAACCTTTCTTCCTATTTAAAGCTTTTACCTTTAAAACTAAATCAGTTTTTATTTTAAAAACAAAATCAGTTTTTATCTTTTTAAAAATTTCAGTTTTTACTTTTTTAAAAAATTTCAGTTTTTACTTTATTAATAAATCAGTTTTTACTTTATTAAAAATTTCAGTTTTTACTTTATTAATAAATCAGTTTTTACTTTATTAAAAATTTCAGTTTTTTACTTTATTATTTTTAAAACAGTTTTTATTTCTTTAAAAACAAATCAAGGAGGTTTATATTTTTAAAAATCAATGCTATTTTAATTATAAAAATCAATGCTATTTTAATTATACTTAACTAAGGTAATTAAAACATTAATTACCTTCATGCATCCTCTGCATCACGCCAGAAGACAAACCCTATCGATCCAAATTAGGGTTGACCAAAACTTCAAATCCGAAGCACTATGCTGAAATCGAGTAGCACCACGTCGAGGAGCATCAGGAGGCGCGCCTGACGAGGGGACCCACGTCCAGCTCGGTGGCAGCTTCAAGGTGGTACGGCGGCCGGAAGTCTCGGGGTTTGGAGCTTCGATTCTCGCCGAGCACAGCACGATGGAGGATGAAACAAGGATGGATTTGACGAGGGGAGTATGGGCTTCTAAATGGATCCAAGAGCGTTTGATTTAATTAAGAAACGGGGGAGAAATCAAGGGGAAAAAGGAGAAAGGGGAAACCGCCGTTAGAACTGGGAGGAGTCGGGTTTCTGCGTTGACCAAGAAAGTGGAAGATGAGTTGTGATTGGCCGGTGGATTTTATTTTAATTTATAATTTATTTAAATCCGAAAATACCCCTTATCACATACGAACTCGAATTCAAATCCAACGAGTGTCGTTCCTAGCGTTTTACCCCCATTCCGAACACAATGGGATATGTATCGTAAGCTGATTCGATCGTTTGAATCAGTTTCCGTTGAATTTAAAGTGTACTTCTTTATATATTCAATTTAAACGCACATTTCAACTTAGTGGGGCCACATACGAACTCGAAAAATTCTAGAAAAATATTTTCTAGCTTCGTATTGACGATACGGTCCTAACAAAACTAGTTTCGTCGAATTCTGAGACCGTTTGAAAAATGACCAATTTCCAGTCGACTAAAATTCAACAGAAACTGGTCCAACGCGTTTTCCTTTGCCACGCTCACATATTGATTCGAAAAATAATGAAATTTGAAACCTAACAATAACTTGACACTGCGGATCTAACAAAAGTGGTTTCGTCGAAATCCGAGGTCATTTGCAAAATGTCCATTTTTAAGGGCCTGAATTCCATAGCGACTATTCAGAATTTTCAACTGGACATATCCTTTGATTCCCGCTATCAAATTTCGATTGGTCAGATTCGTTAGAAAGATATTACCAATTAGATACTAATGTTTTTGGTCTCACTAAAATCCAGATTGCTTTGCACCCGGTATATTCAATTGAAGTTTGAAATCGAATTATCGAACTACCGCGCCATTTTCAATTCTATATATAATTATAATTAATTATAATGGTTTTCAAATGTCGATTCAAACTCAGTTTTCATCGCCATTATTTAAAATATTTATTTTAAATATTTAAAATCCATTATTTTAGCCAATTTAAAAAATTTTAAATTGGTTCAGATTTTCTGGGTCGTTACATTTCGATTTTCAAAATTTCTTAAAAATATTCTAACTCCTTAAATTTCTAGAAAATTCCGCCAGCACCTCCCGTATATCGGTCAATTGTTCATACCCCAAGTTGCCTCTCTAGGCCCTTTCCATTCAAAAAAATAAAATCAAAAAGCCAAGCGGCTCACCGATTTGGCGTATAAAATCACATATGGAAATTTAAACATGTACCTTTTGTCGGGCACATAAATTAAAATCTTCAAACTCTTCATTCACTTTATCCCATACCTGTCTAATATACATGCTCCTGCCTTTTCATTTACTTCAATCCATGTGACTATTTTGGTTAAATCGCATTCAATTCCACTAATTACTCTAATTAGTTCAATCGCTTCCCTCTCTTATACTTTGAAACAATAATGTTCAAACATAATTTCGTCCACTTATAAATCTAAATTCATTCGTAACCCAAGTCTCATATTCGATTTCAAATTCTACCTCACAAGTCCTATTTTGCTTGACCCATGTTAAGTTCATTTCAAATTTCCATTAACTAACCTCTTTTATTGTTAGTTAATATCATTCCATAATTCAAAATCTGATTTTTACATCAAAAATCACTTCATTCAACTTGCTTGAGTTCAGATTTATTTCATACTCAAATCTGGATTTTCTAATCGAAATTTAGGTTTTTATTCACTAAAAATCCTTTTAAATAATTAATTAAATCGTTATGGTTTTAAAACTATTTTACAACGACTTTTCTAAAATTTGATTTTGAAATAACTCAAAATCTTTAAGTCGAAATCCAGATTTTTCTCTCCCGTTTGAAAACTATCATTTACTCGGTCAGGGCGTTTCTTATTTCATTGAATTCTGACTTATATTGATTTCTGTATACTCAATTGAAGTTCGAATCGCTAACTTACGAACTATCGCGGTGCGGTGAGTTCGTTTTAATTATAATTTAAATAAAACATTTACTTCGTTTATAAAATGAATTTATACTGCATTTCCAATATTTTGAAATAAATTGAGCCCGCTATCCAAATCTATCCCGACAATTCAAATTATTCAAACTCGTCGATTGTTTATTTCCACATTCATAACTTGGATATGAATTTATTTAATTTCTATATTAAAATCCAATTTCGACATAAAGTATTTATAACAAATCGATATAATTGAATTCCAACTATAAATCTCTTTTATGGAAATAATCAATTTTTCAACATCCTTTACCACAACAAACTAATATCATCCCTTGATAATAGTGAAGTCGTTCAAGTTGGGGTATTTTATTTACCTCTCAGACCTTGACCGACAACGTTCTTATCTTGAGATGGATAAGAGTTTGTAACACAAAAACTGATAAATACCATAAAAATCCCCTTTGCTTTTATATCGAAATATTTTAATATTATAAACTTATAAATATAGAATCTTTTCCATATTGTATATATTCTATTTAAAACAAATCCCATTATTCTTTCTAAAGATAATTGATTTTTATAAATTTGACTTAGTCGGATTTTACTTATAAACGCATACGGATTTACCCCAATTCAATTTATATTTCGAACGTTGGAATAAATTTCATTATTTCCCCTGTTCAAATGAGTCCCAGTCCCCTTTTAAAATTCATACTTGAATTTAAATATTATAAAGTACCCAATGATGATTTTTCACATTCATTTATAAATGCAGGTTATAGGTTATACTTGTTTTAAATATAGAAACAAGTTCTATTTCAAATTCCATTTGAAATTTCATTTCTTCTTTGGGCGAATAAACTTCCTTTTAAAATCACGCTTACATTTACATTTACAAATTATCAAATGATAATTTCCTTTTCATTTATAAACCTAGTTTATAATTCAGTTACTTGTTTTTATTATTAAACAAGTAAATATTTCCTAATCTATTTGAAATTCCATTTCTATTTCGAAAATTAAATTTCCCTTTTTAAAATCTAAAAATCCCCCTTATATAATATTTTAAATATCAATATCAAGGGCCAGTGATATTCAAATACTCAAAACACACACAATTTCAAATCATAGGTTTATAACACATCACATATAATTATATATATGCAAACAAACAATAATAAATTTTGAGGAATCCAGTTGGATTCCTCCAACCTGTTTTCCAGCATTCACATATGTCAACCATCATAAATAATACCAATCCTGCTTCAAGGCAGGATATCGCGGTATAGAAGGTCATTCACTCATATCTCGTGGGGCGATAGTGAGACGACCCGAACTTCCCCGGTAAGGAAAGCACGGATAGAATTGAGGACAAGACAAAATAGAACACAAACGGAAGAACATTTCATTGTTATTACAACAATTCCATCAGATACAAGAATATACAGAGTATAAATGAATAAATTACATTCAACAAATATCAGAGATTTAAATTACATTTAAATACATTGTAACACCCCGAAAATTCTATAACTGTGAAATTAACAAATTAAAGTATAATTAATCTGAAATCAAAGAACCAAGGGAAACGGGATACGCCATTGCGTTCGTCTCGGAAAAATACGCGAAATAGAGTCTGAGTTTTCGAAAAACGGAGTCCGTATGAAGAAGATATGGCCTTCGGAAGTTTTGAATTAAATTTAAAATTCGAACAGAATTAAATAATTAAATATTCCGAAGTGGGGCCCATTGGGCCAGGGTGGAAGAACACCCGCCTGGGCCACCCAGGTCGACTGGGCTGTCGACCTGGGCTACCCATGTCGACAGGGCAGTCGACAGCCCTGTCGACAGGGGTATCGACCTGGTCGAGCCCAGTCAACCTGGCTGGCCAGGTCGGTGTGTGGTCGAATTTCTGTGGTCTGCTTTGTCATTAGGGCTAGGTGGCGGGTTTTTATTGGTCTCTCTTCCTAATGAATGGCTACGATCTATCCAAGCAACATCAAGGGTCCTAATCAATTCCTAACCTCTATATAAACAACCCTAGACTAAACCCTAATCTATTCATTCAAATTAAGAACATAGCCGCCATGTTGCTGAGGAACGACTAAGAGTAGCCGCCAACTAGAGAGGGAATTAGGAAGAAAGTTCTAAGCCTAAAGCAATTCAAGCAACCTAAAGCCAATCAATTCAACAAAGGAATCATATCTCTTAATTAGAGAATTCGCCGCAACCATTGTAAGTAGAGTATTACTTTGGTATAAATAAACAACTGTGTTGATGTGTATGCTTGAATTGTGGCAATGGAAGTAATTCATATTTGTGCGTTCTTATCAATTTATATACGTTTGGATATTTATGAATTATGTTATTCATTATAAAGAACTACATGCGGTAGTTCTATGCAAGTATGACGTTTGGAATATTTCGCAAATTATGTAATCCATGTTAAAGCTACATGAATGTAGTTGATTTAAATTTATGCAAGTTTGGGGCTTTGTTATTATGCCATCATGATGTATATTTTTGTGCATAAATCATTTTGCAAGTAATTGAAACAAGTTTGGTTGTTATAGTTCATATGAAACTATGTTGGAATTTTGACACCATAATCCATGTATTAAGTCATGCTTTTGCAAAACTTATGAATATGGCTAGGCTATGAATGATATTTGGCATAATTGAAATCTATGATTAAGTCTATCTTGTTTAAAAGAATTATATGATGACATATGTGAGACATGGCTAGGTTAGACTCAAAAATCCCTTTTTGCAAGTTTAAAGCAAACACCATGATTAGAAGTATTTATGCCATGCTTATGTTTGACATTATGCTATGCATATGCTAGAAATATTTATGACATGCTTATGTTTGACATTGTGCCATGTTTATGCTAGAAGTATTTATGCCATGCTTATGTTTGACATTATGCCATGTTTATGCTAGAAGTATTTATGCCATGCTTATGTTTGACATTATGCCTAAATAAAAATATAGGTTCATGTGTCAATAATGATATCTCAATTACAAGTTCACATGCTTTGATTCATGTCACCTATGTTTTATGACCAAAGTATATGTCACTACTATGCAAGTACACCAGTTTCTATTTTGTATTCCCATCGTCATATTGCAAGTTCATACGCTCACCTTCCCCTCTTTGTGTATGTAATCACGCTTTAAGCCTCCCCTTTCGCATGGCTAAATTGGGCTTTAAAAGGCTAAGCCCAATATATATGAACGGACGTGTAAAACGGGGGAAAATAACGTTGGGTTAAAAATTAATTAATTAAT
This sequence comes from Allium sativum, assembly GCA_030737875.1. Lineage (NCBI taxonomy): Eukaryota > Viridiplantae > Streptophyta > Magnoliopsida > Asparagales > Amaryllidaceae > Allium > Allium sativum. Next base: position 862,053,710 of record CM060926.1, read on the forward strand.
GAAAATATAAAATAGAAGGGCCCAAATTCAAGTATGGGTTGGGCCCGTGATTGGTGTAATCTTTACACCATTAACTTAATAATGGGCCGCAAATATTTACATATAAATAAAGCAGAATGACAAGATATGTAAATGTAGAAAATACGATGTGTTTAACCCGAGGTTGGATTGAGTTGTGATGTAAACCTGCCCGGAACCGCCCGGCTGTCCAGTAGTCACAACAATACCTATCCAATGTGAGAGGTTAAACATGGAGCCCAATAAGGACCCGAGGTTAGACTGAGTTGTGGCGTAAGACTGCCCGGAACCAACCGGCAACAGGCAGCCACAACAATACCTGTCTAATGTGAGAGGTCAGGGCCTTAATAAGACAATTAAGGCTGAGTCAGGATTGTTAGGATTAAGTGGACTAAAGACTTAATCAAAATGGAACATGCTAAACTAAACGGACTGGTGTGGTTAGGTTAGGAAACACTTAACCAACTTAGCATGTTGGCTAGAGATAGAAAACCTAGTAACGGGGGACCCTTTTCAGCAGTAACCCTAGAAGGTGTATCAGGATACCCTGAAACTAGGCAGGGTGGGGCACGATTACTGGGCTGATTGTAAGAGGTCAAAGCGACGGCGGTGGTGTAGCAGTGTAGGTTCTAACGGAGTGCGGGCGTGCACACACTCCGGCGCAGAAAAATAAGGCACTGGACACCAGTAGCATACCTGTGCACTCTAAGGTTGTGTCGGGTTGCCACTATGGGACTTGATACACCCCATGGTGGGACCAGCATAGGTAACTACAGACATCGGGGGCCGTAAGACACATGTAACTATGCGAGTAGGAGCCGATCATCATAGAATGGATCACATCACCCTGATTATGGGGCGCAAATTGGAAACTAGTTTATATGGGTTCAGAGAACAACATGGGGTACGATAGTATATTCGACCCTAGACAACTTAACCAAGTTATAATGTTTGCCCACTTCTTGTTATTACTTATCATACCCAGTTCTTTATTCATAGACAAAGTAGTACTAGACTTACTCAGGCTTTATGTCTGACTCTACTTTTCTTTCGTCTTCTTTCTTCCGTTCCCCCCCCCCCCCCCCAGGTCCTCAGGGAGGGAACACAACAGCTTGATCAGCCTCAACATCCAGCTTGAAGAAGAGAGATGTATTGCTTGGACTTTCCTGTTTTGAACTATGGCTTTGGACACACTCTATGGGGCTTTTGCAGTTTACCTATGTTTTATTTATGCTTCTTTAAATAATGTACTCAAGACATATTATGGAAAAAGTGTTATGTTATGTTTTTGGAAAGGATGTTGTTGTAACACGTATTTGACTTTATGAAATAAAATTTGTTGTTCTTCCGCTGTTTACAAATATGTGTTCTTATGTCTGTCTTGTATATCTGTGACTTGTACTTATAAACCTCCACCAAAATTAGGGCATTCCCTTTGAGAGTGACCCTAACGGAGGTGGGGTGTTTCATACATTGCAGCGGAAAATAATACAAAAGCACAACTAGAAATAATGCACGGATACAGAGCTTTCCGAGCATCGTTCCAGCTGTAAATCAGGACCCTTTGAATATAAATTTGCAAAACCAAAACTACTAGCTGCCCGTGTCGAAAATAGGGGCACCCAGAGTTTAGGTTAAAACAATAAACTCCAGGTCAGTCATGTGACTGGTGTGAGAACTAAAACAGTTATTAATCTTTATTTTAAAGTTCGGTAAATCAAGGGACTACGCCGTATAACACGGAACGGGCTTCCTCCCAAGAATACCAGTGCATAAAACAAACAGCGCAATGCTAAATAAAGAAAAAATGAAGCTGTTATAAGACCCAGGTCCCATCACACAATGCAACGCAAGCCGGAGGATAGGGTTTTTACCTTATAACAGCCAAAGCATGCTTGATACGTTTAAAACACATTATTTGATACTATAATAAGTGTATAGTGTCAAAAACAATTTCAATCATAAATATCAATCATAGACGGCATTAATGTCCTATACCACTATGTCGCCATACTAGGTTTTACAAATAAAACCACACTATCACGTATTGGAAATTGGATTCCATCATGAGTCGAGGCAAGGGGCAAGCTCCTCTCCGCGTTCGAGATACTCTAGCAAATGTCCCAGGACCCCCCTTTGATCCCTGGAATCGGCTGGGCCGGTCCTCTCTTACTTTTGAGGATTAGTTATTCCTGAACACACGTTTCCCGGTCCTTACAGACCTATATTCGAGGCGCCTCGCATTCAAACAACCATACAGGTGAAAAGTATATAAATGTCAGGGCTGGTAGGTCACTGACACCACCCTAGCTAGAAAGAAACGTCGTGCTCTCCCAGCGGTGCGTCTCCCGTTTTTGACTCATACCGAGGTGTGAGGCTCGCGAATTCACGTTATACACAAAGCTACGCCACACAGGCCGTGCTTTGATCATCTACCACAAGACTTTGCTTTTCAACAGAAGCCTTGATCAATTGCCACTTATGCGTGCCACGTTGGCAATTCACTCCATGCGACTGATGTCCATCGATATACAACCTCTGAGCTCGTACGTCTCAGAGAAGGGCGTTAAGCAAGAGAATAAATTCTCTGCCGCCAAACAGATGTATATTTAATAGAGATCAATCAACATAGAATAAAATCCAATGTCAGACACACAATCCATTTACAAGTTCGTTCTGGGTCTGAACGAAACCGGAGGCACTTTCCTCGCATATCCATCCATCTCCAAGTACGTCTGGACGATCACCAACTGTTTCCTCATACTGGGTGTACAGCCCAATCAAGATCATCAGTAATCACCCAAACGATGTGAAGACTTCCGGTCTTCAACCACCGTCTTTATCTTCGACATCTCGTCGAATCGGTTATCCAGAATGGGTATAACCCGGCCTTTCTGAATAACCCACGTATATAATAAACAAATGTTACACAAACGCCCCACTCCAATTCAGAATATTCTTTTATTCACAAAATCACATTCTTAGGGAAAGGTTCCCATAAATTTTATCCAAGATAAATTCTTCTAAATTTATTCTTTAATCTTCCTTTGGATATCATTTCAAACTAGTCGGGATTAGCGAACCACACCGAAGTAATTATTTAGTTTATTTCCCAATCCCAACCTATATATCCCATGGAGAAAAACTGGTAATACTCCATATCTAACACCACAGTGTTATCGGTAAAATTAATTACCATTTCACGTTCAAATCTAATTAAAGATTTAACTATCGCTTTGGAGCAAAACTGGTGATACTCCACTCTCGATCACTTTTCAGATTTGATAATTTAAATTATCAATTCACATTTTAGTCTAATTAAAGATTCATTAAAACTCCACTTAGTTTTAATCTTCTCTAAAATCGATATCTTACCTTTAACTGGGGTAAAGAACCAATGTCATCTAAAACACGATTCACGATAAACCCAAATCACATTTGATATTAAATACAAGGCTCTGAATAGAAAATATATCGGCTTATATTCAATATCAAATTCTGAAACCAACAAATATCGTATTGGAAATAACGATATTAAATATATCTTTCAAATCCCAATAACAATATTTGTATAGTCACGAAATCCGACATCAAAATATTCCAAAGATAATTTCGATTCAACTCCAGTCCAATCCACGTATTGGGAATATTGATTATTTTTGAAATCACTTTCAAATTCAATTTATTTATTTCAAAAATAACTGATTTTAATTCTAGTTCAAAACTAGTTCATTTCGACAAAAATATATTTTTCTCATTTCAAATGTGGAATTTTTCAGCCCAATTCTTTCCAATTCACATATTATGATTTTACAAAAATTATAGATATTTTTAATAATTTTATCAAGGCCCGTACAGTCGATTTCCATCAACGGCCATCGAACTGCACTTACAGTGACCTTTTCCCAATTTGATTTGGACATAATTCCAAATCCAACCGTTAGATTTCAAATTTCTAATATTCATTGGAAAGCTCTTTTCGATACGAACCCAACGGTTCCGGTTTTAGGAGAATCTGACGGTCGGATCTCCCGCAACGTCAATTCGAAGTTAATGGTCGAAATTCACGAACTGCCGCGGCGCGGCGCGTTCTATTCAGGCCATTATATATATAATATATATATATATTATATATATTTCGTCGATTTCCTTTTTAAAACGTATTTTATAAATCGTTTAAAATTCGTTTTCAAAACCATTTCAACACTATATTCAATTTCAAATCGATTTGATTTCAATTCAATTCGAATTCATTTCAATTCTATTTAATTTGAATTCAAATTCGTTTCAATTCAATTCGAATTTACCTTCTATTTGATTCAATTCGAATTCATTTCAAATTGATTTCAATTCAATTTTAGTTCGTTTTAAATTTCATTCAAAACGATTTCGATTCGTTTTTAATTCAATTTCAATTTAATTCAATTTGAATTCATTTCTATTTTATTCGAATTCAAATTCACTTTCTATTCAATTCAAATTCTAATTCGTTTTCTATTCAATTCGAATTCATTTCACATTGATTCAATAAAATTTCAATTTCAATTTTTGTCTAATTCAATTTGAATTTCATTTCAAAATATTAGATTTTGAAATCACTTTTCAATATTTATTGTAAAACGAATAAAATCGATATAAATATCGTTCACGTCAAAATAGCGCATCTCTAATCCACACGGCTTTATATTTTTCAAAAACTTCTTTATTCTGTTCAACAAATGAATATTTATTCTATTCAACACATGAATCTATATTTCTTTCAGCACACGAATATTTTTGTTATGTAAAATATTTTATAAAACTATGGTATCTATCGTTTGATTTTATTTAGACTCCACCGTAAAGTAGTTCTAATTTTAAATATGATAAAAATGTAAATTTTATTATTTAAAATATTTTACTCAACACACGAATATTTTCAACACATGAACATCGTCAACACATGACTATTTTTATATTCAACAAATGAATTTTCTTTTATAATATTCATTATTTTCCCGATTGGAATGAGGCCCAATCAATCACCATATAATGTTAATTATATGGATTCCATACAACACATGTATATAATAACATCGAAAAAAATAATCAGCCATCAACCAAAGTGCACTACACTGTATAAGCATCGAATATAGATATCTAACGCTTATAACAGCCTGTCAATCAATTGATCGACATATTTAATCAATCAGGATGAGTGAACTTCAAATTTCATCCCAACACCCGTGTGGGGTTTCAAACAATCAAACACAGATTTTTATTTGTGTAGTTGGGCGATGTGTAAAATTTATCGACCCAATCAATATCCTTCAAATAGGTGTACATAAACAAACCGTCCGGTTTGTAAATGAATATTTTATTTTATTCACTTCCACGTTAAAAATTATATTTTTAACGATAATATATTTTATTTTAACACCTGAATTTCTATTCATTCATTTATTCAATGAAATGATATTTTTATTTCTCTAACATATTTTAGAAAATTTCGGCGGCATAACGGCAAGATACTACAAACGGGACGAGGCCTAGCCTTATCCCCGGTCTAGTGAAGGCCCACGCCATTCACACATCAATCAAATTAATTTCATTTCACACAACAATTCAATTCAAACCAAATAAACTAACCAACTACTCAACCAAACAATTTAACAAACAAGCCATCCATGGTCTGTGGATGACGGGTGTCGGGTGCTGCTAAGCACCGTCTGCATCCTAGTATATATATATATAACTAGAAAAAGAAATTGAAAGGTGAGAAGTTCTCACCGAAAGCTATCCAACACCACGACTCTTCATTTATAGAAATCTTCGTCGTTCTTGTCTCTTATCTCTTTCGTCGCCCGTATTCTCTACATATGCAAAAATTGAATTTTTACTTTGCTATTCAATATATAAAAATCGAATTTTTACTTCGCTATTCAATATATAAAAATCGAATTTTTACTTCGCTATTCAATATATAAAAATCGAATTTTTACTTCGCTTATTTAAATATAAAGATTTCACCTATTCAAATATAAAGATTTCGATTATTTAAATATAAAGATTTCACCTATTCAAATATAAAGATTTCGCCTATTCAAATATAATCTAAAAAATATATTTTTCTCCCTTCTACATTATAAAAATTATATTTTTCTCGAAGTAAAAATCATATTTTTACTTCACTACTCATATTAAAAATATCGTCTTTCCATATTTAAAAATATCGTCTTTTCATATTTAAAAATATCGTCTTTTCATATTTAAAAATATGATCTTTCCTATTCTAAAAATCCTAACTTAACTAATTTTACAAATATACAAAAACTGATTTTTATAATTGCTAATACCAATTACATAGAAAAAAAAGAAAAAAAATAAATAAGTAAAAAAAGCTTACAGTCAAAATCGAAGGCTTGGAGGGGGGGCTTCACCGTCGCTGGTGGTGGAGGCGGAGGGATCGGCGGCTTAGGGTTTAGAAAAGGGGGGGCGGCGGTTTTGGTTAGGGCTGTGGGGGAAGGAGGAGGGGGCTGCGCTCGTCGTGGTGGCGGATGGTGGTGGGCGGCGCAGCGGAAGCGTGGTGGGAGGGGGTTCGGCGGTGGTTTTTTGGCAGAAAAGGGGGGTATCGAGGAAGAAGGGGTCACGGAGGAAGGGGAAGAGGAGGTAGAAGGTGAAGCAGCGGCGGCGGCGCTGGGGGGGGGGGAGGGCGATGTGGTGGCGGCGGCTCACCCCCCCCCCCCCCCCCCCCCATCGCCCTTCTTTCTCTTTTTTTTTCTATCATTCGATTGAAACGAATTATGAAGGGGGGGGCCAACCTGAAGAAGATAAGGGGAGGAGGGAGATTTAATTAATTAATTTTTTTTATTATTTTATTTTCAAAAAGTTGACTTTTACATACGACCTCTAAACGAGGTCCACCGCCTGTCGCCCATAGCTAATTACTTCCATTCCGAACACAATGGGATAATTATCGCAAGCTGATTTGATCGTTTCGATCAGTTTCCGTCAAAATCAACATATAACTCTATATATTGAATTTGAACGCGCATTTCAATTTACCGGGGTCACATACTAACTAGAAAAATTCCAGAAAAATATTTTCTAGCTTCGTATTGATGATACGGTCCTAACAAAACTGGTTTCGTCAAATTCTGAGACTGTTTGAAAAATGGCCAATTTCCAGTCGATTAAAATCAACTGAAACTGGTCAAATGCGTTTTCCTTTGCCATGCTCACATATTGATTCGAAAAATTATGAAATTTGAAATCTAGCAATAATTTGACATCACGGACCCAACAAAAGTGGTTTCGTCGAAATCCGATGTCGTTTGCAAAATTTCCATTTTTAAGGGCCCGAATTCCATAGCGACTATTCAGAATTTTCAACTGGACATATCTTTTGATTCCCGCTATGAAATCTCGATTTTTCGGATTCGTTGGAAAGATATCATCAATTAGATCCTAATGTTTTTGGTTTCGCTAAAATCCGGATTGTTTTGCACCCGGTACATTCAATTGAAGTTTGAAATCGAATTATCGAACTACCGCGCCATTTTCAATTCCTATTTATAATTATATATAAATATTTATATTCTAACGACGACGCGTATAATATATACGTTCGAATTATATTCAAAATAAATTTCTCATCGATATTATTTAAAATAATCTATTTTAAATATTCAAAATTCGCTAAAATTGCCAAAATAAAAATTTTAAACTGACCCAGAATTTCCGGGTTATTACAATCTCCCCCACTTAAAACTTTTCGTCCCCGAAAAGGAACAAAGTCGAAAGTGGTTTGATTAATCAACTCTACGTTCGATCTGGCTTCCATTCTCCAACTTTTCAGTTTCTGAGAATTTTCAAAAATTTCAAAAATTTGGCTAACACCCTAAATTTTCGAAAAATTTCGCCATAACCTCCCCTGCACCGGGAGCCACGGGAAAATCCCGAAATTGCCATATAGCCTTCTGATCTCAAAAAGAAAAAGAAAAAGCCAATAGGCTCATAAAATCATCATCACCCAAACAAAACAGTAAATTATAGTAAACATGTACCTATTTGTCGGGCAAACAAATTTTATTCTTCGGCTCTAGCCTCCTTGCTATGACCTGTCCAATGTAAGTATATGTATATGCAAGCAAATGCGACCAATTTTCAATACAATTCAATATTTGATTCAATTAGGCATAGTGGTTCAAAATTATCAAACAAATAAACAAACAACACAAACAGCAATCAATTAGTGAATTAGAGTTTCAAATTCATAATTTTGATATATATACTGAAAATCATGTTTTTGATGCCAATTCACAACAATGTGTTCTATCTATATTTTGGTTCTCACACCAGTCTAATGGAAATATATAGAAATCATACCTTCGAAACACGAACATAAATTCTGATGATGTAGCTACAATCATCAGATTCATCTCCGGGCGACTATAGCATGATTCTATATCTATCCAGTATATTAAAACTTCAAATATACGTTCATGACGCGTATACGCGAAATCTTTATATACTCGATTGCCAAAATTCAAACTAAATAATTATTCGAATACGTATAAAACGATTTAAATTTCAAAACAAAATTTGTTTTCATTTGAAAAATATACTCTTCACACTCGTTCTAGGATACTACTGATCCTATCTCTAACGAGTCATTCTAATTGGATTTTACTAATCCAATATCTGATGAATTCTTTCATATGGTTCTAATGTGTCTTGTTCTCCAGCTCTGTAAACCAAAGCTTTGATACCAAACTGAGACGACCCGAACTTCCCCGGTAAGGAAAGCACGGATAGAATTGAGGACAAGACAAAATAGAACACAAACCGAAGAACATTTCATTGTTATTACAACAATTCCATTAGATACAAGAATATACAGAGTATAAATGAATAAATTACATTCAACAAATATCAGAGATTTAAATTACATTTAAATACATTGCAGCGGAAAATAATACAAAAGCACAACTAGAAATAATGCACGGATACAGAGCTTTCCGAGCATCGTTCCAGCTGTAAATCAGGACCCTGTGAATATAAATCTGCAAAACCAAAACTACTAGCTGCCCGTGTCGAAAATAGGGGCACCCAGAGTTTAGGTTAAAACAATAAACTCCAGGTCAGTCATGTGACTGGTGTGAGAACTAAAACAGTTATTAATCTTTATTTTAAAGTTCGGTAAATCAAGGGACCACGCCGTATAACACGGAACGGGCTTCCTCCCAAGAATACCAGTGCATAAAACAAACAGCGCAATGCTAAATAAAGAAAAAATGAAGCTGTTATAAGACCCAGGTCCCATCACACAATGCAACGCAAGCCGGAGGATAGGGTTTTTACCTTATAACAGCCAAAGCATGCTTGATACGTTTAAAACACATTATTTGATACTATAATAAGTGTATAGTGTCAAAACAATTTCAATCATAAATATCAATCATAGACGGCATTAATGTCCCATACCACTATGTCGCCATACTAGGTTTTACAAATAAAACCGCACTATCACGTATTCGAAATTGGATTCCATCATGAGTCGAGGCAAGGGGCAACTCCTCTCCACGTTCGAGACACTCTAGCAAATGTCCCAGGACCCCACTTTGATCCCTGGAATCGGCTGGGCCGGTCCTCTCTTACTTTTGAGGATTAGTTATTCCTGAACACACGTTTCCCGATCCTTACAGACCTATATCTGAGGCGCCTCGCATTCCAACAACCACAGAGATGAAAAGTATATAAATGTCAAGGCTGGTAGGTCACTGACACCACCCTAGCTAGAAAGAAACGTCGTGCTCTCCCAGCGGTCCGTCTCCCGTTTTTGACTCATACCGAGGTGTGAGGCTCGCGAATTCACGTTATACACAAAGCTACGCCACACAGGCCGTGCTTTGATCATCTACCACAAGACTTTGCTTTTCAACAGAAGCCTTGATCAATTGCCACTTATGCGTGCCACGTTGGCAATTCACTCCATGCGACTGATGTCCATCGATATACAACCACTGAGCTCGTACGTCTCAGAGAAGGGCGTTAAGCAAGAGAATAAATTCGCTGCCGCCAAACAGATGTATATTTAATAGAGATCAATCAACACAGAATAAAATCCAATGTCAGACACACAATCCATTTACAAGTTCGTTCTGGGTCTGAACGAACCGGAGGCACTTTCCTCGCATATCCATCCATCTCCAAGTACGTCTGGACGATCACCAACTGTTTCCCTCATCCTGGGTGTACAGCCCAATCAAGATCATCAGTAATCACCCAAACAATGTGAAGACTTCCGGTCTTCAACCACCGTCTTTATCTTCGACATCTCGTCGAATCGGTTATCCAGAATGGGTATAACCCGGCCTTTCTGAATAACCCACGTATATAATAAACAAATGTTACACAAACACCACAAACACCACAAACGCCCCATTCCAATTCAGAATATTCTTTTATTCACAAAATCACATTCTTAGGGAAAGGTTCCCATAAATTTTATCCAAGATAAATTCTTCTAAATTTATTCTTTAATCTTCCTTTGGATATCATTTCAAACTAGTCGGGATTAGCGAACCACACCGAAGTAATTATTTATTTTATTTCCCAATCCCAACCTATATATCCCATAGAGAAAAACTGGTAATACTCCATATCTAACACCACAGTGTTATCGGTAAAATTAATTATCATTTCACGTTCAAATCTAATTAAAGATTTAACTATCGCTTTGGAGCAAAACTGGTGATACTCCACTCTCGATCACTTTTCAGATTTGATAATTTAAATTATCAATTCACATTTTAATCTAATTAAAGATTCATTAAAACTCCACTTTGTTTTAATCTTCTCTAAAATCGATATCTTACCTTTAACTGGGGTAAAGAACCAATGTCATCTAAAACACGATTCACGATAAACCCAAATCACATTTGATATTAAATACAAGGCTCTGAATAGAAAATATATCGGCTTATATTCAATATCAAATTTTAAAACCAACAAATATCGTATTGGAAATAACGATATTAAATATATCTTTCAAATCCCCATAACAATATTTGTATAGTCACGAAATCCGACATCAAAATATTCCGAAGATAATTTCGATTTAACTCTAGTCCAATCCACGTATTGGGAATATTGATTATTTTTGAAATCACTTTCAAATTCAATTTATTTATTTAAAAAATAACTGATTTTAATTCTAGTTCAAAACTAGTTCATTTCGACAAAAATATATTTTTCTCATTTCAAATGTGGAATTCTTCAGCCCAATTCTTTCCAATTCACATATTATGATTTTACAAAAATTATAGATATTTTTAATAATTTTATCAAGGCCCGTACAGTCGATTTTCATCAACGGCCATCGAACTGCACTTACAGCGACCTTTTCCCAATTTGATTTGGACATAATTCCAAATCCAACCGTTAGATTTCAAATTTATAATATTCATTGGAAAGCTCTTTTCGATACGAACCCAACGGTTCGGTTTTAGGAGAATCCGACGGTCGGATCTTGTGACGGCCCGCCCCGCACCAACCGACATTTACTCCAAAGGTGCGCTGTATACATGTCCAATTGGCACGGAACGGGTCGTATGAAGGAAAGGGAAGAAGGAAATGAACATACAAAGAACCTGTAGAATGTCTCACAGCGCATAGAACAAAATATAATAATAACATACTTGACATAAAACAGGAGAGACAGTGCATAAGCTGAAAATCAGAACTAAACATCATAGCAGCGGAAATCCAAAATACAGCTTATTACAACTTTCAAACTGTCTCAAAGCATAAGCAAGATAAATGAGGTACACTACTAATGCCCAAGTAGTGACCATCAACGACACAGGGAGAATGTGTGTGTGTGTATATATATATATATATATATATATATATATATATATATATATATATATATATATATATATATATATATATCATACGTGGAAGCCTCCTGCCCGCCTCCGAATCAGCTACTCGCGCATCACCAGCTAACCTGTCTCTAGTCTGCTCGTGTGAGCACCCAGAGTAATAAGAGGAGACATAAAACTCTGGGTCAGACATAAAGCCTGGTATGAGCGATAAGCATCTAAAGTGAACAATAACAGGTAGACTAAAACATACCTGAACCTGGACCTGCAACCAAAGAGTTAGCACTACATACTGTACAATACTCTAAGGTATCATATCAAACGGTATAAAGATACGGAGGTGGGGGAGGTGTGCATGTCATAGGGATGGCAAACAATCAAACATAGCATCCATCCTCACATCTCTCACTCAGTGCGTAAAGCATACGATATTCACCACTTCGATCACCCACCATACCTTGCTACGATCACTCTGCCCCATGAAGTCATAAATGGCTTCACTGCACTGATAACGTAGCCACTAATCATTTGCTATGTCCACTTTGCCCCATGGAGTCACAAGAACCCCACTGCACTGGCTCATAGCCCTACCAATCCTTACTATGTCCACTTTGCCCCATGGAGTCACAAGAACCCCACTGCACTGGCTCATAGTCTTACTACGCATCACCTTGCCCCTCAGGTCATAATGACCCTACTACACTGATAACGTAGTCTTGCTACCATCACTTTGCCCCTCAGGTCATAATAACCCTACTGCACTGATAAGTAGCCCATCATTCTTAGTGGTGAATCGAAGTTATGAACGTCGACAACTCCTTAGCACACGTCCCGCAGCAAAGTCCAACCATGAAGTGAACTCCTTGGTTCCCAACTGGTTTCGGGATCCTGAGCTCTAACTTTCCCTATTGGACTACCTTTGCATCTCGGGTTATTGGTCAATACTGGGTCGGGTCGGGTTCTTCCTCAGGTCATCGGTTCGGGTCGGTGTTCTTTATCCGTTCGGGTCGGGTCCCCCTTCTGATGCGGTTCGGGTCGGCATTCCTCTGGGTTCGAGTCAGCTGCTTCTTCTTCTTCGGGTTGGGTCGGTGCTTCCTTTCGGGTCGGGTCGGGTCCTTCTTGGTTCGTGCTTTCGATCCGTCTTCTTGCTCCCCTTCATATGCTCCTATCCTATCTGCTTTCGTGCTCCTGCTCTGATTCACCTTTGTGTTTTCGATCCGATCCGTCCTCTTCGATCTGATCCGTCCTTCTCGATCCGATCCGTTTTCCTCTATCCGATCCCAGTTCAGCTAGCGTGGCCTTCCTTTTTGCCACTTTTCCCAAGTGTTGGGTTCCGATCCGATCAGATTCTTTGCTCAGTTCCACATATCCGATCCGAGCCCCCTTATCCGATCCGATCCGAACCCTGCACTGTTTTCTGAAACTGTTCCAGCAAGTGTTTACGCCATTCGACGAGGTTTTCGACCATTCTAACTATTGAAATCAGTCACAAAGTATTTCATACAGTCATAGCAACTTGCATAATCAACCACAAACATCATTCACATCAATATCATAGGTTAAAATGGATCCAACATACCCAAAATCCCTTATTTCCCCTTAAGCATGATTAGGTGAAACTAATGATATGATTAGCAAAACTTAACCAAATTAACCCAAATTCATATCAGAGGTCTAAAACATCATTTAAGAATTTATGAACATTTTTCCTGAATTTTATCATGCTTAAATTCGCTAATTAGCACTAATCACCCCTAATTAGCCATAATTAGTGTAAAACTATGCAAATCACTCACCTTAGCCACAAAATAAACTAAGATCTGAAATGATTCTCTGATTTGATGTGAATCTCAATGCCAAACAGCAGCTCCTTTGTAGATTTGGTGAAGATCTTCCTTGATTAGGGGTTGCTAAGCTTAATCCTTGCCAAAAAGGTGATTTAGAGGTTAGAGGCCATTTTTAGGGATCCTTGGTGATAAGTGGAGGCTAGAAAACTGAAATGGAATGATTCTCCATCTCATTTCAGCCCTCCCATAACCCTAATCCCGAAATGGGTTATGGGCCTACTCACTAATCACCCGATTTGGCCCGGTTAAGCAGTTTTTCACCCTCCAAACCTTGTTTCAGCCATATCTCCCAAACGATAAGTCCGTTTGGCCATTATGACCACTCTACGGAAAGAGAAACTATCAAACGAATCAAATGGAAGTGGTTTCAGATCAAAATTCCTTTCCAATCAAAAGTTATGGCCAAAACAGTACCAACTAGGGGCAAAATGGTCATTTAAAAATCGACAAAAATCATGAACATGGGAAATGACTCTCGTGGATGTTTCCCAAAGTTACATGACCATACAACTTCATACGGGAAAGAAATAAATATTCTACAATCCTATGATGTGTAGAATACGGGTCGTTACACTCTTCCCCCCTTAAGAAATTTCGCCCCCGAAATTCCCTAATCCAAACACACACAAAGATCCCGCATGCTTATCAACCATAAAACAACCATCAAACATGCAAAACAAGTAAAATAAGTCTATCCTAGCATGCGGAATAACTAAATCGCAAAGTAAATCTTGCCAGACAAAGAGTTCTGGATATGCCTTCCTAATGCTCTCCTCTGTCTCCCAAGTACAATCATTTTCGTCCTCGCCCCACTGAACCTTGACTAGCTTCACCGACTTCCTTCGAAGTTGCTTTGTATCGTGCCCCACAATACGAATCGGCTTGCGGTTCCCACCTGCCTCGGGTTCTACTTCGAAGTCCTCTAACTGATCAGGTAAAATAGTCACATCTGAGTCGTGAACGAACTTCCTTAGTTGGGAAACATGAAATACATCGTGAACTCCCGCCATTTTCTCTGGTAAGCCAACTCTATATGCCAAATTCCCGACTAATTCAAGAACGGGAAACGGGCCAACAAATCTTGGTGCCAACTTGCCTCTCCTGCCAAATCATATCACGCTCTTCAACGGAGAGATCTTAACAAACACCAAGTCACCAACGGAGAATTTCAAATCTCTTATCAGCATAACTCTTCTGCCTATCTTGGGCAGCTTTCATTCGTTGCTGAATGATCTTAATCTTATCCGAAGTTTCTCTCACCACATCTGGTCCAAGCATAAACTTCTCGCCAGTCTCTATCCAACATGATGGTGAGTTGCACGGTCTTCCGTACAAAGCTTCATATGGAGCCATACCGATACTGGATTGGTAGCTATTATTATATGCAAACTCTACTAGATGCAAATGGTCATCCCATGATCCACCAAAATCCAATATACAAGCTCTCAAGAGTTCTTCCAATATACGATTCACCCTCTCCGTATGACTGTCGGTCTGAGGATGATATGCGGTACTGAGATGTAATCTTGACCCTAGAGCCTCTTGTAAGCTCTTCCAAAACCCACTAGTGAACAACGGGTCTCGGTCACTCACAATGGTTTTGGGTACTCCATGAAATCTCACTACCCATTTCATATACAATTCTGCCAACTTGGCTGCCGTTCTGGTCGATTTGACTGGTATAAATTTTGCACTTTTAGTCAATCGATCCACAATTACCCAAATGCTATCATGTCCCGATCTAGTCCTTGGTAAACCATCGATGAAATCCATCGAGACTTGCTCCCATTTCCATTCGGGAATTTCTAATGGTTGCAACAACCCACTAGGCTTCTTTTGCTCAGCTTTAACTAGCTGGCAATTCATGCATTTGGATATAAACTTCCCAACGTCTCTTTTCATCCCTTCCCAGTAGTAAGTCTGCTTCATGTCTCGATACATCTTATTACCACCGGGATGTATAGTTAGTTTTGAGTGATGACATTCTCTAAGCACTTCATCTCTCAAACCATTCACGTTGGGCACAACTAGTCTCCCATTCTTCCGAAGCCATCCATCTCGATCAAGCCCATACACATTCATCTCCTCATCGATACCCATCTCTAACTTGGAGATGGTTTCCAATAGGTTAGGATCGTCCCTTTGATTAGAACCAATCCGCTCTATCAAAGTGGGTCTGATCGTCAAACTAGCTAGCATAACTGGATCCAATTCGCACCTTGGTCTGAAATCAAACCCCGCGATATACTCCAGTTGCTTCCATTCAAGAAACAATGCCCCTAAGCTGGCATGTCTCCTACTCAAGGCATCTGCTACCGCATTACCCTTCCCAGGTGTATACGCGATATCAAAATCATACGAAGCCAAGAACTCTAACCATCTCTGCTGACGGAGATTCAGATCTTTCTAAGAGAAGAGATACTTTAACGATTTATGATCGGTAAACAACTCAAATCTTTCTCCCAAGAGATAGTGTCTCCACATCTTCAGCGCAAATACAATCGCTGCCAATTCCAAATCATGGGTAGGATACTTCTTCTCATGCGGCTTTAGCTGTCGACCAGCGTAAGCTACAACCCTACCTCCTTGCATCAATACTGCACCCAGTCCGGTACCACAAGCATCCGTGTATACCGTCATCTCTTCATTCCCCTTAGGAATGACTAACACTGGCGCACGCGTCAACCTCCCCTTTAGACTTTTGAAGGCATCCTCACACACTTCGCCCCAGACGAAGGACTGATTCTTCTTAGTCAACTGAGTCAACGGTGCTGCTATCTTGGAGAAGTCCTGGATAAACTTAGGATAATATCCGGCTAATCCCAAGAAACTTCTTACATCTGTAGCATTCTTGGGTGTAGGCCAATCCTGTACCGTAGCCACCTTCACAGGGTCCACGGCAATACCATTCTCAGAAACAACATGACCCAAGAATCTTACTTCCCTTCTCCAAAAATGACATTTAGAGAATTTCGCTTTCAATTGGTGTTTCCTCAACACCTCCATCACTATCCTCAAGTGTCCCTTGTGTTCCTCTTATGTCCTTGAGTAAACAAGGATATCATCTACGAACACAAGAACAAACTTATTCAACTGATCTCTGAATACTCGATTCATAAGATCCACAAAATAGGCTGGTGCATTGGTCAACCCAAATGGCATGACCAACCACTCATAAAATCCAGACAACGTCCTAAATGCCGTTTTCGGAACACTCTCATCCGCTACTCGAAGCTGATGAAATCCTGTCGCGAGGTCCAACTGGGAGAACACTCTTGCTCCTTCCAGCTGATCAAACAGATCATCTATCCGCGGTAGAGGATACTTATTCTTCCTCGTCACCTTATTCAACTCGCGATAGTCCACACACAAACGAAGGGAACCATCTGCCTTAGTGGCAAACACAACTGGTGATCCCCACTCGGAGACACTCCTTCTAATCAATCCCTTCTTCAAAAGATTGCTGACTTGCACCCCGAGCTCTCGCTGCTCCCTTGGTGCCATACGACGAAGTGGCATCACTATAGGTCTGGCATCTTTCACTAAATCAATACGGAACTCAATCTCTCGGTGTGGTGGAAGCCCGGTCACCTCCTCGAAGACGTCCGGATACTGGCCAACCACGGGCACATCTGACAACTCATCCTGCGGGATGTCGAGGGAATTCACAAAACTAGCCATAACCCCATCACTAGGTAGACTACCAAACACTACCCTCTGCCCTCACTTTCACCAAAAAGCCCTCACAGTCTACCACCACCCCGTATCTTTGGAGCCAATCGACTCCCAATATAATGCCATACCCAGTAAAGCCCAAAACAAAGCAATCACATACAAACATACATCCATGACTCGATAAGACCAAATCCCTGCAAATCATACTAAGGCTAGTCGAACCACCAATCGGGTTCGTCACAATCAATGGTCTATCGACTATCTCGGGTTCCAGTCCCAACCTATCTACCAGGTCACTAGATATGAAGGAACAGGAAGCCCCAGTATCAAACAAAACTCGAACTGGTATATCATAAATAGAAAGCATACCTTGAATAACAACATTCTTTCCTTTCTCCGCCGCATTTGGGGCATTCGACGAAGAAGGAACAGCATCAATAGCATATGCTTTCACAATCTGCTTCTCCTTAAGAGGTTGCGGACACTTATCTTTCTGATGTCCCACTTGACCACAGTTGTAGCACTTCCTTTCCGCTGGCTTGGCCCGACATTCTTTAGCATAATGGCCCTTCTTTCCACAGCTGAAGCACTCAACATCCTTCTTGCTCTTTTTCTGGCCACCTTTAGATTGGTCCTGCTTCCTCTTATTCTGAGAATTATTCTTGCCTCCACCGCCTGCTTGCGGCTTTGGCCCTTCTGCAAATGCAGCCTCAGTCTTTGACTTAGGGTAAAGGCTCTCTGATCTCAAAGCTTTTCCCACGATCGATTCAAAAGTCTCATCGATGTGGTTGATAAGCCTTTCCCCCAAGTACCCATCCAAACCAGTAATGAACTTCTCATTCTTCTTCTCAGGAGTATCGATAAGAGACAGTCCATACTTCGACAAAGTGTCGAACTCAGCAATATAATCAGAAACTGCCCTCCCATTCTGCTTCAGTTCCAAGAACCTCTTAAACAACACTGACTTCTGGGCAGCTGGGATAAACTTCTCGCTAAAGCGAGCCTTGAACTGAACCCAAGTAACCTGGTCCACTGGAGTAGCTGTTCTAATGGCATTCCACCAATTCATCGCTCGCCCTTGCAGCTGACGAGACGCTAGCCTTCTCTTCATCGCATCCTCAAGACCCAAGTCATCAAAGATACGGTCACAGCTATCCATCCAATCTTGAACATCCGTGGCCGACTCCGTTCCATGGAACGGCTTCCCACCAAGATTAGTGTAATCTTTGCACAACTTGGCGAAATCGAACCTAGGCGCCTGCACTACTGGGCCAACACCAACTCCGGGATTGGGAATTGCCCCTTGCACTTCTCTAAGCATGTCTCTCATGAGGTTGGTAAACATTGCCCTCATGTCGGCGGCATTCCCATTATTGGCCCCTCTACCGATACCTCTAACATGTCGGCTCATCGTCAATCTGTAAAAGGGAAACGATTAACGACCCCATAGTGGTACTAGTGCAGTGCAACTTCATTTTTATACTGCTAATAGTATACATAGCTTTTGAAAACCAAAGTAATCACAAATACGCGCTCTCATATACGTACTATCTCTCCCTAGTGTCTTTCCCTAGGTTAACTACGCAACCTAGAGCTCTGATACCAAGTGTGACGGCCCGCCCCGAACCAACCGACATTTACTCCAAAGGTGCGCTGTATACATGTCCAATTGGCACGGAACGGGTCGTATGAAGGAAAGGAAAGAAGGAAATGAACATACAAAGAACCTGTAGAATGTCTCACAGCGCATAGAACAAAATATAATAATAACATACTTGACATAAAACAGGAGAGACAGTGCATAAGCTGAAAATCAGAACTAAACATCATAGCAGCGGAAATCCAAAATACAGCTTATTACAACTTTCAAACTGTCTCAAAGCAAAAGCAAGATAAATGAGGTACACTACTAATGCCCAAGTAGCGACCATCAACGTCACAGGAAGAATGTGTATATATATATATATATCATACGTGGAAGCCTCCTGCCCGCCTCCGAATCAGCTACTCGCGCATCACCAGCTAACCTGTCTCTAGTCTGCTCGTGTGAGCACCCAGAGTAATAAGAGGAGACATAAAACTCTGGGTCAGACATAAAGCCTGGTATGAGCGATAAGCATCTAAAGTGAACAATAACAGGTAGACTAAAACATACCTGAACCTGGACCTGCAACCAAAGAGTTAGCACTACATACTGTACAACACTCTAAGGTATCATATCAAACGATATAAAGATACGGAGGTGGGGGAGGTGTGCATGTCATAGGGATGGCAAACAATCAAACATAGCATCCATCCTCACATCTCTCACTCAGTGCGTAAAGCATACGATATTCACCACTTCGATCACCCACCATACCTTGCTACGATCACTCTGCCCCATGAAGTCATAAATGGCTTCACTGCACTGATAACGTAGCCACTAATCATTTGCTATGTCCACTTTGCCCCATGGAGTCACAAGAACCCCACTGCACTGGCTCATAGCCCTACCAATCCTTACTATGTCCACTTTGCCCCATGGAGTCACAAGAACCCCACTGCACTGGCTCATAGTCTTACTACGCATCACCTTGCCCCTCAGGTCATAATGACCCTACTACACTGATAACGTAGTCTTGCTACCATCACTTTGCCCCTCAGGTCATAATAACCCTACTGCACTGATAAGTAGCCCATCATTCTTAGTGGTGAATCGAAGTTATGAACGTCGACAACTCCTTAGCACACGTCCCGCAGCAAAGTCCAACCATGAAGTGAACTCCTTGGTTCCCAACTGGTTTCGGGATCCTGAGCTCTAACTTTCCCTATTGGACTACCTTTGCATCTCGGGTTATTGGTCAATACTGGGTCGGGTCGGGTTCTTCCTCAGGTCATCGGTTCGGGTCGGTGTTCTTTATCCGTTCGGGTCGAGTCCCCCTTCTGATGCGGTTCGGGTCGGCATTCCTCTGGGTTCGAGTCAGCTGCTTCTTCTTCTTCGGGTCGGGTCGGTGCTTCCTTTCGGTTCGGGTCGGGTCCTTCTTGGTTCGTGCTTTCGATCCGTCTTCTTGCTCCCCTTCATATGCTCCTATCCGATCCGCTTTCGTGCTCCTGCTCTGATTCACCTTTGTGTTTCCGATCCGATCCGTCCTCTTCGATCCGATCCGTCCTTCTTGATCCGATACGTTTTCCTCTATCCGATCCGATCCCAGTTCAGCTAGCGTAGCCTTCCTTTTTGCCACTTTTCCCAAGTGTTGGGTTCCGATCCGATCAGATTCTTTGCTCAGTTCCACATATCCGATCCGAGCCCCCTTATCCGATCCGATCCAAACCCTGCACTGTTTTCTGAAACTGTTCCAGCAAGTGTTTACGCCATTCGACGAGGTTTTCGACCATTCTAACTATTGAAATCAATCACAAAGTATTTCATACAGTTATAGCAACTTGCATAATCAACCACAAACATCATTCACATCAATATCATAGGTTAAAATGGATCCAACATACCCAAAATCCCTTATTTCCCCTTAAGCATGATTAGGTGAAACTAATGATATGATTAGCAAAACTTAACCAGATTAACCCAAATTCATATCAGAGGTCTAAAACATCATTTAAGAATTTATGAACATTTTTCCCGAATTTTATCATGCTTAAATTCGCTAATTAGCACTAATCACCCCTAATTAGCCATAATTAGTGTAAAACCATGCAAATCACTCACCTTAGCCACAAAATAAACTAAGATCTGAAATGATTCTCTGATTTGATGTGAATCTCAATGCCAAACAGCAGCTCCTTTGTTGATTTGGTGAAGATCTTCCTTGATTAGGGGTTGCTAAGCTTAATCCTTGCCAAAAAGGTGATTTAGAGGTTAGAGGCCATTTTTAGGGATCCTTGGTGATAAGTGGAGGCTAGAAAACTGAAATGGAATGATTCTCCATCTCATTTCAGCCCTCCCATAACCCTAATCCCGAAATGGGTTATGGGCCTACTCACTAATCACCCGATTTGGCCCGGTTAAGCAGTTTTTCACCCTCCAAACCTTGTTTCAGCCATATCTCCCAAACGATAAGTCCGTTTGGCCATTATGACCACTCTACGGAAAGAGAAACTATCAAACGAATCAAATGGAAGTGGTTTCAGGTCAAAATTCCTTTCCAATCAAAAGTTATGGCCAAAACAGTACCAACTAGGGGCAAAATGGTCATTTAAAAATCGACAAAAATCATGAACATGGGAAATGACTCTCGTGGATGTTTCCCAAAGTTACATGACCATACAACTTCATACGGGAAAGAAATAAATATTCTACAATCCTATGATGTGTAGAATACGGGTCGTTACAGATCTCCCGCAACGTCAATTCGAAGTTAATGGTCGAAATTCACGAACTGCCGCGGCGCGGCGCGTTCTATTCAGGCCATTATATATATAATATATATATATATTATATATATTTCGTCGATTTCCTTTTTAAAACGTATTTTATAAATCGTTTAAAATTCGTTTTCAAAACCATTTCAACACTATATTCAATTTCAAATCGATTTGATTTCAATTCAATTCGAATTCATTTCAATTTTATTTAATTTGAATTCAAATTCGTTTCAATTCAATTCGAATTTACCTTCTATTTGATTCAATTCGAATTCGTTTCAAATTGATTTCAATTCAATTTCAGTTCGTTTTAAATTTCATTCAAAACGATTTCGATTCGTTTTTAATTCAATTTCAATTTAATTCAATTTGAATTCATTTCTATTTTATTCGAATTCAAATTCACTTTCTATTCAATTTAAATTCTAATTCGTTTTCTATTCAATTCGAATTCATTTCACATTGATTCAATAAAATTTCAATTTCAGTTTTTATCTAATTCAATTTGAATTTCATTTCAAAATATTAGATTTTGAAATCACTTTTCAATATTTATTGTAAAACGAATAAAATCGATATAAATATCGTTCACGTCAAAATAGCGCATCTCTAATCCACACGGCTTTATATTTTTCAAAAACTTCTTTATTCTATTCAACAAATGAATATTTATTCTATTCAACACATGAATCTATATTTCTTTCAGCACACGACTATTTTTGTTATGTAAAATATTTTATAAAACTATGGTATCTATCGTTTGATTTTATTTAGACTCCACCGTAAAGTAGTTCTAATTTTAAATATGATAAAAATGTAAATTTTATTATTTAAAATATTTTACTCAACACACGAATATTTTCAACACATGAACATCGTCAACACATGACTATTTTTATATTCAACACATGAATTTTCTTTTATAATATTCATTATTTTCCCGATTGGAATGAGGCCCAATCAATCACCATATAATGTTAATTATATGGATTCCATACAACACATGTATATAATAACATCGAAAAAAAATCAGCCATCAACCAAAGTGCACTACACTGTATAAGCATCGAATATAGATATCTAACGCTTATAACAGCCTGTCAATCAATCGATCGACATATTTAATCAATCAGAATGAGTGAACTTCAAATTTCATCCCAACACCCGTGTGGGGTTTCAAACAATCAAACACAGATTTTTATTTGTGTAGTTGGGCGATGTGTAAAATTTATCGACCCAATCAATATCCTTCAAATAGGTGTACATAAACAAACCGTCCGGTTTGTAAATGAATATTTTATTTTATTCACTTCCACGTTAAAAATTATATTTTTAACGATAATATATTTTATTTTAACACCTGAATTTCTATTCATTCATTTATTCAATGAAATGATATTTTTATTTCTCTAACATATTTTAGAAAATTTCGGCGGCATAACGGCGCGATACTAGAAACGGGACGAGGCCTAGCCTTATCCCCGGTCTAGTGAAGGCCCACGCCATTCACACATCAATCAAATTAATTTCATTTCACACAACAATTCAATTCAAACCAAATAAACTAACCAACTACTCAACCAAACAATTTAACAAACAAGCCATCCATGGTCTGTGGATGACGGGTGTCGGGTGCTGCTAAGCACCGTCTGCATCCTAGTATATATATATAACTAGAAAAATAAATTGAAAGGTGAGAAGTTCTCACCGAAAGCTATCCAACACCACCACTCTTCATTTATAGAAATCTTCGTCGTTCTTGTCTCTTATCTCTTTCGTCGCCCGTATTCTCTACATATGCAAAAATTGAATTTTTACTTTGCTATTCAATATATAAAAATCGAATTTTTACTTCGCTATTCAATATATAAAAATCGAATTTTTACTTCGCTATTCAATATATAAAAATCGAATTTTTACTTCGCTTATTTAAATATAAAGATTTCACCTATTCAAATATAAAGATTTCGCTTATTTAAATATAAAGATTTCACCTATTCAAATATAAAGATTTCGCTTATTTAAATATAAAGATTTCACCTATTCAAATATAAAGATTTCGCCTATTCAAATATAATCTAAAAAATATATTTTTCTCCCTTCTACATTATAAAAATTATATTTTTCTCGAAGTAAAAATCATATTTTTACTTCACTACTCATATTAAAAATATCGTCTTTCCATATTTAAAAATATCGTCTTTTCATATTTAAAAATATGATCTTTCCTATTCTAAAAATCCTAACTTAACTAATTTTACAAATATACAAAAACTGATTTTTATAATTGCTAATACCAATTACATAGAAAAAAAAAGAAAAAAAATAAATAAGTAAAAAAAGCTTACAGTCAAAATCGAAGGCTTGGAGGGGGGGCTTCACCGTCGCTGGTGGTGGAGGCGGAGGGATCGGCGGCTTAGGGTTTAGAAAAGGGGGGGCGGCGGTTTTGGTTAGGGCTGTGGGGGAAGGAGGAGGGGGCTGCGCTCGTCGTGGTGGCGGATGGTGGTGGGCGGCGCAGCGGAAGCGTGGTGGGAGGGGGTTCGGCGGTGGTTTTTGGGCAGAAAAGGGGGGGTATCGAGGAAGAAGGGGTCGCGGAGGAAGGGGAAGAGGAAGTAGAAGGTGAAGCGGCGGCGGTGGCGTCGCTGGGGGGGGGGCGCGATGTGGTGGCGGCGGCTCACCCCCCCCCCCCCATCGCCCTTCTTTCTCTTTCTTTTTTCTATCGTTCGATTGAATCGAATTATGAAGGGGGGGCCAACCTGAAGAAGATAAGGGGAGGAGGGAGATTTAATTAATTAATTTTTTTTATTATTTTATTTTCAAAAAGTTGACTTTTACATATGACCTCTAAACGAGGTCCACCGTCTATCGCCCATAGCAAATTACCCCCATTCCGAACACAATGGGATATGTATCGCAAGCTGATTTGATCGTTTCAATCAGTTTCCGTCAAAATCAACATATAACTCTATATATTGAATTTGAATGCGCATTTCAATTTACCGGGGTCACATACTAACTAGAAAAATTCCGGAAAAATATTTTCTACCTTCGTATTGACGATACGGTCCTAACAAAACTGGTTTCGTCAAATTCTGAGACCGTTTGAAAAATGGCCAATTTCCAGTCGATTAAAATCAACTGAAACTGGTCAAACGCGTTTTCCTTTGCCACGCTCACATATTGATTCGAAAAATTATGAAATTTGAAATCTAGCAATAATTTGACAACACGGACCCAACAAAAGTGGTTTCGTCGAAATCCGAGGTCGTTTGAAAAATTCCCATTTTTAAGGGCCCGAATTCCATAGCGACTATTCAGAATTTTCAACTGGACATATCTTTTGATTCCCGCTATGAAATCTCGATTTTTCAGATTCGTTGGAAGGATATCATCAATTAGATCCTAATGTTTTTGGTTTCGCTAAAATCCGGATTGTTTTGCACCCGGTACATTCAATTGAAGTTTGAAATCGAATTATCAAACTACCGCGCCATTTTCAATTCCTATTTATAATTATATATAAATATTTATATTCTAACGACGACGCGTATAATATATATGTTCGAATTATATTCAAAATAAATTTCTCGTCGATATTATTTAAAATAATCTATTTTAAATATTCAAAATTCGCTAAAATTGCCAAAATAAAAATTTTAAACTAGCCCAGAATTTCCGGGTTATTACAGATAGGGTCATCCGCTAATCATACTGCGGGCATTCGCTAATGGTACAGCAGGAAATCTAATATACATATATATAATAAGCACAATTAACAAGCCTAAATAACTAAAATATATTACCACAATAATTCAATAATTCATGCATGCATCCAAATAGCCAACAATTTATTTTTAAAGATAAAAATAAATTTTTAAGTGAGATTTACTCACCTTGATATTCTTTTGCCGACTCTCCAACTAATTTCCATATCGTCCTTAGTTACGCATCGCCTCGAATCATCTCGAATAAATTGTTTTGTACCTAAGATGATTAAATTTTTATCTATCGGTTAACTATTATTTATTTAATTAGACAATACAAAATAAATAAACGAATTGATCATTTTATGTATACTTAAATTTTTATGTAAACATTACCTATTAAAGCTGCTATTTTACCATCAAAGTGATCCTACTACTGCAGTAAATTCTTGTTACTACGCTGCCTTCACCATCACGATTGGCCTGCGATATGACCACCTACTTATTGTTGCATTGTTCAACCCAGTTCGACACTAACTTCTCAGCGTCAATCCTCATTATCATATCGCCAATTTCTCCATTAACACCATCAAATGAATCAACCAACCACCCTCTCCAACATGGCTTATTCAGTAACTGCTCATGTCTGTATCCGTCTCGCCAAGCTATGATCAGCATCAGGCAATAAACCGAACTCCACCAATTTCCTACCTCGCATCCCCCTTCCAACTGCAGATCGAACTCCATCCCCAAAGCCCTATTCAATATCAATGAATTCGAACTTCCCCAATACAAACCCTTTCATTCATCAGATTGCATGAATCACTTCAATTTCATCAAAAATACAACTTCGCCCTCACATCATTAGTGGCAGCGCCTCCATCATGACTTCGTTACCTGCTACAGATCTACGAACGATTTCGATATCGATACCCTGCCAAGAATCGATGCCCTATTCACGGTTTCTCCTGTCAAACTACCATGGCAACTTCTTTCGTTTCCTGAAATCGCGATACCCAAGATTAGCCAATCGCACCCTCACCAATTCGCACGCCTCCACTTATCAACATTCATTCAACATCACAAACCAGTCTCCATTTCCGCACTTAACAGAAAACAAGCATTGCATATTTCCACCCCTTCATCCTCAAATCCAAGACCCAACTTCCCCCTAAACCCCAAATCGAACTCACAGCAGTCCTCCCATCCATCGCACCCTCTAACGCAAAGCCCCAGAATTCGTTGTGCCCCCAAAATCGATTGTTGCTCGAATCCAGCCTTCATGAACTCGAGACTCATCTTCTTCGCACGAGAGCTCCAAGCTCAGTCTCCAACATCTGGGAACATCGCGATTTTAGCTTGCAATATCTGATGGATTCTTCTTTTTTTATTTTTTATTTGGAGGATCGGTGGAATTGATATTAGGTTTGAAAAGGAAACAAATTTCTTTGATTAGCCGAGAGGAATAAAATGAAAAGCGTAAAAAGAAGAGAAAATGGATGCCATTTTATTACTGAAACCTTTCGAATTTGGTTTTCCAGAAGAATGAAATGGGGAAGGGTTACTCGGCATTATCTAGGAGAAAATGGGGAACCATTCGTACATTGCGATTGAATTCGTGTTTCCTTGATATGGAGGATAGGAGACATTTTCTACAGCTCAATGGAAGATAAAAGCTGCGCGTTTTAACTCATGTTTGCCGAATAGGTCGGCTGATTTCTCCATGTTTGTTTAAGTACATACAGTGCTTTAATTTGATTTTATTTTATTTTAAATAGCTAAAATATCTTGTGGTCCTTTAATTTAAAACACCGAACCTCTATTTCAATGTAACGACTAACGTTCTCAGATTATGGCGTTATTCTAAAATTCATGGAACTGATTTTGTAATTTAACTCGACTGTATAGAGAAAATAATAATTTAAATTAGTGATTTAAATTAAATTCGATTTAAAATATATATTGATTTCAAATAATTAAATTCATCGATAATAAATAATTATTATCGTTCTAATTCAAATAGAATTTATATTAATCGACTGATCATTTAGGTTTAGATTTTAACCGTAAATTCAATTATTACTATTACGATAATTAAATATATTCGATATTAAATCTATAAATTTAATATAAAATCCATTTATATATCAAATTCAACATTTAAAACAAATTTTTAATATTCGAAATACATGACAAAAAATCCGGGACGTTACAGGTCGAATGGGACTAATCTAACCAAACATGCTACTGTCGACTCGATGACTTAAATCTGAAACAATGCAAATGAAAATGAAGAAATTATTTGCCAAAGATCATTTGTGCACATGAAGAAAGATTGACAAAGCAATAAGGACCAACTAGATAATTTTGACTTTTCGACTCGACAAAGGTCAAAAGATATACTTGAAGATTTGCTTATGTTACGGTTGAAAGCTTCAATTTGGTGAACGCAACAAGGATGATTATGGACCAGATCACGTATTTATACACAATGTACGAAAGTCAAGAGACACGACTTCGCAAAGAGTCACAACTTCGCAGGTGGACACGACTGATGATTATCGCCGATTTGAGAACGGACAGATTGATAGTTTCAAAGCATGCCTCATCTTCGATAAGACATACTTTAAGGGGGGAAAATGTTGGTCTACTTTGTGACTAGGCCACAAAAAGTATAGACATCGTGGTCATCTATACAAAGAAACAGGAATAATAGTTATACTAAGTACATAGGCCGGGTCGGATCTCGAACAGTGCTTCGAAGCAGGGGAAACATATGTTTCCGTTTGTGCAGACATAGGGATCGGGTCGAATGAACTTAACTTGACCTTTACAAACCTAGGAAACTGGCACTAATCGCCATGGCTCAAATATGTACCTACCCAACCTGGTCTACCTGATGCAACCACGAGTGAAGATCTGTCCTCTAGGCACACGTTTCTCCTATAAATCACTACAAGAAAAACCGAGAATAGCGACAGATTTTTAGCAGTGGAAAATTCCGTCGCTAATTAGCGACGGATTTTCGTGAGCTTTGTAAAAGAAAATATTTTGGATTTTATATGTCACCTTATTATAAATTATTACCGTCGAATAGTAATTCTGTCGCTAAATCAATGGAAATTGCAGCATTTTACCATCATAAAATATTTAACGCCAAATACCGTTGCTAATAGAGTCGGATTACCGTCGAC
Source organism: Allium sativum (assembly GCA_030737875.1). Classification (NCBI taxonomy): domain Eukaryota; kingdom Viridiplantae; phylum Streptophyta; class Magnoliopsida; order Asparagales; family Amaryllidaceae; genus Allium; species Allium sativum. The sequence goes on from CM060926.1 coordinate 862,082,377, forward strand.
ATAATTTTGAAGCTATTTTTCCTGCAGTTTTCCAAGAGATTTGAAACGAAGTTTTATATTTATTATTTATAAAATGTTTTAAATTTGTGTTTTTACTTAGTAATTAATTAGTAAATTTAAATTTTAAACAATTAATTTTAATAATACATTAGTAATTAATAATCAATAATAACTATTAGAAGTAAATAAAATTCAATAGTTAATGCTGATTAATTTTTTTTTTGGAAAATTAATGCTGATTAATTATTAATTACTATATAATATAAATAAGAGGTAATACTAATTAATAAAATACATTGTTGTTCGATGTTTATTAATTTTGTTTTGATAATCAATGATTATTTAATAGTCTTTAATACGATTAATTAAATTAATATCAAGAAATTATTAATACATATTTGCTTTAAGAAATTGATTGGTACGTATTATTTGATAAATAGTTGAATTTTTTTCTGGAATTTTGTATTTATTGTTTGTGAAAAATTTTGCATTTGTGTTTTTACTTAGTAATTAATAAGTAAATTTCACATAAATTCCAGAACTCACAATTATAACTTAATAATTAATTGTAAATAAGTAATAATTAGTAACTAATTTTCTCTTGTTAATTCCAATTTTTTATTTATTACATGCTAATTATAATTATTAATTATATTTTATTATTTTTGAACTTCTAAAATTTGTTAAATTAAAATTTGAAAATTCATAAAATTTATAAACCAAAATTTGAAACTTTGTGATAACCCCAATTTTTATAGCTTTAAAATAGTATTATTTGATCAGTAAATTTATTTATATGTATGAAGAATAATATGGTTCTTTGCATATGTATAAATATGAGTAGTTAAGTTGATATGAAAATACACATATTAGTTGTGTATTGTGTGAACCATGAAAGATTTGATTAAGTGATATAAAAGTTTGCTTAAGTATTATAAAATAGGTTTAAAATTGTTAAATGAAAAACCTAGGGGCAAAGTGGACATTTGGCAAGGGGAAAACCCTAATATCTTAACGGGTAAAAGAAAAATAAAATTAGCCGACCATTTCATTTTCATTCCTCTCGTTCAAAAAAATTAATAGAAACAAAAATGGCCGCAAGCCCTAGGGAAAAACCGGATTGGGGAAAATCGGATGTTAATCGTCTCGCTGCAGATTGGAGATGGATTCACGTAAGGAAAGGATTCTGGATGAGAAGCAATAACAGATCTGTGAAATCGAAGGCCTAATCAAGTTCGGGAAGCACGAAATCAAGATTACACCCTCGGTGAGTGTATTTTCCCCTTTTTACTTGGCACTAAGACCTCTATAGGTAGTCGTATTGCTTGTACCGCTTGTTGTATGCTCAGTTGAGCGACAGCTATATACTGAATGCGTGAATCGTGTGTTAGTTTTAAATTGATTTCTGTGATGGATGCTTTATTGCTTGAATGGCACGCTGATATAGTTAGTGATTGATGCTTTTCTAGTTGTTTTATGGTTGCAAACCGAATGTATAATTAGGGTTATGTCTGGGATGAATGACCCTTGAATAAATTGCATATTACTGATTGTTGTGCATAAGTAAATGGTGAAAGTAGTGAGATCTTATTTAGGTATTCATATCAGGATTGGGTACGAATACAGGAGAATAAGGAATAAAGACCAGATCAACTTAAGGAACTGGGGAAATTGAGCAATTAAATTCGATTAGTTGTCTGGTGCTTGGATGCTTGGTTGCCAATGCATGATTTATTTTGTATATTGGATTGGTTACAGGTTTATGTATATGAACTGTTTAGTTTACCTGCTAGAAAAACCTGAAGTATAAAGATCATCATGTGATATTCAGTAAATTATAGAAAGGGAAGTTCGTGACAAGCACAAACACCAGTTGATAAATACAGATTAATGTGGGAAATGTTTGTATATTGAATGATTGAATGCATTCTTTGTTGATGCTTAGATAGGTAATATATCTTCAGAAAAAGGAATTTAATTTTGATAGAAATGCCAGATGAGAGTCAAATGGATATATATATATATATATATGTATATGTATATGTATATATATGCACATTGTATGATGAATAAATGACTTGCTATGCATTGTTTAGTCAGTTTAGAGTACATGCATAATGTTAACTCGTGGTCTGCTATGTATATATACATATATTTGTTTAAACAGAAATACATTAGTGTCTGATTGAAGAAAGCAAGGGTTGCTATACATATATTTGCTTAAACAGTGATACATATGTGTTGATTTGAGGAATACATGACCTATTATGTAAACATTTAGGCAGTTTAGTATATATATGTTTATAAAATGGTAAGCCCATGACCTGCAGTACATATATGTGTATTGTAGGATGAACACCTAACCTGTTGTATGCTTAGATTAAACTGTAAACCAAGTATGATATAGTATGTCCCTGTTAGCTTAAATACCTGTTATTCGTATGTTCAGACAGTTTGATTAACACAAATGTGTGTATTTAGCAAACAAATAATCTGCTAAATATAAATCGTTTAGACAGTTTTATATGTAAGGGCTTTGTAAAGTGAACTTTTAGCTTATTCTAATATAGGGTAGGCAGTTTTTAACATGATATTAAATATTGCTTAAAACTGTAATGAATTATCTGTATACCTAGAACACCATACATTATAGAATACACTCATACCAGACGTTTTATGTCTGACCCTGTTGATTGCCCATGCAATCTCTGGGGTGTCTCATTCGAACGAGGCAGTCCGGGGTTTGTTTTACAGGTATGGATTGCTTGTTTCAGCTGTGTAATGGAGTAAAGAATTGGACCGTTAGGATGCATAAAAGTCAATATGTAATTGCAGATGCAAGATTTTGTGTATTTGAGTTTAATAATGTTGTGTACTACTTATATTGTGTAAACTGGGTAATAGATTTACATATAAGTTACTCACTGTATGCTATTAAAATGATGTGAATTTGCCAAATATTGATATATGTATTCAGTGAACCATTTATATGGTCACTTAGGCACTGTGTATTTAAATGAAAGGAAAGTTTGTATGAACTTAAGTATGTTATTTGGTCCATTTGATAACTGAGTCATTTTATGTTGCTGGAAACAAAATTTTCACTAAATTAAGTTGGAGATGACAGTTTTGGAGTTATTTACATCTGCTAGTGGAGAGGGTGCAGTGTATAATCCATATATGCTTGCGCTGTCTCTTATATATATATATATATATATATATATATATATATATATATATATATATATATTGTTATAATACAATTATATATTTAAATATTTTAGTGTATGTAGTAAATCTGTGGAGTAAAAGTGATACTAGCATGCAAACTAATGTATGGCATCTGCAATCTTATGGATTATCGATATTTCCTTTACTGAATTTGACATTGGACTTACTAATTATTCCTTTTAATTTTATGAGTCCTTGGTTCATTGCAAAAATTATATCTAAAATTTATTTTTCTTCACGTTGAAATTAATGTGAAATTTTAGTTTTGAATTTGTACAAACAGGATTGTGTTCTGTGTTCTGCACATGGAAAGATTGTGGAAACCTTAAGGTTGAAATGGTGTTAGACAGGTTCTTTCTTCTTGAACATATTAATTGTTTCTTGTTGATTTTGTTATGTTAAAATATGTGTAATTTTTTCTAGTTCTGTGTATAGGTTGAGGATGTGACTCACTCTGGTCCAACCAAATTGGTGTTATACTTCACTGGTGCCACCAATATTCTTTATACTTTTGGTGGTCATGCAGTCATAGTGTATGTATATACTATATTGCACTATTTTTGTCCTAACTTTCTATATGCTTTAAGCAACATCACTGCACAAAAATTGTTAATAGTTGGTAAAAGATGACCGTATTTGTCACCCTCCAAAAAAAATGGGATGATTTTTTTCTTTTATGTTTATTTTTTTAAAAAAATTAAATGAAAAAAACACAACTTGACAATCAAATGGATTTCAGTATTTGCTTCTGGGTGGCTTCTTCTATTTCAGTGTTTATGACTAAGGAGGCAGACAAGCCATATTGTGTTATGATGAAGTATCTTTTCCACTGCTTAATCAATTGGTACCCTCCTATTTTTCCATAAGCAAATATTACCCAACTAATTACTGATGACTTGAATATAATTGAAGTTCTCCCATAGTACATTACTAGTTTTAGCCTTTGGGACCACTTAAGGTAAAAAGAAGAGAGCGTTGCTGGATGAAGTACTAAATTGTACTAATTTTAGAAAAGTGTTCTTTTTATATAAGCATTTACAGTTATATCATACCCCTATGTTGAATATATCTCCTTTGTTTAATTTAAACTGTCTGCTCGGTTACAACATAAACATATTTTTTAGTTTCTATTCTGTTGTCATGAGCTAATGTCTGCTTGGTTGAAGAGTTTCAGATTCACTATCTCTTTGTGTTTAGAGGGGAGCTCATATGCCTTGCTACTATAGATGGTCTTACTGTATCCAAAGAATTTCAAGTCTTCAAGGCTTATTTTTGTGGGTTGAAGTGGAGGAGGATAAATGATGCTTCTGATCTCCTGTTCTTTCTTTTGACGAAAAAGATTGTGTGTTAAAGGCGGTATTGATTATGCTTCGAAAGGAAGATGGTGTTGATTATGCTTCGAAATGAAGAGGAAGTGGAACAATGCTACAAATAATGGTGTAGATTGAAATTGATTTGTAGTTTATGTCTTTGAGTTGTTGTTTTGTAGTAAAGAATGTTGTTCAAATTAAATTTTTGTAGCTTTGTTTTCGTAGTTAGAAGAAATAATTCACAGATTGAAATGATTTGTTATATAATTTGCTTATAGCGTATTGTTAATTTTATCATATTGTTTATGTTTATTTTGTATAATTTGCTTATACCATCCGCTTGTTAAATGCTGAATAGTAAGGGTTTACCACCAAAAAAAGAAGCCTAATTTTTTGTTAAAACTTTTTGTCGCTAATCCCTTGGTAATTAGTAAGGGTTTACCGACTGTTTTTTAAATAATATTTTATACTAAATTAATAATCCGTCGGTAAATCGTCGGTATATAAATAAAAATTAAAATAAAAGTAAATTAATAAATAATATTTATTTTTGTTATAAAATTAGTAAAATGACGGTAAATTATCGGAAAATTCATGCTAAATTCCATCGCAAAATTTGACACAGACACCGTCATGGTTTTTGCCGACCATACCTTTATGTAGGAAATCCGTCGCTAATGCCTGTTTAGCGACGGATTAGCAGCGTGCTATTTACTATTTTTCTTGTAGTGAATGCGGATCGGATTCTAATTGGCCACACCCACTACAAGGACCACTTCTCCACTTCATCTTTTTTGACTCCGAGATTTCATGGATGGGTTCCATGTACACATCTGACCCGAGCTCAGGAACCCCCTATAAATACACACATACATGACATTTCGAGGGACTTTTTGCACTCGAACAACTCGAGCACTTATTCTCCATTGCTTTTCCGGTTTAACTCGAATTATAACACCAATTTCAAGTATTATATCATAGACATAGAGAAAAAAAATGATCATATTCAAGAGATTGGGTGATTATAATCATTGTACTTGTAATTCTCCATCGAATTAAAGAACTATAAAGTGAACGTAGGCTCGTTAACGCCGATCCACTATAAATTTCATGTGTTTGATTGTTTTTCTCTATTTTTAGCTTATATTTCTTTATTATTCTCTACAAAACCTAATCTATTGGGTGTTAATGTCAATTTTTGGTCTAATATATATATATATATATATTTGTGTGTGTGTGTGTGTGTGTGTGAGAGAGAGAGAGAGAGAGTTGTAAGTTTAGTGCTAAAATGAATGTAGTCTAATTTTTTAAAATATATTTGAAAGTAAAAGAATAATCTGAAAATACATATATGAATAGAAGAATTACTTACTTCGATGATTTAGGTCTCGTTTTCAAATAGAAATGAACATTTATTTCAAAACAATTTTCATTTTGAAAGTCGTTAAAGACCGACGCTCAAAAGATAAGAGTTGAAATAAGGAAAGACGTTTTACTCTTAAATTAAGAAATTATATGTGTATCGTACATATTTGTAAAACGTTAAAATTAATATATTCATTTAGAACGTTTTACTAGAAATAAAGAGGCACTGCAAGAATACATGACTATTCTAAAGGTTCGCAGCCATTGGCGGTCGTTTGAAGCTGTTGGAATAGAGTTAATGTAGTCCAACGACTTCCAACGGATCTGTAATAACCCGGAAATTCTGGGCCAGTTTAAAATTTTTATTTTGGCAATTTTAGCGAATTTTGAACATTTAAAATGAATTATTTTAAATAATATCGACGAGAAATTTATTTTGAATAGAATTCGAACGTATATATTATGTATGTCGTCGTTAGAATATAAATAATTATATATAATTATAAAAGGAATTGAAAATGGCGCGGTAGTTCGATAATTCGATTTCAAACTTCAATTGAACGTACCGGGTGCAAAACAAACTGGATTTTAGCGAAACAAAAAATAATGGAATCTAATTGTGACTATCTTTCCAACGAACCCGAAAAATTGAAATTTCATAGCGGGAATCAAAAGATATGTCCAGTAGAAAATTCTGAATAGTCGCTATGGAATTCAGGCCCTTAAAAATGGAAATTTTGCAAATGACCTCGGATTTCGACGAAATCACTTTTGTCGGGTCCGTGATGTCAAATTATTGTTAGATTCCAAATTTCATAATTTTTCGAATCAATATGTGAGCGTGGCAAAGGAAAACGCGTTTGACCAGTTTCAGTTGATTTTAATCGACTGGAAAATGGCCATTTTTCCAACGGTCTCGGAATTCGATGAAATTAGTTTTGTTAGGACCGTATCGTCAATACGAAGCTAGAAAATATTTTTTTGAAATTTTTCGAGTTAGTACGTGACCCCGGGAAATTGAAATGCGCGTTCAAATTCAATATATAGAGTTATTTTGATTTTGACGAAAACTGATCGAAACAGTCGAATCAGCTTATGATACATATCCCATTGTGTTCGGAATGGGGGTAATACGCTATGGACGACAGGCGGTGGGCCTCTTTTGGAGGTCGTATGAAAAAGTCAACTTTTTTGAAATAAAAAAAATCTCTCTCCCCTTAAATCCCTCTACCCCCCCCCCCCCCCCTTCCCCCGTTCGATTAAAATCAGAATTCAAAAAAAAAGAGAAAACGAATCGCTCCACCAGCGAGACCGCCGCCGCCTCCAGGCGTTCGCCGCCGCCTTCCCCCTTCTTCTCAGACCCTCCTCTTCGTTCCCCTCTCCCGGTTCTCCCTCCTCCGCGCCTCTTCCTCCTCCGCCTCCAACCTGAAGCCGTGACACCCAAAACCGTGCCCAACCCTAGCCGCACCACCTAGCTCTGGCGTTGACCCCCACCAGCGACGTGAGCAACCTCCGTTCAACCCCTCCTCCGCGAATCGGTGAATTTTCTTCCCTTTTCCTTTTTCTTTTCATTTTATTTTAAAAAAAACTGAGTTAATATGATTTTTAAAACTGAATTAACATGATAAGAGTTGTGGTTTTTATTTATAGGAAAAAAATTTAGATTTTTTAAAATAGAAAAGATTAGATTTTTTTTAAATAGAAAAGATTAGATTTTTTAAAATAGAAAAGATTAGATTTTTGAAATTTGAAAAGGCGAAATCTTTATATTTGAAAAGGCGAAATCTTTATATTTGAAAAGGCGAGATCTTTGTCTATATAGTAGCGATGTAAAAATAGAATTTTTATCCATGTAGCGTGATTATAAAAATGGGATTTTTATATACATGGCAACTAAGTAAAAAATCGATTTTTATATATTGAATAGGGAAGTAAAAATTCGATTTTTATATATGTAGTGAATACGGGCAACGAAGGTGACAAAAAGGCGAGGACGATGAAGATTTCTCTAAATGAAGTCATGGTATTGGATTTGCAATCGGTGAGAACTTCTCACTCTAAATCTCTTTTTCTAGTTATATATATACTAGGATGCAGACGGTGTTTAGTAGCACCCGACACCACTGTCCACAGACCATGGACCTGTTTGTTTGGTTGCATAGATTAATTAAATTATTTGAGTTGAATTTGATTGTTTGGGGGAAATGGAAATTGATTTGATTGATGTGTGAATGGCGTGGGCCATCACTAGACCGGGGATAAGGCTAGGCCTCGTTCCGTTTCTAGTATCGTGCCGTTATGCCGCCGAAATTTTCTAAAATAAGTTAGAAAAATAAAGGTATCATTTTATTTGATAAATGAACCGAATAGAATATTCATAGGTTGAATAAAATAGTTTGATCGTTAAAAATATAATTTTTAACGTGAGTGTGAATAAATAAATATTCATTTACAAACCGGACGGTTTGTTTATGTACACATATTTGAATGACATTGTTTGGGACGATAAATTTTACACATCGCCCAACTACACAAATAAAATCTGTGTTTGATTGTTTGAAACCCCACACGGGTATTGGGATAAAATACGGCATACACTAATCCCAATAATTGGTTGTATGTCGATCGATTGATTGACAGACTGTTATAAGCGTTAGATATCTATATTTGATGCTTATACAGTGTATTGCACTTTGGATGATGGTTGATTATTTATCGTTGCTATCATATACATGTGTTGTATGGAATCCATATAATTAACTTTATATGGTAATTGATTGGACCTCATTCCAATTTAGAAAATAAAGAATATTATAAAATAAAGGTTCATTTGTTGACGGTACTCATCCGTTGAGATTAGTCATGTGTTGAACGAAATATTTTAACAATAAATTTTACATCTTTAATATTATAAAATAAAGGTTCATGTGTTGACAGTACTCATTCGTTGAGATTAGTCATGTGTTGAACGAAATATTTTAACAATAAGATTTATATCTTTATCATATATAAAATTAGAAACTAACTGGAAAATGATAAGAAGAGTGGTCTCCTGGATGTTGATCTGATGTTGGTTTCGGCCTTCGGGGTTAATATTCAGAGAATCGTTCTCTTACTAATTTACGGTTGGAGTCTGATTTAAATCAAACGATAGATACCATAATTTTTATAAAATATATTGAATAACAAAAATATAGATTCATTTGTTGAATAGAGTAACGGAATTATTGAAATATATAAAGCCGTGTTGATTAGAGATGCGCTATTTTGACGGGAACGATATTTATATCGATTATATTCGTATTTAAATTGAATTGAATATAAAATGAATTCAAATTGAATTGAATATAAAACGAATTCGAATTGAATTGAATATAAAACGAATTCGAATTGAATATAAAACGAATTCGAATTTAATTTAAAACGAATTGAAATAGAATAAAAATCAATTTGAAATGAATTCAAATTGAATTGGAATTTGAATTGAATTGGAAATGGAAGTTGAAATGTTTTTGAAACGAATTTAAAACTATTTATAAACTTCATTTTAAATAGGAATCGACGAAATATATATTATATATATTATATATATAATATAATGGCCTGAATAGAACGCGCCGCGCCGCGGCAGTTCGTGAATTTCGACCATTTATTTCGAACGGACATTACGGGAGATCCGACCGTCGGATTCTCCTAAAACTGAAACCGTTGGGTTCGTATCGAAAAGAGCTTTCTAACGAATATTAGAAATTTGAAATCTAACGGTTGATCAAGGCTTCTGTTGAAAAGCAAAGTCTTGTGGTTGATGATCAAAGCACGGCCTACGTGGCAGCTTTGTGTATAACGTGAATTCGCGAGCCTCACACCTTGGTATGAGTTAAAAACGGGATAAGGACTGCAGGGAGAGCACGACGTTTCTTTCTAGCTTTGGTGGTGTCAGTGACTTACCAGCCCTGACATTTATATACTTTTCACATATGTGGTTGTTGGATGAGGCGCCTCGATTTTAGGTCTGTAAGGACCGGGAAACGTGTGTTCAGGAATACTAATCCTCAAACGTAAGAGAGGACCGGCCCTGAAGCATCTAGGGGTTACCCAGAGTGTGTAGTCCTGAGGCATTTGCTAGAGTGTCTCGAAGCGGAGAGGAGCTTGCCCCTTGCCTCGACTCATGACGGAAATCCAATTTCCAATACGTGTATTTCTGCTTTATTTGTAGAGCCTATTATGGCGACATAGTGGTATGGGGCACTTATGTTGTCTATGATTTATATTTATGATTGAAATTGTTTTGACACTATACACTTATTATAGTATCAAATGATTTGTTTTAAACGTACCAAGCATGTTTGGCTATTATATGGGAAAACCCTATCCTTCGGCTTGCGTCGCATTGTGTGATGGGACCTGGGTCTTATAATAGCTTCATTTTTCGAAAAAGCATTGCGCTGTCTTTTCTGTGCACTGGTATTCTTGGGAGGAAACCCATTCCGTGTTATACGGCGTGGTCCCTTGAATTGCCCTCTTTTAAAGTAAAGTTTTAAATAACTGTTTTAGTTCTCACACCAGTCACATGACTGACCTGGAGTTTATTGTTTTAACCTAAACTCTGGGTGTCCTTATTTTCGACACGGGCAGCTGGTAGCTTTGGTTTTGCAGATTTATATTCACAGGATCCTGGTTTACAGCTAGAACGATATCCGGAAAGCTCTGTATCCATATATCACCTTCAGTTGTGCTTTGTATTACTTTCTGCTGCCATGTAGTTTATTGTAATCTCTGATATTTATCGAATGTAATTTATTCATTTATACTCTGCATATTCTTGTATTCTGATGGAATTGTTGTAATAACAATGAAATGTTCTTTCGTCTGCGTTCATTTGTGTGTTGTTCTCAGTGTATCCGCTCTTTCCCTCACGGGGAAGTTACGGGTTCTCACAGGATCCAACGGACTATTTCCAATGGTTGTTCCAACGGCTTCAAACAGTCAGCAACCATGGGAAGCCATTTAAAAGCAACGGCCTATAAGCCGTTGGAAACCATTGGTAGCCATTGGAAAACTGGGTTATTTTTTTATAACAGCAAGCTTATTACCTTCTGACCACCCCATTTTCAATCTATTCCATTTCTAATCCAATTCCAATCATATATATAGCACATATATACCAATAGCAATATAAATAACCAACATAACTCAAATAAACATCAATATATACAAAAAAAACTATCAAAACATCTCAAATACCAACACATCAATGTTACATGTCTACAAACCAAATACAAACCATCAATATATATCTAAAGTATCACCATCGCCTACTTCGTGCCAATATATACAATATTAAACCAAAATCATCACTATCTCCAAGTCATAGAAAAACACATACCTCAAGCATCATTATCGTTGTTTTCGAAAGCACCAGACGATGAAGGAAAAGTACCATGATTGTGCACATACTCCGCAACCTTTTGATTCAGCTGCTCAATATGTATAGCCTGCAGACGATTATGGTCCGGCAACTGCTCAATCAGTTATCTAAGCTCCTTAATTTATGCTTAGCCTACAAATAAAATGAATAGCAAAAGGGTTATTTCAGAATATAATATATTATAACACTATATATGTAAACATTAATATATTAAAGAAAAAATAATCGTTAATGGCGACCTCATTCTCAAAAATTCCAAATTCACTTTCAAAAATCGTCTCTAAGCCTGATTCAGATCATCGATCTGCAATTCCACCTGATTCTCGGCTTTCTAAACTACATGCAGATCGTCGAAAGTCAGTAACACAGAATCGTCTCCATTCTCCAGATCTAAACTCCAGAGAGGCTTTTCCAGATCTAATTTTGAGGGATCGAGATGCTATTTCCAAAGCAAGTGCTAATCAGTCAAAGGCTTGGATAGATGTAATTACCGAAAACAATTATCATAGAAAGTCTATCCAGCTTAGTTTTTACGAGCCTGTTATCAAGGATAACGTTAAGATAGCAGTTATTAGTGAAGATCTGACAGCGAAAGCTAGAGAAAAATGGGTAAATTCTATAATCTTCTATGTCTTTGGAGGTAAGCCTTATTATAAATTTTTAAAAGACTATATAGATCGTAATTGGAAGTTAGAAGTAAACTTTCAATTGTTTTCAAGGGAAAATGGGTTATTCATCATTAAGTGTGAAAATGCTGCTGATTGTGATAGAATTTTAGAATCTGAGCCTTACTACTATAATAAACGTTTAATATATATGAAAAGATGGCAGCCTGGTCTGAAATTCAATCGTGAATCCTTGCATACATTACCTATATGGATTCAATTACCAAATCTAGATTTAGATTTTTGGTCAGTGGAAGATATTAGTAGAATTGCATCTACATTGGGAAATCCTTTAAAATTGGATGATTACTGAAAATATTGTTAGGATTTCGTATGTTAGGATCTTGGTATAAATTAATTTTGACTTCAAGTTTCCTAGTGCTATTCCCATTCAAAGTAGTAATGGAGAGATTATATGGCAGAAAGTAGTTTATGAGTGGATGCCTTCAATTTGCTCTAACTGTAACGTGTTTGGCCATTTGAATGTTACATGCAAAGCCAGTAAAGTGTGGGTTCCTAAATTAGATGGTAATTGTGTTAGCGAGATGGAAGTTGAAGAGAATCTGAACAATCTGTACAAGTCTGATATTGAATTGGTGGATAGGAATGTTATTTCTGAAGTGATATTAAAAGGGAAAAAGAGTGATCCTTGTTCTTCTAAGAGTAATGAAATTAATATGTACAACTCTTTCAATGTTCTATCAGATAATCATATGAGCTTGCAGGAGGTATATGAGCAAAACAATGTAGGGTTGAAATCTGCAGGAAAGGTTGGGGAGTTTAAAGATAAACCGGGTGTGAATCATAATGTAGAGGACGTTGAAAACAAGGATCAAAATATGGATCATGTTGTATCAGTTTGTGTTGAAGATAAACTGGACCAATATAAGAAAGGTAATGCTATTAATCAAGATCAGTTTGGATTAGATGCAGGAAAAAATGAGGATACTACAAAGGAATCTGAGGTAGGCTTCTCCCCTATTGGTGATAAGATTCAAGAAGGAAAAGATATTTTACAAGATAGTGTAATGGATGAATCGGATTGTTCTTCAATTAGTAGTGGTAGTTTTAAAAGAAGAAGAAGAAACAAATAAATTGGGAGTAAATTTAAAGGAGATAGTGTGGTTATTGGTGACGAACCCCTAGTAGAAACTAACCCTGAATGGAGTAGATTAGTGTCACAGTTTAAAAATAGATCCAAGTCAAAGAAAAAAAGAGATGAAAGTGACACAGCAGGTGGAGTTAAGAATGGTGGTATTTGTAAAAAATGAGGTTTGGTTCTCTTTCTTGTTCGGTAGTTGCTTTAGGCTGTTGAGAAAATGCATGCAGTTCAGTTGTATGCATTTGTCGCGGAGTGGATATTTTGTGTTTGCGCAATCTGCTGTTGGTGGGATGTTTAGTTTGTGGCCTGTTTATGTGTATTACATATGGGTTTTATAATGGGTTTGTTGTGTATCAGTGTTTGATTTAGGGTCTTCGGGTGGGAGCTGGTTTGTTTTTGTGTTGGGTAGTATTTGTTTTTCTTTTGTGCGGGTTGTATTTTGTACCAGCTCTACCCTTATTTTGTAACTCTTTTCTGTAATTAAGTACCCTTTTATTCTAAAAAAACATTAATATGTTGTATGTATGCAAAAAGATTAATTATCGTTAGGTTCCTGAAGGCATAACGTCTGCTCCGCTGCGACGGATTCATGACAGTGTCAAATATGTTGTCTTCCTCCTCCGATGTCAACTCATCCGACCAAACTCCGCATGCACATGAGCCCGTGCCTCCTGAAACCTTGTTTATAATACAAAAAACAATTTCAATTAAAAAACAATATAACGTTGTTTTTATTTTACACTAGCTAGTAACTAATAAACTTATTGATGTGCATAATAGAATATGAAATACGCATACATATGCATTTGTTTCCCTATCCTACTCATCCCAGTGATAAGTGACGTTTTCGGCCTCGTCTACTTTCTTGGATGTGTGGGTGTGAGCAAATACGTCCATTGTAGCACCTCATGTCTGTTAATGTCACTCATAACAGAATGCATTAAGTTTTGTGAAGCGTAATAGGTAACAGTATGGAAATTTACAGAGCAGATATAAAATAAGCAACGGAAAAACTTTCAATTTTATTATTAAAATAAAATGTAGTTCCCAAAACTATTTCATCAACCATTTACAAAGTACTTCAAATCTGTCTTTTAAAACAAAATAACATAATGCCATAAAACAAAATCATATCCTCTCCACAGCCATGATGGAGTAAAGTCAGAAAGATACATCTCAAGAAATACAAGTCCAAGCTGCTACAGAAAGTCCTAGTAACTGTTGAGTGCATCCACACTGAGGACCTGGTAGGAAAGGAAGAAAGAGGCGAAAGAAAAAGGGTCAAACATAAAGTCTGGCGAGTTCCAGTGATTTACAAATGTGCATAAGATAGAGTTGCCAAGATAGGTAAATAAGACTGGATGAGAAGGTACAGTGTCATATAAGGTAACTGATAAACTAAACAGAACAGCGGGATAGACAGGAAGATAAGAATAAAGTATGATTGGGTAATGCTTCACATTTATATCCTAAAACAGGTAATGTCTGAACATATATGTCTTTTGCGTAGGTCTTAAGCTGCACCAATACTAGTATAACAAGTTCAACATGATTACATATCAACAGGATTAACAGTTGGAATAAACAGCATGTATAGGATTAGGTGTCTAACCTAATTGCATAACAGTAGGATTAGGTGTTATTCTAACTACTACACATGTGATCGGCTCCCTATTACCCGTATACCCTTTGTCAGCCCTGGTGGTAGGGTGTATCACTCCATAATCCAACAACTTATAAAACATAACAATATTCATAGGTGTTATAGTGTCTTATCTTCCCTAGTCGAATCCATGCACGCTCAGGAGTCCGCCGAAACGCACCCGTAACCACCTCCATGTGAACCTCTTACTATCCAGTTTAGTAAAGCATGCCCTGGCCCTTACCTAGTGTGAGGCCCCTTCTAAGAAGATACCAACAGGTATACTGACTGATATGGTTTCCAAAAAATAAACTGATACAAGCCAAACCCCTAAGCTTGTGCCCCCAAAACTAGGATTCAGAAGTCCCCAAAACCCGATACAACAGCAAGAACGAGGGACCTCTTAGCTTATTAATACTCATATTTAACCTAATAGGCTTAGGTTTTTTAAGAAACATGGTTGTAATTATTACATGTCATTATGTGTATAGCCCTTCCCCAAAGCACCTGCCCAGATGTGTATGATTCCCTTAACATTTCAGTTTATTAAATTACATCTGGTACTTACCCTACTCTTAACATGTCAATTTACTTAATGTCCATTATAAGTCAAATCTAACATGTCCAATTCATATGCATATTATTCATCAATCATGTTCCCAATGTATAGCATACACAAGTTTATGCATATCTCTACCAAGTTACAACATATGCACATTATCCCTCTTATTTGTTTACAACAAGTCTAACATGAGATATTTATCCTTTTCCCAAAGTATAGCCAATCAGCTCAAAATAATATACCTAAATTCCTCTTTACATATCATTCATTATTTCCCTAAACATACGCATACTCTAATCGGGTATAGCCTAGGCTTCCGAGGCCTAGGCTTGGCGTAAAATAAAAAGGGAAAGCAGAGGAAGAAGAAGATAATCACATAGGCGTATAGGCAAGACTGGAAATAGACATAGAAAATGGAAAAAAGAAGATAGATACGTATAACTTGTTAATTTCCCAACATCACAGGCATATGTATAACTTGTTTAATCAACATCACAGGCATGTGTATAACTGATCATAACGGCATAGGTGATTTACAGTGAAAACATGTAAAATGTTTATTTTACTAAGTAGATCTTAAAGGGTTTTATTTAACTATCATGTTCAAGGCCTAAGAAACCAGACTGTAAATAACGGAAACTCATAGTGAGTCTTTGTGAAGATAATTATAAATAACACTATGCCATAAGAAGTCCAAGTCCAATCCAAGTTGTATGTATGCAAGTCCTGATGTTGTCTCTATTTGATCTAAGCCTTAGCAACATTCCACTATTTTTATTTTTATTTTTATTTCAGAACAGTTTCATAGAGGAAGAAGATATGAAGAAGTTGTGATTTGGAAATGGGAGAAGCCATCTATTTATAGATGCACAGATTCAACCTCAGCCTTTAAATTTTAGATTTTTAATTCATACCATACATGTATTGCTAAGTCAGCACAAATCTAGCCATAAAACAGTCCAAACTCGCATGTCAGAATTCTCCCCGGTCTGGGTGGGTCGACCCATAAGTCCACCCACCGACCCTAGGGTCGACCCATAGGTCCACCTACCGACTTGGGTCGACCCATAGGTTGACCCAGGCCCGTTGTGGTTTGACCCTAGGTGCCATTTCCTGTGTTGGTGAGTCGGTTTGAATTTATTTGAATTATAAGTATATATATAACCCTCTTGTGTGTATACAAGCTTCTGATGCTCATAACTTCTTCATACGTTGTCCGTTTTACGCAAACTTAGGGTCTATCTGAATCACAATTCCAAGATGAATGCAAGGTAATGCCGGTTTCACTTAATTCTGAATATTTAATTAAGTTGTTCTCAATTTATTATCTTTAAGCATGGTTATAATGTTTTAAATTCTAGGGTGTTACATCCATGTGGGACAAGGTATGTCCATGAGCTCGTTCCTGCAATTGATAATTCGAATAAATCAATTCCACGCAGTCAATTACTAAACTGATCAATATACGAATGTAATAATTGGTAAATTTACCAACTGTTCGTGGTGATGCTGGAAAGACTTGGATCCTCCATGATGAGTTACTGGGTTCCTGCTCCTGTTTGCGGAGTTCCTTGCTGACTCCGCTTGCAAATGTACATTTATTAATTATTTAATAATCGACAAAAAATAAATGAGAGTCATTATAAATTTACCTTGAACTCATCTATGTCCCACCAATCAACCATCTTATTAAATACTTCATCGCTCATCCACCTTGGTTTCATCTCCATTTTTTTAATATCACTCATTTTTCTTTGTAATTCTTAGCAACCTTTGAGTTCTCGTGTCGCTAAACTAGGGTGACGTCGGTCTCCTACAAAGCTACTGCCTCCTATACAATGACAAAATAATAATAATTATTTATTTGTATTTAATCATTTGTAAAGCAGTATAAACATACCAAAAAATCTTGCTAGATGGTCTCTCTGACGACGTCGGGGATCCTTCTCCACTTAGGCCAGAAATTTCTCATTCTAGCCATGTAAGCATCCTTATAAACATTCAGCACCATCTGAGATGGCTCCAACTCAAACTCCTGGTTAAATATAAATTAGGACTTTAGACAATTATGAATATATCGTGTACAAATAATTAAATTGTTATGCTGTTAATTTTGATACTTACGTATGGTCAGCCTTAGGCTTCAAGTACACAACTTGACGAGCTAGTGGCTCGCAACTACCCACACCGCCATAGGGGGAGAGCCACGTTGTGACGATCGCCCGTAACTCCTGCACTTAACAAGAAAAGAATACATTGAAAGACGTGTCAAGCAGTTATGGACGATCATCAAGGTAAATTAACATAAGCAGAGCCTATCGTATAACTCATAGCGCAACAATAAAATATAATAGAACATATACAACAGGCCATAAAAGTGAAGCATGTCTGAGCAGAAACTTAAACTTTCATAACAACTAGAAAGAATATCCATACACCCATGGAGTACAACATAATTATCTGTACAAATTTGCCTCACTACAACACTAAGAGAAAACACCAATCATAACAGCGGAAACAAGAAGTACTAGATAGTAGAAAAAAATGATACATAAGCCTCCTACTAGTCGTCGCTCTACATCCTCACCTCACTAAGTTCTGCTACCTGTAACCTGCTACTTAGTTTTCCTATCCAAAACCGGATGAACAGCACAGGGTAATAAGAGGAAACATAAAATCTTGAATCGGACAACAGTCTTAGTGAGCGATAAAATAGTTACCTAACATCATCAATAAAGTATATGAGAAAAAGCAAATTAATCAACCAATCTACCAGCTCACCCGAGAAGAACCCAAACCCATCTTCCCCGCATACGACGGTGATAGCCTTTACAATAAACAATTTGAAACCACAATACATTCATGACAATCAGTTATCAAGCGTAGTCCATCCTAATCAATATCGATATCTCCTAAGCACAAGCCCCGAAGACCTAAACCAACAGCAGACAAGCACCCAAGAGATATCTCCTTCTACATCGATAATCTACACAAGGCAATACAAGAAAACAATCATTCATCCACGACTCTAGCTATCACTATCAATCCTACTTTGAAACCATCGTCAATCGTATGACCTGCTAAACACCTTGCCATTGATTGTCAAGGGCTAATGGTAAACCCTGGTTCTAGCAAAACCCCATATGCCATACGGTGAAACGTATCTAGGCCCATCGAGTTTTCCAGGGTACTCGACCAGTCACTTCTAGTCTTTTAGGCATCCCTATTATACCCCTGCTTTGAGTCTGTTAGAACTTACAAAAATGATAATCCCTCAGCCTTTGATATCTCTAGCCAATCAACCCAATGATTGTTCATAAGCTCAAGTCCCTTCTCGAGCAACCATTATCCACGAGTTCACCACCTTGAGGTGTCTTCACATTCGTTGCATTACGACGATCAACGAACACATCACAGCACTTCGACATTCCCCCTTAAATTCACTTTGAAGACACAATCACCATCGAGTTAAAACATATGTCATTTGGTCAATATTTGATTCATAGCATTTCAGCCCAACTCATCAGGTCACGAACGACCCGACTCCTTTGGTCACGAACGACCCGACTCATTAGGTCATGAACGACCCAACTACTTAGGTCACGAACGACCTGACTCCTTAGATCACGAACGACCCGACCTAACTTCGGACGACCTGACTTCATTTCTTGAGTAACAAGCCATGACCCAATGCCCCCAATGACCTGATGCCTGCCACGTCATTAACGGCCTATGTTAACAACAACCCGACCTAAGAAAAACGACCTAACTCCATATCTGACCAACCAAATCATCACGAAACGACAACATCGATGTGACCTATTCATCCAAATCATCCAATTCAACCATAAACAATTTATGAAATCAACATCAAAATGACAATTATTCATCAATAATCATATTAAATTCACCAAATCATGATAAATCAATGAATAAACTAAAACAATGGATCTAACTTGCATAAACAGATGAAATTACATAAGAAATTATTGGTTTTAAGTTACTAGATTAGATATGATTCAAATGAAAATATATTTACCATGACGTAGATCTTGGTGAAAACAACTAAAAATAATGAAAATAAGATCAAACAACCCATATACTTGGATCGAATTCGTGTGAGAGATGTTTATCACTCACCAGTTCTTCGAATTAACTTAAAATCGCTAGATTATCAATCCAGGCAGTAAGAATATGTCTTAAACCTCTTGATTTAATGTGATCTCTCTTCATTTGACGTAGATCTAGCTTCAAACTATGTAGATCTTCAATTCTCCTATATATATATATATATATATCTTGAATTTTTAATGCTTGAAAGATGCATTTGATTGAGCAAGGAGGATCATGAGCTCAACCAAATGAGAGAATGAAGAAAGCAAACTATTCTACATGCCTCTAACCCCCTATTTATGGCCTCCAACTAGCTCACTAATGGGCCTCCTCAAATCAGCCCATCAATGACTCTAAAAACCTGAATAGAAATTGTGAAACACAAAAACAAAGATTTCTCCCAAACCGCTGAACCAAATCATTAAGGTAACCACTCTATGGAATTGGCAACACTATTTCCTTTCCAATGAAATCGATCTCAGCACCTGATTACATTCCAGTCAAAAGTTATTCCCTAAACAAAACTGATAGGGGAAAAATGGTTACAAATAAAATTGGTAAAAATTATGGACATATCTCACATCCCTATAAATAACATATCAAAACATGAGAATGAACCAACCTTCATGGAATAAAATAAAAATATTTTACGATCCTCAGACACCTAAAATACAGGCCGTTACATTCTCCCCCTTTAGAAATTTCACCCCCGAAATCCCAAGCAAACACAGGCAACCAAAAAATTCTGCATGCCTATCATCCATGTGCAACCAATTTATCATCCAAACTAGCATTCATTAAGCCATGCATTCATAGCCTTAACCTAGCACATGGAAATCTAACAACGACAGTACAAGCTACAATGATGTAAGGTGACATGACATTAATGGGTCATACCGACGAAGAGTTTTGGATGGGTTTTCTTCATACTCTCTTCTGTCTCTCACGTACAATCGTCATCATCCTCACTCCATTGCACCTTGACTAACTTAACCACCTTCCTCCTAAGTTGTTTCATGTCATTCCCCACAACACGAAGCGGCTTACGAGATTTCATAACTAGGTCTTGACTTCTAGCTCTTCATATTGTTTCAGAGATACCACCACATTCGAATCATGCACACACTTTCATAGAAACGACACATGGAAAACATTGTGCATACTCAACATCTTCTCAGGTAAATCCAATCTATAGTAAGCTTTCCAATCCGCTCGAATATCGGAATTGGTCCAACAATCCTTTGGGTCAACTTTCCTTTACTTCTGAATCGAACAACGCTTTAATGCGAAATTTTCACGCAAATCATGTCACCAATGTCAAATTCCAAATCTTTTTGACGTTTATCGGAATAAATCTTCTAAAGGTCTTAGGTACCTTCATTCGTTGTCGAACGATCACGATACAATCCAATGTTTCTCTTACCATCTCAGGCCCAAGCATCAACTTATCTCCAGTCTCTAACCAAGAGGCCGGAGAATTACAAGGTCTTCTATACAATACCTCGTATGGTGCCATCCTAATGCTCGACTAGTAACTGCTATTATAGACTAACTCAACTAAATGTAGATGGTCTTCCCATGATCCTTCAAAGTCCAATACAAAAGCCCTCAGGAGAGCTTCCAAAACTCAGTTAACCCTCTCGGTTTGACCATCCGTTTGGGGATGATAAGTCATACTCAAACACAATTCAGTTCTCAAAGTTTCTTGCAAACTCTTCCAAAATCCACTTATGAACAATGAATCTCGATCACTCACTATGCTCTTCGGGATACCATGGAATCGAACTATCCATTTTATATAAAGCCCAGCCAACTTCGATGTTGTCCTAGTCGATCTGATAGGAATAAACCTTGCACTTTTGGTCAAGCGATCCACGATGACCCAAATTCCTTTGTTCCCTGTCTGATTCTAGGTAGTCCATCGATATCTGCTCCCACTTCCATGTTGGAACTTCCAACGGTTGAAGCAATCCACTTGGCTTCTTCTGTTCAGCTTTCACCAACTGACAGTTCATACATTTGGAAATGAACCTTCCAACATCCATTTTCATACCTTCCCAGTAGTAGGCTCGCTTCATGTCCTGATACATCTTGTTACCACCGGGATGAATCGTTAACTTCGAGTGATGACATTCCCTCAGAACCTCATCTCTCAATCCGTCGATATCAGTAACAACCAGTCTCCCTTGCCTTTGAAGCCAACCTTTTCGATCAACCTCGAATTCTTTGTGCACTGCTTCCAACTTCTAGATAATCTCGACAATCTTTGCATCACGCTTTTGGCCCTTGACAATCCTTTCGATGAGAGTAGGTCTTATCGATAAGCTTGACAACATTTCAGGTCCTAATTCACACCGTGGTCTGAAATCAAATCCTGCCAAGTACTCGAGGTACTTCCATTCCGAAAACATCGCTCCCAAACTTGCGTGTCTTCAACTCAACGCATCTGCCACTGCATTACCTTTACCAGGAGTATAGGCAATACCAAAATGATATTATGTCAGAGACTCTAACCATTGTTGCTCCCGAAGATTCAAATCCTTTTAGGAGAAAAGATACTTCAATGACTTGTGATCCATAAACAACTCGAATTGAACTCCCAACAGGTAATGTCTATACATCTTCAGAGCAAACACGATCACTGCCAACTCCAAATCATGAAAATCCTTTATAAAATGGCGATAATATCCCACTAACCCAAGGAAACTCCTCCCGTCTGTCGCATTCTTAGGTCTATCCCAATCCTGGATTGCTACCACTTTAGCGGGGTCAACCGCTATCCTATTTCCAGAAATAACATGGCATAAGAACCTCATTTCACTCTTCCAAAAGTGACATTTCGAAAACTTAGCTCTCAACTGATGCTTTCATAAGATTTCCAAAACAACTCTCAAGCGCGTCTTATGCTCTTCCTCATTACGGAAACCAGAATATCGTCCACGAACACAAGCAAGAACTTGTTCAACTGATCTTCGAAACCCCTATTCATAAGATCCACGAAATACACTAGCACGTTAGTCAACCCAAATGGCATCACCAACCATTCGAAGAAACCAGATGGTGTCCTAAAAGCAGTCTTCGGCGCACTATCCATTTCCACCCTCAACTGGTGGAATCTCGTTGCTAAATCCATTTGAGAAAATACCTTGGCCTCGTGAAGCTTATCGAACAAGTCCTTTACCCTCGGCAATGGATACTTGTTCTTTTTGGTCACCTTGTTAAGCTCACAATAGTCCACATGCAATCTCAAAGATCCATCTGCTTTGGTTGCAAACCTAACTGGTGCACCCCATTCGATCATACTTCTCTGAATGAATCATTTTCTCAAAAGGTCACATACTTGAACTTCTAACTCTCGCTATTTCTTAGGTGCCATCCTCCTAAGAGGCATGATGATAGGTCTAACACCTTTGACCAAATGGATTCTGAACTCAATCTCACGATGCGGTGGGCAAACCTTTGACCTTGTCAAAGACATCTTTAAATTCTCTTGCGATCGGCACCGATGGCAAGTCTTCCCGTGGAATCATAAGCGAATATAAATAGCTCACAAAGACACCATCTTCGAGCCTACATAGAATCACAACCATTTGCTCTTCCACATTCCCGACCGTCACCTCCAGCTTCTTGCAATGCACTTTTGCTGTATACCTTTTGAGCCAGTCCATACCCAAAATAATCTGAAACCCAATGAAGTTCAAAACAAAGCAATCACACACAAAAGAGCAATCATGACTCGATAAAACTAGATCATGACAAATCATACACAAATTGGACGAACCCCCTATTTGATTAGTCACAACAAAAGGTCTATCGCAAATTTCGGGTTCCAAACCCAGGCGGCACACAAGTTCATTACAAATAAATGAATGCGATGCTCCAGTATCAAACAACACACAAATTGAAACACCTCTAACAGAAAGTATACCTTGAACGGTGACACTCTTCCCTTTTTCTTCCGGCGTAGAAGCCCTTGAAGACGATGGAACAACTTCCAGAGCATACGCCTTCACAATCTGCTTACCTTTAGTTAGTTCTGGACATTCCTTCTTATCATGTCCAGGCTTTCCATACTTAAAGCACTTCTTTTCTGCTTTTGGATTCTTATAATCCTTGGCATAATGGCTCTTTTGCCAGTAGTTAAAGGATGTCACTTCATCCTTTAACTTTTTTTGACCATCTTTTCCTTTTTGTTGCTGCTGCTTCCTTTTCTTGTTATTACCACACTACTGTGGTTTTGGTTCTTCCTTAGCTGCAACAACAGTCTCTTCCTTGGGAAATAGACTTTCATACCTCAAAGCCTTCTCGACGATCTTCTCATAAGTGTCATCGAGATGATCAACTAGCTGATTGTCAAGATATTTGTCCAAACCCATGACGAACTTCTCGTTCTTCTATTAAGGAGTCTAAACATATGAACGAGCATACTTCGACAAAACTTCAAAGTTAGAAACATATTCCAGCATTGGTCGGCCATTCCGCTTAAGCTCGACAAACCTCTTAAATGGAATAGACTTATGGAAGGTAGAGATAAACTTCATCTCAAACATGACTTGGAATTGCTCCTAGGTAATCTCATCTTCGGGGGTCACAAAAGTAACAGAGTTCCACCAATCCACAGCTATGCCCTGTAGTTGTCTCGATGCAAGTTTCCTCTTTATTGCATCGTCAATTACCAAGTCTCTAAATATCTGAATACAAGTATCAATCCACCTTTGAATTTCCTCAATCGGCTCCGTCCCCTTAATTTGCTTCCCTCCTAGAGTAGTGAAGTCTTTACACAACTTCGTGAAGTCCACAGCTCAAGGAACCTGCACTTGAACTCCTACATCTACCGCGGTTGTCTCCTGAGCGGGTACCCTCCTCATGATCACTGCTATCATGGCCTCAAACATAGTTGGGTAGTTTGGTATACCACCATTACCCCCTACAGGAACAGTCTCCTCCCTAACAGCGTGTCTTGATGGTCGACGACTCATTCTAAACCCGCAATATAGAATGATTAGCCCATGAATGAAAAAAACTGCAAATGGAGTTCAAATGTTACTATACTATACACTTATATATAGTATACATCCACCAGAAATCTACAAATACATCTCTTATGCGTAATTATGTCTTGAACTTTAGCTAAAATTGATAACCAGAGCTCTGATACCAAATGTGACGACCACTCATAACTCATACACTTAACAAGAGGAATAATACGCTGACAGACGTGCCAGGCAGTTATGGACGATCATCAAGGTAAGATAACACAACCGGAGTCTATCGTATAACTCATAATGCAAGGATAAAATATAATAGAACATATACAACAAGCCATAATAGCGAAGCATGTCTGAGCAGAAACTTAAACTTTCAAAACAACTAGAAAGAATATCCATACACCCTTGGATTACAACACAAGTGTCTGTACAAATTTGCCTCACTACAACACTAAGAGAAAACACCAATCATAACAGCGAAAACAAGAAGTACTAGATAATAGAAAAAAAAATACGTAAGCCTTCTGCTCGTCTTTGCACTGCATCCTCGCCTCACTAAGTTATGCCACTTGTAACTTGCTACATAGCCTACCCATCCAAAATCAGATGAACAACCCAAGGTAACAAGAAGAAACATAAAACCTTGAATCAGACAACATCTTAGTGAGCGATAAAACCCGAACCCGTCTTTCCTACATCTGATAGTGATGGCCTTTACAACAAACAATTTGAAACAACAATGCATTCATGGCAATCAGTTATCAAGCGTAGACCATCCTAATCGATACCGATATCTCCTAAACACAAGCCCCAAAGGCCTAAACCAACATCAGACAAGCACCCAAGAGATAACCCCTTCGACATCGAATAATCTACACAAGACGATACAAGCAAACAATCATTCATTCATGAATCTGGCTATAACTGCCAATCCTATTTTGAAACCATCGTTAATCATATGGCCGGCTAAACATCTTGACATCAGCTATCAAGGGCTAATGGTAAACCCTGGTCCTAGCAAAACCCCATATGTCATACGACGAAACGTATTTAGGCCCGTCGAGCTGCCCGGGGTACTCGACCAGTCACTTCTAGCCTTTTAGGCATACTTATTACATCCCTGCTTCGAGTATGCTAGAACCTATGACAACGATAATCCCTCAGCCTGCAGTATCTCTAGTCATCCAACCTGATGATTGTTCATAAGCTTAAGCCCCTTCTCGAGCAACCATTATCCACGAACTCACCACCTTGAGTTGTCTTCACATTCCATGCATTACGATGATCGACAAACACATCACAACACTTCGACATTCCCCCTTGAATTCACTTCGAAGCCACAACCACCATCGAGCTGAAAACACATGTCATTTTGTCAATATTCGATTCATAGTATTTCAGCCCAACTCATCAGGTCACGAACGACCCAACTCCTTAGGTCACAAACGACCCGACTCCTTAGGTCATGAACGAGCCGACTTCTTAGGTCATGAACGACCCGACCTAACTTCGAACGACCTGACTTCATTTCTTAAGTAACATGCCATGACCCAATGCCCCAAAGGCCTGAAGCTTGCCATGTCAAAAACGACCCGACCTAAGAAAAACGACCTGACTCCATATCCGACCAAAAATAACTCACCAAACGACAACATCGATGTGACCTATTCATCCAGTTCAACCATAATAAATCATTAACAACATCAAAATGACAATTATTCATCAATAATCATATTAAATTCACCAAATAAATGAATAAACTAAAATAATGGGCCTAACTTGCATAAACATATGAATTTACATAAGAAATTACCAGTTTTATGTTACTAGATTAGATCCTATGGTGATTCAAATGAAAATATACTTACTATGACGTAGGTCTCGGTGAAACTAACCTAAAATGATGAAAATAAGATCGAACAACCCATATACTTGATCGGTTCCATATGAGAGATGTTTATCACTCACCAATTCTTCGAATTAACTTGAAATCGCTAAATTCTCAATCCTGACAGTGAAGAATATGCTTCGAACCTCTTGATTCGATGTGATCTCTCTTTACTTGACGTAGATCTAGCTTCAAACGATATAGATCTTTAATTCTTTTATGTAGATCTAGAATTTTTAATGGTGGAAAGTTGTATTTGATTGAGCAAGGAGGATCATGAGCATAACCAAATGAGAGAATGAAAAAAGGAAACTATTCTCCATGTCTCTAACCCCTATTTATAGCCTCCCACAAGCCCACTAATAGGCCTCCTCAAATCGGCCCGTTAATGGCTCTAAAAATCTGAACAGAACTTGTTAAACATAAAAACAACGATTCCTCCCAAACCACTGAACCAAATCTTTAAAGTGACCACTCTACGGAATTGGCAACACCATTTCCTTTCCAATGAAATCGATCTCAAAACCTAATTAGGTTCCAGTCAAAGTTATGCCCTAAATAAAAGTGATAGGGGGAAAATGGTCATAAATAAAATTGGTAAAAATTATGGACATGTCTCACATCCACATAAACAACATAACAAAATATGAGAATGATCCAACCCTCAGAAAATAAAACAAAAATATTTTACGATTCTCCGATACCTAAAATGCGGGCTGTTACACACATCATCGAGAGCTAGAGCCAGACATAATATACCTGTCACATCAATACATATACAACTCATAATAATTATGATATGATGAACTATTAAAAAAAAGTAATACATGCTACATATATGTCATGTTGTGTATGTGTTGAGTGTGTCATTATACACTTATTGTCGTTAAAATTGTATAACTCGGATAAGCGCTATATTAAACATAGGTTAATGTAATGTGAATAATTGTGAAAATTGCCAGATATTACTCAGTCTTCGTCGTTTTCTGATTCAGACTCGGTTTCGTGTTCTATGTCGTTTTCCTCTACACTCTCAAATGCTTCAACTAATACATTTGTCTCATCATTTAATGATACAAAATCAGTTTAATCCTCTGCAATTGTTATTTCAACATTTTCCTCTAGATCTGCTTGATAGGTGTAACGACCCGCAAATTCGAGCCCTTTGAGTCGACCAAATACAATACAAGTCTGACCCAAATGGCACGGAAATACGAATCATTAATAGAAAGAAATAAGAGGATGAGATAGAAAAGATAGAACTAATAGAATAGAAGAAGAAGAAGATCATAGCTGAACATAGTCAGAGTTAACACGAATCTCACAGCGGAACGAATAAAATATATTATGTAACATAACTTTGAAATACAAAACTGTATTGTATATACACACCATTATCAGAGTAAAATACATCATATCACAGCGGAAATAATCTCTAATCACTATCGGTGAAGCCTTCTGCTTTTAGCTCCTCCAAGTGTATCTGTAAAAGCCTGAAACACTTGACTGCCCGTACAAATTTGGGCACCCAAGAGTTTAGGGAAAACAAACGATATAAACTCTGGGTTATTCATGGGACTGGTGTGAGTAATTCCAACCATATAGTTTAACTTAAAAAAATCTTTTGAAAGAAAGAGATAATAGTAAGACCAGCCCACACATAAACACGGACGGTTTTTACCTTACTATAACCCTAACATTTTTTATATAAAAATCCAGTGATATTATAATAATGTCTAATCAAGTAAATAACCAAATAGTAGAACGCTTGCATCTCACGCTCTACATACATAGTATAAAATCAAAAACCGCAGGGCACTTATTGGAGATAGGATTCCAACTATGACAAGGTATGGGACCACCTGCTGCTCATGTATCTCTAGAGGCGAATACACTGGGTTCAACAAGAACGTCTTGCAACCCAGCCCACACATGACCGACCACTCATTTCGCTTGAGTGTATCGAATGTATATCACCAACGGTTGGGCTCAAACCACCGTTTCCCAAAAAGGGACAGCATCGAACTAGATTAAGAAGTAAAAGGAATTTCTCTAGATAGGTGATTATACACCCTAATGGGAGCGACCCACATAGCTATGCTGCCTGCCCGATTTTTGTCATTTCCCTATCGTGAAGCTTGAGGCTATGTCTATCTTTAAGAACATCTGGCCACCATACACTTTGAATGCCACATCGTCAAACCCGTCAAATCACTAGTTGATCTTCCCCAAAATCATACGGGTATTAAAGCTAAAAGAAACGAATTTCTCTGCCACCAGACGTAATACGTTGAAAAGATCGCCTTATGTGATCGTTAGGAATACTTTGCCAGACATTCGTCCATACAAGTTGTCCTGGGACTGGACAAACAGAAAGCACCATTCGGAAACAGGACGACCCTTGCATTTCACTCCGTCTTCAATTTTCGTCAACATAATCAAATTCGCAGCGCTTATGCCTATACGGAGTGGTTTTATCGCTGTAGTTCTAGGATTTGTCACGCTTAAGTTTAGTCAACAGCGTTATTTTATCGCTGTAGTTCTAGGACTTGTCATACGCTGTAATATTCTCTTTATAACTAATCTTGACATCCCTTTCCGTTACAAAAATCTTGACATCTCTTTCCGTTACAAAAATCTTGAAATCTCTTTCCGTTACAAACAAATACCATCCTTCGATAATAGTGAAGTCATTCAAATTGGGGTATTTTAATTACCTCTCAGACCTTGATCAAAAACATTCTTATCTTAGAATAGATATAAGTTCGTAACTCTAACCCCTTATACTTTAAAATCCGTAGACGTGCTTCTTGCTATATTTTAAATATGGTTTTATGACGCCATATCCTTATTTTGAAAACTCGGTTATTTACATTAGCTTATACAAATCCATCTTTAAACATTTCTCTCTGCTTCGTCTTTCTTAGACAAATCCCTTATTAAACATTCCTCTTCGCTTTGTCTTCTTTAGACAAATCCCTTATATTTTAAAATCTTATTTAAACTAAATCAACTATTCGTTGATTTATTACATTAGATTAATCAGCCCAATCTAATTTAATTAAATAACCAATTATTGATCAAAACAGTTTGCTTGGTAAATATTTAGCCATGATTAACCCACTAATCAATTCTAACAAATCTTTTCATTTTGAATAAATAACATTTATTAATCCAAATAATTCCACTTGTATCGATTACTATAAAAATAATAATTTATTTCTAAATAATCTCATTTACTATTAAATAAACAATAATCGATTCTAACTAATCTTACTTAATATGAAATCAAGCGTAATCTATTTGTAAATATCTCATTTAATTGTTCTTAAAACAATAAATTCTTGTTATTAATCATCAAGTTAATCTCCGCCTACTTACTTATTCATCTTATTAATATAAGAATCCACTTTACCAAATCATTTAGTAAGTATGGTGAAATACGTGCTTCGCACACGGTGGGATTTTGGTAAAACAACAGCGGTTAAAACAAATGATACATTTATGGTTGGTTGTTGCCACTTTCTTAATCGATATCATCTATTGATTAAATCAAAATAACGTTAGAATTTCCATTCAACGCTAATATCAACACAAGGTTTCAAAAGTCATTCGGGTTCAAATAGTGCATCTATATAAAACAAACAGTACACATAAATATTGAGGAATCCGGTTGGATTCCTCCAACCGGTTTCCGCATCCACAGATGTTAGTCAACAATTATCACTGGTTCCATCCTAGGGAATATTATACTCGATGGAATCAATATCCAACCGGTGATGTGTACATATGCAACGATATATAATATTTCAACCAATTTAACCATAATCTGCCTAAACAACCATCACACAGCATTCAACCATTATTTAAAATATAATTAAAATATTTTAATTAAAACAGAGTTAGTGAATTTACTCACCTTTGCGCATTAACCCTTAAATAACGATTTGCGTCGTTAACCGGATCAGACGTTTTATTCTGCTATAATTTCCAGCGAGCTCCAAACGCCTCAAAACCATTTTCATAACGTAGTCTGCCCTCGTATAGTTCAAACGCAATAGACGGCTCTTCAACGTTCTGCAAGCTGAATCCATACTCAACTGAAATGTTCAAACATATACCACGGTCAATGCTAGTAGCCAATTACCTATTTCCGGCTTTTCCCCATTTTTCTCTCTTTTTTTTTCTTTGGAAACTGGGCTTTCATTAGGCCCAATTAAACGCATGTCTTCACTGTACCATATGCTCTCCCTCTCCAGACAATCATACAGTGATCTTCCGCCTCCTAAAAAGAAGAATCCCGCTCCTTTGGTAACGTCCCATTTTTAATAGGCTTTCCCCTTTTCTTTTTATAATAATATAGCCCAAATCCTTTAAATACCCACGGATGTACTGTAGATTTGTCTCTCCACTCCAGAAAAAACAAGCGTGCTACCCTTATGTCTCTCCATGCTTCACCACGTTTTGATACAAAATCCCCCTTCCACTTCTCAAAAGAAATAAAGCTGCTACTCCATTAAACTCCCTGCTTCTCACCTTTAAAACGCAAACTCCATGCAACAGCTGCTCGTCTTCCAGTATTTCGAATGAAGCAAAGCTTTCATTATTATATTTATTTCTCTCTTGTTTTGTTTCTTTGCTTTATTAGTTCGGCCATTACAGTTCTGCCCGAAAAGAGGGGAGCTAACTGCGTTTATATAGGCTGTGTTGCCTTGGGTGCCAAGGAACAGACATGAATAGGGTTATAGGTAGCTCCAACTTCCAACGTATAGTCTGCATGAAAAGGAGAGGGTCTGCATAAGTATTTGAATAGATATTGATTTGAACACACATTGAGGTGAATACACATACTGCATACGATGCCTTAGGCATGAAGCTTTCAGAGAATGGACAGGAAATAGGCTTGCCGTATTATTCTAGGCATGTGCTTCGGTTTAATACTTGAATGGGACTGAGCAATACAGGCTTTAGAATGAGTGTGTAAGTTAGAGGTAGCTGGTGTGATTAGCATATACACGGCAGGCCACTGCTTCAGTAGTAAGGGATAGGCATGCTATAAAATATTTCGGAGGACTGTCTTGGTTTTATCATTGCTTTCTAATAAAAGAAAACGAAAGGAGACAAATTAATTTAAAGTAAAATGTCACACAGTGAGCTACTCCTGTGAGATGTCCGTTCAAGGACACAGTATGGATCGGCTACAAGTAGTTAGGGTAGGTTTTCCAATGTCAATGTAACTATTGCAAATTTAATGCAGGCATGTTAGGTTTTGACAATATTATTTTGAGTAATAGGTCTCGGTTGGTAGCACTATGGGCAGGGTACTCTTTCTATTCTTCCTGTACGTTTGCCTGGGGAGAATACATTTCTTGTACATATTTTTTTAGTGATATATATATATATTTATAAGTAGTATTTGCCACTTATATTCAAATGTAACCCAATGCTTTCCAACCATTTCTTTACATACTTGGATACCGAACGTGAAGCAAAATAGTCGCTTGGAAAAATGGAATAAATATGTCTATCTACTTTTAAACGATTTCGACACTAGTTACTTAATACTTATTAACGTATGTGTGAAAGGTAAGGCAGCAGTAGCATAAGCTGGGATGGTGGAAATAGTTTAAATCTAATAGTTCGTAACATGTATTGTATTTGTGTACGTTGTTTTTATTTCTATTTACATGTATAGTATCGGATCCAAAAAATCTAAATTAACGTTTTATAGACCGCTATAGACAAAGATAAAAATACGGTTGTGTTCAGCGAGGTGTCACGATCCCAAAAATATAATAATATCGGTAGGTTAACTTATATTGTGGAACCCCAAAATATCGATATAGGGTGCAAAACACTCCAAATAAAAAGTTGTGTATTTAATTAATTAAAAAATACAATAAAATTCTAAAAATTAAATTATCACTACGTCTCAAAAGAATCTTGTCCAAATTCGAATCTGATATCTAGTTATTTCAAATTAACCGTTACGGTCGATATACGATTTTATAGCGACTTTCTGAATATTTGATTTGGACATATCTTGCAATATATACGACCAAATCTACATTTTCCGCTTTAGTTAGAAAGATACAGTTCAATAGATTCCAACATTTCTTGTTTTGCAGAAATCCGATTTAAAACGAGTCTGGTACACTCAGTTGAAGTTCAAAATGTTAAATTACGAACTGCCACGATATTACGAGCTCGATTATATTTAATATATATTTTTATATGTTCAACTTCGTTTTAATTAATATATAAATCCACTTATATTACGAGTTCAATATTTATACAGATTTAAATATTCAAATACAAACTCATAAAACCGCGGGACATTACATTCCTTCCCCTTAAAAAAATTTTCATCCTCGAAATTGCTAAGCTAGGAAAAATGCTACAATCTCTGTTGTAAACATGTTAACTATCTTTTTGGTTGGGCATCCAATTCTAACTCCTTTATTTGATATCCCATCAACATATATCCCTGCATTTCCAACTAATCTCTAGTCAGTTTATCCTTAACCAATAATTCTCTTACATCCAAGTCAATTTCATTTCAAACTCCAATTTTCAATTTCAAATTTCCAATTCTTACTCTATAATCAAATTCCACCTCCAAGTTCGGCTCTATTCCAAATCTTAATTCACAACTCAACTACTTTGCCAAGTCAAATCCTTATTCCAGTACGATTTCCACTTACTTGGCTTCAATTCAAATCCAATTTTATTTGACTTTGTTAAATTCTCTATTTATTTACTTCATAAGTAATTTTAAATTTCTGAATTCAAATTCCTGGGGGGTTTTTATTTCAAATCAGTTTGAAATCATATACATATATATTCATAGCAATTCAAAACATTTGAATTCCGAACAACTTATTTCAAAGCAAAATCTTTAGTAGTAATCCGTCACTTAGAAACTCGAAAATGAACACCGATAATGGTCGACTTCATCATAGGAATTTATTTCCCAGCGACCAAAGTGAGTTCAATACTATATCACTTTCAAAACTCATATTCAAATACTTTTATTTGAAATTTACTTCAAAAATATCTTTTCGAAACTTGGATAATATTTTAAAATTTCCCCAGGATCTTAAAATTCCATATATTTAATTCAAATTTCATTTACAAACATTTTCATGTTTCAGAATTTTAATTCCAATTCTGGTTTAAATTTCAGATTTTATTCATTCGATTTTATACCTTATACTCATATGAATTTTTATTGGTTATTTACATAACCAACCCACTTTTAATCCTATTCGATTATAATAACGATCAACACACCCAATATACTATAATGATCTCAAGATATATAATTCTTTTTATATCAAAATATATTTTGGGTAAAATTATTTCATTTACCCAGCTTTTTAAAACAATACTATGTCGAATTCCTCTATCCGAGCGTTTATAAATCCCTATCAACCACGTCAGCTAAACGCGTCGATCTGGAATTTATATACCACTCACCAGATCAATCAACACAATATAAAACAGTTTTATATCGCTTTACAAATACGCGCTCAAACTCAATCTAGGGTATTAATAACTCCATCTCTATTGAGTTACGCCACAGAGTCAAGGTAATCACTAAACCTTCAGCTCTGATAACACTGTAATGACCACGAGAATTTCGATTTCGAAAATCGACACAAAACCCAGCGTCGACTGTTCAGACATCGAAAATACCGGATCATTAATAGAAAGAAATAAGAGGATGAGATAGAAAAGATAGAACTAATAGAATAGAAGAAGAAGAAGAAGATCACAGCTGAACATAGTCAGAGTTAACATGAATCTCACAACGGAACGAATAAAATATATTATGTAACATAACTTTGAAATACAAAACTGTATTGTATATACACACCATTATCAGAGTAAAATACATCATATCACAGCGGAAATAATATCTAATCACTATCGGTGAAGCCTTCTGCTTTTAGCTCCTCCAAGTGTATCTGTAAAAGCCTTAAACACTTGACTTCCCATACAAATTTGGGCACCCAAGACTTTAGAGAAAACAAACAAAATAAACTCTGGGTCAGTCATGCGACTGGTGTGAGTAAATTCCAACCATATAGTTTAACTTAAAAAAATCTTTTAAAAGAAAGAGATAATAGTAAGACCAGCCCACACATAAACACGGACGGTTTTTACCTTACTATAACCCAAACATTTTTTATATAAAAATCCAGTAATATTATAATAATGTCTAATCAACTAAATAACCAAATAGCAGAACGCTTGCATCTCACGCTCTACATACATAGTATAAATTTAAAAACCGCAGGGCACTTATTGGAGATTGGATTCCAACTATGACAAGGTATGGGACCACCGGCCGCTCTTGTATCTCTAGAGGCGAATACACTGGGTTCAACAAGAACGTCTTGCAACCCAGCCCACACATGACCGACCACTCATTTCGCTTGAGTGTATCGAATGTATATCACCAATGGTTGGGCTCAAACCACCATTTCCCGAAAAGGGACAGCATCGAACTAGATTAAGAAGTAAAAGGAATTTCTCTAGATAGGTGATTATACAACCTAATGGGAGCGACCCACATAGCCATGCTGCCTGCCCAATTTTTGTCATTTCCCTGTCGTAAAGCTTGAGGCTATGTCTATCTTTAAGAACATCTGGCCACCATACACTTTGAATGCCACATCGTCAAACCCGTCAAATCACTAGTTGATCTTCCCCAAAATATTACGGGTATAAAAGCTAAAAGAAACGAATTTCTCCGCCACCAGACGTAATACGTTGAAAAGATCGCCTTATGTGATCGTTAGGAATACTTTGTCAGACATTCGTGCATACAAGTTGTCCTGGGACTGGACAAACAGAAAGCACCATTCTGAAACAGGACGACCCTTGCATTTCATTCCGTCTTCAATTTTCTTTAGCATAATCAAATTCGCAGCGCTTATGCCTATACGGAGTGGTTTTAGATAATATATCCAACCGGCCTCTCCGTATTGACAACGATGGTCAAAACCCTTCGATAGTCGGTTATTTAACTATCGAAGTAAAATCAAACATCCATTCAATTGTACGACTAAACATCACACAACTACGACACTTTTTATTTAACATTCATTTTATTATTCGAATTCCCATATCTTACCAGATATTTCTCAAATCTCGTTTTAGCACTTTCACACTTCTTGGAAAATATTCTCAGTTATTATAACTCTTATTCTTATATCTCTTTGGACAACATCGTTGCTTATTACTTTAGAATAAGTGGATTTCAAACCAAATTGTTTTCATTCCCTAGGGAGTAGTGCTATATATAAAAATCACGCTTAAACTTGGCCAACAGCGTTAATTTAACATTATAGTTCAAAATTTGTCATACGCTGTAACATTCCCCTTATAACTAGTGTCGCCATAACAGTCATGCTTAAGTTTAGTCAACAGCGTTATTTTATCGCTATAGTTCTAGGACTTGTCATACGCTGTAATATTCTCTTTATAACTAATCTTGAAATCCCTTTCCGTTATAAAAATCTTGACATCTCTTTCCGTTACAAAAATCTTGACATCTCTTTCCCTTACAAAAATCTTGACATCTCCTTGCGTTACAAATAAATACCATCCTTCGATAATAGTGAAG
The DNA here is from genome assembly GCA_030737875.1 of Allium sativum. Classification (NCBI taxonomy): domain Eukaryota; kingdom Viridiplantae; phylum Streptophyta; class Magnoliopsida; order Asparagales; family Amaryllidaceae; genus Allium; species Allium sativum. Next base: position 862,118,305 of record CM060926.1, read on the forward strand.
TCATTCAAGTTGGGGTATTTTAATTACCTCTCAGACCTTGATCAACAACATTCTTATCTTAGAATAGATATAAGTTCGTAACTCTAACCCCTTATACTTTAAAATCCGTAAACGTGCTTCTTGCTATATTTTAAATATGGTTTTATGACGCCATATCCTTATTTTGAAAACTCGGTTATTTACATTAGCTTATACAAATCCACTTTTAAACATTTCTCTCTACTTCGTCTTTCTTAGACAAATCCCTTATTAAACATTCCTCTTCGCTTTGTCTTCTTTAGACAAGTCCCTTATACTTTAAAATCTTATTTAAACTAAATCAACTATTCGTTGATTTATTACATTAGATTAATCAACCCAAACTAATTTAATTAAATAACCAATTATTGATCAAAACAGTTTGCTTGGTAAATATTTAGCCATGATTAACCCACTAATCAATTCTAACAAATCTTTTCGTTTTGAATAAATAACATTTATTAATCCAAATAATTCCACTTGTATTGATTACTACAAAAATAATAATTTATTTCTAAATAATCTCATTTACTATTAAATAAACAATAATCGATTCTAACTAATCTTACTTAATATGAAATCAACCATAATCTATTTGTAAATATCTCATTTAATTGTTCTTAAAATGATAAATTCTTGTTATTAATCTTCAAGTTAATCTCCGCCTACTTACTTATTCATCTTATTAATATAAGAATCCACTTTACCAAATCATTTAGTAAGTATGGTGAAACACGTGCTTCGCACACGGTGGGATTTTGGTAAAACAATAGCGGTTAAAACAAATGATACATTTATGGTTGGTTGTTGCCACTTTCTTAATCGATATCATCTATTGATTAAATCAAAATAACGTTTGAATTTCCATTCAACGCTAATATCAACACAAGGTTTCAAAAGTCATTTGGGTTCAAATAGTGCATCTATATAAAACAAACAGTACATATAAATATTGAGGAATCCGTTTGGATTCCTCCAACCGGTTTCTGCATCCACAGATGTTAGTCAACAATTATCACTGGTTCCATCCTAGGGAATATTATACTCGATGGAATCAGTATCCAACCGGTGATGTGTACATATGCAACGATATATAATATTTCAACCAATTTAACCATAATCTGCCTAAACAACCATCACACAGCATTCAACCATTATTTAAAATATAATTAAAATATTTTAACTAAAACAGAGTTAGTGAATTTACTCACCTTTGCGCATAAACCCTTAAATAACGATTTGCGTCGGTAACCGGATCAGACGTTTTATTTTGCTATAATTTCCAGCGAGCTCCAAACGCCTCAAAACCATTTTCATAACGTAGTCTGCCCTCGTATAGTTCAAACGCAATAGACAGCTTGTTCAAACATATACCACGGTCAATGCTAGTAGCCAATTACCTATTTCCGGCTTTTCCCCATTTTTCTCTCTTTTTTTCTTTGGAAACTGGGCTTTCATTAGGCCCAATTAAACTCACGTCTTCACTGTACCATATGCTCTCCCTCTCTAGACAATCATACAGTGATCTTCCGCCTCCTAAAAAGAAGAATCCCGCTCCTCTGGTAACGTCCCATTTTTAATGGGCTTTCCCCATTTCTTTTTATAATAATATAGCCCAAATCCTTTAAATACCCACGGATGTACTGTAGATTTGTCTCTCCACTCCAGAAAAAACAAGCGTGCTACCCTTATGTCTCTCCATGCTTCACCACGTTTTGATACAAAATCCCCCTTCCACTTCTCAAAAGAAATAAAGCTGCTACTCCATTAAACTCCCTGCTTCTCACCTTTAAAACGCAAACTCCATGCAACAGCTGCTCGTCTTCCAGTATTTCGAATGAAGCAAAGATTTCATTATTATATTTATTTCTCTCTTGTTTTGCTTCTTTGCTTTATTAGTTCGGCCATTACAGTTCTGCCCGAAAAGAGGGGAGCTAACTGCGTTTATATAGGCTGTGTTGCCTTGGGTGCCAAGGAACAGACATGAATAAGGTTATAGGTAGCTCCAACTTCCAACGTATAGTCTGCACGAAAAGGAGAGGGTCTGCATAAGTATTTGAATAGATATTGATTTGAACACACATTGAGGTGAATACACATACTGCATACGATGCCTTAGGCATGAAGCTTTCAGAGAATGGACAGGAAATAGGCTTGTCGTATTATTCTAGGCATGTGCTTCGGTTTAATACTTGAATGGGACTGAGCAATACAGGCTTTAGAATGAGTGTTTAAGTTAGAGGTAGCTGGTGTGATTAGCATATACACGGCAGGACACTGCTTCAGTAGTAAGGGATAGGCATGCTATAAAATATTTCGGAGGACTGTCTTGGTTTTATCGTCGCTTTCTAATAAAAGAAAACAAAAGAAGACAAATTAATTTAAAGTAAAATGTCACACAGTGAGCTACTCCTGTGAGATGTCCGTTCAAGGACACAGTATGGATCGGCTACAAGTAGTTAGGGTAGGTTTTCCAATGTCAATGTAACTATTGCAAATTTAATGCAGTCATGTTAGGTTTTGACAATATTATTTTGAGCAATAGGTCTTGGTTGGTAGCAGTATGGGCAGGGTACTCTTTCTTTTCTTCCTGTATGTTTTGCCTAGGGAGAATACATTTCTTGTATTTTTTTTAGTGATATATATATATAAGTAGTATTTGCCACTTATATTCAAATGTAACCCAATGCTTTCCAACCATTTCTTTACATACTTGGATACCGAACGTGAAGCAAAACAGTAGCTTGGAAAAATGGAATAAATATGTCTACCTACTTTTAAACGATTTCGACACTAGTTACTTAATACTTATTAACATATGTGCGAAAGGTAAGGCAGCAGTAGCATAAGCTGGGATGGTGGAAATAATTTAAATCTAATAGTTCGTAACATGTATTGTATTTGTGTACGTTGTTTTTATTTCTATTTACATGTATAGTATCGGATCCAAAAAATCTAAATTAACGTTTTATAGACCGCTATAGACAATGATAAAAATACTGTTGTGTTCAGCGAGGTGTCACGATCCCAAAAATATAATAATATCGGTAGGTTAACTTATATTGTGGAACCCTAAAATATCGATATAGGGTGCAAAACACTCCAAATAAAAAGTTGTGTATTTAATTAATTAAAAAATACAGTAAAATTTTAAAAATTAAATTATCACTACGTCTCAAAAGAACCTTGTCCAAATTCGAATCTGATATCTAGTTATTTCAAATTAACCGTTACGGTCGATATACGATTTTATAGCGACTTTCTGAATATTTGATTTGGACATATCTTGCAATATATACGACCAAATCTACATTTTCCACTTTTGTTAGAAAGATACAGTTCAACAGATTCCAACATTTCTTATTTCGCAGAAATCCGATTTAAAACGAGTCCGGTACACTCAGTTGAAGTTCAAAATGTTAAATTACGAACTGCCGCGATATTACGAGCTCGATTATATTTAATATATATTTCTATACGTTCAACTTCATTTTAATTAATATATAAATCCACTTATATTACGAATTCAATATTTATACAGATTTAAATATTCAAATACAAACCTATAAAAATGCGGGACATTACAATAGGCTTGTTCATCAAGAATATTCTTTCCATCGAACGTAAATATTGCCTTGGTTTTAAAAACCGCAGACCAATCTGCTTTATCCCTTTTTTGAGATGCATAAAGGGCATAATAAGCTTGTAGTGCTTGTTTGGCTAGTATAAAAGGGTCGTACTTTTGATAACGTGAGGTATGTTTAATTTTTATAAGATTATTATTTGGATGCACATTACTACCAGAACCTGGAACATTGTTAAACCAGTTGCATCTAAACAAATAAACATCCTCTGCAGGCCTTGTTCAAGTTTAAGTAGACGGCCAACTTTTAACGTATTTGCACAAAGATCCTTGTAAAATAAACTAATTTCTATTATTACCTTCCAAACTTTTACAGGTAACAATTCTTTGAATGCAATGGGTAACAAATTTTCCATCATTAGATGACAATCATGGTTTTTCATTTCACTCAGCCTTCCATTTTTATAATAGATACATCTACGAAGATTAGAGGAAATTCCATCGAGAAAACGTAATTCTTCCACCCATTTTAACTGTACTTTAACTTGGTTGTTGTCTAGTTCATAGCATGCTTTAGGTTTTCGTAACAACCCAAAATTTTTGGCAATATAATTATATAATTAGAATCTCAAAAATAAGAACTTCTGCAAATGATGGAAGTTGACCACGAAACTTTAACCGATGCGTTCGTCTTGGAATTCTGGTCAACATTCATATTTGGAGTTTCGCGAATGGAGTCTGTATGTAAAAGTTACGGACGAAATACGTAAATGGAAAGAAAATAAATAAATTAGAATTTATAAATATATATTACCTTATTAGGCCAGCCTGAGTGGGTGTTTTGACGCCCAGGCAATCGACCGTAGCGGCCAACCATTACAGTCGACTCACTGGGATTCAGATCGCCCAGTGACAGGTAGGTTTTATAGGTTTTGTTTATAATATATATTAAACGGATGGACGGATATAAATTAAAACGAATCCAACGTTCCTAGGCTAATTCCGCTCCTATAAATAAAGGGGTAAGGCCTCATTCTTTTCCACACAAATCTGTAGCAGCAGGCGAGCACTGCCATTTTCCTCCTTCTCCAAAACTAATTTCTTAATCTAAAATATATTCATACACAACAAATCAAATCCAATTCATATGAAATTGAGAGGATTATCAGATTTAATCGAAAAGAATTCAAATTAGCGCTCAGCAATAGATTCTCCCCTCTCTTCTTATTTTCTTACATATCTACAGATATGAATTATCCCCTTTTAAGATAAATTGTAGATTTATAGGAATTTGGGAATTGTAGGCCTAAAGGTTTCAAACTTTGGATGCTTTAAGGTAAGTGGGAAATTTTCAATACATTTATAATAGCTTATTTACTTCTTTGAGTTAGATCTAAAATTTTATGCCTATATTTATCATATCAGTTTATTTAATTGTTGTAATTAGATTGGCACCCATCAGATCTGATTGTAAACATTGTTAAAACTTGTATATTGTAAATTGTGGTTATGCATAATATTAATTATAGGATTTTTAAACTTGTCTACACATATTCCTACTGTTATATTGCAAAATATACTGTAGTTGTTGTAAAGCACTGTAGATCTAGAAATTAGTCCCATTAAACACCATTTATTTCAGCTCTCTAGTTCAATGTTGAATAATAAATTATGTGAATTCAGGTAAAAAGACACGATCAGTAATTTATATGATTGTAATGTTAAAAGAAATATGCATGTTTATATTCAATATTGTTGGGTTTTGGCTTAATCATTGTAAATATGTCGTTTTTCCTCCTTTTGAATAAAAAGGCATCATTTTGAAATCACAAGAGGTATGATAAAAAGATCAAAAAGGGAAAAGTGGTGCAAATGTACGTGTAAATACACATATTTGTACGTAATTTGCATCAACTATTCCAAATCATATGGTTACATATATTTCTTGTGATTTGAAAATATGTCAATTCCGCTAAATAGGCATAATTTACAACGATTACGGCTAACGGTCTTTTTGTAAGAATTGAAACCTTTATACAATATTGAATATAAAAAGAATGTTTGGTTGTCAATCAAACCAAATCATTTAATAATAAAAATAATGTCTACGTTAACCGCATGAAAACATAAAAAATAAATATATACATATTATCCGTCCAAATCAGCGTAAAACGGTGAAATATACAATGTTTGAATGGTATTCAATCACGGAATTATATATGAAAATAAGATCCAAATTGAATTAATGTATCTGTGGTGACCATTTGTAGGAATCGATATAATTAATTGCTATAGATAGGACCGCAAATCAATAAATAACCATTGTAACCAATATTGATTGGGGAAAAATAAATGTGATAGGAAAATGGTTACAATTCCTAACTTAATAAGGATTAATGTTGTACACCCCAAATAAGGAAATTTGAATTATAACTGCATTTAGACGTGAGGTTAAGCCCAACTTATGGTCTAAGCCTACCTAGAACCGATCGGCAAATCTAGCAACCACAGGTAGTCAGCTTAATGTGAGGGATCTAATGCGTAAATATAAATATACTAAGGCACGAGGTTAAGTTCAATTTGTGGTAGAAGTCTGCCCGAAACCGACCGGCAAATCCAGCATCCACAAGTAGTCAGCTTAATGAGAGAGGCCTGGTATATAAATAAATATATATAATAGTCAACCAAAAAATAAATAAATGAACAAGAATAGAAATTGTCTGTTCGGATACAACAAAGGAATACCATGGGACTGATAAATTGTTTCCTTAGGAAAATATGACCGTTATGGTCATAAAAGGGAATAAGCATAGGAATGGAAACAAATGGGTGTCATAAGGGGAATAATGGGTGTTGATTTCTACTTAAATACTAAGTCCAAAATAGGGAAGTAATCAAATAAATATCCTATATAAAAGTGGATATAACCTTCCTTATTTACATTAATGAATATAGAACTTATAACTAAAAATAGAGTTGGACTTAGTAGGTTAACAATATGAAAATGTTATTAACCATAAGAACCGGTGACGATAATAAATCGTGTGGAGAGAAACTAAACAGAAAGGGCGAAACGACATATCCCACTTTATCCCTATAGGGAAGGGTGCTAAGGGCTAATAGGGTACAAACCTAATAACCTTCGCGTATAGTCCTCTTCCTAGGTCTTAAGCGGTTGGGGTTGAAGAGTCCACCTGGTGCTAGGTCTTTCGGTTTAGGGGTCTTAAACGGAAGGTGTGTGTGAGCGTACCCAAATCTGGAAACAAAAATGTCAGATATGGCTACCTACCCTACGAGAAGTAGTAAGCGACTAAGGGGGTTATCTAATAAGGTTAGCTAGAAGGTATAACAAGCGATAAAATACCATCTCTCACCTTATGCATGGTAAGAGTATATGCGTGAATGACGGGAGCCTTAACCAGTAGGGCCTGTAGCTAGTGCACTCTAGTTTCTAAGGATTTGAAATAAGTTACCGAGAGGTACTATGTGATCTATAAGTCCATCAACTAATAAGTCCGCATGGGGTCTTAAGTTATCTGGAGAATCTACTCTATCTATAATTGACGTGAGGTGGAAAACAATAGGGGTTCACTTCTTGGTCTGATAATCAATTAAATTATAAATTAAAGAGCTTCCTAAATATATGTGTAAACGTTCTATCTTAGTATTATATCTTAGAATACTACTTTGAGGAAGGGTAGTAGAGTCGTGCATAAACATCTACAAGGTTAGGCTAGAATCACTAACATTGATATGCATATATCTTGGGTTAAACCAAATAGGATACATTTGTATATTATAATTTGTGTTGTACATTTCTTGTTCATCATAATCTTTTTGTTCTGACCCCCTCCTCATTACAACCATCCAGGTTTTCTAGAGAAGGTCGGGTTCTCACAGGTGATTAAGTTTGGCTCTCGGTTCTCGTTCTCTCTCTTGCTCGGCATTGGCAAAGTGACTTACTTGGAAAAAGGTAGTTACTTGAGTTAATACTGGTTTATCCTAATTTGGTTCTGTTGTGAGTTATCTTATCGTACTCTGATTATGCTCATTTATTTGCATGTACCAGATTTACATGCTCCATGCTTGGATGTGTTTGAGTTTCGATTTTTGTCGAAATTTGGGCGTAGAAAAGTGCAGAGTGTTACATTTGGTATCAAAGCATAGGTTAGACGATCAGAGGAATTAGTTAAATTAGGACTCGTGAGAGAACGTAATTTGATTTTATTTTCTGTTTTTCTTCATCTTTCTTACTCGACTTTAATTTATTTCAATGATCAATTAGTTATAAGCCTAATTATAATAAATGGGCTTTAAGCGACTAAGAATTGAAGTACGTTGAGTTTGGGTTTCTAGCCAATTCTGTCTTACCCCCACAGTATGTTGGCGATCTCGTTGTGAAGAGCATGAGGGTGACATATGGAGGATCCCATTGATTTGAGTTTGGAGACTGTACAAAATCTAGCTACAGCCGAGAAAGTCGCGATTTCTGGTCTTTGGTTTCGTTGGTAGTTCCCGTTAAGACCATTTCTCGATCTAAAATGAGAAAAAGTCCACATTAATATGTCGTATCTATTTCGGAAATATAATTACTAGGTATATCCATTCGTTACTTCGTTGGATTTCTAAATCTACCTTCATTGAAATATTCAATTGAGTTCTTGGCCTTATATTCAAGGGAATTTTATTTGAAACTATTTGGAGAAAATAAAAATGGATTTCAGTGGCTTTGAAATATGGTTTCGGAAAATAGTTTTGTAAAGATATGGTTTTAGACTTTTAATTTATTCGTGTTTCAAAACTTTAGGGCTATAGTGTAATTCTAATAAATATAATCTGATTGGTAGGAAAGATGAAATTAAAAATGACAAGGAATACACCACTAAACTTAAGAATAATAAATATCTATTTCTTGTGATTTTTAGTATCCCTCTTCCTATGTATATTGGATAATTCATTGAAATTATCACACTTAATCGTAAGATTTTAAAGCTTCAACATTTTGAACACGAAAAGGTTTTTCCAATTTGAAATATAAACTGGAATATAAATAATAGTAATAATAAAATGGATTTATAAATATGAAACTGTTAATAAATTTCATTTTTGGAGAAGTTTTAGATTTTTCTTCGAAAAGGCTAAGAAAAAATCCTTCATCTTGATTTTTAGGGTATTTGATTTCGTAAATCGTTTGTTGTCAGCAAGTAAGGGGAAAATCTGTTTTAATTTAATTTCGGATTTCTAGCTGAATTATTTTGGATCTCGTTCGTTTTGTGGTCACAACATCATTCTTGAGACTATAAATCTTTGGAGACGGTTTGAACTTTGGTTGTGGTCATGGATACCGCCGTGATGTGGATAATTGTTTTTTGATCGCGTTAAATCTTAAAAGATGACGTGGGATGGCAAATATTTTAATCTGGCCTAATAAGTTTAAGGTTCAACCCTTGTCCCAAAGCCCATTTGGTAGTTGACTGTTTAGTGATATACTAGGACGGTCAATTAGTTGATGAGTTTGGTACAACTTGGACCTAGAACTCAACCGTAAAAGTTGTGTCCAACTCAACCTCTTAACTTCCTTCTTTAGTCCTTACTTCCTCGTCTAACCGAACCATATATGTATTCTTCTTTGCTTTCTTTGTCATCACCTCACCTCCTCTTTTTGCACTAGTTTGCGCATTAGATTTTGCCTCGCTAGTACTCCAAGATCTAGTTTCTTCTCTCCGACCATTCCTTAGTCCATAATGCCTAATTGCGCTATCCGATCTTACTCGTACCATTTAAGTCTCATCCTTAGGGAAAGATTATTTGGTTAGATTGGAATGAGAAAAAAGGTCCCACCCTTTTAGGGTTGAGAAAATTTGTCATCGCAGTGGGACTTGCACCGGTCCATCGCTTCGAGACCTTAAAATAGGGTTTGTTGTTTGTGTTGCATCTGCCTTTACTATACCTTGTTTGAATGGGTCCTTTCGAAGGCGTCACCGTTGTGGAGATGAAGAATAAGTTATCTCTGGATGTTTTTTCTGTGGAGAATCTCAATGAGATTGTAGAGGAATCTGTGTTGTACGCGGGCTTATATGGTCTTTTGTTTGACCGATTTTGGAGATTTTGTAGCAAATCACTTTTTCTTGATGTCGGTTTTTTTTTGTTTGGGAATCTATGTTCGAACCACCCATGTAGACGTGTGATTTATTTAGCACATCTTTTTGCAAATCGGAAGTTATGACTGGATTTGTCTCATAATGCGGAATTTAATCTTTTCTTTAATCAGTGGCGTAACCATCATTTTGTGCCATATCATATTTGATTTAGCTTGTTGTTCTTGTGTGTTATCTCATGGGGTTACTTCCCATAATTTCATCTATCCATTTTTTCTTTAGACAACATTTGGTGGATTTCCATGAGAAGCAGTTTTGTAGTAGGTTTCTCTTTTCATCATAAATTCTCTCTTAGAAGAGATAGTGATGTGGGAACCTCCAACAACACCAGCAGTGTTTGTAACATGAGATTTAACATTTTTCTACCATGATATGGTCAATTAAATATCACAATAATTGGTTTGAGCTGTAGCCGCGGAGCAAGACATCTCGTTGTTTATAACCATTGTTTTAGGAGTTTCGGTGTTGTTGTTGTCTTTGTTGTTTTCCCTTTCCAGCATCGGGTTCTTGGCTTTGTGGTGATTCGTGCCTGTAACTGTTAGTGTTTTTAAATCACACAATTAAGGTTAATGAGATTTTTATATTTGGAAATATTTGTGTCATTCACGCATGTCTGTTTGAATGAAATCTCATTTTTCTTATATAAACTAACAGTTGTCCTACGGTTGGAAAGAATATAATTCTGTGTTGGATAAATTTTAGCAAAGGACCGGTTTTACATCATGGGTGTATAAATAAATTGTTGTTACTTGTTAAAGCTAAAATTTATTCTAGTCTTTTTGTGTGTGAATTCAGTTTTCGCATTTTTGGCGTGACGACATCAGTTTTCGCCAACATGTGACTTGAATTTTTTAAGTTTCTGCAAAATACTTTTTTAAAGCTTTTGGAAAATGTTGCGGAAAAAAAAGAAGAGGCTTTTTATCATTTTCTCATTTCATAGGAAAGTAAAACGGTTTTGGAAAGAAAATTTTCAAAATAAACATGACAAGTTTTAAAGAGGAATTTAATTTTGTGAAAAATTTCGATTTCTGATCACATGAACAGCGTAAGAAGATGTTTAGATGTTTTGTGTGCGCATTTTAGCGATTCAGTAGGACTGACGATACGATAAAAATGATAACGGCAACAAGAAAAAGGTTGTTTTAGCCTTAGAAACGTTGTTTGCATACCTTGCCAACGATACACAAGAGTTATTAATTAACTCTTTTATATTTTAGAACTTATTTTAAGCCTCCTTACAGTCTACAGATGGAAATTTCCAGATTATTTTGGGTAACTAAGGTAAAAAATCCATTGTAGGGCGGAAAATGTAAGATTTGCAAGTGAAAAAAATGATAAAATTATTCGCTCGATTTCCTTTTTTCGGTTTAAGAGAAATAAAATGGAAAACGATTAGACTACATGGCATTTTGGGTGGTAGGGTTTGGATGCAAAATTGGTTGCTTCACACTTTTATTTGCAATTGTGTGAAGATAATGGATGAAAAAGAATTTTCAAAATTTGCATTCATATAGAACTGCCAATATATTTAGGATGTTTTGCATCATGTTTTCAAACGTGTTTCATAAATTTAATGCATACATATAGGAGGATCCGATTTAGAATCATCTTGCAAGCATATTTTATGGTTGAAATTGCATTATGTACACTATGTATATATACACATGGCTGCAAAGTGGATGTACACAAATTGGTTGTGTAAAATATGGCTATAGTTTCAGATTTTCGGGAGAAATTCCTTTTAAGGAGGGAAGAATATAACAAACCGGAATTTTTGGCAATATAAATTATTCAATTACAATAACAAAAATAGGAATTTCTGCAAATGATGGAATTTGACCACGAAACTTTAACCGATGCGTTCGTCTTGGAATTCTGATTAATTTTCATGTTTGGAGTTTCGCGAACGGAGTCCGTATAAAAAAGTTGCGGACAAAATACCTATATGAACGAAAAATAAATAAATCAGAATTTATAAATATATATTACCTTATTAGACCAGCCTGTCTAGGCATTTTGAAGCGCAGGCGGTCGACCACTACGATCGGCCCACTGGGCGTCAGATTCACTCAGCGACTCTAGGTTTTATTGGTTTAGTTTATAATATATATAAAACAGATGGACAGATATAAATTAAAACGAATCCAACGGTCCTAGGCCAATTCCACCCCTAAGGGGAAAGGCCTCATTCTTGTTCATACAAATCTTAGAAGCAGCGGAGCTCTGCCATTTTCCTCCTCTGTAATGACCCGCATTCTACGCTTTAGGGGATCGTAGAATAAAGTGAAGTCGTATAGCCATGTAACTTTGGGAGACAACTATTGGGGTCATTTCCCATGTTCATGATTTTTGCCAATTTTTAAATGACCGTTTTGCCCCTAGCTGATCTTGTTTTGGCCATAACTTTTGGTTGGTAAGGAGTTTTGACCTGAGTCCACTTCCATTAGATTCGGATGATGGTTTACCTTTTCGTAGAGTGGTCATATTAGCCAAACGGGCTCAACGTTTGGGAGATATGGCTGAAACAAGGTTTGGAAGGCGAAAAACAGTTTAACCGAGCCTAATTATGATGATTAGCAGCTAGGCCCATAACCCATTTCGGGATTAGGGTTATGGGGAGGCTCAAATCAGTTAGAAAACGATTTATTTTCATTTTCTCAAATGCCTAAAACATCTCTCTAACTCTAGCCATGGCCTCCACCTCCTAATTTCATTCCAAATCGCTCTTAATCGCTTTCTAATCGAAGATTAAGTCAAGCTACGTCAAATTAAGGGGAAACAGCACCAAATCAGAGTTGGAGCTGGTGTGTTGCATTAGAATTCGACCCAAAACAGAGAATATTTCAGATATATAGTTTGATCGTGGCTAAGGTGAGTGATTTGCATTGTTTTTCACTAATTACAGCTAATTAGGGGTGATTAGTGATAATTAGCGAAATTATAACTCAGAAAAATTTGGAAAAAATTGTAAAATTATAAAATATTATTTTAGGGCTCTGATAGAAATTTGGGTTAATTTGGATTAGTTTTGCTAATTATATGCTTAAACATGATTAAGGGGGATTAAGGGGAAAACATAGGTTTTTGGGTATGTTTGATCCATATTTACATATTAAATTGTTGTTTTGGTGTTTATGGTTGATTCTCTATGTTGCTATGACTGTATCGTATGCTTTGTGATTGACTAGAAAAGTTAGAATGGTCGAAAACGCCGTCGTATGGCGTGAAACAGTCGCTGGGAAAGTTGTAGGAAATGTGCAGGGTTTCAGATCGGATCGGATATAGGGCTCGGATCAGATAGGAGAACCGGGCAGGGGATTTGATTTGGATCGGAACTTGGCACCAGAGGAGGCTTGGTAAGAAGGAAGGCCACTTGCAAAGAGTTGGAGTCGGGTTGAGGATCGGGTCGGAATGGAACGTGGGATCGGAGTAGGCAAGCTGGAGCAGGAGGGACGAACGGAACCAAGAAGCAAAGAACTGAACCGAACCGCATGGAGGAGGTGAACTCGAACCGAACCGAATGAGGGGAATTAAGCTACACCGAATGGGGAGCCTGAGCACCACATACCAAACCGAACTGGATAGACCGAACCGAATCGAATTTGGACCTCTACCTCTACTACGCGGCGACTCTTTTGAAGACCAACTCCAATTTGACCAAAACCTGAGATGCAATGGAAGTCCAAATGGGAGGTTATTACTCAAGATCCAAATAGGGATCAACGAGATAACTTCATGAGTTGGGCTTTGTTGCGAGACGTGTGCAAAGGGGTTATCGACGTCCATAACTTTGATTCACCACCAAGACGGATATTCGGCTACGGATCAGTGAAGTGGGGTAGTTATTACTCCATGGGGCAAAGTGATCATAGCATGGCTATGAGCCAGTGCAGTGGAGTTGTTATGACTTCATGGGACAGAGTGGACGTAGCAAGGACTAGTGGCTATGGATCAGTGCAGTGGTGTCTTCATGACTCCATGGGGAGAGTGATCATAGCAAGGATTTGGGTGATTAAGGCGGTGGATATCGTATGCTTTACGCACTGAGTAAGAGATGTGAGGATGGTTGCTATGCTTGATTGTTTGATATCATTATGACATGCACACCCCCTTCCCCATTATCTTGATACTTTATGTTAGTGTTAACTTAGAGTATTGTACATGTTGTGTTCTAACTCATTGGTTGCAGGTCCAGATTCAGGTATGGTTTACTATACCTGTTATTGTTCTGTTTTGCTGCTTATCGCTCATACCAGACTTTTGTCTGTCCCAGAGTTTTATGTCTCTTCTTATTACTCTGGGTGCTCTTAAACAGGCAGACTAGAGACATGTTAGCTGGTTGTGCATGAGTAGCTGTCCGGAGACGCGAAAGAGGCTTACACGTACTATTCTCTATATATTCTCCTTGTGTCACTGCTGGTCACTACTTTGGGCATTAGTAGTGTACCTTTCCTGTAAAGGCCCGCAAATCCGTGCTATCTGAGTTGACTAAAAACACCACACGTCCAACTCAAATTGCATAGAAATACGACTCATTATTAGAAAGAAGTTAGAGGATGAGAAATAGAAAGAAAGAAATATTAGAATAGAAGAAAAACGAAGATCACAACTCACAGCGGAACGAATAAAATATATTATATAACATAAGCTTTGAAATACAATTTCTGTTTGGTACATATATACATACCATCATCAGAGTACACATAACATTTGATCCAGCGGAAGTAACTCTAAATAACTCACGTTGAAGCCTCCTGCTTCAAGCTCCTCCAAGTGTATCTGTAAAAGCCTGAAACACTTGACTGCCCGTACAAATTTGGGCACCCAAGAGTTTAGGGAAAACAAAACAAAATAAACTCTGGGTCAGTCATGGGACTGGTGTGAGTAAACTCCAACCACTTGTTTAACTTTAAAAATCCTTTCAAAAGAAAAGGTAATAGTAAGACCAGCCCACACATAAACACGGACGGTTTTTACCTTACTATAACCCAAAACACTTTGATACGAAAATCCAGTGATATTATAATAATGTCTACATCAAGTAAATAACCAAATAGCAGAACGCTTGCATCTCACGCTCTACATATATAGTATAAAATCCAAAAACCGCATGGCGCTTATTGGAGATTGGATTTCTAACATGACAAGGTATGGGACCACCTTCCGATGATGTATCTCTAGAGGCGAATACACCTGAGTTCAACAAGAACGTCTTGTAACCCGGCCCACACATGACCGACCACTCATTTCGCTTGAGTGTATCGAATGTATATCACCAACGGTTGGACTCAAACCACCGTTTCCCGAATGGGCAGAATCGATAGATTTAGAAACAAAAGGAATTTCTCTAGATAGGTGATTATACACCCTAATGGGTGCGACCCACATAGCCATGCTGCCTGCCCGATTTTTGTCCTTTCCCGGTTGTTGAGGCCTGAGGCTACGCATACATACCATTCATTGGTAACACAATCACTTTGAATGCCACATCGTCAGATCCGTTAATCACTGGTTGAGTTTGCACAAATATTCTGGATATTATGCTAAGGGATAAATCCGTTGCAACCATATACATTCATACAGACCAACCCATTTGATCATTGGAAATACTCTGTCAGACATTCGTCCATTTACGTTCGTTCTGGGATTGAACGAAACCGAAGGCACTATTTCTATTAATAGAAAAAGCCCTTGCACTTCACTCCGTCTTCAATATATTCAGCATACTTGGTCCGCAACGCTTATGCCGATACGGAGTGGTTCTTCGGATAATAATCCAACCGGTCTCTCCATATTGACAACGATGGTCAAAAACTTCGATAGTCTGTGATTTAACTATCGAATAAAAACAAGTGTTCAATCAACATATCAAACAAATCACTGGGCCCTTTAATTAATATTTCATTAATTAAATCTCTTCTATATTCTCTTATCAATATTTGTTATCCAAATATTTCAATAACCATATTGGCCCTTTACGCTATTTTTGATTTCGTTTCCTTGTCGAATTCTATATATATATCGATATATAGATTTCTAATTGTCAAATTTCTTAAAAACATTCTAACTCCTTAAATTCCCGGAAAAATTCGCCATAACCTCCCCTGTATCGGGAGCATCGGGAAATTTCAAATAGCTTCCCGGTATCTTCTTCAATCAAAAGAAAAAGGAAAAAGCCAAGCGGCCTGCCGATACGGCGCATAAAACCCATATATGAATTAAACATGTACCTTTTTGTCGAGCACATAAATTTAAATCTTCATATACTTCATCCCAAACCTGCTTAACACATATTCACCTGTTTTCAATTCAATTCAACACTATCTAATCGTTTGAATTTAGTTCCGCCCATTTATTCTTTAAAGCAGCCATTTTGCCTATTTTACTCCTTTGTTTGAACCTAGCAATTTCAAACAAAATATCTAGCTTGCCCATAACCAAATTGCGTTTCAATTTCAATTCTGGTTTCCCTTTTTGATTTCGAATATAAATTTTCAAATCGAATTTACTTATTCAAACCCCAATATTCATTCGAAACCTCCTTAACTAATTTCTATTCAAAATTAGTTAATGTTATTCAATAAATCAAAATCTGGTTTCTGGTTTCAAAAATCCTATTCATTTACACATTTGAATTCGCATATATTTTACAACTCAACTCTGAGATTTTCTAAATAGAAACTTCGATTTTTATTTGCTTAAAATCCTTTAATATCATTAAATAAACCGTTATGGTTTTATAATGGTTCTGGCGCTGCTTTTCTGAAAATTTGATTTTGACATAACTCAAAATCTATACGACGAAATTCAGATTTTTCTCTTTCATTAGAAAACTATTATCAAACCGGTCCTGACGTTTCTTATTTCAAAGAATTTCGACTTCAATTGGGTTCTGTATATTCAATTGAAGTTCGAATCGCCAATTTACGAACTGCAGCGCTGCGGCGAGTTCGTTTTAATTATATTTATATATATAAAACCCTTTAAACTTCTTTAAAATGAATTCAACTCTATTTGAATTCCTTGATTCAAATTCCAATCTCACTTTTGAATTCTATATTTCAAATTCCAATTCCTTTTCTATTTGATATTCAAATTCAATACTTAAATTTCTATTTGAATTCCCTATATTCAAATTCTATGTTTGAATTCATTTGAATTCTCTTATTCAAACTCTATTTTTAAATTCCATTTTAACTTCTACATTCCCATTTCTATATTTGAATTCTATTGGAATTCAAATATTCAAACTCCTTTTTAAATTCTATATTCAGAATTCCATAATTTAAAACCCATTTGAATTTCATATTCAAATTCCATAGGTCAAATCCTATTTGAATTCAATTTGAATCTCTTATATTCAAATTTCATTTTCCATTTGAATTCTAATATTCAAATTCATTTCCAGCCCCATTTGAATTCTAATCTTCAAACTCATTTTTAACACCATTTGAATTTCTTCACTCAAATCCACTTGAATTCCCTTGAATTCAAATTCCATTTCAAAACCATTTGAATTCTCTATTTTGAAATCCTATTTGAAATTCTATTTCCAATTCGACTTTGAAATCCTATTTTCAAAGTTTATTTCAAATTCTATTTTGAAATCTCATATTCAAATTTCTACTTGAATTTCTGTATTCAATTCCATGTTCAAATTCAATACTCGAATTTCTATTTCAAATCTCAATTCAAATTTCATATTTAAATTCCATTCAAATCTCTATTCAAATTTCACATTTGAATTCTTCCTTGAAATACTATATTTCAAATTCTATTCAATTCTTCTTTGAAATTCTATATTTCAAATTCTATTTTTGAAATTCTACATTCAAATCTCTATTCGAATTTCTTTATTCGAATTCCTTTAAATTCAAATTTTATTTTAATTTCTTGAATTCAAATTCTATTTTGCATTCTAATTTCATCTATTCAAGTTCTATTTGAACTTGAATTTCTAATATTCAATCTCCTTTTAAAATTCAAATATTTAAACCCCTTTTAAAATTCAAATGTTATACTCAAATTTCATTTACATATTTAAAATCCCATTTCAAATCTTATTTAAATTTTCTTCTGAATTTCAAATATTCCAACTCCTTTCAAATATTTAAATTCTATTTAAATTTCCACTTAAAAATTCTATTTCAAGTTCTATTTTGAAATTTCATTTCAAAATTCTATTTTGAAATTTTTATTTCAATATTCCATTTGAAATTCTATATTTTCAAATTCTACTTGAATTTCAAATTCTATTTGGGAAAAATAGAATTTTCTTTTAAACCTCAAATATCTTTCTCATGATATTTTAATAAATTAACACTTGGCCCAGTGATATTTAAAGCAATCAAATCACTCCATTTTTCAATCATTTGATTTTTAACACGTCATATATTAATATATGAAATCAAGCAAACAACAAACAACACAACAGATAATATATTTTTGAGGAATCCAGTCGGATTCCTCCAACCTGTTTTCCTGCATCCACAGATGTTAGCACATAAATAATACCCATTCTGCTTCGTGGCAGAATATCGCGGTATAGAAGGTCATCCACTAATCATAGCGTGGGGCGTATAGGGTAATCATCCGCTATGGTACCGCGGGCATCCGCTAATGAGACTGCGGGAATCCAACCAATCAATCAACCCAATATATATATATATAGCCTAAATAACTAATATATATAAAGCAAGCAGAAAGCATTCACACAAGCAACAACAATTATTTTTAATGAAATAAAAATAATTATAAATAAAAGGTGAGTGAGATTTACTCACCGTGAGATTTAATTGCGATCTGTTTTGATTCCATTTTAATTCCTGATTAGATATCCCACATCTACGGATTTAACGACCGATTCCGTTCGAAGAGATCTTAATACACTGTAATATCCAACCTCCTTCCCTTCTCGTTCAATCTCCCCTCTACACGAATTACCATGAAGCCATCACTACTGCAATTCCATCAGGAACTATCTCACTACAACCTACACTTCAATTTCCACCATTCCATTCACCAGGCAACTAAATTCCTCTATGCCCTTATCCCTAAACTGCTGCAAATTTCACGTATGCTTTTTCTTCCCCAAATAACAGTTTCGAACCCCATCTGGATTCTCTCACCAATCATGAACGCATCTGCCTCTCCCTACCTCGAGTCCAACACTTCACTTTATTCTAAGACGATGATCCTCCACACCAATTCGCATCAAAGGAAATCGGACCCAGGTTCACTTCAGACATCGCACCTTCCCAGAACCCACAACTCCTCTTTAGATCGCGACTTCCCTATCGAAAGCTTCACGAAGCATGAACCTCCTCCGAGAACATCGCGCACCTCTCGCGAGTGAGTCAGCGCGCCTCGAGCTTCCAGGCACTTCACGGTGTAATCGCGACTTTCGATTTCAATTGCGGTTTCCCCTTCTTCTTCTTTTTTTTTCTATTTGCTGAATCGATTTTGAAAGACTAGGAAGAACGGAAAAGATGAGATAAAGATTTAAGAATCGAAATGGACGGAGGTGAGGGATTAATTTATAGAGCGAGCGAGAGGAAACAGTAAGTACGTTGCCAGTAATCTGCTGTCTCCTTGATACTAAAGGTTAGAGACATTTCCTACAGCTCGAGGAGAGTATATAGGTCTGCGAAATGAAAGGAGCTGAAGCTAAGAGTAGGCTCAGCGTTTAAAAATATAGGTCGGCTCTTCTCCTCCTTTATATAAACATTGATTTGAAATTATTTATATTAAATAATTAAAATATCTATTGGTCCTTAAATTCACAATCCTGAACCAATATTTTAACGTAACGACATATGTTTCCACGTTTATACAATACTCCGAAATTTTATTTGACTACATATGGGAGATAACAATTCAAATTAAATTCGGTTTAAAATCTGAATCGATTTCAATGAATAAATAATAATTATTGTTCTAATTCACATAGAGTTTATATTAATCGACTGAAACGTTTCAATTTAGTTTTTAACTTTAAATTCAATTATATTTTGATTCCATATTATGATAAATTAATATATTCGATATTAAGTCGAAATTGATTTTTAAATTGAAAATATAAAAATTCATTTATATTATCAATTCGATATTTAAAAAGATATAAAATATTTAAAATAAACTGACCAAAAATCCGGGTCGTTACATTCTTTCCCCCTTAAAATAATTTCGTCCTCGAAATTGCTAAGTTAGGAAAAAGGGTACAAATCCATTTACTTTTCAAAACTTCTTTATATTGAAACTCAACTCCTCATATTTCAATAAATTAATTTCAACCAAAACTTTTGGTCTTCACACATTTGATTCGAATGATCTACGATCAATCCATTTATATCCAATCTATATTCCATTAAACCTATTCAAATCGATTCTAGTCAATTTGATTTACTCTGAACCATTTAACTTGCTTAAGTTAAATTTTAATTCCAGAATTCAAATCCCTGGGTTTTTCTTTCCAAATTCTTTTGAAATCCTATAAATATATACATATATTTATTTTCATTTCAAATTCAAAACCTTTGAATTTTCAAACCACTTGTTTTCTTTCAAACAAATTTCCATCAAAAACTTTTTCTAAGGTAGCAATTCATCACTTAGAAACTCGGAAATGAACTCGGAAATCATCATCAGAATTATTTCCCAGCCACTGAAGTGAGTTCAGTGCCTTATTATTTCAAAATCCATGATTTTCTTTCAAATCCTTTAAAACAAATCTATATTATTTTAATATACTTTGAAAAATATTTCCAACTTCCCAGGATTAAATTTTCAAATTCTGGTTTGAATTAAATTCTAATTCATCTCATTTGTATATTTAATTCCTATACAAATTCTATTTGGTTATAAATAACCATTCTAAGTTTATAATCTCATTTGATTATAAAATCAACATCCAACACATCCATATAATAATAATTCTAGAAAATTATTCTTTCTATATCAAAATAGAATTTTTGGGTAAAATTATTTCATTTACCCACTTTAAAAACAATATCATGTCGTATTTTCAGTTCCAGTGTTTAGAAATCCCTATCGACTTCGTGGCGTCCCACAATTCGACCAGAATTCATAAACCACTCAACAGACTAGCCAACACAATATAAAACAATTTTTATATCAATTAACAAATACGCTCTCTCGTATATATATACTGAACTCATTCTAGGGCACTACTGACCCTATCTCTAATGAGCACATGCCACACAAGCCTAGGTATTCGCTCAACCTAAGCTCTGATACCAACTGTAAAGGCCCGCAAATCCGTGCTATCTGAGTTGACTAAAAACACCACACGTCCAACTCAAATTGCATAGAAATACGACTCATTATTAGAAAGAAGTTAGAGGATGAGAAATAGAAAGAAAGAAATATTAGAATAGAAGAAAAACGAAGATCACAACTCACAGCGGAACGAATAAAATATATTATATAACATAAGCTTTGAAATACAATTTCTGTTTGGTACATATATACATACCATCATCAGAGTACACATAACATTTGATCCAGCGGAAGTAACTCTAAATAACTCACGTTGAAGCCTCCTGCTTCAAGCTCCTCCAAGTGTATCTGTAAAAGCCTGAAACACTTGACTGCCCGTACAAATTTGGGCACCCAAGAGTTTAGGGAAAACAAAACAAAATAAACTCTGGGTCAGTCATGGGACTGGTGTGAGTAAACTCCAACCACTTGTTTAACTTTAAAAATCCTTTCAAAAGAAAAGGTAATAGTAAGACCAGCCCACACATAAACACGGACGGTTTTTACCTTACTATAACCCAAAACACTTTGATACGAAAATCCAGTGATATTATAATAATGTCTACATCAAGTAAATAACCAAATAGCAGAACGCTTGCATCTCACGCTCTACATATATAGTATAAAATCCAAAAACCGCATGGCGCTTATTGGAGATTGGATTTCTAACATGACAAGGTATGGGACCACCTTCCGATGATGTATCTCTAGAGGCGAATACACCTGAGTTCAACAAGAACGTCTTGTAACCCGGCCCACACATGACCGACCACTCATTTCGCTTGAGTGTATCGAATGTATATCACCAACGGTTGGACTCAAACCACCGTTTCCCGAATGGGCAGAATCGATAGATTTAGAAACAAAAGGAATTTCTCTAGATAGGTGATTATACACCCTAATGGGTGCGACCCACATAGCCATGCTGCCTGCCCGATTTTTGTCCTTTCCCGGTTGTTGAGGCCTGAGGCTACGCATACATACCATTCATTGGTAACACAATCACTTTGAATGCCACATCGTCAGATCCGTTAATCACTGGTTGAGTTTGCACAAATATTCTGGATATTATGCTAAGGGATAAATCCGTTGCAACCATATACATTCATACAGACCAACCCATTTGATCATTGGAAATACTCTGTCAGACATTCGTCCATTTACGTTCGTTCTGGGATTGAACGAAACCGAAGGCACTATTTCTATTAATAGAAAAAGCCCTTGCACTTCACTCCGTCTTCAATATATTCAGCATACTTGGTCCGCAACGCTTATGCCGATACGGAGTGGTTCTTCGGATAATAATCCAACCGGTCTCTCCATATTGACAACGATGGTCAAAAACTTCGATAGTCTGTGATTTAACTATCGAATAAAAACAAGTGTTCAATCAACATATCAAACAAATCACTGGGCCCTTTAATTAATATTTCATTAATTAAATCTCTTCTATATTCTCTTATCAATATTTGTTATCCAAATATTTCAATAACCATATTGGCCCTTTACGCTATTTTTGATTTCGTTTCCTTGTCGAATTCTATATATATATCGATATATAGATTTCTAATTGTCAAATTTCTTAAAAACATTCTAACTCCTTAAATTCCCGGAAAAATTCGCCATAACCTCCCCTGTATCGGGAGCATCGGGAAATTTCAAATAGCTTCCCGGTATCTTCTTCAATCAAAAGAAAAAGGAAAAAGCCAAGCGGCCTGCCGATACGGCGCATAAAACCCATATATGAATTAAACATGTACCTTTTTGTCGAGCACATAAATTTAAATCTTCATATACTTCATCCCAAACCTGCTTAACACATATTCACCTGTTTTCAATTCAATTCAACACTATCTAATCGTTTGAATTTAGTTCCGCCCATTTATTCTTTAAAGCAGCCATTTTGCCTATTTTACTCCTTTGTTTGAACCTAGCAATTTCAAACAAAATATCTAGCTTGCCCATAACCAAATTGCGTTTCAATTTCAATTCTGGTTTCCCTTTTTGATTTCGAATATAAATTTTCAAATCGAATTTACTTATTCAAACCCCAATATTCATTCGAAACCTCCTTAACTAATTTCTATTCAAAATTAGTTAATGCTATTCAATAAATCAAAATCTGGTTTCTGGTTTCAAAAATCCTATTCATTTACACATTTGAATTCGCATATATTTTACAACTCAACTCTGAGATTTTCTAAATAGAAACTTCGATTTTTATTTGCTTAAAATCCTTTAATATCATTAAATAAACCGTTATGGTTTTATAATGGTTCTGGCGCTGCTTTTCTGAAAATTTGATTTTGACATAACTCAAAATCTATACGATGAAATTCAGATTTTTCTCTTTCATTAGAAAACTATTATCAAACCGGTCCTGACGTTTCTTATTTCAAAGAATTTCGACTTCAATTGGGTTCTGTATATTCAATTGAAGTTCGAATCGCCAATTTACGAACTGCAGCGCTGCGGCGAGTTCGTTTTAATTATATTTATATATATAAAACCCTTTAAACTTCTTTAAAATGAATTCAACTCTATTTAGCTCTATTTGAATTCCTTGATTCAAATTCCAATCTCACTTTTGAATTCTATATTTCAAATTCCAATTCCTTTTCTATTTGATATTCAAATTCAATACTTAAATTTCTATTTGAATTCCCTATATTCAAATTCTATGTTTGAATTCATTTGAATTCTCTTATTCAAACTCTATTTTTAAATTCCATTTTAACTTCTACATTCCCATTTCTATATTTGAATTCTATTGGAATTCAAATATTCAAACTCCTTTTTAAATTCTATATTCAGAATTCCATAATTTAAAACCCATTTGAATTTCATATTCAAATTCCATAGGTCAAATCCTATTTGAATTCAATTTGAATCTCTTATATTCAAATTTCATTTTCCATTTGAATTCTAATATTCAAATTCATTTCCAGCCCCATTTGAATTCTAATCTTCAAACTCATTTTTAACACCATTTGAATTTCTTCACTCAAATCCACTTGAATTCCCTTGAATTCAAATTCCATTTCAAAACCATTTGAATTCTCTATTTTGAAATCCTATTTGAAATTCTATTTCCAATTCGACTTTGAAATCCTATTTTCAAAGTTTATTTCAAATTCTATTTTGAAATCTCATATTCAAATTTCTACTTGAATTTCTGTATTCAATTCCATGTTCAAATTCAATACTCGAATTTCTATTTCAAATCTCAATTCAAATTTCATATTTAAATTCCATTCAAATCTCTATTCAAATTTCACATTTGAATTCTTCCTTGAAATACTATATTTCAAATTCTATTCAATTCTTCTTTGAAATTCTATATTTCAAATTCTATTTTTGAAATTCTACATTCAAATCTCTATTCGAATTTCTTTATTCGAATTCCTTTGAATTCAAATTTTATTTTAATTTCTTGAATTCAAATTCTATTTTGCATTCTAATTTCATCTATTCAAGTTCTATTTGAACTTGAATTTCTAATATTCAATCTCCTTTTAAAATTCAAATATTTAAACCCCTTTTAAAATTCAAATGTTATACTCAAATTTCATTTACATATTTAAAATCCCATTTCAAATCTTATTTAAATTTTCTTCTGAATTTCAAATATTCCAACTCCTTTCAAATATTTAAATTTTATTTAAATTTCCACTTAAAAATTCTATTTCAAGTTCTATTTTGAAATTTTTATTTCAATATTCCATTTGAAATTCTATATTTTCAAATTCTACTTGAATTTCAAATTCTATTTGGGAAAAATAGAATTTTCTTTTAAACCTCAAATATCTTTCTCATGATATTTTAATAAATTAACACTTGGCCCAGTGATATTTAAAGCAATCAAATCACTCCATTTTTCAATCATTTGATTTTTAACACGTCATATATTAATATATGAAATCAACCAAACAACAAACAACACAACAGATAATATATTTTTGAGGAATCCAGTCGGATTCCTCCAACCTGTTTTCCTGCATCCACAGATGTTAGCACATAAATAATACCCATTCTGCTTCGTGGCAGAATATCGCGGTATAGAAGGTCATCCACTAATCATAGCGTGGGGCGTATAGGGTAATCATCCGCTATGGTACCGCGGGCATCCGCTAATGAGACTGCGGGAATCCAACCAATCAATCAACCCAATATATATATATAGCCTAAATAACTAATATATATAAAGCAAGCAGAAAGCATTCACACAAGCAACAACAATTATTTTTAATGAAATAAAAATAATTATAAATAAAAGGTGAGTGAGATTTACTCACCGTGAGATTTAATTGCGATCTGTTTTGATTCCATTTTAATTCCTGATTAGATATCCCACATCTACGGATTTAACGACCGATTCCGTTCGAAGAGATCTTAATACACTGTAATATCCAACCTCCTTCCCTTCTCGTTCAATCTCCCCTCTACACGAATTACCATGAAGCCATCACTACTGCAATTCCATCAGGAACTATCTCACTACAACCTACACTTCAATTTCCACCATTCCATTCACCAGGCAACTAAATTCCTCTATGCCCTTATCCCTAAACTGCTGCAAATTTCACGTATGCTTTTTCTTCCCCAAATAACAGTTTCGAACCCCATCTGGATTCTCTCACCAATCATGAACGCATCTGCCTCTCCCTACCTCGAGTCCAACACTTCACTTTATTCCAAGACGATGATCCTCCACACCAATTCGCATCAAAGGAAATCGGACCCAGGTTTACTTCAGACATCGCACCTTCCCAGAACCCACAACTCCTCTTTAGATCGCGACTTCCCTATCGAAAGCTTCACGAAGCATGAACCTCCTCCGAGAACATCGCGCACCTCTCGCGAGTGAGTCAGCGCGCCTCGAGCTTCCAGGCACTTCACGGTGTAATCGCGACTTTCGATTTCAATTGCGGTTTCCCCTTCTTCTTCTTTTTTTTTTTTTCTATTTGCTGAATCGATTTTGAAAGACTAGGAAGAACGGAAAAGATGAGATAAAGATTTAAGAATCGAAATGGACGGAGGTGAGGGATTAATTTATAGAGCGAGCGAGAGGAAACAGTAAGTACGTTGCCAGTAATCTGCTGTCTCCTTGATACTAAAGGTTAGAGACATTTCCTACAGCTCGAGGAGAGTATATAGGTCTGCGAAATGAAAGGAGCTGAAGCTAAGAGTAGGCTCAGCGTTTAAAAATATAGGTCGGCTCTTCTCCTCCTTTATATAAACATTGATTTGAAATTATTTATATTAAATAATTAAAATATCTATTGGTCCTTAAATTCGAAATCCTGAACCAATATTTTAACGTAACGACATATGTTTCCACGTTTATACAATACTCCGAAATTTTATTTGACTACATATGGGAGATAACAATTCAAATTAAATTCGGTTTAAAATCTGAATCGATTTCAATGAATAAATAATAATTATTGTTCTAATTCACATAGAGTTTATATTAATCGACTGAAACGTTTCAATTTAGTTTTTAACTTTAAATTCAATTATATTTTGATTCCATATTATGATAAATTAATATATTCGATATTAAGTCGAAATTGATTTTTAAATTGAAAATATAAAAATTCATTTATATTATCAATTCGATATTTAAAAAGATATAAAATATTTAAAATAAACTGACCAAAAATCCGGGTCGTTACATTTCCTTTCTTTTGCTTAGGATAGTTTTAAAGTTGTAATAATTATGAAATGGAACATAAGCTGTATTTGGATTTTCCGCTGCTACGATGTTTAGTTTTTAGCTTATGCACTGTCTCGCCTGTTTTTATGTCAAAGTATGTTATTATTATATTTTATTCCATGCGCTGTGAGATATGCTACAGGTTCGTTGTATTGATTCGTCACTTTAAACCCTTTCATTTCCTTTTCTTTTGGCAATCATCGCGTGCTGGTTGGGCATCAGTACAGCGCATTTCAGGGAAATGTCGGCTGGTGCGGGGCGGGCCGTCACATTCTCCAAACCTAATATTTTAATCTGAAATATATTCATACACAACAAATCAAATCCAATTCATATGAAATTGAGAGGATTATCAGATTTAATGGAAAACAATGCAAATTAGCACTCAACAATAGATTCTCCCCTCTCTTTGTATTTTCTTACATATCTACAGATCTGAAATTTCCCCTTTTCAGATAAATTGTAGATTTATAAGAATTTGGGAATTGTAGGCCTAAAGGTTTCAAACTTTGGATGCTTTGAGGTGGGTGGAAAATTTACAATACAGTTATAATAGCTTATTTACTTCGTTTGAGTTGGATCTAAAATTTTATGCTTATTTCTATATGATATGTTTATTTATTTGTTGTAATTGGATTAATATGTTTATTTATTTGTTGTAATTGGATTAGCACCCATCAGATCTGATTGTTAACATTGTTAAAACTTGTGTATTATGAATGGTGGTTATGCATAATATTAATTGTAGGATTCTTAAACTTGTTTACACATATTCCTATAGCTATTTTGCAAAATATGTTGCAGTTGTCGTAAAACACTTTAGATCTAGAAATCAGCTCCTTTAAACACCATTTAGATGCAGTTATATTTCAGATCTGTAGTTCAGTATTGAATAATAAATTATGTGAATTTGGGTAAAAAGACTCGATTGGTAAATTATGTGCTTGTAGTGCTAAAAGAAATATGCTTATTTATATTCAATATTGTAGGGTTTTGTCTTAATCGCTGTAAATATGTTATTTTCCTCTTTTTGAATAAAAATGCAATATTTTGAAATCATAAGAGGTATGATAAAAAGATCAAAAAAGGAAAAGTGGTGCAAATGTACGCATAAATGTAGATATACATATTTGTGCGTAATTTGCATCAACTATTCCAAATTATATATTTACATGTATTTCTCGTGATTTGAAAATACGTCAATTCCACTAATTAGGCATAATTTACAATGATTACAGTTAATGATCTTTTTGTAAGATTTGAAACCTTTCGACAATATTGAATGTAAAAATAATGTTTGGCTGTCAATCAAACAAAATCATTTAATAACAAAAATAATAACTACGTTAAACGCACGAAAACATAAAATATAAATATGTACATATTATCCATCCAAATCAGCGTAAAACGATAAAATATACAATGTTTGAATGGTATTCAATTATGGAATTATATATGAAAATAAGATCCATATTGAATTAATATATTTGTGGTGATCATTTATAATAATCAATATAATTAGTTGCTGTAGATAGGACCGCAAATCAACAAATAACCATTGTAACCAATGTTGACCGGGGTAAAATAAATGTGATAGGATAATGGTTACAATTCCTAAATTAATTAGGATATAATGTTGTACACCCTAAATAAGGAAATTTGAATTATAACCGCATTTAGACACGAGGTTATGCTACACTTGTGGTATAAGCCTGCCCGGAATTGACTGGAAAATCCAGCAACCACAGGTAGTCAGCTTAATGTGAGTGGTCTAATGCGTAAATATAAATTTACTAAGGCACGAGGTTAAGTTCAACTTGTGGTAGAAGTCTTCCTGGAACCGATTGGCAAATCCCGCATCCACAAGTAGTCAACTTAATTTGAGAGGCATCGTACGTAAATAAATAAATATATATATATATATATATAACAGTCGACCAATAAATAAATGAATAATAATATAAATTGTCTGTTGGTGTACAACAAAGGAATACCTTGGTTCTGATAAATAGTCGCCTTAGGAAAATGTGACCATTATGGTCATAAAGGGGAATAAGCATAGGAATGGAAACAAATGGGTGTCATAAAGGGAATAATGGGTGTTGATTTCTGCTTAAATACTAAGTCCAAATTAGGGAAGTAATCAAATAAACAACCTAGGTAAAAGAGTATATAACCTTCCTTGTTTATATTAATTAATATAGAACTTAAAACTAAAAATAGAGTTGGACTTAGTAGGTTAATAATGTGAAAATGTTATTAACTATAAGAACTAGTGACGATAATAAATCATGCAGAGAGAAACTAAATAGAAGGGTGTAACGACACAACCCACTTTATCCCAGTAGGGAAAGGTGTTTAGGAATAATGGGGTACGAACCTAATAACCTTCGCGTATGGTCCACTTCCTAGGTCTTAAGAGGCTAGGATTGAAGAGTCCGCCTGGGGATAGGTCTTTCATTTTATGGGTCTTAAATGGCAGGTGTGTGGGGCCTACCCAAACCTGGAAACTAAAATGTCAGATATGGATACCTACCCTACGGGAAGTAGTAAACGACTAAGGGGGTTATCTAATAAGGTCAGCTAGAAGGTATAACAAGCGATAAAATACCATCTCTCATCTTATGCGCGGTAAGGGTATAAGCATGAACGACAGAAGCCTTAAGTAGTAGGACCCGTAGCTAGTGCCCTTTAGTTTATAAGGATGTGGAACAAGTTATCGAGAGGTATTATGCGGCCTAGAAGTCCATCGACTAATAATTCCGCCTAGGGTCTTAAGTGATCTGGAGAATCCATCCTTTATCTATCGTTGACAGTAAGGCGGAAAACAATAGGGGTTCGCTTCTCGGTCTGATAATCAATTAAATTTTAAATTAAAGGCTTCCTAAACATATGCGTAAAGGTTCTATCTCGGTATTATATCTTAGAATACTACTTTGAGAAAGGGTAGTAGAGTCGTGCGTAAACATCTACAAGGTTAGGCTAGAATCACTAACCATGATATGCATATATCTGGGGTTGAACCAAATGGGATATATTTGTGTATTATAATCTGTGTTGTACATTTCCTGTACAACTGCCCAGGTTTACAAGAGAAGGTCGGGTTCTCACATGTGTTTAAGTTTGGCTCTCGGGTCTCGTTCTCTCCTATGATCGATATTGGCAAAGTGACTTACTTTGAAAAAGGTAGTTACTTGAGTTAATACTAGTTTATCCTATTTTGTTTCCACTATGAGTTATCTTATCGTACTCTGATCATGCTCATGCTTATTTATCTGCAGGTACTTGATTTACACGCTCCATGCTTAGATGTGTTTGGGTTTCGATTTTTGTTGAAATTTGGGCGTAGAAAAGTGTGGGGTGTTACAGTTTTTTTTATTGTCATTGGGCTTCATATGAAGCTGAAGATGATTGCATATTTCCTCTAATATCACATCTAGATTTCAGATCATCCTTAGTCTTTCCCTTCACACTCACATTATCAAATACATTTTTCTCGTTATGCATTACGTCAATGTTATGACAGATTAAGAGATTTTTCCAATAAGGCAATTCTCAGAATATACTCTATTTGCACCAATTATGAATCGTCGATTTACCTTGAATTTCATTTTGTTTCCGGTTTCGTGTATCTTTGGATAATCTTTTACAAGTTCATATATATTATTTAACCAAACCGTTGGTGATTGTAGAGTCTCATGTCTATTAGCCATGATGTTTTTTTATCTCTTCTAAAAGGATGATTAATATGAAGAAAACATCGATAATAATCAAACCATGAAATTTTCTTCCCATGCCATAATGAAAATGCTTATGTTTTTTCCATGCAATAAGAACAAGCAAAATGATCGGCTGTACTCCAACCTGAAAGCATCGCATATGCAAGAAATCGTTTCAGGTACAACTTTCATTTGGCCCAAACGGCCTTACAGTTTGAAAGTTACACCGGTTTCTGTAAACATATACAGAAATTGTGCGTGTGTAGGCCTTACATCTCCTCAACACAATCACCTCTCAACACTTCGAATCCATCAGGGGATATAAAAAACTCGTATCCCCCAGGGGGAATACGATTTTTCTAGTGTTGCAAGGGGGATCTGAAATTTTTGGCTTTGGCTTCCAAGGATACGAATTTTTGGTATGTAGTCCCCAAATCTCACTTGCTCCCACCTAAACTCTCACCTATAAATACCCTTAATCATGGCCTTCATTTGGGTCTTTTTTGGCTTGGGACTTCTAGAGCTCCAAAATCATCATTAATGACTTTCATCTTCTTCCTCGTGACTATTAGGCATAACATGGATAATTGAAACATTACACAAAAGTTTTCCATCAACTTTTGGACATTAACAAGTAAGATTACATCATTTTTGGACAGTTTTGGACTTCTTGGACATTGAAGCTAAATTTAGACATAGTTAACCAAGTCAACTCATTTTATACTCAACGGATAAGAAGAAGGGCAATTTAGTCAAAGTTTTGGGCTAACATACTTTTTGTAGTTCCATCACAACGCTTTATACTCAAATATTGTTCGAACCTATACAATTGTGTAGTTGTCAAGTATATGATGAATGATTACTATAAAGTGGACATAGGCATTAGTGCTGAACCACTATGAAAAGCTGTGTCTCCCACATTACATTACATTATCTTTGGATTACTGTGTTCATTATACACATACAACCGGGTGTTGGCGTGCGCTGAGTCCGCGGCGATTTCCCATGTCAACAATGTAACGACCTGGATTTTTGAGCCATTTAATTCTGAATATTTAAATTGTTTTTTTTTAAAAGTTGAATTATT
Source organism: Allium sativum (assembly GCA_030737875.1). Taxonomy (NCBI): domain Eukaryota; kingdom Viridiplantae; phylum Streptophyta; class Magnoliopsida; order Asparagales; family Amaryllidaceae; genus Allium; species Allium sativum. Next base: position 862,149,866 of record CM060926.1, read on the forward strand.
AAACAGATTTTTACAAGAAATTTATTTATTAAAAACAAAATTTTATTTAATCAGTTACACCATAACTTAAAACATATTAATTTCACATTTTTTTGTAGCGTGTCATTAATATAAATTAGTATTGTACATTTGTTACATCCTTGTAAGCAATTGTGCATGCATTGTTTTATTCATTTAACCTCAATACCACTGAAAATATAGTGAGAAATTAATATTGCATATATTGAGCTTGATCTCATGTTTTAATATATGCGTTCCATTGCCATTCACGGTAAGCAATTGGAGCCATCCGTTTCTTTGTTATTCTTAGATAGTCATATTATATTACAACAATTCTTTTGGCAAACCGAAGTAATGAACTTCCTTACACTTTACACTCCAAAAATAACGTGCGTGGAAAGTTTTTCAATCCGTGCTGCCAAACAAATAATACCGTGTGTGCCAAACAAATAACACCGTGCATCCCAAGGAAATATAGATTTGTGTTCCCCAAGGTATTATATTCCGTGCTCCCCACACTATTTCTCTTTTAAATACTCTATTCCTATTGGTTTTCATCTTTCAGACAAACGAAATTAAAAAAAGGCGAGCAAACCGAACTTTATAAATCAATTAAAATCGAAATATTCATTAATATTTACAAGAATCAAATCCATGAAAAAACCATCAGTCATCTCTCCATCCCCGTGTTCTCTTTACTGACTCGAACGCCAATCTCTCCATTCAATTTTTGGATGTTTGATTCAGGTTCTTGGACGGTGAGCGGGCGGTGGAGCATCGCAGTGGTTATGGATGGTTGGAGGGAGAAGTCTGGCCAGAGGTGCTGCAAGGCACGTTGTGAGGCGAAATTTGGGAAGTGGTGGCGTCGCAGGTATGGAGGGTCGGAGAGATGGTCGTGGATGTCTCCGGGTGACGGCGGCGGCAGTTCAACTAGGCCGAAGTTTGTTCGGTGTTTATTCTGGAGAGGAGGTTCTGTATTTTTGATAGATGGAGGTGGATTATCATGAGGTAATCGTGATTTAGATGGTGGTTAAGGCTGAATTGTGGTTAAATGGTGAAGAGGGAAAGTAGTGGAGGAAAGTAGCGACAGTGGGGAGGAATTCTACCGGCAGGTTCAAACATATTTGGAGGAAGAAGGAAGCAGTAACTTGGGTAATGAACGAAGGTAATTGTATGTTTATAAATTAATCATGAGTGTGATTCTATGATAATCGGGAAGAAGGTTGTAAAAGGGGGACCGATTACCGTAAGAACAAAATAAGGGGTTTCAAAACCTTGTCTAGTAGCCAACGTTTTGCAAAAAGAAGTCAAAGGAAAAAATATTGGTGAAGTATGTTTTTATGTTTGTTGCGAGATGATGGAACACTGGTAATGATTGGTTGAATCTAGTGGTTTGCAAGGAGGAGTAGTTAACGTTTGAAAGTGGTGATGATCTTGTCGGATTTGCTGGTTTGTATGGGAAGAAGGAACGTGATAACAACTTGTCCATAGCTGCTATACAGGAGCAGCGAGATCGTTTTGACTGAGTAGAAGAAGTGTTGAGTTTCTGGTCATAAGCTGTTCACTGTAAGGCAACGGGATTGGGAAAAGGAGCAACATCAGTTTCAAATGTTTGCCAATAGGTTGAGCAAGTGTATTAGGATAAGATGGTGAAGTCATGTTCATTTTTGGTGAAGGATTGGACGCATGGGTAACATGGAGGAATTCGACTATAGCTTGGGAGCAGCAGGAGGTACCAATGTGTTTGCTCAACTTAGAAGAAGGATTAGTTTTTTATAACGTGGTAAATACATATAAAGAAAACTTAATGATAATTAATTAGTTATATATTATTTTAATTTAAATTAAAGCTTGTAACGCGAACAACCTGTTCGTTTTTAAACATAATTGAACCAAACTGATTAAGTTGGAATTGCGACAACGAAATCTGCACTATGGAGCTGACGGGGTTAAGAACTGGGCTACTGGAATGTTGTATAAAAATCAAATGCTATTTGGTTTTAAGCGAAACAGAAGCATAATCATCAACTGCGAACCAAGTGAGTAAACTCACTAAATCTTTCTCATTTATATTTTTTAAATAAATGAGATTTAAATTTATTTATAATAATTTTATATTGTGTGATGGTTGCATGGTTGCATGGTTGATAAAATTGGTTGATATAGTTATATCATTAATCGATTATTAATTCTGTTCACCATGATATTTCGTATTGACGTGAAATTAATATTATTGATGTTCATTAACATCTGTGGATGCAGGGAAACAGGATGGAGGGATCTAACTGGATTCCTCAACATTTTATTTACTGTTTTTAATTTACTTGTTAGATATGATGTGATATATGATCAATGATTGATTATGTTGTGTTTGGGTTACCCTGGCTCTAGAATTTTAGTATTCAAAATACCGTAAAATATTTTGGATGTAGCAAAGCAATTTAAAATTTTAAAAAGGGAAATTATTTCCAAAATAGGAATTTAATTTCGAATAGATTGTAGAACAGAAACTTGTTTTAATGAATAAAACGAGTAACTAAAATTATAAATGATATTTATGGACTATCGTTGGATTATTAATGTTTGGTTTGAAATCGGTATTTTATAATCAAATGTAGAACCGCTATAAGGTTTTAAAAAAAAGATTTTAAATAGAAATCTGTTTTTGACATATAATTTGAGAAGATTAACTTATAAACGACATTTATAAATTTAGTAAATATTCATTTTGGAATAAATTGAAATATAAATCCAATTTTTGAATTTATATAGAAAATGGAAATCGGGTTTGAAATCGATATTTGTAATTGGATTGAACTCAGTAGTTATAAAGAAAAATCGTGAATGAGATTATAAATGATTGGAATAAAAATGTGATTTATATGGAAAAAAAATATGAATAGAAGTTATAAATAGAATTTCGGTTTAAGATATTATTTATAAGTACGAAATCAAACTGATTTGATTGTATATAAAGGAAATATATTCACGATTTAAGTGAGTGGTTTAAATGAAATATTTGGTAATGAAATATCTCTAAAGGAAACTAAATTTGAAATATGAACCCAGATTGGAAATTGAGAAAAAAGGGAAATAGCCAATCGGTTTAAAAGAAAATGATGAGTTTTATTTCTAAATTCGGAATATAAAATAAAGTATGGTAACATTTTGTAGAATAGAATGGTAATAAAGGAATTTGGTAATGATTTGGAGATGTTAAATTCAAAAGTGAATTTGGAATTTGAATTAACTTGAAATGGTAGATAAATTCCGAAGTTCGAAATATAAATCGAATATAGATTATTCGAGAGAGAGAGAGAGAGAGAGAGTTATTTGTTGGAATTCGATTATATTGAATTTAGGAAAGTAGTTATTTTTACTTTCCATTTGAATCAAATTTAATTATTTAATTTATTATTTATTATTTATTTATTTACTTATTAATTTATTTATTGAAATTAATAACTATAAATTATATTTTTCATAAACCAAATATTTGGAAACAACGACTGTAACGCTATCGGTATAATAGATGTTTTGTAAATCTAAACAAAGATTATAACGCTATCGTTATAATAAATGTTTTGTAAATCTAAACATCGATTATAATGCTACTGTTGTAATAAATGTTCTGTAAATCTAAATAGCGATTTTAACGCTATCATTATAATTAATGTTTTATAAATCAAATACTTGGAAATAGCGATTATAATGCTACCATTATAATCAATGTTTTTCCGTAAAAGAAGTGGATTCTTAGATTGAAATCTGAGAGTCACGTAAGTGATGTTTTGTTTGAAGTTGTGAGCTTTGACTATTGTGAAGTTGAGAATGTTGTTCAATTAAGGTCTGAGAGGCAATTATACCCCAACTTAATTGGCTTCATGATTGATGGAGTAATGTTTAAAGTTCGATAGTGAAGATTGGTTAGCAATATGGTTAGTTAATAAATGATTAATGGTTTGAGTTATAATAACGATGTTTTATATCAAAGTAATATAAAAGATTTTGAAATGTTTTCTCAAATAAAATGAGAGATATTTTCTACGCATAGAAAATGAAATGAATTGGTCAACGATGAATTAAGAAAGGGAATATGGAAATATTTTCCGATATTAATAAGGTATATTTTCTAAACATAGAAAATGAGGATTCGTGAATATACAGAAATGTTTTCTAACTGGAATAAGAGGTATTTTCTCAAGTAAAGAAATTAGGATATTAGAAATGTTTTTCCAAGAATTGAGAGAGAAAATAGAGTTTTGAAAGGATACGAAAGATAGGGAAATAGGAATTGGAAATAATAATTTAATAAGAAATTAATTTAAAAGGGCCCGGTGTTGTTTGATGCTTGACCGGTTGCATTTGGAAGTAGGAACCTTGGTTGTATGGATGTTCCTTTAATATTTAAATCACCGACTATCAAAGTTTTATTTCATTTTATACCTCCGTTGTTAATACGGAGAGAAAGGGATCGGGTTTATTATCTGAAAACCACTCCATATTGGCATAAGCGTTACGAATCAACTTATGCTGAAGATGTTTGAAGACGAAGTAAAGTGCAAAGGTTGTTCTTCCCATCCTAGGTAGGAATTGCCTAAGATGGATTGATGGGATAGTGCCTTCAGTTTGTCCAGTCGCAGGACAACGTGTATGGACGATGTTTGACGACATGACATTCAAAGTAAATGATGGTAAGATGTTCTGAAAGAAAATCGTGACCTCAAACCACATCACCCGGAAAATGACAGAAATCAGGCAGCCAGCATGACCAAGTGGGTCATTCCCATTAGGGGTATTATCACCTGATCTAGAGAAAATTCAATTGCTACTTATTCTATTTGCTATTGTATGCTTTTGGTAACAGTTGCTGGTCACAACCGTTGGTGATATTATGCTCGATACACTCAAGTTAAATGAGTGGTCAGCCATGTGTGGGTCGAGTTGCAAGACGTTCTTATTGAACCTAGTGTATTCCCCTCTAGTGATACTTTGTCGTAAGGTGGTTTCATACCTCGTCATGTTGGAAATCCAATCTCCAATAAGCGCCCTGTGGTTTTTGATTTTATATTATATATGAAGCGTGAGATGCAAGCGTTTCGCTAAATTGCTATTTATGTGATTTAGACACTATTATAATATCACCAGATTTTGATATCAAAATATTTTTGGTCATCGTAAGGTAAAAACCATCCATGTTTATGTGTGTATCGGTCTTACGATTATCATTTCTTTTGAAAGGATTTTAAAAGTTAAACAAACGATTGGAGTTTACTCACACCAGTCCCATGACTGACCCAGAGTTTATTTTGTTTTGTTTTCCCTAAACTCTTGGGTGCCCAAATTTGTACAGGCAGTCAACTAGTCGGGATTTTACAGATTCACTTAGAGGAGTTTGAAGCAGGAGGCTTGACCAGTTAGCTATAGACTATCATATATTCTGCTGTGTACCATGTTTGTATCTGGAAACATGTGTTTATAACTGTTCCAGGAATAACTGTTGTGCTCTGATAATGGTATGTATATACAGTTACTGATTTGTATTTCAAAAGTTATATTATATAGTATATTTTATTCATTCCGCTGTGAGTTTGTGATCTTCGTTTTCTTCTATTCTAATATTTATTTCTATTTCTCATCCTCTAACTTCTTTCTAATAATGATTCGTATTTCTGTGCAGTTTGGGTTGGGCGTGTGGTGTTATTAGTTGACTCAAGGAGTACGAAAATTCGAGCCATTACAAACAACATATATATATATATATATCCTATGCAATGTTCAAATAAAATATACATATTTTATATGTATTTTGTTATTGCATTTATACTATTCATATAAAAATTATGTGTATTTTAAAATATGTAAATAACAATAATATGATTTTCCATTTTGAATTATAAAATCCCTTTAAACCAATTATTTATATTAAGTCATGGTGACGTCATCCAATAAATACACTCGTCAATGCTAGAATCAATAGATGTGGGTAATGCCAAAGCATTAGTACACTGTTTATTGTGGTTATATGCGATAGAGTAAATGTGATACTCAAATGTATAATCGGGTCTGACTTAACTAAGCTGCCATAATAAGAATACGGTTTAGAGACAAAGATCATGAAATATTTAATATTTATAATGAACAAAATTCGTTTATTATGCTATTCAAGAATTATATACGTAATATAATTGACATAAGATGTCTACCTAAAAGATTATGTTTTGGGGATTAGCCAATGCTAACTCAAGGCATGATTAGATATGGATTTTCTGTCACTAATATATATGTATGTTGATATATATATATATATATAGAGAGAGGGGGGGATGTTGAATTGGGTGGGAGTATATTTATACAATTATATTAATATAAATTTTGATTGTCTAAATTTGTGTTTATATTAGACATAATATTGAAAATCATTTATCATTGTTTTATTACTTATCATCTATTGTGGATATTAAATGGCAAACAACTCTGATAATTTATGACTAAAATTGATCCTTAAGTAAGATAGATTGAATTAAATCAATTTTTTTGACTAACATCGAAATTTGAGGATTATCCTTAAGAGAAACTAAAATGTAATTTGATTTTCAAATATAGAGGATCTAAAAGGGAAAATTAGAGTATGACTTCAATGAATAAGGTATAATTGTTATAACTATATACTTATACATCCCTAATGTTGGATACTAGATATGAATCACATATATCTATGTGAATTTGCAGGAATCGCAAAAGAAGTAGAAATCTGACAAAAGGAGAAATGGACTTGTGAGTGAAAACGAAGCAAATGTTGCTGCATTATCCATAGAAAGTCGCCTCTTATTCTAACCATTGGTTTAATTGAAGAAATAAAATATTATTGTCATGAAATTTCCATTTAAAATATATGTTATTCTGTATCTTGTTTAGACAAGTTTGAATTTCGTTTGTAATAAAAGGACAATTGTTGTTCATTTTATTTAAATGAAATATATTATGGAAATACATAATTAATTAATGATTTTATGAATCCTTAACTTTAATATGATTGATTATAAAATAAATATTGAGCGGACTAAATCTGTTGATTTAAGTCCAACATACCTTTTGCCTTTTTCATTTAAACCATATAAATAAGAAATGCGTATCAAAATTCCATAAGGATGAAATTGAATTCATTTGATTTCGAATCATACGAAGAATGCATGTCTTGTTTATTAGGCAAAGTGACTAAAGCACCTTTCACTAGATATAGTGAACGGGCTAGTGATGTATTGGGCCTTATACATAGTGATGTATATGAGGACCAATGAGTACATCAACTAGAGGTAGATTTTATTACTTTGTGACATTTACTGATGATGTCAGTAGATATGATTATGTTTATCTTATGAAACACAAATCAGAATCCTTTGAAAAGTTCAAAGAATTCAAAAATGAAGTTTAAGACCAATTTTGAAAGAATATATAGACTCTTCGAATAGATCGAGGAGAATAATTAAGCCAATGATTTAATGACTATCGAAAGAATGTGAAATTGTCTCACAACTCACTCGACCTAGAACACCACATTGGAATGGTATGTCTAAAAGGAGAAGTCGCACCTTATAAGATATGGTATGATCAATGACCAGTCATACCGATCTTCCAATAAATTTTGGGGTTATCCCCTTGAAATAATTACATTCATATTTAAATGTAATTCTGCTAAAACAATTATGAAGACACCCTTTGTTGACACACTTTTTTGTCAAAGCTGTCACACTTCAATTATTTGCTGAGCAATGCGCTCAAGCGTCAAAAACACGAAGCAGCATGGTCGAAGTCGCGTCGCAAACGCAAGGAGACCCGAAGCCTACTTCAAGTGGCCTCTATCGGGCCCAATGAACTCTTAACTGAGCCGTGCTCCGAGCTGAAGGCGAGTCGTCAAGCGAGTCCGGGCGCAGCGCCGGTAGGGGTCCGGGGACCCATATTCCCGGCGGCGATCAAAATTTCGAACCCCCCGGGAGGGCTGAAATTTCGAACCCCCCAGTAGAGCCGAAATTTCGAACCCCCCTGGTGGGGACGAAATTTCGAACCCCCCTGATGGAGCTGAAATTTCGAACCCCACTGGTAGGTTCGAAATTTCGAACCCCCTGGTGGGGTCAAAATTTTGAACCCCACCAGTGGGTTCGAAATTTCGAACCCGCCTGAGAGGGGTGCGAATTTTCTGCATATGACTTGTTTTTTGGTGCAAAATTTACTCTTGTGGGTCCCGCTGCTCACCTACTCCCACTAACCTTCCTCCTATAAATACCCCAAGCCTTGGCCTTCATTGAGATCCTTCTCCATTGGAATTTTTGGACCGTGAGAGCTCCAAACACTCATTAATGGCTTCCAACACCTCCACCATGGCCGTGGGAGATGACATGGATAATTAAAACATGGCATGCATGTTTTTCTTCAACACTTAAACATTAACAAGGATTGTTATGCTACTTTTTGAACTTCATTGATATGAACACCAACCTTGGATATTATTGACCAAGTCAACACTCCTCAACGAAGAAGAAGAAGAAGGGCAATTTAGTCAAAGTGTAGAATAAGCATATATTTCGCCATTCCATTATAACGCTCCAAACTTAGCTATTGTCTGAACTTGTACAACCTTGTAATCAACCAAAGATATGATGAATGAGAATTATAAAGTGGATGTAGGTGTTAGTGCCGAACCACTATAAAAGTTGTGTCTCCCCGCATTTACATACTTTACCGCTTATTTGGATAATTGTTCACATACACATTTGGGTGTTGGCGTGCGACAATTTTGCACGTCAACACCATACAAGAAATGGACTAGGAAATGTCCCAGTGTAACTTTTACGAAGATTTGGGATGTGAGACGTTTGTTAAACGTCTTACCTATGACAAGCTTGGACCTAAATATGATAAATATTATTTTGTGGAATATCCAAAAGAAGCAAAAGAATATTATTTCTACAAACCCTGTGAGAATGAAATGTTTATTGCTCGAGTTGGTACCTTTTTAAAAGAGAGAACTAGTCTCTGAAATACCGATGGGAATAAAGTAGAACTCAAAATGTCTCAGGAACCACATAATACTATTGAACCTTGTGTGGACAAGGAATTTAGTGGGAGTAACATAATAATCTTGATGTTATATGCAGATAACGTACTGGGAATGATGTTAGTTTAAAACAAAAAATAGATAATAATTCTACAAAAGAAGATGTTTGGGTTTAGAAGTTCACCATTGAACTTAGTTATATCCATTATTGATCCAATGGTTTTACATTGTGATAACCATAGGCTATTAACCAGGCTAAGAAACCTATATCTCATTATTAGTCCAAACACATATTTAAGAAATGTAATTCCTTCCATCAAATTGTTCGCAGAGGAGATATGCATATCTGCAAAGCACCATATGTTGCAGACCCACTGAATAAAACTTTGTCGTAGCAGAAGTATGATAGTTACTGTAACACCCCACACCCGCTAAGGTCATTCACTAAGGGAATGCCTTAACTTCGGTGGAGTATTTTAAGTGAATATAGAACAGAAAAATTACAACAAGACAGATATAAATAATACTTGATATCTAAAACATCATTTCATTGCAGCAGAAGATAAACATGTTTGGATACATATCAAAACCAACTAAAACAAGAGTCAAGTAAACATAAGTACATAATCCCACTACATAACTAATAGCCATAATAGATAAGATAAGCTGGGCTTTACATCAACGGTCCAAGCTCCAAAAGGTAGATAAGCGATCTGATCAAAGCCCACTAGTACTAGGCCCAACCTGAGGACCTGAGGGGAAAAATATAAAAACAACGGGGTCAGACATAAGTCTGAGTGAGCCCTATAACTTTAACAATACAATCATTAAAGTAATTAGGGTATGATATAAACTTGGTACGGTAATGACTGGAGATAAATGACTACACTAAGCAGCCAACTACACATAGGACGAACTAAGATATCGGTAAAGACGCATCTACCCACCCAAGGGTAATTACTAACTGCACCACACCAGTCATTCCTACTTAAAGGTTGATCCCATCCAAGGACTTAGAAAATATAACTAGTAGTTTCATGTACCCCTAGCTGACCACATAGGTTCCGTCTGCCCCTATCTCCACTAGGTGTACCCACTACTCCCCAAGCGATCGGCTCCCTACCGTAGATACCCGTGCTGGCCCTACAGTGGGGTGTATCACTCCCCAAAGTGGCAATCCGATACAATCAACGGTGCACGGCTTATACCTACACGATGCAACAACGTCTTACCTACCAGCCCGGGTCCACACACGCATATGAAACCCGTTGGACTTGCGTTGCCACCGCTAACCCGTTTTGGCCTCTTATACTCAAGCCCAGTACGCGTGTCCCGTCCTCGACATGGGTCGAGCCCAATAAGATACATATGGGTTACTGGTTGAAATGGGCCCCCACAAGCTACCCACCTAAGCTTGTCCCTTTTTCTAGTGCATCCCACTTAACCCTTTAATCATGTTTAATTACATGTTTCCACTTGGTTAAGTATTCTAATAGTATTTTCTATTGCCACCCAAGGCAACCCAATAGATTTCCACATGTCACCCAAGGCACTTACTTGATTTCCACATGCCACCCAAGGCACCCACTTAACCCCTCATGCCCCACTACATGCTTATCTGGTTAAGTGTTTCTTAATTGATTAAAAACGTAACCTTTGTAAAGACCTCTCACATTAGACTGTCTTTTATGACAGCTGGATTTGTCGGTCGGTTCCGGGCAGCCTTACGCCATAACCGAGTCTAACCTCATGTCTTTACACTTGTCACGTATTTAGTTTATGCCTAAAACCTCTCACATTGGGCCAATCATTTGTAGCCGCTGGATTTGCCGGTCGGTTCCGGGCAGTCTTATGCTACAAAAGGGTCCAACCTCGTGTCTTAGTCGATTAATTACACCTAATTAATCACCCCCATAATTTGTATTAATTATCCCTAATTAATTACAAATTTAACGATGTACATAATTGACTCAATTATGTCCATCCACTTTATGGTATGCATAATCATACCAACTTCACACCATTTCATTAACATGAATATTAACCCCATCGTTCCCCACGTAATTCGCTAACATGACATACTTAAGAGGGAAGATTCATCAAAAATACAATGGGTTCAACTTGCATAACATTAGCATCAACATGGTTTTAAAGGTGTCAACATGCATATATGACCATAGCATCAAACCCAACTAGCATAAATAATCAACCCAAACTTGCATGAATCACATATGTCATAAAAAGGGTAACTTGCATAAGTTACTTATGTCATACAAAGGGGTAAACTTGCATATGTATGTATGACATACAAAGGGGTTAACTTGCATATGTATGCATATCATACAAAGGTGTAAACTTGCACATGTTACTTGCATATAATCAAACACCAAACTTGCATAACATGTCATATATGAACTTGCATATAATCAAACACCAAACTTGCATAACATGGCATATATGAACTTGCATATAATCAAACTTGCATAACATGGTGTCATAATGGATCAATGTTTATCATAGCGATTTGCATAACTAGCATCATGCACACATAGCCTAAAACTTGCATAACTTGCATAACATCATGATCATATAGCATATAACTTGCATAACTTGCATAACATCATGAGCACATAGCATATGACTTGGATAACTTGCATAACATCATGAACACATAGCATATGACTTGCATAACTTGCATAACATCATGAACACATAGCATATGACTTGCATAACTTGCATAACATCATGAAGACATAGCATATGATAACATAACTTGCATTGATCCACATACATAACCATAACCTCATTATATCCTATCATAATTAGTTTAGCAATTGCTTGCTAAAGGCATAGAAACTCACAACTTGTTGATTAGCACTTCAATGAAGAAGATTAAGTTGCTAGAGTTGATTAGAAGTTGATTTGAGAAGCTATCTTCCTCTTTAATTTGTTGGTGGCTCCTTCTAGTTGCATTTTGACGGCATAACGACGTTGTCTCCAATTTTAGTATGAATTATGGTAGTCTTAGGGTGTATTTATAGATTAGTTAAGTATTTTAGGCCATTAGATTAACCCTAGATTAGGTTAGAGCCGTCAGATTTCATCACAAGCCCCAAAACACAGCCCAAAGCTCAAATCAGTGCACCCAGGCCAAACTGGCCGACAGGGGGGGTCGACCCCTGGGTCGACACATGGGTCGACCCCTGGGTCGACACATGGGTCGACCCCTTGGGGGGGTCGACACCCATGTCGACCCTAGTGTCGACACCCTCTGTTTGGCGGGAATTTTCCCGCCTCTTCTGAAATCTGAAATTTGAATATTTTAAATCTGTTTTGAATTTTCTGAAACTTCGGATGGCCATAACTTCTTCATACGAAGTCCAAATCACGTAAACTCGGACTCTATCTCAACCAGAATTCCGAGACGAACACAATGGCGCAACCCGTTTCCCTTAATTCTCACGTCTGAGATAAATTATTCTTTAATTACTAAACATTAATATTAAGTAAAATTCGGGGTGTTACATTCTCCCCTACTTAAAGGATTTCGTCCCCGAAATCTCCAAGTCAAGAAGAACGTATCCTACCAACCAAACAACCATCTACTCAAACCATCAACCACTGGCATCCATTGTCCTTAAAGTTTCTAATGCTGTATGAACATATGCAAAAAGTGTGTGTATATGTTTCCTGTCTAATGCAAAATCAGGCGGTCTACTGATTCAGTCGACCTCCTTAATGCAAACCACGATAGTGCCATGCATCCAATATGTATGCGAAAGAATCCTATCGACACATACTATTACTACATGTGTGCACAACCATACACCAAAATGCATCATCCATATGACAGCACAACCATTATACATCCATTAATATAGCTATCTACACACAATTATATGCAATATGCAATATGAAGTGACTGAGCCGATCTAGTGTCTAAAGTGTGCATATGCATCCACGAGCAACCACTAGCAACTACTTGCATCCACATGCATCCATCAATCATAACATGTCTCAAACACATGTTTCAACCATAGGTTTACCCTATCTAAAGGTCAAAGGTACTAATGAGAGGACATACTAAAGATAAGATAAGTACTAGACAAACGATAAAGGAGAAGTTAAAAGACATACCCTCAAAAAGGAATGGGTACAATGAACGCATCTTTGCTTCTGTCTCCCAAGTAGCATTGCTCTCATCCTCTCCCCATTGCACTTTGACTAGTCGAACCTCTCTGTTTCTCAACTTCCTAATTTCTGACCCAAGGATGCGGGTAGGAGCTCGTCGAATAGTCGCATCACGCTCTACCTCCACTTCTCTAAGCAAGCTCGGCTCTACCACCTCTGCGGTCTCATGTAGGAACTTCCTCAGATGTGACACATGGAATACGTCATGTACACCACTAAGTCTCTCGGGTAAATCCACTCTATATGCCATCCGTCCAATCCTTTCCTTAATAGGAAACGGTCCTACAAATCTTGGTGCTAACTTCCCAACGGACCCAAAGCGAACAACATTCCGTAATGGAGATACTTTAATAAAGACCATGTCCCCAACATCAAACTCAAGATCCGTCCTCCTCTTATCCGCGTAAGATTTCTGCCTATCTTGCGCTGCTTTCATCCTTCTTCGAATCAAATCAATCTTTTCCGAAGTCTCTCTAACCATATCGGGCCCAAGCAAGATCTTATCCGTAGATTCCCACCAACATGTAGGTGATCGACAAGGCCTTCCATAAAGAGCTTCAAAAGGAGCCATGCCAATACTAGACTGAAAGCTGATATTATATGCGAACTCCACTAATGGAAGATGCTCTTCCCATGTACCTCCAAAATCTAAGATACAAAGCCTCAAAAGGTCTTCCAGAACACGATTCACCCTCTTGGTCTGGCCGTCCGTCTGAGGATGATATGCGGTGCTCAAACACAACTGAGTCCCTACCGCCTCTTGCAAACTCTTCCAAAACTCGCTAGTGAAGATAGGATCTCGATCGCTCACTATGCTAGAAGGTACACCATGCAACCGAACTATCTCTCGAAGATAAACTGAAGCTAGCCATGGAGTAGTCCTCTTACTCTTCACGGGTATGAAATGGGCACTCTTAGTAAGTCTGTCTACCACAACCCAAATTCCCGTATTACCCTTCCTTGATCTCGATAACCCATCAATAAAATCCATCGAGACGCTATCCCACTTCCATTGCGGAACTTCCAATGGGTGAAGCAACCCACCAGGTTTCTTTTGCTCCGCTTTCACTTGTTGGCACACCAAGCATCTAGCGACATACTCGGCCACATCTTTCTTCATACCGACCCAAAAGAAAACTCGCTTCATGTCTTGGTACATCTTGTCCCCACCGGGATGAATGGTCATCTTCGAACGATGCGCGTCATCAAGTATAGCCTTCCTCAAACCCTCGTCTTGCGGTACACAAAGTCTACCGTCTCTACGCAAGCACCCCCTATCGTCTAGGGTGTACCTACTCAAATGGTTGGACGACTCCCCCTTATGAGCTTCTCTACCAACTCAACCAACTGTGGGTCATCCCGCTGTGCCTCGCCAATCCGTCCCAAAAGAGTAGGTTTGACCTCTAAGGATGCTATCAAACCGGGTACAAAGTCAACGGAAGGTCTGAAATCAAACATCGAGATAAATTCCAAGCTTCGTCGTTCCACGAATAATGGACTCAAGGACAACCTTTTTCTGCTCAAGGCGTCCGCCACCACGTTACCCTTGCCAGGGGTATACGCTATCTCGAAATCATAGGATGCTAAGAACTCCATCCACCTTTGCTGTCTTAAGTTCAAATCCTTCTGAGAAAACAAGTACTTCAATGATTTGTGGTCAGTGAACAATTCGAATCTCTTGCCAAGAAGATAATGGCGCCAAGCCTTAAGCGCAAAAACAATAGCGACCAACTCTAAATCATGGGTAGGGTAATTTTTCTCATGCTTTCTCAACTACCTTCCCCCATAGGCTATTACCCTTCCCTTTTGCATTAAGTCTGCGCCTAGTCCTGTCCCACAAGCATCGATATAAACAACAAATGGCTTACTCCTATCTGGCAACACTAAGACTGGAGCTGTGGTTAAAGCTCTCTTTAACCGTTGGAACGCATCATCACAATCTACCTCCAATGCGAAGACTAGATTCTTCTTCGTCAAGCGAGTTAATGGGGCTGATATCTTCGCAAAGTCCTTGATAAACTTTCTATAGTAGCCAGCCAACCCCAAGAAAATCCTCACCTCGGTAGCATTCTTCGGAACCCTCCAATCTTGGATGGATACTACCTTCGCGGGATCCACAGCTATCCCTTCTTTGGAGACCACGTGCCCCAAAAACCGCACTTCCTTCCTCCAAAAGTGACATTTATAGAATTTAGCCTTAAGGCTATGCGCTCGAAGAGTCTCCAACACTTCCCTAAGATGTAGGGCATGCTCTTCTTCATTCTTAGAAAATACTAAGATGTCATCCACAAAGACCACCACGAACTTATTAAGGTACTCCCTGAACACCCTACTCATCAAATCAACAAAGTATGCAGGGGCGTTCGTCAAACCAAATAGCATCACAAGCCACTCATAGAAACCATCCGGAGTCCTAAAGGCAGTCTTGTCTATGCTATCCTCAGCCACTCTCAACTGATGAAACCCCGTGGCCAAGTCCAACTGCGAAAACACTGAGGCGCCAACCAACTGATCAAAGAGATCATCAATCCTCGGCAATGGGTGTCTATTCTTCTTTGTGAGCTTGTTGAGTTCTCTATAGTCTACACAAAGTCTGAGGGACCCATCCGCCTTCGTGGCAAAAACTACTGGAGCACCCCACTCCGATATACTTCGTCTTATGAACCCCTTCTCAAGCAACTCCCCTACTTGCTTATGGACTTCCCTCCTCTCACGAGGAGCCATGTGGCGCACTGGCAAAGATACTGGTTTAGCATTGTCCACCAGATATATTCGGAAGTCTATCTCCCACTTCGGAGGTAAGCCCTTCACCTCCTCAAACACATCCGAGTACTCCCGGACTACTCTAACAGATCGCAAACTCTCGACCGAAGCGTCAAGCGATTCAAGATAACTTAGCATAACAGAATCCATGGGATTATAAGAGATCTCGAGAGTGTTCCCCAAGCGGGTCATGAGGCTAACAGCTCTCCTTTCACAATCAATAACGGCACCATTACTGGATAACCAGTCCATGCCCAAAATCAACCCATAGCCCGTGAAGCCTAAAACAAAAGCATCACATCTAAACTCAACGCTAAGTATGGAAATCTTCAAACCCAAACATATCATGGACAAATAAGTGGAGCCCCCAATTGGGTTTGAAACAACCAAGGGATCATCTACTAGACTGGTGTCTAAGTGCAGTGACTCAACTAATGATGATGAGATAAACGAATGCGATGCGCCAGAGTCAAACAAAGTACGGACAGGATGATCAAACAGAAAAACCAGACTTTCAACGGAAATAGTTATACCTCTTTCCTGAATCGGTGGAACCGCGAGAGCCTGAACTTGCCCCCTTGCCTGACCTGGTGCCATAAGAGCTTGCACCTGTCCCCCTGAGGTAGATCCCGTCCTCTGCCCCTTCTTAGGGCAGTCCTTCACTAGATGCCCTGCTTCGCCACAGCGGAAGCAGCCAGTCTTCTTCTTCTTCCGACAATCTTTGCTTAGGTGGCCTGGTGTCCCGCAATTGAAGCACTTCTTCTTTCCCTTGCCACCGTTGCCTTTCCCACCCTTGTTTTGCTGTTGCTGTTGAGGTATCTTCTGATCTCCTTTCTTCTCGGGTGCCTTATTAGCATTGGGACCCTTCTCTTCCTCATGCATGAGTGCCATGTCTACTAGCTTCTCAAAGGTGGCCCCCATAGGGATGTGAGTCATAGCCAATCCATGCATTGGTTCATTCAAGCCCTTAACAAACCTCAAAGCCTTCTTCTCCGGTGTATTCACCATGTCTATGCCAAACCTTACCAATTGATTAAGCTTGTTGACATATTCCTTCACTGATAGGTTTCCTTGCTTTAGAGTCAAGAACCTTTCCATATACAAGTTTTCCTCCGCCCTTGAGAGAAACTTTGCCACAAACCTTTGCCTGAAATCCGCCCAAGAGTCAACAGGGCGCTCTCCATTAGTGACCTCCCACCAGAATGAGGCCTCTCCCTTCATTAACCAAGCAGCTAACTTGACTTTCTTTCCTTCTTCCATCTCAAAGATATCTATCAACTCTTCCACTTCCTTAAGCCAATCTCTAGCTTCCACAAAAGTTTCTGATCCTTGAAAAGGTTTCCCTCCCATAGCCTTAAATTCCTTGCAAGTCTTAGCAAAAGTATCCGTGCGGGGAGGAGGAGGAGGAAGATCGGGTGCAACTGTTGGTGGAGGAACATTTGCTGGACCCGCAGTGGCGGCCCTAGCCTCCATCAATCTCCTATACCATACTGGTATCGTCACACCCTCCGGAAAGTTAAGATCCTCAGCCATGCTAAAACGAAAAAGGAAAGATTCAAAACGGAGAATTCGAAAGATAAAGATATGGCTATTGGGGATTATGCTTTTCTTTCAAATACATTTCTCTTAAAAGACATGTTTTTGAAAATACTTCTTCCAAAAATGTTTTTAGGAAAATAGTTTTCTAAAAATTTTATCTGTTCCGGTAACCTTCAGCTCTGATACCACGTGTAACACCCCACACCCGCTAAGGTCACTCACTAAGGGAATGCCTTAACTTCGGTGGAGTATTTTAAATGAATATAGAACAGAAAAATTACAACAAGACAGATATAAATAATACTTGATATCTAAAACATCATTTCATTGCAGCAGAAGATAAACATGTTTGGTTACATATCAAAACCAACTAAAACAAGAGTCAAGTACTAAATATCCATCCTGATAAAACATAAGTACATAATCCCATTACATAACTAATAGCCATAATAGATAAGATAAGCTGGGCTTTACATCAACGGTCCAAGCTCCAAAAGGTAGATAAGCGATCTGATCAAAGCCCACTAGTACTAGGCCCAACCTGAGGACCTGAGGGGGAAAAAGATAAAAACAACGGGGTCAGACATAAGTCTGAGTGAGCCCTATAACTTTAACAATACAATCATTAAAGTAATTAGGGTATGATATAAACTTGGTACGGTAATGACTGGGGATAAATGACTACACTAAGCAGCCAACTACACATAGGACGAACTAAGATATCGGTAAAGACGCATCTACCCACCCAAGGGTAATTACTAACTGCACCACACCAGTCATTCCTACTTAAAGGTTGATCCCACCCAAGGACTTAGAAAATATAACTAGTAGTTTCATGTACCCCTAGCTGACCACATAGGTGCCGTCTGCCCCTATCTCCACTAGGTGTACCCACTACTCCCCAAGCGATCGGCTCCCTACCGTAGATACCCGTGCTGGCCCCACAGTGGGGTGTATCACTCCCCAAAGTGGCAATCCGATACAATCAACGGTGCACGGCTTATACCTACACGATGCAACAACGTCTTACCTACCAGCCCGGGTCCACACACGCATATGAAACCCGTTGGACTTGCGTTGCCACCGCTAACCCGTTTTGGCCTCTTATAGTCAAGCCCAGTACGCGTGTCCCGTCCTCGACATGGGTCAAGCCCAATAAGATACATATGGGTTACTAGTTGAAATGGCCCCCCACAAGCTACCCACCTAAGCTTGTCCCTTTTTCTAGTGCATCCCACTTAACCCTTTAATCATGTTTAATTACATGTTTCCACTTGGTTAAGTATTCTAATCGTATTTTCTATTGCCACCCAAGGCAACCCACTAGATTTCCACATGCCACCCAAGGCACTTACTTGATTTCCACATGCCACCCAAGGCACCCACTTAACCCCTCATGCCCCACTACATGCTTATCTGGTTAAGTGTTTCTTAATTGATTAAGAACGTAACCTTTGTAAAGACCTCTCGCATTAGACTGTCTTTTATGGCAGCTGGATTTGTCGGTCGGTTCTGGGCAGCCTTACGCCATAACCGAGTCTAACCTCGTGTCTTTACACTTGTCACATATTTAGTTTATGCCTAAGACCTCTCACATTGGGCCAATCATTTGTAGCCGCTGGATTTGCCGGTCGGTTCCGGGCAGTCTTATGCTACAAAAGGGTCCAACCTCGTGTCTTAGTCGATTAATTACACCTAATTAATCACCCCCATAATTTGTATTAATTATCCCTAATTAATTACAAATTTAACGATGTACATAATTGACTCAATTATGTCCATCCACTTTATGGTATGCATAATCATACCAACTTCACACCATTTCATTAACATGAATATTAACCCCATCGTTCCCCACGTAATTCGCTAACATGACATACTTAAGAGGGAAGATTCATCACAAATACAATGGGTTCAACTTGCATAACATTAGCATCAACATGGGTTTTAAAGGTGTCAACATGCATATATGACCATAGCATCAAACCCAACTAGCATAAATAATCAACCCAAACTTGCATGAATCACATATGTCATAAAAAGGGTAACTTGCATAAGTTACTTATGTCATACAAAGGGGTAAACTTGCATATGTATGTATGACATACAAATGGGTTAACTTGCATATGTATGCATATCATACAAAGGTGTAAACTTGCACATGTTACTTGCATATAATCAAACACCAAACTTGCATAATATGTCATATATGAACTTGCATATAATCAAACACCAAACTTGCATAACATGGCATATATGAACTTGCATATAATCAAACTTGCATAACATGGTGTCATAATGGATCAATGTTTATCATAGCGATTTGCATAACTAGCATCATGCACACATAGCCTAAAACTTGCATAACTTGCATAACATCATGATCATATAGCATATAACTTGCATAACCTGCATAACATCATGAACATATAGCATGTGACTTGCATAACTTGCATAACATCATGAACACATAGCATATGACTTGCATAACTTGCATAACATCATGAACACATAGCATATGACTTGCATAACTTGCATAACATCATGAACACATAGCATATGATAACATAACTTGCATTGATCCACATACATAACCATAACCATAACCTCAATATATCCTATCATAATTAGTTTAGCAATTGCTTGCTAAAGGCATAGAAACTCACAACTTGTTGATTAGCACTTCAATGAAGAAGATTAAGTTGCTAGAGTTGATTAGAAGTTGATTTGAGAAGCTATCTTCCTCTTTAATTTGTTGGTGGCTCCTTCTAGTTGCATTTTGACGGCATAACGACGTTGTCTTCAATTTTAGTATGAATTAGGGTAGTCTTAGGGTGTATTTATAGATTAGTTAAGTGTTTTAGGCCATTAGATTAACTCTAGATTAGGTTAGAGCCGTCAGATTTCGTCACAAGCCCCAAAACACAGCCCAAAGCTCAAATCAGTGCACCCAGGCCAAACTGGCCGACAGGGGGGTCGACCCCTGGGTCGACACATGGGTCGGCCCCTTGGGGGGGGGGTCGACACCCATGTCGACCCTAGTGTCGACACCCTCTGTCTGGCGGGAATTTTCCCGCCTCTTCTGAAATCTGAAATTTGAATATTTTAAATCTGTTTTGAATTTTCTGAAACTTCGGATGGCCATAACTTCTTCATACGAAGTCCAAATCACGCAAAATCGGACTCTATCTCAACCAGAATTCCGAGACGAACACAATGGCGCAACCCGTTTCCCTTAATTCTCACGTCTGAGATTAATTATTCTTTAATTACTAAACATTAATATTAAGTGAAATTCGGGGTGTTACAGTTACACTAGTTCATATGTATACGATACATGACTGATTAACTCTAGTGTAAGTGAGAGATTGTTAGAGTTTATCCCCTTGAGGCAATCCATTTGATGTGAATAATGACGTTGTTGATGTTGTATTTTATTTTTAATAAAATACTCTGTTATGTTATATTTACTACGTAATATAAATATTAACACAATAGAAGTCCTTAGAATAATAATACAGAATTATATAGTTTCAAGTAAGTGACTTGAACATGAGATAATATAATGATAAGTATATACCCTAGTCAAGTTTTATTGTTTATACAGGACAACGATAAAACATTGAAACTTGTATGTTGATTGACTGATGATCATATCTCATTGATAATTAATATACGTGATATTAATGTCAATACATAAATACATATTGGAGAATAGTGTACTAGGATAGTCCAACATGAGAAAACTTCATGGAATATAATTAATAGTACCATAAGTTATTCTTATAGTGACAATGATGTAACGGTCCTCGGACCTAAAATCATTATAATTTTATTCGAGAATGTTTGTGTTTTGATATCATCAAAAGTTACTTTTAACTGAGTAGACGATAAAGGTGACTATCGAATACATCTCGAATTGATTGAAAATTATGAATGATCTAGATGGAATTCAACCCTATAATATAAGTAATGATATCAATGGGCCTCTTGACTGAGTGAGATTATGAAATGCATGACCGTGCTCAAATATTGATTTGTTTTGGTATTGGTCGAACTCTATAAGTCTTTGCTTTGGTATCGATTGAACTTTCCTTAAGCTTCTATTTTGATGTCGACTCTATTCGATACACCTTCATCTGGTCTGGGTTCCAGTATCGCCAGTATCTATTTTGTAGTAACACAATATGACTGAAATTATCGAAAACAACGAAAAATATATACTATTCCTTCGGATTTGGCGATCTAAATGGTAGACAAAACAATCCAAAAAAGGCTGAGAATTCAAATCTCTCAGTGAAAGCGCCAAAATGGTTGACCAAAAAATGGAACAAACACCCAAAGACTAGATTTAGTAGAGAAAAATGAAGAAATATAAAATGAAAAAGAGGAAATTACAACAAACACACAAGTTTATAGTGGTTCGGCATTAACGAGCCTGTGTCCACTTTATAATTCCTTAATTCAATAAGAAATTGCGATTATAATTGATATAATATTCAATCACTCAAGATACAATACATAAACTCTCGAAATTCTATAGTAGACAATGGAGAATGGTTTGAATCAGTGATATATGTTACTGACTTGCGTGTGTATGAAGTTGCCAAGTGCAAAATGTCCTCAAAATGGCCTTGAAATGGTATATTTATAGATGCAACAACGGTTCGGTTCGGTCCGGATCGGACACATGGATCTCAAGCCATGTTCGTCGGTAGTAGTGGCGGCAGTTATATGGAGAGAGTGGATCAGTTAGTGGCTACCTGGTTCAAATCGTGCATAAGTGGCAGTTCCCCCGAGCTTTCAACAGATCGTGGGGTATGCAGTGGAAGCAGTTGCCCTGTCTGGATCGAAGGGGTTTCAGATCTAATGTTCGATTTGGGCTTTGTTTGAACCAAGGGCCTTGATCTTGTTCGAGCCGGTGAGCAGAAGATAGTGAAATCTGATGTTTCGATCCGATCCAAGGTAGAGTCTCTGGTAAGACGTGATCTCGATGTCTGAAGCTTGTGATCGTGACCATCTGAACTTTGGGTGGCCTTGCTACAAGGCAGGCTAATAGTAAGATTTCCACGTTGTGGCCATGGAAACTTGAGCTCGAATCGTAGTAGCCACAATTTCTTTATTTTAGCAATATTCAAAATATAAATATAACGTTAATATAAACACCTTTCTAAAGGTTGTTATCCTTTTGTAAAAATGGTCCTTTTTGTAATATACAAATATAAAAAGATAGTGGACTTATTAAATTAAAATAAATCGCATATGTATATTTAAAAAAAATGTATATATAAATATCAATTCTTTAAAACATACTATTCAAATAACTAATGGATAAACTAAGGACATGCACATATATGCATGTGTAATACACAATACACATGACGTAATCCTGAGTGTTTATGTATTCTCATTATATTATTTTCATGAGTTGTTTGACCATTTACACGTTGTATCCTAATATAAAATTGTCAATTAATATGGTATATACGCACTTTATCCATTACATGTTTATGTTAATGTTTTATTTTTATTGTGAGATTGACATATTTGCAGATGTAATGGATATACTTCGTGTCATTTTTTGTATTTTTCCCTTAATGTTAAGTCATCTTTGATAACTACAAAATCTGATTGCTTGCATCGTGGATTAAGGTGTTAAGGAGGGTTGATAATTGCACATTTCTTCTTAAAAGTAGGGTTGATAATCGCTTGCATCATGGATCATGGATCAAGTTCGAATTCTATATAAGTTATATAAAATAAAAGTTTACAAATAAATCAATTTTTATAACTCGATTTATAAAGAAATTATAAAATGATTTGTGCAACGAAATTCCTGTTTTATAAGTAAGTTTTACAATTGGAGATTTAAGTGTTAAAACTTAACTAAGTTTTACAAGTAAATTTTTATGAAGATATAAAAGGAGATTTTACAAACTGTTTTGAACAATTTAATTAACAACTTTATTGAAGTTGTTAATGACGTAGAAATGATCTTAGCATCGAAATGAAAATTTATGGAGGTAAGGTATCTATAAAAGAACTTATAAATAATTCAAATCGATTTCAAGCTAAGTTATAAAAGATTTGATTTATAGTCAAATGAGTCTTGTTAAGGTTTGAATTTTTATAAAGGAAATGAAAATCAAGTGTTAAAATAAGATTTTTAAATGAACTTTAAAAAGGAATTTGTAACAAATCCAAGTTTTGTATTTGAGTTTTATGAAAGGAATTTTAAAAGCTAATAAGATAATTTTAATAAGGATTTAGTTAATAACGAATAAAGGGTCCATTTTGCAACTCAAAGCCTTATGCTAATACGATTGTGCTTATGCTTTTAGAAAGTCAAAAAGCGCGATTGGTACAGTTATGACTTATAAGTCAAAAAGCCTGAGAATAAGAATACTTGGGTTTGTAAATCGATATCTCATTTTCAAGCTAAATCGATATTCAATTTATATTGAAATCCTTTTATTTTATTAAATAAAATGTTATGGTTTATAAACAACTCCATAGCGACTTTCGAAAAAATTGATTAGGACATAACTCACAATTTACAAGACAAAATCTTGATTTTTCACTTTCATTAGAAAACTATAGTTTAATAGATTCAAATATTTCTTGTTTCAATGAATTCTGACTTATACTGGATCTTATACATTCATTTAAAGTTCAAAACGTAATATTACGAACTACCACGCTGCTGCAAACTTGTTTTTAATTATATTATAAATTATACGTTCAAACCTTAAATTAAATAAATTTCAAGTTGTTAATTCTTAAAATAAACCATTTTAAATTTTTAAACAAATTTAAATATTCCATAATAAAATCTGGGTCGTTACATCATCTATGATAATTACAAATCTGATTGCTTGCATCATGGATCAAGGTGTTAAGGAGGGTTGATAATTACTCATGTCTTCTTAAATCTCTCTAGTGTTTTACTTTGTCCTATCTAGAAATACGTTGACCAAATTTCTCATGTTCGATCCCACATATGGACAATGACATGTTTCTTATCAAAATGATATGTTTTTGTTTCATAAGTTTTCCATTCACGCATGTAGCTTTGAATTTTGAATTCAAAATTCAAAATTTCTTCTTTAAAAATACAAATTCCTGTGTACAAATTCATATTTTCAAACGCAAAATCAAATTACATCTCTTATTTTTAAGAAGAAAATTCAAACTTGCAAAATTTTACACTTAATAGTTACAGATTCATACTGAAAGTTGATACACTAAAATTTAAATGCCAAACCAAAAATATGAATATTTAGAAATCAAGTTTTCAAAATTTATAATTTCAGAGTAAAGGATAAAATAACATACCACCAAAATCAAAATTTTGTTAAAACTTTGAAATCCATATAGATTTTTTTTGTTCTTCTGAATTTTGAAAAAGGCATACCAATTGAAGTTTTAAGTATTTTGAAATATATACAAATGTTTAAAAAACTCAAAATTCAAATAATATCATTTAAATTTTTTGAATGTCATTTCAAAATTCTATTCCTACCAATTGTATTACAACAAATCCATGTTTCAAATTTGTAATTTCAAATATAAGGGTGCGTTGTTAACGAACGAGAACGGAGTATTTGAGCGTGACATTTAAACGGGAAATTTGAGCGTGGTACTGTAGCGAACGTGAAATGTGTTTTTAGCTATGGACGGGACATTTGAGCGGTGTATTTAATTGTTAAATTAATTGTTTTGAATTAATTTATGTACTGATTTTTAATTGGATCGTTAAATCTACTTAGCGAATGTGTTTTTACCATTTTAAAAAAATGAAAAATGATATTAAACATTAACAAATAGTCTACATTAGGTATTAAACATTAATAATGCAGTGTAAAACAAAACACTAAAAATTTGGTTGAAGGTGGAACTTGATCTCTGGCCTCTCAGCAACAAGTCATGTGCACTTACCAACTAAGCTATGTTTACTTTTAATTCTAAGTGGGAAAAGACTTATTAATTACCTTGCGTCGGACGCGTCCGACGCCAAAAGTATGATTTTCAGCTTTGGCGAAGCGTGGCTGAGAGCGTAGTGGACCACGCTCTGACGTCCCCAAAACTGATTGTGGCACGCTCAAAGACTGCGAACACACCCTAGATCTTAAAGTTTGAGTTTGTTTATTTAAGTTTCGATATAAATTTAAGTCATACGCATAAGAGCATCTCCAACAGTGTTACGGGCCGTAACGTTACGGCCCGTAACATTATGGGAGATATCTTTGATATCTCCCAACGGTCGCGAGCCGATTTTATCGGCTCGCGCCTGTCCCGAGCCTATATATGGCTCGGGAGGGGGGGGGGTGGGGTTTGTTATATTAGTTTAATTTTAATTTCCTCCTTTTTAATTTCTTTTTAACTCCTTTGTATATACGTTTAAATAACACGGGTTAGTGGACGACCCTAGTTTTAAACTCCTTTTTAACTCCTTCGGGTGCTTAAATGTTTACATTATGAGGATAAGTGGACGACCCTCCTTTTAAACTCCTTTTGAACTCCTTTTTATATACGTGTAAATATCACGGGTTAGTGGACGACCCTAGTTTTAAACTCCTTCGGGTGCTTAAATGTTTACATTATGAGGATAAGTGGACGACCCTCCTTTTAAACTCCTTTTGAACTCCTTTTTATATACGTGTAAATATCACGGGTTAGTGGACGACCCTAGTTTTAAACTCCTTTTTAACTCCTTCGCGTGCTTAAATGTTTACATTATGCAGATAAGTGGACGACCCTCCTTTTAAAATCCTTTTTAACTCCTTCTTACATACGTGTAAAGAGACACTCAAACCAATAAAGAGACACTCAGACCAATAAACGATTCCAATAAAGAGACACTCAAACCAATAAAGAGACACTCAGACCAATAAAGGATTCCGATAAACATACACTCAAACCAATAAAGAGACACACAAACCAATAAAGAGACACTCAGACCAATAAACGATTCCAATAAAGAGACACTCAGACCAATAAAGAGACACTCAAACCAATAAAGAGACACTCAGACCAATAAAAGATTCCAATAAAGAGACACTCAAATCAAACCTTATATATAACAGCAACATTGCAGTACATATCTCAAATCAAAACTTACTCAAAATAATAAATGGATTCCAGTTTTACAAAATGTTTACTGGCTTTTGCTAGCGATTCGGAGGAAGATGAAATCCTTCAAGAGGAAGAAGAAGAAATACAAGAAATACGGGACCTATACCGTGAAGCGTACGGTTCATCGTCCACAACTAGGGGGGGATCGGTTCTTGGAAGGAGGTTTATACACCGAAATCATGCTAAATACCACAAGTCTTTGATGCAAGATTACTTCGATGACGATTGCACTTACGAGCCTGATATATTTCGCCGAAGAATCAGGATGCGGAGAAACCTATTTCTTCGGATATTTGCTGGTATTCAAGGTAACAATGATTACTTTAAGTACAAACAAAATGCATCGAAGACACAGGGGTTGTCCGGTGAACAAAAAATGACGGCAGCTATGAGAATGTTAGCTTATGCCACACCAGCCGATGCTTTGGACGATGCATACCGCATAGCAGAGAGCACGACACTAGAAACACTTGAAACTTTCTGTCAAGCAGTTGTGGACGTCTACGGAGAAGAATACTTACGGTCTCCGAACGAAGCAGATGTAGTGCGAATTAGAGAGATGCACGAAAGCAGGGGTTGGCCGGGAATGTTAGGAAGTCTGGACTGTATGCACTGGGAATGGAAGAACTGTCCCAAGGGATTACAAGGTGCGTACAACGACAAGGAAAGACGACCAACCATCATTTTGGAAGCTGTGGCATCGTACGATCTGTGGATATGGCACGCTTTCTTCGGAATGCCCGGGTCTAATAACGACTTAAATGTTGTAGAAAGATCTCATCTGTTCAATGATCTTGCTCAAGGCCAGGTACCTCCTTTAACATTTACCCTAGGCCAAAATAATTACAACAATGGCTATTACCTAGGTGACGGCATTTACCCGAAATGGAGCACCATAGTTAAAACATGTCCAAATCCATTAACTCCTAAACAAGTCATGTTCGCGGCGATGCAAAAGGGACAAAGGAAAGACGTGGAACGTGCCTTCGGTGTTTTACAATCGAGATTTGCAATGATAAGTAATCCATGTAAGTTGTGGTCTAGGAGAAAGATGTCTACAATCATGTTTGCTTGCATCGTTCTTCACAACATGATTATAGAAGATGAAAGAGATATGGATGAAGAGCAACGCCACTGCGATTACGAGGGTGCTTCGCAACCACCTCCAGTATTCCGACAAAACCAACCAATAACAGAGGAGGATTTCAACATTCATTTGAGCCGTCAAGTTATCTACAGAGATGCAGAACTTCATAACCGGCTGCAGAAGGATCTTATGAATCATTTATGGAACCACTACGGCGATACCTAGTTATGAAGAACCATTATCTGAATTTGTGTTTTATTTTATGTTTGTCCGAACTTATCAATCATGTATGCAGTAAAGATGTTGTCATTTTCTATTGTACCAACTCGTTCTCTTGTATTCGTAAGAGTTATTAATCATATATTATTATGTTTCTAAGTTTATGGTACGAAATAAATATCGGTTATGTTTTTGTATATGACAAACTAGGGTAAAACGTAAAAAAAAAAAAATGGTTTTTCTCTTAGTAATCATGTATTATTATTACGTTTCGGAGTTTATTTTATAAAAAAATTAATGGGTTTGGTTTTGTATATGGTAAAATATGGTTAAAATAGTTGGGGGAAAAAAAAAATAGCCAGGAGCCGATTTTATCGGCTCCTGAAGTCGCGAGCCGATAAAATCGGCTCGCGACATCAAGAGCCGATAAAATCGGCTCGCGCGCCCCATTCAGGACTCTGAATTGAGCCCGTAACATTTCCCTTCATATTACACCCCGTAACAACTGTTGGGTGCAAAAATAAGCGAAATTACACCCCTTAACATGAATTTCCTCCACTGTTGGAGCTGCTCTAAACAGTCTAATCGGGCAATGTAGAAGCACATAAAAATAGCGATCCGCATTCTTAAATTCTTCTTCATCCGAACGGTTCAAATGGAAATATCCAACGCCCAGTATTAGCGATCCGCGTGATCGACGCCCTCCCCATTCTTATCTATACCTCGCAACTGTATATATACCGCCATATGCCGTCTCCATTCGTCATCATTCCCAAATCTTGAAAGAATCCCCAAATTGATAAAACCCTAATTTCTTCCTTCCTTCCAATGGCACGTACAAAGCAGACTGCTAGAAAATCAACTGGTGGAAAGGCTCCAAGGAAGCAACTAGCAACAAAAGCAGCTCGCAAGTCCGCTCCAGCCACTGGCGGCGTGAAGAAACCCCACAGATTCAGGCCAGGAACTGTTGCCCTTCGCGAGATCCGTAAGTACCAAAAAAGCACCGAACTTTTGATTCGGAAGCTTCCGTTTCAACGTCTGGTCCGTGAAATCGCTCAAGATTTCAAAACTGATTTGAGATTTCAGAGTTCTGCAGTCTCTGCCCTTCAAGAGGCTGCCGAAGCCTACCTTGTTGGTTTGTTTGAAGATACTAATTTGTGCGCGATTCATGCTAAGAGAGTTACGATCATGCCTAAGGATATTCAGCTTGCTAGGAGGATCAGAGGAGAAAGGGCTTAGACTGATTTGTATCCAATAATGGTTCAGAAATTATGTTTTGTAACGTAGTGCTAGTGTTTCAGTTATCATCCTCGTGCATTTGTAATTTTCTTGATATCTGTCATGATTAAGATTATGAATTGAATGAATTATGAAACAATGTTCTATTTTGCTTGTCCCTTTGGTACTGTTATTTTCTGCCAATTGCAAATAGTTCATGCCAGTGACTGTAAAATCATTAAACTGCATTTTCAGGGAACTATCTTAATTTTCTCGTTTGAACAGTAGCAATATGTGAATGGTTTTGATAAGTTATGAATGCGGAATGACGTTCTTGTATAACATGGAACAAAATATGCCATTGTTTTGATCTGTTTCAAGACACAGAGATGCCTAGATTGTGTGGGTTGATTCGGAGTTATAGATGGGTGTTTCAGACATCAAAATGGGGATATTAACGACTAGTCTCGGCTCACTGCAAAGGTGGTTAAAGAAAAAGAACAATTTACATGTATATATCTGTCTATTATTTCAAATGCGAAGTATGAATGTTTACATGCATTCAGACTTGAACAATTTAAATGCTTCGTCCGATTTTATTGTCCAGTTACAGTATTTGAAAGGACAATTAGTCCGGTAGCAGTTGATGTTGTTCTTTTATAACGGTTGATATTTGGTTGGTTGTCATTATTTTAGATTCATATACCAAATTGTTTATAAAATGCTCACTTTTGTGCTGACAGTTTTAAGTTTATATTGCAATAATGTGACCAAGTACCTGTTGCAGATACTCCACTGATGTACTACAGATTTACATACTACTATAATTTTTTAAAGTGAAATAGATCAATTTTGTAAGTTCATAAACAACTAATACGGGCTTCTTTTAAATGTGACCTAATTATTCAAAAACCCAAGCCTCTTCGTCGGTTAAGATTAAATCAGATGCATACGTGTTTTCTTTATTCAGTCTATAGTTTACTTGTCAAGTCATTGTACTTTAGGTCCTATTGGATCGTTATCTCTCTCTGAGGCAAACCCGTATTTCAGCCTCTTCTCTATTATTCTCCCGTCTTTATGATCTTGATTGATGAAATAACAAGGTTTCCTGCTCAATAAGACGAACATTTGTTTGATTATTCAGTCATTCTTAATCTAATGCAACAAGTTAATGACATTCCAACATTAGAATTGATCCTAAAAACGTGACAACTCTATTGGTATGTATAGCATGCTCTGTCTCACCAACTATGGTATTAATGAAGCAAATTTGCCTTGCACAACGATGAAAAAAAAAAAGAGCATTTTATATTTTTTTTCATTATTATGAGTAAGTACTTTGGTACGTACGATACACGTGAATATGATAAACTTGTGTTACTAAACATAGTCTTTGAAATTGCTTAGATCTGACATCACCTTAAAGTATGTGTACTACTTATTGTTATTGTTATATACAAATAGAGGTCCATGTTCTCCTGGTCCAGACTAATCAAATTACCCCATTTCAGAGTAATTTGCACTTTTCTCCTGAATTTCAAATCAAAATTCAGAAAACAAAGTGCAAATTGTTCGAAACAGGGCAATTTGATTGGCTTGGACCAGGGGAACAGGAATCCGCTGGTCCAGACGATCCGCAACCATACAAATGCGCAAAAAAAAAAAAAAAAAAAAAAAAAAAAAAAAAAAAAAAAAAAAAAAAAAAGGAGTTAAAAGATGGACAAGATTGCATTATTTGGAAAGACAATAGAATAATACGAAGAAAATAATTAACTATTATATTAATATGTGCGAGTAAAAGAATACAAACGTTACAATTTTTTTTCTAAATCATTATCTTTGTGCATTCTTATCGATGTAGCGTAGGCACCATTGGCAATGGGAATAGCAGTAGGCGGATCTATGTTTGAAATCAGTCCTACCATCGCATGCTCTTAGTTTGTTTCTCCGTGATCCGTTGGTTGTAGAATCTTTGTAAGAATGTAATTTTTTATATATGATTTTGTTGGTGCCAAGGATTGAAAGTCTAATTTTTTGACAGGAGTACCTTCCAATGGTATTGTTGCTAAAAATAAACATAGTTTGTTCAGTCTTTCTTAGTAGCATTTTATACAAAACGAAAAGTCATGTTAATATGTTTATTAACAATTGAAATGAGACACAAACTTTTAATTCGACCATGAAGTGCCAAAAAAATACTTTGCTTAGTGATAGTTTAAATATTATCTATTATTCAACGTACACCCATCTAAGATGAATTGGTAAAAGCTTAACTAATTATAGGTGTTGTTTCTATTATTTTTAAGCTACTAGTAGAAGGTCCGTGCTTCGCATACGAGTTTGTGGATCTAAACTGTTTGTGGGCATATAAAACGTTAAGTGAAGAATGTAGGTGGATCAGCAAGTAACAGTGGGTGTGATGTAAATTTCGATAGAGTGGTTGACGGAAGTTGGAATTGAAAGTGATACGAAAAGTAGGATGCATAAATGTAACGTGTGTGAAACGCAGCTGAAAAAGACGTATAATGTAAGTGGGTTGAAATAGATGAATATGTGATATAGGAACATATGTTTATTGAGGAATGG
The DNA here is from genome assembly GCA_030737875.1 of Allium sativum. Lineage (NCBI taxonomy): Eukaryota > Viridiplantae > Streptophyta > Magnoliopsida > Asparagales > Amaryllidaceae > Allium > Allium sativum. The sequence continues at coordinate 862,181,659 of CM060926.1, forward strand.
GAAAGTTTAATGTTGTTTGAGATAAAGTTAGGGTGGAGTAGAAGCAGGACAAATCTGTAGGTAGTATACGTAATAGTTGGAAGGAAGGTGGCATTGGAAAATTGGTGGAATAATTGAAAAGGGGGGGGGGGGGGGGGGGTTTGATATATGTAGCAATATGTTTATGAAGAATGTGTGAAAAAAGGGAAAAAAGGAAGGTAGCATGGAAGAATCAAGGTAGACACATAACACATATAATGCTGAATGCATGCAAGATTCATAGGAAGCACGTACAAAGGTAGTAATCACGTGAGTGTGTATGTGTGTGTACTCATAGGAAGCACGTAGAAAGGTAGTAATCACATGTGTGTATCTATATAGCCAGGTTGCGTTTAAGATGTAGGTGTTGCAATTGGAGTGCAATGCGAAGTAAATGAAATTTTGGGGTGGTGGAAAACGTAACTGTTGACAAATGTGGAATTATAGTTGCAGTAGAGGACAAATAGTACATTTGCGCAAAGCAGATAGTAATAGATGATGGATAGAATTAAGAGCCAGGTTATATTTTGTAGTACATGGGATTATTAAAAAAGAAATAACAAAACAGTAAAAAAAACAAAAGGAAGTACAACGGTTGTAATTTGTAATACATGGTAGAGGTACACGTAAGCAGTAACAAAGTTAAACCACAAATTTCATGTAGTCCGTTTGGTCACGTGCAGTTGGAGCAGTGATGGTGTATGGGTCTGCATCGGCATTTTCCTGACGTACATAAAAAAAAAAGGGAAACAGAGAGCAGTTGAATTGTTACACCATCTCCAACTGTTCAGGAGTGTGGAATTTTGATTTTCAATTTTCCACACCCGGCAAAAAAGGAACCCCAACAGTTTTTAAAACCAGAAGCTTGTTCAACAACCGCCTAGAGGCCACGAGCTTGTTGAACAACCGCCTAGAATACAGTGGGACCATGCATTTTATTTTTACATAAATACAGCGGGGACTGCATGTTAAAAAAAATAAAAAAGTACCCCAACTATCAACGAAAATGAGGCCACGAGCTTGTTGAACAACCGCCTAGAGGTCACGAGCTTGTTAAACAACCGCCTAGAATTCTGTGGGACCATGCATTTTATTTTTACATAAATACAGTGGGGTCTGCATGTTAAAATAAAATAAAAAGTAACCCATGTGTCAACGAAAATGAGGCCACGAGGTTGTTGAACAACCGCCTAGAATTCTTTCATTTAATTATTTTATCTACGCGGTTGTTGAACAAACGCAATACAATGAGACCACCGCTTTATTTCAAGCGGTTGTTGAACAACCGCATTGAGAATTTGCAGATCTCGGAACTCTTCTTCCCGAAATCGGAACGATGGGAAGAATCCATCCTCTGTTGGAGGCCATTTTGAGTGTATATATATCCGATTTTCTGATTTTCAACCTACTGTTGGAGTTGCTCTTGGTATACGTTGGGTGTAAAACTGTTGATGTAAGTGCATGTTACATAATGAAGGCGGCTGGTAAAAAAATGATAGAATAGGAAGTGAATGGTTGGGAAAAAAACTGAAGCGAATCTGGGCTGAATGTAACTTATATGAATAGAGATGTCATTGGCACGCCTATTCTTATTGCGTATCAACAGCTAAACCTTCTTCTTGAGTATCACCGTACACCCGAGAACACGGGAAAAGATATCGAGCAGTAGGATGGGTTATTATGTGACTGAAATGTTAAAAAGAAATAGGTGGGACGTCGTTTGTACCTTTGTAGTTGTATTTTTCCTTTCTTGCAGCACAAGGAAAACAGAGAACATGCTATTGTACTTCCCTTTACTACTGGTTCAGCGTCCCATTGTACTGCACCGCAATTTGAGCATGATGTGGAAGGGCAGCCTATGTCATGAGGAGTAAAGAATATGCCTGGTTACCGAGGAAAAAAAGAGGAAATTATCAAGGAACACGAGTTGAATAAGGGATAACATTGAGATGGTACTTACGATAGAATGATTTACGATGTCGTGGAAGACTATCTTTTTCAGACATGGTTGGGGGAAATACAACGGCGCATGAACAGAATGTTGGAATATTTCGTCAATTGGGTCACATATGTAAAATAAAATGTGTTTTGCTATTTTGGTGTAAAGCCTAATTAAAGTGATCTAATTTTCGATTAGAATTAATAGGCTTAAAGTTTAAGTTATCATGGGCCTAATGTGTAGATACCGGGGCATTTTATAATTTGTTGAAGGACCGAATTACAAAATGCCAACTTTATAAATAAAGGGTTATGGTCCCCGAATTACACAAGCCTTAGCAACTCTCTAACCTCTTCTATGGAGAGCTGAATCTAATCTAGGGTTTGTGTCAATTTGGAAGACCGAACCAAATTCTTCTTCTTCTACAATAGATAATCTTCTCTGTGGCAACCAATTATGGGATTCAGATATAGCAATAATTAAATACAGATTCAGGTACGCTTCCGCTAATCAAGTTATCTATTTTCTGATTTGTTCTCGATTAAATCAATATGGTTACATTTCAGATCTAGGGTTTCACGATTGGATATTGTTAAAGTACACTGAAATCCTAACAAGTGGTATCAGAGCCAACCATTATTGATTCTATTGGGAAAATTTTGTTTTTTTTCTTTTATACATGTTTTATTATTTCAGAACAAAGGTTGAATTGTGTTTTCAATTCATACGGTTTATATGTTATGTTTTCATTTCACAACAGGTTGACTTTATTTACTGCAGCTAATAATTTTAATTTTTTTTTGTTTAAGTTTTAGATCTATATTGATTCAGATCTATTATCTCCTTCACGTTCTTTCATTGGTTCTATGGATCCAGCATGAATAATGTTAATATAATATAGTTTGTCAATATGTTAATTCAACGGGTTTTGGTTTTTTGTTTAAAAATATATCAAAAACATATGTTTATTACGTCTAGTTATAAGTTGCATTCTGCAGCCGCTGGTCTATTGTTACTTCTGATGTCTTATATTATACTATTTATTTGTTTTGACCAAGTCTTGATCCCCTTTTTTGCATAAAGTTTCGGAAGCTCTACTGAGCGAATCTCATGCTATCCTTACCCTCTTTAATTTTTTTTTTTTTTTTTTTTTTTTTATATATATACCATGTGCACTGTTTGGAACAATTATTACTTATTGTATGGATGTAGGACATGCTACATTAACTTATTTGTCATATAATGTTTCATAGCATGTGTATGATGTTTCGGTAACCTGTCATGATGCTTTTATTTTATGCCTTTTGGGTTTGGTTTATAATATTTTGCATTTGTGTTGCTTAATCTAATTAGCTATCATGTTTGAATCTTTGACCAATTCGCCTACATTTTAGGATGATGATTAGTAGGTTACTTTATTATGGTCAAACTACAGTAACTTCTACGGTTTTTTTTTTTTTTTTTAAAAAAAAGTTTTTTTTTTGTTTGGTTCGGTTGACAGTATAAAAAAAAAGCACATGTTATATTATGCTTCGGATATACATCATGGTTACTTCAGTCATTCAGGTTATTCAGTATGATATTTATTATGTCGTTTACACATAATTTTATGTGGTAACTGATCATGACATTCATCTATGATATCGTGATTTATTTATGATGTCTTATATCATATTTATTAAAGAAATGTCATGAATGTAACTGCATACCTAAAGCAACAGATTATGACAACTATGACTAAAACTCGTTATGCTATTATTATAATTTTGAGTTTTTCAGATGTCATATAGACCTAAAGCATTGAGAGTGTTTTATAACACTCAAAATATATTAAGGATAAATTCAAATATAATTTTGGCATCTCTTTACAGCTGTAAATATTTTACATTAGTAGTGAATTAACTTTAAAATAAAATGTCACCAAAGTGACCTCTATATTTTGGTGGTTCATGAAAATGTTTAATATTTGTGTGTAGTTATTCATGCGAATATTAGTCGGCCCAAAGGAAGGCTAATGTTTGGCCGAATCACTTACACATGTGTGATGATAAATACGTGACAATTATAAGGTTTTTTCGAGTGAATAATTAATCGGCCCAAAGGAAGGTTGTTATTTGACTTGAATTTATTGTCAGTGTTTGATCATTACAACAAGAGTACCACTTACAGTTAATATTACTGTCCAAAAACTTGATATTAATGTGTACTAGGTATCTTGAGAAGAGACTTACCAATTATTTGAATTTACTATGGTTGATATTTGGCTATGAGCATATACGGTCAATCTTCATTTTATTTTTTGTTCATTTTCAGCTAATTTAACTTAATTATCTGTCAATTTAAAGAATATTTCCATCTTGTTTTGGGATAAATATAAGGATTTGTATGAGAGCATGTTATTTGTTCTTGACTTTATAGATTTAACTCTTGTAACTAAGAGGGTTACAACCAACCCTACTACGGTTAAATATTCTTATAATGTTATGAAGAATATTGAAAGGTGATAGAATTCAAAGGCAAGAGTTAAATGATCATTAAGTAAATACTTCAAAAGTTTTCAAGGATGTGCTATAGGTAACGATAACTAATTTTGTATAAGTTATCTACTGAGAATGGAAACGGTTTTTGTGAAAACAATAAGGGAAATCAAGCACTCTTTGTAGTGCTTGATTACATAAAGTCAAAGTAAAAGAAATATAAATGAGTACTATACGGAAAAAGATATTGCTTCAAAAGCTAAAGACGCTCAAGTTATTGTTATTTTTGGTGCTATCTTCAGTTTATTCATTTAAAGATTAAAAATATTTTAAGAATAATATGTTATCTTATTGGGCTAATTTAGCGCTTTCGTAATTAAAATAGAGTTTGAAGTTTTTATGATTGAAAAGTACTCATTTGATATACATTATAAATAAATGTATGAATAAGGATTAAGAAGTCGCTAAGGATCTCAAAGAAAAGAAATAACATACGGATATTTTTTGTAGTTGTTTCTTTAACGAGATATACAGACATATAAAGTAAAATATACTTGATATTTTATAGCTATTATTGAAATTTAAGTCAATTTTTTTTGGATTTATTTGATATATTTTTTATGCTGTCAATTAGACAGATTTCGGTTTTATATTTCTAACGTGAACATATTAGGTTATTATTGTTCATCAAGAAATAGTAATGTTAATTTATGAATAAATTCCAAATCTTATGTAATTGAAGCTCATACAAGTTATGGCTACTTATGCTAAATAACTTATGTAATGATATCTCAAATTTTGTTTTGGTGACTAATATATTTTTTGTTTCAGTTTACTGAGGAATTATAGATTGAGGTATCATAAATATAGAAAATGCTTTATTGATATTCTAAGGGATTTAAAGTTTATATTTTTTTTATGAACCCACACTAAGGAAAAGTTTTAAAGTGGGAATTGCAAAAGTTATTTTGAGGATGTTGAGTTTGGGGGGAGAAATAAAGTAATATCATTGTCTTTAAAGAGAATCATAATCTTTGATTCAACTGCGGTTGCTTCTTCGCTTAAAGTTTAAGATTTGTTTTCTTTTATTAGGAAGAAGTAAATTAAGAATCATAATAAGACGATGTTGAAGATAATTTTTTCTACTGTTTCAAGAAAACAAACTCAACAACCTCAAAATGCAAAGATCACTATGGAAATCCACCTAAATAGGAAGAAATGCTATTTCAGATTATTGTGTAGTATTTCTTCATAAAGATAAATAATGGATTGATAAAGATGATGCTATGGACTTACATCAATCCATGTAAGGTGCTAATTTAAAATGTGGATTTAAGAAATGAACATATAGCATAAATCTATATGGATAATGAAGTTTGAAATCTCCCTCTAACTTAAGTAATAAGATCATCGGTTATGAATAACTATTCAAAGCCAAAAGGGATCAAGTGGGTAATATTGAATTTTATAAGGCACTTTTATTGAAATCGCTATTATTAAAAGGAAATTTTATTTTCTTTAAAGAATGTTTCATTTTGGACTTAGTAAACGATTCTTTAGAATCGATCGCTTTGGAGCTTACTACAGTTTGTACTTTTGAGCATTATCTGATGGAGATTAAAGTTATGTTTCAATGGAGACATTGGTGAAACTACTTAAGAAACTCATTTATGGATTAGTCTTTTGTATTTGGGATTCAAATACACCATTATTTTTCATAGGGTGATATTTGGATTATTACAAAAGAATTCGAAAGATAAATGCTTAAAAGATTTGGTATGTAAACCGGGATTCAGTTGATTTTCTTTTACCAAAACAGATAAATGTTGCCATCCTTGAAACTAAAGAAATGCAAAAGATTTTTCATGCATTTGCAGTTTGAATTCCAATGCATACTAATGTATATACACATATGGATATGCGTGTATTATTTTATTTGACAGATACCTTACTGATATTAAAAGTGGATCACTGATTTAGTAGCCAAAATGGTTATGAGATATCTTTAAGGAATAAAATAAAAGATCATATGCTCATAGATAAAAGATCGGATCGGGTGGAGATCATAAAGAATTACGATCCAGATATTTTGGATGTCATTACTGTAAAAGATCCACTTCTAGCAATGATAATATATTTTATAGGTGAAACTATATAAGGGAAAAGTGTCATTTAGGCACTTATAGTTTTCGCCATTTTGAAAATATCGTCTTTGGTTAATTATAAGACATCCAAATATGGAAAATAATAATGAAATTTTGTCACAATACTCCAGTTATAGATAAAGAATTGAAAGACCAAGTAATATTGTGACAGTAAAGAATATATTATTTTCCAATAAGGGAAGAGTGCAAAATGTATTGTAATTCATAGAGCACACTTAGACAAACTCCATTATGGCGGATCCGCTTACCAAAAGGTTATCACCTAAGGTCTTTCATGAGCATGTAGCTCAGTTGGTGTAACTTTTATGTAAGGATATTTTGGTACAGGGGGAGTTTGTATTTGGTATTGTCATATGACTCATTGCTCTATACTTCAGTTACAGATATATGCATATCAAGTTCTTTTTCTGATCAGAAATAAAGTAATGAATTTTTCTTTGCACTCAGGTTGTTTAAATATTAAACATTTGATCTCACTAAAGAAGGACCAGTTGGAAATAGACATGTATAGATCACATTTCATGCAATTTCCATGCTACGCATCCATGATTGATCTATGTCGTTTGATTGTATTGATATATGTGACCATTGATGGGTTTAGTTACGATAAATGTAACAAATGCCGCTTTGATCCTTTGTCAACCCAATTAATGGACGAGATTGTTTCAGATACACCATATGTTATAAATAGCAAATTTTGGAGCTCATAAAGTTAAACACGTTATAAGGTCATTTCATATGTGACCCAGGGGGAGATTGTTGGAATATTTCGTCAATTGGGTCACATATGTAAAATAAAATGTGTTTTGCTATTTTGGTGTAAAGCCTAATTAAAGTGATCTAATTTTCGATTAGAATTAATAGGCTTAAAGTTTAAGTTATCATGGGCCTAATGTGTAGATACCAGGGCATTTTATAATTTGTTGAAGGGCCGAATTACAAAATGCCAACTTTATAAATAAAGGGTTATGGTCCCCGAATTACACAAGCCTTAGCAACTCTCTAACCTCTTCTATGGAGAGCTGAATCTAATCTAGGGTTTGTGTCAATTTGGAAGACCGAACCAAATTCTTCTTCTTCTACAATAGATAATCTTCCCCGTGGCAACCAATTATGGGATTCAGGTATAGCAATAATTAAATACAGATTCAGGTACGCTTCCGCTAATCAAGTTATCTATTTTCTGATTTGTTCTCGATTAAATCAATATGTTAAAGTACACTGAAATCCTAACACAGAATGGTAGTCGAAGAACGAAAAGGTCGTTTGCTGACAATTGTGTATCAAACGTGACCTGGGAAATTAAGTAGCAATAACTTGATGCGTAATATCTAAAAAATGTAACTCAGAAGTAAAAGTAACCGGTGTATATATGGAAGGATATGTTAGTATGGAAATCATGGTTTGTCAAACCTTTGGCTAATTTGTGTGGATGTTGATGTCGTAAATACTGGTGTCATTATTGTCGATCAAGTCTACAAAGTATAGGTGGAGAAATTAAAACCAGGGACATTCAGTTATGATGGTAGGTACACATTAATTGTTGTATGTAGATGTAAAATAAAAATAAAAAATGACATATTACTTTCTTTTGTTTGGGCATTAATGAATACCATCAATGCCGTTGCATCAGGCACAACACCAGAAAAGCGTAATCGCAACGCTTATAAGCGTGACACATTAACTTTGTCACGGTTATAACCGTTGTCCCAATGTGCGTGGTAATTTTTCGTTATGGATAATGTCACGGCTATAACTGTTATAAACCATATAATTTGTAACACTTATAACCGTTACAAAGGAAATTTCCCTAACATTTATTACCGTTATAAATATGAAAATTGTAACCTTTATAACCATTACAAAGTGATAACCTGTAACACTAATAATTGTTATTGTATTTACAGACATTAAACAATCTCAATTTACACCAGCATATCACAAAACATTGAGCATCATGTAACAATTTTATTGCGTAAAAGCATATATAGCGACATATAACAATTCATTTACAGAAAAAAAATTTAATTTTATCAATCAAAATATCAAATTTCATCATACAACCATTTGCCAAAAATAACAATCACCAAAATACTTAATAATTTTGAAGTATCACAGCCTATAGACAAACGAAGAAGCTTACAACTGAAAAAACTTAAGAAGCTTACATCTAACTTTAAAATATTTACAGCTATCGACTACTTTTTATGGAGGGGAGCAGCAATCATGTTCCCAATTTCATAGTTATTTCCAGCACTGACAACTGCCACATCAGCAAGTTCACTGTCTTCAACCTACAATATCAACAATTAACATTGTCGGGGAAGAAAAAAGATTAACACCAGAAACAATAGTCACTTATACTGAAAAAGGCTATTTGATTTATAAGTGAAAAAGGAAATAAATGGGTTCATATAGATAAATTATTAGGCACAATTTGCATCGGTTAAATTAATATGCATCACTTAAATTAATATAGGATAATGCAATTTTTTGTAACATATACTATCCACAAACTGAGCTTACTGCTCGTTTATAACTGAGCAAAGACCAAAGCACTCAGTTAACAACTGGTTTACTAGGCTTGCACTCGTATGTATGCTGGTTCAGAATATCCAAAATCATATTAAGATGGCTAGTGTGAACATGCTGCGCAAATATAAGCTAATAACAAATAATACAGAGGAAGCAAATATTACCATTTTGTTCCCACTCTGGTCACCATGCTATGGTGTGCAAGTGTCGATAATCAAATTTGTCATTGAAGTTGGCCTACAAACAAAATAATTTATTTTGGTTATAAATGATCTTGAGAAGAAGAAAAAATCTGTTTAAAAATAAACACTAAGTGAATTGGAGAACATGTTCAAATGCAAATATTACCGTTATGGTAAAAGTGATATAGTGTTTTTTTTTTTTTTGGTACTACTGAATCCAAGAATGAATATGGTTGATTTATCAGTATACAGTTTTCTCACTACATCACCACTGAATAGCTACCGCTAGTTTAAAACATATCACCATTTATATAAGAAAATCTATTGTGAATAAAATTTGCTAACCCATTCAAAATATTGAAACAAAATGCCTAAATCATTTCCCTTTGCGCTGCACCTTTAATGCTAAATAATTTATTGATGACACAGTCCAAGAACATATACTAAACACAAGGACATCAAACATAAGGATGGCATTTGATTGGCTTAATTTAGTAACTAAAAATAATTTCACATTTCATCTTTTGTGAATAATTGATGTATTTAAAAATAAAATAGAGTCTTCATTTATAGAATTATAATAGTATGATAAGCGCAAGATTCCTACTTTCACATAAAGTATTGTCTCCTTCCACTTAGTTCACAGCTAGTAGAAGAGAAAAAGGAAAACATAAACTATGAAAGGTGAACGTAGAGCATCAGACAAGCTCTTCTTGAATTCTACCCTCACTGTTTATCTCTTTACTACCTATTTCGCAATATCTACTATTAACTATAAGTCAGTAATAAGGAACAACATGTCCTGCAACTTTAGGGTATAAATACTTGAAACAATAATATGTAAAAAATGTGGACAAAGTCAAGTCTACCGGATCATTTGGTGTATAATATGCGAAAGCATTTTAGTGGACAAAGTGAAGTCTACAGACTTTCACTATAAAAAAAATCTTTAATTTTTTACATTAGGAAACTAATGTTTTTCATATTAATTCCTTTTTCCCCTCAATTAGGGGTAGGTTAGTAAAAAATATTAGCATATGATTCACTACCCAAGAGGATTAACTGTTGCTGTAGTTTCTTTTTGTTCTTCTCCTTTAAAATAGCAATACATGCAAGATTTATATATATATATATATATATATATATATATATATGTCAAAAAGGATAGACAATGGTTCCAAGCTTTTCTTCTCATTAAGATTAAGCTGAAATGTAAATTATAAGGTAAAAAACTTACAGGAGTGTAGATGTTCAGACACTACATCTAAAATTATAGTAAGAACTGCAAATAAAAAAATAAAAGCACTAAATAAGTAAACAAAAGAACAGTATCAAACAAATGGGGAAATGATCATAAATAAAGAAACAAAAGCTGAAAAGAAATAGACTTCAAATTCTATAATTTATAGAAAAGAGAAATTATTCAAAATCACACCTTTGATTAGCTCATAAAAAGTGAAATAAATGAGACATGACAATTGTTTGAAATATAATTAGACTGTTAAAATATAATTAATACCTTTCTATCTTGGTATACATTTATGCTTAGAAACTGAACATTTTAAGTATGTTACAATAATTACTTTAAATTACAACTTCTAAAGATCTAAACAGAATTAAAAGTTAAAAATGTACAACTTATTGATAGCTTGTTCATTGTGTCATTGTGATTATAATTAAGTTACCTAAACTTTCATGCCTTCAATCATGCCAAGCTTCATTGGATTCTAATTGATTCTTTTTTTACAGTTACCAAAATCACACCGTGGAAATTAGTTTATACTAGATATAGAGAATGAATTTTCTTAGGAGGAAACAAGAAACATTTTTGTATATATCGTATTCTAGTAACACTGTTGAAACTTTTGATTTATACCATTCCTTGTTTAAATTATTGCTTGACTGAATAGCCAGAATTCAACAGGAGATTTTGAACAATCCTTCATGTTATAAAAACCACATTAATCATTTACACACTTATTTATAAGACTGTTAAAATTCTACAAAATAATTGTCAACTAGTTTGATAATTTAACCAATAGAATCTGTATATCTAACATGTTTTCATGGAGATTTGAACCCTTCCAAATATTCAGCAAGATTCTAAAATTAGCTGGAACAAATCAAATAGTTTGGAATAATTTTCAGTTCGCTCCTCATTTTTTGACAAACAATAGAAACTAATCAAACGCTCGAAGCAAACCAAAAAAATATTTATGTTATATAACAAATTAGCCCTAACTTGTTATACTTGAAGGTCTTGTCCTTTGAACAAATCAGTTAATTTAACAAAAATATGTTGGTTCCATTGGACGCTAGAACATTTTATAGATATGAATTAGTTATATTAATAAAGATTGATAATTACATTTTTCTATTTTAAGTAAACGGTAAGATTTGATTATAACAAACTTGACATATATGCTTCTTGAAATAAAACAGATAATGCTCCCTTTTGAATGATAGTCATAGCTTATATATTGGACAGGACTATTCTACCTTTACCATATATGTAAAAATATCATCAATACCAATTTTTTTGCAAAACTGGCATAAAATAAATCATACCTCTAAGACAACATAAAAACGGTAAGCTTTTTTCTCATTATCTCAACCTTTTTTCTTCAGATCTCCCGTTTTAAAAAATATTGAACATGGCTTCATGTGAGGTTACTTGTTCTGAGATATACATTAATGTCAAGTTCCTTGTATACAAAACAAACTGAAAAAAAATATAAATGTTAAGAATAAGACAATGCATCATATAAGATTAGAAATACTGGACACTCGAATTCACCTAAATAGCTGCTATAAGTGAAGAAAAATTAACAGCAAGACCAAGAAAAAAACAATTAACTACAATTCAGTAATATGGAGATTAACAAGAATTGCTATAAGCTATCAATGTGTAGTAAATCAACCCATTAACAAATACTTCTTCTCACATCCACAAATATTTCTTCTCACATCCATAAACATGATTTTCTTTTTCCTAACTCAACATGGAATTCAACCAATCTAAGCTTGAAGCAAAAAGAAACAATATTAGATTTATGAAATAACATTAAATATTACTATCAACAACAATATTTTTTCTCTAGTCCACCATAAAACTTTCATATTACGCACCGATACAGGCTAGTTTTCTTAATTGACTTGCCATATAAATAAGGGCACATAATCAAAATAAAAACATCACCAGATTGTTGCTAGTAGGCTAACAAGAAAAATGCGTGAACTATGTTGGAACAAACCCCAGTAATTAAAGTAGAAACCTTACCTGCTGCCTGAGTGTTGTGACAAGTTCATGAAGGTAATGCACAAATTTGTGAACAACTAATACACCTAACAGAATGAATAAAGCCAATAATGCAAAATAATGATAGCGAATAATATTAGCATCACAGCAAATTTTGAGAACACAACTGTTGAACTAAACAATAAAGCATTTCTCACATGTTAATCTCCATGTAGCGAGCATGAAGTCAAGGACAATGACTGTGGTAGCAAGATTACTCAGCGCTTCAGATAGATTAGTAGTTGCAGCAATTTTAATGATCTGAGCATCCTCAGATAATCTAGTGAAGAGTTCTCTAATTCATGTTACATCAAAATAAGCTATTTCCTGGAAATTAAGTGAAGGAACATCAAAAAGTTGATTGAAAAGGTCAAAACACAACGAAATTAATATTTTCTCTTCTGCAAAGTGTAGCAGCTAAAGACGATGGTGAGTGATCATCTTCGTCTTCTTCTTTCTTAGTTCACAATGTCCTTTGTACTAAGACAAAAGGCATGTAAAATACATTACTATATGTGGTTGGTATGTATGTTAATTATGCTATAAAAACTATTTTTTTCTATAAGCAGTAATACAAATATGTGAAAACCACTGAACTTTGAATCAAAAACAAACTGATTTAGCTATTTTGGATGAAATTGATTCTGGATTAGATGTTGATGCACTTCAAGATGTTGCAAAAGCAGTAAACTTGACTCCTAATAATTCCATACTAATGATCGCTCATTATAAACGGCTTTTGGATTTTATCAAACTTGCATATGTCCATATAATGGAGAATGGTAGCATCATAAGGACAGGTGATTCTTCTCGAGCAAAACAACTCGAGAAGGGGGTTACGAAGGCATTGCCGAGTAATAAACTAGATTCTGCTTGATGAGGTGGATCATTCATGTTCAAGAAATAAATGAAACATTGAGTGATTGGAAGCCAGAACAGATGGATACATATGCATTGTAGTCTGCACATTATTATTATTATTATTATTATTCTTTTTTGACAGTGGGTTGAGTAAAATCGTTTCTGTTTATACATATTTTTACAAAAACCATATAAAAAAATTATATGTATAATTATTTTTGTACCCACTTTGGGGTCAAGCTAGAGATTCATGTCAGGACCACAAGATTAGTATATGAATTCTGTACGATTTTATTGAGATATAGCTTGCATACTATCTAAAAGGACAACCACAACAGGAAAGCAAGTTATTTCAGGTTGATATCAATGAACTCGTTCATTTAAAATTCTTCTTGAAAAAATGTCAATGCTAACCATTTTCTGAACATCTATTGGTCTTTTAAATAATTCAAACCAAGTTAAAGTCTCATTGACTTCTAGCTAATAGTCAAGGTCTCCACGGCTCAGGTGGTAAGGTTTCTAGAATGTTGCTTTAGAGATGTCTACAAAAGGCCAATAAGAAAAATATCTTGTTGAAAAAAAAGACATGTCAAGTTAACAGAGTATCATAGATATGTGTACCGGTGTATACATGTATGTGCAATTGTGCGAAACAAATATGATATTTTATAACCAACTAACCTGCCACATGCATCTGTATGTAGATTCCTCGTGAAAGTTTCAAAAATTAAGGTGAATAAGTCTTATTAATCATTCACTAATTGTTTTCATCAGTCATTTGCATATACAGTTTCGGAAACAAAGATGATTAAATTTTCATTCAAACATCTCATCTTTACAAGAAAATTTAATGATTAAAAACTTAAAATGAAAAACAAGCACGAGGTTCCTATGGGATAATGATATTCCAAGCTTGTCAAAAAATTATGCAGGTGAAACAACTCTTGCAATATAGGTGATTTTCAAATGCCATATTATTAGCTTTACATGAGTTTCCAATCTAAATTGCCTTCTCATAGATATTTGTGTTTATCATTGTGATATATGTTATGTTCATAAAAGCTTATCATTCACTTATACATCACATAATGTGGATGTTTTTCGAGCTGCTAATCGAAATCGCTCGGTTTCAGCTAAAACCGAGCAACGCTCGGTTTCAACTTCCTGAAACCTTATCCAACTCATTAAATATAGCCTTAGTTGTATTGGTTATCCCAGCGGTTGCTGAAGTGAAATCGTTATTTAAGTAGATCGTCCTTCAAATCTGACAAGTACAGTTTGAAGGCCGAGGATTGGGTTCTCAGATAGGCTTTGCATTATTTCCTCAATGGCAACTTCACTTAAAATTTGTATATGTTATGCTTTACACAGTAACATATAATCAAGCAAACAACCATGATATTATGTAATTATAACATAACTAGATGTCCAGATATTGTTATCAAACATTAAAAACAAAACAACATGCCATAACTATTCAGTACAAGTAATTAGACAATCAGATGACTCTTACTTTAGTTATCTTCCTCTATGAGATGACAGTTTAGAAGGAATTGCATCTGGCTGCATTTCTTGTGTGAAGGGTTGAGTAGAAGAATCGGAAAGACTCGGTAGCTTCTGGACGCTTCCTTTCCCTTTCCGAGCATTGGGACCCAACTCTTCTATCATGTACTTCCATCCATCTATTGGTCTTCTATGATTAAATATGTGTGAATTTATGAAGCTTGCAATCTGGAATTCAGTTTACTGAGAATTATTATGACTTATGAAGGCAACAAGCTAATTTGTGTGATTATGCGAGTATAATGGAAAAAAACGTGGCGCACAAAAGCATTTATTAGTGCCAAAATTATCAGCATAGAGACAACTGGAATTTGCTGAAAGCAATTCTTCATTCAAACTCTTGCAGCAGAATATCCTCCTCCTTTTGTGATTTCCACTATCTGTCTTTATTCTTTGTTGTTGTGTCCCATCCATCAGGCTTTGCCTTCAACCCTGGTGTACCAGAAATCTTTGAATCGTCGAGATCAACATTTCCCGACTCAAACATTCTGCGCATTTGAATCAAAGCTTGTTACACATACTAAAAATTCCAGCTAAGTTTATCGTTTACATGCTTAATAGGTACAAATATTACTTGAAGGTACAACTATGTAAATTAATAGTGAATACGGGGAATCAATGCTAAGGCCTTGGAAGTATGAAAAACATAGAATACTAATGCCCCCAAAATGTGCAGGCGCTATTTTAAAAAGAAAACAAATATTCCAAACTCAAAACACAATTTAATTAGCTTACAAAACATGCTTACAAATTCAATTACTTTTACTTGGTTTTCAATTATTTTACCTATGTTTGTTAAATCAACTATCTTAGTAACCCAAATACGAAAGGCGAAGTCTACACTAATAAAATTCAGAAAAATCATAAATTAGCTTACAAATTTCACCGGCAACCAAATTTTCAAACCTTCAACAAATGGGTATTCATTAAAAGGGGAAAGTATTTATCCAAGAACTACTACAATAGGGTTAGCCTCATTTTTAATAATGCAGGAAATGGAATTTTAGTGAGCAGCGTTCGTGCTGCTGCAATTATTCACAAAACCATCAAAGAAAAGATCCAACCATATAAAATTACCTGAGAAACTGAATAGATGAGGAGATGGCTGACAGACCAAGACCAAGGATGAGCCGATCGCAAATTAAACGTTGGCGGCTGCAAATGAGGAGGAGGAAAAAAAAACCTAGCAGGCGGCTACGAAAGTTTTGCGTTAACATAACGAGAATAAAGTAAAGTTCCTGTGTTATCCACGTAACTTGAATTTATTTACAGTATACCAACCATTGTAACGGTTATAACCATAATGACCGGTTATAATGGTAATAAATGTGATTAATTAATAACAGATATAACTGTTACGACATAAGATCGGGAAACTGTGACGAAATGGACTGTTTGGTGTAGCGAGGGCTATGTTAATCACACAGGAAAGAGCAGAAATTTGAGGTAGATAAATTTGCGGACTTCATATTGCAAGATAACCAGTTGTGGCATCAGTCTTCGCCTCATTCGTGCGTGTTTTGACATCTGGAAAGCAGTGAACAAAGGGAGCATGTTTGGTTATAACGTGTCATTTTGTAAAATGTGAACAACGTGAGGAAGGGTCCAAAGGGATGGTTAGGCCAAATAAAAATAAAAATGTACATTCATATATTTCGGTAGCAGGCGAAAGTGCATGAATCGTCTGTAAGAAGTTAGTTAAATGAATAGTAATGACATACCGAAAGGCAACGTCGACGAACGCGAAGAAAGGGTCCAGTATTAGAGACCGTTACCGCAGGTGCTGCTATCCAGGGTTGAAGAGGAGTAGGTGGCGGAGAAATTTTGTTGGTAGAAGGACGCCTGCACGGAATAAAAATGAAAAACAAATAAAATTGCCATTATTTAAATGGAATAAGCATTAAAATAGATCTATACGTGCATATTTTTTCTAGTTGGGTAGTAAAAAGTGTTGTAAATAAATAATGTGGACAGATGAAAGGCACCAATAATAGACGTGGAAGTACGAAGAACAGCAGATAGGGTACTGCAATTTTATGGTTGGATTTTTTTGAATTTGGGTTTCAAGAATTAGGTAGCGTTTGATTTCTGAACTGGCCAGTTAATGTTCGCGTCTGCGTCCGACGCGTCGGACGCGTCTACGATGGGTCCCACACTTTTGCCCCTTCAAGCTCAACGGTTGAAAATATAGCTTTTGCGTCAGACGCGTCGGACGCGGATTCGGACGCCAACAGAAAATTTACAAAACGGCTATATTTTGCCAAGTTATAAATCCAACCTCTTCCCTTCACCAATTCAAACCATTTCCTTCAACAATTCAAATCGCAAACTCATCAATTTTTCAACGACAATGGCTGAAGTAAATCTTCCGAAAACAACATTTCGACGTCCTTCGAAAGTATGGTTTTCATTTGCAACTTCAGAGTTTCTTCGTATAGCTGTTGAACATTACCAAGTTGCTGGAAAGAACAAAAAAGGGATACACAAAAAAATTACAGCTGCTCTGAACGAGTCCTTAGCTACATCAATGACCGAAATACCAGTCTCTACTGAATAAGTGACGGCTAAGTGCGACGCTTATAAAAAGAAATGGACTGTATGGCGCAATTTGAATGACAAAACGGGCGCCGGATGAGATGCTAAATACGGAACAGTGAGTGGAAGTGAAAGTTGGTGGGTTGATCGAGTGGCGGTAAAATATTGTTAACTCCTTTTTTGTATATTAACAAGTTTAGTACCGTATTTCATATATCAATTTACAACTTAAACGTATATTTAGGAGTACGACCCTATGGTGTTAAAGTACAAGACGTTCCCAATAGAAAATTTGACCGAACTGGAGCAAATATTCACCAACAGCATTGCAACAGGATCTGGCGCTTACACTCCAGGTTGTACAAGTCAAAACGTGCAACCACAACCACATTCTCCTCCACCCGAGTTCGTACATCCTACGTTCTTCTTCGATGAGGTAGAACTGAAACTTCCTCGAAGTTGGAAGAAATTGTTGATATGATACACTCCAGGCAAATTACCAAGAAATCTCATTCTGACTCCGACAGTCCGAATTCACATCCTGATACGTTTGCTAGTAATTCGCCGTCAAACGCAAGCCCTCTTTTTACTGATATTCCGAAGGTGAAGCAAACAATAGACAGTGCAAGAACATTTGATGGTATTGACATGTCCCACGCAACAACAATTCTCATAAGTAAGGATAATCAAGATACGTTCATGATTCTTCCTGATGACGAAGCAAGAGGCTGGTTGCGTTTTGAAATCGAGGTCCGCAAGCAAGCACTACGATACAGACAGTTTAAGATGACTACCCCTCCGTATCCACCTCAGTACGCACCCCAGTATCCACCTCAGTATCCACCACAGTAGCTTGTTTTCTATATTGAATAATTATGTAATTTGTATTCCGTAATTTGTATTCTGCAATTTGTATTCTGCAATTATGTATTTTTATTTTTGCAATTTGTATTCTGCAATTTGTATTCTGCGGTCTATTATTCTGTTTAACAATAAACACACACAATCACAAACAATTAAAAATAATATATACAAAAACAATAAAATAATAACTCTGCCCCTTCCAAAATGCCCATTTCGTAAAAAGAACACATTCCCCGTTCCCAACAATTCCCCTTCCAATGCCCCTTCCAAATGCCCCTTCCAAATGCCCCTTCCCGTTCAAAATCAAACGGACCCTTAGTAATATTCAACTACACGAAACAGTAATAGTCAAGTACGTACTAAAAACCAGGTCAGAAAAATGAACGTGAAGAAGTAATTGTAGAAAAAAACTGGTATATTAAAAGACTTACAGATTCACATATGTCTTCATGAGTCAGTATAAATGTTTGTGCGGTTTGTAAATTTGCAGAAGTAAAACAAAATTATTCAGAGTTAGAAATGAATGGATATAACACATCTGTTTATTACATACTCTCCCCGATAGGCCCAAAGCCTTTTATTTTATTTTCTCATGGGCTTGGCCCATTTCCTGTTTTAATCGTTACTCTGTATATAAAGACATTATGTACAAGCTGTGAATCTTCTGTATTCATTTTTTCTGTAATTCCTCTTTCAGTAATAATAAAAAATTTCATTTCTCCAATTCTTTCGAGAATTCAACTTGGTATCAGAGCAAGAATTTGTGCTTAACAGCATTTTCTGCTTGATCCGGTGCAAATATAATCTCTGATTAACAGAGGTTATTGTCCATCAGTTAGATATCATCATTTGGACCCTCTCATTAAAGGTTTTACCTTGTCGTTTGAGAGTTATTGGCCACAACAAAGGAACAATGCCTCGCCTGTGCTATTACAGGCTGCAACAGTTCTTTTATTGAAGCTTTTGTGGTAAAAGAATTCTGAATCTTGCAAGAAAGCTGATCAAGGAAGTAAAGAAACAAGATTAGTTGATAAGAGAGCCATCCAGAAAGGCCTGTCAGAATTTTTTATCAAGTTACCTCTTAAAGCTCTCATCATTCAAGCCTTTAAGGTTGCTTCAATCATCAAATAAAGAGTTTCTTTATTTTCACAATTCAAAGCTTTTCTAAATTCGGAAATCCTTACCTGTTTTTGGGTCAACCTACTTCCATTGTCTGTCATGGCTGGTCCTGATGATTCAGCCAGTGCTAATGTCTCCAGTGCTAGAGTCTCAACTGGTCAGAATCAACCACCTGATCCCATCCAAGATTTGATGAAATCAATCATCAAACCACAACGTCAGCTGATCTCGATACAGCTTGATGAATCAAATTACCTGTTATGGAAATTACAGGTAGAAACTGCTATTAGAGGATATGGTCTTGAAGGTTACATATATGGAACAAAAATGGTTCCACCTAAGTATACTCGAGACAATGAAGATAAACTTGTGCAAAATACAGAATTCTTGTCATATCAAAGGCAAGATAGTCTTATCTGTGCATGGATGATGTCACCCATTGGAGCAACTATTTTACCCCAGTTAATTGGTGTATAAACTGCAAATGAAGTCTGGTCCACAAGTGAGAGAAAATTTTCTACTCAATCCTCAGCTCGAATCATGCATTACAAAAGACAACTCCATAGTATTAGAAAGGGAGATGCAAGTATGAATGAGTATTTGTTAAAAGTAAAGAACATTTGTGATCAATTGAACTCTGCAGGGCAGAAGATTCCTGAATCAGAACAAGTGATGTCTATAATAAGTGGGTTAGATGATGATTACGACGCTGTGTCTGCAATAATTTCTTCTATGGATCCTACACCCACTTTACAATATGTATATTTGACCTTGTTGGCTCATGAAGGTAGAATTGATCATAAAAAGAATGTTAATTCAGATTTGTCTATCAATTACACTGCCTATGGTAGAGGTAAAACTCAAGCAAATGTTCAAAGAAACCAACCTAATGTTCAAAGAAGAGGTGGTCAATCTAATCGAGGCAGAGGTAAAGGCAGAAATAATAACTCAAGAACCAGATGTCAAATTTGTGAAAATTTTGGACATACTGCAAATAAATGCTATTTTAGATATAATTCAAGTGTCAATCCTGGTCAATCCAGCAATTGTTCAAATATTAACATGGTTAATGTGCAAAAAGATGGTAATAAAAGTCAGACAGAAAATAGCAGTGTAGACACTACTTCAACAGATGATGCAAATGATGACTGCTGGTATCCAGATTCAGGAGCTACTAACCATGTTACCAACAACTTAAGCAATCTCAATTTGGGGAATAAAGAATACAAAGGTATGCAAAATCTTTTAGTTGGTAATGGTAAGACTGCATATATTACACACACTGGAAATGCAAGTCTAAATGGACCCAAAGAACTTATTTTAAAAAATTTGTTAAGGGTTCCTTCTATTATAAAGAACTTAATGAGTGTTTCCCAATTTGCAAAGGATAACAAAGATTATTTCAAATTCTATCCAAATTCTTGCATTGTCAAAAATATACTGACTCAAGAAATCATTTTGCAGGGTAAAGAATATAAAGGGTTATACAGATTTGATATTACAAATCACAAAAACCCTAAATCTAATAACAAAGAATGCATGATGACTTTTGTTAATGATTCTGAGTGTAGTAGAAAGTTTGATCTATGGCATTATAAGCTAGGACATCCTAGTATTAGAATTGTTAAACAAATCATGGATGATATGAATTTGAATACAAATGCTATTTCTGATTCATATATTTGTTCCTCTTGTCAATTGAGAAAATCTCATAAACTTGCATTTCCAGACTCACAAACAGAATATTCTAACCCCTTGAATTAGTTGCTACTGATTTATGGGGTCCAGCATCTACATGTTCTGTGTATGGCTACAAATATTATATTTCCTTCATTGATGCATATTCTAGATTTACATGGATATACATGTTAAAATCTAATTCTGATGTAAGTAGTGTGGTTATTCAGTATATAAACAAGGTAGAAAATATGATTGGGCTTAAAGTAAAAACCTTTCAAACAGATGGTGGTAGAGAATTTTTACCATTAAATCATTTCTTGAGAAAAAAGGTATCAACCATAGAACCACATGCCCATACACTTAACAGAATGGGTTAATAGAGACAAAACACAGGCATATTGTTGAAACTGGTCTAACTTAGCTTGCTCAAGCTCCAATGCCACTGAAATACTGGCCTGAAGCTTTTGATACTGCAGTGCATTTAATAAATTTATTACCCACAAAGATTTTAAAATTTAAATGCCCACAATAAATTCTTTACAAAGTCAGATCAGATTATAATCATCTGAAAGTGTTTGGATGTGAGTGTTATCCTTGTTTAAGATCTTACAATACACATAAATTGGATTTTAGATCAACTCCATGTACTTTTCTAGGATATTGTACCAAACAGAAAGGTTATAAATGTCTAGACAAATCTGGTAGAATACATATCTCTAGACATGTAAAATTCAATGAACATATATATCATTTATGTACTGAAAGAGTAAAGACAACTGAAAAAATTGTTGAGCCTAGAATGATCATACCTGAAATGCCTGAAGAAATTCAAGTGATAGTACCACCTTAAAGAAATATGAGAGATACTACCATGGACTCTCAGCACACAATGCCTTCAAGAAGGCCAGGCCAAGAGAATGTTTTTGAAGAAAACTATGACAATCAAGGTGAATCATTTCAAGCATATGATGAGAAAGGTAGTTAATCACCAACCAATTGTCAATCACCTGTCAGTGAGCCACCTGGGAACAACAGTCAAGACAATAATGTCAGAGACAATATTAAAAAGCATCCTATGCTAACTCATGCAAAGTGTGGTATTTTCAAACCAAAGCATATCAATGTTGCTATTTTATATGATGAACCAGGTTCTTTCTATGAAGCATCACAATGTGAGAACTGGAAACAAGCCATGAAAGAAGAGTATGATGCTTTAATTAAGAAAGGAACTTGGTCTCTGGTTAAGAAACCAGAAAACAAAAATATAATTGGATGTAGATGGGTGTACAAATTAAAGAAAAATTCTGATGGTTCAATTTCTAAGTATAAGGCTAGATTGGTTGCTAAAGGTTAATCACAACAGTTGGGTTTTCATTTTTCAGAAACTTTTTCACCTGTTGTGAAGCCTTCATCTATTAGAATAATTTTAACAATAGCCTTAAGTAGAAATTGGAGCATCAGACAGTTAGATGTTAATAATGCTTTTCTTAATGGTGAATTGCAGGAAGAAGTGTTTATGGAGCAGCCTGAAGGTTTTTATCAAGGCAATAAGTCAGAGTGGGTGTGCAAGCTCAAAAAAGAAATCCAAGGATTGAAGCATACTCCTAGAGTTTGGTTTGACAAGTAGAAATCAACACTTGTCAATTATGGCTACAAATCTACAAAATCTGATAACTCTGTTTTTACAAAATTCTCTGGAATTGAAATAACTTATACACTAATCTATGTTGATGACTTTGTAATTACATGAAGTAGCATGTCAGAAATTGAAAACATTACAAGAAGATTGAATTTAGAATTTTCAATTAAAGACTTAGGAGAAATAAGCTACTTTTTGGGAATTGAAGTTGTCAAAACATCAGAATCAGAGATCCATCTTAATAAGAGAAAATATATATCAGAGATACTTCTTAAAGACAAAATGGACAAAGGTAATCCTTTGCCAACACCAATGATTATAAATAGTCAACTTTCTAAACAGAAGGGTGAAGTATTTCAGGATGCAACCTTTTATAGAAGCATTATTGGAGCTCTTCAATATGCTACAATAACCCAGATATATCCTATTGTGTTAACAAGGCAAGTCAGTTTATGCAAAAACCTTTAGATACGCATTGGGCTGCAGTTAAAAGAATTCTTAGGTATCTTAAAGGTACTCTGAACCATGATCTTGTGTTTAAAGCAAGTAAATCATTAAACATCAATGCATATGCAGATGCTGATTGGGCAACAGATGTTGACGGGAAATCAACATCTGGATATTGTATCTACCTAGGAGAAAATCCTATTTCATGGAGTGCAAAGAAACAGAGTACTGTTTCAAGGTCAAGTACTGAAGCAGAATTCAGATGTGTAGCTAATATTGCAGCAGAAGTTCTATGGATTGAATCATTGCTAAGTGAACTTAGAATTAAAACAGAAAAGAGAGCAGTAATTTGGTGTGGCAATGTTAGTGCAATATCTTTAACGTCTAATCCTGTTTTACATTCTAAAACAAAGCACATAGAACTTGATCAATATTTCATTCGTGAACAAGTCATACAAGGAAAATTGAGAGTAGGGTATATACCATCTCAGCACCAGAAAGCAGATATACTTACTAAACCTCTCTCCAGATAGAATTTCACCAGATTGAAGGAAAAACTCAACGTCGTTTCAGCAGATCCAAACAATAGATCTAACAGAATAATTTATATACCTGATTGAAGACGTAGACCTTCCAATTGATGTTGCATCAGGTTTGTTCAGCTAGGGTTTGAGTAGATTCGGGTCAAATCCTTTCAAACTCCAATTTAACCTCTCTCAATGAGACTGAAGCATACTTAAATTCAAATAAACTTAAGTAATTTCCAGAATCATCTGTTTTGGAGGCCTAACAAGTTGATTCCGCCATCAATCAGAATATCGAGCCGCCATTTTTTATCTCTGGAAACCTAACTAGGGTTTGGTTTCCGGGGGGAGTTAGAAATGAATGGATATAACACATCTATTTATTACATACTCTCCCCGATAGGCCCAAAGCCATTTATTTTCTTTTCTCATGGGCTTGGCCCATTTCCTGTTTTAATCGTTACTCTGTATATAAAGACATTATGTACAAGCCGTGAATCTTCTATATTCATTTTTTTTGTAATTCCTCTTCCAGTAATAATAAAAAATTTCATTTCTCCAATTCTTTCGAGAATTCAACTTTCAGCTTATAAGTAGGATGGATTGCCGTAGAAGAAAGTAATAATTGCACGTGAGAAGAAAACTGGAATAAAGCTAATAAATATCCATATAATTTAGTAATAGGTTAATGTAATAACATGCAATGTTTTACTGATGCAACGAATGGTTATTTATATTCTTATTTGGTAAATATGGATATAACATGTAAACCATATAAATGACCAAAATGTAATATTCAGCAAAGATATCTCAGCATTAAATTGCAAAAGATTTTTAAAATTGGTCTAATTGATGGTTAAAATGTAATAAAGTAAAACCGGAAAACAAATTCAAACAGATGCACATTAATTATATTTAACATGTCTACTTAAATCCATAAAAGCATATTACTATATATTAAATAGTGGGCATGGAAAGAGGCTTTGTGCGAGGATGTCAAGAATATTCACCAATAGCTCTGCCATTATGGGAGAGCTTCATGCTTTAGCAGCTGAAATTTTTATACGCTCAAGTTTTTGCAGCATTTTTTATAGTGAAAATTAGGTTCACATCCCTAGAATTAATCCTAATTAAGCTCACATCCTCCTGTTTCAAAACATATAAATTACATCCCTAATTTTAAACAGCGGCTAATATTTTTACAAAACTGCCCTTTTCCTTAATTCACGCCATAATTACCTAGGTCGTATGTGGTTGCGTATTAGACTTTTTTTTTTTACAGAAACAAATTTTGTAATCCATGGCGGCGGCGTGATAATTCTAGGGATTTTTCACGCTTCATACCTCCAGCAACCAGCGACGATCAACATCGACCAGCCCCCCTTTCAGTCGACGGCAACAAACTTCCCACCCCTTCCGGCTCCGGCGATCCAAACCGCACCGAATTTTGTTAGTTTTTTTCTTTCTCTTTCTGATTTTATTTATAGGATAAGGATAAGGTTTTTATTAGCATAAAAGTACGATTTTTAATATGATAAGCACCTGTAAATTACGTAAATTTATGAAACTATTGTTAGAATTCCTGGATTTTTCAGCACTTCTGTTAAAAAGTTGCCTACAAATATGCATTTAATCTTCATATATGCATATTTGTATGAATTATTTTATCAAACAATACAAAAAACAGATATAAAAATATATTCATATTTCTATGCATATATCTAGAATACTTGCATATAAATATGCAGAAATTATTGTTATTTTGCTGATTTGTACGCAGGTATGTATATTAATCTGAAGCTGTTTTTGTAATTTGATTACTGCACATTAAACTTATTAATGTTGATTTTCTTTTTCGTATAACAGTGTTCCGGCGGATATTGGTGTAGTGGTGTTGTTGAAGCTTTATCGTCCATCTTTTTCCAAAAGATTGAAATCTGCAGTGGTCTCTACTTTTATATTTTTGGTATATTCATAGCTTAAGTGTTCTGTACATATTTATTGATGTAGTACATGTAAATGTTCTGTACTTATTTTTTGATGTAGTGTATGTAAAAGTTATGTAGTACATTTCTATATATGTATGCAATTATTTCACGTAGTTGCATAAATATATGCAATTTTATGTAACATTTGTATCTAATTGTTTAGTTTTCCGTAAAAAAAAAAAAAAAATTTCTGAGACAACAGACTTACAACTGTGTGATATCACCAATTTTGTAAAAATATTTGCATTAGTCGCATGAATATAACATTAATCTGATCAACCTGGTAAGATGAAAATATAACATTAATCGCATAATATACTAACTTAACAAAATTTTGCAAATAATCAGTCACAATAATGTGCAAATAATCATTATAATTGTACAAAATTATGAAACAAATTTAGGCACATAGCGAACAAAGCATTCTATTATAATAATACCATACAATTATGCTAATATATTGAATAAATGTATCCAAGTGTGCAAATTTTACGAACATAGTCAAAAAAATCTATAGTCAGTCATAATAACATAAAACTATTGATCAAAAAACATTAAATAACAAAGTAGAATACTTGCATTCAACTTTTAAAAATATAAGCAATTAATAATGCATAGTCACGACACAAATTTTACAAAATGCATACAGTAAATATGTATACGTTCGAAATCTTATTGATACTTGCATAAATATATGTACCTTTTCTTTAAACTTGCACAAAATTGTGCAAATATTACTCAAATAATGCATACAGTAAATATCTATACGATCGAAATCTTATTGATACTTGCATAAATATATGCACCTTTTCTTTAATCTTGCACAAAATTGTGCAAATATTACTCAAATAAACAAGCAAGCATTTTTTTTTGTTAAAACTACAACTGTGTGATATCTTATAAATTAAATTTACACAAATGTGCATATCTGTATGTTTCTTTGTATCAAGCAATCAGAAAAACATAATATAGAATATATGTATATATGTATGCATATATCTAGAATATATGCATATAAATATGCAGAATTTATTGAAATTTTGCTGAATTGCATATAAATGCATTCAAACATTTAATTCTTAAGCGTACTTGCTTACAGTCATACAGAACGAAAAAAACAATTAGATTAATAACTTTTTTCGCTATTTCTTGTACTTGAATATGTCGAAGCAAAGCAAAACAGGACAATTTTGATTTTTATTGATCCAGAGTCTTTCAAAATCGTGGAATTTGGGTTTTGAGCGAGATAGAAGGAGCGATCGGACTGAGTACATGTCGAGAAATCGCTGTTGGATTGATCGACGGTTTTGCAGATTTTTAGGTTTAGGGTTTTCAGCGATATGATAGGAGCGATAGACTGAGTACTTTTTTTTTGAGCGAGATATTTTGAGCGAGTTGATAGGAGCGATAGCTGCGTAAGGGTACAACAGGAATTTTTTGATCGGAAATTCAAAAACGGGGGCGTATTCTTTATTTTTTTTATCACTGGTTTTTTTTTTTTTATATTTTGAAACTTAATAGGGACCTGTAAAAAACGCACCCTTTTTTATATGTATCACAATATCATATACGTGTAAAATATAAAATATGACTATTGTGTAATAAGGATAAGGAACAATGAAAAGTTTGTAGAAACTTAACTTTTTTATTATTTTATACCTCCAGAATTATAAGATTATCCTTATATTGGGAAATATATAAATAATAGCAATGTAAATGAAGTTAGTAAAACTTGTATTTGGTAGTGAAATCTTAGAAATTTTGAAACCAGTGATCTAATATGCAGAAGTACACCGTAGACTTATCATGCATGACTGAAGTGAATTATGATAGCATAAATAACCAATTTAAAAAGAGTAAGAAGAACCATTAATTTGTTTGCCACCACCCTTGTTTTTTCAGTTAAGCCTTTATCTGCAGCAAGTCATGCTTTTTTTGCCTATAAGTTTATATGATATGTCGAACAATATTGTGATAATGTGAAATTGAAGATTAGGTAGTAGCATAATTTTTATAACAAAGTAATGTGTACAAATTTTGCGAAAGAAGGGCAAGATATACAAAATGAACATTGTCATAGAATGCATTCAAGGGAAATTTTAATTAACATCATGTTATATATTTGCATACCTCGGGCTCCTTAGTTTCGGTAGTGAATACATAAAAGATGACTATAAACTACCTTAGGTTGCAAACCATACAATTGTTCATTGCCCATAATACTCAAACCGTAACACAATAGGATATTCAAATAGAAGGAACCATTAAATCGATCGGAAGTTGAAATGAATAAGTGAAATTATTAAATAACAATAATAACCATAATACTTCATAAAACATTAATCGCGAAGTAAACCAAAGCAAGTACAATAGAACAAATGAAAATCAATTTTGGTTGTTCCGTTTTACCTACCAAGTAAATAAAATTAATAAATAAAACACAGATACAGTGACATGTTAAGTTTAATGTTTCACTTTCACAAAACAAATTCTACGCATATCCATTTTAGTTGAAGAAAAAAAAAACTAAACAAAGATAAATAAAAATAACTCTTCACTTTGTGATCAAAACAAAGACAGAACAAAATCCATATGTTTCATTTTAGCTAAGCATAAAATCAGTTGATACATGAGAAAACAAATATTAAAATTTCATGGACAGTAATTCATAGAAAATATGATTAAACAAACAACATTTCAATGCAACTTAATCAAGGATGGTAGCATCCGCAGAAAGAATAACATCAGGCGGAAATTAAGAGATTAAAGATCATTAGGTTTGAGTCCATCATATCAACCATTGGCAGAGGATATCCTTTACGCAAGTATCTTAGCAATTGAAATTTCAAATAAAGAAGCATGTTCAACTAGGGTTCTCTGGTCCAGTGCGATGCTGCCATTAATTCTAAATTTCTAGAATTTTTAATTATAAGATGAAAGATGCATAACTCTAACAATAAAGGATGAAATTAGTAACTTGATCGACATCATATTATAAATAGCTCACAGAAGATTTCTTTCTACCCTATTTTCTTAAGCCTACAACCTAAGAGCTAACAATACACCTCTAGGAATAAAACTAAATCCAGTAGCATATATACCCCCACTGAGCATGATAAATGCACCTACAACTAACATGCATCATGATTAGCCTAGGTGACAGTATGAAGCACAACGCAATGAACACCAGTGTTTTGCACTGTGATTTTATGCTTACTTTGTATGGTTTCCAGTTTGCAGAGTCAATAGTATTCAACTACATATTATAACAGAGTTCATAAAAATACATGTGAGGAAGTAATTGTATAAAAGAACTGTTACTATGTAACCCTTACATATTTGCGTATGTTTTCATGAGTCAGTGCAAACGCGGGTAAGTTCCCTAAATCTGCAATAGCAAATTAAGTATATTCACTCGACATATAGGAGTAAAATTGGCATAATACAAAATAATAACTACTTGTGAAAACAAACCCGTAACTAAGTTATTATATATCCAATAAGTTGCTTGTCAGGAGGGCAAAAGGTTCGATTTGATTTGCAAAACAGAGTTACACAGTTTAAAATAAGATAAAACAAAAGAAGAAAATACTGTTATATAAAAAGGAATGAGACAATGGTACATTCTCAACTGAGCCTTTAACTGCTTAGTTTAATATTCGTGTGGGTGGTAAGATATCAAATAGAGCAGGTATTGGCGAGTGAGGGTAAAAGGGACATCAAATAATTACAATACTTCAACACGAATTGCTAAATTAGCAACGTATTTTCGGATTTCTATATTTAAGTGATAAACAAGGAACATATTGCTATAGTTACTATTGCTACCCTACCTCAGATGACAGGAACTCGAATTAATTCTCTCTTTCATGCTACTTGTTAATTATCAAAGTCAGCAAATAAAAATGTGTTTTTGTTGGTGCGTTGGCTTTTGATGAGGTATATCAAGGATAGGTTTGTCCAGATAGTTTTCTGTTTACTTGTCAAAAAAGCAGGATGCCCTTACTTGTGAGAAAGAAAGAGTGGATTTAGGACTCATTTAAAGATATTATTTCATCACAAGAAGGTAATTTATATTAGTAAGATGATTGTATATTATATACTTATCTATTGTCAGCATATTTGTAAGAACCTTATATTTCTTCGTCGGCACCTTCGTTTATCCATGAGAGCCCATTACTCCAGCATCTCCTGCATTTGTACCTACAATTTCACATGTTATCTCAAATAAATGTGTCATAATGACAATTCAAAGTAAATAAATTAGCAAAAATATTATTGAGAACAGACTAGTGTGCACATAATTTGCATTAAATCGTCAAAAGAAATTTTTGTACTTAGCAAGCTGATTCTGGCCATTATTCTGGTATGAATGGAGTAGTGATTATTTGTGGAGCAAATGAAAGATATGCACACACAGATAAAATGCTCTAACAATAAAAACTAACCAGAAGATATATGTATGGTAGGCAAACAAACTAATATTTGAGCAAATAAACAACACAACCA
The DNA here is from genome assembly GCA_030737875.1 of Allium sativum. NCBI lineage: Eukaryota > Viridiplantae > Streptophyta > Magnoliopsida > Asparagales > Amaryllidaceae > Allium > Allium sativum. The sequence continues at coordinate 862,212,002 of CM060926.1, forward strand.
TGAACCCTTCATGAAATAAAGAGCATCAAATAAAGAGCATTTTGTTTCTAACTGACAGTGAAACATATAGTTGGTCTAGAATCACAGTTATCCACATAGTTATTAATGGCGCACGGCGCGGCAAATGGCGCGTGCCTTTCTGATTTACTGCGCATTTTTGTTTTTTTAATTTAACATATAACAACAAATTTAAAACTTTAGTATTTTTTTGCTAAAATATATGCAATCAATTTTTTTACTATTTTGCAAAAAGAAACATCATCACATTTGACATCATTAGCATAGAATTTCAAGCATAATAGTTTTCAAAATCCAAAATAATAATACATATTACTAATAAACTATGATTCCGAATCCGATTCAACAATCATATTTTCCAAATCAACATCTGCATCATCGGATTCATAAGGACAATTAGATTATATCAAGTATTGTTATTATTATGATGTAGTTATATTTATCAACACAAAGGACAATTGGTGAGGAAGAATAACATATCGATTGGTAATATTGTTTCCCCGGTGCAATTGATAACTTTATGCAAAAATAATAAAATTAAAGTGATAAATATTTATTGATAATCTATTTGGTGCATCTACAGACCATTTGAAAAAAAAATACACAATCAATTGGAATACATGTTTTCTGTACAAGAAATATTACTATTTGATATAAGAGTATTACATAAATAAATTATATTTTCAATATTGATATGTTTGTTTCTCTTCAAGGAAAAAGAACTGTAGAAAAGCCATCCATCAGAACCTAAAAAATAAATAAAAACCAAATACAAAACGTTAGCAAATGCAATAATATGATCAACAATACTTTAGAAAAGTCATCCATCAGAACCCACAAAATAAATAAAAACCAAATACAAAACGTTAGCAAATGCAATAATATGATCAACAATAATTTTATGTGAAATGCAAAAAATGAAAAAACAAGCAAAAAACAAAACAAAAGGCGCGCCATTTGCGCCGTATGCCTTTTTTGCGCCGCGCGCCTTTTTCCGTGCTTTCTCATATGCACCACGCCGCAAGAAGAAATGGCGCAGATGCTGCGCCGCGCTGTGCGCCATGGCACGCCATTCATAACTATGGTTACCCATCCACATACATTAAGCAACTCGAAGACATGACCGTAGGGTGATCCAAATTGACTACCCACAAATTGAAAGTATATTAAAAGCGTCAAAATTATAAACCCAATAGTAACCTAAAACACAAACATGAACACAGCCAAACACACATGTCTGTGTGCAAGAAGACGTGTGTAGACTAAAACACCAGTGGATACTATCAAACTTAGACGTAAATTAGTGTGCTGATTGTTGCATTTATTTTCATGTAAAAGAGCTAATGAATATATATGGAGAAAGTCAGAGGATATCCCAACAGTCGGAAGTTAGATTCGTATTTATCTAATACTTGTGTACGTAGAGATTGTAGTCTGCATTTGTTCAAACGTTGAGCATGTACCAAGGTAGAAAAGAAAAAAACAACCTGAAATACATGGGTAAGCCCAGGTTAGGAAAGGTAATAAGAAAAAAAAATATTATGACTTGCAAACTTGTAGTTAAACAGCAGTACCACAATCATTTCAGTCAGTTGGATGTTGTTTTTGGAGGTAAGCAGTCATGCAGAACGTTGCCCTTCCATTGAACAACAATGTGAACCTAAATCAGAAGTAGGTCAGACGGAAGGGAAAAAAAAGTAGACGACAAAAATTTTTTGTATCGAAGAGGATGGATGTCTTGGCTGGTAAATAATAAAGTGTTTTGGCCAGACAATGCCGTGCAAAGCAGTGCAGCCGATGTGAATCGCATAATCGAGATCGAAGGTGTATAAATGTGAAGATAGAAGGAGAATCGGTACCTGGTATCAGATCGGGAAGCATCGTGGTATGAAATCTTCGCCGCGTGATTACCAATGGAGGGTTTGATAACAGGTAAGGCGAAAATCATGGAGGAAGATTAGGGTTTGAAGGGGGAATTTGCGGCGACCGCTATTTTTTTAATACTTTGGGTTTTTTGGTCTTCGGTTACATCCAGGGGAAAAGTAATGAGAAGAAGGACGAAGAGGGGTGCTGGAGGTAGTGGGAATGCTTTGGTCATGTGAGGGGATAAGGAGAAGAAAATAAAAAGTAAGGGAACGAACTGCGTTTCAGTATTAGGGGAATGGAAATAGCGGAGGGTTCTACGTCAGATATAAAAGTCCTGTTATTAGGTTTAAGTAATAGATTATTTCTACACTACACCTTATATGCTAATTAGGCTGTGTTTTTAGCCGCATCTAAAGCAGTTAGACACGGTAATAGGCCGTATCAAAAAATAGCGCGTTAAATTATTAGATACGGATATAAAAAGTATCTCATTAGAAATAACATATGACTCTTAATAGTATCTAAAGTGTAATCAGACACGACCTATGACCGTATTTACTTATATGTGTGTGTGTGCGCGCGCGCACACACACACACACACACACATATATATAAACAGAAACTGTAGCACATATTTTTCATAACACAGAGCATATATACCACAATTTATACACAGGAATACCACACTATATACACACACATACACACACTCAAAGCATTACAAGTTTTATCATAACATGAACACAATGTACATACAAACATATACAATAAAAGGAATCTGTCAAAGATTTCCATTGCATTACGAACTAACGAAAAAAAGATAAAAACATATCAGCCTGGTAAAACTCCAGTCGAGGCCGGGAATATTGAGCGTGATAGCCATCCTGAGTTCAAGTTTCATTAATTGGCAGCAAAAAAGAATCGTAATAGCCTGCAGCCTGAGTTCCAGCAGCACAAAAGCACAATAATCTCTAACAGGACTGCCTATAAAATACAAGAAACAAATTACAAATACTTCACTGGACGGGAGATCGACATTGCAACTCACTGTGATGGAGATGCAAACATGAATACAGAGAGAAGTGTATGTCGATCAGCGTGTTTGTGTAAACCGGTAGTCGATCACTGCAAGGGGTGTAACACCCCACCTCCGTTAAGGTCACTCACAAAGGGAATGCCTTAACTTTGGTGGAGCATTTTAGTAAACAGAACAGAAACTTACAAGACAAATAAAATAGTACTTGAAATTTTTTAACTTTATTACAGTAGAAACAGAAATCAATATGGTTACATCCTTTCAAATCTCAGGATTCAAGTACAAATATCAGTCTTGTACAAAAGCCTTCAAAATGCATGTTTTAAAATCATAATCCCCATAGAACGGGAGCTATACAGAGCCAAGCCATACTTTAAGCACTTCAAGTAGAGAGAAATCCGGATCAAGCTAAAGTATTCCCTCCTTGGATAACCTGGGGGGGAACGGAAGAAAGGAGGCGAAACAACAAGGGTCAGACAAAAAGTCTGGCAAGTACAGTGACTTTCAGCATATGAACAGATAATAATAATATGACATGAACATAAAACTGGATGAGAGATAACTGTAACAGGTGTAGCAGATATAACGGAAGAACAGAATGACATAGACTATTGCTTTACACTTCTCTGCACTAATACTAGTATAACAGAATTAGGTGTCACCCTAATGTCTAAACTGAAATAGAAACGGGTACAGAATAATTTAACAGAAACAGGATGCTAATAATGGGCCTTTACTACCCGATCAGAAACAGACAGATTCAGAAACAGATTAATCCCTACGGAAACAGAATGTAGAATTAGGTGTACACTAGTAATGGGCCTTTACCACCCGAACAGACGGTACCACGCAGAAACAGACAGGTGTTACCACCCAACAGAAACAGACGGTACCAACAGAAACAGACAGAACTAAGTGTACCCTAAAACCCTACCCCAAGCGATCGGCTCCCTAATACATAAATATCCTGTGTCGGCCCCACAATAGGGTGTATCACTCCTTAAAGTGACAACCAATTGGCACAGACCTATTTACAGATGTCACGGCGTCTTACATCCTCAGAGGCAGACCAGGATCCATGCACGCACATGACCCGGTTGGAACGCACCATCAACACCCCTCGCCATTATCAGAATGAACCGCTTATAATTAGTTCAGTAAGCGTGCCCGGACCCTACTTCCTGTTGGGTCAAAGTTTTGATACCAGAAAGGGTTACTGACTAATATGGGTCCCAAACAACAGATGACACAAGTAATTCCCCTCCTAACCTTGTGTCCCCAGACTAACAGATTTCAGTTTAACTTGTCTACAAGTTTCAGACATACAAAATTTAGATTAACTAGTTCACTGACCAGGCAGTCAAGTTAACAGGTTTTCAGACTAACGGATCAGATGTTCGGATTAACAGGCTTACAGATTAACTGGTTCCAGATTATCTAACTTTGTATTGGGCCTATGGATTCACGAAACGGGTTTATCAGATTCATTGGTCCAATTGGTTTAACCTTACCCAACACGTTTTAGACATCACAGTTATCTCAGATTTTCATTAATTAAATATTAATGTCCAAACCTCTCACATTAGACTGACAGTTTGTGGCTACTGGTTAGGCCGGTTGGTTCCGGGCAGGTTTCTGTCGCAAACTGAGTCTAACCTCGGGTTTCAAGCACGTTATGACTAACTTCTCACATTAGAACCTATTGTTTGCGACTACTGGAATATGCCGGGCGGTTCCGGGCAGAATTACGTCGCAAACTCATTCTAACCTCGAGTTATCCATGTTTATCTTTGCGGCTAATTAATTAACGATTTACCATTTATACTCATGCCTAATATACATGTCAATTATTCATAGCTAATGACAACAACAGACTGAATATATCAACTTAACGGATATAGCAGATAACAAGTTTTGCAGAGGCGACTTAACGGATTTAGCCGATTAAACAAACTAGCAGATTTTAGCATATAACAGATTAGGCATCTCAACAGACAAATTTAACAGACTAGGCATCTCAATCTAATTAGCAGTTTAGGCAGAATTGGCAGATTAGAACTAGCAAATTAGGCAAATATATTAGATTTAATCATTCCTTAAGGTTTCACAACATATCTTGACTAAATATAAATCTTGCCTAAGTTCACATGCATAAATAATAGTCATGATTCCCAATATGATCATTTATCCCATGTTTGCATTAAATTCACATAGCACAGATTATGGTCATAATTTACCATATATCATATGTCCCCCTTTTTATTAAACTTGCAAAGTACAGAAGATCCATATATAGATTATACCAAATATAACCATAGATTACTATGCATGTCATATATCCCAAAGATCCCTTACTTAGGTGTTTATTTACATAATAGATATCCTACTTCCATGTAAATCTTTCTACCTAAGCCATATTCCCTTTTTTCTTTAAAGTCATAGTCCGTTATATAAAATATGCCCAAGGATCTAGATCTAACCTGTATTATGTCTTTCTATTCAGATCTTAATTTTTAACATGCCTTATATTCCAGATTTACAAGTCATATATTATCATATGATAATCCCAAATTGTCATATATGCATAGATCTAGATCTAGTTTACAACCTATGACCTTCACTCAAATCAGTCACAAATCAGTCCAATTATGCATCATTCATTTTATTGTCCCAAATATTTTAGCGTATGTTAATCCCTTATGTGATTGGCTCAGGCTCGTGGTAGCCTGGCTATAGAACAAAAAGAGGAAAGAGATAAGATAGATCCAAACAGAACAGAAAAGAACAGATATAATCTCATATTCAGATTTACAATTCATGTCACAATCAGAATTAACGTTTATATCGGAAAATAACTGTACTTGCCTTGATTGGATTAAAGAAAGAACTTTAACTTGTTGTAGAATCTTTGCAGAAACTTTAATCTCTAGTTTGAATTGAGTTGCTTAGGCTGATGTTGATTATCTTCTAGTTTTGATTCCAGCAGAGTAGCGACGCCATTATTTTATTTTAGTTAGAATAAAGGCAGAGTATAGGTAGAATGAAGTTGTGTGGAGAGAAAGTGAGGTTTGGGGGTGTTTTTATAGGAGAATAGGGTGATTTAGAGCCTTCAGATCAGTCCAGAAGTCATTAGAATCGTACAGCTCGAATACACATCATCCAGCCACTCAAAAGAAGACACGTCACCTCAGAACACTCCAGAATTCGGTGCTGGATTTGTATGGGCGCACTTGGCAGGTGCGCCAGTGTATTTTTGTACTGGCGCACTTCACAAGTGCGCCAGTGTATTCTGGCCTGTTTCCGGTTTTTCTGCCTAACTTCGTTCGTCCATATCTTCTTCATACGGACTCCGATTTACGCAAATTCGGACTCTATTTCGCGTATTTTTCCGAGACGAACACAATGGCGCAACCCGTTTCCCTTATTTCTTCTCCTAAAAATTAATTATACCTTGATTTTTAACTCTTATGTTTACAGAAAATACGGGGTGTTACAGGTTCGGATCGACTAGTCGATCGGTGTGTTTGTGTAATTTCATTGGACACCAATAACAGTGAAGGGAATATCATGTCGATCAGTATGTTTGTGCAATTTCACGGTAGTCAATCAGTGTGTTTGTGTAAAAAATACTTCACTGGACACCAATAACAACTTAGTCGAATCAAACAGTCGACTAATTTCTACCAATGCGCCCGAAATTCATACAAAAAGCATGTCGAGACTTCAAGTCGATGGTTTGATCTCGATTAGTAGACTGGTCGACGACTAGTTGCGACTAGTCAAGCGCCGTACTGATAACAGTGAAGGGCATATCATGTCTTTGTGTTCATGTGTGCATATTAGTCAATTGTATCTATCTTAACATGTTTATGATGTTAATGACATGATTTCATGAGCTTGCATAGACAACCTAAAAACATATCAGCATCTCACATGCTTTGTGGTTTAACATGACCTCCAACATCATATATAAGAGATCGACATTGCACACATGAATACAGAGAAACTAAAATAGCATTCGGTTCGAAAACAAGTTTTCTACTTTAAGCCCCATCCATGTGTTTGTGTGGCCGATCATTATATGTCTCAAAAATGAATGAATACATATTGTAAACTGGTTTTGCTATGACCATATAGGATTTTAAATGAAATTAACTATACATAGGCATCGAAAATTGATAGTCATTAAAAATGCAAACCCAAAAGAAGAATCACCTGAACTGTAGTCGATCTGCAACACCGGTAGTTCGTACCCTAGCATACAGAACATCCTCCTATACACACAAAAAAGAACAAATAAACCTAAAGAATATTCAAGATGTGCGCATGACATGCCCATTCAATTCTCATGTAAGATACTACGTAGAGATAAGTGTAAAATAATATATACCTGCTCCAACGTCTAAAGATATCGACTCATCATCTTCGGATGACACACATACTCAACTTTCTGATTAAGAATTTACTGGGTGATCCACCAAGTGGATGCATATTAGCTCAAGTGCAGGGTCAGTAATCCATGCTTATTAGCTTTATCCAAATGTCGAATGTCGCTTCACTTAACCTTTGGAAAAAGCTGCTTTCAGTTGCAACTTTCAGTTTCTTTGAATCGTACTTTGTAGTGCAACTTACACTACAATCTCTGCTATAAAGTAGGGGAAAGTTGCTAGTGAAAGCAGCTTTTTTACTAAGGTTAAGTGCAGCAGCATCCGACATTTGGATAAACCTAATAAGCATGGATACTCGACCCTACACGTGAGCTAAAGTGCATCCACCTGGTGGATCGCCCATTAAAATATTAACTAGAAAGTCGAGTAATTATCCATCTACCAAAATTTTCAACAAACCTGTTTATATACTTTCAATAAACTTGTTATCTCTCAAAATAGAGTAAACTTGTTATAAGACAACCCAATTTAAATTTCAAGCATAAGTCAAACAAACAGTCAAATGACGATGAAATCATGGTTAAATATTGAACTATAATTACCCATTTGCTCAGTTTCTGCCACATTTCGGATTCAACGTGGCAAACGATCTAAAGAACATATCATCAAATGACTATTGCAAATAGAATCAGTTTACAATAAACATCTTAACATTAGTAAAGGTTACTGCATCCTTATGACTAACTCATTGTTATTTCTTTGTTTCATGGATATACCGCAATCTAAAATTATACCATACACGTTTCCAATAGCAATTCAAATGTTTTTTACATTATCATAAAACATGATTCAAATTTGATTTCTCTGATTCCAGGGTATACGCACAGATCCGTCCCTTACACAAAGTAGCAATCAACTAACAAACTAACACATACCAATTTAATTGAAATAGCTAACACACTAACATAATGTATCAATCAACTAACACACAAAGATTTCAATTTGTTCCCTACTATCAGGTATGCATGCCACAATTCAATTGAAACACATACCTGCTGTCGAAGGAGGGATATGGACCAAGGGTTGATACGTTTCTGTCGAAGGAGAGGGTTGTTCGTCTCTGTCGAAGGAGGAGATTCTAGAGGGCACGATTTGGTGACCGAAAACCCTAATTTGGGTTTTCGATCACCATTAAAGTAAAACAAAGGGAAAAGGGAGAAGCCAAATTTTTTATTCCGAGTGCCTAATGTGATGCACATTATGATATGCATTCGATTTGGCACAAAGCCATACCAAATTAACTGATCCGGGGCTTCGTTGATGGACGGTCAGATTTAGGGTGTTTGGGATGGTGCGGATCACAAAATGTAGTTTGATACGGATCTGAGCACTATCAAATATGATACGGCTTTAGCATGTATTTTTTTCTCCGCATCCTTGTGTGCCAAATTGGCTGTTATGGTGTAGTGCTAACTGGACTAGAACTATTCAAACTAAGTTAATTAATGAGAATGTTTCAATGAACACACGGTGAGTACGTGCTAAAAAAAACACATAATTAATTTTGAAATTTGTTGACACTGACTACATAATTAACGAAAAAATAAGTTGACACTAACCTAGTTTGTTGGAGATTAGTTGATCTTATTTTCTTGGATTGCATGTACTTTGAGCTATAGAACGCTAACGAGCAAACTTAAATGATTTTCATATAGAAAACATAAGGTATTGATCAATTTGGCCTTCTAAGAAACATGCGCCTTAACTGACACTTGATGTCAAAAATTTCAATTTGAAGATATGCATACATTTAAATAAAATATTATAGTTTTCATGTTGTATTAAGTCTGCAAATAAAAGTCTGGCTATAACTAAAAGGGGATTTTAGATCATCTTAACTTTTCTCATTAGACTTCGAGGAAAATCAAGATATACTCGATTGTAACCCGAAATCTATTTTAAATTGTGCGTTCTAAAAGGAGTTCGATAATAAAAACGATGAAGTGGACGTGGATCAGAGATTTTTCCAATCTTGTGCACGTTCATCAATTTCTTTTGACTGGTGTCTAACTCTTGTGTTGGACACGATAATATTACTAAAATTATTACCTATCACTTTGCTGTAAAAAGGAGAATTTTGTTATGCAATGTATGGTAAATTTTAGTGAAACATATACTACATATTGAATTATTATTTTTGTTTATGTGTTTTCAGAAAATGAAATAGTATATTATTGTTGTTAATATGAATATACCATGCATGTTGAAACTGACGCGTGTTAGTGATTTTTTTAGACGAATTAACAAATATTATTTAATAGAAATTGTTTAGTAAGTTATATTTAAAATTACAAAATTAATTTAAATATATGGACTTATAGTAGGATGAATTGAGAAGAAATTTGTAGACGATGTATAGATTTGTAGTGGATTTATTGGTATTAAAAAGAGTTTTATAATATAGTGTATGCTAAATTCTTGATATAAATGAATCATAATTGATTTACAAATTAACTTTATTATTATTGTTTATATACATAATTTATGTTTTGTGATTTATACATCTTTATTTTTGAATTGAAAATTACCATTTTCTTTAATATTTTTTCTCAAACAGAAACATAATATAACAAAAACGGAGAATCAAGCCATTCTCCAACGGCTCACAAAAATGGTTTCCGCTGACAGCTGAAGCCGTGCACACAGAAGACTAAACGAAATACAGAAGACCACCAAAATGCCAATGAAGTCTTAGAAGACCGACAACACCGTGTCGGTAGGAAGGACCTTCCAGGAAGGCCTCTCCGCAAATCTCGAAGATGTGGTAAAAAGATCCCGATCACCTAGGTGGGAAAAGCGGTCGGAGAAGCCCAAAACAAATCCAGGATATCTAATAGCTACCATATCCCCAACCGATCCAGAGGTCCGACCACGGGAGGGGAACAACAAGCAGCACCTTGTGCCAGACAAATCCAGTCCAACAACCTGTACTCCAAGACCTGAATATCTAGCAAACAATGTCAGTAGCAAGGGAGGGGGGAGTGACAAGAAAAGGATCAGAAAAACTACAAAGACCCAAAAGCAAACGAACTATAGAAAACTGGAATCAACCATTACCTTGTCTAGGAGTGACTGTTAGCGTTGAAACATCAAAGGCAACAACCAATCTCATTGACCAAGAAACAATGACACCCCTAAACGGCCTACCCCGAAAAGTTAGGAATACATCATTCCTAATTTTCCGGACAATGATTGGAGGGTCCATAACCACTTCGTCAAAGATTGCCTTGTTCCACGCGCACCAGATGTGCCAACGGATCAAACAAGGAATCAGATGAAAGAGGCTCACACGCAGACTTTTACCTGAGATGCATGTCCACCAAAATCTCAGGAAGTCATCCAACGAGTTTGCATTACATCGACAACCTAACAAGTTACCGAAGTTATTCCAAACAAACCTAGCACAAACCCCAGAGAACAACAAACGAAAAGAAGATTCAGTGCTGCCAGCACCACAACACCTGCACCTGGAAACGAGCGGGATACCGATTCTATGAAGGTTCTCATCTAAAGGTAAACCATTATGCATGGTTCTCCACATAAATAGAGACACCTTCGGGGTAATACGAACATTCCAAATGAAAGAGAATAGAGGAAGTTCAGGCGTAGGATTCCGCACAAAATTCCACGCAGCAGAAAGTGAGAAGGGATTACCATCCCAAGAGGTACCACCTCCATGGGCATTTGAAAAGGCCTTCAAGAATTGCATCCGTTTCCACGTCCCACTAGCGTAAGACGGGATACCGATGTAATGCGTACTTGTCAGCCTTCGGTATTTGGCATGGAGGAACATAGCCCAAATGGAGTTGTTCGCTTCAAACCTTACCCAAAGCTTGCAAGCAAAAGCCACACAGACGTCTTGAGGGTTACGGAGGCCAAGGCCTCCCCCTCCTTTGGGACGACAGATGATGCTCCAGGAGATCCAGTGATGACGAGAAGCATTCTCCTTGGATCCCCAGAAAAAGGAAGACGCTAGGGAATGGTACGATCGGAAAAAGGAAGCTGTGGGAGTCATTGCAGCAAAATTATGTGATCCCATGGAGTCCAGGACAACCTTAATGAGAACAAGCCTACCAGCCTGAGAAAGAAGGGTAGCATTCCATCTAAGAATCTTTCCCTTATCTTTGTCAGTTATGGGGTCGAATAAGGTGTTGAGCTTCCTTCCTCGATATAACACAATACCTGGTTAAAGTAGTGGAAGCGAGGACGCCTTGAATCCAGAATAAGACTCGATCCAAGCAGATCTAACAGTCGAAAGATCTTTCGCGGGAACGAAGCATCTTTTGGAAGAGTTAACAAGTTGTCTCGAGCACCTCTCATATTGCCGAATAAGACCCAAGAGGCCTTGAAACGACTGACGTCTGCCATTAGTGAAAATGATGATGTTAGTAAAGGATAAGGAAGAGATAAGAAGGCATCCCCTAGGGATGCCGAATCTGTGAATCTGCCCTGCAATCATAAGGGAGTGCAAGCCATGAACAAAAGCCTCAGTGGCAAGGAAGAACAGAGTGAGAGAGAGGGGGTCACCCTGGCGAAGTCCTCTCCAGGATCTAAAATAACCGATGGCTGATGCGTTAATGAGAATGGAGACCAGCACTTGGAAATGAGCCTCTAAACAATATTAATAATCGGCTCTGGAAAACCGAAAGCCCGAATAATCTTGATGATGAAGAACCACGACATGGGATCGTAAGCCTTAGCCATATAAAGCTTAACTACCGCATTAGATCCGCGGACCTTCCTATCGATTTGTGAAATCAGCTCCTGCGCTAAAAGGACATTATCGGTGATTAAACGTCCTTTTACAAACCCAGCCTGAGAGGAAGAGATAAGACGCTCAAGAAACAGAGCTAACCTAGAAGTTAGAACCTTCAAAATGACTTTGTTAGTGAAATTGCACAAACTGATAGGCCGAAAATCAGCACAAGAAGTCGGGTTGTCACATTTGGGGATAAGGATCAGATTGGTAGAAGTCCACCCCATAGGGAGCTCTTCACCAGAAAAGAAGGACTGAATGGCAAGACATAAGTCTTGTTGGATGATAGGCCAAACACTTCTGTAGAAAATCCCATTGTAACCATCAGGCCCAAACGCACTGTCCTTTCTCAGAGAAAATACGCAAGCACGTATCTCTGCTGAGGTAGGAGGAGCGGCCAGGTCAGAGCTATCAGATTGGAGGATCAGACGAAGAATGAAGGCAAGAAGGGACAGATCTGACACAAAAACCGACGGGGTGCTAAGGAAGGACCGAAAATGGGAAAGAATAGCGTCTTTGACCTTTGCAGGAGAAGAGGTCAAAGATAAATCTGCGTGGGGAATCTGAGAAATAGTAAGATGCCTATTCTTCTTACGAATATAGGAGTGGAAAAAACTGGAGTTCGAATCGCCTCCAACAATCCATTTGATCCTGTCTTTTTAACGCAAATGGTCTTTCTCAATGTGCATCTCAGACGAGTAGGCAAGTTGGGCTACTGCCCACGCCTCCTTTTTGGCTGAAGAGGGAGAATCATCAAAAGTCACTTTAGCAAGAACAAGGGTTTCTTCAGCAGCTCTGATGCAATCAAAGATATTCTTGAAAATAAGCCGATTCCATGTCTTATGACAAGTATTAAGACGCTTCATCTTGCGGGAAAACACAACAAAGGGGGACCGCTAAATGGGGAGATCCAGGATTCTTCCTCAATGTTGTGGAAGGTGTGATGAGATCTCCACATACTCTGAAACCTAAAGGAGGATGGGTCGGACAGAGAACGGGAGGAGCTGGAAAGAAGCATAGGGGAATGGTGAAAGAAGCATAGGGGAATGTTCGGAGAAGGTGCGATCAAGGTGAGAGACGGAGTAAGAGAAAGGAAGACCAAACCAACCTTTTGGTGCGAAAAATCTGTCAAGCCTAGAGAGGATCTGGTTAGGACCTTCTTGGTTGTTACACCAAGTGAAAGCCGAACCGGTAAAGGACACTTCAGCTAGACCCGAACTAATAATGAAAGTGTTGAAATCCGCTATCGCAAGGCGGTTGACAGCATTTGCCTCTACGTTTCTCTGCTTGGCTAGTGACTATGTTGAAGTTGCCACCCAAAACCAATACAGAGAACCCTAAGTCGGATAGAGAGAGATAGTCGGCCTAAAGGGCTTGTCTCTTGATCCTGTCGTACTTAGCATAAACCGCCGAGAACAAAAAAGAACAAGAGAAGGGGGAAACCGACACAACAACTGAGAGAAGTTGGTCCGAATCGAACAGAGGAAGAACAACAAGGTCTTTGGACCATATGATCCAAATCTCGTCGGAAATGCTGGCTTTGGCACCGCCAAAGCCAAGGGACAACACCGACTTGGTCAACGTGTCCGGACCCATCATAGGTTCCAGTAGAACAACCAAACAAACCAGAACAGGAAGTTCACCATCAAAACCTCGATTGATCAAGAAGAAGCCAACAGAGGGGAGGGAGACCACTCCCATCTCCTGCCTCAACTAAGATAAAGAGTGTGTCGAGTAGATCTAACGATATGCTCGAACGCCGCCATAGAACGTGTGCGAATGGTGCGAGGGGTGCGAGGGTCTGGGTGCCTACAAAGCCTTGAGGAACGGGAGGTCGGTCTAGGCGATGAAACACCTAACGCCCGGGGGTCAACAACAGACAGGGATAAACTAGGTCTAGGAGGATAAGAATTCTTAGTGAGACGAGATAGACGATCGTTAATGATCGCTATTTCTGCATTACTAAGAATGGGATAGGAAATAGGAACGGGCGACTGACTAGGAGGCGACAATAAAGGACCAGAGAAAACACCTGAAGAAGAGGAGGCTGTGGAGTTGCTTAGAAGAGACAACACTGGTCGCTGTAAGAACTGTACCGATGCCGAACCGCCATGAGGCTGACTGTCCGAACAAAAAGGCAAAGTCCTGAAACCCACATACCAATCCCAACCAAGAAAGCGAGCCAACCTAAGGAGACATAAGAACGAACACATAAAAAACGTAAGTGATTCTGTAGGGGTACATGTACTTTCGATGTAGCGAGACACTGATGTGATCGCTAGATAGTAACTACGCATGCCAAACCTAAAGTATTGTTGCCGGACAAAGTGGGACCCACTAGCCGTTGAACAAGCGAAAGTACCCGACAAATCGAACAAAACAAACTACTGACAAGTCTGCTGTGTTCCAAACATAGCCTAACCCTCAGAACCGCCACCGACAACTAGCAAATAGCCACCTAAGCATGGCTAAAACCCAAAATGCGCAAAAGCATCCTGCATGGGATGAAAGAGGGAAAGAGAAAACCAAAACAAGCCTATAAAAAAACTCTAAAGAGGCAACAAAAGTGAGGCAACCATCTTCAAAGAAAAGGAGAAGAGAAAAAGCACAATAGCCATCGATGGATAGTACAACAGAGAGCCTAACGAGAAGAGGCTTAGAACGGTAAAAACGGACAAGCAAGCCAACCCACAAACAAACACACACATGACCCTTCCTACAAATATCCATAGAGGAAAATGAAGCAAAGGGGAGCACACACGACCGTGTGGAAGCGCTCAAACAAGAAAGCTTCGCACCATCCCAAAAGAAAAAAGAAATACCCGATGACAAACAGGAACCCATAATGTCCCACAACCACAAACCGCATAACTCAAAAGAGGATCGCTTTAGCATAGAAGATCCTGACAAAACTGAAAAGGCATCAGCATAAAGCAATGTGCTTGGCAAAGGAGAAAGCGGAAGTTCTACATCCAAATCGTCAACCCTAAAAGATAAAAAGCGAAAGGACCATACCTCGGCGACAATCGATGCATCGAGGCTGATGCTTCTCATGCCAATAACAACCACGATACCAGAGGAATGAGGAACAACTGCAGCAATATCAGGAGACAAAAAAGAGCCCAAAGCCTGCACCAAGTTGCCACCAGAAACTGAATGACATGCCATCAAGTTCTCCATTGACGGACTAGCATGAGCCTTATTGAACAACGGTGCCTCGCCTAAGACCGAAGGTCTTGGCTGCATACGACGTGCATTAAGGTCGCACTTGCGCCACTGACGATAACTAGCTCCCCCGAGCCAAGACTTCGAGGAACTACAAACTCTTGAAGAACCAGAAACAACCAAGTCCGACAAGGAACCAACACGTGAGCCATATCCCTGCAACAAACCACATCAGCTTCAACTACCAATTCTGATAGAACCTAAAAACCTTTAGGAAGAGAAAGAGGGGCTGCTGGCATAGCAAATGCCACTTGAGAAGCTGAAAACTCTAAAGACACTTTTGAGGTAGGAAACTTCACAGTATTCGAGCACCTATGGTGTCTAGGACGTGAAGATGCCTTTCCAGAATATTCAGGATAGCTAACCGAAACAGCACAGGGCCTGGCTGGCCTGCCGGCAACCCCATAACTCCCAAATGAGCCACCACGAACCACTGCAACAGAATGAAACCATGTACGCGCTTCTCCATTGCCAGTTGGGGTGATCAAATCTCCATACTCAGCAAGCTCCAGAGAAAGAGGCATACACCCATCTGGACTGAAAAAGCCCCCACACGCAACTGAACTAACCATAAACCTGGATAAAGCATGGCAACTATATCCTCTTGAACCCCTGAATCTCAAAGCAGGGACAAAGGACGTGATGAAATCCCCCTCTACCGGTTTTCTTTCAAAAGCTGGCCTAACCCCCCTAGTCACCGCAGAGATCTGAGATCTCAACGACCTATAAGGAGCTAAAGCCGAAGCAACAGTGCCAGTGTAGAAGGAAAGCAATTCCAAGAAGAATACTTCAACAAGTAGAAATTTGAAGCGCACCAGAATAACGAAGCCAGCGAACACAGCTTAACAATAAAAGATGTAGAGCTCGATAAAGTAACTTAGAACGGTTTATCAACCACTTCATTAATCTTAGCACATATAGATTTGATCGGAGGGAAAGAACAGGTACAGGACCCGTGCACCTCGAATGCACCACCAGAAATTTCCATGACGAGAAACTCCAAAAAACGCGAACCCTAGAAAAGGTTCAGAGAAAGAAAGAAGCTCGAGCGATATCTTTGGCAGATACGCTAGTATAGATTTGCGATAGAGGACAGAGCAGAGAGAATGAACAATAGTAATCGTTAGTAGATTGCAGAAGAGAAGGCGAAATAGGAGGAAATTTTAGATCGCCATTGCAGAAAAAGAGCCGTTTATATGATTTTTATGTTTTTTCCTTTAGTATATATGTGTGTACACACACATACACACACACACACATATTTATATATATACATATATATATATACACACACATATATATATATATATATTAGTATAACGTATATTTTTATGACCTAGTAGAAAAATTAACTTAGAATTCAGTATGATTATTAAAATAGTTTGAATTTAAGATTTCATGAGTAGTTTAACCATATGGATTTAAATATAGATTTTACTTAAAGAATTGAGGAGGTTCATTAAATAATTGAAAAAATGTTTGTATTTAAAGCAATTATTTTGTTTCATTGCATGATAAATTTATTGAGATAAATGAATAATATATTTAATTTAGTATTATTGTTTATATAAATTATTTATATTATGTGGTTTACTTAACGTTATATTTTAATAAAAAAAATTAAAGTTATTAATTGAATCAATAAATTATGCAAAATTATATTAATTTTGTTGATATGAACATGATATGCATTTCAAAAAGTCGTATTTAGCATTATTTTATGAATCAATAACTATTTATTGATTGACTTTATTTATTAAATCCAAGACCACATAATTAATTTAATGTACTGACTTATATGTACAATGTTAATTGATATTGTGAAGCTATAACGCCCCGGATTTTTGGTTGATTTATTTTAAATATTTAATATTGTTTTAAATATTGAATTGATAATATAAATGAATATTTATATCAAGTTATCGATTTAAAATCAATTTCGATTTAATATCGAATATATTAAATTATCGTAATATGAAATATAATGGAAATCGAAATTTGAAAACTGAATCAAAATGATTCAGATGATGTATAGGAATTTTATTTGACTACAACGGTAATAATAATTTGTTATCGAGAAATTTGTTTTTTTTCTGAATTTAAATTATATTGGTTGTTTTATATATGCGTTCAAATTTAATTTCAGAATGTATTCTGTTAAGCTTAGAACACCGTTATTACATTGGAACGACGGTCGGTACGCTAAAATAGCGGTTAACAATTTTTAATTGTGAACCCCGAGATATTTGATTGTGGATAGGATCGAAATCAAATCAGTATCTATTTAAAAAGAAAACAAAATCTCTTTAAATCAAATCTCGTTAAATCAAAGATCAAATTGAATTTAATTATATGTACTATACACAGGCAAATTTCTTAATGGTGAAGTGTTCATCCTTTTAAATATCGCGACATCTCTCCTCATTTCTTCTGCAAACACAAAAGCTTCAACTAAATGAAATAAAATGGCCATAGTCCCTCTTATCGAAATCAAAATAAAGTAGTCCCTCTCCTTTTCTCATTTCACAGCTTTGAAAACAAACTCTAAAAGAATACTGTGATATCCTTTTATGCAAAACAAATCGATTTCACCAAATGAAAAAGGGGGGTGCGATACAAATCGAGGATGACGAGGCATCCTGAAGATCGACATCAACTAAAGGCGCTCGAATATATGGGAGCTCGACAGTAATACTATCGCGATTTGGGGATTTCAAATTTGGGGATTTCGTGCTTCTAGCAGTCGATTTCGAAGTCGCAACTTCTGTCGGAGGCAGATGAACACAGTAGATCGAATGGAAGAAATCATGGGTTGTCAGACCATCGCTTGGGGATGTGCACGTCGGATATGTGTCGCGATTTCAAGTAGGGGGATGAGGAGTTCAAATTGTCAACCACTGAACCGGAGGAGCAGTGGTTCGAAGGGGATGTCAACTGCGTTAGATTGAAGGAAAGTTGCGTTTGAAGATGGGATTCAGGCAGATCGAAGTGAAGGGTGTTGCGATTTAGGGATTGTTGAGGGGTGCGATGCTCGAGGTGGGTCTCGAAATTGATGTGACTTGGTGGAGATGGGGGTGCTGTTGGATTTCTGTAGTAGGTTTTTGAGCTTGACAGTAAGGTTGTGTACACCCTGTCCTTTTTAATTGAAGAAGAGCTATAAACGACGGCTTAAGGTAATTTCTTTTAAGTCAAACTAGTTAATTGGGTAATTAGGATTTTGAGTTAAGTTAGTACATATATATATAACTTTGAATAACCCTACATGATATAAATGACCATTCTGCAAGGATCAACTAAAATATATGGAAAAAATTTAGAATTTGATCATACAATCCTACATAGTTAGCTAAAGTACAAACTAAATTGTATACTTATCATTTGAGTATGAAATTAAGTTTAAAATTCGGAATTTAGTTTACACGGGTAATTAATTATTTTAATTCGATAATTTAAAATTTTATTAATATTGTCTTACATTGAAAAACAAACGTATGAAGGAGAGTCACTGTGAAATCTATATAATAAGCTTCATTGGGTATTCGGCAAATAAAAACTAGTGTGAGTAATTCTCGCTCACCTTTTATTTAGAATTATTTTTATCAGTTAAAAATAATTGTTTGTTGCTTGTTTGGATGCAATTAAATATTTTTTGTGATTAATATATATTAGTTATTTAGGCTTGGCTATTATATATATATTGGGTGGTTGGATAGTTCCCGCAGTATCATTAGCGAATGTCCACAGTACTATTAGCGGATGATTTCCCTATACGCCCCACAAATATATATTAGTGGATGACCTTCTATACTGCGATATCCTGCCTCGAAGCAGGATGGGTATTATTTATGTTGGCTAACGTCTGTTGATGCAGGAAAAATAGGTTGGAGGAATCCAACTGGATTCCTCAAAATTTATTACTGTTTGTTTTCACATATATATATTCATATATGATGTGTTATAAAACCCGTGATTTTATAATTGAGTGTTTTTAGATATTTAAATATCACTGGGCAAAAATGTCGATATATAAAAATATTGTGAAAACGATATTTGAGATTTAAGTGGAAAATTCTATTTTTCTAAAAATAGAATTCGAATTTTGAATGGACTATAAATATTTACTTGTTTGTAAAATAAAAACAAGTATTGAATTCATAAACAGCATTTATAAATTAGATAATGCAATGTATTTATAAACAGTGTTTATAAATAAAGTGGAAAAATTATCATTGGATAATTTGAATATTTAAATTCAAATGTGAATTTATTAAAATAGAAATGGAAAAATCATTTTAAAGAAATAACGATAGAATTTATCCTGATGTTCAGGATATAAATTGAACTAAAATAAATCCGTAAGGATTTATGAATTGAATTTCGATTAATTCGAATTTATTTAAATAGAAGTTAAATTGAATATGAAAATAAATTGGGTGTTATAAGTTATTTGAATATAGAAAATTCAAATGGAATTTGAATATAGAAAATTCAAATGGAATTTGAATGTAGAAAATTCAAATGGAATTTGAATATGGAAAATTCAAATAGAATTAAAAATAGATTTTGAAAATAGAAAGTTGAAATCATTTCGAAATGGGAACAACGAAATATATTTCAGAATGCGGATTTTTAAACAGTATAGAAATAAATCCAAAGGATTTATAACTTGTCAAAGGAATTGGAATTTAATAAAGAAGATCGAAGTATAAATAAATATATTACCGAGTAAGAAAAAATTGACAATTATAGATAATCGGAAATATTATGTTGAATTGGAAAACTGATTTGATATATATTGAAAATTTATCAGAATTGAGTTGAATTTATTATAAACGAAGTTTAAACGTTTATATATATATATATATATATATATATATATATAATTAAATCAAACTTGCCGCAGCGCGGTAGTTCGTAAATTGGCGATTCGAACTTCAATTGGGTATATAGAACTCAATTAAAGCCAGAATTCTTTGAAACAAGAATCGTCAGGACCAATTGAATAATAGTTTTCTAATGGAAAGGAAAATCTGGATTTCGTCGTATAGATTTTGAGTTATGTCAAAATCAAATTTTCTGAAAAACAACGCCATAACCATTTAAAAACCATAACGATTTATTTAATTTTATAAAAGGATTTTAAGCGAATAAAATCCAAATTTCTATTTAGAAAATTTCAGATTTGAGTTGTAAAATATATGCGAACTCAAGTTGTGTAAATGAATCTGGTTTTTGAAACAAAAATCAAAATTTTAATTATTGAATAGAATTAACTAATTTGAATAGTAATTGGTCAATGAGATTTTGAATTGATATTGGGCTCTGAATAAGTGAATTCGATTTGGAAATTTATATTCGAAATCGAAAAGGAAACTTGAATTGAAATTGGAATTCAATTTGGTTATAAGCAAGTTAAATATTTTATTTGAACATGTTATGTTCAAACAAAGATGTAAAATACGCAAAATAGCTAATTAGAAAATAAATTAGCGAATTGGGTCAAGACGAATGAATTGAGTGAAACCAAATGGGAATATTTGGATGTGTTAGACAGGTATGGAATGAAGTATATGAAGAGTATGAAATTTATAGAGTTAGTGCCCGACAAGAAGGTACACGTTTAAATTCCATATGAGATTTTATGCGCCGAATTGGCTAGCCGCTTGGTTTTTTTCTTTTTCTTTTTGATTGGAAAGGCCTATGTGGCGGTTTGGGAATTTTCCCGATGCTCCCGGTACAAAGGAGGTTATGGCGAAATTTTCCGAAAATTTAAGGAGTTAGAATATTTTTAAGAAAATTTGATAGTTAGAAATCAATGTATCGATATATATAGAATTCGATACTGAAACAAATTTAAATTAGAATATTATAAACAAAAAGGAAATCAATAGTCTGGTAAAAGAAAGAGAAATGTATATACGTTTTAAAAAAAATGAATAATTGGCTTTATATGATGTTGATTATTCGAGGTAAGTGGTTTTGTCTGTTTTGAAGTTAATGATGTTTTCAGTCAAGGTTTGAGAGGTATTTATACCCCAACTTGATTGATTTCATTTTTGACCGATAAATAGCAAGATCCAGTCTCAAAGAAAAATGTTTGAATAAGGATTAGTCGAATGCGGTATTTTGGGTTGTTGTAACGATGTTTTATACAACATTCGTTTTATACCCAAGCAAATGGAAATTTGGAAATATAATAATAAATATTTCCAAAGTATAGAAATAAATGGTCGTAAAAGAGATAGGTAATTGGAATGTTTTCCAATTATAAATAAAAGATATTTTCTAAACATAGAAAATAAAAGAAGTTGATATTTGGAAATGTATCCAAATAGCGAAAAGGCCAAGATGATAATTGGAAATATTTGGTTAACAAATATTGACAAGGAAATGGAGAAGTGATTTAATTAATAAAATATTAATTAAAAGGCCCAGTGATTTGCTGGATGTTATGGATGAATGTTTGTTTGTTTTTCTTCGATAGTTAAATAACCGACTATCGAAGTGTTTGCCAATATCATTGTCAATATGGAGAGACCGGTTGGATTATTATCCGTGAACCACTCTGTATTGGCAGTAGCGTTGCGAATCAGATTATGCGAAGACAATCGAAGACGGAGTAAAGTGCAAGGGCTTTTTCTATTAATAGAAATGGTGCATTCGGTTTCGTTCAATCCCAAAACGAATGTAAATGGACGAATGTCTGACAAAGTATTTCCAATGATCGAATATGTTGGTATGTATAAATATATATGGTGGCGGATAATTTATTCTCTTAGCATAATATCCAGAATATATTTGTGCAAATCAATTAGTGATTAACGGATCTGACAATGTAGCATTCAAAGTGATTGTGCTATCAATGAATGATAAGAAATCGTAGCCTCAGGCCTCAACAACCGGGAATGACAAAAATCAGGCAGGTAGCATGGCTATGTGGGTCGCTCCCATTAGGGTGTATAATCACCTATCTAGAGAAATTCCTTTTACTTCTTTAATCTATCGATGCTGTCCCTTTTCGGGGAACAGTTGCTGATCCCAACCGTTGGTGATATACATTCGATACACTTAAGCGAAATGAGTGGTCGGTCATGTATGGGCCGAGTTACAGGATGTTCTTATTGAACCCAGTGTATTCCTCTCTAGAGATACACTATCGGAAGGTGATTCCATACCTTGTCATAGTCGGAATCCAATCTCCAATAAGCGCCCTGCGGTTTTTGATTTTATATTATATATGGGGCGTGAGATGCAAGCGTTCCGCTTGATTCTATTTATTTGATGTAGACATTATTATAATATCACTGGATTAGATATCAAAAATATTTTGGGTTATCGTAAGGTTAAAACCATCCGTGTTTATGTGTGGATCGGTCTTACGATTATCATTTCTTTTGAAAGGATTTTTAAAGTTAAACAAATGATTGGAGTTTACTCACACTAGTCCCATGACTGACCCAGAGTTTATTTTGTTTTTGTTTTCCCTAAACTCTTGGGTGCCCAAATTTGTATGGGCAGTCAAGTAGTCGAGATTTTTTTCAGATTTACTTGGAAGAGCTGGAAGCAGGAGGCTTCACCAGTTAGCTATAGACTATCATATTTCCGCTGTGTACTATGTTTATATCTGGAAACAGGTGTTTATAACTATTCCAGGAATAACTGTTGTGCTCTGATAATGGTATATATATACAATTACTGATTTGTATTTCAAAAGTTATATTATTTAATATATTTTATTCGTTCCCCTGTGAGTTTGTGATCTTCGTTTTCTTTTATTCTAAAATTTCTTTCTTTCTATTTCTCATCCTCTAACTTCTTTCTAATAATGATTCGTATTTCTGTGCAATTTGGGTTGGACGTATGGTGTTATTAGTCGACTCAGATAGTACGGATTTGCGGGCCGTTACAGAAGCATTTTGTAAATAACTAAATAAAATTTGAAATGTGGGTGCTTAACATTAATATTACAAACTATTGATGTAATATAGGGTAAATATATTGATATAAACGAATCGAACTTTAAATTTGTGTTTTTTATTCGTATGTATAATTTACATTATGTGGGTGATGTACTTATATATCTAAATGTGTTTTTTCTCACATTATGTTAATATGAATTCAATTAATATTGATGTGAATTATTAGACGTATCAATGAATAATTGTCTTGCTAAAATTATTTAATTAATTTTCATATTGTGTAATTAATACTAACATGTGGTTTTAAAGGTAAAATATTAGTAATAGAATTGAGAGGCAATTTGCAACCGATCATATTTTTTTTTATGTATTTGGAGTAAAAAAAAATACAATTTTATCATTCATTAGCATTTATAAAAAATATTAGTTGATTATATTTATTTGAAGAATTTGAATTTTGGGTTATGAAATAATTTATATTTGTGGACTTAGATATAAAATATTAGGAGCTAACCAATGACTTACATGCAAATAATTGTACAAATTTTATGTTGTCCATACCAAAATATAAAATGATGGAAGAGGTCAGATGATAGAGAGAACTACTGAATAAATGTAAAGTAATCAACTAATTTGAGAAAAAATATCTAGAGAGAATTAAGAAAAAGAGAGAAAACTCCTAAAAGTAACGAGAGAGCTTTAAATTCTTATGTTTTACTATTACTTAGTTTTTTTATTCTTTTTTAATTCATTCTATGTTGACAATGTGGTGTTGAATCAACTTCTAAGCAAAATATACACGTACCTATCAAAATTTCAATATGAAGTGGTTGTAGTTTAGTGGTAAGAATTCCACGTTGTGGCTGAGGAGACCTGGGATCAAATCGTAGCAGTCACGCCTTCTAGTATTTTATCAATTTTCAAAAACAAAAAAAAGTCAAAATAAACGCCTTTTTAAAAGTTGCGATCTTTTTGTAAAATGGCCCTATTTGTAATATACGAATATAAAAAGGTAGTGGGTAATATACGAATATAAAAAGGTAGTGGCCTTCCTAAACAAAAATAAATCGCATATGTATATTTAAAAAAGTATTTATATAAATATTTTTAAAATACTGTTTAAATTGCTAATGGATGAAATAATGACATTCACATATATGCATATGCAGTACATTACACATGATGTAATCTTCGATATTCACGTATTCTACCTATATTACTTTTCATGAGTTGTTTGACTATTTATGCATTGTATCGGATATAAAATTGTGTCTCCTAATATGGTATGCACTTTATCCATTACATATTTATGTTAATATATTGCTTTTGCTGTGAGATTAATATAGTTGTAGATGTGATGAATATGCCTCATGTCATTATTTTTGTATTTGGCTCTTAATGAGTATTTGTAAGAAATATCAGTTGACTATATTTATTTGAAGAACTTGAATTTTGGGTTATCAGATAAATTTATATTTGTGGACTTAAATATAAAATATTAGGAGCCAACTACTGAGTTATCTGCAAATAATTGTATAAATTTTATGTTGTCCATACCAAAATGTAAAATAATGGAAGAGGTCAGATGATGGAGAGAATCATTGAATAAGTGTAAAGTAATTAACTAATTTGAAAATAAAGCATCTAGAGGGAATTAAGAAAAAGAGAGAAAACTCCTTAAAATAATGAGAGAGCTTTAAATTCTTCTATTTTACTATTATTTATTTATTTATTTTCTTTTTTAATTCATTCTATGTTGACATTGTGGTGTTGAATCAACTTTTATCAATTTTCAAAAAACAATAAAATGTCAAAATAAACGCCTTTTTAAAAGTTGCAATCTTTTTGTAAAATGGTCCTATTTATAATATACGAATATAAAAAGGTAGTGGCCTTCCAAAACAAAAATAAATCGCATATGTATATTTAAAAAGGTATTATATAAATATTTTTTAAAATACTGTTCAAATTGCTAATGGATGAAATAATGACATTCTCATATAATCATATGTAGTACATTACACATGATGTAATCTTCGATATTCATGTATTCTCCCTATATTACTTTTCATGAGTTGTTTGACTATTTATGCATCAAATATAAAATTGTGTCTCCTAATGAGGTATGCACTTTATCCATTACATGTTTATGTTAATATTTTACTTTTGCTATGAGATTAATATAGGTGTAGATGTGATGAATATGCCTCATGTCGTTATTTTTATATTTGGCTCTGAGTGAGTATTTATAAGAAATATTAGTTGATTATATTTATTTGAAGAACTTGAATTTTGGGTTATGAGATAAATTTATATTTGTGGACTTAAATATAAAATATTAGGAGCTAAGTAATGAGTTATCTGCAAATAATTGTATAAATTTTATGTTGTCCATACCAAAATGTAAAATAATGGAGAGGTCAGATGATGGAGAGAACCAGTGAATAAGTGTAAAGTAATTAACTAATTTAAAAATAAAACATCTTGAGAGAATTAAGAAAAAGAGAGAAAAATCCTTAAAGTAACGAGAGAGCTTTAAATTCTTCTGTTTTACAATTATTTAATTTTTTTATTCTTTTTTAATTCATTCTATGTTGACATTGTGGTGTTGAATCAACTTTTAAGAAAAACATATATGTACCTATCAAGATTTCAATATAAGGTGGTTGTAGTTTAGTGGTAAGAATTCCACGTTGTGGCTGTCGAGACTTGGGCTTGAATCCCAGCAACCACACTTTCCAATATTTTATCAATTTTCAAAAAACCTATAAAATGTCAAAATAAATGCCTTTCTAAAAGTTGCGATCTTTTTGTAAAATGGCCCTATTTGTAATATACATATATAAAAAGGCAGTGGCCTTCCTAAACAAAAATAAATCGCATATGTATACTTAGAAAAGTGTTTATATGAATATTTTTTAAAATACAGTTCAAATTGCTAATGGATGAAATAATGACATTCACATATATGCATATCTAGCACACATTACACATGATGTAATCTTCGATATTCACGTATTCTCCCTATATGAGTTGTTTGACTATTTATGCATTGTGTCTTGATATAAAATTGTGTCTCCTAATGTGGTATGCACTTTATCCATTACATGTTGTGTAATGACGCAGTTTTCGATACCTCGGAAACCGTGCCATTATTGAAAGAATTTAGAAGATGAGATGAAAAGATAGAACTTATAGAATAGAAGAATAAGAAGTCATCAGAATCTCACAGCGGAATTTCACAAATACATATATATTACAACATAAGCTCTGATACAACAGAGTACACAACATAATACATCATCATCATGGTTCAACAACATAATTATACATTACCACATTACAATAACATAGATACTTAAACTGGGAAACTAAACAAATATGCTACTAGAGTCTTGAACTTGTCCATCATCAGTGTAACACCCCGCCTCCGCTAGGGTCACTCGCAAAGGAATGCACTAGCTTTAGAGGGGCATTATTGGTAAACATGCACAGAAATATCACAAGACAGAACATATAAAATAGCGGAAGTAAAATCAAACTTTCATAACATGAATAAATAAGGTCTAAAGCCTTTTACATCAGAGTACATCAAAACCTGTCTTGCAATAGTAAAGAAGCATAAAGACATTTTCATAAATTATTCCCCAAGTAAAAACAGTAAAGTAGCCATTAGCCAAGAAAAGTCCAAGCCATCCGTGATGACCTTCAAGCAGAAGAAGTCCGAACTAAACAACAGTATTTCCTCCCTGTAACCTGGGGGGGGGGGGGAGACGGAAGAAAAGAGGCGAAACAAAACGGGTCAGTCAAAAAGACTGAGTAAGCCCTATCTACTATTAGCATAAAAACTAGTAAAGTTAACTGACATGAGAAACTGAGATGAACATAAGCATGATAACAAGATAGATAAGCTAAATCAAAATAACAGGATGAACTACTGAACTCAGATAAACTAAGGTGTCATGATAAATTACGATGTCAAGATAAAACAAGGTATCACATCGTCAGGTTTCTATCAAGTATAATATCCCAAAGATATCTGTCACGTATAACGTCCCGTGATATCTATCCTGTATTTTAGCTCTGCACCTACCGTATTAGTATCCCCACCGTGTCATGTGTTAACCAAGAATGACCTTCACTCAAAAGTCGTGTAATGGTCCATGTCAACCTAATATATCGCATATATAGGTTACTCAACTTGTATGTTTTATTCCATGTAAATGTTCAGTCCCTTGCCGTAGACCATACGGGCTTTCCCATGAGATTCTATATTACTTTAACATAGTTCCATGAACCTTAAGATCGGTTTGGACGGTTACCCTAAACCTAGCTAGGGTCTTCCAACATGAATTATTGTTTGTACAACTAGGACTTATGCTACCTAGGGCTGCTAGGGATTATGCTTACCTATTGCACGTTTTCGTATCTCGGTTTGGGTTCAACCACCTAGGGCCACTAGGGATTACGCTAACCGCCAACCGCGCCCTTTTTCCCACGCATTCATCGTGAATCGCTTTTCCATGACTGTATGCACATGTATCACATCGTGCCATCCGAGTCCTGTCACAGGGCAAATCAAGAAATACAGGACTCGGTCGGGAGCTTTCGATTTATCTGCCGATGCAGATGCTAAGGTCTGTTTTTCTTATACGTGGCTATGGTCCCACGAGACCACTCCCTCAACTAGTGAAAGACAAGACAGGATAAATCCTGTATGAGAACACAACACTGGCCAACCCACATCCAAACCTTACCGCAACCATAATTAGATAGCAATTATGGTCTTTTGGGCGTTCTCTGCCTTTCCGGACGTACACGCTTGACCAAAGATGGTAGGTAACCTGACAAAATGCTATCTAGGGTACGACCGTGTATCGTCGACTATCCCCTATCCATCCCCGTCTTTAGGTCGCTCGTATAGCAACCAAGGCATACTCTTGGTTCTTCTAACGCAGACCTTAACCTCTCATGAGCCTAGTATAATCACCTGGCAGCTCATAGAGGGATACCAAGAATATCCTCACGTTCCCCGAAGCCGCTGCTTCGTTACCCAGTTCGCTGGAGCCTTTATCTAAATCAGATACTTGCTCCTACTCGTATACTTAAACGATGACCTACCGTATCAGGTTACTCATCTATCTATGAACTGGTCTAAATTTCCTTGACTAAGAATCATTACTTAGTTATTCTTCAACTAAGGTTTACCACTTAGCATTGTTCCCGTTATCCTTGTTAACTACGGTTATCCAACTAATCCTCAGAACAAGGGTTTACATAATGGATTAAGTGTCACTTAAGTTCATGACTTAACCCGTCTACAAATCCTGTCAAAATTGGCTAAGTATCCAAGTTCAAGGCTTAACCCTACAAACCATGCTCAAGTTGGTTAAGTATATTAAGCAATTCACGACTTAACCTCGTCCAATTATCATTCTAGATTGGTTAAGTATATATTAACTTGACCCTATCAATTTACTTAGTCAAATCGGTCAAGTGTATTCAAGCGATTCGTGACTTAGCCTTATCATGTTTTCACGTTATATTGGTTAAGTATTGGTTAACTTAACCACAATAAATTAACGAGTTAGATTGGATAAGTATAGGTCACTTAACCACATCAATTCATCATGTTTAGATTAGTTAAGTGTTTAACTTAACCCCATTAAACTACCAAGTGGGATTAATTAAGTCTAGGCTAACTTAACCCCATCCGATTTCCATGTTTAGACTAGTTGAGTCTAATCTTAACCCCATTCGTTAACCGTATTTTTCGGTTAAGCGTCATTAAGAAAACTTACTTAACCTTATCAGGTTATCGCGTTGGATTGATTAAGTGTTGGTTAACTTAACCCCATCCACTAGTCATATAAAAATGGTTAAGTGTCATTAGGCAAATCAAGTTACTTAACCTACCCAACCTTGTCATGTTTTGTTAAGTATCATTAGCCTAATCAAATTACTTAACCCATTTGTCCATGTCATATTTGGTTAAGAGTCATTAATCAAATTAACTTAACCCTATCATGTGGCATTAATTACTTAATGCACCTTCACCTCTCACATTAGACTTTGTTGTGGTTACTAGTTAAGCCGGTCGGTTCCGGGTAGCTTTACACCACAACTTGGTCTAACCTCGGGTTCAAGCACAACATGACCAACTTCTCACATTGGGTCCTATTGTTTGCAACTACTAGTTAGGCCGGTCGGTTCCGGGTAGTTTTACGTTGCAAACTCAACCCAACCTCGAGTTGGCCACACTTATATTATCTAAGTGTCATGTCCATCATGTTTCCCAAAACATGTTACAAGTTTTCAAGCATTTGGGTAGACCTAACTTAATAGGTAAATTCCCAAAGGGTAGACCTAACTTAATAGGTAAATTCCCAAGCTTATGTTTTTATGCATACTTACATGTCAACTTTCATGTTATATTTCAAGTCATGTTTTCAAGTTGTATTTTCATGTCATTAGAAATTACCCATAACATAACCCAACGCTTTTAAACTCGCATATACGTTCGCGACAACGTAATGGATTAAAAGAAGAGACTTGGCAAAGGCATGACAAAAATGGATATTAAGCCACAAGTTAATCATGGTGGCAAATGAGGCACAAATGTGTTCATTAACTTGCATGTTATATTCTTAAGCCTCAAAACATGCATAAACCCAAACTTGGCACATAAGCGAATCATGGTGACAAAACATATGGAATGATGACTAGTAACTCGCATATATCATCATATAAGGGTTATGACTTCATATGCAAGTTGACATAAAGGTTATGAGGGTTCTCATGTTGCCTAATGCAACATTTCAACATAAAGGTTGTAGCTTTTAGCTCACAAGATCAAGATAATGACTTCATAAACTTGCATGACATGATAGCATGTATCATACTCAATGATCAAACCCAAACTTGCAACATGAACATTTAACTTCATAGTTAATATCTAAGAGTAGGGAAAGTGCTTACATTGCTATGAAGGCACAAAAGATATGACAAAGCCCTTATGCAATCAAATAGACCCAAAATGCAAGCTCTAACATAAAAACCCTTGAGCCAAAATGATCAAAACCCTTGCTTTATGATGCAAAGATAGAAACTTGACTTGAATGCAAGCTAATGACACTCATACAAGCTTGAAAACACTTGTATGCATGGAAAATCTCTCATAGAAACCATTTAGAAATTTTATGAAGAGAGTGGAGGCCATGAGAGGTAAAATTTTGCCATAGTTTAGTTGCATGAATGAATAATGAGGATTTAGGATAGGTTAGGGTCTTATTTATAGATTAGGCAAGTGTTTTAGGCCATAGGATTAAACCTAGATTCAATCCAAGCCATCAAAGCATGTCTTGGGGAAGAAGTCAAGTGTAGGAACCATCTAGGGCCTTTAGATTAAAGATGAACCATGAGAACCATCCGAATGCAAAATCTGCATTTGAGCGAATCGGCCCACGGGTTGACAGCCAAACACCCTGGATTAACCCCTAGTCGACCCAGCGGGCTTGGGTCGACCTTAAAAATCGGCCGGTTCGGTTATTCCCCTCTCCCAATTCGCTGTTTTGAACATTTTTGCATATTTATTTATTTAATTTTGAATTATATATATATATATATCAATATATATATATATATATATTTCTCTGCGCAACCCATTTCACTTAATTAAGTATACTTTAATTTGGGAATTTTTCGTGAAACTTCGTGAGGCCATATCTTGGTCATACGGACTCCGATTTTCGAAAACTCGGACTCTATTTCGCGTATTTTTCCGAGACGAACGCAATGGAATAGCCCGTTTCCCTTGATTCAGATTTTACAGTTTAATTCTGCCTCCATTTATGTTATAACAGGTTATTGAAAATACGGGTTGTTACAATCAGGTTCCACTTGCCTTACCTGAATTCACTTGTCTACTCATAATAAATATTATGAGTACCCAAGAGTTTAGGAAACACAGAAAATTAACTCTGGGTCAGTCAGGGACTGGTGTGAGGAAACATAGTTATAAGAGTGTAAACAGGGAAAATATGTGTTAAAGTTTTCATGTTGATCCATTTATTTATCTTAGAAATCGTTAGGTCAAACCATAACTATTATACAGAAAATGACCAAGTATTTTATATCAAACATTTGATATTACGATAATTTATATCAGATAACTAGAAATCTAGTGAAATGCTTGCATCTCACGTTCACGTATATAGTATACAAATCTAAAAGTCGCAGAGCGCGTATTGGAGTTTGGATTCCAGTAGACAGGGTACGGGAGCTCCCACCGATCACTGTACTCTCAGAGGATACACTGTGGTTCAACAAGAACGTCTTGTAACCCGGCCACACATGACCGTCCACTCATTTAGCTTGAGTGTGACGAATATATTATCACTCTTATGGTTGAGCTTGATTTACCGTTTCCGAATACTATAGCAACGAAAGAGATTTAAGAAGTTAAATATGGAAGTCCTCTAGATGGTGATAATATACCCTGCTTGGGTATGACCCAACTAGCCATGCTGCCTAGCCCAACTTTTGTTACTTCCGGGTTGTGAAGTTTTGAGGTCACGTTTTTCTTCTGACAAATATTGTCTTTAATTTCTTTGAATGCCACATCGTCCTATCCGTCATAAATACTTATTCGATTACCCAAATATATTACGGGTAATAAAGCTAAGGGAAACGAATTTCTCCGCTACCAACGTAATATACTTACGTAAATCCGATGTGTAGAATCCAATTGATATACGTTGTCAGACACTCGTCCATTCGGGTTTGTTCTGGGACTGAACAGACCAAAAATACTAATTTAAAATAGCGCTAGCATCTTGTTGACTTCAGCATTCTGATATGCGTCGTATACTTCGAGTTGAAGTGGAATATCTATTCCGGACTCTTCGAAACGATGTACGAAATGTCTTTTATAGTCGATGAATATTTATCAGCTTAATCATGAGTATTATTCAGTTATAGATTAATTATCATTTTACAAACAGTGTTTATTTACCTGGTTCATATCGGAAAAGTTTAATTATCTTAAAAAAAAACAGTCAAAGTGTATGTGTTTCACACAGCGTTTTGTTCAGTTTTTACTCATTACTTGGGAATGCACGTGCTTCACACACGGCATTGTTACATCTTCTATCATCGCAGCTCAGACGATGTTTAAACTCTACTCTCCCTTTTTATTTATTCCTTTATGATTATTTAATAAATAATAATTTAAATAATTAATTTAAATTATTTATCTACTTATTATTTAAATTTTAAGCTGATCGAATTCCTACCGTTGAACTCGTCAGTTTGATCTCTGCTTCTACTTCCCACTTGCCTTTGCTTAGTTAAATAAGAACTCTTCTTTTTATTTAATAAATTAATTAACTTATTTCAAATTTAAAACTATTTTCAAATTTAAAATATCGTATTTACCGAAGTACCGGTTTGGCAAATATCAAAATACTGGATTTGGCAAATACCAAAGTACCGGCTTTGGCAAGTGCCAAAGTACCAGACTTGGCAAGTGCCAAAGTACCGGACTTGGCAAGTGCCAAGTACCAGGCTTGGCAAGTGCCAAGGCACTGGATTTGGCAAGTGCCAAGTACCAGACTTGGCACTTTCTTCTTCCCAGTATCAGTGCACGGTGGTGCACGTGCACACCACCATCGCTCATCGAGGATCCACCGCGACCACTCCAACACATCGCGCTCCCCTTCCAGTTCACCATCCACCCACCGGAGCACCTCCTCTCCGTTGCTACTGTGATTTTCCCATTCGAGCTCTTCACGGCAGAAAACAATCATCGGGGAAACCACCTCCTGCTCTCACCTCAGACCATGTGTCGCTGTCCTCTTGCGGCCACGACACCACGCCACTCCGACGCCGCCATCCCCCATGACCGAACTCCCAATGCTCCGCCATCAATGCACAGTTCAGGTGAGAACAATCGAACCCATAAACCAAGAAAAAACCCTATTTCCTCTTTGATCTCGAAAACTACACATTAGACAAATTAAGTTGTATTTTTCCAGGATGCCCCTACCCCGTCGAAGCTCTCCTCTCAACCGCCTGACTCCTGGTGGCCGAGGTGATCGGAAATTGCTCAAAACCCATTTTCCGTTCATCCCCGAAATTCTCGCGATCCATATACTTAAAAATCATGATTTTCATATTAAAAATCATCATTTCGATCTGCGATTCTATTCATATAATCAAAACGAGTTTTTACAACATTTGAAAATACACTTTGATTTTACATTACAGAGAGTTTTACTGTGTTCCTGTTTTCGAATATAATTGCTTTGCAATGCTACTTTCTTCGCTCAGGTTTGTGAAAGTGTGATATGTTTGTTCCATATCCCATACATTTTTATCAATCAAATGTGCAGACTCTAGTTTCTAATTACTGTCAGGGATCAAATGCACATACTCTATGTTTTCAAAACACAATACAGGTTCTAACTCAGGTCCCTAATCATCGATCAAACTTGCACAACATTTCAGTATAGTATCTACATGGATCTTAGTTCTTACAGGTGTAGATTAGGTTGTTCTATCATCATACTATACTTGTTTACAGTAACAATTTATGATCATAACAATACTTGATAGTTAAAGCTATATAAAACCGTTTTACAGTAAATATTTAAACAAGAAATTCACAAGTGTTTCACTCACCAAAAAGATTTCCAAGATCCCAGAAAAGATGACTTCAGAATTTAGTATGGATTTCAGTTTTGTTTGCGAGAAGAATGTGAGGAATTTGAGTTGTATTTATAATTGAGTTCAGGGATTTTAAAAACATTTCCTGCACATGTTTTAACAGTAAATTTCCCCTAAGCCTTACCCCTTCCCCTTAGTTCCTACTGTTGTTTTTGAGGGAGAACATGCATGGAAATTTTGTTTTATTAAGGTACCATGGACAGTAGACTTGTACTAGGTTGGTTCTTCTAGAAACTTGAACCTTACTTTCATTAAATGCTTGTATCTTTCCTTAGATTTTAATGTATTATAAAACTTGTTTTCCCTTGTCTCCTTCTTGCTGGATATTTCTTTGTGCACATGCAAGCTTAATTTAAGGTTTCCTTTAGGTTCTTTAGGGAATGGGTTTGGTTAATCTTAGTCCACTATTTGTATCATCTTCATTTAATGCTTTGTCTCCTATATGACTTGTTTATTTGTCTCTTGTACAAGATATTTATGATGGTCAAAAGAAACAAAATGTTTTATGTGTGCTATTTGTTCATTCATATATGCTATAGCCATGAGATTCTCTTGCCATATGCATATATGTTTTTTTGTTGTTTTGTCCTAAGGTCCTTCTCTATTTTTAAAGTGAGCAAAATATCCCTTTCTTCAATAAAATTTATGTCACATGCACATGCCTTTTTGTTTATAAATCCTTGCTTTAAAATATTCCACTATGAACTACTATATTTTCTCATATGTACAATCCCTTATGATTTCTATTTAAATGTTGTATACTTGTTTTATATTTCAAATCCTAAGATCAAACAATTATATTTAATATCCTTTTCTATTTTTACATTCATATGTTTTCATATATGTATCAGGAATCCCTTAAATTTTGTTTTTAAATAGAAATCTTATTTTAATTTCTTATTAAAATGATTTGAAAATAGTCGGAAAAAGTCGGGACATTACAGTCCACCCCCTTATAAGAATTTCGTCCCCGAAATTAAAAGTAAGACAGATAGAAAGTTTTACCCAAAAGATGATACTTCATATCCCTGCTACTTAGTACATTATAATTATACACCAGTTTCATAATCGTACTAGACATACATACATACTACTATACCTAGGCTATACTTGACTAAACCAAGTTATAGGCTACATAATATACATATAGATAGTCCAAACACATCCCTCCTCTCTACTCCTCCGAGTCACTATCAATCACAATCCACTCGTCATCTGAGATGTTTACAACTTTAACTACCTCATCCTCGTCATCTGATGGCTCTACAACCTCCATAATCCCCTGGGTAGTTGGTTCCTCCTCCTCGTCGTCAGAAATCTCTACAACCTCTACTGGTGGAATCATGTACACCTGTATCGCGGGATATCCATAGTCTCCAAAGATCTCTACCCATCCTCCCACTGCATGATATTCAACAAGTGCCTGCTCCAATCTCATCCATATCGCTAATGCTGGGTCGACAAACTCCTCTGGCTGTCCTCCCATGGCAGTGACTGGTGTCTCAGGGACAACCTCCTCTTCCTCGTATTCTTCTTCATTGTAATAACCCGAAAATCTGGGCCAGTTTAAAATTTTTATTTTGGCAATTTTAGCGAATTTTGATTTTTTAAAATGAATTATTTTAAATAATATCGACGAGAAATTTATTTTGAATATAATTCGATCGTATATATTATATGCGTCGTCGTTAGAATATAAATAATTATATATAATTATAAATAGAATTGAAAATGACGCGGTAGTTCGATAATTCGATTTCAAACTTCAATTGAATGTACCGGGTGCAAAACAATCCGGATTTTAGTGAAACCAAAAATAATGGAATCTAATAGTGAATATCTTTCCAACGAATCCGAAAAATCAAAAGTTCGTAGCGGGAATCAAAAGATATGTCCAGTTGAAAATTCTGAATAGTCGCTATGGAATTCAGGCCCTTAAAAATTGAAATTTTGCAAACGACCTCGGATTTCGACGAAACTAGTTTTGTTGGGTCCGTGATGTTAGGTTATTGCTAGATTCCAAATTTCGTAATTTTTCGAATCAATATGTGAGCGTGGCAAAGGAAAATGCGTTTGACCAATTTCCGTTGATTTTAATCGACTGGAAAATGGCCATTTTTCTGACGGTCTCAGAATTCGACGAAACTAGTTTTGTTAGGACCGTATCGTTAATACGAAGCTAGAAAATATTTTTCTGGAATTTTTCTAGTTCGTATGTGGCCCCGGTAAATTGAAGTGTACGTTTAAAATTAAATAAAGTGATTTAAATGTAAATTCAACGAAAACTGATTGTAACTATCGAATCAGCTTGCGATACATATCCCATTGTGTTCGGAATGGGGATAAAACGCTAGGGACGACAGGCGGTGGGCCTCGTTTCGAGGTCGTATGTAAAAGTCAACTTTTTGAAAATTGAATAAAAAAAATTAATTAAAAATTATTATTCTCTCTCCTCCTCCTTATTTCCCTCTGGCCCCCCCCCCACGTTCAAATCGATGCAGTCAAAATAAAAAAAAAAAGAAAAGAAAAGAAAAAGGGGGGACGGAGGAGCTCGTCGCTCCTCCGATGGAGCCGACACCGCGCCTCGACGGAGCTGCGCCCACCCCCTCCCTCCTATTCGATTCCCCCTCCATCAGCCGACCTCGAGGTAGAACCCACGAAGACCGCGAGCATCCCTAGCCCTCAATCCCATCGCGCCGCCGATCACCTCAGCCACCGTCGAGCGCCACCAACCCCGAGCCCCCCTCGCAGTAGCGGCCGCCGAGCTCGACAGTCACCCCCCCTTCTTCGCGACAATGTGAGTATTTTATTTATTTTGTTTTTATTTTTATTCTGTAATGCTGATTTTTTTTAAAAGGTTAAAACTGTTTTTTTTAAATAGATTTTAAAACTGAATTTTAAAAGAATTTTAATTTGATTTTTAAATTAGAAAAGGTTTGATTTTTAAATTAGAAAAGGTTTGATTTTTAAATTAGAAAAAGGTTTTAACTTCAAAGGGAAAAGGGTTTAAACTTTAAAAAGAAAAAGGTTTTAACTTCAAAGAGAAAAAGGTTTGAGCTTTAGAATGGAAAAAGATTTGAACTTTAAAAAGTAAAAATCAGATTTTTTATATATTGAAAGTCGAGTAAAAATATGATTTTTATATATTGAACTTCGAATTAAAAATATGATTTTTATATATTGAACTTCGAATTAAAAATATGATTTTTATATATTGAACTTCGAATTAAAAATATGATTTTTATATATTGAACTTCGAATTAAAAATATGATTTTTATATATTGAACGTCGAAATAAAAATATGATTTTTATATATTGAACTTCGAATTAAAAATATGATTTTTATATATTGAACATCGAAATAAAAATATGATTTTTATATATTGAACTTCGAATTAAAAATATGATTTTTATATATTGAACGTCGAAATAAAAATATGATTTTTATATATTGAACTTCGAAATAAAAATATGATTTTTATATTTTTAAAGAATTAAAAATATAGTCTTTACTATAGATGATGTAAAAATATGATTTTTGCTTATGTAGAGAATTAGAAATATAATTTTTACATTTTAGAAATATTATAAATAGCATCTTTATATGTGTAGAAAAATAAAAATGTGATTTTTATAATGAGATTTTCATAAAGGCGAAAACTTTATTTTTATAAAGGCGAAAACTTTATTTTTATAAAGGCGAAATCTATATTTTTGAAATGGGATTTTTTTTATATATTGAATAGCATAGTAAAAATTCGATTTTTTTAATATGAAGTGATTATAAAAATATGACTTTTAAATTGAAAGTGAATAAATAAAAATGTGATTTTTATTTTAAAAACATAGAAATATCAAAATGTGTGATTTTTATATATATAGTGACTACGGGCACTGAAGATGACGAAGGTGCGATAGCGAAGAAGATTTCTATCAATGAAGTGCCGTGGAGCTAGGATAGCTATCGGTGAGAACTTCTCACCTTTCAATTTATTTTTCTAGTTATATATATATACTAGGATGCAGACGGTGTTTAGTAGCACCCGACACAATCGTCCACAGACCATGGACTTGTTTGTTTGGTTGCATAGATTAGTTATATGATTTGATTTGAATTTGGTTGTTTGGTGATTTGATTGATGTGTGAATGGCGTGGGCCTTCACTAGACCGGGGATAAGGCTAGGCCTCGTCCCGTTTCTAGTATCGTGCCGTTATGCCGCCGAAATTTTCTAAAATATGTTAGAAAAATAAAAATATCATTTTATGGAATAAATGAACTGAATAGAAATTCATATGTTAAAATAAAATGGTTTGATCGTTAAAAATATAATTTTTAATGTGAAAGTGAGTAAATAGATATTTATAGACAAATCGGCCGATTTGTTTATATGCACTGATTTGACTGATATTGATTGGGTCGATAACTTTTACACATCGCCCAACTGCACAAATAAACTCTGTGTTTGATTGTTTGAAACCCCACACGGGTGTTGGGATGAAATTTGAAGTTCACTCATCCTGATTGATTAAATATGTCGATCGATTGATTGACAGGCTGTTATAAGCGTTGAATATCTATATTTGATGCTTATACAGTGTAGTGCACTTTGGATTGATGGTTGATTATTTTTCAATGCTATTATACATGAGTTGTATGAAAATCCATATAATTAACTTTATATGGTAATTGATTGGGCCTCATTCCAATTTGAAAAATAAAGAATATTATAAAATAAAAGTTCATGTGTTGACAGTACTCATCCATTGAGATTGGTCATGTGTTGAACGAAATATTTTAGTAATAAAATTTACATCTTTATCAGTATAAAATAAAAGTTCATGTGTTGACAGTACTCATCCATTGAGATTGGTCATGTGTTGAACGAAATATTTTGATAATAACAACTATTTTGAAAAAGAAATTTATGAAGCCGTGTTGATTAGATTGACGCCATTTTGACGTGAACGATATTTATATCGAATTGAATTGAAAACGATTTCGAAATGAATTGAATTGAAAACGATTTCGAAATGAATTGAATTGAAAACTATTTCGAAATGAATTGGATTGAAAACGATTTCGAAATGAATTGAATTGAAAACGATTTCGAAATGAATTGAATTGAAAACGATTTCGAAATGAATTGAATTGAAAACGATTTCGAAATGAATTGAATTGAAAACGATTTCGAAATGAATTGAATTGAAAACGATTTCAAATTGAATTGAAAGCGAATTGAAATGAATTCAAATTTAATTGAAATTTGAATTGAATAGAAATAAATTTTAAAACGAATTTATAAAGAAGAATTCAATTTTGATTTGAATTGAAAAGAAAGTTGAAATAGCTTTTGAAACGATTTTAAAACTATTTATATAATTCGTTTTAAATAGAAATCGACGAAGTATATATTATATATATTATATATATATAATATAATGGCCTGAATAGAACGAGCCGCGCCTGGGCAGTTCGTGAATTTCGACCATTTATTTCAAACGGACATTGCGGGAGATCCGACCGTCGGATTCTCCTAAAACCGGAACCGTTGGGTTCGTATCGAAAAGAGCTTGCTAACGAATATTAGAAATTTGAAATCTAACGGTTGGATTTGGAATTATGTCCAAATCAAATTTGAAAAATGTCGTTGTAAGTGCAGTTCGATAACCGTTAATGGAAATCGACTGTACAGGCCTCGATAAAATTATTAAAAATAGTAATAATTTGTGTAAAATCATAAGAAATGATTTAGAAAGAATTGGGATGAAAAACTCCATATTTGAAAAGATAAAAATAGATTTTTATCGAAATGAACTGGTTTTGAACTAGAATTAAAATTCTATTTATTTTTAAATAAATAAATTGAATTTGAAAGGGTTTTAAAAATAACCAGAATATCCAATGATTGCATTGGAGTGGATTTGAATCAAAATTGTCTTCGGAATATTTCGATGTTGGAATTCGTGATTATACAGGTGTTGTTATGGAAATTTGAAAGATATATATTTATATCGTTATTTCCAATACAACATTTGTTAGTCGTAGAATTCGATATTGAATATAAGCCGATATATTTTCTATACAGAGCCTTGTATTGAATATCGAATGTGATTTGGGTTTGTCGTGAATGGTGTATTCACTAACACTGTTCTTGAACCCAGTTGAGAAAAGATTAAATCTTTTTTATTTAGATTTAATGAAGTGTACCAATTAAACAATATTTAATTGGAATAGAATTGATATTGATTTTTGGGTTTATCGTGGACAGTGTTTTAAATAACACTTGTTCTTTAACCCAATAATTAATGGAATGATATTTTGGGTTTACCGTGAAACGTGTTTTAAATGACACTGATTCTTTAACCCAGTTAACGATTAAAACTAAGCGGAGTTTTAATGAATCTTTAATTAGATTGAAAAGATCGAAAATGGAGTACCACCAGTTTTGCTCCAGGCGATAGTTAAATCTTTAATTAGATTTGAACGTGAAATGGTAATTGAATTTACCGATAACACCGTGGTGTTAGATATGAAGTATTACCAGTTTTACTTCATGGGATGAATAGGTTGGGATTGGGAAATTAAAACAAAAGATTACTTCGGTAAGTTTCGTTAATCCCGACTAGTTGAATCGAAATTCAAAAGTAGATTAAAGAATAAATTTCAAGGAATTTATCTTTGATAAAATTAATGGGAACCCTTCCCTATGAACGTGAAATTTAGAAACTAACTGTCGGTTAGCCAAGCAGAATGGTTTTCTGGATATTGATCTGATGTTGGTTTCGGCCTTCGGGGTTAATATTTGGGGAATTATTCTCTTGATTAATTTACGGTTGGTGACTAATGGATTGGAATGAGGCGTATGTTGTGTTTGTGTAACACTTATTTAAAATATACGCGAGTTATTCGGAAAGACCGGGTTTATCCCATTCTGAATAACTGATACGACGATAAGTCGAAGATGAAGACGATGGTCGAAGACCGGAGGTCTTCACGTCGTTTGGGTAATTACTGATGATCTTGATTGGGCTGTATCCCCAAGAAGATGGAAACAGTTAGTGATCGTCCAGACGTACTTGGAGATCGATGGATATGCGGGGTACTAGGTGCCTCCGGTTTCGTTCAGACCCAGAACGGACTTATAAATGGACTGTGTGTCTGACATTGGATTTTAGTCCGTGTGATTGATCTCTATTAATATATATCTGTTTGGCGGCGGAGAATTTATTCTCTTGCTTAACGCCCTTCTCTGAGACGTACGAGCTCAGGGGTTATATATCGATAGATATCAAACGCATGGAGTGAATTGCCTGTGTGGCATGCCTAAGTGGCAATTGATCGAGGCTTCTGTTGAAAAGCAAAGTCTTGTGGTGATGATCAAAGCAAGGCCTTTGTGGCGTAGCTTTGTGTAACGTTTGATTCGCGAGTTTCACACCCGGTATGAACCAAAAACGGGAGACGGACCTCAGGGAGGACTTGCGTTTCTTTCTAGCTAGAAGTGGCGTCAGTGGTTTTACACGCCCTGACGAGTTTGACTTATGTTGTTGTTGCTGTTGCGAGGCGCCTCAGATTGATCGGTCGTTCTCGAACCGATGGAGTCATTTAGTTGGCTCATTTACACCCCATAGGGTGGGGAAACGTAGTGTTCAGGCATTTTAATCCACATCGGTGGACCGGCCCTGTCGCTCCAAGGGCTCACCTGAGTCTGGGTCCTGTGGCTCGGGCTAGAGAGTCACAAATCGGTTGAGGACTATCTTTTGCCTCGGTTCATAGACGGAAATCCAATTTCCAAATACGTGACTTTGCGGTTTTATTTGTAAACCTATATATGGCGACATAGTGGCATGGGACGCTCATGCCGCCTATGATTGATACTTATGATTTGAAGTTGTTTTATACACTATGCACTTATTATAGTATCAAATGATTTGTTTTAAACGTATCAAGCATTCTTTGGCTGTTATAAGGGAAAACCCTATCCCCCGGCTTGCGTTGCATTGTGTGATAGGACCTGGGTCTTATAACAGCTTCATTTTTCTTTATTTAGCATTGCGCTGTTTGTTTTATGCACTGGTATTCTTGGGAGGAAACCCGTTCCGTGCTATACGGCGTGGTCCCTTGATTTACCTAATGATTTAAAATAAAGATTAATAACTGTTTTAGTTCTCACACCTGTCACATGACTGACCTGGAGTTTATTGTTTTAACCTAAACTCTGGGTGCCCTTATTTTCGACACGGGCAGCTAGTAGTTTTGGTTTTGCAGATTTATATTCACAGGATCCTGGTTTACAGCTGGAACGATATCCGGAAAGCTTTGTATCCGTATATCTCCTTCTAGTTGTGTATTGTATTATTTTCCGCTGCTATGTATTTAAATGTAATTTAAATCTCTGATATTTCTGTGTAATATTCGTTTATACTCTGTATATTCTTGTAATCTGATGCATTGTTGTTATATACAATGAAATGTTCTTTTATATGCGTTCTGTTTTGTCGTGTTCTCAAACGATAGGGCGTTTCGAACGGTCTGGGTCGGTTTAGCGACTAGTTCGGACCGAGCGAAATTCTTTGCCGTCACAGTTGGTATCAGAGCTTTGGTTTACAAAGCAGAGAACAGGACACATTAGAAACATACGAAAGAATTCATCAGATATTGGATTAGCAATATCCAAGGAGAATGACTCGTTAGAGATGGGATCAGTAGTATCCTAGAACGAGTGTGAAGAGTATATTTTTCAAATGAAAACAAATTTTGTTTTGAAAATTTAAATCAATTATTCGTATTTGATTATTTATTTATATTGATTAGGACAGTCCAGTATATAAAGATTTTGCGTATACGCCTTGCAAACGTGTATTTGAAGTTTTAATATACTGGATACATATAGAATCACACTCTAGTCGCCCGGAGATGATGTTGATAATGACCATGGCATCATCAATATTTATGTTCGTGCTCCGAACGTGTAATATCTATATATTTCCTATTGACTGGTGTGAGAACCAAAATTAGATAGGGCCTATTGTTGTGATTTGGCATCAAAAATCTGATTTTTGTATATGTATCAAAATTAAGAATTTGAAACTCTAATTCACTAATTGATTGATGTTTGTGTTGTTTGTTTAGTTGTTTGCTAATTTTTAGCCATTTTGCCTAATTGAACCAAATATTGAATTATATTGAAAATTGGTTGCATTTGCTTGCATATACATATATATCATTGAACAGGTCATAGCAAGGAGGCTAGAGCCAGAGAATAAAATTTGTTTGCCCGACAAATAGGTACATGTTTACTACATAATTTACTGTTTTGTTTGGGTGATGATGATTTTATGAGCCTATTGGCTAGCCGCTTGGCTTTTTCTTTTTGAGATCTGAAGGACCGGGGAAGCTATTTGAAATTCCCCGATGCTCCCGGTGCAGGGGAGGTTATGGCGAAATTTTTCGAAAATTTAGGGTGTTAGCCAAATTTTTGAAAAATTTGAAAATTCTCAAAAAATAAAGAGTTGGAGAAGGAAAGCCAGATCGAGCGTAGGGTTGAAGGATCAAACCACTTTCGACTTTGTTCCTTTTCGGGGACGAAAAGTTTTAAGTGGGGGAGATTGTAATAACCCGAAAATCTGGGCCAGTTTAAATTTTTTATTTTGGCAATTTTAGCGAATTTTGATTTTTTAAAATGAATTATTTTAAATAATATCGACGAGAAATTTATTTTGAATATAATTCGATCGTATATATTATATGCGTCGTCGTTAGAATATAAATAATTATATATAATTATAAATAGAATTGAAAATGACGCGGTAGTTCGATAATTCGATTTCAAACTTCAATTGAATGTACCGGGTGCAAAACAATCCGGATTTTAGTGAAACCAAAAATAATGGAATCTAATAGTGAATATCTTTCCAACGAATCCGAAAAATCAAAAGTTCGTAGCGGGAATCAAAAGATATGTCCAGTTGAAAATTCTGAATAGTCGCTATGGAATTCAGGCCCTTAAAAATTGAAAT
Source organism: Allium sativum (assembly GCA_030737875.1). Lineage (NCBI taxonomy): Eukaryota > Viridiplantae > Streptophyta > Magnoliopsida > Asparagales > Amaryllidaceae > Allium > Allium sativum. The sequence goes on from CM060926.1 coordinate 862,256,014, forward strand.
TTTGCAAACGACCTCGGATTTCGACAAAACCAGTTTTGTTGGGTCCATGATGTTAGGTTATTGCTAGATTCCAAATTTCGTAATTTTTGAATCAATATGTGAGCGTGGCAAAGGAAAATGCGTTTGACCAATTTCCGTTGATTTTAATCGACTGGAAAATGGCCATTTTTCTGACGGTCTCAGAATTCGACGAAACTAGTTTTTTTAGGACCGTATCGTTAATACGAAGCTAGAAAATATTTTTCTGGAATTTTTCTAGTTCGTATGTGGCCCCGGTAAATTGAAGTGTACGTTTAAAATTAAATAAAGTGATTTAAATGTAAATTCAACGAAAACTGATTGTAACTATCGAATCAGCTTGCGATACATATCCCATTGTGTTCGGAATGGGGGTAAAACGCTAGGGACGACAGGCGGTGGGCCTCGTTTCGAGGTCGTATGTAAAAGTCAACTTTTTGAAAATTAAATAAAAAAAAATTAATTAAAAATTATTATTCTCTCTCCTCCTCCTTATTTCCCTCTGGCCCCCCCCCCCACGTTCAAATCGATGCAGTCAAAATAAAAAAAAAAGAAAAAAAAAGAAAAGAAAAAGGGGGGGGGGGACGGAGGAGCTCGTCGTTCCTCCGATGGAGCCGCCACCGCGCCTCAACGGAGCTGCGCCCACCCCCTCCCTCCTATTCGATTCCCCCTCCATCAGCCGACCTCGAGGTAGAACCCACGAAGACCGCGAGCATCCCTAGCCCTCAATCCCATCGCGCCGCCGATCACCTCAGCCACCGTCGAGTGCCACCAACCCCGAGCCCCCCTCGCAGTAGCGGCCGCCGAGCTCGACAGTCACCCCCCTTCTTCACGACAATGTGAGTATTTTATTTATTTTGTTTTTATTTTTATTCTGTAATGCTGATTTTTTTAAAAAGGTTTAAACTGTTTTTTTAAATAGATTTTAAAACTGAATTTTAAAAGAATTTTAATTTGATTTTTAAATTAGAAAAGGTTTGATTTTTAAATTAGAAAAGGTTTGATTTTTAAATTAGAAAAAGGTTTTAACTTCAAAGGGAAAAGGGTTTAAACTTTAAAAAGAAAAAGGTTTTAACTTCAAAGAGAAAAAGGTTTGAGCTTTAGAATGGAAAAAGATTTGAACTTTAAAAAGTAAAAATCAGATTTTTTATATATTGAAAGTCGAGTAAAAATATGATTTTTATATATTGAACTTCGAATTAAAAATATGATTTTTATATATTGAACTTCGAATTAAAAATATGATTTTTATATATTGAACTTCGAATTAAAAATATGATTTTTATATATTGAACTTCGAATTAAAAATATGATTTTTATATATTGAACGTCGAAATAAAAATATGATTTTTATATATTGAACTTCGAATTAAAAATATGATTTTTATATATTGAACGTCGAAATAAAAATATGATTTTTATATATTGAACTTCGAATTAAAAATATGATTTTTATATATTGAACGTCGAAATAAAAATATGATTTTTATATATTGAACTTCGAAATAAAAATATGATTTTTATATTTTTAAAGAATTAAAAATATAGTCTTTACTATATAGATGATGTAAAAATATGATTTTTGCTTATGTAGAGAATTAGAAATATAATTTTTACATTTTAGGAATATTAAAAATAGCATCTTTATATGTGTAGAAAAATAAAAATGTGATTTTTATAATGAGATTTTTATAAAGGCGAAAACTTTATTTTTATAAAGGCGAAAACTTTATTTTTATAAAGGCGAAATCTATATTTTTGAAATGGGATTTTTTTTATATATTGAATAGCATAGTAAAAATTCGATTTTTTTAATATGAAGTGATTATAAAAATATGACTTTTAAATTGAAAGTGAATAAATAAAAATGTGATTTTTATTTTAAAAACATCGAAATATAAAAATGTGTGATTTTTATATATATAGTGACTACGGGCACCGAAGATGACGAAGGTGCGATAGCGAAGAAGATTTCTATCAATGAAGTGCCGTGGAGCTAGGATAGCTATCGGTGAGAACTTCTCACCTTTCAATTTATTTTTCTAGTTATATATATATATACTAGGATGCAGACGGTGTTTAGTAGCACCCGACACAATCGTCCACAGACCATGGACTTGTTTGTTTGGTTGCATAGATTAGTTATATGATTTGATTTGAATTTGGTTGTTTGGTGATTTGATTGATGTGTGAATGGCGTGGGCCTTCACTAGACCGGGGATAAGGCTAGGCCTCGTCCCGTTTCTAGTATCGTGCCGTTATGCCGCTGAAATTTTCTAAAATATGTTAGAAAAATAAAAATATCATTTTATGGAATAAATGAACTGAATAGAAATTCATATGTTAAAATAAAATGGTTTGATCGTTAAAAATATAATTTTTAATGTGAAAGTGAGTAAATAGATATTTATAGACAAATCGGCCGATTTGTTTATATGCACTGATTTGACTGATATTGATTGGGTCGATAACTTTTACACATCGCCTAACTGCACAAATAAACTCTGTGTTTGATTGTTTGAAACCCCACACGGGTGTTGGGATGAAATTTGAAGTTCACTCATCCTGATTGATTAAATATGTCGATCGATTGATTGACAGGCTGTTATAAGCGTTGAATATCTATATTTGATGCTTATACAGTGTAGTGCACTTTGGATTGATGGTTGATTATTTTTCAATGCTATTATACATGTGTTGTATGAAAATCCATATAATTAACTTTATATGGTGATTGATTGGGCCTCATTCCAATTTGAAAAATAAAGAATATTATAAAATAAAAGTTCATGTGTTGACAGTACTCATCCATTGAGATTGGTCATGTGTTGAACGAAATATTTTAGTAATAAAATTTACATCTTTATCAGTATAAAATAAAAGTTCATGTGTTGACAGTACTCATCCATTGAGATTGGTCATGTGTTGAACGAAATATTTTGATAATAACAACTATTTTGAAAAAGAAATTTATGAAGCCGTGTTGATTAGATTGACGCCATTTTGACGTGAACGATATTTATATCGAATTGAATTGAAAACGATTTTGAAATGAATTGAATTGAAAACGATTTCGAAATGAATTGAATTGAAAACGATTTCGAAATGAATTGGATTGAAAACGATTTCGAAATGAATTGAATTGAAAACGATTTCGAAATGAATTGAATTGAAAACGATTTCGAAATGAATTGAATTGAAAACGATTTCGAAATGAATTGAATTGAAAACGATTTCAAATTGAATTGAAAGCGAATTGAAATGAATTCAAATTGAATTGAAATTTGAATTGAATAGAAATAAATTTTAAAACGAATTTATAAAGAAGAATTCAATTTTGATTTGAATTGAAAAGAAAGTTGAAATAGCTTTTGAAACGATTTTAAAACTATTTATATAATTCGTTTTAAATAGAAATCGACGAAGTATATATTATATATATAATATAATGGCCTGAATAGAACGCGCCGCGCCGCGGCAGTTCGTGAATTTCGACCATTTATTTCAAACGGACATTGCGGGAGATCCGCCCATCGGATTCTCCTAAAACCGGAACCGTTGGGTTCGTATCGAAAAGGGCTTTCTAAGAATATTAGAAATTTGAAATCTAATGGTTGGATTTGGAATTATGTCCAAATCAAATTTGAAAAAGGTCGCTGTAAGTGCAGTTCGATAACCGTTAATGGAAATCGGTTGTACAGGCCTCGATAAAATTATTAAAAATAGTAATAATTTGTGTAAAATCATAAGAAATGATTTTGAAAGAATTGGGATGAAAAACTCCATATTTGAAAAGATAAAAATAGATTTTTATCGAAATGAACTGGTTTTGAAATAGAATTAAAATTCTATTTATTTTTAAATAAATAAATTGAATTTGAAAGGGTTTTAAAAATAACCAGAATATCCAATGATTGCATTGGAGTGGATTTGAATCGAAATTGTCTTCGGAATATTTCGATGTTGGAATTCGTGATTATACAGGTGTTGTTATGGAAATTTGAAAGATATATATTTATATCGTTATTTCCAATACGACATTTGTTAGTCGTAGAATTCGATATTGAATATAAGCCGATATATTTTCTATTCAGAGCCTTGTATTGAATATCGAATGTGATTTGGGTTTGTCGTGAATGGTGTCTTCACTAACACTGTTCTTGAACCCAGTTGAGAAAAGATTAAATCTTTTTTATTTAGATTTAATGAAGTGTACCAATTAAACAATATTTAATTGGAATAGAATTGATATTGATTTTTGGGTTTATCGTGGACAGTGTTTTAAATAACACTTGTTCTTTAACCCGATAATTAATGGAATGATATTTTGGGTTTACCGTGAACCGTGTTTTAAATGACACTGATTCTTTAACCCAGTTAACGATTAAAACTAAGCGGAGTTTTAATGAATCTTTAATTAGATTGAAAAGATCGAAAATGGAGTACCACCAGTTTTGCTCCAGGCGATAGTTAAATCTTTAATTAGATTTGAACGTGAAATGGTAATTGAATTTACCGATAACACCGTGGTGTTAGATATGAAGTATTACCAGTTTTACTTCATGGGATGAATAGGTTGGGATTGGGAAATTAAAACAAAAGATTACTTCGGTAAGTTTCGTTAATCCCGACTAGTTGAATCGAAATTCAAAAGTAGATTAAAGAATAAATTTCAAGGAATTTATCTTTGATAAAATTAATGGGAACCCTTCCCTATGAACGTGAAATTTAGAAACTAACTGTCGGTTAGCCAAGCAGAATGGTTTTCTGGATATTGATCTGATGTTGGTTTCGGCCTTCGGGGTTAATATTTGGGGAATTATTCTCTTGATTAATTTACGGTTAGTGACTAATGGATTGGAATGAGGCGTATGTTGTGTTTGTGTAACACTTATTTAAAATATACGCGAGTTATTCGGAAAGACCGGGTTTATCCCATTCTGAATAACTGATACGACGATAAGTCGAAGATGAAGACGATGGTCGAAGACCGGAGGTCTTTACGTCGTTTGGGTAATTACTGATGATCTTGATTGGGCTGTACACCCAAGAAGATGGAAACAGTTAGTGATCGTCCAGACGTACTTGGAGATCGATGGATATGCGGGGTACTAGGTGCCTCCGGTTTCGTTCAGACCCAGAACGGACTTGTAAATGGACTGTGTGTCTGACATTGGATTTTAGTCCGTGTGATTGATCTCTATTAATATATATCTGTTTGGCGGCGGAGAATTTATTCTCTTGCTTAACGCCCTTCTCTGAGACGTACGAGCTCAGGGGTTATATATCGATGGATATCAAACGCATGGAGTGAATTGCCTGTGTGGCATGCCTAAGTGGCAATTGATCGAGTCTTCTGTTGAAAAGCAAAGTCTTGTGGTGATGATCAAAGCAAGGCCTTTGTGGCGTAGCTTTGTGTAACGTTTGATTCGCGAGTTTCACACCCGGTATGAACCAAAAACGGGAGACGGACCTCAGGGAGGACTTGCGTTTCTTTCTAGCTAGAAGTGGCGTCAGTGGTTTTACACGCCCTGACGAGTTTGACTTATGTTGTTGTTGCTGTTGCGAGGCGCCTCGGATTGATCGGTCGTTCTCGAACCGATGGAGTCATTTAGTTGGCTCATTTACACCCCATAGGGTGGGGAAACGTAGTGTTCAGGCATTTTAATCCACATCGGTGGACCGGCCCTGTCGCTCCAAGGGCTCACCTGAGTCTGGGTCCTGTGGCTCGGGCTAGAGAGTCACGAATCGGTTGAGGACTATCTTTTGCCTTGGTTCATAGACGGAAATCCAATTTCCAAATACGTGACTTTGCGGTTTTATTTGTAAACCTATATATGGCGACATAGTGGCATGGGACGCTCATGCCGCCTATGATTGATACTTATGATTTGAAGTTGTTTTATACACTATGCACTTATTGTAGTATCAAATGATTTGTTTTAAACGTATCAAGCATTCTTTGGCTGTTATAAGGGAAAACCCTATCCCCCGGCTTGCGTTGCATTGTGTGATAGGACCTGGGTCTTATAACAGCTTCATTTTTCTTTATTTAGCATTGCGCTATTTGTTTTATGCACTGGTATTCTTGGGAGGAAACCCGTTCCGTGCTATACGGCGTGGTCCCTTGATTTACCTAATGATTTAAAATAAAGATTAATAACTGTTTTAGTTCTCACACCAGTCACATGACTGACCTGGAGTTTATTGTTTTAACCTAAACTCTGGGTGCCCTTATTTTCGACACGGGCAGCTAGTAGTTTTGGTTTTGCAGATTTATATTCACAGGATCCTGGTTTACAGCTGGAACGATATCCGGAAAGCTTTGTATCCGTATATCTCCTTCTAGTTGTGTATTGTATTATTTTCCGCTGCTATGTATTTAAATGTAATTTAAATCTCTGATATTTCTGTGTAATATTCATTTATACTCTGTATATTCTTGTAATCTGATGCATTGTTGTTATATACAATGAAATGTTCTTTTATATGCGTTCTGTTTTGTCGTGTTCTCAAACGATAGGGCGTTTCGAACGGTCTGGGTCGGTTTAGCGACTGGTTCGGACCGAGCGAAATTCTTTGCCGTCACATTCATCCTCTTCGTCGCCATCTATGTCCTTATCCTCCGCATCATCCTCATATCTGTCACTGTCATCATCACTATCACTATCTCCAAAACCTGTCTCTATCATCAGTATGTCATCTTCCTCTAAGAATCCCTGGCTATCTGTCCCTTGCTCCATCGGTTCTTCTCTTCCCACATCCGACTCCTCAGATGTCCTGTGGGTACCCTCATCTTCACTCGGTGACCTCTCTCTAATGTCTTCTGAATCTCCTACTCTTGCTCTCTTGGCCAGCAATCTCTCGGTTTAGTGTGGGGTGAGTCTTTTCCTAGCTGTGGTCTTCATTAATGGTGCCATCTGGAAAGTAAACAAGGAAATAGAACTCGTCAATGATAGAATCATAACAAGAGAGTTCATAAGTCCTAATAAAATGAATCCACAAATGCACATACCAATGCTCACAGAATTGAAGAAATCCAAGGTTTCATTTCATCCAAATAACCAAGTAGTAGAACATACCTAATCTGTAGAAAAGTCCGGGTATAATTTCCTGATATGTTTTTTGGTTTCCCATGTGCAATCCTTCGGATTATCGCTCCACTGAATCTTTAGCAGACTTACCGCTTTGCTGCGAAGTTGCTTTTCTTATCTATTGATAATACGAAATGGCTGTCGAATCACCGTCAAATCTGGTTCAATCTCTACCTCTTGTTAAATAGACGGTTCCAGAATTAAAGACGGATCGTTCAAACACTTCCTTAAATGAGACACATGGAATACGTTGTGAATCCCCGCCATATGTTCTGGTAATTCAACTCTACAGGATAAAACTCCAATTCTCTCCAGAATTCGGAAAGGTCCAACATATCGCAGAGTTAACTTTCCGGCTTTTCCAAATCTCACAACTCCTCTCATTGGTGAAATCTTCACAAATACCAGATCTCCTATCTCAAATACAAGATCTCTTCGCCTTAGATCAGCATAGCTTTTCTGTCGATCCTGGGCTTCTTTCATTCTTAACTTCACCGACTCCACTTTCTCTGTTGCTTCTCGGATCATATCTGGTCCAAGTACTAGTTTGTCTCCGGATTCAATCCAACATGCGGGTGCTTTACAAGGTCTTCCATACAGGGCATCATATGGTGCCATATGTATACTCGCCTGGTAACTATTGTTATAGGCGAATTCTACAAAGTGTAGATTATCTTCCCATGATCCTCCAAAATCTAGAATACATGCTCTTAACAAATCTTCCAATATCCGGTTTACTCTCTCAGTCTGACCATCCGTTTGAGGATGGTAAGCTGTACTAAGATTCAATCTCGTTCCCAAAGTCTTTTGCAATGCTTCCCAAAATTTACTTGTAAAGATGGGATCTTTATCACTTACAATGCTTGCTGGGACTCCATGTAGTCGTACAATCTCTCTCATGAAAACTTCGGCTAAAGACGCGGCTGTGCGTGTTGGTTTTATTGGAATAAAATGCACGCTTTTTGTTAGCCGATCTACAATTACCCAAATTCCTTCAAATCCTCTTCTTGTCCTTAGCAATCCATCGATAAAATCCATCGATATCGTTTCCCACTTCTAGTTGGGTATCTCTAATGATCGTAATAGTCCAGCAGTCTTTTGATGATCTCCTTTGACTTACTGACAACACAGACATTCATTCATTCACGAAGGTTGTAATATCCTTCTTCATTCCTAGCCACCAAAATATTCATTTCATATCCTTATTCATTTTGTGAATTCCTGGATGGATGCTCAACCTTGATGCATGAAATTCTTTCAAGACTTCTTGCCTCAACCCATCCACATTTGGAACACATAATCTGTTGTTAATTCTTAACGCTCCTCGGTTATCCAACTCGAAATCAGACTCCTTCCCATCTATGACTCCTTGAATGATCTTCTCCAGTATTTCATCTCTCCTTTGATTACTCATAATCCTTTCTTGGAGAGTCGGTGTGACTTCCAATAGAGATAGAATTGCATTTCTACTCAAAAAGTCTGCTACCACATTTGCTTTACCGGGTGTATAAATGATGTCCAAATCATACGATGCAAGGAATTCCAACCATCGTTGTTGTCTCAAGTTTAAATCCTTCTGAGAAAATAAGTACCTCAATGGTTTATGATCTGTAAAAAGTTCGAATTTTCCACCCAGAAGATAGTGCCTCCATATCTTCAATGCAAAAACCACGGCCAAACTCTAAATCGTGAGTTGCATAATTCTTCTCGTGTATCTTTAATCGTCTACTTGCATATGCAATTACACGACGGTTCTGCATCAACACAGCTCCTAATCCAACTCCACAAGCATCAGTGTAAACCTCAAATTTGCTGGTTCCATCGGGAACAGCTAACACTGGTGCTTTGGTTAAACGATCTTTTAATTCTTGAAAAGATTCTTCACACTTCGGGGTCCAAATAAACCTTTGGCCTTTCTTTGTTAATTTCGTCAGATGAGACGATATCTTTGAGTAATTTTGAATAAATCTTCGGTAATATCCTGCCAATCCTAGGAAACTTCGAACATCGGTTGGTGTACGAGGTTGTCTCCATTGTTAAACTGCTTCCACTTTCACTGGATCTACTGATATTCCATCTCCATTTACAATATGTCCCAAAAATCTCACTTCAGACTTCCAAAAATGGCATTTTGAAAATTTATCCTTCAACACATTTTTCCTCAGAGTTTCTAGGACTACTCTAAGGTGATAGCGATGCTCCTCTTTAGTTTTTGAATAAATCAGAATATCATCAATGAAAATTAGAACGAACTTGTTCAGAATTTTCCTAAAGACTCTGTTCATTAAATCCATGAAAAATGCTGGTGCGTTGGTTAGATTGAATGGCATTACCAACCACTCATAAAAGAAATCCGGGCCTCTAAATGCTGTGAAAGGAATACTATCTTCAGCGATTATTAATTGGTGAAATCCTGTTGCTAGGTCAATTTGGGAGAATACTGTTGCTCCATGCAATTGATCAAAAAGATCGTCGATTCGGGGTAAAAGGTATTTGTTTTTTATGGTTACCTTGTTTAATTCTCTATAGTCAACACACAGTCGTAACGACCCGTCAGACTTTACAACAAAAACTACTGCCGAGCCCCAACTAGAAAAACTTGGTCGGATTAAGCCTTTATTCAGCAAATCCTGAGTCTGTTTCTCCAGTTCCGATACTTTCTTTGGAGCCATACGTCTTTTTGGTTGAACTATTGGTCTTGCTCCTGGAATTAAATCGATTCGGAATTCTATCTACCGATGAGGAGGTAAACTTCTGACTTCTTCGAATATATCCTTGAATTCTCTAACTACGTCCAGTGTTTCAAGGTTCTCTTGTGGTGCTTCTAGGGCGTATAGGAAACTACAGGTGTGAAAACCGGGTTTTCCACAAGGTATCATAGCTTTACGGTCTAGACTCATTATCAAGGTTATGGTTTCTTTATCACATTTTATCTTAGCTTGGAACTCGCTCAACCAGTCCAATCCAAGAATAAAATTGAAACTTTTGAAATCTAGGACATAGAAATCAAAACGAAAGGAATGTGAGAGATATAACAGTGCTATATCCTCACAACACATTTTTAACTCGGTTTTACCACAAATGGGATTTGATACACAAATTGGGTTTGGGGAAATAATTGGTTTAAGGTAAAATTGATCTACAGTTTCAGAAGAAATAAAACTGTGTGAAGCGCCGGTGTCAAATAAAACTCGAAGGTAAATTCCTTTAAATTGTAAAGTACCTTCCAGCACTCCCTTCCCCTTCACATTCTGAGAGCCAGATGGTTCATTCTTGATGGCACACACCTTTGCCTGAGGTGCCCTTTTCATCAGCGGACAGTCTTTCACCATGTGACCAGGCTGGTGACAGTTGAAACAGAGGTTTTCAATACCATTTCATTTCTCTAAACCAGTTGCTGCTGCTGTGGTTGTTGCTGAGGCTTCCTTTGCTGCTGTTGCGGTTGCTGTTGCTGAGGTTTCTTGTTACTCTTCTATTTGTAGAACCTTGCAGTGTGACCCTTCTGCTTGCAGTTGTGACACAGAATGTTCTTGAAACGATTCTCAGTTTTCTGTTGAACTGCCTTTCCTTGGTTCTTGTTATCCTTCCAGTCAGGGTTAAACTTCCTTTTCTGGGTATTTCCTCCACTCGCTTCTCCAGTCTGAGCCTTTTTTGCAGTTGGGTTTTTAGCATCCAGGGCTTCATACCTGATAGCTAAATCCACGAGTTCAACAAATGGATCTTTCAGATGCCCCATCATACGGCCTTGAAGACTATTTTTTAATCCTGCTATGAACATTTCGTTTTTCTTCAGTGAGGTATTTACCAACTCTGGTCCAAAGCTTGATAGTGCATTGAACTTGTTCTCGTACTCAGTGACAGTCATGCATTCTTGTTTCAGGTCGATGAAGTCTCGGTACATCCTGGTTTTCCCAGTTGCTGGCAGATACTGAGCTTCAAAAGCTTTTTTGAACATAACCCAATTAAAATTCTCTTCCGGGGTATCTGCAGTCTGGACATCCCACCAAATAGCTGCAGCTCCCTCCAGATTCCATGATGCTAGGAGACGTTTGTACTCGTCATCTAACTTTAGTCCCTTAAAAATCTTTTCACATGATCTAATCCATTCTTAGACGTCAACCAGTGATTCCGTTCCCTTAAAAATCTTTCCTCCCAAAGTATTATAGTTCTTGCAAATCATAGCGAAGTTTGGCAGCGTTGGAGCTTGGATTACTTCAGTCGTATTCACTTGGGTCTGATTAACAGTGTGCCCATTGGTCGTAGTTGCCCTACTTGCTCCTCGGCCTCGCCTTGCTTGAGAACTCATTGTCAAGTTCCTGAGTATATGATTTGAGAGTTAATACTCGTTCGGAAAACAGTCTTAGGGATAACCTATATTAATAGCTAGGGTTGTCCTATACTATATGGTTTTTATGAAAATATGCTCTCTCAGCACTAACTTATAGCCTAGGTGTTCAGAAATCCTAAGCTCCGATATCAATTGTAACGGCATGATTTTCGATACCTCGGAAACCGTGCCATTATTGAAAGAATTTAGAAGATGAGATAGAAAAGATAGAACTTATAGAATAGAAGAATAAGAAGTCATCAGAATCTCACAGCGGAATTTCACAAATACATATATATTACATCATAAGGTCTGATACAACATAGTTCACAACATAATACATCATCATAATGGTTCAACAACATAATTATACATTACCACATTACAATAACATAGATACTTAAACTGGGAAACTAAATAGATATGCTACTAGGGTCTTGAACTTGTCCATCATCAGGTTCCACTTGCCTTACCTGAATTCACTTGTCTACTCATAATAAATATTATGAGTACCCAAGAGTTTAGGAAACACAGAAAATAAACTCTGGGTCAGTCAGGGGACTGGTGTGAGGAAACATAGTTATAAGAGTGTAAACAAAGGAAATATGTGTTAAATTTTTCATGTTGATCCATTTATTTATCTTAGAAATTGTTAGGTCAAACCATAACTATTATATGGAAAACGACCAAGTATTTTATATCAAACATTTGATATTACGATAATTTATATCAGATAACTAGAAATCTAGTGAAACGCTTGCATCTCACGTTCACGTATATAGTATACAAATCTAAAAGTCGCAGAGCGCGTATTGGAGTTTGGATTCCAACAGATAGGGTATGGGATCACCCACTGATCAGTGTACTCTAGAGAGGATACACTGGGGTTCAATAAGAACGTTTTGTAACCCGGCCACACATGACCGTCCACTCATTTAGCTTGAGTGTGATGAATATATTATCACTCTTACGGTTGAGCTCGATTTACCGTTTCCGAATACTACAAAAGCGAAAGAGATTTAAGAAGTTAAATATGGAAGTCCTCTAGATGGTGATAATATACCCTGCTTGGGTATGACCCAACTAGCCATACTGCCTAGCCCAACTTTTGTTACTTCGGGTTGTGAAGTTTTGAGGTCACGTTTTTCTTCTAACAGATATTTTCTTTAATTTCTTTGAATGCCACATCGTCCTATCCGTCAGAAATACTTATTCGATTACCCAAATATATTACGGGTAATAAAGCTAAGAGACACGAATTTCTCCGCTACCAACATAATATACTTACGTAAATCCGATGTGTAGAATCCAACTGATATACGTTGTCAGACACTCGTCCATTCGGGTTTGTTCTGGGACTGAATAGACCAAAAATACTAATTTAAAATAGCGCTTGCATCTCGTTGACTTTAGCATTCTGATATACGTCGTATACTTCGAGTCGAAGTGGAATATCTATTCCGGACTCTTTGAAACGATGTACGAAATGTCTTTTATAGTCGATGAATATTTATCGACTTAATCATGAGTATTATTCAGTTACAGATTAATTATCATTTTACAAACAGTGTTTATTTACCTGGTTCATATCGGAAAAGTTTAATTATCTTAAAAAAAACAGTCAAAGTGTATGTGTTTCACACAGCGTTTTGTTCAGTTTTTACTCATTACCTGGGAATGCATTTGCTTCGCACACGGCATTGTTACTTCTTCGATCATAGCAGCTCAGACGATGTTTTAAACTCTACTCTCCCATTTTATTTATTCCTTTATGATTATTTAATAAATAATAATTTAAATAATTAATTTAAATTATTTATCTACTTATTATTTAAATTTTAAACTGATCGAATTCCTACAGTTGAACTCGTCAGTTTGATCTCTGCTTCTACTTCCCACTTGCCTTTGCTTAATTAAATAAAAACTCTTCTTTTTATTTAATAAATTAATTAATTTATTTCAAATTTCAAATTTCAAATTTAATACTATTTTCAAATTTAAAATATCGTATTTACCGATGTACCGGTTTGGCAAATATCAAAATACTGGATTTGGCAAATACCAAAGTACCGGCTTTGGCAAGTGCCAAAGTACCAGACTTGGCAAGTGCCAAGTACCAGGCTTGGCAAATGCCAAGGCACTGGATTTGGCAAGTGTCAAGTACCAGACTTGGCACTTTCTTCTTCCCAGTATTAGTGCACGGTGGTGCACGTGCACACCACCATCGCTCATCGAGGCGCCACAGCGACCACTCCAACACATCGCGCTCCCCTTCCAGTTCGCCATCCACCCGCCGGAGCACCTCCTCTCCGTTGCTACAGTGATTTTCCCGTTCGAGCTCTTCACAACAGAAAACAGTCATCGGGGAAACCACCTCCTGCTCTCACCTCAGACCATGTGCCGCTGTCCCCTTTCGGCCACGTCACCACGCCACTCCGACGCCGCCACCCCCCCATGACCGAACTCCCAATGCTCCGCCATCGATGCACAGTTCAGGCAAGAACAACCGAACCCATAAACCAAGAAAAAACCCTATTTCCTCTTTGATCTCGAAAACTACACATTAGAAAAATTAAGTTGTATTTTCCCCGGATGCCCCTACCCCCGTCGAAGCTTTCCTCTCAACCGCCTGACTCCTGGTGGCCGAGGTGATCGGAATTTGCTCAAAACCCATTTTCCGTTCATCCCCGAAATTCTCACAATCCACATACTTAAAAATCATGATTTTAATATTAAAAATCATTATTTCGATCTGCGATTTTATTCATATAATCAAAACGAGTTTTTACAACATTTGAAAATACCCTTTGATTTTACATTACAGAGAGTTTTACTATGTTCCTGTTTTCGAATATAATTGCTTTGCAATGCTACTTTCTTCGCTCAGGTTTGTGAAAGTGTGATATGTTTGTTCCATATCCCATACATTTTCATCAATCAAATGTGCAGACTCTAGTTTATAATTACTGTCAGGGATCAAATGCACATACTCTGTGTTTTCAAAACACAGTACATGTTCTAACTGAGGTCCCTAATCATCAATCAAACTTTCACAACATTTCAGTATAGTTTCTACATGGATCTTAGTTCTTACAGGTGTAGATCAGGTTGTTCTATCATCATACTGTACTTGTTTACAATAACAATTTATGATCATAACAATACTTGATAGTTAAAGCTATATAAAATTGTTTTACAGTAAATATTTAAACAAGAGATTCACAAGTGTTTCACTCACCAAAAAGCTTTCCAAGATTCCAGAAAAGATGACTTCAGAATTTAGTATGGATTTCAGTTTTGTTTGCGAGAAGAATGTGAGGAATTTGAGTTGTATTTATAGTTGAGTTCAAGGATTTTAAAAACATTTCCTGCACATGTTTTAACAGTAAATTTCCCCTAAGCCTTACCCCTTCCCCTTAGTTCCTACTGCTGTTTTTGAGGGAGAACATACATGGAAATTTTGTTTTATTAAGGTACCACAGCCAATAGACTTGTACTAGGTTGGTTCTTCTAGAAACTTGAACCTTACTTTCATTAAATGCTTGTATCTTTCCTTAGATTTTAATGTATTATAAAACTTGTTTTCCCTTGTCTCCTTCTTTCTGGATATTTCTTTGTGCACATGCAAGCTTAATTTAAGGTTTCCTTTAGGTGCTTTAGGGAATGGGTTTGGTAAATCTTAGTCCACTATTTGTAGCATCTTCATTTAATGTTTTGTCTCCTATATGACTTGTTTATTTGTCTCTTGTACAAGATATTTATGATGGTCAAAAGAAACAAAATGTTTTATGTGTGCTATTTGTTCATTCATATATGCTATGGCCGTGAGATTCTCTTGCCACATGCATATATGTTTTTTTGTTGTTTTTTCCTAAGGTTCTTCTCTATTTTTAAAGTGAGCAAAATATCCCTTTCTTCAATAAAATTTATGTCACATGCACAAGCCTTTTTGTTTATAAATCCTTGCTTTAAAATATTCCACTATGAACTACTATATTTTCTCATATGTATAATCCCTTATGATTTCTATTTAAATGTTGTATACTTGTTTTATATTTCAAATCCTAAGATCAAACAAGTATATTCAATATCCTTTTCTATTTTTACATTCATATGTTTTCGTATATGTATCAGGAATCCCTTAAATTTTGTTTTTAAATAGAAATCTTATTTTAATTTCTTATTAAAATGATTTGAAAATAGTCGGAAAAAGTCAGGACATTACATGTTGATGTTAATATTTTACTTTTGCTGTGAGATTAATATAGTTGCAGATGTAATGAATATGCCTCATGTCGTTATTTTTGTATTTGCCTCTTAATGGTAAGTCACCTATGATAATTACAAAATATGGTTGCTTGTATTATGGATTAAGGTGTTAAGGAGGGCTGATAATTTCACATTTCTTCTTAAATCTGTCGAGCGATTTACTTTGTCCTCTCTACAAATGTGTTAATATTCATGTTTGATCCGATATATAGACAATAAAATGTTTCTTATTAAAAAGATATGACTTTGCTTCATAATATTCCCTATTGATGCTTATAGGTTTGAATTTTGAATTCAAAATTTCTTATTTAAATTTATATAATCTTGTATCTAAACTCTATTTTCAAATGCAAAATCAAAAAGAGAATTAATTTACATGGACAAATTATTTGAAATTTTTAACCATAAGGACAGGAGACTAAAAATTTATTCAAAAGAACAAAACATAACCCAAATTTATTCAAAAGGACAAAACAAAGGACATTTTTTTCATTTTTTTTTTTTTTTTTTTTTTGCATAATTTAGGTATCAATTTTGTATGTTTGTATGTATCAGTTTGCTCTCTGCAACTAATAAGTAGCTGTAGGCTAAAAACTGATACCTTCAGACACATATAACTGCTACTTATTAGCTGTAGAGAGCAAACCGATACCTAAATTCTACAAAAAAAAATTTAATTTTTTTTATTTTAATTTTTTTATATGTATTGTACTTTTGAATAAATTTGGGCTATGTTTTGTCCTTTTGAATAAATTTCTAATCTCTTGTCCTTATGGTTAAAATTTTCAAACAATTTGTCCTTCACATTATTTTCTTGAAATCAAAATTACATCTTTTAATTTGAATGCAAATTTCGCACTTAATAGTTTCTAAATCAAAATTTAAACTACAAAATAATACTTTAAAATTTAAATGGGCAAACTAAATAATATGAAAATCTAAAATTTTAAAATTCAAGTTTTCAGAATTTTAGATTAAAGGATAAAATCACATATTCCTAAAACTAAAATTTTGAATTGCATATAGTTTTTTTTGCATTTTAAGGAAGCTTTACCAACTGAAGATTTTATGTATTTAAAAATAAATATAAATGTTAAAAAAAATTCAAATATATCACTTAATTTTTTTGATGTAATTCCAAAATTCAATTTCTACAATTGTATTTTTTCAAAGTCATGTCTCAAATTTGTACCTTGATTTAAAATTTTGTAAATATAAATCTTTAAGTTTGAGTTTGGTGACTTAAGTTTCAATATTATTGAAGCCATAAGCAAACATAGATGAATCAAGCAATGTAGAAGCATTAAAAACAGTGAACTACATGCCTATATTATTTCTCATCCAAATGATTCACATGATTATATCCAACACCCAACTTGATCCCCATGATCAACGCCCTCTCCTGTCTTCATGTATACCTCACAATTGCATATATACCTCCTCATACCATCTCTATTTGTTATCACTCCCAAATCTTGCTAGCATCCATAAATGAATAAAACCCTATTTTCTTCTATCTTTTTAGTGTCACATACATAGAAGGCTGCTAGAAAATCAATCGATGAAAATACTCTAAAGAAGCTACTAGCAACAAAAGCAGCTTACAAGTTCGCTCCAGCCACCGGCAGCATGAAGAAATTCATAGATTCGGGCCAGGAACCATTACCATTCATGAGATCAGTAAGGATAAAAAAATCACCGAACTTTTGATTCGAAAGCTTCCATTTCAGCAACTGGTTCATGAAATAGCTTAAAATTTCAAAATAGATTCACGATTTCATAGCTCTATAATATCTGCTCTTTAAGAGGCTACCGAGGCGTTTCTCGTTGGGTTGATTGAAGATACTAATTTGTGCGCGATTCATGCTAAGATAGTTACGATGATGCCTAAGGATATTCAGCTTGCTAGGAAGATCAAAGGAGAAAGGGATTAGAGTTATTTCGAGTTCAATTCTATTTTTGAAATCCTATTTTCAATTTAGTGCTAATGTTTCAGTTCGACGATCCAAAACACACCATCTGGGTATCGGTCGTGTCCGTTAACCAACGATCCATTTTGAACCATTGGCCCAACGGCTCAAATTTGAGCCCTTAGGCTCCTCCCCTCCCTTTATAAAATCCCACTTCTTCTTCTCCTCACTTTCTGCTTCCCATTTCGAACTCTCTCCTCTTATATTTTTTCCAGTCGATTCCAGCTACTTCTCAAGTAATTTTCTTTGTTATTATATTTTAAATGTTCGTATATCCAATATATATAATTTTTCCTAAAATTTGGTTGATTCTTTTTTTTAGTTCAATGACACACTCTTCTGCCTCTGGTTTAGGATCTTCATTCATGCCCATTTCTACATGGAAGTCGAAAGAACGGAAGCATTCATAGAAATATATCTCAATCACATTCAACTCAAAGCACGGGGAGATTCTTGACCACAATTCAAAAGGAAATTAATGAGCGGTTCGATGATGATTTGATGCAGACCCAGATAAGGAACAAATGAGATAATCTAAGGAGGGAATAGACAACTTGGAATGATCTGCTCCAGATTTCAGGTAGTGTATGGGATGCTCGATGGCTCAGACGAATGATGGAGCGGTCCTGCACGCTTGTACTAGGGGTTTAGGAGAAATCCACCTCAGATGTTTCGGGAGAAAGACGAGCTATTCGATGGCTACATAGGGAAAGACATATGCATGTACGAGTTTCCTCCAGCACCACAACGATTTACCGAGGCCGATACAGCTTTATATCGTGATATTCTGAGTGGAGGGATCCCATCTCCAGTTCAGTCTACATGTCGACAGATGTAACGTAGCACGTCTAGTAGACAACCTACCACACAACCCTCATTCGTTCAAATGGATCGTTTCACAGTCGCAGTGGAACGTTGCTTCTCTGTTCTCTCTACCGTTACCAACATTGAGAAGCGGGAGATTATTGAAATTTTTCGCGTTGATCCGTTAATCTTGAATGTGGTGGAGATATTATCCGATAGATACTTGCTTGGCTATATAAGTTATCAACTGAGAAATTTCCATCAATATTAGTACTGTGTTGTATTTCTCCGTTTTATTAGTTTATGTAATATTATTACGTAGTGGACTGTTCTGTTTGGTAAACTATGATATTCTGCATTAATGACACTGTTATGTTTTAAACATTAATTAATTAAATTACGTAACAAAAGTAAAATGGTCCGCTTAAATGGACCACTTAAATGGTTTGCTTAAAGGCGCAAATGCATTCTCCGCTAACTAAAATACCCCATTATAATACCTCGTTAAAATACCCCTGTAACAACCCGGAAAATCAAAACCAATTTAAAAATTTTATTTTGGCAATTTTAATGAATTTTGAATATTTAAAATGATTTATTTTAAATAATAACGATGAGAAATTTATTTTGAATAGAATTAGAACTTATGTATTTATTTGAATCGACGTAAGAATATAAATATTTATTTTTAATTATACAAGGAATTGGAAATGGCGTAGTAGTTTGAAAATTCGAATTCAAATTTCAAATGAATGTACAAGATTCAAAATAAACTAGATTTTGGCGAAACTAAAAATATTAGAATATATTTAAAAATCTCTTTTCAACAAATCCAGAAAATTGAAATTTCATAGCGGGAATAAAAAGTTATGTCCAGTTGAAAATTTAGAATAGTAGCTATAGAAAATGTAGCCCTTAAAAATGGACATTTTGCAAACGACCTCCTTTTTCAATGAAACTACTTTTGTTGGATCTGGGATGTCAAGTTATTGCTAGATTCCAAAATTAATAATTTTTGGGATCAATATGTGAGCGTGGCAAAAGAAAACGTGTTTTGCAGTTTTAGTCAATTTGGGTCGACTAGAAAATGGCCATTTTTCAAACGGTTTTCAAATTGGACGAAGTTAGTTTTGTTAGGACCGAATTGTCAATACAAAGCTAGAAATAATTTTTCGGGAAATTTTAGAGTTAGTATGTGGCCCCGGTAAATTGAAATGTGCGTTAAAATTCAATATACATATTTATATTTTGATTTTAGCAAAAACTGATCGAAACAGCTGAATTGGCTTGCGATACATATCCCATTGTGTTCGGAATGAGGGTAATTAGCTAGAGGCGACAATCGGTGGGTTCGATTTGGAGTTCGAATTTAAAAATTACTTTTTGGAGATTAAAAATAATTAAAACAATATATTTATATAAAATTCCAACTCACCCTTTCTCCCTTCTAACCGGTCAACCCCCTCCTTTCCCCAATTCAGTTTTCAAACCCGTATAAAAAAGACAAAGGAACGAACGACGGATCTCGTCGACCCCGCCTCCTTCCGCCGCCGCGCCAGAGGCTGGCCCCCCTCCACATCGCAGGCGACCTCCTCCCCCCTCTCCGCTGGAACCCATGCCCTGGCCGACTAAACCCGCCCTTTCACCCAGCGACCGCCGCCATATCATCTTCCAGGTCACTTCCGACCGCCGAGACTACCCAGCGCCGCCTTCTTCCTGGCCCGCAAGCCCAGACGCAACCATTCCCCCCCGGGTTTCGATTTCCAATGTAAGTTTATTTTTCTTTTTTTGTTTAGTTATGTAATAAAAACAAACCGATTTTTATATGAACGATTCAGAAATAAAGGTTTGATTTTTAACAAAGAAAGGTTTGATTTTTATGTTGAAAAGCTTTGGTCTTTATTTTAAGAAAAGAAATGATTTTTATGTTAGAAAGGAAGTGAGTTTTATTTTAGGAAAGCTACGATTTTTATATAGAATGGGATATGAATTTTAGTCGATAAAAATTCGATTTTTATAATGTTTTTTCATAGCAATAAATTTTTTTGATTATAAAGACAATAAAAATATGATTTTTATATTGGTAGAGTATTAAAAAAATGATTTTTATATTATAGAGATAATAAAAATATAATTTTTATATTGGTAGAGTATTAAAAATATGATTTTTTTTAATGCAAACATCAAAGTAAAAAATTTGGTTTTTATTATGAGGATAACGAAATAAAAATTTGATTTATATAATCAAAATAGCGATATAAAAATTAGATTTTTATATATGGAATAACAACATAAAAATATGATTTTTAATATGAACAGCATGAAAAGGATGGCTTAGGAATTTCGGGCAAATCCAATCAATCAGAAATTCAGAATAGAATGGAGGAGTGGAACCCAAAGGTGAGAACTCCTCACCATATTTTCTTATACAGTTATTTATTTTTATAACTGCATATATGAACTATTCCCCATCGTCCACAAACCAATGGACAACTTGTTTGATTATTTGGTCGGGTTGATTAGATTATTTGGTTGAATTTGGTTGTTTGGGTGAAATGAATTGATTAGAATTGTTATGTGTGTATGGCGCGAGCCAATATCAGGAGGAGGGTAATGCTAGACATTACCCAATTTTGATATCGTGCTATTATGCCGCCAAAATTTTCTAAAATATGTTAGAACAATAAAAATATTATTTTTATTGTGTAAATGAATAAATATTTTATCGTTAAAAATATAATTTTTAATGTGTATATGAATAAGATAAATATTCATTTACAAATCAGATGATTTGTTTATGTACACCCATTTGACTGATACGGATTAGGACGATAAATTTTACACATCGCCCAACTGTACAAATAAAAATCTGTGTTTGTTGTTTGAAAACCCCACACGGGTATTGGGATGATATTAGACATACACTAATCCTAATGTTTAGTTGTATGTCAATCGTTTGGTTGACGGGCTGTTATAAGCGTTAAATATTTATATTTGATGCATATGCAGTGTTGAATGTACTCTGGATGACGGTTGATTGTGTTTGATTATTATTGTGTGCATGTATTGTATAAAATCCATATATTGATATTATATGGTAATGGACTGTGTTTGATTTCAGTTAAGAAAAGAAGGAATATTTTAAAATAACGATATTTTAAAATAATGAATATTTTAAAATAATATTCTGTAAAAGAATCAAAATATGATTTTGATGTCCGATTTGGGATGGACACGAATATATTTAAATATATAAAGCCGTGTTGATTAGATTAATGCCGTTTTAACGTGAACGATATTTATATCGATTTTATTCATTTTTATAATGAACATCGAAAAGGAATTGATTTCAAAATCTAATGTTTTGAAAATACTATCATTTGTATATCGATGATATAGAATATTCAATTTTGATTTGAAATTGAATATGAAGTTGAAATCGTTTTTAAAACGAATTTAAAACGTAAACGACCCGAACTTCCCCGTAAAGGAAAGCCCGAATTGAGTTGAGAACATGACAAATCAGAACACAAACAGAAGATCATTTCATTGCTTATTACAACAGTTTCATCAGAATACAAGAATATACTGAGTATGAATAAATATTACACAGTTGCAAAATATCATAGATTTACAAATTACAATGCAGCGGAAAGTAATACAAAACACACTTGAAAAGAATATACGGATACAGAGATTTCCGAATATCATTCCAGCTGTAAACCAGGATCTTATGAGTATAAATCTGCAAAACCAAAACTACAAGCTGCCCGTATGGAAAATAGGGGCACCTAGAGTTTAGGTTAAAACAATAAACTCCAGGTCAGTCATGTGACTGGTGTGAGAACTAAAATAGTTATTTAAAACTTTACTTTAAAAGTAAGGTAAATCAAGGGACTACGCCGTATAACATGGAACGGGTTTCCTCCCAAGAATACCAGTGCATAGAATAAACAACACAATGTTTTTTGGAAAAATGAAGCTATTATAAGACCCAGGTCCCATCACACAATGCAACGCAAGCCGGAGGATAAGGTTTTCCCTTATAATAGTCAAACATGCTGGGTATGTTAAAACAAATCATTTGATACTATTATAAGTGCATAGCTTTTAAAACAACTTCAAATATAAATATATCAATTCTAGATGTCATGGGTACCATATATCATGTCGCCAATACTAGGCTCTACAATCAAAACCACAAAGTCGCGTATTGGAAGTTGGATTCCATCATGAAACCAGGCAAGGCACAATTCAACCATTTCGAACTCTCTAGCGCGAGCCTCGGGACTCAGTCGCAACTGTACCTAGGCAACATGCAGGGCCAGTCCACACGGAGTGGATTAAAATGCCTGAACATGCGTTTCCCCACCCTATGGGGCGTAAATGAGCCAAATGACTCCATCGGCTCCCGCAGTAGCCGATCAGTCCGAGGTGCCTCGCTATCCATCAAGTAATAAGAAACATATGCAACATCCACATGAGTAAAATGTCAGGGCTTGTAAAACGCTGACACCATACCTATCTAGAAGGAAACGCAATGCCCTCCCTGCCGTCCTCTCCCGTTCCTGGTTCATACTGGGGTGTGAGGCTTGCAAATTAACGCTACACAAAGCTATGCTATATTAAAGTCGTGATTTGATCATCGACCACAAGACTTTGCTTTTCAACAGAAGCTTTGATCATTTGCATCTCAGCATGCCACATAGGAAATTAACGCCATACGACTGATGTCTATCGATATATAACTTCTGAGCTCGTACGTCCTAGAGAAGTGCGTTAAGAAAGTGAATAAATTCTTTGCCACCAAATAGATATATATTTAATAGAGATCGATCAACATAGAATAAAATCCAATGTCAGACACACATTGTAACGACCGGGAATTTCGCTCGATCCGAATCAGTCGCTAAACCGACCCAGACTGTTCGAAACGCCCGATTGTTTTTAGAACACGACAAAATAGAACGCAGACGGAAGAACATTTCATTGTTGATTACAACAATTCATCAGAATACAAGAATATACAGAGTAATGGATAAATATTACACATTATAAAATATCAGAGATTACAATACATTACATAGCAGCGGAAAATAATACAAAATACAACTGAATGAGATATACAGATACAAAGCTTTCCGGATATCGTTCCAGCTGTAAACCAGGATCCTGCGAATATAAATATGCAAAACTAAAACTACTAGCTGCCCGTGTCAAAATAAGGGCACCCAGAGTTTAGGTTAAAACAATAAACTCCAGGTCAGTCACGGGACTGGTATGAGAATTAAAACAGTAATTAATCTTTATCTTTAAAGTTCGGTAAATCAAGGGACCACACCGTATAACACGGAACGGGTTTCCTCCCAAGAATACCAGTGCATATAACAACAGCGCAATGCTAAATAAAGAAAAATGAAGCTATTATAAGACCCAGGTCCTATCACACAATGCAACGCAAGGCGGAGGATTGGGTTTTAACTTATAATAGCCAAAGAATGCTTGATCCGTGAAATTTCATGTTTTAAATTTTTAATCAGACTCCAACTGTAAATTAGTAAGAGAACGATTCCCTAAGTATTAACCCCGAAGCCCGAAACTAACATCAGACTAATACCTAGGAAACCACCCATCTTAGCTCGTTTTCAGTTAGTTTCTGATTTTATGTACAATCATAAATATCAATCATAGGCGGCATGAATGTCCCATACCACTATGTCGCCATATATAGGTATACAATCAAAACCGCAAAATGTCGTATTGGAAGTTGGGTTATCATTTATGGTATGAACCGAGGCTAGGGATCGTCCTCACCGATTCGAGACTCTCTAGCCCGAGCCTCAGGCAAGCGCGTAGACAAGCCTTGGATCGTCAGGGCCGGTCCATACGGAGTGGATTATTATGCCTGAACAATACGTCTCCCCGCCCTATGGGGCGTAAATGAGCCAACGAATGACTCCATCGGCTTCACATAGTCACCGATATATCCGAGGCGCCTCGCAACAGCAACAACCACATAATTCAAACTCGTCGTGGCGTGTAAAACCACTGACGCCACTTCTAACTAGAAAGAAACGCATGCCCTCCCTGAGTTCCTTCTCCCGTTTTTGGTTCATACCGGGTGTGAAACTCGTGAAGTAAACGTTACACAAAGCTATGCCACAAAGGCCTTGCTTTGATCATCAACCACAAGACTTTGCTTTTCAACAGAAGCCTTGATCATTTGCCACTTAGGCATGCCACACAGGCAATTCACTCTATGCGTTTGATATCCATCAGTATATAACCCCTGAGCTCGTGCGTCTCAGAGAAGGGCGTTAAGCAAGAGAATAAATTCTCCGCTGCCAAACAGATATATATTTAATAGAAATCAATCACACATAATAAAATCCAATGTCAGACACCCAGTCCATTTACAAGTCCGTTCTAGGTTTGAACGAAACCGGAGGCACCTAGTACCCCGCATATCCATCGATCTCCAAATACGTCTGGACGATCACCAACTGATTCCCTCCTATTGGGTGTACGGCCCAATCAAGATCATCAATAATTATCCAAATGACGTGAAGACCTCCGGTCTTCAACCACCGTCTTCATCTACAACTAATCGCCGAATCAGTTATTCAGAATGGGATAAACCCGATCTTTCTGAATAACTCGCGTATATAATAAACAAGTGTTACACAAACACAACATACGCCTCATACCAATTCATCAGTCACTAACCGTAAATTAATCAAGAGAATAATTCCCCAAATATTAACCCCGAAGGCCGAAACCGACATCAGATCAATACCCAGGAAACCATTCTGCTTAGATAACCTACAATTAGTTTCTAAATTTCACATTCTTAGGGAAAGGTTCCCATTAATTTTATCAAAGATAAATTCTTTTAAATTTGTTCTTTAATCTTCTTTTGAATATCAATTCAAACTAGTCGGGATTAGCGAACCACACCGAAGTAATCAATTATTGTATTTCCCAACCCCAACCTATTTATCCCACGAAGTAAAACTGGTCATACTTCATATCTAACACCACGGTGTTATCGGTAAATTCAATTACCATTTCACGTTCAAATCTAATTAAAGATTTAACTACCGCCTGGAGTAAAACTGGTGATACTCCATTCTCGATCTTTTCAATCTAATTAAAGATTCATTAAAACTCCACTTAGTTTTAATCTGTGCCTGGGTTAAAGAATCAGTGTCATTTAAAACACGGTTCACGATAAACCCAACATCACATCACATTTCAATCAGTCCCTAACCATAAATTAGCAAGTGAGCAATTCCCTAACCGTAAATCGATTTTCACCTTTTAAAATAGGTAAGCAATCAATTTGCATTAGTTGTCAATATTAGAATTCATGAATAGGTGCATGTGTGTGTGTGTGTGTATATATATATATAGAGATTTATATATATGGACAATTAATGTAAACAGTAAAGGAAGAATATGTAAACATGAATAGATTGAAATTAATTTGTAGATGTGTGTTAATACGACATTGATTGAAAAACATGTAATTGACCTTAATTTATATATGTGTTTGTGCTAATTTGTCATTCATATTAATTGATATTAATTAAAGAAAATATGTTAATTGGGCATTTATGTTCATTTGTAAAAGCATGTTATTTGACATCAAATTGTAAACATGTTAATAGGGTATTGTTAGGAAAACATGTAATTATCTTAATTTGTATAAATGCTTATGCTAATTTGTCAGTTATGTCAATTAACATTAAGCAGAATATGTTAATTTGAGGAATATAGTAAAATTGTTATTCAATGTTAATTGACATCAATTAAGAAGAATACGCTAATCGAAGAAAATATGCAATTAGATGTTTAAGTTCAATTCATATTAATTTAAGGGAAGAAAAAAAGAAGATTATTAATATATATAAAATACATTTGCTGACTCAGCACTAGGTGTACGATGCGGATTAAAAACCTAATATCTAAAGGCTAGAATTAATCTAAACTTCTATATAAGCATACATAGACTCAAGCCCTAAACCTAAACTAAATTAGTCTCTTAGCCTCCATGCTGCTATTAGGATAGTTCTTCTTCCTAAAGCTTAGGGATTTGCAAGTCAGAATTCTAATACGAATGACGAACGAATTATTCTCTTCTCTAACCTGTCTTTGTGAGTACAATTTCTTTCACAAAATAATTAATAAATTAATTATGATGAGTTATAATTGGGATTATGAGAACATGCCTGTTGAATCATCTGACGTTACTTAATTTTGTTATCGTCTGTTTGTGAACATATGACAGTTTTGTTAACTTATGTTAGTAGATCTATTTCATATGTCCAATCACATATGTTTAACTTGATTCATTTTATGACATCAGTTTATATGCAAGTTTGTATGCGAATTATACACAAGTTTACATGTGAATCAAGTATATATATATACATGCGAGTTTATGTGTAAAACGTGTGATATTAGTTTACATGTTTAAATTCATGATGTTGGTTCATATGTCTAAACATATATGCTAGATTTGATTCATTTTGTGACATTAATCTACATGCCTAAATCATATGCAAGTGTAAATGTAAATCTTAATTTACTTGTCTAAATTATATGTGCAAGTTTAATATGAGTTTGTATGTAGATCATATGCAAGTTTATGCTAAAACCATGTTCATATATGCAAGTTTACCTTTATGTGTATAGATCTATGCAAGTCATATCTTATATAATTTGGTCCATGCCAGTTTGTAGTTTATGCAAATTATGCCTATTGCCTATGCAAGTTATTGATTATGCAAATTTATGATTATATAAATTATAATCATGCAAGTTTTGATCCATGCTAGCCTATTCTTATTTGCAAGTTAGATCTACTTTATGTGTTATGCAAGTTGTGATGTTTCTTTTCTTTTTTATGAGTTAGACTATTTGCGAATGTAACATATTTCATATTAAACATACGAACGACGTGGGGGCAATGGGAAAATATTAAATATTAATATTATGAATTGGCATAAAATGGCTTAAATGCATATAATTATTTTGAGACATTAATTGGCCTAATTTATATGCATAGAAATTATGGACATAATTTAGGTGACAATTATGGACATGGATTAAAATTGGAAGTTATTGGCAATTTGAAATAGGGATATTAATTCAAATTGGGGTTGAATAATAATGTGTAATAATAAATGCCTAAGACACGAGGTTAGACTCGTTTGTGGTGTAAAACTGCCCGGACCCGCCTGACAAATCCAGCAACCACAAACAGTAGTCTAATGTGAGAGGTCAAAGGCATAAATTAAATGCGTAATAAATGCCTAAGACATGAGGTTAGACTCGTTTGTGGTATAAGACTGCCCGGACCCGCCCGGCACATCCAGCAACCGCAAACGGCAGTCTAATGTGAGAGGTCGTAGGCATAATTAAAAGATGCTTAGACACGAGGTTAAGTCTGGCTTGTGGTGGAAGTCTGCCTAGAACCACCCGGCTTATCCAGCGGCCACAAACAATCGACTTAATGTGAGAGGTCTGTGCATTAATAATTAATTAATGCTGACCAAACACGAGTATGAATGACAAACAGAAGATAGGTTGACTTGAGTAATTCTCTGATTATCGATCTGATGTTGATTTCGGTCTTCGGGGTTGATACTTAGGGAATTATTCTCTTAACCAATGTATCTTTGAACTAAGATGTACTTAATCTTAAATTAAGTAATATATATATATATATATATGATACATAAAACATGTTAAGTGGGCAGGGTTAAGACTAGCTTAACCCATAATATATATTAATCTAATAAGTGGGTAGGGTTAAGACCAACTTAACCAATAACATATATTAATCTGATAAGTGGGTAGGGTTAAGACTAGCTTAACCAATAATATATATATATATATATATTAATCTGATAAGTGGTTAGGGTTAAAACCAGCTTAACCAATAATATATATTATTTGATAAGTGGTAGGGTTAAGACTGTTTACACCAGAAATGGTCCAAACACCTCAGGTACAAAGCTGTACTTCACCAATTTGGTAGGGAATAAAGTGGAGCCGTATTCAGTCAGTAATTCAAAGTAGAAAATGCAGAAAAAGGTAAAAATAGAGACGAGGTTTAGAGTGGTTCAGCCGTTAATGAGGCCTACGTCCACTATGAAGGTGATTTCTAATCTCATGATATGAATTACAAAGTACATCAATTCTCTCTGCATCATACACTTCCATTTTCACCTAATACAACCTCGTTTGCATACTTTAATCTAGGAAATTATATAAGAAGATGGTCGAGTTTGAGGAGAAAGAGGATGAATGGATGATTGAGATTGATGATGTCTTTGTTTTCTCCGAATCACGAAATTAAGCTTGACGCCATGGCCAGATCCGTGGTTTGTGGCCGAGTTTGCCAGCACTTCATGGTCCTTTTTCTCCCCCTCTTTTCAGTGGTGGCTATGGTATATTTATAGGTGAGTCCTCGGTTTGAAATCCCTTTCCTGCCTTGTAAATCTCTAATTATGCTAATTACAATTGGGCCATTGGCCAGCTGTTGCTAGCTGTCTTAGGTTGTTATGTGTAGATGACTTTTTGGGTCGGGCGCCTTATGTAGTTGAGCGGGTTTACAAGAGCGGGTGCTTCTATGCGGACGACCGTTTTGGGAGAATGGCTGTGAGCGCGACACAAGTTTGGAATTGACTCTCCATTGTTCCCTGTGCGACCGGTTGCTTTAGTTCAAGGGTGCTCGTCCTCTTATTGCTCCTGCAAGGTGTGGTTTGTCTGGCGGCTGTTCAGGGTGGTCGTTCTAGCCCATGTTGGATGAGCGACCCGTTTCACGCTGATGCTTGGTATAGCCTCATTTCCGTATGAGCGACCGGTTTTAGCCTCCGCGCCTGAATCTTGATTTGGACCCAAGTTTTAGGATCGCACACTGCAACGTGTCGTCCGGTTATACCTGGTCGACCTGATTTGTTCTGGGCTTGACATTCAGCACTTGCTCTTATGACCGTTCTTTTCTGTTACTAATACTTCGCGTGCCTTAGTGTGTGAACGACCCTGATGATGTTAGCAACATATTCCTCGTTTAATGTGCGCGTGGATTTTTCAGGGATTAACAAAGACAAGCTTAACTAATAATATATATTAATCTGATAAGTGGGTAGGGTTAAGACCAGCTTAACCAATAATATATATATCGATCTGATAAGTGGATAGGGTTAAGACAAACTTAACCAATAATACATGTTAATTTGATAAGTGGGAAACATGGGTGACATGTGGGATATAATTATAAACACTTAACCAAGTTGGAACATGTAAGAAGACATGAATAAGAGGGGGTTAAGTGGGAAATCCTAATGGGGACCAAGCATAGGTGGAAAGCTTGTGCCTAGTGTGGGGACCCGTTTCAACCAGTAACCTATTTAGTATCCAAGTGAGCTCGATCTAAGTCGAGGACAGGACAAGCTTACTGGATTTGATTGTAAGAGGTCAAAACGGGTTAGCGGTGGTAACACAAGTCCAACAGGGTCATGTGCGTGCGTGGGCCCGGGATGGTAGGTAAGATGTTGTTGCATTGTGTAGTTATAAGCCGTCCATTTCAGTCATATCGAGTTGCCACTTTAGGGAGTGATACACCCTACTGTGGGACCAGCACGGGTATCTACGAGTTAGAGAGCCGATCAAATGGGGAAGGTAGTGGGTACGATTGGCGGAGATAGGAGCAGGTGGCACCTATGAAGACAGCTAGGAGCACGACTACCATATTATGAATAAATGTTGTAATTAGAATGGGGAGGGTGGTGGGTACAACTAGTGGAGATAGGAGCAGACGACACCTATGAAGACAGCTAGGGGTACACGAGACTACTATTATCATTATTATGATTATTATGTTCAGTAGGCGGGATTAACTCTTAGAGTGACTAGTATTGGTGCAGTGTAGTATTTATCCTATAGTGATTAGAAGCGCAACTAACGTTGTCTTATTCATCTTGCTTACCTGGTCATGCCTGCTTATTTCACAGTCATTCCTTATTTATATCTTGTCATATTACTTTAATAATTATATTGTTAAAGTTATTGGACTCGCTAGACTTTATGTCTAGCCTCGTTTGTTTTCGCCTCTTTTCTTCCATTTTCCCCCCAGGTTTTCAGGGAAGAAATATTCAAGTTTGATTCGGATTTCTCTCTGCTTGAGGTACTAGAAGTTCTTGAAGAACTGCTTGGCTTTGATTCTACCTATTTAAGGCCTTTTTGTTGGGGATTATGGCTTTAAAATTATGCACTCTGAAGGCTTTTGTACAAGACTGATATTATGTACTTGGTTTTGATATTTGAAGATGTAACCCAACTTTATTTTTGTTTCCACTGCAATAAAGTTATAAAATTTTCAAGTACTACTTTACGTATCTGTCTTGTAATATTCTGTTCTGTTTACTCATAATGCTCCACGAAACTTAATGCATTCCCTTTGTGAGTGACATTAACGGACGTGGGGTGTTACACTTGGTATCAGAGTGAAGGTTACCAGATTAGATAAAAGTTTTTTTGAAAACTATTTTCAAAAAGGTTTTAAAAGGAAGTATTTTCAAAAGGAAATTTATTTTGAAAAACATAATCCCCAAAAGCCATATATCTTCCTTCCGAATCTCCGTTTTGGATCTCTTCCTCTTTCCTTTTTGAAACTCTTCCTCCGCGTATAGACGCTTTTTCCAAGATATGTAAGAACTTCCGTACGATGGGTGGAAAACCGCTTCATGGGACTGAGACATTTGTCAAAGCTAGAAGGAAGTGGAGGACTTGTTGGTACCTTTGAGGTAGACGATGGGAGGAAGGTTCAACCAGCTGCTTGGTTAATGAAGGGTGAAGCTTCATTTTGGTGGAAGGTTACGAATGGAGAATGTGCAGGAGAGACATGGATAGGACACACAATAAGAAAGTAGATCCAAAGAAAAGCGGTAAGGATAACAAGGGGGACAAGAGAAAAGGAAGTGCCACACTTGTGAAATACCTGACCACTTAAAGAAGAAGAAGACTAGTTGTTATCATTACAGAGAGACAAGACATCTTATTAGGATTGTCCAAAGAGGCAAGGGCAAGGGTAAGGACAAAGCACATGATCTTCTGGAGGGAAGAGCGTTCACTCACGGCTGGTATACCTAATAGAGGTAGAAACATCTCAGTTGAAATTTGGTTTTCCTTTTGATCATCCTGTTCAAACGTTGTTTGATTTTGGCGCTTCACATTAGTTTGTATCTGCTTCGTTAGTTGAAACACTGCACCTAAATACTAGTCTAGTTAGGAAACCCATGGTAGTCTCAAATCCTATTGGTGGTTCGGCTCATTTATTTATAGTGTGTCGAGATTTGAGAGTGTCTATCTTGGGCGTTGGGGTTGAATGCAACGCCTACGTTCTTGATTTCATGGGCTATGACTTGATTCTAGGCATGGATTGGCTAGCTAGATACAGTTCCATCCTAGACTGTGTAAGAAGGGTAGTTAGATCGTTGACTCGTTGTGGAAAGACCCTTGATATTTCTTGTGACCCTAGGGGTTCAGTGACACTTAGCTACCTAGAATCTCTTGACGCGTCCAATGATGATTTGGAATCTGTTCGTGTTGTCCGTGAGTATGGTGACGTCTTAGATGGAGTTCGAGGTTTACCCCCGAGGCGTGAGATAGACTTTCGTATATAGCTAGTTGATAATGCAAAACCAGTTGCATTAACAGTACGACACATGGCTCCGAGAGGGAGAGGAGAAGTGAGGTCCTTAGGATACATGGTCTCTAAGGAAGGGATAGCTGTGGATACCGCAAAGGTGGTGGAAATCCAAGATTGGAAGGATCCTAGAAACGCAATGGAAGTAAGAAGCTTTCTAGGGCTGGCGGGCTATTATAAGAAGCTATTATAGGAAGTTTATTAAGAACTTCGCGAAGATATCAGCCCCACTTACTCGGTTAACGAGGAAGAACTTGACTTTTGTTTAGGATGTTGACTGTGACGATGCTTTCCAACGTTTGAAGAGGGCTTTGACGACAACTCCACTTTTGACTTTTCTAGATGGGAGAAAACCATTTACAGTATATATAGGTGCTTGCGGGACAGGGCTTGGAGAAGTTTTTGATGCAAGAGGAAAAGGTGTTATGCAAAAGGCGGTAAGTACGGGCATCGCTTATCGTCCACAGACGGATGGACGGACATGAAGGGGTGAATAGAGTCCTTGAAGATCTTTTGAGGTTATGTATCCTAGATTTTGGAGCGACATGAGAAGAGGAAACTAGCTTAGTAATGTTCATGACGTGTTTCATGTGTCGCATTTGAGGAAGTGTTTACATGATACGGCAGAAGTAGTGGAGCCGAGAACGCTTAGAGAAGTGGAAGTGGAGCAAGATGCCACGATTAGACGAGCTCCTACTTGCATCCTTGGATCGGAGGTCAAGAAGTTACGCAACTGAGAGGTCAAGTGGTTAAATTCCAATGGGAAGATGATCAAGGAGACGCGACTTGGAAGACGGAAGACAAGACGCGTACGTTGTACCCTTTCCTTTTTAAGGGTATGATTTTTAACTTCTCCTTTTTCTACCTCTTTGTTGATACTTGTCCTATCATTTTGTATGCCTTTGCGATGATATCTTCGATCTTTAGTTAGGAAAAACCCTATGGATGTAAACATGTGTTTGAGACATGTTATGGTTGGTGGATGCAAATGGATGCAAGTGGTTGCTTGTGGATGCATGTACACACACAAGGCACTAGATCGGCTCAATCACTTTCATACTGCATATGAATGTGTGTGCATATTTAAATTAATGGATGTATAATGGTTGTGTTATCATATGGATGCTGCATTTAGATGAATGGTTGTGCACACATGTATAAATAATATGTATCATTTGGATTCTTTCGCATACATAATGGACGCATGACACTATCATGATTTGCATTAAGGGGGTCAATTGAATCAGTAGATCGTCTGATTTTGCATTAGTTAAGGAACATATACACACACTTTTTGCATATGTTCATACGACATTAGAATTCTTCTAAGGACAATGGATGAGTAGATGGTTGTGGTTTGTAGGATGGTAACATTCTTCCTAACTTGAAGATTTCGGGGACGAAATCCTTTTAAGTAGGGGAGAATGTAACATCCCTAAATTAGATATACTATACCGTAAAGATAATTAATTAAAAGATTAATTAATTAATGAAGAAAAATAAAAAAATGAATATATATATATATATATATATATATATATATGCAATTATGTTAAGAAGGTACAAGTTTAAAAATGTGCATTGAAAAAAAATGCATGCGAATTAATTAGGCTATTATAAAAGAAAATTTCATGCAATTAATACAAAAAGCGGAAGGAAATGTGTGGATGCATGCAGTAAAAAAAGAAGAAGAAGAAGATAAATACAGTCAATTTATTTGGGAAGGAAAGATTTATGCATGTATAAATAGATATATATGTACGTAGGTAACTTCATTATGCATTGACTTTGTAAGTTATGAGGAAAGTGGAAAAAAAGGGGAATTAAATTATATACTCGATTTCCACTTTTTAAAATAGGTAAGCAATCAATTTGCATTAGTTGTCAATATTAGAATTCATGAATAGGTGCGTATATATATATATGTGTGTGTGTGTATATATATATATAGAGAGATATTTATATATATGAGCAATTAATGTATACAGTAAAGGAAGAATATGTAAACATGAATAGATTGAAATTAATTTGTAGATGTGTGTTAATATGGCATTGATTGAAAAACATGTAATTGACCTTAGTTTATATAAGTGTTTGTGCTAATTTGTCATTCATATTAATTGATATTAATTAAAGATAATATGTTAATTGGGCATTTATGTTCATTTGTAAAAGCATGTTATTTGACATCAAATTGTAAACATGTTAATAGGGTATTGTTAGGAAACCATGTAATTATCTTAATTTGTATAAATGCTTATGCTAATATGTCACTTATGTCAATTAACATTAAGCAGAATATGTTAATTTGAGGAATGTAGTAAAATTGTTATTCAATGTTAATTGACATCAATTAAGAAGAATACGCAATTAGATGTTTAAGTTCAATTCATATTAATTTAAGGGAAGAAAAATAGAAGATTATTAATATATATAAAATACATTTGCTGACTCAGCACTAGGTGTATGATGCGGATTAAAAACCTAATATCTAAAGGCTAGAATTAATCTAAACTTCTATATAAGCATACATAGACTCAAGCCCAAAACCTAATCTAAATTAGTCTCTTAGCCTCCATGTTGCTGCTAGGATAGTTCTTCTTCCTAAAGCTTAGGGATTTGCAAGTCAGAATTCTAATACGAACGACGAACGAATTATTCTCATCTCTAACCTGTCTTTGTGAGTACAATTTCTTTCACAAAATAATTAATAAATTAGTTATGATGAAATATAATTGGGATTATGAGAACATGCCTATTGAATCATGTGACGTTACTTAATTTTGTTATCGTCTGTTTGTGAACATATGACAGTTTTGTTAACTTATGTTAGTAGATCTATTTCATATGTCCAATCACATATGTTTAACTTGATTCATTTTATGACATCAGTTTATATGCAAGTCTGTATGCGAATTATACAGAAGTTTACATGTTAAACAAGTATATATATACATGCGAGTTTATGTGTAGAACGTGCGATATTAGTTTACATGTTTAAATTCATGATGTTGGTTCATATGTCTAAACACATATGCTAGATTTGATTCATTTTGTGACATTAATCTACATGCCTAAATCATCTGCAAGTGTAAATGTAAAACTTAATTTACATGTCTAAATTATATATGCAAGTTTAATACGAGTTTGTACGTAGATCATATGCAAGTTTATGCGAAAACCATGTTCATATATGCAAGTTTACCTTTATGTGTATAGATCTATGCAAGTCATATCTTATATAATTTGGTCCATGCCAGTTAGTAGTTTATGCAAATTATGCCTATTGCCTATGAAAGTTATTGATTATGAAATTTTATGATTATATAAATTATAATCATGCAACTTTTGATCCATGCTAGCCTATTCTTATTTGCAAGTTAGATCAACTTTATGTGTTATGCAAGTTGTGATGTTTCTTTTCTTTTTTATGAGTTAGACTATTTGCGAGTGTAATATATTTCATATTAAACGTACGAACGACGTGGGGGCAATGGGAAAATATTAAATATTAATATTGTGAATTGGCATAAAATGGCTTAAAAGCATATAATTAATTTGAGACATTAATTGGCCTAATTTATATGCATAGAAATTATGGACATAATTTAGGTGACAATTATGGACATGGATTAAAATTGGAAGTTATTGGCAATTTGTAATAGGGATATTAATTCAAATTGGGGTTGAATAATAACGTGTAATAATAAATGCCTAAGACACGAGGTTAGACTCGTTTGTGGTGTAAGACTGTCTGAACCCGCCCGACAAATCCAGCAACCACAAACAGTAGTCTAATGTGAGAGGTCAAAGGCATAAATTAAATGCGTAATAAATGCCTAAGACACGAGGTTAGACTCGTTTGTGGTATAAGACTGCCCGGACCCGCCCGGCACATCCAGCAACCGCAAACGACAATCTAATGTGAGAGGTCGTAGGCATAATTAAAAGATGCTTAGACACGAGGTTAAGTCTGGCTTGTGGTGGAAGTCTGCCCAGAACCGCCCGGCATATCCAGCGGCCACAAGCAATCGACTTAATGCATGGAAGTCTGCCCAGAACCGCCCGGCATATCGAGCGGCCACAAGCAATCGACTT
Source organism: Allium sativum (assembly GCA_030737875.1). Classification (NCBI taxonomy): domain Eukaryota; kingdom Viridiplantae; phylum Streptophyta; class Magnoliopsida; order Asparagales; family Amaryllidaceae; genus Allium; species Allium sativum. Next base: position 862,292,311 of record CM060926.1, read on the forward strand.
AATGTGAGAGGTCTGTGCATTAATAATTAATTATTGTTGATCAAAGACGAGTATGAATGACAAATATAAGATTGGTTGAGTTGAATAATTCTCTGAGTATCGATCTGATGTTGATTTCGGTCTTCGGGGTTGATATTTAGGGAGTTATTCTCTTAACCAATGTATCTGTGAACTAAGATGTACTTAATCATAAATTAAGTAAAACATACATACATACATACATACATATATATATATATATATATATATGATACATAAAACATGTTAAGTGGGTAGGGTTAAGACCAGCTTAACCAATAATATATATTAATCTAATAAGTGGGTAGGGTTAAGACCAGCTTAAGTCTTAACAAATAATATATATTAATCTGATAAGTGGGTAGGGCTAAGACCAGCTTAACCAATAATATATATATATTAATCTGATAAGTGGTTAGGGTTAAGACCAGCTTAACCAACAATATATATTAATTTGATAACTGGTAGGGTTAAGACTAGCTTAACTAATAATATGTATTAATCTAATAAGTGGGTAGGGTTAAGACCAGCTTAACCAATAATATATATATATATATATATATATATTGATCTGATAAGTGGATAGGGTTAAGACAAACTTAACCAGTAATACATGTTGATTTGATAAGTGGGAAACATGGGTGAAATGTGGGATATAATTATAAACACTTAATCAAGTTGAAACATGTAAGAAGACATGAATAAGAGGGGGTTAAGTGGGAAATCCTAATGGGGACCAAGCATAGGTGGAAAGCTTGTGTCAAGTGTGGGGACCCTTTTCAGCCAGTAACCCATTTAGTATCAAAGTGAGCTCGATCTAAGTCGAGGATAGGACACGCTTAATGGATTTGATTGTAAGAGGTCAAAACGGGTTAGCGGTGGCAATGCAGGTCTAACGGGGTCATTAGCGTGCGTGGGCCCGAGTTGGTTGGTAAGACGTTGTTGCATCGTATAGGTATAAGCCGTGCATTTCAGTCATATCGAGTTGCCACTTTAAGGAGTGATAGACCCTTCTATGGGACCAGCACGGGTATCTACGAGTTAGGGAGCCGATCAAATGGGGAAGGCAGTGGGTACGACTAGCGGAGATTGGAGCAGGCGGCACCTATGAAGACAGCTAGGAGTACGACTACCATATTATGAATAAATGTTGTAATTAGAATGGGGAGGGTAGTGGGTACAACTAGTGGAGATAGGAGCAGACGTCACCTATGAAGACAACTAGGGGTACACGAGACTACCATTATCATTATTATGATTATTATGTTCAGTAGGCGGGATCAACTCTTAGAGTGACTAGTATTGGTGCAGTGTAGTATTTATCCTATAGTGATTAGAAGCGCAATTAACATTGTCTTATTCATCTTGCTTACCTGGTCATGCCTGCTTGTTTCACAGTCATTCCTTATTTATGTCTTGTCATATTACTTTAATAATTATATTGTTAAAGTTATTGGACTCGCTAGACTTTATGTCTGACCTCGTTTGTTTTCGCCTCCCGTTTCCCCCCAGGTTTTCTGGGAGGAAATATTCAAGTTTGATTCGGATTTCTCTCTGCTTGAGGTACTAGAAGTTCTTGAAGAACTGCTTGGCTTTGATTCTACCTATTTAAGGCTTTTTATTGGGGATTATGGCTTTAAAATTATGCACTCTAAAGGCTTTTGTACAAAACTGATATTATGTACTTGGTTTTGATATTTGAAGATGTAACCCAACTTTATTTCTGTTTCCGCTACAATAAAGTTATAAAATTTTCAAGTACTACTTTATGTATCTTTCTTGTAATATTTTGTTATGTTTACTCATAATGCTCCACGAAACTTAATGCATTCCCTTTGTGAGTGACATTAACGGACGTGGGGTGTTACACCATGTGGGGTTTCCAAACAACAAACACTGATTATTATTTTTGCAGTTGGGCGATGTGTAAAATATATCGTCCCAATCAATATCAGTCAAATGTGTGTACATAAACAAATCGTACGATTTGTAAATGAATATTTATTTTCATTCATATACCCGTTAAAAATTATATTTTTAACTATAAAATATTTATTTCAACTCATGAATATTTTATACAACTCATTTATACAATAAAAATGATTTTTTTTATTGTTCTAACATTTTTAGAAAATTTCGGCAGCATAACGGCGTGATACTAGAACCGGAGTAAGGTCTAGCCGTATCACTCGCCTACTAATGGCTCGCGCCATATACATACCAATTATATTCAATTCAATTCATTTCCCAAACGAAATTCAACCAAATAATCCAATCAACCAAACAGCCAAACAAACATGGTTTCAAACAAAGGTGTCGGGTGCTACTAAGCACCGTCTGCATCCTAGTATATATATTTAGCTAGAAAATAAATTAGAGTGAGAAGTTCTCACCTTTGGGATCCACTCCTCCATTCCTTATTTCTAAACGGTTCGAATTTGGATTTGATTCCCGTCGATTCCATCACAATCTGGTTCACACGATTTTTATATTAAAAAATAACATTTTTATTTCAACGCTACGTATATAAAAATCATATTTTTATAACGATGTTTATAGTATGAAAAATCATATTTTTATATCGCTATACGTATAATAAAAATCATAATTTTATCTCGTTATTATATATATAAAAATCACATCTTTATATCGTTGTTATGTATGTAAAAATCACTTCTTTATAACGTTATTATATATAAAAATCATGTCTTTACATCGTCATTATATATAAAAATCATATTTTTATATCACTATATATAATAAAAATCATATTTTCATAAGATGTTTATATAATAAAAAATCCTATTTTTTATATCTTTAAACATTATCTTTTTATAATGCCATTCAAACCATTAAAATCCTATTTTTATAATTCTATTCATGTAATAAAAATCACATTTTTATTAGCTATTCATATACAGAAAAATCCAATTTTTAGATTAATAAAAATCCAATCTTTTCTATTTTAAAATTCTAAGCTTTCCCATTTTAAAAAACTAAGCTTTTCTATTTTAAAAATATAAGCTTTTCCATCTTAAAAATCTAAGCTTTTCTATTTTAAAAATCAAATCTTTATTTAAATTAAAAATCAAATCTTTATTTAAAAATAATATAAGACCCTATTTTTATTTCTATAAACTAATTACTTTTAGATAAAAATAAACAACTAAAAAGATAAAATAAAAATAAAAAAACTTACAGTAACGAAGAGGGGGGGTCATGTCGCTGAGGAGGGGGGAGGAGATGCTCGCATGTGGGTGGCACGGTGGTGCGCAGATCGAGGTGGAATGGCGGCGGCGGTTGTCAGATCTAGGGCTTGCGGGGTGGAGGGAGAGAATCGAGAAGAGGAGGGAAAAGGGATGTGGCACGATTGAGGGGCAGGGTGGCGCATGGGGAGGGGAGGCGAAGCCTGGATGACGACGACTGTCGCGCTTTGCACGATGGATTTTTATTTGTTCAAAATTGATTTTGAAAACTGATGGAGGGTTTAGGGAGAGAGAAATAGGGGGTTAAATTATATGATTTAATATTTTATTTATTTTAATTCTTTTGATTTCAAAATTCATGTTTAACGATACAAACTTCAAATCAAACCCAATGACTATCGCCCCTAGCTAATTACCCCCATTCCGAACGGGATATGTGCGGTAAGCCCATTCCATCGTTTTGATCAGTTTTCGTTTGAATTAAAATTTAAATAAACTTATATTTAATTTAAACGTACATTTTATTTTATCGGGGCCACATACGGACTCCAAAAATTCCCAAAAAATAAATCTGGCTATGTTTTGACAATGCGGTCCCAAGCAAACTAATTCGTTGAATTTGGAGACCGTTTGAAAAACGGTCATTTTCCAGTCGATTAAATTCAGATTAAATTGACCTAACACGTTTAAATTCACCACGCTCACATATTGATTCCAAAAATTATGAAAATTGGAATCAAGCAATAATTTGACATTCCGGATCCAACAAAAGTGGTCTCATCGAAAACGGAGGTCTTTTGCAAAATCGCTATGTTTAAGGGCTATATATTATATAAATTCCATAGCGACTTTTCTGAATTTTCAACTTGACATAACTTTTTATTTCCGCTATGAAATCTGGATTTTTCACATTCTTTGGAAAGATATTTTCAAACAGATTCAAATATTTCTGGTTTTACTAAAATCTGGTTTATTTTGAATCTTGTACATTCAATTGAAATTTGAAATCGAATTTTCAAACTACTGCGCCATTTCCAATTCCTTTTATAATTAAAAAAAATATTTATATTCTAATTTTGATTTAAATAAATTTATACGTTCTAATTCCATTCAAAATAAATTTCTAGTCGTTATTGTTTAAAATAAATCATTTTAAACATTCAAAATTCATTAAAATAGCCAAAATAAAATTTTTGAATTGGTTCCGATTTTCCGGGTTGTTACACCTTTGAATCACCAATTCAGTTTGCATCACTATATCCTTCTTATGGGTAAGATATTTTCCCTAATATAGGGAAAAATTCATGGGTTTTTTAAATATCCCTACACTCTCATTAGTGATTTCCAATGTTCCTTCCTTGGGTTGCTTATATATCTTCTCAATCAACTACTAAGCTATATATAGCCTTGTTCAATTCAGGAGATACATTTGATATCCTGTTATACAAGAGCAATCTAGTTGCATTACACTCTCATTAGTGTTTTTACGCAGCACCTCCAATGGATTAAAAGGTCTTCTTACTCCTTTGATTCCATACTTTTGAATTTTTTCAATCACTTTTTGCACATAGTGCGACTGAGATAGTTTAATTCCATTAGGTATTATTATTTTGATTTCCAAATTAACCTCTACAACTCCTACGTCTTTCACGTCAAAATTATTGATTAACATTTTCTTTATGGTCTATGTTACCTTACTATTTACACCAAAGATTAGCATATTGTTTACATATAGACAAATCACTACATATGATTGTTCAACTTGTTTATAATGAACATATTTATCACAATCATTTATATGAAAACCATTTGTAATGATTTTGAGCTTGTTTTAGTCTGTATAAAGATTTTACTAATCAATATACTTTTTTTTCATTTCCTTTGGAAATAAAATCCTTAGGTTGCTTCATGTAAGTATCTTCGTTAAGATATCTATTTATGAATGTTGTCTTTACATCCATATAATGAATTACTATATTATAGATGGGCGTAATTGCTATTAACATCCTTATAGGGGTTATTGGTGTAACAGTGAATAAGTATCAAAGAAGTTTACACCTTCTTTTAAAGACATTATTTGTCTACCAATCTTGCTTTATTTTTGTCAATAGAGACATTTGGTTTGATCTTATTTTCAAAGATCCATTTACAACCAATCAAATTTATTCCAGGTGAAAGATCAATTATTTCCTTTTTTTTTATTACTTAGAATTGAATCAATTTCAATTTTGATTGCTTCTTTCAAACATTAAGTTTCATAATATGGCATGGCTTCCTTGTATGTCTAAGGTTTATGTTCTAACATGTATGTTAGAAATTCTGAACCATATGTGTTGGAAGTTCTTTCCCTTTCGCTTGTTCTTGCTTTGATTTCCTCAATTACACGATGAGGTCATTTTCATGTGCTTGCTTGATTTTTCTCCTGTCCTTTCAGAAACATAATTTGCTTCATCCTTTTTGTGTGGAAATACATCTTTAAGAAAAGAGACATCTCTCACTCTATGATTGTATTTACATTTATGTCAACAACATCGGACTTGAATAATAAAAATATGTAGGCACAACTATTTTGGGGTTGTCCTAGATAGTAACAATCTATAAGTTGATGTCCAAGATTGATTCTTCTAGAAGGCAAAATTGGAACTTTTTCCAAACACCCCCACATTTCGAGGTATTTGAAACTTGGTATATGTTCTTTCCATATAGCATATGTGATTGTTCTTGTTTTATTGTGAGGAACCTTGCTTAATACATGACTAATATTTAAGGCTTTCCTCCACAAGTTCGTCGGTAGGACAAAGGTCAATAACATTGCATTAATCATATCTTTTTATATTCTACTCTCTCAGGTATACCATTTTTTTATGGTAACTATAGGGTTGTTTTTTGATGGGCTATACCTTCCTTTCATAGAATTATTCAAATGATGATTCATATTCTCCACCTCGATCCGATCTCAATATCTTGATCTTTATATTTAACTGATTTTCTACTTCAATTTATATTTTATAAATGATGTAATTACTTCAAATTTATTAGTTAAAATATATGCATAGCAATATCGTGTATAGTTGTCAATAAAAGTCACCTCTTATAGGTAATGATTTAAAATCACGTAACTAGTATAAACCAAACCTGGTGTTTCCGCACTTCTATTGATAGTATAAAATGGTTTTTTTTGACTATTTTTGTTTCTAGATATATCTTACATTTGTAGTTTTATCTACTTGGAATTTAAAAATCAATACCAAGATTGATAATTTTTCATTTTTCGAAAATTTGTATGTCCTAATCTATCATGACATAGTCGAATTTGATGCTTTACCAAATAAGAAATTTCACTTTTATTAATATACAATAAGAATACAAAGTTTTACTACCAACTCCAACTTAATTTGCCTTAAATAGGCCATCGCCTAAATAACCCCTTCCTATATAAATTTCAGACTTATAAAGAACTACTTTATTTGGTTCAAAGACCGTTCAGAATCCTTTCTTTAATAGATAGTCTAGAAATAAGATTCTTATGGATATCGAAAAGTGAAGAACTTCATTCAGTGTCTGGGATTTCTAGACATAAATTTGAGAATGACGGTGCTATTAACTTCGATCAATTAAGCTACAAAATTACCTATGTAAAAATTTTCTTCCTGATCGTATATCTTGTATGTGTAGAACATAGATATGTCAAAACAGACGTGACGAGTAGCGCCTATGTCTACCTACCACTGTAAAGGGTTCTGTACTAAGTTGCATTCCCAAGCAACGGCTGAAAATTTCAAATCCTCAATGTTTGAACTTAAACTTTCCAGTATACTTTGCACTGATTTGTCATTTGTCTTCTTGTGGCCGCAATCTTTCCGCATACACAACATTGACCTTTGAACTTCTTGGTTTGCTTATTTTTGGGCAGGTTATCTGGTGCCTTTCTTTATCGGAGTAGTTTCTCCTTTTGTAGCTGAAGTGTCCTTCTTTTTACCCTTTTGTTAAAAATGCCTCTCCGCCATTGGGTTGTGTTATTCCACGATTATCCGCCTTAATTTTTAATCTAAAAATGAATTCTTATAAGGAAATCACCATTTTCTTTTGTTTTAGATAGTTGTGGTAGCCTCTCAAGGATCGTGGTAATTTTCCTATTATCTCTTCAATAAGGAAAGACTCTCCACTTGATGTCCTTCTGATTCAAGTTCACGGATCATTAGTTGAAGTTCCTGCACTAGAGTAGTTACAGATTTGGAAGACACCATCTTGTATTCCATAAATTTATAAACAATGAACTTCTTCAAACTAACATTTTGCATCTTGTATTTATTTGCAAGCACGGTCCAAAGGGATTTTTCAGTTTGGTGTGGCCGATACACTTTGTACAATACTTTATCTAAATAGTCGGCATAGGAAACAGAATGTTTCTACAAGTCAATTTTGAGAAAAAAACATCTGCATCTTTTTCTCTAGTCTGGTTGTCTTTGGGCTTTAGTTCATCCTCCTCAATGCACTTTTGGATCCCTAATATGGTGAGATTAAACAACATTTGATTCTTCCATGTCAAAAAGTCATTGCCATCTCCTGTAAACGGATCAGGCCCTTGCTGATAATTCAACTATCGCCAACTCTGTTTCAGTGAAAGCAGGCAAATCTTAGGATTTTAGTTAACTAGTATACCAAAATAGAGATTAATCAGTCGTGAAATTCTTACACAAGTTTACAAATCAAATTTTCACTATTTTGGAATTTGGTATTAGTACTTCTAAAAAATAATTATTGCCATAATGAATGCACAACAAAAAATTATAGTATTAACAGCAACATTAAAGTGTTGTGTCAAACTGCAATGATAAGTACTAGTTCACCATTAAGTACAAACATTACACCTTTTAATTGGAAGGATTACGGAAAAACATAAACAAAAATTAATAATCTAATTATAAGAAAAGGACATTTTTATAGCGTTTAAAAAATGCTATAAAAGGATATGATGGCGTTTTAATAAACGCTATATTTCAACATGTTGTAATATATCAAGGGTCTACAATAGCAACCTAATAATCGCTATAAAAAATATGCTATAAATGATGTTTCTCATAGCGTTTTTGAATTTCTATTAAATGGACGATTTGTAACATACAAATTCCTATCTATAGCGGTTGTTGCTTGCTCTAAAACTCTTACGCATAGTTGTGGTTTATGCTGCTAGCATTTATGATGTTGATTAATTGCTATTTATAGCAACTATAAATGCTGTAGATAAGAATTGCTCGATTATTATAGCAATTGCAGATGCTATAGAAATTTCATGGCCTAGTTATTATAGCAACTATAAACGCTATAAAAACACTATAGAAAGTTTAATTAGTATTCTATAGCATTATTTTCTTGCCATGAAAGCTGCTTAATCATTGCAGAATATATTTATTGCACTAGCATAATGCTATAGCATGTTTAGCTATCATCAAAAGTATTTCATGCACAATATTAAGTATACAATTATTTCAGATCAAAAGTATATCATACAAAGATCGAAACATATAAATATTTGTGACCAAAAGTAACAATTCTTACAATCGTTGCTAACCAAAACAATACATACAAAAAAAGAACAATCCACACAACCGTAGCTAACCAAAATGATATAGTAAAAGTAAAGACGTATGAACATCGACGCAACATATTTGAAGGAGAATGAGTGTGACAACATATATTTTTTCGTGCCTTTCACCGTAGCTTAAACATATAGCATCATACAACGCCTATCAAAAGAAAAAACATACGTCTATTAATCATAAAATCTAAAACATGTAGAGTTTAATGTTAGCAGAGGAAAGTACAGTGGCCATCTAAAACTATTACAAACTAATAAGAATGATTTGTCATGGTCTAATGGGATGCCCTTGAACTTAAGAAAACTTGGCAGATGAATTTAAGGACGCGAATGTAATGAACTCAAGGATGACAAAGTAATTAATCAGTAATAACTCACCATGTTTTTTTAGAATTTTAATGGTTGACCTATATTGATTAAGTTGGATTTACACCCGCAAACAAAATATTCTCTCATCAACACTTATCGATAATAGTAAACACTGTTTGAGCGGAGAAACTTGCCATCAGACAGACCATGGATAAGTTCTCCTAGACTGCTTAACAAACTAGGATATAAACAGTAGCATTCATAGGTTGATAACAGAGCAAGTGACAATATACATAATGGCACATGGCAACCATCAATATTGTAGCAAACAAAGGCATTAATCAGGATATTAACCAAAATATGGGTCAAAAACAAGAATAACTTTTAAAGAAAAGAAGTTATATCGTGGTTTTACATTATAGTTTTTATTCCAGATCATCTGTCTGGTTCCCATGAATCACATCCACACTAACATTCCTGACAAACTCAGTTTCTCAGTAGCTCCATTCTGCTTCATAACTTCTACCACAATATAGAATCAATTGTAATGTCTCTTTAGAAATTAGATAGAACTTAATGTCATAATATTTAGTATTTTTTTCATTGTGATATATCATATAATTGATAGAACTTAATGTTATAGTATATTGCAAATGCATACGCATGACACTGCATACGAAAGACATTGCATATGCGTAGCAATGCATGGCAAATGCAAATGCATATGCATATTCCTGGGGCATAAGCATCTGCATATGCCATTGCATGCATTGCATGGCAAAAGCAAATGGATCTGCATAAGCCTGGCGCATATGCATATGCATATGCCAATGCATTTGCATGTCAGTACATGTGCATATGCCAATAGATTTGCATCTGCACACGCAAATGGGATGCTCAGTTTCGAGGCTCAATTTCGAGCCTGAAAGCTCAGTTTTGAAACTGCACTAAATCCGCAGTTTAGAAACATTTATATGTAGATGAGTATTGTAGTGCAGACAATATTTTCTAGTCGAATACATGCTGATGATTACCCCTCATTAGCAAATCTTATATACGCAATTAAGAATATAACATGGTGAAATATTTTTTTCCCAAATACCCATTTATAGATAGAACTATCTAATGATCATAGTTGCTCTAAGTGATACAATAATGTATCAGATGATAAAAATATAATTTAGTACAGTAGATATCATGTAACCTGATAAATTTCCAAATTTCCCCATATAATGGATTGTACACAATAGCTCACTTAGTTGAGCCAGTCTGATCATTGGGGGCATGCAATAAATGTTTGACAAGTGCTTTGCTGCTTTTGTCAACTGACTACATCACCATTCCCCCAACTATAGTGAACATCTGCATTTTTCAAAGTCTTCTTCTTTAGTAAATATTCGATATATTTTAATCAGCTTTTGCATTATTTCTACTTCTCATAAAACTGAACCAATGACGGTGAATTTTTTTACCTGTCCAGTAATATAACCTGAAGCAGGCGAGAGATCAAGAAACTCCACCAATCTAGCAACCTCTTCAAGTTTTCCGTACCTCCCTATAAAATGGGAACATGCACCATTTTAAGCATAACAGTAGTAACTTTATGCTCTTTATAATGAATACCATGTAGGTTTTGACTTTGAACTTTTGAGAATACAAGAACTTCAGCATTCAGAGGAACAAAAAAGAAATAAAATGGTTTTTTACCTAGTGGAATAGACTGCAAGATTTTCTTCTCCATTTCGTCCCTAAGCTCAGTGGTCATATCCGATGCGATGAATCTAGGAGCAACTGGATATACTTGATCATCATTCAGCTTCAAGGTTTAGCATCTAATGATGAGAATAACTTTAAAACATATCTAAGTTCTAAATTTTTTATTTTTATCGCCATAACTTAAAATCTTTTTTCATTATAAAGCTTAGAAGCTCTTTAATGATGATAATAAAATATAAAGTTAAAATAACTTGAAAGTTTTAACGTACAAGGATTACAATAACATACATTGACAGGTAAGAGAGACTTAACTAATTTGGACAAACCCCCACTAAATACCGTCACAGATATACTGGCAAAGCTGACTAGCTTGCAACATCTGGATTTTGTCCAGCATGAGTTCTGGTTAACATTTTCCAGTCCAAACTTGCACAACAGACAAACTTAATAACCTGTATAATAAAACCCAATTGCATGAGCTTAAACGAAAATGCCATGATGAGAATGATACTTGCAGCGTAGAAGAAGGAAACAAAACACTTATCTTCGGTCGGTTTGACAAGTAATGGGGTTTTCTTTAGTCGTCAGCTGAATGAACAACAAACGGCGGAACTGCTGACTCTCCAGGTTCGAAAAAATATTACAAAAGGTATGGCTAGTATTTTAGGATTTGCAAATGTTATTGCATTGCCTTATCCATGCTATTCACTAATTTTGTTAGACATACAGGATTAATAGTTCTGCCATGATACTAGAAAATTAGGAACCATAATGAATCCCCTTCTCCAAATTCCTAATGGAAAACAGGTTAATCATTCACATTTTTCAAAGTCATGAGACAAAATTATTTCAAATACTGTCATGACATACAAAGATTGCTCAAAGCTACGGGTTGAGCTCACTCTCGGCAAAAGTAAATTTGAACTTAATAATATGAAGAAAACAGTTAAAAGGTATGATGGAAACTTCCCAAATCATTAGCAAAAGATAACAAAATGACGAACCAAGCATTCTTATATTGTGTGTTGGAGGTATCAGAATGAGTTGCACCGCATTTGAAGCCGAAATGCCTAGTAGTTGACAGATTGGATTTTGGTTTTAGGAGATATGCTTGCTGATGCACTTTGCCGATGCTTGTTACCTCCATCCATTTAATCTACAACAATAATTCGTCTTTGGTTATTCACAACCTGCTAAAATGAAATCCAGTTAATAGCTTTTGCAAATTTACAACTGCATATAAAATTATATATTTTTAACACAAAGTATTTACTTTTAATGGGTATTTGCAGACATACAAATATCTATCAGTACAGAGCCAAGAAAAAGACAAATCAAAAATCCCTATTTATGTTGTTTTTTGTCCGCCGATACATATACAACTTGTATGTTTAATGATAATATTCAAGCAGTGGGTAAGTATTCTTGTCCACATTCAAAAATAGATATTCAAATAAAAATAATTCAATTACATGCAAATACAGAGGTCGCTTAGTGGTCATTCAATATGACTAAGTTTTTCTGCTATTTATGAGCATTTCTGCATATACAAATAAAACTTCAAGATCAGAGTGCTTAATAAAAGTATGAAACTGTCATAACAAAAAACAAACTACATGAGACAATTTGTAGGAAAACTTGGAAAACTAAGAAGAGAAATCATGACAAAAAAATGATCTCCACGAGGAAAACACATGCATTCTGTTTTAATAATCAGGACTGATGAGTCATGCTTGGACTACGCAGAATTAGGAAGTAAGTTATGGACTTTGCAAACAGGTACAACCGGATGCTGCGAGACAAAGTCGAAAAATGCATAAAATTTCTCTTATAAAGAACCAAATTTTTTTCACATGTTCATCGTTATGCCAAGGAACCAAAACCTGTAGCAACAACCCATATTACCTACCACTTGAAACAATGTCCATCGGCAACTCTTATAGAGAACCAAGGGTGCTGCAGGAGCAGCATATTGAAAACTTTAACCATTGATCCATGCAAATAAACAAGTTGGAGTGTTGAACCATTGTGGAAGGAAATTGCAACGAGTCTACATTCTATTGTCTATAGTAAGCACAAATGATACGAGAGATATTTCAAATGCAGTCCGGACAACTTTTGTAGAAGTACCAAATATGCAAATATGCTTCCTTGCTGTTGTCCGATGCTAGATTGTAAGTTTTATGGATTTCCTCGACAAGTTGCAACACATTTTTGTTAATTATCATGGCAACTCATCGATTGAATTTAAGTATGGAAATCAATTTGATACGATTTTATGGGTAGAGAAACCATGTGCTATCCTACATGAAAAGCATGGTCTGCTTTTTCTCCTCCTAAAAGAAAAATTTGCAGATGCTGGAAAAGCTCTATAAATAATGTGCATAAACCAGAGTTTTATTAGTGAATGTGAATTTGTACATGAGATTAAAGAAATATAAATAATAGATAAACTCTTACAAAGTCATCAATAACACTGTTACTCCAACTTGTTTATTTGCACGGCTCAACGATTCTCAACTCATTTACCCATCTGCTGCTACTGCACCCCAGCTACTTCCAGCTAATTTTAACTGCATTTTACTTACATTTTCATACGTGACAAAAACTAATTTTACCTCATATTATGCATCTTGTAACAATATCAAAATATAGACTGAGAATCCAAGCCAATTTTGTGAATAAAACTGAAATATTTGAGCTAATATCATTAAATCACTGGCCTACATGTTAATTTTAATTGCAAAAGAGTTTACTGAGAGACAAGGATTCATGTGATACTTGCAAGATGTACATGTGCAGAGCTGACTAAGCATATGCTGAGATAAATGTAGTCAAACTATAATAAAGACTTTTATAATGCAAGATTTAAGCAATATAAACTGAACGCAGGCTTTAAAAAATTAATTTGACGTTATACGTGTAGAGAAATATAAATGATATAGGTTTTGTTCCTTTTTTCTTTAATGTGTGTGTTTACATACTTGAAAAATATATATTGTGTTTATATTGTACCAATATTGTTTATTTATGGTTGGCGAACTGATCTACGTAAGCCAATCGGTTGCTGCTACTTATAGGGTTTAAAATCATACAATGCTAACAAATAGCATGGCACGGTGGTTGGGGATTTATGGGATTATCCTACCAAAATTTATGGCATTAATTTCTCTTTGCATTTATGGTTAATAGTTTCATTGTTCACATTAATTTTTCAAATGGTTGAAACATAACTGATCGGACTGGACATTCAACACATATAAAGAAATCTTGAATATAATTGCACAATCGATTGAGCCATGTGTAATATTTTCCCAGTCTTAATTAGTTTTTCGATATTTGTAATCAGGGTTGCTGATACTAGGGGGTTGCCTAAGACATGGAAAGATCGGCTCAACTGTCACGTTAAGGAACATAAAGAGGAAGACTTACAAAGACCTTATGGTGTAGCTGTTGGACGATTGGATTCGATTGGCCATTTCGATCAAAAGGGTACTCAGACCAAGATAGAGCCAGACTGACACCTTTAGAAACATGTCTATATAAAACTTTACAAGAGGGCCACAAATGTCTAGAAATTAGTTTCGAATACTAAGATATATCCATACATATACAATTAATGCCAAGCTGTAATCTGGTAGCGGATTTCTTCCGTTACGACTTTTCCAAATAACCTGAAAAATAACATTCTAGACTCATCAAAACTGCCTTAAACAGTAATACTGCCCCTCCACCACTACAAATCACAACCAATTAAGTCAAACCATCAACCAATACACCTTCACAACTAAATTCCTGCAACGAACAACCTACTTCAGCCTTGGAAACTCCGCCAAAACACTTCGCATTCAACACCCTGCTTCATACATGTGACGACCCCAAACCCCCGTTCCACGGTGGCAAGGGTAATCTTTGGAATATAACACATAAACAAGTAACAACAGAACAGAAATAAATAAATACACCAGATAATGTACAACAGATGTAATAACCCGCAAAATCTGGGCCAGTTTAAAATTTTTATGTTGGCAGTTTTAGCTAATTTCGAACATTTAAAATAGATTATTTTAAATAATATCGACGAAAAATTTATTTTGAATAGAATTCGACGTATATATTTATATACGTCGTCGTTAGAATATAAATATTTATTTTAAATTATAAATAGAATTGAAAATGGCGCGGTAGTTCGATAATTCGATTTCAAACTTCAATTGAATGTACCGGGTGCAAAACAATCCGGATTTTAGTGAAACCAAAAACATTAGGATCTAATTGATAATATCTTTCCTACGAATCCGACAAATCAAAATTTCGTAGCGAGAATCAAAAGATATGTCCAGTTGAAAATTCTGAATAGTCGCTATGGAATTCAGGCCCTTAAAAATGGACATTTTGCAAATGACCTCGGATTTCGACGAAACCAGTTTTGTTGGGTCCGTGATGTTGAATTATTGCTAGATTCCAAATTTCATAATTTTTCGAATCAATATGTGAGCGTGGCATAGGAAAACGTGTTTTGACCATTTCAGTTGATTTTAATCGACTGGAAATTGGCCATTTTTCTAACGGTCTCAGAATTCGATGAAACTAGTTTTGTTAGGACCGTATCATCAATACGAAGCTAGAAAATATTTTTCGAGAATTTTTAGAGTTAGTATGTGACCCCAGTAAATTGAGATGTACGTTTAAAATTCAATATAGTGATTTAAATGTAAATTTAACGGAAACTGATTCAAACAGTCGAACCAGTCTACGATACATATCCCATTGTGTTCGGAATGGGGCTGAAACGCTAGGGACGACAGGCGGTGAACCTCGTTTAGAGGTCATTTGAAAAAGTTGACTTTTTGAATTAAAATAAAGTAATTAAATAATAAAAAAAATTATATATACCCTCTCCCCTCTTCTATACCTACGACCAGGCCCCCCCTTAAATCGAATCAGAAAAAAAAAGAAAAAAAAAGAAAAAGGCGTAGCGCCGCCCACCGCTCATCGCGCCGCCGTGGGAGGAGGCGCAGCCCTCCTTCTCCCCCCTCGCGCCATCTCCCCTTCCTCCTGTTTCCCCCCCGCCTCTTCTTCTCCTCCTCCACGCCCAGGCGAACCCCGTCGCCCACACGCTCTGACCCACCACCGAACGCGCTGCGCCGCCCAGACCCTCTTCCCCCTTCTCCTCCACGGCGAGACCCTCCCCCCCATCCACCGGCGAACTCCGACCCCTCTTGTAACACCCCACGTCCATTAATGTCACTCACAAAGGGAATGCATTAACTTCCATGGAGGTTTTAAGTGAATATAGAACAGTAAAATTACAACAAGACAGATATAAAATAGTACTTGGAAATTCAAAAAACTTTATTTCATTGTAGCAGAAGTCAAAACATGTTTGATTACATCATAACACCATATTCAATGTCAAGTACAATATCTATCTTGATAAAACAAGTACATAATCCCATTACATGAATAGCCATTAAAAAGAAAGATAACAAGCTGGACTTTACTTCAGCAGTCCAAGCTTTCCAGAAGATAAGCGATCCAACTAGACTCCACTAGAACTTGGCCCAACCTGCGGACCTGAAGGGAGAAAAAGGATGGAAAAGAGGGGGTCAGACATAAAGTCTGGTGAATATGATAATTCTACAATACTATTACCAAAATAACTGGACTAAGGCATAAGCTGGAAAACAAGAAAATGTCTATGAAGAGCAGATTAAGGACATAGACAATCGCTAAAGGCAACGTTATAGGCGCTCCTAAATACTAAAGGATAAACACTATACTGCACCACACCAGTCACCCTAAAGATTCATCCCACTTAGCTTCACTTAGAAACTTTCCCAATGGCTTTACGTACCCCTAGCTGACTACATAGGTGCCGCCTGCCCCTATCTCCACTAGGTGTACCCTACTTCCCATTATTCGATCGGCTCCCTAACTCGTAGATACCCGTGCTGGCCCCACAGTGGGGTGTATCACTCCCCTAAAGTGGCAACCTGATACAACGGACATGCACGGCTTATACCAACACGATGCAACAACGTCTTACCTACCAGCCCGGGTCCACACACGCATATGAAACCCGTTGGACTTGCGTTGCCACCGCTCCCTGTTTTGGCCTCTTATAGTCAAACCCAGTATGCGTGTCCCGTCCTCGACTTGGGTCGAGCCCACAAAGATACGTTTTGGGATACTGGTTGAAATGGGCCCCCACTATTTACCACAAGCATTCCACCTAAGCTTGTCCCCATTAGTCCATCCCACTTAACCCACTTAGTCATGTTCATTTACATGTGTGTTTGGTTAAGTCTAATCGTATTTCAAATGCCTCTAAAGGCAACCACCAGATTCCTCATGCCACCCAAGGCACCTACTTAACCCCATGTCCCACCTTACATGATTATCTGGTTAAGTATTTCTTAGTTCATTAAGGCCATAACCTCATAAAGACCTCTCACATTAGACTGACATTTATGGCAGCTGGATTTGCCGGGCGGGTCCGGGCAGTCTTACACCATAAAAGAGTCTAACCTCGTGTCTTTACAACTGTTATGCTTTAGTTTGGGCCTAGGACCTCTCACATTGGGCCGACATTTGTGACTACTGGATTTGCCGGGCGGGTCCGGGCAGGTTTACATCACAAACGGGTCCAACCTCGTGTCCTAAGCATTGATTATTAATAATAATCCACTTTCCCCCCAATTTTAATAATTCCCTACTTGAATTATTAATTACTTCCAATTTTTAACAATGTCCATAATTGACTCAATTATGGACATTCATTCATGGTATGCAACATCTTACAAAATTGCACCCAATTTATTAATTCCTAATATTACCCCTACCCCACGTTTGAACGTTTATTCGCAAAATATATGTTAGACTCGAATAGCCTAACTCATAGCATAAAAGAGATTATCATAATAACAACATGTATATGTGACCAAATGAATCATAATAAGGGGTGAAACTTGCATATGTCCAACTTGCATAGATTATACATGTCATGGATCTAAAGGTGTCAACTTGTTCAAAATTCACCTAATATGATCTCAATCAATTTTCATAAACTTACATATGAGCATGTGTGAATCAACATCATCTAATTTTTTAACAACATGGTTTTATATGGGTACACCTAACTCAATAGGCAAATTCCCATAATCAAGTTTTATTTAATTATAGTTTCAAGTTTATGGGTACACCTAACCTAATAGGCAAATTCCCATAAACAAGATCCATTTAAATTAAGAAAAAAAAACATAACTTTAAGCATGATCCAACAACATCATGATTTTTCAACATAATATAGCATGATTTATAACATGGCATAGTATGATAGTATAACATAGCTTGACATGATTCTCAACATAGCACGACATAGCATAAGAGAATTTACAACATAGCATGACATAGCATATATAATTTACATCATACGACAACATAATAACATAATAAGAGATCCACAATATATAGAATTTACAATTACAAATCACATCACTTTCTTGTGATCCATTCATAACTGAGTCAAATTAGTTTGTAATAGTCTTGTGAGAATCATCATACTCACCAACAAAAGAAAAGAATTAGAGAAAGAGAGATCTTTTGATTTGATTTGTGTAGATTTAGTTGTAGATGATTAGGCTTCCTCTTCTTAGTTTGTGACGGCTATGCTGAACTCCATGGCAGCAGCATGACGGTAGCTTCTCTAATTTTACAAGTGATTTAGGTCTAGGGTCTACCCACTTATTTATTGATTTTAGAATTCATTTAGGCCATTAGATTTAACCTAGAAATAACCGCAGCCGTTCAGACAAGATGGGGTTTATCTTGTTGACTCAGCAATGAGTCAGAAGTGACTTAGAAAACACTCAGCAATATATATATATATATATATATATATATATATTCTACAATGTACACATTAGATACATCCCCCCCTTTTACACACTTATTATTGTTTTTATATACATATTAGATACATCCCCTCTCTTACACACTTATTAATATTTTTATATTCATATTAGATACATCCCTTCTCTTACATACTTATTAATATTTTTATATTCATATTAGATGCATCCCCTCTTCTACACACTTATTATTATTTTAGCAACTTTAGTGTTAATAGAAAATTCGGGGTGTTACACCTCTTCTCCTCCATCCGCTGTAAGTCCCCTTCCTTTTTTTCTTATTTATTATTTTTGTTTGCATATAACTGTTTTTTTTATATATATAATAAAATCGATTTTTTTTGGGATTATAAAAACTAATTTTATATGGTAATTAAAACTAATGATGAAATAAAGATTTGATTTTGAAATAAGTGAAAATTATAATTTTTATGTAAGTAGGATATAAAAAATATGATCTTTGTATTTTTGAAGTATTAAAAATATAATCTTTACTATATAGAAGATGTAAAAATATGATTTTTATATTTTTAAAGAATTAAAAATATAATTTTTACATGTTAGGAATATTAAAAATATCATCTTTTTATAGGTAGCAAAATAAAATGCGATTTCTATAGGGATGGAATTGAAAAGGTAAAATCTTTAAAAATAAAAAGACGATATTTTAATAATAGAAAAGGCGAAAACTTTATTTTTATAAAGGCGAAAACTTTATTTTTATAAAGGCGAAAACTTTATTTTTATAAAGGCGAAAACTTTATTT
The DNA here is from genome assembly GCA_030737875.1 of Allium sativum. NCBI lineage: Eukaryota > Viridiplantae > Streptophyta > Magnoliopsida > Asparagales > Amaryllidaceae > Allium > Allium sativum. Next base: position 862,311,838 of record CM060926.1, read on the forward strand.
TTATAAAGGCGAAAACTTTATTTTTATAAAGGCGAAATCTTTATATTTGAAAGGGCGAGATCTTTATATAGAAAATAGGGAAGTAAAAATATGATTTTTATATATTGAAGAGCGAAGTGAAAATTCGATTTTTATATATATGAAGTGATTATAAAATATTACTTTTGAATTTGGAAGTAAACAAATAAAAATGTGATTTTTATTTCAAAGACATCAAAATATAAAAATATGTGATTTTTATATATGTAGTGGCTACGGGCAACGAAGATGACGAAAATGCGATAACGATGAAGCTTTCTATCAAAGAAGAGTCAAGATGATTGGATAGCTATCGGTGAGAACTTCTCACCTTTCAATTTCTTTTTCTAGTTATATATATACTAGGATGCAGACGGTGCTTAGTAGCACCCGACACCCGTCATCCACAGACCATGGATGGCTTGTTTGTTAAATTGTTTGGTTGTGTAGTTGGTTAGATTATTTGGTTTGAATTGAATTGTTTGGTGAAATGTTATGGATTTGATTGATGTGTGAATGGCGTGGGCCTTCACTAGACCGGGGATAAGGCTAGGCCTCGTCCCGTTTCTAGTATCGTGCCGTTATGCCGCCGAAATTTTCTAAAATATGTTAGAAAAATAAAAATATCATTTTTATTGTGTAAATAAAATGAATAGAAATTCAAGTGTTGAAATAGAATATTTTATCGTTAAAAATATAATTTTTAACGTGAATGTGAATAAATAAAATATTCATTTACAAACCAGACGGTTTGTTTATGTACACTTATTTGAAGGACATTGATTGGGTCGATAAATTTTACACATCGCCCAACTGCACAAACAAAATCTGTGTTTGATTGTTTGAAACCCCACACGGGTGTCGGGATGAAATTTGGAAGTTCACTCATCCTGATTGATTAAATATGTCGATCGATTGATTGACAGGCTGCTATAAGCGTAAGATATCTATATTTGATGCTTATACAGTGTAGTGCACTTTGGTTGATGGTTGATTATTTTTCAATGCTGTTATATACATGTGTTGTATGGAATCCATATAATTAACGTTATATGGTGATTGATTGGGCTTCATTCCAATCGGGAAAACGATGAATATTATAAAAGAAAATTCATGTGTTGAATATAAAAATAGTCATGTGTTGAGTGAAATATTTTATATAATAAAATTTACATCTTTATCATATTTAAAATTAGATCTACTTCCCAGTAGAAGTCTAATTAAAAATCAAACGATAGATACCATAGTTTTATAAAATATTTTACATAACAAAAATAGTGATGTGTTGACAGTACTCATGTGTTGAGATTAGTCGTGTGTTGAAAGAAATATAGATTCATGTGTTGAATGGAGTAAATATTCATTTGTTGAATAGAATAACGAATTTATTGAAATATATAAAGCCGTGTTGATTAGAGATGCGTTATTTTGACGCGAACGATATTTATATCGATTTTATTCATTGTATAATGAATATTGAAAAGTGATTTCAAAACATAATATTTTGAAATGAAATTCAAATTAAATTAGATTAAACATTCAAATTGAAATTTTATTAAATCAATTTGAAATGAATTCGAATCGAATAGTAAATGAATTCGATTCGAATTGAATAGAAAATGAATTTGAATTCGAATTGAATATAAAAATGAATTCAAATTGAATTGAATTGAAACGAATTAGAATTAGAATTGAATTGAAATCAAATCAATTTGAAATTGAATGTAGTGTTGAAATGGTTTTGAAAACGAATTTAAAACGATTTATAAAATACGTTTTAAAAAGGAAATCGATGAAATATATATATAATATATATATATTATATATATAATGGCCTGAATAGAACGCGCCGCGCCGCGGCAGTTCGTGAATTTCGACCATTTATTTCAAACGGACATTGCGGGAGATCCGACCGTCGGATTCTCCTAAAACCGGAACCGTTGGGTTCGTATCGAAAAGAGCTTTCCAATGAATATTAGAAATTTGAAATCTAACGGTTGGATTTGGAATTATGTCCAAATCAATTTCAGAAAAGGTCGTTGTAAGTGCAGTTCGATGGCCGTAGATGGAAATCGACTGTACGGGCCTTGATAAAATTATTAAAAATATCTATAATTTGTGTAAAATCATAATATGTGAATTGGAAAGAACGGGGGTGAAAAACTCCACATTTGTAAAGATAAAAATAGATTTTTATCGAAATGAACTAGTTTAGAACTAGAATTAAAAATCAATTTATATTTGAAATAAATAAATTGAATTTGAAAGTGATTTTAAAAATAATCAATACTCCCAATACGTGGATTGGACTGGAGTTGAATCGAAATTATCTTCGGGATATTTCGATGTTGGATTTCGTGACTATACAAATATTGTTATGGGGATTTGAAAGATATATTTTATATCGTTATTTCCAATACGATATTTGTTGGTTTCAGAATTTGATATTGAATATAAGCCGGTATATTTTCTATTCAGAGCCTTGTATTTAATATCAAATGTGATTTGGGTTTATCGTGAGTCGTGTTTTAGATGACATTGGTTCTTTAACCCAGTTAAAGACATAATATCGATTTCTGAAAAGATTAAAACTAAGTGGAGTTTTAATGAATCTTTAATTAGATTAAAATGTGAATTGATAATTTAAATTATCAAATCTAAAAAGTGATCGAGAGTGGAGTATCACCAGTTTTGCTCCAAAGTGATAGTTAAATCTTTAATTAGATTTGAACGTGAAATGGTAATTAATTTTACCGATAACACCGTGGTGTTAGGAATGGAGTACCACCAGTTTTGCTCCATGGGATATATAGGTTGGGATTGGGAAATAAAATAAATAATTACTTCGGTGTGGTTCGCTAATCCCGACTAGTTTGAAATGATATCCATAGGAGGATTAAAGAATAAATTTAGAAGAATTTATCTTGGATAAAATTAATGGGAACATTTCCCTAAGAATGTGATTTTGTGAATAAAAGAATATTCTGAATTGGAATGAGGCGTTTGTTGTGTTTGTGTAACATTCGTTTATTATATACGTGGGTTATTCAGAAAGGCCGGGTTTATACCCATTCTGAATAACCGATTCGACGAGATGTTGAAGATGAAGACGGTGGTTGAAGACCGGAAGTCTTCACATCGTTTGGGTGATTACTGATGATCTTGATTGGGCTGTACACCCAGGATGAGGGAATCAGTTGGTGATCGTCCAGACGTACTTGGAGATGGATGGATATGCGAGGAAAGTGCCTCCGGTTTCGTTCAGACCCAGAACGAACTTGTAAATGGATTGTGTGTCTGATATTGGATTTTATTATGTGTTGATTGATCTCTATTAAATATACATCTGTTTGGCGGCGGAGAATTTATTCTCTTGCTTAACGCCCTTCTCTGAGACGTACGAGCTCAGAGGTTGTATATCGATGGACATCAGTCGCATGGAGTGAATTGCCAGTGTGGCATGCGTAAGTGGCAAATGATCAAGGCTTCTGTTGAAAAGCAAAGTCTTGTGGTTGATGATCAAAGCACGGCCTGTGTGGCGTAGCTTTGTGTATAACGTGAATTCGCGAGCCTCACACCTCGGTATGAGTCAAAAACGGGATACAGACCCAAGGAGTGCACGACGTTTCTTTCTAGCTAGGGTGGTGTCAGTGACCTACCAGCCCTGACATTTATATACTTTTCACCTGTGTGGTTGTTGGATAAGAGGCGCCTCGGATATAGGTCTGTAAGGACCGGGAAACGTGTGTTCAGGAATAATTAATCCTCAAAAGTAAGAGAGGACCAACCTTGGAGGTTCCAAAGGATCAGAGTGAGGTCCTGAGGCATTGCTAGAGTGTCTCGAACGCGGAGAGGAGCTTGCCCCTTGCCTCGGCTCATGACGGAATCCAATTTCCAATACGTGATATTGCGGTTTTAATTGTAGAACTAGTATGGCGACATGATATATGGTACCCATGCCGTCTATGATTGATATTTATGATTGAAATTGTTTTGACACTATACACTTATAATAGTATCAAATGATTTGTTTTAAACGTACCAAGCATGTTTGGCTATTATAAGGGAAAACCCTATCATCCGGCTTGCGTTGCATTGTGTGATGGGACCTGGGTCTTATAATAGCTTCATTTTTCCAAAAAGCATTGCGTTGTTTTGTTATATGCACTAGTATTCTCGGGAGGAAACCCGTTCCGTGTTATACGGCGTGGTCCCTTGAATTACTCTCTTTTAAAGTAAAGTTTTAAATAACTGTTTTAGTTCTCACACCAGTCACATGACTGACCTGGAGTTTATTGTTTTAACCTAAACTCTGGGTGCCCCTATTTTCCGCACGGGCAGCTAGTAGTTTTGGTTTTGCAGATTTATATTCACAGGGTCCTGATTTACAGCTGGAACGATGCTCGGAAAGCTCTGTATCCGTGTATCACTTTCAGTTGTATTTTGTATTATTTTCCGCTGCTATGTAATTTATTGTAATCTCTGATATTTATCGAATGTAATTTATTCATTTATACTCTGTATATTCTTGTATCTGATGAAATTGTTGTAATAACAATGAAATGTTCTTCCGTCTGCGTCCTTTTGTGTGTTGTTCTCAAAGTATCCGCTCTTTCCTTCACGGGGAAGTTACGGGTTCTTACAGTGGTATCAGAGCTTTGGTTTACAGAGCTCGAGAACAAGACACATTAGAACCATACGAAAGAATTCATCAAATATTGGATTAGTAATATCCAATTAGAATGACTCGTTAGAGATAGGATCAGTAGTATCCTAGAACGAGTGTGAAGAGTATATTTTTCAAATGAAAACAATTTTGTTTTAAAATTTAAATCTCTTTATACGTTTTTGATAATTTATTTATTTTGAATATGGACAATCGAGTATATAAAGATTTCGCGTATACGCGTCATGAACGTATAGTCGAAGTTTTAATATACTGGATAGATATAGAATCCCATTCTAGACACCCGGGGATAATTCTGATGATGTGGCCACATCATCAGTATTTATGTTCGTGTTTCGAAGGTGTGATATCAATATATTTCCATTAGACTGGTGTGAGAACCAAAACTTATATAGATAGACACATTGTTGTGAATTGGCATCAAAACATGATTTTCCGTATATATATCAAAAAATTATGAATTTGAAACTCTAATTCACTAATTGATTGATGTTTGTGTTGTTTGTTTATTTGATTGATAATTTTGAACCATTATGCCTAATTAAATCAAATATGAATTGTATTGAAAATTGGTCGCATTTGCTTGCATATACATATACTTCCATTGAACAGGTCATAGCAAGGAGGCTAGAGCCGAAGAATAAAATTTGTTTGCCCGACAAATAGGTACATGTTTACTACATAATTTACTGTTTTGTTTGGGTGATGATGATTTTATTAGCCTATTGGCTAGCCGCTTGGCTTTTTCTTTTTCTTTTTGAGATCTGAAGGACCGGGGAAGCTATTTGAAATTCCCCGATGCTCCCGGTGCAGGGGAGGTTATGGCGAAATTTTTCGAAAATTTAGGGTGTTAGCCAAATTTTTGAAAAATTTGAAAATTCTCAGAAACTGAAAAGTTGGAGAAGGGAAGCCAGATCGAACGTAGAGCTGAATAATCAAACCACTTTCGACTTTGTTCCTTTTCGGGGACGAAAAGTTTTAAGAGGGGGAGATTGTAATAACCCGCAAAAATCTGGGCCAGTTTAAATTTTTTATGTTGGCAGTTTTAGCTAATTTCGAACATTTAAAATAGATTATTTTAAATAATATCGACGAAAAATTTATTTTGAATAGAATTCGACGTATATATTTATATACGTCGTCGTTAGAATATAAATATTTATTTTAAATTATAAATAGAATTGAAAATGGCGCGGTAGTTCGATAATTCGATTTCAAACTTCAATTGAATGTACCGGGTGCAAAACAATCTGGATTTTAGTGAAACCAAAAAGATTACGATCTAATTGATAATATCTTTCCTACGAATCCGACAAATCAAAATTTCGTAGCGAGAATCAAAAGATATGTCCAGTTGAAAATTCTGAATAGTCGCTATGGAATTCAGGCCCTTAAAAATGGACATTTTGCAAATGACCTCGGATTTCGACGAAACCAGTTTTGTTGGGTCCGTGATGTTGAATTATTGCTAGATTCCAAATTTCATAATTTTTCGAGTCAATATGTGAGCGTGGCATAGGAAAACGTTTTTTGACCATTTCAGTTGATTTTAATCGACTGGAAATTGGCCATTTTTCTAACGGTCTCAGAATTCGACGAAACTAGTTTTGTTAGGACCGTATCGTCAATACGAAGCTAGAAAATATTTTTCGAGAATTTTTAGAGTTAGTATGTGACCCCAGTAAATTGAGATGTACGTTTAAAATTCAATATAGTGATTTAAATGTAAATTTGACGGAAACTGATTCAAACAGTCGAACCAGTCTACGATACATATCCTATTGTGTTCGGAATGGGGCTGAAACGCTAGGGACGACAGGCGGTGAACCTCGTTTAGAGGTCGTTTGAAAAAGTTGACTTTTTGAATTAAAATAAAGTAATTAAATAATAAAAAAAATTATATATACCCTCTCCCCTCTTCTATACCTATGACTAGGCCCCCCCTTAAATCGAATCAGAAAAAAAAAGAAAAAAAAAAAAGAAAAAGGCGGAGCGCCGCCCACCGTTCATCGCGCCGCCGTGGGAGGAGGCGCAGCCCTCCTTCTCCCCCCTCGCGCCATCTCCCCTTCCTCCTGTTTCCCCCCCGCCTCTTCTTCTCCTCCTCCACGCCCAGGCGAACCCCGTCGCCCACACGCTCTGACCCACCACCGAACGCACTGCGCCGCCCAGACCCTCTTCCCCCTTCTCCTCCACGGCGAGACCCTCCCCCCATCCACCGGCGAACTCCGACCCCTCTTCTCCTCCATCCGCTGTAAGTCCCCTTCCTTTTTTTCTTATTTATTATTTTTGTTTACATATAACTGTTTTTTATATATATATATTAAAATCGATTTTTTTTGGGATTATAAAAACTAATTTTATATGGTAATTAAAACTAATGATGAAATAAAGATTTGATTTTGAAATAAGTGAAAATTATAATTTTTATGTAAGTAGGATATAAAAAATATGATCTTTGTATTTTTGAAGTATTAAAAATATAATCTTTACTATATAGAAGATGTAAAAATATGATTTTTATATTTTTAAAGAATTAAAAATATAATTTTTACATGTTAGGAATATTAAAAATATCATCTTTTTATAGGTAGCAAAATAAAATGCGATTTCTATAGGGATGGAATTGAAAAGGTAAAATCTTTAAAAATAAAAAGACGATATTTTAATAATAGAAAAGGCGAAAACTTTATTTTTATAAAGGCGAAAACTTTATTTTTATAAAGGCGAAAACTTTATTTTTATAATGGCGAAATCTTTATATTTGAAAGGGCGAGATCTTTATATAGAAAATAGGGAAGTAAAAATATGATTTTTATATATTGAAGAGCGAAGTGAAAATTCGATTTTTATATATATGAAGTGATTATAAAATATGACTTTTGAATTTGAAAGTAAACAAATAAAAATGTGATTTTTATTTCAAAGACATCAAAATATAAAAATATGTGATTTTTATATATGTAGTGGCTACGGGCAACGAAGATGACGAAAATGCGATAACGATGAAGCTTTCTATCAAAGAAGAGTCAAGATGATTGGATAGCTATCGGTGAGAACTTCTCACCTTTCAATTTCTTTTTCTAGTTATATATATATATACTAGGATGCAGACGGTGCTTAGTAGCACCCGACACCCGTCATCCACAGACCATGGATGGCTTGTTTGTTAAATTGTTTGGTTGTGTAGTTGGTTAGATTATTTGGTTTGAATTGAATTGTTTGGTGAAATGGAATGGATTTGATTGATGTGTGAATGGCGTGGGCCTTCACTAGACCGGGGATAAGGCTAGGCCTCGTCCCGTTTCTAGTATCGTGCCGTTATGCCGCCGAAATTTTCTAAAATATGTTAGAAAAATAAAAATATCATTTTTATTGTGTAAATAAAATGAATAGAAATTCAAGTGTTGAAATAAAATATTTTATCGTTAAAAATATAATTTTTAACGTGAATGTGAATAAATAAAATATTCATTTACAAACCAGACGGTTTGTTTATGTACACTTATTTGAAGGACATTGATTAGGTCGATAAATTTTACACATCGCCCAACTGCACAAATAAAATCTGTGTTTGATTGTTTGAAACCCCACATGGGTGTCGGGATGAAATTTGGAAGTTCACTCATCCTGATTGATTAAATATGTCGATCGATTGATTGACAGGCTGCTATAAGCGTAAGATATCTATATTTGATGCTTATACAGTGTAGTGCACTTTGGTTGATGGTTGATTATTTTTCAATGCTGTTATATACATGTGTTGTATGGAATCCATATAATTAACGTTATATGGTGATTGATTGGGCCTCATTCTAATCGGGAAAACAATGAATATTATAAAAGAAAATTCATGTGTTGAATATAAAAATAGTCATGTGTTGAGTGAAATATTTTATATAATAAAATTTACATCTTTATCATATTTAAAATTAGAACTACTTCCCAGTAGAAGTCTAATTAAAAATCAAACGATAGATACCATAGTTTTATAAAATATTTTACATAACAAAAATAGTGATGTGTTGACAGTACTCATGTGTTAAGATTAGTCGTGTGTTGAAAGAAATATAGATTCATGTGTTGAATGGAGTAAATATTCATTTGTTGAATAGAATAACGAATTTATTGAAATATATAAAGCCGTGTTGATTAGAGATGCGTTATTTTGACGCGAACGATATTTATATCGATTTTATTCATTGTATAATGAATATTGAAAAGTGATTTCAAAACTTAATATTTTGAAATGAAATTCGAATTAAATTAGATTAAACATTCAAATTGAAATTTTATTGAATCAATTTGAAATGAATTCGAGTCGAATAGTAAATGAATTCGATTCGAATTGAATAGAAAGTGAATTTGAATTCGAATTGAATATAAAAATGAATTCAAATTGAATTGAATTGAAACGAATTAGAATTAGAATTGAATTGAAATCAAATCGATTTGAAATTGAATGTAGTGTTGAAATGGTTTTGAAAACGAATTTAAAACGATTTATAAAATACGTTTTAAAAAGGAAATCGACGAAATATATATAATATATATATATATTATATATATAATGGCCTGAATAGAACGCGCCGCGCCGCGGCAGTTCGTGAATTTCGACCATTTATTTCAAACGGACATTGCGGGAGATCCGACCGTCGGATTCTCCTAAAACCGGAACCGTTGGGTTCGTATCGAAAAGAGCTTTCCAATGAATATTAGAAATTTGAAATCTAATGGTTGGATTTGGAATTATGTCCAAATCAATTTCAGAAAAGGTCGCTGTAAGTGCAGTTCGATGGCCGTAGATGGAAATCGACTGTACGGGCCTTGATAAAATTATTAAAAATATCTATAATTTGTGTAAAATCATAATATGTGAATTGGAAAGAACGGGGGTGAAAAAAATCTACATTTGTAAAGATAAAAATAGATTTTTATCGAAATGAACTAGTTTAGAACTAGAATTAAAAATCAATTTATTTTTGAAATAAATAAATTGAATTTGAAAGTGATTTTAAAAATAATCAATACTCCCAATACGTGGATTGGACTGGAGTTGAATCGAAATTATCTTCGGGATATTTCGATGTTGGATTTCGTGACTATACAAATATTGTTATGGGGATTTGAAAGATATATTTTATATCGTTATTTCCAATACGATATTTGTTAGTTTCAGAATTTGATATTGAATATAAGCCGGTATATTTTCTATTCAGAGCCTTGTATTTTATATCAAATGTGATTTGGGTTTATCGTGAGTCGTGTTTTAGATGACATTGGTTCTTTAACCCAGTTAAAGACATAATATCGATTTCTGAAAAGATTAAAACTAAGTGGAGTTTTAATGAATCTTTAATTAGATTAAAATGTGAATTGATAATTTAAATTATCAAATCTGAAAAGTGATCGAGAGTGGAGTATCACCAGTTTTGCTCCAAAGCGATAGTTAAATCTTTAATTAGATTTGAACGTGAAATGGTAATTAATTTTACCGATAACACCGTGGTGTTAGGAATGGAGTACCACCAGTTTTGCTCCATGGGATATATAGGTTGGGATTGGGAAATAAAATAAATAATTACTTTGGTGTGGTTCGCTAATCCCAACTAGTTTGAAATGATATCCATAGGAGGATTAAAGAATAAATTTAGAAGAATTTATCTTGGATAAAATTAATGGGAACATTTCCCTAAGAATGTGATTTTGTGAATAAAAGAATATTCTGAATTGGAATGAGGCGTTTGTTGTGTTTGTGTAACATTCGTTTATTATATACGTGGGTTATTCAGAAAGGCCGGGTTTATACCCATTCTGAATAACCGATTCGACGAGATGTCGAAGATGAAGACGGTGGTTGAAGACCGGAAGTCTTCACATCGTTTGGGTGATTACTGATGATCTTGATTGGGCTGTACACCCAGGATGAGGGAATCAGTTGGTGATCGTCCAGACGTACTTGGAGATGGATGGATATGCGAGGAAAGTGCCTCCGGTTTCGTTCAGACCCAGAACGAACTTGTAAATGGATTGTGTGTCTGACATTGGATTTTATTTTATTTTGATTGATCTCTATTAAATATACATCTGTTTGGCGGCGGAGAATTTATTCTCTTGCTTAACGCCCTTCTCTGAGACGTACGAGCTCAGAGGTTGTATATCGATGGACATCAGTCGCATGGAGTGAATTGCCAGTGTGGCATGCGTAAGTGGCAAATGATCAAGGCTTCTGTTGAAAAGCAAAGTCTTGTGGTTGATGATCAAAGCACGACCTGTGTGGCGTAGCTTTGTGTATAACGTGAATTCGCGAGCCTCACACCTTGGTATGAGTCAAAAACGGGATACGGACCCAAGGAGTGCACGACGTTTCTTTCTAGCTAGGGTGGTGTCAGTGACCTACCAGCCCTGACATTTATATACTTTTCACCTGTGTGGTTGTTGGATACGAGGCGCCTCAGATATAGGTCTGTAAGGACCGGGAAACGTGTGTTCAGGAATAATTAATCCTCAAAAGTAAGAGAGGACCGGCCTTGGAGGTTCCAAAGGATCAGAGTGGGGTCCTGAGGCATTGCTAGAGTGTCTCGAACGCGGAGAGGAGCTTGCCCCTTGCCTCGGCTCATGACGGAATCCAATTTCCAATAAGTGATATTGTGGTTTTAATTGTAGAACTAGTATGGCGACATGATATATGGTACCCATGCCGTCTATGATTGATATTTATGATTGAAATTGTTTTGACACTATACACTTATAATAGTATCAAATGATTTGTTTTAAACGTACCAAGCATGTTTGGTTATTATAAGGGAAAACCCTATCCTCCGGCTTGCGTTGCATTGTGTGATGGGACCTGGGTCTTATAATAGCTTCAGTTTTCCAAAAAGCATTGCGTTGTTTTGTTATATGCACTAGTATTCTCGGGAGGAAACCCGTTCCGTGTTATACGGCGTGGTCCCTTGAATTACTCTCTTTTAAAGTAAAGTTTTAAATAACTGTTTTAGTTCTCACACCAGTCACATGACTGACCTGGAGTTTATTGTTTTAACCTAAACTCTGGGTGCCCCTATTTTCCGCACGGGCAGCTAGTAGTTTTGGTTTTGCAGATTTATATTCACAGGGTCCTGATTTACAGCTGGAACGATGCTCGGAAAGCTCTGTATCCGTGTATCACTTTCAGTTGTATTTTGTATTATTTTCCGCTGCTATGTAATTTATTGTAATCTCTAATATTTATCGAATGTAATTTATTCATTTATACTCTGTATATTCTTGTATCTGATGAAATTGTTGTAATAACAATGAAATGTTCTTCCGTCTGCGTCCTTTTGTGTGTTGTTCTCAAAGTATCCGCTCTTTCCTTCACGGGGAAGTTACGGGTTCTTACAACAGAACACACTGGATAAACATAATCATAAGAGTTACACAGTATACATGATCATACTTAGTACAAAATACAGTTCAGCTATACATAAATGTCTACAGCGGAATCAAAAAATAATATGTACAACAGAAGCTGAACAACATAAAAAGAATGAAATGATAGAATCCATCTTCAGCTCCATAGCTATCCAGAAAGAGCATGCTAAAACCTAAATACAAGGCTGTCCGTGTAGAAATAGGGGCACCCGAGTTTGCAAGTGAAACAAACTACGAGTCAGTCATGGGACTGGTATGAGAAATCTATTTAACTACTTTAATATATGGCCAATCACAGGATGATGCCGCTAACGCGGAACAGGTTTACTCCATTGGATTGCCAGTGCTTTAAAACAAGTAAATCTTTTAAACATCGCAATGCTTTTTATAAAAATGAAGCCATTATAAGACTCAGTTCCCATCACACAATACAACGCAAACCGGAAGATAGAGTTTTACCTTATAATGGCCAAAATATGCTTGATACGAACAAAACAAATCATTTGATATTATTGCTAGTGTTTATATGTTTCAAAAACAATTTCAATCATATATATCAATCATAGACGACATTAATGCCCCATACCACAATGTCGCCATATATAGGTATACAATCAAAATCGCATGGTGTCGTATTTGGAAATTGGATTTCCGTCATGAACCAAGGCAAGGGATCGTCTTACCGCTTCAAGACGCTCTAGCCCGTGTCTCAGGAACAGCTGCAACTGCCCCTTGGATCGTCAGGGCTGGTCCACTCGATGTGGATTAAAATGCCTGAACACTGCGTTTCCCCGCCCTATGGGGCGTCAACTGGTCATATCCGACCAAACCATCGGCTCCGAAGAGACCGAACTAACCGAGGTGCCTCGCGACCCATCATCCACATAAGTAAAATGCCCGGGTGTGTAAAACCCAAAGCGCCAGTCCTAGCTAGAAGGAAACGCATGTTCTCCCTGAGGTCCTTCTCCCGTTTCTGGCTCATACAGGGGTGTGAGGCTCGCGAAACAACGCTAAACACAAACCTAGCTATTCAAAGCCATGCTTTGATCATCAACCACAAAGCTCTTCTTTTCAACAAAAGCTTTGATCACAGCATCTCTACATGCCATGTTGTCAATATACAACGTCAAACACACATCCATTTACAAGTCCGTTCTGTGTCTGAACGAAACCGGAGGATCTTTATTCCTCGCACATCAGTACAATCAACAAGTACGTCCAGACGGCTACCACTTCAGCCCCTTCAAGTTAGCTACTCCTATCATGAGCATCAGTAGCACCCCTCCATTCGACGTGAAGATCATCGATCTTGCACCGTCTTCATATCTTCAACTTTTAATCGTCGATCAATTATTTGAAATGAGAATTAACTCGGCCTTTTCAAATAATTCACGTATATTTAGAATTTCAAATCAATTCATTTCAATGGTTAAATTACTCGACATCAATAATTCTGTTCTTTAATGTAACTTTCACGCCAAAAAAATTCAACCATCAAATATCCAATAAACCCGGTAAATTCATTTTATTTCCATTCCATATCGTTTATAACATTTTATAATGATTTATCGCTATTTTTATTCATTTAAAAATAGCCAATTTATATAAACGACACTTCAGGCTATAATGCGGCCATGACACTATTTTTCTTCATATTTGATTTACACATATCTGAAAAATCTAACCATTGGATGTTTACAAATTTTATATCATTGGAAAGATCTTTTCAAAACGAATCCAACGGTTCCAGTTTTGGGAAAATCCGACGGTCGGATCTCCCGGTACAATCGTTTGAAGTTACGATTTCAAAATACGAACTGCAGCATCGTTATTTCGATTTATTTTAATTATATATATATATATATATATATAACCGGTTCTGGCGCTGTTTTTCTTCAGATTTGAATTAAACGTTCCAGACAATCCAACCATTGGATCTTTACAAAGTTGGTGTCACTGGAAAGATATTTCCAAAGCTAACCCAACAGTTTCGGTTTCAGGAAAATCCGATGGTCGGATCTCTCACAATAATCGTTTGAAATCACGGTTTCAAAATCTGAACTGCAGCTTCGTTTTTTCGATTTATTGTAATTATATATATATAAATATAATTCTTTCTTTGATTTCATAACCATATTCATTTCATATATTTGATAAAAATGATATTTTTATCCAATAGATATTTATTTCAACACATCACTATTTTTAACAATTCATATATATAATAAAATGTGATTTTCAAAACACGATTATTTTATATACTTCATATAGATTATAAAAATGTGATTTTTATTGTAAAACAATTTATTTCAAAACACGATTATTTTATATAGTTCATACATAAGGTAAAAATGTTATTTTTGGTGTTAAAACAATTTATTTAAAACACTAATATTTTATATGGTCTATATATATATGATAAAAATGTTATTTTTATCTTTCAAAGAATTTATTCAATACATGAATTTCATTCAACACATGAATTTCTCAACACATGAATTTTATTTATTTCATACTTATGTTAAAAATGTTATTTTTATTGTTTATTGAATTTATCCTATACATGCATATTTTTCAACACATGAATATGGTTTCAACACATGAAAATAGTTTCAACACGTGAATATGGTTTCAACACATGAATATAGTTTCAACACATGAAAATAATTATAACCCGTGAATATTATTGAAAATTTCGGCAGCATAACGACAGGGTATTTAAAACCGGCACCGTCCCGAGTACGGCTCCCCGCTCTACCTTAAACCTCGCAACTTTTGACAATGGAGATTTCATACATCTAGTTTGTACGCAGACGAGTATGTTTTTCTTTTTCCACAACCTATTCTAATTTTGTTTCAACCACAAACGGGTAATTTTCAACCACAAACCAACAATCTCAAACCACAAACAATTCTATCAACCATTCGCATTATTCACCAAAATTTTCACACCAATTCACAATCAATAAATATCGTCCGTGGTTTGTGGACGAGGGGAGTATGTATATATATATTCGTATATAAATATATTTCATTTCCATTCCAACTCATTTTCAACTCATATATGTTTCATACAACGCTTGTATAATTGATACATCTCTCATATAACTTATACAATACATGTACATGAGGTATACAACGCGTATATAATTTATACTTCGCTTATATGACTTATACAACGCATTTCCATTCACATTTCATTTTAGAAATCTCACATTGGGTTCCACTCCTCCAAAAATCGCAGGAAGCTCTGAAAAATATCCGGTCTTTTCTAGAATGTAGAAGACGTCCTCACAGTCCCAATGTCTCTTTTTCACTGGATTTCGATCACATAACAAAAAGATATGATTTTTAGAAGTAAACCATATTTCGTAGCGCTTGGAAGTGTTATAAAACAGTTTAAAATATTAAAGTCGTTACCTTTCTATTTAGTTCGAAACTAGGTTTCGATCTAGCACTCAAACTGTCGCACGATTCGGGGATTGGGCTGCGCCACTTGGAAGAGGAAGGAACGACGCTCAGGCGCGTGGTGGTTGGGTGCAGTTCGGTGGTTGGAGGCGTGCGTGGCGGTGGTGTGAAGTTCAGCACTTTGGAGAGGTGGTTCTCTCTGACGGTGCGACGATAGGGGGTGAAGTCGGTGTTGATTTGAAGAGGGGGAAGAGAGCTTCGAAAAGTTGCAAAGGGGCACTGGGTTTTGGTGAAGGGATTTGCCGGAAAATGGAAGGGAACGGAGGAGAACAGTTCCGCCGTCGGTCTGGAAGGAGACGAGGATTTTCTGATATTTTTTTATATTTTTAATTTATGAATGGAATTTTTCTATTGGCCGTTATATATATATATATTAATTCAAAAATTAAGGTTTCTCCAAACTAACTCCATTTCAAACCCAAAGACTGTCGCCCCCAGCTAAATACCCCCATTCCGAACACAATGAGATATGTTTCGTAAGCCAATTCGACTGTTACAGTCAGTTATTCTTCAAATTAAAGTATAAAACATTCGATTTCCGATTTAAACGTACATTTTAATTTACCGGCGTCACATAATGATTCTAAAAATTCCAGAAAATTTATATCTGGCTATGTTGGGATGGTACGGTCCCAACAAAACTGATTTCATCGAATTCTAAGACCGTTTGAAAAATGGCCATTTTCTGGTCGATCGAATTTAACTAAAATCAACCAAACACATTTTCCTTCGCCACGCTCACATACTACCTTCAAAAATTATGGAATTTGAAACCTAGCAATAATTTGACATCCCAGATCCAACAAAAGTGGTTTCATCGAAAACAGAGGTCGTTTGCAAAATGTCTATTTTTAAGGGCTATATATTCTCTATGGCGACCTTTCTGAAAATTCATTTGGCCATAACTTTTGACTCCCACTATGAAACTTCGATTTTTCAGATTCGTTAGAAAGATATTCATAAAAAGATTTAAATATTTTTGGTTTCACTAAAATCAATTTTATTTTGCACCCGGTACAGTCAATCAAAGTTCGAATTCAAATTTTGAAACTGCCGCGCCATTTCAGGCCTTGTTTATAATTAAAATAAATATATTTATTTTCAAACATCGATTCGAACATACTTTTCGTCGTTATTATTTAAAATAATTTATTATAAATATTTAAAATTCACTACAATAGACAAATTAAAATTTTTAAATTGGTTAAGATTTTCCGGGTTGTTACAATCTCCCCCACTTAAAATCTTTTCGTCGCCGAAAAGGAACGAAGTCGAAAGTTGTTTAATTAACCAACTCAACTTTCATTCTGGCTTTCATTCTTCAACTTTTTAGTTTCTAAGAATTTTCAAATTCTTCAAAAATTTGGCTAACACCTTAAATTTTCGAAAAATTTCGCCATAACCTCCTTTGTATGGGGAGGGGTTTGGAAATTTATTGGGCCGTATTAGGTGCCCAATAAATCCTAATAAGAATGCACATATTTATAGTGATATATTCTGGTGTCCATAGGGAGGTGTGTATAGATCATAACTCTAGAGAATAAATTCTCATCACCCTGTAATATAGTCCATATCAGTCATCAGTTCAACCTGTAATATATAGTCATCGCCGTACAAGCCTCTCGCTCGTATGGTAAATCTTCAACCTCGTCACACAAGCTCCAAATGCTTATGTGGCATATGATGAAGTATGCCTATCTTCAATAAGTATGCCATGTAGTGTAGTTCAAAATTAATTGTTACTATCCTATAGCGACATTTATTATTACACACAGAACAACCAGCACTCCGCATCCAATGACATTCACTGGAGTTGATATAATAATAAAATTGTGCATCGAACTCATTAAGGTTTACCTATTTGTCGGGCACGCAAATAAATTCTTTACTCAACAGCTAATCCATTTACCTGTTCAAACATATATAATGTACATGTATATAATTCTATCTATTTCTAAACCAGTTCAATACTTGATTTAATTGCATAAATTTACCATTCATTCTTGATTAGATTAGCTATCATTCTAATAATTTGATTAATCAAATTCTTAACCACACAACACAAACAACAATCAATTTGGTTTTATCTTTCAAAATGTACTAATTAATTCATATACTCTTTTAAAATCATTCAGACTATATAATTAAAAAGTTTACATCCATGAAAAGAAAACGACAACTAAGTAGAGAACAAAATAGAAATGCAAAATATGGCAAATGTACCTTGCACCAGAGTTAATCAGAGATATCCGCCCTGCACTTGGGATAGGCTTTCTTAATACTCTCCTCAGTTTCCCAAGTACAATCTCGTGGATATCCACTCCATTGCACTTTGACTAAGTGAACCTTCTTGTTCCTCAGCTCTTTTGATTCTTTGCCAATAATCTTGATCGGCTCTCTTCTTACAACCAATTCTAGAGTAATTTCTATATCCCATTGTGCGGCTTCTTCCACGATCAAATCTGGATCATGAACATGCTTTCAAAGTTTAGATACGTGAAATACATCATGCACTCCAGGCAACCAATCAGGCAATTGAACCCTATAAGCGAGGTCCAATCCGTTCTAGAATAGGAAACAGACAAATAAATTTGGGCGCCAATTTCCCTGTTTTACCGAATCGGATTACTCCTCTCATCGGAGATACCTTAAAATACACGTGGTCTCCAACAACGAATGATAAATATCTTCTCCTCTTATCTGCATAGCTCTTCTGTTGGCTTTGAGTGGCTAGTAATCGTTTCTTAATGAAATCGATTTTGTCCGCAGCTTCGCGAATCATATCGGGTCCCAATACGAGTCTATTACCAGGTTCTACCAACAAGCAGGAGATCGGCACGGTCTACCATACAATGTTTCGAATGGTGACATTGTCAAGCTCGCTTGGTAGCTGCTGTTGTGTGAGAACTCAGCCAAATGCAAATGGTCTTCCCATGATCCGCCAAAATCAATAACACAAGACCACAAGAAATCTTCTAGAATACGATTCACCCTCTCAGTTTGGCCATCTATTTGAGGATGATAAGCGGTGCTCAAGTTCAGTTTCGTTCCCAATTCTGCTTGGAATGCTTCCCAGAATTTACTAGCGAAAATCGGGTCACGATCACTAACGATACTCATGGGAACTCCATGAAGTTTAACAATTTCTCTAAAATATTTCTGCGCCAGACTCTGAGCAGTTCTATTCGACTTGACAGGAATGAAATGGGTGGTCTTCGTGAGACGATCTACGATCACCCAAATACTGTCATTTCCTTTCCTGGTTCTGGGCAAACCATCTATGAAATCCATAGAAATCTGTTCCCACTTCCCGTCTGGAATTTCCAACGGTTGCAATAATCCATCGAGTTTCTACTGATCGCTTTTGACTTGCTGACAGGTGGAACACCGGCTAACATATATAGAGATATCTCTTTTCATTGCCTTCCACCAAAATGTTCGCTTGAGGTCATTATACATTTTACTAACCCGTGGGTGGATACTCAGTTTGGACTTGTGACTCTCGTCCATTACTTCTCTTTTGAGCTCAAGGTTGTCGGGAACACAAATCCTTCCTTTCAATCTCAGAACTCCTGCGCTATCCACTTGAAAACTGGAGACTTCGCCCCTTTGAATTCTTTTGATCATCTCTTTAACAAAACTATCGTCTTTCTGAAGAATAGATATTTTATCAATTTACGATGGTGTAATGATAATACTTGCGATGATCACATTCTTCCTGCTGAGCGCATCAGCTACAACATTGGCTTTCCCCGGAGTGTATAAAATGTCAAGATCATATGCTGCATGAAATTCTAACCAATGTAGCTGCCTCATATTCAGATCCTTCTGGGTGAATAAATACTTCAATGATTGATGATCAGTATAAAATTCAAATTTATCACCCAATAGATAATGTCTCCAAATTTTCATAGCAAACATGATGGCTAACAATTCAAGATCGTGAGTTGCATAATTCTTTTCATGTGGTTTCAACTGACGGCTAGCATAAGCGACTACCCGACCTCTTTGCATTAATACTGCACATAGACCTTCTTTAGAAGCATCTGTCCATACCTTCAAGTCCTGGTTGCCATCTATAATTGTTAACACTGGAGCAGTTGTCTGTCTTAACTTCGGCTTCTGGAAAGCTGCCTCACATTCTGGAGCCCAATTGAATCTCGAATGTTTCATAGTAAGCTTTGTCAAGAAACTAGATATCTTTGAAAAATTCTTAACGAACTTCTGATAATAACTTGCCAATCCAAGAAAACTTTGGACTTCTGTGGGTGTACGAGGCTGTTTCCAATTCTGAATAGCAGTGATTTTACTGGGATCCACAGAAATTCCTAGCTTTGACACGACGTGGCCAAGAAATTTTACTTCTTCTTGCCAGAATATACATTTGGAAAATTTTTCCTTTAAAACATTCTTTCTGAGAATTTCTAACACTTGTTCCAAATGTTTTTCATGCTCGCTTTCTGACTTAGAGAAGATTAATATATCATCAATGAAAACTAGAACAAATTTATTCAATACTTCTCTGAATACCTGGTTCAGTAGATCGAGAAAATAAGCTGGAGCGTTGCATAAGCCGAACGACATTACTAACCACTCGTAGAATAAGTCTGGACCTCTGAGTGCTGTCAAGGAACACACTCTTCGGCAATACGAAGCTGATGGAAACCTGTAGCTAGGTCCATTCGGGAAAATACTTGTGCGTCATTCAATCGATCCAACAAATCATCAATCCGCGACAATGAATATTTGTTTTTCAGTGTCTGCTTATTCAAGTCATGATAATCCACACATAGTCTGAGAGTACCGTCTGACTTCGGGACAAATACCACTGCCGCTCCCCAATCAGAGAAACTAGGTCTGATCAGACCCTTCCATACGTGCTGTCGAGTTTGGCTGTCTAACTCTTCTTTCTCTTTCAAAGTCATTCTTCGAATAGCGTGAACTACTGGCCTTGAATTCGGAACTAAAGAGATTTTGAAATCAATTTCTCTCTGCGGAGGTAAGTTAACAACTTCATCGAACACATCCACATAGTTCTTCACGATAGGAATATTTTCTATGTCGACCGGAATATTCTCCGTAACTACAGGAACAGGTTCTAATTGAGCAGGAGAAACATCTAAAGCTTCCCAGAAGTCTTTTCTATCAGAATTTTGACCTTCACAGGGAATGGTTATATAGTCACCTGATTTAATCTTCGCCTTAATGACTATGTCGGCTCATTTAACCTTAGCTTCATATTTGGTTAACCAGTCTAACCCTAAGATAAGATCAAATTCTGTAAAATTCATGACGATCGCGATAGTGGGTAACTGATAATGGGAAAAAGAGACAGGCACCCCACAAATCCAACTAAGATCGAGGGAACCCCCAACCGGATTATGGACAGTCATGGGTTTTTTGAGCTTCTTCAAATTCAGATCCAGCTTCCTAACCGCATTCTTTGCAATAAAGCTTCGTGACGCGCCTATATGAAACAATACTTTAACTGGAATATCTTTGACAGTAAGCGTGCCTTCTAAAACATCTGGCCTTTCCTGACTAGATGAGGATGCAGGAACTTCTGCTACTTCATTTACATGTATCTTTTCGAATTGCTTTAATAACCGACAATCTTGCTTTACGTGGCCAGTCCGATGGCAAAGGTTGCATTTTCTATTCTCCTGAAACTTGATCTTGGATTTAATTTTATCCTTTATTCATTTCTTTAAGATTCCACAGTTTATCGCCAAATGCCCTGGCTTCTTGCAGTTCTTGCATATGGCAGTCGTTACTGGTCCTTGCTCAAACTTAACCCTTTTCCTCTTGAATCTGGGCTTCTTACTGAACTCAGATTTCGTAATGGCCTCAGGATGTGTACTTGTCTCTAGGCTATCTGCTTCAAATTTCCTTTCACTGCGAGTGTTGACTTCCTCTTCATCATCAAAAAGGCCTCGCTTATCTAGATCTTCACACTGATAAGCCATGTATATCATTTCAGAAAAAGGAAGCTTCACATGCCCCGTTACACTACTTTGATACTTTCTTTGGAGCCCGTTAATAAACCTTAGATTCTTCCCCTTCGGATTTTGAATTAGATGAGGGGCAAAATGAAAAAGTTCATTGAATTTCTTATGATATTTCGGAATGGTCATATCTCCTTGTATCAGATAATAGAATTCGTCACATAACCGCTCAGTTGCTTCTGGAGGAATAAATCTTTCACTGAAAATCTCTTTAAATCTATCCTAGGTAATATTACCTTCTGGATTATCCTTAATAATCGAATCCCACCAGAACAAAGCTTCGTCTTTGAGTGCCCAAGATGCCAGTAATCTTTTCTGGTCATCTCTCAGCTTTAAACCTTCAAATATTTTCTTACCAGAACGAATCCAAGCTTGGGTTTTAATATTAGATTCTTCGACCAAGAATGGTACTCCACCCAGATTTCTATATTTCTTAAATAGAGCTTCTATATCTGGGTCTGTATTACTTCTTCTGTTTCTGCCATTCATTTTATAGTGCATCTGCAAATAGCAGACAAAGTGTCAGGTCAACAGAAAAGGTATTTAAAGCATAGAGACATATACTTGAATGTAAATGTGTCTATTTGGGGTGTATTTCATTCTGCTATACTCATACTAGGACCTTACTGATCCTATCTGTAATGAGTTACTCGCCCTAGAATACTTCTGATTCTATTTCTGACGAGTTCGTTAATATGTTATATTCCATAACTAAGTTTAACCAAAGCTCTGATACCACATGTAACGACCCCAAATCCCCCTTCCACGGTGGCAATGTTAATCTTCGGAATATAACACATAAACAAATAACAGCAAACATAAATAAATAAATAAATAAATACACTAGATAATGTACAACAGAATACACTGGATAAACATAATCATCAGAGTCGCACAGTATACAGGATCATACTTAGTACAAAATACAGTTCAATTATACATAAATGTCTACAACAGAATCAAAACATATTATGTACAACAGGAGCTGAACATCATAAAAAGAAAGAAATGATAGAATCCATCTTCAGCTCCATTGCTATCTAGAAAGAGCTTGCTAAAACCTAAATACAAGGCTGCCCGTGTAGAAATAGGGGCACCCGAGTTTGTAAGTGAAACAAACTACGAGTCAGTCATGGGACTGGTATGAGAAATCCACTTAACTACTTTAATATATGGCAAATCACAGGACCACGCCGCTAACGCGGAACGGGTTTACTCCATTGGATTGCTAGTGCATTAAAACAAGTAAATCTTTTAAACATCGCAATGCTTTTTATAAAAATGAAGCCATTATAAGACTCAGTTCCCATCAAACATTGCAACGCAAACCGGAGGATATAGTTTTACCATATAATGGCCAAAATATGCTTGATACGAGCAAAACAAATCATTTGAAATTATTGCTAGTGTTTATATGTTTCAAAAACAATTTCAATCATAAATATCAATCATAGAAAGCATTAATGCCCCATACCACTATGTCGCCATATATAGGTATACAATCAAAATCGCATGGTGTCATGTTTGGAAATTGGATTTCCGTCATGAACCAAGGCAAGGGATCGTCCTTACCGCTTCGAGACGCTCTAGCCCGTGTCTCAGGAACAACCGCAACTGCTCCTTGGATCGTCAGGGCTGGTCCACTCGATGTGGATAAAAATGCCTGAACACTGCGTTTCCCTGCCCTATAGGGCGTCAACTGGTCATATCCGACCAAACCATCGGCTCCGAAGAGACCGACCTAACCGAGGCGCCTCACAACCCATCATCCACATAAGTAAAATGCCCAGGCATGTAAAACCCAAAGCACCACTGCTAGCTAGAAGGAAACGCGTGTTCTCCCTGAGGTCCTCTCTCGTTTTTGGCTCATACAGGGGTGTGAGGCTCGCGAAACAACGTTAAACACAAAGCTAGCTATTCAAAGCCGTGCTTTGATCATCAACCACAAAGCTCTGCTTTTCAACAAAAGCTTTGATCACAACATCTCTACATGCCACGTTGTCAATATACAATGTCAGACACACATCCATTTACAAGTCCGTTTTGGGTCTAAACGAAACTGGAGGATCATTGTTCCTCGCACATCCATAAAATCAAAAAGTACGTCCGGACGGCTACCACTTCAGCCCCTTCAAGGTAGCTACTCCTATCATGAGCATCAATAGCACCCCTCCATTCTACGTGAAGATCATCGGTCTTGCACCGTCTTCATATCTTCGACTTTTAATCGTCGATCAATTATTTGAAATGAGAATTAACTTGGCCTTTTAAAATAATTCACATATATTTAGAATTTCAAATCAATTCATTTCAACGGTTAAATTATTCGATATCAATAATTCTGTTCTTTAATGTAACTTTCACGCCAAACACATTCAACCATCAAATATCCAATAAACTGGGTAAAGTCGGTTTATTTATATTCCTTATCGTTTATAACATTTCATAACAATTTATCGCTATTTTTATTCATTTAAAAATAGCCAATTTATATAAACGATGCTTCAGGCCATAACGCGGCCATGGCGCTGGTTTTCTTTAGATTTGATTTACACATATCTGAAAATCTAACCATTATATCTTTACAAATTTTATATCATTGGAAAGATCTGTTCAAAACGAATCCAATGGTTCCAGTTTTGGGAAAATCCGACGGTCGGATCTCGCGGTACAATCGTTTGAAGTTACGATTTCAAAATACGAACTGCAGCATCGTTATTTCGATTTATTTTAATTATTTATATATATATATGTAATTGATTCTGGTGCTGTTTTTCTTCAGATTTGAATTAAACATTCCAGACAATCCATCCGTTGGATCTTTACAAAGTTGGTGTCGTTGGAAAGATATTTCCAAAGCGAACCCAACGATTTCGGGAAAATCCGATGGTCGGATCTCCCGCAATAATCATTTGAAATCACGGTTTCAAAATACGAACTGCAGCTTCGTTTTTTCGATTTATTTTAATTATATTTATATGTATATATATAATTCTTTCTTTGATTTCAAAACCATATTCATTTCATATATTTGATAAAAATGATATTTTTATCCAATAGATATTTATTTCAACACATCACTATTTTTAACAATTCATATATATAATAAAAATGTGATTTTTATTGTCAAACAATTTATTTCAAAACACGATTATTTTATATACTTCATACAGATGATAAAATGTGATTTTTATTGTAAAACAATTTATTTCAAAACACGATTATTTTATATAGTTCATACATAAGGTAAAAATGTTATTTTTGGTGTTAAAACAATTTATTTAAAACACTAATATTTGATACACTCTATATATATACGATAAAAATGTTATTTTTATCTTTTAAAGAATTTATTCAATACATGAATGTCATTCAACACATGAATTTTATTCAACACATGAATTTCTCAACACATGAATTTTATTTATTTCATATTTATGTTAAAAATGTTATTTTTATCAGTTATTGAATTTATCCTATACATGCATATTTTTCAACACGTGAATATGGTTTCAACACATGAAAATGGTTTCAACACATGAATATGGTTTCAACACATGAATATAGTTTCAACACATGAAAATAATTATAACCCGTGTATATTATTGAAAATTTCGGCAGCATAACGACAGGGTATTTAAAACCGGCATCGTCCCGAGTATGGCTCCCCGCTCTACCTTAAAGCCTCGCAGCTTTTGAAAATGGGGATTTCATACATCTAGTTCGTACGCAGACGAGTATGTTTTTCTTTTTCCACAACCTATTCTAATTTTGTTTCAACCACAAACGGGTATTTTTCAACCATAAACCAACAATCTCAAACCACAAACAATTCTATCAACCATTCGCATTATTCACCAAAATTTTCACACCAATTCACAATCAATAAATATCGTCCATGGTTTGTGGACAAGGGGAGTGTGTATATATATATATATATATTCATATATATATATATATATCATTACCATTCCAACTCATTTTCAACGCATGTATGTTTCATACAACGCTTATATAATTTATACATCGCTCATATAACTTATACAACACATGTGCATGAGGTATACAACGCGTATATAATTTATACTTCACTTATATAACTTATACAACGCAATTCCATTCCTATTTCAGTTTAGAAATCTTACATTGGGTTCCACTCCTCCAAAAATCGCAGGAAGCTCTGAAAAATATCCGGCCTCTTCTAGAATGTTGAAGACGTCCTCCCGGTCCTGGTGTCTCTTGGTTCACTGGATTTCGATCACATAGAAAAAGGATATGATTTTTAGAAGTAAACCATATTTCGTAGAGCTTGGAAGTGTTATAAATAAGTTTAAAATATTAAAGCCGTTACCTTTCTGTTTAGTTCGAAACTAGGTTTCGATCTAGCACTCCAACCGTCGCACGATTCGAGGATCGAGCTGCGCCACTTGGAAGAGGAAGGAACGGCGCTCAGGCGCGTGGTGGTTGGGTGCAGTTCAATGGTCAGAGGCATGCGTGGCGGCGCTGTGAAGTTCAGCACTTTGGAGAGGTGGTTCTCTCTGATGGTGCGATTGGGGGAGAAGACGGTGTTGATTTAAAGAGGTGGAAGAGAGCTTCAAAAAGTTGCAAAGAGGCACTGGGTTTTGGTGAAGGGATTCACCGGAAAATGGAAGGGAACGGAGGAGAACAGTTCCGCCGTCGGTCTGGAAGGAGACGAGGGTTTTCTGATATTTTTTTTATATTTTTAATTTATGAATGGAATTTTTCTATTGGTCGTTATATATATTAATTCAAAAATTAAGGTATCTCCATATGAACTCCATTTCAAACCCAACGACTGTCGCCCCCAGCTAAATACCCCCATTTCGAACACAATGAGATATGTTTCGTAAACCAATTCGACTGTTACAGTAAGTTATTCTTCAAATTAAAGTATAAATTCGATTTTCGATTTGAACGTACATTTTAATTTACCGGGGCCACATACTGATTCTAAAAACTCCAGGAAAATTATATCTGGCTATGTTGGGACGATACGGTCCCAACAAAACTGGTTTCATCGAATTCTGAGACTGTTTGAAAAATGGTCATTTTCTGGTCGATCCAATTTAACTAAAATCAACCAAACACATTTTCCTTCGCCACGCCCACATATTACTTTCAAAAATTATGGAATTTGAAACCTAGCAATAACTTGACATCCCGGATCCAACAAAAGTGGTTTCGTCGAAAACAGAGGTTATTTGCAAAATGTTTATTTTCAAGGGCTATATATTCTCTATAGCGACCTTTCCGAAAATTCATTTGGCCATAACTTTTGATTTCCGCTATGAAACTTCGATTTTTCAGATTCGTTAGAAAGATATTCATAAACAGATTTAAATATTTTTAGTTTCACTAAAATCCATTTTATTTTGCACTCGGTACAGTCAGTCAAAGTTCCAATTCAAATTTTGAAACTGCCGCGCCATTTCAGGCCTTGTTTATAATTAAAATAAATATATTTATTCTCATACATCGATTCAAACATACTTTTCATCATTATTATTTAAAATAATTTATTTTAAATATTTAAAATCCACTAAAATAGCCAAATTAAAATGG
The DNA here is from genome assembly GCA_030737875.1 of Allium sativum. Lineage (NCBI taxonomy): Eukaryota > Viridiplantae > Streptophyta > Magnoliopsida > Asparagales > Amaryllidaceae > Allium > Allium sativum. The sequence goes on from CM060926.1 coordinate 862,339,012, forward strand.
TTCAGAGTTTCCGGGTTGTTACAATACAGCCTTCAACCATCACCTGAAAACACTCATCCCGTCACAAGCCTTCAACAAACCTGCTGCACATCCAAGTTCAACACTTCTACCCATTACCATTAATAATTCACACCTCAGGAATCCCTCAACTTCAACTGTGAACAAACCAGTCTCCAGTCTTTAATAAAGCCTGATACATTTTTCTATCTTTAATTTAGTCTCCAGTCTTTAATCATTGATAAAATTCAATGGACGTCTAGCTATGAAATAGAAAACAAGTTTAACTTTTTTTTGTATATTTTGGGAGGTAATAAAAACAGAGATAGCAATTGAACTCTTCCGTTCAATATAACATTTTTACTTGTTTAATTAAATTTGATGAAAAGCTATAGTGCTTTTTCTTGTTTTTTGAAATTATATAAACCAGCAATAGGTTTTTCACAGTTTCAAGGTTATCATGTCCTACCCGGTTTCATTCACCGCATAATCTCTTGATTTATAATCAGTTGTATAAGACCAAAACCCAGTAAGATCTGACCTTCAATAACTTGATCCATGAACAATTTTACACTGTTCAAACTGTTTTAAACATCAAATCTCATATAATCAGCATAATTTAAACTGCTTTAAACTGATTTATATAATCAGCATAATTTCATTCACAGCACAGTCTGGTTTAAACTGTTGAAACTGATTTACACTTCAACCTACAAATTATATTCCAACAAGAATACTAATTTAATTTAATTCAATACTTATTTATTTTTATTTAATTATTTATTGTATAACCACGAAATAGATTAAAATTTTCAATTATTTCAATGCCATAAAAATCATTAACACTTCTAATTGATATCATTTTTTCATCGAATAATCTCAAAATTCACAAATGTCATTTATTTTGCTTATATGGATTTAAATGGTTTTTGAGTTCATAGAACACAATTAAAATGTTGAATTGAATTTTGAATCACTTTATTTCTTTTTATTCCCAAACAATTACAAAAATAAAAAAATCCACTGCTTAGCACATCTTCTCCATCCACAGCATCATTGTCAATCCCTATATTCACCAACCAGAAACTGACCCTCAAGTGTGGTACTTCAATCACCAGAACTCAATGCAAATACAACCAGAAACACGTGGCATTCATATCACAATCCAAAATTACAACCAGCATCACCTAATACACTCTAATAACATCAACAGCCGACCATTTACCTTAACTCTTCATTTAACAACATGATAATTTCCCTACCCTAATCACCTCCATTTTAGCGAAATCAACAACCAAACAAACTAATTCAGGTGTGACCAAAGGCACATTAATAGAACAGAATAGTATATTAAAGCATTTTCATTGTTTCAATTATATAAAACAATCACAGTTACAAAATTGAAAACTGTGCCCTAAGGCCCATTAAGCATGTTGTCTGTATAGATTAGATAGTTTGTCTAACTTGGTGTCAAAAGTCAGTAACATATATGATACTTTTTTCTAATTCCTCTAACATCAACATGAGAAATTTACATTAAACCATCAAAGTTGAGCAAGTCATGATTTAGAAACACACATTAACATGCATATGCATTTTCATTTCATTTGAACTCAAAATATTTGACATAAAATGAAGTCTAGCCCGACATAAATACATACACATGGTAACCATAAAATAATAAGACGAGACAATAAAAGATAAATGATTTTTATATTAGTCATATATTCTTTTGTTACACGAGGATTTTTGGAGGAGTGTTACAACTAGAATTAGAAGTGTATGAGTTTTTAACCATTGTGATATATATATATATATATATGTGTGTGTATGTATGTATGTATATGTTTATGTTTATCATTTGCGCTAGCCCTGTTATGTTTATCATTGAAATTATGAGGACTGTTACAGCTAGTGTCTATTTGGGATATTTGGTGATTTCTATATTTTTTATAATATATAATATTTTTTATTTATTGGAGGAAGAGGAACATCATCTTCTATGCTTTCTCAAAGTTGCAATGTGTTACTGCAACTAGCCAACATTCTCTGCTAGTATATAATAAATAGATCCGATTTTGCAAAACTTTTGCTATCACTCATAAGAAAATAATAAAAACAACACAATAATTCAAACTAAGTGGGCATGCAGCAAAGTAATTTGTAACTAATGTGGTGGGATGAAATTACTTTGTAATTAATAATAACATAATTCACAGTTATTTATTATATTTATGATATGAATATGGCATGCATAAGTACTTGATAAATAAATGAAATATCGGACCTAAGCAATAAAAAAAACACAAATGAATGCAGGATATGCTTGAAATATACCATTGTCCTCTGGTAGACTGAAGCTCATAGTAACAAAAATGAAGCATAATTAAAAAAGAGACATAGTTTTAAGATGAATCGTGTTTATAGAGGCTAGATGGTCGAGTTAGAAACATCTACATTAATGCATTTAAAGGCAACAAATAAATAATGAAAACGTATTAGTTAAGCTTACTATTCTGGGTAAGTAAGGTTGGCAGTGGCATTCAACTTTAAGTCCGAGAAAACTGAACTATAACAGGTAAATTGAGGTAATTATGTCTGCTTAGTGTAGACATCTATGAATCATGAGTGTTGCAAGTTATCATTTAAATAAGGATATTAGGCCGTGACTTCTGACATTTAGATTTAAATGGTATCTTCTACTTGAACCAAAATATTTTTATGTCAAAAGCTAAGCATAATTCCCTAACGAAGAACTCTAAATAATTTTCATGACAAATTAAAAATACTGTTTATCTGTTAAAATTTGAGAATTCAATAGTAAAATATTCGTAGAAAGAGCAAGCAAACAAGAGAAAACACTTATAAGTGCAAACTTTAATAAGTTGGACGTGTATTTTATGTTGGCTTTGGAGTTAAATTTAAGTAACTGAAAACAAGAAGATTTCCAATGAAATATACTAAAATATATAGAAATTTGAGCTTACTAAAATATACTAAAGTGAACTGTATACGATCCCTTAAAAATAAAATATCATCTTCGCAGACGTATAAATCAACAGATGCAAGGGAGAAATGCTAGGCATTTGGGCTGTTGGAAGCAAATGGTTAATATTGAAAGCTGGGCTGTTGGCGGAAATGGTACTAACGTGTAAGCTTGTAAAAACAATTGACAACAAATTAATTTGTGGTTTACAAAGACTGTCGTATTGCCTGTAAATAAGCTATGTTCAGATTTCTAATTAATCAAACTTGCTTCCAGCAACACACCATCATCAACATAAGGTGGTTTTGAATCTAAATAATCAAATGACATAACTAGCATATAGAGAGACCATGTTACAGATTTCTAATGACACAATCTACATAAGGCCTACATTAACTTCAATTGAAGCACTAATGTTTCACAACTGCATGCATTAACTTCAATTCACGGCTTCGTGCATTATATTTAAGAACCACAGTTAGTTTACTGAACACCTTATTGGCTAAATGAATATTGTTTGTTCATCCTATGTTTCTTATCTATAATTTCATTTAATATCATATGGAATGGACTTGGTTCCTCCTTTTTCTTAAATTAATCCATTATACTATATTCAGTAGCAATCACAACTTGGAATTTAACTAAGTACCATCTGCAATTTTCATATGTTGTTACTCTGACATAATTACGAAATGTCAGAAGCATTATTTGCCATTGTATGCTGCACTTATTAAATTACCTGCATACCTCAGATTTAGGACATTTTGTAGTTGTTTGAAATCATCGTGTCTCCAAAACACAAAATAGCTGTAAAACCGTCGTAATTTCATTTTGCACTGACAAAATTAATCATGTATCATTAAATTCAAGCATTAACTTAAATTCATGCATTAACGTTTCACAGTTAGTTAAAAAAGGGAAAATATACCGAATTCAAAGCTTCGTGCTTTTCACGGCTTCGACGAGCGATTCAAAATGTGGAGGAATCGCGACTTCAAGATCCAATTTGAGTCATACTTCGAACGTTTCACAGCTTGTGGAGGAATGACGATTCGGCAATGCTTTGTTAAGACCCAATTTGAATCGGGGAAGTAATCATGGTGGCAAGAAGAGGAGATTCTTAGGGTTGATGATTAAAGGAGTTTGTAGGGCAAACGATTCGAAGTGGAGAGGAGATTGACGGTGGTTTTTGGAATTGGGAAAGGAAAAAATAATTAACAGTTGGCGAGGAGAAAAACAATTAATGTCTACGAAGGAGGGAAATAAAAAAATTTGCCGCGCTCAACCCTGTATTAGGTTAAAAGATGGCGTCCAAGCAAGCTATGTTTTCTCTAAATAAACACTGACCCACCTAACTACAGCAAGTCAACTTATCGTGTCATCCTACATTGCTATTAATTAAATATTTTCTTGTAGTGTAACCTAGATGTAGAGGAATTCCATGTGATAATTTCCTTAAGACTATATTTAAAGTCTCCAAAAACAAGACAGAAGTGATCTTCTGGAGATAGGGGTATGTATGATCTTTTGTGTGATATGTAGGACTATTCGGATTTTGTCGGAAACGAAGAGGAAGAAGAGAATTGTTTGAGATGGAACGTAAACAGATTTCCTTCTCTTTTTAAAGGCAGATTCCTAAAAGCTATATCCATTGGGAAAGCTTATATCTCTTCATTTCATATTTGTTCAAATTTGCAATAGTAATTTCTATTTGGAAAGAAGCATCCATTTAAATAGTTTCAATGGTCATTTCCATTCAAAAATCCATGTCCATTCAAATTTACAATAGTAACTTCTATTTGAAAAGTAGCATCCATTCAACTAGTCCCGATGTATGATGTTATTTCTACTACATTTCATTATTCCCTCTACATCTTCTGCATAAGAAATAAATTAAAAAATGATATCTATACATTTTAAAAATTACTAAATTTGTTCTTCTAATTGAATTTTTTAACATATAATTTAGAATAAAAATACTCTAATATTCATTAAATTTAACAAAATTACATAAAGTTATGCATTTATTTACATATATTTGCATATGCTTCTATTTAAAGTTAATACGTACTAATAGTAATTAAATTAGATGTTCATTTTTCATTTAGTTGTCGTTTATATATAGTAAAAACATTAGATATGTTATTTTAGCATCAATACCTATATCCTTACTATGACTATTTACATCTCTGCCGCATAGAATTCGCTAAGCCGTGCAAATACAAATAAAGTGAGTGATGAGAGGAGATAAGAGCTTAAGTAATAAAAATTGGCTCCTTTCATATTGTTCCCTCTCATATTCTTCCTTCTTATTTAACATTCCAGTTGATCTATTTGTTAGGGATTGATATGGTAATGGTGAAGTTTTTGATGACAACAACCTTGTTTAAATATTATTATTTTAAAATGTATACTAACATTATTCTCGAGAATATACATACATACATACATACATACATACATACATACATACATATATGTGTGTGTGAGTGTGCACGCGCGCGTGTATACAGGAAATATATGCAGGTATTGATTATTGAAGACTGTAAAGTACAGAGAATCAAGATTTCAAGAATCAAGAGTCCAAAATAAAAGACTCATGAGTAATAAGATCTCAATAATTCAAAATTTCAAGAAATAAAAAGTAATATAGTCTATACTTCTTGTTAAAACTTTGAAATTGCACTAAATCCTTATTTTCATCTTTCTGACTATTTCAAACTTTTGTTATCAAACTTTCAAAAATTGCTTTCTTATTCCAAATCTATATTCATAAATTTATTTTTACTTTTGATTTCAAATCTTTTAAATAAAGTTTAACTCCTATTTTAAGTATCTTATACTTATTTGAATGATAGATATTAAGTTTATACTGAGTTTTATTTAATCTTTATCAATATTTAGATTCCTTTACATATATTTATATCTTAAGTTTCAAAGTATTTCTTATATTTATTTTTAAATTTATATCATTCTTATATAGTTTTTAAAGTCATTCTTATATATGTTTTTTAAAATAATTTTCATTTGTTTTTAATATTAAGTTTTACTTCAAATGCTTTACTTTAATATGTAAGAAAATAATTTGTATTTACTCAAGATTCACTAGAATTTATTTTAATAATATATGCCTAAATTTGAAAACTATTTTTTTTTCAAAATTTTTAAAGGTACGTCGACGTAGGGTAACCCCCCATGTTTACATTCAGATTGCTTTAAAATTCAAATTTTGAAAAGTTGTTTCTTCTGATTTAAAAACTATTATGAAAGGATTTGACTATTGGGAGACTACAAATAAGCTTCTAGAAATGAATTTTAATTTAAATTTTCAATATATTCATCCTTCTATATCTTTTCTCTATTAGAGTTCTTAATTTAGTAGATACGATACCTTAACTCTACCTAATTTCAAAGAGAATCAAATCAAACTTCTTCTATTCTGATTCTTTACCACACTCTCTAAAAGATTCAAGTGCTACTCAAAATTATAGGCTGTTTGTAATCAAAGATCGCAATATCAAGTTATATTGAGTCTATCTACCAAAACTAATCCTGAAAAAAGTGTAGTTGTAGCCCATTCAAATCAATTGGGTGTGACTGCAGCCTGTAAATCAATTAGGTGACCTTGTAACCTGGTTAAATCAAGATAGCTCCTTATTCTCAGAAGTAGGTGGCGGTGGACCTCGTGGTCATTGAAATTGAGGAACATAATAGAAGATTGTTATTGAAAAGAAATCCGCATCAACCCAGAGTTGTGTAGAACTGGATGTGGGGTAACTCCGAGCCAGTATAAAAATCCGGTATGTTCTTTCCTTTTATTGCTTTTTATTTTTTATTGTCTACATCTTTGTTTTATTTTGTGATCATTATTATATCTGTGATTAGTATTACATTATATACAACACAAAACAAATTTAAGAAATTTATAAAATCCTCAAAACACTACTCACCCCCACTAGTGTTTAGTTTGCCTTAAGATGTTTAATCCGCATTCCCCAACAATTGGTATCAGAGCACTGGTTTTCAAAGTTTTCATAATCAGAATAGGTATAAACCCGGCCTTTCCGAATAACTCGCGTATATAATAAACAAGTGCTATATAAACACAACATATGCCTCATTCCAATTCAGAATATTCTTTTATTCAAATATTCGCATCCTTTGGGAAAGGCTCCCATTAATTTTATAAAAGATAAATTCTTTAAATTTATTCTTTATTCTTCCTTTGGATATCAATTCAAACCAAATTAAGGTTTATCCAAACTAGTCGGGATTAGCGTACCTTACCGAAGAAATCATTTGTTTAATTTCTTAATCCTAACCTATTCATCCCATGGAGAAAAACTGGTAATACTCCATATCTAACACCACGGTGTTATCGGTAAATTTAATTACCATTTCACGTTCAAATCTAATTAAAAATTTAACTATCGCTTGGAGCAAAACTGGTGATACTCCATTCTCGATCATTTCCCAAATTTGATAATTTAAATTATCAATTCACATTTCAATCTAATTAAAGATTCATTAAAACTCCACATAGTTTTAATCTTTCCAAAAATCAATATTAATGATTATTTTACTTGGGAAAATAAAACATGCCGCATCGACAATCTACACCGTACTATTGATTTCTGCCTATATATAACCTCTAAGCTCGTACGTCTTAGAGAAGAGTGTTAAGCAAGAGAATAAATTCTCCGCCACCAAATAGATATATATTTAGCAGTGATAAACCATACAGTTCGAAATACAATGTTAGACATGTAATCCTGTCTTTTACTGGATTAAAGAACTAATGTCATTTAAAACACAGTTCACGATAAACCCAAATCACATTCCATTAATTATGGAGTCTTCACGGAAACAAATCAATATATATAATCGGTATCAATTTCTGTATCTGACCAATAATATGAATGGAATAACGACAAAGCCTTTTAAATTCCATATAAATTAACAGTCTTCCTCCACAGAAGCTCATTTCGATTATTATCAAATCGAATTCCATTCAATTCCAATTTAATATATTAAATTGGAAAACTTTAACTTGGAAAATTTCCATTAAATCTTAATAAAAAGATTTATAAATTCCAAATCACATTTCACTGCAAATTGGGTTAAAGAACGAATTACGTTAAAACACAGTTCACAATAAACCCAATTCATGTCCCATTTTAATCCAATTAAATGTTAATTAACTGGAAACTCTAATAATCTTAATTAAATGATTTATTCTTTTCACACGGGGATTTAGAACAGTGTTATTTAAGACACCATTCACGACAAACCCAAAATCCAATTCTTTTATTCAATTCCAATTAAATCTTAATTAATTGGAAAACATCACTAAATCTTAATTAAAAGATTTTTTTTCCTCAACTGGGTTTAAGAACAGTGTTACTAAAGACACCAATCATGTAACACCCCTCTTCCATTAAGGTCACTCACAAAGGGAATGCCTTAACTTTGGTGGAACGTTATAAGTAAACAGAACAGAAATTTACAAGACTGATATGTAAAGTAGTACTTGAAAATTTTATAACTTTATTACCGCAGAAACAGAAATAAGTTTGGTTACATCACAATACCAAAACCCAAGTACACAAATATCAGTCTTATACAAAATCCTTCAAAATGCATAATTTTAAAGCCATAATCCCCAAAAGAGAATGCCATAAATAGGTAGAATCAAAGCCAAGCAATATTTCAAGCACTTCTAGCACTTCAAGCAGATGGAACCTGAATCAAGCTCCTATGTTTCCACCCTGAGAACCTGGGAGGGCGGAAGAAAAGAGGCGAAACAAACTAGGTCAGACATATGTCTGGTGAGTCCAGTAACTTTCAGCATATAAACGGATAACAGTATCATGACACGTAAATAAAACTTGATGAGAGATAACCATAACAGGAGTAGCAGGTTAACAGAAGAGACAGAATGATATAGGCTAAACTAAGCTTCTTACCTGGTTTTCATTTCTCTGCACTAATACTAGTATAACGGAATTAGGTGTTGTCCTAATATCTAAACAGAAAACAGAACGATATCTTCAGAAACACGATGCTAGTAATGGGCCTTTACCACCATAATAGAGACAGATGTACCAAAACAGAATGCTAGTAATGGGCCTTTACCACCCGAACAGAGACAGACGGTTACAGAAACAGAATGCTAGTAATGGGCCTTTACCACCCGAATAGAGACAAACGGTATGGAAACAGAAGAAGACACAGAATCAGAGATGGAAACAGAATATTCCCTATGGAAATAGAATGTTAGAATTAGGTGTACACTAGTAATAGGCCTTTACCACCCCAACAGACGGTACCACATAGAAACAGACAGGTGTTACCACCCCAATAGAAACAGACGGTACCCCAACAGAAACAGACGGAACTAAGTGTACCCTAAATTCTACCCCAAGCGATCGGCTCCCTAATACATAAATACCCTGTGCCGGCCCCACAGAAGGGTGTATCACTCCCTAAAGTGGCAATCTATAGACACAGACATATTTACAGATGTCATGGTGTCTTACATCCTTAGAGCAGACCGGATCCATGCGCGCACATGACCCGGTTGGAATGCGCCATCAACACCCCTCGCCATTATCAGAGTGAACCTCTTACAATTAGTTCAGTAAGCGTGCCCTGGACCCCGACATAGTGTTGGGTCATAATTTTGATACTAGAAAGGGTTACTGACTAATATGGGTCCTAAACAACAGATGACACAGTTAATTACCTCTCCTAACCTTGTTTCCCCAGACTAACATATTTCAGATTAACTTGCTTATAGATTTTAGATGTACAAAGTCCAGATTAACTAGTTCTCAGATCAGACATATAGGTTAACAAGTTTTCAGACAAACGGATCAGATATATAGATTAACAAGTTTTCAGACTAACGGATCAGATGTACGGATTAACAGACTTACAGATTGTTTCACCTAACTTTGTATTGGGCCTACAGATTTTCAAATGGGTTTATTAGATTCATCAGTCCAGTTGATTTAACCTTATCTACCCAATACGTTTTAGGCATCATAATTTTCTTAGATTTGCATTAATTAAATATTAATGCACAGACCTCTCACATTAGGTCGGTAGCTTGTGGCCGCTGGATGTGCCAGGCGGTTCCGGGCAGACTTCTGCCACAATCCAGACCTAACCTCGTGTCTAAGCTCTTTATGCCTATGACCTCTCACATTAAACTGACAGTTTGTGGTTGCTGGTTAAGCCGGTTGGGTCCGGGTAGGCTTCTACCGCAAACAGAGTCTAACCTCGTGTCTCAACATTCTTATTTTAGCTAAAGTATTCATTCACAAATTATGCCAATATCAGACTAATTATGCCAATTCAACAAATTAACTTCTTTACAAGTTACAACAGATTATCCAAAGTTCTATTAACATGTTTTGCTCAATTTTACATCGAGCCTACAGATTTTCATACCCCAAATTACGGTATTCAGTTTCAATAGATTTACTAGATTAGGCAATTTAACAGATTTAATCATCCCTTAAAATTCCATTGACATACCTCGCTTAATCATAAAATTAAGCCTAATTTTTCATGCTCAAATTATGGTCAGAATTCACAATATAACTATACCCCTAATTTCTAGTTAAATTAACGTAGTACAGAATATTCTCCCAAAACCCCTAAATCATGATATACAATATGAATTATGCCAAATTATAGCCTTTGATTTCAGCGTATGTCAAATATCCAAAATCCCCATTTAGGCATATTCACAATTTATAGTTATCCTATTTTAATATAGATCTTTTATGCCTAAATCATATATCCTTTTTCCTCCAAGTCATAGATCGTTATATAAAATATGCTCCTAAATCTAGATCTTAAATTACAACATGTATTATGTCCTCAAAATCAGATTTTGAATTATAACATGCATTATGTTCCCAAATTACAAGTCATATGTTGTCATACAATAATTCTCCTTCTTCCAAATCATAAACCATTATATATAGTATGCTTAGATCTAGATCTTAAATTGCAATATATTCACTTTTCTTAAATCAGTCACAAATCAGTCATGTGCAATTATGCATTATTCATTATTTTCCCCAAATTTAGCGTTCGTGCGTCAATCTCTTATGATATTTGGCTCAGGCTCGTGGTAGCCTAGCTATAGAACAGAAGGAAGGAAGAGATATAAAATAGTTACGATAATAAGATAGATCTACACAAAAAAAAGATCTGATAAACAGGAATAAGATAGATCTACACAGGAAAACAGATCTGATAAACAAGAATATGCATAATCTCCAATTCAAATTTATAACCATGTCAAGATCATAATTAAATTTCATATCTGAAAATAACTGTACTCACCTTGGTTGGATTCTAAAAGAAAAAGGGGTTGTAGTTGTTCTCTTTTAATCCTATTCAGATTGGAAGAAGAAGGAGCACTTGTTCTAGCTTAGGTTTCAGCAGTGTAATGATGCCATTGATTTATATTAATATGAATTAAGACAGAGTATAGGCATAATGGAATTGTGTGGAGATAAAGTGAGGGTTGGGGGTGTTTAAATAGCTTAGGAGCAACGAATCTGGTCAGAACGGGCGTCTAAATACAGAAAAACGAATCTGTCCACAGATCTGGAAAAGGGGGGGAGGTCGACCCCATGGTCGACCTGTTCTACCCAGGTCGACCCCCGGTCGACCTGGGTCTTGGGCGGGAATTTTCCCGCCCTGCCCGGGTGTGTGATTTGAATTTCGAAACTTTGAATTTGAATTCGGGCTGGTTTTTATTCTAAATCCCTGAAACTTCTAAGTGCCATAACTTCTTCATACGGAGTCCATTTTACGCAAACTCGGACTCTATCTCAAGTAGAATTCCGAGACGAATGCAATGGCGTAACCCGTTTCCCTTAATTCTTCTCTTAAAAATTAATTATAGTTTGTTTTGTTATTTTTATGTTCACAGAAAATACGGCGTGTCACATTCTCCCCTCCTTAAAGGATTTCATCCCTGAAATCTTCAAGTTAAGAAGAATGTGTCCTACCATCCAATCACTCATCTACTCAACCATCATCCACAAGCATCCATTGTCCATAGAAAACTTCTAATGTTGTATGTACATATCCAAAAGTGTGTGTATATATCTCTTATCTAATGCAAAGATCAGTCGGTCCACTGATTCAGTTGACCTCCTTAATGCAAATTATGTTAGTGCCATGAGTCCAATTATGTATGCAAGAAATCCTATTTGATGCACATCATTTCTATTTGAGTGCATAACCATTCATCCAAATGCAACATCCATGTGATGAGTCAATCATTTTGCATCCACAAAAATTGAAAAATGCACACACATCCATATGCAGTATGAGAGTGTTTTTGAGCCGATCTAGTGCCTAGTGTGTGTATATGCATCCACGAGCAACCACTAGCAACCACTTGCATCCACTTGCAACCATCAAATATAACATGTCTCAAACACATGTTTACACCCATTAGTTTCTACCTAAAGGTCGAAGAATCGATCGATAGGATATAACCGAGTGATAGAAGCAAGTACAAAAGTTATGTTCCCATTAGATATCGGTTAAGAGAATAAATCCCTAAGTATCAACCCCGAAGACCGAAATCAACATCAGATTGACACTCAGAGAATTACTCCCATTAAAAAATGTCAAAACTGGAAATCTACTTCATGCTTCGAGTAAAAACCCCTATCCTTTTTAGATACTTACAGACTACTGGTACAGATCAGATTATCAAATGATTCTTAGGAAACTAAGCATGATTATACCCCCACCATATCCCACAAAACTAGAATGTATGCGTCATGTCAACTTAACGCCTAACACAGATACCCTCAAACCCCAACTTATCATAAACAGATGAGTCGTAACCCTTATGGGGTTTGAGACCATAGCGGGATCAGAAATAAGACTAGTATTAAAGTGCAGAGTCTCAATTACAAAATCAAAATGCCAGAATCAAAAACAGTTTTATCTTAATAATCAGATAAGGAAATTAGACCTTCTACAGAAATTATCTCTACCTTATCTACCAGTCACGTGAGCATTCGCCTGCCCTCCAGAAGTAGGTTCTGCCCTCTGCCCTTGCCCACATTTCTTTGGGCAGTCCCTAGTGAAGTGTCCCATTTCTCCATAGTTGAAGCAAGCGCCCTTCCTCTTTCTATAATCCTTATTCAAATGAGTCAAGCTTCCACAAGTAAAGCACTTTTTCTCCTTCTTATCTTCAGAATTTTCATTCTTCTTTTGTGTTTCCATTTTGGGCCACTCTTTCTTGTTTTGTGGTCCTTCTAGCTTTTCTTCTTTCTTCTCACTTTTGGCTTCCTCTTCGTGCATTAACACCATGTCAACCAATTTCTCGAAGGTAGCCCCCATAGGAATGTGGGTCATAGCCAACCCATGTAGCGGCTCATTCAAACCTTTAACGAATCTCAGGGCCTTCTTCTCAGGTGTGTTTACCAACTCTAAGCCGAATCTCGCCAACTGATTGAACTTGTTGACGTACCCCTTCACTGATGAATTCCCTTACTTCAATGCTAAGAACCTCTCCATGTATAGATTCTCTTCCGCTCGTGAGAGGAATTTCATCTCGAACCTATGCCTGAAATCCATCCATGTCTCTATTGGACGCTCTCTATTCGTGACCTCCCACCAAAACGAGGCTTCGTCCTTCATTAACCAAGCAGCTAATTGGACCTTCCTTCCATCTCCTATCTCGAAGATACCAAAAAAATCTTCCACCTCCTTAAGCAATTTCCGAGCTTCAACAAACGTCTCTGATCCGTGAAAAGGTTTCCCGCCCATTGCCCGAAAGTCCTTGCATATCTTCGAAAAAGTATCAACACGGAGAGAGGGAGGAGGAGGAGGAACGTCTGCTGGGCGTGCGGCGATGGCCGTAGCCTCCAGATAACTTTTAAACCAAGTTAGCATCGGTATGCCCTCGGGTATCTCGGGTAACCCAGACATGCTGAAAAGAAAATGAAGAGATTCAAAACGGAGAATTCGAAAGACAGATATATGGCTTTTGGAGATTATGTTTTTCAAAATAAACTTTGCTTTTGAAAATACTTCCTTTTTAAAACCTTTTTGAAAATAGTTTCCAAAAACTTTTTATCAAATCTGGTAACCTTCAACTCTGATACCTCATGTAACACCCCACTTCCGTTAAGGTCACTCACAAAGGGAATGCCTTAACTTTGGTGGAACATTATAAGTAAACAGAACAAAAATTTACAAGACAGATATGTAAAGTAGTACTTGAAAATTTTATAACTTTATTACAGCAGAAACAGAAATAAGTTTGGTTACATCACAATACCAAAACCCAAGTAAACAAATATCATTCTTATACGAAATCCATCAAAATGCATAATTTTAAAGCCATAATCCCCAAAAGAGAATGCCATAAATAGGTAGAATCAAAGCCAAGCAATATTTCAAGCACTTCAAGCAGATGGAAACTGAATTAAGCTCCTATGTTTCCACCCTGAGAACCTTGGGGGCGGCGGAAGAAAAGAGGCAAAACAAACTAGGTCAGACATAAGTCTGGTGAGTCCAGTGACTTTCAGCATATAAACAAATAACAGTATCATGACACGTAAATAAAACTAGATGAGAGATAACCATAACAGGAGTAGCAGGTTAATAGAAGAGACAGAATGATATAGGCTAAACTAAGCTTCTTACTTGGTTTTCACTTCTCTGCACTAATACTAGTATAACGGAATTAGGTGTTGTCCTAATATCTAAACAGAAAACAGAATGATCTCTTCAGAAACACGAAGCTAGTAATGGGCCTTTACCACCCTATCAGAGACAGATGTACTGAAACAGAATGCTAGTAATGGGCCTTTACCACCCGAACAGAGACAGACGGTTACAGAAACAGAATGCTAGTAATGGGCCTTTACCACCCGAATAGAGACAGACGGTATAGAAACAGAAGCAGAAACGGAATAAGAGACAGAAACAGAATATTCCCTACGGAAACAGAATGTTAGAATTAGGTGTACACTAGTAACGGGCCTTTACTACCCCAACAGATGGTACCACACAGAAACAGACAGGTGCTACCACCCCAACAGAAACAGACGGTACCCTAACAGAAACAGACAGAACTAAGTGTACCCTAAATTCTACCCCAAGCAATCGGCTCCCTAATACATAAATACCCTGTGTCAGCCCCACAGAAGGGTGTATCACTCCCTAAAGTGGCAACCTATAGACACAGACCTATTTACAGATGTCATAGTGTCTTACATCCTTAGAGAAGACCGGATCCATGCACGCATATGACCCGGTTGGAATGCGCCATCAACACCCCTCGCCATTATCAGAGTGATCCTCTTACAATTAGTTCAGTAAGCGTGCCCTGGACCCCTACCTAGTGTTGGGTCATACTTTTGACACCAGAAAGGTTTACTGACTAATATGGGTCCCAAACAACAGATGACACAAGTAATTACCCCTCCTAACCTTATGTCCCCAAACTAACAGATTTCAGATTAACTTGCTTATAGATTTAAGATGTACAAAGTCCAGATTAACTAGTTCTCAGATCAGACATACAGGTTAACAAGTTTTAAGACTAACATATCAGATATATATTGTCAAATTACAAGTCATACATTGTCATACAATAATTCTCCCTCTTCCAAATCATAAACCGTCATGTATAGTATACTTAGATCTAGATCTTAAATTACAACGTATGCCCTTCCCTTAAATCAGTCACAAATCAGTCATGTCCAATTATGCATTATTCATTTTTTCCCCCAAATTTAGCGTTCATGCGTCAATCTCTTATGAGATTTGGCTCAGGCTCGTGGTAGCCTGGCTATAGAACAGAAGGAAGGAAGATATACAGAATAGTTACAATAATAAGATAGATCTACACAGAAAAACAGATTTGATAAACAGGAATAAGATAGATCTACACAGGAAAACAGATCTGATATATAAGAATATACATAATCTCCAATTCAGATTTATAACTATGTCAAGATCATAATTAAATTTCATATCTAAAAATCATTGTACTCACCTTGGTTGGATTCTAAAAGAAAAAGAGGTTGTAGTTGTTCTCTTTTAATCCTATTCAGATTGGAAGAAGAAGGAGCACTTGTTCTAGCTTTGGTTTCAGCAGAGTAACAACGCCATTGATTTATATTAATATGAATTAGGACAGAGTATAGGCATAATGAAATTGTGTGGGGGAGAAAGTGAGGTTTGGGGGTGTTTAAATAGCTTAGGAGCAACGAATCTGGTCAGAACGGGCGTCTAAATACAGAAAAACAAATATGTCCATGGATCTGGAAAAGGGGGGAGGTCGACCCCATGGTTGACCCATTCTACCCAGGTTGACTCCCAGGTCGACCTGGGTCCTGGATGGGAGTTTTCACGCCCATCCGGGGTGTATGATTTGAATTTTGAAACTTTGAATTTGAATTCGGGCTGGTTTTTATTATAAATCCCTGAAACTTCTAAGTGCCATAACTTCTTCATACAGAGTCCGATATACTCAAACTCGGACTCTATCTCAAGCAGAATTCCGAGGCGAACGCAACGGCGTGACCCGTTTCCCTTAATTCTTCTCTTAAAAATTAATTATACTTTATTTTGTTACTTTTATATTCATAGAAAATATGGGGTGTTACAATTCACGACAAACCCAAAATCCAATTCAATATTAAATACAAGGCTCTGAATAGAAATTATGTCAGCTTATATTCAATATCAAATTCTGAAATCAACAAATATCGTATTGGGAAAAACGATATATATATCTTCCAAATTCCTCCACAATATCCGTATAATCACGGAATCCAATATCGAAGTATACCGAAGATAATTTCAATTCAAATCCATTACAATTCATATATTGGAAATTTTGGTTATTTTTAAAACCATTTCAAATCCAATTTATTTATTTAAAACTGTTGGATTATAATTCTAGTTCATAATTTGTTCATTTTGATAAAAATATATTTTTATCTTTACAAACATGGAATTTTTCACCCAAATTCTTTCCAAGTCATTTATTATGATTTTACACAACTTATTGATATTTTTAATAATTTTATCAAGGCCTGTACAGTCGATTTCCATATACAATCATCGAACTACACTTACAACGACCTTTTCCAAATTTGATTTGGACATAATTCCAAATCCAACTGTTAGATTTCAAATTCCTTATATTTGTTGGAATGCTCTATTCGACACGAACCCAACGGTTCCTGTTTTAGGAGAATCCAACGGTCGGATCTCCTGTAATGTTAATTCGAAGTCAATGGTCGAAATTCGCGAACTGCCGCGACGCGACGTGTTCTATTCAACCATTATATATATAATGTATATATATATTATATATATTTGGTCGATTTCCATTAATAAAGTATTTTATAAATCGTTTTAAATTCGTTTTCAAAACGATTTCAACTTCATATTTAATTTTAAATCAAAATTGAATATTCCATATCATTAATATATAAATGATAATATTTTCAAAACATTAGATTTTGATATCACTTCCTTTTCGATATTCATTATAAAAATCGATATAAATATCGTTCACGTCAAAATGGCGTTAATTTAATCAAAACGACTTTATATTTTTAAATATTTTCATGTCCATCCCAAATCGAACATCAAAATCATATTTTGATCCATTACAGAATATTATTTTAAAATATTAGTTATTTTAAATTATTCATTACTCATCATTTCAAAATATTCGTTCTTTCGGAATTGGAATCAGACACAGTCAATTACCATATAATTTTATTTATATGGATTTCATACACACGTGTACACAACCACAACCAAACACAGTCAAGCATCATCCAGAGTGCATTGCATGACTGCATAAGCGTTAAATATAAATAATTAACGCTTACAACAGCCTGTCAACCCATCGATTGACATACAACTAAATATTGGGATTAGTGTATATCCAACATCATCCCAATACCCGTGTGGGGTTTGCAAACAACAAACACTGATTATTATTTTTGCAGTTGGACGATGTGCATAATATATCATCCCAATCAATATCAGTCAAATGTGTGTACATAAACAAATCGTCCGATTTGTAAATGAGTACTTATTTTCATTCATATACCTGTTAAAAATTATATTTTTAACTATAAAATATTTATTTCAATTCATGAATATTTTATACAGTTCATTTATACAATAAAAATGATTTTTTTTATTGTTCTAACATTTTTAGGAAATTTCGGCAGCATAACGGCGCGATACTAGAACCTGAATAAGTTCTAGCCTTATCCCTCGCCTACTAATGGCTTGCGCCATATACATACCAATTCTATTCAATTCAATCCATTTCCCAAACCAAATTCAACCAAATAATTCAATCAACCAAACAAACATGGTTTCAAACAAAGGTGTCGGGTGCTACTAAGCACCGTCTGCATCCTAGTATATATATTTAACTAGGAAATAAATTAGAGTGAGAAGTTCTCACCTTTGGAATCCACTCCTCCATTCCTTATTTCTAAACGGTTCGGATTCGGATTTGATTCCCGTCGGTTCCATCGCAATCTGGTTCACACGATTTTTAAATTAAAAATTACATTTTTATTTCAACGCTACATATATAAAAATCATATTTTTATAACGATGTTTATAGTATAGAAAATCATATTTTTATATCGCTATACGTATAATTAAAATCATATTTTTATCTCGTTATTATATATATAAAAATCACATCTTTATATCGTTGTTATGTATTTAAAAATCACTTCTTTATAACGTTATTATATATAAAAATCATGTCTTTACATCGTCATTATATATAAAAATCATATTTTTATATCGCTATATATAATAAAAATCATATTTTTCATAACGATGTTTATATAACAAAAAACCTAATTTTTTTATATCTCTAAACATTATCTTTTTATAATGCCATTTGTAAAAACCCGTAACTTCCCCGTAAAGGAAAGCGGCGGATAGTTCGAGAACAAGCCACAGCAGAACACATACAGAAGAACATTTCAATGTATACTACAACAATGCATCAGATTACAAGAATATACAGAGTATAAACGAATATTACACAGAAATATCAGAGATTTAAATTACATTTAAATTCATAACAGCGGAAATTAATACAATACACAACTAGAAGGAGATATACAGATACAAAGCTTTCCGGATATCATTCCAGCTGTAAACCAGGATCCTGTGAATATAAATCTGCAAAACCAAAACTACTAGCTGCCCGTGTCGAAAATAGGGGCACCCAGAGTTTAGGTTAAAACAATAAACTCCAGGTCAGTCATGTGACTGGTGTGAGAACTAAAACAGTTATCTTTATTTTAAAGTTAGGTAAATCAAGGGACCACGCCGTATAACACGGAACGGGTTTCCTCCCAAGAATACCAGTGCATAAAACAAATAGCGCAATGCTAAATAAAGAGAAATGAAGCTGTTATAAGACCCAGGTCCTATCACACAATGCAACGCAAGCCGGGGGATAGGGTTTTCCCTTATAACAGCCAAAGAATGCTTGATACGTTTAAAACAAATCATTTGATACTGTAATAAGTGCATAGTGTATAAAACAACTTCAAATCATAAGTATCAATCATAGGCGGCATGAATGGCCCATAACACTATGTCGCCATATATAAGTTTACAATCAAAACCGCAAGACGACGTATTGGGAGTTGGGTTATCATTTATGGTATGAAACGAGGCTAGGGGCAAGATCCTCAACCGATTCGAGACAATCTAGCCTATGTCTCAGGAACAGCCGCAACTGCCCCTTGGATCGTCAGGGCCGGTCCACCGATGTGGATTATTATGCCTGAACACTACGTTTCTCCGCCCTTTGGGGCGTAAATCTGGCCCGTCAGCCGACCAGAAGCATCGGCCGAAACCGATATCACGAGGCGCCTCGCTTTTCAGCAAGTAATAATAAGTAACATCCACATGAGTCAAACTCGTCAGCCAGTTCAAGCACTGACGCCACTCATAACTAGAAAGAAATGTAGGTCCTCCCTGATGTCCGTCTCCCGTTTTTGATTCATACCGGGTGTGATACTCGCGAATCAACGTTACACAAAGCTACGCCACAAAGGCCGTGCTTCGATCATCAACCACAAGACTTTGCTTTTCAACAGAAGCCTTGATCATTTGCCTCTTAGCATGCCACACAGGCAATTCACTCCATGCGATTGATATCCATCAATATATAACCCCTGAGCTCGTACGTCTCAGAGAAGGGCGTTAAGCAAGAGAATAAATTCTCCGCCGCCAAACAGATATATATTTAATAGAGATCAATCACACGGACTAAAATCCAATGTCAGACACACAGTCCATTTACAAGTCCGTTCTGGGTCTGAACGAAACCGGAGGCACCTAGTACCCCGCATATCCATCGATCTCCAAGTACGTCTGGATGATCACCAACTGTTTCCATCTTCTTGGGTGTACAGCCCAATCAAGATCATCAGTTATCACCCAAACGACGTGAAGACCTCCGGTCTTCGACCATCGTCTTCATCTTCGACTTATCGTCGTATCAGTTATTCAGAATGGGATAAACCCGGTCTTTCCGAATAACTCGCGTATATTTTAAATAAGTGTTACACAAACACAACATACGCCTCATTCCAATTCATCAGTCACTAACCGTAAATTAATCAAGAGAATAATTTCCCAAATATTAACCCCGAAGGCCGAAACCAACATCAGATCAATATCCAGAAAACCATTCTGCTTGGCCAACCGACAGTTAGTTTCTAAATTTCACATTCATAGGGAAATGTTCCCATTAATTTTATCCAAGATAAATTCCTTGAATTTATTCTTTATTCTATTTTTGAATCTCAATTCAAACTAGTCGGGATTAGCGAACCTTACCGAAGTAATCATTTATTTTAATTTCCCAATCCCAACCTATTCATCCCATGAAGTAAAACTGGTAATACTTCATATCTAACACCACGGTGTTATCGGTAAATTCAATTACCATTTCGCGTTCAAATCTAATTAAAGATTTAACTAACGCCTGGAGCAAAACTGGTGATACTCCATTTTGATTATTTCAATCTAATTAAAGATTCATTAAAACTCCACTTAGTTTTAATCTTTGACTGGGTTAAAGAATCAGTGTCATTTAAAAACACGGTTCACGATAAACCCAAAATCACATTCATTAATCATCGGGTTAAAGAACGAGTGTTATTTAAAACATTGTCCACGATAAACCCAAAAATCAATATCGATTCAATTCCAATTAAATGTTATTTAATTGGTACACTTCATTAAATCTAAATAAAAAGATTTAATCTTTTCTCAACTGGGTCCAAGAACAGTGTTAGTGAAGACACCATTCACGACAAACCCAAATCACATTTGATATTCAACACAAGGCTCTGAATAGAAAATATCCCGGCTTATATTCAATATCAAATTCTCTGACAAACAGATATCGTATGGGAAATAACGATATATATATCTATATCTTTCAAATTTCCATAACAACATCTGTATAATCACGAAATCCAACATCGAAATATTCCGAAGACAATTTCGATTCAAATCCATTCCAATGCAATCATTGGAAATTCTGGTTATTTTTAAAACCCTTTTTAAATTCAATTTATTTATTTAAAAATAAATAGAATCTCAACTCCAGTTCAAAACTAGTTTATTTCGATAAAAATCTATTTTTATCTTTTCAAATATGGAGTTTTTCATCCCAAATCTTCCTAAATCATTTCTTATGATTTTACACAAATCATTTCTTATGCTTTGAATTCAATTCGAATTCGAAGTCGTTTTCAATTCATTTCATTTCGAAATCGTTTTCAATTCATTTTATTTCGAAATCGTTTTCAATTCATTTCATTTCGAAATCGTTTTCAATTCATTTCATTTCGAAATCGTTTTGAATTCAATTTATTTCGAAATCGTTTTCAATTCATTTCATTTCGAAATCGTTTTCAATTCAATTTATTTCGAAATCGTTTTCAATTCATTTCATTTCGAAATCGTTTTCAATTCAATTTATTTCGAAATCGTTTTCAATTCATTTTATTTCGAAATCATTTTCAATTCATTTCATTTCGAAATCGTTTTCAATTCAATTTATTTCGAAATCGTTTTCAATTCATTTCATTTCGAAATCGTTTTCAATTCAATTTATTTCGAAATCGTTTTCAATTCATTTCATTTCGAAATTGTTTTCAATTCAATTTATTTCAAAATCGTTTTCAATTCATTTCATTTCGAAATCATTTTCAATTCAATTTATTTCGAAATCGTTTTCAATTCATTTCATTTCGAAATCGTTTTCAATTCAATTTATTTCGAAATCGTTTTCAATTCATTTCATTTCGAAATCGTTAAAATCGATATAAATATCGTTCACGTCATAATGGCGTCAATCTAATCAACACGGCTTCATAAATTTCTATTTTCAAATATTCTATTTCAAATATTTCTTTTTCAAAATAGTTGTTATTATCAAAATATTTCGTTCAACACATGACCAATCTCAATGGATGAGTACTGTCAACACATGAACCTTTATTTTATATTGATAAAGATGTAAATTTTATTACTAAAATATTACGTTCAACACATGACCAATCTCAATGGATGAGTACTGTCAACACATGAACTTTTATTTTATATTGATAAAGATGTAAATTTTATTACTAAAATATTTCGTTCAACACATGACCAATCTCAATGGATGAGTACTGTCAACACATGAACTTTTATTTTATAATATTCTTTATTTTTCAAATTGGAATGAGGCCCAATCAATTACCATATAAAGTTAATTATATGGATTTTCATACAACACATGTATAATAGCATTGAAAAATAATCAGCCATCAACCAAAGTGCACTACACTGTATAAGCATCAAATATAGATATCTAACGCTTATAACAGCCTGTCAATCAATCGATCGACATATTCAATCAATCAGGATGAGTGAACTTCAAATTTCATCCCAACACCCGTGTGGGGTTTCAAACAATCAAACACAGATTTTATTTGTGCAGTTGGGCGATGTGTAAAATTTATCGACCCAATCAATGTCCTTCAAATAGGTGTACATAAACAAACCGTCTGGTTTGTAAATGAATATTTATTTATTCACATTGACGTTAAAAATTATATTTTTAACGATAAAACATTTTATTCCAACATATGAATTTCTATTCCGTTCATTCTTTGAATAAAATGAGATTTTTATTTTTCTAACATATTTTAGAAAATTTCGGCGGCATAACGGCACGAAACTAGATACGGGACGAGGCCTAGCCTTATCCCCGGTCTAGTGAAGGCCCACGCCATTCACACATCAATCAAAATCACCAAACAACCAAATTCAAATCAAATCATATAACTAAGCTATGCAACCAAACAAACAAGTCCATGGTCTGTGGACGATTGTGTCGGGTGCTACTAAGCACCGTCTGCATCCTAGTATATATATATAAATAGAAATGAAATTGAAAGGTGAGAAATTCTCACCGATAGCTATCCAATCATCTTGACTCTTCTTTGATATAAATCTTCTTCATTCTCGCCTTTTTGTCACCTTCGTTGTTCGTTTTCACTACATATGTAAAAATCGAATTTTTACTTCGCTCTTCAATATATAAAAATCCCATTTTTACTTCGATGGTCAATATATAAAAATCATATTTTTACTTATTAAAAATCATATTTTTCTTTCAACTTATTATATATAAAAAATCCCATATTTTATTATGCAAAGTTATTTATTTTAAATATTTTATTTTGAAATCAATGTTATTTACAAAAACAAAATCTTATATTTTTCAAAAACAATGTATGTTTTACTACTTTAAAAACAAAGTATATTTTTCTAAAACAACTCTTTTTTAATTTTCCAAATCAGTTCCATTTTTATTTCTAAAAAAACCCTGCCATTTTCTAATTTAAAAATAATGATATATTTTATTTCTAAATCATGGAAAAATTATATTTTAAATAATGCTTTTTAATATGAAAATCAGAAAATAAAATCAATGCTTCTCATATAAGAAATCCTATATTTTTATTTTTTTATTTTAAAAAAAATGATTTTAAAATTAATATAGCTTACAGTTTCTCCTTCTTTCTGGGCCGCTCATCATCTTCTTCTCGCATAACGTTTCCAAGCATCAGCCGACAAAAATCAAACCCACGCCACCATTTTAGGGTTCCTCGTCGCCGCCAGAATAGTTGACCGGACCTGGATCGGGGATTGCCATCCTGAAGTCACCGAGCCGCTCCTCCTACTCGGACCATGACGTCGAACTCGGTGGCTTCTAGAGCCTTGAAATCGCCTGCAAACCCGACCGCTTTCAACCCAGAAATCACCACCAGTACTCCACGATAATGGATCAACCCTATATGGTTTTGAAGCCAACAAGAATCTCTTTATTTTTTTGTTTTGAGATCATAAATTATTTCACTCTAAATTGTGAGAAATCGAGGAAATAAAACACGATAATTTTGGCCGTTAAAATGAGGTATGGCGGCTGTTAAACGAGGCCCTAGGGTTTCTGAAACTCCAAGGGTATTAAAAAATAATAATTATATTATTATTTAATTTAAATAATTACTCTAAGGTCAATTTTCACGCCCGAACTCCTATTGAATCCCAACGACTATCGCCCCTAGCTAATTACCTCCATTCCGAACACAATGGGATATGTATCGCAAGCTGATTTGATCGTTCTGATCAGTTTCCGTTAAATTTACATTTAAATCGCTATATTGAATTTTAAATGTACATTTCAAATTACCGGGGTCACATACGAACTCGAAAAATTCTAGAAAAATATTTTCTAGCTTCGTATTGACGATACGGTCCCATCAAAACTAGTTTCGTCGAATTCTGGGACCGTTGGAAAAATGACCAATTCCCAGTCGATTAAAATCAACTGAAAATGGTCAATCGCGTTTTCCTTTGCCACGCTCACATATTGATTCGAAAAATTATGAAATTTGAAACCTAGCAATAATTAGACACCACGGACCCAACAAAACTGGTTTCATCGAAATCCGAGGTCATTTGCAAAATGTCCATTTTTAAGGGCCTGAATTCCATAGCGACTATTCAGAATTTTCAACTGGACATATCTTTTGATTCCCGCTATGAAATTTTGATTTTTCGGATTCGTTGGAAAGATATTATCTATTAGATCCTAATGTTTTTGGTTTCACTATAATCCGGATTGTTTTGCACCCGGTACATTCAATTGAAGTTTGAAATCGAATTATCGAACTACCGCGCCATTTTCAATTCTATTTATAATTATAAATAATTATTTATATTCTAACGACGATGTATATAATATATACGTTCGAATTCTATTCAAAATAAAATTCTCGTCAATATTATTTAAAATATTTCATTTTAAATAATCAAAATTCGCTAAAATTGCCAAAATAAAAATTTTAAACTGGCCCAGATTTTCGGGTTATTACACCATTCAAACCATTAAAATCCTATTTTTATAATTCTATTCATATAATAAAAATCACATTTTTATTAGATATTCATATATAGAAAAATCCAATTTATTAGATTAATAAAAATCCATTCTTTTCTATTTTAAAAATCTAAGCTTTTCCATTTTAAAAATCTAAACTTTTCTATTTTAAAAATCTAAGCTTTTCCATCTTAAAAATCTAAGCTTTTCTATTTCAAAAATCAAATCTTTATTTAAATTAAAAATAATATCTTTATTTAAATTAAAAATCAAATCTTTATTCAAATTAAAAATCAAATCTTTATTTAAAAATAACATAAGACCCTAACTTTATTTCTATAAACTAATCACTTTTAAATAAAAATAAACAATTAAAAAAGATAAAATAAAAATAAAAAATTATAGTAACGGAAGGGGGGGGGGTTCATGTCGCTGAGGAGGGGGGAGGAGGTGCTCGCAGGTAGGTGGCACGGTGGCGCACAGATCGAGGGGGAATGGCGGCAACGGCTGTCCGATCTAGGGCTTGCGGGGTGGAGAGAGAGAGAATCGAGAAGAGGACGAAAAGGAGAGGTGGTGCGATTGAGGGGGAGGGGGGGCGCATGGGGAGGGGGGCGACGCCTGGATGACGACGACTGTTGCGCTTTGCGCGATGGATTTTTCTTTTTTTATTTGTTCGAAATCGATTTTGAAAACTTATAGGGGGTTTAGGGAGAGAGAAATAGGGGGTTATATTATATAAATTAATATTTTATTTATTTTAATTCTTTTGATTTCAAAATTCATTTTTAATGATACAAACTTCAAATCAAACCCATTGACTGTCGCCCCTAGCTAATTACCCCTATTCTGAACATTATGGGATATGTCCGGTAAGCCCACTCCATTATTTCGATCAGTTTTCGTTTGAATTAAAATTTAAATAAACTTATATTTAATTTAAACGTACATTTTAATTAACCGGGGCCGCATACGGACTCCAAAAATTCCCGAAAAATAAAACTGGCTATATTTTTACAATGCAGTCCTAAGCAAGCTAATTTCGTCGAATTTGGAGACCGTTTGAAAAACGGTCATTTTCCAGTCGATTAAATTCAGATTAAATTGACCCAACACGTTTAAATTCACCACGCTCACATATTGATTCCAAAAATTATGAAAATTGGAATTAAGCAATAATCTGACATTCCGGATCCAACAAAAGTGGTATTGTCGAAAATGGAGGTCTTTTGCAAAATCGCTATGTTTAAGGGCTATATATTATATAAATTCCATAGCGACTATTTTGAATTTTCAACTGGACATAACTTTTTATTCCCGCTATGAAATCTGGATTTTTCACATTCTTTGGAAAGATATCTTCAAACTGATTCAAATATTTCTGGTTTTACTAAAATCCGGTTTATTTTGAATCCTTTACATTTAATTGAAATTTGAAATCGAATTTTCAAACTACCGCGCCATTTCCAATTTCTTTTATAATTAAAATAAATATTTATATTCTAATTTCGATTTAAATAAATTTATACGTTATAATTCTATTCAAAATAAATTTATAGTTGTTATTATTTAAAATAAATCATTTTAAATATTCAAAATTCATTAAAATAGCCAAAATAATTTTTTTTATTGGTTCCGATTTTCCGGGTTGTTACATCTTTGAATCACAAATTCAGTTTGCATCACTATATCTTTCTTATGTGGTAAGATATTTTCCCTAATATAGGGAAAAATTCAAGGTTTTTTTTTAAATATCCCAACACTCTCATTAGTGATTTCCGATGTTCCTTCCCTGGGTTGCTTATATATCTTCTCAATCAACTACTAAGCTATATATAACCTTGTTCAATTCAGGAGATACATTTGATATCCTGTTATACAAGAGCAATCTAGTTGCATTACACTCTCATTAGTGTTTTTACGCAGCACCTCCAATGGATTAAAAGGTCTTCTTACTCCTTTGATTCCATACTTTTGAATTTTTTCAATCACTTTTTGCACATAGCGCGACTGAGTCAGTTTAATTCCATTAGGTATTATTATTTTGATTTCCAAATTAACATCTACAACTCCTAAGTTTTTCACGTCAAAATTATTGATTAACATTTTCTTTATGGTCTATGTTAACTTACTATTTACACCAAAGATTAGCATATTGTTTACATATAGACAAATCACTACGTATGATTGTTCAACTTGTTTATAATAAACATATTTATCACAATCATTTATATGAAAACCATTTGCAATGTTTTGGAAGTTGTTTTAGTCTGTATAATGATTTTACTAATCAATATACTTTTTTTTCATTTCCTTTGGAAATAAAATCCTTAGGTTGCTTCATGTAAGTATCTTTGTTAAGATATCTATTTATGAATGTTGTCTTTACATCCATATAATGAATTATTATATTATAGATGGACGTAATTGCTATTAACATCCTTATAGAGGTTATTGGTGTAACGTGAATAAGTATCAAAGACATCTACACCTTCTTTTGAAGACATTATTTGGCTACCAATCTTTCTTTATTTTTGTCAATAGAGACATCTGGTTTGATCTTATTTTCAAAGATCCATTTACAACCAATCGAATTTATTCCAGGTGAAAGATCAATTATTTCCTTTTTTTATTACTTAGAATTGAATCAATTTCAATTTTGATTATTTCTTTCAAACATTAGGTTTCAGAAGATGACATGGCTTCCTTGTATGTCTAAGGTTTATGTTCTAACATGTATGTTAGAAATTATGAACCATATGTCATGGAAGTTCTTTCCCTTGCGCTTGTTCTTGCTTTGATTTCCTCAATTACACGATGAGGTCAATTTCATGTGCTTGCTTGATTTTTCTCTTGTCCTTTCAGAAACATATTTTGCTTCATCCTTTTTGTGTGGAAATACATCTTTAAGAAATGAGACATCTCCCGACTCTATGATTGTATTTACATTAATTTCAACAATATCAGACTTGAATAATAAAAATATGTAGGCACAACTATTTTGGGGTTGTCCTAGATAGTAACAATCTACAGTTTAATGTCCAAGATTGATTCTTCTAGAAGGCAAAATTGGAACTTTTTCCAAACACCCCCATAGTTCGAGGTATTTGAAACTTGGTATATGTTCTTTCCATATAGAATATGTGATTGTTCTTGTTTTATTATGAGGAACCTTGTTTAATACATGACTAATATTTAAGGCTTCCCTCCACAAGTTCGTCGGTTGGACAAAGGTCAATAACATTGCATTAATCGTATCATTTTATATTCTACTCTCTATGGTATACCACTTTTTTATGGTAAATATGGGGTTGTTTTTTGATGAGCTATACCTTCCTTGCATATAATTATTCAAATGATGATTCATATTCTCCACCTCGATCCAATCTCAATATCTTAATCTTTATATTTAACTGATTTTCTACTTCAATTTATATTTTATAAATGATGTAATTACTTCATACTTATTAGTTAAAATATATACATAGCAATATCGTGTATAGTTGTCAATAAAAGTGATTAAGTACTTTGTCCCACCTCTTATAGGTAATGATTTAAAATCACCTAACTAGTATGAACCAAACCTAGTGTTTCCGCACTTCTATCGATAGTATAAAATAGTTTTTGTTGCCTATTTTTGTTTCTAGATATGTCTTACATTTGTAGTTTTTATCTACTTAGAATTTAAAAATCAATACCAAGATTGATAATTTTTCATTATTCGAAAATTTGTATATCCTAATCTATCATGACATAGTCAAATTTCATGCTTTACCAAATAAGAAATTTCAATTTTATTAATATACAATCAGAATACATAGTTTTACTACCAACTCCAACTCAATTTGCCTTAAATAGGCCATCGCCTAAATAACCCCTTCCTATATAAATTTCAGACTTATAAAGAACTACTTTATTTGGTTCGAAGACCATTCAGAATCCTTTCTTTAATAGACAGTCTAGAAATAAGATTCTTATGGATATCGAAAAGTAAAGAACTTCATTCAGTGTCTAGGATTTTTGTACACAAATTTGAGAATGACGGTGCTATTACCTTCGATCAATTAAGCTACAAAATTACCTATGTAAAAATTTTCTTGCCGATCGTATATCTTGTGAGTGTAGAACACAGATATGTCAAAACAGACGTGACGAGAGTAGCGCCTATGTCTAGCTACCACTGTACACGGTTCTGTACTAAGTTGCATTCCCAAGCAACGGCTGAAAATTTCAGCTCCTCAATGTTTGAACTTAAATTTTCCAGTATACTTTGCACTGATTTTTCATTTGTCTTCTTGTGGCCGCAATCTTTCCGCATACACAACATTGACCTTTGAACTTCTTGGTTTGCTTATTTTTGGCAGGTTATTTGATGCCTTTCTTTATCGGAGAAGTTTCTCCTTTTGTAGCTGAAATGTCCTTCTTTTGACCCTTTTGTTAAAAATGCCTCTCCGCCATTGGGTTGTGTTATTCCATGATTATCCACCTTAATTTTGAATCTAAAAATGAATTCTTATAGGGAAATCACCATTTTCTTTTGTTTTAGATAGCTGTGGTAGCCTCTCAAGGATGGTGTTAATTTTTCTGTTATCTCTTCAACAAGGAAAGACTCTCCACTTGATGTCCTTTTGATTCAAGTTCACGTATCATGAGTTGAAGTTCCTGCACTAGAGTAGTTACGGATTTGGAAGACACCATCTCGTATTCCATAAATTTATCAACGATGAACTTCTTCAAACTGGCATTCTGCATCTTGTATTTATTTGCAAGCACGGTCCAAAGGGATTTTTCAGTCTGGTGTGGCCGATACACTTTGTACAACACTTTATCCAAATAGTCGACATAGGAAACAGAATGCTTCTGCGAGTCAATTTTGAGAAAAACATCTGCATTTTTTCTCTAGTCTGGTTGTCTTTGGGCTTTAGTTCATCCTCCTCAATGCACCTTTGCATCCCTAATATGGTGAGATTAAACAATCTTCCATGTCAAAAAGTCATTGCCATCTCCTTTAAACGGATCAGGCCCTTGCTGATAATTCAACCATTGCCAACTCTGTTTCAGTGAAAGCAGGCAAATCTTAAGATTTTAGTTAACTAGTATACCATAACAGAGATTAATCAGTCATGAAATTCTTTCACAAGTTTACAAATCAAATTTTCACTATTTTGGAATTTCGTATTTGTACTTCTAAAAAATAATTATTGCCATAATGAATGCACAACAAAAAATTATAGTATTAACAGCAACATTAAAGTGTTGTGTCAAACTGCAATGATAAGTACTAGTTCACCATTAAGTACAAATAGTACACCTTTTAATTGGAAGGATTATGGAAAAACGTAAACAAGAATTAATAATCTAACCTAGATGTAAAGGAATTCCATCTAATAATTTCCTCAAGACTATATTTAAAGTCTCCAAAAATAAGACAGAAGTGATCTACTCGAGATAGGGGTATGTATGATCTTTTGTGTGATATATAGGACTATTTGAATTTTGTCGGAAACGAAGAGGAAGAAGAGAATTGTTTGAGATGGAACGTAAACAGATTTCCTACTCTTTTAAAATGCAGATTCGTAAAAGCTATATCCATTGGGAAAGCTTATATCTCTTCATTTCATATTTGTTCGAATTTGCAATAGTAATTTCTATTTGAAAAGAAGCATCCATTTAAACAGTTTCAATGGTCATTTCCATTCAAAAATCCGTGTCCATTCAAATTTACAACAGTAACTTCTATTTGAAAAGTAGCGTCCATTCAACTATTCCCGATGTATTATGTTATTTCTACTACATTTCATTGTTCCCTCTACATTTTCTGCATAAGAAATAAATTAAAAAAAGATATTTATACATTTTAAAAATCATTAAAATTGTTCTTCTAATTGAATTTTTTAACATATATTTTAGAATAAAAATACTCTAATATTCATTAAATTTAACAAAGTTACATAAAGTTCTGCATTTATTTACATATATTTGCATATGCTTCTATTTAAAGTTAATATGTACAAATAGTAATTAAATTAGATGTTCATTTTTCATTTAGTTGTCGTTTATATATAGCGAAAACATTGGATATGTTATTTTAGCGTCAAAACCTATATCCCTACTATGACTATTTACATCTCTGCCGCACAGAATTCGCTAAGCCGTGCAAATACAAATAAAGTGAGTGATGAGAGGAGATAAGAGCTTAAGTAATAAAAATAAGCTCCTTTCAGATTGTTCCCTCTCATATTCTTCCTTCTTATTAAACATTCCAGTTGATCTATTTGTTAGGGATTAATATGGTAATGATGAAGTTTTTGATGACCACAACCTTGTTTAACTATTATTATTATAAAATGTATATTAACATTATTCTCGAGAATATACATATATATATATATATGTGTGTGTGTGTATTTATGTGTGTGTGCGCGCGCACGCGTGCGTGTGTACAGGAAATATATGCAGGTATTCATTATTGAAGACTGTAAAGTATAGAGAATCAAGATTTTAAGAATCAAGATTCCAAAATAAAAGACTCATGAGTAATAAGATCTCAATAATTCAAAAGTTCAAGTAATAAAAAGTAATATAGTCTATACTTCTTGTTAAAACTCTGAAATAGCACTAAATCCTTATTTTCATCTTTCTCACTATTTCAAACTTTTATTATCAAACTTTTGAAAATTGCTTTCTTATTCCAAATCTATATTCATAAATTTATTTTAACTTTTGATTTCAAATCTTTTAAATATAGTTTAACTCCTATTTGAAATATCTTATACTTATTTAAATGATTGATATTAAGTTTATACTGAGTTTTATTTAATCATTTAAATATTTAGATTCCTTTACATATATTTATATCTTAAGTTTCAAAGTATTTCTTATATTTATTTATAAATTTATATCATTCTTATATAATTTTTAAAGTCATTCTTATATATGTTTTTTAAAATAATTTTCATATGTTTTTAATATTAATTTTCACTTCAATTACTTTCCTCTAATATGTGAGAAAATAATTTGTATTTACTCAAGATTCACTAGAATTTATTTTAATAATATATGCCCGAATTTGAAAACTAAATTTTTCAAAAATTTTAAAGGTATGTCGACAAAGGGTAACCCCCCATGTCGACATTGTGATTGCTTTAAAATTCAAATTTCAAAAAGTTGTTTCTTTTGATTTCAAAACTATTCTGAAAGGATTTGACTATTGGGAGACTACAAACAAACTTCTAGAAAAGAATTTTAATATAATTTTTCAATATCTTCATCCTTCTATATCTTTTCTCTATTAGAGTTCTTAATTCATTAGATTCGATACCTTAACTCTGTTAGAGTTTATGCCCTAGAGGCAATTCATTTGATGAGATTGATAACCCTGTTGATGTTATTATTTTATTTGGAATAAAATATTATTCTTTTATATTATATTTACTGCGTAATATAAATATTAATATAATAGAAGTCCTTAGAATAATAATACGGAATTATATAGTTCGAGTAAGACTGAACTTGAGATTATATAATGTGATAAGTATTATAATTCTTAAAAGTCCCTAGTCGAGTTTTATTGTTTATAAAGGACAACAATAAAGCGTTGAGACTAGTATATTGATTGACTGATGATCACATCTCATTGATCATTAATATACGTGATATTAAAGTCAAGATATAAATACGTATTGGAGAATATCGTATTGGGCTGACCCGCCGTGAGATAACTCCATGGAATATAATTAACAGTATCATAAGTTATTCTCATAGTGACAGTGATGTAATGGTCCTCAGACCTGAAATCATTATAATTTTATTCGATGATATTTGTGTTTTGATACCATCTAAAGTTATTCGTAACAGAGTAATGATAACGGTGATTATTGGATACATCTCGAATCGAATGAAAAATTATGAGTGATCTAGATGGAATTTAATCCCATAATATATTTATGGTGATATCCATGGGCCTCTTGATTGAGTGAGATTGTAAAATGCATGGCCGTGCTCAAATACTGATTTGTTTTAAACAGTCTACTCATCGATCAAGAAAAACGGATTACATTATAAAGAGGATGATACGATCCATGCCTTGAGTTTAATCCAGGATATAACGGTTAAAAGGATTATATTACATTGATACACTGGTCATAGAAAGGTTGTATCGAATCGATAATTTTATTATAACTTGGGTAGCAGCGACGCATTGCTAGATGCCAATCACTGTTTATGGCTTTAAATAAAATTTAAAACCATTGCCAACGTTGTAGTAACCTATAGGGTCACACACTTAGAACATTGTGAAGGAAAACTGATTTTGTTTTGGAGTAAAATAAATATCAACAGTTGATATTCTATTTGAATCGGTATGAGGAATGGTTCCTTATTTATAGAACATATGAACATTTTGAAAGGGTAATTTTACTTCCTATTAAAAATGAAACGCGTGTACTATATTAATAAGAAAGAATTATTAAACCGATTTATCAAAAAAAACCCTAAAACAAATGGGATCAGAAATGGCGGCTAGCATCGAAGGTTTCTTCTTCCCTTCGATCAGATCGAAGACAGTGTTCGTGTGGATTACTTGTAGAGGCTCGACAGATGGAGGGCTGAATTCGATTCGAATCGACCGAACATAAATTGATTTCTTTAAACACGAATGGATCAACAGGTATTTTTTCTCAATTTATACAAATTATTACGTACGATCCTGTTAATTTTGGGTTTGAATTTCGTTATTGTCACGTGAATTTGACCCAAAACACTTTCAATGGTATCGGAGCATGGTTCGTGTAATTTGTAGCTTGAGAAAATTAGGGTTTTTCTTAATAATTAGAAATTGAAACCCGAGTTGTATTAAAGGTACTGATTTAGATGAAATTATTCATCGTATTAGATCTGAAACTTGTCTGGGTCTATTTTGATGTAATTATCTTGTGAACCGATTAATTCATGAGTGTTAAAATCTTTAAAATCCCTGATTTCAGAATCCATCATTGAAATTATTATAATCATGAATTCAGATTTAATGATAAAATCGTTCAAAGGTGAAATTGTTTCACAATGAATCAAAAACATGTTTTGATTCAAGCTGTAAAATTGTTTTAATGTAAACAAAGTTTTATGTACAAAACTTTGAAGTGGATTCTGTTAGTTAAAACTGGATCTTTCTTGAGTTTTGAAATTGTTTTTACCGATCTCGATTGGTTAATTAGAATCATGTCATTAGAATTTAAAGTAAATTCAATTATAAAGTCAAAGTGAAAAATTGTTTCACTGCGGATCAAAATAGTATTCGATACAAAAGTAAAATAGTTTACGACTGTTAAATTTTGTAATATGGTACAAAATTTGAAAAATGGGATTTGTACTCAATTCTAAAATTGATTCAGTTTTAATATTGATATTAAATTGTCTTAATTGTTGGGATTGGATTTTATTTGAACAACTATTTTAAATGTTAAAATTGTTATTCATTTAAGTTGTTTAAAACCTATGCTTGGATGATTGAAATTATGCATCTATGTTATTTGGTAACATATTGCTATGATTTTATTTTTCAAAACAAATTGTTGATTTTGAAAAACCAAAAAAAAATATTGATATTTCAAAAACCAGATTTAAGAACATAGTTCTTTAAGTATTGAAATTATTTTCAGTAAATTGGGTTATCGCTATAACTAATTCCTGTGAACATGCAAGAATTTATTTTGATTTCTAATGATTAAAAGTTAATCATTATATGGTTTAACTAACAAATTCAGATGTTTGCTGAAATTTTTTGGATATCAAGTAAGTATGATCTTCTCATCTATAGATCAAAAGTTGATGACTAAAATGGGATTAACATACAAGTTGATCAAATCTGCTTTATAAGCAGTGTCAAAATGTATGAATCATTTTGTTTCATTACTTCTGTTTATAACGGTAAACTGAATGTTTTAAATCCAACTTCATCATAAAATCTTACTTAGATATGCAACAGCTTAGAAGATTTTCTCTATTAATGGAAATTGGTATTACTGGTTAATGAATCAGTAAGATACCCCTCAGATAAACTTTGACTCATTAATAACATTAATGGTTAAGTCTGATGTAACAACCTGGTTTCAAATTGTTATTACTTTGTTAATAAACAATGGAATCCTGTATAAAACTCAAAATCCGTTTTGATTGATCAAAATTGACAAGTCATTTTAGAAACTGATTTTTTTTAGTTAAACTTTTACTAGTTTAATCTTGAAAAGTGTTGATTAACCACCTGTGTTTATTAACACTGAAGTGATAAAATTAGATCCGTTATAATGTTTTGTTTTTGAAATAAATGCATTGTAAATACAGAGTACGACTCTGTTATAAATATATTTGATTCAGATCAAATATTATTGACATTCGAATAATAATCTGAATGTTTTGAATCTTTGCAGGTTATTAAATAATAAGTCCATTTAGTTTGTGAACATAGCTTGACAAACAATTATACATATATAGATAAGCATTTACATTTATGATGATACGTGCTTATATATATATATAATACCACTTCATGTAAAGTCACATATGGATATTAATTGTTTTGATACAAATATGTTGATATTAGATAAAACAATTATAATTTTGCCTATTAACAAATGTTTGAATACAGATTTTAAATTTATGGTGACAAATAAGTTGGAAATTAAATTTTTTTTGGGGGGGCCGCAGCAGATTTGATTTGCTGTCTTGGTTTAATATTAAAACTATTAGTTTTAATAATTGGGCAGAGTTGTTATAAAATCAAAAATTATTTTGGTTTTACCACTTTGGGTCATCCAAAAATATATGATATTATTATGCACTTGGAAATTTACATCATGGACAATCTGTTATACAAGATTCAGATTAATGTAAATTAGTACTAGCCTTGATTTGCATATTTTTTTAATGATGCATAAATGTTTCGAACATAAAGCAAGTTTGACTTGCCTTCCACATGATTCTGTCTGTTATTGTATTTGTAAAATTACAAATTAGTTTACCTTTTATATGTATAGTCTATGACCCATACATCGTTATATGATTATTTATGCCTATATTTGTCCTAATTAGGGAAATCAACATGATTTGATAATTTAAACACTAAACTTGGTTTTATGAAAAGCTGGTAGTGTTTAAATCTGGGCATTATACGTTTTATTGATAATAATACAAATGTAAATTTTTATATAAGACTATAAATGTATAGCTTATATCATAAACTATAGTCCATAGGATATACTCTATTTTACCAAATTGGTGTTAGTTCTGTTAGCCTGCACGCATATGCCTGGGTCTCACTCTATTTTAAATCATAGTGCCGAGTTATGAATTAACTTGCCTGGATTGAATGATGAACTACATGCAAACTGAAAATACTGATCTATCATGGTAGCTGTTAAGTTACAGCACAATATATATATACATACATATACTAATATCTGTATTACATATGTTTGAATATTTAATTCAAATAGCATGAGGCAATGATTGGCTGGAAATATACATTTGATGTATATTAATACTATACTGCATATATTGATGTAGAATTGTAGAAACTGTTTCTTGTATGCATGCCAATTAACTGTTTAAATACAGTAGAAACATGTGAGATATCATATATATACATACATTATCCATAATATTGCATGTATATGAAATATGCATTTGATGTATTTGAATAACTTGTAAATTAAAACTGGTTTTAATTTGCAGCCTTCATAGATGCTGAAATTGTTTCAGTAGAAGGGGATCTCTATGATTCAAGATTGGCAAATAGCTACCATTGCAAGTTTGAAGTGTATAGATATATGTAAATGTATATTTAGTAGTTAACTCTGTATGTTAATGTATTAGCCCTGCTGTATGCGAGCTTATATTATATATATGTATAAGTTGTTACTCATGTTAATGTGGACATTTGTTGAACTCAAAAGGTTCAAAATTGTTTTGCAGTCATCAATCAGTGTAAATAAATTATTATGCCAAGTAGTTGTGTGTTCTTGTAGCTGATTTTGTCTGGAACAATATAAGGTTGTATTCTGGATAATTGTTATGTAAAAGTCTTATAATGTTTAATAGACTTGAGGTTGCGGCGATTTTAATTATAAAACCGCAGCTGTTTTATAATGTTATACAATTGGGTTTCTTATCGGGCCAGTGTAATTTTAATTTGGGCTGTATTAAATAACCATGTTAACAGGTATATAGGCCACCGTTTTTATTAATTATCGGTCTAGTCTTATATATGTTATGAAATTGGGCCGATTACACACATTTTGATATACTGTATATCTCTATCAAGTAGTTCGAATGCGTGTATGTTTGCGGAGATTTTATCATAACGGTTTGATTAAAGTACATCTGAAACGCTTCTGGATCTAATGTATGTTATATTCTGCACATATAAGATACTAGTTTGTATAATATAAGATAGTGCCTCATCTTTCTATTCATATATGGTGTAATTATGATTACCCAAAATATTGAAATGTTCAAAACATAGAAAATTATTTTATCCGATATATATTACGAATATAAAATACATATATTTTGATATATGTAAATAACTCTAATATTGTTTTCCACTACGAGTTATAAATTCCCTCTAAATTTTTTTGTTATATTAAGTTATGGTGATGTCTTCCAATAATATACTCATCACTGTCCAAAATCACTGGATGTAACTAGCGCCAAAGCGTTGTGTACCTTTTATTTTGGTTATATGCGATGGAGTAAAATGTGGTGCTCCAACCTATTATTGGGTCTGACTTAACTAGGCTGCATAATACGATTATGGCCTTAGAGACAATAGCATGAATTATTCTATATTTTGAGCAAATGAATAATACTGAACAAAATGTTCATCATGCGATCCAAGAATTATATACGATATAATTGACATAAGATGTCTACCTAAAATGTTGTGTTTTGGGTTTAGCCAAAGCTGGGTCAAGGCATGACTAGATATGGATCTTGGAACACCGTTATATATGTATACCGATATGTATATATAAATTGAGGGATGTTAATTTGAGTGGGAGCGTATTTTAGTTTAAATTACATATTTATGTTAATATAAATTTTGATTGTCAAAATTTATGTATTAAATAAATATTACAGAATCAGTTATTATTTTATTATCTAATGTAGATATTAAATAATAAATAACTCCAATAATTTAAATTAATCCTTGAGAAGGACAAATTAAATTAGATCAAATTTCTTGACTAACATTAAAATTTGTGGATTGTCCTCAAACAAATTAAACGTAATTGTTTTAGATATAAAGAGAGGATCTAAAATAAGTTAAGTTATGACTTCAACTGAATAAAATATAAATGTTATAATAATCTACTTATACATTTCTAATATTAGATACTAGATATAAATCACATAAATGTATGTTGATTTACAGAAATTGCAGAATAAGTAGAAATCTGATAAAAGAACAAGTGGACTTACAATTGGAAATGAAGCAAATGTTGATAGATTATCCATAGTAAGTTGATTCTTGTTGAATATACTGGCTTAATTAAATAAGATAATTGTTATTACGAAATTCCACTTAAAATAAATGTTATAATATATCTTGTTTAGACAAGTTTGAATTTCATTTGTAATAAAAGAATAATTGTTATTCATTTTATTTAAATGAAATATCGTATGGAATTTCACAAATAGTTAATGATATTTGTAAATCCTTAACTATAATGTACTTGACATTAATAATGACTGGACTAAATTTAGTGATTTAAATCCAATATACCATTAGTATTACCAGTTAGCACTATAAACAAGAAAGCGTACCAAAACTCCATAATGATGGAATTTTGAGATCATTTGATTTTGAATTGTATGAAGAATACAAATCTTGTTTATTAGGCAAAATAACTGGATCCACTTTCACTTGACACAGTGATTGAGTGATAAGTATTGGGTCTCGTACATAATGATGTATATGGAGAAATGAATACATAAACTAGAGGGGGATTTTACTACTTCATTATATTTACTGATGATATCAGTAGATACGGATCTGTGTATCTTATGAAACACATACCAGAATCCTTTGAAAAGTTCAAAGAATTAAAAGTGAAGTTAGAAACCAATTTTAATTGAAAAAAAACCTTTCGAACAGATCGAAAGAAAATATTTAAGCCAACTATATAATGACTATCAAAATGAGTTTGAAATTGTTTCATAACTCACTCCACCTAGAACATCATATTAGAATGGTGTGTCTGAAAGGAGACATCGTACCTGTAACACCCCGTGTATTCTATAACAGTGAAATTCACAAATTAAAGTATAATTAATTTCAAATCAAAGACTTAAG
The DNA here is from genome assembly GCA_030737875.1 of Allium sativum. Classification (NCBI taxonomy): domain Eukaryota; kingdom Viridiplantae; phylum Streptophyta; class Magnoliopsida; order Asparagales; family Amaryllidaceae; genus Allium; species Allium sativum. The sequence goes on from CM060926.1 coordinate 862,378,864, forward strand.
GGAAACGGGATACGCCATTGTGTTCGTCTCGGAAAAATATGCGAAATAGAGTCCGAGTTTTCGAAAAACGGAGTCCGTATGAAGAAGATATGGCCTCCGGAAGTTTCAGAATTCAGTTTAAAATTCAAACAGACGAAAACAGCTCAGAAAAACAAGTTTTAAATTCAAAATCGGGCCCAATTGGCCAGGGCGGGAAAATTCCCGCCTAAGGCACCTAGGTCGACTTGGCAGTCGACCTGGGCTAGAGGTCGACAGGGCTGTCGACACCCGTGTCGACTGCCAAGTCGACACGGTGTCGACTGGGCTGTCGACCTGGCCCCAGAGCCAGGTCGAACCCAGCCCACCCTGGCTGGCCTGGTCTATGTTTAATCTATTTTCTGAGCCGTGCCTTGTCACTAGGGCTAGGTGTCAGCTCCGGATTGGCCTCTCCTTCAAACGAGCGGCTATTATTGAATCAAGCTCCATCGACGGTCTATAACAACTCACAAACATTATAAAAAGGACCTAAGACCTAGCCTAAATCATACTATTTCATTTTAGCCTCAGGCCGCCGCCATTAAACCTAGAGCTCTGAATTAAAACTACAAAGAATAAAATTATAGAAGATAGAGGACGATTCTTGAAGGCTACAACTAGAAGCTACAACAACTACGACGCTTTAGACAACGAATTTGGGACTATTTGATTTGGGATTTTTATTTGAGTTATTTGCTTCATATTGTAAGTTCTATGTTACTTTTTAGGCAAAAACGTTAAAACAATATGGACATGCCATGAATTGAAACCGGATTTAGGAACTGTTGTTAATCCATTGTTTATATTGTTTATCTTTGAATTATAATTTGGGGATATTGCTATGGCAACGTTGCAAGTTAAACTTGTCATGATTTTGATGTTGTTACGAATCACTTGGGCTTAATTGTTTGGCAAGTTGGACTAATACATGTCCATGGAATCGCTATGTTTATTGAAATCTTTATGTTGATTAAACCATGCCTATGGTACTAATTAAACCATGGCTATGACTATTGATGGAATTATGCCTGTGATGTTAATATACCCATCATGATTAATGAAAAATTGGGTATTGCTAGGTTATGATGCTAAATTGGGATCATTATGTCTATAATGTTAGTTGAGAATCATTATGTTAAAAATGCTAAGTTGGAACCATTATGTTTATAATGTTAGATGAGAATCATTATGATAAACTGGAATCATTATGTCTATGAGAATTATTATGTTAAAAATGCTAAATTGGAATCCACTATGCCTATTAGGATTACTATGCCTTTAATGTTTCATGTTTATAATAAAAATTATTATTATGCCCGCAATGATTATTATGCCTATGATGTAAAGTTGAAATCATCATGTTAAATTAAGTTGGAATCATTACTATGCCAAGTTATCATCATACTAGTATTGCAACCATGTGATATGTTATAGCCTGTTTATTATGCAAGTAATGTTGGAATTGTCACATATGCCTATCACATGTTTGGTGTTATTCCCCTTTATCTCTTGAATTGTTTATGCTTGTGAACGAAGTGCGTTTATATACGTTGGGGATACGATTGGGTAGAATAGGCAAAACTTGAATTAATTATAAGCATAAACTGTGAAATTTGGCATAAGTAGAACATGAAATATGGCACGAAAATTTGACTTGAACATGCCATAACTTGACCTTAAAACATGCCTTAGTTGGGCACGAAATTGACATATGAACATGCTATGGAAATAGCGCAAAATCTGATAAGAACATGGGCATGACTTTAGAAAACAAGAAGGTGGCCAACTCGAGGTTGGGTTGAGTTTGTAGTGTAAATCTGCCCGGAACCGCCCGGCAAATCCAGTTGCTACAAACAATAGGATCCAATGTGGGTAGTTGGTCACATCACGCTCGAAACCCGAGGTTGGGTTGAGTTCGTAGCGTAAACCTGCCCGGAACCGCCCGGCAAATCTAGTGGCTACGAACAACAGGATCCAATGTGAGTGGTTCGGTGCATTAACGAATCAATTAATGCCAATTAGGGTTAAGTCATGAACATGAAAAGACAACTTAACCAACTTGAACACGATTTGTAGGGCTAAGTCATGAACTTGGAAGCGACAACACTTGACATGACACGTAGGCGGGTTAAGTCGCGAACTGAAATGACATACTTAACCATCTTGACATGACTAGACTAGAAAAGGATTAAGTCACGAATTACATGACTTAATCTGTTAGGCCGGTTAGATCACGAATTACATGACCTAATCTATTAGGCGAAAACCCTAGACACGACCCCTTTCAGCAGTAACCCTCTAGATGTATCAAGGTACCCTGGGGCTAGGCCGGGTGGGGCACGATTACTGGGCTGATTATAAGAGGTGAACGACGGCAGTAGGGTACGCCAGTGTAGGTTCTGCGGACTACGATCGTGCACGTATCCGGGGTAGACACTGAGTATCCGTAGATTTATCTGTGCGTCTTGAATCGTGTCAGGGGTTGACACCCTAGGGCTGATACACCCGAAGGTGGACCCAGCACAGGTGACTACATTCGTTATTAGCCGTATGACACGGACACTTGACGAGCTAGAACTTGTAGGGAGCCGATCGACTAGATAATCGCTCCGTAGGACCCCGTACTTGGGTCAGACCCCGTTTCAGGGTCATTTCATGACATTGGGCCGTGGGATTTATTTCGTGATTAACTTGTGATTTGGGCATAGTATACTAGTACAGTCGATGCAACGAATCTCGAACATGTGATGCTTTACTTGACTTGTCTTGACTTATCCTGATCACCTTAGTCTATCTTGTTCACCTTGACACCATTCTTAAGTTTAGTTCCAGTTCATACATGACAGGTTGTTTTAACCGTTTCTACACTGAAAGTCACTAGAACTTACTCAGTCTTTATGACTGACCCTTTTCCTTTCGCCTCTTTTTCTTTCGTTTCCCCCCCAAGGTTCTCAGGGAGGGAATACCGCAGCTTGATCAGTTTTCACATCCAGCTTGAAGAGGAAGAATGTATTGCTTGGATCTTTTCCGTTTTGGACTATGGATTTGGACAGCAATTAGGGGACTTTTGCAGTTTATTTATGTTTTCTTCATGCTTCTTTAAATAATGTAATCAAGACAGTTATGATTTTGGGAAGTATTATGGCATGGTTTGTGTAACACGTATTTTGAAGATATAAAATTTGTTGTTTTCCGCTGTTCAAAAATATGTGTTGTTATATCTGTCTTGTATATCTGTGACTTATACTTATAAACCTCCACCAAAATTAGGGCATTCCCTTTGAGAGTGACCCTAACGGAGGTGGGGTGTTTCACTTGGTATCAGAGCATAGGTTTACCAGATAAGATAAAAAGTTTTGAAAATTTATTTTCAAAAGAAAATTTAAAGAAGCATTTTTAAAAGATAAAATATTATTTTATTTTAAAAAGGCAAAGTCCCCCAAAGCCATAGGTACTATCTCTTATCCTTCGTTTTGAATCTATCCTTTTGTTTCAGCATGTCCGAAGAACTTAACTTGCCAGAGGGTGTACCAATACCTGGTTGGTTTAGACGATTCTTAGAAGCAAGGGCCACCCAGCCAGGTCCCACCGTTCCTCCTCCCCCAGCTGCAGGAAATCATCCAGCTGCAGCAGCACCTCTTCCTCCACCTCCTCCACGGGGAAACACTTTTGCTAAGATATGTAAAGATTTTAAGCCTATGGGAGGAAAGGACTTTCATGGAACTGAGTCCTTCGTGGCAGCTAGGAATTGGTTAAAGGAAACCGAGGACTTATTCGTCATCTTTGAGGTAGAAGATAGGCAGAAGGTACATCTGGTAGTGTGGCTACTAAAAGGTGAGGCTTCCTACTGGTGGGAAGTCACTAATGCAGAAAGACCAGTGGAAACATGGGAGGACTTTAGGGCAAGGTTTGAGGCTAAATTTCTCTCAGAAGCCGAAAGGAGTTTGCAGTTGGAGAAATTTTTATTTCTTAAGCAAGGAAATATGACAGTCAAAGAGTACGTTAATCAGTTCGACGAGCTGGCTAGGTTCGGACTACACCTAGTCAACACCCCGCACAAAAAGGCTCTCCGCTTTGTCAAAGGGTTGAATGAGCCATTACACAGTTTGTCCATGACCCATATACCCATGGGAGCTACTTACGAAAGGTTGGGGCAGATGGCACTGCTGAACGAGGAAGATAAGGGCAAGAAGGAGACAGAGGTAGAAAACACTCAAGGGAAGAAAGAGGTCAAGCCTAACGATTCTAAGAATAAGAAGGTAGACTCCGAGAAGGGAGGCAAGAACAACAACTCACGCGATAAAAGGAAATGCAATTACTGTGGTACGGAAGGGCACATAGCCAAGGATTGTAGAAAGAGGAAGAGGAAGCAAGGTGAATGTTTTCATTGTGGGAAGACTGGACACATCAGCAAAGACTGCCCTGAGAAGCAGACCGGACCTTCTGGTGGTACATCGTTAACCTATTATAGATGCTTTGTTTTATCTTATTTCTCTCCTCGATCCTATCTTGAGAACCATAGTTAGAATCTTTTTTGGATGTAAACATGTAATTGAAACATGTTATGATTGCGAAATGGTTGCAAGTGGTCGCAAGTGGTTGCTCGTGGATGCATGAATACACATTAGGCACTAGATCGGCTCAGACACATTTTCATGTTGCATATGCATGAGTGTTTATTTTGGAAACTTGGTTGTGCCATCATTTGGTTGTTGCATATGATTGAATGTTCGAGCACTCATGTAGAAATTATGAATTATAATAGGAAAAATTTGCATACATATTGGATTCATTTCACTAAACATATTTTGCATTTAGAAGATCAATCAGGCCTGATCATTAGCATTAGCTAAGGAACATATACACACACTTTGCATATGATCATAAAGCATTAGAAGTCTTTTAAGGACAATGGATACTCGTGTTTGATGCATGAGTAGATGGATGTTTGGGTGATAGGATATATATTTTTCCTAAACTTGAAGATTTCGGGGACGAAATCCTTTTAAGTGGGGGAGAATGTAACACCCCGTGTATTCTATAACAGTGAAATTCACAAATTAAAGTATAATTAATTTCAAATCAAATAATTAAGGGAAAGGGATACGCCATTGTGTTCGTCTCGGAAAAATACGCGAAATAGAGTCCGAGTTTTCGAAAAACGGAGTCCGTATGAAGAAGATATGGCCTCCGGAAGTTTTAGAATTCAGTTTAAAATTCAAACAGTCGAAAACAGCTCAGAAAAACAAGTTTAAAATTCAAAATCGGGCCCAATTGGCCAGGGCGGGAAAATTCCCGCCTAAGGCACCCAGGTCGACTTGGCAGTCGACCTGGGCTAGAGGTCGACAGGGCTGTCGACACCCGTGTCGACTGCCAAGTCGACACGGTGTCGACTGGGCTGTCGACCTGGCCCCAAAGCCAGGTCGAACCCAGCCCACCCTGGCTGGCCTGGTCTATGTTTAGTCGATTTTCTGAGCCGTGCCTTGTCACTAGGGCTAGGTGTCAGCTCCGAATTGGCCTCTCCTTCAAACGAGCGGCTATTATTGAATTAAGCTCCATCGACGGTCTAAAACAACTCACAAACATTATAAAAAGGACCTAAGACCTAGCCTAAATCATACTATTTCATTTTAGCCTCAGGCCGCCGCCATTAAACCTAGAGCTCTGAATTAAAAATACAAAGAATAAAATTATAGAAGATAGAGGACGATTCTTGAAGGCTACAACTAGAAGCTACAACAACTACGACGCTTTAGACAACGAATTTGGGACTATTTGATTTGGGATTTTTATTTGGGTTATTTGCTTCATATTGTAAGTTCTATGTTACTTTTTAGGCAAAAAAGTTAAAACAATATGGACATGCCATGAATTGAAACCGGATTTTGGAACTGTTGTTAATCCATTGTTTATATTGTTTATCTTTGAATTATAATTTGGGGATATTGCTATGGCAACGTTGCAAGTTAAACTTGTCATGATTTTGATGTTGTTATGAATCACTTGGGCTTAATTGTTTGGCAAGTTGGACTAATACATGTCCATGGAATCGCTATGTTTATTGAAATCTTTATGTTGATTAAACCATGCCTATGGTACTAATTAAACCATGGCTATGACTATTGATGGAATTATGCCTGTGATGTTAATATACCCATCATGATTAATGAAAAATTGGGTATTGCTAGGTTATGATGCTAAATTGGAATCATTATGTCTATAATGTTAGTTGAGAATCATTATGTTAAAAATGCTAAGTTGGAACCATTATGTTTATAATGTTAGATGAGAATCATTATGATAAACTGGAATCATTATGTCTATGAGAATTATTATGTTAAAAATGCTAAATTGGAATCCACTATGCCTATTAGGATTACTATGCCTTTAATGTTTCATGTTTATAATAAAAATTATTATTATGCCCGCAATGATTATTATGCCTATGATGTAAAGTTGAAATCATCATGTTAAATTAAGTTGGAATCATTACTATGCCAAGTTATCATCATACTAGTATTGCAACCATGTGATATGTTATAGCCTGTTTATTATGCAAGTAATGTTGGAATTGTCACATATGCCTATCACATGTTTGGTGTTATTCCCCTTTATCTCTTGAATTGTTTATGCTTGTGAACGAAGTGCGTTTATATACGTTGGGGATACGATTGGGTAGAATAGGCAAAACTTGAATTAATTATAAGCATAAACTGTGAAATTTGGCATAAGTAGAACATGAAATATGGCACGAAAATTTGACTTGAACATGCCATAACTTGACCTTAAAACATGCCTTAGTTGGGCACGAAATTGACATATGAACATGCTATGGAAATAGCGCAAAATCTGATAAGAACATGGGCATGACTTTAGAAAACAAGAAGGTGGCCAACTCGAGGTTGGGTTGAGTTTGTAGTGTAAATCTGCCCGGAACCGCCCGGCAAATCCAGTTGCTACAAACAATAGGATCCAATGTGGGTAGTTGGTCACATCACGCTCGAAACCCGAGGTTGGGTTGAGTTCGTAGCGTAAACCTGCCCGGAACCGCCCGGCAAATCCAGTGGCTACGAACAACAGGATCCAATGTGAGTGGTTCGGTGCATTAACGAATCAATTAATGCCAATTAGGGTTAAGTCATGAACATGAAAAGACAACTTAACCAACTTGAACAGGATTTGTAGGGCTAAGTCATGAACTTGGAAACGACAACACTTGACATGACATGTAGGCGGGTTAAGTCGCGAACTGAAATGACATACTTAACCATCTTGACATGACTAGACTAGAAAAGGATTAAGTCACGAATTACATGACTTAATCTGTTAGGCCGGTTAGGTCACGAATTACATGACCTAATCTATTAGGCGAAAACCCTAGACACGACCCCTTTCAGCAGTAACCCACTAGATGTATCAAGGTACCCTGGGGCTAGGCCGGGTGGGGCACGATTACTGGGATGATTGTAAGAGGTGAACGATGGCAGTTGGGTACGCCAGTGTAGGTTCGGCGGACTACGATCGTGCACGTATCCGGGGCAGACACTGAGTATCCGTTGATTTATTTGTGCATCTTGAATCGTGTCAGGGGTTGACACCCTAGGGCTGATACACCCGAAGGTGGACCCAGCACAGGTGACTACATTCGTGATTAGCCGTATGACACGGACACTTGACGAGCTAGAACTTGTAGGGAGCCGATCGACTAGATAATCGCTCCGTAGGACCCCGTACTTGGGTCAGACCCCGTTTCAGGGTCATTTCATGACATTGGGCTGTGGGATTTATTTCGTGATTAACTTGTGATATGGGCTTAGTATACTAGTACAGTCGATGCAACGAATCTCGAACATGTGATGCTTTACTTGACTTGTCTTGACTTATCCTGATCACCTTAGTCTATCTTGTTCACCTTGATACCATTCTTAAGTTTAGTTCCAGTTCATACATGACAGGTTGTTTTAACCGTTTCTACACTGAAAGTCACTAGAACTTACTCAGTCTTTATGACTGACCCTTTTCCTTTCGCCTCTTTTTCTTTCGTTCCCCCCCAGGTTCTCAGGGAGGGAATACCGCAGCTTGATCAGTTTTCACATCCATCTTGAAGAGGAAGAATGTATTGCTTGGATCTTTTCCGTTTTGGACTATGGCTTTGGACAACAATTAGGGGACTTTTGCAGTTTATTTATGTTTTCTTCATGCTTCTTTAAATAAAGTAATCAAGACAGTTATGATTTTGGGAAGTATTATGGCATGGTTTGTGTAACACGTATTTTGAAGAAATAAAAGTTGTTGTTTTCCGCTGTTCAAAAATATGTGTTATTATATCTGTCTTGTATATCTGTGACTTATACTTATAAACCTCCACCAAAATTAGGGCATTCTCTTTGAGAGTGACCCTAACGGAGGTCGGGTGTTTCAGTACCTTATAAGATATGGCATGATCAATGATAAGTCATATGGATCTTCTAGTAAAATAAATTTAGAACAACTGTATTAAATCCCACTAAAGCGACTCTGAAGACTCCATATAAGATATGGACTAGGAAATGTCCTAGTGTGTCTAATACGTAGATTTGGGACGTAAGACGTTTGTTAAACGTCCATTCTCTGATAAGATCGGACCCAAATCAAATAACTATTTGTGGAATATCCAAAAGAAGCAAATGGATATTATTTCTATAAATCCTTAGAGAATAAAATGTTTATAGCTCGAATTGATATCCTATTGAAAGAGAGTCAGTCTCTAAGATATCTATGGGAATAAAATAGAATTCGAAATGTCTCGAAAACCACAAAATACTATTGAATCTTGTATAGACAAGAAATTGAGTGGGAGTGATACAATAATTCAAATGTTATTTGATAACACATTAATTATTGCAAATAATGTTAGTTTAAAAACAAGAAATAAATACTGATTCTAAGAAAGAAAATGTTTGGATTAAGAAGTTCATGATTGAACTTAATTCATTGTTGATCGAATGATATACATTGCGATAACAATATGGCTGTTGCTCAGGCCTAAGACATTAAACTCATCATCAATCCAAACATATATTTTAAGAAATATAATTCTTATGTGAATTTGTTCACAGAAGAAATAAACATATCTGCAAAGTTACAAAAGTTGTAATGTTGCAGACCTACTGAATTAAACTCTGTCGCAACAGAAGTTTAATAGTCACACTAGTTTCATGAGTATACGATACGTAAATGATTGACTCTAGTGCAAGTGGGAGATTGTTAGAGTTTATGCCCTAGAGGCAATTCATTTAATGAGATTGATAACCCTGTTGATGTTATTATTTTATTTGGAATAAAATATTATTCTTTTATATTATATTTACTGCGTAATATAAATATTAATATAATAGAAGTCCTTAGAATAATAATACGGAATTATATAGTTCGAGTAAGACTGAACTTGAGATTATATAATGTGATAAGTATTATAATTCTTAAAAGTCCCTAGTCGAGTTTTATTGTTTATAAAGGACAACAATAAAGCGTTGAGACTAGTATATTGATTGACTGATGATCACATCTCATTGATCATTAATATACGTGATATTAAAGTCAAGATATAAATACGTATTGGAGAATATCGTATTGGGCTGACCCACCGTGAGATAACTCCATGGAATATAATTAACAGTATCATAAGTTATTCTCATAGTGACAGTGATGTAATGGTCCTCAGACCTGAAATCATTATAATTTTATTCGATGATATTTGTGTTTTGATACCATCTAAAGTTATTCGTAACAGAGTAATGATAACGGTGATTATTGGATACATCTCGAATCGAATGAAAAATTATGAGTGATCTAGATGGAATTTAACCCCATAATATATTTATGGTGATATCCATGGGCCTCTTGATTGAGTGAGATTGTAAAATGCATGGTCGTGCTCAAATACTGATTTGTTTTAAACAGTCTACTCATCGATCAAGAAAAACGGATTAAATTATAAAGAGGATGATATGATCCATGCCTTGAGTTTAATCCAGGATATAACGGTTAAAAGGATTATATTACATTGATACACTGGTCACAGAAAGGTTGTATCGAATCGATAATTTTATTATAACTTGGGTAGCAGCGACGCATTGCTAGATGCCAATCACTGTTTATGACTTTAAATAAAATTTAAAACCATTGCCAACGTTGTAGTAACCTATAAGGTCACACACTTAGAACATTGTGAAGGAAAACTTTTGGAGTAAAATAAATATCAACAGTTGATATTTTATTTGAATCGGTATGAGGTATGGTTCCTTATTTATAGAACATGTGAACATTTTGAAAGGGTAATTTTACTTCCTATTAAAAATGAAACGCGTGTACTATATTAATAAGAAAGAATTATTAAACCGATTTATCAAAAAAAAACCTAAAACAAATGGGATCAGAAATGGCGGCTAGCACCGAAGGTTTCTTCTTCCCTTCGATCAGATCGAAGACAGTGTTCGTGTGGATTACTTGTAGAGGCTCGACAGATGGAGGGCTGAATTCGATTCGAATCAACCGAACATAAATTGATTTCTTTAAACACGAATGGATCAACAGGTATTTTTCTCAATTTATACAAATTATTACATAAGATCCTGCTAATTTTGGGTTTGAATTTCGTTATTGTCACGTGAATTTGACCCAAAACACTTTCAAACTCTACCTAATTTCAAAGAGAATCAAATCAAACTTCTTCTATTCTGATTCTTTACCACACTCTCTAAAAGATTCAAGTGCTACTCAAAATTATAGGCTATTTGTAATCAAAGATCGCAATATCAAGTTCTATTGAGTATATTTACCAAAACTAATCCTGAAAAAAGTGTAGTTGTAGCCGTAGCCCATTCAAATCAATTGGGTGTGACTGCAGCCCTTAAATCAGTTAGGTGATCTTATAGCCTGGTTAAATCAAGATAGCTCCCTATTCTCAGAAGTAAGTGGCGGTGGACCTCATGGTCATTGAAATTGAGGAACGTAATAGAAGATTGTTGTTGAAAAGAAATCTGCATCAACCCAGAGTTGTGTAGAACTGGATGTGGGGCAACTCCAAGCCAGTATAAAAATCTGGTATATTCTTTCCTTTTATTGCTTTTTATTTTTTATTGTCTACATCTTTGTTTTATTTTGTGATCATTATTATATCTGTTATTAGTATTACATTATATACAACACAAAACAAATTTAAGAAATTTATAAAATCTTCAAAACACTATTCACCCCCTCTAGTGTTTAGTTTGCCTTAAGATGTTTAATCTGCGTTCCCCAACAATTGGTATCGGAGCATTGGTTTTCAAAGTTTTCATAATCTGAATTTCTAAAAAGTTTAAATGAAATTTTTTGAAATTCATTATAACAATAGTTCAAAAACATTCATTTCATCATTGTTACGTGAGTTTGCATTTAATTCTGTTAAAAAATCAAGTTATCTACCGAACCAATGTGTTGAAAAGAAACAAATGTATTACATGTCTCTTGATGATTCAACACTCGATGGACAAATAATGCAAATCAAGGAAGTTAAATGGGTACTTGATAGTGGCTTCTCAAGGCATATAACCGAAAATCCAGAGATATTCAAAGATATAACTTACGAAGAAGGAGGAATGGTCAATTTTGGTGATAACTTGAAAGGATATGTGATTGTCATCGGCAATGTCGGTAATTCTTAAACTCCTACTATTTCTGATGTTTTATTAGTTAGGAATTCAGAACATAACCTACTTAGTATAAGTCAATTGCGCGATAAAGGTTATAAAATCAAATTCGAAAAAGTTAAGTGTTTCATCAAAGAATTCAAACATAATTTCTGAAGGAATTAAAAAGATAAATATTTAAATCTTAAGTATGAAATTTTCAACCGGTAACCTATGTCTTTTGGCTAATATAAGTGATCCATGGATATAGCATAAAAGATTCAAAAATTTAAATTTCAAACTTCTCTTTAGAATTTCTAAACTAGATTTAGTAAGAGGACTTCCCAAAATGAATTTTAAGATAGATAGTTTATGTGACACTTGTCAACTAGAAAAATTAATGAAAAGTTCATTTAAATCAAAAGATGGGATTTCCACTTCAGATCCATTAGAATTACTTCGTATGAATTTATTTAGTCCATCTCAACCTCAATCAATAAATCATAGTAAATACGTGTTCCTAATTACTGATGATTATTCTAGATACACCTAGACTCTCTTTCTCAAACAAAAAAGTGATGCTTTTGATTTACTTAAAACTTAGGCTAAAATAATTCAAAATATATTATCTTTAAAAATTCAAACTATACGTAGTGACCATGATAGAGAATTTGAAAGTAAAATTTTTGAGAATTTTGTGCACTAAAAAGGGAATTATTCATAATTTTTCTTTTCCAAGAACTCCACAACAAAATGGAGTAATTGAACGTAAAATAAGAACGATTCAAGAGTGTGCAAGAGCTATACTTTTTGATAATAATTTACTAATTTTTTTTTGGGTTAACCTGTTACTATAGCTTATTATATCTTAAGTAAAATTTTAATTAGACCATTAACCAAAAAACTCCATATGAACTTTATAATAAGAAACCAAAAGTATCTTACTTTGGAGTTTTTGGAAATAAATGTTTATTTTAAATACTAAAGAAAATTTTGATAAATTTGACTCTAAATCAGATAGAGGAATTTTTATTGGATTTTCGAATAGAAGTAAGCTTATAGAGTTTTTAATTTAATAACAAACTCTATTGAAGAAACTATGAATGTTTCTTTTGATGAGAATTATAAAGAAATAAATCAAAAATATAACGAAGATAAATTTTATAATGATAATGAATCAAATGAAATTAATAATGAAATTAATCAACCTAATAAAAGAATTAGAATTCTAAGAGATCATCCTATAGAAAATATATTATGAGATATTGAATTTGTAGTTCGAACCATAGAAACCAATTTAATAATATGAGTAACGTAGCTTTTATATCAATTACTAAATCTAAAAATCCAAAGGAAACATCATATGATGATTCATGGATATTTGCAAATGCAAGAGGAATTGAATCAACTTATCAGAATGATATGAGAACTTGTTCCTATACCAGAGGATAAAACTATAATAGGTGCTAAATGGGTGTATAAAAATAAAATGAATGAATTTGGTGAGGTCATTAGTAATAAAACTCGATTAAATGCTTAAGGATATTGTCAAGAAGAAGGGATAGATTACGAGGATACCTTTTCCCTCTTAGAAAGTTTAGATGCTATTAGAATTCTACTTGCTTTCGCTAATTACAATAATTTTAAACTATTTCAAATGGATGATAAAAGTGCTTTTCTAAATGGATTTATTAAAGAAGATGTTTATGTTGGGCAACCCCCTTATTTGAAGATGAACAATTCCCAAACCATGTTTATAAATTAAAGAAAGCTCTATGTAGATTAAAACAAGCTCCTAGAGTATGGTCTGACTTTTTGTTACAATCAACTTTTGAAATCAGTAAAGTAGATAATACTCTATTTATTAAAAGAAATAAAGATGGTATTCAATTAGTACAAATCTATGTAGATAATATTATTTTTTGATCAACAAATAATGAAATGAATCAAGTGTTTTCTAAAATTATGAAAAAAAATTTGAAATTAGTTTTTTGGGTGAACTCGACTTCTTCTTGGAACTACAAATAAATAAAAATTAGATAATCGAATATTTATAAGTCAAGAAAAATATGCTACAGACATAATAAATAAGTTAATATGGCTAGTACCAAAGGTAAACTAACACCTATGACAATCAATGAAGCGTTAAGTAAAGATGATTCATCAGAATATGTAAACTAAAATTTTTATAGTGGTATGATAGGCTTTTTATTATATATAACTGCAAGTAGACAAGATATTATTCATTGTGTTTATCTTTGTGCAAGATATCAATCACAAGCTAAGAAAACTCAATTAAAATCCGTAAAATGCATTCTACAATATGTTAAACATATATTAGATTTTGGTTTATTTTATCCTAAAAGCAATTCATTTGATTTACTATTGTATTATGATGCTGACTATGCTGGCATCAGAATGAAAAAGTACTAATGTCATCGGTTTTTAGGACATTCCTTGGTTTCCTAATTTAGTAAAAAGCCAAATACCATTTTTTACCAACAACTCAAGCATAATATATCTCTGTTGCTTTGGCTTGTTTTCAAGTAATATATATGCAACAGACATTAAAAGATTTTGGATTAAATATAACTAAGTCGCTAATTTACTGTGATAATACAAGTGCGATAAACCTATCTAAAAATACAACTCATCATTTTAGAACAAAATATATTGATGTTAGACATCATTTTTTAAGAGATAATGTAAACAAAGAAAAATATCACTACAATTTATTAAAGCAGAAAAATCAAATTGCAAATATATTAATTAAACCATTGAACGAAGCAACGTTTACAAAACTAAGAAGAGAACTAGGTATTTGCTCATTAACTGAAATAGATTTACTAGATAATTTAGTGTGTGTGTGTGCATATAATAAAATATAGGAAAATCAAAAAAATCAAAATTTTAGAATGTGTGCCGACATACATAACCCCCTATGTTGACATATAACAGTAAAACTTTAAAATTTAAATTGCCTTCAAAATTAGTTATCACACTTATTTAAACTCACTACTTCGAAAATTTGTGTCTTCTCGCTCATTTCTTTCTGTAATAAAATTCTTAAACAGTATATTAATGGCCTCCTCAGCAAATACCAACCAAAAACAACACGTTTTCTTTCCCTACGTTTCTCAAGGTCCTTTTCAACGTACTACACTTGCACGTGTGATCAAATTAGAAGAATCCATGAAGAATACCCTGTGATTACTTATTGAAATACAACAAATGCAACTTCATATCGCAAGAGAGCAAGAGAAACAAGGAAAGATTATTAGAAATGTACAGAAATTCATGCTAAATAATAAGATTAATCCAATTATGATAGAGGATGATTCATCTAATACTCAAGTCCACAACCCTATGGAAGATGATGAAGACGAAGAGGTTGAAGAAGAAGAAGACCAAGAAGAGGAACACAAAATGGATGATGATGATCCAATAATTTGCATTAGCGAAGTGTGTTTTGATAAAGAAGAAAATGTAGATGGACAAAACGGAGAATTCTGTCTTCATTACCCTAATTGTCCAATTCACAAATCCCCAATTATAAAAAACACTTAGTAGTTAGATATTGTGTACTCGTTAATATTAGTTAGTACGTACATTCGCTAATATTTTTTGCATGATCTCATGTATTATATTTTAACAAATTATAATGTATAATTTATATTCTTGTGTCTAAGATTATAAAGTTTTCTTATTTATTAATTCTACAGATTTGCGGAAAGTATTAAATATTAGAACTATTCCTTATTCTAGATTAGTTTTAGATATTAGGTATTAGAACTATATTAGTTTTAGATTTTAGAACCATCTCCTAGTTTGATAGAAGGAAAGTTCCATAATAGTTTTAGGGGGAGTATTACAGGGTAATTGGAAATGCATAGGTTTTTGTTGATGACAAAAGGGGAGAATTATAAATAGGGCATTAGAGTAAGGGGGAGTTTGTAGTTTATTGGAGTAAGGGGGAGTAACAAGAGAATCAAGACATCATGTATGAATATTTACAAACCAAGGTTGCCATCATCAAAAAGGGGGAGATTATTAGGGATTGATATGGTGATGATGGTGGTTTGGATGACAACAACCTTGTTTAACTATTATTATTATAAAATTTATACTAACATTATTCTCTAGAATATATATATATATATATATATATATATATATATATGTGTGTGTGTGTGTGTGTGTGCGCGCGCGTGTGTGTATGTGCGTGTGTGTATACAGGAAATATATGTAGGTATTGATTATTGAAGACTGTACAGTTTAGAGAATCAAGAATCAAGAGTCCAAGATAGAAAACTCATAAGTAACAAGAGCTCGAGCATTCAAGAGTTCAAGAAATAAAAATTAATAGAGTTTAGATTTCTTGTTAAAACTCTGAAATAGCACCTAGTGCTTATTTTCATCTTTCTCACTTTTTGAGACTACTTATTTTCAAACTAATTTCAAAATTACTTTCTTATTCCAAATTTATATTCTTAAATTTATTTTAACACTTGATTTCAAATACGTCTTTTAAATAAAGTTTAACTTCTAATTGAAATATTTTATATTTCCTTATTTATATGATTGATATTAAGTTCATACTTTGTTTTATTTAATCATTTAAATATTTAGATTCCTTTACTCATATATTTATCTTAGGTGTCAGAGTATTTCTTATATTTATTTATAAATTGATATCATTCTTATATTTTTAAAGTCATTCTTATATATGCATTTTAAAACCATTTTAAAATGTTTTTAATATAAATTTTTACTTCAAATACTCTATTCTAATATATAAGAAAATAGTTTGTATTAACTCAAGAATCACCATAGTTTACTTTAATAGGACATGCCTTAATTAAAAAAATAATCTTTTTCAATATTTCTAAAGGTATGTCGACATAGGGTAACCCCCATGTCGACATAGTGACCGTTTGTTTTCAAATTTAAATTTTTGAAAGTTGTGTCTTTTGATTTCAAAACTATTATGAAAAGATTGATTATTGGGACACTGTAAATAGATTTCCATAAACGAATTTAAATATAATTTTTCATTATCTTCTCTCCATTAATGTTCTTAATTTCTTAAATTCTATACTTATACTCCACGGAATTTCAAAAAGAATCACGTCATACTTCTTCTATTCTAATTCTCTATCACACTCTGTCATACATTCAAGTGTTACTCAAGAGTTACAGGCTGTTTGTAATCAAAGATCGCAAGATCAAGGTCTGTCGAGTCTATCTACCAAAAATGATGTTGAAAAAGGTGTGGTTGTAGCCCATTCAAATCAACTGGGTGTGCTTATAACCCATAAATCAATTAGGTGATCTTGTAGCCTGTTTAAATCAAGGGAGCGCCATGTGCTTGAAAGTAGGTGGTGGTGGACCTCGTGGCCATTGAAACCAAGGACTGTAATTGAAGATTATTATTGAAAAGAAATCTGCATCAACCCAGAGTTATGTGTTACTTGATGTAGAGTAACTCCAAACTAGTATAAAAATTCAGTATGTTCTTTCCTTTTACTTCTTTTCATTTATTATTATCTGCATCTATGTTTAATTCTGTGATCGTATTATATATGTGATTTGTATTACATTCTGTACAACACAAAAAGATTATATGAATTTTATAAAATCCTTAAAACACTATTCACCCTTACCCCTTTTAGTGTTTAGTTTTCCTTAAGATCCTTAATCCTCATTCCCCAACGTTATTAAGTTTGTTCACGCCATCAATATTAATCAAATTTTATCTCAAAACCACTACGTTATTCTGTTTAATCTATTAAATTCATTAATAATATTGTGTTAAAAATCAGGGTGTTACAGCCTTCTTTTAAAACAAAGAGTTCAAAACGATGACCCTTTGATATTTCCCGTCGTAGTTTAGCTTAATCTTTGTGCTTGGCATAATTTCATCTATTAGGGAGTGAGTAATTTAATGGGAAATGGTTGGGCCATGGGTTGCGTTTGGTAAGGGATAGGTGACATGGTGTAAATGGGGGTATGTATGGTCTGGTGATTGTCTTTTGATTCAAAAAGGTCAAAAGTCATTTATTTTTCTTCTGATTAATTTGGCAAGGTTTGTTTTGTTGGAAATGGTGGTTGGTTGACAGTACTATAGTTCGTTTTTATATGAGTTTTATGGTTTGAAATGAAATAGTTGAGAATGGCATTGAGGGCTAGATTGGTAATGTGGTTGCTATTATTCATCAGTAGGGAGTTCTAATACTAAGCAGTGGCAGGTTGGCGGAGCTTGAACAATGTGGTTTGCGGGTTGAGGAGTGCGGATGGTCCAAAACATTGTTCTAGGGCTTTAGTATGGGCGGAAAATGAGGATAAACATTGCAACCAAGTTAAGGATTTCTGTGACATATAAAAGCTAGCTATTTCAACACATTGTCCTTCTGGGATAACATGGTAATTGGCGAATTGTTTTACTTTGAAAAGGTTTTTGAAGGGGTTGGAGCCTTCAAATGTGATTAGTTTGCACTTTGGTGTTCTTCTGAAGATGTTTGGGTATTATATTGTGGGGATGTGTAGTTGGTTAGGTGCGGTGGTCGATGCCACAAAGGAACGTTACATAGAGGAAGATAGTGACAGTTTGAGATGGAGACCAGCAAAGCTCTAAGATATTTGTTAAAGGTTGGCTTAAATATCGATTATTTGGGTTTGTTGAATGGTTTGTGTGTTTTGAATGGTGGTGATTATTTGTTGTTAATTTTCTAGTTATTCGCAAACATCGTCATGGTGTATCATCGTTATAGAGGTAGGGAAGTTGGTGTGATAGTGGTTGAAAAAGGTGAAAGCACCAATATTAGGTAGAAGAATGGGGTTTGAAATGCACGACGTGGAAGTATCGAGACAAGTAGAAGAAATATAAGATGAGAAAGAAGTGATAGTTAAAACAAAAAATTTCTATTTCATTCTTGCATTTTGCAAAATTATTATAGAAAGGATAATACATATCATGGTATTCTATTGTATCACTTGGCCACATATTATAGGCTAAAGAAAAAGTTGTATGTAATTCATATTTTGGTTAACACGAAAGAGAAAAAGATTTAATCGAAAATTTCTAGTTTGTCTTTATATCTTCTAAATCCATGCGTATTATGTTTTATATCTTACAGGTGTTGCTGTAGTCCTCTTGGGACTAGTGTAATTCATACCC
Source organism: Allium sativum (assembly GCA_030737875.1). Classification (NCBI taxonomy): domain Eukaryota; kingdom Viridiplantae; phylum Streptophyta; class Magnoliopsida; order Asparagales; family Amaryllidaceae; genus Allium; species Allium sativum. Next base: position 862,397,707 of record CM060926.1, read on the forward strand.
ATATCTGTTTCGCATTATTAACCGACAAAAATAAAAAGTAGTATGGAGAACGAATTCAAGATAATAACAAAAGGCATCCTCTTATGCAAAATAATTCCGATATATAAAAATCGTATCGAAAAAATCACTGAGTCTGGCTATAAAATAAGTAAAAGAATGTCCATTTTAATAGACCTATGCACAAATTTTTTTTTTTTAAAGATTTAAATAGAAATTTCATCGAAATCTAAATAAAGAACAACTAAAGAAACAACTTTGCTACAGATATAGAAATAAAGAAAATTTCAAAATTGCTCTTTTTTAATGTTGCGTAAAGAACTACGATCCAGCAATATTATAGTTTTAAGGACAAGGTGAAGGGATGAATGGAATAGTTGCATTATTCTGGTCATCATCAGCATCGAAATTAATTAACTTGTTGCGTTTGATTAATAAGAATGATAACATTAACAAAATAACTTGAAAAAAATGATGTTATGTGGAGTAGAAAATCTTGTGATCTCATCCAGATCACGAAGAATAGAGAGGGAGTTAGAATAATGAGTCTGCATTAGAGGAAGAGAGATTAAGGCCCAATAGGAGCTGAAGTGCATTGTCATTAACTAGTAAATGGAAAGGTTAGAGAAATAAACCATGTTTTCATCTGATCTGACCTTAACCACAAAAGAAAGAAAGTTTAAAGTTTGGATTTTGAATATTAGTTAAGATAAAAAACAAACTCTTATCATTTGCCTTCGATGTTGTCATGCGTCATATCATTTATTTAAACATACAGACATAATCAAATATGAATTTGCACTACAAGGATTAATGTCAGTAGCTTTGGCAAGGACGACGACCATCGACCGTGGACGGCTCGGTATTTTTTTTAGTTACCAAACTAATAAATTAATTTTTTCTAGTTTTCATTAGACTTTAGATAAAATGTTTACTAACAGTTACTTAATTCCTAAAAAATGAATTCTAACATAACCATTCGATGCAATGACTATTCTGATTGATTAAGTTGGTATTTTCAGTAACCAACCTTAGTATACTTTAGATATTTAACATTGTTGAAAATCTTACTCTCATGATCAATCCATATGGTTTTTAGTAGTTCCAATGCAACTTCAATAAACTTGATTTGCATTAAATTAGTACGAATTAAAATATATATTTAAACCATTGGATAATTAATCATGAATTTTTGACTATATTTAACTTTAGAGTATTATGTAAAATAAAAGAACCGTAATAAAATAAAATTTATTAGATCATATATTAATATAAGTATATTTGACTTATTTCTAGGAGGTAATTAAAAAATAAATTGCACAGTGTCAATTCTAAGGTTTAAATTTATAATGATTCATCGACTTTCGAACTAAGGTAGCATTATTTTTATGGAATGGGCAGTTCATGTCAGCATTAACGTCCAACGTGTATGATGCATAGGGCATGGACCCCACTGAGTTTCCCAATTGAAGTGAATGTTGGAATTCTTTCTGAACGCGTCAAACGTCATACGATGCAAAGAGAAATGATTCCAACTGCCTTATCTTTGTCTTCCCCAATATAAACAACCCAATTTTATTTTCAAATCATCAAATTATATACATAAATTTTGAAAATTCATTAGTTTTTGCAAGCTTTGTCTTTGATTGTTTTAGGTAATTTGTTTATACTTGCATTTTTCGTATTCTTATCTTTCATATTTTTTCTTTGATTTATTCGGAATTATTTTTTGAATTGATTTTTCTAGAATGTCTAGCCACTCTGCTGCTTGTTTCACCGTATGAATTTTTATTTCGTATGTCGTATTCTATATTCTATATTATGGAATTTTTAATGGCTTACTCCTTCGACTTGTTTTCTCCTGGTCCAATTCTCTTTGATCCTCCCATTTTGAACTCCACTACGCATGTCTTCCCTTTATCGGTGCCTCCACTGGAGGCTCCAGACAACCAATCAGATGCTTCCTAAACTCCCCCCTTGATCCTATCTCACTCTGGCGTCGTTCATTCTGGCTGCTCTTACGCATCTGTGGCCGCTGCCCAGCCTTCCCTTCCGCTGCTTCCTACCCTACCCAGATCGTCCTTGTTGGAAAGAGAGGCCTTATTCCATTTTTCTCAAACTAGTTTACTTTGGAAAATTTGAAATTTAGAAATCATAGGTACAAATGTGCTGGGTCTGGACATGTGGACAACGTCAGTAGGAGTTCCAAGATTTGCTTTAGATATGGCTTTTTTAGTCATTCGGCCCATCAATGTATGCTTAAAAACAAGAGACAACAAATCTTTTTCATTCCTCTTCGCTTCCCAAGGAAGACTATTCTCAATCTGTATCCACTCATGATTCGCCAATCAAATCAATCACTTTTCCCTCACACGTGTCCCCACACTCTCTTCGTTCAACCTATACCCCCTCTAAACCTCTTCCACATTTTTCCATTTTTATCTCAAATCCTTAACGATGCTTCCTCCATCCTTTGCCAACCTTTTCTCTTCCACCATCGTCGCAGGCTACAAGACCTTGAGGATGGTTAGATGGCACTCACGATCACTTTCCACTATGACAACTGGAAAATTCACATATTGAACATAAATTTCTCTTCTGCTTCACATCAGCCAAACTTCTCACCACGGCCTTGAACCGTCGTTTTCTTGCCAAACCAGGCGGATCCCTCTATTTGGAACACTGGGTCTTATGTCTGCGATTTGTTGCCCATGATGCAGATTCTTTTCAAAGGAATACCCACCCATCTCCTCCATGATCCAGGAGGCACTGGCCTCCATTCTTCACCACATCGATGGCTACACTTGGGCTCGTGCTGATTTCCGCTTCGTTTTCGCATAATGTCATGTTATCAAAGGCATTTATCCTAAGCTACTATTTCGTCTCTATTAATGAGTATGAGCATCTTACCACCGTGGAAAATTGGGCCTACTTTTACCCTGCTTTAGAACCGGAGGATATCCTTTTCGGAAAATAATCTTAATAATAACTGTAATCTTCTCATGGACCCTCTTTAGGTCCCCTCCCACACTCTTGCTTCGGATCAATGCTTTGACGCGGTGTTAGTGGAAACTAATTCGGCCAACCTTTCTCCACTTTCTCTCCCGTCAGCCCACACTCCATCCAACACTTGGAACTTGGTCAACTGAAGAATGAAGATAGGACTCCATGGTCGACTTAGACCTTTCCCAGCATGACCTCTCTCCCTCTTCCCCTCATGAACCCTTTCCACCCTCATGAATGTAACACCCCATATTTTAACAACACTAAAAGATGATAAATTAAAGAATAATTAATTTAATATTCAGAATTAAGTGAATAGTACTGCACCATTGCATTTGTTTTGGAATTCTAGTCAAAATAGACACCTGGTTTGCGTAAAATGGACACCATATGAAAAAGTTATTAAGGTTTAAAGTTTGTATATGCATAAGGAGAATATATATGAATAAAATATATCTAGAAAATTCAAAATAGTTCAAAATCACAGAGTTTGGGGATGCGGGAAAATTCCCGCCCAGGGGTGTCGATCCCATCAAGGGGGTGTCAATCCCATCAAGGGGGTGTCGACCCCTGGGTCGACCCCATAAGGGGGGGTCGACCCACCTACGACAGATTTGGGCAGATTCTTTTGGCTGAATGTGGACTCCTTTATTCACCTAGTTCATTGGCTTTCGGCTATAAATAAGACCTCATTTCTCTTGTTTCTCCACACCTAAAATAATGCAGAACTAAATGTTGCCTCTGCCCAGATTGAATCAAGCCTTTTCTTCTTCAGCAATCAACTAGAGTTTAGAGATATGTGATTCAACATCAGCAATTCTTTCTTCTATTTTTCTAGGTCCAATCATAGTGAGTCTATGTTAATTTTAGATCCAAATAATTAAAAAGTAAATCTTGACATGACTATAATTTGGGTCTATGCCTGTGACTTTGTGAATTATATCAGTTCTGCTATAACCTGTTTATTCAAGTTATTCTGACATGACTATGAAACAGATCTGAAACTATACCTATTTATCATGTCAGATCTGCTGAAGGTTACCTGATGGATAAAAGATTTTGAAAATTGTTTTCAAAAAGGTTTTAAAAGAAAGCATTTTCAAAAGAAAAGTCTGTTTTAGAAAACATATTCCCCAAAGCCATATGTAATATCTTTCGATTCTCTGTTTGAATCCTTTTTCCTTTTTCTTTCAGCATGTCTAGGGAACCTAATATTCCTAAGGGCGTCACGATACTAGGCTGGTTCCGTAGGTATCTAGAGGCCACGGCACCCGCCGTTGGTCAAGCAAACGTTTCTCCCTCAGCTGCACCCGTTGTTCCTCCTCCTCCTCCCCATGTCGATAATTTCTCTAAGATATGTAAAGACTTCCGTGCTATGGGCGGAAAGCCATTCAATGGAACTGAGACCTTTATGGAGGCAAGGAATTGGCTTAAAGAAACGGAGGATTTGTTCGGAATTTTTGAAGTTGATGATTGTACGAAGATTCAATTGACCATTTGGCTGCTAAAAGATGAGGCTTCATTCTAGTGGGAAGTGACGCAAGCAGGGCGTGGACACTTGGGATGATTTCCAACAAAGATTCGAAATGAAGTTTCTTTCTCAAGCCGAGCAAAGCATGCAAATGGAAAGGTTTCTGGCATTCAAGCAAGGAGGCATAACTATCAAAGAGTATGCTAACAAATTCAACCAACTAGCAAGGTTTTGGTTGGAGCTAGTGGATAACCCGCATAAGAAAGCTTTGTGATTTGCTAAAGGACTGAATGAACCCCTCCATGGGTTAGCTATGTCCCACATTCCGATAGGAGAAACTTTTGAAAGGCTCGTTGATATGGCAGTGATGCATGAGGAAGATAAAGCTAAAAAGAAAGAAGTTAAGGTGGAGGAAACACAAAACAAGAAAGTATGGCCCAAGAAAGGACAAAAACAACAACAAAAGAAGGGAAGAAAGGACAGCAAGGCTAGGGATAATAGGAAGTATCATAATTGTGGATGCGAGGGTCATTTGGTCAAGGACGGCAAAAGAAGTAGAAGGCTTGTTTCAGTTGTAGATAGGTCAGACACTTTTCTAAGGAATGCCCGAAGAAGCAAGGACAAGGTCAAAGGGAAGGAACTTCTAGCGAGCAGGTGCATGCTCTCATGATTACTGCTCCCGATAGAGGTAGGAAAGTTTCCGTGGAAGGATTGATTTCTCTTTTCAATCATCCAGTTAGAACTCTTTTTGATTCTGGCGCTTCACATTCATTTATATCTGATTCTGTGGTTGTGTCTCTACACCTTAATACTAGTATGGTAGTGGATCCCGTTGTTTTCTCAAACCCATTGGTGGTAAGGCTCATTTGTCCATGATTTGTCGGGTATTGAGAATATCTGTGTTAGGCGTTGAGTTTGAGTGCGATGCATATGTGCTCTATTTCATGGGCTAAGGGTTGATTCTAGGGATGGATTGGCTAGCCATGTATGGTGTCATTCTGGATTGTGAGAGGAGGGTCGTTAGACTTTTGACTTGCAATGGGAGGACCCTCGAGATTTCTTGTGACCCTAAGGGGTCTGTCATGCTTAGTTTCCTAGAGTCACTTGATGCATCTATTGATGATATGCAATCTGTATCAGTAGTCTGTGAGTATTCTGATGTTTTTTAGGAGGCCCGGGGTTTACCTCCGAGGCGCGAGATCGATTTTCGTATATACTTGGTGGACAATGCAAAGCCAATTGCATTGCCCGTGCGCCACATGGCTCTAAGGAGGGAGCTTAGCAAGCAAGTAGGGGAGCTAATTAAAAAAGGATTTATTTGAGGAAGCATATCTGAGTGGGGTGCTCCGGTGGTATTCTCAACTAAGGCAGATAGTTCTCTTCGCTTATGTATGGATTATAGGGAGTTTAATAAACTCACTAAAAAGAATAGGCACCCACTTCCGAGGATAGATGATTTGTTTGACCAGCTTGTTGGTGCATCTATTTTCTCTCAACTAGACTTGGCCATGGGATTTCATCAGTTGAGGGTGGCCGAGGATAGTATAGATAAGACTGCTTTTAGAACTCCATATGGTTTCTTTGAGTGGTTAGTCACGCCTTTTGGATTGACTAATGCACCCGCATATTTTGTGGATCTGATGAGTAGAGTGTTGTGGGAGTTTCTAAACAAGTTTGTTTTGGTCTTTGTTGATGACATCTTGATTTTCTCGAAGAGCGAGGAAGAGCATGCCCAACATTTGAGAAAAGTTTTGAAGACTCTCCGTGTGCACTAGCTTAAGGCGAAGTTCTCAAAATGTCATTTTTGGAGGAAAGAGGTGAGATTTCTAGGGCATGTGGTCTCTAAAGAAAGGATAGCAGTAGATCCCACAAAGGTAGTTGCAGTTCAAGATTGGCAAATCACAAAGAATGCAACAGAGGTGAGAAGCTTTCTTGGATTGGCAGGCTATTATAGGAAGTTCATTAAGGACTTCGCAAGGATATCAGCTCCGCACACCAGGCTGACAAAGAAGAATATGACGTTTTCATAGGATGTAGAATGTGATGTTGCTTTCCAACGATTGAAGAGGGCTCTGAGAACAACCCTAGTTTTTACTTTGTCGGATGGAAACAAAGTGTTCACAGTATATACCGATGCGTGTGGTACAGGGCTTGGTGCGGTTTTGATGCAAGAGGGAAGGGTATTATGTTATGGAGGCAGATAACTTAGAGTCCATGAGTAGAACTATCCTACCCATGACTTGGAATTAGCTGCCATAATATTTGCACTTAATACGTGGCGCCATTATTTGCTTGGAGAGAAGTTCAAGTTGTACACCGATCATAAATATCTCAAGTACTTGCTCTCGCAGAAGGATCTTAATTTAAGGAAACAAAGGTGGATGGAGTTCCTAGCATCTTATGACTTCGAGATTGCTTATACCCCTGGCAAGGGTAATGCGGTGGCAGACGCACTGAGTTGGCAGAGGATGGCCTTAAGTTCTCTGTTTGTGGAAAGGAAAAGCTTAGAGTTCATATCGACTTTTGACTTCAGACCCTCCACCAATTTTTTTCCTGGCTTATTAGCATCATTGGAAGTGTGACCTACGCTTATGGATCTGATAGGAGCTTCACAGCGAGAGGATCCACAGATTTCAGAAATCATGGATAGGCTTAGTAAAAGGGAGACTTCTAGTCACCTAAGTAGATATTCCATAGACAATAGATGGTGGTTGCGATGAGATGGAAGGCTTTGTGTTCCCTAAGTTGGGAGTTTGTTGAAGACAGTCCTAGAGGAAGCTCATCATTCTAAGATGACTATTCATCCTGGCAGTGATAAAATATACAGTGATATGAAAAGGGTTTTCTTTTGGGCTGGGATGAAGAAAGATGTGGCAAAATTCGTTTCTCAATGTTTGATTTGCCAGCAAGTCAAAGATGAGCAAAAGAAGCCCAGTGGTTTTCTTCATCCTTTGGAGGTCCCGCAGTGGAAGTGGGAGAGCGTCTCTATGGATTTCATCGATGTTTTTCCCAGATCAAGGAAGGGCAACACCGATATTTGGGGTGTAGCAGACAGACTTACTAAGAGCGCTCATTTTATACCAGTTAAGAGTAAGAGAACGGTAGCTTGGTTGGCAGCAATTTATGTTCGTGAGATAGTCTATCTTCATGGAGTACCTTCCAGTATCGTAAGAGATCGTGACCCCATTTTCACTAATGAATTTTTGAGGAGCTTGCAAGAAGCATTAGGTACACAGCTGTGTTTGAGCACCGCTTATCACCCTCAGACCGATGGACAGATAGAAAGGGTGAATAGAGTTCTTGAGGATCTTTTAAGACTATGTATCCTAGACTTCATAGGGACTTAGGAAGAGCATCTTCCTTTAGTAGAGTTCACCTACAACAACAGTTATCAAGCTAGCATTAGCATGGCACCCTTCGAAGCATTGTACGGACGACCCTGTAGATCTCCAACTTGTTAGTGGGAATCTACAGAGAGGCTTCTACTTGGACCGGATATGGTTAGAGTAACTTCTGAAAAGACTGATCTTATTAGACAACGAATGAAGACTGCTCAGGATAGGCAGAAATCCTATGCAGATAGAAGAAGGACTGACATTGAGTTTGAGGTAAGAGACACAGTTTTCATTAAGGTATCACCATTAAGGAGTGTGGTTCACTTTGGATCTGTAGGGAAATTGGCTCCAAGATTTGTAGGACCATTTCCCATAACAGAAAGGATCGGTTAAATGGCCTACAGAGTAAAGCTACCAGAGAGACTATCTGGCGTTCATGATGTTTTCCACATTTCTCATTACATAAGTGCTTGCATGACACCACAGAAGTAGTTGAGCCGAGTATGCTTGAGGAAGTAGAAATGGAACGGGAGGCGATAGTTTGAAGAGTTCCTACCCATATTCTTGGATCATAAGTTAAGAAGCTACGCAATAGAGAAGTCAAGTTGATGAAAATTCAGTGGGGAGATAACCAAGAAGATGCAACTTGGGAGACTGAAGACAAGATTCACACTTCGTACCCTTTTCTTTTTGAGGGTATGTTCTTAACTTCTTTTCCAAAGTTTTTATTCATGCTTGTTTCTATCATTTAGTATATCCTATCGATCGAGTCTTCGAACTTTAGTTAGAAATCCCGTGGATGCAAACATGTGTTTGAGACATGGTATGTTTGATGGATGCAAGTGGATGCAATTGGTTGCAATGCTTGCTCGTAGATGCATACACACACACACACATATTAGGCACCAGATCGGCTCAATCACTCTCTTACTGCATATGGATGTGTGTGCATTTTTTTTTTCTCTTTTTGTGGATGGAAATGAGTGTGCACACATATAGAACTCACATGTTATAATAGGTTTATTTGCATACATATTAGATTCATGGCACTAACATACATTGCATTAAGGAGGTCGACTGAATCAGTAGGCCGCCTGATCTTCACATTAGTATTGGGACATATACACACACCTTTTCATATGTTCATATAAGCATTAGAATTCTTTTTAGGACAATGGATGCTTGTGATTGGTGGATGAGTAGATGGATGTGGATGTTAGGATATACATTCTTCTTAACTTAGAGATTTCGGGGATTAAACACTTTGAGTAGGGGAGAATGTAACACCTTGTATTTTAACTGTGCTAAAAGATGACAAATCAAAGAATAATTAATGTATTATTCAGAATTAAGTGAAATGGATTGCGCTATTGCGTTCGTCTCGGAATTCTGATCAAATGTGAAAACCCGTAACTTCCCCGTAAAGGAAAAGCGTCGGATAGTTCGAGAACAAGCCACAACAGAACGCATACAGAAGAACATTTCATTGTATATCACAACAATGCATCAGATTACAAGAATATACAGAGTATAAATGAATAAACATTACACAGAAATATCAGAGATTTAAATTACATTTAAATTCATAGCAGCGGAAAATAATACAATACACAACTAGAAGAGATATACGGATACAAAGCTTTCTGGATATCGTTCCAGCTGTAAACCAGGATCCTGTGAATATAAATCTGCAAAACCAAAACTACTAGCTGCCCATGTCAAAATAAGGGCACCCAGAGTTTAGGTTAAAACAATAAACTCCAGGTCAGTCATGTGACTGGTGTGAGAACTAAAACAGTTATAATTCTTTATTTCAAAGTTAGGTAAATCAAGGGACCACGCCGTATAACACGGAACGGGTTTCCTCCCAAGAATACCAGTGCATAAAACAAACAGCGCAACGCTAAATAAAGAAAAATGAAGCTGTTATAAGACCCAGGTCCTATCACACAATGCAACGCAAGCCGGGGGATAGGGTTTTCCCTTATAACAGCCAAAGAATGCTTGATACGTTTAAACCACATCATTTGATACTACTATAAGTGCATAGTGTGTAAAACAACTTCAAATCATAAGTATCAATCATAGGCGGCATGAGTGCCCCATCCCACTATGTCACCATATATAGGTTTACATATAAAACCGCAAAGTCACGTATTTGGAAATTGGATTTCCGTCTATGAACCGAGGCAAAAGATAGTCCTCAACCGATTCGAGACTGCCTAGCCCGAGTCTCAGGATCAGAACGCATCGACCCTTGGAGCGACAGGGCCGGTCCACACGGAGTGGATTAAAAATGCCTGAGCACTACGTTTCGCCGCCCTTTGGGGCGTAAGCGAGCCAACTAAATGACTCCATCGGTTCGAGAACGACCGATCAATCCGAGGCGCCTCGCAACAGCAACAACCACATAAGTCAAACTCGTCGGGGCGTGTAAAACCACTGACGCCACTTTTAGCTAGGAGGAAACGTAGGCCCTCCCTGAGGTCCGTCTCCCGTTTTTGGTTCATACCGGGTGTGAAACTCGCGAAGTAAACGTTACACAAAGCTACGCCACAAAGGCCGTGCTTTGATCACCAACCACAAGACTTTGCTTTTCAACAGAAGCCTTGATCATTTGCATCTTAGCATGCCACACAGGCAAACCATCCTATGCAACCGATATCAGTCACACAGAATGAAATCCGATGTCAGACACACAGTCCATTTACAAGTCCGTTCTGGGTCTGAACGAAACCGGGAGCACCTAGTACCCCGCATATCCATCGATCTCCAAGTACGTCTGGACGATCACCAACTGTTTCCATCTTCTTGGGTGTACAGCCCAATCAAGATCATCAGTTATCACCCAAACGACGTGAAGACTTCCGGTCTTCGACCATCGTCTTCATCTTCGACTTATCGTCGTATCAGTTATTCAGAATGGGATAAACCCGGTCTTTCCGAATAACTCGCGTATATTTTAAATAAGTGTTACACAAACACAACATACGCCTCATTCCAATTCATTAGTCACTAACTGTAAATTTATCAAGAGGATAATTCCCCAAATATTAACCCCGAAGGCCGAAACCAACATCAGATCAATATCCAGAAAACCATTCTGCTTGGCTAACCGACAGTTAGTTTCTAAATTTCACATTCATAGGGAAAAGGTTCCCATTAATTTTATCAAAGATAAATTCTTTAAAATTTATTCTTTAATCTATTTTTGAGTCTCAATTCAAACTAGTCGGGATTAGCGAACCTTACCGAAGTAATCATTTGTTTTAATTTCCCAATCCCAACCTATTTATCCCATGAAGTAAAACTGGTAATACTTCATATCTAACACCACAGTGTTATCGGTAAATTCAATTACCATTTCACGTTCAAATCTAATTAAAGATTTAACTATCGCCTGGAGCAAAACTGGTGGTACTCCATTTTCGATCTTTTCAATCTAATTAAAGATTCATTAAAACTCCACTTAGTTTTAATCTTTAATTGGGTTAAAGAATCAGTGTCATTTTAAAACACAGTTCTCGATAAACCCAAAATCACATTCATTAATTATCGGGTTAAAGAACGAGTGTTATTTAAAACACTGCCCACGATAAACCCAAAAATCAATATCAATTCAATTCCAATTAACTATTATTTAATTGGTACACTTCATTAAATCTAAATAAAAAGATTTAATCTTTTCTCAACTGGGTTCAAGAACAGTGTTAGTGAAGACACCATTCACGACAAACCCAAATCTCATTTGATATTCAATATAAGGCTCTGAATAGAAAATATACCGGCATATATTCAATATCAAATTCTACGACTAACAAATATCGCATTGGAAATAACGATATATATATATCTTTCAAATTTCCATAACAACATTTGTATAATCACGAAATCCAACATCGAAATATTCCGAAGACAATTTCGATTCAAATCCATTCCAATGCAATCATTGGAAATTTTGGTTATTTTCAAAACCATTTCAAATTCAATTTATTTATTTAAAAATAAATAGAATTATATTTCTAGTTCAAAACTAGTTCATTTCGATAAAAATCTATTTTTATCTTTTCAAATATGGAATTTTTCATCCCAAATCTTCACAAATCATTTCTTATGATTTTACACAAATTATTACTATTTTTAATAATTTTATCAAGGCCCGTACAGTCGATTTCCAACAACGGCCATCGAACTGCACTTACAGCGACCTTTTTCGAATTTGATTTGGACGTATCTCCAAATCCAACCGTTAGATTTCTAATTTCTAATATTCGTTAGAAAGCTCTTTTCGATACGAACCCAACGGTTCCGGTTTTAGGAGAATCCGACGGTCGGATCTCCCGCAATGTCCGTTTGAAATAAATGGTCGAAATTCACGAACTGCCGCGGCGCGGCGCGTTCTATTCAGGCCATTATATTATATATATAATATATATAATATATATTTCGTCGATTTCTATTTAAAACGAATTATATAAATAGTTTTGAATTCGTTTCAAAAACTTTTTCAACTTCCTTTTCAATTCAAATCACAATTGAATTCTTCTTTATAAATTCGTTTTGAATATTCATTTCTATTCAATTCAAATTTCAATTCAATTTGAATTCATATTCAATTCAATTCATTTCGAAATCGTTTTCAATTCAATTCATTTCGAAATCGTTTCAATTCAATTCATTTCGAAATCGTTTTCAATTCACTTTATTTCGAAATCGTTTTCAATTCAATTCATTTCGAAATCGTTTTCAATTCACTTCATTTCGAAATCGTTTTCAATTCAATTCATTTCGAAATCGTTTTCAATTCACTTTGAAATCGTTTTCAATTCACTTTGAATTCGTTTTCAATTCACTTTGAATTCGTTTTCAATTCACTTTGAATTCGTTTTCAATTCACTTTGAATTCGTTTTCAATTCACTTTGAATTCGTTTTCAATTCACTTCATTTCGAAATCGTTTTCAATTCACTTTGAAATCGTTTTCAATTCACTTTGAATTCGTTTCAATTCAATTCATTTCGAAATCGTTTTCAATTCACTTTGAAATCGTTTTCAATTCACTTTGAAATCGTTTTCAATTCAATTCATTTCGAAATCGTTTTCAATTCACTTTTCAATATTCATTTTTAAAATGAATAAAATCGATACAAATATCGTTTACGTCAAAATGGCGTCAATCTAATCAACACGGCTTCATAAATTTCTATTTTCAAATTTTCTTTATTTTTCAAATTGGAATGAGGCCCAATCAATTACCATATAAAATTAATTATATGGATTTTCATACAACACATGTATATAATAGCATTGAAAATAATCAACCATCAACCAAAGTGCACTACACTGTATAAGCATCAAATATAGATATTCAACGCTTATAACAGCCTGTCAATCAATCGACATATTTAATCAATCAGGATGAGTGAACTTCAAATTTCATCCCAACACCCGTGTGGGGTTTCAAACAATCAAACACAGATTTTATTTGTGCAGTTGGGCAATGTGTGAAATTTATCGACCCAATCAATATCAGTCAAATCAGTGTATATACAAACAAATCGGCCGATTTGTTTATAACTATTCATTTATTCACATTCACGTTAAAAATTATATTTTTAACGATAAAACCTTTTATTTCAACCTATGAATTTCTATTCAATTCATTTACACAATAAAATGATATTTTTATTTTCTAACATATTTTAGAAAATTTCGGCGGCATAACGGCACGATACTAGAAACGGGACAAGGCCTAGCCTTATCCCCGGTCTAGTGAAGGCCCACGCCATTCACACATCAATCAAATCAATTTCATTATGCAAACCACAAAATTTGGAGTAAGAGTCTAACCTAGCCTTACTCCTTCGCCTTATAACGGCGCACGTCTAATCCTAACCAATTTATCGATTCGATTTTTCACACCACAAACCACATTCAAACCAATATCGCAATCAGTCACCAAACAGTCAAACAAACAAGTCCATGGTCTGTGGACGATTGTGTCGGGTGCTACTAAGCACCGTCTGCATCCTAGTATACATATATAACTAGAAAAATAAATTGAAAGGTGAGAAATTCTCACCTATAGCCATCCTAGCTCCACGGCACTTCACTGATAGAAAACTTCATCGCTATCGCATCTTCGTCATCTTCGTTGCCCGCTTTCACTACATATGTAAAAATTGAATTTTACTACGCTATTCAATATATAAAAATCATATTTTTATCTTTGAAGTTCAATATATAAAAATCACATTTTTATTTCGAAGTTCAATATATAAAAATCTTATTTTTATATTCTCCATTATATTTTCAAAAGTGATTTCTTTTTATTTTCAAATCAAGATTGCTTGTATTTTTGAATCAATGACAATTTCAGTTTCTTTTCTTTTTAACAATGTAAAAATCAGTTTTTAATCATTTTTAAAAATCTCGTCTTTAACATTTTTAAAAGTCTGTTCTTTAATATTTTAAAAATCTCTTCTCTGGTTTTAACATTAAATAAAAGGGTGCGTTTTTTAGAGGTCCCTATTAAGTTTCAAAATATAAAAAAAACCCGGTCATAAACTTATTGTAAATTAGGTCCCTATTTTCTGAAAAGTCATCAAAAAAATATTAAAAAAATATAAAAAAATCACGTAAATTCGTATTTAAATAAAACATGTGTTCGCCCAAAAATTCAGATCATAATAAAATCAAAACATGCATCAAAATCAAAAAAATACAGAAAACAGCGAAAAATGCAGTAATCTGCATCAAATCATGCACATATTTGGAATACTTGCATTCATCTGTGCAAGTATTTCTCTGTTATATTTTTACATGTAATACTTGCATACATGTGTGCAAGTATTTAAAATAGTTGCATACATGTATGCAGGTTTCTGCACATATTTTATTTTCACATATAAATACTTGCATACATGTGTGCAAGTATTTCAAATAGTTGCACACATGTATGCAGGTTTCTGCATGCATTTTCAACTAAAACAGCTTCAGAAATACTTGCATACATGTATGCAACTATTGGCAAAAGTTGCATACATGTATGCAACTATTTGCAAGTTTTTAAATTTACAATACATCCCTGTAATTAATGTTTTCTCTGTAAACCCGCCCCCTATTTTAGCTGCCGCCTGGAATCATCCGCCTGCCACTTTCCATACCTCCGCCTCTTTCGTTTTCTGTCCAAATTTTCAGGCGCTATCACTTAAAAAAAAAAAAAAAATTTCTAAAATCTGTAAACATTCTCGGAAGTCCACAGAAATTAAAAAAAAAAAGTTGCATAAATGTATGCAACTTTTACGAATAGTTGCATACATTTATGCAACTATTCGAATACACATGCATATATTTATGCACGCCTGTTTGAAAAATTGCATACATGTATGCAGTTTTTCTATATAACTGCATACATGTGTGCATGTATGTCAAAATACATGCAAACGTGAATAAGTTGCACGTAGGTATGCGGTTTTTAAATAAATGCATCAGCAGATGCATGTTTTAACAATATGTGCATACATGTATGCATTTATACTGCAGTTTTGACGCAGATTTGAAATAAATGCATACATGTATGCAACTAATCGATTTATATGCATGTTTTGATGCAATTTACTGCATTTCGTTGATTTTCTGTATTTCGTGATTTCGACGTTGTTTTTGATGTTTTTTTGGTCTGATTTTTTTCACGATTATTTGATTTAATTAATTACGAATTTACATGATTTTTTTATATTTTTTTTGTATGTTTTTATATGTTTTTGAAAATAGGGACTAAATTTACAATAAGTTTATGACCGGGGGTGAGCCTAATTAAGTTTCGTTTTAGGGACCTGTGCCTAATATTCACTAAATAAAATTCTGGTTTTAAACTAAATAAAAATTCTTCTTTTAAACTATAAATAAAATTCTGGTTTTAAACTATAAATAAAATTCTGGTTTTAAACTATAAATAAAATTCTGGTTTTAAACTAAATAAAAATTCTGCTTTTAAACTATAAATAAAATTCTGGTTTTAAACTATAAATAAAATTCTGGTTTTAAACTAAATAAAAATTCTGCTTTTAAACTATAAATAAAATTCTGGTTTTAAACTAAATAAAAATTCTGCTTTTAAACTATAAATAAAATTCTGGTTTTAAACTAAATAAAAATTCTGCTTTTAAACTATAAATAAAATTCTGGTTTTAAACTATAAATAAAATTCTGGTTTTAAACTATAAATAAAATTCTGGTTTTAAACTAAATAAAAATTCTGCTTTTAAACTATAAATAAAATTCTGGTTTTAAACTATAAATAAAATTCTGGTTTTAAACTAAATAAAAATTCTGCTTTTAAACTATAAATAAAATTCTGGTTTTAAACTAAATAAAAATTCTGCTTTTAAACTATAAATAAAATTCTGGTTTTAAATTCTTATAAATCAGTTTAAAATTCTTAAACAAATCAGAAATTTGTTTTTAAATCGGTTTTATAAATCAGTTTTATAAAACAAAAACAGAAATAAAAATAAAAGTAAAATAAAGTCTCACCGATCTGGCGAAGGGGAGGAGGAGGAGGAGTCGGCGGCTCGAGGTGGCGTTCCTGGAGGTGTCGCGGCAGGGTTGCGTCGTCCTCGGGGTGTCGAGGGTTGCGTTGGAGGTGTCGGCGATGTCTGGAGGGAGGAGGTCGCGAGGGTGGTGGGTGGCTTCTTCGATTCGATGGTCGGCGGTGGCTTCCAGGGTAAGGCGGCAGCGATTTAGATTAGGTTTTCGTTTTTTTTTTCCTTTCTGGTATATGAATGAGGAATCGGGGGGGGGGGGGGGGCAACGAAGAAGAATAGGAGGGAATTTTTTTTATTATTATTTTATTTTATTTTATTATTTAATTATTTATTTTTGCCAAAGAGTTGACTTTTACATACGACCTCGAAACGAGGTCCACCGCCTGTCGTCCATAGCGTTTCACCCCCATTCTGAACACAATGGGATATTTATCGTAGGTTGATTTGATCGTCTCGATCAGTTTCCGTTGAATTTACATTTAAATCTCTATATTGAATTTTAAACGTACATTTCAAATTACCGGGGTCACATACTAACTCGAAAAATTCCAGAAAAATATTTTCTAGCTTCGTATTGACGATACGGTCCTAACAAAACTAGTTTCGACGAATTCTGAGACCGTTTGAAAAATGGCCAATTTCCAGTCGATTAAAATCAACTGAAACTGGTCAAACGCGTTTTCCTTTGCTACGCTCACATATTGATTCGAAAAATTATGAAATTTGAAACCTAGCAATAACTTTACATCACGCACCCAACAAAACTGGTTTCGTCGAAATCCGAGGTCATTTGCAAAATGCTATTTTTAAGGGCCTTATATATATAAAAATATATATAAATTCCACAGCGACTATTTCTAATTTTAAACTGGACATATCTTATCATTTCTAAGATGAAATCTCAGTTTGTTAACTTCGTTACAAAGATATAGTTATACAGATTCAAATATTTCTTGTTTCGTTCAATTCTGACTTATATTGAATTCTGTATATTCATTTGAAATTAGAAATCGAATTTTCGAACTACCGCGCCATTTTCAATTCCTTTTATAATTATATATAATTATTTATATTCTAACGACGTCGCGTATAATATATACGTCGAATTCTATTCAAACTAAATTTTTTCGTCGATATTATTTAAAATAATCTATTTTAAATATTCAAAATTCGCTAAAGTTGCAAAAATAAAAATTTCAAACTGGCTCGCATTTTACGTGTTGTTACAATCTCCCCCACTTAAAACTTTTCGTCCCCGAAAAGGAACAAAGTCGAAAGTGGTTTGATTATTCAGCTCTACATTCGATCGGGCTTCCATTCTCCAACTCTTTAGTTTCTGAGAATTTTCAAAATTTCAAAAATTTGGCTAACACCCTAAATTTTTGAAAAATTTCGCCATAACCTCCCCTGCACCGGGAGCATCGGGGAATTTCAAATAGCTTCCCCGGTCCTTCAGATCTCAAAAAGAAAAAGAAAAAGCCAAGCGGCTAGCCAATAGGCTCACAAAATCATCATCACCCAAACAAAACAGTAAATTATGTAGTAAACATGTACCTATTTGTCGGGCAAACAAATTTTATTCTCTGGCTCTAGCCTCCTTGCTATGACCTGTTCAATGATATATATGTATATGCAAGCAAATGCGACCAATTTTTAATATAATCCAATATTTGATGCTATTAGGCAAAATGGTTCAACATTAGCAAACAAATAGGCAAACAATGCAAACATCAATCAATTAGTGGATTATCTTTTCAAATTCATAACTTTGATACATAGTCAAAAATCAGATTTTTGATGCCAAATCACAACAATGTATTCTAGCTATATAAGTTTTGGTTCTCACACCAGTCTAATGGAAATATATAGAAAATCACACCTTCGAAACTCGAATACCAATTCTGATGATGTCTAGACTATCATCAGAATCGTCTCCGGGCGACTAGAGTGTGGCTCTATATCTATCCAGTATATTAAAACTTCAAATACACGTGGATCAGACGTATACGCAAAGTCTATATATACTGGACTGTCCAAATTCAAACATAATAACTAATCAAATTCGAATAGTTGATTTAAATTTTCAAAACAAAATTTGCTTTCATTTTCAAAAATATACTCTTCACACTCGTTCTAGGATACTACTGATCCTATCTCTAACGAGTCATTCTAATTGGATTTTACTAATCCAATTATCTGATGAATTCTCTAGTAGGGTTCTAATGTGCCTTTTTCTCTAGCTTTGTAAACCAAAGCTCTGATACCAACTGTGAAAACCCGTAACTTCCCCGTAAAGGAAAAGCGTCGGATAATTCGAGAACAAGCCACAACAGAACGCATACAGAAGAACATTTCATTGTATATCACAACAATGCATCAGATTACAAGAATATACAGAGTATAAATGAATAAACATTACACAGAAATATCAGAGATTTAAATTACATTTAAATTCATAGCAGCGGAAAATAATACAATACACAACTAGAAGAGATATACGGATACAAAGCTTTCCGGATATCGTTCCAGCTGTAAACCAGGATCCTGTGAATATAAATCTGCAAAACCAAAACTACTAGCTGCCCATGTCAAAATAAGGGCACCCAGAGTTTAGGTTAAAACAATAAACTCCAGGTCAGTCATGTGACTGGTGTGAGAACTAAAACAGTTATAATTCTTTATTTCAAAGTTAGGTAAATCAAGGGACCACGCCGTATAACACGGAACGGGTTTCCTCCCAAGAATACCAGTGCATAAAACAAACAGCGCAATGCTAAATAAAGAAAAATGAAGCTGTTATAAGACCCAGGTCCTATCACACAATGCAACGCAAGCCGGGGGATAGGGTTTTCCCTTATAACAGCCAAAGAATGCTTGATACGTTTAAACCACATCATTTGATACTACTATAAGTGCATAGTGTATAAAACAACTTCAAATCATAAGTATCAATCATAGGCGGCATGAGTGCCCCATCCCACTATGTCACCATATATAGGTTTACATATAAAACCACAAAGTCACGTATTTGGAAATTGGATTTCCGTCTATGAACCGAGGCAAAAGATAGTCCTCAACCGATTCGAGACTGCCTAGCCCGAGTCTCAGGATCAGAACGCATCGACCCTTGGAGCGACAGGGCCGGTCCACACGGAGTGGATTAAAAATGCCTGAGCACTACGTTTCGCCGCCCTTTGGGGCGTAAGCGAGCCAACTAAATGACTCCATCGGTTCGAGAACGACCGATCAATCCGAGGCGCCTCGCAACAGCAACAACCACATAAGTCAAACTCGTCAGGGCGTGTAAAACCACTGACGCCACTTTTAGCTAGGAGGAAATGTAGGCCCTCCCTGAGGTCCGTCTCCCGTTTTTGGTTCATACCGGGTGTGAAACTCGCGAAGTAAACGTTACACAAAGCTACGCCACAAAGGCCGTGCTTTGATCACCAACCACAAGACTTTGCTTTTCAACAGAAGCCTTGATCATTTGCATCTTAGCATGCCACACAGGCAAACCATCCTATGCAACCGATATCAGTCACACAGAATGAAATCCGATGTCAGACACACAGTCCATTTACAAGTCCGTTCTGGGTCTGAACGAAACCGGGAGCACCTAGTACCCCGCATATCCATCGATCTCCAAGTACGTCTGGACGATCACCAACTGTTTCCATCTTCTTGGGTGTACAGCCCAATCAAGATCATCAGTTATCACCCAAACGACGTGAAGACTTCCGGTCTTCGACCATCGTCTTCATCTTCGACTTATCGTCGTATCAGTTATTCAGAATGGGATAAACCCGGTCTTTCCGAATAACTCGCGTATATTTTAAATAAGTGTTACACAAACACAACATACGCCTCATTCCAATTCATTAGTCACTAACTGTAAATTTATCAAGAGGATAATTCCCCAAATATTAACCTCGAAGGCCGAAACCAACATCAGATCAATATCCAGAAAACCATTCTGCTTGGCTAACCGACAGTTAGTTTCTAAATTTCACATTCATAGGGAAAAGGTTCCCATTAATTTTATCAAAGATAAATTCTTTAAAATTTATTCTTTAATCTATTTTTGAGTCTCAATTCAAACTAGTCGGGATTAGCGAACCTTACCGAAGTAATCATTTGTTTTAATTTCCCAATCCCAACCTATTTATCCCATGAAGTAAAACTGGTAATACTTCATATCTAACACCACAGTGTTATCGGTAAATTCAATTACCATTTCACGTTCAAATCTAATTAAAGATTTAACTATCGCCTGGAGCAAAACTGGTGGTACTCCATTTTCGATCTTTTCAATCTAATTAAAGATTCATTAAAACTCCACTTAGTTTTAATCTTTAATTGGGTTAAAGAATCAGTGTCATTTTAAAACACAGTTCTCGATAAACCCAAAATCACATTCATTAGTTATCGGGTTAAAGAACGAGTGTTATTTAAAACACTGCCCACGATAAACCCAAAAATCAATATCAATTCAATTCCAATTAAATATTATTTAATTGGTACACTTCATTAAATCTAAATAAAAAGATTTAATCTTTTCTCAACTGGGTTCAAGAACAGTGTTAGTGAAGACACCATTCACGACAAACCAAAATCTCATTTGATATTCAATATAAGGCTCTGAATGGAAAATATACCGGCTTATATTCAATATCAAATTCTACGACTAACAAATATCGCATTGGAAATAACGATATATATATATCTTTCAAATTTCCATAACAACATTTGTATAATCACGAAATCCAACATCGAAATATTCCGAAGACAATTTCGATTCAAATCCATTCCAATGCAATCATTGGAAATTTTGCTTATTTTCAAAACCATTTCAAATTCAATTTATTTATTTAAAAATAAATAGAATTATATTTCTAGTTCAAAACTAGTTCATTTCGATAAAAATCTATTTTTATCTATTCAAATATGGAATTTTTCATCCCAAATCTTCACAAATCATTTCTTATGATTTTACACAAATTATTACTATTTTTAATAATTTTATCAAGGCCCGTACAGTCGATTTCCAACAACGGCCATCGAACTGCACTTACAGCGACCTTTTTCGAATTTGATTTGGACGTATCTCCAAATCCAACCGTTAGATTTCTAATTTCTAATATTCGTTAGAAAGCTCTTTTCGATACGAACCCAACGGTTCCGGTTTTAGGAGAATCCGACGGTCGGATCTCCCGCAATGTCCGTTTGAAATAAATGGTCGAAATTCACGAACTGCCGCGGCGCGGCGCGTTCTATTCAGGCCATTATATTATATATATAATATATATAATATATATTTCGTCGATTTCTATTTAAAACGAATTATATAAATAGTTTTGAATTCGTTTCAAAAACTTTTTCAACTTCCTTTTCAATTCAAATCACAATTGAATTCTTCTTTATAAATTCGTTTTGAATATTCATTTCTATTCAATTCAAATTTCAATTCAATTTGAATTCATATTCAATTCAATTCATTTCGAAATCGTTTTCAATTCAATTCATTTCGAAATCGTTTCAATTCAATTCATTTCGAAATCGTTTTCAATTCACTTTATTTCGAAATCGTTTTCAATTCAATTCATTTCGAAATCGTTTTCAATTCACTTCATTTCGAAATCGTTTTCAATTCAATTCATTTCGAAATCGTTTTCAATTCACTTTGAAATCGTTTTCAATTCACTTTGAATTCCTTTTCAATTCACTTTGAATTCGTTTTCAATTCACTTTGAATTCGTTTTCAATTCACTTTGAATTCGTTTTCAATTCACTTTGAATTCGTTTTCAATTCACTTTGAATTCGTTTTCAATTCACTTCATTTCGAAATCGTTTTCAATTCACTTTGAAATCGTTTTCAATTCACTTTGAATTCGTTTCAATTCAATTCATTTCGAAATCGTTTTCAATTCACTTTGAAATCGTTTTCAATTCACTTTGAAATCGTTTTCAATTCAATTCATTTCGAAATCGTTTTCAATTCACTTTTCAATATTCATTTTTAAAATGAATAAAATCGATACAAATATCGTTTACGTCAAAATGGCGTCAATCTAATCAACACGGCTTCATAAATTTCTATTTTCAAATTTTCTTTATTTTTCAAATTGGAATGAGGCCTAATCAATTACCATATAAAATTAATTATATGGATTTTCATACAACACATGTATATAATAGCATTGAAAATAATCAACCATCAACCAAAGTGCACTACACTGTATAAGCATCAAATATAGATATTCAACGCTTATAACAGCCTGTCAATCAATCGATCGACATATTTAATCAATCAGGATGAGTGAACTTCAAATTTCATCCCAACACCCGTGTGGGGTTTCAAACAATCAAACACAGATTTTATTTGTGCAGTTGGGCAATGTGTGAAATTTATCGACCCAATCAATATCAGTCAAATCAGTGTATATACAAACAAATCGGCCGATTTGTTTATAACTATTCATTTATTCACATTCACGTTAAAAATTATATTTTTAACGATAAAACCTTTTATTTCAACCTATGAATTTCTATTCAATTCATTTACACAATAAAATGATATTTTTATTTTCTAACATATTTTAGAAAATTTCGGCGGCATAACGGCACGATACTAGAAACGGGACAAGGCCTAGCCTTATCCCCGGTCTAGTGAAGGCCCACGCCATTCACACATCAATCAAATCAATTTCATTATGCAAACCACAAAATTTGGAGTAAGAGTCTAACCTAGCCTTACTCCTTCGCCTTATAACGGCGCACGTCTAATCCTAACCAATTTATCGATTCGATTTTTCACACCACAAACCACATTCAAACCAATATCGCAATCAATCACCAAACAGTCAAACAAACAAGTCCATGGTCTGTGGACGATTGTGTCGGGTGCTACTAAGCACCGTCTGCATCCTAGTATACATATATAACTAGAAAAATAAATTGAAAGGTGAGAAATTCTCACCTATAGCCATCCTAGCTCCACGGCACTTCACTGATAGAAAACTTCATCGCTATCGCATCTTCGTCATCTTCGTTGCCCGCTTTCACTACATATGTAAAAATTGAATTTTACTACGCTATTCAATATATAAAAATCATATTTTTATCTTTGAAGTTCAATATATAAAAATCACATTTTTATTTCGAAGTTCAATATATAAAAATCTTATTTTTATATTCTCCATTATATTTTCAAAAGTGATTTCTTTTTATTTTCAAATCAAGATTGCTTGTATTTTTGAATCAATGACAATTTCAGTTTCTTTTCTTTTTAACAATGTAAAAATCAGTTTTTAATCATTTTTAAAAATCTCGTCTTTAACATTTTTAAAAGTCTGTTCTTTAATATTTTAAAAATCTCTTCTCTGGTTTTAACATTAAATAAAATTCTGGTTTTAAACTAAATAAAAATTCTGCTTTTAAACTATAAATAAAATTCTGGTTTTAAACTATAAATAAAATTCTGGTTTTAAACTATAAATAAAATTCTGGTTTTAAACTAAATAAAAATTCTGCTTTTAAACTATAAATAAAATTCTGGTTTTAAACTATAAATAAAATTCAAGTTTTAAACTAAATAAAAATTCTGCTTTTAAACTATAAATAAAATTCTGGTTTTAAACTAAATAAAAATTCTGCTTTTAAACTATAAATAAAATTCTGGTTTTAAACTAAATAAAAATTCTGCTTTTAAACTATAAATAAAATTCTGGTTTTAAACTATAAATAAAATTCTGGTTTTAAACTATAAATAAAATTCAGGTTTTAAACTAAATAAAAATTCTGCTTTTAAACTATAAATAAAATTCTGGTTTTAAACTATAAATAAAATTCTGGTTTTAAACTAAATAAAAATTCTGCTTTTAAACTATAAATAAAATTCTGGTTTTAAACTAAATAAAAATTCTGCTTTTAAACTATAAATAAAATTCTGGTTTTAAACTAAATAAAAATTCTGCTTTTAAACTATAAATAAAATTGTGGTTTTAAATTCTTATAAATCAGTTTAAAATTCTTAAACAAATCAGAAATTTGTTTTTAAATCGGTTTTATAAATCAGTTTTATAAAACAAAAACAGAAATAAAAATAAAAGTAAAATAAAGTCTCACCGATCTGGCGAAGGGGAGGAGGAGTCGGCGGCTCGAGGTGGCGTTCCTGGAGGTGTCGCGGCAGGGTTGCGTCGTCCTCGGGGTGTCGAGGGTTGCGTTAGAGGTGTCGGCGATGTCTGGAGGGAGGAGGTCGCGAGGGTGGTGGGTGGCTTCTTCGATTCGATGGTCGGCGGTGGCTTCCAGGGTAAGGCGGCAGCGATTTAGATTAGGTTTTCGTTTTTTTTTCCTTTCTGGTATATGAATGAGGAATCGGGGGGGGGGGGGGGGGGGCAACGAAGAAGAATAGGAGGGAATTTTTTTTTTATTATTTTATTTTATTTTATTATTTAATTATTTATTTTTGCCAAAGAGTTGACTTTTACATACGACCTCGAAACGAGGTCCACCGCCTGTCGTCCATAGCGTTTCACCCCCATTCCGAACACAATGGGATATTTATCGTAGGTTGATTTGATCGTCTCGATCAGTTTCCATTGAATTTACATTTAAATCTCTATATTGAATTTTAAACGTACATTTCAAATTACCGGGGTCACATACTAACTCGAAAAATTCCAGAAAAATATTTTCTAGCTTCCTATTGACGATACGGTCCTAACAAAACTAGTTTCGACGAATTCTGAGACCGTTTGAAAAATGGCCAATTTCCAGTCGATTAAAATCAACTGAAACTGGTCAAACGCGTTTTCCTTTGCTACGCTCACATATTGATTCGAAAAATTATGAAATTTGAAACCTAGCAATAACTTTACATCACGGACCCAACAAAACTGGTTTCGTCGAAATCCGAGGTCATTTGCAAAATGCTATTTTTAAGGGCCTTATATATATAAAAATATATATAAATTCCACAGCGACTATTTCTAATTTTAAACTGGACATATCTTATCATTTCTAAGATGAAATCTCAGTTTGTTAACTTCGTTACAAAGATATAGTTATACAGATTCAAATATTTCTTGTTTCGTTCAATTCCGACTTATATTGAATTCTGTATATTCATTTGAAATTAGAAATCGAATTTTCGAACTACCGCGCCATTTTCAATTCCTTTTATAATTATATATAATTATTTATATTCTAACGACGTCGCGTATAATATATACGTCGAATTCTATTCAAACTAAATTTTTTCGTCGATATTATTTAAAATAATCTATTTTAAATATTCAAAATTCGCTAAAGTTGCAAAAATAAAAATTTCAAACTGGCTCGCATTTTACGGGTTGATACATCAAAATAGACACATGGTTTGCATAAAACGGATACCGTGTGAAAAAATTATTAAGGTTTGAAGTTTGTATACACATAAGGAGAATATATATGAATAAAATATATCCTGAAAACTCAAAACAGTTCAAAATCGCAGAATTTGAGGGAGCGGGAAAATTCCCGCCCAGGGGTACCGACCCCATCATGGGGGTGTCGACCCCATAAGGGGGATCGACCCCCCTACGACAGATCTTGGAAGATTCTTTTAGCTGAATGTGAACTCCTTTCTTGACCTGTTTCATTGGCTTTAGGCAATAAATAAGACCCCATTTCTCTTGTTTCTCCACACCTAAAATAATAGAGAACTAGACGCTGCCTCTGCCCAGATTGAATCAAGCCTTTTCTTCTTCAACAATCAACTAGAGTTTAGAGATTTATGATTCAACAGCAATTCTTTCTTCTATTTTTCTATATTCAATCACAGTGAGTCTATGTTAATTTTAGATCTAAATAATTAAAAAGTAAATCTTGATATGACTATATTTTGGATATATGCCTGTAACTATGTGAATCATATTAGATCTGCTATAACCTGTTTATTCAAGTTATTCTGACATGACTATGAACTAGATCTGAAACTATACCTATTTATCATGTTAGATCTGCTATTGTTTGCAAATCTAATTCACTGTTTAGATCACATCATGCCTTTTCCTATTATGTTTGTGGCTAAATCATATCTGTTGTTAGTTGGCTATCTAATTCAATGTCTAGATCTTATCATGACTGTTATGATGTTCCTATTATGTTTAAATTAGTTCTATTGTCACATGTTCATCATATTTGTTCCTATATGCCTATTTTTCCATTATGCCACTATATGTTTATGCCCATGTCTGCCACTATATGTCAATCTTATTAGTATGATCATTTCTGTCATCTTCCCTCTATCTTTTCCCTTTTTATTTATATATAACCAGGCTACCTTCGAGCCTAAGTATGCCACTGAAATATGCAACCGCATTAAATAGGGAACGAGGCGGAAAACGTTAAAATTTTGGCATAACTTGAATGAAATATATGAGTATGAATTTGGGGCATATGGTTCATTATGAACATAACTTAGGAAAGGGGCATGAAAACCTATAACGACGTAGGAATAATTGGTTAATAATTGAAATGCCTAGAATTACATTAATTAGAAACTGAAACCATGCTTGCACACGATGTTATATTACACTTGTGGTGGAAGTCTGACCGGAACCGCCCGGCATATCCAGTGACCACAAGTGGAGAATCTAATGTGAGGGGTCTAAGTGCATAAACACGAGACGTGCTAAGACAGGAGGTTAAGTCCGACTTATGGAAGAAGTCTGCCTGGAACCGACCGGCATATCTAGCATCCACAAATGGTAGGCTTAATGTGGGAGGTCTAGCTCATTATAACCATAAATGAATATGGTAATGAATTGGAATACTTAACCTAGTTGAATCCATAGGGATTGTATGAACATATAACTTGAGTAGGGGTTAAGTAAACTTGAAACCGTGGGTAGGTTAAGTATATCTTCGGTTGGTGGGTAATATTTATATATATATAACCGTGGGTGGGCTGATTGTAAGAGATCCAAACGTGGGGGACGGTGTGGGAGGCGCATACCGACGGAGTCATGTGCATGCATGGGTTCGGTAGAGGAAGTTAAGATGCCGTGACAACTGTAGATATAATTTTGCACATCCTGAAAATGAAGGGTTACCACTTTAGGAAGTGATACATCCTACTATGGGGCCAGCACATGGTATCTTTAGAGTAGGGAGCCGATTAATTGTGGTAGTAATTAGGGTACATCTAGTCTTGCTTGTTGGTAAGCCAGTTATTCTTGTTGGGTGTAATACCTGTTATTCCTGTTGGGCAACTTGTTGTTCTTGTTGGGGTAAACCTGTTACTAGAAGTGCACCTAAGTCTATCAATCTATTCTATTCTGGTTGGGATCATCTTGTTAAGAGAATACTAGTATTGGTGCAGAGAGAAAAGGAAAGTATTAGTGCAGCACAATTTATTCTATCATGTTTATCCTATTTACCTTATCATGCCTACCTGTTGTGTTGTTATATCTCTTATCCACTTTATATGCCTATCATGATACTTTTACATATTTTTATGTTAAAAGTAACTGGACTCGCCAGACTTTATGTCTAACCTATTTTGTCTCCTCTTCTTTCTCTTCCATTCCCCCTCCAGGTTCTCAAGGTGGGAATACTCAAGCTTGATCAAGATTTTGCTTAGCTTTGCTTGGAGCTGCTTAGATGTATTACTCGATTTCTTATCTATTTACTATGGCTAAGTTTTTGGGGAATTATGCTCTTTTCGTTATTTGTATTCTGGTGATTTAAGTACAAGACAGAAGTTTTAAGATTTATGTACTGGGTTTATATATGTCAGACTTATGTTGTACTATGTTTTGAACCATGATGTTCTCTGTTTAAATAAAGTTTTAAATTCTGCTGCTATTTATTATCCGTCTTGTAATGTTTCTGTTTCTGTTTACCTATAATGCTTCATGAAACTCAATGCATTCTCTTAACGAGTGACATTAACGGACGTGGGGTGTCATAATGAACCCCCTTCACTCTAGAACCTCTTCCCCAACTTCCCCCTCCTTCCCCCAACCTCCCCCAATCCTTCCACCTCCGCCCCTGCTCTGGCCTTGTCTTCGACAGAAGTTAGGAGAAGTGCCAAACTTCACTTTGCTTAGGCAGGCAACCTGTCTCCTCATGTTGGTAATTTTTTTCAGTCTGCAGGTTTTTCTTTTAATAATTATGCACTTAATAAAAAAATGTAACACCCCATAAAAATATACCTAAACGAACTTAAGATAGTATAATTTAAAATAATTAATGAAAATCAGCAGTAAAATAATATCACATTAATGGTTTGAAAAGTGGAATTTCATAACATTAGGAATTTGGCCACGAAAATATTGTAGTTGTATTCGTGGCGAAATTCTAATCCAATTTCATATATATAATATGTTTAAATCTGAGTAAGCGTATGAAGGATTAACATTTAAAAGATGTTATGCATTAATATTCATACAAGAATGTTTAAAACTTGAATTGTAACATAAATATATGGAATAAAGATAACTAATTAATAGTTGACTAGAATATTCCATTCAGTTCAAAATTGTGTATGTATATATACATGCAATTAGGGACAAGAATATTGTTTAAATGGTAAGGAATTAATTGATATAAATAACGTTTAAAAAATATGTTCCCAGCAATTAACACAGGCCACTGACCACTTTCGTGACCAGGGGGTTGACCGCCCCTAGAAGGGATGTCAACCGCCGGTCGACCACCCTCTTAGGGAGGGTGTCGACCGCCTGGTGCAGCCAAAGTCTAGTGATGGCTGGTTTGGATGGTGTTTTAATTGGTTTTATAGATAATGAATAGCCCAGATTAAATCTATGATAATCTATTGGTGACTATTTGTTTACACACCTATAAATACCGCTAACTTACCATACAATTCTCTAAATCCTCTCATTCTCTATGCCTCCATTCTGCTGTTGACATTCCATAAATTAGGTTTCTTCTTCTATCCCTAACCTATTTCATTTGTAATCTATTTCTATCTAGTTTATATTCTGGAATTCTCTATAATTTATATATGTGATTCAAATCTATATGATTCTCTTATGTAAATCTGCAACAGAATCAAAGAACGTCATTTTCAGCATTCAAATCAGTATTATCTCCTTTACCCAAATCTTTATGAGTGGAAATAATACTTGTTAGGCTAAATTCTACATTTTGATGATTTTATATTGATTTTTATGCCTAGGGAGGTTTGGTTTCATGATATCATCATATTATAAAACCCTCAAAACTCCTATTTTGTAAATATCGCAAATTTGTCAATCAATATTTTTGGTTTGTGAATTGTTTGGATTATGTATGGAGAATAGTTTAGTGATTTACTTTTGTTTGATTTGATTTAACTCTTTTTTATTAAATGGTGTTTGTGATATAAAAAGATTAGGGTTTGATTTGGTTTTATTATTTGAATAGATGTAGATTTCCATTCTAAATTGGATAATTTGAACGTATTCAGATTTGAAATAATCAAATGTTAATGCTTTTATGTATAACATAGAAAAAAGGTAATTGGATTAAATAGAGGTTTATGTATATATGTATGTATATTCATGTATGTATGTATGTATGTATGTATGTGTGTATGTTAAATATGCATGTATGTATGTAATTAACACCTTGTTCCTAATTTATTACCAAAATTGTTCTAACAAGCCTTGGATACAAGTTTGGATTGTTATGTTGTTATTTTCATCATTTGCTGCTATTATTAATTATGCCATGATTTTAGTAGTTTTGCATGGGAATTAGGCTTCTATACCTTTAATGTGAACCGGATTGACAGTTTACACCGTTAAAACGTTTCTTCATTCAAACGGAATTTAGTGTTTATAGTACGCACTAAAGATTATATTTATATAGCATGATCAAATGTAATAATGACGTAATAAATACATTAGAATAAGGCTAGAAATTTGAAATGTTCCCATATGAATTGTTGCTTGTGTATGTGTAATAAAACGGCTTATTCATATACATTAAATTATGACACACAGACACGAGATTACTCGTCATTTGTGGTAGAAGTCTACCCCGAACCAACCAGCAAATCTAGCAACCACATGTAAGTTTGGCTAATGTGAGAGGTTTGGATGCCATGGGCCATTTGACTTAGTACACAATGACACGAGATTAAGCCACTTGTAGTAGAAGTCTGCCCGGAACCTCCCGACATATCCAACATCAACAAATAGACGGTTTAATGTGAGAGATCTAGTGCATATATATACACCTATTATGTGTAGGCTTACTACTCCTTGAGAAGTCTTAAGTGGCTGACTTTCTTCTTAGTTTGGGTCTTAAGTGGTTAGGACTAGGACCATTTCGAAGGTTTTTTCCCAGGATTTGGATCAAATTTATGGGACCCTCCTTATTAGATTTAAAGTTAGTCTATGGGTCCTCCTTCTCTAAAAGTGGTTTAGTCATGGCGATAACAGAGTATGGTAGTTTACCGGAACGTCCATTTCCTCTAGGAGCTATGAGTGGGCCAACCTAGACACGAGTTTGGTGTACGCGAACGCAACATGCTATTTAATGAACCAACCGTCTAAGGGAAGTCTTAAGCGGTGTAGGTCAATTAGCGTAATATCAGTTGAGTAGTAGCATGAGGCATCCGTCGAAGGGGTCTTAAATGGCTGGGCCTATCCTAAACAGGTAATAAGCAGCGAGTTACTATTTCTCATAATACTTGTGAGAATAGATATTTATAAGGATGCTGACGTTATAGGATAAGGTCTTAAGTAGCTAGGGTCCGCCTTAGGGTCATAATAGATCATGAGAGTCCACCATTAATAAATATACTAGAATAGGCCTTAAGTAACCAAGGTTGTCCACCTCGTTGGGTCTTAAGTGATCGCTGATCCATCCTAAATGCACTAATGAAGGTCTTAAGTGATTGACTCAGATATCCACCTCATTAATTAAAATATGTGTGTGCTTGTGTGTTTCGTAGACATACCTTGACATAGATAACCTGCCAAATCTAGACTATAGGTTTTAAACACATATAATTCTTAATCATCGGAACTTTATGCTCTGACCTCCCTCCTCTTAACATATAAACAGGATAGTAGGTTCTAACGCTTGTATCGACGATACTTTGGAGATGGAGCCTAATGACGAAGGATCCATAGCTATTAGGCATTATGGCAATATTATTATGTTGGGAAAATTGATGTTGATGTACCTATTACTGCATGAGACTCATTGCAATTAATATTTATAATGATTTTAAACTAAAGGTACATCTATTTTAAGTTATTATATTTTATCCGTTCCTCTATGTGAGATTCCGATTTCATTTTAGTATACTCTGTTTTATCCGTTTTACCATTTCCTTATAGGAATCAATGATCCACTTAGAATGGCTTTAAGTTTCGATTGGTCTTTTTGGATCAAAATTTAGGCCCATTCTAGGCAGGTTGTTACATTTGGTATCAGAGCATAGGTTACCTTATTCTGGGAAAATATATATGTATGAGAGGTACACTTGTTATTTTGATAAAAAATTTTCGAAAATTTTACTATAAATATAAGTGTATATATGTGTGTATATATATATATATATCAATTACACGTATCTTTAGAAAAGAGCATCTGTAGGTTTTGGAAAGACATGGCATTAAATTCTAGAAATAATATAGAGGCCATATAGCAATTGTTGACAGCAAAAAATGTCGTAAACACCAAAGATTCCTATTACTAGGAATTATAGTTTCGGTCGTGCAACTAAGTACAGGAAATCGGTAAATAACACGACGAATTTATAGTGGTTTGGCCTCGAAAGAGGCGTACGTCCACTTTGAAGAGATGTTGGAATATTATTTATCACCAAGGATTACAAAGTAGTGTCAAACTCATGATATCTCATTACATTCACTTTCATAATCATTATATGCTTAGTACTTGGGGGAAAAAAGACAATTTAATCCTTCTTCTTCAAAGAGGAGATGCCATTAGAGGGGCTCTTGAAGCTCTTTAGAGGTCCCAAGTGATAGAAATCCAACCTCTTTGAAGTGTGATGCCATGGGGTATTTATAGGAGAGGGGTTAGGTAGGATCAGGTAGGAGTAGGTAGAAATGGGGGACCACACCAAGAGTTTCGCACCCGAACCCCGCACCCGTGTATATTTTGAATCCCACCCAGAGGTGCGAATTTCGCACCTCGTGGGGTGCAAAATTCGTACCCCGTAGGGCATGAATTTCGCACCACGTGGGATGAGAAATTCATACCCGTAGGGCACGAATTTCGCACCCTGCTGGGCATGAAATTCGCACCCCGAGGAGTTCAAATTTCGTATTTGTACCCCGAAAGGTTCGAATTTCGTTCCTCCTAGGGTGCAAAATTCGTACCCCAAGGTACCGCACCCTGCTGGGTACGAATTTTGCACCCCTTGGGGGTGCAAATTCGCACCCCGAGGGGTACAAAGTTCACATTTCGAGAGGCGCGAAGGCCATATGTTATGGGTGTTTGGGGTTTCGAGGTTTGGGCTCGTGACTCCTAAGAATTCTAAGCCTTGGTTCAGAAATGTGTCAGGGATACTGCTAGGTCCTTGGTGGTGCAGACCCTCTTCAACCTTGTCTCCCTCGCTCCTAGGCGTCCCTCTCGGCCTTAACTCCATGCGATGGGTTGATTTGAGTGTGTCCTACGTACTTCTGGGAACCAGACCAAAAAATCCGGTTAATATTTACCCCCCAAAGTACGTCTTGTCTTGACATGATGTGCTTTATATTAGTTGAGATAGTAGTTGAGTTGTTGACTCGTCCTGTAAGCTAAAGGAAAACAAGTGTTAGCTGTCGGGCTAATTCGTTGTGGAATTGCGAGCTAGCCACCGTTAGTGTGGCGCCGTGCTTAAGTCGCTAAGTATTCGCAGTGCATCGCCTCCGTGTGTTTGCGGTGGTCGATATGCATACGTAGGGAATACGTGTATAGGAGTGTATAGCACGATATTTCGAAATCGAGGGTACGATTTTTCTGTTTCTCCCCTTTTTTGAATCTAGATGGTACGAAATTTCGCATCCAGGGGTGCAAAATTTCAAGCCCCGGTGGTTCGAAATTTCGAACCCCGGAGGTAAGAAATTTCGAGCCCTTGAGGTTCGAAATTCCAAAACCTAGAGGCTCGAAATTTCGAACCCTTGAGGTTTGAAATTTCGAACCCTGGAGTTTCGAAATCTCAAGCCCTAGAATTTCCAAATCTCAAACCTAGAGGTTCGAAATTTCGGACCCGTGACTTTGAAATTATCGGGAATACCAAGGGACTTTTTCCCTTTTCATTATAAATAGCCCTTCTTTCATTTTTTCACTTCCATTATTTCTTGCCTTGACTACCATCATTTTTTAGAAGCACCAGAGCCCAACGCTTCGAATTGGACATAGGTAATATTCGGGGTTGAAGGAAAAAAAGGAGGAGGGAGGTCGAGGCGTCGAGTCCTGGTCGGCGGCGGATTACGAATCCTGTCGGATTTTCGAAAACCCGAACTCCTATAGAGGTTCGAACTTTCGGACCCAGAGTGGGGTTCGAATTGTCAAACCCTGAGAGTGGTTCAAACTTTCGATCCCTGATAGGGTTCGAAATTTTGGACCTTGAGGGGCGTTCGAATATTCAAACCTCAGGGGGTTTGAATTTCTGAACCCAGAGTGGGGTTCGAATTTTTGAACCCTGAGAGTGGTTCGAACTTTCGAACCCTGATGAGGTTTGAATTTTCGGAGCTTGGGGGGTTCGAATATTCGAACCTCAAAGGGTTCGAATTTCCAAACCCTGAGAGGGGTTCGAAAATCTGAACCCTCAGAGGGGTTCGAATTTCCGAACCCTCAGAGGGGGTTCGAAAATTCGAACATCAGGGTTCATAATTTCGAGCCTTGAGGGGGGTTCAAACCTTCGAGCTTGAGAAGGGTTTGATCTTTCTGCCAGAACTGCTTCGCATGACTGCTCTGCGCAACGCATTGGCGGGGTAGTTGTTTTGTCTCTGTACAAAACTTTGACCTCCCGACTGCCAGACTTCAGATTTATATATCAATCATACACTTATGCGATTACGTCGGTGCATATATGGATAATTGTGCGTACTGGGATTCGAATCTTGCACATAGGATAGCACATACATTCGAACTGGGACTGAACTATTAGACTATTTTGAATTTTCGTTATGCATCTCAACTTTGCATCACATTGCATACACATGTTAGTTATCACCGACATGAGGGGCATAGATCACCTTACTGCGATGTCTAACACTGGTGTGTTAAAGTATAACTAGCGATGCAAACAACATCAAAGACTGGAAAGACACCGAAAGCCAAGGCTTCCCCGCCATCGTCACATACATTTGATTCTACCCCTAGTGGTAGCTCATCTGACAGCGAGATTGAGACTACCGAAGGATCTATTCCTTCCCATACAGCCAGTTCACCCGAAGTGTCTGAGCATGGATGCTACAGCAGTTAGGAAAATGGCGCTACGATTCAACATATCGGTGGGTGATGCCCATGCCCCGGGAGAGGGAGGCAAAGCTCATGCGCTACCTGAGGGTTTTACTGCTTGGAATAAACGGGCTTGCTTTTCTGGGTGTGTGCCCCCAGCCAATGACTTCATTCGGGACATGCTATGTTATTTTCTCCTTGCAACATCGCAATTGCACTCAAACGCTTATGCTTTGCTCTTAGCCATTTATGTTCTCTATCACGAGTACTCGCACTTGGAACCCACCGGAGAGGACATTCGGTAGGTTTTCCATCTAAGGAGAACGAGTAATGCCGCACCCTCCCAATGGTTCCTGGAAGCATCATCTGCTACTAAATTTTTTGTCGGGAAGTGGGTCAGGCCGTCATATTTATGTACGAGTGGTTCTTTGGGCACTGCCATCCCGGATTCGCAATGAGATGGATAAAAGGGAGTAATTATTCCTCTAACTTCGTCCGTTGCTATAAATTTTTGGATCCTATGCCTTATTTTTGTCATGTTTTGGTCACCGCAGGAAATCCAAAGGCGCCTACCGGCGACGAGTATCGACAACGCCTTAACGCTTTGCGAGCAATCCCAGTGGAGTTCTATACTACTGACATAGTGACAAGTCAGGAGCGCCTCCATTGCATCGAGTTGCTCCCTGGCGATCGAGCTATAATCAGGCATGCGGTTGCGAGTAATGTACCGAAGGAGAGAATGTCGAAAGGCCTAGCCGCAATTGGTCGGATGAGGAAAGTGCCCCTGCAGGGGCGGAACCGCAAAAGATTGCCAAATCCCAAGGAGATGTAGGCGGAAGCAAGGCTCGTGGTCAGGTGGAGATTGCCAGATGTGAGGGGTTGTCGAGCGCTTCTATCCTGCCTCCGACAGGAGAGGGGGAAGGCGCGTCGGATAGACCGCAGTCACTTGCGACCCATTCAGGGACCGTCACCTCGCTCGAGGATGCGGGCCAGTTTGATGGCCTTAACAGACTGGACCTGGAGTTGACTCCGTAGCCAAGTACGATGAGCATGGAAGAGCTAAATCTTGCTATGGAGGAGTTAATTCCTTCGAGCAGACCTCGATCTGGTCTGTTGAGAGAACACTTAGGGGTTACACTCATAAACACTGCATAGCATAGATGTTCGCCTGAGTGTGTGACTCGACTAACTTTGAACTGTCCTTTGGTAAGTGATATGGCTAGAGAGCGTGGAGGACGAGGTTATGGACACGGAGACCACCGACGCCATAGGAGCACTTCCTTCGAGAGCTTCAGAAGAGGGGCCATTTTGTATGATTCCCCACCCTCGCTAGTATAGGGTTGTGGACATCGTGATAGGTGTCGATCTCAGCGATC
Organism: Allium sativum; assembly: GCA_030737875.1. Taxonomy (NCBI): domain Eukaryota; kingdom Viridiplantae; phylum Streptophyta; class Magnoliopsida; order Asparagales; family Amaryllidaceae; genus Allium; species Allium sativum. The sequence goes on from CM060926.1 coordinate 862,433,855, forward strand.
TCTGACTCCTCCCCATACTCCTCCAATTCGCATGTCTGCGGGAGATTCCTGACTTAACCTAGGTGGCTCCCGGCATTTGTCTTCGGCAGCTCCCCCGCATGCTATGCCTTTGGCTCCCATTCAACTTGCTAAGGGGAAGGAGAAGTCGTTTGGCCAACCAAGACCGGATAGAGAGACCGTGACGGGGATACAAGACCCGACGGAGTCCCAAAATCAAGAGCTTTCTATAAGGGAGCGGAGGATATTTTTGAAACTGCATTTCCCACGGCATTACTTAGATGAGCTGACGTTTCTTCCTGATCTCCGCCCAACACGTGCTAGGGAATTTAGGGAAGTATGGATGCATGTGAAGGTCGTGTATCATCAATCTAACGAGCTTACCAAGTATTCTTACTATCTTTCGGAGCTGATCAAGAAGAAGAATATGGAGCTTATTTCTAACGACCCGGGGAATTTGCGATCTTTGGTAATCGACATAAACTCAATGTCGACTATTCAAATCGGAAATACCAGAACGTTAATAGAAAGAAATTAGATGGTGAGAATAGATAAGATAGAAATTTAGAATAGAAGAAAGAGAGGAACAACAACAGAATCAGAGTAACATGAATCTCACAGCGGAACGAATAAAATAGTATACAACATAACATTGAAATACAAATTTGTCATTTGTATATACATATCATCATTAGAGTATAACACTTACATCACAGCGGAAATAAATAATAGTTATTAAATGCTGCTGAAGCCTCCTGCTCCAAGCTCCATCTAGTGTATCTATAAATCCCGACTACTTGACTGTCCGTACAAAATTGGGCACCCAAGAGTTAAGGGAAAACAAAACAAAATAAACTCTGGTTTAGTCATGAGATTGGTATGAGTAAACACTTTAAAACAGTTTGAGAAAATAAACGATATCTCATAAGACCACACCGTATAACACGGAACGGGTTTTTTCCCTTATGAAAATACAAAACACTTGATTTAACTTTCAAAATCCTTTTGAAAGAAATGATAGTCTTTATATAATAACTCTTTTGATATTATAATAGTGTCTATCAACCAAAACTAAATAATCATTAGCAGAACGCTTTCATCTCACGTTCCACATGCATAATATATAATCAAAAACCGTGGGCGCTTATTTGGGAAATGAATTCCAACTGGAAAGCTATGGGACCACCTTCCGATAGTGTATCTCTAGAAAGGAATACACCGGGTTCAACAAGAACATCTTGTAACCCAGGCTAAACGTGACCGGACACTCATGTCGCTTGAGTGTAACGAATTTATTATCAATAATGGTTGGGATCCGCAACCATTTCCCGAAAGGGACAACATTGAAACAAAATAAAGAAGCAAATGGAATTTCTCTGGATCAGGTGACAATACACCCTAATTGGTAGCTAACCACTTAGCCATGCGACCTACTCAATTTTATACTATTTCTCGGTTGTGAGGCTAGAGGCCATAACATATCCTTTTACAAACCACGACTTTCTTCACTTTGAATGTAACATCGTCATACCCGCCAAATCAAAAATTAATTTCTCCAAACATACCATGGGTAAACAGCTAAGAGAAACGAATTCCTCCACCACTAAACGTAAATATGTTTGAAGAGATCAACTTATGCTTTCTATTAAATATACTCTGTCAGACATTCTTCCATATAGGTTGTCCTGGGACTGGACAAACCGAATGCACTATTCTGTAAATCCATCTTAAGCAATTTCTACCTAGGATCGCCAAAATAGCCCTTGCATAACTCCGTCTTCAATTATCTTCATCATATTTGATTCGCAACGCTAGCCCATATAGAGTGGTTTTAGATAATGAATCTCCTCCCGGTCTCTCCATATTGACGACGGAAAAATGATCACAAACTTTGATAGTCGGTGATTTAACTATCAAAGAAAAACATGTGTTCAACAATGGTCGTATTTCCAAATGGAAATCTTACCGATTAATCATCAATCAACTTTTTCTCTTTTTAAATAAATTCATCATTAATTTATTCAGTTACCCATTCCCATATCTCCAAAAATTCTCATTTTCTAAATTTAGAAAATATACCTCATTAACATTGGAAAACGTTTCCATTTCTTATTCATGCTCAACTATCATTTCACGTCAGTCAGTCTCTAACCGTAAATTAGTAAGAGAACGATTCCCTAAGTATTAATCCCGAAGGCTGAAACCAACATCAGATCGATACCCGGAAAATCATTCAACTTAACTAATCTCTAGTCAGTTTCTAATTTATTTAACTCTATTTCTTATCTTTTTATCAAATCATTGCTTACGCAACTCTCAAATTCAGTTTATAAATCTTGTTCTTTTATAAAACGTTGGTTATAATGATAACATTATAATCTCTACTTTCGATATAATCTAACTCTAAATTATACTATTATTTCTTAAATTGAATAATAATAATTTATTAAATAAATAAATGAATCTTAATTTAAAAACGGAAAGAAAATAGTACCTTCCTACATTCTATATAATCGAATCCCAATGTATAATTCTCGTTCAAATAAACTATATTCGATTTAACTCTATTTCGAATAACTAATTCGATTAACTCCTTTCGAATAACTAATTTTGATTAACTCTTTCGGAATAACTAATTCGATTAACTCTTTTTGAATAATTAATTCGGTTAACTCCTTTTGAATAACTAATTCTGATTAACTCCTTTCGAATAACTAATTCGATTAACTCATTTTTCAAATGATCTACCTTCGATTTAATTCCCTTTCGAATAACTAATATTCGATCAACTCTCTTTGATATTCACTCTGAATTTACAATCCAAATTATCCACTGATAATTATTTTTAATTTATTTATAAACATTGTTTATAAATCACACTACTTGTTTTTATTATTAAACAAGTTATTTATTCCTAGCCATTTGAAATTTCATTTCTATTTAAATTCCTATTTCAAAAATCCGATCTTCTTTATAAATGTTTTTATTTTCAAAACATTTATTTTAATCCATTATTCATGTTCAATATGAATAAAATTTCTTTTATAGTCTTCTTCTTTGCAAAAATACTTGCCTTAATCCATTATTCATATTCAATATGAATAATATATTCTTTATATAATTAAAATAGTTTGGTTTAATATTTTAAACATTATCTTATTTTAAATATTCTATTTATACTACTATTTATAAACAATTCATATAAAATCTTATTTTATTTTCAACACTTTAATAATTCCATTAATAAGACTTGCTAACACTACGTTCATATTCAGTTTCAAATATCGATGTTAAAATCGATTCTTACTTCTCTATGTAAGTACTAACTTATATACTCCATTTATCTAATGATAAATAATTTACTTAATTTATAAAATATTATTTATAAATTAATCTTTTCCATTTATCTGTTACTTCTTTATATAAGTTCAGACTTATATATCTTTATTTATCAAATGATAAATATTTTTCTTAATTTAAAAACATTATGTAAAAATCATTCTTCTCAATTTATTTGTTAAAAACATATTTTTATTTAACATCTATTTTAAATAAATCAATTCATATCTCTATTATAACTCGAAATCCCCTTTTCATAATTTATTTATTTTTTTAAAATATTTCCTTTTATAAAATCTGTTGATTTTATAAAATTCCTTTATCTCAATATTCACCTTGAAATCTCTCTTATAAAATCCCTTGATTTTATATAAAAATTTATTTCAATTTCCTTTTTACATCCTAGGGTTTCTTATGGTATTTAAAATATCAAATAACAATGATCAATATCATCCAAACACACAAAATCAACAACAGATTATATACTCAGTCATATATCACTATATATGAAAATAAACAGTAATAATATTTGAGGAATCCAGTTGGATCCCTCCAACCTGTCTCCCTACATTCACAGATGTTAAACAATATAACATAACATTGATTTCTGAGGCGACCCAAACTACCGCGTAAAGGAAAGCCCGGATTGAATTGAGAACACGACAAATCAGAACATAAACAGAAGAACGTTTCATTGTTTATTACAACAATCTACATCCGAGTACAAGAATATACGGAGTATGAACAAATATTATACATCAGAAAAATATCAGAGATTTACAAGTTACATCGCAGCGGAAAATAATACAAAACACAACTGAAAGGAATATACGGATACAGAGCTTTCGGAATATCACTCCAGCTATAAACCAAGATCCTGTGAATATAATATCAGCAAAACCAAAACTACTAGCTGCCCGTGTGGAAAATAGGGGCACCCAGAGTTTGCGTTATAACAATAAACTCCAGGTCAGTCATGTGACCGGTATAAGAACTAAAACAGTTATTTAAATCCTTACTTTAAAATAAAGTAAATCCAGGGACCACGCCGTAAAACATGGAACGGGTTTCCGTCCAGGAATACCGGTGAATAAAATAAACAGCGCAAAGCTTTTTTGGAAAAATGAAGCTATTATAAGACTCAGATCCCATCACATAATGTAACGCAGGCCAGAGGATAGAGTTTTACCTTATAATAGCCAAACATGCTTGATACGTTTAAAACCAATCATTTTGATACTATTATAGTGTAAATTGTATGAAAACAACTTCAAATATAAATGTATCAATCATAGATGGCATGGGTACCATATATCATGTCGCCAATACTAGGCTTTACAATCAAAACCAAAATGTCACGTATTGGAAGTTGGATTTCCATCTGTGAATCAAGGAAAGGGATCGTCCTTACTGTTTCGAGATGCTCTAGCCCGTGTCTCAGACCCAGACTCAGGTGGGCCCTTGGATCGTCAGGGCCGGCCCACTCGATGTGGATTAAAATGTCTGAAAACTACGTTTCCCCGCACTATGTGGCGTCAATCTGGTCTGTATATAGACCATACCATCCATCGACCACGTAGTGCCGATATATCCGAGCCGCCTCACTATCCATCATCCGCATAAGTAAAACGTCTGGGCGTGCAAAACCCAGACACCACTCCTAGCTAGAAGGAAACGCATGTCCTCTCTGATGTCCTCTCCCGTTTCTGGTTCACAACGGGGTTGTGAGGCTCACGAATTAACGCTATACACAAAGCTATGCTATATTAAAGTCGTGCTTTGATCATCAACCAAAAGACTCTGCTTTTCAACAGAAGCCTTGATCCTTTGCATCTCAGCATGCCACACAGGAAATTCATGTCATGCAACTGATGTCCATCAATTACGCAAAATGATGCCCAATGCCAGACACAATTCCATACAAATCTGTTCTGGGCTTAAACGAAACCGGAGGCACCTTATTCCTTGTCCCATATGTCCAATACAGGAGAGAGCTCCTTGCATATCCGGTCGCTCTCCAAGTACGTCTGGATGATCACCGCTTATTACCTTGTCTTGTGTGTACAACCCAATCAAGACATCGGTAATCATCCAAGCGATGTGAGGACCTCCGGTCTTCAACCACCGTCTTCATCGTCGACTCATCGCCGATTCAGTTATTCCGAATGGGATAAACCCGGTCTTTCTGAATAACTCGCGTATATAATAAACAAGTGTTATAAAAATACAACATACACCTCATTCCAATTCTAAATATTCTTTTATTTAAATATTCATATCCTTTGGGAAAGGTTCCCATTAATTTTATCGAAGATATATTCTTTAAATTTATTATTTAGTCTTCCTTTGGATATCATTTTAAACCATATTAAGGTTTTCCAAACTAGTTGGGATTAGTGCACCTTACCGAATTAATCATTTGTTTAATTCCCCAATCCCAACCTACTCATCCCATGGAGCAAAACTGGTAATACTCCAAATTTATCACCACAGTGTTATTAGTAAAATTAATTAACATTTCACGTTCAAATCTAATTAAAGATTTAATTAACACTTGGAGAAAAACTGGTGATACTCCATTCTCGATCATTTCTTGAATTTGATAATTTTAGTTATCAGATTCACATTTCAATCTAATTAAAGATTCATTAAAACTCTAATTCAGTTTTAATCACCAAAAAATCATTACTTAATGATTATTCCAAGTTAAGAAATTAATCTTATCTTTGACTGGGTTAAAGAACTAATGTCATTTAAAACACAGCTCATGATAAACCCAAAATCACATTCCATTAATTATGGAATCTTCACGGAAAACAGATCAATATATATAATCGATATAAGCTTCCATATCCGACTAATAATATAAATGGAATAATGGCAAAGCCTTTTAAATTCCATATATATTAGCAGTCTTCCTCCATAGAAATTCACTTCGATTATTACCAAATCGAATTCCATTCCATTCCAATTTATTTCATTAAACTGGAAAACTTTACTTCGGAAAATTTCCGTTAAATCTTAGTTAAAATATTTATAAATTCCGAATCACATTTCACTCTAAATCGGGTTAAATAACAAATGTCATTAAAAAAACACAGTTCCCAATAAACCCGATTCACATTCCATTTTTATTCCAGTTACTAAATATAACTGGAAACTCCAATAATCTTAATCAAAAAATTTATTATTTTCACACGGGGTTTTAAGAACATTGTTACTGAAGGCCCCATCCCATCAGTCTCTAACCATCGGTCATCGTTAAATAACGATAACTGTCAGTTGATTCAGATAGACAATTTACTTTGCTATAAATTGTAACGAGCTCCAATTCACTCCCAGTCAGTTCCATGGTGTAGCCCTCGTCCATAGATCCCAACGGATCTTGTTTTGCTGAATTTGGATAACGTATGAGAAATATATCGTGTTAACAAGTTTATATATTTTATAATTTAGACTAAACTTGAATTATATTTATTATTTGGGCAGCACCACCATTTCTCGACCTAAAACCCTCCTTCTTAAAACCCAACCCGCAAGGCTTTCTTCCTCCACCTTCAATCCTTAAACCTGTCGCCTGTTCTTCACAACCACAATGGCCTCTTGCTTCCAAAATCGCTCCTCCATCCTCCCATTAAAAATTCAAACTAATTATACAAATCCTCCCCTCTTCAAAATCTCTATCCACTCATACCAAAATCATACTACCCGCAGCCTTTATCCAAAACGCGTCGATAGCAGATATACACGCGGTGGACTGTGAACATCGACAAAAATATTCTTTGAAAATGCCCAAAAATGATATACATGTGCGGTTCCACCCCACGAATACACAAACGACATCGAAACCCTGAATCGAAGCTCATAGACCATGTGATTTTCAACCCTAGCTCCACGCTGGGTTTACACAACAGCATTATAGGGCGTCGAACCCTGTAAAATCATGCCATCTTGAACATCATGGCAAAAGGAGGTTAATGAAGCTTGTTTCCGGATATAAAAAAAATTATTTGGATTTATTCTGATTTTTCAGAGGATCTAGATCCTTTACTGAAAAGGAAACATACGGCGCAAATGTTTTGACCACCGAACAAATGGAACTAGGGTTCGAATGAAATGAGGGTACTTATAGTAGATTTTAAATATTTTAATATTCGATTTAAATGTTCATTTTTAATCAACCGCTATTTATATTTATCGTTAAAAATTCCTATGATCACATATGATACCCAAATATCATAAAAATGGGCATGCAGCTATAGTTTGACATTACAGACCCAATGAAACTTGTTTCGTCAAATTCCGGGTCCGTTTGCTCACACAGCGTATTTTTAAAGTCAAATTATTGACTTTTTTTCACATTAAAATACTGTGCGGCCACATGCTGACTCCAAAAATTACGAAAATTGAAATCTAACGATAATTTAATATTACGGATCCAACAAAATTAGTTTCGTTGAAAACGAAGGTCGTTTGCAAAAATGGCTATTTTAAAGCTTCAAATAAACCCATTTAAATATTAATATATTTTAAAACAATTTAATTTAATATTAATAAATTAATATTATTGTATATATTCACATAGAATATCATATAGCTCCAAAATGTTCCTATCTGAATTTATAACTCGACATTTCAAATCCAGATTAAATCAATATTCAATCTATATTAAAAATCCATTTGTAATATAAATAAATCATTACAAATTATAAAGGAATCCCATAACGACATTTCAAAATTTTGTTTTGGACATAAATCAAAATCTACACGACGAAATCCCGAATTTTCTCTTCCATTAGAAAACTATCGTTCACAAGCTCCGAACGTTTCTTGTTTCACAGAAATTCGACTTAAAACGGATTCTGAATATTCGTTTAAAGTTCGAATCGCCAAATTATGAACTATCGCGCCATTTAGAGCTCGATTATAATTATAATATAATTATACATTCAACTGTCGTTTATATAATATATACGTTAATACAATTCAACTCTATACTGAATTATATACTATAAATGATCCAATTCAAACAATATTATGAATTCCGCTATTTCCGACTATTTCGAAAATTAAATATATTGTTCTATTATTTATATTAATTAAATATTCCGTAATATTTTATTCTGGTCATTTTAAATTACCGAACCATCATTTAAATAATTAAATAAATTTTTTATTATCCGTAAAAATACGGGTCATTACATTCTTCCCCCCTTAAAATAATTTCGTCCTCAAAATTACTAAAGTAGAAAACAAACCCTAACTGGGTTGAAAATTATCTGTTTACTTCTCTAACTTCAGTTTCAACTGAAAAAATAAATTTCAACTAAAATATTTATTCACTTCGACTAACGAAAATTTTCAAAAATTCTGAAAATTTTCTAACCCCTTAAATTTCTGAAAAATTTAGCCAGCACCTCCTTTGTATGGTTCAATCGGTACAATTACAACTCGCCTCTCTAGGCCTTCTCCAACCCAAAAGAAAATCAAAATGCCAAGCGGCTTGCCGAACAGGCTCATAAAATCACCAAACTCATATACAGATAAACTTGTACCTTTTTGTTGGGGGTATCATTATATCTTTTCCATCTGCTGCCAATTCAGCATATACCAATGTTATCCCAATCGATCTCCAATCAATTTATTCTCAAAACAATTATTCGCTTATACCCCAGCCAAAATTCATTTCAAACTCGGGTTCCATTATCGATTCCAAACTCCTAACCCACCAATACAATACCATTTTAGATTCCTATCTCACATTTCAAAATCTGATTCTACTTGATATATTATATTCCAATTCAATTTCCAGTTAATTGGTCTCAATTCAATTCATATCCGCTTTCACAAATTTCTTTAAATTTGTTTTTAATTCAAAACAATCTTCCTAGGTGTTTTAAACAACTTACCCTTTTTAAACATTCAATATTCCTTTTCGGAAATCAAAACCACTTGTTTCTCAAAATAATTGAAAACAAAATCTTCGGTAGTAATTCGTTACTTAGAAACTCGAAATTGAACACCGATGATGTCCGGATCATCATCGGAATTATTTTCCAGTGGCCGAAGTGAGTTCAATACTATATCACTTTTCAGAACTCATTCTTTAGACACTTTCATTTTGAAATACATTTCAAAATATCTTTCTCAATGCTTGTCAAACAATTTAAAATCTCCCAGGATTTAAAAATTGTCATATATTCAATCCAAATCCATTTATAAACACTTTTCCAAATTTCTAGGGTTTTAATTTCAATTTTAATTTAATTTCATATTTAATCAAGTCTAATTTTTATATATTACTCTTATACAATTCTGATTTGTTATTTACATAACCATTTCTATTATAATCTTATCGACTCTAACAACAACCAATATATCCAATATATTATAATAATTCGAATATTAATCATTTTTATAACAAAGTTATATTTCGGGTAAAATTATTCCATTTACCCTCTTTTCAAAACATACCATGTCGGTTCATCGTATTCAAGTATTTAGAAACACCTACCGATACAGTGGATCAAACTGATCGACCAAAATTCATAAACCGCTCAACTAATAAATCTCCATAATATAAAACCATTTTTATATCAAATAACAAATACGCACTCATATATATACACTCAACCTAATCTAGGGCATTACTAACCCCATCTCTAGTGAGTTATTACAAAGAGCCAAGGTAATCACTTAACCTCCAGCTCTGATACCACTGTAACGACCCGGGGAATTTGCGATCTTTGGTAATCGACAGAAACTCAATGTCGACTATTCAAATCAGAAATACCGGAACGTTAATTGAAAGAAATTAGAGGGTGAGAATAGATAAGATAAAAATTTAGAATAGAAGAAAGAGAGGAACAACAACAGAATCAAAGTAACACGAATCTCACAACAGAACGAATAAAATAGTATACAACATAACTTTGAAATGCAAATCTGTCATTTGTATATGCATATCATCATTAGAGTATAACACTAACATCACAGCGGAAATAAATAATAGCTATAAAATGCAGCTGAAGCCTCCTGCTCCAAGCTCCATCTAGTGTATCTGTAAACCCCGACTACTTGACTGCCCATACAAAATTGGGCACCCAAGAGTTTAGGGGAAAAAACAAAATAAACTCCGGGTCAGTTATGGGACTGGTATGAGTAAACACTTAAAAACATTTTGAGAAAATAAACGATATCTCATAATACCATGCTATATAACACAGAACGGGTTTTTCCCTTACGAAAATACAAAACACTTGATTTAACTTTCAAAATCCTTTTGAAAGAAACGATAATCTCTATATAATAACTCTTTTGAGATTATAATAGTGTCTATCAACCGCAACTAAATAATCATTGGCAGAACGCTTTAATCTCACGTTCCACATATATAATATATAATCAAAAACCGTGGGCGCTTATTTGGGAAATGAATTCCAATTGGCAAGGTATGGGACCACCTTCCGACAGTGTATATCTAGAGAGGAATACACCGGGTTCAACAAGAACATCTTGTAACCTAGGCTAAACATGACCGGTCACTCATTTCGATTGAGTGTACCGAATTTATTATCACCAACGGTTGGGATTAACAACCATTTCCCGAAACGGACAGCATCGAAACAGAATAAAGAAGCAAATGGAATATCTCTAGACCAGGTGACAATACGCCCAAATTGGCAGCTAACCACCTAGACATGCGACCTTCCCAATTTTATACCATTTCTCGGTTGTGAGGCTAAAGGCCATAACGTATCTTTTTACAAACCACGCCTTTCTTCACTTTGAATGTCACATCCTCATACCCACCAAAGCACTAATTGATTTCTCTAAACATAGCACGGGTAAACAACTAAGAGAAACGAATTCCTCCGCCACTAAACGAAAATACTTTGAAGTGATCAACTTACGCGATCTATTAAATATACTCTGTCAGACATTCTTCCATACAGGTTGTCCTGGGACTGAACAAACCGAAGGCACTATTCTGTAAATCCATCTTAGGCAATTTCTACCTAGGATCGCCAGAACAGCCCTTGCATAACTCCATCTTCAATTATCTTCATCATATTTTATTCGCAATGCTAACGCCCATACAGAGTGGTTTTCAGATAATGAATCTGCTCCCGGTCTCTCCGTATTGACGACAGAAAAATGGTCAAAAACTTTGATAGTCGGTGATTTAACTATCTAGAAAAACATATGTTCAACAACGGTCGTATTTCCAAATGGAAATCTTACCGGTCAATCATCAATCAACTTTTTCTCTTTTTAAATAAATTCATCATTAATTTATTAAGTTACCCATTTCCATATCTCCATAAATACTTATTTTCTAAATTTAGAAAATATACCTTATTAACATTGGAAAATGTTTCCATTTCTTATTCACGGTCAACTATCATTTCACGTCCATCAGTCTCTAATCGTAAATTAGTAAGAGAACGATTCCCTAAGTATTAATCCCAAAGGCCGAAACCAACATCAGATCGATACCCCGAAAATCATTCAACTTAACTATTCTCTAGTCAGTTTCTAATTTCTTTAACTCTATTTCTTATCTTTTTATCAAACCATTGCTTACGCAACTCTCGGATTCAGGTTATAAATCTTGTTCTTTTATAAAACGTTGGTTATAATGATAATGTTATAATCTCTACTTTCGATATAATCTAAATCCAAATTGTACTGTTATTTCTTAAATTGAATAATAATAATTTATTAAATAAATAAATGAATCATGATTTAAAAACGAAAAGTAAGTAGTACCTTTCTACATTCTATACAAACGAATCCCAATGTATAATTCTCTTTCAGATAAACTATATTCGATTAACTCCTTAGGAATAACTAATTTCGATTAACTCTTTTTCGAATAACTAATTCGATTAACTCTTTTCGAATAACTAATTCAATTAACTCCTTTCGAATAACTAATTCCGATTAACTCCTTTTGAATAACTAATTCGATTAACTCCTTTTTCAAATGATCTACCTTCAATTTAATTCTCTTTCGAATAACTAATATTCGATTAACTCTCTTCGATATTCACTCTGAATTTACAATCCAAATTATCCATTGATAATTATTTTTAATTTATTTATAAACATTGTTTATAAATCACACTACTTGTTTTTATTATTATACAAGTTATTTATTCCTAGCAATTTGAAATTTCATTTCTATTTAAATTCCTATTTCAAAAATCCGATCTTCTTTATAAATGTTTTTATTTTCAAAACATTTATTTTAATCCATTATTCATATTCAATATGAATAACATTTCTTTTGTAGTCTTCTTCTTTGCAAAAATACTTGCCTTAATCCACTATTCATATTCAATATGAATAATATATTCATTATATAGTTAAAACAGTTTGGTTTCATATTTAAAATATTATCTTATTTTAAATATTCTATTTATACTTCTATTTATAAACAATTCATATAAAATCTTATTTTATATTCAACACTTTAATAATTCCGTTAATAAGTGTTGTTAACACTACGTTCATATTCAGTTTCAAATATCGATCTTAAAATCGATTCTAACTTCTCTATATAAGTTCTGACTTATATATTCCATTTATCCAATGATAAATAATTTACTTAATTTATAAAATATTATTTATAAATTAATCTGCTCCATTTATCTGTTTACTTCTTTATATAAGTTCAGACTTATATATCTTTATTTATCAAATGATAAATATTTTTCTTAATTTAAAAACATTATTTAAAAATCATTCTTCTCAATTTATTTGCTAAAAACATATTTTTATTTAATATCTATTTTAAATAAATCAATTCATATCTCTATTATAACTCGAAATCCCCTTTTCATAATTCTATTTATTTTTTTAAAATATTTCCTTTTATAAAATCTGTTGATTTTATTAAATTCCTTTATCTCAATATTCACCTTGAAATCTCCCTTATCAAATCCCTTGATTTTATATAATAATTTATTTCAATATATGCATTGAAATTTCCCTTTTTATAAAATCTGTTGATATTAAATAATATTCTTATTTCAATATACACATTGAAATTTTACTTTTTACATCCCATGGTTTCTTGTGGTATCAAAAATATCAAATAACAATGATCAATATCATTAAAACACACATAATCAATAACAGATTATATACTCAGTCATGTATCACAATATATGAAAATGAACAGTAATAATATTTGAGGAATCCAGTTGGATCCCTCTAACCTGGTTCCCTGCATTCACAGATGTTAAATAATATAATATAACATCGATTTCATTTCAATATGAAATATTCTGATAAACAGAATCAATATATAATTAACAATATATATATCGTTATCTATATTTTCAATCAATCAATTTGCTATTAAACCAAACAATCAACACACAACAATCAACCAACATTTCTCAATTATAAGAATACGTTATAAAAACATAAGCTGGATAAATCAGTGAAATTTACTCACTTTGGACGGTCATTGTTAAATAACGATAACTATTGGTTGATTTAGACAAACAATTTATTTTGCTATAAATTGTAATGAGCTCCAATTCACTCCCAGTCAGTTCCATGGTGTAGCCCTCGTTCATACGATCACAACGAATCTTGATTTGCTGAATTTGGATAACGTATGATAAAGATATCGTGTTAACAAGTTAATATATTTTATAATTTAGACTAAACTTGAATTATATTTATTATTTGGGCCTCACCACCATTTCTCGGCCCAAAACCCTCCTACTTAAAACCCAACCCGCAAGGCTTTCTTCTTCCACTTTCAATCCTTAAACCCGTCGCATGTTCTTCACAACCACAATGGCCTCTTGCTTCCAAAATCACTCCTCCATCCTCCCATTAAAAATTCAAACTAATTATACAAATCCTCCGCTCTTCAAAATCACTATCCACTCATACCAAAATCATACTACCCGCAGCCTTTATCCAAAACGCATCGATAGCAGGTATCCATGCGGTGGACTGTGAATATCAACAAAAATATTCTTTGAAAATGCCCAAAAATGACATATAGGTGCAGTTCCACCCCACGAATACACAGACGACATCGAAACCCTAAATTGAAGCTCCTAGACCATGCGATTTTCAAACCTAGCTCCACACTGGGTTTACACAGTAGCATTATAGGGCGTCGAACCCTCTGAAATCATGCTAGCTTGGACATCACAACAAAAGGAGGTTAATGAAGCTTGTTTCTGGATTAAGAAATTTTATTTAGATTTATATTGATTTTTAAGAGGTTCCAAATCCTTTACTGAAAAGGAAACATACGGCGCAAATGTTTTGACCACCAAACAAATGGAATTAGGGTTAGAATGAAATGAGCGGTATTTATAGTAGATTTTAAATATTTTAATATTCGATTTAAATATTCATTTTTAATCAACCACTATTTTTATTTATCGTTAAAAATTCATATGATCACATATGATACCCAAATATCATGAAAATGGGCATGTAGCTACAATTTGACATTACGAACCCAATGAAACTTGTTTCATCGAATTCCGAGTCCATTTGCTCACACTGTGTATTTTTAAAGTCAAATTATTGACTGTTTTTCACATTAAAATCCCATACGGCACATACTGACTTCAAAAATTACGAAATTTGAAATCTAACAATAATTTAATATTACGGATCCAACAAAATTAGTTTCATCAAAAACAGAGGTCATTTGTAAAAATGGCTATTTTAAAGCTCTAAATAAACCCTTTTAAATATTAATATATTTTAAAACAATTTAATTTAATATTAATAAATTAATATTATTGTATATATATTCACATAGAATATCATATAGCTCAAAAATATTCCTATCTGAATGTATAATCGACATTTCAAATCCAGATTAAAAGAGTATTCAATTTATATTGAAAATCCATTTATAATATAAATAAATCTTATAAATTATAAAGGAATTCCAGAGCGACTTTTCGAAAATTTGATTTGGACATAAATCAATATCTATACGACGAAATCCCGAATTTTCTTTTCCATTAGAAAAATATAGTTCACCAGCTGTGAACGTTTCTTGTTTCACAGAAATCCGACTTAAAATGGATTCTGTATATTTATTTAAAGTTCGAATCGCCAAATTATGAACTACCATGCCATTTCGAGATCGATTGTAATTATTATATAATTATACGTTCAACTGTCGTTTATATAATATATTCGTTAATATAATTCAACTCTATACTGAATTATATATTATAAATGATCCCCAATTCACACAATATTGTGAATTCCACTATTTCCGACTATTTCGAAAATTAAATACATTGCTTAATTATTTATATTAATTAAATATTCAATAATATTTTATTCTGGTCATTTTAAATTACCAAACCATCATTTAAATAATTAAATGAATTATTTATTATCCATAAAAATACGGGTCGTTACATTATTAATCGGCAAATGACAATTGATTGTGAGAAGACCACCGTGGGTAACTTGGAAACAGAGATAGGTAGGCCTATCCATGGCATTGTAGTCGTTTAACCATTAACCTTCATGTTTCCAAATTTTAACTTTTAATCATGTTGTTGCAGCGGAACTGAGGCATGCATATGAGACCCTAAAGACGGAGGTCGAGCATGACCTCTCGACTTTTAAAGATACCTGGACCAATTTGATTACTGAGAATACAACCCTCAAAAGGGACGAGGCCAAGTTGGTGAGAGCATATGGCAACTTGGAAAGGGACAATGCGAGAGTCACCCAACTCCAGAATGATAATGCCACCTTAAGGGCAGAGAATGAGAGGTTATAGGCCGGAAATGCTGAGGTTGTTGAGCCGAGGAAGCAGCTTGAGGATATAAGGAAAGCGAAGGAGGATGCCGAGGCCAGTAACTGGGATATGCTGAGCATGGTTGATGGGCTGAAGGCCGAACACCTGAGGGAGGTAGAACAACTGAGGAAGTAGCTAGAGGATACAGAATTCCACGTGGAATCATCCTTCGAGGAGAGTATCCAGAACATGTATGTAAAGGTTCTGAGATTCCACGGACTTTCATGGGTTAAGGATTACCCCGGTGAGCTAGCTCGAACTTGGGAAAGGTTGGTCCCATACGAGGCCTATTTGTGTCAAGTGGATGTAAGCACTTTGAATGAATGCCAGCTTATGACTGACCTTCTGACAGAAGAGGAGCGTGAGAAGCTG
Organism: Allium sativum; assembly: GCA_030737875.1. Classification (NCBI taxonomy): domain Eukaryota; kingdom Viridiplantae; phylum Streptophyta; class Magnoliopsida; order Asparagales; family Amaryllidaceae; genus Allium; species Allium sativum. The sequence goes on from CM060926.1 coordinate 862,450,377, forward strand.
GAGGAAGGAAGGAAACTGCTGCTGTAAGATGCTAAGAGAGAGAGGTTGGCAAGGCTTGCCTCTGAAAAGGGGAAGTCTGCCATGACTGAGAGTGTGGTTGTGGCGGAAACATTTGGAGAGGGAAGCTCTTACCGGCCATCGGCCCCTGAATCTGTTATAGCAAGTGATCCCGCATCCTTGGCTCGGGCCTCTACTGAGTACAACCCCAAGTATCCGAAGATAGGAGAGACCGGATTCACTTTACCTGCCACATCGAGCAACCTTCCTGTCCTTTCTACACCATCCCTGACCGTATGTAAATTCCCTTTACCATGTATCCATAAGGATGACGTGATTACCGAATTTGCGGACTAAAAGATTGCGTTTTTACTGTGCAGCTCCTCCTGAATCTATTATGGCATCGGGCTTTTCCCCCGTGAATCCACAAGAGACTGAATCTGGGCCAGGTCTTTCGGGAATACAATTCGGAGATGGTGGAGATCAGCTAGACACCTATTTGGGTAAAAGGATAAAGGCTTCATGGAGGAAGGAGAGGTGGTCGATGGGAAGATTACCCCCGCCAGAGGCCCATTGGAAGCCGATGTGCCTTCGATGGCGGCTATGGTGGAGACCCAAAAAGCCATAATGGTGGCTAAGTGTGAAGAGTTGAAGGAGAAGCGAAGGCAGGATAAGGATGCCAGATAGAAGGTCCTAATGAAGACCAGACAGGATATCGAGAGGAGCACCACCAGACGGTCGAGAAGAGAGGGGCCGATGAGGAGGTAGAAAAGAAGAGGGCTACTGATGAGGCCTAGAAGAAGAAAGAGGATGACAAAGCCCGGTAGAGGTCCTCCAAAATTCCTAAGAAATCCAAGGCTGGCAACGTTGTTGCACGTAAATCCCAGAAGCTGGTTGACCGGCGGGCTGCGAAGGAAGCGAAGGAGAGGGCGAAGCGGGAAGCCAAAGAGGTCCCGAGAGAGGGTGATGCTACGGTAGCCCTCGCTGCGAGGAGTGCCCCCAGCTCAACGTCGTGTGCAATTATCACTGATATCACAAAGATCTCCAGTGCGATGGTGCCGATGAGAGATGCCTTTTGGTTTCTCATGAGTCAACTAATCCTCAGAAGGGATGAGGAAGCAGGAGCGGATCAGGAAAGAAGAGGCCTGGTGCTGGGGAGGGACCGTCAAGTGCTGAATCTGCAAAGAAAGAGAGAAAACACAAGAATAAAAGACAAGGTTAGTGTTAGCAACTTAAGTAGAAGTTACCGTTATTTTGGTGGTGTAGGCCGATAGTTTACGCGAGTACGACCCTCGCTTTTGGTTTTTTCAAGACATTGTGTGGTTTTCTTGTACGCCCTATCATTAAAAAGAAAGATGTTAGACATGTAGTCTGTTTAATATGTATGTGTGAAAATGGAATATGAATTATAAAGATCGCAGTTTATGTCAAATATTCGGATGTTCTTTTTATGTTTTCCAGTGTCCTGTACTTGCATAAGAATACTTATCGTTACACTTAACATAAAAGAGATCGAGTACCACGCTCTGGGCTTATTATTCCAGAGGGGTGAGATAGAGCACTAGTTTCAGTTAATCTCCCTCTGCTTAGGAAACCCGTAGTTTGCGAAACCAGGCTAGGCGCCTGCTGTTTTGGGTTGCCCGAGGTTAATCCTAAGTATATCGAACGCGTAGGACATCGCGATTTGCGGTTCGTCCGATGGGTGGCTCTCCCATCGTTCATTGGGTTTAGGCAATAAGCAGGCATCGTTTATTCGCCGAAAAGAGAAGCCCAGATGATCAGCTCGTAAGGTCCGATCATGGCCATAGGATACCCCTTAGCCTTGAGAGTTTTGGGGAAGAAACTATTTAAGTTCGGTCTTGGTTCTACGCCAAGATTCGACCGACACCCGTAGCCAGCGGAGAGATTTGCATCGCTCTTAGTTGGTTGTTGGGTGGCAGCCCCAAGTCGCTTTAGACTTGAGCGCGAAACGATTTATCCTCGGTCTCAACGTGGGGCCAAGGTTCAAGTTAGTGGTTATTTTTACTCGATCGCGCCGCGGGCCGGCGACTCGAGTAGCGTTGCCGGCTCCTGTGCTAGGGGTGCCGGTCATAGCAATGTGGTTTGGCCTCGATGTTGGCTCAAGGTTTGGATGGCAGCAATGACTCTGGTGCTTGGGGTGCCGATACGACAATCGCATGTTTGATACAAGCTGGTTGTCAGGACTAACCGAACAAATCACGTGAAGAATAAACAAAAAAGAGATAGGAAGTTGAACATCATTTCTACTAATAATTTTGGCAGTAATAGCCTTTACAATGCCTTGAATTTCTAGAAAACAAAGCATTATTGGAAAGCGTAAACAACTATGTACTAAGTTATGTAAAGTAACGGCGGAGATGTTTGTTGTTCCATGCCCTTGGGAGTTCACCTCCGTCCACGGTGGCGAGTTTAAAAGTTCCATCGCTAAGCTTTCATAGTATGGAGTACGGACCTTCCCAACGAGGATCGAGGCCTGTTGGTAGAGGAAATACCCATTTTAAGACGAGATTGCCGATGCTGAGGTCCTTATGACGGACCCTGGAGTTGAAGTATCGGGCTACTTGTTGTCGTTGTGCGGTAGCTTGGAGGTCGGCTTCGTTCCTTTATTCCTCTAGCAAATCGAGCGACTCCAAAAGTAAGTCTTGGTTCGTCTTTGGATCGTAGTAAGTAACTCGATGAGATTGAAGCTTAAGCTCAATGGGGATGATGAATTCAAGTCCGTAGGAAAGGGCGAAAGGAGTGTGTCTGGTTGTTATCTTATGGGCGGTCCGGTAGGCCCATTGGGCTAAAGGGAGTTCTTCGGCCCACATGCCCCGGCCTTTTCCAGGCGCTTTTTGATGATGGATTTGATGACTTTATTAACCGCCTCGACTTGCCCATTGGCTTGAGGATGAGCCACCACTGAGAATCTTTTTTCGATGTTATGGCGCTGACAAAAGGCTTTGAATTCGGCTCTCTGGAACTAAGTGTCGTTATCGGAGATGATAGCTTGAGGGACCCCATAGCAGGTAATGATATTGCGGACGACGAAGCTAATTATCTTCTTAGTGGTTATGGTGGCGAGGGCCTCAGCCTCTGCCCACTTGGTGAAGTAATCCACTATGATGACGGCGTATCGTGCCCTGCCTCTAGCCATTGGAAGAGTTCTGATGATGTTGATTGCCCACATGGCGAATGGCCAAGGGCGGACCATTTGTGACACCTCTATAGGCGGGGCTCTCGGGATCTTTGAGAAGCGCTGATTGTTATCTCACTTGCGAGCATAGTTTGCATCGTCTGGATCGACCGTGGGCCAATAGTTACCATGTATGAGTATTTTTCTAGCTAGGGTTTGCCCTCTAGTATGGTCGTCGCACTCGCCTTCATGTACATTACATAGCACTCGGAGGGCGTTGCCATGGACTATGCACCTAAGCAAAGGGATAGAAAAATCTCTGCGGTAGACATCCATAAGAAGGTAACGAGCTGATTGGCGAGTAAGCGCTCTCTTTTCTTTGTAGTGTCCCGGAAGGGTCGCGTGTTGTAGGTAATTCTTGATTGGTGTCATCTAGGATTCAGGCTCAGGTTTGGCGTTCATGACCATCTTGGTTTGTTCTTGCTTGATGCTTGGAGAATTAAGCACCTCGACTGGAGCAGACCCAATAAGTTGCAGATCTTCGAAGCCTGACAACTTGGCTAAGGAATCTTCTTTTTCATTTTGCTCTCGGGGGATGTATGTGATGACGTAGTGGTCGAAGCTAGTGAGCAATCCCCGGATACCGGGAGTGGGCGAGCCGCTCCACTATGGTTTGGTATTCTCCCTGTACTTGGCGCACAACGAGTTGTGAGTTAGAGAAGATCTAGATGGTTTTTAGTTTCAGTTCAATCACAATTCTAAGTCCAGTCGTCAAGGCCTCATACTTTGCATCGTTGTTGGTAGCAAGGAAGTTGAGTTTTAATGCATAATATATCAGGCTTTCCTAGGGGGCGATAAGCACGACTCCGGCCCTAGAGCATTTGTTGTTGGAGGACCCATCCATGAATAATTTCCATTGTTCGCTAGGGGCTCCGAAGTTCTCTGTGGGAAACTTCTATGGAGCAGTGAACTCTACTATGAAATCAGCAAGAGCTTGTACGAGGATGGATCGACGGGGGACAAATGCTATCACAAACTGGCTTAGTTCCATATTCCACTTCAATAGTATTAGCGTATGACATCGAACATTTCGGAGAGGTTATGGACGTGGTCACTTGATATTTTAGATTTTACCAGCATATCATCCACATACACCTCCATGGATTTCCCGATATGGTTTTTAAAGAGGTGATTGACCATTTGTTGATAAGTGGCGCCCACATTCTTGAGACCTAAGGGCATGACTCAATAACAGTAAAACCTGAGGTCAATTATAAAGGTGGTATGACCCTAGTCGTGAAGATTCATCAGAATCAGATTGTATCCTGAATAGGCGTCCATGAAGGATAATAGCTGGTATCCTGCGGTTGAATCAACGAGTCGGTCAATCCTTGGAAGTGGGAAGCTGTCCTTGGGACATGCCTTGTTTAAGTCGGAAAAGTCGACGCATATCCGCCATTTGCCATTGGCCTTCTTAACCAGGACCGGACTGGAGACCCATTTGGGGTAGTCGGCTTCGCGAATAAAGTTGTTTTCGAGTAGATGGACTACCTCTTCCTCGAGTGCCTTGGACCTTTCGGGTCGCAGGAAGCGGCGCTTCTACTTGACTGGAAGCATTGTAGGATCGATACTTAGACAATGGGAAGCGACCGCAGGGTTGATGCCTCTCATGTCGGAGTGGGTCCTTGTGAACACGTCTAAGTTTGCCCTCAAGAATTCATAAGATCTTCTTTGATTGCGGGATGGAGTTGTGATACTATCTTTAGCGCTCTTGATGGGTCATCGGGGTTGATTGGAACATCCTCTATAGGCTCAACCGGAGTAGCTCTCTCGTACTTGGGCTCTTCGTCTTTCCTTGGATCGAGGTCATCGGAAAGATGGCAGTAGAGCCTGAGCCATAGCCCAGATGCCACTGATTGCTATGCGGAGATAGTTTTGGCGCAAGAAGGCGCGGGTATGGTCTTACCCTTGTCCTTGTTGCGTGCGTTCTTCCATTATATTGCATAACATTCTCTGGCATTGGCTTGGTCGCCTCTAATTGTTCCAATCTCGTTTTCTGTTGGGAATTTCATGAGGAGAGACCATGGTGACATGCAGATTCGAAATTCTATGAGGAAAGGGCGTCCATAGAAAACATTGTATAGGGAATCGATGTCGATAACCACGAAGGTGAGAATACGAACCTGGCTCTGATCCCCCTCGCCGAGTTCTACGGATAAGTCAACCATTCCCACTTGACGACTGGTAGCTCCGTTGAAGTCGTGGATCGTAGCATGACATGGTTTCAAGTCTTTGGTTTCCAACTTCATCTAGTCATAGGCAGCTTTGAAAATGATGTTGACCGAGCTTCATGAGTCAATCGATACTTTCCGGACGGAAGCGACACCGATCTGAGCTGTGATAACTAGAGGATCGGCGGTCAGGATCTCGACCCCTGTAGAATCCCTTTCGCGGAAGACAACGTCGTCCCGCATGGTCTTTTGAAGCTTGGATGGAACGGATTCATCTGGGACGGAGCAGGCCTCATAAGTAGCATGCTTTATGGCACTCACATATTCTTCCATCTTACGAAAGTTGTCATGTATGGGATAAGTTCCACCGCAAATAGTGTTGATTATGATTCCTTGCCTTGGGTTAGATAGACCTGGATCCGCCTTGGTGGGCACCGTAGGTGCTGGTACTGGAGAGTTGGAATTAACTTCTGGTGGAAAGGGTTATTGGACGTACTGATCGAGTCATTTTTCACAGATAAGCTTTTCGATTGTGTCCTTAAGCCAGTGGCACTCATTGGTCTTATGTCTGTACACGTCATGGTAACAGCAATACCTGCTGGTATTTTTCTCGAAGTCGGTGGATTCCCTGGTGTGTGGTTTCTTGTATGGCAATGTGTTGCAAGTCTCCAGGTAAATTTCTTCTAAGTCTTCATTCAATGGGGGGTAGGTCTCGAAGGAGCGGTGTGGAACGGGTTTTCTTGGCTCAGTCAGGGATTGAGCCTTGTTTCGGCCACCCTACCTGCCATTAGTCGGTCTTTGCTTATAGGGACCAACCCCTTTGTTCTGATCGAAGGGCTCTCCGATTTGTTTCCCTCTAATGTTGTTATCTGCAGCCTTTGTTCGTTGGTTGTCGAGGCGACTTATCTCAGAGAGACGATTCCGTCTCGCTTCCTCTTGGCATAAGTGATGCCCTGTCTTTTCGTAGAAAGAGTCGAGGCTTTTAGGTTGCTTTCGGTTAATCCACGCTCCAAACTCGGAAGTAGGGAGGACACCTTTTGCTAGTTGAAAGAGTATGGTGCGAGGATCTGGGTCTTCGACCTCAGCGAGGGCGGTGTTGAACCGAGAAAGGTACTTTTGAGCGATTTAGCGGGCCCTTGATATAAGTTGGATAGAGTGAGGGCATTCGTTGGGGTCGGGATATGCACCCTGAACTGCTTGATCAATTCCGTTGCTAGTTGGCCGGATTTGTTGATGTAATCCAGTGGGAGGTGAGAAAACCAGAGTAAAGCGGTCCCGAATAGGAAGACTGAGAAGCACTTGCATTTGACTGGGTCATTACCCCGGCTCGAGTCCATTTGCCATTCAAATCGATTTAGGAAAGCACATGGATCGGTGGTGCCGTCATAGAGTGGCATCTATGGCATGCTAAAGCGTCACGACCACTCGGCCTCAATTACTCTTCTTATGAAGGGGTTGCACCGAATGTGGGCCTCCCATGAGTCATTCACATTCCCTCGCATTTCCCTCTTGATCCTGGGGACCATGTTGGGGAGATAAGTTGGATGGGGATCCGCCATAGGGATCCAAGGATTTTGGCGAGGTTCCGGAGTTCTACTGCGAGGGCGTATTCTATAATGAATGTCCGGGTCATCTTCTTCCATGCCCTTGACTTTTATAATCAGGTCTTGACGCGGACGATGAGGCGGAGCGGGTCGATGCTGATCCTACCCTAGAAAAGTGCAAGCCACTGGGATAGTAAGTCCATCATCACGATCGACGGTTGTTGGGTTTTATCGAGCAAGGGGTTGGTGGGTCGGACCCGGTTCATTATTGATGATCAAGCGAGAGCGGTCTCGGTATTGTGCCCCTTCGCTGTATGTGACTGTAGTTCGGTCACCGTTGTCATTCCCGTTGTCGTTATCAAGGGCGTTTGTACGGACAACGATATTCATTATGAGACTAAACCTCCTTCTTTTATGTGGGCCCTTCGACTCAGAAGAGGAAGTTTCCAAGATAGCTGGTCGAGGTTGAGCATTGTTCCAAGTTAGCTGAAGTCGAGCAACGATGCGCTGACTTTCCTGAAGTTGTTGCATGAGGTCGACGTTGTTCCTTAATGCTTGATTGAGCTCGACGGCTATGTTTGCATATTTCTCACTAACCGCGCGGATCTGTTCTTGCGCTACGGGTGCTTTGGGGTCCGCAAGAGGAGGGATGTTTTCAGTAGTGGCCTGGATATCCACCGGCGGAGCTTGTTGGGATGTTCTGGCTTCGGCTGCGGCTGAAGAGTCGAACATTGAGTTCTTTGGTCGCTTTTCAATCGTGAGCGGACTTGGTGGCAGATTTAGCAAGGGAACCTAAAGCTCGTCGAATCAAGATGACAATGTGCAACAAAGACGCAAATCTGAGTTTTCTCAGTGAAAGCACCAAATGTTGATGGCAAAAAATGTCGTAAACACCAAAGATTCCTATAACTTGGAATTATAGTTTCGCTCGTTCAAGTAAGTAGGAAAGCGGCAAATAACACGAGGAATTTATTGTGGCTCGGCCTTGAGAAAGGCCTACGTCCACTTTGAAGAGGTGTTGGAATATTATTTATCACCAAGGATTACAAAGTAGTGTCAAACTCATGATATCTCATTACATTCACTTTCATAATCATTATATGATAAGTACTTGGGAAAAAGACAATTTAATCCTTCTTCTTCTTTATAGAGGAGATGTCATTACATGGGCTCTTGAAGCTCTCTAGACGTCCTAAGTGATAGAAATCCAACCTCTGTGAAGTGTGAGGCCATAGGGTATTTATAGGAGATGGGTCAGGTAGGATTTAGGTATGAGTAGGTAGAAATGAGGGACCACACCCAAAATTTCGCACCCAAACCCCGCGCCCCTGTATATTTCGCACCTAATGGGGTGCGAAATTCGTACCCCGTAGGGCACAAATTTTGCACCCTGTTGGGCACGAAACTCGTACCCTTCAGGGTATGAAATTCGCACCCCAAGGGGTATGAATTTCGTACCTCCTAGGGTGCGAAATTCGTACCCAAGGTACGAAATTCACACCCAGTCGGGTGCGAATTCCGCCCCCTGCTGGGTGCAAAATTCGCACCCCGAGGGGTATGAAGTTCACGTTCCGAGAGGCGCGAAGGCCGTATGTTATGGGTGTTTGGGGCTTCGAGGTTTGGGCTCGTGACTCCTGAGGATTCAAAGCCTTGGTTCGGAAATGTGTCAGGGATACTGCTAGGTCCTTGGCGGTACGTACCCTCTTCAACCCTATCTCCCTCGCTCCTAAGCGTCCCTCTCGACCTTAACTCCATGCAAGGGGTTGAGTTGAGCGTGTCTTACGTATTTCTAGGAACCGGACCAAAAAATTCGGTTAACAGTAATATAGAAACCTTCTTGTCAATTTAGAGACCTCTAAGCATTAGTTGGCTATAGAATCTAGAGTATGCAAAGGATTGAAGCCTCCTTATTCGATAACTGATAAATGGAAATTAATCGATTGAATTATCTGTTATGGTAAAGAAAACTTTCAAATAAGTGTCCATTAGGTGAACAATTAATATGAACATATTTTAGAATTATGTCTGGTTTTGCTAAGATTTCAAAGGAACGCTAAGTGTTCAGGAAGGAAAATACTAATAGATTTATAGGTATGAATATTTGGATGAGATGTTAAAAATGTCCACGTAATAAGCAATATTTAAAATGATTATATGGACATAATGGACATGTATTAGGAATGTTTAGGGATGAAAAATTAAAGAATATGAAAGAAAAGGGTTATGACAAGATACAAACATTCGTAAATGAAGATATCAACCTTTGTAGAAAAGATTATAGGTGTGTTAGGAAAATTGAAAGAATAAACATGTTTCTCTAATCGACAAAGAAATGTAAAGCCTACAAATATGATTTTTGACATACCATCAATTTATTTTGAAAAATAAAAATTTTAAGAAATCTACTTCCGTAGAATAGTATGTTAGAAAATTTAAATGAAAGATCAAGAATATTTAGAAATCCATCAAGATGAATTTTTGACTACAAAATTATTAGAAGGAGGAAATTTTATAAAGAACTGTTTAGCCTTTTGTATATGGATTAGTACATTAAAATTCTAGCTGAAAATAAAAAATTTGGGATTACAAATGTTCATTAGTTCTTTTGTTAGACAAACAATAAATATAAGTTTTAGTAAAAACAGAAGATGAAAATGTTAATTGTAAATATTTGCAAATATAAGCTTTAACAGAAAGAGACAAGCAATAAATAATTCAAGTGGTTAATCTGTAATTGTCATGGTTTTGATGTAACAAGCTTTAAAAATTTAGATTTGAAAATACTCTTTTCCTAAAATCTAGTATAGATTGTGGTACTAAATTAAAGTTTAATCAAAAAGAGAAAGAAGACAAGACATATAAGAATGGTAAAATAAATGTCGTTGACATACTCAATTAAAAGCGAAAATATAGTAAATTTATTTACTAAAATTGGGTAGAGTTGAAATAATAAAATCCTTATGAAAAAGAAGCGGTTGAGAAGGTAAGAGTGCTAGAGGATAAAAGACTACTCCAAGGAATTTATTTATGACCATTAAATTAAATTTTGAAAGACCACTTATTGTGCAAAAAAAGAGTAATAAATATTTATGTTCATTAAGCACTTTCAGAATTCATATGTACATATATATATATATATATGAGAATTTTAAATTTGGTGCTAAAATGAATGCAGTCTAATGTTTCAAAATATATATATGAAATTAAAAGAAAAAATTGAGAATATAGATATGAATAGAAGGATTAGTCGCTAATTTAATCAATGCTAAGAGATCTTGGTCTCATTTCCAAATAGAAGTGAACATTCCTTTCAAAACAAATGTCATTTTGAAAGTCATTAAAGACTGATGTTCAGTATACGAATAAAAGATGAGTATTGGAATAAGGAAATATATTTTACTCCAAAATTAAGAAATTTTAGGCATGTAGTAAATATTTTAAAACGTTAAAACTGAGATATTCATTTAGAATGTTTTACTTGAAATAAAAAGTCCATTTAGCTCTATTGGGTAATGTTTCAAAAGGGTTATTTTGTGAAGTAATAATGTATTTTGAAAATATAATAATGAAGGCCAATTAAGCATTTTTAGGAAATTTAATTATCGCCTAATTAAATTTTGACATTTAATTAAGATTTTATCTCTAAATAGAATTAGCTCTTGTTTTCATGCAAGACCTTAAAACGTTTATCATTCCTATAAAGTGTTAATGACAAGCGTTCAACATATCAATAAATATAAGAGTTGAAAAGGAAATTCATTTCGCTCTTATTATGAGACATTTAGTGAGTGTTTTCGTAACTTAAAAAAAGGACATCAAACTTCTTATTATAACATTTGGAGTCCTTGAAAAATAATGATTTATTAAAACTAGGCATGCATTAATATTTTATTCAGTAAAATGTAGAACATGGAAAGTTGTTCTACTCCTAAAAAATCAGAGATTTATGAACGTGTAGATAATGTTTACAAAACATCACAAATCTAAAGTGAGATATTTATTGGACATTGTTTCGTAAGAAATAATAGAGTTATATTTTTAAAGTGGAAATTCAAAATTTAATGCTTCAGTATTTAATGCGAATTTTTGGAATTTAGGAAACCTTAATAAATTGTTATTTTAATGGGATAATATATACATGCATATAAATGACAGCATCATACAAATAAATTTATTTAATGTCACTGCTGAGACTTATACTATTACAAAAGGAATAGATTTAGTTATGGTAAATTAGGAAAATCAGAATTAGGATAGGATAACTTATACAACTAAATATGGAAATTTTAATGTCCATCCCAAAAAGGATTATATTGAAAAGTTGGTGAATTCTACAGATTTCCAGAAATAAGATTTGGTTGTAAACTAATTTGCCAATGATAGTTTAGTTAGGATTTAATATGTTAATAACTGTATCCAACAATTAGCAATATATATATACACGTATATATAGACACACACATACATGAAAATATAGGTAAAATGCAGGCAACGTAATTCGTGATTTTCGAAAATTGAATTCATTACTATCAATTGTAAATTTCATAGGCAATGAATTTATGATTAATAAGATTAAAAGGAAATTTTGGAGACTGATTTAAAAGATAAATTGGTTTGAAGAGAATGGATATATTTCAAGCCTGAAGAACCTAAAGGGAAGCAAATAAGTATTCAAGGAACGACCTCGTGGGGGGGGGGGTGTATGTTTGAATGGACCACATTTACAAAGAGGACAAAGATGGAAGATTTAAGGGTATGGATTTGAAATCTTAAGAATTTGGATTAAAATTATTAAGTATTTAGACGATCTAATTGCAAGAGAAAACTTTCAAAATGATTTGTAGGTTGTAATCGTTAGTGGTTCCCCCGTATTGATTAGATAATGGTATAAATGTGATATAAGTAATAAATCCCCATTATGAATGAGAAGTTGGGATTTAAAACCCTTATTAAATTATTAAAATAAATGTGTAAGTAATTGGAAGAACCTCATGGGGACATTTAACCTAGCGACTTAACATATATGGAATTTGGAAGTTAATAGAAGAATTGGATTTGTGGCCTACATAGAGGAAGTGTATTGGTCTTGTATTTTTGAAACTTTAGCCTTATAGAATGTCACCCTCAAGAATAAGAATGTAAAGTATGAGACTAGGGAAAAGGCTTGTTAATTAGGTTTCTAGTTCGAATGTAACCATGTTTTGGGTTGCTTAAGGATATTTGTTATTTTTTTTTTATAAATTAACCCTTTTGTTGTTTTTCAACAAAAAGGGAGAGACCATATTCAAAATTATGGGGAATATGCTCAAAGTGAAAAGGATGTGATGTGTAATTTTTCGTTAATTACACTATCCACCCAAAATAAAACAATACCATTTCTTGTAATTTTAAATATGTCAATGTTATTGTTTGGGCAAATTTAAGAAAATTAAAACAAAAGACCTTACTCAGATTTAAATTAGAGCATAGGAAAATGTTCTTGTCATTAGTGAATCTAGATATTTGATTCTTTTTGGGTCTAACTTCACTTGAAGACTGGAAAACAAAATGAAGACAGTGAAAGCTTTGCAATAAGAGGAAGGATCTGCAGTATTAGTCTCTTAGATAATAGGAATAATAGTAATATTTATAGGAGTAGTAATAATTATCTTTTGGTAATTAGTGGGCACTCTTGGTTAACTTCAATGAGGTCACCTAAAATACCAAAGTGTTGATGGAATAACCATTGGCAAATTTCAACTCGAACCAAATTTGTGTTTAGACTTTAGAAAAAGTCTAATTTGATTAGGTAGATTGTGGAGGATAATGAGTTAATATTATATTTCAGGCTTTCCCTGGGAGAAGGAGGTATATGATATTTGATAAGATACCTTCACGGTACAATGAATTTTGGTAGGGCCAAATCAAGAAATAGGGACAAAGACGGAATCTCAGAATTCTTATGCCACCATGGATATTTTGGAGCATGGAATTTCGAGACTCTGCATTATTCAGATAGATTGGTTCGGGTATAGTAATGAGATAAATCGAGAGAAGGCATGAAAAATTTAGAAACAAAATGCAATCTCCCTCATAAATTTAGGATTTTTGGTCGCATTGTGGTTACTGGATTGGATGGTAGTAGATGGCCGCAACATAAATACACCAAGCACTCATATAGAAATTATATGTATGCTAAGGTGTTTTGCATACATACTACATCACTTATTACACATACATGTTAGGATTGAGCTCACTATAGTAAGTCTACAGTTCATAATCACTGCGAGTCATGGATGTTTATGGATGAATTAAAAACAACATGGGCATATAACATGGATGTTTAGAGCGAGTTTTTTTTCGCCCCTTCAAACAGATTTCGGGACGAAATCTATTTTAAGGAAGAAGAATGTAACACCCTGTGAAAATATACTTAACTTAAGATAGTCTAATTTAAAATAACTAATGAAAATCAGCAATAAAATAATAATATACTAAAGGATTGAAAAATGAAATTTTACTACATTAGGAATTTGGTCATGAAAATACCGTAGTTGTATTCGTGGCGAAATTCTGATCCAATTTCATATATGATATGTTTAAATCTAAGTACGTATGAAGGATTTACATTTAAAAGATGTTGTGCGTTAATATATATACAAGAACGTTTGAAATTTGAATTGAAATATGAACATACGGAATAAAGATAACTAATTAACGGTTGATTAGAATATTCCAATCAATTCATAATTGTGTATATATATACATGCAATTAGGGACAAGATTATTGTTTAAATGGTAAGGAATTAATTGATATAAATAACATTTAATAAAATATCTTCCCGGCAATTAACGCAGGACACTGCCCACTTTCGTGACCGGGGGGTCGACCGCCCCCTAGAAGGGGTGTCAACCGCCCTCCTAGGGAGGGTGTAGACCGCTAGTCGACCGCCTGGTGCGGCCAGAGCCCAGTGAGGGCTGATTTGGATGGTGTTTTAGTTGATTTTTTTGATAATGAATAGCCCACATTAAATCTATGATAATCTAATGGTTATTGTTCGTTTAAACCCCTATAAATACGACCTAACTCACCTCACGATTCTCTAAACCCTCTCATTCTTTGTGCCTCCGGTCTGCTGTAGACATTCCAGGAATCAGGTTTCTTTTTCTATCCCTAACCTACTTCATTTCTAATATATTTCCATTTAGTGTATATTCTGGAATTCCTTATAATATATATGTATGAGATTAAAATCTATATGATTCTCTCATATATATATATGCAGTAGAATCGAAGAATGGCGTTTTCAGCATTCAATTATGTATTTTTCCCCTTTACCCAAATCTCTATGAGTGGAAATAATACTTGTTTAGGATAAATTCTACATTTTGTAGATTTTATATTAATTTGTAAACCTAATAAGGTTTGGTTTCACGATAACATCATATTATAAAACCCCCATATAGCCTGTTTTGTATATATCGCATAGTTGTCAATCAATAATTCTGGTTTGTGAATTGTTTGGGCTATATATGTAGAATAGTTTGGTGACTTTCTTTTGTTTAATTTGATTTACTTATTTTTATTTACTAAGTGTTTGTGATGTAAAAAGATTAGGATTTGATTTGGTTTTATTATTTGAATTAGTTTAGATTTCCATTCTAAATTGGACAATTTGAACATATTTGGATTTGAAATAATCAAATGTTAATGTTTTTATGTACAACATAGAAAAACGGTAAATTAAATGGAGGTTTATTTATATATGTATGAATATTCATATATATATATATATATGTATGTATGTATTTATGTATATATGCTACATATGTATGTATGTATGCACGTAATTAACACCTTGTTCCTAATTCATTAACTAAATTGTTTAAACAAGCCTACGATACAAGTTTGGATAGTTATGTTATTATTTTTCCCATTTGCTGCTATTATTATTACGCCATGAATTTAGTAGTTTGATGTGGGAATTAGGCTTGTATACCTTTAATGTGAACTGGATTGGCAATTTACACCATTAAAACGTTTCTTCATTCAAACGGAATTTAACGTTTATACTACGTATTAAATATTATATTTATATAGCATAATCAACGTTATCAAATGTAATAATGAAATAAATATGTTAGAATAGGGTTAAAAATTTGAAATGTTCCCATATGAGTTATTGTTTGTGTATGTGTAATAAAATGGTTATATATATATATATATATATATATGTGTGTGTGTGTGTGTGTGTGTGTGTAACGACATACAGACACGAGGTTAGTCATTATTTGTGGTAGAAGTCTGCCTTGAATCAAACCAAAAATTCAGCAACCACAAGTGAGTTTTGCTAATGTGAGAGGTCTGGGTGCCATGAGCTAGTTAACTTAGTACACTATGATACGAGGTTAAGCCCGCTTGTAGTAGAAGTCTGTTCGGAACCGCCCGGCATATCCAACATCTACAAGTAGACGGTTTAATGTAAGAAGTCTAGTGTATATATATATATATATATATATTATGTAGCTTACTATGCCTTGAGAAGGTCTGAAGTGGCTGACTTTCTTCTTATGTAGTTTAGGTCTTATGTAGTTAAGACTAGGGCCATTCCAAATATTTATTCCTGGATTTGGGCCAGTCATGGGATCCTCCCATATTAGATTTGAAGTTGGTCTATGGATCCTCATTCTCTAAAAGTAGTTTGGTCATGGTGATAACAAAGTAGGGTAGTTTTACTAAATCGTCCACTTCTTCTAGGAGCTATGGGAGGGCCAACTTAGCGAAGAGTTCGGTATACTTGAACACAACATGATATTTAATTAACCAACCGTCAAAGGGAAATCTTAAGCGGCGTAGGCCTACTACCGTAATATAAATTAAGTAGTAATATAAGGCATCCGCCGAAGTGGTCTTCAATGACCGGGCCTACCCTAAACCGGTAATAAGCGACGAGTTACTACTTCTCATATTACTTGCGAAAATATATATATTTATTGGGACGTTGACGTGATAAGACGGGGTTTTAAGTGGCTAGGGTCCTCCTTAGGGTCATAAGAGATCATGAGAGTCCACCCTTAATAAATATACTAGAATGGGCTTTAAGTAACCAAGGATCTCTACCTCATTGGGTCTTAAGTGATCGTCGATCCATACTAAACGCATTAATGAAGGTCTTAAGTGATTGACTCAGATATCCACCTCATTAATTAAAATATGTGTGTGCTTGTGTGTTTAGTAGACATATCTTAACATACATAACCTGTCAAATCTAGAGTACAGATTTTAAACACATTATTTTCAGTCACCAGAACTTTACGTTCTGAACTCCCTCCTGTTAACATATATACAGGACGGTAGGTAGGAACGATTGGATCAATGACGCTTTTGAGATGGATCCTAACAACGGAGGATCCATAGCTATTAGACATTATGGAAATATTATTATGTTGGGATAATTAATGTTGATGTACCTATTATTGCATGAGACTCATTGCAATTAATATTTATAACAATTTTAAACTAAAGGTACATCTATTTTAAGTTTTTATATTTTATCCCTTCCGCTGTATGAGGTTCTTATTTCGTTTTAGTATGCTCTCTTATATCTATTGCACATTTCCTTATAGGAATCAATGATCCATTTATAATGGATCTAAGTTTTGATTGGTCTTTTTAGGTCGGAATTTAGGCCCATTCTGAGCGGGTTGTTACAAAAAACTTGCTCGTTGCTTGGGAGTACATGTATTACCCGAATACTATTCTATTGTGCAAATTTTTAAAAAGGAGCATTTGACCTTTTCACCATGAAATCTTGTCCTGAAATGTTCGGGGAGTAGGGGACCTAGTAACCATTTTGCTATTATCTGTATTTTATCCCCTTTCCACCTAGATATTTTTTCCAAGAAACCAAGACGACTGACTGCACCCATGTCGTCCTTCGTCAACTTATTGGTTCCACTCTCTCTAGCTGGGCATTCAATACGTTGCGGCACCAGTGGCGATATACTTTCCTCCTGCAACGGATCTTTCTAGACCCTTCATCAAATCTCCGAAAACCCCTCTGTCTTCAATGTCTTTCTTCTATTTAAGACCCCTGGAGTAACTTACCTCTTTTCCAATTTTTACGGTCCATTCCTCGGCCCTGAGAGATGCTCTCTGGCTACACTATCGTGCTTCCTGTTATGTTGTTCCTTTGGTTTTGGGGGCGATTTCAACATCACACGTGGAGCCTCGGATAGGAACACTGGTCCCACTACCCAGTCATTTATGCTTTTGATGACTTCATCAACACATGTGCGCTCCTTGATCCGCCTTTTTCCAACTATCATTTGACCTGGTCCAACTGCCGTTCTAACCCCACTCTTGTGAAGTGGGACCGATTTCTTTTCAATACCACTTGGGAAGACATGCACCACCATTCTTTCATTCTTGGCCTTCCCTCGGTTCCCTCCGACCAATGCCCACTAGTCCTTGACTCTAGCTGCCAGTTCCAATCCAGATCGGCTTTTTGTTCGAGCTTCTTTGGTTGTTGGAGCCAGGCTTCGAGGACTTCGTCAACACCGCTGGTTACATCAAACTGCTTCCAACTTTGCACACTGCAGTAGCCACTATCGTGGTTAAGCTACGCACTTTGCGCAAGTTTATCTGACCTTGGGTCAATCTGTCTTGGGCTTAATCAAATCCTGCATCTCTACACTTCAAAACGCTATTCTTGAACTCAACATAAAGGAGGAAGAAGCCCCTTTTTATGATTCTGACTCAGTCAGTCTACAAAACTTGTAATCTGAATTCTAACGCCTCATCAAGCAAGAAGAAATCGGTTGGAAACAAAGATCCAGCCCCCGCTACTTGGCTAAGGGAGACGAAAACACAGCGTACTTCCACATATTTGCCAACGGAAGGCGTAAAGTAAACCTCGTCTTTGAAGTTTTCCACAATAACACCATGATTGGGGATCCATTAACCATCTTCATCCTCTTTACCGCACATTTCAAGAGCATACTTAGTCAACCCTCACCAACTTTCCTACCTATTGACTAGAATCTCCTTTATCATGACTAATCACTCATTCTGTTGACTTCTCTTTTTTCAAAGCCGAAGTTTTTCTGCACTTAAGGACATGGACTATGATAGATCATCAGGTCTAGATGCCTTTGGACCACCCTTCTACAAGCACATCTGGAACCTTCTCAAGTCTAACATCCTAGGCTTGTTCCACGAGTTCTACTCTAACCCTTCTCGCGTCGCCAGATTGAACTACGCAAGAATTATCCTCCTCCCAAAGCACGATGGAGCAACCAAAATGTCTAAATCAATCTTCTCAACTGCACCTTCAAACTAACAAGGAATGTCTACTAATCGTCTCGAGTCTCACATAGTCCAACTCATTAGTAAAGAACAATTTTTCTTCGTCCTTGGACCTAATATTCTTGATTGCATAGGTGCCACTCAAGTGGTTGTTTCCTTCTGTCTTCATTCTTCCAGTCCTGATTTCCTTCACAAACTCGACTTCTGCAAAGCCTTTGACAAAAGTCAACCAAATTTCATCTAGGACATCCAGGCCTATAGAGACTCCCCCTCCCCTCGCTGGTGCAATGGGATCTCTAGCATCCTCCACTCTAGCTTTTCTTTTTGTGTCAACTAATGGACGGGATGGTGGACCCATAAAGTCCACTTGCGGCCTTCGTCAAGTCGGACCTTTATCTCCACTCTTATATGTCTTGGTTGCTAACGTAATTAACCATATGATCAAGCTAGCCATTTCCGAGAACTTATCAGTGGCATCCGCTCCCGTTCCTCAACCTTCAACATCGGCAATATCTAGTTTATTGACGATTCTATCCTCTTTACCACCCCAACACAGGAGAACATCCATTGTGTGAAAGTCTACTCTGCATCTATGAGTTCATCTCTGGCCTTTCCATCAACTTCAAAAAAAGCTCGGTCCTTATGTTGGGTGGTGCAGACGGCTTTGGCCCGGCCATCTCCCATTGTCTCAACTGTCACCTTGGCACATTCCCAATCACCTACCTTGGGTGCCCATCCGCCCCACCAAACTTCCTTGTTCTGATTGGTTGCCTCTAATTTCCAAAATTGATTCTCGTCTCACTACTTGGAAGGCTTAATCCGTCTTGACGGCAGGCCGCCTAACCCTTATTAAGTCTGTTCTAACCTCCATGTTGATGTACTGACTTTCATTCCACTACATGTCATTCTGGGTCATCTCCCAATTTGACACCATACATAGATCTTTAGTATGACATAGAGGCCCCATCGAATTGCTTGTGTCCTGGTGTATCATCTGCAAGGATATTACCCACGGAGGCCTAGGCATCCTTGACCTATGCAACATGAACTTTAATTTCCTCTCCAAATGGCTTTTGCGCTGTCTAGTCCCCGATCCCTTCATCTGGAAAACCTAGATCATCTCAGTCCACTATAGCAACACCCCCTTAGCCATCCTCCACTCCACTGGGTTGCCTATGCCCTTTCTAGCGAGGTGTCCTCATGGATCTCCCTATAACACGTCTCTTTTTTCTCATCTCCATTGGCAATGTCGGTCATGTTCCTCCTTAAATGACACCCGGCTCTTCAGCTACCCTCTAAGCCACATCTTTTTAGATATCTATGGTGCTTCCCCTTATCACCTTCTGACTGTTAACGATGTGGTCCATCTCGGCACCGCTTGTCTCATCCAAACCTATATCTTCTTCGATAACACTCCATTACTACTCTTCTAACTCACTCACATTCTCCCAGATATATCTGTTTTGTCTCATCTTGACAGATTCATCGGGGCTTTATACTCCAACACTGGCTCTTCTGCCTTCTGCTTCTACCACTAGCTTAACTTCTCAAGCAGATCTTTCAGTTTTTCCAGACTCTGAAATGCTCCACTCCGCCTCTCGTTTGCTTCTTCCTCTGGTATTTGGCCCACGATAAGGTCAACACTAAAGACAGACTGATCTACAAGAACATCCAAGTCAACCCAAGATGCGTCATCTTCCAATCTGAAGAAGAAATTTCTGCTCACCTCTTCTTGGAATGTGACCTCATTTTTTATATTTGGGCCTCCTTGTAACGACGTGGTAAAGGAAAATTCGATGCCCGAACTCTGACAATAACACATAAACCCGTATTACCTGTCAAAACCCAAGTATCGAACACTCACCAGATAGTTAATAGAAATAATATTAGAGGGTGAAATAAGTAAGAAAGAAATATTAGAATAGAATAAGAAGAACCAAAACAACACGGAGTCTCGCATCGTAGTGGAACAAAATATAATATAGAATAAATCTTTACTGAGAGCTTTAAAAATACTTACACTCATCAGAGTACAACACACATGTAGACAGTTATAATAAGCTGTCCTCATATACAACACACAGCGGAATAAATACTAGATAAAATACGTCTGCACACCTCCATCTCGTCTCTGGACATCGCAGCATCTGATAACCTGGACCTGTACAACCCGGTCTTACCCTAGCATTACAAACACTAGGTTAGTCTGTTGGACAAGAGTGAGAAAAACACACTAAGTTTTACAGTATAATCCAACTTGATTTTTAAGTTAAAATCTTTATGAAAGAAAATGATAATCGTGAGACCAAATCCACACATAAATACGGATGGTTTTTACCTTACGGTATCCCAAAACACTTTTGAAATCAATATCTTTTTTGATATTATAATAGTGTCTATATACAAGAAAATAACAATCTAGCGGAACATTTAAATCTCACGCTCCACATATATAGTATACAATCAAAACTGCTGGATCTTATTGGAGATTGGATTTCGACAATGACAGGGTATGGAACCACCTGCCAATAGTGTATCTCTAGAGGGGAATACACTGGGTTCAACAAGAACATCTTGTAACCCGGCCCACACATGACCGATCACTCATTTCGCTTGAGTGTATCGAATGTATATCACCAACAGTTGGGCTCAAACCACCATTTCTCGAAAGGGATAACATTTAAATAGATTAAAGAAGGAAAATGAATTTCTCTAGATAGGTGATTATACACCCTAATGGGAGCGTCCCACATAGCCATGCTGCCTGCCCGATTTTTGTCATTTCCCGGTTGATGAGGCTTGAGGTTTGAAATACCTTTTGAAACATCTGGTCACCATTCACTTTGAATGCCACACCGTCAGATCCATTAGATATCACTAATTGACGTCCATTAAAATACTCTAGTTATTTGGCTAGAGAAAAACCGTTTCTCTGCCACCAACTATGGTACGTTTGAAGAAATCAACTTACGTAACTCCTTTGGTAATACTCCGTCAGACATCCGTTCATACAAGTCATCCAGGAACAGGATGAACCGAAGGCACCCTCCTACCGCATCCAAGGAATCACCCTATATATTAGTAGCGAGTAGTCATTGCAATACGTAGATTCCAACGACGATAGAACCACAGTTTATCTCTGGTTGCAATCCCAAAGATTTTTAGTAGTCCTTCCATTAATGAAAATCTACGATCTTCAATGCTCCATCTCAATCATCTTCTAATATCTTCACGTATTTGTTGGTCGGAATGGTTCTCAAATATAAATTCGATCTCGGTCTTTCCGTACCAACAATCATATTGGACCGATTTGATAGTCGGTTATTTAACTATCAAAATAAATAGTGATTCAATCATGAAAATCCAAGGGGTTCACTGGTTCAGTACTCAGCTTCACTTTGGCTTTTAATTTAAGCAAATGTAAATTTAAAACTCTTAAATATCTCGATATTACGAATATGGCCTTTCGCTTCTTATTTAACACAAGATTATTCTTTAAACAAATTCGTTCTATTACTAAGGAAAATTCTATATCATATCTAGTTTTCTATTTTACTTTTAAAACATAAGCCACATTATTATCTAATATTGGGAAATCAATTCAAATTATTACTCGTAAAACAATGTTACGAGATATCTTTTATTACTTGACAACACCCAGTGCTTATTCTTATTGAATAAACTCAACTTTTACATTTCCTTTCTAGCTCGAAAATAACGTTATAATTCACAAAATCCCCTTTTATTACCCTATTCTTTTTGGAATTCTCATTATATAATTATATATATTTTCACACCTTTCTAATTCCCTTTTTCTTCGGAACTCTCGTTATATATTCTCCAAAATTTCACCAAACGCTGCATTATTATTTCTCTAATGGAAATAATACATTATCACTAACCTCTTTTACTATTACAACTAATATCATCCTCAGATAATCCTGATGTCGTTCAAGTTGGGGTATTTTAATTACCTCTCAGACCTTGACCAACAACGTTCTTATCTTAAGATAGAAACAAGTTATAATCCAAAAACCAATATTTCATTCTGATATCAATACAAATTCCATTTGATTATTTAATTCAAAATACGGTTTCATAAAACCTGCTTATCTTTTTGAAAATCTCTTCCTGGAATATAACCATTATTTCTTAATTCCATAATTATGTAATTTCTCATAAAACACCTCCTTTTGACCTCTACCTCTTAACACAAATTCATTTTATAATTTGGATTTGATTACAAAATCTTACGACCCACTTATTTTACCAAATTCACTTTCACTAATACCTTTTCAATTCCATTCAACCATTCCCGCTTTGGAAATCTTATTTTAATCCCCTCTTTTTTACTCAATCCAATTATTAAGTAACTTTAATGTAAAACTAACGCATTTACACTTTAAATCTCATTTATATAACCCTCTTTTATCTTAATTTCCTTTGACTTAATTCAAATAATTAAGTAACATTTATCAAGCTATTGTATTCGCTTGAAATTCCATTTATAATTTTGTTATAAAAATTTGGGTTTTAAATATAAAACCCGTACATAAACTCCTTTCACCGTTCAACTAGATTTCGTTTCAACTTTGATTACTTTTTAAATGAATTCAATTAAAAAGTAATTTCCCAAATTACTATTAATCAAAATAATACTTTATCTTAATCTTTAACTACCGTAAAAGTAGTTAATTCCTTTATTAATTAAAATAAATAGTAGATTCCTTTTTTAAAAAAAACTTATTAAAATTACACAATATTCATTAAACTATTTTATTGGATTAATTCCATACAACCTAATTTGATAATCAATTCCATTTAAAACTATTAACTTAGTCGATTGAAATCCAATTATCTCATTAACCAATTCCAATTTTTTCCAGTTTAAATTAATAATATAATTAATTTAAATAATTCCATTTAATTGTTTCTTAACAAACAATTATTCAAATTTAACCGTTAGATTAATTTTCTATTCTCATATTTATAAATCCGATTAACATCAGAATTGACTTTATAAAATCACTTAATAATTAATTATAAACTTAAATAGTAAATAATAAATATTTATTTCATTTTAACAAACTTTTATTTAAAAGAATATATTTCAAAATCTATCTCCAGTTATAAAATAAATTTTATAACTTCATCTCTGTTGATTTTCCTGAAGGTAAATCAACATTTATAAAACAATTGATTTTATAGGCCATATGTTGCTAATTACTCAACCAATATTGTCCGTTGGTTTAAACAAAACAAATGTTGACTTTCAGGTCAACTATCAATAATCAAATCAATCACCCAACCAGGACCGTTCATATATTGATAATATGAAAATAAATAATGTCTAATATATTTGAGGAATCCGGTTGGATCCCTCCAACCTGTTCTTCCCTATACTCAAAATGGATATCTCAAATCAGATCATTCAATCCCATTTAACTTGATAATTTCTATAATAGTAAATAACGACTATTAAACATTGACCAATTAACAAAACCGTTCAAACAATTAAGAAGGTTTATTTTCTAAACGTGACCAATAAGGTAAGTTACCTTCATTGGATCCAATCATTAAAATAACAATTTGGTATTCCACTGAAATTAAACGATGATTTAATTTCGTCGGTTAAATAAATGAATATATAATTAGCAAACTGTCAACCATTTGCAATCAGAGCACACAAAATAAAAACCCAACTTATATAAAATATAAGTGGGATGAGCTAAGTGAGTTTAACTCACCTTGATTCCATATATTGTTTGAACGGTTCTGTTAAATTAAACAACATTTAATTAAATGATAAATTTCAGCAGTCTCCAATTCTGACCAAGTCAGTTCCAAAATTTAGAGTTCATCCATATGATCCTGACGTCTCTGATTTAGTCCAATTATGATAACATATGCATGAATTATAAATATTATCATACGATTAAATTAACTGATTATTTTTCTTAATTATATTCTAATTAAATTAATTACTTTGGATTAACATTTAAATAGGACGAGCTAACTTCTATCTTCCCAGGTCTAAAGAACGCGGCTACTACCCAGAACTCTAGCCTAAAATCTGTTCAGTCCTACCATAATTAAACATTTAATGGTTAATTACAAATTTAAAATATAATTGATTATTTAAATTTCACATTAGTTAAGCGAATTACTAGTCTTAAGGGAACAAATGTGTTGACATCTTCCAGGCTTTCCACTATTCTTTTATCTTAGAAAACAAAAATAGATGGATTAATTAGCAGCGTTTCTAATAATGGTTTAATATTTGTTATATAATTATACATAAATTTCACTGAAATCAGGCCGAAATTTCCTCTTTTACTACATTTTCAAACAGCTCTAACTCCTTACGTTATCTTCGTATGCCAGCTCGATTCTATACTGCTACCAAGCTAGATCGATTGTCGCATCCCCGATCCTCCACCGGATCATCATCCACGGCCATCGAAAGCCGCACACCACCACCCTATGCCACTACCCCAAAACTGTCGTCAACTCCATCTCCCTATCCACCTATAATCTGACTTCGACCGCGTCGTTGTTGTATTGCAATCCCGATCACCTCGCCTACCAAAAACCCATCACTGCCATCAATATCGAAGATCTTGTAACGACCCGGAAAAATGCGATCTTGGTTATCCGATATACAACACATATCGAACATCCAAGGATCGAAAATAACCGAATAGTTAATGAAAGAAATTAGAAGGTGAGAATAGATAGGATAGAAACTTAGAATAGAAGAAGAAGAAGAACACAACATCAGAGCAACACGAACCTCACAGCGGAACGAATAACATATAATAGATAACATAACTTTGAAATATAACAGTTATGTATAAAATAGCACTTATCAGAGTACAACACTTACAACACAGCGGAAATAACTATAGCTATATGATCCAGAAGCCTCCTGCTCCAGCTCTTCAAGTATACCTGTAAATTCCTGACTACTTGACTGCCCGTACAAATTTAGGCACCCAAGAGTTTAGGGAAAACAACAAAATAAACTCCAGGTCAGTCATGGGACTGGTGTGAGTAAAACAGTTTAAACAGGTATATGAACAAGTAAACGATATCTCATAAGACCACGCCGCAGAACGGAACGGGTTTTTCCCTTATGAGAATCCAAAATATCTTTATATCAAAAACCCTTTTGGTATTATAATAATGTCTAAGTACAAATAAATATCAGTCTAGTAGAAACGCTTGCATCTCACGTTCTACATATATAGTATACAATCAAAACCGCAAGCACGTATTGGGTAATGGATTTCCAACTATGACAAGGTATGGAATCACCTTCCGATCAGTGTACTCTGGGAACGATACACTGGAGTTCAACAAGAACATCTTGCAACTCAGCCACACATGACCGACCACTCATTTCGCTTGAGTGTATCGAATGTACATCACCAACGGTTGGGATCAGCAACCGTTCCCGTATATATATGGGACAGCATTGATAGATTTAAGAAACAAATGAATATTCTCTAGATAGGTGATTATACACCCTACTTCGGTGCGACCGACTTAGCCATGCTGCCTGCCCGATTTCTGTCATTTACCGGATGTGAGGCTAGAAGCTACGCTTTGTCATCACAATAGATTCACTTCGAATGCCACATTGTCAGATCCATCGAAAATCACTAATTGACGTCTACAACAATACATTACGTGTCAGCTAAAAGAAGTTTCCTTCTCCGCTTCCACTCTTGGTACGGTTGAAGAAATCAATGTACGTGACCTTCTGGAAATACTCTGTTAGACATTCATTCATACAAGTCATCCTCATTCACTTAGAACGTCACATCGTCATACCCGCCAAATCACAAATTGACTTATCCAAAAATAACACGGGTATACAGCTTAGAGAAACGAATTCCTCCGCCACCAAACGTGAATACGTTTGAACAGATCAACTTACGCGATCCATTGGATATACTCTGTCATACCTTCGTCCATACAAGTTGTCCTGGGACTGGACAAACCGAAGGCACTATTCTGTAAACAGGATAGCCCTTGCATTTTACTCCGTCTTCAATTATCTTTGGCATATATGATTCGCGATGCTTATGCCAATACAGAGTGGTTCTATGGATAATAATCCAACCGGTCTCTCCATATTAACAACGTTAAAATGGTCAAAAACTTCGATAGTCTGTGAGTTAACTATCAAAGAAAAACAAGTGTGCAAACACCGATATTATTTCCAGATGGAAATTATATCGAACAAACATCATTTAACATTAATCTCTTTAGTTCATTTATTTACTTATCTCCTGTTTCCCTATATTCTAAATTCTTATTTTTCTTTTATCAGAAAACATTTCTGATTCTCGTTTGGAAAACATTTCCAAAACTCCTTTACTATTAAACCTTACCATTTCTTAGTTAAGAAGGAAGTCACTCAAGTTGGGGTATAATTACCTCTCAGACCTTAACTGAACAACGTTATAACTTTGAAATGGTCAAAGTTTATCTTTTAATCTTTAACAACTTCTTTACGCCTTTCTCGGATTAAATTTTACTAATCCACTTCTATATTTAAAACATTGGTTATAACGATAACGTTATAATCCCTCCTTTCGAATTATCTAACTTAAATTTTAACTTCTATTCCTATTAGTGAATAATTAACCTAACACTTATTTATTTATAAATAAACAAATCTCTATTTAAACACTGGAAAGTATAAGTACTTTCCCGAATTCGATATAATCGAATTTTCCGATTAACTCTCTTCGAGAAAATCTCTATTTGATTAACTCTTCTTCGAATAACCTATATTCGATTAACTTCTTCTCGAATAAACGATATTCGATAATCTCTCTTCGAATAACTAATATTCGATAACTCTTCCTTTTCAAATATCTCATATTTGAAAATCTCACTTCGATTAAACTATAATCGATAACTCCCTTCGATGAAACTATCATCGATAACTCCTTTCGATGAAACTAACATCGATAACTCCTTTCGATGAAACTAACATCGATAACTCCTTTCGATGAAACAAACATCGATTTATTTAACTCGACGAACTTAACTCGACTCGACTAACTCGACTTACTTGGTTCGACCAATTCGATTCGATTAACTAGGCTCGACTAACTTGACTAACTTAACTCGACTTACTTGGTTCGACCAATTCGATTCGATTAACTAGGCTCGACTAACTTGGTCGAACCACCCGATCAACTCAACTTATTTAACTTAACTTATTTCTCAACTCGATCAACTCGATTAACTCCTATCGAATAACTAATATTCGATTAAACTCCATTCGCTTGACTCTAGATCGCAGCGATCACAATGGTTACGCCTGACTCCCTCAGGAAACATCCGACCGCCGTAGGCTATTTACAGCCCTGCGAATTATGCTAGCAGTCGTACAAGATGGCAACTTACCCTGAATACTATGTTTGACTAACTCTGTCTCACTTAACTATACTTGATTAACTCTAGTTCGTTTTAACTCTAATCGATTAACTCTTACTAATTACTCCAACTGGTTAACTCTAACTGATTAACTCTAACTGGTTAACTCTATTTGACTAACTCGACTTGACTAACCCCTTTGGAATAACCTATTCGATTAACTAACTTTCGAATACCATATTCGATTAACTAACTTCGAATACCATATTCGATTAACTAACTTCGAATGTCTATATTCGATTAAGTAACTTCGAATGTCTATATTCGATTAACTAACTTCGAATGTCTATATTCGATTAACTAACTTCGAATACCATTTTCGATTTCTCCTTTCGAATGTCTATATTCGATTTACTTTATTCACTTTATAAAGACTTCCTTTTTAACAACGTTTTATTCATTTGAAAAGATTTACTTTTAAATAATGGTTTTACACTTTAAAAATGATTTCCTTTTTATAACGTTTCCTTTTCAATTCTATTTGTAAATGGTTTACAAATATTTCCTTTTCAAATTTATTCTTGAAATATTCTAACTCCTTAAATTCCCGGGAAAATTCGCCATAACCTCCTTTGTATCGGGAGCATCGGGAAAATCCCCAAACTTGCCACACAGGCCTTTCCATTCAAAAAGAAATGTTTTGAATTTATTTTCTTTTCAAATATCTCCTATTTATAAATATCCCAATTTATAAACATTTCTTATTTATAAATATTTAAATTTATAAATATTTCATTTTCAAATATCCCTTTGAAAATCCCCTTATCAACATTTCGGTATGTTATGGTATTCAATCATATCAAATCACGATGTTCAATATCGTCCAAGCACATATAATCGCCCACAGATTTTATATCACATCATATTACAATATATGAAAAACAATAAAATAACTGTTGAGGAATCCAGTCGGATTCCTCCAACCTGTTTCCCTGCATCACAGCTGTTAGACGGTATAGATAACATCACTTTCAGTTCCATATGATATATTCTGTTAAACAGAATCAATATAGAAATTTAACTAACTGACTAGCAGTTCAATCAAACAGTCAACATATAGTCAATCAACCAATATCTAACAGTTCTAAAAATACAACATGAAATTATAAACTGTTCAGAGTTAGTGAGATTTACTCACATTTGCAGTTCATCGTTAAAGAACGATAAACTGTTGTTTGATTTGAATCAAACAATTTATTTCGCCATAAATTCAAACGAGCTCGAATCCACTTCCAGTCAGCTTCATGGTGTAGCCACCGTCCCCACGATTCCAACGCAACAAATGGTTCGCGATTCTGATAATGTATGATGAAGTTATTGCGATTTCTAGTTGAAACTATTTTAAAATAAAAATAAATGAATTTCCTTTATAAAAACACTTGGGCTTTATCCCTCCTTACCGGCCCATTTATTCATGAAAACCCCAACCCGTTAAATTTAGCTTCTTCCCCAAATTGTGAAACCCGACTTCAGTACCACAAAGACCAGCCAATTCCACGACCCTTCCCCCTTCATCACTTCACCTCCTTCCAATCCGAACGCTCCATCATCTACCTCTCCGAAATCCCTCTCCATCCATACATGTTTCGCAAAACTCGCGTCACCCAAAGGATTTCCATCCACAGTAGCTTCCATCAGTCGCGACACCCTTGCTGCTCTCGAAGTTCACGAGAAGTCTGCCGTTGGGTGCTAAAACTCCTCGCGAGTCTAACAACAACCACCAGACTACGAATCAAAGCTCATACACTTCGAAAAACCGAACCCTAGTCTTACTCCGTGGAAAACAGTTCACGAGAAACAAACGTCGAACCCCCAACCATTTATATCAACGCGTCTAGAAACTGATGAGCATATCATCAATATTTGTTTGAGGATTTCTAGTATTCGATTTCATTTACTTTTGATTTTTCTTTTGATTTTTAACCTTTCCGTTTGATTTTCCCTGAAGAACGAGATTGGCGGCTACAAATGTATTGACCAGAGAATTGAATTAGGTTATAAGAGAGGATAGGGGTATTTATAACCAATATAAATATCTAGATACTTTTTTTATATTAATATTTTAATATTTTATTTAATCCTTTATATTCGTTTTCCTCTTCTAAAAATCCGTGTGATCACACACAGTATTCAAAAATCACGAAATTGGACAGTTAGCTAGAGTTCGACATTCCGGTCCCAACAAAACTGGTTTCGTCGAATTCCGACTCCGTATGCTCACACAGCGTATTTTTAACTGTCAAAATACTGTCTATTTTCCACTCTAAAAATCCCTACGATCACACACTGACTCTAAAAATCACGAAACTTGGAATCTAACAACTATTTGATATTGCGGATCCAACAAAACTGGTTTCGTCGAATTCCGACTTCGTTTGCAAAAGTGGCTATTTTTAACGCTCTAAATAGCCTATTTAAATATATAAATATATTTAAATATTATTAAATTAAATATAAATAAATTTATATTATCGTATATCTTCAAATATGATATCGTACAACTCCAGAATATCATATCAGAGTATACAGTTTGATATTTTAGATTTCAGATTTATCGATATTCAATTCATATCGAAAATCCTTTTATAACGTATATAAAGCGTCGCAAATTATAAAGGAATTCTACAGCGACTTTTCTGAAATTTGATTTGGACGTACATCAAAATCTATACGACGAAATCCCGATTTTTCTCTTCCATTAGAAAGATATACTCCACCAGCTCCACACGTTTCTTGTTTCATAGAAATCCGACTTCAAACGAATCCTGTACATTCAGTTGAAATTCGAATCGCCAATTTACGAACTGCAGCGCCATTTCAAGCTCGATTTTAATTATAATATAATTATACGTTCAAACTGCCGTCGACTGAATATATTCGTCAATATTATTCAACTCTAAGCTGAATTAAATCCAAGGGACGACCCCGTTCACAGAATATTGTGATTTCCAATATTTTTGATTATTTCAGAATTAAATATATATTATTTAATTATTTAATTTAATTAAATATTCCTTATTATTTAATTAACGACCATTTAATTCCTTAAATCACCATATATATAATTAAATAAATTAATTATAACCCTGGGAAAAATGCGGGTCATTACATTCTTCCCCACTTAAAATAATTTCGTCCTCGAAATTGCTAAGTCAGAGGACGACCCCATCTATTGGAACTCCTAAGATTTGTTTACCTCTCAACTTCAGTTTCAACTGAACTAATAAATATTGATTTCAATATTAATTTATTCCGACTAACTAAAATTTCCAAAAATTCTGAAAATTTTCTAACACTTTAAATTTCGGAAAATTTTGCCATAACCTCCTTTGTACAGCCCTATCGGTAAAACCACAACTCGCCTCTCTAGGCCATCTCCAACCCAAAAGAAAATCAAACAGCCAAGCGGCTTGCCAATTCGGCTCATAAATTCCAAACTCATAAAAAATATAAACTTGTACCTTTTTGTCGGGTATATCAACTCTATCACTTCTATATGCTATCAACTCAGCATATACCAATGTTATCCTCCAAATCAAATTTTGCATTATCTCCAACACAACCATTCGCTTATCCAAGCTGAATTCAATTTCAAATTCGAGTTTCAAATTCCAAACTCTCAACTTATCATTTCAATTCCAATCCAGATTATTCTCTAATCACTTCCTGTTTTTCTTAACCTGTCATCTCAAGTTAAATTCTGGTTTATTATTTACTTTTACCATCTTATTTTATTTAACTTCATAAGTTAAATTTAAATTCCATACTTTAAATTCCTGGGTTCATTTCAAATCAATTTGAAATCATAGTTCCAATTCAAAACCTTTTGAATTTCTAAACAACTTGTTTTCTCAACACAATTCAAAAACAAAACCTTGGTAGTAATCCGTCACTTAGAACTCGAAAACGACACTGATGATGTGGCCACACTCATCAGGGTTATTTCCCAGCAATCGAAGTGAGTTCAATACTATATTTCTCTTTCAATTTGAAACATTTTCAAAATCTCCCAGGAACTTAAAATTTCCTTATTTTAATTCCAAATCTGATTTAAATTCAAATTTAATTCATCTTATTTCATATACTTTACTTATATGAATTCTGATGGGTTATATATAACCATTTCAACTATAATCTTACTCGATTAAAATTACAACCAATATATCCACTATATTATAATTTTGATATATATATATATCTTCTCTATATCAAGATATACCTTGGGCAAACTTATTTTTAATTTACCCTCTTTTCAAAACATATCTTGACGACCCATCGTATTCAAGTGTTCATTTACTCCTACCGATACAGTGGATCAAACTGATCGACCAGAACTCATAAACAACTCAACCAATGAATCTCCTCAATATAAAATTATTTTATATATCAAATACAAATACGTTCACTCGTATATATACACTCAAACTCAATCTAGGGTGTTACTAACCCTATCTCTACCGAGTCACGCCACAGAGCCAAGTAATTCTTAACTTAAGCTCTGATACCAACTGTAACGACCCGGAAAAATGCGATCTTGGTTATCCGATATACAACACATATCGAACATCCAACGATCGAAAATAACCGAATAGTTAATGAAAGAAATTAGAAGGTGAGAATAGATAGGATAGAAACTTAGAATAGAAGAAGAAGAAGAACACAACATCAGAGCAACACGAACCTCACAGCGGAACGAATAACATATAATAGATAACATAACTTTGAAATATAACAGTTATGTATAAAATAGCACTTATCAGAGTACAACACTTACAACACAGCGGAAATAACTATAGCTATATGATCCAGAAGCCTCCTGCTCCAGCTCCTCAAGTATACCTGTAAATTCCTGACTACTTGACTGCCCGTACAAATTTAGGCACCCAAGAGTTTAGGGAAAACAACAAAATAAACTCCGGGTCAGTCATGGGACTGGTGTGAGTAAAACAGTTTAAACAGGTATATGAACAAGTAAACGATATCTCATAAGACCACGCCGCAGAACGGAACGGGTTTTTCCCTTATGAGAATCCAAAATATCTTTATATCAAAAACCCTTTTGATATTATAATAATGTCTAAGTACAAATAAATATCAGTCTAGTAGAAACGCTTGCATCTCACGTTCTACATATATAGTATACAATCAAAACCGCAAGCACGTATTGGGTAATGGATTTCCAACTATGACAAGGTATGGAATCACCTTCCGATCAGTGTACTCTAGGAACGATACACTGGAGTTCAACAAGAACATCTTGCAACTCAGCCACACATGACCGACCACTCATTTCGCTTGAGTGTATCGAATGTACATCACCAACGGTTGGGATCAGCAACCGTTCCCGTATATATATGGGACAGCATTGATAGATTTAAGAAACAAATGAATATTCTCTAGATAGGTGATTATACACCCTACTTCGGTGCGACCGACTTAGCCATGCTGCCTGCCCGATTTCTGTCATTTACCGGATGTGAGGCTAGAAGCTACGCTTTTCATCACAATAGATTCACTTCGAATGCCACATTGTCAGATCCATCGAAAATCACTAATTGACGTCTACAACAATACATTACGTGTCAGCTAAAAGAAGTTTCCTTCTCCGCTTCCACTCTTGGTACGGTTGAAGAAATCAATGTACGTGACCTTCTGGAAATACTCTGTTAGACATTCATTCATACAAGTCATCCTCATTCACTTAGAACGTCACATCGTCATACCCGCCAAATCACAAATTGACTTATCCAAAAATAACACGGGTATACAGCTTAGAGAAACGAATTCCTTCGCCACCAAACGTGAATACGTTTGAACAGATCAACTTACGCGATCCATTGGATATACTCTGTCAGACCTTCGTCCATACAAGTTGTCCTGGGACTGGACAAACCGAAGGCACTATTCTGTAAACAGGATAGCCCTTGCATTTTACTCCGTCTTCAATTATCTTTGGCATATATGATTCGCGATGCTTATGCCAATACAGAGTGGTTCTATGGATAATAATCCAACCGGTCTCTCCATATTAACAACGTTAAAATGGTCAAAAACTTCGATAGTCTGTGAGTTAACTATCAAAGAAAAACAAGTGTGCAAACACCGATATTATTTCCAGATGGAAATTATATCGAACAAACATCATTTAACATTAATCTCTTTAGTTCATTTATTTACTTATCTCCTGTTTCCCTATATTCTAAATTCTTATTTTTCTTTTATCAGAAAACATTTCTGATTCTCGTTTGGAAAACATTTCCAAAACTCCTTTACTATTAAACCTTACCATTTCTTAGTTAAGAAGGAAGTCACTCAAGTTGGGGTATAATTACCTCTCAGACCTTAACTGAACAACGTTATAACTTTGAAATGGTCAAAGTTTATCTTTTAATCTTTAACAACTTCTTTACGCCTTTCTCGGATTAAATTTTACTAATCCACTTCTATATTTAAAACATTGGTTATAACGATAACGTTATAACCCCTCCTTTGGAATTATCTAACTTAAATTTTAACTTCTATTCCTATTAGTGAATAATTAACCTAACACTTATTTATTTATAAATAAACAAATCTCTATTTAAACACTGGAAAGTATAAGTACTTTCCCGAATTCGATATAATCGAATTTTCCGATTAACTCTCTTCGAGAAAATCTCTATTTGATTAACTCTTCTTCGAATAACCTATATTCGATTAACTTCTTCTCGAATAAACGATATTCGATAATCTCTCTTCGAATAACTAATATTCGATAACTCTTCCTTTTCAAATATCTCATATTTGAAAATCTCACTTCGATTAAACTATAATCGATAACTCCCTTCGATGAAACTATCATCGATAACTCCTTTCGATGAAACTAACATCGATAACTCCTTTCGATGAAACTAACATCGATAACTCCTTTCGATGAAACAAACATCGATTTATTTAACTCGACGAACTTAACTCGACTCGACTAACTCGACTTACTTGGTTCGACCAATTCGATTCGATTAACTAGGCTCGACTAACTTGACTAACTTAACTCGACTTACTTGGTTCGACCAATTCGATTCGATTAACTAGGCTCGACTAACTTGGTCGAACCACCCGATCAACTCAACTTATTTAACTTAACTTATTTCTCAACTCGATCAACTCGATTAACTCCTATCGAATAACTAATATTCGATTAAACTCCATTCGCTTGACTCTAGATCGCAGCGATCACAATGGTTACGCCTGACTCCCTCAGGAAACATCCGACCGCCGTAGGCTATTTACAGCCCTGCGAATTATGCTAGCAGTCGTACAAGATGGCAACTTACCCTGAATACTATGTTTGACTAACTCTGTCTCACTTAACTATACTTGATTAACTCTAGTTCGTTTTAACTCTAATCGATTAACTCTTACTAATTACTCCAACTGGTTAACTCTAACTGATTAACTCTAACTGGTTAACTCTATTTGACTAACTCGACTTGACTAACCCCTTTGGAATAACCTATTCGATTAACTAACTTTCGAATACCATATTCGATTAACTAACTTCGAATACCATATTCGATTAACTAACTTCGAATGTCTATATTCGATTAACTAACTTCGAATGTCTATATTCGATTAACTAACTTCGAATGTCTATATTCGATTAACTAACTTCGAATACCATTTTCGATTTCTCCTTTCGAATGTCTATATTCGATTTACTTTATTCACTTTATAAAGACTTCCTTTTTAACAACGTTTTATTCATTTGAAAAGATTTACTTTTAAATAATGGTTTTACACTTTAAAAATGATTTCCTTTTTATAACGTTTCCTTTTCAATTCTATTTGTAAATGGTTTACAAATATTTCCTTTTCAAATTTATTCTTGAAATATTCTAACTCCTTAAATTCCCGGGAAAATTCGCCATAACCTCCTTTGTATCGGGAGCATCGGGAAAATCCCCAAACTTGCCACACAGGCCTTTCCATTCAAAAAGAAATGTTTTGAATTTATTTTCTTTTCAAATATCTCCTATTTATAAATATCCCAATTTATAAACATTTCTTATTTATAAATATTTAAATTTATAAATATTTCATTTTCAAATATCCCTTTGAAAATCCCCTTATCAACATTTCGGTATGTTATGGTATTCAATCATATCAAATCACGATGTTCAATATCGTCCAAGCACATATAATCGCCCACAGATTTTATATCACATCATATAACAATATATGAAAAACAATAAAATAACTGTTGAGGAATCCAGTCGGATTCCTCCAACCTGTTTCCCTGCATCACAGCTGTTAGACAGTATAGATAACATCACTTTCAGTTCCATATGATATATTCTGTTAAACAGAATCAATATAGAAATTTAACTAACTGACTAGCAGTTCAATCAAACAGTCAACATATAGTCAATCAACCAATATCTAACAGTTCTAAAAATACAACATGAAATTATAAACTGTTCAGAGTTAGTGAGATTTACTCACATTTGCAGTTCATCGTTAAAGAACGATAAACTGTGGTTTGATTTGAATCAAACAATTTATTTCGCCATAAATTCAAACGAGCTCGAATCCACTTCCAGTCAGCTTCATGGTGTAGCCACCGTCCCCACGATTCCAACGCAACAAATGGTTCGCGATTCTGATAATGTATGATGAAGTTATTGCGATTTCTAGTTGAAACTATTTTAAAATAAAAATAAATGAATTTCCTTTATAAAAACACTTGGGCTTTATCCCTCCTTACCGGCCCATTTATTCATGAAAACCCCAACCCGTTAAATTTAGCTTCTTCCCCAAATTGTGAAACCCGACTTCAGTACCACAAAGACCAGCCAATTCCACGACCCTTCCCCCTTCATCACTTCACCTCCTTCCAATCCGAACGCTCCATCATCTACCTCTCCGAAATCCCTCTCCATCCATACATGTTTCGCAAAACTCGCGTCACCCAAAGGATTTCCATCCACAGCAGCTTCCATCAGTCGCGACACCCTTGCTGCTCTCGAAGTTCACGAGAAGTCTGCCGTTGGGTGCTAAAACTCCTCGCGAGTCTAACAACAACCACCAGACTACGAATCAAAGCTCATACACTTCGAAAAACCGAACCCTAGTCTTACTCCGTGGAAAATAGTTCACGAGAAACAAACGTCGAACCCCCAACCATTTATATCAACGCGTCTAGAAACTGATGAGCATCTCATCAATATTTGTTTGAGGATTTCTAGTTTTCGATTTCATTTACTTTTGATTTTTCTTTTGATTTTTAACCTTTCCGTTTGATTTTCCCTGAAGAACGAGATTGGCGGCTACAAATGTATTGACCAGAGAATTGAATTAGGTTATAAGAGAGGATAGGGGTATTTATAACCAATATAAATATCTAGATACTTTTTTTATATTAATATTTTAATATTTTATTTAATCCTTTATATTCGTTTTCCTCTTCTAAAAATCCGTGTGATCACACACAGTATTCAAAAATCACGAAATTGGACAGTTAGCTAGAGTTCGACATTCCGGTCCCAACAAAACTGGTTTCGTCGAATTCCGACTCCGTATGCTCACACAGCGTATTTTTAACTGTCAAAATACTGTCTATTTTCCACTCTAAAAATCCCTACGATCACACACTGACTCTAAAAATCACGAAACTTGGAATCTAACAACTATTTGATATTGCGGATCCAACAAAACTGGTTTCGTCGAATTCCGACTTCGTTTGCAAAAGTGGCTATTTTTAACGCTCTAAATAGCCTATTTAAATATATAAATATATTTAAATATTATTAAATATAAATAAATTTATATTATCGTATATCTTCAAATATGATATCGTACAACTCCAGAATATCATATCAGAGTATACAGTTTGATATTTTAGATTTCAGATTTATCGATATTCAATTCATATCGAAAATCCTTTTATAACGTATATAAAGCGTCGCAAATTATAAAGGAATTCTACAGCGACTTTTCTGAAATTTGATTTGGACGTACATCAAAATCTATACGACGAAATCCCGATTTTTCTCTTCCATTAGAAAGATATACTCCACCAGCTCCACACGTTTCTTGTTTCATAGAAATCCGACTTCAAACGAATCCTGTACATTCAGTTGAAATTCGAATCGCCAATTTACGAACTGCAGCGCCATTTCAAGCTCGATTTTAATTATAATATAATTATACGTTCAAACTGCCGTCGACTGAATATATTCGTCAATATTATTCAACTCTAAGCTGAATTAAATCCAAGGGACGACCCCGTTCACAGAATATTGTGATTTCCAATATTTTTGATTATTTCAGAATTAAATATATATTATTTAATTATTTAATTTAATTAAATATTCCTTATTATTTAATTAACGACCATTTAATTCCTTAAATCACCATATATATAATTAAATAAATTAATTATAACCCTGGGAAAAATGCGGGTCATTACAGATCTCCCCTTGCTCTACCATACTGCAGTTGAAACTTTCAATTGTAGATGAACGGATTAGAAGATTTGGGGGAAGGATTATTGCGGTTTTTAAGCCGTTGGTTATATTGGTGGCGGCTGTAAAGGGTTTGATCATGCGTGAAACTCTGGACCGGTAAATTAGGGTTTGGGATGCTCTATTTATAGGAGACGATAGATTATAATATTATTATTAAAACTTAGCTGTGAATTATCATGTAAAACTAACCACAATTAACTCCTGTTTTCCGATAAAAATGCTAATCCTAGCATAAAAAAATATTCTAAACCCAATGGGACAGGTTTCGTCAAATTCTGACATCGTTTGTGAAAAGTCCGTTATAATTATCGATGAAAAATCAAGCGTTTAAAATTCCTAAAATTACAAAAAAAGCTAATAAATTTTAAACCTTGACAATTTACTAGACCTCTTCCTTACGGATCCAATGAAATTTGGTTCATTTAAATCGGAGTTCATTTGGCCAGACGTTTATACGTTTAAAGTTACCCTTGTCTGAATTAACCAATATAATACAATTGGTTAAGACATTTATCGTTGCCACAATCAAACGGTAAGTCCGATTGACACAAAACTTAAAATCCTACAATAATTAATTAATATGAATCCAACGGCACCAGTTTCGTTGCATTCTGAGACTGTTTCCCGGTACGCTATTTTTATATGCGCCACAATGTTATTTTGGACACCAAATTACCCGCTCTCCAAAAATAACAAATTATATACCTATCCTGACTCTAATCGTCGATACAAATTCAATAGAACTGGTTTCGTGGCTTAATTCGATTGTCTGCTGAAGTTACACTCAAATATCTCTGTATTTAAATTAAATTAATTTAATTAAGCGCTATAGAAAATGAATGGGCATTTACGGCTAACGTGGTTACATAAGACATCAGTTTGCCACGAATTTTAATACCATGCAATAATTTAACATTACGGTTCCAACAAAACTAATTTCATCGAAAACAGAGACCGTTTGCAAAATGACTATTTTAAAGGCCTATATTTTAGTAATGATTTCCATAACGACTATTTTAAAATATCATTTAGCCATAACTAACAATCTATAACACAAAATCTGGATTTTTCTCTTTCATATGAAAATTATAATCAACATGATTCCAACGTTTCTTGTTTCACAGAATTCCGACTTATATCAGATCCTGTATATTCAATTGAAGTTCAAAACTCCATATTACGAACTGCCGCGACATTTCGAGCTCGTTTTATAAATATATAACGTTCAAACTTCATTTTAATAACGAATTCAATATTAAAATCCATTAATATTCCAAATTAAATATTTAAAATAATAAAATAAATTTAATATTTGATGGCCAAAAATACGGGACATTACATTCTTCTCCCCTTAAAAGAATTCCGTCCCCGAAATTGCTAAGGTGAGAAAAATGCTACAAATGCCATTAATTTCCAAACCCAATTTATTATAAATCAAAAACCAATTTACCATTGTAAATAAAAAAATTAAAATATCAAAAAAAATAACACATTAAATTCTCGAAAAAAATCGGTTGGGTCTCCCCTGTACGGAGTGACTTCTGCGATATCGCAGAAACAAATAATACATATACATCAACCATACGGTCGAAAAAAAAATCAAAACCCGAAATTTATTTTTTTCACATATGCGTACCTTTTACGAGCGCTATTGAGCATACTTGCTCAATGTATATGCGATTTACTCAGCCTATATCAATCTGCCTAACTATCTGGCACCTGTACTTAACTCAATTCTCATATGAGTAATACATATATGAAATTCTAATTACCATTTCAGCAAACAAGAAGTATAATAACACGAATTCAAAAATCAAACAGGTAGCATCCATTCATTTTCCAATACAGGGTTAAATCATAAATTTCAACTCATATGCATTTTCATTCCAATTTAATTGTACCGGAAATTATTCTTTAGTTTATAACTCATTTAGCTCCATTAAATTGTTGATTATTCCATTCAAACAAACTATCATCCAATAACAAACAATTCATCAAATTTCCAATTTGCAAATCTATTTTATTTAACTTCAATATCATTATTAATTTAACTTAACCAAGTTAAGTTTTCAATACAAATTTTCAATTTCAATCCAATTTGACCTCTATTCAAATTAATCGAACACACTAATATCAATAATTTGATAAAATTATTTCTTTTCTATACAAAAATATATTTCAGGTAAAATTATTTCATTTACCCTCTTTAAAAAACAATATTGTATCCATTGCCAGTTCAATGCTTCTCAACACTTGAGCCGATCAAACAACACAATACAAAACACTTGTATATAAAATTTACAAATATGCTCTCATATATATATACACTCAATCTCGTTCTAGGGTATTACTAACCCAAATTACTCGATAGAGATGGGGTTACTCAAAGAGCCAAGATCGTTACTAAACCAATAGCTCTGATACCACTGTAATGACCCGGTAAAAGAAAATTTGATGCCCGAATTCTGACAATAATACATAAACCCGTATTACTTGTCAAAACCCAAGTATCGAACACTCACCAGATAGTTAATAGAAATAATATTAGAGGGTGAGATAAGGAAGAAAGAAATATTAGAATAGAAGAAGAACCAACACAACATAGAGTCTCACATCGCAGTGGAACAAAATATAATATAGAATAAATCTTTACAGAGGGCTTTAAAAATACTTACAATCATCAGAGTACAACACACATCTAGACAGTTATAATAACCTGTCCTCATATACAACATAACATACAGCGGAATAAATACTAGATACAATACATCTGCACACCTCCAGCTTGTCTATGGACATCGCAACATCCGATAACCTGGACTTGCTAGTCTAACCCGAGCATTACAAACATCGGGTCAGTCTGGTGGACCAGAGTGAGAAAAACACACTAAGTTTTATGGTATCATCCAACTTGATTTTTATGTTAAAATGTTTCCGAAAGAAAACGATAATCGTAAGACCAAATCCACACATAAATACGGACGGGTTTTACTTTACGATAACTCAAAACATTTTTGAAATCAATGTCTTTTTTGATATTATAATAGTGTCTATGTACAAGTAAATAACAATCTAGCGGAACGCTTGCATCTCATGCTCCACATATATAGTATACAATCAAAACTGCGGGCTCTTATTGGAGATTGGATTCCGACTATTACAAGGTATGGAACCACCTGCCGATAGTGTATTTTAGAGAGGAATACACTGGGTTGAACAAGAACGTCTTGCAACCCGGCCCACATATGATCGACCACTCATTTCTCTTGAGTGTATCGAATGTATATCACCAACGGTTGGGCTCAAACCACTGTTTCCCGAAAGGGACTGCATCAAAATAGATTAAAGAAGGAAAAGGAGTTTATCTAGACAGGTTATTATACACCCTAATGGGAGCGGCCCACATAGCCATGATGCCTACCCGATTTTGTCATTTCCTGGCTGTTGAGGCTTGACGTTTGAATTACCTTTTGGAACATCTAGTCACCATTCACTTTGAATGCCGCACCGTCAGATCCATCAGATATCACTAATTGACGTCTATAAAAACACTCCAGTTATTTGGCTAGAGAAAATGTAATAACCCGGAAATCCGAGCCAGTTTTAAATTTTTATTTTGGCAATTTTAGCGAATTTTGATTAGTTAAAATGAATTATTTTAAATAATAACAACGAGAAATTTATTTTGAACAGAATTAGAACGTATATATTTATATACGTCGTCGTTAGAATATAAATAATTATTTATAATTATAAAAGGAATTGAAAATGGCGCAGTAGTTCGATAATTCGATTTCAAATTTCAAATGAATGTTCAGGATTCAAAATAAACCAGATTTTAACGAAACCAAAAATATTAGAATCTAATTGATAATATCTTTCCAACGAATCCGAAAAATCGAAATTTCATAGCGGGAATCAAAAGTTATGCCCAGGTCAAAATTCAGAATAGTCGCTATGGAATTTCGGCCCTTGAAAATAGTCATTTTGCAAACGACCTCGGATTTCGATGAAACCACTTTTGTTGGCGCAGTAGTTCGATAATTCGATTTCAAATTTCAAATGAATGTTCAGGATTCAAAATAAACCAGATTTTAACGAAACCAAAAATATTAGAATCTAATTGATAATATCTTTCCAACGAATCCGAAAAATCGAAATTTCATAGCGGGAATCAAAAGTTATGCCCAGGTGAAAATTCAGAATAGTCGCTATGGAATTTCGGCCCTTGAAAATAGTCATTTTGCAAACGACCTCGGATTTCGATGAAACCACTTTTGTTGGATCCGCGATACCAATTTAATGCTAGGTTTCAAATTTCATAATTTTTTGAATCAATATGTGAGCGTGGCAAAGGAAAACGCGTTTGACCAGTTTTAGTTGATTTTAATCGACTAGAAAATGGCCATTTTTCAAACGTTCTCAGAATTCCACGAAATTAGTTTTGTTAGGACCGTATCGTCAATACGAAGTTAGAAAATATTTTTTGGGAATTTTTCTAGTTAGTATGTGGCCCCGGTAAATTGAAATGTGCATTCAAATTCAATATACAGAGTTATATGTTGATTTTGACGAAAATTGATTGAAACAGTCAAATTAGCCTACGGAACATATCCCATTGTGTTCGGATTGGGGGTAATTAGCTATGGACGACAGGAGGTGGTTCCCGTTTCGAGGTCGAAATAAAAAGTTACTTTTTGGTGCAAATTAAATATAATATAAATTTTTATAAAACCCTTTTATCTTCCTCTCCCTCCTCCTTAACCCTTAGCCCCCTTTCATTCACTCGGAAAAAAAAGAAAAAAAATTAAATCGCGCTACCCCCCTCTCTCGACTTGCGCGACGAGCCACCCCCCCTCTCGACCTACGCGACGAGCCACCCCCCTCGACCTGCGCGACGAGCCACCCCCCCTCGACCTGCGCGACGAGCTACCTCCCCCACCTGCGCGACGCGCAACCCCCCTGAACCCAAGGCCGCCGACCGAGCCTGACACCCCCCTCCCCCCCCCCACCATCCAACTCCGGCTACAAACCCTCCTTCCCTTCGAACAGCAAAGACAAATGAGTTTTCCTTTTTATTTATTTTTAGTTTTATAGACTTTAAAAATGTAATTTTTAATAAATTTAAAGCTATATTTATGAAGGCGAATAAAGTTTGAATCTTTATATTAGCAAAGATTAGATTTTTAGTAACAAAGTTTTGATTTTTACTTGAACAAAGATATGATTTTTATAGAAAGAAAAGAAATAATTTTTATAATGCTAAAGGCGAAATTTTTATAAAAATGAAGTAGTGTATATAGAAAGATTCGATTTTTATTGTCGAAATGGCAAGGTTAAAAAAAATATAATTTTTATTATATGTAGAAGTTAAAAATATATTTTTTATAATATAGAGAAGTTAAAAATATAATTTTTATACTAGTGGCATAATAAAAATATAATTTTTATAAAGTAGAAGTATTAAAAATACGATTTTTATATTATATAGAAAGTAAAAATTTGACCTTTATATGTGTAGCGAAATAAAAATTCGATTTTTATTGTATATATGTTGAAATAAAAATGTGATTTTTATAGTGATGAAATGAAATGGCAAAATTTTTATATTTGAAAAGGCGAAATCTTTATATAGAGAATAGCGTGATAAAAATATAATCTTTATTATATGAACACCGTTGTAAAAATAGAATTTTTATCTATATAGTGGCGGTGTAAAAATAGAATTTTTATCTATATAGTAGCGGTGTAAAAATTCAATTTTTATATATTGAATAGCAAAGTAAAAATTCAATTTTTATATATTGAATAGCAAAGTAAAATTTCAATTTTTATATATTGAATAGCAAAGTAAAAATGTGATTTTTATATATGTAGTGAATACGGGTAACGAAAGTGTCAGACGGCGAAGATTTCCTACATACGAAGAGTCGTGGCGTTTGGTTTAGCTAGTCGGTTAGAACTCCTCACCTTTTAATTTTGTTTTCTAATTAATAATATATACTAGGATGCAGACGGTGTTTAGTAGCACCCGACACCCATCGTCTACAGACCATGGACGGCTTGTATGCTTGTTTGTTTGATTTTGATGTGTAGTTGATTGTGTGATGTGAAACGAAATAAAATATTTCTTAGTGAAAAATATTATATAGTTAAAAATAGAATCTTTAACGTGTATATGAAATGAAATAATTAATATAAACAAATCGAACGATTTGTTTATATACACACATTTGACTGATATTGATTGGGACGATAAATTTTACACATCGCCCATCAGAACAAATAAAATCTGTGTTTGATTGTTTGAAACCCCAAAAGGGCATTGGGATGATATATGACATACACTAATCCCAATAATTAGCTGTATGTCGATCGATTGATTGACAGGCTGTTATAAGCGTCAAATATTTATATTTGATGCTTATACAGTGTAGAACGCACTCCGGATGATGGTTGATTATTTATCGTTGTTATTTGGTACATGTGTTGTAGAAAAACCATATAATTAACATTATATGGTAATTGATTGGGCCTCATTCCAGAATATTTGAAAATAGAAATATATGAAGCCGTGTTGATTAGATTGACGCCATTTTGACGTGAA
Source organism: Allium sativum (assembly GCA_030737875.1). Classification (NCBI taxonomy): domain Eukaryota; kingdom Viridiplantae; phylum Streptophyta; class Magnoliopsida; order Asparagales; family Amaryllidaceae; genus Allium; species Allium sativum. The sequence continues at coordinate 862,495,140 of CM060926.1, forward strand.
CGATATTTATATCGATTTTATTCAATTTTCAATGTATATTGAAAGTGTTTTCAAAATTTGAATTATATTGAAAAGAATTGAATTCAAATTGATATTGAAAAGAACTGAATTCAAATTGAAATTGAAAAGAATTGAATTCAAATTGAAATTGAATAGAATTGAATTCGAATGAAATTGAAATAAATTGAAATTCGAATTAAATTGAGTAGAAATGAAATTCGAATTAAATTGAAATGAATTGAAATTCGTATTAAATTGAAATTGAATTGAAATCGATTTGAAATGAATTTAAAACGAATTTATAAGGAAAAATTCAATTTTCATTTGAATTTGAAATGAAGTGGAAATCGTTTCGAAAACGAATTTAAAACGATTTATAAAATACGTTTTAAAAAGGAAATTGACGAAATATATATATTATATATATAGAATAGTCGGAATAAAACGCGCCGCGCCACGGGCGTTCGTGAATTTTGACCATTGACTTCGAATGGACATTGCGGGAGATCCGACCGTCGGATTCCCCTAAAACCCAAACTATTGGGTTCGTATCGGAAAGAGATTTCTAATGAATATTAGAAATTAGAAATCTAACGGTTGGATTTGGAATTATGTCCAAATCAAATTTGGAAAAGGTCGCTGTAAGTGCAGTTCGATGGCCGTTGATGGAAATCGACTGTACGGGCCTTGATAAAATTGTTAAAAATAGTAATAATTTGTGAAAAATCATAAGAAATGATTTGTGAAGAATTAGGATGAAAAAAATCCATATTTGAAAAGATAAAAATAGATTTTTATCGAAATGAACTAGTTTTGAACTAGAATAATAATTTATTTATTTTTAAATAAATAAATTGGATTTGAAATGGTTTTGAAATTAACCAGAATTTCCAATAATTGCATTGGAATGGATTTGAATCGAAATTGTCTTCGGAATATTTCGATGTTGGATTTCGTGATTATACATATGTTGTTATGGAAATTTGAAAGATATATATATATGTATCGTTATTTCCAATATGATATTTGTTGGTTGTGGAATTTGATATTGAATATAAGCAGATATATTTTCGATTCAGAGCCTTGTATTTAATATCAAATGTGATTTGGGTTTGTCGTGAATGGTGTCTTCATTAACACTGTTCTTAAGCCCAGTTGAGAAAAAGATTAAATCTTTTTATTTAGATTTAATGAAGTGTACCAATTAAATAATATTTAATTGGAATTGAATTGGTATTGATTTTTGGGTTTATCGTGAACAGTGTTTTAAATAACACTTGTTCTTTCACCCGATAATTAATGGAATGTGATTTTGGGTTTATCGTGAACCGTGTTTTAAATGACACTGATTCTTTAACCCAGTTAAAGATTAAAACTAAGTGGAGTTTTAATGAATATTTAAGTAGATTGAAAAGATCGAGAATGGAGTATCACCAGTTTTACTCCAGGCGATAGTTAAATCTTTAATTAGATTTGAACGTGAAACGGTAATTGAATTTATTGATAACACCGTGGTGTTAGATATGAAGTATTACCAGTTTTACTTCATGGGATGAATAGGTTGGGATTGGGAAATTAAAATAAATGATTACTTCGGTGTGGTTCGCTAATCCCGACTAGTTTGAATCGATATTCAATGAATATTAAAGAATAAATTTAAAGAATTTATCTTTGATAAAATTAATGGAAACCTTTCCCAAAGTATACGAATATTTGAATAAAAGAATATTCTGAATTGGAACGAGGCGTATGTTGTGTTTGTGTAACACTTGTTATTATATATACGTGAGTTATTCAGAAATACCGGGTTTATCCCATTCTGAATAACTAATTCGACGTGGTGTCGAAGACGAAGACGGTGGTTGAAGATCGGAGGTCTTCACGTCGTTTGGATAATTATTGATGATCTTGATTGAGTCGTACATCCAAGAGGAGAGAATCAGTTGGTGATCGTCCAGACGAACTTGGAGATCGATGGATATGCGGGTACTAGGTGCCTCCGGTTTCGTTCAGACCCAGAATGAACTTGTAAATGGACTGTGTGTCTGACATTGGATTTTAGTCTGTGTGATTGATTTCTATTAAATATATATCTGTTTGGCGGCGGAATATTTATTCTCTTGCTTAACGCCCTTCTCTGAGACGTACGAGCTTAGGGGTTATATATTGATGGATATCAAACGCATGGAGTGAATTGCCTGTGTGGCATGCCTAAGTGGCAAATGATCAAGGCTTCTGTTGCAAAGCAAAGTCTTGTGGTTGATGATCAAAGCACAGCCTGTGTGGCACAGCTTTGTGTAACGTTGATTCGCGAGCCTCACACCCCGGTGGTGAACCAAAAACGGGAGAGGACCTCAGGGAGGACATGCGTTTCTTTCTAGTTAGAAGTGGCGTCAGTGGTTTTACACGCCCAGACGAGTTTGACTTATGTGGTTGTTGCTATTGCAAGGCGCCTCGGTTAGATCGGACGATCCGGGTCCGATGGAGTCATTCGTTGGCTCATTTATGCCCCAAAGTGCGGGGAAATGCAGTGTTCATGAATTTTATCCACATCGGTGGATTGGCCCTGACGATCCAATGGCCCACCTGAGTCTGGGTCCTGATGCTCGGGCTAGAGAGTCTCGAATCGGTAGAGGACTATCTTTTGCCTCGGTTCACAGACGGAAATCCAATTTCCAAATACGTGACATTTGCGGTTTTGATTGTAGAGCCTAGTCTGGCGACATGATATATGATACCCATGCCGTCTATGATTGATACTTATGATTTGATGTTGTTTTATACACTATGCACGTATAGTAGTATCAAATGATTTTTTTCAAACGTACTAAGCATGTTTGGCTATTATAAGGGAAAACCCTATCCCCCGGCTTGCGTTGCATGTGTGATAGGACCTGGGTCTTATAATAGCTTCATTTTTTATTCAAAAAGCATTGCGTTGTTTTGTTATATGCACTAGTATTCTTGGGAGGAAACTTGTTCCGCGTTAGCGGCGTGGTCCCTTGATTTACCTAACTTTAAAATAAAGATTAATAATTGTTTTAGTTCTCACACCAGTCCCATGACTGACCTGGGGTTTATTGTTTTAACCTAAACTCTGGATGCCCTTATTTTGACACAGGCAGCTAGTAGTTTTGGTTTTGCAGATTTATATTCACAGGATCCTGGTTTACATCTGGAACGATATCCGGAAAGCTTTGTATCCGTATATCTCCTTCTAGTTGTGTTTTGTATTATTTTCCGCTGCGATGTATTTAAATGTAATTTAAATCTCTGTTATTTATTGGGTAATATTTATTTATACTCTGTATATTCGTGTATTCTGATGGAATTGTTGTAATAAACAATGAAATGTTCTTCTGTTTGCGTTCTAATTTGTCGTGTTCTCAAAACAATCGGGCGTTTCGAACGGTCTTGGTCGGTTTAGCGACTGATTCGGATCAAGCGAAATTGCTTTTCGTTACAGTTGGTATCAGTGCATTGGTTTACAAAGCTCAAAGAACAAGACACATTAGAACCAAACGAAAGAATTCATCAGATATTGGATTAGTAATATCCAATGAGAATGACTAGTTAGAGATGGGATCAGTAGTATCCTAGAACGAGTGTGAACAGTAGTGTTTTGAAAAATAAAATTGAAAACCAGTTTTGTTTTGGAAATTTAATTCAATAATTCGTATTTGAATATTTATTTATATTGCTTTGGACTATCAGGTATATAGAGATTTTAATATACGTCTGATCCACGTGTATTAGAAGCCTCCAATATACTGGATGGATATAGTGTCACACTCTAGTCGCCCAGAGATGATTCTGATGATGAGGCCTCATCATCAGAATTTATATTCGAGTTTCGAAAGTGAGATTTCTATATATTTCCAATTGACTAGTGTGAGAACCGAAACTAGATAGGGCTTATTGTTGTGATTTGGCATCAAAAATGTGATTTTTGACTATATATCAAAGTTATGAATTTGAAATGATAATCAACTAATTGATTGTTGATTATGTTGTTTGATTAATTGTTGAGTAATTAAAATTTTAACCATATTTCCAATTTGATCAATTAGTGAATTGTATTGAAAATTAGTCGCATATGCTTGCATGTACATGTACTTACATTGAACAGGTCATAGCAAGGAGGCTAGAGCAGAAGAATAAAATTGTTTGCCCGACAAATAGGTACATGTTTACCATAATTTACTGTTTTGTTTGGGTGATGATAATTTTGTGAGCCACTTGGCTATCTCTTTTTTTTTGGATTGAAGAAGGCCATGGGAGGCTATATGAAATATCCCGAAGTCCCCGGTTCAGGGGAGGTTATGGCGAAATTTTTCGGAAATTTTGGGTGTTAGCCAAATTTTTGAAAAATTTGAAAAGTTCTTAGAAACTGAAAAGTTGAAGAATTTAAGCCGTAAAGAAAATAATGGAAGTTGAGTTAAATTGTTAAACAACTTTCGGCTTCGTCCCATTTCGGGGACGAAAAGTTTTAAGTGGGGGAGATTGTAATAACCCGGAAATCCAAGCCAATTTAAAATTTTTATTTTGGCAATTTTAGTGAATTTTGATTAGTTAAAATGAATTATTTTAAACAATAACGACGAGAAATTTATTTTGAATAGAATTAGAATGTATATATTTATATACGTCGTCGTTAGAATATAAATAATTATTTATATTTATAAAAGGAATAGAAAATGGCGCGGTAGTTCGATAATTCGATTTCAAATTTCAAATGAATGTTCAGGATTCAAAATAAACCGGATTTTAACGAAACCAAAAATATTAGAATCTAATAGATAATATCTTTCCAATGAATCCGAAAAATCGAAATTTCATAGCGGGAATCAAAAGTTATGCCCAGATGAAAATTTAGAATAGTCGCTGTGGAATTTCGGCCCTTGAAAATAGCCCTTGAAAATAGTCGCTGTGGAATTTTTATTATATGTAGAAATTAAAAATATAATTTTTATAATATAGAGAAGTTAAAAATATAATTTTTATACTAGTGGCATAATAAAAATATAATTTTTATAAAGTAGAAGTATTAAAATATGATTTTTATATTATGTAGATAGTAAAAATTTGACCTTTATATGTGTAGCGAAATAAAAATTCGATTTTTATTATATATATGTTGAAATAAAAATGTGATTTTTATAGTGATGAAATGAAATGGCGAAATCTTTATATTTGAAAAGGCGAAATCTTTATATAGAGAATAGCGTGATAAAAATATAATCTTTATTATATGAACACCGTTGTAAAAATAGAATTTTTTTCTATATAGTGGCGGTGTAAAAATAGAATTTTTATCTATATAGTAGCGGTGTAAAAATTCAATTTTTATATATTGAATAGCAAAGTAAAAATTCAATTTTTATATATTGAATAGCAAAGTAAAAATTCAATTTTTATGTATTGAATAGCAAAGTAAAAATGTGATTTTTATATATGTAGTGAATACGGGTAACGAAAGTGTCAGATGGCGAAGATTTCCTACATACGAAGAGTCGTGGCATTTGGTTTAGCTAGTCGGTGAGAACTCCTCACCTTTTAATTTTGTTTTCTAGTTAATAATATATACTAGGATGCAGACGGTGTTTAGTAGCACCCGACACCCGTCGCCCACAGACCATGGACGGCTTGTATGCTTGTTTGTTTGATTTTGATGTGTAGTTGATTGTGTGATGTGATGTGAAACGAAATAAAATATTTTATAGTGAAAAATATTATATAGTTAAAAATAGAATCTTTAACATGTATATGAAATGAAATAAATTAATATAAACAAATCGAGCGATTTGTTTATATACACACATTTGACTTATATTGATTGGGACAATAAATTTTACGCATCGCCCAACTGCACAAATAAAATCTGTGTTTGATTGTTTGAAACCCCACACGGGTATTGGGATGATATATGACATACACTAATCCCAATAATTAGCTGTATGTCAATCGATTGATTGACAGGCTGTTATAAGCGTTAAATATTTATATTTGATACTTATACAGTGTAGAACGCACTCTAGATGATGGTTGATTATTTATCGTTGTTATTTGGTACATGTGTTGTAGAAAATCCATATAATTAACATTATATGGTAATTGATTGGGCCTCATTCAAGTTTTGAAATAGAAATATTTGAAAAAGAAATATTTGAAATATAATATTTGAAAATAGAAATATATGAAGCCGTGTTGATTAGATTGACGCCATTTTGACGTGAACGATATTTATATCGATTTTATTCAATTTTCAATGTATATTGAAAGTGTTTTCGAAATTTGAATTATATTGAAAAGAATTGAATTCAAATTGATATTGAAAAGAATTGAATTCAAATTGAAATTGAAAAGAATTGAATTCAAATTGAAATTGAATAGAATTGAATTCGAATGAAATTGAAATAAATTGAAATTGAAATAAATTGAAATTCGAACTAAATTGAGTAGAATTGAAATTCGAATTAAATTGAAATGAACTGAAATTCGAATTAAATTGAAATTGAATTGAAATCGATTTGAAATGAATTTAAAACGAATTTATAAGGAAAAATTCAATTTTGATTTGAATTTGAAATGAAGTGGAAATCGTTTCGAAAACGAATTTAAAACGATTTATAAAATACGTTTTAAAAAGGAAATCGACGAAATATATATATTATATATATAGAATGGCCGGAATAAAACGCGTCGCGCCGCAGCCGTTTGTGAATTTCGACCATTGACTTCGAATGGACATTGCGGGAGATCCGACCGTTGGATTCTCCTAAAACCGGAACCGTTGGGTTCATATCGAAAAGAGCTTTCTAATGAACATTAGAAAATAGAAATCGAACGGTTGGGTTTGGAATTATGTCCAAATCAAATTTGGAAAAGGTCATTGTAAGTGCAGTTCGATGGCCGTTGATGGAAATCGACTGTACGGGCCTTGATAAAATTATTAAAAATAGTAATAATTTGTGTAAAATCATAAGAAATGATTTGTGAAGAAGTGGGATGAAAAACTCCATATTTGAAAAGATAAAAATAGATTTTTATCGAAATGAACTAGTTTTGAACTAGAATAATAATTTATTTATTTTTAAATAAATAAATTGGATTTGAAATGGTTTTGAAAATAACCAGAATTTCCAATAATTGCATTGGAATGGATTTGAATCGAAATTGTCTTCGGAATAATTCGATGTTGGATTTCGTGATTATACAGATGTTGTTACGAAAATTTGAAAGATATATATATATATATCGTTATTTCCAATACGATATTTGTTGGTTGTGGAATTTGATATTGAATATAAGCAGATATATTTTCTATTCAGAGCATTGTATTTAATATCAAATGTGATTTGGGTTTGTCGTGAATGGTGTCTTCATTAACACTGGTCTTAAGCCCAGTTGAGAAAAAGATTAAATCTTTTTATTTAGATTTAATGAAGTGTACCAATTAAATAATATTTAATTGGAATTGAATTGGTATTGATTTTTGGGTTTATCGTGAACAGTGTTTTAAATAACACTTGTTCTTTAACTAGATAATTAATGGAATGTGTTTTTGGGTTTATCGTGAACCGTGTTTTAAATGACACTGATTCTTTAACCCAGTTAAAGATTAAAACTAAGTGGAGTTTTAATGAATCTTTAATTAGATTGAAAAGATCGAGAATGGAGTATCACCAGTTTTACTCCAGGCGATAGTTAAATCTTTAATTAGATTTGAACGTGAAATGGTAATTGAATTTACCGATAACTTGTAACAACCCGAAAATCTGGGCCAGTTTAAAATTTTTATTTTCGCAATTTTAGCGAATTTTGATTATTTAAAATGAATTATTTTATTTTAAATAATATCGACGAGAAATTTATTTTGAATAGAATTCGAAAGTATATATTTATACGCGTCATCGTTAGAATATAAAATTTTATTTTAATTAGAAATAGAATTGAAAATGACGCGGTAGTTCGATAATTCGATTTCAAACTTCAAATGAATGTACCGGGTGCAAAACAAATCGGATTTTGGTGAAACCTAAAACATTACGATCTAATTGATAATATCTTTCCAACGAATCCGAAAAATCAAAATTTCATAGCGGGAATCAAAAGATATGTCCAGTTGAAAATTCTGAATAGTCGCTATGGAATTCAGGCCCTTAAAAATGGAAATTTTGCAAACGACCTCGGATTTCGACGAAACCACTTTTGTTGGATCCGTAGTGTTAAGTTATTGCTAGATTCCAAATTTCATAATTTTCCGAATCAATATGTGAGTGTGGCAAAGGAAAACGCGTTTGACCAGTTTTAGTTGATTTTAATCGACTGGAAAATAGCCAATTTTCAAACGGTCGCTGAATTCGACGAAACTAGTTTTGTTAGGACCGTATCATCAATACGAAGCTAGAAAATATTTTTCGGGAATTTTTCTGGTAAGTGTGTGACCCCGGTAATTTAAAATGTACGTTCAAATTGAATATATACTGATTTATGTTTTAAATTTGATGAAAACCTATCGTAACAGCCGAATCAGCTCACGATACATATCCCATTGTGTTCGGAATGGGGGTAATACGCTATGGACGATAGGCGGTGGGCCTGGTTTCGAGTTCGAATTAATATTTAACTTTTTAGAGAATTAAAAGAATAAAATAAAATAAAATCCTTTTACTAAAACCCCCTTCCCCCCCTTTTCTTTTTCATTTTCATTCGCAGGCAAATCTCGATCGAAATTTTCGATTGAGGAAAAGGGGGCGACGGCCATCACCTCACCGCCACCGCCCTGCTATCCTCGCCCTCCTTCATCAGACCCCCTCCCTTCTAAATCGCGCAGTCCTCCATCGTGTGACCGACCGCGAGCTCCGCCTGAAGACCGTCACCGCGCGCCAGTCCCCTTGCCCAGTAAAACCGCCGCCGTGACCGGAGCAGGAAGGCATCGTGAAGGGACAGAGATGGCAAACTCCGATGGGCGGCGCAAGGCTCCTATAGGCAGTAATTTTCAACCCTAGATTCGAAGCAAATTGGTTCATCGGCTTGTGCTTATTGCTGTAGATGAAAACAGTGAGTTTTTAGGGGTATAACATTTATTTTAAATCAGTTTTTTTTTTGTATGACATTTATTTTTAATTCAGTTTTTTTTATATATAACATTGATATAAAAATGAGATTTTTCATTACATAAAAATGAGAAAGGAGATATTTTTAGCGAGTAAAATTTGATTTTTATTTAAAGGAAAGTTTATATCTTTATGAAGTTAAAGATCAGATCTTTAATTATAGAAAGACCGGATTTTTATCACGAAGAGAGTGGTATAAAAATACAATTTTTATAATACAAAAAGGTTAAAAATATAATCTTTATAATACAGAAAGGTTAAAAATATAATTTTTATAACACAGAAAGGTTAAAAATATAATTTTTATACTAGTGGCATATTAAAAATTCAATTTTTATATATTGAATAGCGAAGTAAAAATTCGATTTTTATATATTGAATAGCGAAGTAAAAATTCAATTCTTATATATGTAGTGGCTACGGGCAACGAAAGTGAAGAAAGGCGAGCATGGTGGAGATGTTCTACATAGGAAGTGCCGTGGAGTTAGGATAGCTATTGGTGAGAATTCCCCACTCTTCAATTTCTTTTCTAGTTATATATATATACTAGGATGCAGACGGTGCTTAGTAGCACCCGACACAATCGTCCACAGACCATGGACTTGTTTGTTTGGTTGTGTAGTTGGTTAGATTATTTGGTTTGAATTGAATTGTTTGGTGAATTGAATGGATTTGATTGATGTGTGAATGGCGTGGGCCTTCACTAGACCGGGGATAAGGCTAGGCCTCGTCCCGTTTCTAGTATCGTGCCGTTATGTCGCCGAAATTTTCTAAAATTAGTTAGAAAAATAAAAATATCATTTTATTGGGTAAATGAACCAAAAATTAATGTGTTGAAAGAAAATAAAATATTTATATAGTTAAAAATATTTTATCGTTAAAAATATAATTTTTAACGTGAACGTAAATAAATAAATATCTATAAACAAATCGGCCGATTTGTTTATATACACTGATTTGACTGATATTGATTGGGACGATAAATTTTACACATTGCCCAACTGCACAAATAAAATATGTGTTTGATTGTTTGAAACCCCACACGGGTATTGGGATGATATATGACATACACTAATCCCGATAGTTAGTTGTATGTCGATCGATTGATTGACAGACTGTTATGAGCGTTAAATATTTATATTCGATGCTTATACAGTGTAGAATGCACTTTGGATGATGGTTGATTTTTCATCGTTGTTATTGTATACATGTGTTGTAGAAAATCCATATAATTAACATTATATGGTTATTGATTGGGCTTCATTCAATGTTTGGAATAGAAATATTTGAAAAGAAATGTCTAAATAGGAATATTTGAATAGAAATATTTGAAATAGAAATATTTGAAATAGAATATTTGAAAATAGAAATATATGAAGCCGTATTGATTAGATTGACGCCATTTTGACGTGAACGATATTTATATCGATTTTATTCATTTTATAATGAATATCGAAAGTGATTTCAAAATCTGATATTTTGAAAAGAATTGAAAATCAAAACGAATTCGAATTGAATTGAATAGAAAACGAATTTGAATTAAATTTAATAGAAAACGAATTCGAATTGAATTGAATAGAAAACCAATCTGAATTGAATTGAATTGAATTCAATTGAAAATGAATTGAAATAAAATTGAAATCGATTCGAATTGAAATCAAATAGAAGTGAATGGAAAAAAGAATTTATAAGGAAAAATTCAATTTTGATTTGGATTTGAAATAAAGGTTGAAATTGTTTTTGAAACAAATTTGAAATGATTTATAAAATTCGTTTTAAAAAGGAAATCGACGAAATATATATAATATATATATTATATATATAATGGCCTGAATAGAACGCGTCGCGCCGCGGCAGTTCGTGAATTTCGACCATTGACTTCGAACGGACATTGCGGGAGATCCGACCGTCGGATCCTCCTAAAACCGGAACCGTTGGGTTCGTATCGAAAAGAGCTTTCTAACAAATATTAGAAATTTGAAATCTAACGGTTGGATTTGGAATTATGTCCAAATCAAATTTGGAAAAGGTGGCTGTAAGAGTAGTTCGATGGCCGTTGATGGAAATCGACTGTACGGGCCTTGATAAAATTATTAAAAATAGTAATAATTTGGGCAAAATCATAAGAAATGATTTGGGAAGAATTGGGATGAAAAACTCCATATTTGAAAAGATAAAAATAGATTTTTATCGAAATGAACTAGTTTTGAACTAGAATTAAAATTCTATTTATTTTTAAATAAATAAATTTGATTTGAAATGGTTTCGAAAATAACCAGAATTTCCAATGATTTCATTGGAATGGATTTGAATCGAAATTGTCTTCGGAATATTTCGATGTTGGATTTCGTGATTATACGGATGTTGTTATGGAAATTTGAAAGATATAGATATGTATATCGTTATTTCCAATACGATATTTGTTGGTTGTAGAATTTGTTATTGAATATAAGCCGATATATTTTCTATTCAGAGCCTTGTATTTAATATCAAATGTGATTTGGGTTTGTCGTGAATGGTGTCTTCATTAACACTGCTCTTGAACCCAGTTGAGAAAAGATTAAATCTTTTTATTTGGATTTAATGAAGTGTACCAATTAAATGATATTTGATTGGAATTGAATTGATATTGATTTTTGGGTTTATCGTGAACAGAGTTTTAAATAACACTTGTTCTTTAACCCGATAATTAATAGAATGTGATTTTTGGTTGTCGTGAACGGTATCTTCAATACTACTGTTCTTTGATCCAAAGGAGTTAAGAAAATCAGAAACTAACTAGAGATTAGTTGAGTTGAATGGTTTCTGGGGTATTGATCTGATGTTGGTTTCGGCCTTCGGGGTTAATACTTAAGGAATTGCTCACTTGCTAATTCATGGTTAGGGTCTGATTGAAATGTAATGTGATTTTGGGTTTATAGTGAACCGTGTTTTGAAATGACACTGATTCTTTAACCCAGTTAAAGATTAAAACCAAGTGGAGTTTTAATGAATCTTTAATTAGATTGAAAAGATCGAGAATGGAGTATCACCAGTTTTGCTCCAAAGCGATAGTTAAATCTTTAATTAGATTTGAACGTGAAATGGTAATTGAATTTACCGATAACACCGTGGTGTTAGATATGGAGTATTACCAGTTTTGCTTCATGGGATGAATAGGTTGGGATTGGGAAATAAAATAAATAATTACTTCGGTGTGGTTCGCTAATCTCGACTAGTTTGGAAAACCATAATTTGGTTTGAAATGACATCCAAAGGAAGATTAAAGGATAAATTTTAAAGAATTTATCTTGGATAAAATTAATGGGAACCTTTCCCTAAGAATTGAAATGTTCTTTCGTCTGCGTTCTGTTGTGGCTTGTTCTCGAACTATCCGCGCTTTCCTCACCGGGGAAGTTACGGGTTTTCACAGTTGGTATCAGAGCTTTGGTTTACAAAGCTCAGAGAACAAGACACATTAGAACCATACGAAAGAATTCATCAGAGATTGGATTAGTAATATCCAACGAGAATGACTCGTTAGAGATGGGATCAGTAGTATCCTAGAACGAGTGTGAAGAGTATATTTTTGAAAATGAAAACAAATCTTGTTTTGAAATATAAATCAATTATTCGTATTTGGTTATTTATTTATATTGATGCGGACAATCCAGTATATATAGATTTTGCATATACGTCTGATCCACGTGTATTCGAAATTTTAATATACTGGATAGATTTAGAATTACACTCTAATCGCCCGGAGATGATTTTGATGATGGAGCTCCATCATTAGAATTTATGTTCGAGTGACGAAAGTGGGCTTTCTATATATTTCCTATTGACTGGTGTGAGAACCAAAATTAGATAGGGCTTATTGTTGTGATTTGGCATCAAAAATGTGATTTTTGACTATATAGCAAAATTATGTGTTTGAAATGCTAGTCAACTAATTGATTGATGGTTGTGTTGTTTGATTACTGTTTTGATTAGTTGAAATTTTAACCATATAACCAATTTGATCAAATAGTGAGCTGTATTGGAAATTTGGTCGCATTTGCTTGCATATACAGGTACTAACATTGAACAGGTCATAGCAAGGAGGCTAGAGCCGAAGAATAAAATTTATTTGCCCGACAAATAGGTACATGTTTACTATAATTTACTGTTTTGTTTGGGTGATGATGATTTTATGAGCCTATTGGCTAGCCGCTTGGCTTTTTCTTTTTCTTTTTGAGATCAGAAGGCCTATATGGCAATTTCGGGATTTTCCCATGGCTCCCGGTGCAGGGGAGGTTATGGCGAAATTTTTCAAAAATTTAGGGTGTTAGCCAAATTTTTGAAATTTTTGAAAATTCTCAGAAACTGAAAAGTTGGAGAATGGAAGCCAGATCGAACGTAGAGTTGATTAATCAAACCACTTTCGACTTTGTTCCTTTTCGAGGATGAAAAGTTTTAGGTGGGGGAGATTGTAACAACCCGAAAATCTGGGCCACTTTAAAATTTGTATTTTGGCAATCTTAGCGAATTTTGATTATTTAAAATGAATTATTTTAAATAATATCGACGAGAAATTTATTTTGAATAGAATTCGAACGTATATATTTATACGCGTCGTCGTTAGAATATAAAATTTTATTTTAATTAGAAATAGAATTGAAAATGGCGCGGTAGTTCGATAATGCGATTTCAAACTTCAAATGAATGTACCGGGTGCAAAACAAATCGGATTTTAGTGAAACCAAAAACATTAGGATCTAATTGATAATATCTTTCCAATGAATCCGAAAAATCAAAATTTCATACCGGGAATCAAAAGATATGTCCAGTTGAAAATTCTGAATAGTCGCTATGGAATTCAGGCCCTTAAAAATGGAAATTTTGCAAATGACCTCGGATTTCGACGAAACCACTTTTGTTGGATCCGCAGTGTTAAGTTATTGCTAGATTCCAAATTTCATAATTTTCCGAATCAATATGTGAGTGTGGCAAAGGAAAACGCATTTGACCAGTTTTAGTTGATTTTAATCGACTGGAAAATAGCCAATTTTCAAACGGTCGCAGAATTCGACGAAACTAGTTTTGTTAGGACCGTACCGTCAATACGAAGCTAGAAAATATTTTTCGGGAATTTTTCTAGTTAGTGTGTGACCCGGTAATTTAAAATGTACGTTCAAATTGAATATATACTGATTTATGTTTTAAATTTGATGAAAACCTATCGTAACAGCCGAATCAGCTCACGATACATATCCCATTGTGTTTGGAATGGGGGTAATACGCTATGGACGATAGGCGGTGGGCCTGGTTTCGAGTTCGAATTAATATCTAACTTTTTAGAGAATTAAAAGAATAAAATAAAATAAAATCCTTTTACTAAAACCCCCTTCCCCCCTTTTCTTTTTCATTTTCATTCGCAGGCAAATCTCGATCGAAATTTTCGATTGAGGAAAAGGGGGCAACAACCATCACCTCACCACCACCGCCCTGCTATCCTCGCCCTCCTTCATCCGACCCCCTCCCTTCTAAATCGCGTAGTCCTCCATCGTGTGACCGACCGCGAGCTCCGCCTGAAGACCGTCACCGCGCGCCATTCCCCTCGCCCAGTAAAACCGCTGCCGTGACCGGAGCAGGAAGGCATCGTGAAGGGATAGAGATGGCAAACTCCGATGGGCGGTGCAAGGCTCCTATAGGCATTAATTTTCAACCCTAGATTCGAAGCAAATTGGTTCATCGGCTTGTGCTTATTGCTGTAGATGAAAACAGTGAGTTTTTAGGGGTATAACATTTATTTTAAATCAGTTTTTTTTTTGTATGACATTTTTATTTAATTCAGTTTTTTTTATATATAACATTGATATAAAAATGAGATTTTTCATTACATAAAAATGAGAAAGGAGATATTTTTAGCGAGTAAAATTTGATTTTTATTTAAAGGAAAGTTTATATCTTTATGAAGTTAAAGATCAGATCTTTAATTATAGAAAGACCGGATTTTTATCATGAAGAGAGTGGTATAAAAATACAATTTTTATAATACAGAAAGGTTAAAATATAATCTTTATAATACAGAAAGGTTAAAAATATAATTTTTATAATACAGAAAGGTTAAAAATATAATTTTTATACTAGTGGCATATTAAAAATTCAATTTTTATATATTGAATAGCGAAGTAAAAATTCGATTTTTATATATTGAATAGCGAAGTAAAAATTCAATTCTTATATATGTAGTGGCTACGGGCAACGAAAGTGAAGAAAGGCAAGCACGGTGGAGATGTTCTACATAGGAAGTGCCGTGGAGTTAGGATAGCTATTGGTGAGAATTCCTCACTCTTCAATTTCTTTTCTAGTTATATATATATATACTAGGATGCAGACGGTGCTTAGTAGCACCCGACACAATCGTCCACAGACCATGGACTTGTTTGTTTGGTTGTGTAGTTGGTTAGATTATTTGGTTTGAATTGAATTGTTTGGTGAATTGAATGGATTTGTTTAATGTGTGAATGGCGTGGGCCTTCACTAGACCGGGGATAAGGCTAGGCCTCGTCCCGTTTCTAGTATCGTGCCGTTATGCCGCCGAAATTTTCTAAAATAAGTTAGAAAAATAAAAATATCATTTTATTGGGTAAATGAACCAAAAATTAATGTGTTGAAAGAAAATAAAATATTTATATAGTTAAAAATATTTTATCGTTAAAAATATAATTTTTAACGTGAATGTGAATAAATAAATATCTATAAACAAATCGGCCGATTTGTTTATATACACTGATTTGACTGATATTGATTGGGACGATAAATTTTACACATCGCCCAACTGCACAAATAAAATATGTGTTTGATTGTTTGAAACCCCACACGGGTATTGGGATGATATATGACATACACTAATCCCGATAGTTAGTTGTATGTCGATCGATTGATTGACAGACTGTTATGAGCGTTAAATATTTATATTCGATGCTTATACAGTGTAGAATGCACTTTGGATGATGGTTGATTTTTCATCGTTGTTATTGTATACATGTGTTGTAGAAAATCCATATAATTAACATTATATGGTAATTGATTGGGCTTGATTCAATGTTTGAAATAGAAATATTAGAAAAGAAATATCTGAATAGAAATATTTGAATAGAAATATTTGAAATAGAATATTTGAAAATAGAAATATATGAAGCCGTGTTGATTAGAATGACGCCATTTTGACGTGAACTATATTTATATCTATTTTATTCATTTTATAATGAATATCGAAAGTGATTTCAAAATCTGATATTTTGAAAAGAATTGAAAATCAAAACGAATTCGAATTGAATTGAATAGAAAACGAATTTGAATTGAATTTAATAGAAAACGAATTCGAATTGAATTGAATAGAAAACCAATCTGAATTGAATTGAATTCAATTGAAAACGAATTGAAATAAAATTGAAATCGATTCGAATTGAAATCAAATAGAAGTGAATGGAAAAAAGAATTTATAAGGAAAAATTCAATTTTGATTTGAATTTGAAATAAAGGTTGAAATTGTTTTTGAAACAAATTTGAAATGATTTATAAAATTCGTTTTAAAAAGGAAATCGACGAAATATATATAATATATATATATTATATATATAATGGCCTGAATAGAACGCGCCGCGCCGCGGCAGTTCGTGAATTTCGACCATTGACTTCGAACGGACATTGCGGGAGATCCGACCGTCGGATCCTCCTAAAACCGGAACCGTTGGGTTCGTATCGAAAAGAGCTTTCTAACGAATATTAGAAATTTGAAATCTAACGGTTGGATTTGGAATTATGTCCAAATCAAATTTGGAAAAGGTCGCTGTAAGTGCAGTTCGATGGCCGTTGATGGAAATCGACTGTACGGGCCTTGATAAAATTATTAAAAATAGTAATAATTTGGGCAAAATCATAAGAAATGATTTGGGAAGAATTGGGATGAAAAAATCCATATTTGAAAAGATAAAAATAGATTTTTATCGAAATGAACTAGTTTTGAACTAGAATTAAAATTCTATTTATTTTTAAATAAATAAATTTGATTTGAAATGGTTTCGAAAATAACCAGAATTTCCAATGATTTCATTGGAATGGATTTGAATCGAAATTGTCTTCGGAATATTTTGATGTTGGATTTCATGATTATACGGATGTTGTTATGGAAATTTGAAAGATATAGATATATATATCGTTATTTCCAATACGATATTTGTTGGTCGTAGAATTTGATATTGAATATAAGCCGATATATTTTCTATTCAGAGCCTTGTATTTAATATCAAATGTGATTTGGGTTTGTCGTGAATGGTGTTTTCATTAACACTGCTCTTGAACTCAGTTCAGAAAAGATTAAATCTTTTTATTTGGATTTAATGAAGTGTACCAATTAAATGATATTTGATTGGAATTGAATTGATATTGATTTTTGGGTTTATCGTGAACAGTGTTTTAAATAACACTTGTTCTTTAACCCGATAATTAATAGAATGTGATTTTTGGTTGTCGTGAACGGTATCTTCAATAATACTGTTCTTTGATCCAAAGGAGTTAAGAAAATCAGAAACTAACTGGAGATAGTTGAGTTGAATGGTTTCTGGGGTATTGATCTGATGTTGGTTTCGGCCTTCGGGGTTAATACTTAGGGAATTGCTCACTGGCTAATTCATGGTTAGGGTCTGATTGAAATGTAATGTGATTTTGGGTTTATAATGAACCGTGTTTTGAAATGACACTGATTCTTTAACCCAGTTAAAGATTAAAACCAAGTGGAGTTTTAATGAATCTTTAATTAGATTGAAAAGATCGAGAATGGAGTATCACCAGTTTTGCTCCAAAGCGATAGTTAAATCTTTAATTAGATTTGAACGTGAAATGGTAATTGAATTTACCGATAACACCGTGGTGTTAGATATTGAGTATTAACAGTTTTGCTTCATGGGATGAATGGTTGGGATTGGGAAATAAAATAAATAATTACTTCGGTGTGGTTCGCTAATCTCGACTAGTTTGGAAAACCATAATTTGATTTGAAATGACATCCAAAGGAAGATTAAAGGATAAATTTTAAAGAATTTATCTTGGATAAAATTAATGGGAACCTTTCCCTAAGAATTGAAATGTTCTTTCGTCTGCGTTCTGTTGTGGCTTGTTCTCGAACTATCCGCGCTTTCCTCACCGGGGAAGTTACAGGTTTTCACATAACACCGTGGTGTTAGATATGAAGTATTACCAGTTTTACTTCATGGGATGAATAGGTTGGGATTGGGAAATTAAAATAAATGATTACTTCGGTGTGGTTCGCTAATCCCGACTAGTTTGAATCGATATTTAATGAAGATTAAAGAATAAATTTAAAGAATTTATCTTTGATAAAATTAATGGGAACCTTTCCCAAAGTATACGAATATTTGAATAAAAGAATATTCTGAATTGGAATGAGGCGTATGTTGTGTTTGTGGAACACTTGTTATTATATATACGCGAGTTATTCAGAAAGACCGGGTTTATCCCATTCTGAATAACTAATTCGACGTAGTGACGAAGATGAAGACGGTGGTTGAAGACCAGAGATCTTCATATCGTTTGGATAATTATTGATGATCTTGATTGGGCCATACACCCTAGAGGAGAGAATCAGTTGGTGATCGTCCAGACGTACTTGGAGATCGATGGGTATGCGGGGTACAAGGTGCCGCCGGTTTCGTTCAGACCCAGAACGAACTTGTAAATGGACTGTGTGTCTGACATGGGATTTTAGTCTGTGTGATTGATTTCTATTAAATATATATCTGTTTGGCGGCGGAGAATTTATTCTCTTGCTTAACGCCCTTCTCTGAGACGTACGAGCTCAGGGGTTACATATTGATGGATATCAAACGCATGGAGTGAATTGCCTGTGTGGCATGCCTAAGTGGCAAATGATCAAGGCTTCTGTTGCAAAGCAAAGTCTTGTGGTTGATGATCAAAGCACAGCCTGTGTGGCACAACTTTTTGTAACGTTGATTCGCGAGCCTCACACCCCGGTGGTGAACCAAAAACGGGAGAGGACCTCAAGGAGGACATGCGTTTCTTTCTAGTTAGAAGTGGCGTCAGTGGTTTTACACGCCCTGACGAGTTTGACTTATGTGGTTGTTGCTGTTGCGAGGCGCCTCGGTTAGATCGGACGATCCGGGTCCGATGGAGTCATTCGTTGGCTCATTTATGCCCCAAAGGGCGGGGAAACGCAGTGTTCAGGAATTTTAATCCACATCGGTGGACCGGCCCGGACGATCCAAGGGCCCACCTAAGTCTGGGTCTTGACGCTCGGGCTAGAGAGTCTCGAATCGGTAGAGGACTATCTTTTGCCTCGGTTCACAGACGGAAATCCAATTTCCAAATACGTGACATTTGCGGTTTTGATTGTAGAGCCTAGTATGGCGACATGATATATGGTACTCATGCCGTCTATGATTGATACTTATGATTTGAAGTTGTTTTATACACTATGCACGTATAGTAGTATCAAATGATTTGCTTTAAACGTACTAGGCATGTTTGGCTATTATAAGGGAAAACCCTATCCTCCGGCTTGCGTTGGATTGTGTGATAGGACCCGGGTCTTATAATAGCTTCATTTTTTTTCAAAAAGTATTGCGCTGTTTTGTTATATGCACTGGTATTCTTGGGAGGAAACCCGTTCCGCGTTAGCGGCGTGGTCCCTTGATTTACCTAACTTTAAAATAAAGATTAATAATTGTTTTAGTTCTCACACCGGTCCCATGACTGACCTGGGGTTTATTGTTTTAACCTAAACTCTGGGTGCCCTTATTTTGACATGGGAAGCTAGTAGTTTTGGTTTTGCAGATCTATATTCACAGGATCCTGGTTTACAGCTGGAACGATATCCGAAAAGCTTTGTATCCATATATATCCTTCTTGTTGTGTTTTGTATTATTTTCCGCTGCGATGTATTTAAATGTAATTTAAATCTCTGTTATTTTCTGGGTAATATTTGTTTATACTCTGTATATTCTTGTATTCTGATGGAATTGTTGTAATAAACAATGAAATGTTCTTCTGTTTGCGTTCTAATTTGTCGTGTTCTCTAAACAATCGGGCGTTTCGAACGGTCTTGGTCGGTTTTGCGACTGATTCGGATCGAGCGAAATTCCTTTTCGTTACAGAAAAACCATTTCTCCACCACCAACTAAGGTACGTTTGAAGAAATCAACTACGTAACTCCTTTGGAAATACTCCGTCAGACATCCGTCCATACAAGTCATCCAAGAACAGTATGAACTGAAGGCACCCTCCTACCACATCCAAGGAATCACCTATAGATTAGAAGCGAGCAGTCCTTGCAATTCGTAGATTCCAACTACGACAGAACCATAGTTTATCTCCGGTTGCAATCCCATAGATTTTCAGTAGTTCTTCCATTTATGAAAATCTATGATCTTCAATGCTCCATCTCGATCATCTTCCTATATCTTCATGTATTTGTTGGTCAGAATAGTTTTCGAATATAAATTCGATACCGGTCTTTCCGAACCAACAATCGCATTGGACAGATTTGATAGTCGGTTATTTAACTATCAAAATAAATAGTGATTCAATCATGAAAATCCAAGAAGTTCACAGGTTCAGTATTCAGCATCACTTGGCCTTTTAATTTAAGCAAATGTAAATTTGAAACTCTTAAATATCTCGATATTACGAATATAGCTTTTCGCTTCTTATTTAACAAAAGATTATTCTTTAAACAAATTCATTTTATTACTTAGTAAAATTCTATATCATATCAGGTTTTCTATTTTCACTTTCAAAACATAAGCCACATTATTATCTAATATTGGGAAATCAATTCAACTTATTACTCGTAAAACAATGTTACGAGATATCTTTTATTACTTGACAACCTCCAGTGCTTATTCTTATTGAATAAACTCAACTTTTACATTTCCTTTCTAATTCAAAAATATCGTTATAATTCACGCAATCCCCTTTTATTTCCCCGTTCACTTTGGAATCCTCATTATATATTTATATATATATATTCACACCTTTCTAATTCCCTTTTTCTTCGGAACTCTTGTTATATATTCTCCAAATTTTCACCAAACGTTGCACTATTATTTCTCTAATGGAAATAATACATTATCACTAACCTCTTTGACTATTACAACTAATATCATCCTCACATAATCCTGATGTCGTTCAAGTTGGTGTATATTTTTTACTTCTCAGACCTTGACCAACAACGTTCTTATCTTAAGATAGATACAAGCTGTAATCCAAAATACCAATATTTCATTCTAGTATCAATACAAATTCCATTTAACTATTTTATTCAAAATACGGTTCCATAAAAACTGCTTATCTTTTTTAAAATCTCTTCCTAGAATATAACCATTATTTCTTAATTCCATAATTAAGTAATTTCTTGTATAACACCTCCTTTTAACCTCTACCTCTTAAACCAATTTCATTTTATAATTTGGATTTGATTACAAAATCCTACGACCTACTTCTTTTACCAAATTCACTTTCACCAATTCCTTTTCAAATCCATTCAACCATTCTCGCTTTGGAAATCTTATTTTAATCCCCTCCTTTTTACTTAATCCCATTATTAAGTAACTTAAATGTAAAATTAACGCTTTTACACTTCAAATCTCATTTATGTAACCCTAGTTTATTATAAACCCTTTTATCTTAATTTACTTTGACTTAATTCAAATAATTAAGTAACATTTATTTCAAGCTATTGTATTCGCTTGAAATTCCTTTTGTAACTTCGTTATAAAAATTTGGGTTTTAAATATAAAACCGGTACATAAACTCCTTTCACCATTCAACTAGATTTCGTTTCAACTTTGATTACATTTTAAATGAATTCAATTAAAAAGTAATTTCCCAAATTGCTATTAATCAGAATAATACTTTATCTTAATCATTAACTACTGTAAAAGTAGTTAATTCCTTTATTAACTAAAATAATTAGTAAATTCCTTTTTTTTAAAAAAACTTATTAAAATTACACAATATTCATTAAACTATTTTTTTGGATTAATTCCATACAACCAAATTTGACAATCAATTCCAGTTAAAACTGTTAACTTAGTCAACTCAAATTCGGTTATCTCATTAACCAATTCCAATTAGTTCTCACTTTAAATTAATAATATAATTAATTTAAATAATCCCATTTAATTGTTTCTTAACAAACAATTATTTAAATTTAACCGTTAGATTAATTTTCTATTCTCATATTTATAAGTCTGATTAACATCAGAATTGACTTTATAAAATCACTTAATAATTAATTATAAACTTAAATAATAAATAATAAATATATATTTCCTTTTAACAAACTTTTATTTAAAAGAATATATTTCAAAATCTGTCTCCAGTTATAAAATAAATTTTATAACTTCATCTTTGTCGATTTGCTTGACGGTAAATTAACATTTATAAAACGATTGATTTTATAGGCAATATGTTGTTAATTACTCAACCAATATTGTCCACTGGTTTAAACAAAACAGATGTTGAATTTCAGGTCAACTATCAATAATCGAATCAATCACCCAATCGGGACCGTTCATATATTAATAATATGAAAATAATTAATGTCTAATATATTTGAGGAATCCGGTTGGATCCTCCGACCTATTCTTCCCTATAGTAAAAATGGTAATCTCAAATCAAATCATTCAATCCCATTTAACTTATAATTTCTACAACAGTAAATAATGACTATTTAACATTAACCAATTAACAAAACAATTCAAACAACTAAACACGTTTATTTTATAAACGTGACCAACAAGGTAAGTTACCTTCATTGGATCCAATTGTTAAAATAACAATTTGGCATTCCACTAAAATTAAACGACGGTTTAATTTTGTCGATTAAACTAATAAATGAATATATAATTAGCAAACAGTCAACCATTAGCAACCAAAGCACACAAAATAAAAACCTAACTTATATAAAATATAAGTGGGATGAACTAGGTGAGTTTAACTCGCCTTGATTCCATTTATTATTTGAGAAGTTCCGTTAAATTAAACAGCGTTTAATTTAACGATAAATTTCAGCGGTCTCAAATTCTGACCAAGTCAGTTTCAAAATGCAGAGTTCATCCATATGATCCCGACGTCTCTGATCTGGTCTAATTCTGATAACATATGCATGAATTATAAATATTATAAATTCATACGATTTAATTAACTAATTATTTTTCTTAATTATATTTTAATTAAATCAATCACTTTGGATTAACAATTAAATAGGACGAGTTAACTTCTATCTTCCCAGATCTATAGAATGCGACTGCTGCCCGGAACTCTAGCCCAAAATCTGTTCAATCCTACCATAATTAAACATTTAACAGCTAATTACAAATTTAAAATATAATTGATTATTTAAATTGCACATTAGTTAAGTGAATTACTAGTCTTAAGGGAACAAATGTGTTGACGTCTTCCAGGATTTCCACTATTCTTTTCCCTCTGGAAACAAAAATAGATGGATTAATTAGCAGTGTTTCTAATAATGGTTTAATATCTGTTATATAATTATACATAAATTTCACTGAAATCAGGCCGAAATTTCCTCTTATACTACGTTTTCAAACAGCTCTAACTCCTTACGTTATCTTCGTGTGCCTGCTCGATGCTATACTGCTGCCAAGCTAGATTGATTGTCGCATCCCCGATCCTCCACCGGATCATCATCCACGGCCATCGAAAGCCGCGCGCCACCGTCCTCTACCACTACTCCAAAACTGCCGTCAACTCCGTGGCTCCGTCTACTTGTAATCTGACTTCGACCGCGTAGTTGTTGTACTACGATCCCAATCACCTCGCCTACCAGAAACCCATCACCGCCGTCAGTATCGAAGATCTCCCCTAGCTCTACCATACTGCAATTGAAACTTTCAACTATAGATGAACAGATTGTGAGATTTGAGGAAAGGATTATTGCAGTTTTTAAGCCGTTGGTTATATTGGTGGCGGCTGTAAAGGGTTTGACCACGCGTGAAACTCTGGACCGGTAAATTTGGGTTTGGGATGCTCTATTTATAGGAGACCATAGATTATAATATTATTATTAAAACTTAGCGGTGAAATATCACCTAAAACTAACCCCAATTAACTCCTATTTTCCGATAAAAATGCTAATCCTAGCATAAGAAAATATTCCGGACCCAATGGGAGAGGTTTCGTTGAATTCCAACATCGTTTGTGAAAATCCTTTATAATTATCGATGGAAAATCAAGGGTTTAAAATTCCTAAAGTTACAAAAAAAAAAAATCTAACAAATTTGAAACCTTGACATTTTACTAGACCTTTCGAATCCATCAAATTTGTTTTGTCCGAATCGAAGTTCATTTTGCCAATCGTTTATTCGTTTAAAGTCACCCCTGTCTGAATTAACCAATATAATATAATTGATTAAGGCGTTTATCGCTGCCACGATCAAACGATAAGTCCGATTGACACAAAAATTGAAATCCTACAATAATCAATTAACACGAATCCAACGGCACCAGTTCTGTCGCATTCTGATACTGTTTCCCGGTACGCTATTTTTATATGCACCACGATTCTTATTTGGACACCAAATTACCCGATCTCCAAAAATAACAAATTATATACCTATTCTGACTCTAATCGTCGATACAAATTCAATGGAACTGGTTTCATGGCATAATTTGATCGTCGATACAAAACTACCAACATAATACTACCTTTAGAATGTGAATTAAGAGAGCATATTGTAATATGGTTTAATGCTTTTACAACCAATTGTTCAAAGAATGAAAATAATATTTGGTAAGCAATTAATACAATGATCAGAGCACTATGTGTTATAAGGCATCTAGACCAGCCGACTAGGGTATGCATTGGTATCTTCCAAAATGTGCGATGTATGAACTGTTTGTAAGTAGCAAAAAAACAACAGATCCAAAGGAACAACTATAACACAATGTTTCATTCAATTCATAATCTTAATCATAAAAGATATCTCTAGAGTTACAAACGCACGAGGAAGATAACTGAAACATTAGCACTAGTTTAAAAACAGGATTTCAAAAGCAGAACCGAAATAAATCTAAGCCCTTTCACCTCTAATCCTCCTAGCAAGCTGAATATCCTTAGGCATAATTGTAACTCTCTAGGCATGAATTGCAAACAAATTAGTATCTTCAAACAATCCAACAAGGTAGTCCTCGGCGGCCTCTTGAAGAGCGAAGACTGCAGAGCTCTGAAATCGCAAATCAGTTTTGAAATCTTGCACGATTTCACGAACCAGACGCTGAAACGGAAGCTTCCTTATTAAAAGTTCGGTGCTTTTCTGATACTTACGGATCTCATGAAGGGCAACGGTTCCTGGCCTGAATCTATGGGGTTTCTTCACGCCGCCGGTGGCTGGAGCGGACTTGCGAGCTGCTTTTGTTGCTAGTTGCTTCCTTGGAGCCTTTCCACCGGTTAATTTTCTAACAGTCTGCTTTGTACGTGCCATTGGAAGGAAGAGGATTTTATCGATTTGGGGAGGCTTTCAAGATTTGGGAGTGATGACGAATGGAGATGGGATGCTGAGGTATATATGCAGTAGCGAGGTATACATGAAGAATGGACAGGGCATTGATCACGAGGATCAATAATACTGGGCGTTGGATATTTTCATGTAAACCATTCGGATGAGGAAAAATGTAGGGATGCGGATCGCTATTTTTTATGCTTTTTATTAATTTGTTTGTGTCCATGATTTTCTCTTCTTATTGGATCCCCCCTCTTCCTTTTACACCATTTTGAGCATATAAAGCAACATTGAAGAGGAATACATCAATGTAATTAATTATTAGTAAAATAGTTATTTATTTATTATGATTGTTTGTTAGCTTCGGATAAACAGAAAATGATAATTTATTGACAAAAATATGGAACTTTGATCGAAAAATTTTAAATTTGAATATTGAAACTTAAAGCACCAAACACAAAAGTAAATGTCTGTATTTGGAGTTACACATTTTAAAAATCAACCTTCAAATTTGAGACTTGGATTTTATGCCGCCCTACCTCGAAACCCATATTAGCAAAAAACATTAACGGATAATATTGTGTGCTAATACGGAAAATAAGAATAGTTAGGAGCGACCATCCGTAAATCTTATTTTGAGCAATTATCAAGTACATCAAGGTAGTGATTATTTTTTCTTACCTTAAGAGCATCAACGTGCTTATTTCTTGATTACTGCAATATTACGTTGGATAGTGGATCAATACAAAACAAAACACAACGTATCTAAATAACACGCATCACAAAACATCAAACACGGTGATATTTATACATATACATTAACTATAATACATAGTGATATATGTAAGTGATTATAAACCATAATATTTATACAACATCGTGTTCCATAATAGATTATATACATATAACATAGTACACAACAAAACAACTAGAAAACTAGTACAGAATACGCCTAAACGTCCCAAAAGACGATAAGTATCCAAAGCGGAACAAGAGAAGTAGGAGTCTATGTGGAAGCTAACCTGAAAAAATTCGGTTTGACCCGAGCATATAAAATACATGGGTCAGTCTACTTTAAACTACATCATTAGGTCTTAATGGATGAATATAGCATTAAAAGGAAATACTCTTCTCAATTAGATATAGAGCAAGTTCAACTTGATATAACATATGATTCATGTGATAAAGTACAACTAAGCATCATATAAGAGTCTCATGAATGATATAAATAACAACATGAAAAGATTTGACGTTAACATCCAGTGTCAAGCAACCGAGCTAAGCACGAGTATAAAATATCTAAAGCTCTAAAGCAACAAAGGCAAATACATCGAATGCCAACATGTAATTCTCATATGAGAGTATAATTGACATGTAAGTGATCACCAGATATATATAAATCTCAAGATAGCTCTCAACTATACAAGCCTCAATATAGCTCTTGGCTATAGAAAAAATACAATAATCTCAAATTCTTAGATTTTGGATCAAAAGAAGCAATGAGAGATAAAATCATCATAAAGTGGATCCAAAATAACAAATTGCACGTGCATAAAGATACAACTCCCCGAGCTTTACTTTGTACTATATATGTATTCAGGCGCGAAATGCTACGACACCTAACCAAGTGTAACTTGGCCCCGACCAAGTGAATACATATATGAGACCCCTCTAGGCTTGGCATTCCCCTAAAGTAACGTATTAGCACATTAAGCTCTAAGAATGTGTCGCAGACTTAAAGATAGTAAGTCAAAACAATATGTCACAAACCGCACGTTTCACTAATCGATTCACTATAGGTCAGTCTACTTCACACTAAAAAAAATATAAATAGCTTCAATCAACGAGTCTGAAATTAATCGATATAATAACCCAATCTGACCATACCATATGGTTTACTACATTGTTTAAATCAGAACCTTATCTTCTCGAAGGGTGCAAAAACATGTGATCTTATATATATATATATATATATATATATATATATAAATTACTTGGATTTGAGAAAACGAGTTTATAAAAGGATTTCAAATTCATTTGATTTGTTTCTTTGAAAATCCATATATATCAGAAAATACTATATATAGTATATAGCCTTAAGACAGATTTATTTTCATAAAATCTAAACTTTGAAAATCCTTGTCTCAAAGCGATATATATATATATAATTCCCTATTGAGATATTTTTATAAAATGTGCAAAGTGCCAAAAACCTCATGGAATCATCCACAAAAACCACATAAAACTTCATCAATTCAATGTACGAAATGATGACATTAATTGCTTAACCATTACAAGGTTTAGCCTCGTAAAGTTGCGTTAAAGCTTGCTTTAAAGTCACCTATAAAGACGATGGAAATAACATATAAATGCTTTAGAAATTCCCTAGGTACCCAACTAAACTCTCTGTGTTAAAAACATACAGGGGTCGACCCTTGTCTTCTCAAGGTCAATCCTATTGGCACCTGGGTCGACTCAGAGAATACATGGGTCAACCTAGGTACGGGGTTTTTGCCCAATCTGAAAACCTCTCCAAATTTCACAATGAATTTCACTACGAATTAGTGGTTAGTGTTAACCAAAATTATGGTTAACATCCCAAAAGCGAGATCTGGCTGTAGAACTTCGCCTTGTAACTGAAAAGAGCTCGAACTTGAAAACTGCAAATATTCTGGAATTTATATTGAAATACCATTGTAGAACACCGAAGGAATATTTGTTGAGAACAAACCTAATTGTGAATCTCCTTTTCATTTCTGAATGGAAGACCTACCCTCTTGTGATGCACATTCTGTAGGAGTGCCTTGAATCATGAGGTAATTTTCTCTGGGTGCTCAATGATTGTAAAATTGAATTCCAAGTAGTTAAATCCTTTTAAACGATCGCTGAATGCTAGGTTTTTGTAAGTCTTCCTTAATTTCTCAAAGATTTGGCGAGGTGGAGAGAAAACAATTGTAACTATCCAGATTTTTTTGACCAATGTAAAATTGGGATTTCAATTATAAAACTAGGATTTTTGAATATAGAAATGAATTTAATTTTGTTTTAATATGGATTAAGTAGTAAAAATAGGTATTTGACGTTGTCAAATATAACAAAAAAATATTAAGAATTTATTAGGTTTTGTTATAACGATTTTTCCAAGTACAAACTATTTTAAAGGTGATCATTTCTAGTTAAATATATATATATATATTAAATATGAATAATAAAATAATGATAAATGTAATAACCAGAAAATCTGAGCCAGTTTAAAAATTTTATTTTGCCGATTTTAGCGAAGTTTGAACATTTAAAATGAATTATTTTAAATAAAATCGACGGGAAATTTATTTTGAATAGAATACGACGTATATATTATATACGTCGTCGTTAGAATATAAATATTTATATATAATTATAAAAGGAATTGAAAATGGCGCGGTAGTTCGATAATTCGATTTCAAACTTCAATTGAATGTACCGGGTGCAAAACAATCCGGATTTTAGTGAAACCAAAAACATTAGGATCTAATTGATAAGATATTTCCAACGAATCCGAAAAATTGAGATTTCATAGCGGGAATCAAAAGATATGTCCAGTTGAAAATTCTGAATAGTCGCTATGGAATTCAGACCCTTAAAAATGGAAATTTTGCAAATGACCTCGGAATTCGACGAAACCACTTTTGTTGGGTCCCTGATGTCAAATTATTGTTAGATTTCAAATTTCATAATTTGTCGATTCAATATGTGAGCGTGGCAAAGGAAAACGTGTTTGACCAGTTTCAGTTGATTTTAATCGACTGGAAATTGGCCATTTTTCAAACGGTCTCAGAATTTGACGAAACTAGTTTTGTTAGGACCGTATCGTCAATACGAAGCTAGAAAATATTTTTCGAGAATTTTTAGAGTTAGTATGTGACCCCGGTAATTTGAAATGTACGTTTAAAATTCAATATAGTGATTTAAATGTAAATTTAACGGAAACTGATCGAAACAGTTGAATCAACCTACGATACATATCCCATTGTGTTCGGAATGGGGGTAATACGCTATGGACGACAGGCAGTGGGCCTCGTTTTGAGGTCATATGTAAAAGTCAACTTTTTCATAATTAAAATAATTAAAAATTGGAATCCTCTCTCCTCTCCCCTTAAATCTCTCTGGCCCCTCCCCCTTTCTGATTTTAAATCGACAGTAAGAGAAAAAAAAGAAAAAAATGGAAAGAGGAGGGCGACGGGGGGAGAGCCGCCGCCGCATCGCCCCCCCCCCCCCCCGATGAGCCGCCGCCGCCCCAGGTGGGGGCGCCACCTCTGCCGCCGCCTCCCTCTCTTCTTCTTCCTCCCTCTCTCGCCTCCATCTCCTCCTTCTTCTGCATACAACCGACCCCCCCCTGCGCGCACCCCCCAGCCACCACCTCCGCCTCCCCTTCATCTGCCGCCACCTTCTTCTTCTCCTCCCTCCTTCGACGCACTCTCCCTCTTCTGCATAAACCTGCACCCCCCTAAGACCCGAACCCGCAACCGCCTGCACCGACCCACCCACCTCGACGCAGCCCAGCCGACCACCGCCCTGCCGCAGCCTCCAGCCCCCTCCGATCCCTCTTCTCCCCCCCTATTCGCTGTAAGCCTTCATCTTTTTTATTTATTTATTTATTTTGTTTTATGTTAATTTACTTTAAATATTTTGTTAGTTTAATCTGATTGTCGTGGATAAGAAAATAGAGGAAATAGGATTTTTATATTTTTAAAGTATTAAAAATATGATTTTTATATTTTTAAAGTATTAAAAATATAGTTTTTACTATATAGAAGGTGTAAAAATATGATTTTTGGTTAGGTAGAGAATTAAAAATATAATTTTTACATGATAGGTATATTAAAAATATCATCTTTATATAGGTAGCAAAATAAAAATGTGATTTTTATAGTGAAGAAATTGAAAAGGTAATATTTTTAAAAATGAAAAGACAAAATTTTAAAAAATGAAAAGACGATATTTTTAAAATAGAAAAGATAAGATTTTAAAAATAGAAAAGGCGAGATTTTTATATATTGAATAACAAGATAAAAATTCGATTTTTATATATTGGATAACGAAGTAAAATTCGATTTTTACATATGTAGTGGATTAAAAATATGACTTTTACAGAGTAGGAACTATAAAAATATAATCTTTATTTTTATAAAGGCGAAATCTATATTTGTGAAATAGAATTTTTATCTATATAGCAAAGTAAAAATATGATTTTTATATATTGAATAACGTAGTAAAAATATGATTTTTATATATTGAACATCAAAGTAAAAAATATGATTTTTATATATTGAATAGCATTGTAAAAATATGATTTTTATATATTGAACATCAAAGTAAAAATTCTGTTTTTATATATTGAATAGCAAAGTAAAAATTCGATTTTTATATATAGAATAACGAAGTAAAAATGTGATTTTTACATATGTAGTGGCTACAGCAACGAAGGTGACAAAAATGCGAGAATGGGGATGATTTCCCTAAATGAAGAGTCAAGATGATTGGATAGCTATTGGTGAGAACTTCTCACCTTTCAATTTCTTTTTCTAGTTATATATATATACTAGGATGCAGACGGTGCTTAGCAGCACCCGACACCCGCCATCCACAGACCATGGATGGCTTGTTTGTTAAACTGTTTAGTTGTGTAGTTGGTTAGATTATTTGGTGAATTGAATTGTTTGGTGAAATGAAATTGTTTTGATTGATGTGTGAATGGCGTGGGCCTTCACTAGACCGGGGATAAGGCTAGGCCTCGTCCCGTTTCTAGTATCGTGCCGTTATGCCGCCGAAATTTTCTAAAAATAAGTTAGAAAAATAAAAATATCATTTTATTTGATAAACGAAATGAATAGAAATTCATGTGTTAAAATAAAATATATTATCGTTAAAAATTTAATTTTTAACGTGAAAGTAAATAAATAAATAATTATAAACAAATCGGCCGATTTGTTTATATACACTGATTTGACTGATATTGATTGGGTCGATAAATTTCACACGTCGCCCAACTGCACAACTAAAATCTGTGTTTGATTGTTTGAAACCCCACACAGGTGTTGGGATGAAATTTGAAGTTCACTCATCCTAATTGATTAAATATGTCGATCGATTGATTGACAGGCTGTTATAAGCGTTAGATATCTATATTTGATGCTTATACATTGTAGTGCACTTTGGTTGATGGTTGATTATTTTTCAATCCTATTATATACATGCGTTGTATGGAATCCATATAATTAACATTATATGGTGATTGATTGGGCCTCATTCCAATCGGGAAAATAATGAATGTTATAAAAGAAAATTCATGTGTTGAATATAAAAATAGTCATGTGTTGACGATGTTCATGTGTTGAAAATATTCGTGTGTTGAGTGAAATATTTTATACAATGAAATTTACATCTTTATCATATTTAAAATTAGAACTACTTCACGGTGGAGTCTAATTAAAAATCAAACGATAGATACCATAGTTTTATAAAATATTTTGCATAACAAAAATAGTCGTGTGTTGAAAGAAATATAGATTCATGTGTTGAATAGAATAAATATTCATTTGTTGAATAGAATAAAGAAGTTTTTGAAAAATATAAAGCCGCGTGGATTAGAGATGCGCTATTTTGACGTGAACGATATTTATATCGATTTTATTCGGTTTATAATGAATATTGAAAAGGGATTTCAAAATCTAATATTTTGAAATGAAATCCAAATTGAATTAGATAAAAATTGAAATAGAAATATTATTGAATCAATTTGAAATGAATTCGAATTGAAGTAAATAGAAGGTAAATTCAAAGTGAATTGAATTGAAACGAATTAGAATTTGAATTGAATAGAAAGTGAATTTGAATTCAAATTGAATAGAAAGTGAAATTGAATTCTAATTTAATTGAAATAAAAAAGATTTGAAATTGAAGATGAAGTTGAAATTGTTTTTGAAACGAATTTAAAACGATTTATAAAATACGTTTTAAATAGGAAATCGACGAAATATATATAATATATTATATATATATATATATATATATATATATATATATAATGGCCGGAATAGAACGCGCCGCGCCGCGGCAGTTCATGAATTTCGACCATTGACTTCGAATGGACGTTGCGGGAGATCCGACCGTCGGATTCTCCTAAAACTGGAACCGTTGGGTTCGTATCGAAAAGAGCTTTCCAATGAATATTAGAAATTTGAAATCTAACGGTTGGATTTGGAATTATGTCCAAATCAAATTCGAAAAAGGTCGCTGTAAGTGCAGTTCGATGGCCGTTGATGGAAATCGACTGTACGGGCCTTGATAAAATTATTAAAAATATCTATAATTTGTGTAAAATTATAATATGTGAATTGGAAAGAATTGGGCTGAAGAATTCCACATTTGAAAGGATAAAAATAGATTTTTATCGAAATGAACTAGTTTTGAACTAGAATTAAAATCAATTTATTTTTGAAATAAATAAATTGAATTTGAAAGTGATTTTAAAAATAATCCATATTCCCAATACGTGGATTGGACTGGAGTTGAATCGAAATTATCTTCGGGATATTTCGATGTTGGATTTCGGGACTATACAGATATTGTTATGGGAATTTGAAAGATATATCTCATATCGTTATTTCCAATACGATATATGTTGGTTTCAGAATTTGATATTGAATATAAGCCGATATATTTTCTATTCAGAGCCTTGTATTTAATATCAAATGTGATGTGGGTTTATCGTGAATTGTGTTTTAGAAGACATTGGTTCTTTAACCCAGTTAAAGGCAAGATATCGATTTTTGAGAAGATTAAAACTAAGTGGAGTTTTAATGAATCTTTAATTAGATTAAAAATGTGAATTGATAATTTAAATTATCAAATTTTAAAAGTGATCGAGAGTGGAGTACCACCAGTTTTGCTCCAAAGCGATAGTTAAATCTTTAATTAGATTTGAACGTGAAATGGTAATTAATTTTACCGATAACACCGTGGTGTTAGATGTGGAGTATTACCAGTTTTCTCCATGGGATATATAGGTTGGGATTGGGAAATAAAATAAATAATTACTTCGGTTTGGTTCGTTAATCCCGACTAGTTTGAAATGATATCCAAAGAAAGATTATAGGATAAATTTAGTAGAATTTATCTTGGATAAAATTAATGGGAACATTTCCCTAAGAATGTGATTTTGTGAATAAAAGAATATTCTGAATTGGAATGAGGCGTTTGTTGTGTTTGTGTAACATTTGTTTATCATATACGTGGGTTATTCAGAAAGGCCGGGTTATACCCATTCTGGATAACCGATTCGACGAGATGTCGAAGATGAAGACGGTGGTTGAAGACCGGAAGTCTTCACATCGTTTGGGTGATTACTGATGATCTTGATTGGGCTGTACACCTAGGATGAGGGAATCAGTTGGTGATCGTCCAGACGTACCTGGAGATGGATGGATATGCGAGGAAAGTGCCTCCGGTTTCGTTCAGACCCAGAACGAACTTGTAAATGGATTGTGTGTCTGACATTGGATTTTATTCTGTGTTGATTGATCTCTATTAAATATACATCTGTTTGGCGGCGGAGAATTTATTCTCTTGCTTAACGCCCTTCTCTGAGACGTACGAGCTCAGGGGTTGTATATCGATGGACATCAGTCGCATGGAGTGAATTGCCAGTGTGGCACGCGTAAGTGGCAATTGATCAAGGCTTTTGTTGAAAAGCGAAGTCTTGTGGTTGATGATCAAAGCACGGCCTGTGTAGCGTAGCTTTGTGTATAACGTGAATTCGCGAGCCTCACACCTCGGTATGAGTCAAAAACGGGATAGTGACTGCAGGGAGAGCACGACGTTTCTTTCTAGCTAAGGTGGTGTCAGTGACCTACCAGCCCTGACACTTATATACTTTTCACCTGTGTGGTTGTTGGATACGAGGCGCCTCGGATATAGGTCTGTAAGGACCGAGAAACGTGTGTTCAGGAATAACTAATCCTCAAAAGTAAGAGAGGACCGGCCCTGAAGATCCAAGGATCATAGTGGGGTCCTGGGACATTTGCTAGAGTGTCTCGAACGCGGAGAGGAGCTTGCCCTTTGCCTCGACTCATGATGGAATCCAATTTCCAATACGTGTGTTTCGGTTTTATTTGTAGAACCTAGTATGACGACATAGTGGTATGGGTCATTCATGCCGCCTATGATTGATATTTATGATTGAAATTGTTTTGACACTATACACTTATAATAGTATCAAATGATGTGTTTTAAACGTATCAAGCATGCTTTGGCTGTTATAAGGGAAAACCCTATCCTCCGGCTTGCGTTGCATTGTGTGATGGGACCTGGGTCTTATAACAGCTTCATTTTTCTTTATTTAGCGTTGCGCTGTTTGTTCTATGCACTGGTATTCTTGGGAGGAAACCCGTTCCGTGTTATACGGCGTGGTCCCTTGATTTACCTAACTTTAAAACCAATATTAATAACTATTTTAGTTCTCACACCAATCACATGACTGACCTGGAGTTTATTGTTTTAACCTAAACTCTGGGTGCCCCTATTTTCGACACGGGCAGCTAGTAGTTTTGGTTTTGCAGATTTATATTCACAGGGTCCTGATGTACAGCTGGAACGATGCTCGGAAAGCTCTGTATCCGTGCATTATTTCTAGTTGTGTATTGTATTATTTTCCGCTGCTATGTAGTTTATTGTAATCTCTGATATTTGTCGAATGTAATTTATTCATTTATACTCTGTATACTCTTGTATCTGTTGGAATTGTTGTAATAACAATGAAATGTTCTTCTGTATGCGTTCTATTTTGTCTTGTACTCAATTCTATCCGTGCTTTCCTTCACGGGGAAGTTCGGGTCGTCTCAGTTTGGTATCAGAGCTTTGGTTTATAGAGCTCGAGAACAAGACACCTTAGAACCATACGAAAGAATTCATCAGATATTGGATTAGTAATATCCAATTAGAATGACTCGTTAGAGATAGGATCAGTAGTATCCTAGAACGAGTGTGAAGAGTATATTTTTCAAATGAAACCAATTTTGTTTTGAAATTTTAATCGTTTTAGACGTATTTGAATATTTATTTATTTTGAATATGGA
Organism: Allium sativum; assembly: GCA_030737875.1. Lineage (NCBI taxonomy): Eukaryota > Viridiplantae > Streptophyta > Magnoliopsida > Asparagales > Amaryllidaceae > Allium > Allium sativum. The sequence goes on from CM060926.1 coordinate 862,530,900, forward strand.
CAATCGAGTATATAAAGATTTTGCGTATACGCGTCATGAACGTATACTCGAAGTTTTAATATACTGGATAGATATAGAATCACACTCTAGTCGCTCGGAGATGATTTTGATGATGGAGCTCCATCACCAAAATTTATGTTCGTGTTTCGAAGGTGTGATTTCTATATATTTCCATTAGGCTGGTGTGAGAACCAAAACTAATATAGCTAGAACACATTGTTGTGAATTGGCATCAAAAACATGATTTTCTGTGTATATATGTATCAAAATTATGAATTTGAAACTCTAATTCACTAATTGATTGATGTTTGTGTTGTTTGACTATTTGTTTGATAATTTTGAACCATTATGCCTAATTGAACCGAGTATTGAATATTATTGAAAATTAGACGCATTTGCTTGCATATACATGTACTTACATTGAACAGGTCATAGCAAGGAGGCTAGAGCCGAAGAATAAAATTTGTTTGCCCGACAAATAGGTACATGTTTACTACATAATTTACTGTTTTGTTTGGGTGATGATGATTTTATGAGCCTATTGGCTAGCCGCTTGGCTTTTTCTTTTTCTTTTTGAGATCAGAAGGCCTATATGACAATTTCGGGATTTTCCCGTGGCTCCCGGTGCAGGGGAGGTTATGGCGAATTTTTTCGAAAATTTAGGGTGTTAGCCAAATTTTTGAAAATTTGAAAATTCTCAGAAACTGAAAAGTTGGAGAATGGAAGCCAGATCGAACGTAGAATTGATTAATGAAACCACTTTCGACATTGTTCCTTTTCGGGGACGAAAAGTTTTAAGTGGGGGAGATTGTAATAACCCGAAAATCTGAGCCAGTTTAAAATTTTTATTTTGCCGATTTTAGCGAAGTTTGAACATTTAAAATGAATTATTTTAAAAAAAATCGACGAGAAATTTATTTTGAATAGAATACGACGTATATATTATATACGTCGTCGTTAGAATATAAATATTTATATATAATTATAAAAGGAATTGAAAATGGCGCGGTAGTTCGATAATTCGATTTCAAATTCAATTGAATGTACCGGGTGCAAAACAATCCGGATTTTAGTGATACTAAAAACATTAGGATCTAATTGATAGGATCTTTCCAACGAATCCGAAAAATTGAGATTTCATAGCGGGAATCAAAAGATATGTCCAGTTGAAAATTCTGAATAGTCGCTATGGAATTCAGACCCTTAAAAATGGAAATTTTGCAAATGACCTCGGAATTCGACGAAACCACTTTTGTTGGGTCCGTGATGTCAAGTTATTGTTAGATTTCAAATTTCATAATTTTTCGATTCAATATGTGAGCGTGGCAAAGGAAAACGTGTTTGACCAGTTTCAGTTGATTTTAATCGACTGGAAATTGGCCATTTTTCAAACGGTCTCAGAATTTGACGAAACTAGTTTTGTTAGGACCGTATCGTCAATACGAAGCTAGAAAATATTTTTCGAGAATTTTTAGAGTTAGTATGTGACCCCGGTAATTTGAAAATTTAAAATTCAATATAGTGATTTAAATGTAAATTTAACGGAAACTGATCGAAACAGTTGAATCAACCTACGATACATATCCCATTGTGTTCGGAATGGGGGTAATACACTATGGACGACAGGCGGTGGGCCTCATTTTGAGGTCATATGTAAAAGTCAACTTTTTCATAATTAAAATAATTAAAAATTGGAATCCTCTCTCCTCTCCCCTTAAATCTCTCTGGCCCCTCCCCCTTTCTGATTTTAAATCGACAGTAAGAGAAAAAAAAGAAAAAAAAATGGAAAGAGGAGGGCGACGGAGGGAGAGCCGCCGCCGCATCGCCCCCCTCCCCGATGAGCCGCCGCCGCCCCAGGTGGGGGCGCCACCTCCCTCTCTTCTTCTTCCTCCCTCTCTCGCCTCCATCTCCTCCTTCTTCTACATACAACCGCCCCCCCCTGCGCGCACCCCCCAGCCACCACCTCCGCCTCCCCTTCATCTGCCGCCACCTTCTTCTTCTCCTCCCTCCTTCAACGCACTCTCCCTCTTCTGCATAAACCCGCACCCCCCCAAGACCCGAACCCGCAACCGCCTGCACCGACCCACCCACCTCGACGCAACCCAACCGACCACCGCCCTGCCGCAGCCTCCAGCCCCCTCCGATCCCTCTTCTCCCCCCCCATTCGCTGTAAGCCTTCATCTTTATTTTTTATTTTTTTTATTTATTTTGTTTTATGTTAATTTATTTTAAATATTTTGTTAGTTTAATCTGATTTTCGTGGATAAGAAAATAGAGGAAATAGGATTTTTATATTTTTAAAGTATTAAAAATATGATTTTTATATTTTTAAAGTATTAAAAATATAGTTTTTACAATATAGAAGGTGTAAAAATATGATTTTTGGTTAGGTAGAGAATTAAAAATATAATTTTTACATGATAGGTATATTAAAAATATCATCTTTATATAGGTAGCAAAATAAAAATGTGATTTTTATAGTGATGAAATTGAAAAGGTAATATTTTTAAAAATGAAAAGACAAAATTTTAAAAAATGAAAAGACGATATTTTTAAAATAGAAAAGATAAGATTTTAAAAATAGAAAAGGCGAGATTTTTATATATTAAATAACAAGATAAAAATTCGATTTTTATATATTGGATAGCGAAGTAAAATTCGATTTTTACATATGTAGTGGATTAAAAATATGACTTTTACATAGTAGGAACTATAAAATTATAATCTTTATTTTTATAAAGGCGAAATCTATATTTGTGAAATAGAATTTTTATCTATATAGCAAAGTAAAAATATGATTTTTATATATTGAATAGCGTAGTAAAAATATGATTTTTATATATTGAACATCAAAGTAAAAATATGATTTTTATATATTGAATAGCGTTGTAAAAATATGATTTTTATATATTGAACATCAAAGTAAAAATTCTGTTTTTATATATTGAATAGCAAAGTAAAAATTCGATTTTTATATATAGAATAACGAAGTAAAAATGTGATTTTTACATATGTAGTGGCTACAGCAACGAAGGTGACAAAAATGCGAGAATGGGGATGATTTCCCTAAATGAAGAGTCAAGATGATTGGATAGCTATTGGTGAGAACTTCTCACCTTTCAATTTCTTTTTCTAGTTATATATATACTAGGATGCAGACGGTGCTTAGCAGCACCCGACACCCGTCATTCACAGACCATGGATGGCTTGTTTGTTAAACTGTTTGGTTGTGTAGTTGGTTAGATTATTTGGTGAATTGAATTGTTTGGTGAAATGAAATTGTTTTGATTGATGTGTGAATGGCGTGGGCCTTCACTAGACCGGGGATAAGGCTAGGCCTCGTCCCGTTTCTAGTATCGTGCCGTTATGCCGCCGAAATTTTCTAAAAATAAGTTAGAAAAATAAAAATATCATTTTATTTGATAAACGAAATGAATAGAAATTCATGTGTTAAAATAAAATATATTATCGTTAAAAATTTAATTTTTAACGTGAAAGTGAATAAATAAATAATTATAAACAAATCGGCCGATTTGTTTGTATACACTGATTTGACTGATATTGATTGGGTCGATAAATTTCACACGTCGCCCAACTGCACAACTAAAATCTGTGTTTGATTGTTTGAAACCCCACACGGGTGTTGGGATGAAATTTGAAGTTCACTCATCCTGATTGATTAAATATGTCGATCGATTGATTGACAGGCTGTTATAAGCGTTAGATATCTATATTTGATGCTTATACAGTGTAGTGCACTTTGGTTGATGGTTGATTATTTTTCAATGCTATTATATACATGCGTTGTGTGGAATCCATATAATTAACATTATATGGTCATTGATTGGGCCTCATTCCAATCGGGAAAATAATGAATGTTATAAAAGAAAATTCATGTGTTGAATATAAAAATAGTCATGTGTTGACGATGTTCATGTGTTGAAAATATTCGTGTGTTGAGTGAAATATTTTATACAATGAAATTTACATCTTTATCATATTTAAAATTAGAACTACTTCACGGTGGAGTCTAATTAAAAATCAAACGATAGATACCATAGTTTTATAAAATATTTTTCATAACAAAAATAGTCGTGTGTTGAAAGAAATATAGATTCATGTGTTGAATAGAATAAATATTCATTTGTTGAATAGAATAAAGAAGTTTTTGAAAAATATAAAGCCGCGTGGATTAGAGATGCGCTATTTTGACGTGAACGATATTTATATCGATTTTATTCAGTTTATAATGAATATTGAAAAGGGATTTCAAAATCTAATATTTTGAAATGAAATCCAAATTGAATTAGATAAAAATTGAAATTGAAATTTTATTGAATCAATTTGAAATGAATTCGAATTGAAGTAAATAGAAGGTAAATTCAAAGTGAATTGAATTGAAACGAATTAGAATTTGAATTGAATAGAAAGTGAATTTGAATTCAAATTGAATAGAAAGTGAAATTGAATTATAATTGAATTGAAATCAAATAGATTTGAAATTGAAGATGAAGTTGAAATTGTTTTTGAAATGAATTTAAAACGATTTATAAAATACGTTTTAAAAAGGAAATCGACGAAATATATATAATATATTATATATATATATATATATATAATGGCCGGAATAGAACGCGCCGCGCCGCGACAGTTCATGAATTTCGACCATTGACTTCGAATGGACGTTGCGGGAGATCCGACCGTCGGATTCTCCAAAAACCGGAACCGTTGGGTTCGTATCGAAAAGAGCTTTCCAATGAATATTAGAAATTTGAAATCTAACGGTTGGATTTGGAATTATGTCCAAATCAAATTCGAAAAAGGTCGTTGTAAGTGCAGTTCGATGGCCGTTGATGGAAATCGACTGTACGGGCCTTGATAAAATTATTAAAAATATCTATAATTTGTGTAAAATTATAATATGTGAATTGGAAAGAATTGGGCTGAAGAATTCCACATTTGAAAGGATAAAAATAGATTTTTATCGAAATGAACTAGTTTTGAACTAGAATTAAAATCAATTTATTTTTGAAATAAATAAATTCAATTTGAAAGTGATTTTAAAAATAATCCATATTCCCAATACGTGGATTGGACCGGAGTTGAATCGAAATTATCTTCGGGGTATTTCGATGTTGGATTTCGGGACTATACAGATATTGTTATGGTAATTTGAAAGATATATCTCATATCGTTATTTCCAATACGATATATGTTGGTTTCAGAATTTGATATTGAATATAAGCCGATATATTTTCTATTCAGAGCCTTGTATTTAATATCAAATGTGATGTGGGTTTATCGTGAATTGTGTTTTAGAAGACATTGGTTCTTTAACCCAGTTAAAGGCAAGATATTGATTTTTGAGAAGATTAAAACTAAGTGGAGTTTTAATGAATCTTTAATTAGATTAAAAATGTGAATTGATAATTTAAATTATCAAATTTGAAAAGTGATCGAGAGTGGAGTACCACCAGTTTTGCTCTAAAGCGATAGTTAAATCTTTAATTAGATTTGAACGTGAAATGGTAATTAATTTTACCGATAACACCGTGGTGTTAGATGTGGAGTATTACCAGTTTTCTCCATGGGATATATAGGTTGGGATTGGGAAATAAAATAAATAATTACTTCGGTGTGGTTCGTTAATCCCGACTAGTTTGAAATGATATCCAAAGGAAGATTATAGGATAAATTTAGAAGAATTTATCTTGGATAAAATTAATGGGAACATTTCCCTAAGAATGTGATTTTGTGAATAAAAGAATATTTTGAATTGGAATGAGGCGTTTGTTGTGTTTGTATAACATTTGTTTATCATATACGTGGGTTATTCAGAAAGGCCGGGTTATACCCATTCTGGATAACCGATTCGACGAGATGTCGAAGATGAAGACGGTGGTTGAAGACCGGAAGTCTTCACATCGTTTGGGTGATTACTGATGATCTTGATTGGGCTGTACACCCAGGATGAGGGAATCAGTTGGTGATCGTCCAGACGTACCTGGAGATGGATGGATATGCGAGGAAAGTGCCTCCGGTTTCGTTCAGACCCAGAACGAACTTGTAAATGGATTGTGTGTCTGACATTGGATTTTATTCCATGTTGATTGATCTCTATTAAATATTCATCTGTTTGGCGGCGGAGAATTTATTCTCGTGCTTAACGCCCTTTTCTGAGACGTACGAGCTCAGGGGTTGTATATCGATGGACATCAGTCGCATGGAGTGAATTGCCAGTGTGGCATGCGTAAGTGGCAATTGATCAAGGCTTCTGTTGAAAAGCGAAGTCTTGTGGTTGATGATCAAAGCACGGCCTGTGTGGCGTAGCTTTGTGTATAACGTGAATTCGCGAGCCTCACACCTCGGTATGAGTCAAAAACGGGATAGTGACTGCAGGGAGAGCACGACGTTTCTTTCTAGCTAAGGTGGTGTCAGTGACCTACCAGCCCTGACACTTATATACTTTTCACCTGTGTGGTTGTTGGATACGAGGCGCCTCGGATATAGGTCTGTAAGGACCGGGAAACGTGTGTTCAAGAATAACTAATCCTCAAAAGTAAGAGAGGACCGGCCCTGAAGATCCAAGGATCATAGTGGGGTCCTGGGACATTTGCTAGAGTGTCTCGAACGCGAAGAGGAGCTTGCCCCTTGCCTCGACTCATGATGGAATCCAATTTCCAATACGTGTGTTTCGGTTTTATTTGTAGAACCTAGTATGGCGACATAGTGGTATGGGTCATTCATGCCGCCTATGATTGATATTTATGATTGAAATTGTTTTGACACTATACACTTATAATAGTATCAAATGATGTGTTTTAAACGTATCAAGCATGCTTTGGCTGTTATAAGGGAAAACCCTATCCTCCGGCTTACGTTGCATTGTGTGATGGGACCTGGGTCTTATAACATCTTCATTTTTCTTTATTTAGCATTGCGCTGTTTGTTCTATGCACTGGTATTCTTGGGAGGAACCCGTTCTGTGTTATACGGCGTGGTCCCTTGATTTACCTAACTTTAAAACCAATATTAATAACTGTTTTAGTTCTCTCACCAGTCACATGACTGACCTGGAGTTTATTGTTTTAACCTAAACTCTGGGTGCACCTATTTTCGACACGGGCATCTAGTAGTTTTGGTTTTGCAGATTTATATTCAAAGGGTCCTGATGTACAGCTGGAACGATGCTCGGAAAGCTCTATATCCGTGCATTATTTCTAGTTGTGTATTGTATTATTTTCCGCTGCTATGTACTTTATTGTAATCTCTGATATTTGTCGAATGTAATTTATTCATTTATACTCTGTATACTCTTGTATCTGATGGAATTGTTGTAATAACAATGAAATGTTCTTCTGTATGCATTCTATTTTGTCTTGTACTCAATTCTATCCGTGCTTTCCTTCACGGGGAAGTTCGGGTCGTCTCAATAAATATTTTGAATAATGAATTTGTTTACAAATATCATCGTGTTTTGATAATGTAAATCATTGGTTGTTAAATAGCTAATTGGTAACCTAGAATTGAAAATTTTACAACATACATAAGTGTAACAAAATGAGAACATTTTTAAAATGTCACTAAAATGTTGCAAATTAATACCATGGTATGGAACATGGTTTCTACGCATGGTTTTCCATGCATGGATGGTTTTGGATAAGTGTCCATGTAAAAAATTACTAGAGTACCCTTAACCCATCCTATAAAAGAAGCCTAAAGCCCCTTCCTTTCCATTTCATCCAAGCATTCTTTTCCTTTTCCATTTCCAAGCTCTCTTCCCTCTCCCTTTTCCATTCTTACCTCTCCTCTCCTCTTCCCTAAGCTTCAGCCTAGGCCTTAGGGATACAGAAAGTATGAGTTGGGTCGAATTAGACCAAATACTTCTTCCGACTCGCATAGATATGGGTTTAAGGTAGTTCAACCCATATCTGACCCTATATGAGGTTGGATCAGGGTTGGGTTGTAGAATGGATTGGTCGGGTTTAGTAGGGTTGGGTTGGGTTGCATGAATCTAATAAAAAAATAAGAATAAGAGGGATTTTTTTTTTAAAAAAATAATACTAAAATATTCAACATAATATATCAGATTTTAGTAAATATGATGCAGTTAAAATATCCGATTCATTATAACAAATATTTTATTAAAATTTCATCGTAAAAAACATCATATGAAATTAATTTACTACATAGTAGAACAAGAATTTCATTTAAAAATACATTGAAAATCTTATTAAAATATCTTTGTCAAATTCTTTCTAGTTTAAATTGACATAAAATATGCTTTTTTTGCATATTATAGAATACATAAATATTATTCTAAGATTAGACTATTCTACTTTTCAATGGATTGATATTACATTGGTTTTTTAATATAAAGTTGGGTTGGATTAAAATAAGGCTAGATAGAACAAAGCTTCGCACCCGACCCATATATAGTGTGGGATACAAATTGCAATCCATATCCGACCCGCACTAGGATGGGTTAGGTTAGGGTCATGTGGGTTGGTGGGTTGGGTCGGATTGGATATGTGTTGATTGCATCCCTGTTAGGCCTTCCTCCCCTTGGCTCACCTCTGGCCGAACCACCACCCACCTCCGGCTGAACCACCACCCACCTCCTTCCCCTTCTAATGACTCATCCTACCCTCCTTTCCCCTCCCTTTTTGCCCGTCCTACCGTGTCCATGCCACTCTAAGCTCAGCCATCACAACCCCATCACCTCCGTCTACCTAGGCCGCCGCCATCATCACACCACCACCCCATCATCTCGTCAGTACACCCCTCCCTCATCCACCACCTTGTCGGCCCCCACCTACCCCTTCTCTCCTCCTCTCCATTTATAAAAAAGAAATATATATGTATATAATAATATAATATTTTGTCGATAATTCAGTGCGGGGAAATACAGCCTGATTGGATCGTTCGTGGTTAGCTAGGCACTCCTACCGTGAAGATTTAAGGAGCAAATATGCTGGTGAGAAACTCTATAAGTTTTTATTTATATACAGTTAAATATGATCGATAATTATATGTACGTAATGTTGGATGAGTGATTGTGTAGTTAATTGTAATGACCCGCATTGGCAGAGGTATTATAATTAATTTATTTAATTATTTAAAAGGTGATTAAAAGGATTAAATGGTCGTGGAATTAAATAATAGTGAATATTTAATTAAAATAATAAATTAAATAATATATTTAATTCTGAAATAATCAAAATTGGCTGAAATGACGATATGGGGTGAACCGGATCATCTGCGATATTTGATTCAGCTTGGAATTTGATTTGAATAACGAATATATTATTTGAACGAAGTTTGAACGTATAATTATATTATAATTAAAAACCGAGCTTGAAATGGCGCTGCAGTTCGTAAATTGGCGATTCGAACTTCAACTGAATGTACATGATTCGTTTTAAGCCGGATTTCTGTGAAACAAGAAACGTGTGGAGCTGGTGGAGTATATCTTTCTAGTGGAAGAGAAAAATCGGGATTTCGTCAGGTAGATTTTGATTTACGTCCAAACCAAATTTTAGAAAAGTCGCTGTGGAATTCCTTTATAATTTATAAAGGAATTATTTATATTTAAAAAAAAGGAAATTCATTTTAAATCGAATATCGATTTAATCGGGATGTGAAGGATCGAGTTATAAATCTCAATGGAGTTGTATGATATTCAGTTGTGAATATATACGATAATATTAATTTATTAATATTTTATTTAATTATATTTAAATATATTTATATATTTAAATGGGTCATCCAGAGCTTTAAAAATAGCCACTTTTGCAAATGAAGCCGGAATTCGACGAAACTAATTTTGTTGGATCCGCAATGTCAAATAGTTGCTAGATTTCCAGTTTCGTGATTTTTAGAGTCACTGTGTGGTCGTACGGTTTTTTAGAGTGAAAAACAGTTAGTATTTTGACGGTTAAAAATATGCTGTGTGAGCATACGAAGTCGGAATTCGACGAAACCAGTTTCATTGGGACCGTAATGTCGAACTCTAGCTACATGTCAAGTTTCGTGATTTTTGAATGTTGTGTGTGATCATGCGAATTTTTAGAAGACGAAATTGATGGATAATTGACTAAAAATAAAATATCTAAAATATCTAAATTGCCTATAAATACCCCCTTAAACTTTCTCCTAACCTAATTTCATTTTTCTACGATCAAAAATTGAGCCGCCAGTATTTGATGAAATCAAACAAAAATATTCTCCTTTGGAAATCAAAAGAAATAGAAGGAAAATTTTATAAATCAAACCACAAACATATTTCGATTCCTGAAGTCGTCCACTTCAATCTCATATGGGTTTTGAAGCATTCGAATTGTTTTGGGTTCACTGAAATTGATCAGCGTGGGTCTAGGGTTCGTCGTTTCGGCATATGAGAGCATTGATATGAAATTTCATGGTTGTATTTGAGGTCGCGATGAGATTCAGGTTGTGTTGAGGTGATTTTGAGGGAATCCGTGAGGATCAATGTCGATACCTGTAGTGGTGGTTCGACAGTTCGGGGGCGACACAAATGTCCAGTTGAGGTGCGAGTTTTGTGGTAATGGTGTGAGATGAAGGCGGAGTTGAAGAGCATTAAAATGGTGATGACCGTTTGGATTTCGGTTGATCAGAGAAGGAACGAGGATGGGAGGATGTCGAAACTGGCAACGGTGAAAGCCTAGAGTTCGCGATTTCAATTTGGGGGAGAAGAGCCCATACGGGTTGGGTCTTTAATTTGGTTAATGGGCCTTAAGAAAAGAGTAAGCCCATAATTTAATTAAAACTTTAGTTTTAATTTAAAATTTTAATAACTGTATAACTTGTATAACTTATATCTTTTCCATACGAAATCAGAATCACGAACCGTAAGTTGCTTGGGATCGTATGGACGAGAGCTTCACAATGAAGTTGACTGAAAGTCGATTGGGGCTCATATGAATTTATGGCGAAATAAACTGTTTGAATCAAATCAAACAACAGTTTATCGTTCTTTAACGATGAACTGCCAAAGTGAGTAAATCTCATTAACTCTGAACAGTTTATAATTTCATGTTGTATTTTTAGAACTGTTAAATATTGGCTGACTGACTGTGTGTTAACTGTTTGATTGAACTGCTAGTCAGTTAGTTGAATTTCTATATTGATTCAGTTTAACAGAATATATCATATGGAACTGAAAGTGATGTTATCTATATTGTTTAACATCTGTGATGCAGGGAAACAGGTTGGAGGAATCTGACTGGATTCCTCAACATTTATTTTACTGTTTTTCATATATTGTGATATATGATGAGATATATAATCTGTTGTCGATTATATGTGTTTGGACGATATTGTTCATCGTGATTTGATATGTTGAATATCCTAACATACTGAAATGTTGATAAGGGAATATTTTCAAAGTGATATTTGAAAATAAAATATTTATAAATGGAATATTTATAAATAAGAAATATTTATAAATTGGAATATTTATAAATAGGAGATATTTAGAAGAAGGGAAAACGTTATAAAAAGGAAACTGTTATAAAAAGGAAATCATTTTAAAGTGGAGAACCATTACTAAAAGTAAATCTTTAAAAATGAATAAACGTTGTTAAAAAGGAAATCTTTATAAAGCGAATAAAGGAGTTAAATCGAATATGGGATTCGAAAGGAGTTAAATCGAATATGGTATTCGAAAGTTAGTAAATCGAATTAGTTATTCGAAAGGGGTTAGTCGAGTCGAGTTAGTTGAATAGAGTTAATCGAATATTAGTTATTCGAATAAGAGTTAACCAGTTAGAGTAAAACCATTAGGGTAAACCGGTTAGAGTTAAACAGTTAGTGTTAATCAGTTAAAGTAAATCATAGAGTTATATCGAACTAGAATTTATTGAATAGAGTTAAATCGAACTAGTGTTATTCAAATGGAGTTTATCGAATATTAGTTTATTCGAATAGAGTTAAAGGAAAGGAATTATCAATTATTAGTTAATCGAAAGGAGTTATCAATTATTAGTTAATCGAAGGAGTTATCGATTATAGTTTAATCGAGAAGAGTTATCGATTAGTTTAATTGAAGTGAGTAATCGAATATAGTTTATTTGAAAGGAATTATCGAATTTGGTTATTCAAAGGAGTTATCGAATTTAGTATTCGATGGAGTTGATCGATTAGAGTTAAATCAAAAGAGAAATCGAATATAGTTTATTCGAATAGAGTTAAAAGAGTAATCAAATATAGTTTATTCGAATAGAGTTAAAAGAGTAATCGAATATAGTTTATTCGAATAGAGTTAAAAGAGTAATCGAATATAGTTTATTCGAATAGAGTTAAAAGAGTAATCGAATATAATTTATTCGAATAGAGTTAGAGGGGTAATCGAATATAGTTTGTTCGAAAGGAGTTAAGTAAGGAGTACGTGAAAAGAGTTAATCGATTAGAGTTAAAAGACGAACATACCCTGTTTCAAAATTTGAAATGTCGTTCAGTTAAGGTCTGAGAGGTAGTTATACCCCAACTTGATTGACTTCATTTTAAGTTTAGAAATGGTTAAAGTTCGAGACTGAAAGTGGTTAAAGTGAATTTATAAATAAGTATAGTAGTTTGATTTGGCGTCGCAATGTTGATTTAAACATCTGTTTAAATCCAAGTAAAGAAGATTTAGAAATGATTTCCAAATAGAATCAGAAACGTAATCAAATATTGAAATAAGGAATTATGAATATATATGTATATATATATATATATATATATATATATATGATTGATGATTGATTGATAGAATTTCCATCTGGAAATAATATCGTTGTTTGCACACCTGTTTTTCTTCGATAGTTAAATCACGGACTATCGAAGTTTTGACCATTTTAACGTTGTTAATATGGAGAGACCGGTTGGATTATTATCCAAAGAACCACTCTGTATTGGCATAAGCGTTGCGAATCATATATGCCAAAGGAAATTGAAGACGGAGTTATGCAAGGGCTATCCTATTTACAGAATAGTGCGTTCAGTTCATCCTGTTCCTGGATGACTTGTATGGACGGATGTCTGACAGAGTATTTCCATACGATCACGTATATTGATTTCTCCAACCGTACCAAGAGTGGAAGCGGAGAAGGAAACTTCTTTTAGCTAACACATAAGGTATGGTTGAGGACGTCAATCGGTGATTTGATGGATTTGATGATGTGGCATTCAAAGTGAATCTGGTGTGATGATAAAGCATAGCTTCTAGCCTCACATCTGGTAAATGACAGAAATCGGGCAGGCAGCATGGCTAAGTCGGTCGCACCGAAGTAGGGTGTATAATCACCTGATCTAGAGTTTCATTTACTTCTAAAAATCTATTGTTGATGCTGTCCCATTCGGGAAACGGTTGTTGATATACATTCGATACAGTCAAGCGAAATGAGTGGTTGGTCATGTGTGGCCAGGTTGCAAGATGTTCTTGTTGAACCTAGTGTATTCCTTTCTAGAGGTACACTAGCGAAAGGTGGTTCCATACCTTATCATAGTTGGAAATCCATTTACCCAATACGTGCTTGCGGTTTTGATTGTATACTATATATGTAGAACGTGAGATGAAAGCGTTTTTGCTGGATGATTATTATATTGTGTTGATAGACATTATTATAACATCAAAAGGTTTTTGATATAAAGATATTTTGGATTCTCATAAGGGAAAAACTCGTTCCGTTATACGGCGTGGTCTTATGAGATATCGTTTACTTGTTGGAATTGTTTTAAACTGATTTACTCATACCAGTCCCATGACTGATCCGGAGTTTATTTTGTTTTGTTTTCCCTAAACTCTTGGGTGCCTAAATTTGTACGGGCAGTCAAGTAGTCGGGATTTACAGATGCAATTGAAGAGCTGGAGCAGGAGGCTTCAGGATTATAGCTACAGTTATTTCCGCTGTGTTGTAATTGTTGTACTTTGATAATGACATGTATATTCAAGTACAGATTTGTATTTCAAAGTTATGTTATGAAATATATTCATTCGTTCCGCTGTGAGATTCGTGTTACTATGATATTGTGTTCTTCTTCTTCTTCTTCTTTTCTGTAAGTTTCTATCTTATCTTTCCTCACCCTCTGTTTTCTTTCATTAATCATTCGGTATTTTTCGATGTTTGGTTAGTCATCATTGAGTTTATGGTGATAACCAAAGTCGATAAAATCCCGGGTCATTACATTAATAACACATATATACCGATATGCATTTATTACTGTAACGCTTGCACATAGCTGATAACATTTAAATTGATGATATTGTTGATGATTGTTATGAATGTGCCTGTGATTGTTAGTATTGCTTGTATATCACTACATACCTATAACACCATAAGTATGGCATTATAGAGGTGGTTGGTTAAGTCTTTGTCCCTTTTGAATATATATACATAATTTATTATTTTAATATGGAAATAATGCCTAAAAATAAAATTTGGAATTTGATATCCTAAGTGGTTCGGAAATGAAATTAAAGTATATATTAACAACTTTTTTACAAGTGGAAACGTTTTGATAATAATTTTGACTTTAATTGGTCTGTTCAATTTCGAAATCAATTTTGAATAGCGAATTTCAAAATTGAAGTTGAGCTAGATACATTAAAAATAGTTTTAAATCAAACCAATTATTCCAATAATCTTATGCAATATTTTATTTTATTTCTGCAAACTTTGAAGTTCACCGGTTAAATTTTTGAAAAATAATATTATCTTTACTAATAAAGAAGATGTTTTTGACTTGGTGAAGCTTTTATTCGTTTCCACAATTACCCAATACTCTCCCATTATCAAGCGTTGCAAAGTATTAGGGTTTCAGGGTAATTTGGTCCACCCGCTTCTCTCATTTTCCTTTTACTTTCAACCACTACACCCGTGTAGTCAACCGCTTCAACCCACGTCTTATGCTTTCTTCCATTTCCATCTGTCTTCTCCGCCTTTCCTCTCTTTCTCCCATTTGCATCTTTATCCTTCTCAATCCCTACGCCATTAAATCTTTTGCTTTTACTCCACGTATCTCCTTCGATCTCTTCACCTTCTACACCGTGTTCGCCTCCATCTCCACCGATAGCGATAGCTGCTGTAGCTTCACTTTCTCAATTTTCCTCCGACGTTGTCCTCAGTTTTAGATCTGATACTCCACCAACCCTCCTACCGTCTAATCCATCTAATAGCAGGTACATTTCTTGAGTTTTAACTGCTTCATCCCATTTCTTACGACTTCGATGCAAATTTCCACATTTCGAGTTTTGTCTTTCAGATCTGGCACTTCAGATGTTATACTACGCTTTGTTTCCCTCAGATCTACGAAGGTATATATTACTTACGTTTAAAAAACTGTGTTCACCATCAGGTAATCTTATACGAATTTTTTGCTTTCAAATTTCCAGATTCTGGCTATTGACGTCCAGATGTGACACCTAACACACTGCTCTACCGGCTCTTTCCTTCAAATCTCCTAAGGTATATATTTTTTACCTTATAACAGTCGATTAAATTGCTTTGATAGTAATAAAATATAAGTCAGACAATAAATCCAGTTATACATGTTATCATGTTTAATGCTATCACACATTCTTTTTCTTTTTTTTGGGAAAAATCATAAAAATATGGAGTGTTCTCAACAACATGATGTTAGATGTCGCAATATAGTTTATATGCACACAAAATCATTAATAAGGATTATTATAAACTATATTGTTTTAAATAATCTTTTCTAACTTTGTCGTTTTTGCGAGCGAAAAATATTATACTCACAATCCATTACATCAACAGAAATTTCTCTGTGAATTAAGTTTGTAGTTTCTGCGATGGAAAAAAAACCTATATACATGATATTACATCAACAAAAAATTATTTAAAAATATAGTTTTGTCATTTGCATGTTCCGCTGATCATTTGCATTGTTTTCGATATTATTTTATTATTATTTTATTCGTAACTTATGTTTGTTTATACCTCCCTTCATCGATATGCTAATATGTTAATTACACTAATTAAAATATAGCGTAATGTTACTCCCTTCGTTCATATAATTTTCAATACATCTATTACATGATTATCATAATTAGTGGACATGATATTACATCAACGAAAGATTCTAATTTCAGTTTTTCTTTTTCTTTTTTTGCTCAGGCTACTGACGTCCAGATGTGACACCTAACACACTGCTCTATCGCCTATTTCCTTCAGATCTGCTAAGGTATATTTTTTTTTTACCTTATAACAATCGATTAAGTTGCTTTTCCACTAATAAAATATAAGATAGATAAAAAATCCAGTTATACATGTTATCATGTTTAATGCTATCACACATTTTTTTTTTTTGGGCAAATCAGAATAGTATAGAGTGTTTTCAAGAGCATGATGTTAGATGTCGCAATATAGTTTATATTCACACAAAATCATTGTAAGGATTAGTATAAACTATATTGTTTTAAATAGTCTTTCCTAAGTTTGTGTTTTTTGCGAGCGAAAATAGTATATTAACAATCTATTACATCAACAGAAATTTCTCAGTTAATTAAGTTTGTAGCTTCTTCAATAGAAAAAAAATCTGTATACATGATATTACATCAACAAAAAATTATTTAAAAATATAGTTTTGTCATTTGCATGTTCCGCTGATCATTTGCATTGTTTTCGATATTATTTTATTTGTAACTTATGTTTGTTTATACCTCCCTTCTAGGGCTGGCAATTAGAACTGGGAACCGAAAACCCGAACCCAAACCGAACTCGATAGGTCTCGGGTCAGGTCTAGGTGATGAAAAATACCATTAAGACCCGATCAAACCCGACCCGCATAGACCCGACCCGAAAGACCCGACCAATAAACATTGAAATATATGTATTTTTAGTGTTATTTTTCAATTGGACCCAAACCGACCCGACCCGAGCTTCAACCCGACCCGACCCGAACCGAAGCTCGGGTCGGGTTGGTTCCAGATTTTTGAAATGTATAGTTTAGACCCGACAAAAGCCGACCCGCCTAGAACCGAGACCCGTTGGGTCGGGTCCGGGTCCATCGGGTCGGGTCTAATTGCCACCTCTACTCCCTTCGTCGATATGTTAATATGTTAATTACACTAATTAAAATATTGCGTAATGTTACTTACATCTAATACATGCTTATCATAATTAGTGGACGTGATATTACATAAACAAAAGATTCTAATTTTTTTTTTTTTTGCTCATTTGCATGTTCACGCTACTGACGTCCCGATGTGACACCTAACACACTGCTCTACCGCCTGTTTCCTTCAGATCTGCTAAGGTATATATTTTTTACCTTATAACAATCGATTAAGTTGCTTTGCCACTAATAAAATATAAGACAGATGATAAATTCAGTTATACATGTTATCATATTTAATGCTATCACATTTTTGGGACAAATCAGAAAACTATGGAGTGTTCTCAAGAGCATGATGTTAGATGTCACAATATAGTTTATATGCACACAAAATCATTGATAAGGATTAGTATAAACTATATTGTTTTAAATAATATTTCCTAAGCTTGTGGTTTTTGCGAGCGAAAAATAGTATACTCGCAATCTGTTACATCAACAAAAATTTCTCAGTGAATTAAGTTTGTAGTTTCTTCCATGGAAAAAAAACCTGTATACATGATATTACAGCAACAAAAAATTATTTAAAAATATAGTTTTGTCATTTGCATGTTCCGCTGATCATTTGCATTGTTTTCGATATTATTTTATTATTATTTTATTCGTAACTTATGTTTGTTTATACCTCCCTTCGTGGATATGCTAATATGTTAATTTCACTAATTAAAATATAGCGTAATGTTACTCATTTCGTTCCTATAATGTTCATTACATCTAATACATTCTTATCATAATTAGTGGACGTGATATTACATCAACAAAAGATTCTAATTTTTTTTTTTTTTTTTTGCTTATTTGCATGTTTAGCTGATCAGTTTATAATTTGTTAAACTGTCTGTCATATATATCACTCTAACTATTAGTTGAGCTAACTCATTTTTTTTTCTAATGCGATGCGGTATAGCATATGGTGCAATGAAGCATGCTGAATTGATTTGGATAGACAAATCAATCCTTACATCACTGAGTGATCCAACTAAGCATTGTTTTCAAGTAAGATATGTTGATAATTTCTCAATTTTTCGTACTATTTTATTAAAATGACTTTCTACCTTTTCAAGTGGTTCATAATAGTAATTGCTGTAAATTATCAAATTGTCATAGGCACATTTTTTTATTTGTTTCTTTTGAAAATTTTCAGAATACTGCAGCAATGGCTGTTATAGATGATGACAAAGTAGAATCGTCTGAATCAAGAGCAACAACTTTACCTATCCGACTCAGTGTGTAATCTTTTATATCCTTAACTTTCATTTTGTTTCAGTATTTTTTTTTTTTGCAGAAAACTGGGAGTTTGATTCAAAGATGAGGTTGCGAAGAACCATTTGAGTCGTTCACCATATCCCTTCGGCTATGTATTTTGACATTCATGCTTTTTTGGTTGATGTTCATTATAAACTACAATGAATGCTACAACTTATGACTTCATATACAGGATATAGATTCATTTATTTTTTATTGATATCCCTTCGTCTGTATCCTACGTTTCAAACATGTATAACTTAATTCGTATGTATGCTAAATATTTACAACTGTCCATTGTATATTTCACACTTTTAGGGTCACATATTTGGCTGCTACTTTCACGTCAGCGTAGTAATTATATACCAGTGCAGGTATTCTGTGCATATCCGTACTTACGCAGTACAAGCCATTTCATTAATGAAATTTCTTGGATTGTGTAAATATGGTTTTACGCACATTCACCTGCACTGTTAATTCATTACTCTATGTTTGCAAAAACGAGGAAACACACATCAACTTTTTTGTATTTGGGTACCTATACAATTGCAGGTTAAATCTAATGTTATTTATTTGCTAAATGGATATTTTATGTACGACCACTCCCGTTGCTATATTAAAAAAATTACGTTGATTTCAACCTCTTCCTCATACACTTATTCTTTTTTATTTTTCCATGTATATGCTTTTTTTTAAACTATAATTTCATATCTGTACACTTAATACTCTGTGTTGTATAAACTGTGTTATGTATATACGTAATAAAAGAAATGCTACTTCGAAATATATTTTTATTTTTTTAATGATAAGTACAAATATAATCAGAAATTTGTACATGTTACTATCTTATTGCCTACCTTTCACCCTATTTTTTGCCTGGTATTTTCAATTTAATCTTTGTCCTATTATCACTTCATTCTTATTTACCAAGTCTTACATGACTTATTCAAATATATCCTACCATTCCACCTTTTTCTCCTTCCTATATTCTGATTTTTGTACTTTGTTATGTCTGCCAACTTATCTACTACCTCTTCTCTTCTTCCATATTTCTTTCTGTTCATATAGTTTCATCATTTATCCATTTCTGCTTCACACTAAATCGTCCCAGCCTATTCACCTCCAACTTTTTCACTCTTCTCTTCTATAACTATATGGATGCTCAGTAGCGCGAACAACGACGCGTGGCTCAACAAGCTCGATGTCCTAGGATGTCAACTGAAGAACATGAAAGTCAGTTGGCAACCCGCCAAAATCATCGTCGTTCGCAACGACTTCAACCACCATCTGTTGGGCAACATACACTATCAACCTAAAATAACAATGCTCAGCTTCTTCCTACATTTACCACTTCTCATAACTCTGCAAGAAATTTTCTAGCAAACATTAGACTTCGTAAGCATATGCTGCCACCATCAACTTTCTGCCCATTCTGTTCAGCAAAAAGATACGATAAGGAAAATACCCAAACCTTCTGTTTAAATGGTAAATTTCATATTTTCCGCCCTCCCGCTCCACAACAACTACTTGATCTATTTTTTGATCAAACTGAAACTGGCAGCCACTTCAGAACTAATATCAGGTCTTATAACAATGCTTTTGCGTTTACGTCAATGGGTGCAAATATCGACCAAGATTTGGCGAACGCAACAACTGGCGTTTATTTGTATCGTGCTTAGGAGTCTATTTACCACCGTATAGGCAATGTGCTGCCTGCTGATGGTAACCGACCTCGGTATTTACAACTGTACATTTATGACATAGAGCATAAGACCGAAAATCGTCAATTGGATACCCAGATTTTGAGAGCTGATATACTTCTGATTATGTTGGAAGTATTCGATACGATTAACCCTTTTGTGTCCGTCCAACGTCAGTTAGGACAACGTTCCGATCTACACAATTGCAGAATAAAAATTAAAGAGATCACCATTGACAGTCATGTTCATGAACTGACAACGACATCACAAGTTGTCGGCATAATCGTTGGTGACGAGTCAGATGATTTGCACGGTAGAGACATAATTGTTCAAACAAATAGTGGGTACTTCCAACACGTTCCTGATACGGCTGGATTTACGATCCACTTCAGTACCCACTGTTGCTACCGTACGGAGAACATGGTTGAAATTTGAACTTACATGATAACAGGGACAACCAACGTAGTTGTGCGTCCTACTACTCCAATTTTATACATGTAGCTACTTATGTTTATTTTCTACATCTTTTTACTTAACACCACTACTACCATGTCCGCATCAACTTACATTGCACACCATTCTCCTTTCCTATATTTTGCATTAATATTAACGAGTCTATCTTAATTCTTTTTACATATTCGACCAGGAGAGACATCGCTTCTCCTACTCGGTGGACGCCTTTTTCAGCAATATGCTGTTGATATATTTGTCAAAATTGAAACTATGAGACTTAGACTTCTTCGTAATAATCAAGAAACAAACAAGGCTGAGTTATACCAGGGTTTGCACGATGCGTTGAGCGCAGGAGAAACTTCGACAGGTAAGTTACCTACTGCCCTATTTCAAATTTCATTTTTCTTACACTTCTTCTTCAATGCTTACTTTTTTTAATTAAACATTCCACTGCTTCAACCAACGTTGGTGTAAAAAAATTCTACCCGCGTCTCATATGGGCAGTCTACGAGATATGCACCACCGATACCAAGATGCAATGGCAGTAGTTCAAGGGTATGGAAACCTGATTTTTTTATTACTGTTACATGTAATACAAAATGGCCTGAGATTACTACAGAACTACTTCCCGGCCAACAACCACAAGATAGACCGGACTTAACATGTAGAATTTTTCATGCAAAATTAACTCAATTAAAAAATGATTTGTTTGACAACGACGTTTTAGGAAAAGTTAATGCGCATGTACATGTCATAGAATTTCAAAAAAGAGGTTTGCTGCATGCACATGTGTTACTTGTTCTAGTTGAAAATGATAAAATTACTTCTCCTGACGGGTATGATGGTGTGGTTAGAGCCGAAATTCCATGTAATAATTTAGAACCTGATTTACATACAGCTGTACTGAAACACATGATTCATCATCCATGTGGTCGTTTTAATCCTAATGCCACTTGCATGAAAAATGGTGAATGTAAGAGAGAGTGCCCGAAACCATTTGCTCCCGTTACTTTACAAGGAAACAACTCATATCCAATATATAGACGACGTGATAACATGAGTTACTCAAGAAATTGGACCCACAATTGACAAACGTTGGGTAGTGCCATATAACCCTTATTTATTACTTAAATATGATGCCATATAAATGTTGAAATTTGTTCAAGTATAAAACCGGTAAAATATCTTTATAAGTATGTTTACAAGGGATCCGACCGCGTTTCAGTTGGTGTTTCTACGTCAACCACTGACGATAAAATATCTAACTATGCTAATGCTAGATGGATTTGTGCACCTGAGGCTTTGTGGAGAATATTTAAATTTTCACTTAATAACATTACACCATCTGCTATTGGTCTACAAATCCATCTTCCAAACCAACAACAATTACGTTTTACTTCTTCCGAACAATTGCATGACGTGTTGAATGACGATAGTAGAACTAAAACTATGCTCACTGAATTTTTCACTACTAATGTAAACGATGAAGAGGCAAGACAATACTACTATCATCAGTTTCCTGAGAAGTATTGGTGGGAAAAAAAACATAAGTTGTGGATTCGTAGACGAAATAACCTTAGGGTATTAGGCAGAATTTATACCGTATCCCCTATTGAAGGTGAACATTATTTTTTGAGATTACTACTAACTCATGTTCGAGGACCCTTATCATTTACTGACTTGCTTACCGTCCATGGTCAACAAAATGACACATTTAAAGAAGCAGCTGAACATAGAGGTTTATTGGAAAATGATGACGCTATTTATGATTGCTTATGGGCTGCTTCTAACACACATATGCATGTTGCCCTACGCAGGCTGTTCATTACGATTTTAGTATATTGCGAACCAATTAATGTACGCGAAATTTGGGAATAGTTTTCTACATACATGATAGAAGATTATTAGCACACATATTCTGTTACTGACAATACATTTTTCATTGAACTTTGTCTTTCGGACCTTGACAATTTACTCCGACAATACAACAAAACACTTTCTAACTTTGACTTCCCGCTTACTAATGTTACACGACATAATAATCGCAATATATCACATATTTTATCTGAAAAGTCTATGCACATACCTCGAGAAGACATTGAATCAATTGATTCCTTAAATTTAGAGCAGCGAACAACATTTGATGCTGTCATGAAGTCAATTTATGAAAATAAAAATTCTGTTTTTTTCATCGACGGTCTAGGGGGAACAGGCAAAACATATGTATACCGATCTATTTTAGCGCACTCACGTAGTAAAGGCCTTATCTCACTTGCAGTTGCCACATTGGGAATTGCTGCAATAGCATTACCCGGTGATAGAACTGCCCACTCTAGATCTAAAATCCCTATCGCACTTGATTCCTCATCCACCTGCCACATTCCTAAACAATCTGATCTTGCAAAACTACTAATTGAAACAAGGGTAATTTTATGGGATGAAGCAACAATGGCTCATCGTCATGCCTTTGAGGCTTTAGATAAAACACTACGAGATTTAAGTAATATCGACAAACCATTTGGGGGGCAAAGTAGTTATTTTAGGCGGTGATTTCCGTCAAGTACCGCCTATCATCTTTTATGGTACTAGGGCTCAAACTGTTGATGCGTGTATTATTAAATCATATTTGTGGACATACGTTACCGTTTTTCGCTTAACCTAAAATAAGCGTGCTATAAATGATCCTTCATATGCTGACTTTCTACTACGTATTGGAAATGGTCACGAACCATACGTGCAAGACGACATAATCAAACTCCCTGACGATATTATTATCACTTATTCAGAATGGGTATAAACCCGGCCTTTCCGAACAACCCGCGTATATTAAAAACAAATGTTACACAAACTCAACATACGCCTCATTGCAATCCTGAATATTCTGTTATTTAAATATTCACATCTTTTGGGAAATGTTCCCGTTAATTTTATCCAAGATAAATTCTTTAAAATTTATTCTTTAATCTTCCTTTGGATGTCATATCAAACCAAATTATGTTTTTTCCAACTAGTCGAGATTAGCGAACCACACGAAGTAATTATTTATTTTATTTCCCAATCCTAACCTATTCATCCCATGAAGCAAAACTGGTAATACTCCATATTTAACACCACGGTGTTATCGGTAAAATTAATTACTATTTCACGTTCAAATCTAATCAAAGATTTAACTATCGCTTTGGAGCAAAACTGGTAATACTCCATTCTCGCTCATTTTCTAAATTTGATAATTTAGATTACAAATTTACATTTCAATATAATTGCAGATTCGTTAAAACTCCTTTTATTGGGTTAAAGAACTAATGTCATTTAAAACACAGTTCACGACAAACCCAAATCACATTCTATTTATCGTCGGGTTGAAGAACTAGTGTTGTTTAAAACACAGTTCACGATAAACCCACAAATCAATTCTAGTTCAATTCAAATCAAATATATTAGGAATTCCGATTATTTAAACCCCTTTTTAAATCTAATTTATTTATTAAAAAAAATCGGGTTTTAAATCTAGTTCATTTCGATAAAAATCTATTTTTATCTTTTCAAATATGGAGTTTTTCATCCCAAACTTTCCCAAATCATTTCTTCTGATTTTACACAAATTATTACTATTTTTAATAATTTTATCAAGGCCCGTACAGTCGATTTCCATCAACGGCCATCGAACTGCACTTACAGCGACCTTTTCCAAATTTGATTTGGACGTATCTCCAAATCCAACCGCTAGATTTTAAATTTCTAATATTTGTTAGAAAGCACTTTTTGATACGAACCCAACGGTTCCAGTTTTAGGAGAATCCGACGGTCGGATCTCCCGTAATGTCCATTTGAAATAAACGGTCGAAATTCACGAACTGCCGCGGCGCGGCGCGTTCTATTCAGGCCATTATATTATATATATATATATAGTATATATAATATATATTTCGTCGATTTCTATTTAAAACGAATTTTATAAATCGTTTTAATTTCGTGTCAAAAACAATTTCAACTTCCATTTCAATTCAAATCAAAATTGAATTTTTCCTTATAAATTCGTTTTAAAATTCATTTCTATTCAATTCAAATTTCAATTCAATTTGAATTCATTTCAATTCGTTTTCAATTCATTTCGAATTCGTTTTCTATTCAATTCATTTCGAAATCGTTTTCTATTCAATTCATTTCGAAATCGTTTTATATTCAATTCATTTCGAAATCGTTTTATATTCAATTCATTTCGAAATCGTTTTCTAATATTCATTTCAAAATGAGTAAAATCGATATAAATATCGTTCACATCAAAATGGCGTCAATCTAATCAACACGGCTTCATATATTCCTTCATTCTATTCAAAAAATGAATATTTATTTTTGTCAACACACGACTAATCTCAACGAATGAGTACTGTCCACGTGTGACTATTTTTGTTAAGTTATTTCGTTCAACACATGACTAATCTCAACAGATGAGGACAGTCAACACATGAACCTTTTTATAGAGATAAAGATATAAATTTTATTGTTAAAATATTTCGTTCAACTGTAACAACCCGGAAAATCTGGGCCAGTTTAAAATTTTTATTTTGGCAATTTTAGCGAATTTAGATTATTTAAAATGAATTATTTTAAATAATATCGACAAGAAATTTATTTTGAATATAATTCGAACGTATACATTTATACGCGTCGTCGTTAGAATATAAATATTTATATATAATTATAAATAGAATTGAAAATGGCGCGGTAGTTCGATAATTCGATTTCAAACTTCAATTGAATGTACCGGGTGCAAAACAATCCGGATTTTAGTGAAACCAAAAATCATAGGATCTAATTGATAATATCTTTCCAACGAATCCGAATAATCGAAATTTCATAGCGGGGATCAAAAGATATGTCCAGTTGAAAATTCTGAATAGTCGCTATGGAATTCAGGCCCTTAAAAATGGACATTTTGCAAACGACCTCGGATTTCGACGAAACCAGTTTTGTTGGGTCCGCAGTGTCAAATTATTGCTAGATTTCAAATTTCATAATTTTTCGAATCAATATGTGAGCGTGGCAAACGAAAACGCGTTTGACCAGTTTCAGTTGATTTTAATCGACTGGAAATTGGCCATTTTTCAAACGGTCTCAGAATTCGACGAAACTAGTTTTGTTAGGACCGTATCGTCAATACGAAGCTAGAAAATATTTTTCTGGAATTTTTCTAGTTAGTATGTGGCCCCGGTAATTTGAAATGTACGTTTAAAATTCAATATAATGATTTAAAGATAAATTAAACGGAAACTGATTCAAACGATCAAATCAACTTGCGGTGCATATCCCATTGTGTTCGGAATGGGGGTAAACCGCTATGGACGACAGGCGGTGGGCCTCGTTTCGAGGTCGTATGTAAAAGTCAACTTTTTTTCGAATAAAATAATTAAAAAAAAAAAATATATATATAATCTTCCTTCCCCTATAACCCGCTGGCCCCCCTTTATTTCATTCGATTCAGCATTTTTTAAAAAAAAAAAAAAAAAAAAGAAAGGAGACGAGGGCGACGGGGGGGAGAGCCGCCGCCGCATCGCGCCCCCCCCAGAAGATCGACGCCGACCACCACGCCCAGGCGCACCCCTGCCTCGATCTCCTCCAGCCTCCACCTCACGCCCTCCGATCCACCGCAAACCCCTCGACGCCACCGACGAACCCCACCTGTCCACCCTCGCCGAACCCCTCCTGAACCCGAGCGCAGCCCCCCCCTGGACCCAAACCGATGATGAACCCCCCCCCCCCTGTAAGTATTTTCTGATTTTATTTAAGTATTTTCTGATTTTATTTTTATAAACTGATTTTTATTTATTTTATAAACTGAAATTTTATTTATTATACAAAATGAATTTTATTTATATGGTAAAGTTATAAAAAGGTAATCTTTTATGTTTTTAAAGTAGTAAAAATATAGTTTTTATATTTTTAAAGTATTAAAAATATAATCTTTACTATGTAGAAGTGATAAAAATATAGTTTTTATATTTCTAAAGTATTAAAAGTATAATCTCTACTATGTAGAAGTGGTAAAAATATAATTTTTACATGTTAGGAATATTAAAAATATCATCTTTTTATAGGTAGCAAAATAAAATGTGATTTCTATAGGGATGATATTGAAAAGGCAAGATTTTTATATATTGAACTTTGAACTAAAAATTCGATTTTTATATATAGAACTTTGAACTAAAAATTCGATTTTTATATATTGAACTTCGAACTAAAAATTCGATTTTTATATATAGAACTTTGAACTAAAAATTCGATTTTTATATATTGAACTTCGAACTAAAAATTCGATTTTTATATATAGAACTTTGAACTAAAAATTCGATTTTTATATATTGAACTTCGAACTAAAAATTCGATTTTTATATATTGAACTTTGAACTAAAAATTCGATTTTTATATATTGAACTTTGAACTAAAAATTCGATTTTTATATATATAGTGGCCTTGGGCAACGAAGGTGACAAAAAGGCGAAACGACGAAGACTTCTGCAAAGGAAGAGCCGTGGAGCTGGGATAGCTATATGTGAGAATTTCTCACCTTTCAATTTATTTTTCTAGTTATATATATATACACTAGGATGCAGACGGTGCTTAGTAGCACCCGACACAATCGTCCACAGACCATGGACTTGTTTGTTTGGCTGTTTGGTTATTGATTGCGATATTGGTTTGAATGTGGTTTGTGGTATGAATAATCGAATCGATAAATTGGTTAGGATTAGACGTGCGCCGTTATAAGGCGTAGGAGTAAGGCTAGGTTAGACCCTTACTCCAAATTTTGTGGTTTGCAAAATGAAATTGATTTGATTGATGAGTGAATGGCGTGGGCCTTCACTAGACCGGGGATAAGGCTAGGCCTTGTCCCGTTTCTAGTATCGTACCGTTATGCCGCCGAAATTTTCTAAAATATGTTAGAAAATAAAAATATCATTTTATTGTGTAAATGAATTGAATAGAAATTCATATGTTGAAATAAAATGTGTTATCGTTAAAAATATAATTTTTAACGTGAATGTGAATAAATAAATATTCATTTACAAACCAGACGGTTTGTTTATGTACACTTATTTGAATGACATTGATTGGGACGATAAATTTTACACATCGCCCAACTGCACAACTAAAAATCAGTGTTTGATTGTTTGAAACCCCACACGGGTGTTAGGATGAAATTTGAAGTTCACTCATCCTGATTGATTAAACATGTCGATCGATTGATTGACAGGCTGTTATAAGCGTTGAATATCTATATTTGATGCTTATACAGTGTAGTGCACTTTGGTTGATGGTTGATTATTTTCAATGCTATTATATACATGTGTTGTATGCAAATCCATATAATTAATTTTATATGGTAATTGATTGGGCCTCATTCCAGTTTTGAAAAAGAATATTTGAAAAAGAAATATTTGAAATAGAATATTTGAAAATAAAGAAATATGTGAAGCCGTGAGGATTAGATTGACGCCATTTTGACGTGAACGATATTTATATCGATTTTATTCATTTTAAAATGAATATTGAAAAGCAATTTCGAAATCGAATATTTTGAAATGAATTGAATTGAAAACGATTTCGAAATGAATTGAATTGAAAACGAATTCAAAGTGAATTGAAAACGATTTCGAATTGAATTGAATTGAAAACGATTTCGAAATGAATTGAATTGAAAACGATTTCGAAATGAATTGAATTGAAAACGATTTCGAAACGAATTGAATTGAAAACGAATTCAAATTGAATTGAAAGCGAATTGAAATGAATTCAAATTGAATTGAAATTTGAATTGAATAGAAATGAATTTTGAAACGAATTTATAAAGAAGAATTCAATTTTGCTTTGAATTGAAATGAAAGTTGAAATAGGTTTTGAAACGATTTTAAAACTATTTATATAATTCGTTTTGAATAGGAATCGACGAAATATATATTATATATATTATATATATAATATAATGGCCTGAATAGAATGCGCCGCGCCGCGGCAGTTCGTGAATTTCGACCATTTATTTCAAACGGTCATTGCGGGAGATCCGACCGTCGGATTCTCCTAAAACCGGAACCGTTGGGTTCGTATCGAAAAGAGCTTTCTAATGAACGTTAGAAATTTGAAATCTAACGGTTGGATTTGGAGTTACGTCCAAATCAAATTCGAAAAAGGTCGCTGTAAGTGCAGTTCGATGACCATTGTTGGAAATCGACTGTACGGGCCTTGATAAAATTATTAAAAATAGTAATAATTTATGTAAAATCATAAGAAATGATTTAGAAAGAATTCGGATGAAAAACTCCATGTTTGAAAAGATAAAAATAGATTTTTATCGAAATGAACTAGTTTTGAACTAGAATTATAATTCTATTTATTTTTAAATAAATAAATTGAATTCGAAAAGGGTTTTAAAAGTAACCAAAATTCCAATGATTGCATTGGAGTGGATTTGAATCGAAATTGTCTTCGGAATATTTCGATGTTGGAATTCGTGATTATACAGGTGTTGTTATGGAAATTTGAAAGATATATATGTATATCGTTATTTCCAATACGACATTTGTTAGTCGTAGAATTCGATATTGAATATAAGCCGATATATTTTCTATTCAGAGCCTTGTATTGAATATCGAATGTGATTTGGGTTTGTCGTGAATGGTGTCTTCACTAACACCGTTCTTGAACCCAGCTGAGAAAAGATTAAATCTTTTGATTTAGATTTAATGAAGTGTACCAATTAAATAATATTTAATTGGAATTGAATTGATATTGATTTTTGGGTTTATCGTGAACAGTGTTTTAAATAACACTTGTTCTTTAACCCGATAATTAATGGGATGTGACCTTGGGTTTATCGTGAACCGTGTTTTAAATGACACTGATTCTTTAACTCAGTCACAGATTAAAACTAAGTGGAGTTTTAATGAATCTTTAATTAGATTGAAAAGATCGAGAATGGAGTATCACCAGTCTTGCTCCAGGCGATAGTTAAATCTTTAATTAGATTTGAATGTGAAATTTAGAAACTAACTGGCGGTTAGCCAAGCAGAATGGTTTTCTGGATATTGATCTGATGTTGGTTTCGGCCTTCGGGGTTAATATTTGGGGAATTATTCTCTTGATTAATTTACGGTTAGTGACTAATGAATTGGAATGAGGCGTATGTTGTGTTTGTGTAACACTTATTTAAAATATACGCGAGTTATTCGGAAAGACCGGGTTTATCCCATTCTGAGTAACTGATACGACGATAAGTCGAAGACGAAGACGATGGTCGAAGACCGGAGGTCTTCACGTCGTTTGGGTGATAACTGATGATCTTGATTGGGCTGTACACCCAAGAAGATGGAAACAGTTGGTGATCGTCCAGACGTACTTGGAGATCGATGGATATGCGGGGTACTAGGTGCCTCCGGTTTCGTTCAGACCCAGAACGGACTTGTAAATGGACTGTGTGTCTGACATCGGATTTCATTCTGTGTGACTGATATCGGTTGCATAGGATGGTTTGCCTGTGTGGCATGCTAAGATGCAAATGATCAAGGCTTCTGTTGAAAAGCAAAGTCTTGTGGTGATGATCAAAGCACGGCCTTTGTGGCGTAGCTTTGTGTAACGTTTACCTCGCGTGTTTCACACCAGGTATGAACCAAAAACGGGAGACGGACCTCAGGGAGGGCATGCGTTTCCTTCTAGATAAAAAGTGGCGTCAGTGGTTTTACGCGCCCTGACGAGTTTGACTTATGTGGTTGTTGCTGTTGCGAGGCGCCTCGGATTGATCGGTCGTTCTCGAACCGATGGAGTCATTTGGTTGGCTCATTTAGGCCCCAAAGGGCGGGGAAACGTAGTGTTCAGGCATTCTTAATCCACATCGGTGGACCGGCCCTGTCGCTCCAAGGGACGATGCGTTCTGTTCCTGAGACATGGGCTAGATTGTCTCGAATCGGTTGAGGACTATCTTTTGCCTCGGTTCATAGATGGAAATCCAATTTCCAAATACGTGACTTTGCGATTTTGATTGTATAACCTATATATGGCGACATAGTGGTATGGGGCATTCATGCCGCCTATGATTGATACTTATGATTTGAAGTTGTTTTATACACTATACACTTATAATAGTATCAAATGATTTGTTTTAAACGTATCAAGCATTCTTTGGCTGTTATAAGGGAAAACCCTATCCCCCGGCTTGCGTTGCATTGTGTGATAGGACCTGGGTCTTATAACAGCTTCATTTTTCTTTATTTAGCATTGCGCTGTTTGTTTTATGCACTGGTATTCTTGGGAGGAAACCCGTTCCGTGTTATACGGCGTGGTCCCTTGAATTACCTAATGATTTAAAAATGGATTAATAACTGTTTTAGTTCTCACACCAGTCCCATGACTGACCTGGAGTTTATTGTTTTAACCTAAACTCTGGGTGCCCTTATTTTGACACGGGCAGCTAGTAGTTTTGGGTTTGCAGATTTATATTCACAGGATCCTGGTTTACAGCTGGAACGATATCCGGAAAGCTTTGTATCCGTATATCTCCTTTTAGTTGTCTATTGTATTATTTTCCGCTGCTATGTATTTAAATGTAATTTAAATCTCTGATATTTCTGTGTAATATTCATTGTTACTCTGTATATTCTTGTAATCTGATGCATTGTTGTAATATACAGTGAAAGGTTCTTTTATATGCGTTCTGTTGTGGTTTGTTCTCGAACTATCCGACGCTTTCCTTTACGGGGAGGTTGCGGGTCTTTACACGTGGTATCAGAGCTTTGGTTTACAAAGCTAGAGAACAAGGCACATTAGAACCATATGAAAGAATTCATCAGATATTGGATTAGCTATATCCAATGAGAATGACTCGTTAGAGATAGGATCAGTAGTATCCTAGAACGAGTGTGAAGAGTATATTTCTTTCAAATGAAAACAAATTTCGTTTTGAAAATTTAAATCAATTATTCGTATTTGATTATTTATTTATATTGATTTGGACAATCTGATATATAAAGATTTTGCATATGCGTCTTGCAAACGTGTATTCGAAGTTTTAATATACTGGATGGTTATAGAATCATACTCTAGTTGCCCGGGGATAATTCTGGTGATGGGGCACTGTCGCCAGTATTTATTTTCGAGTGACGAAAGTGAGATTTCTATATATTTCCTATTGACTGGTGTGAGAACCAAAATTAGATAGGGCCTATTGTTGTGATTTGGCATCAAAAATCTGATTTTTGTCTATGTATCAAAGTTATGAATTTGAAACTCTAATTCACTAATTGATTGATGTTTGTGTTGTTTGTTTATTTGTTTGCTAATTTTTAGCCTTTTAGCCTAATAGCACCAAATATTGAATTATATTGAAAATTGGTCGCATATGCTTGCATATACATATACTTACATTGAACAGGTCATAGCAAGGAGGCTAGAGCAGAGAATAAAATTTGTTTGCCCGACAAATAGGTACATGTTTACTACATAATTTCCTGTTTTGTTTGGGTGATGATGATTTTGTGAGCCTATTGGCTAGCCGCTTGGCTTTTTCTTTTTCTTTTTGAGATCTGAAGGACCGGGGAAGCTATTTGAAATTCCCCGATGCTCCTATTGCAGGGGAGGTTATGGCGAAATTTTTCGAAAATTTAGGGAGTTAGCCAAATTTTTGAAAATTTGAAAATTCTCAGAAACTAAAGAGTTGGAGAATGAAAGCCAGATCGAATGTAGAGCTGAATAATCAAACCACTTTCGACTTTGTTCCTTTTCGGGGACGAAAAGTTTTAAGTGGGGGTGATTGTAACAACCCGGAAAATCTGGGCCAGTTTAAAATTTTTATTTTGGCAATTTTAGCGAATTTAGATTATTTAAAATGAATTATTTTAAATAATACCGACAAGAAATTTATTTTGAATATAATTCGAACGTATACATTTATACGCGTCGTCGTTAGAATATAAATATTTATATATAATTATAAATAGAATTGAAAATGGCGCGGTAGTTCGATAATTCGATTTCAAACTTCAATTGAATGTACCGGGTGCAAAACAATCCGGATTTTAGTGAAACCAAAAATCATAGGATCTAATTGATAATATCTTTCCAACGAATCCGAATAATCGAAATTTCATAGCGGGGATCAAAAGATATGTCCAGTTGAAAATTCTGAATAGTCGCTATGGAATTCAGGCCCTTAAAAATGGACATTTTGCAAACGACCTCGGATTTCGACGAAACCAGTTTTGTTGGGTCCGCAGTGTCAAATTATTGCTAGATTTCAAATTTCATAATTTTTCGAATCAATATGTGAGCGTGGCAAACGAAAACGCGTTTGACCAGTTTCAGTTGATTTTAATCGACTGGAAATTGGCCATTTTTCAAACGGTCTCAGAATTCGACGAAACTAGTTTTGTTAGGACCGTATCGTCAATACGAAGCTAGAAAATATTTTTCTGGAATTTTTCTAGTTAGTATGTGGCCCCGGTAATTTGAAATGTACGTTTAAAATTCAATATAATGATTTAAAGATAAATTAAACGGAAACTGATTCAAACGATCAAATCAACTTGCGGTGCATATCCCATTGTGTTCGGAATGGGGGTAAACCGCTATGGACGACAGGCGGTGGGCCTCGTTTCGAGGTCGTATGTAAAAGTCAACTTTTTTTCGAATAAAATAATTAAATAAAAAAAAAAATATATATATAATCTTCCTTCCCCTATAACCCGCTGGCCCCCCTTTATTTCATTCGATTCAGCATTTTTTAAAAAAAAAAAAAAAGAAGAAAGGAGACGAGGGCGACGGGGGGGAGAGCCGCCGCCGCATCGCGCCCCCCCCAGAAGATCGACGCCGACCACCACGCCCAGGCGCACCCCTGCCTCGATCTCCTCCAGCCTCCACCTCACGCCCTCCGATCCACCGCAAACCCCTCGACGCCACCGACGAACCCCACCTGTCCACCCTCGCCGAACCCCTCCTGAACCCGAGCGCAGCCCCCCCCTGGACCCAAACCGATGATGAACCCCCCCCCCTGTAAGTATTTTCTGATTTTATTTAAGTATTTTCTGATTTTATTTTTATAAACTGATTTTTATTTATTTTATAAACTGAAATTTTATTTATTATACAAAATGAATTTTATTTATATGGTAAAGTTATAAAAAGGTAATCTTTTATGTTTTTAAAGTAGTAAAAATATAGTTTTTATATTTTTAAAGTATTAAAAATATAATCTTTACTATGTAGAAGTGATAAAAATATAGTTTTTATATTTCTAAAGTATTAAAAGTATAATCTCTACTATGTAGAAGTGGTAAAAATATAATTTTTACATGTTAGGAATATTAAAAATATCATCTTTTTATAGGTAGCAAAATAAAATGTGATTTCTATAGGGATGATATTGAAAAGGCAAGATTTTTATATATTGAACTTTGAACTAAAAATTCGATTTTTATATATAGAACTTTGAACTAAAAATTCGATTTTTATATATTGAACTTCGAACTAAAAATTCGATTTTTATATATAGAACTTTGAACTAAAAATTCGATTTTTATATATTGAACTTCGAACTAAAAATTCGATTTTTATATATAGAACTTTGAACTAAAAATTCGATTTTTATATATTGAACTTCGAACTAAAAATTCGATTTTTATATATTGAACTTTGAACTAAAAATTCGATTTTTATATATTGAACTTCGAACTAAAAATTCGATTTTTATATATATAGTGGCCTTGGGCAACGAAGGTGACAAAAAGGCGAAACGACGAAGACTTCTGCAAAGGAAGAGCCGTGGAGCTGGGATAGGTATATGTGAGAATTTCTCACCTTTCAATTTATTTTTCTAGTTATATATATATACACTAGGATGCAGACGGTGCTTAGTAGCACCCGACACAATCGTCCACAGACCATGGACTTGTTTGTTTGGCTGTTTGGTTATTGATTGCGATATTGGTTTGAATGTGGTTTGTGGTATGAATAATCGAATCGATAAATTGGTTAGGATTAGACGTGCGCCGTTATAAGGCGTAGGAGTAAGGCTAGGTTAGACCCTTACTCCAAATTTTGTGGTTTGCAAAATGAAATTGATTTGATTGATGAGTGAATGGCGTGGGCCTTCACTAGACCGGGGATAAGGCTAGGCCTTGTCCCGTTTCTAGTATCGTGCCGTTATGCCGCCGAAATTTTCTAAAATATGTTAGAAAATAAAAATATCATTTTATTGTGTAAATGAATTGAATAGAAATTCATATGTTGAAATAAAATGTGTTATCGTTAAAAATATAATTTTTAACGTGAATGTGAATAAATAAATATTCATTTACAAACCAGACGGTTTGTTTATGTACACTTATTTGAATGACATTGATTGGGACGATAAATTTTACACATCGCCCAACTGCACAACTAAAAATCAGTGTTTGATTGTTTGAAACCCCACACGGGTGTTAGGATGAAATTTGAAGTTCACTCATCCTGATTGATTAAACATGTCGATCGATTGATTGACAGGCTGTTATAAGCGTTGAATATCTATATTTGATGCTTATACAGTGTAGTGCACTTTGGTTGATGGTTGATTATTTTCAATGCTATTATATACATGTGTTGTATGCAAATCCATATAATTAATTTTATATGGTAATTGATTGGGCCTCATTCCAGTTTTGAAAAAGAATATTTGAAAAAGAAATATTTGAAATAGAATATTTGAAAATAAAGAAATATGTGAAGCCGTGAGGATTAGATTGACGCCATTTTGACGTGAACGATATTTATATCGATTTTATTCATTTTAAAATGAATATTGAAAAGCAATTTCGAAATCGAATATTTTGAAATGAATTGAATTGAAAACGATTTCGAAATGAATTGAATTGAAAACGAATTCAAAGTGAATTGAAAACGATTTCGAATTGAATTAATTTGAAAACGATTTCGAAATGAATTGAATTGAAAACGATTTCGAAATGAATTGAATTGAAAACGATTTCGAAACGAATTGAATTGAAAACGAATTCAAATTGAATTGAAAGCGAATTGAAATGAATTCAAATTGAATTGAAATTTGAATTGAATAGAAATGAATTTTGAAACGAATTTATAAAGAAGAATTCAATT
Organism: Allium sativum; assembly: GCA_030737875.1. NCBI lineage: Eukaryota > Viridiplantae > Streptophyta > Magnoliopsida > Asparagales > Amaryllidaceae > Allium > Allium sativum. The sequence goes on from CM060926.1 coordinate 862,566,566, forward strand.
TTGCTTTGAATTGAAATGAAAGTTGAAATAGGTTTTGAAACGATTTTAAAACTATTTATATAATTCGTTTTGAATAGGAATCGACGAAATATATATTATATATATTATATATATAATATAATGGCCTGAATAGAACGCGCCGCGCCGCGGCAGTTCGTGAATTTCGACCATTTATTTCAAACGGTCATTGCGGGAGATCCGACCGTCGGATTCTCCTAAAACCGGAACCGTTGGGTTCGTATCGAAAAGAGCTTTCTAATGAATGTTAGAAATTTGAAATCTAACGGTTGGATTTGGAGTTACGTCCAAATCAAATTCGAAAAAGGTCGCTGTAAGTGCAGTTCGATGACCATTGTTGGAAATCGACTGTACGGGCCTTGATAAAATTATTAAAAATAGTAATAATTTATGTAAAATCATAAGAAATGATTTAGAAAGAATTCGGATGAAAAACTCCATGTTTGAAAAGATAAAAATAGATTTTTATCGAAATGAACTAGTTTTGAACTAGAATTATAATTCTATTTATTTTTAAATAAATAAATTGAATTCGAAAAGGGTTTTAAAAGTAACCAAAATTCCAATGATTGCATTGGAGTGGATTTGAATCGAAATTGTCTTCGGAATATTTCGATGTTGGAATTCGTGATTATACAGGTGTTGTTATGGAAATTTGAAAGATATATATGTATATCGTTATTTCCAATACGACATTTGTTAGTCGTAGAATTCGATATTGAATATAAGCCGATATATTTTCTATTCAGAGCCTTGTATTGAATATCGAATGTGATTTGGGTTTGTCGTGAATGGTGTCTTCACTAACACCGTTCTTGAACCCAGCTGAGAAAAGATTAAATCTTTTGATTTAGATTTAATGAAGTGTACCAATTAAATAATATTTAATTGGAATTGAATTGATATTGATTTTTGGGTTTATCGTGAACAGTGTTTTAAATAACACTTGTTCTTTAACCCGATAATTAATGGGATGTGACCTTGGGTTTATCGTGAACCGTGTTTTAAATGACACTGATTCTTTAACTCAGTCACAGATTAAAACTAAGTGGAGTTTTAATGAATCTTTAATTAGATTGAAAAGATCGAGAATGGAGTATCACCAGTCTTGCTCCAGGCGATAGTTAAATCTTTAATTAGATTTGAATGTGAAATTTAGAAACTAACTGGCGGTTAGCCAAGCAGAATGGTTTTCTGGATATTGATCTGATGTTGGTTTCGGCCTTCGGGGTTAATATTTGGGGAATTATTCTCTTGATTAATTTACGGTTAGTGACTAATGAATTGGAATGAGGCGTATGTTGTGTTTGTGTAACACTTATTTAAAATATACGCGAGTTATTCGGAAAGACCGGGTTTATCCCATTCTGAGTAACTGATACGACGATAAGTCGAAGACGAAGACGATGGTCGAAGACCGGAGGTCTTCACGTCGTTTGGGTGATAACTGATGATCTTGATTGGGCTGTACACCCAAGAAGATGGAAACAGTTGGTGATCGTCCAGACGTACTTGGAGATCGATGGATATGCGGGGTACTAGGTGCCTCCGGTTTCGTTCAGACCCAGAACGGACTTGTAAATGGACTGTGTGTCTGACATCGGATTTCATTCTGTGTGACTGATATCGGTTGCATAGGATGGTTTGCCTGTGTGGCATGCTAAGATGCAAATGATCAAGGCTTCTGTTGAAAAGCAAAGTCTTGTGGTGATGATCAAAGCACGGCCTTTGTGGCGTAGCTTTGTGTAACGTTTACCTCGCGTGTTTCACACCAGGTATGAACCAAAAACGGGAGACGGACCTCAGGGAGGGCATGCGTTTCCTTCTAGATAAAAAGTGGCGTCAGTGGTTTTACGCGCCCTGACGAGTTTGACTTATGTGGTTGTTGCTGTTGCGAGGCGCCTCGGATTGATCGGTCGTTCTCGAACCGATGGAGTCATTTGGTTGGCTCATTTACGCCCCAAAGGGCGGGGAAACGTAGTGTTCAGGCATTCTTAATCCACATCGGTGGACCGGCCCTGTCGCTCCAAGGGACGATGCGTTCTGTTCCTGAGACATGGGCTAGATTGTCTCGAATCGGTTGAGGACTATCTTTTGCCTCGGTTCATAGATGGAAATCCAATTTCCAAATACGTGACTTTGCGATTTTGATTGTATAACCTATATATGGCGACATAGTGGTATGGGGCATTCATGCCGCCTATGATTGATACTTATGATTTGAAGTTGTTTTATACACTATACACTTATAATAGTATCAAATGATTTGTTTTAAACGTATCAAGCATTCTTTGGCTGTTATAAGGGAAAACCCTATCCCCCGGCTTGCGTTGCATTGTGTGATAGGACCTGGGTCTTATAACAGCTTCATTTTTCTTTATTTAGCATTGCGCTGTTTGTTTTATGCACTGGTATTCTTGGGAGGAAACCCGTTCCGTGTTATACGGCGTGGTCCCTTGAATTACCTAATGATTTAAAAATGGATTAATAACTGTTTTAGTTCTCACACCAGTCCCATGACTGACCTGGAGTTTATTGTTTTAACCTAAACTCTGGGTGCCCTTATTTTGACACGGGCAGCTAGTAGTTTTGGGTTTGCAGATTTATATTCACAGGATCCTGGTTTACAGCTGGAACGATATCCGGAAAGCTTTGTATCCGTATATCTCCTTTTAGTTGTCTATTGTATTATTTTCCGCTGCTATGTATTTAAATGTAATTTAAATCTCTGATATTTCTGTGTAATATTCATTGTTACTCTGTATATTCTTGTAATCTGATGCATTGTTGTAATATACAGTGAAAGGTTCTTTTATATGCGTTCTGTTGTGGTTTGTTCTCGAACTATCCGACGCTTTCCTTTACGGGGAGGTTGCGGGTCTTTACACGTGGTATCAGAGCTTTGGTTTACAAAGCTAGAGAACAAGGCACATTAGAACCATATGAAAGAATTCATCAGATATTGGATTAGCTATATCCAATGAGAATGACTCGTTAGAGATAGGATCAGTAGTATCCTAGAACGAGTGTGAAGAGTATATTTCTTTCAAATGAAAACAAATTTCGTTTTGAAAATTTAAATCAATTATTCGTATTTGATTATTTATTTATATTGATTTGGACAATCTGATATATAAAGATTTTGCATATGCGTCTTGCAAACGTGTATTCGAAGTTTTAATATACTGGATGGTTATAGAATCATACTCTAGTTGCCCGGGGATAATTCTGGTGATGGGGCACTGTCGCCAGTATTTATTTTCGAGTGACGAAAGTGAGATTTCTATATATTTCCTATTGACTGGTGTGAGAACCAAAATTAGATAGGGCCTATTGTTGTGATTTGGCATCAAAAATCTGATTTTTGTCTATGTATCAAAGTTATGAATTTGAAACTCTAATTCACTAATTGATTGATGTTTGTGTTGTTTGTTTATTTGTTTGCTAATTTTTAGCCTTTTAGCCTAATAGCACCAAATATTGAATTATATTGAAAATTGGTCGCATATGCTTGCATATACATATACTTACATTGAACAGGTCATAGCAAGGAGGCTAGAGCAGAGAATAAAATTTGTTTGCCCGACAAATAGGTACATGTTTACTACATAATTTCCTGTTTTGTTTGGGTGATGATGATTTTGTGAGCCTATTGGCTAGCCGCTTGGCTTTTTCTTTTTCTTTTTGAGATCTGAAGGACCGGGGAAGCTATTTGAAATTCCCCGATGCTCCTATTGCAGGGGAGGTTATGGCGAAATTTTTCGAAAATTTAGGGAGTTAGCCAAATTTTTGAAAATTTGAAAATTCTCAGAAACTAAAGAGTTGGAGAATGAAAGCCAGATCGAATGTAGAGCTGAATAATCAAACCACTTTCGACTTTGTTCCTTTTCGGGGACGAAAAGTTTTAAGTGGGGGTGATTGTAACAACCCGGAAAATCTGGGCCAGTTTAAAATTTTTATTTTGGCAATTTTAGCGAATTTAGATTATTTAAAATGAATTATTTTAAATAATATCGACAAGAAATTTATTTTGAATATAATTCGAACGTATACATTTATACGCGTCGTCGTTAGAATATAAAATCTAATTTTTATTAACTTAAAACTAACTACATTTAAATACTTAAAACCAGTAACTAAATCAGGTAATAAAACTCACCGTTCGCTGTTGGAGGAGATGGTTTTCAGTCGAAGAAGAAGAGAGACCGGGGGGGGGGAGCTACTTGCCGGCGCTCAGGCGAAAGGGGCACTGGCCGGTGGTTCGGTGATGGCAGGGGTGGGGTTTGGCGCGGTGGTCGCGCGATGGGAAGGAGGACTCGCGGTTGTCAAGGTCTTCGAGGGGGGAGGGCTCTCCGATCTGACGAGGAGGGGAGCGGAGGGGGATCGTGAGGGCGACGGCCTGGGGGAGCTTCGCCAGAGGCGGCGGCGCATGAGATCCAGGGGCGACGGGTTTTCCTTTTTTTTTTTGAAAACTTAATTGAAAATATCGGGGGGGGGGGGGGGGGCAGAGTATAAGGAAAGGAGAGAAAGGGGATTTTTTTATTAATTAATTTAATTTCTCTCTCCTAAGTTGACTTTTAATACGACCTCAAAATCGAACCCACCGCCTGTAGTCCATAGCGTTTTACCCCCATTCCGAACACAATGGGATATGTATCGTAGGTTGATTCAATCGTTTCGATCAGTTTCTGTTAAAATCAACATATAACTCTATATATTGATTTTGAACGCATATTTCATTTTACCGGGGTCACATACTAACTCTAAAAATTCTCAAAAAATATTTTCTAGCTTCGTATTGACGATACGGTCCTAACAAAACTAGTTTCATCGAATTCTGAGACCATAGGAAAAATGGCCATTTTCTAGTCGATTAAAATCAACTGAAACTGGTCAAACACGTTTTCCTTTTCCACGCTCACATATTGTTTTGAAAAATTATGAAATTTGAAACCTAGCAATAATTTAAAATCACGGACCCAACAAAAGTGGTTTCGTCGAAATCCGAGGTCGTTTGCAAAATGTCCATTTTTTAGGGCCTGAATTCCATAGCGACTATTCAGAATTTTCAACTAGACATATCTTTTGATTCCCGCTATGAAATTTTGTTTTTTCAGATTCGTTGGAAAGATATTATCAATTAGATCATATCATTTTTGGTTTCACTAAAATCCGGATTGTTTTGCACCCGGTACATTCAATTGAAGTTTGAAATCGAATTATCGAACTACCGCGCCATTTTCAATTCTATTTATAATTATATATAATTATTTATATTCTACGACGACGTATATAATATATACGTCGAATTATATTCAAAATAAATTTCTCGTCGATTTTATTTAAAATAATCTATTTTAAATATTCAAAATTCATTAAAACTGCCAAAAATAAAAATTTTAAACTGGCCCAGATTTTCGGGTTATTACACTGCAATTCACTATATATTATATATTTTTAATGCTTTTCTTTTTTTAGTTATTTTTACCGATTCTTACGTATTATTACGTCGTTGTACATAATGTTCATATGTCTTTAATTACCTGTTTTCTGAAATACGATTTAATTTCCAAATTAACTCAAAAAAATTTACTGCTATTTATTATTTTCATATGGTACGGTTTTTAAAAGCTGGATTCACCACATTACACATCCACAATTTCGAAATTTGTACTCAATGTTTTTTTGTTTTGTTTCACAAATACTCTTGACACTACACACAGATCACATACAAACAGATAAACCTCACAAATTATCATTATTTTGTTTTACCATGTTTTCATCCAACATTCTCTCCCCAAATTACCAATTCATAACCTGTTCCCCTTCTGATCTCCTTTTTTTTCTCCTTTATTTTTCTCAACTTTCCTACACCTGTCGAATAAGTTTATCGTTTCACTGTTCTACTTCTATTTATATCTCCCATATCCACTACTTTCTTCCTATCATTTTCTTCTTCACTTTCATTCCAAAATATTTCACTTTGGTACTCATTTAATGCCGAAGGTACTACGACCACTTTCCTTTTACTTTAACCGTTTGCCTTTTACTTTTTCCAACACTTTCTTTTTAACTGCTCTCAACCTCAATATTGTCAACTATACTATTACACACGTAGCCCAAAGGTTCAGCTAAAGGTAAGGAGTCTGCATTGCCTCCTATTGAAAATCTGACACGTAAGAGCTCCCGAATTACAAAACAGCAAAGTTGTGGGAGCTATGAATCACCAAGTCAAATAGCGGCAGAATTGGACCGCAATAGCAGTCAATTTAGGTTGAGATGATACTAACTGGAATGACCCGGCAGTGGTCAGTTATTATTTCCACTCTTAAACTATTCTTATTTCTGTCATTTTAATATTTTGTACACCCACATTCTAACTACATCTACTCATTCCTGCAGCTTGCGGAAATTGATAGAGTTTTTGCTGAGCCTGAAAGCCGTTCACGATCACATTAATGCTCATACTGCTATTGGTTTTGCTACCCTGTTTTCCTTTCCCGTTTGTTTTTTCCTTTTTCACCGTTCTATCTTTCTGTCAGTTTGTTATCAATAACAACTATTATTAGCTGATGCGAACAACATTGTACACATTTACTGCATGTATTTTTATTCAATAATGTACTTGATGTGAAGTACAATGTATGCTCTCATGCTGCACTTCTTTTCTGCTTTACAAGCTGTACGCTCTCTTTTCCTTGCACACACTGCTTTCAGTTTTTTTTTACTTCATTTTGCAAGATTCACAATCTCTGCTTTAACCATCTGTAACGACTGCTTATTCTGCACTTCAATACCTTCTTTGGTCAAATGCATCTATGCACACGCCCATCGAACGTGCCTACGTAATGGTTTGATTAATATAATAATATTATAATAATCAATTTCGATTTAAAATTGAATTTAAAGTGAGTTTTTGGAAAAATGTTGTTTTAAATAATATTATATACTTTTGTAAAGGTTTATAATCATATTTTAAGTAAATCGGATAAATTTTTATTGAAAATCGTAATATGGACTGAATAGGACTAGTCGCACTGTGGTAGTTCGTGAATTTCGACCATAAACTTTAATTGCTTATAACTAATGCAATTTAAATCGGATTTGCGTGAAATGAAATACGTTTTCTTTCTAGTGATAGTAGTTTTCAAATAGAAAATGAATTTTTTAGGTTCAATGTATAGATTTCAAGCTATGTTCAACTCTATTTTCAAATAAAATCACGGTTTTGAAGGTTGGTGACCATAATTAGAAATCGAATAAAACGGCTTTATAAAAATTATTAAAAATATGGCAATTTTTTTGATAAATCATGATTAATTATTTGAAAGTGATTTGAATTGGAAATATTAAGTTTTGGATAATTAAAAGGTTATTTTGGGCAGACTAGTCTAATTGTAACGCTTTTACAACACTTCTGCAACTCTTTTGGTAACGTTTTTCTAAAATAATATGTTTTGAAGTTTTAAACTTACTGATTATTATTTGAATCTTAATTAAACATTTTTAAGAAAATCAGTGAGATATTTTCGGAAGTTTGTAGTACTTAAATATATTAGTTTAAATAAAATCTTGTTTACATTAAGAAAAAGGGTTTCCAATTGTTGATAAAATTGAAAATGGCTGAAAGTGATATTTGAATGTTGATATCAATTCCATAGATGAAACTTATACTATATAGGGAATTTAACAGGTATATTTATTGTTATTCCACTTATAATGTCGGTTGAATATGATAATTGATATCAAATATAAGCTGATGTAATTTCTATCCAATTCTTATGGTTTCAGTTTAATCTTTTGATTAATATATATGACGACCCCAAACCCCCGTTCCACGGTGGAAAGGGTAATCTTTGGAGTATAACACAAAAACAGATAACAGCAGAACAGAAATATATAAAGACACCAGATAATGTACAACAGAATACACTGGATAAACATAATCACCAGATTTACACAGTATACACGATCATACTTAGTACAAAATACAGTTTCAGCTTTACATAAAATATCTACAGTGGAATCAATACATAATATGTACAATAGGAGCTGAATAGCATAAAAAGAAGAAATGATAGAATCCATCTTCAGCTCCATAGCTATCCAGAAAGAGCCTGCTAAAACCTGAATACGAGGCTGCCGGTGTAAAAAATAGGGCACCCGAGTTTGCAAGTGAAGCAAACTACGAGTCAGTCATGGGACTGGTATGAGAAATCTACTTAACTTACTTTTATAATAAGGCCAATCACAGGACCATGCCCTAACGCGGAACGGGTTTACTCCATTGGATTGCCAGTGCTTTAAAACCAGTAAATCATTTAAACATCGTAATGCTTTTTATAAAAATGAAGCCATTATAAGACCCAGTTCCCATCACACAATGCAACACAAATCGGAGGATAGAGTTTTACCTTATAATGGCCAAAATATGCTTGATACGAATAAAAAAAAGAATTTGATATTATTACTAGTGTTTATACATTTCAAAAACAATTTCAATCATAAGTATCAATCATAGACGGCATGGGTACCATATATCACATCGCCATATATAGGTATACAATCAAAACCGAATGATATCGTATTTGGAAATTGGATTTCTGTCATGAACCAAGGCGAGAGATCGTCCTTACCGCTTCGATACGCTCTAGCCCGTGTCTCAGGCAAGTACTTAGTCAAGCCTTGGATCGTCAGGGCCGGTCCACACAGAGTGGATTAAAATGCCTGAACACTGCGTTTCCCCGCACTACGGGGCATCAACTGGTCATATACCGACCAAACCATCGACCCTGTAGCGACCGATATAACCGAGGCGCCTCGCTATCCATCATCCACATAAGTAAAATGCTCGGGCGTGTAAAACCCAAAACACCACTCCTAGCTAGAAGGAAAGGCATGTCCTCCCTGGGGTCCTCTCCCGTTTCTGGCTCATACCGAGGTGTGAGGCTCGCGAATCAATGCTAAACACAAAGCTAGCTATTTAAGGCCTTGCTTTGATCATCAACCACAAGGCTCTGCTTTTCAACAAAAGCCTTGCTCACACCAACTCTGTATGACACGTTGTCAATCTACAACATCAGACACGCATTCATTTACAAGTCCGTTCTGGGTCTGAACGAAACCGGAGGCACCTTATTCCTCTCCCGTATGTCCAATAAAGGAGAGAGGCCCTCGCACATCCGAACGATCAACAAGTACGTTCGGACGACCACCACAGTAACCCCGTCAGGGTAGCAACTTCCATCATAGGCATCAGTAGCCATCCATTCGATGTGAAGATCATCGGTCTTGCACCGTCTTCATATCTTCAACTTCTAATCGTCGATCAATTATTTGAAATGAGAATTAACTCGGCCTTTTCAAATAATTCACGTATATTTAGAATTCTAATCAATTCAATTCCTGGTTAAATTATTCGACATCCATAATTCAGTTCATTAATGTAGTTTCACGTCAAACTCATTCAACCATCAAATATCCAATAAACCGGGTAAATTTGGTTTATTTCATTCCATATCGTTTATAATATTTTATCATGATTTATCGCTATTTTTATTTATTTAGAAATAACACATTTATTCAAACGACGCTTCGGCCATAACGCGGCCATGGCACTGTTTTTCTTCAGATTTGATTTACACATATCTGAAAATCTAACCATCAGATCTTTACAAATTTTATATCATTGGAAAGATCTTTTTAAAACGGATCCAAGGGTTCCAGTTTCGGAAAATCCGATGGTCAGATCTTATGGTACAATCGTTTAAAGTTATGATTTCAAAATACGAACTGCAGCGTCGTTACTCGATTTATTTTAATTATATATATATATATATATAATCCATTCTGGCGCTGTTTTCATTTAGATTTGAATTGAACATTCCAGACAATCCAACCGTTGGATCTTTGCAAAGTTGGTATCATTGGAAAGATATTTCCAAAGTGAACCCAACGGTTTCGGTTTTAGGAAAATCCGATGGTCGGATCTCCCGGTACAATCATTTGAAATCACGGTTTCAAAACACGAACTGCAGCTTTGTTATTCGATTTGTTTTAATTATATATATATATATATATATATATATATATAGATATAGATATAGATATAATTCGTTCTTCGATTTCCAAAACATATTCTTTTCATATATTTGATAAAATAATATTTTTAGCCAACAAATATTCATTTCAACATATGACTATCTTTAACACTTCATATATAGATAAAAATGTAATTTTTATTGTTAAAACAATTTAATTTAAAAATGAAGATTTTTAGCGATTCATATATTTTATAAAAATGTGATTTTTATTGTTTAACAATTTATTTCAAACATGTTATATACCTCGTACATACTATAAAAATGTTATTTTTATCGCTCAAACCATTTCATTTCATACATTCACTAAAAAATGTTATTTTTATCGTTCAAACAATTTATTTCATACATTCAATAAAAATGTTATTTTTATCGTTCAAACAATTTATTTCATACATTCAATAAAAATGTTATTTTTATCGTTCAAACAATTTATTTTATACATGATTTTTTTTTCTAACACATGAATAATAATCAAACATGTGAATATTTCAGAAAATTTTGGCAGCATAACAGCAGGGTAGTTAAAACCAGCACCATCCCAAGTACGGCTCCTCGCTCTACCTTAAAGCCTCGCAGCTTTTGACAATGGGGATTTCAATATCTAGTTAGTACGCAGACGAATTCTCCCATAAACTAATCCTATTGGGATTTCAGCCACAATTAATCATATCAACCATTCACATTTATCAACCAAATTTCACATCAACCAAAATCCAAACAATCACAACCAATATATATATCGTCCATGGTCTGTGGACGAGGTGTAACACCCCGCCTCCGCTAGGGTCACTCGCAAAGGAATGCACTAGCTTTAGAGGGGCATTATTGGTAAACATGCGCAGAAATATCACAAGACAGAACATATAACATAGCGGAAGTAAAATCAAACTTTCTACAACATTAATAATTAAGGTCTAAAGCCTTTTACATCAGAGTACATCAAAACCTGTCTTGCAATAATAAAGAAGCATAAAGACTTTTTCATAAATTATTCCCCAAGTAAAAACAGTAAAGTAGCCATGGCCAAGGAAAGTCCAAGCCATCCATGATGACCTTCAAGCAGAAGAAGTCCGAACTAAACAGCAGTATTTCCTCCCTATAACCTGGGGGGGAAACGGAAGAAAAGAGGCGAAACAAAACGGGTCAGTCAAAAAGACTGAGTAAGCCCTATCTACTATTAGTATATAAACTAGTAAAGTTAACTGTCATGAGAAACTGAGATGAACATGAGCATGATAACAAGATAGATAAGCTAAATCAAAATAACAGGATGAACTACTAAACTCAGATAAACTATGATAAACTACGGTGTCATGATAGATCAAAGTATCACATCGTCAGATTTCTATCAAGTATACTATCCCAAGGTATCTACCCTGTCTAACATCCCCCGGTGCCTATTATGTATACTTTTTTCCTGGTTCTAACATGTATATTTGCTCTGCACCCTCCGTACTAGTATCCCAGCCTTGTTATGTGTTAACCATGAATGTCCCTTACTCAAAGTCGTGTAATGGTCCATGTCAACCTAATATATCGCATATATAGGTTACTCAAATCATATGTTTCTTTCCATGTATATAAGTTCAGTCCTTTGCCGTACCTCGTACGGGCTTCCTCATGTCGTATTATCCTTGGAATCGTTTGGACTGTCACCCTTGTTCTAGCTGGGCTCTTCCATATGAATCATCGTTTGAACTACTAGGACTTACGCCACTTAGCACCACTAGGGATTACGCTTACCTATTGCACGCTTTCGTATTTCGGTTTGGGTTAAACCACCTAGGCCACTAGGGATTACGCTAACCCTCAACCGCGCCCTTTTTCCCACGCATTCATCGTGAATCATTTTTCTATAACTGTATGCACATGTATCACATCGTGCCATCCGAGTCCTGTCACAGGGCAAAACAAGAAATACAGGACTCGGTCGGGAGCTTTAGATTTATCTGCCGATGCAGATACTAAGGTCTGCTTTTCTACACGTGGCTATGGTCCCACGAGACCCCTCCCTCAACTAGTGAAAGGCAACACAAGAGAAAATCTTGCATGAGAACTACACTCCGGCCAGCCCACATCCTACGGCCTACCTCACCCATAATTAGATAGCAATTATGGTCTGTTGGGTGTTCCCTGCCTTTCCGTACGTACACGCTTGACTCAAGATGGTAGATGATCGACGAACTTGCTATCTCGGGCACCTTATGTATTTGTCGACTCACTGCTATCCACCCCAGTCTTTAGGTCGCTCGCATAGCAACCAAGGCATATTCTTGGTTCTTCTACCGCATACCTCAACCTCTCGTGGGCCTAGTATAATGACCTGGCAGCTCACAGAGGGATCCCAAGAATATCCTCACGTTCCCCGAAGCCGCTGCTTCGTTACCCAGTTCGTTGGAGCCTTTATCTAAATCAGATAGCCTGCTCCTACACGCATACTTAAACGTTGACCTAACGTATCAGGTTACTAATCTATCTAAGAAATGGTCCAAATTTCCTTGACTAAGAATTATTACTTAGTTTCCCTTAACTAAGGTTTACCACTTAGCCTTATTTCCATAATCCTTGTTAACTATGGTTATTTACCTAATCCTCCGAATTAGGGTTTATCTAATGGGTTAAGTGTCACTTAAGTTCATAACTTAGCCCGTCTACAAACCATGTCAAAATTGGCTAAGTATCCAAGTCTAAGACTTAACCCTACAAACCATGTGTCAAGTTGGCTAAGTATATTAAGCAATCCATAACTTAACCTCGTCTAATTATCATTTTAGATTGGTTAATTATATAAATTAACTTGACCTTGTCAAATTACCGAGTCAAATCGGTCAAGCGTATTCAAGTGATTCGTGACTTAGCCTTATCATGTTTTCACGTTAGATTGATTAAGTATAGGTCACTTAACCACATCAAACTAACGAGTTGGATTAGTTAAGTGTAAATTAACTTAACCCCGTCCAATTACCATGTTTAGATTAGTTAGGTCTGAGTTGACTTAACCCCATCCATTAACTGTATTAAACGGTTAAGTGTTACTAAGAAAATTTACTTAACCTTATCAAGTTATCGTGTTGGATTGATTAAGTGTTGGTTAACTTAATCCCGTCCCCTCGTCGTATAAAAATGGTCAAGTGTCGTTAGGCAAATCAAGTTACTTAACCTACCCAACCCTGTCATGTTTTGCTAAATATCATTAGCCTAATCAAATTACTTAACCCATTTGTCCATGTCATATTTGGTTAAGCCTCATTAATCAAATTAACTTAACCCTATTATGTGGCATTAATTACTTAATGCACCCCAACCTCTCACATTAGACTTTGTTGTGGTTACTAGTTAAGCCGGTCGGTTCCGGGTAGCTTTACACCACAACTTGGTCTAACCTCGGGTTCAAGCACAACATGACCAACTTCTCACATTGGGTCCTATTGTTTGCAACTACTAGTTAGGCCGGTCGGTTCCGGGTAGTTTTACGTTGCAAACTCAACCCAACCTCGAGTTGGCCACTTTCATGTTTAGTCTAGTGTCATGTTCATAGTCAAGTTTTCAAGCAATTGGGTAGACCTAACTTAATAGGTAAATTCCCAATGGGTAGACCTAACTTAATAGGTAAATTCCCAAGCTTATGTTTTTATGCATACTTACATGTCAACTTCCATGTTATATTTCAAGTCATGTTTTCAAGTATAAACACATGTCATATTTAACGTTACATGTTGTCATGTTTATACCCATTTACCCAAGTCATATTCATGTCATTAGAAATTACCCATAACATAACCCAACGCTTTTAAACTCGCATATACGTTCGCGACAACGTAATGGATTAAAAGAAGAGACTTGGCAAAGGCATGACAAAAATAGATATTAAGCCACAAGTTAATCATGGTGGCAAATGAGGCACAAATGTGTTCATTAGCTTGCATGTTACATTCTTAAGCCTCAAAAACATGCATACCCAAACTTGGCACATAAACGAATCATGGTGACAAAAGACATGGAATGATGACTAGTAACTCGCATATATCATCATATAAGGGTTATGACTTCATATGCAAGTTGACATAAAGATTATGAAGGTTCTCATGTTGCATAATGCAACATTTCAACATAAAGGTTGTAGCTTTTAGCTCATGAGATCAAGATAATGACTTCATAAACTTGCATGACATGATAGCATGTATCATTCTCAATGATCAAACCCAAACTTGCAACATGAACATTTAACTTCATAGTTAATATCTAAGAGTAGGGAAAGGGCTTACATTGCTATGAAGGCACAAATCGATTAGATGAAAGATTGAGACAAAGCCTATGCATGTCATCATCCTAAAACCCAAAAATGAAAGCTCCAAATCAATCAAAACCCCATCTTTATGAACAAAGATCAAAGCTTTAGCCTTGAAATCAACTTGAGAGGCTCTCATACTAACATAGAAACTCTCTAACACTCTCATGATCATGAAACCTCTCATAGAAATGAAGTGGAGGCTAGGATTTTGAGTGTAGGCCATGAGAGGAGCAATTTTGCCATAGTTTAGTTGCATGAATGAATAATGAGGATTTAGGATAGGTTAGGGTCTTATTTATAGATTAGGCAAGTGTTTTAGGCCATAGGATTAAACCTAGATTCAATCCAAGCCATCAAAGCATGTCTTGGGGAAGAAGTCAAGTGTAGGAACCATCTAGGGCCTTTAGATTAAAGATGAACCATGAGAACCATCCAAATGCAAAATCTGCATTTGAGCGAATCGGCCCACGGGTTGACAGCCAAACACCCTGCATTAACCCCTAGTCGACCCAGCGGGCTCGGGTCGACCTCAAAAATCGGCCGGTTCGGTTATTCCTCTCTCCCAATTCGCTGTTTTGAACATTTTTTTGCATATTTATTTATTTAATTTTCAATTATATATATATATATATATATATATATCAATATATATATATATGTTTCTCTGCGCAACCCATTTCACTTAATTAAGTATACTTTAATTTGGGAATTTTTCGTGAAACTTCGCGAGGCCATATCTTGGTTATACGGACTCCGATTTTCGAAAACTCGGACTCTATTTCGCGTATTTTTCCGAGACGAACGCAATGGCATAGCCCGTTTCCCTTGATTCAGATTTTACAGTTTAATTCTACCTCCATTTATGTTATAACAGGTTATTGAAAATACGGGTTGTTACATTCTCCCCACCTTTTAGGATTTCGTCCCCGAAATCTCCAAGTTAGGAAGAACATATCCTACCATCCATCATCCATCTACTCAAATCATCATCCACAAGCAACCATTGTCCTTAGATGATTTCTAATGCTGTATGAATATATGCAAAACGTGTGTGTACATGTTCCTTAGCTAATGCTAATGATCAGGCCTGAATAATCTTTCTAATGCAAAATATGTATAGTGCCATGAATCCAACATGTATGCAAATAGTCCTAGCCATATAGATACTATATGCGTGCACAATCATTCATTCATATGCGACAACCGCATGATAATACATTCGATTTCATCCATAAACAAGTATAAATACTCGTGCATATGCAATATGAAATGTGACCGAGTCGAGCTAGTATCTAATGTGTATTCGCGCATCCACGAGCAACCACTTGCAACCATATCAATCATAACATGTTTCAAATACATGTTTACATCCATAGGGTTCTACCTAGGATTCCCTGAAACAGGGTCGAGAAGATAAACAGGACAAACTCCTTACGGGGTTTGTAACAGAAAATAGGACCGAGAGGATGTCCACAAAAGATAGCCTACAAGTAAGCTCTACAGAAAACAGGGATTAAGGATATACTCCCAAAAGGAGATATCATGCGCGTATCTAGTCTTTGACCATCAAAGTCGTCTTTTAACTTCACGATTTTGTAGCTTCTTATTCCTGTTTCCATAACATGAGCTGGAACTCATTTCTTCGTCGCCTCTCGTTCCACTTGCACTTATCCTTTTCCTAGAATACTTGACGCAAACATGACTGCGTACTCATGATCTCATGCAAGCTTTCCAAAATTCACTAGTGAATCTTGGATCTCGTTTATATACTATAAGGCATTCCATGTAGAAGAACTTTCTCTTGAAAGTAAACAAATGTCAATCAGGTTATCATGCGCACTTACTAGGGTGATCTCTATAACCCATGCATAAATGAAGTAAACCATCCGTCTTATTGGCGAACACCACTCGATCGGGCTTCAAATTTCCAATAAAGGCATCAAGGGATTCTAAGTAACTAGTCATGACAGAACCTCAAAAAGGTTACCCGATACTTCGAGGGCATTACCAAGGCTAGTCAAAAGGTCTAACTACCCTCCTATCAAAACCGAGAGTGGCACCCCCTACTGGATAACCACTTCATCCCTAGAATCCATCCATAGCTTATAAACATAAGCATTATTTCCAAACTCAACACTTGGCATAGACATTCCCAAATCCAAACAAGTCTTGTATAAATGGACTGATTCTCCAATAGGACTTTGAGACAAAAATGGGATTCTCTATTACGCTAGTACTTAAGGTGCAGAGACTCAACTATCGAAGCGGACTTAAAAGATGCGGTGATCAAAACAAAGTCCCGACAGGATGATAGAGAAGAAAAGCTAAACCTTTAACAAGATCGTTACCCTCCTTCTGAGGTACCCTAGAAATGAGAGCATACTATTGCCCTCCGAATGATCTTGTCCCTGTTCCATGATACTTAACTATCCGTCCCGTTTCACCATGCCAAAGGTACTCTCTCGTCATGGGTTTCATAGTTCATCTTTCTCCCTCCTTTTAGGACTCAGCCATACCAACATGTTGCTTATCCCTGAGCTCGTATCCTTTATCCTTGTTCTTACTATCCTTTCATGCATAACTCTGCAACGGTCTCTCGAGAACCACCTCCATCGTACGGGAAACACTTACGCAGCTAGAAAGACTAGTCGCAGTCAAAACCACTGTGACTACAGATGGAGGAAAGAAAGGAAAAGAGATTCAATCAAGGAAACAAGGATAATGCTAATGGCCTTTGGGGAATAGCCTTTTTCTTTTTAAAAGAAAATTTTCTTGAAAAATGCTTCTTTGTAAACGGTTTTTCAAATAATTTTCAGAAGGTCTTTAAAAACTTTTGCCCGGTCTAGTAACCTTCTGCTCTGATACCAAATGTAACACCCCGCCTCCGCTAGGGTCACTCGCAAAGGAATGCACTAGCTTTAGAGGGGCATTATTGGTAAACATGCGCAGAAATATCACAAGACAGAACATATAACATAGCGGAAGTAAAATCAAACTTTCTACAACATTAATAATTAAGGCCTAAAGCCTTTTACATCAGAGTACATCAAAACCTGTCTTGCAATAATAAAGAAGCATAAAGACTTTTTCATAAATTATTCCCCAAGTAAAAACAGTAAAGTAGCCATGGCCAAGGAAAGTCCAAGCCATCCATGATGACCTTCAAGCAGAAGAAGTCCGAACTAAACAGCAGTATTTCCTCCCTGTAACCTGGGGGGGAAACGGAAGAAAAGAGGCGAAACAAAACGGGTCAGTCAAAAAGACTGAGTAAGCCCTATCTACTATTAGTATAAAAACTAGTAAAGTTAACTGTCATGAGAAACTGAGATGAACATGAGCATGATAACAAGATAGATAAGCTAAATCAAAATAACAGGATGAACTACTAAACTCAGATAAACTATGATAAACTACGGTGTCATGATAGATCAAAGTATCACATCGTCAGATTTCTATCAAGTATACTATCCCAAGGTATCTACCCTGTCTAACATCCCCCGGTGCCTATTATGTATACTTTTTTCCTGGTTCAAACATGTATATTTGCTCTGCACCCTCCGTACTAGTATCCCAGCCTTGTTATGTGTTAACCATGAATGTCCCTTACTCAAAGTCGTGTAATGGTCCATGTCAACCTAATATATCGCATATATAGGTTACTCAAATCATATGTTTCTTTCCATGTATATAAGTTCAGTCCTTTGCCGTACCTCGTACGGGCTTCCTCATGTCGTATTATCCTTGGAATCGTTTGGACTGTCACCCTTGTTCTAGCTGGGCTCTTCCATATGAATCATCGTTTGAACTACTAGGACTTACGCCACTTAGCACCACTAGGGATTACGCTTACCTATTGCACGCTTTCGTATTTCGGTTTGGGTTAAACCACCTAGGCCACTAGGGATTACGCTAACCCTCAACCGCGCCCTTTTTCCCACGCATTCATCGTGAATCATTTTTCTATAACTGTATGCACATGTATCACATCGTGCCATCCGAGTCCTGTCACAGGGCAAAACAAGAAATACAGGACTCGGTCGGGAGCTTTAGATTTATCTGCCGATGCAGATACTAAGGTCTGCTTTTCTACACGTGGCTATGGTCCCACGAGACCCCTCCCTCAACTAGTGAAAGGCAACACAAGAGAAAATCTTGCATGAGAACTACACTTCGGCCAGCCCACATCCTACGGCCTACCTCACCCATAATTAGATAGCAATTATGGTCTGTTGGGTGTTCCCTGCCTTTCCGTACGTACACGCTTGACTCAAGATGGTAGATGATCGACGAACTTGCTATCTCGGGCACCTTATGTATTCGTCGACTCACTGCTATCCACCCCAGTCTTTAGGTCGCTCGCATAGCAACCAAGGCATATTCTTGGTTCTTCTACCGCAGACCTCAACCTCTCGTGGGCCTAGTATAATGACCTGGCAGCTCACAGAGGGATCCCAAGAATATCCTCACGTTCCCCGAAGCCGCTGCTTCGTTACCCAGTTCGTTGGAGCCTTTATCTAAATCAGATAGCCTGCTCCTACACGCATACTTAAACGTTGACCTAACGTATCAGGTTACTAATCTATCTAAGAAATGGTCCAAATTTCCTTGACTAAGAATTATTACTTAGTTTCCCTTAACTAAGGTTTACCACTTAGCCTTATTTCCATAATCCTTGTTAACTATGGTTATTTACCTAATCCTCCGAATTAGGGTTTATCTAATGGGTTAAGTGTCACTTAAGTTCATAACTTAGCCCGTCTACAAACCATGTCAAAATTGGCTAAGTATCCAAGTCTAAGACTTAACCCTACAAACCATGTGTCAAGTTGGCTAAGTATATTAAGCAATCCATAACTTAACCTCGTCTAATTATCATTTTAGATTGGTTAATTATATAAATTAACTTGACCTTGTCAAATTACCGAGTCAAATCGGTCAAGCGTATTCAAGTGATTCGTGACTTAGCCTTATCATGTTTTCACGTTAGATTGATTAAGTATAGGTCACTTAACCACATCAAACTAACGAGTTGGATTAGTTAAGTGTAAATTAACTTAACCCCGTCCAATTACCATGTTTAGATTAGTTAGGTCTGAGTTGACTTAACCCCATCCATTAACTGTATTAAACGGTTAAGTGTTACTAAGAAAATTTACTTAACCTTATCAAGTTATCGTGTTGGATTGATTAAGTGTTGGTTAACTTAATCCCGTCCCCTCGTCGTATAAAAATGGTCAAGTGTCGTTAGGCAAATCAAGTTACTTAACCTACCCAACCCTGTCATGTTTTGCTAAATATCATTAGCCTAATCAAATTACTTAACCCATTTGTCCATGTCATATTTGGTTAAGCCTCATTAATCAAATTAACTTAACCCTATTATGTGGCATTAATTACTTAATGCACCCCAACCTCTCACATTAGACTTTGTTGTGGTTACTAGTTAAGCCGGTCGGTTCCGGGTAGCTTTACACCACAACTTGGTCTAACCTCGGGTTCAAGCACAACATGACCAACTTCTCACATTGGGTCCTATTGTTTGCAACTACTAGTTAGGCCGGTCGGTTCCGGGTAGTTTTACGTTGCAAACTCAACCCAACCTCGAGTTGGCCACTTTCATGTTTAGTCTAGTGTCATGTTCATAGTCAAGTTTTCAAGCAATTGGGTAGACCTAACTTAATAGGTAAATTCCCAATGGGTAGACCTAACTTAATAGGTAAATTCCCAAGCTTATGTTTTTATGCATACTTACATGTCAACTTCCATGTTATATTTCAAGTCATGTTTTCAAGTATAAACACATGTCATATTTAACGTTACATGTTGTCATGTTTATACCCATTTACCCAAGTCATATTCATGTCATTAGAAATTACCCATAACATAACCCAACGCTTTTAAACTCGCATATACGTTCGCGACAACGTAATGGATTAAAAGAAGAGACTTGGCAAAGGCATGACAAAAATAGATATTAAGCCACAAGTTAATCATGGTGGCAAATGAGGCACAAATGTGTTCATTAGCTTGCATGTTACATTCTTAAGCCTCAAAAACATGCATACCCAAACTTGGCACATAAACGAATAATGGTGACAAAAGACATGGAATGATGACTAGTAACTCGCATATATCATCATATAAGGGTTATGACTTCATATGCAAGTTGACATAAAGATTATGAAGGTTCTCATGTTGCATAATGCAACATTTCAACATAAAGGTTGTAGCTTTTAGCTCATGAGATCAAGATAATGACTTCATAAACTTGCATGACATGATAGCATGTATCATTCTCAATGATCAAACCCAAACTTGCAACATGAACATTTAACTTCATAGTTAATATCTAAGAGTAGGGAAAGGGCTTACATTGCTATGAAGGCACAAATCGATTAGATGAAAGATTGAGACAAAGCCTATGCATGTCATCATCCTAAAACCCAAAAATGAAAGCTCCAAATCAATCAAAACCCCATCTTTATGAACAAAGATCAAAGCTTTAGCCTTGAAATCAACTTGAGAGGCTCTCATACTAACATAGAAACTCTCTAACACTCTCATGATCATGAAACCTCTCATAGAAATGAAGTGGAGGCTAGGATTTTGAGTGTAGGCCATGAGAGGAGCAATTTTGCCATAGTTTAGTTGCATGAATGAATAATGAGGATTTAGGATAGGTTAGGGTCTTATTTATAGATTAGGCAAGTGTTTTAGGCCATAGGATTAAACCTAGATTCAATCCAAGCCATCAAAGCATGTCTTGGGGAAGAAGTCAAGTGTAGGAACCATCTAGGGCCTTTAGATTAAAGATGAACCATGAGAACCATCCAAATGCAAAATCTGCATTTGAGCGAATCGGCCCACGGGTTGACAGCCAAACACCCTGGATTAACCCCTAGTCGACCCAGCGGGCTCGGGTCGACCTCAAAAATCGGCCGGTTCGGTTATTCCTCTCTCCCAATTCGCTGTTTTGAACATTTTTTTGCATATTTATTTATTTAATTTTCAATTATATATATATATATATATATATATCAATATATATATATATATTTCTCTGCGCAACCCATTTCACTTAATTAAGTATACTTTAATTTGGGAATTTTTCGTGAAACTTCGCGAGGCCATATCTTGGTTATACGGACTCCGATTTTCGAAAACTCGGACTCTATTTCGCGTATTATTCCGAGACGAACGCAATGGCATAGCCCGTTTCCCTTGATTCAGATTTTACAGTTTAATTCTACCTCCATTTATGTTATAACAGGTTATTGAAAATACGGGTTGTTACACGAGGGGAGTATATATATATATATATATATATATATATATATACATACATATATAAATATATTTTGATTTCATTTCAATATCATTTCAATTCCATTCAATGCATATATGATTTTTACAACGCATATATAACTTATACATCGCACATACAACTTATACAATGCTTATACATGAGGGTACATCGCTTATATAACTCATATATCGATGATATAATTTATACATCGTCATTCCATATCATTTATAATTCAGAAATCTCACATTAGGTTCCACTCCTTCAAAAATTGTAGAAAGCTCCAAAAATTCTCCGGTCTCTTCTAAAATGTAGAAGGCGTCCACATGAGTCCAATGTCTCTTGTTTCACTGGTTTCGATTACATAGCAAAAAGATATGATTTTTATTGTAAAATCATATTTCGCAGCGCTTTAAAGTGCTATAATCTATTTTAAATTATAGAGGTCGTACCTTTCTGAATTTGTTCGAAACTAGGTTTCGATTTATCTTGGAATCCGTACAGTGTGGTGATGATTGGAGGGTACCACATTGGAGAGCTTGGAGAGGCGCCTGGACGGGGGGTGGAGCGATGGTGATCGATCGCCAGAGAGGGAGCACGGCAGCGATGAACGGAGGAACTTCCAAGCGTCGATCCGGCTTCAATACTCGACGAAAAAAATGCAAACCCTATATGGATGTGTAGATCTTGAAGAGCACTACAAAATCCCTAACTGAAGTCCTCGATTTTATTGAACGGATTAAAAGAAAAAGAGGAGAGAAGGCTGGAGTTCAATTCCGCCGTTCGACAGTAAGGGTCGGGGAGAGAGAAGATGGAGTGGAGAATTGTGATTGGCCCATAATATATTTTTAATTATTTATTTCCAAAAATACCCCTTTCTCCTTACAAACTCCAATTCAAACCCAACGACTGTCGTCCCTAGCTAAATACCCCCATTCCGAACACAATGGAATATGTTTTGTAAGCCCATTCGACTGTTTCAATCAGTTATTCTTCAAATTAAAATATAGAACATTCAAATATGGATTTGAACACACATTTCAATTTGCCGGGGCCACATACTGATCCTAAAAATTCCAGAAAAATAAATCTAGCTATGTTTTGACGATATAGTTCCAACAAAACTAATTTCGTCGAATTTGGAGACCGTTTGAAAAATGGTCATTTTCTGGTCGATCCAAATTGACTGAATTTAACCAAACACATTTTCCTTTGCCACGCTCACATAATAACTCTAAAAATTATGGAATTTGGAGTCTAGCAATAATTCGACATCATGGATCCAACAAAAGTGGTTTCGTCGAAAACGGAGGTCGCTTGCAGAATGTTTATTTTCAAGGGCTATATAACTCCATAGCGACCTTTCTGAAAATTCATTTGGACCTAACTTTTGAAACCCACTATGAAATTCCGATTTTTCAGATTCATTAGAAAGATATTCATAAACAGATTTAAATATTTTTGTTTTCACTAAAATCTGTTTTATTTTGCACTTGGTACAGTCAATCAAAGTTCGAATTCATATTTTCAAACTACCGCGCCATTTCAGGCCTTATTTCATAATTAAAATAAATATATTTATTTTGCAACATCGATTCAAATAGACTTTTGGTCGTTATTATTTAAAATAACTTATTTTAAATATTCAAAATCCACTAAAATAGTCAAACTAATTTTTTTTTTAAATTGGTTCAGATTTTCCGGGTTGTTACAATACAAAAGTTTTCAAGTTAAATAAGATGGGTTTGGAAAGAAATAATCTTCGGATATTTGATGTGGAATTCCATTGTTAGACGTATACTATATGAGGAATTTGAAAGATGTTATATCGTTATTCCGCCTATAATATTCATTGATTTTGAGAATTGGTGTTAGATATAAGTTGATACAATTTCTATACAAATCTAATATTTTGATATCAATTGGTTTGGATTTAAATAAATTTTAAATCAAGTTAATCGATGAAGATATTGAAAACATTGGTTTAATATAAGTAAAGCTATATAGACGTATTATTCAGACCTACAAGTCTTAATGACCCTCGGTTTTAAAGGGCATGTTTTAAAAAAGGAAGGATTTATAAATTTTAAAAGGAAGGATTTTAATTAAATAAGGATTTAAAGTGAGGAATCTTGGTTAAATTTTGATTAATGAAATACTGGATTTTATATAAATGAAGTTTAGAAACCGAGGATCGTTTTAAAGTAAAATTTTGACTAACTAGATTAAGTGAAGGAAGACTTAATTAATATTCAATATAATCCATAATTATTTTTAAATTTCACTGATTACTCGGAAAGACCGAGATCGGATTTCTATTCGAAAACCATTTCTAATAATCATACGATGTATAGGAGCAAAGCATTAAAGACGGTGGTTGAAGACCGAAAATCTTCATATCGAAGGAACTACTTGTTGATGTCTATGTTGGGAGGCGCCCTATAATGAGGTTATTTATAGATGTGGCCCCGATATACTTGGAGAATTTTCGGATTTGCAAGGGCTTCTCCCCTTTATTGGACAAGGAATAAAGCGTCTTCGGTTTCATTCAGACTGAGAACGGACTTGTATGGATGTATGTTGGACATCGTATTTTGTAATATGTGATTGATCTTTACTAAACATATTTCTGATTGGTGGCGGAGAATATGTTCTCTTAGCTTAACACCCTTCTTTGAGATGTACGAGCTCAAAGGTAATATGGTTAGCGATTATCAATTATATGTTATCAAATGACAATGTGGCATACCAAATGATGAGCTATTGATGATAAAAGCATTAAATAGTTAAGCGTAGCTTGGTGTAATGAGACTTCGACAAGCCTCATTTCCCGGAAATGACCAAAACAGGAAAAAATGCAGCAAGGTAATGGGTGTGGCAATTCCTTCTAGATAAAAATTGTACCATGGTATGGATCCCAGGTATTAATTATGTGCCAACTTCTACTTATGCGGATGTTGATTTTGCGGTCGACCGGTTAGAGATTGGTAACGACCGGGATATGGCATACTTAGGCGCGATCTAATTCATCCAGTTAAGGGATGGACATGCCTTGTGTTAGCAGAGAGCCAACTGGTTCTCGGGGAATCTCTCTAGAGGTGTACCCATTGGATAAGGAAGCTCCTTTGTCTGGTCATTTATTGGAAATCCATTCTTCACTACGAACCCTTACAGTTTCATTTGTATATTATTATGTCAACATAATTGTATGGGATATCATGCTGGGTAGAATTGATACATTTACTTGCGAAGTGATTTTTCACACTATGCGCTAATAATAATATCATAGGATTTTCCACATATCAAGAATTTTTGGTTATCATAAATAGAAACCTCGCCAAGTCCGTGTTTGCATTGTGTACCTCAAGACCTTATAGTAGCTTCATTTTCCAAAAAACATTGTGAATTTCTTGCACTAGTCATAAGAGTAAACTCGTTCTATGTTTATACAACGTGGTCTCATCATTGACCTCACTTTAAAAAATAAACCTAAATATAATTGTTTTAATTTTCTCACACCAGTCCCATGACTGACCTGAAGTTTATTGTTCCTTCACCTAAACTCTATGTTAATTGTTTTAATTTTCCATAGGAAGCCTGATAATTTTGGTTTGCATATCAGTCCTGGAGTCGGTTAGAGCATGTTCAGAATTCGAGCTGGAACTATATCTTGGATCATTTTTCTTCCGCCAAGAGTTTATTTTTCCATTGCGTATTTGTTGTACTCTGATGATCACTATAACTCTAATGTAAAATTATTGTTGTGATAATAAAAGTTCATTTTGTTCTGTTGTAATGTGTAAGTACCCCTAACAATCTATCTTTATGAACATTTTGAGTAGGTTTAATTACCAGTTGGAAATGGGAAAAAAGGCAGGTCGTTACAATAATCATAACCCCAGTCAAGCATTTGAATCCTAATTAGCCACTTAATTGAGAGATACAAACATAGTTTTGGATTGCGGCTATAGCCATTAGACAAAAGACGGTCTTTATTTCACGATATAAAAATCTTAAGGAATGTAACGGGTTAGGATATGAAATGGATCTAGTTATGCATAAATCGCATTTTGTACTTATCATGTAAGTGGATGAAAGTAATTATAATACATAATTGAAAAAATATTTTTCATTATTACCTTAATTGTCGTGAATTCCTTTTTGTTGATCACATACGGTCTTACAAATTCTTTATTCAAATTGATCAAGTAATTAAGGTTTCACCCTCGCTATAAGAGATTACAAATGTTAGCGATAAGCTGAATGTCGGGAAAAAGACCCCCAATTTTAGCTTCTGGGCTCCTATTTATAGGTGTGAATTAATCCTTCATTGAACTTAAGTGCTTCGCTTTAGTCACCCAATAAGGTATAACCATGAAGGCTTTGCGAGCACACTGGCGGCTTTCCATCAATAGCAAACCAAGTAGCCGCTTTCGAGGGTTTTAATGAAGGGAACTCTTAGTTGAATACAAAAGGGATAATCTCGCAGGGGATTTCGGCTTTCTTATAACTTTCGTCCCGTGCTTTTGTCTCTAACCCTTAGAGGCTTTAATTTAGATTCCTCCCCCTTCTTGTTGTGTCAGCTTTATCTTATCCTTCTTAGTCCTTGGGGGTATGCACCAAAAAGTCTTGCTTAATTACTTCTGAGGGTCTCCTCTGGTATCCATGTAGGGTTATGCTTCCTGCTTTCGTCTTCAGTCGCTTTCAGAGATCCTTTGCTTCTGTTATGTCCTTTCTTATTACTTGAATGGTCTTTAGGCTTCATTTGTTAGTGCATTGGATACCCTTCTAACGGTTATACAAAGGCCTTCTTGACTTTAACTATTCTTCTTCATTAGTATTCTTAGGGTAAACCCCTTTAGTTTCGGCCTGAATAGTTGCGAAAGGCATAAATATATGCAAATTCTCAGCTTATATTGGCGGTCATCTTCAAATCAACATATTCCTTGATGTGGTTAGGTCTGAAAGTTCCTTTTAGTGATATCTATTTGTCCAGATGGGCCTCCCATTGGCTCTTTCTCTTTCCTTTCAGTCTTATGCTTGGGAATATATTTTCTTCTAATATACTTGGGGGATGAATTTGTTTTTCTGGTGCCTTTTGCTTACGGAATGCAGACCTTACGGAATATGATCAGAGACCTTTACCAGCTGCAATATTACCTTCTTGCGGCTCTTATTCCCTTCTCTACTTCTTCTGATGCTCTGCCCTCGGCTCGCTCTCCTTGCTCTTTCTTACAGGGTTAACCAGTTCAAAATAATACCTTTTCCGTTAAGGTCAGAATGATCTTTTTGGTTTGAGGTTAGTTAATTTCAATTGAAGTCGTAAGGGGCTTTTTGGTTGGAGGAAAATTGCCCTTTTCTTCCCTTCCCTTATTTCGAAAGGGATATTACCGAAGGTCTAGCACTACTACCTTCAGGGCGCTGTTGGTTTTAGTACTCATTCTTCTTTATTTTCCTTGTTCATTTTTGGTGCTAACAGTTAGAATGACCTAAAAACATCACAAAGAACATAAACACCATTATCATTCAAATAAGTTTTGTATGATTTTAGCAAGAATTAAAGAAGTTATGATATCACAAAGTTGGACAGAGAGCCTTTTTCAGCTATAAGCATAAAAACACAGCTTTTATTTTTATAGTGAATCGAATACTCACCGAAGCTATAAAGTATGACCAAAAAACACTAATAAACTAGAAGGTTTGATTTTTAGTCCCCGATTCGCCATTTTATAGCAAGTTACACCAAACACTTTGAGCAATTATTAAATTTTTAATTTGCTTTGAGCTCTTGGCAACTTGTAAGAGATGATGCAACAACATATAAAGAAGAAAACTTAACATACAATAAAATCACTTCCAAATTGAGACAAAATGGAATAATTATATGGGTTAGAATTAATTACCTGATTATAGATTGAATTTGCAACAATTTTTGGCCTTTTGATTTAACTTGATGGTGAAAGGTCGGGTTTTGGAAGAGGATTTCTAAATTTTCTCATTGATGTATACTTTATTTTGAGAAGAAAATGTTTCGGGGAGGAGGGAACGTACTGGAAATGGATTTTTAGATATTACTTTCCTCAATGCTTTTAATTAGTCCTTAATCAAAGCCCATTAGTGTTTAGGTAATTGATTTATGCCATTGACACTTAGTTTGGGCTATGTTAGGATTAAAAAAAGAGGTTTAACACATAAATCACACTATATTTTATTAAATTACATCAAAACTAAAACTTTAACTTTATTAAAAATCTATGCAACGTATTTTAAGTATTTGAAAACCATTTTAAATGTGAATTTGCACATGTTAATGCAAAATCTTCATTTTACTAACATAATTTTACTAGCAAATTACACACTTCTAAATTTTTATGTGCAAAATTACATTTTTAAGATTGTAATTGGCAAAAACACATTGCTTTGACACAATTAACTTATACAAACATATTAAAAATAATTTTAACAAATAAATTTATATTTTCATTAATATTTACATTTTTATGCTTTATCTACAAGTCTACTCTATATATAAAACACAACTTACATCAAAAATTAATTATACACATATATTGCAATTTATTGCAATATAACATAATAACAGCTTATAAATATTTGTTGCATCTTATCGTATATTATAAAGCTTTCTAGGACTTTATTTTCCACATTTACATTTGTATACACAAATTTAACCACAAAATTCATCGTATTTTCCTTAACACCATATTTAATAATTATAAATGATTAAACATGTATTTCTTTAAAAAAAATTAACACTAGCTCAATATCAAATTCAATCTAAATAATTATTTATATTATCTTCCCAGCCACGTTTACTTCTCAATTATCCCCAAAACACATTATTTAATCATTTCAATGATTAAATTAATTTTCTTTCCAAACTATCCCAAGTTAACACTAAATTTTTTAGTTAATCAATCAAATGATTTAGTTATTTCCATCGAATCCCTTTTTACTTCTTTGATTAATCCAATAATCATAGAATCAAATTGCATCTGCAAATACAATTCAATTCATCTCGGTATATTTACGTATTTTGACTCCAAATCAGGCTTTAATGCCAGTTAACTCGTTAATATATTGTTTAATCGATCTTACATAAGTAATCACAAAACCAGGATTGTTATAGGCTCCCCCTTATAAAAATTACATCTTGCAATTTCCTTAGGGAAAAGTCATATTAACTTAATTTATTCCATCAACAAGGGAAATAACCATAAAAAAAATATAACCTTGAGTTTAAAAAAATTGACCTCATATATGAGAAGATAGACAAATAGGATATGATCGATCGTTGAATTCTCTAGTTTTCCAAGAGTAGTCATTAGGATTACTAGACCATTGAACCTAGGGCTGTCAATGCGTCGTGTCGGGTCGGGCCAAGTCGGGTTCGGGTTAATTTATAAACGGGTCGGGTCAACCCGTTTATTAAATGGGTCATATTTTCCCAACCCTAACCCGACCCGTTTATAAACGGGTTGACCTGACCCGCGTAACCCATTTAACTAAATGGGTCGTGTCAGGTCGTGTTGGGTCGGGTTTACCCGTTTGACCCATTGATAGATATTGCCTACTAATATAAGCAACAAAAGAGCAAAATCACCAACATGCACACTGTTATATAATCACCAACATGCACACTGTTATATAATCACCAACATGCAACAAGTTGCAAAGTCACTAACAGTTTACACATATATAAAACATGAAATCATCATATCCAAAAATCATGTTTCATGTGTAAGTATATATTTCCATACTACATAAATTAAAGACTACCAGTATGGAAGAGATACAGTTGTTATAAGTAAAATATAACTAACATACAAGAACAAATTAGTAAAATATAACACCTTACATATACGAGCATACTGATTACTGCATACACAAAAGGTTAACACTAATAGTATACATAAAAGACTAACAGTATGGAAGAGATACAATATATAATCGGGTTTGGCGGGTCAAAATCTGGTTAGCGGGTCAACCCTAAACCCACCCGTTTATAAACGGGTTAAATTCGGGTTGACCTGAAAATGATTCGCTAACTAAACGGGTTGGGTTAACCTGCTAATTTCCGTGCGGGTTTCGGGTCGGGTCATGGGTCGTGTAGGAAATTGACAGCCCTAATTGAACCTACATAAACGACACACTCTCGTTCCAAAGGTGTTTAACCTCTGAAGCAAGAACATGCATGTGGTATTACACAATAGATGGATTAAGTGAGACCTCAAGCTCCCCTAATGCATGAGTGTCAAATGCAGAATCTAAATCATGTAGACACTTCTGCAATTGAGATATATGAAATATATCGTGAACATCAGAAAACTAGGCTAGAATGCGAGCTGATAATCTACAAGACGGAAAAGCTCAACGATAGGAAACGACCTTATACATAGTAAAGCTTGTATCCTAGTCTGACTGGAGCATACTATTCCTTCCTAAGGAGATGCATGAATATAATTGATTCACTATTAGACAACTGAACAGGCTTCCTACGGTTGTTTTCGTAGGGTTATTGAAAATTATGCGCTTATTTCACTTTTTTTCGGGTAAGAGTAATCTTGTTGGAAGCTTCTCGAACGAAGTTGGGTTTAAAGTTAGCTTCTTCCCTAGATTCTAACTATCACAAAAGGAATGTAAACGTTCTTTCTTCTCAGGTTTCGAAAGGAGCCATACTGATACAAGATAGTTAGTTACTTATATATATATATATATATAAACCCGACAAGAGGAAGGTCATTTTCCCAACTTCTATCAAAATCCAAGACATAAATACCAAGTGAACTTCTAAGAAAACAATGCACCCATCCAATCGGTCCATATGACTGAAGATAGTAAGCAATATAAGATTAGGCTTTGTTCCCATTTCAAAAAATCTGCTTGAAACTACTAGCAAAGTTTAGTCATGATCATGGCAAATAA
This sequence comes from Allium sativum, assembly GCA_030737875.1. NCBI lineage: Eukaryota > Viridiplantae > Streptophyta > Magnoliopsida > Asparagales > Amaryllidaceae > Allium > Allium sativum. Next base: position 862,597,224 of record CM060926.1, read on the forward strand.
GCTAGAAATATTGTGAAATCACACGATTTCCATGATACAACTTAGGTAGGTGAGAGGATATCTTAGAAATTGTAATTGGAATGAGTTGAATGGATTTTGGTCCAATGATCCAATGTTGCCCAAGCTTATGGAATTATGTACACCATAGGTTAAGCCACCAAAATTTTAAAATCATTTAAAAAAATTCATTTCAAAATCATTTATCTTGTTTAGAACAGCTTGTAAATCACACTTAAAATATTTGCATATTCCACGTTGACTTTTAATCGTCATTCTATATTTCAACATTCACTTATAATTCAATTTTAATTTAATATTCACAAACGATTGCTCGGTAACACTACCCAAATTTGTTATATTTTAATCAAAATAAAACTTCTTAATACACTTTTATTTCAAGATCCATTATAAAGTTTCCAAAATGTCATGTCCTTTATTCAACACATATGGGTTGAATTTAATTTCTCTTATTTCTTTATTTTAATTCAACTTAACTCTAATTTAACCCTACCTCCCACCCAATCATGAAATTACATTTAAGTATACGAATTCCTTTCAGTTTGTTTCTATCCATCATTACTCCTAGAACACAACTCACATTTTTTTCCTTAGTTTATATTTTGAAAATACACCTCAACCCTTGAAATATCAATTAAATTAATGGCCTGGCCTTGACATTTATTTTAGAAAATCATATGATTGGATAGCTGCGATTTTGATTATAAAATAAAAATGCCTCATCATTTGTTTCCCAATTATTACCACAACTCGATGGATGCATGCATTAACAAATTATATAATTGTGTATCCTAAAATATTGCATCTGTTTAGGTTGTTTATTCTTTTGTTTCTTAAAACACGCTATCCTTCACATAGTCTCTTTAATTTGTTTCAAAATAATATTAATCCTAAACTATAATGATTCATCTTTATAGTTTGGCTGCAAAGTTGATTTAACATCATTTTCCTTGCCATTCTTAGCTACATTCCACTATTCATTTAATGGCTTAACATTATCTTGACATTTATGGTTTTCTTCAACCATTTATTCTATTACCCAAATCACGGTGTTTGTACTATTCATTATAGTGTTTATGTAATTCCTATCAATAGCACTGATCAGATGTACCGAACAGAATTCTCAAAGTACACAACGGACAATTCCATACAATGAATAACCACAAATCCTCCTCTTTGTTTGTATTTATCATATTATCACCAATACACTTATTTTAATTTTAATAATTACATCCAATTAATCAATTCCCTCTTGCATGGATCATAAAATTAAGCGCTTAGCCGAAACACTCTATTAGTTTCAGCCGTGCACTTTGATTAATTTAAATTATTCACTCTTATCCCCATTTAAGATTTCAATTAATCATCTTAACTGTTAATTCAATATCCGAAAACTGAAACTCTCAAGGATGAACGTGATGAGTGAGATATGAATTTTAGTTTTGGAGCATATAGAAAAAACGAATCCCCAAACTATAACAAATAGCCATACCAACGATAGAACAAGAAAAAAATTTGGTAATAGATAACAAACATTATATGGGGGATTAAGTTATCAGTTTCCCAACAATTACAAAAGTTCAAATTTCTCTTGTTAAATATCCTCGTGGGAGGATAATGCACAAGCTAAGTATTGCAATTAAAATGGATGCAAAATCGAATGCCCGGTTAGGTGATAAACCCGAAGTAGGTCCGAGCATAAAGGAAGATTCGCATCTACATGAATTCGAGATATGTCATCATCATTTAGAGATTCAGGAAAATATATAAGAGTTTTGGAATCACATTTGAAATCCTGAAATACAAGATATGCCAAGACAATCCATTGAGGATACCCATAACACACAATTCCCAAGTTTGAGACTTATCTTAAAGGAGATAACACATTCCAAAAAATTTATCCTAATCCAAAGATAATATAACAAGTGCTATTTCACACAAAAAAAGCCACAAGAAAGATTGTTTTCCCCATCATCCTTACTAACACTTCTCAAGTGTTATAGATTCCCAAATAAAAATTTCAATTAATAACGAAACCATCAAGCACACTGCTTTTAGAGATATACTATTCACAAGATCTTTCGATTTGGATGAATATGATGCATATGCATCAAAATGATATAGAATAAAACAATCATAAGACGAAATAAAAAAAAATTTAAAGGGGAAAGAGTATTGTTAGCACCAAAATAACCGAGGGAAAGACCAAAATCGAAAACTAGGGTGAAGGGGTGCAAAAACCAGCACCCCTCTAGATGAGATAGTAACAAGTTTTCAATATACACTCTCGGAACCAAGAATGAAGATGTAGAGAATTCCTATTCTTTAGGATGCCCCTATTGACCTGAAAGGCAGCAACTCCAGATATACAATTTCCAATCATTAATGGCTAGGCTTGGTATACCTTTCGGTTGTCATGAAAAGGGTATACGGGAAAGCTTGAGCCTCCACCGACAAGGCATCATACACAGAAGGAGAAGACACGGGCAAACTGAAAGTTGAAAGCTCCAGCAGATCCTTTCTCCAGCATCTTACTAAGACTTCCGCCTCTAGAAGTCAAATTTCAAAAGCCCTTGCAACGACCATACAGTTGCTCTCCCAAGGATTGATGGAAGGCACACTCAATGAAGCCTCCATATCCAATCTCTTCAAAAAGCTGGGGCGGATCCCCTATACGAGCGAAAGGGCTAACCCGCGCCTATAAATACGACCCTATAAGTCCAGAATCGAGGATTAAGTTTTAATTTCTTAATCTTGTAATCATAAGTTTGAATTGTAAACCATAATTTCTAAATTGATTTGGGGAAAAGAGCCTGTAATTGTGGAAAGTATCAATAAAACAGTTTCGCCAAGAAACTAAGGAATTCACTTTATGAGATCACCGGAAACATTCAGGAACTCAACTACAAAAAAAAATCAATCTAGAAACTCATCCCTTTCGTATGTAAAACATTCTACTCAAACACACTATTTTGGGGGCGTCAACCATAAATTTGGCTAACATTTTGGCGCTAGAAGGAGAGCATGAACCTTTGAAACCCTTAACCTCCCTATCGAGTGAGAGCTCCTTTTTACGATCGAAAAATGGATTCTAAACAAGGAAGAATTTGGAATATAAAACGAAGAATCACAGATAACTAGAAGAACATTTCGGGGCAGCCCATAAGTAATGACCACAAATTAGGAAAAAGTTACCTTGAAATAAAAGGATTCCCCTGAAGAATAAAGAATGAACCCAGAAAGGAGAATCGAACACCTCTATAGTCTTTTGAAGGGAAAGAGGCGGTGACTCCACTCTATAACCGAGATAACATTAGATGAAGAATGATAATGGTATCAAACCAAGTTCCTAAAGAAAGAGATGTGATCCCTTTTCCAATAATATGGCAACCCGGTATGGATGATAATTTGGCTAAGTAAGGGCATGAACTTCTAATCCCGTAAGGTCAAAAGCAAGCAATGAAAGCCTATAATTCTACAAGGAGCTTACTTTAAAGTTGGAAGCATTAGCCATATCTTTCCAAAGTGGGAGGAAGGGTATGACCCAAACAAATAGAGTATAAATCCATTCCATTATGGAGCAATGCCAATCTTCACCTACGAAAGAATTATGCGACGGGATAACAACTTTTTTATAAGGATGAGGAATGCAATATAAAACTACCACCAAAGGATTAAGTTTGAAAGGGGAACAATGAAAAAACATCATGCTTTCCTACCAAAATGGTAATTGAATGTTAGAAGTAACGAGTCCTTCAGTTTTCCACAAGGAATACTCGAAAGGGGTAAAGTTATTTTTAAGCTTGTCTTCAAAACCTCCAAAAAATTTAAGAGAAAAACAATGGCATCCCACAATAAGTTTTAGGAAATGTGAATCATGGATCTTAAGGCTAACCTAACACTACAAGGGGTAAACAAGTTTTAATGGGAATTATGATTTTTTGAAATCTTTTTGAATTTAACATAGTCAAATGCAAATTACAAATATGATAATTAAATACAGAATCAAACAAAGACGCAAATAAAAATAAAAATTAGTAAAGGAAAGAACACATTGGAATTTTATACTGATTCAGAGTTACCCTGTATCCAACCACACAACTCTGGGATGTGTAGATTTGTTTTCAAACAAACTTCGATGCCCAATCTTACAATCCTCGATTTTATGGGCCACGATGTCCACCCCCAACTAATTCCAAGCATAGGGTGCTCTCATGATTTAACCGGACTACAAGATCACCTAATTGATTTACGGGCTACAATCAGATCCATTTGATTTGAAAGGGCAATAACCACACCTTTGCAGTATTAGTTTGGAAGAAAGACTCGATAGGACTTTGAACTTACTATCTTTGTTTACAAATACTCCTATTACTCTGAATAGCACCTGGATATTTGAGAGAGCGTAGTAGAGAATCAAACTAGAAAAGATTTGGTCTGATTGTTTTTGAATTTTGGTAGAGTTTGATTATGGAAGATTGAAATTTAAGAGCACAAATGTAGAGGAGAAAAGGAGAGAAGAAGATAATGAAAAGTAGGTTAAAAATTTGAATATAGATGGGTATTCTTAGGGAATCAATAGCCATGTCTCTTTAGGAAAAATTTTAAACACATAGACACTTCTTTTGAATTTGAATTTTAAAAATAATGGTTATAATGTCGATAGTGGGGGTGCCGTACATGTCAATATGCCCTATATAATTTTGAAGTTTTTTTTAAATAATGTAAATGATATTTGAATAAACAAAGGCAATTTTGGAGTTTAAAAAAAATATTCTAACGTATTAAAATGGTATAATAAAGTAAGAATATAAGTTTAATACATATATTTATAATCTATAATAGTGATATCAAAAACTTAATTAAAATATAAATATAAATATAATAAATTTAATTAAAACTTAAGAAATAAAATTATAAAAATGAATAAAAGGAAATTTAAACTCAAATAAATGTTAAACACAAACACTTAATACCGAATTAGTATCAAACATATATATATATATACACATATTTATATATTGTAACAACCCAGATTTTTCACCTATTTGAATTTAAATATTTAAATATGTTTCAAATATTATATTTGAAATATTATTGGATTTTTAATATTGAATTCATTTATTAAACGAAGACTTAACATTTAAATTTATATTGAATATAAAACGAGCATGTAACATCGCGGTAGTTCGTAATATTGAGTATTGAACTTCAATTGAATATACAGAATCCGTTTTAAGTTGGATTTCTACGAAATAAGAAACATTAGGATCTTATTGACTATAATTTCCATTGAAAGAGAAAAATTGAGATTTCAGCTTATAGATTGTAAGTTATGTCCAATTCAAATTTCAAAATAGTCGCTATGGAAATCGTTTATAAATTATAACGTTTATTTAATTTATTTAGAAAAGGATTTTTATATTGGATATCGTTTAACTCGAAAACGTTAATTTTGAGTTATAATTCCATACTGGGAAAATTTGAAGTGATATATTATTTGGATATATTCGATAATAATAATTTATTTTTATTTAATTTAATTTTTTCGGATTTAATTCATTATATTATATCGATATTATATAAGCGTTAAAATTGACTGTTTTCCAAATAACCTCCATTTTCGACGAAACGAACTTTTTTGGGATACGTATGGCTAGTTGTTATTAAATTTCACTTTAGAGCCAATTGTAGTTATTTTGTCGGTAGATGAAATTTAAAAGTGAACCAACAAATAAATTTAAAATAAAATAATGCTATCTTGCAAACAAAGTCAGAATTCGACCAAACAAATTTCATTGGATCTGAAACGATAATATGTAGCGGTATGTCCACTTTCATTTCAGCCAGAGTGCACGTGTGGTCGTACAAATATAATGGTTGACTATTATAAGCAGCTCAAATACCGTATAAAATAAAACATACTGACTCAAAGCAAAATATATAAGTAAAAAGATATGTAGAATATTCTTACTTCACTTCGAAGTTATGTTAGATATTACCGATCCATATTTTTCTTGCATCCCTAACCGAAGTACATAGCTATCCTAAAAAGTAAATAACTAGCTTACACTAAGAGAACACCCTCGTATACGCCTTCCTTCTTAAGTATACAAGCAACATGTATTTTCAAATCCACAACTACCCTAGGAGTTATAGACTGTCTACCCTAACTTCTCAAGCACACTTATGCCTGTATACCCAATCCCTTTTTCCCGGCTACCTAGTGCAAATACTTACAGACATATTACACATGAAAATTGAATCACACAGCTGGAAAAGAAGAAAACAACTATCCTATCCTACAACATCTATATGTCGTGCATTCCAAACTTATTATGTGAGGGGCAAGGTTCTTCGGCCTATTTATATACGAGACCCAAGCGTTATCTCCATTTCCAGAAAATCAACACAATGAAGAAAATCCTACTCGAAAGCTTCATTGATTGTTTTAGAAATCATATACTCAACCATAAATCAAGAAACTCATTGCAATAATCTCCAAAAATCCCTCTCTACATTTCTACGGTCTCAAGTTGTTGAACGATGTGGTTCAAAGTTGATAGTCGAATTATAGGGTTGTGGTTATATCAAGATTTAGAGATTTATATATGACTTCGTGGGTGGAGTAATGATCCCAAGAGTGAGGCATGCATTGTGGTAAACTTAGGAGGTCTCTGTGAATTTTTTTTCGCACCTGGGGTGAGGATCAACAAGTCGGTCAGAGTTTCGAGGCGTCAGAGTAGACGTGGATGGCGTCAGCAAGTCGAGCGTTGGTCAAGGGTTCATTTGGTGGTGTTGTTCTGGTAGTTTGTGAAGTATATGGTGGTACCCTATGAGAACGTGTACACTATACACGATGAGTTTAGAAAAGGAGAAAGAAAAAGATCACAAAGAAGAAGACCTGAAGCGGTGCGGGTTTGGGGTTACGTGTTCTGTAGAAACGAGGTTGGGCCTCCTTTTTATTTAAAAAAAGAAGAAGATAATATGAAATGAAGGAAAACGGATGGGAATGGATTCATGTAACAGACAAGGTGGGAATAAGAAAATAGTAGCAGATGGGTTTGGATGGGGGAAATTGGGCCATGATGGGTAAAGAATTGAACAAACTTGGTATCATTGGAGCCGTACGAACAAAAGTTACGAGATGAAGCAGGTTTGGTAAGCACGTGAAGCAACGTAATTTTTTTTAATTAAATTAAACGACTGTTTAATTTAATTAAAACAAGCTATTCAACGATAGAATTAAACCAAGGTGAGTTAAACTCACTCAGTTCTCCCACTTGTATTTTATATTAGTCGGGTTTAAATATTTGTGTGCTATGCTAATTGTTTGATGATTTGATGATTGTTTACATATATGTTAAATATTTTTATATAACTGGTTTAAATTAAACATTGGTTTAATTTAATCGAAAACAATCGTTATTTTAAACGATTATTTCCAACGGAGGCAACTTACCTTATTGGTTACATTTTATCAATATAAACGCTTAAAATTGAATTAGATGCTTGAATTGTTGTTAGTTGACCATTACCAATTGAATTAATGATTCATGTTTATTATAAATTGTCATATTGAATGGATTAACTGATTCAATGTAGGGAAGAACAGGTTGGAGGGATCATATTGGATTCCTTATATTTATTGTTTATTTTCATATGATCATTATATGAACTGTTGAACCAATATGATTGGATTATTGACCTGGTTATTGATTGTTAAACCCAAATTCAACATTTGTTTGGTTATTAACCAATGCGTGATATTTGTTTATGAATTTATAGCAGATGACCAAAATATACACTATTTTATATAGATAGATTTACAGTCAGATAAATTGAGATAGAAATGTAGGTATAAATTTTATTTTATAACTGAAGATAGAATATAAAATATATTATTTTGAATGGAAGATTATAAAAATAAATCTTACATTTATTATTTAAGTTTATAAGTAATTATTTGTGATTTTATAAAGATTAATAAAATTTTTAAGAAAGTAAGCGAAAGTTAATCTAATGATTAATAATTGATATTAATTGTTTTTAAGAAACAATCAAAATAGGATTATATTTAATTGGTTATCATTTATTTAATAATAAACAAAGTAAATGAGATTATTTAAATTAATTATATTATTAATTAATTTAAATGAAAAGACGAGTTAGAATTGATCAATGAGTTAATAATGTTTTAGAGTTGACCAAGTCAACAGCTTTAACTAAAACCGATTATTAAATTAAGTTAGTTTATGCCAATTAATCTAATGAAATAATTTAACATATAGTTGTTTAACTTAATAAGATTTCAAAAAGAAATTAAATATTAATTTCAGTTAATTATCATTTTAATTAATAATACTTTAAGGAATTATTTCTTAATGAAGTTCATTTAAGTAAGTAATTGAAGTTAGTAATGAAATATAATTAAAATTTAAAGTGAGTTTATGAACATGTTTATATTTAAACCGAGTTTGGTAAATGAAGTTATAAAGATATTTTAAGCGAATACTATAAGCTTAAAATAAATGTTACTTAATATTTGAATTAAGTAAAGGTAATCATGATGAAAAAAGGGATTTTATATTAAACCAGAGTTGTATAAACGAGTTTATAAAAAGAGATGGGAAGCTAAGGCATTAATTTTAAATTAGCATTACTTAATTATGGCATTAAGTGAAATGAATGAGTTTTGAAATAATATTTCCCAAAGGGAACGAATGAAAGGTTTAGAAAAAGGATTCTTGTAATTGAATTTGGTAAAAGATCGAGTAATAAGATTTGTAATCAAATCTGGACTATGAAACAAATAGTTTAAAGAAGTTGAGGTTTAAAAGTTGATATTTTATTTATTATTTACTAAATCAATGAATTTAGTAATAATAATGTATTTAAAAATGGAGCTACCAAAAGTAAGAAGGTTTTATCAAACTATATTTTAAATAAAATAGTGAAATGGTATTTGTCAGTATTAGAATGAATATGGGTTTTTGAATTACAATTCATATCTATCTTAAGATAAGAATGTTGTTGATCAAGGTCTGAGAGGTAACTAAAATACCCCAACTTGATCGACTTCGGGATTATCGGAGAACGATATTAGTTGTAATGATAAAGATGTTAGAAGCGCTTTATTAGGAGAAATAATAATATAACGTTATTTGAAGGTTTTGAGGATAAATATAATGAGATTTCTAGTAAAGGAAATAAAAGAATTTGAGGAAATATAAATCGATATTTCGAAAGTAATGGAAATAAAAAGGGATTGAGAATATGAAATGATATTTCCATTGTAAAAGAAACAAAAGAAGATTTCATAACAGTTATTTTACGAATGATAAGTACTGAATCGATTGGGCGATAACAAATATTAAGAAATGATGTAGCAATTGATTTGAAATGACAATTAAATGGAAAATTTAATATGATTATAAGATATGTTTCTAAGTATTAAAAAGAAATGGTTTGAGACTATTGGTACATTAAAATAAGAAGTGAATACTGCGTTGAAAGATTTAATTAACCATTCATAAATTATTTTTAATTAAAAAGGCCAAGTGACGATGTGTACTCAACCAGTAGATCCATTTTATTTTGTTTATTTGATATATAAATAACCGACTATCAAAATCTTGCCCATACGATTGTTGGTATGGAATGACAGGGATCGAATTTATATTCGAAAAGCATTCCGACCAATAAATACGAATACGTGGAAAATGCTAATCAAGCTAGAGCAATCAAAGACCGTGGATCTTATTAAAACGGTAGAATAACTTATAATCTCTGATTGATTCATAGAGATATATTGTGATTCTGTCGTGGTTGGAATCTATGGATTCGCAAGGACTTCTCGCTACTGATTCTCAGAGTGATTCCTAGGATGCAGTAGGAGAGTGCCTTCGATTCATCCTGTTACTGGATGACTTGTATGGACGAGTGTTTGACAGAGTATTTCCAAATGGATCACGTACGTTGATTTCCTCATATGTATTTCTGTTGGTGGCGGAGAAGAAACCTTCTCTTAGCTTAACAGCTTAAGTATTTTTATGGATGTCAATTAGTGATATCCAGTGAATCTGACGATGTGGCATTCAAAGTGAATGGTGGACAAATATTCGAAAACATAAAATATAAATAAATAAATTTAACCTCAAGCCACATCAAGTACGAAGTGACATAAAATCGGGTAGGTCACATGGCTATGAGGGTCCCACCCATTAACAAGGCATGTCATTACCAGACCTGGAGAAATCAAATGGCTTCGGTTGTCCCTTATTTTTGTATGCTATCAGTTCGGTTGGCTTACCGCCAACCGTGGTAATGATATATTCGGAACTCTCAAGCGAAGTGAGGGGCCAGTCATGTTTAGCCGGGCTGCAATATGTTCTTGTTGAACCCCAATGTATTCATCTCCAGATTTACATTATCGGAAGGTGTTCCCGTACCTTGCCAAGAAATCCATTCTCCAATAAGCACCCACAGTTTTGATTGTATACTATATATGTGGAGTGTGAGATGCAAGCTTTCCGCTAGGTTGTTATTTATTTGTATTATGTACTATTATAATATCATAAGAGATATGATTTCAAAAATGTTTTGGGTCATCATATGGTAAAAACCGTCCGTATTTATGTGTGGATTTGGTCTTACGATTATCCTTTTCTTTTGAAAAGATTTTAACTTTAAAATCAAGTTGGATGATACCTATAAACTTAGTGGGTTTCTTACTCTGGTGCACCAGACTGATCTGGCGTTTGTAATGCTCGGGCTAGCCCGGGTTTTATAGGTTCAGGTTATCAGATACTACGAAGAGACGAGCTGGAAGAGTTCAGACATATGATATATAGTTATTCCGCTATGTGTTGTATATGAGGACAGATTATTATAATTGTCCAGATGTACTGATGTACTCAATTGATTGTAAGTTTTATTTCAAGCTCTCAATAAAAGATTTAGTTCTATATTTTATTTTGTTCTTTTACGATGTGAGACTTTGATTTTGTATTCTTCTTCTTCTTATTCTTATTCTTCTATGCTTAATTTTCTTTCTTTCTTACCTCACCCTCTTACTTCTTCTAGCTTTCTGGGTTTTCGATTCTTGAGTTTGGACACGGGATGTATTAGTGTCTAGAATCGAGCGTCGAAATTTTCGGGACGCTACATTTGGTATAAGAGCAATGGTTTAGTAATAACCTAGGCTCTACGGTATAACTCAATATAAATAGGGTTAGTAATACCCAAGATTGAGTTTGAGTATATATGAGAGTGCGTATTTCTAAAATTTATATATACAAATGTTTTGTATTGTGTTTGGTCGGTTAAAGTTGAACTGACAATTGACACAATATTGTTTTGTAAAGAGGTACATGTAATAATTTTGCCCAAATTCTATTTTTGGTATAGAAATGAAATAATTTATCAAAATTTTTGGACTATTGGTTTGCTGATTGATTGGAATGGGAATTCAAATGAGATTGTAAATTTGAATGGTTTAATAAGGCCAAAAGGAAATATAATTTATAGAATATATTAATAAGAATCTTAATATAGAATTAAATAGTTCAGAATTTAAATAAAGACAAGTTAAATGATATTTGAAGTAAATATGGAATGATTTGGTTATGTTGATTGTTGATTGTTTGTTTATTAGATGTTTGATTGATTGAATCAAAATTCATTAATAGTTTAATGAATTGAAATCTAAGAAATAAACTCTAGTATAATGAATTCAAATGGGATTAAATATTGAAATAGAACTAGATGATTTAACTCTGTAATGGTTTTCGCATTGGATATCGAGTTAAGTGCAAGTTGGAAGAAGGATGATCAGTTAGTTGCTTTGCTTCATGACCAGAGTTTAGCTGGCCGACAAATAGGTAAACCTTAATATTATTGATTTAATGATTGATTTTATACCACTAAGTTGTGTTGCCATTTGGCTTTGTTTTCTTTCGATCAAATGCGAGGCCCAGAGTGGCAGTTGTAGTTGTTTAGATCAAGCCGTGCAAAGGAGGTGTTGGCAAATTTTTCGTAAAATTTTAAAACTTAGAATAATTTTGATGATAACTTTTAAAACCCGAAAGTATATATTATGGTTTGGAAATTATTATTTTGAAAATAATTGGGTTTGGAGCATTCTTCTTACCTAGTAATTTTGGGGACGAAATTCTATTAAGGGGGGAAGAATGTAACGACCTGGATTTTTCAGCTATTTAAATTTGAATATTTAAATATGTTTTAAATATTATATTTGGAATATTATTGGATTTTAGATATTGAATTCATTTATTAAATGACGATTTGACGTTTAAATTTATATTGAATATGAAACGAGCACGTAACGTCGTGATAGTTCGTAATATTGAATTTTGAACTTCAATTGAATATACATAATTCGTTTTAGGTTGGATTTCTGTGAAACAACAAATGTTAAGATCTTATTGACTATAATTTTCCAATAAAAGAGAAAAATTAAGATTTCAGCTTATGGATTGTAAGTTAATGTCCAATTCAAATTTAAAAATAGTCGTTATGGCAATCGTTTATAAATTATAACATTTATTTTAAAAAGGATTTTTATATATTTGGACATCGTTTAACTTGAAAACCTCAATTTTGAGTTATAATTCCATATTAGGTAAATTTGAAGTGATATATTATTTTATTTTGACATATACGATAATAATAATTTATTTTTATTTAATTTGACTGTTTTGGATTTAATTTATAACATTATATTGATATTATATAAGCGTTAAAATTATCTGTTTTCCAACCAACCAACGTTTTTTTGGGATACGTATGGCTAGTTATTGTTAAATTTCCAGTTTGGAGTCAATTAGAGTTATTTTGTCGGTAGATAAAATTTAAAAGTGAACTGACAAATAAATTTAAAATAAAATAATGCCATTCTTGCAAACAGAGTCAGAATTCGACCAAACAAATTTCATTGGATCCGAAAAGTTAATGTAGCGATGTGTCCACTTTCATTTCGGAGGGAGTTCGTGTGTGGCGGTACGAATATAACGGTTGACGAATGTAAGCGGGTCAAATGCCGTATAAAATAAAATGTACCGACTCAAAGAAAAATATATAAATACAAAGATATATAAAATATTCTTACTTCACTTCAAAGTTATGTTAAATATTACCTATCCATATTTTTCCTGCATCCCTAACTGAAGTACACAACTATCCTAAAAGGTAATAACTAGCTTAACCTAAGAGAAAACCCACGTATACGCCTTCCTCCTTAATTATACATGCAATATGTATTTTCAAATCCACAGCTACCCTAGGAGTTACAGACTGTATACCCTAACTGCTCAAGCACGCTTATGCTTGTGTACCCAATCTCTTTCTCCTGGATACCTTGTACAAATACTTGCAGACCTATTACACATGGAAATCGTATCACACAGCTGGAGAAGAAGAATACAACTATCCTATCCTACAACATCTATATGTCGTGCGTTCCAAACTTATTACGTGAGGGGCAAGGTTTTTCGGCCTATTTATATGTAAGACCCAAGCGTTATCTCCATTTTCAGAAAATCAACACAATGAAGAAAATCCTATTCGAAAGCTTCATTGATTTTTTAAAAATCATATACTCAACCATATATCATGAAACTCATTACAATAATCTCCAAAAATCCCTCTCTACATTTCTACGGTCTCAAGTTGTTGAATGACGCGGTTTAAAGTTGATAGTCGAATTCTAGGGTTGTTGTTATATCAAGACTTAGAGATTTATATATGTTTTCGTGGGTGGAGTAATGATCATTGGAGTGAGGTGCGCGTTGTGGTATAATTTTGTGGTCTCTCGTGAAAATTTTTGTCGCACCTGGGTTGGGGATCAGTAAGTCGATCGGAGTTGCGAGGCATTAGAGTGGACGTGGATGGTGTCGGCGAGTCGAGCGTTGGTCAAGGGGTCGTACGGTGGTGTTATTCTGGTAGTTCGTGAAGTATATGGTGGTACCGTGTAAGAACGTGTACACTGTACACGACGGGTTTAGAAAAGGAGAAAGAAAAAAATGGGGAAGAAGAAGACCTGAAGCGGTGCGGGTTTGAGGTTACGTAGGCTGTAGTAACGAGCCTGGGCCTCCTTTTTATTTAAAAAAAAAGATAATATGAAATGAAGGAAAACAGATGGGAAAGGATTCATGTAACATACAAGGTGGGAAGAAGAAAATAAGAGCAGATGGGAAAGGATTCATGTAACATACAAGGTGGGAAGAAGAAAATAAGAGCAGATGGGTTTGGGAAGGGGAAATTGGGCAGTGATGGGTAATGGATTGGACAAACTTAGTATCGTTGGAACCGTACAAACGAAAGTTATGAGATGAAACTGGTTTGGTCAGCACGGGAAGCAACATAAATTCTTTTAATTAAATTAAACGGCTGCTTAATTTAATTAAAACAAGCAGTTTAACAAAGAATTAAACCAAGGTGAGTTAAACTCACTCAGTTCTCCCACGTATATTTTAAATAAGTTGGGTTTACATATTTGTATGCTATGTTAATTGTTTGATGATCTGATGATTGTTTGCATATATGTTGAATATTTTTATATAACTAATTTAAATTAAACGTTGGTTTAATTTAATCGAAACCAATCGTTATTTTTAACGATTTTTTCCAATGGAGGTAACTTACCTTGTTGGTTACATTTATAATAATATAAACGCTTAAAATTGAATCCGATGCTAGAATTGTTGTTAGTTGACCGTTACTAGTTTAATTACTTATTCATTTTTGTTATAAATTGTCATATTGAATGGATTAACTGATTGGATGTATGGAAAAATAGATTGGAGGGATCCAACTGAATTCCTCAAATTTATTGGTTTTTTCATATGATCATTATATTAACTGTTGAACCAATATGATTGGATTATTGGCCTGGTTATTGATTGTTAAACCCAAATTCAACATTTGTTCGGTTATTAACCAATAGGTGATATTGGTTGAGGAATTTATAGCAGATGACCAAAATATACACTGTTTTATAAAGATTGATTTACCGTTAGATAAATCGAGATAGAAATGTAGTTATAAATTTTATTTTACAACTGAAGATAGAATATAAAATATATTATTTTGAACGAAAGATTATAAAAATAAATGTTATATTTATTATTTAAGTTTATAAGTAATTATTTATGATTTCATAAATATTAATAAGATTATTAATAAAGTAAGCAAAAAGTTAATGTAATGATTATAATTGATATTAATTGTTTTTTAGAAACAATTAAAATAGGATTATATTGAATTGATTATCATTTATTTAATAATAATCGAAGTAAATGAGATTATTTAATTTAATTATATTATTAATTAATTTAAATGAAAAGACGAGTTATAATTGATCAATGAGTTAATAATGTTTCTGAGTTGACCAACTCAACTTCATTAACTGAAACTGATTATTAAATTAAGTTAGTTTGTGCCAATTAATCTAATGAAATAATTTAACATATAGTTATTTAACATAATAAGATTTCAAAAAATAGTATTAATTTCAGTTATTTATAATTTCAATTAATAATAATTTATAGAATTATTTCTTAATGAAGTTCATTTAAGTTAGTAATCGAAGTTAGTAATGAAATATAATTAAAATTTAAAGTGAGTTTTTGAAAAGGTTTATATTTAAACCGAGTTTGGTAAATGAAGCTATAAAGATATTTTAAGAAAATACGATAAGCTTAAAATAAATGGTACTTAATATTTGAATTAAGTAAAGGAAATCACGGTAAAAAAAGGGATTTTATATTAAACCAGAGTTTTATAAACGATTTTATGAAAAGAGATGGGAAGTTAAAGCGTTAATTTTAAATTAACGTTACTTAATGATGGAACTAAATGGAATGAATGAGTTTTGAAATAAGATTTCCCAGAGGGAATGAATGAAAGGTTTAGAAAAAGTATTTTTGTAATTGAATTTGGTAAAAGATTGAGTAATAGGATTTGTTATAAAATCCGGATAATGAAACAAATAGTTTAAAGAAGTTGAGGTTTAAAAGTTGATATTTTATTTATTATTTACTAAATCAATGAATGTAGTAATAATAGTATATTTAAAAAAGGAGATTTCAAAAGTAAGGAGGTTTTATAAAACCGTGTTTTAAATAAAATAATGAAACGGTATTTGTTGGTATTAGAATGAATATTGGTTTTTGAATTACAATTCATATCTATCTTAAGATAAGAATGTTGTTGATCAAGGTTTGAGAGGTCCCCAATTTGAATGACTTCAGGATTATCGTAGAATGATATTAGTTGTAATTGTAAAGATGTTAGAAGCAATTTATTATAGAAAATAATAATCCAACGTTATTTGAAGGATTTGATGATAAATATAATGAGATTTCTAGTAAAGGAAATAAAAGAATTTAAGGAAATATATATTGATATTTCCAAAGTAATGGAAATAAAAAGGGCTTGAGGATATGAAATGATATTTCCGTTGTAAAAGAAACAAAAGAAGATTTTGTAACGATTATTTTACGAATGATAAGTATTGAATCGATTTAACAGATAATAAGAAATGTTGTAGCAATTGATTTGAAATGACAATTAAATGGAAAATTTACCATGATTATAAGACACGTTTCTAAGTATTAAAAATAAATGGTTTGAGACTATTGCTATATTAAAATAAGAAGTGAATACTGCGTTAAAAGATATAGAAAATTTACTTAACCATTCATAAATTATTTTTAATTAAAAAGGCCAAGAGACATTTTGTACTCAACCAGTAGATCCATTTTATTTTGTTTATTTGATAGTTAAATAACTGACAATCAAAATCTTGCCCATACGATTATTGGTACAAAAAGATCGGGATCGAATTTATGTTCGAAAACCATTCCGGCCAATAAATACGAACATGGGAAAATGCTAATCAAGCCGGAGCAATCGAAGACCATGGATCTTCATAGAACGGTAGAATTACTTACAATATCTGGTTGATCCCTAGAGATATATTGTGATTCTATCGTGATTGGAATCTACGGATTCGTAAGGACTTCTCGCTACTGATTCTCAGGGTGATTCCTAGGATGCAGTAGGAGAGTGCTTTCGGTTCATCCTGTTCCTGGACAACTTGTATGGACGAGTGTCTGATAGAGTATTTCCAACGGGATCACGTACGTTGATTTATCCAAACGTATTTCCGTTGGTGGCAGAGAAGACGCCTTCTTTAAGCTTAACAACCCAAGTATTTCTGTTGGTGGATAGATGTTCTAAAACATAAAATCGGGAAATGACATAAAAACGGGTAGGTCGCATGTCTATGTGGGTCGCACCCATTAAAAGGGTATATCATTACCTAATATGGAGAAATCAAATGCCTTCGGTTGTCCCTTATTTTTGTTTGTTATCGGTTCGGTTGGCTGGCCCCCAACCATGGTAATGATATATTCGGAACTCTCAAGAGAAGTGAGGGGTCGATCATGTTTAGTCGGGTTTCAAGTTCTTCTTGTTGAACCCCAATATATTCATCTCCAGAGGTACATTGTTGGAAGGTGGTCCCATACCTTGCCAGGAAATCCATTCTCCAATAAGCGCCCCGAGTTTTGATTTTTTTTTATGTATGTGGAGCGTGAGATGCAAGCATTCCGCTAGATTGTTATTTATTTGTATTAGGCACTATTATAATGTCAAAAGAGATATGATTTCAAAAATGTTTTGGGTTATCATAATGTAAAAATCGTCTGTATTTATGTGTGGATTTGGTTAAAATCAAGTTGGATGATACCTATAAACTTAGTGAGTTTCTCACTCTGGTTCACCAAACTGATTTAGCAATGCTCGGGTTAGCTCGGGTTTTACAGGTACAGATTATCAGATACTATGAATAGAGGAGCTAGAAGAGTTTAGACGTATGATATATAGTTATTCCGCTGTGTGTTGTATATGAGGACAGATTATTATAACTGTTCAGATGTAATGATGTACTCTAATGATTGTAAGTTTTATTTCAAGCTCTCAATAAAAGATTTATTTCTATATTATAATTTGTTCTGCTGTGATGTGAGACTCTGATTCTGTGTTGTTCTTCCTCTTATTCTTCTATTCTTAAATTTCTTTCTTTCTTATCTCACCCTCTTACTTCTTTCTTTTAGCTTTCTAGGTTTTCAATACTTGAGTTTGGACATAGATGTATTAATGTCTGGATTCGAGCGTCGAAATTTCCTGAAGCAACCTGAAATTCCCTGTAAAGGAAAGCCTGGATTGAATTGAGAACAAGACGAATCAGAACACGAACAGAAGAACATTTCATTGCTTATTACAACAATTTCATCAAAATACAAGAATATTCCATAGTATACATGAATAATATACAGAAGAAAAATATCAGAGATTTAAATTTCATTACATCGCAGCGGAAAATAATACATAACACAACTGAAAGAGATAAACAGATACAGAGCTTTCTGAATACCATTCCAGCTGTAAACCAGGATCCTGTGAATATAAATCTGCAAAACCAAAACTACCAGCTGCCCGTGTGGAAAATAGGGGCACCCAGAGTTTAGGTTAAAACAATAAACTTCAGGTCAGTCATGGGACTGGTGTGAGAACTCAAAATAGTTATTAAATCTTTACTTTAAAATGAAGTAAATCAAGGGACCACGCGCACGGAACGGGTTTCCTCCCAAGAATACTAGTGCATATAACAAAACAACGCAATGCTTTTTGGAAAAATGAAGCTATTATAAGACCCAGGTCCCATCACACAATGCAACGCAAGCCGGAGGATAGGGTTTTCGCTTAGAATAGCCAAACATGCTTGGTACGTTTAAAAAAACCATTTGATACAATTATAAGTTCGTAGTGTATAAAACAACTTCAAATATAAATGTATTAATCATAGACGGCATGGGTACCATATATCATTTCGCCAATACTAGGCTCTACGATCAAAACCAAAATGTCATGTATTAGAAGTTGGATTTCCGTCTGTGAACCAAGGCAAGGGATTATCCTTACCGCTTCGAGATGCTCTAGCCCTCCCCTCAGGATCAGAGCTCGAGTGACCCTTGGATCGTCATGGCTGGTCCACTCGATGTGGATTAAAATGCCTGAACAATGTGTTTCCCCACCCTATGGGGCGTAAATCTGGTCTGCATAAAGACCATACCATCCATCGGCCCCGCAGTGCCGATATATCTGAGGCGCCTCGCTATCCATCATCCACATAAGTAAAACATATGGGCGTGCAAAACCCAGACACCACTCCTAGCTAGAAGGAAACGCATGTCCTCCCTGATGTCCTCTCCCTTTTCTAGTTCACGCCGGGGTGCGAGGCTCGCGAATTAACGCTACAAAAAGCTATGCTATATTAAAACTGTGCTTTGATTATCAACCACAAGACTCTGCTTTTCAATAGAAGTCTTGATCATTTGCATCTCAACATGCCACACAGGCAATTCACGCTACGCAACCGATATCTATCAATCACACAGAATGAAATCCGATGTCAAACACACATCCATTTACAAGTTCATTCTGGGTCTAAATGAAACCGAAGGCACCTTACTCCTTGTCCCATATGTCCAATATAGGAGAGAGGTCCTCGCATATCCGGTCGATATCCAAGTACGTCTGGACGATCACCACTTATTACCTTGTCTTAGGTGTACAGCCCAACCAAAACATCAGTAATCATCCAAACGATGTGAAGACCTCCGGTCTTCAACCACCGTCTTCATCGTCGACTCATCGCCGATTCAGTTATTCAGAATGGGATAAACCTGGTCTTTCTGAATAACTCGCGTATATAATAAACAAGTGCTATAAAAACACAACATACGCCTCATTCCAATTCTAAATATTCTTTTATTTAAATATTCATATCCTTTGGGAAAGGTTCCCATTAATTTTATCAAAGATAAATTCTAAAAATTTATTCTTAAATCTTACTTTGGATATCAATTCCAACCAAATAATGGTTTATCCAAACTAGTCGGGATTAGCGATCCTTACCGAAGTAATCATTTGTTATATTTCCCAGTCCCAACCTATTCATCCCATGAAGCAAAACTGGTAATACTTCATATCTAACACCATGGTGTTATCGGTAAAGTTAATTACCATTTCACATTCAAATCTAATTAAAGATTTAACTATCGCTTGGAGTGAAACTGGTGATACTCCATTCTCGATCATTTCTTGAATTTGATAATTTTAGTTATCAAATTCACATTTCAATCTATTTAAAGATTCATTAAAACTCTAATTCAGTTTTAATCTCCAAAAATCATTACTTAATGATTATTCCAAGTTAAGAAATTAATCTTATCTTTAACTGGGTTAAAGAACTAATGTCATGTAAAACACAGCTCACGATAAACCCAAAATCACATTCCATTAACAATGGAATCTTCATGGTCAATATGAATTTCCGTATCCGACTACTAACATAAATGGAATAATGAAAAAGCCTTTTAAATTCCATATATATTAACAGTCTTCCTCCACAGACTCTCACTTCGATTATTATCAAATCGAATTCCATTCCATTCCAATATATTAAGTTGGAAAACTTTACTTTGGAAAATCTCCACTAAATCTTTAATAAAAAGATTTATAAGTTCCAAATCTCATTTCACTGTAAATCGGGTTAAAGAACGAAAGTCGTTAAAAACACAGTTCACAATAAACCCAATTCACATTCCATTTCAAATCCAATTAAATGTTAATTAATTGGTAATTCTTCTCTACATCTTAATTAAAAGATTTATTATTTTCACACGGGGTTTAAGAACAGTGTTACTAAAGATCCCATCCCATCAGTCTCTAACCGTAAATTAGTAAGAGAACAATTCCCTAAGCATTAATCCCGAAGGCCAAAACCAACATCGGATCAATACCCAGGAAACCATTCAATTTAGCTAATCTCTAGTTAGTTTCTATTTTTCTTAACTCCATTGGGTTTAAGAACGGTATTAGTAATGATACCATTCACGACAAAACTAAAATCTCATTCCATTGTTAATCGGGTTAAAGAACAAGTGTTATTTAAAACACCGTTCACTATAAACCCAAAAATCAATTTCAATTTAATTCCAATTAAATGTTAATTAATTAGTAAACTTCATTAAATCTTAATAAAAAGATTTATATCTTTTCTCAACCAGGTTTAAGGACAGTGTTAATGAAGACACTGTTCACGACAAACCCAAAATCCAATTTGATATTAAATACAAGGCTTTGAATAGAAAATATAACGGCTTATATTCAATATCAAATTCTGAAACCAATAAATATCGTATTGGGAATAACGATATATATATATATATATATATATATATATATATATATATAAATATATATCTTCCAAATTCCTCCACAATGTCTGTGTAGTTATGGAATCCAATATCGAAATATTCCGAAAATAATTTTGATTCAAATCCATTCCAATTCATATATAGGAAATTCTGGTTACTTTTAAAACCGTTTCAAATCCAATTTATTTATTTAAAAATAATTGGATTATAATTCTAGTTAATAACTAGTTCATTTAGATAAAATATATTTTTATCTTTTCAAATATGGAATTTTTCATCCTAATTCTTTCCAAATCATTTATTATGATTTTACTAAAATTATTGCTATTTTTTATAATTTTATCAGAGCCCGTACAGTCGATTTCCATAAATGGCCATCGAACTGCACTTAAACGACCTTTTCCAAATTTTATTTGGACATAATTCCAAATCTAACTGTTAGATTTATAATTTCTTATATTCGTTAGAAATCTCTTTTCGATACGAACCCATTGGTTCTGGTTTTAGGACAATCCAACGGTCGGATCTCCCGTAATGCCAATTCGAAGTCAATGGTCGAAATTCGCAAACTGCCGCGGCGCGGCGCGTCCTATTCAGGCCATTATATAATATATATATATATATATTATAGTTCGTCAATTTCCATTTAAAAAGTATTTTATAAATCGTTTTAAATTCGTTTTTAAAACGATTTCAACTTGATATTCAATTTCAAATCAAAATTGAATATTCCATATCATTAAATTATAAATGATAATATTTTCAAAACATTAGATTTTGAAATCACTTCCTTTTCGATATTCATTATAAAAATGAATAAAATCGATATAATTATTGTTCACGTCCAAAATGGCATTAATCTAATCTACACGGCTTTATATATTTAAATATATTCGTTTCCATCCCAAATCGGACATCAAAATCAAATTTTGATCTTTTGCTGAATATTATTTTAAAATATTCGTTATTTTAAAATATTAATTCTTTCTGAACTGGAATTAGACATAGTCAATGTAATGACCCGGATTTTTAGCGACTTTGGTTATCGACATAAACACAATGACGACTAACCAAACATCGAAAAAACCGGGTAATTAATGAAAGAAATTAGAGGGTGAGGATAGATAAGGTAGAAACTTAGAATAGAAGAAGAAGAAGAAGAAGAACACAACACTAGAGTAACACGAACCTCACAGCGGAACGAACAACATATAATAGATAACATATCCATGAAATAAAATCAATATATGTATACAATAATATTATCAGAGTACAACACTTGCAACACAGCGGAAATAAACTATAACTATATGATCCTGAAGCCCCCTGCTCCAAGCTCTTCCAGTATATCTGTAAATCCCGACTACTTGACTGCCTGTACAAAATTGGGCACCCAAGAGTTTAGGGAAAACAAAACAAAGTAAACTCCGGGTCAGTCATGGAACTGGTATGAGTAAAACAGTTTGAGCAATGCAACGATATCTCATAAGACCACACCGTATAACGGAACGGGTTTTTCCCTTATGAGAATCCAAATTATCTTTATCTCAAAAACCTTTTGATATTATAATAATGTCTATCAACCACAATATAATAATCATCTAGCAGAAACGCTTTCATCTCACGTTCTACATATATAGTATACAAATCAAAACTGCAAGCACGTATTGGGTAATGGATTTCCAACTATGACAAGGTATGGAACCACCCTCCGATCAGTGTACTCTAGGAACGATATACTGGAGTTCAACAAGAACATCTTGCAACTCAGCCACACATGACCGACCACTCATTTCGCTTGAGTGTATCGAATGTATATCACCAACGGTTGGGATCACTAACTGTTTCCCGTATATATATGGGACAACATTGATAGATTAAAAAGGCAAATGAATATTCTCTAGATAGGTGATTATACACTCTACTTCGGAGCGACCGACTTAGCCATGCTTCCTGCCCGATTTCTGTCATTTACCGGATGTGAGTCTAGAAGCTACGCTTATCTTTTACATGCCACATCTTCATTCACTTTGAATGTCACATCGTCATACCCGCCAAATCACAAATTGACTTATCCAAAAATACAACGGGTATAAAGCTATGAGAAACTAATTCCTCCGCCACCAACGTAAATACGTTTGAAACGATCAACTTACGTGATATACCAGATATACTCTGTCAGACCTTCGTCCATACAAGTTTTCCTGGGACTGGACAAACCAAAGGCACTATTCAGTATATCCATCTTAGGCACTGTTATCTAGGACTTATACAATAGCCCTTGCACTTTACTCCATCTTCAATTATCTTTGGCATATATGATTCGCAACACATTTTGCCAATACAGAGTGGTTCTCTGGATAATAATCCAACCAGTCTCTCCATATTAACAACGTTAAATGGTCAAAAACTTCGATAGTCTGTGATTTAACTATCGAAGGAAAATACGTTACAAACAATGATATTATTTCCAGAAGTAAATTCTATCAATCAATCATCAATCTCTACCATTCCATAACTATCAGACTCTAACTGTAAACTAATAAGAGAACAACTTCCCAACTATAAACCCCGAAGGCCGAAACCAACATCAGATCGATACCCAGGAAACCATTGAACTTATTAATCTCTAGTCATTTTCTAATTTTGCTTATCTCTATTTATTTAACTCTATACGATTAACTCTAGTTCGTTTTTAACTCTAATCGATTAACTCTATTTAATTACCTCTAACTGGTTAACTCTAACTGATTAACTCCTTTCAAATAAACTATATTCGATTTACTCCTTTAACTCTAACTGATTAGTTCTAACTCCTTTTATAATATCGTATTTATTTTCTAAATAAATATTTACTTTATTCTATTTATTTTCTCAAATAAATATCCCTTTATTCTAATTCTATTTATTTCCTAAATAAATAAATAATCCCTTTTAATCTATTTGTAAATGTTCTACAAATATTTCTCTTTCTATTTGTTTGACAAATATTTTCCCTTTATATTTGTTTTACAAATATTTCCCTCTATATCTGTTTAACCAATATAATTCCTTTTATTCCAAATCCTTTTTATTTTATAATATAAAATCCAATGATTTTATATAAATAAATTATTTTCAAAATATACTTTGAAAATCCCTTTTCCATATTCTGGTATTTCTTATGGTATTTAACACGCCATATAACAACGATAAATATCGTCCAAACACACATAATCAACGTCAGATTATATATCACAATATATAAATCACAGTAAAATAAATGTTGAGGAATCCAGTTGGATTCCTCCAACCTGTTTCCCTGCATCACAGATGTTAGACAATATAATTAACATCGATTTCACTTCATTGTGAAATATTATGATAAACAAAATCGACATATAAATATTTAACGGTTTATATATATATATATATATAATTTCTACTAACTGACTAGCAGTTCAATCAAACAGTCAACACACAGTCAAATAGACAATATTTAATAGTTCTAAGAATACGTTGTAAATAAAGAACTGTTCTGAGTTGGTGAGTTTTACTCACAGTTGCGCGTTAACCGTTGAATAACGATTTGCGTTATTCGATTGCGACAGACAATTTATTTCGCCATAAATTGCAACGAGCTCTGTTTCTCTCCTGGTCAGTCTCATTGTGTTGCTCCCATCCATACGATTCTAACGCAACTGATGGTTCGAATTTCTGGTACAGTATGAACGAGATATTTGATTTATAAGCTATACGAATATTTAAATAAAACTTTGGTTTTAAATTCCTAAATGGGCTCACCAATTTAAATGTAATAACCCGGAAAATCTGGGCCAGTTTAAAATTTTTATTTTGGCAATTTTAGCGAATTTTGATTATTTAAAATGAATTATTTTAAATAATCTCGACGAGAAATTTATTTTGAATAGAATTCGAACGTATATATTATACGCGTCGTCGTTAGAATATAAATATTTATATATAATTATAAATAGAATTGAAAATGGCGCGGTAGTTCGATAATTCGATTTCAAACTTCAATTGAATGTACCGGGTGCAAGATAATCCGGATTTTAGTGAAACCAAAAATAATGGGATCTAATTGATAATATCTTTCCAACGAATCCGAATAATCAAATTTTCATAGCGGGGATCAAAAGATATGTCCAGTTGAAAATTCTGAATAGTCGCTATGGAATTCAGGCCCTTAAAAATGGACATTTTGCAAGCGACCTCGGATTTCGACGAAACCAGTTTTGTTGGATCCGCAGCGTCAAGTTATTGTTAGGTTTCAAATTTCATAATTTTTCGAATCAATATGTGAGCGTGGTAAAGGAAAACGCATTTGACCAGTTCAGTTGATTTTAATCGACTGGAAATTGGCCATTTTTCATACGGTCTCAGAATTCGACGAAACTAGTTTTGTTAGGACCGTATCGTCAATACGAAGCTAGAAAATATTTTTCTGGAATTTTTCTAGTTAGTATGTGACCCCGGTAAATTGAAATGTACGTTTAAAATTCAATATAATGATTTAAATGTAAATTTAACGGAAACTGGTTGAAACGATTGAATCAGCCCACGATACATATCCCATTGTGTTCGAAATGGGGGTAAAACGCTACGGACGACAGGCGGTGGACCTCGTTTAGAGGTCGTATGCAAAAAGTCAACTTTTTACAAATAAAATAATTAAATAAATATATTAAATAAAGTTTTCTTTACATAACCCCCCCCCATTCAGTTTTCTTCGAACGAATAAAACCCAAATCGATTCAATAAAAAAAAAAGAGAAGGGAGAGGACGACGGAATCCCATCGCCGCTAATCCCAGGTGGCGCCGCCAGCAGCTTTCTCGATTTTGGTGCTGGAAGTCGGCGTCTTCGAAGTGGGATTGCGGCGCGATGAAGGCTGCGAGCTCCGCCTGGTTGACGGCGTCAGAGCAGTGATCGACGGCGAGCAGGGAGGTGGGTCCCGATCTACCTCCGGCCAACCGAGGAAGCCGCGAGGACGTCTTGTTTCCGGCGAACCCTAGACCTAAAGCTTGATGGAGAAACTGTATGAATTCGACAGTGAAGACAGGGTAATTTTTTTATATACCATATAATTAGTTTATTTATGTAATCATATATATATTGTTTAAATTCAGTTTTAGAAATAAATAAAAAAGATATGATTTTAGTTCATAGAAATATATATACATTAGTTTTGAAAAATATATTTGCATTAGTTTTGCAAATAAAATTAGAACTATTTTTGAAAATAAAGGTAGAATTGTTTTTAAAAAAAATAGAAATATCACATTTTTAAAATATAAACATAGTATAAGAATGGGATTATATATAATAGCGTTAAAATAAAAATATGATTTTTATATATTGAACTTCGAAATAAAAATATGATTTTTATATATTGAACTTCGAAATATAAATATGATTTTTATATATTGAACTTCGAAATAAAAATATGATTTTTATATATTGAACTTCGAAATAAAAATATGATTTTTATATATTGAACTTCGAAATAAAAATATGATTTTTATATATTGAACTTCGAAATAAAAATATGATTTTTATATATTGAACTTCGAAATAAAAATATGATTTTTATATATTGAACTTCGAAATAAAAATATGATTTTTATATATTGAATAGCGAAATAAAAATTCGATTTTTATATATTGAATAACAAAGTAAAAATTCGATTTTTACATATGTAGTGGCTACGGGCAACGAAGATGACGAAGA
Organism: Allium sativum; assembly: GCA_030737875.1. NCBI lineage: Eukaryota > Viridiplantae > Streptophyta > Magnoliopsida > Asparagales > Amaryllidaceae > Allium > Allium sativum. The sequence goes on from CM060926.1 coordinate 862,624,282, forward strand.
TGCGATAGCGATGAAGATTTCTATCAATGAAGTGCCGTGGAGCTAGGATAGCTATAAGTGAGAATTTCTCACCTTTCAATTTCATTTTCTAGTTATATATATACTAGGATGCAGACGGTGCTTAGTAGCACCCGACACAATCGTCCACAGACCATGGACTTGTTTGTTTGGTTGCATAGCTTAGTTATATGATTTGATTTGATTTGAATTGTTTGATGAAATGAAATTGATATGATTGATGTGTGAATGGCGTGGGCCTTCACTAGACCGGGGATAAGGCTAGGCCTCGTCCCGTTTCTAGTATCGTGCCGTTATGCCGCCGAAATTTTCTAAAATGTGTTAGAAAAATAAAAATATCATTTTATTTAAAGAATGAAATTAATAAAAATTCATATGTGGGAATAAAATGTTTTATCGTTAAAAATATAATTTTTAATGTGAAGTGAATAAAATAGAATATTCATTTACAAACCAGACGGTTTGTTTATGTACACCTATTTGAATGACATTGATTGGGACGATAAATTTTACACATCGCCCAACAGCACAAATAAAATATGTGTTTGATTGTTTGAAACCCCACACGGGTGTTGGGATGAAATTTGAAGTTCACTCATCCTGATTGATTAAATATGTCGATCGATTGATTGACAGGCTGTTATAAGCGTTGAATATCTATATTTGATGCTTTTACAGTGTAGTGCACTTTGGTTGATGGTTGATTATTTTCAATGTTATTATATTCATGTGTTGTATGAAAATCCATATAATTAACTTTATATGGTAATTGATTGGGCCTCATTCCGATCGTGAAAATAAAGAATATTTTGATAATAGGAAATATTTGAAATAGAATATTTGAAAATAGAAATATGTGAAGCCGTGATGATTAGATTGACGCCATTTTGACGTGGACGATATTTATATCGATTTGAAAACGATTTCGAAATGAAATGAATTGAAAACGATTTCGAAATGAATTGAATTGAAAACGATTTCGAAATGAATTGAATTGAAAACGATTTCGAAATGAATTGAATTGAAAACGATTTCGAAATGAATTGAATTGAAAACGATTTCGAAATGAATTGTATTGAAAACGATTTCGAAGTGAATTGAATTGAAAACGATTTCGAAATGAATTGAATTGAATATGAATTCAAATTGAATTGAAATTTGAATTGAATAGAAATGAATATTTAAAACGAATTTATAAAGAAGAATTCAATTTTGATTTAAATTGAAACGAAGGTTGAAATTGCTTTTGAAATGAATTTTAAAACTATTTATATAATTCGTTTTAAATAGAAATCGACGAAATATATATTATATATATTATATATATAATATAATGGCCTGAATAGAACGCGCCGCGCCGCGGCAGTTCGTGAATTTCGACCATTTATTTCAAACGGGCATTACGGGAGATCCGACCGTCGGATTCTCCTAAAACCGGAACCGTTGGGTTCGTATCGAAAAGAGCTTTCTAACGGATATTAGAAATTAGAAATCTAACGGTTGGATATGGAATTATGTCCAAATCAAATTTGAAAAAGGTCGCTATAAGTGCAGTTCGATGGCCATTGACGGAAATCGACTGTACGGGCCTTGATAAAATTATTAAAAATAGTAATAATTTGTGTAAAATCATAAGAAATGATTTAGAAAGATTTGGGATGAAAAACTCCATATTTGAAAAGATAAAAATAGATTTTTATCGAAATGAGCTAGTTTTGAACTAGAAATATAATTCTATTTATTTTTAAATAAATAAATTGAATTTGAAAAGGGTTTTAAAAATAACCAGAATTTCCAATGATTGCATTGGAGTGGATTTGAATCGAAATTGTCTTCGGAATATTTCGATGTTGGAATTCGTGATTATACAGGTGTTGTTATGGAAATTTGAAAGATATATATTTATATCGTTATTTCCAACACGACATTTGTTAGTCGTAGAATTCGATATTGAATATAAGCCGATATATTTTCTATTCAGAGCCTTGTATTGAATATCGAATGTGATTTGGGTTTGTCGTGAATGGTGTCTTCACTAACACTGTTCTTGAACCCAATTGAGAAAAGATTAAATCTTTTTATTTAGATTTAATGAAGTGTACCAATTAAATAATATTTAATTGGAATTGAATGGATATTGATTTTTGGGTTTATCGTGAACAGTGTTTTAAACAACACTCGTTCTTTAACCCGATAATTAATGAATGTGATTTTGGGTTTATCGTGAACTGTGTTTTAAATGACACTGATTCTTTAACCCAGACAAAGATTAAAACTAAGTGGAGTTTTAATGAATCTTTAATTAGATTGAAAAGATCGAGAATGGAGTATCACCAGTTTTACTCCAGGCGATAGTTAAATCTTTAATTAGATTTGAACGTGAAATGGTAATTAAATTTACCGATAACACCGTGGTGTTAGATATGAAGTATAACCAGTTTTACTTCATGGGATGAATAGGTTGGGATTGGGAAATAAAATAAATGATTTCTACGGTGTGGTTCGCTAATCCCGACTAGTTTGAATTGATATTCAAAGGAGATTAAAGAATAAATTTAAAGAATTTATCTTGGATAAAATTAATGGGAACTTTTTCCAAAGTATAGGAATATTTGGATAAAAGAATATTCTGAATTGGAATGAGGCGTATGTTGTGTTTGTGTAACACTTTTAGAATATATACGCGAGTTATTCAGAAAGACCGGGTTTATCCCATTCTGAATAACTGATTCGACGTGATGTCGAAGATGAAGACGGTGGTCGAAGACCAGAAGTCTTCACGTCGTTTGGGTGATTACTGATGATCTTGATTGGGCTGTACACCCAAGAAGATGGAAACAGTTAGTGATCGTCCAGACGTGCTTGGAGATCGATGGATATGCGGGGTACTAGGTGCCTCCGGTTTCGTTCAGACCCAGAACGGACTTGTAAATGGACTGTGTGTCTGACATTGGATTTTAGTCTGTGTGATTGATTTCTATTAAATATATATCTGTTTGGCGGCGGAGAATTTATTCTCTTGCTTAACGCCCTTCTCTGAGACATACGAGCTCAGGGGTTATATACTGATGGATATCAAACACATAGAGTGAATTGCCTGTGTGGCATGCCTAAGTGGCAATAGATCGAGGCTTCTGTTGAAAAGCAAAGTCTTGTGGTGATGATCAAAGCACAGCCTGTGTGGCATAGCTTTGTGTAACGTGAATTCGTGAGTTTCACACCCGGTATGAACCAGAAACGGGAGACGGACCTCAGGGAGGGCATGCGTTTCCTTCTAGCTAAAAAGTGGCGTCAGTGGTTTTACACGCCCTGATGAGTTTGACTTATGTGGTTGTTGCTGTTGCGAGGCGCCTCGGTTTGATCGGACGATCCGGGTCCGATGGAGTCATTTTTTGGCTCATTTACGCCCCATAGGGTGGGGAAACGTAGTGTTCAGGCATTTTAATCCACATCGGTGGATCGGCCCTGTCGCTCCAAGGGTCACTCGAGCTCTGATCCTGTGGCTCGGGCTAGAGAGTCACGAATCGGTAGAGGACTATCTTTTGCCTCGGTTCATAGACGGAAATCCAATTTCCAAATACGCGACATTTGCGGTTTTATTTGTAGAGCCTAGTATGGCGACATAGTGGGATGGGGCATTCATGCCGCCTATGATTGATACTTATGATTTGAAGTTGTTTTATACACTATGCACTTATTATAGTATCAAATAATCTGTTTTAAACGTATCAAGCATTCTTTGGCTGTTATAAGGGAAAACCCTATCCCCCGGCTTGCGTTGCATTGTGTGATAGGACCTGGGTCTTATAACAGCTTCATTTTTCTTTATTTAGCATTGCGCTGTCTGTTTTATGCACAGGTATTCTTGGGAGGAAACCCGTTCCGTGTTATACGGCGTGGTCCCTTGATTTACCAAACTTTGAAAATAAAGATAAATAACTGTTTTAGTTCTCACACCAGTCCCATGACTGACCTAGAGTTTATTGTTTTAACCTAAACTCTGGGTGCCCTTATTTTGACACGGGCAGCTAGTAGTTTTGGTTTTGCAGATTTATATTCACAGGATCCTGGTTTACAGCTGGAACGATATCTGGAAAGCTCTGTATCCGTATATCTCATTCTAGTTGTGTATTGTATTATTTTTCCGCTGCTATGTATTTAAATGTAATTTAAATCTCTGATATTTCTGTGTAATATTCATTTATACTCTGTATATTCTTGTAATCTGATGCATTGTTGTAATAACAGTGAAATGTTCTTCTGTATGCGTTCTGTTTTGTCGTGTTCTCAAACGATAGGGCGTTTCGAACGGCCTGGATCGGTTTAGCGACTGGTTCGGACCGAGCGAAATCCTTTTCGTCACAGTTGGTATCAGAGCTTTGGTTTGCAAAGCTCAGAGAACAAGGAACATTAGAACCATACGAAAGAATTCATCAGATATTGGATTAGCAATATCCAATGAGAGAGACTCGTTAGAGATGGGATCAGTAGTATCCTAGAACGAGTGTGAAGAGTAGTGTTTTTGATAAATAAAAGTGAAAACAAATTTTGTTTTGAAATTTAAAACAATTATTCGTATTTGATTATCTATATATATTGAGTTGGACAGTCCAATATATAAAGATTTTGCGTATACGTCTGATCCACGTGTGTTTGAAATTTTAATATACTGGATAGATATAGAATCACACTCTAGTCGCCCGGGGATGATGCTGATAATTGTGATCACATTATCAGTATTTATATTCGAGTGACGAAAGTGAGATTTCTATATATTTCCTATTGACTTGTGTGAGAACCAAAATTAGATAGGGCCTATTGTTGTGATTTGGCATCAAAAATCTGATTTTTGACTATATATATCAAAGTTATGCATTTGAAAAGCTAATCAACTAATTGATTGATGTTTGTGTTGTTTGTTTAATTGTTTGATAATTTTGAACCATTATGCCTAACTGAATCAAATATTGAAATATATTGAAAATTGGTCGCATTTTCTTGCATATACATGTATATCATTGAACAGGTCATAGCAAGGAGGCTAGAGCCAGAGAATAAAATTTGTTTGCCCGACAAATAGGTACATGTTTACTACATAATTTCCTGTTTTGTTTGGGTGATGATGATTTTGTGAGCCTATTGGCTAGCCGCTTGGCTTTTTCTTTTTCTTTTTGAGATCTGAAGGACCGGGGAAGCTATTTGAAATTCCCCGATGCTCCCGGTGCAGGCGAGGTTATGGCGAAATTTTTCAAAAATTTAGGGTGTTAGCCAAATTTTTGAAGTTTTGAAAATTCTCAGAAACTAAAGAGTTGGAGAATGGAAGCCAGATCGAACGTAGAGTTGATTAATCAAACCACTTACGACTTTGTTCCTTTTCGGGGACGAAAAGTTTTAAGTGGGGGAGATTGTAATAACCCGGAAAATCTGGGCCAGTTTCAAATTTTTATTTTGGCAATTTTAGCGAATTTTGATTATTTAAAATGAATTATTTTAAATAATCTCGACGAGAAATTTATTTTGAATAGAATTCGAACGTATATATTATACGCGTCGTCGTTAGAATATAAATATTTATATATAATTATAAATAGAATTGAAAATGGCGCGGTAGTTCGATAATTCGATTTCAAACTTCAATTGAATGTACCGGGTGCAAGATAATCCGGATTTTAGTGAAACCAAAAATAATGGGATCTAATTGATAATATCTTTCCAGCGAATCCGAATAATCAAATTTTCATAGCGGGGATCAAAAGATATGTCCAGTTGAAAATTCTGAATAGTCGCTATGGAATTCAGGCCCTTAAAAATGGACATTTTGCAAGCGACCTCGGATTTCGACGAAACCAGTTTTGTTGGATCCGCAGCGTCAAGTTATTGTTAGGTTTCAAATTTCATAATTTTTCGAATCAATATGTGAGCGTGGTAAAGGAAAACGCATTTGACCAGTTCAGTTGATTTTAATTGACTGGAAATTGGCCATTTTTCATACGGTCTCAGAATTCGACGAAACTAGTTTTGTTAGGACCGTATCGTCAATACGAAGCTAGAAAATATTTTTCTGGAATTTTTCTAGTTAGTATGTGACCCCGGTAAATTGAAATGTACGTTTAAAATTCAATATAATGATTCAAATGTAAATTTAACGGAAACTGATTGATACGATTGAATCAGCCCACGATACATATCCCATTATGTTCGGAATGGGGGTAAAACGCTATGGACGACAGGCGGTGGACCTCGTTTAGAGGTCGTATGTAAAAAGTCAACTTTTTACAAATAAAATAATTAAATAAATATATTAAATAAAGTTTTCTTTACATAAACCCCCCCCATTCAGTTTTCTTCGAACGAATAAAACCCAAATCGATTCAATAAAAAAAAAAGAGAGAAGGGAGAGGACGACGGAATCCCATCGCCGCTAATCCCAGGTGGCGCCGCCAGCAGCTTTCTCGATTTTGGTGCTGGAAGTCGGCGTCTTCGAAGTGGGATTGCGGCGCGATGAAGGCTGCGAGCTCCGCCTGGTTGACGGCGTCAGAGCAGTGATCGACGGCGAGCAGGGAGGTGGGTCCCGATCTACCTCCGGCCAACCGAGGAAGCCGCGAGGACGTCTTGTTTCCGGCGAACCCTAGACCTAAAGCTTGATGGAGAAACTGTATGAATTCGACAGTGAAGACAGGGTAATTTTTTTATATACCATATAATTAGTTTATTTATGTAATCATATATATATTGTTTAAATTCAGTTTTAGAAATAAATAAAAAAGATATGATTTTAGTTCATAGAAATATATATACATTAGTTTTGAAAAATATATTTGCATTAGTTTTGCAAATAAAATTAGAACTATTTTTGAAAATAAAGGTAGAATTGTTTTAAAAAAAATAGAAATATCACATTTTTAAAATATAAACATAGTATAAGAATGGGATTATATATATATATATAGCGTTAAAATAAAAATATGATTTTTATATATTGAACTTCGAAATAAAAATATGATTTTTATATATTGAACTTCGAAATAAAAATATGATTTTTATATATTGAACTTCGAAATAAAAATATGATTTTTATATATTGAACTTCGAAATAAAAATATGATTTTTATATATTGAACTTCGAAATAAAAATATGATTTTTATATATTGAACTTCGAAATAAAAATATGATTTTTATATATTGAACTTCGAAATAAAAATATGATTTTTATATATTGAATAGCGAAATAAAAATTCGATTTTTATATATTGAATAACAAAGTAAAAATTCAATTTTTACATATGTAGTGGCTACGGGCAACGAAGATGACGAAGATGCGATAGCGATGAAGATTTCTATCAATGAAGTGCCGTGGAGCTAGGATAGCTATAAGTGAGAATTTCTCACCTTTCAATTTCCTTTTCTAGTTATATATATATACTAGGATGCAGACGGTGCTTAGTAGCATCCGACACAATCGTCCACAGACCATGGACTTGTTTGTTTGGTTGCATAGCTTAGTTATATGATTTGATTTGATTTGAATTGTTTGGTGAAATGAAATTGATATGATTGATGTGTGAATGGCGTGGGCCTTCACTAGACCGGGGATAAGGCTAGGCCTCGTCCCGTTTCTAGTATCGTGCCGTTATGCCGCCGAAATTTTCTAAAATGTGTTAGAAAAATAAAAATATCATTTTATTTAAAGAATGAACTTAATAAAAATTCATATGTGGGAATAAAATGTTTTATCGTTAAAAATATAAATTTTAACGTGAAGTGAATAAAATAGAATATTCATTTACAAACCAGACGGTTTGTTTATGTACACCTAATTGAATGACATTGATTGGGACGATAAATTTTACACATCGCCCAACAGCACAAATAAAATATGTGTTTGATTGTTTGAAACCCCACACGGGTGTTGGGATGAAATTTGAAGTTCACTCATCCTGATTGATTAAATATGTCGATCGATTGATTGACAGGCTGTTATAAGCGTTGAATATCTATATTTGATGTTTTTACAGTGTAGTGCACTTTGGTTGATGGTTGATTATTTTCAATGTTATTATATACATGTGTTGTATGAAAATCCATATAATTAACTTTATATGGTAATTGATTGGGCCTCATTCCGATCGTGAAAATAAAGAATATTTTGATAATAGGAAATATTTGAAATAGAATATTTGAAAATAGAAATATGTGAAGCCGTGATGATTAGATTGACGCCATTTTGACGTGAACGATATTTATATCGATTTGAAAACGATTTCGAAATGAATTGAATTGAAAACGATTTCGAAATGAATTGAATTGAAAACGATTACGAAATGTATTGAATTGAAAACGATTTCGAAATGAATTGAATTGAAAACGATTTCGAAATGAATTGAATTGAAAACGATTTCGAAATGAATTGAATTGAAAACGATTTCGAAATGAATTGAATTGAAAACGATTTCGAAGTGAATTGAATTGAAAACGATTTCGAAATGAATTGAATTGAATATGAATTCAAATTGAATTGAAATTTGAATTGAATAGAAATGAATATTTAAAACGAATTTATAAAGAAGAATTCAATTTTGATTTGAATTGAAACGAAGGTTGAAATTGCTTTTGAAATGAATTTTAAAACTATTTATATAATTCGTTTTAAATAGAAATCGACGAAATATATATTATATATATTATATATATATAATATAATGGCCTGAATAGAACGCGCCGCGCCGCGGCAGTTCGTGAATTTCGACCATTTATTTCAAACGGGCATTACGGGAGATCCGACCGTCGGATTCTCCTAAAACCGGAACCGTTGGGTTCGTATCGAAAAGAGCTTTCTAACGGATATTAGAAATTAGAAATCTAACAGTTGGATTTGGAATTATGTCCAAATCAAATTTGAAAAAGGTCGCTATAAGTGCAGTTCGATGGCCATTGAAGGAAATCGACTGTACGGGCCTTGATAAAATTATTAAAAATAGTAATAATTTGTGTAAAATCATAAGAAATGATTTAGAAAGATTTGGGATGAAAAACTCCATATTTGAAAAGATAAAAATAGATTTTTATCGAAATGAGCTAGTTTTGAACTAGAAATATAATTCTATTTATTTTTAAATAAATAAATTGAATTTGAAAAGGGTTTTAAAAATAACCAGAATTTCCAATGATTGCATTGGAGTGGATTTGAATCGAAATTGTCTTCGGAATATTTCGATGTTGGAATTCGTGATTATACAGGTGTTGTTATGGAAATTTGAAAGATATATATTTATATCGTTATTTCCAACACGACATTTGTTAGTCGTAGAATTCGATATTGAATATAAGCCGATATATTTTATATTCAGAGCCTTGTATTGATTATCGAATGTGATTTGGGTTTGTCGTGAATGGTGTCTTCACTAACACTGTTCTTGAACCCAGTTGAGAAAAGATTAAATCTTTTTATTTAGATTTAATGAAGTGTACCAATTAAATAATATTTAATTGGAATTGAATGGATATTGATTTTTGGGTTTATCGTGAACAGTGTTTTAAACAACACTCGTTCTTTAACCCGATAATTAATGAATGTGATTTTGGGTTTATCGTGAACTGTGTTTTAAATGACACCGATTCTTTAACCCAGACAAAGATTAAAACTAAGTGGAGTTTTAATGAATCTTTAATTAGATTGAAAAGATCGAGAATGGAGTATCACCAGTTTTACTCCAGGCGATAGTTAAATCTTTAATTAGATTTGAACGTGAAATGGTAATTGAATTTACCGATAACACCGTGGTGTTAGATATGAAGTATAACCAGTTTTACTTCATGGGATGAATAGGTTGGGATTGGGAAATAAAATAAATGATTTCTTCGGTGTGGTTCGCTAATCCCGACTAGTTTGAATTGATATTCAAAGGAGATTAAAGAATAAATTTAAAGAATTTATCTTGGATAAAATTAATGGGAACTTTTTCCAAAGTATAGGAATATTTGGATAAAAGAATATTCTGAATTGGAATGAGGCGTATGTTGTGTTTGTGTAACACTTTTAGAATATATACGCGAGTTATTCAGAAAGACCGGGTTTATCCCATTCTGAATAACTGATTCGACGTGGTGTCGAAGATGAAGACGGTGGTCGAAGACCAGAAGTCTTCACGTCGTTTGGGTGATTACTGATGATCTTGATTGGGCTGTACACCCAAGAAGATGGAAACAGTTAGTGATCGTCCAGACGTGCTTGGAGATCGATGGATATGCGGGGTACTAGGTGCCTCCGGTTTCGTTCAGACCCAGAACGGACTTGTAAATGGACTGTGTGTCTGACATTGGATTTTAGTCTGTGTGATTGATTTCTATTAAATATATATCTGTTTGGCGGCGGAGAATTTATTCTCTTGCTTAACGCCCTTCTCTGAGACATACGAGCTCAGGGGTTATATACTGATGGATATCAAACACATAGAGTGAATTGCCTGTGTGGCATGCCTAAGTGGCAATAGATCGAGGCTTCTGTTGAAAAGCAAAGTCTTGTGGCGATGATCAAAGCACAGCCTGTGTGGCACAGCTTTGTGTAACGTGAATTCGCGAGTTTCACACCCGGTATGAACCAGAAACGGGAGACGGACCTCAGGGAGGGCATGCGTTTCCTTCTAGCTAAAAAGTGGCGTCAGTGGTTTTACACGCCCTGACGAGTTTGACTTATGTGGTTGTTGCTGTTGCGAGGCGCCTCGGTTTGATCGGACGATCCGGGTCCGATGGAGTCATTTGTTGGCTCATTTACGCCCCAAAGGGTGGGGAAACGTAGTGTTCAGGCATTTTAATCCACATCGGTGGACCGGCCCTGTCGCTCCAAGGGTCACTCGAGCTCTGATCCTGTGGCTCGGGCTAGAGAGTCACGAATCGGTAGAGGACTATCTTTTGCCTCGGTTCATAGACGGAAATCCAATTTCCAAATACGCGACATTTGCGGTTTTATTTGTAGAGCCTAGTATGGCGACATAGTCGGATGGGGCATTCATGCCGCCTATGATTGATACTTATGATTTGAAGTTGTTTTATACACTATGCACTTATTATAGTATCAAATAATCTGTTTTAAACGTATCAAGCATTCTTTGGCTGTTATAAGGGAAAACCCTATCCCCCGGCTTGCGTTGCATTGTGTGATAGGACCTGGGTCTTATAACAGCTTCATTTTTCTTTATTTAGCATTGCGCTGTCTGTTTTATGCACAGGTATTCTTGGGAGGAAACCCGTTCCGTGTTATACGGCGTGGTCCCTTGATTTACCAAACTTTGAAAATAAAGATAAATAACTGTTTTAGTTCTCACACCAGTCCCATGACTGACCTGGAGTTTATTGTTTTAACCTAAACTCTGGGTGCCCTTATTTTGACACGGGCAGCTAGTAGTTTTGGTTTTGCAGATTTATATTCACAGGATCCTGGTTTACAGCTGGAACGATATCCGGAAAGCTCTGTATCCGTATATCTCATTCTAGTTGTGTATTGTATTATTTTTCCGCTGCTATGTATTTAAATGTAATTTAAATCTCTGATATTTCTGTGTAATATTCATTTATACTCTGTATATTCTTGTAATCTGATGCATTGTTGTAATAACAGTGAAATGTTCTTCTGTATGCGTTCTGTTTTGTCGTGTTCTCAAACGATAGGGCGTTTCGAACGGCCTGGATCAGTTTAGCGACTGGTTCGGACCGAGCGAAATCCTTTTCGTCACATTAAATAAGGCCCATCCACCCAAATACCAGCCCAACCTGCTCAAACAAAGCTTCTTCCCCGAACCAAGGTAATCACATCGCTCCTCCTTGTTTTACAGTAAAAAAACATGGCTGAATCCCCAAAAGCTGCTCCCTCTCCAATTCACGATTCAGCAAACTAACTACGCCATTAAACTCCTTGCTTCGAGCTCGTCAACCCAGATGCCATTAACCCTTGCTCGAGTCCCCCCTCAGATCGCGATACACTGTCTTCGTCGATGCACACAAACAACGTGCGACATTTTGTAAAAACACGTAACTTCCCCGTAAAGGAAAGAGCGGATAGTTCGAGAACAAGCCACAACGGAACGCATACCAAAGAACATTTCACTGTATATTACAACAACGCATCAGATTACAAGAATAGACAGAGTATAAATGAATATTACACAGAAATATCATAGATTTAAATTACATTTAAATACATCGCAGCGGAAAATAATACAATACACAACTAGAAGAAGATTTACGGATACAAAGCTTTTCGGATATCGTTCCAGCTGTAAACCAGGATCCTGTGAATATAAATCTGCAAAACCCAAAACTACTAGCTTCCCGTGTCAAAATAAGGGCACCTAGAGTTTAGGTTAAAACAATAAACTCCAGGTCAGTCATGTGACTGGTGTGAGAACTAAAACAGTTATTAATCTTTGTTTTAAAAGTTAGGTAAATCAAGGGACCATGCCGTATAACACGGAACGGGTTTCCTCCCAAGAATACCAGTGCATAAAACAACAGCGCAATGCTAAATAAAGAAAAATGAAGCTATTATAAGACCCAGGTCCTATCACACAATGCAACGCAAGCCGGGGGATAGGGTTTTTACCTTATAATAGCCAAGAATGCTTGATACGTTTAAAAGAAATCATTTGATACTATTATAAGTGTATAGTGTATAAAACAACTTCAAATCATAAGTATCAATCATAGGCGGCATGAATGCCCCATACCACTATGTCGCCATATGTAAGTTTACAATCAAAACCGCAAGTCGTCGTATTGGAAGTTGGGTTATCATTTATGGTATGAACCGAGGCTAGGGGCAAGATCCTCACCGATTCGAGACGCTCTAGTCCGCCCCTCAGGAACAACCGCAACTGCCCCTTGGATCGTCAGGGCCGGTCCACCGATGTGGATTATAATGCCTGAACAATACGTTTCTCCGCCCTTTGGGGCGTAAGCCTGGCCCGTCAGCCGACCGGAAGCATCGGCCGAAACCGATATCACGAGGCGCCTCGCTTTTCAGCAAGTAATAATAAGCAACATCCACATGAGTCAAACTCGTCAGCCAGTTCAAGCACTGACGCCACTCCTAACTAGAAAGAAAACGCATGTCCCCCCTGAGGTCCGTCTCCCGTTTTGGTTCATACCGGGTGTGAAACTCGCGAAGTAAACGTTACACAAAGCTACGCCACAAAGGCCTTGATTCGATCATCAACCACAAGACTTTGCTTTTCAACAGAAGCCTTGATCATTTGCCACTTAGGCATGCCACACAGGCAATTCACTCCATGGGATTGATATCCATCAATATATAACCCCTGAGCTCGTACGTCTTAGAGAAGGGCGTTAAGCAAGAGAATAAATTCTCCGCCGCCAAATAGATATATATTTAATAGAGATCAATCACACGGACTAAAATCCAATGTCAGACACACAGTCCATTTACAAGTCCGTTCTGGGTCTGAACGAAACCGGAGGCACCTAGTACCCCACATATCCATCGATCTCCAAGTACGTCTGGACGATCACCAACTGTTTCCATCTTCTTGGGTGCACAGCCCAATCAAGATCATCAGTAATCACCCAAACGACGTGAAGACTTCCGGTCTTCGACCATCGTCTTCATCTTCGACTTATCGTCGTATCAGCTATTCAGAATGGGATAAACCCGGTCTTTCCGAATAACTCTCGTATATTTTAAATAAGTGTTACACAAACCCAACATACGCCTCATTCCAATTCATTAGTCACTAACCGTAAATTATTCAAGAGAATAATTCCCCAAATATTAACCCCGAAGGCCGAAACCAACATCAGATCAATATCCAGAAAACCATTCTGCTTGGCTAACCGACAGTTAGTTTCTAAATTTCACATTCATAGGGAAAGGTTCCCATTAATTTTATCCAAGATAAATTCTTTATATTTATTCTTTAGTCTATCCTTTTGAATTTCGATTCAACTAGTCGGGATTAACGAAACTTACCGAAGTAATCATTTGTTTTAATTTCCCAATCCCAACCTATTTATCCCATGAAGTAAAACTGGTAATACTTCATATCTAACACCACAGTGTTATCGGTAAATTCAATTACCATTTCACGTTCAAATCTAATTAAAGATTTAACTATCGCCTGGAGCAAAACTGGTGATACTCCATTCTCGACCATTTCAATCTAATTAAAGATTCATTAAAACTCCACTTAGTTTTAATCGTTAACTGGGTTAAAGAATCCGTGTCATTTAAAACACGGTTCACGATAAACCCAAAGTCACATTCATTAATTATCGGGTTAAAGAACGAGTGTTATTTAAAACACTGTCCACGATAAACCCAAAAATCAATATCAATTCAATTCCAATTAAATATTATTTAATTGGTACACTTCATTAAATCTAAATAAACAGATTTAATCTTTTCTCAACTGGGTTCAAGAACAGTGTTAGTGAAGACACCATTCACGACAAACCCAAATCACATTTGATATTCAATACAAGGCTCTGAATAGAAAATATATCGGCTTATATTCAATATCAAATTCTACGATTAACAAATGTTGTATTTGAAATAACGATATAAATATATATCTTTCAAATTTCCATAACAACATCCGTATAATCACGAATTCCAACATCGAAATATTCCGAAGACAATTTCAATTCAAATCCACTCCAATGCAATCATTGGAAATTCTGGTTATTTTTAAAACCCTTTTGAATTCAATTTATTTATTTAAAAATAAGTAGAATTATAATTCTAGTTCAAAACTAGTTTACTTCGATAAAAATCTATTTTTATCTTTTCAAATATGGAGTTTTTCATCCCAATTCTTTTAAAATCATTTCTTATGATTTTAAGCAAATTATTACTATTTTTAATAATTTTATCAAGGCCCGTACAGTCGATTTCCATCAACGGCCATCGAACTGCACTTACAGCGACCTTTTTCGAATTTGATTTGGACGTATCTCCAAATCCAACCGTTAGATTTCAAATTTCTAACATTTGTTAGAAATCTCTTTTCGATACGAACCCAACGGTTTCGGTTTTAGGAGAATCCGACGGTCGGATCTCCTGTAATGTCCGTTTGAAATAAATGGTCGAAATTCACGAACTTACGCGGCGCGGCGCGTTCTATTCAGGCCATTATATTATATATATAATATATATAATATATATTTCGTCGATTTCTATTTAAAAAGAATTATATAAATAGTTTTAAATTTGTTTCAAAAGCAATTTCAACTTCCATTTCAATTCAAATCAAAATTGAATTCTTCTTTATAAATTCGTTTTAAAATTCATTTCTATTCAATTCAAATTTCAATTCAATTTGAATTCATTTCAATTTGTTTCCAATTCAATTCGAATTCGTTTTCAACTCCATTCTAATTGGTTTTATATTCAATTCATTTTGAAATCGTTTTATATTCAATTCATTTCGAAATCGTTTTATATTCAATTCATTTCGATTTCATTTCAAAATATGGGTTTTCGAAATCTCTTTTCAATATGCATTTTAAAATGAATAAAATCGATATAAATATCGTTCACATCAAAATGGCGTCAATCTAACCAACACGGCTTCATATATTTCTATTTTCAAATATTCTATTCAGCAAATGAATATTTATTTTTGTCAACACACGACTAATCTCAACGAATGAGTACTGTCCACGTGTGACAATTTTTGTTAAATTATTTCGTTCAACACATGACTAATCTCAACGGATGAGTACAGCCAACACATGAACCTTTATTTTATATTGATAAAGATGCAAATTTTATTATTAAAATATTTCGTTCAACACATGACTAATCTCAACGAATGAGTACAGTCAACACATGAATTTTTATATTATAATATTCTTTATTTTCTAAATTGGAATGAGGCCCAATCAATCACCATATAAAATTAATTATATGGATTTTCATACAACACATGTATATAATAGCATTGAAAAATAATCAACCATCAACCAAAGTGCACTACACTGTATAAGCATCAAATATAGATATCTAACGCTTATACCAGCCTGTCAATCAATCGATCGACATATTTAATCAATCAGGATGAGTGAACTTCAAATTTCATCCCAACACCCGTGTGGGGTTTCAAACAATCAAACGCATATTTTATTTGTGCAGTTGGGCGATGTGTAAAATTTATCGACCCAATCAATGTCCTTCAAATAGGTGTACATAAACAAACCGTCTGGTTTGTAAATGAATATTTATTTATTCACATTCGCGTTAAAAATTATATTTTTAACGATAAAACATTTTATTCCAATATATGAATTTCTATTCGGTTCATTCTTTAAATAAAATGATATTTTATTTTTCTAACATATTTTAGAAAATTTAGGCGACATAACGGCACGATGCTAGAAACGGGACGAGGCCTAGCCTTATCCCCGGTCTAGTGAAGGCCCACGCCATTCACACATCAATCAAATCAATTTCATTTCACCAAACAATTCAATTTCAAACCAAATAATCTAACCAACTACACAACCAAACAATTTAACAAACAAGCCATCCATGGTCTGTGGATGACGGGTGTCGGGTGCTACTAAACACCGTCTGCATCCTGGTATATATATATATATATATATAACTAGAAAAAGAAATTTAGATTGAGAAGTTCTCACCGATAGCTATCCTAACTCCAGGGCACTTCCAATGCAGGAAATCTTCACTGTTCTCGTCTCTTATCATTTTCTTCGCCCGAATTCTCTACATATGTAAAAATCACATTTTTATATATTGATGTCTTTAAAATAAAAATCACATTTCTATTTATTCACTTTCAATTTAAAAATCATATTTTTACAATCGCTTCATACATTTAAAAATCGAATTTTCACTTCGCTATACTCTATATAAAAATCGAATTTTTACTTTACTATTCAATGTATAAAAGTCGAATTTTTACTTTACTATATGAATAAAAATTCTATTTTTACATTGCCACTATATAGATAAAAATTATAATTTTACTTAGCAAAGATCATATTTTTAATACTTCTACCTTATAAAAATCATCTCTTTATACTTCCTACATAATAAAGATCGAATTCTTATTGTCTATATTATATAAAAATTATATTTTTATTATCTCTACCACATAAAGATAATATTTTTAGTCCTTCTATAAGATAAAGATTATATTTTTATTCGCTACCTGTATAAAACCCTTCCCTTTTTATATTCTCTACTTTATAAAAATCGTATCTTTATTTATAAAAATCTAACTTTTCTATTACCATTCAAACAAATAAAAACCAATTTTTATGTATGTATAAAAGATAATTTTTATAAATTAAAAACTGATTTCATTAAGTAAAAATGAAAAATAAAATGTACACTCACTGCTTTGGGTTGCCGGAGGCTCCACGGCCAGAGGGGGAGTAGCACCAGCGTCTCGAGGTGGCAGGAGAGGCGAAGCAGTCCTCCTGATGGCGGTGGCGGCGCCTCAGGCTCGCGGTGGGGCCCTCGAATGCTGGCGGCTTTCAGAAGAGATGAGGGGGGGGTCTCGATTTAGGGTTCGCGGCTGTTGGGGGTTCGAACGAGGGGTTATGGAGGATTGGGTTGGAGGGCTGCGGTGGAGGCCGGAGCTCGGTCTGGGGGGACGGCGGATTGAAAGGGGGGGTGGCGGTCTCCAGCCCCGGCGATGGATGAGGCGGCGCCTCCGATTTGGTCGAGAGTAGATTGAAATCGACGAGGGGTTTAATTTTAAAAAAGGGGCGGCTACTGAAATGAACGGGGAAACTAGGGTTAACGATTTTCCCTTTATACCCCTTTCAATTTAATTTTATTAATATTTAATTCCTCACTAAAACTGACTTTTATTTCGAACCTCGATTCAAGCCCAACGACTGTCACCCCTAGCTAATTACCCCCATAACGAACACAATGGGATATGTTTCGTAACCCAATTTGACTGTTTCGATCAGTTTTGATTGAAATTAAAATATAAATCTATATATTCAATTTTAAACCTACATTTCAAATTACCGGGGTCGCATACGAACTTTAAAAATTCCAGAAAAATATTTTCTAGCTTCGTATTGACGATACGGTCCTAACAAAACTAGTTTCGTCGAATTCTGAGACCGTTTGAAAAATGGCCAATTTCCAGTCGATTAAAATCAACTTAAACTGGTCAAATGCGTTTTCCTATGCCACGCTCACATATTGATTTGAAAAATTATGAAATTTGGAATCTAGCAATAACTTGACACTGCGGATCCAACAAAAGTGGTTTCGTCGAAATCCGAGGTCATTTGCAAAATTTCCATTTTTAAGGGCTTGAATTCCATAGCGACTATTCAGAATTTTCAACTAGACATATCTTTTGATTCCCGCTATGAAATTTTGATTTGTCGGATTCGTTGGAAAGATATTATCAATTAGATCCTATTGTTTTTGGTTTCACTAAAATCCGGATTGTTTTGCACCCGGTACGTTCAATCGAAGTTTGAAATTGAATTATCGAACTACCACGCCATTTTCAATTCTATTTATAATTATATATAAATATTTATATTCTAACGACGACGTATATAATATATACGATCGAATTTTATTCAAAAGAAATTTTCTTGACGTTTATATTTAAAATAATTCATTTTAAATAATCAAAATTCGCTAAAATTGCCAAAATAGAAATTTGAAACTGGCTCAGATTTTCCGGGTTATTACACATTTTCCGTCATCGCCTACCTCACAACTCCCCCTACAAACTCCAAATCGCACAAGGAAATCAACTGTGATGTCACACTGAACCAATTCTCCCTGATTCCGCCGAAAACTAGAACCCTAGTTTCCACGGTGACAAACAGTGATCGTGAAAGGGGCGTCGCACCCTGAACTGAGCACACCAGAACGAAGAGGACCCCTTAAGGATGCTAAACACATATATATTATGATTTCTAGGTTTCTCTTAAATTTTACTTTGATTTTCTTTGAAAGTGGCGGCTACTAGTTTTTGATTTCAAAAGAAAAACGATGTGGTTATAAGGGGAGGAGTTGGGTGGCTGAGAAAAGAGTAGGCGTGGCCTAATTGGGTTCACATATAATAAGGATATTTATTTTTATTTATTTTTTTATAGTGTATTTGTCTTCTAAAAATCCCAGTGATTACATACGATACCCAAAAATCACCAAACTGGACATGTAGCCAGAGTTTGACATTACGGTTCCAAAGAAACTGGTTTCGTTGAATTCCGACTTCATATGCTCACACAGCGTATTTTTAACTGTCAAAATACTGACTGTTTTTCACTCTAAAAATCCGTACGGCCACACAGTGACTCTAAAAATCACCAAACTTGGAATCTAACAATAATTTGACATTGCGGATCCAACAAAATTAGTTTCGTCGAATTCCGACTTCGTTTGCAAAAGTGGCTATTTTTAAAGCCCTAAATAGCCTATTTAAATATATAAATATATTTAAATATAATTAAATCAAATATTTAAAAATAAATATTATCGTCTATATTCACAGTGGAAAACCGTACAGCTTCATAATATTCCTATATGGATTTACAACTCGATATTACATTATTAGAGTTATACCGATGTTCGATTTCTATTTAAATCCTTATATAAAATATAATTAAATCATTATGGTCAGGGCGCTGCATTTTTGAGAATTTGATTTGTACATAACTCAATATCTACACGATGAAATCCCGATATTTCTCTTCCACTAGAAAGATATACTCCACCAGCTCCACATGTTTCTTGTTTCATAGAAATCTGATTTAAAACGAACCCTATATATCCAGTTGAAGTTCAAATCGCCAAATAGCGAACTGCCGCATCGTTACGCGCTCTATTTTAATTATATTATAATTCTACGTTCAAACAGACGTCGATTGAATATATTCGTCAATATAATTCAACTCTAAGCTGAATTAAATCTTAGGGATGACCCAGTTCACAGAATATTATGATTTCCAATATTTTGATTATTTCTGAATTAAATATATTATTCTATTATTTAATTTAATTAAATATTCACTATAATTTAATTAACGATGATTTAATTCCCTAAATCACTATTTATATAATTAAATAAATTAATTATAATACCTTTGACAATGCGGGTCATTACAGTCAATTACCATATAATGTGATTTATATGGATTTCATACAACACATGTACGTAACAGCAATGATAAACAATCACCCATCATCCAGAGTGCACTACACAACTGTATAAGCGTTAAATATAAATAATTAACGCTTATAACAGTCTGTCAACCCATCGATTGACATACAACTAAACAATTGGGATTAGCGTATGCCCAATATCATCCCAATACCCGTGTGGGGTTTCCAAACAACAAACACTGATTATTATTTGTGCAGTTGGGCGATGTGTAAAATATATCGTCCCAATCCATATTAGTCAAATGGGTGTACATAAACAAATCGTCTGATTTGTAAATGAATATTTATTGTATTAATATACTCGTTAAAACTTATATTTTTAACGACAAAATATTTTATTCAACACATGAATTTTATATACAATTCATTCCACATCACAATCAATTTTCACACAGAATACATTCAAACAAGTCGTCCATGGTCTATGGACGACGAGAAGCAGTTCATATATGCAGTTCTAAAATAAATAACTGTACAAAAAATATCAGTGAGAAGTTCTCACTTTGGGATCCACTCGGTCAGTTTTAATTTCTGAATTTATGAATTGCTCGGATTTGAATTTGCCTTAAATTTTGATTTGCTCCAAATTGGACCCGGTTAGTCTTGTTGTGAAGCTCTCGTTGGGACGATTCCAACGCAATTTAAATCGTTCGATTCCGCTGCTATTTGAAGAAGTTACAGCGTTTTAAACATTTGATAATTTAAATAAAAATAAAACTTAATTAATTAATTCCCCTTCACTAATTACCATTCTTCCTCCCGTTTCTCTGTAAATCCATGAACCCAAAAGGAACCCCGTTGACCAAAATCGCACAAGCCTAGGGGTCCCCTGCCGACGATCAGAGACTGCCACAGGAAACGCCGTAGTGGCGCTTGCCAACGCCGACGACAGCTTCAACCTCGGCGACCCCACCTGCGCAAGAACCTCGTTCAAACATGACCAATTTAAGCCCAAAAATCTCGCCCAATTCTGAGCCAAATCCGATCAAACTTAGATCTCGAAGAGCTCAAAAATCTCTTCCAATTTTGTTTTAAAACCATTAGTTGATTTTAATCCGATAGGGTGCGATTTGGAGTAGAATTTTTGGAGCTTTTGGAGCGTTGGTTTGATGAGATGGCGGCTAGGGTTATTAACGATAGGGTTGGGGGGTTTTATAATATATTTTTATTATTAATTAATTCAATAATTCCAATTTAACCTGTTTATTGTTCCCAACTCCAAACGAACCCCAACGACTATCGCTCCTAGCTAAATACCCACATTCCGAACACAATGGGATATGTCTGATAAGCCAATTCGACTATTTTGATCAGTTTCTGTTTAAATTAAAATATAAATCAGTGTATATTTAATTTAAAGTACATTTTAATTTACTGGGGACACATACGAACTCCAAAAATTCCAGAAAAATAAATCTGGCTACGTTTTGATGATATGGTCCTAACAAACTAATTTCGTCGAATTTTGAGACCATTTGAAAAATGGTCATTTTCCAGTCGATTGAATTCAAATTAAATTAGTCAAACGCGTTTAAATTCGTCATGCTCACATATTGATTCCAAAAATTATGAAAATTGGAATCTAGCAATAATTTGACATTCCGGATCCAACAAAAGTGGTCTCGTCGAAAACGGAGGTCGTTTGCAAAATCACTATTTTTAAAGGCTATATTTCCATAGCAACTATTCTGAATTTTCAACTGGGTATAACTTTTTATTCCCCCTATGAAATTTCAATTTTTCAGATTCGTTGGAAAGATATTTTCAAACAGATTCTAATATTTTTGGTTTCACTAAAATCCGGTTTATTTTGAATCCTGTACATTCATTTGAAATCGAAATTTCAAACTACTGCGCCATTTTCAATTCCTTTATAGTTAAAATAAATATTTATATTCTAATTTTGATTCAAATAAATATATACATTAAAAATTCTATTCAAAATAAATTTCTTGTCCTTATTATTTAAAATAATTCATTTCAAATATTCAAAATTCATTAAAATTGCTAAAATCAAAATTTTAAATTGGTTCTGATTTTCCGGGTTGTTACATTTTCGGATGCTATATATATAAAATCTTAAATATTTAAATTAGGATTTAGATTAAAATTTAAGAAATGTTTTAAATAATTTAAAGATTAGGAGATATATACATTTTAAAATAGGAAGTAATTTTGAAATCAATTTGAAAATTAAAGACAAGAAAAAAAAATGGTACGAGAATTGGAATAAAGATTTTAGTGTTATTTCGGAGTTTTAACAAAAATTCTAGACTCTATTACTTGTCTTGATTTCAACAATATGCACTGATTATAGTATTAAAAGGGGATTTTCATGTATAAAAGCACTTTTGGTTATCATAAGACAAAACTCGCCCATCTGGTGTGCGTTTGCATTATGTGATGTGGGACGAGCTTATGATAGCTTCATTTTCCAAAGTCATTGCGGATTTCTATGCACGGGAATTCACACGGAGTAAACCCGTTCTGCGTTAGAGGCGTGGTCCGGTGAATTTTCCCAACTTTAAAATAAACCCGAAATAATAACTTTTTTGAGTTCTCACACCAGTCCCATGACTGATCTGGAGTTTATTGTTCTTATACCTAAACTCTGGGTGCCCATATTTTTGCACAGGAAGCTAGTAGTTTAGTTTGCAGATCTAGTTTTAGCGTTGGCTTCTAATTGGAGCTAGTGTCTTTTTTGGTTTTTCTACTTTCGCTGAGAGCAAGTTGTTTCCGCTGAGCTTATGGTATACTCTGATTCATTGTAACTCTGATGTAAACATTTTGAAATGAAATAAAAGTTCTTTTCTTTGTGTTCAAATATGTCTGTATCCATAACTATCTGTCTTTATGAACGATTAAGTTGGTTTAATTACCGATGAGAATCAGGCAAAAAGGCGGGTCCTTACATGACATGTGCATTTCTATTTTTAATTATATATATATACTTATCTTATATTCTTATTTATATAATTCATAAGATAATATTTCATATAATAATACTTTTATAATAATATTTTATTAAAATAATGTTATTGTAAAATTTAGTTTTTACATGATTTTTGAATTATAAAATTCAAGGGATTCAAACGAAGTAAGAAGCCAAACAACCATTCAAACAAGCAATTCCAACCAAATTAATATAAAAGCGTACCTATTTTTAGATCCAATTTCCAATATTTTCACCGCTATAAGCCGAGAGTCTACATACATCCATGCAACTCGCAAGGATTCTAACCTCAACCAAAGGGGTTTACCCTAAGAATGCTAATAAAGAAGAATGGCCGGAGCAAAGAAGGCCTTCGTGTGAACACCATAAGGGCTTCCGGAGTAACAACTGATGAAGCCAGAAGTCCATTTTAGTTGTAAAAGGGGGGACAAAGTAAGGAAAAAGGAATCTCTGAAGGCTTACAAAGACAGGATAAGAAAGGATATGTCAATGTGGATACTCAAAGAACCATTTGGAGGAGATAAAGCAAAACTTACAACGCATACTTTCAAAGCCTAAGAGGAACACAACACAGTCGACATAGCATAAAGGGCATGGAATCTAAATTCTGGCCCTCTAAGCCTTAGAGACAGAGCACGGAATAAAAGTTAGAATAAAGGCGAAAGCCCATGAACAGACATCCCTCTCATATTCAACCGAGAGCTTCAATCATTAGGACCTTGGTAAAAGATATTTGGACTTACCCACAAAGGAATGTCACCAATGTGCTCGCAAAGCCTTCGCAGTTAAACCCTATTGGGTGACCGAAGTGGAGCATCTAAGTCGAAGGAAGAATCAATACATGCTTATAAATAAAACCTCAAAGACCAATGGTGGGGCTTCTTTTTCATTTTCCTAGATATTTATTGTACTTTCAACATTATTGTAATCTCTTATGGTGGGGCAAAGCCCTAACAACTAAATTAGCTCGGAGGGAGATTTGCAACATTGGACATGATAAATAAAAAGAGAATATACAACAACAAGGGTAATTGTGGAGGATCTTGTTTCAGTTGCATATTACTGTCACTTTTTCACTAACATTAAAGGTACAAAATGCAATCTATGTGTAATTAGGTTTATTTCATATCCTGACCCTCAATCATCTTTGAGACCCTTAGATTATGAAATAGAGGTTGTCCATAGTTCAACGGCTATAGTTATGGCCCAAAGTTTGTGTTAGGATATCCCTGTAAAAGGATCTATATGGTTTGAATGGTTGATTGAAATTAAGGGCATTTTTCTCTGTTTCTTCAAACCTCTAAGGAATTAAGGAAGATTCATGAAAGGCCTTCATATGATGATTACAGAGAGGGATTAGCCTTCTTCAATTCATTTTTCGATCAGATAGAACTATCTAAGAATCTCATTGTATTCCAAAGGAGTATGAATATAGGAAAAGATGACTCCCATTCAGGAAATCGAATTAGGATTCACAACTGTATTTGTTCTCAACAGGAAATATACCTTCGGTACTCAGCAACGATATTTCTACGAAGATCCCAGAATATAGGCTGCATTGAAATTTAAGCTTTATTCTTCTTAAAAATGATAATTCAGCAAGTTGATCTCATTTTCAAGGCGTTAACCATAAATTTGACTAACATTTTTGGCGCTAGAAGGAGAGCTACCTCCGATCCTGTTTTACTCCTCCAAGTGTTACTTGTACATGTCTCTGAAAAGATAGAAACCAATGGGAAATAAACATAAAAGGGCCCTTCTGGGATTGCGAAGGATCGCGGAAACCCTGAACGAAATTTCGAACAAACCAAAGGACAAAAGTTGTAGTGAGAATGAAAATCCCAATGAAATAGGAAAGCATACCCATAGAATAAGGTATCAAATCAGTAGGGATGTACAAGCACGTCCACAATCCAGGAAAAGAAAAGAGGTTGTGACTCCTTTTTACTACCAACATATGAATAACCGGGAAAAATAAAAGGAAGGTTGAGTCAATCATCAAATGAAAAGAAACGAGTATTAAGTTAGAAAAAACAGTCCCTAAGTACGGATGTACAATAACTGAGATGGAACAAGTATCTTTAAGCCATCCCGAAAGAATATTTCTTATGTGGATTTGAGATTTTATAAGGAACAAATGTTGCGAATGCAAGTTCTGGGTATGATTAACCAAAAGAGGAAAAAGGTTTACGACTCCAGTAAGGTAGAAATGAGCTCAACTCAAAGGGAATCAACCTCGACCATTGGAAATCAAAACAACGTGTTATTTCTTCAGGTAAGAACAGCTATAAAACCTTATCATGATGCTCAATCTTCGAAGAGGAAATAACCAGGAATTATGAGGCGTTCACCCAAAAATGGCAAGATGATATGGTCAGCCCCTATGAGGATCAAAACCCAAATAAATCAAGAAAACAAGGAAGTATCACCAATAGAATTTCTTCCCGATATCCCTTTGTGATAGGATAAAACAAGATAACGTTTTATGACACTATGGGATTACAACCAGAAACAAGGAAATCAGAAGATTAGCCCTTACGGAAAAAGGGAGAATCCAACCCGACTTTGGGAATATAAGTTAGCCACTTCTAGAGAAACAAAAAGAATTTATAGTGAATTAATTAACTCTGAAATCAATTACCTTTCGAAATAAAGGTGTTTCTTCTTTCTATTAAATATTTGTTATAATGTGTTACAAATAATTAATATTTAATCAAAATATATTTAACATACTAAACCGATGTCCTCTCTTCCTCTCATTAATATTTATTATTTAATTATTTAGATTTATAATTAATTATTAACTAATTTTATAGAGTTAATTCTGATGTTAATCAGATTTATATACAAGTGAATAGAGATTAACCTGACGATTAAAATTGGATAATTGTTTTGTTTAGAATAATTAAATGGAATTATTTAAATTAATTATAATATTAATTAATTCAAAGGGAAATCTAATTGGTATTGGTTAATGGAGCCCTCAAGTCCTATCTTCTCACAATACCTTGAGCCCTTCCCAAAATCAGCATCACCATCTCCTTCTGACCCATCACCATAGCCGATTCCGCCATCCCCTAAACCTATGCCCCTCAATAACGCTGCCACCTTCCTCCCAGATCCACAAATCCTCGCGATTGGGAAGCACCAATGGACCTCACTCTTCCCCAAAAAAACCCAAGAATGCCGGTGTCTTCACGCACCCGCCTTTTCAACTTCAGTATGTTGGCTCGGTACTAAAACCCACTAAAGAGATTTATGAGGCGGGGAAAGAGGTATAGAAGGATTATCTGGTGGGGTTCTTCTTGGATGCTCCACTATCTTTCACTGCTGCAACTTCTGGCCTTCAACGGCTTTGGAAACCAAAAGGAGGGATAAATATCAAATCAATTGGCATAGTCTTCTTTTTACTTTTGTATGATTTTGAGGATAGGCAATGAATACTCTACTCAGATCTGATAATAATTCGAGGTAAGGTTTTCATCGTTAAACCTTAAGATTATAGTGTTAATAGCAAATGTGTTAAAAGTGTTCCGATGTGGATCAAACTCTCCAATATACCACTATATGCATGGTCCAAAACCGGTATGTGTTGGCTCTCAACACATATAGGCAGATTCTTATGCCTTGATGCTACTACTGAGACTCTCGACAGATTATGGTATGCTAAGGTACTAGTTGAGGTCACGCCTAAGATTCTGTTGCCTGATGAATTTTCAGCCCTTTTACCTGATGGATCTATTCAGAATGTTTGTGTGGAATATACATGGAGACTGGATATTTGTACTATGTGCAATAATTTTGGGAATTCTACAGATAGATGCAAAAACAAGCCTAGCAAGGTAGTTGATAGCAGTCCTGGTAACAAGTTAGGCTTGAAAATTGGGAATGAACAAGTAACTATGGGCAAGCAGTCTAACGGCAGTCAGCATAACAATGCCATGAGAAGGCAGATATGGAAAAAGGTTGTCAACAAGAAAAAGAAACTGGACACTGTGTTTGGTGGTAAATCTGTAGTCGACAATGAAGTAGATTTGTGTGAGAACAATACCTTTGTAGCTTTGTCGAATAGTATGAATGTTCAAGGGGATGATGAGGAGTTTGATCAAGCATCTGAAGAAGGTGAGATCAGACGTATTGATGAGCTATAACTAGTGTATTTTAGTGAAGCTCCTAATGTTGTTAGCAAGCATAGAAAAAGCAGTTTGATGTGTACAACCAATGTGGTCAATGAGCTAGGTAGCAGGAGTGTTGTTGATGTAGCTTCACCTCTTATTGATGGTCAAGCAGTTCCAATAGGAGATATTGCTAAGGCTAAAACGACTAATACTTTGATCAAGCCTGGTTTCTTGAATCGACCCATACAAGATAGCAAAAACACTAAAACTATTACTATAGTTACTGCTACTGCAGTGGGTTCAAGTGGTACCAAAAAAAACATCGGTTATGAAAATGAATCCATATGCTAACATTCCCGCTCTGCAGAGCCATACAGAACCACCACCCCGTCCAGAGAATGTTACCACGCCTTATTCACCCATTTCTTCTACATACCAAGGCTACATCACGAGGATCAAGAAGTGTGTAATGGAGGTTGGTAGCTTGTTTGACAACGATTGATTATAGTGGAGGATTTGGCAGCCTCCTCCAATGCTACATGGACTAGAAAATGATCTTTTTATTTTAATGTGTGCCAGTACGGACATTATATGTATTATGGTTTAATGTACTTCTGAATGCTTTTTGTTCATTGCATGGTTTATCTTCCCTGCATGGAAGTGACTGCAATCACTGTTAAGTCCTATGCTTAGCACCTGTAACCAATTTTCTTAATTTAATAAGACGATGTTACAGATCACTTTAAAAACCGGATGGCTTTTCCAAATAATAATAATAATAATAATAATAATAATAATAATAATAATAATAATAGAAAATCGATGAATGTTGTGTTTGTGATAGTCATTAAAATAGTTGTAATCATGACTATTAGATAACGTTGTTACAAAACACATCATTTTAAATGTTCCTACTCAAAATGCATTAAGACTGGATATCGATATATCCATTGAGACTAGAGTGTGTAACGCTCTCCAAATGTTGGGCAGTGCATTACTCATGACTGTTGGGTACACCTAGGGATTACATACTAACAGTTATTGGATCACTATAGAACGGCTCATTCGATAGTTTTTGTTGGTTAGTATAAGCAAGGTCAAACAGAAATGTCGATGTGAATAATTTACACAATTCTTTCGATTTGAGAATACCGTGAATCTTTAATATAAAAGCTTCACTTTGATTGTAGTTAAATCATGGTACAACGTCTATTGAGTGACTATAGTTGGGTCGAGTGGAAGTATTGGAAGTGAAGCACTGTTCAAGAGAGGATTTGTTTCCTCAGTTATATGAGGTTAGTATCACGGTCAACTCAAGTCAACCCAAAGTCAAATTCTCTGGCTAGAGTAATTCGGTTAGTAATAATTGTTATTGTTAAATAAAGGAATTGAATGGGGGCGATATTGAATTGTGATCATTACCAAATTCAATAAGTAAAGTGATATAGTTTTGATGAAGAGAATTGGTGTAAATAATTGTCACAACCGGGTAACACTTATTAAATGAAAATGAGACTTTTTCAGAGATTTAGCAAGCGGTAAATTTGACCAAGTGTCACCCCACCTGCTAAGTGAAGTGTGAACATTAACGTTCAAATAGTTTGACGTTAATTGCTGACCAAATTTACACCTAAGAGTCGCACAAGTGAAACGATGATCTCTCTTAAAACCTAATGATTTAATTAATTTATGATTACTATTATTTGATTAAATTAACTAATATTTAGGAAATATTAATTATTAAATTTGAATTTGATATGAGAAATAAATTTGTTGCATCTATTTATAAAAGTTATGAATATATTGATCGATATGAGATATCGATGACACAATATGTTAAATATGATTGTATATATTTAATTGGGGTTAAATGGGATTATAACCCATGCAATTTTAGGAAGGAATTTCATTGGTTTTGTAAGAGGAAAGTGGAAGCTAGTGTACATGAGATTAGGATTTTGAGATGGGGGTTAAGATTATTTTTTCCTTTCCCTTTGTTACCTATATAAATGGCAAAATATCAAAACCCTAGACAGTGGTGAGTTCATTTTTGAGCTGCCACTTTCTTCTTCCTCTTCCACATTTTAATGGCAGCAAATTTCCCTTAAATTTATCCCTAAAATTCTCAAATCAAATACAAAACAAAATTACTAATTTGTAGTAGAAGGTCTCAAATCCCAAATTAGCAACCTAACAGATTGTGAATCATTACTAGAAGAGAAATCATTGTTCAACGTGGATTCAAAGGCTTCATTAAAAATGTGTGCTTTTATTTAATCTTGTTGTTTTGATTTTAATTTTATCATATAAAAAGTCTATTTTCATCCAAATCCTCTGTTAGTTTTCAGATCTGCTTATTGTTTAGATTAGGTGAGATTTTAATGGGTATATGTGTTTGTTACAATTAAATTGGCTATGTACTTATAATATTATGTTTATTTGATTTTGTTGAATTAATCTTCTACAGAAAAAAGTGGATTTTAATTTTGATTTATATACATACATACATATATATATACACACACACACACACACACACCATATATATATATGTATGTATGTATATAGATCTAGACTAAATTAGCGTAGATCTACAAATTATCTATATGTGTAACTGTATATATATGTATTCATATCATCTGTTTTAATCCAAAATTTTCTTATGATGATTAGTACTTATTATGAATCATGAAATACAAAATTATCTTATTAAATATGTGTGTGTATATATATATTTAATGATTTTATGAATTTTTTATTATGTATATATTAATCAATATCGCAAATTTTCAATTTTATAATTTTTGTATTTGCTGGAACATGTAACAAGATTATAGTAAAATTTTCAGATTTTTAAACTTAATTTATTAATTTTGAAAATTAATTTATTCTGCCTTAAAATTATTATTTAATAGAAATATAATTTATATTACGAAACTCTATAAAAAAAAGCCATATATATGTATCTGGAACCTTAAGAAAAAGTTTCAGAATTTCTAGAACCTATTTACTACATTTTAAATTCAATTTAGTTCTGAACTACAATTAATTATTTAATTAAAAATATAATTTTTATTGAGAAAATACTTAAAATAATTTCACAACCCAAAATATGTCTTAGGTAAATACAGATATTTTTTTAGAAAATTTAAATTTGTTTTCTTATTTTAAGAATTAATTCGATTATTGACTATTATCGATTATTTGATAATAAATGTTATTTTAATTGTAAAATTTTCTATAATTGAATCTTGAGCCTAAAATATATTTCCAGATTTTCTAAAATCGTTGGACTTGTAATTTTGTCATATGATTATTTTATATTAATTTATTATGGTAGAAAATATTTTATTCAATAATATATACATTCATACACATATGTTAATATCCAATTTTTGACATGTTATACAAGCACATATTTAAACAAACTACATCTCACATAAAATGAGCTAATGTGTCTGTTGTAATGCAAATCACAACTTCTATATCCACATTGTACGCTTTACGGAATGTGATGTTACATATGCACACACATATGTATATGTATATGTATATGGTTCACATATGTGTGTACTTATATATATATAAATAAAAAAAATTAAATAAACTTCAAACTATAATTTGTACAGTCTGAATATATATGGACACAGTAATAAACCTTACCATTAATAAATTATTAATCAAAGACATTTAATATATTTGTAAATTCAAATTAAAGAGAGAAAATGAAGGGATTCTCTTTTCATTTAATGCAATTAATAATCTTAATTAATTCATGTTTTAAGGAAAGAAATGAATGATTTCATTCCCCATACATTAAGTAAATGTTAAATGTATATGATAGATTATACATTTGAAACTAAATCTTACTTTTAACTAGCTTAAATAAAATAAATGATTTTATTTAAAATGAATTTAGAAATGTTCTAAATAAATCAGGCTTTATAGGCCCAACTAAGATCCATCAGGGTAAAAAAATTGAAATTCACCCATATCTTTCGCTACGGGCTGGCCTAATTCCTACAATGGTATTAGAGCCCAATGACTTATGCGGTCTAAACTAGTCATGTTAGGGCTAACTAATTAAGCTTACCTACTAAGTATGGTGTCTAGAAAAGTAATGTCTAGGATTGGAATTGGGTAATCAAGTACCCTGTCCAACCTGGTTATCTGCTTGGCCTGAAGGTGAAGTGTGCCCAAAGGTTGACCCTAATAGAAAAGGCCCAAACTTAATTTGGGCCTTAGCCTAATTTTCAGAATCGTTTTGAAAATTAAAGTTGAAGATTTTAAATTTAATTGTTAAATTTAAAATGAAATATGTTTATTATAAAAGTTGTAATGTAATATATTTTTCAAAATGTTTATTAAAACAATTCACATTAATTTTAAATTTTAAATTTATTGATAAGATTGATAAAAATTAATTAATTAAATAAGTTAATTAATTAATGAACATGTGCATGTATTGTATATTGAGATATACGTTATGTTGTTTCAAATTGTTTAAAATAACATAAGTATAACTGTATGTGTATGAATTGAAATTTGAAATTAATATGATTTAATTAAAATAGTTTAATTAGATAAATTAATTAAAAGCGTTAATCAATAAAATTAATTGAATATGATTTAATTAATATAAATTGAAGGTGGAACCCAAAAGAAACCTGTAATAGACTTAAGAAATGAACACACATGTAATTGTATGTATACCGTGATTTCCGATGTGTTCGACACTTGAATCGCGATGGTAGTTCACAAGAATTA
This sequence comes from Allium sativum, assembly GCA_030737875.1. Classification (NCBI taxonomy): domain Eukaryota; kingdom Viridiplantae; phylum Streptophyta; class Magnoliopsida; order Asparagales; family Amaryllidaceae; genus Allium; species Allium sativum. Next base: position 862,656,318 of record CM060926.1, read on the forward strand.
CATTGATTCATAAGTCGATTCCACTCGATTTATTGTTGTTCTCTACCATAAATATATTAATAAATTACTTGCATGCTCCTTGGTTGTCGAGCAAACTCAAGTTAAGGATGTTATGTGTAGTATTATTAATATATTGAATAGACGAGGTAAGATAACTATATGTATTTGTTGAGCAAACTCAAGGTACATATACTATACTTAAGCCATCACGATATAGAATGTACCAGTAAGTAATTTCATTTCAATTTCTTGAGCAAACTCAAGGTCGAAGTGAAATTCAGACAAGGCACCAAGGGTTAGGAGTTGTATATGATAAAATCGATAGTCCGTGGAGGAATGACATTTTGAGCAAACTCAAGGTTGGAATTTCAAGATTGAGGAATCCTAATACCTACTAGTGAAGTCATAAGACTTCTATGTTTCGGTTTAGGGTTTGATGTAACACAAAAGACTAGTGGGAGCTTATTAGTAAAATGAAACATAAAGTTTGACCTTATTAATATTATGAGAAAATCCACTATGATTTTTCTTAATAATCTACCACTTAAATTTGCAAAAAATGTGGACTTCAGAACTATGTTTTTTGAAAGTGACAAGCTCACTGGGCTTAACTATACTGATTGGCTAAGATCAATTAAGATAGCATTAACTTACGATATCCTTTGGACTTCTATTACACGTGAACCCAAAACTGAACCCGTTGATGAAGCAAACCCTGAAGAGTGACTTGCTTATTTGAAATGGAAATCTGACCTGGAGATTGCTTAAGTTTTTGTGTTTTCTACCTTAGACAAATCATTGCAAAGGCAACATGGGAACATGTATGTCCATGAGATTTTTGATAGCCTTAAAGCTCTTTTTGGTGAACAGTACCATTCCACAAGGTACGGAATTTCGAAGAAACTGTTCAACACCAAAATATCCAAGGGACGGAAAGTGGATGATTACGTTCTAATGATGAAAGGCTATATTGATAAACTTGCACAATTGGATATAGAGATAAGCAACGAAATGGAAATAAACTTGATTCTTGGTTCTCTCACTTCTCAGTATGAACCGTTCATATTGAATTACAACAAGAACCAATTAAATGTGAATCTGATAGAGCTCCTCAATATGTTGAGGTCTACTAAGTCTACATATAACGATAAAGGTACCATACTTGCTGTAAAGGGTAATGCATCATCCTCTAAAGGCTCGAAGAAACAGAAAAGAGATGGTCAGAAAAATAAAAGTAAGAAGACTAATGACATGGGTGAGTGTCACCACTATCACAAGAAAGGTCATTGGAAAAGGAATCGTCCTGAGTACTTGAAGATTGTTAGGGAAAGGAGGCGGAATGGTTTTATAGCACCATCAAGTACATTTATGATTCGAAATAATGTTGCAATCAAAAAAATGCCCTGGATTTTAGATACTGGATTTGTAACTCATATATTTAATTCGTTACAGGTGCTTAGGAACTGGCGACGCATGGCAAAAGGTGAAATGAGCCTCCAAGTTGCTGAAGGGTCTATTGTAAATGCAACAACGGTAGGAGATTATCATTTAGTTTTTCTTAATGGTGTAGTATTAATATTAAATAATTGTTATTTTATGAAAGACTTTATTTGTGGAATTGTATATGTTTCTAAATTGTCTGAGACTGGATATATTTTTCATTGTGCATACAACGTTATGAACATTAGCTTAAATGGAGATAAGGTATGTATTGGTATTCTTGAAAATGGCTTTTATTTGATCAACACTAATTATGTGTGTTCTATGAATAAATCTTCTAACAATAAAAATGAAACTATCTTTAGCATCGTAGACTTGGTCTTATTAGTGAGAAACAAGTACACAAACTGAAAACTACTGAAGGTTATCTACCGTTAGTTGATTATGAATCTTTTGACACATGTGAGTCATGTCTTAAAGGTAAAACGACCAAGCACCCTTCAGTGGGAGCAATGAAAGAGTTGATGAACTCTTGAAGCTGATACATAATGATGTATATGGCCCAATGCCTATAGTTATCAAAAATAACAATTCTTACTTTGTAACCTTCACTGATGATTTCTCAAGACTAGGATATATATACATATACATATATATATATATATATCTTATGAAGAACAAATCCGATGTGTATGAGAAGTTTTTTTAGTATAAAAATGTAGTAGAAAATCAAACAGAACATAACATTAAAATTCTTCAATCAGATCGAGGAGGTGAGTATGTTGGACATGATTTCCAACAATACTTAAAAGATAATGGGATTATCTCCCAGGTTACTCCACCCTATACTCCACAACACAACATTGTGTTGGAGAAAAGGAACTGAACCCTATTGGATATGGTTCGTTCCATGATGAGTAAGGTTGAGTTACCTCTGTCATATTGGGGATATGCACTAAAAACTATAGCACATATGTTGAATTTAGTGCCCATAAAATCTATGCCCAAAACACCATATGAGATGTGGTATGGTAAGAAATCACAACTCAAATACTCAAAAGTGTGGGGTTATCTGACATACGTTAAGAACATTAGTCCAAATAAACAAGAGGCAAGATCGGTACTCCATAAGTTTATAGGATTTCCCAAAAACTCGATGGGATATATATTCTACAATACCGAGGAATAAAAAGTCATTGTTTCTCAACACGTTGTCATTTTAGAAAAGGAATTTCTATTAAAATAAATTATCAACGAAGTTGTAGACTCGGATGAGATCCAAGAAACTAACGCTGAGACCGAAACAATAAGAGAAACAAGTTCGCCTGTATATGAAAACACGCAACCAATTAGAAGGCCTAGTAGGGAATCTCACGCACCTGAGAGATACTACAGTTTTCTCATGGATGGCGAAAAGGAGGATTGTGTCTTAGATGACGACACACCTTTGACTTTCCAACAAGCGCTACAGTGTAAAGACTCTGCACTCTGGCTTGGAGCTATGAAATCCAAAATGGACTCCATGTATGAAAACAAAGATTGGACTTTATCTGACATACCTAAAGTGATAAAACCAATTGGCTGCAAATGGATTTTTAAGAAAATGCTAGATGCGGATGTGGGAGTGGAGACTTATAAAGCAAGACTAGTTACGAAAGGATTTCATCAAATTTAAGGCGTTGATTATAATGAGAAATTTTCACCCGTAGTTATGCTTAAATCAATTCGAATTATGCTAGCCATTGCTGCATTCTACGACTACTTAATAAGGAAAATGGATGTAAACACGACTTTCCTAAATAGTGATTTAGAAGAAACTGTATATATGTCACAGCCATAGAGTTTGTGGTCAGTGGGAGCGAAAGCAAAGCTTGCAGGTTGCTAAAGTCCATTTATGGACTCAAACAAGCTTCAAGGAGTTGGAACATGTGTTTTGATAAAGTAATCAAACAATTTGGTTTTTATCAGAACATGGAGGAAGCGTGCATATACAAAAAGGAGCAAGGCAATGCTATTGTATTCTTAGTACTCTATGTTGATGATCAATTATTGATTAGCAACGACACTTCATTACTGCAATCATTGAAAGCTTGGCTTTCCAAATACTTCTCCATGAAGGATGTGGGATAAGCAACATATATACTTAGTAATAAGATCTACAAAGATAGATCTGAGATGTTGTCAGGATTGTCCCAAACCCCATACATAAACACCATACTAAAAAAGATTTAGTATGGAGAATTCTAAGTGTGGAAGTTTCCAATGTAATTTGGAATTGTCCTTTGTACAAAGAATGGTCCTCATATCGATGAGGAGAAAGAGAGTATGAAAAGGATTCCCCACGCTTCAGCCAGAGAATCCATATTGTATGCTATGTTATGTACTAGGCTGGATGTAGCATACGCATTATGATGCGTGAGCCGATACAGTCTAATCCTGGAGAAAAATATTGGATGGCCGTAAAGAGTATATTTAAGTATTTGAGAAATACTAAGGACATATTCCTCATATTTGGGAATGGAGACTCCCTTATGAAGGGGCATACAGATTCGAGCTTTCAAAGTGATGTAGATGATAGTAAATCGGTACCAAGCCATGTCTTTACACTAAACATTGGAGTTGTTAGATGGAAAAGGTCCGAGAAAGAAATAGTAGTTGATTCCACGATGAAGGCTGAGTACATCGCTCGTAAAAAAGAGGCAATTTGGGTGCACAAGTTTTTAAGTGAGCTCGGAGTGATTCCCGATATCGAGAATCCTATGGCATTATTTTGCAACAACAATACGGCGATACAGGTCACAAAGGAAGCAAAAGCACACAAGAAGTCATAGCACATTCTTTAGAAGTTCCACCTGATTAGAGAATTCGTTGAGAAAAGAAGTTGTGATTCAAAGGGTATATACCAAGGACAACATAGCAAGTCCTTTCACCGAAGGCATGGCTTAGTCATTTCTCGAGAAACTGATTGAAGGGATAGGATTGAGATTCCATATTAGGCCCCAAGTGCAAGTGGGAGATTGATAGAGTTAGGGATATTCTCGATGGGCAATTCTGTAATTTATTGTGAATTAATTAACTCTGAAATCAACTCTCGTTCGAATTCTTTCTGTTATATATTTGTTATAACGTGTTATAAATAATTAATATTTAATTAAAATATACTTAACAAAAAAGACATAAATGGTATGTTTGTGATAGTGATTAGAAATAGTTGTAATCATGAGTATCAGATCACATTGTTACAAAACACATCATTTTAAATGTTCCTAGTCAAGATGCATCGAGACTTAATATTGATATATCCATTGAGGCTATAGTACGTAACGCTATCCAAATATTGGGCATTGCATTACTCATGTCTGTTAACATACTAATGGTTATTAGATAACTATATAATGACTCATTCGATAATTTCTGTTGGTTAGAATAATTAAGGTCAAATAGAAATATCGATGTGAATAATTTACACAGTTCTTTCGAATTGAGAATAATGTGAATCTTCAATCTGAAAGATTCTATCTGATTATAGTAAAATCATGGTACATCATCCATTGAGTGACTATAGTTGGGTCGAGTGGAAGTATTGGAAGTGAAGCATTGTTCAAGAGAGGGTCTCCTCAGTTATATGAGGTTAGTATCACGGTCAACTCAAGTCAACCCAAAGTCAAAATCTCTGGCCAGAGTAGTTCGGTTAATAATAATTGCTATTGTTAAAACAAGGACTTTGAGTTTGGACTATAGAGTTGAATGGGGACGATGTTGAAATTTTGACCATTGCCAAATTCAGTAAGTCCAAAGTGATATAGTTTTGACAAAGAGAATTTGTGTAAACTGGGTAACACTTACTAAATTAAAATGAGATTTTAAAAAAAAATGAGTAAGCGATAAATTTGGCCATAATGTCACACCACTTGCTAAGTAAAGGGGAAACATTAACGTTCAAATAGTTTGACATTAGTCGCTGATAGCCCGTGCATTTTTAGGGAGGAAGTTTGTTGGTTTAGTAAGAGGAAAGTGAAAGCTACTATACATGAGATTAGAGTTTTAAGATGGGTGATTATGATCATTTTTTGCTTTCTCTTTCTTACCTATATAAATGGAAAATCTCAAAACCCTAGATAGAAGTGTATTCATTTTTGAGTCATCACTTTCTTCTTACTCTTCCTCATTTTAATGGCAGCAAATTTCCCCTAAATTTATCCCTAAAATTCTCAAATCAAATCCAAAACAAAATTACTAATTTGTAGTGGAAAGTCTCCAATCCCGAATTAGCAAACCTGACGGATTATGAACCATTATTAGAAGAGAAATCTTTGTTCAACATGGACTCAAAGGCTTCATTAAAAACGTGTGACTTATTTAATCTTGTTTTTTTTATTTTAATTTTATCATATAGAAGTCTATTTTCATCCAAATCCTCGGTTAGTTTTCAGATCTGCTTATTGTTTAGATTAGGTGAGATTTTAGTGGGTATATGTTTTTGTTACAATTAAATTGGTTATGTGCTTGTAATATTATGTTTATTTGGTTTTGTTTAATTAATCTTCTATAAAAAAGGGATTTTAATTTTGACATATATAAATGTATATATATATATATATATATATATATAGGTCTAGACTAAATTAGCATAGATCTACAAATTATCTATATTTGTAATTATATATATATATATGTGTGTGTGTGTGTGTGTGTGTATTTGTATATCATTTGTATTTAATCCAAAATTTCTTATGATGATTTATACATATTATGAATCATAAAATATAAATTATTTTATCAAATATGTATACATATATATATATATATTATTATTATTTAATGATCTTGTGAATTGTTTATTATGTATATATTAATTAATATCTCAAAAATTCAGTTTTATAATTTTTTATTCGTTGCACCATTAATAAGATTACATACAATTTTAAGACTTTATAAGTTTACTTTATTAATTTAAAAATTAATTTATTTTCTCCCTAAAATTAATTATTTAATAAAAAAATATAATTTCTAATGTGAAAACTCGAAATTTTTCCATAAGCCTTATATATGTATCTGGAACCTTCAAAAAAAGATTAATAATTTTTAAAAGTTGTTTACTAAATTTTAAATTTAATTTAGGTCTGAACTACAATTAATTATTTAATTAAAAATATAATTTTGATTGAGAAAATTCTTAAAATAATTTCAGAACCCAAAATATGTCTTAAGTAACTATAAAAATTTATTTAATTTTTAAATTTGTTTCCTAATTTTAATAATTAATTTGATTATTGTCAATTACTTGATAATAAATATTATTTTAATTGTAAAATTTTCTGTAAATTAATATTGAGCCTAAAATGCATTCCCATATTTTCTAAAGTCATTAAACTTGTAATTTTATCATGTAATTATTTTATATTAATTTATTATGGTAGAAACTATTTTTTTTGTCAAGGCATGGTAGAAGCTATTTTATTAAACATTATATATATATATATATATATTCATATGCATATGTTAATATACTATTTTTGACATATTACACAAGCACATATTTAAACAAACTACAATACACATAAAATGAGCAAATGTGCCTATTGCATTGTAAATCACAACATCTATATACGGGCATATTATACCCTTCACGAAATATGATGTTACACAGGCACACACATATGTATATGTATATGTATATGTATATGTATATGTATATGTATGGTTCACATATATGTATACTTACATATATATAATTAAAACAAAATTAAATAAACTTCAAACTATAATTTGTACAATAATAATATATACGGGCATAGTAATAAACCTCGCCATGAAGAAATTATTAATTAAAGACATTTAATGTATCTATCAATTCAAATTAAAGAGAGAAAATGAAAGGGTTCTCATTCCATTTAATGTAATTAATAATCCTAATTAATTCTTGTTTTAGGGAAAGAAATGAAAGGTTTCATTCCCTAATGTTAACCCTCTTTTTCGCAAGAGCCTCAACGAGCCAGATCGAAGCCCAAACGCGCAACTGGATATATGCCGCGCTTCAGGAAGCCCAGCAGATGCACGATCCGAAGCAGTCACATATCGGCCCAAATCCAGCTTCACCCATTGATAGCTCACTCCAGAAAAATCACTCTCCCAATCGATCGAGCATCTCGCTTCCATATAAGGCGCGTCGACCAAATATCTCGGGCTAACGTGGAAATTTTCAATAGAGCTACTCCACCGTATATCCCGACTTTCAAGGCAATAAAAGTGGTCAAACCATATCCGGACAAAGCTCTACTTTTGATATACCTCACAATAGATGCCACGTCAGCCGCTACTTTCGAGGATACTATTTATGAATAGTGGAATCATTCTTCCGACCGCTATTCTAACCGAGAAATGGACTCCACGTGTCCGCGCTTTCCCGGAATGGTCGGACCACATCACAACAGCCCAAGTTGTTATCTCCACCTATAAATACCACTAAGCTTAAAGAGGGAAGGCACTTCTTTTCGGACATTTTTTCCAACTTCTTTTTGGCTCCTACTTCTTCTTCCCAGAAAGGCTTTAGTTGGAATGGAAAAATAGCCACCTTCTTTCTCTTCTTCAAACAGGAAAAAGCATTGTATTTGTAATCCAAAAAAGGGAAATAACATATAAAGTGGAGGTAGGCACAGTCTTTGCCGAACCACTATAAAAATTCTGTGTGTGCTCCCCGTTCCTTTTACTTTTTCTGCATTTTATTATCATTGTTCGTGTGTTTATCACACGATTGGGGGTTGACTGTCACTAGTGACCAACTTTTGACGTCAACACTTTGGCGCGTCAGGAAGGGGAAGAGCACCGATATTCTGTTAGAGCCTCTTCTCACTTTTTCTTATGGAGAACAAGCGAAAGAAAGACGCAACATCCTCTCGCCCCGCAACTGCCGATGCAGGTGATAACAACGCCATGAAAGTAAGTCTCGGAGCTTCCTCTCACGAAGATGTATCTCGACATGTTACTCGGGATGACATGGATAAGATGATGGTCGAATTCAGAGAACAAATGGCATCTCAGGTAAACTCCTCGAATGGCAACAGCAGTCGATGGATCACCTTCTCGGTCGATTGGAGACAGGATTGAACGCTTCAACATCAATTCCTCCACCGGCCTGGACTACGGAAACAACTGACCTTCAGTTTGCACGAAATCAGGCCACTGATCTGGCTACACCTTTATTTCATCCTGGTTTGGTCCCACTAACCGATCCACCACAACCAGGAGTATCGCTTCCAGCGACCAGCGCAGCTGTAGCAGCAGAACCTCAAGAGACGGGCGATCAAGATCTAGATCGATCGAACACCGTGCCTCTGCTCTTGGGAATATCTCGAATTATCGAATTAGTCGAGCATCCTCCGGGTCCATCAGAATCAATGTCATTCCCATTACAACCCGGAATCTTACCTCAGACCAGTCTAACCACTCTTCTCCTTCAACGAAGGGCGGGTGCAGCCTTCCCTTCAAACGAGGGAGGCCACCCTACTATACCGGTCCTCACTGTGGCGGAAGAAAACACTACCGTAGACCCTCCTAACCTCGCTCCAAACGGGGGCAACCCCGAGCTCCGAACATCACATGCTATGTTGAATCGGCTTAGGCCCTCTGTTACCGGTACGACTCGACTCACTACTCATCAGGTTCCAGAGGGGTCATTCTCCCCAGAACCACCTACTGTGGCTCATCTCCCCTTACGCCTTCAGTCAGCTCTCGGAGGTCGAGCCCAGTCAACGGCCGCCCTTCCGAGCATGCTTTTGCCAGACCCCCGCACAGAAGCTTTACAGAATGCAGAGCTAAATTCATGGCAATGACTCCTCGGAGATGGGAGCCAACTTGCAAGCATCATCCGACGTTTTACTGTGGGCAATTCCTCGTAGCAAGCAATAGATAATGTCAACCGCAACCCCTTCACTAGGGAAATCAGAAACTCCCGAAACCCTCCATACTTCAAGTTCCCAACTATCGAGCCATATAACGGTCGTACTGACCCGACCATCCACCTCATGCAATACATGCGACATATGGAAGTGCTTGGCGCATCGACCAACGTCATGGCTAAGTGTTTCCCCCTCTTTCTCACGGACATAGCTGGCATGCGGTTTCGACAGCTGACAACGGAGTCGATCGGCAGCTGAAACACTCTGGTCACCCGGTTCATCGTGCATTTCCGAGTACATATCTCTCGAACGAAAAGTGTCATGTTCCTATCTACCATCGAGCAGTGATCCGAAGAGATGCTCAGATCCTTCCTTGAAAGACTCAACGCGGCCGTAGCATCTGTATATCAGCCTGAGCCATCAATGGCGCTCATGGCCGCCATCAAAGGAGTTCAAAATCGGTTAGAATTCTCAATCTCTTTAACCAGAGATCCACTCAAGGATATAGACGATTTTTTACTCCAAGGCCGAGCAATTCCTCTGACAAGAGGATGCCAGCCCTGAAATGGAGAGCCTCGAGGTTCTAGTAGCCAAACAACAAGGTCCACTCAATGGAAACGACCAGAATAAAGGAAGGGGAAAGGCCCCGGAGAAGAGCGAGCATAATGTGCGATCTCGAAATGAAAATAAGTACGGCCAGTACACTGAGCTCAATTCCTCTTTGCTCGACATCTATCTCGACATACGAGGATCCTTACCCATTCCAAGAACACCTAGACGAGAGCCACCCCAGGTGGAACTCGATTCCAGCAAGCACTGTATATTCCATAAAGTAGCTGGACATAATACAAATGAATGCCGACATCTGCATGATCTCATCGAAGAAAGAGTCAGAAAAGGTGAGCTTCCCGAATATGTCAAAAATCGGGCCCCGGCCGTGCCGCCGCGACCTTCTTCCCAAGCTCCTCAGATAGGTCCTCGAGCTCCTAGAAATGGAAAGGACCCTGAGACTAGCACTCGCGGCATTATCATTAATTAGATTCTTTTCTTTTGATGTATTTATTTGAATAATAAGGACACCTTGATGTACACATGTATGGGGTTAGAATTTAGCTCCTAGGCATGCTATGGAATCAACCACTGTCCTCGTAAAGTTTCTTTTCTTTGTAATAATTATTTAGCAGTTATAAATTATCTTTTGCAAACATTGATCATGTTTGAAAACCTCTAAGCCGAGCATGGATAATGCTCGCCCCCTTGTTTATGTGGTCAGCGCGAAAGCCCACGACCTTTTTCTAAGACACATACTCCTTTAACCGAGTGAGGTCATGTTTTTTAAATACGAGTATGGATTATACTCTCTCTTTTCTTTTCTTTTTACACCACGAGCGATCATAGCTCGCTGGAAAAACTAACTTAGCATGAGTCGAGCATAAAAAACACTTGCCCTAAGCCGAGCATGGTTAATGTTCGCCACTAAGACGAACATGGTTAATGTTCGCCACTAAGCCGAGTATGGTTAATGCTCGCCGCCCTCCAAAGCCAAGTGAAATGAAATGCTCGACCCGTCAACATTCTCCAAAACGAGAATGGCTTATTTTGGATTTGGTGGAACCAACTCTCATACAGGTAGCGATCATCATATCTGCCTTAATACGGTTCCCGATAGTTGTCAGTTTTCCGGCCTTAATACGACCGAGTATGATCGTCGGTTTTCTGGCCTTAATACAACATTGGGACCATCGGTTCTCTGGCCTTAATATGGTCCGGCGTGACCATAGATGTTCGAGCGTTTGTGCTTCGGTTTAGATTTCAGAACACACCTCCCTCTATCGACGAAGATGCATTCTGAGGGGCAAAGTGTTAACCCTCTTTTTGGCAAGAGCCTCAATGAGCCAGATCGAAGCCCAAACGCGCAACTGGATATATGCCGCACTTCAGGAAGCCTAGAAGATGCACGATCTGAAGCAGCCACATATCGGCCCAAATCCAGCTTCACCCATTGATAGCTCACTCCGGAAGAATCGCTCTCCCAGTCGATCGAGCATCTCCCTTCCATATAAGGCGCGTCAACCAAATATCTCGGGCCAGCATGGAAATTTTCAACAGAGCTACTCCACCGTATATCCCAACTTTCAAGGCAATAAAAGTGGTCAAACCATATCCGGACAATGCTCTACTTTTGATATATCTCACAGTAGATGCCATGTCAGCCGCAACTTCCGAGGAAACTATTTATGAATAGTGGAATCAGTCTTCCAGCCGCTATTCTAACCAAGAAATGGACACCACGTGTCCGGGGTTTCCCGGAATGGCCGGACCACATCACAACAGCCCAAGCTGCTATCTCCACCTATAAATACATCTAAGCTTAAAGAGGAAAGGGACTTCTTTTCGGAACTTTTTTCCGACTTCTTTTTGGCTCCTACTTCTTCTTCCTAGAAAGGCTTTAGCTGGAAAAGAAAAATAGCCACCTTCTTTCTCTTCTTCAAACAGGAAAAAGCATTGTATTTGTAATCCAAACAAAGGAAATAATATATAAAGTGCACGTAGGCACAGTCTTTGCCGAATCACTATAAAAAATCTGTGTGTGCTCCCCATTCTTTTTACTTTTTTTTGCATTTTATAATCATTGTTCGTGTGTTTATCACACGATTGGGGGTTGACTGTCACTAGTGGCCAACTTTTGACGTCAACACCTAATATTAACTAAAGTGAAAATTAGGCACACATCCCTAAAACCAAACTTAATTAGCCTCACATCCCTCCCTAAGTTTCCATTTAAACCCACCCCCTATTTTTAAACTTTCGCCTTTTTCGTTTTTTGGCAAAAAAAATGCGCTGACATATAAAAAAAAACTAAATTCTAGAAATATTCTCGGAAGTCCACGCAATAATTAAAAAAAAAGTTGCATACATGTATTCAACTATTACCAATAGTTGCATACATGTGTCCAACTATTGCGCAAGCTGTTTTGGCTTGGAAATCTGGACTAAAACTTTCATACATGTGTGCAACTATTTGAAATACCTGCACACATATACGCATGTTTTGCATGAAGAAAAGTTAAGTGAAATTTAGCCTACGAATTTGTTGCACACTTTTTATGCAAGAATTATGCAATACTTGCACAGATGTATGCAACAAAAACGAACAACGACGCATGAATGGAATACTTGCACAGATGTATGAAGGAAAATTCAGATATATGCATATTATTATGCATTTAATTGCAGTTTCACTGTTTTTGATGCCTTGTTTGATGTTTTTTAGATCTGAATTTTTTGTCGACTGCATGTTTAATTTAAATATGAATTTACGTATTTTTTTAATTTTTTAGTGAATTTTCAAAAAATAGGGACTAAATTTACAATAAGTTTATGACCGAACCTAAGCCTAATTTAAAACGTTAACAGGGATCTGTAAAACACGCACCCTTAACTAAATGTTAAGTGTAAATGATACACTAAACATTTGAAATTAAATCTTCCCTTTGACTAACTTAAATAAAATAAATGATTTTATTTTAAAACAAATTTAGAAACATTCTAAATAAATTAGGCTTCATAGGCCCAACTAAGATCCAATAGGGTAAAAAAAAAAACCATATCTTCTGCTACGTGATGGCCTAGTTCCTACACTATCACATAATGAATGGTCATGAAATCGATCGGTCTAGAACATTTGAAAAGAGAATGTATTACCTTTGTATGCAAGGGAAATTAGGATATCTTATGGACTGAAAGCCATTCGAAGTAAGATCCAATCCACAAAGGAGAATCTAAATAAGGAGTTAAGACTCGATTTAAATCATTGTAAAAGCATATAAGAATTTCTACTTGGTTGATGTAGAAGTGCCCTTCTTATATTGGATTAGTTTAGAAATTCCTGGGTATATCCGAGGCCCTTCCCCCAAAAAGGGAAGGGGTAAGACCAGGAAATCGCGCCCTGGCTCCAAGCCCAGGGTATATCCCTAACGCCTCTCGTATGGAGGAGGGTAAGTCGTTATCCACGCTTAAGGGATAGGGAAATGCACCGAAGCCCTTACCTGTGTCCAAGGACTTAGTTTAAGGCGCCTTCTAGAGAAGAGACGGGTAAACCCGGGGACCTGCGCCCGACTTCAATGGAAGCACACTCTGCCTCTTTCATTACATGATCAATCTCTGACTCTACTTCCAACATAAGCACGAACTGCCGTTGTTTATGTCATATCCCCAAGAAGGGATCAAAAGCTCAAAAGGAGCACTAAAGCACGCTAAAGCCCCTGCTTTATGTAATGCCTATAATGGCCAAAGATAAATTAAAAACCAAAAGCACTTTAGTAACTAAACCAGAAAAGGACATTCTGGATTCTTCTTAACATGCCAAAGATGGCTCCATCAAAACTGAAAGAGGATATTCCGAGTGTGCTGTGAAAAGCCAAAAAAGGTTTCATTCTTCTTTATTGCCCGAATCTAGGTCCATTAAGCCGGAAGAGGCTTCGTTCTTCCTTCTTGCCTGGACCTAAGTCCATTAAGACAAAAAAGGCTTTATTCTTCCTTATTTCCCGAATTTGGGTCCATTAAGCTGATGGGGGCTTCGTTCTTCCTTATTACCTAAATCTGCGTCTATTAGGCCCAAGGAGGTTTCGTTCTTCCTTATTATCTAAATCTGAGTTTCGTAAGCTAAGTAGGGCTTCGAGTCTCTAATACCTGAATCTAGGTCCCTTAAGCCAAGGAAAGCTTTGCATTTTTCTTACCCTAGTTTTGGTTTATTCAGCCGAAAGAATCTCTGTATTTCTATTACCTATATTTTGTTTTCCTAAACCTAAGAGGGTTTCGTATTTCTACTGCTTGAGTCTGAGCTCACTAAGCTAAAGGAGGCATCGATTTTCCGTTACCACCTGAAATTGGGTCTCTTAAGCCAAAAGAGGCTCTGCTTTTCTCGAAAATAAACCCTGATCATTTATTTCCTTGCTACTCAAGTCTGGGCTTCCTAAGCCAAAAGGGGCTCTGCTTTTTCCGGAGGGCAAAAAAGACGAAACCCCTAAATCCAAAAGGGACCGACATTTCTAATGCCAAGAAAAAAGTTCCGTCCAAGCAGTAATTTCCCGATGGGCTCTAGTGACGAAGAGGATTGTTAACATATAACTTAGAAAGACATCGGTTTGTCCACCAACATTGAAGGCATTGTTTCAGGAATTCCAATGAATATCAAGGGGCAATAACAACCAAACAAGGTTTTCAATCTTATCATGCTTTCAGAGGAAGCGATACCGGGTACCGCCATACAAACACTCACGTAAGCGGGATCAACTCTCATTATCTATGAAAGATTAAGTGTCTATGTTCTTAGATCTTCTAAAGTGATTCTGATTTCAGGCTAACCATGACAATACAAAAGTAAAATTCTCAAGTAAATAACTTGAAATTATTGAGAACGCACCAAAATAGTTGGCGAAGAAGAGGATATCCTCCTATACTCCATTGACTCTCAAAAGAAACATGGTGATCCTCTAACCTCCCACTTCACGCAAAGTAGAATCTTCGCAATTAAATCCTTTTTAACATAGTCAGTTTTAAACACGACAGGTAAACACCCTTTTGAAATACTTGGACTAATTTACTAATTCGGACTTTATAATTTTAGCCGGTCCTCCAAAAGAGCCCCTTTGTTTAAACTTGTTGAGTGGGAGTGTTGGGTGTTTAAATTCAATTGAAAGGCAAGATGAATCGACAGAGGGTCGAGGGGCGAAACCTAAGATAACAATTTCTGGAGAATTGTAAAGACTTACGGGAAATTCCATTATTTTTCAAAATAAACTCTAAGGAATCTGTGTTCTTGGCCAATGGGTGCACCTCTGCATTTGTTTCATAAACCTTGTGCACCTAGAGTGGCAATTGTTCTTTTGAATAGTTCAGCTGAAGGTTAGAATCTTTTATCATAAGCATTTCGTAAGCGAGATAAGAGCCAAATAAGTAAAACAAAATGAATTCTAAAAGATATTGTTTTCCTTAAAATCTATATAGAGAAGAGAGTAGGTCAATATTTTACTTCAATAAAACTATAAACAAAGGCAAAAGATTCTAACGTTAAAGATGTTATATTCTGCAAGGTTGTGAAGCGAAGGCAACACCTTTTATTAGCCATTTCGAGTAAGTTAACATTTCACTCAACAAATAACAAGGAATCAAGATAAACAGAAGGATCAATTAGCCATCGTTAAAAGCTTCCGTCGGATATGTCCAGAGAGGGACCACTGATAGACGATTTTCTAAATGGTTTCTTTCTCAACAAATTATGAACAAACTAGAAATAGTATGGCTTCTTAAAATTAATAAATACAAAATTACACCTTGGATTACATTAATTTTATTACAAGAAACCATACAAATTACAATACAAATACACACACTTAAAAATCCTTTCTCCTATGTGACCTAAAGAGATTCTCGGGTAGTAGCTGATAAAGGCTAACTGTCGAACACTCGCTCCCCAGTGAGGATCATGAGAGAAACATGGACCGTTGTTCCTAAAAATAATCTAGAAGATTTTTTTTAAAGTCTAACTAATTGCATTGTTGTAAGTTTATAAGATAAACATGTCAAAGGCATAGTTTGAAGAAAGTTGATTAAGCAACACATATAGATACGTGAGCCAAAAACCAAGAAGATTGGATGCAATATCCCCGGAAGGCATATCCTCCCTAAGGTGTTGGCCGATGTAGTAAAATCCACAGCAAGTGCCAAAGAGAGTCATGCTGCATGAAAAGATAAGTTCTTCCCAAGAATGGTAGAGAACCATGACAGTAAGGGGGAAGAAAGAGTGTAAGCAACAACAGAAGGTCACCCGGCGAAACTGTTAGGGAATGCAGAAAGTTAATCTTGCGGCAAGGCTAACACTAGAGAGGATGAATAGTGTTTTCGAAGAATTTATGAAAATCTAACACTTATATGATCTACTATACGAATCACACACAACAGAGATGATCACAAACACAGAATCAAACATAAACATGGAATTAGATAAATATAAAATACAGAAAAAGAAAAGAACACACCGGATTTTATACTGGTTCGGATTACTCCTACGTCTAGTTCCACGCAACACTGAATTGCGTAGAGATTTATTATTATCAATATTCAAGTACAATCCCCTTGATTTCACGACTACAAGGTTAACACTGCTCCAACCACCCTTGATTTCATGGCTACAAGGTTTACACCGCTCTCTTTCCTTGATTTCAGGGCTCCAAGGAACACACCCTTTCCCAAACACTTCCTATAACTCTTCAATAACGCTTCAATTCAGAGATAGTGGATAGAGTATGAGAAAAGAAAAGGTTTTATATAATTAGATTAAAAATCTGCAAGGTAGAAGTGTAGAAATCAATAAAATGATAAGGAATAATAAAGGGATGAAGAGTGGTGAAGATGGAGAACAAGAATTATGAAAAAAATCGAAATCAACGCATATTTATAAGATTTGAAAGGTTGCAACATTTCAAAATTATTATAAATAGTGAGAAGATACTTCCTTTCAAAATTGAATTTTTGACAGTTGTATGTCGACATACCCAATTATGTAGTTCGACATAAACATATATATTTTAATTTTTTAAAACCTATTTTTCAAGTGTTTGATCATATAGATTATTCTAGAAATTCTTGAATTAAAACTTAATGATATAAATGAATATTCTAAAGTGTAAAATCATATGAAAACATAATATATACTATATAAACATATTTATAGATTATAAGGTTTAAAACCATAAAACCATAAGAGTATAAAACCATAAGAGTATAAAACTATATGTAAATATACCAGTACGTAGGCATGTCCGTTGGACGTGTGCATAGACTGGTCAACCAAATAATCACCGTTGCAAAGCTTGGCTTTGTGCATAAGTATTTGATCATTAGTTGTTTCATTGCTAATTCAGTATAAAACTAATATAATAGATTATTTGTAATATGCGTTGTTTGTTTTTGTACAGTCCACATATATATAAGCAGCTAAATGTTGACTTGTTTGTTTTGGATATTTACAAAACCTGCTAGCAACAACGGTAAAGGCAGATTAAGATAACCTTAGTAAAATATTGTAATTATTAGTAATATAGCACATCATTCAATCCAAATTAATTCATAGCTTATTAGTCGAGATCGGTTTGTATCACATTATAATAATTAATTTTCAAATAGATTACAGAGCTATATAATCTCAAAGGCAAAAACCTTCAAAAATATGTCTACAGAAACCGAATACTTTTAACCTCATGTGCCTAGCTGGTGGTATGGCTATCTTCCTCAAGTATGAAGGCTTAAATTGCTCTCATTCCCAAGATGTTCATTCCTTTCTCCAACAGGCATTGCTTCCAAATGGAGCTCTGCAATATATGAGTGAGTCAAAATTCTACTATAGTTGGAAGCACCCAATTCTCCAGCACAAAGCACGTCATTTAATAATCAATAAGTCTTGAAGGCCTGAGATACATGAAGTGATCTGAATATTGAAACAACACGTTGAAGTACATTATGAGAAACAATAAGGTGGAAACGACCTTAACATATTATTGATAGCATGTACATAACAGTAAGCAACATGTTGATAATCAATTTATCTCTAGTCACTAATAATAATGATACTACTTGAAAAGTGTTAGGTCGTGATATCTATTTCAAAAGATTTGAGTCATGTAAGTGTGATTGGAAACTAAAAATGTCACATATGAAAACTGCAAAGTTACTTGAAAAGGATAAATACGGTTATAATCTAGTTTAAATAGTCGGTAAGCAACAGTTACCATCGTTATGAAATAAAACTACAATCAAGCAAGGAAAATTGCTGCACCATACGACAATTTCAGAGATCAAAATTGCGAGGATAAAAGCAGAAATGTCTTTTAACATACCGTTAAAGCCGTGAGCATAACATTAAGCTACCAATGTGCTGGCTCACTTTTTGACCAAGCCATCCAGGATCATTCATAAAAGGAAACCAGGAAACCAAGTCCCCCAAGAAATTGGAAGAATGGATCGCACGCCATCGTCTCGCCCAAGAACGGATCGCACGCCATTGTCTCGCCCAGGGATGGATCGCACTCTATTCTCTCGCCCAGGAACGGATCGCACGCCATTGTCTCGCCCAGGCATGGATCACACTCTATCGTCTCGCCCAGGAACGGATCGCTCCCATCTCGTCGACGAACGGCACCTCCAGGCGATCCGATCCCTTGGTACGAACCGAACCCTCTGACCCGTTCAACCACGAGCTGGTCTTCAGCGATCCGAATCGCACGGATCTGACGACACCTGTTCACAACGGCTAGTTTGACTGTTTCTTCAATGGTGGCGATGCGACCCGATGATCTTGGGATTCGTGCCACGTGTCCGCGATCCGCCTGACAAAATCAACTATAAATAGCCCAGAGCTTGGCATTTTTCGGGATCTTTTTGGCAATAGTGAATACTGAATCCGCCATTGTTGTCAAACCACTGAAATATTGAGAGAAATCAGTGTTGTACTAGCTTTTAAATCATAATCAATAAGATATAAAGTGGACGTAGGCTCGTTAACGCCAAACCACTATAAATTCTGAGTGTTATTTTCTTTTTACTTGTTCCTCATTCAGAATTCTCTACAGTTTAAAACAATCTGGGTGTTAGGTCCAAATTTCGATCTAACATTTTTGGTGCTTCCACCGAGAAACTCAGTCTTAAAGTTTCGTCATTCATTTTCTTGAAGATTCCAACGATTCGGATATCATGGCTGGAAAAAGATCTAAAGTTTTGCAAACCAACGAAACGATCGAGGAGAGTGTACACGAACTGGGCAACGAAGAGATTCTGGATCGCGGAGCGCAGGGGGCGATCCGATCCGATGAAGACACCTCGTTCCGAGTCGATGAGAACGAGACGATCCGTGCTACTGAAGGGGTTGTTACTCGATCCCGGGGCAACACCTCGCTGCCTCCGCGCACCACGACCACGAGTCGATCTCAGGGGGGCGCAGCGAACCGCCCTCCACGAACCGCAGCTACCCGAACTGATGGTCAGAATACAACTCGACCTGGAAAAGAACCTATGACCCACTCCTATCGTCCTGGAACCTCTGCTCGACCCAGTCCGAGCACTTTGCCCATAAGAGAGGGTGATGATGACCACTATGATCCTGCTGCTCCTGTCACTGAGGGGGATCTTTCCCGCTTTGTCGAAATGTGGGATAGGTTGTTTGACGAGTTGGCTGCCCAAAGACAGGAAAGTTCTATCCTACGGCAAAACCTGATGGCTATGGATAAAAGACTTGATGAGCTAGCAAGGCAAAGAGCATCGCCGGTTCGTCCACTCACCCCAGCATATTCCTCTTCATCTGAAGAATCGCCGAGACCTCCGCGGCGACCGTTCGAAAGAGCCGAAAACATAGAACAGCTTCGGTTCGGGACCCTGCCCTCACAAGAAGAGGAAGAACTAGGGGCAAGACCCACAAACCGTAATATGGATGGTCAAGCAACGACCCTCAGGACTCGAGGTGTGAACAGTCCTGTACATGACAGACCACCTCAGCCCCGTCGCCGTACGCATACTCATGATAACAGGGGGTAGCGAGGCCCCGTCCAAGCCCCGGATTTTGTGGCTACTCCCCGAAGAGAGATTAGAGAACCTCGTCGGGCTAGAGGCACTGATCCTGGACCTCCTTTGACTAGTGCAAACGTTGCAGCCATGGCTCACCAGATTTTGGCCGACAGCCGTGGACAGCGGAACGAAGATTGGGGGATTGACCGCAGTCACACTCCTTTTACTGACGATATTTTGGATGCAACTTTTCCAAGGTGTTTCAACATGCCACAAATGAACCGATATGCAGGAAGATCTGATCCTGTTCAGCACCTAATGAGATACTCTTGGTCGATGACTGCTGCCGCCGCTTCCGACGCGGTTAAGTGTAAAGCGTTTCCCATATTCCTGGAAGACGTGGCTTTGCTATGGTTTACTCGCCTGCCGGCGAGATCGATTTCTAACTTCAGGGAACTAAGCGAGAAGTTCGTAGAGCAATTCAGTATCTACGCACAGAAGACGAAAAGCGTGATCGATTTATTCCTTGTCAAACAGCGACCAGGCGAAAGTCTAAATATGTACCTGGATCGTTTCAACTTGGCCGCCACTGAGGTTAAAGATCCTCATGAGCCGACCATTGTTGCAGCACTAATTGATGGAGTGGACAAGGACACTGAATTTGGGAGGTACTTGGCAGGCAAACCACCCCACACCAGAGAGTTATTCTATGAGAAAGCCAATGTACATCTACGCCGGGAAGAGGTATACGCAAACCGAAAGCTTAAAACTACTGATAAGGAAGAAGTTCAGAGCAATGTCGCCATCAAACAAACTGGAGATAGCTCGGGGAAAGGTGAGGTTAACGTCGGAAATCAGAACTAGGGTGGTCGCCGACCAGGTAACAACAATAACAATGCTAACGGCAACAGCCGGAAGAGGGGCCGAGGGAACGACTCCCAGAGAAGGACTCGTCCCAGGGCCTTTGAAAGTTATACACCCATAAATGATACTCTGGAAAATATCTTCATGGATGCGTATGAAGTCCTCCAGAATAAGAGGCCACCTCCTAGAGAGTCTACAGAAAAAGAGCGTGAGACAGGGAAGTTTTGCCTCTTTCATCAAATTCACGGCCATTCAACGAATGAATGCCGTCACCTGAGGGACGTAGTCGAAAGGCTGCTTCGAGAAGGGAAGCTAGACGAATACAGAGTAACGCCTAGGGACAGGGTGCAAGCAGTACAGGCCCCGAATCAAAATCAAAATCAACTTGCTGCTAGGCCAAATGCTCAGCAAAAGGGAAAGAATATTGTAATCAACACCGTGATCGGTGGACTTTACCTTGCTGGGCACAGTTCCAAAGCTTTAGATCAATATGTTAACGCAGCCAAACAACACCTCGAAGTGGGGGAATGTAGCAACCCCGAGGACAGTATCCCGGTGAAGCAGCAGAAGATGATGACTGATGACGTTATTTTCCGAGAACGAGAAAGCATCGGAGTCCATGCTCCAACTGAAGATCCAGTTGTAATTACGATACCCATTGGGCCAGCCACTGTTCATAAGGTTCTGGTGGACAACGGGAGTTCCGTTAATATTCTTTTCAAAAAGGCCTTTGACCAGATGAATCTTGAGATAAAAGACTTGAAGCCCTGCCAAGGATGGATTCGTGGATTCAACGGAGCATCCACCGCACCTATGGGTTATGTAGAATTGCCAGTTACACTTGGGGAAGGAGAACGCCAGAGAGTGAGAATCCTTCCCTTTGTGGTATTGGATGTCGAATCACCATACAATGCCTTCTTGGGCCGACCGGCCCTCGCAAAATTCAGAGCCTGTATAGCTCCCTGGTGCTTGCTATTGAAGTTCCCCACAGAAGCTGGCATTGGTATCGTCAGAGGGGATCAAGTTGCTGCGCGAGCATGTTATGTTGCCGAATTAAAGTTGCTTCGCAACGGCGGGGATATCGAAACTAAAGGCACTCCTCCCCCTTTGGGGGCGGAAACCTTATAGCAACCAAAGAGGATAATTGTTGGAGAGTTGCCTAAAGTGATGCCCGAGGATATAGATCCCAGAGAGGATCAAGAACCCGGGGGCGGAACGACGACTCCCAACGAAGCAACTGTGGATGTGCCAATCGATGACAGTGACCCGGAGAAGGTCCTTAAGATTGGATCCCAGTTAAGTCCGACTCTTGCCGAAGAATTGACGACTTTCTTAAAGAACAACTTGGATGTATTCGCTTGGACCCACGCGGATATGTGCGGGATATCCCCATCAATCATGAGCCATTCTTTGAGCATTAACCCCAAACATCCTCCAGTAAAGCAAAAAAGGCGAATGCTGGGCCCAGAGAGGTCCGCTGCCTTGAAAGAAGAGGTTGGGAAGCTAAAGAGTAATGGATTTATCAGAGATTCAACTTACCCAGATTGGATTTCGAACCCAGTCTTGGTAAAGAAGGCCAACGGGAAGTGGCGAACGTGTATCGACTTCTCGGATTTAAACAAAGCTTGTCCCAAAGATAGTTTCCCATTACCTCGAATTGACCAGTTGGTAGACTCGACGGCAGGTCACGAGCTTCTCTCATTCATGGATGCTTATTCAGGATACAACCAAATTCCGATGCATGTTCCGGACCAAGAGCATACTAGCTTTATCACTGATCTGGGATTATATTGTTACGTAGTAATGCCCTTTGGTTTGAAGAATGCAGGCGCTACGTACCAACGTTTGGTCAACAGAATGTTTTATAACCAAATCGGGAAAACAATGGAAGTATACGTCGACGATATGTTGGTTAAATCCAAGCAATCCTTTCAACACACTACTGACTTGGCAGAGATGTTCGGCATTCTTCGAAAGTATGGGATGAAACTCAATCCCACCAAGTGTTCATTCGGCGTCGCTTCTGGAAAATTCTTAGGATTCATTGTCAGTTCGCACGGTATCGAGATTAATCCGGACCAGATCACGGCAATCAGGAACATTCAGGAACCTAGGCAAATTAAGGATGTGCAAAGCCTTGCCGGAAAAGTGGCCGCACTAAGCAGATTTATCTCCAGGGCTACGGATAAGTGCATCCCATTCTTCGAATTAATAAAGCGAGGAAAACGCCATTTTAAATGGACACCTGACTGCGTAGAAGCGTTTCAGAATTTGCTCAGACACTTGGAGACGCCTCTAATTCTATCTAAACCAATAGACCACGAGGATTTATTCGTGTATTTGGCAGTATCATCTCATGCAGTCTGCTCAGCATTGGTAAGGGAAGAAGAGAAGGTCCAAAGACCTGTGTATTACGTGAGCAAAAAATTAACAGCGGCAGAGCGTAATTATCCACGGATAGAAAAACTGGCGTATAGTTTACTGATTGCCTCCAGAAAACTTCGGCACTACTTTCAAGCACATCCTATTACCATATATACTGATCACCCACTCAAGCAAGTTCTACAGAGACCAGAGGCATCTGGAAGGTTACTCAAATGGAATATTGAGTTAAGTCAATTTGACTTGAACTTTCAGCCCAGACGATCAATTCGGGGGCAAGTGATAGCTGACTTCATAGCAGAGTTCACTGTTCCTGAAGAAGACATAGCAAACGAAGAAACGGAACCCTCAAAGTTACTTTTCGACCCTAATGTCTGGAGATTATATACGGATGGTGCTAGAAATAACGAAAGATCCGGCGCTGGAATAGTGCTTGAAACCCCCGAGAAACGATTGATAACTTATGCCATCCGAATGGAGTTTCAGGCCACTAACAACGATTCTGAATATGAAGCTCTGATAGCCGGATTAAAGATTGCAAAGGTACTAGAAGTCACAAAACTGAACATCTTCTGCGATTCCAAGTTAGTTGTGAACCAAGTTACTTGGAGATTCCAAGCTAAAAGTGCAAGATTGATTCTATACTTAAAGAAAGTGAAAGAACTGCTGAATGAGTTTGATCACTACAGCATATCTCATATTCCGCGGTCAGAAAATCAGCAGGCAGACAAGTTGGCAAAGATGGCTAGTTCTAACGATCCTGAAATGATAGGGCTAGCCCCCGTTGATGTACTTCGGACTCCCAGCATTGATCAGATGGAAATCGACCTAGTAATAGAGACGGAACCAGAAAAGGAGTCGTGGATGACCCCTATAAAGAATTTCCTAATGGATGGAGCGCTTCCGACCAGGAAAAGCGAGAGGCGTAAAGTGATTCGTAAAGCCGCCCGATACGTACTGCAAGGCGGAGTCCTTTATAGACAAGGGTATTCAATGCCCCTCCTTCGGTGTATAGCCCACGATGACATCAAACGTGTGCTGCAAGAAGTCCACGAAGGCGAATGTGGCGACCACACTGGGGGGCAAACTTTGGCGAAAAAGATATTGCGGCATGGTTACTTCTGGCCTACCATAAACAAGGATGCAGAAAGATATGCACGACGATGTGATGCGTGTCAGAGATTTTCAAAGATACCTAGAGCGCCTCCAAGTCAGTTAAAAACAATGATGAGTCCATGGCCTTTTGCTATGTGGGGAATTGATATCATAGGAAGTCTCCCCATAGCAAGGGGCGGAGCAAAGTTCGCCATTGTGGCCGTAGATTATTTCACTAAGTGGGTCGAGGCAGAACCACTAACTACAATCACAACTAAACGGGTGATCAACTTCATCGTGAGAAACATCATCTGTCGATTCGGGATTCCAAAGATTGTGATAACAGACAACGGAACTCAATTTGATAGTGCTGAATTCAGAAACTTCTGCCAAAAATACCACATCGAGAATCGATACACCTCCGTGGCACACCCACAATCGAACGGGCAAGTCGAAGCTGCGAATAAAGTAATTAAGTCCATTCTGAAAAGAAGAATGAAGCGGGCTAGAGCCATGTGGGCTGATGAATTGCCCTTGGCACTATGGGCCTACAGGACGACATATAAATCAGCGACAGGACATACCCCGTTCTCCCTTGCTTTTGGAACGGAAGCAGTCATCCCGATTGAGATAAAGGTACCTTCTCATCGGGTGACCTATTATGATCCAATGTCCAATAATGAATTGCTCCTTGAGTCCCTGGATATGATTGAAGAAAAGAGGGATGAAGCCGACCTGCGTGCTCTGAGATGCAAACAACAGGTCGCCCGATATTACAACAGAAAGGTCCGAGCCCGAACCTTGGAACCCGGAGACTTGGTTCCGAAACATGTCTTTCCACCCCCAACTCATATGGGAGCGAAGTGGGAAGGATCGTACTCTATTCTCAGCAAGCTTGATAATGGATCCTTCAAGCTGGCAACCGTAGATGGAAAGGAAATCCCCAGAGTGTGGAATGCCCAACATCTACGGCCATATTTAACATGAGAAGCTTCAAATTTATTCTTTTTCTTTATAAAAAAAAAAACTATGTACAGGGCATGACTTGCCTAGAACAGTCTGATTCCTTAAAGCAAGAGATTATAAAGTGGACGTAGGTCATGATTCGACCGAACCACTATAAAAATACTGTGTGTCATTTACCTTTATTGCATCTTTATTTATTTGCCTATGAAAATCAGTGTGAATAATGCAGGTACCCGAAGTCCGGTGCCAACAGTTCCTCTCGTAAACTAATCAGAGAAACCCAAAGCCTTGGTAAATGCTCCAACTGCCTATCCGACTGGTTTTAATCCTCGGGGCTTGGATTAAGATGTAATCCTAAGGCGAGTTTGATAAGCGTGCATGATTGCAGACCGCTGAGCTCGAACTCTAACTCTCCAGAGAGAGAGAGTATAAAAGCGTCTCCGATTGAGCGCTGAGAAAGAGCTCCTTTCCCGCTGAAGGATCGGGGAGCGAATGAATCGCTGAGCTCGAACTCTAACTCTCCAGAGAGAGAGAGAGTATAAAAGCGTCTCCGATTGAGCGCTGAGAAAGAGCTCCTTTCCCGCTGAAGGATCGGGGAGCGAATGAATCGCTGAGCTCGAACTCTAACTCTCCAGAGAGAGAGAGAGAGTATAAAAGCGTCTCCGATTGAGCGCTGAGAAAGAGCTCCTTTCCCGCTGAAGGATCGGGGAGCGAATGAATCGCTGAGCTCGAACTCTAACTCTCTAGAGAGAGAGAGAGTATAAAAGCGTCTCCGATTGAGCGCTGATAAAGAGCTCCTTTCCCGCTGAAGGATCGGGGAGCGAATGAATCGCTGAGCTCGAACTCTAACTCTCCAGAGAGAGAGAGAGTATAAAAGCGTCTCTGATTGAGCGCTGAGAAAGAGCTCCTTTCCCGCTGAAGGATCGAGGAGCGACTGAATCGCTGGGCTCGAATTCTAACTCTCCGGAGAGAGAGAGAGTATAAAAGCGTCTCCGATTGAGCGCTGAGAAATAGCTCCTTCCCCGCTAAAGGATCGGGGAACGAACGAATCGCCAAGCGTGAAACTCTAACAATTGATTAGGGGGCATCACGCGCTCCTATGCAAACATTAAACTTTGATATAACAGTGTAACATAGCATGAACATTCTTCTTCCGGTTGATTGACTGACTTATAATTATTAATGGTTGGCTAACGACTAAACGTGGAAAGTTTCTATGAACGCAGGTACGCAATGATGTAAGAAGAAACAAATCCTTGTTTATGTACTGCAAGTCAACAAAGTGAAAACAATTTAGAAACAAAAGTGAGGACCAGTCTCACAATTACACTTCCTGGCCAGTGGGAAACCTAGAAGACAAAATATCAACAAACATCCTATTTATGCTTCGATTTCTTCTCTCGCTTCTGCCATTCCATCCTCTCCTTGTCGGCTCCAGATGGATCCTCCTTCTTCCTTTTCCGCTTGTCCACAAGGGGAGCATCTGACTCTTCTGAGGTCTCCTCTTCCCCTTCTTTTCCCTTGCTTTTGCTGGAGAGGGAAGCCGGGAAGTCATCGGGGTTTGCAAAGTGAAGTTGCCGGCTGATGGACTTGGACTGGATTTTCATAATCATCCCAGTCTTAGGATCGAACTCTGCAAGAGGGACCACGTCCAAAGCTTCATCTCCCCCCTTCTTAGAAGCCAACCCTTTCTCTTGTCTGGCTTTCCGGCTAGCCAGGGGCTCTTCATCATCATCATCATCGTCGGCCTTTTTGGTGCCGGTAGTATCCTCTTCGTCATCCACATGACGACCATCCAAGTCTTTCAAAGCCTCGATAGTCTCAGCATCTTTGGGCACATTGGCGCTAGGAACCGGGATGCTTCCTTCTGCTGTTGTGACCTCGACTCGCTCTGAAACATCGATTTCAACACCCGGCAGGACGGTCTCCTCCTCTACTTCTCTCTCTTTTCCAACACCCTTGTCGACGGGCTCGCCACCTGCATTACGAGAGACACACATTACTAATTCAATGGGTTGTCCTGTTAAACGACGACAATTCGCAATCGCCTTAGCAAATTGCGGGGAAAAGAGAGCGGTACCTTCAGCAGATACTCCCTCTTGAGTAGATCCGGATGCTCCAACAACCACGGGAGTTAAGCCTAAGGGGATTAGCGGATCGTCAGGATGATACTCCTCAACTTCGGAGGTTTTAAACTTCGCGGCGGAGCTAGAACCTTCGTCAATTTTGCTTTTACGTTTAGCCATGGCTCTCTCCTTCTCCATTTCCGCTAGGATTAAGCGACGACCCTCTGCCAGATCCTCAGGCTCGTTGTCCCTTAGGATGCTTTTCATCAATTCATCTTCATCGATCTCTTCGACCCCCAGTCTATGTTTTTCGCCTTCCACGATGGCATCCCATAAGTTGGCCAAAGTAACATGATAATCCGGGATCCATGAGATATTGCGAGTTTTGAG
The DNA here is from genome assembly GCA_030737875.1 of Allium sativum. NCBI lineage: Eukaryota > Viridiplantae > Streptophyta > Magnoliopsida > Asparagales > Amaryllidaceae > Allium > Allium sativum. The sequence goes on from CM060926.1 coordinate 862,683,976, forward strand.
AACCTGACCGAGGAAATCAAAGATCATCTCCTCAAACCCCTCGATTTCTTTCTCTCTTTCAAGGAGTTTGTTGTTGGAGGCAGTGGCCATTTCAATGGCGCTATCAACGTTCTTTTCGGCAAGAGCTGCCCGTCTCTCCGCATCTGCCACTTGATCATTCAAGTTCACTTTTTCCGCCTCTGCCAGAGCCAACCTTTCTTTTAGACTCGCTTTCTCCGCTTCCCAAGCAGCCTTCTCCGTCAAAAAATGGCCTTGTGCCGTTACCAATTCGATGTTGGCCATTCTGAGGTCTTCAACCTCCTTTTTTAAGGCCATTTTTTCCTGGCTATTGGAATCCAGTTCTGAATGAAAGCGCTGCTTGGCATTTTCTAATTCAGTTTTATAGTTTGCAGCGTCTCTCTAAGCCAAAGCGAGCTGGGCTTGAGCGTCTTCCAGGTCCTTCTCTAATTTTGTCCTAGCCCTTTCGTTGTTTTCAAGTTTTGCTTTAGACCTGTGAGCTTCAATTTCAAGTGTTCGGATGACTTCCGAAAGATTAAGTGCGTGCTTTTTCATCATCTCGTACTGCTTGGCCACGTGACGGATATGCCCGATAACTTCTTTATCCCAGTTTTTAGGAACCGGTTCCAAGGCAGGAACAAAGACCATCCTATCAAAGAACATTCCTGGAAATTGTTCCCGTAGCTTTTCCAGCCTACCTTGGATTTCAGGACCGTGAACGTAATCCCGTGAACCGGGGGCAGCTAACTCTGGTTGGCTGGTGGGGACAATGTTACTTCTCTCTTGCTCAGTTTCTTTGGATGAATCTCTGTCCCCATCTTTGGATTCGTGGCGCCTTTTGGACGACCGACTGTGGGAAGGCGCACTCTTTGGAGGAGTCAACTCTTTTGGAAGTGTCTTCCCCCCAGTCGGAATTGTTGGATGACTCGAAGGCCTGGTAGAAGTTGATTTGGGTGGAGATCGAGGTTGCAAAGAGCTCGGCCTATGAGAAGGACCGCGAGGGCGCTCAGTACCCGAACGAAGGCTGGGGGTGCCTTCGCGAAGAGAACGGTACGAATAAGATTTCCTGCGCGACATCGATCCTGTAAAAAGAAAAGAAGAGCATATTATCACTTTGAATATCCACAATATAATAGTGCACGGTCAGGCAGTGTGTGTGAGGTGTGCATCCCATAAAATTCCCCCTAACAGACCTGGGCCTGGAGACAGGCTCGTCTGGCCCGTTTCTCGTCCCCTTGTTGAATCAGTCGCCTCTTCGGGAGCAGAAAAGAAAGGTCCCTCGCCGAAGTCTTTTTCTGTGTATTCATTGTCGGATAGAGGGATTTTATTCAGCTCGTCGAATAGCTGTTCTTCTGTCAATTCGTCATCACCGACAGTTTCCATTGGAGCAGAGATAGGGATTTCCTTAGACACATCGCCACGGGACTCATCCCCTCTGTATACATTCAAGTCTTCGTCGTCTTGGATGACTATCGGAGAAGGACTTTTGTGAAATTCAGTTGTTTCCACCGCTTGTGAAGTTCCCTCTCCTTCCGTTGGGGGCACATATTTATAAGTTTACCGCCAGTCCCAAGTCCAAATTTCCTATCCAAGAGGCGATGCTTATGAAGGTTGTCATCAGTAATGCATTTTTTAGTCCTTAAAAAGTCGGATCTGCTTTGCAAAAGAATGGACAACCGGTTGTTGTATAATGCACCCTCTGTTTTCGGGAAGACATGATCTGTTTAAGACAAAGGAAAAAGCGGGAGAATGTTATTACTTAGACTCCTCAAGAAAGATATTCAACTAGGCGATCAAAGTTTACTTGATTTGAGCCATCTCCGTGAGCATCCAGCCTGTTTTCTTATGTAAAACCAGTCGGACTTAGGATCCCCGATGTTGCTGTATCCGTCATACAGAACTTTCCTGTTCGCCACTGATTCAAAGAAGGAAAAGTTGGGAGTTGCAGAAGAACGGTGCTTGAAGAGAAAGAAGAACACCAGGTCTCGGAATTTGTGTTCGGCATGCAAGATCCCCGCATAAGCGACATATAAAGAGTATAGAGATGCGTAGGCGTTTGGGTGAAGCTGCATCGGGGCAATGCCTAATCGTCTCAAAGTTTCAATGGCAATTGGAGGGAACGGAGGAATGGCTCCCACTAGACACATTGTTCGGCTGATCAACATGTATCCTTCCGGTGCTAGATGGGGTCTGTCTTCGCTTCCAGGTGTCAAGACATCGTCCCAAGGAATGCCGTGTCTTAAGCAGATTCTCTTGAGTTTTATCTCGTCAAGCTTGGACGCTAAAGAATCAGAGAATTTATCTATCCCGATTGCGCCTGGGACTTCATCCGGAGCTCGCTCGTCAGACTTGGAGTTGTTGCTGGATGACGTACTTTCTGTCGGATCTGATTCTGTGGCTTCATATTCAGATCCAGAGTCTTCACCTCCTGGCTTGATTGGAGGAATTTGAGGATTAGACTGTCCAGGAGTCTCGGATTCTGTTTCGGCTACAGATCTTGAGGAAGAGTGATCGTTCGACATTGCTGCTAGGACGAGAAAATATGAACGATAAGATCAACATTACCCGTCCCCCGTGAGTGCAAGTGCTAGTGTGTGTGCTTGTGTGTACGCATTATTAAAAACAATAATAAAGCATGAAAGCAGTCAAGGTTATCAGAAGTCGTTAGTCGTCATATGCAGTCAAATCATGAGGTCATTTAGTCCAGAAAGATCAATATCAAGGCTCTATCCTAACTGTTCAGAGTTTTGTGGTGACAAGGCGTTGATTAAAGTCTGAAATTTCTTCGTATCACCAGCCTTGAGACGGATCGCATAGCAGAGGGATCGCCCCCTTCAACTCGCATGGCAGAGGGATCGCCCCTTTCTGGATCGTAGGGCAAGGAGATCGCCCCCCATCGAATCGCCGGACGAAGGGAAGGCTCCCTCACGAACCGTTGCGACTGCCACGATACGACCCTTTGTTGCCACCGCCATCATTCGTCTCGCCACTTGCTTTCGTCTTCAATCCTTGACCACGATCCGAGTCGGCCTTCCTTCCCCCTCTGCATCCTTCTTCTTCCTCGTCTCCTTCCCATCCTCAAGTTCTGAGCTCCACGCTCAATGGCCATGGCGGCTTGGTAATTTATTCGGAAAGTCGCGGATTTATATTGTTTCTCCCTCGAATCAGCCGTAGAAATTCAGGAAAGTAATATGAGAGTGCTTTCTATAAAGTTACCTTTCTAAAAACTGAGAGAATACTTGGATTTTCGAAAATTTAAAAGGTTGGGTTCGTTTTTCAATGGCTCACGCGAGACGATTCGGAAGAGAGAAAGAAGAAGGAGAATGAAGAGGGGAGCGTCGGCTTATATAGGCAAAGAAGGTGACCGTTTGTCTCTCCTCCTTTGTCTTATTCGGTCCACGAAGCGCCCTACAGGCCGCGATCCAAAGATGGAATCGCAAAGAAGCCCACGGATCGCTTTGAAATGATGGCCCACAAAGCTCAAAGCCCGACACGACTCGAAGGAGGATATGCTGCGCTTCGCACAAGAACCTAGGAGCTCGGCACGAGACGAGCAGATGACCAAATCGGACCATGTCGTCCTATGGCGATCCGACTCATACATGTGTCGATTTGAACCAATGCGACTGTTGACTTACATCCCTTCAAGAGAGGGTAAATAAGAATCTTCGAAGCATGTTTCATCATCAATAAAACATACTTCGAGGGGGCAAAATGTTGGCTCACTTTTTGACCAAGCCATCCAGGATCATTCATAAAAGGAAACCAGGAAACCAAGTCCCCCAAGAAATTGGAAGAATGGATCGCACGCCATCGTCTCGCCCAGGAACGGATCGCACGCCATTGTCTCGCCCAGGGATGGATCGCACTCTATCGTCTCGCCCAGGAACAGATCGCACGCCATTGTCTCGCCCAGGGATGGATCGCACTCTATCGTCTCGCCCAGGAACGGATCGCTCCCATCTCGTCGACGAACGGCACCTCCAGGCGATCCGATCCCTTGGTACGAACCGAACCCTCTGACCCGTTCAACCACGAGCTGGTCTTCAGCGATCCGAATCGCACGGATCTGACGACACCTGTTCATAACGGCTAGTTTGACTGTTTCTTCAATGGTGGCGATGCGACCCGATGATCTCGGGATTCGTGCCACGTGTCCGCGATCCTCCTGACAAAATCAGCTATAAATAGCCCAGAGCTTGGCATTTTTCGGGATCTTTTTGGCAATAGTGAATACTGAATCCGCCATTGTTGTCAAACCACTGAAATATTGAGAGAAATCACTGTTGTACTAGCTTTTAAATCATAATCAATAAGATATAAAGTGGACGTAGGCTCGTTAACGCCGAACCACTATAAATTCTGAATGTTATTTTCTTTTTACTTGTTCCTCATTCAGAATTCTCTACAGTTTACAACAATTTGGGTGTTAGGTCCAAATTTCGATCTAACACAATGTATTTGTTGATGTAGTTGCAAATATAAATAATTTAGTCATTTGTCGGGGCTTTCTATCTTCTTTTTTCAAAACCATTTCCTACAATGTTGATATTGGGATTGAGATGGTAATGGTTGCATTGGTGTTTGCGTGTATAATGGTAAGGAGGTGCTACATCAAAATAATTATCGGAATAGTCAGCTCTTTTATCAATCTTAAAAATACGTTATCTGAAAAATTCAATTATTATATGTACATATTTGTTCGTTCAAGGTACATGAAGACTAAATAATGTGGCCTGACGGTTCAAGATATTAATCACACAATCAATAACACGAAATGTTAATATAAAGAGTCTCAGGAAAGAGCTGAATAAGACCATGGTCAATTAATTCAAACATCTAGCCAACATAATCTTATCACAATTACACCAAACAATGTTTCTAGTTCTACCTAAAACAGCACTAAAACACCTTATTTACACATAAAACAGCACTAAGAACCACACTAAGATTAAAAAACAATTATAGCAAATACATGTAGCAACAATATATGTATTAAAACTAAATACAATTTCTAATATTATACTTAACAAATACAAAATACAAATTTCAGGAGCTATAATTTAGCATGTAATAAAAAATAAAAAATCCTCTATGAGTAATGTTGGTTTACATAATGCTATTTTAGTTCTCCCATTGTGTATAAGTAAACTGATGTTGAATTTCTTATGATTATCCAAAGCTAATGTGTTTATTCCCGTTATTTATGCCTTTAGCACCTATTACTTTCAAATTTTAAAGTTCAGATAATTTCAAATGTGGAAAATGGGGTAGAAATAATAAGAAATCATGTTAGCATTTACAAAGCATTTATTATATAAATTTCACAATTCAAGATCCGTGGGAGATAGTAAAATTAATTCAGGTAAACAAAATATAATAGGAGTATTAATTATTACTCATGTTATGGGAATTCAATGCACTCATAATACCGTGACTTTAAATGCACCTTAAAAATAATTCATGCAAACAACACATAATTTTGACATAAACTATAGTAAAATTGGGGAAATCAACGAATTTATGATTAACTTCATCCACGTTCACATAATTTGATAATGAAGAGGCCCAATATGCTGCATATAATAAATGGCCAATATGATTCGCAAAAAATAGCCAAAGGTGTTTTAAAATGGAGCAGCTAATACATGCCTGATACAAATTAATTTTTTATGAATTCTGAAATTGACCAACATTATAAACTTGCTAATCACTAAAAATTAGTTAATGCTCTAAGAGCTGTTCTACCAACACTCGCTCAAAGCATTAGTCGCGCAAGTACTTCGATTTCATTGGAGAGTGGAATACAGGGGGCCTATTATTCAGCCAACCACATTCAGCACTCTCTTTACTCGCAACTGCTCTAAGTTTTTCTCCACTAAACCATGTAACTCTTAGTCTTAGAACGTAGACATTAAATTGAAAACGGTTATGTCAAAGCCATGCATTTATGGTATTACAACATAAAGTCTGCCAAGAATTAAGGATGCATGCAAACACACCATAAATCAGTGTTAAATAAAATATAGCTAGTCAACCACTAAAATACAGCTGCAAATCTTAGTAAATCCTGTAGCATTTAATGGCTGAATATATTACCTTTTCGGCTCCTTTTTCCTTTTGTCCAACTGACCAAGACTTTTTTTTTTTTTTTTTTGAAATAATTTCATGAGAGCTTCTAATGTATTTTCATGGGAAATAGCATCTACCATAATTCAAATAAGGTTTTATTATTGAATTTTCCTATTATGTAACCTATCATTTCCTTTACCAATGTGCTCACTAATTTTAAGCAAAGCCTCCGCATTTCTAGTAATTTGGGAACTGCTTCTTTAATAATTAAACCTGTAACCATTTTAATTGTTCATTTATATCAATAAATCAATTATAACACAAATAGTGTAAATAACATGTTTGGGCACATGATTAGGATTTAAAATTTCAATATTAGGTATGAAGTGAATTTAACTGAATAACCTCACCAAGAATATGAAAAAGCAAAATAATCTTAAAGGCAGTATAATGAAAATTCCTAAATTAAGATGCAATATCATAGACAGGACTATGTTACTATCTGTAAAGTAAATATCTAAATCAAATTAACAAATAAAAATATCGACTTTATGTTCTATTTAAGTGTTTGTACAGTGATAAAAGGACACAAATCATAACGATCAAGATCATGCAAAAATAACGACGGAGGAAAGCCATCCAATTATTACACCCTTTGTCTTTTAGAAACATTTAACAGAAATCAGAACTAATAAAAGACAGTGATAAAAATTGAAACTGCATTAATTTTAAAGAAAAAGTAGCATAATAATAAAATAAAATAAATAGATAAGTTCAAAATTGAAAGAAAACACTTATATCCTAATTTGGCCAAAAAAAGAAGTATAAACTACAAAGACCTAAACTTTATAGTACCCAAGCATGAATGCAGTTTCGGTAATATTTACATGCTGGCACAAATTCATGCAAAGCTTATAAATTGCATAACGGAGAACACAAATAAACAAACCATAAATTCCTAACATGAAGCATAAAAAATTATGAACGTGCAAAATTCTAACAGGTTAAATATGTTTCAACCTTATAATCAATAACTCAAGGACTGACATAATATTCAATATTGTAAATATGATCCGAAATCTTTTCAAGCATTTGGTACCATCCCAACATTTGCGATAAAAGTGAACTTGGAATATATAATTCCTATTAGCAAGATGCATTAATAACTTCAACAGGTACAATATAAATGAATGCACATCTGCATGACAGAAACGTATTTAAACAACTTAACAACTATCTAAAGATGGTGTACTACCTTGCATATTTTATAGTTTCCTTTAAAAAAGTAGAAAATCCTAAACAGTAATCAACATAACAAACAATGTGAAATTCATTTGAGATACTAATAAACATTCGGCATGTCGCTGGTTTAGGTATATCATTATTGTACTCATAATTTAAGTTGTCAAATTGCTAGCAATCTGCTATAATTTGCTACATTGTAAATCCATCGATTTCGGCCTTCTAAACCAAAAATTTGCTTGCGACTTCTTCGAATTTTGCCTTTCATCTCCATTATTTTTGCTTTTGGTTCAATTGATAGTTGCTAATTCATGTGCGTTTGACTTCTATAATTTGCTGACGCATCATTAATCAAATGGACTGTTTAACTATCCCAATCCGAAGCATTACCGATAATAGTTAATCGAAAGTGCTAATTTCGAAAATTAACAAAATAAGGTATGAAACAGTTGTTTTTGTTTTTTTCAGCATCAAATGCTTATCCTTTTCTATACCTTATTCTTTATAATAGATTGCATAAATGTATAATCATAAGCCGGTCATGCAGACCAAAAAAAGGAACTAAAGTTTCAGAGATCAAATGCAAAAAAATTTCCAAGTGTAGCCTTTTTCTTTAGTGCTAAATTAAGAGATTCTTTAGGAACTGAAAAATAAATAAAAATCATCAAGTATTTGAAAAGTGCCAAATTATGTAACCTATCGCAACTTAGAAAATGAAAATCATTGACAATTGGTACTGATAAGAATAAAAATGTATGCTTTAACAATTCGTACTAATCAAGGACAAACGTAAAATGTAGATTTATATATTGTAGGATAGGTTGAGGGAAGAAGAAAGAGAGTCGATACCTGTTCTGTTAACCAAATAGAAATCCCAATCGAGGTTGAAAGCCCTCCTTTTGACAATATCCATAAGTAGAAGTTCTGAAATTGACACGGCTGCAGGAGATACAATCGCTTTATCTCAAATCTTAGATCTGTAGTTCTGAAATCGACATGGAAGCATGAGCCCCTAAAGCAACATGGCAGCTGGAGCTCCGGAAGTCAATGGATTGACGATGATAAATTTAGGGTTTCAAGCTTTCAGCATGTACCTGTTGGAAGAGCTGGAAAGTGACATCTAAAAGAGGATTCACGCTTTTAGGATTTTCTTCTCCCCGCCATTAATAGGTTTATTATTTCTCTATATGGAAGAACGATGATTTTGGGAGTGGGGAAGCTAAAGTCGATAAATGGGTATGGCGGTTAGGAAAGAAAATGGGCATGGGTAGTGGGAAACGTGACAACGAACAGGTTAAGTAAGGATACTATTGGCAATTCAAAAAAGCTTCACCATCCTTGAACTATTTGTATTATTAGTAAAGAAACATAAACTTATATATATTTAAAACTTTAATTTTTTTTTGAAATCATAAGTAAGATAGAATAATTTGAAACAGAATTTGAAATTTGAAAACATATTTGAAATTTGAAAATCAAAATTTGAAAAATAGAATTTAAATTTGAACCTGGAATGTTATTCAGAGTCTTACATATAAACTAGTCTCTATTACTATATTTTTCTTGAACTCTTGATATCTTGATTACTAGTGAGTCTTGAATCTCCCATGAATCCTGAATCTCTTGAAACTCTAAAACTGTACATTCTTCAGTATTTAAGTCCTGTACAAAACCTGCATATATGAGTATATATGTATATTCTAGATAGAAACGTCAATATATATTTTATAATAAATGATAATTGAAATAAGTTTGTTGTCATCAAAACTCCATTCTCCAACAGTAGAGGAAAATGGAAACTTTTAAAGTACAAGGAAGATTCCTCATGAAGGATAAAGCAGACACTTCTAAAATGAGTGTTTTCATGCTCAAATAATAAAGCAACAATGTTAAGCAAGGAACTTCAGGAAACTCTAAAGAAAAGTTTACTATCTAAGGAAAGATGAAAAACATAAGGTAAAGAACAAGAAAATGACTATTTATAAAGAAAAAGTCTCCTCAAATAACATCGAAAAGGTGGGAAATTAGAGAAGAAATACGAATGCTAGCTAGAGAAATTAATTGCCGCAGACTGAAATGACATTAAAAGTAAAGAGCCTATGAAAGAATGAGAAAAATATGGTGTATGCATGAGAAGAGATGAAAGAAATGAATCGACTCTTGTTGACCAAATCCCAACTACCAAGAAAGAATCATTAAAAAGCAGATATGATGAAACAACAATATAGATGTAGGAATCCGAGCTAGATGACTTAAAAAGTCTGGAACACTCCTTTATTATAAGAAGGCAAATGTTTGCATCAAAAATAACCAAGGTAAATCAAGAAGCGAAGTTAAAGTGAAGTAGTGAGAAAGCTAATAACACCCCTTCTGAAATAAGAAATGGAAAGAAAAGGGAATTTGCCTCCATCCAGAAAGCCCCTTTCGGCTGAAAATCGAAAGGGCATTAGTTTTGGACCTGACAGCTTTGCAAGAATGGGAAAAAGAAGAAAACCCGAAGGAAAGTATTGGAAGATGCGGAGAAGGAGGTGAGAGCCAGAAGTAGGCAAGTTTGTAGTTAACAAAGACCTTCGATCGTATTCCAAAAGGTTCGTCTTCAATAAGCATAAAAGGACAATGGCAAGACAAGCTCATCCCTTAAGTACATCAGAAAATGTATTCTGAAGAACAAGACCGAAAGAAAAGGTAAAAGATCTAAGGAGAAGCCAATCTGACATATCAGATATCGAATGAGGAATTCTCAGATCTGACCACATCAAGGAGAATGCTAATATGAAGATAACCACCGCTATAAGTCGGGAGTCTGCATATGTCTATGCCTCTCGTAAATATTTTGACCTTAACTAAAGGGGTTTACCCTGAGATTATTAATAGAGAAGAATAGATGGAATCTGGAAGGACTTCATGCAAACACTGGGACTTCTGGAGAAACAACAGGTGAAGCTAGAAGACCCTTTGAGTGGTAAAATGTGGGGACTGAGTAGAAAAGGAGAATTACTTAAGGCTTACAAAGACAGAAGAAGAAAGGATAGCTCATGTGGATGCTCAAGGAACCCTTTAGAGGAGATAAAGAAAAACTTAAAATGCATACTTCCAACGCCTAAGAGGAACACAACACAACCGACATAGCACAAAGGGAAAGAAATCTAAATTCTGCCCCTTTAAGCCTTAGAGACAGAGCACGTAACAAAAGTTAGAAGAAACCAAAAGCCCATGCAGGGACATCCCTCTCGCATTCAATTGAGTGCTTTGGTCATTAGGACATTCGTTAATATCTATTTAGACTTACCGTGAATCTAAGTCGAAGGAAGAATCAACACACACCTATAAATAAAACCCAGAGACCTATGGTCGGGTGTTCTTTTTACTTTTCCTGAACATTTATTGTACTTTCAACATTATTGTAATCTCTTATGGTGGGTAAAGCCCTAACAAATGAATCAGCTCGGAGGAAGATTTGTAACATTGGACATGATCAATAAAAAAGAATATAAAACAACTAACGTAATTGTGGAGGATCTTGTTTCAATTGCATATTATTGTCACTTTTCACTAACATTGCAGGTACAAAATGCAGTTTATGCATAATTAGGTTTAATTCATATCATGACCCTCAATCAACTTTGAGACCCTTAGATTATGAAATAGAGACTGTCCATAGTTCAATGGCTATAGTTGTGACCTAAGGTTTGTGTTAGGATATCCCTGTCAAAGGGCCTATAGGGTTTGAATGCTTGATCGGAATTAAGGGTATTTTTCCACTATTTCTTCAAACCTCTAAGGAAGTAAGGATGATTTATGAAAGCCCTTTATACGATGACTACAGAGAGGGATTTGCCCTCGTTAACTCAATTTTCTGATCAGATAGGACTATCTAATAATCTCAATGTATTCCAAAGATGTAGCTACCTATATTTTGACGATTGGATATTTAAATATTAATTGTCAATTAAGTTGTGGTTCCAAAATGTGACTTTTCACAGAAGATCGAATCAGGACTTGGGACAAGTTCCATTGAGTCCAAATCGATGGTGGGAACTTTTAGACTATAAGTATCGATATATTTCGATTGTTGGATTTTTGGCTAGTAGCTTAGAATCGATTCGTGAATCGATCAAAAAGGCTAATTTTTGTGTATGATGGAACTAGGTTCTGAAAACTTTTCCATTGGTATCGGAATGGCTATCAGTATTCTTTTGAATAGTGTTTTGGTGGAGGTTATAAATAGACCTCATCTCTCCCATCTTCCCCATTTTGCAATCCCTAGCCTCTATCCCTATCATTAATGGCCGAAATCCCTAATCCAGTTTGCCCATTTTTAGCCAAAACCCCAACATGAAAGTTATTCATATCGACGACATGAACTCAACGACGTTGGGCGCTCGTCGATCGGATGTCGGAGTTGGCCAGAAATTGCCAAAAACCAATGTAGGTCCATTTCGTTCTTTTGCTTGCTGCTACTTCCTCGTCGAGAAACAGCTCTTGGCAGTAAAATTAAAGATGTAAAGGATAGAAAAACGAAGAGATATATCTAGTTGAGGTCGATCAGAGCTCATATGAGGGAGAAATCTACATTTCAATGATTTTGATATTTTTTTGGGTTTTTCTGGTAAATGAAGCACGGTTGGGCAGTGAAATTTATGCCGAAGGTAGCCTGGAGGGAGGCGCTCAGATGATGGTGGTTTGGCCTCAATCAAAGGTGCGAGGTGGTGGTGGTAGTTGGTCAAAGTTCGGTCAAAGGGTGGATGTGATGTTTTAAAGTCCATTCAAAACTACAAACTTCCAACTAGTATAACTTTCGCATATGAGGTCGGATTTGGATGCGGTTTCATGCGTTGGGCTTGCACATATGAGCTCCACGCATTAGAGCTAATTTGGTTGACATGAGTGACCTTATCTCTTACTATACTATAGTTGTAGTATATGATATTATTGATGTTTATGTGTGATATCTAATTATAAAATGGAATATCTAGGATAAGAGAACCTACTAATTAGTAATGAAAATGAAACGAGTAGTGATCTAATTATATTTGACATGGACATCACATTTTGTCTATTTGCGCTCTATTACGCACCATTATATGTCAGTTTGGCACTGTCACTGGACTCGGACCATTTGGACATATATTATACCTTGGTTGTTATAAGTAGGCTATATTTGACCTATTATGGTCATTTTGGATGTTTTCTAGTTTAGGATTTGTATGACTATTGGTTGCATGGTTGACTTCTTTGTTTAGTGTAATCTAAAACGTCGTTTGTAGGCGATCTAGTACTAGGAAATATTTCGTTCATTAGAGTTTGGGAATTGCTTATTGATCAAATGCACTTGTTGGTGTACCCTTATTGTACGTACAAGGATGGTAGACTCGAGCAGGCGAGATGTTTTCTCGATGGAGCTTCAGAGCGCATAGATAGATTCGACGATAAAGCAGCATTGGAGCTCAACAGCAGATATGAAGACTTGGATGGAGCCAACAAGTCAGAGGATGGAGTGGATCCCGGTTCAATCAATTTTGGACCCATTTAATCGATCCGGAATAGGTTTGACCAATTCCGGATCGACATACTCGATATGGAATCGGATCGACCAATTTCGAACCAACATAGTTGATCCAGACTTGGGTCGGCTAAGAGACCAAGTCTGGATCGACTATGCCAATTTGGATCTGGTTCGACTATGTTGAACCGGAGTTGGGAAGATCCAGGGAAAGCAACATAATGGTGATCTCAGGAGCAGGAGTTCTTCATGATAGCATTTCTCCTAGGCAACAAGCTAGATTTCACGATGAATGCTGGACATTTTCCTTGGATATTTATTTAATAAATTTTTGTTAAACATGTGATCTGAGTAGCCATTATTGATTTCTACGAAGTGGTCGTTATCGATTACTATTGTTGTTTGCCATTTTGGACAATTTAACATCGACAACGACGTGATTACGAGGAGCAAGGTATGATGATTCGTTCGATACTGATTTCGATACAATGGCTCTTCGATCGATGGCTTTGGCTTGATGCAAGGATGTGGTGCTTCTATGCAATAATGTGTCATTCGACGACGATGGTTCCAAGATGAAGAGCAAGGCTGCTGCGATGGATCATTTTCTCTAAGATGCAAAAAGAGGCGACAATAAGTCGTATTGAGGTGACTATTGGAGTGAGAGATATGGGAGACATAGGGAGATATCCTACGACATACAATGACCATCAGGGATAGTTTTCATATTGAAATGACTTCGAATGGGAGTATTATGGATAGTCTAGTGATGGATCCTATTGTGGAGAATGTGTGCAAAGGAATAATTGATACGCAGGTTCGACCGGTACTCGGGGAGAAGAAATGGCAAGTGTGTAGTCCATTTTGACTTGTGTGGGTCCTTTTCTCCTAGTGCAGGGAGATTTTTTCTAGTGCAAGGAAACTTATGGCACACACTTGGACCTAGTGCAGTGTCATTATCTTGGGTTGTACAGATAGGTACAACTTAGTTCCTGGCCGACTGAGTGGCATGGATTTTGAGTACCAAGGAACGAAGGTGATATCGTATATCCAACGCACTGAGTGAGTGAACATGAGGATGGATGAAGGATGCTTATTTATATATCGTCATCAGTGCCTAGGCATCTATCACACCCCTTTTATATGATGTTCATCATAGTGTAGCATATACCGACTGTTATATGCTAACTCTATGGATGCAGAAGCAGGGTAGGTATGATTCTCCATACCCTTTCCCCCATATACGCTATTATGAATTTTACAGTACTTTGAGATTTGTTTATCACCATACTTTTTTCTGACCTAAGGTTTTATTTCCCTCTTATTACGTTGGGTGCTGATCAACGATGCTGATGACTAAACCAGGTGATAGGTTCAGATTATTCGTAGCTGCACAGGTGGATTTCCAAGAGGCGACGATTTACTTGTTTATACTTGCATTATATATGTTTATTCTATTGTGTCACATTGTGGAGCCTTAACAGTGTTGTGTGTCCTGTTGGAAACAGCATATCAATTGATTTTATTTCTTGTACAGATTCTATTATTGTTCTATATAACTGTATGAGCCTATCTATTCTGATCATATGGTTTGTATAGTTATTACTATCATGTCTATTTTATATCTATGATCGATTATTATACATTATCTAATGCACTGTGAGATATATGATATATTCTGTGGTTATGTTTATGTTATGTTTCCTTCTTTTTCTTTCATTCCCTTCTCTTCTTTCTTCTTTTTCTCCATTTCTACTATTTCTTTCTCTTGATGATCACTTTACATTGATCGGATGCTTGTACAACATAGATTATTAATTCTGAGCACTGGAGATTTATGGCGGGTCATCACAAAAGGAGTAGGAATATAGGAAAACATAACTCTCATTCGGGAAATTGAATCAGGATTGACCATTGAATCTGTTCTCAATAAGAAATATGCCTCTAGTACTCAAGAATGATATTTTCTACAAGGATCACAGAACGTTGTGTTGAAGTTTAATCTTTGTTCCACTTTCAGATGGGAATTTGGCAGGTAGATCTCATTTTTGGGATGTTAACCATAAATTTGGCTAACAAGATCTTTCCAGAAAGGGGTGTTTTCCTGAAGTCCTGCATGGATGGATATTAATTTAGCTCTGTCATTCATACCTTTTGCCCTTATGGCTTCAGCATCAAATCTTTTCATGTACTCACCAAAGGCCTCCCCTGGCTGTTGTTTGATCTTGGAAAGCATTGTGTAGTGAACTGTTGGATCCTTTCAGACATAGAATTATGCAACGAATTCATACAAGAATTTTCTCCAAGAATATATAGCCTTCTCGTGATACTTCTGATACCATTTGGCAACAGTGCCCTGAAGAGTTACTGGGAACGATCTGCAGCGGACTTCCCTGGAAGCAATATACAGATCCATCTGGATGTAAGAAGGCCATCAGGTGATCGCTAGGATCTGTGATTCCTTGATACTTGATTGTCGAAATCTTTACTTGCGATGGGATGACTTCTATCATTTACATAACCTTTACTTGCGATAGATGTAAGCAGGCATGATCTCTTTGATTAATGGAGCAACCCTCTCGTTATCATTTACATAAGCATTGAGGGTTTACTTACCTTTGAAATTGGATGTATCTTTTACTATTTTCGCAATCAGGTATTTAATGTAAGCATCTTCGTCAGGATAATTCATCTTGTGAGGTTTATACCCTTTGGTGGTAGACCCCTTAAAGCCGTCGTTATCCATCAGATTCTTCTGATAATCAGCTTTCGCATTCCCATTCTTTGCCTTTTTAAGCTTGAGTTCGGAAAGCTCATTTTTTGCTTTTTCTTTTCAATTGAGTAGCTTTGGGCCTTTTCTCTTTTATATTATTCCACCACCTAGTTTACTGTTGTTTTTGCATTTTAGAGACTACTTCTTCTAGCGGATTTATAAGAAAGCACTTCATTCAAAAATGTCTTTAATTCAAAGATTTCATTTATCATATGTTTAATTCCTTTAGCATTTGATTCTTTTTATTCCGTAAAGGAAGGCTCTCCTTATAAAATATCTGCCTGGTTGAAGGATGGCATTATATCTGCCTCTACTCGAGAGGGGCGGGCACGTCTTCGTTGATTAGGTCTAATCTTTTTGATTTGGTTTTTGTTGTCTTCATTATTCCTATACATTCAAATACGAAAAATTAGTTTGCATTAACCAAAGAATTGGTGGTTCAAGCCCTCTTTATAGCGCTATAAATGTTAGCTATAAAAATGGTTAACACGCCGAACTAGTTTACGGTATATAACTTTCAAAAGCAAAGGATTTCGTATTAGTTATGTTGTCCAAAAGGGTAATATGTTTCGACTAATGCCTCTGAAAGCTTTATTTAATGTAGGCAGACATCTTTGACTTTCGGTCCATAAATTACCAAAGGCGTATTAAGCTAAGGTTTTGTATGTCCAATTTGACTGAAACTGCATAATAAACTGAAAGCTAGTTCCTTTCAGGATATTACCAATGCTATTGGTTATGATTTGTTTTAGAACTCGACAAAATAATAATCTGATGTCATGAAACTCAATAGAGGGGAAACAAGCCCCTTCGGTAGTAATCCTTCTTATTTCTTTCGGGTAAGCAGACCTAGGTGTATTATCCCTTCTTATGTGCTTCGTAACATGGTTTAGGTTAAGAATAAGAAGTTTGAAGTTAGAATCATTTACAGCCGGTTATTCAATAGGTTAATGGCTAAAAATGATCATGCCCCTTTCTCTTAAAATTAAACTTCATAAGTTATAAGATCCTTAGTTCTCTTTCGTTTATTACAAATTGCCAAATAATATTGCAAGAGTAAGAGAAAATCCCTAATTTGATTTAGAAATTAGGATTACACTATGCAATTTTATTATTACAATTTTTTGAATGAATTCATTTTCCCGATTATGGACCCTTAGGGTATTTATAGATGCAAGTTGGCCCCTTTCATTTGCAAGGCTTCGTACAGGTGCTTTTCCGAAGGCTACTCTGAGAGATCTGCGAAGGCAAAACTGTTATTTTCTATTTTTTTTAGGTACATCTATTGGGATGTGGGTTTGATTTCTGCGGGAGGCACGTGTCCATGTAAGATCTCGGCTTGTCCTAACAACTTATCTTTGTGCGATGATATTTTGGCATGATAATCCTTCTGTGTGGCTTATTGATTTTCTTTGTGAATTTCTTCCGAAACACCCCTTTGGGTTTCTTTGAAATCTACGCTTTGCAGTTTGGATTCAAATATGCTTTCCCGAAGGGCATGCCCTCTGTCATTACCGGAAGGGGCTTTTCTTTACCGTGTTGCTAGCTTATTGCCTTCTTTGATGATAATAGTGCTTTATGTGGCTTGTGTAACACCCCGAATTTTCTATTAACACTAAAGTTGCTAAAATATTAATAAGTGTGTAAGAGAGGGGATGTATCTAATATGAATATAAAAATATTAATAAGTGTGTAAGAGAGGGGATGTATCTAATATGAATATAAAAATATTAATAAGTGTGTAAGAGAGGGGATGTATCTAATATGAATATAAAAATATTAATAAGTGTGTGAGAGAGGGGATGTATCTAATATGTATATAAAAACAATAATAAGTAAAGGGGGATGTATCTAATATGTACATTGTAGAAAATATATATATATATTCATGACATGAATAGAAGTTTATTAATATGCTGAGTGTTTGCTGAGTCACTTCTGACTCATTGCTGAGTCAACAAGATAAACCCCATCTTATCTGAACGGCTGCGGTTATTTCTAGGTTAAATCTAATGGCCTAAATGAATTCTAAAATCTATAAATAAGTGGGTAGACCCTAGACCTAAATCACTTGTAAAATTAGAGAAGCTACCGTCATGCTGCTGCCATGGAGTTCAGCATAGCCGTCACAAACTAAGAAGAGGAAGCCTAATCATCTACAACTAAATCTACACAAATCAAATCAAAAGATCTCTCTCTTTCTCTAATTCTTTTCTTTTGTTGGTCAGTATGATGATTCTCACAAGACTATTACAAACTAATTTGACTCAGTTATGAATGGATCACAAGAAAGTGATGTGATTTGTAATTGTAAATTCAATATATTGTGGATCTCTTATTATGTTATTATGTTGTCGTATGATGTAAATTATATATGCTATGTCATGCTATGTTGTAAATTCTCTTATGCTATGTCGTGCTATGTTGAGAATCATGTCAAGCTATGTTATACTATCATACTATGCCATGTTATAAATCATGCTATATTATGTTGAAAAATCATGATGTTGTTGGATCATGCTTAAAGTTATGTTTTTTTTTCTTAATTTAAATGGATCTTGTTTATGGGAATTTGCCTATTAGGTTAGGTGTACCCATAAACTTGAAACTATAATTAAATAAAACTTGATTATGGGAATTTGCCTATTGAGTTAGGTGTACCCATATAAAACCATGTTGTTAAAAAATTAGATGATGTTGATTCACACATGTTCATATGTAAGTTTATGAAAATTGATTGAGATCATATTAGGTGAATTTTGAACAAGTTGACACCTTTAGATCCATGACATGTATAATCTATGCAAGTTGGACATATGCAAGTTTCACCCCTTATTATGATTCATTTGGTCACATATACATGTTGTTATTATGATAATCTCTTTTATGCTATGAGTTAGGCTATTCGAGTCTAACATATATTTTGCGAATAAACGTTCAAACGTGGGGTAGGGGTAATATTAGGAATTAATAAATTGGGTGCAATTTTGTAAGATGTTGCATACCATGAATGAATGTCCATAATTGAGTCAATTATGGACATTGTTAAAAATTGGAAGTAATTAATAATTCAAGTAGGGAATTATTAAAATTGGGGGAAAGTGGATTATTATTAATAATCAATGCTTAGGACACGAGGTTGGACCCGTTTGTGATGTAAACCTGCCCGGACCCGCCCGACAAATCCAGTAGTCACAAATGTCGGCCCAATGTGAGAGGTCCTAGGCCCAAACTAAAGCATAACAGTTGTAAAGACACGAGGATAGACTCTTTTATGGTGTAAGACTGCCCGGACCCGCCCGGCAAATCCAGCTGCCATAAATGCCAGTCTAATGTGAGAGGTCTTTATGAGGTTATGGCCTTAATGAACTAAGAAATACTTAACCAGATAATCATGTAAGGTGGGACATGGGGGTTAAGTAGGTGCCTTGGGTGGCATGAGGAATCTGGTGGTTGCCTTTAGAGGCATTTGAAATACGATTAGACTTAACCAAACACACATGTAAATGAACATGACTAAGTGGGTTAAGTGGGATGGACTAATGGGGACAAGCTTAGGTGGAATGCTTGTGGTAAATAGTGGGGGCCCATTTCAACCAGTATCCCAAAACGTATCTTTGTGGGCTCGACCCAAGTCGAGGACGGGACACGCATACTGGGTTTGACTATAAGAGGCCAAAACAGGGAGCGGTGGCAACGCAAGTCCAACGGGTTTCATATGCGTGTGTGGACCCGGGCTGGTAGGTAAGACGTTGTTGCATCGTGTAGGTATAAGCCGTGCATGTCCGTTGTATCAGGTATCTACGAGTTAGGGAGCCGATCGAATAATGGGAAGTAGGGTACACCTAGTGGAGATAGGGGCAGGCGGCACCTATGTAGTCAGCTAGGGGTACGTAAAGCCATTGGGAAAGTTTCTAAGTGAAGCTAAGTGGGATGAATCTTTAGGGTGACTAGTGTGGTGCAGTATAGCGTTTATCCTTTAGTATTTAGGAGCGCCTATAACGTTGCCTTTAGCGATTGTCTATGTCCTTAATCTGCTCTTCATAGACATTTTCTTGTTTTCCAGCTTATGCCTTAGTCCAGTTATTTTGGTAATAGTATTGTAGAATTATCATATTCACCAGACTTTATGTCTGACCCCCTCTTTTCCATCCTTTTTCTCCCTTCAGGTCCGCAGGTTGGGCCAAGTTCTAGTGGAGTCTAGTTGGATCGCTTATCTTCTGGAAAGCTTGGACTGCTGAAGTAAAGTCCAGCTTGTTATCTTTCTTTTTAATAGCTATTCATGTAATGGGATTATGTACTTGTTTTATCAAGATAGATATTGTACTTGACATTGAATATGGTGTTATGATGTAATCAAACATGTTTTGACTTCTGCTACAACGAAATAAAGTTTTTGAATTTCCAAGTACTATTTTATATCTGTCTTGTTGTAATTTTACTGTTCTATATTCACTTAAAACCTCCATGGAAGTTAATGCATTCCCTTTGTGAGTGACATTAATGGACGTGGGGTGTTACACGTGGTATCAGAGCATAAGGTTACCAGAACAGATAAAAAAAAAATTTAGAAAAATATTTTTTTTTCTAAAGTATTTTTGGAAGAAGTGCTTTCAAAAAAAAAAACATGTTATTTAAAGAGAGTTTTTATGAAAAACATAATCCCAAATTGCCACATCCTTATCTTTATCTTTCGAATTCTCCATTTTAAATCTTTCGTTTTTCCTTGCAGCATGGCTGAAGATTTTAATCTCGCAGAAGGTGTGACGATTCCAGGGTGGTTTAGGAGATACTTGGAGGCAAGGGCCACCACTGCAGGCCCAGCGGATACTCCTCCAACCCTAGTTGCACCCATTCCTCCTCCTCCTCCTCCTCGTGTTGACACTTTTGCAAAGACGTGCAAGGAATTCAAGGCTATGGGAGGAAAAACTTTTCAAGGGACTGAGACGTTTGTGGAGGCCAGAGATTGGCTTAAGGAGACTGAGGAATTGTTGGATATCTTTGAAGTGGAAGATGGGAGGAAAGTCCGTTTAACTGCTTGGTTAATGAAGGGAGAGGCCTCGTTTTGGTGGGAGGTCACTAACGGGGAACGTCCAGTTGATTCATGGGCGGATTTCAGACGAAGGTTTGAGGCAAAGTTTCTTTCAAGGGCAGAGGAGAACTTAAATATGGAAAAATTCCTGGCACTAAAGCAAGGGAGCTAATCAGTAAAGGAATATGTCAATAAATTTAATCAGTTAGCAAGGTTTGGCTTGGAGTTGGTGAACATGCCAGAGAAGAAAGCTTTGGGGTTCGTTAGAGGCTTGAATGAACCGTTGCAAGGGTTGGCTATGACCCACATCCCTATGGGAGCCACCTTTGAAAAGCTAGTAGAAATGGCACTTATGCATGAGGATAAGGCAGTTGAAAAGAAAGGGGATCAGAAGAAACCCCAACAGCAAAATAAGAAGGGTGGTAAAAACAATAATGGCAAAGGGAAGAAGAAATGCTTCAATTGTGGGACGCCTGGCCATCTCAGCAAAGATTTTAGAAAGAAAAAGAAGACTGGTTGTTTTCATTGTGGAGATGCGGGACATTTAGTAAAGGACTGTCCAAAGAAGGGGCAGAGGGCAGGGTCTACCTCGGGAGGACAGGTGCAGGCTCTTATGGCACCAGGGCAGGCAAGGGGGCAAGTTCAGGCTATTGCGGCCCCACCGCTGCAAGAAAGAGGTAGAACAATTTCTGTTGAAAGCTTAGTTTTTCTGTTTGATCATCCTGTCCGTACCTTATTCGATTCTGGCGCATCTCATTCGTTTATCTCTGCATCATTAGTTGAATCACTGCACTTGAACACCAGTTTAGTAGAGGATCCCTTGGTCGTTTCAAATCCAATTGGGGGTTCGGCTCATTTGACCATGATATGTTTGGATTTTAAAATCTCTATACTTAGCGTTGAATTTAGATGTGATGCTTATGTATTGGGCTTCACGGGCTATGGGCTAATTTTAGGAATGGATTGGTTGTCTAGAAATAGGGCCATTCTTGATTGTGAAAGGAAAGTAGTTAGGCTTGTGACTCGCCTTGGTAATGCTCTCGACATCTTTTGTAATCCCATAAATTCCGTTATGCTAAGTTATCTTGAATCGCTTGACGCGTCTGTAGAGAACCTGCGATCGGTAGAAGTGGTCCGGGAATATCCGGATGTGTTTGAGGAGGTGAAGGGCTTACCTCCAAAGCGGGAGATAGACTTTCAAATTTATCTTGTGGATAATGCTAAACCCGTATCTTTGCCAGTGCGCCACATGGCTCCTCCTGAAAGGAGGGAACTCAATAAGCAAGTAAAGGAGTTGCTTGAGAAGGGGTTCATAAGACGTAGTATATCGGAGTGGGGTGCTCCAGTAGTTTTTGCCATAAAGGCGGATGGGTCTCTTAGACTTTGTATGGACTATAGAGAACTAAACAAGCTTACTAAAAAGAACCGACACCCATTGCCGAGGATTGACGATCTCTTTGATCAGTTAGTTGGCGCCTCAGTGTTTTCGCAGTTTGACTTAGCCACTGGCTTTCATCAACTGAGAGTGACTGAGGATAGTATAGATAAGACTGCTTTTAGGACTCCTGACGGATTCTATGAATGGCTAGTGATGCCTTTGGTTGGACAAACGCCCCTGCATATTTTGTTGATTTGATGAGTAGGGTGTTTAGGGAATACCTTAACAAATTCGTGGTAGTCTTTGTGGATGACATCTTAGTCTTTTCTAAGAATAAAGAAGAGCACTCCCTACATCTTAGGGAAGTGTTGGAAACCCTTCGAGCGCATAACCTTAAGGCAAAATTTTCTAAGTGTCACTTCTGGAGTAAGGAAGTACGGTTCTTAGGGCACGTGGTTTCCAAAGAAGGGATAGCAGTGGATCCCGCAAAGGTGGTGGCCATCCAAGATTGGAAGGTCCCTAAAAATGCAACCGAAGTAAGAAGTTTCTTGGGGTTGGCTGGCTATTATAGGAAGTTTATCAAAGACTTCGCAAAAATATCAGCTCCATTAACACGGTTAACGAAGAAGAACCTGGTTTTTACGTGGGACAAAGATTGCGATGATGCGTTCCAACGTTTAAAGAGAGCCTTAACTTCAGCCCCAGTCTTAGTGCTGCCAGACGGGAATAAACCGTTTACCATCTGTACTGATGCTTGTGGGACGGGACTTGGCACGGTCCTCATGCAAGAGGGAGGAGTAATAGCCTATGGTGGAAGGCAGTTGAGGGTTCATGAAAAGAATTACCCCACGCATGACTTAGAACTAGCCGCAATTGTTTTCTTGCTTAAGTCTTGGCGTCACTATCTTCTTGGTGAGAAATTCAAACTGTTCACTGACCACAAATCATTAAAATACTTATTCTCTTAGAAGGATTTGAATTTAAGGCAGCAACGGTGGATGGAATTCTTAGCCTCCTACGATTTTGAAATAGCATATACCCCGGGCAAGGGTAACGTGGTGGCAGACGCCTTAAGTAGGAAAAGGTTGTCCTTGAGTCCGTTGTTTGTTGAACGACAAAGCTTAGAATTCATCTCTATGTTTGACTTTAGACCCTCCGTTGACTTAGTACCCGGTCTGTTAGCATCCTTGGAGGTTAGACCTACACTTCTAGGACGGGTTGGTGAGGCACAGCGAGACGACCCACAGATGGTTGAGATAGTAGAAAAGCTCAAAGGGGGGGAGTCGTCAAGCCATCTTCGTAGGTATACCCTAGACGATAAGGGTTGGTTACGAAGGGATAATAGACTTTGTGTACCACAAGACGAAGACTTAAGGAAGGCCATTCTTGATGATGCTCATCGCTCAAAAATGACCATTCATCCCGGCGGGGATAAGATGTACAAAGATATGAAGCGGGTTTTCTTTTGGGCCGGTATGAAAAGGGATGTGGCCGAGTACGTCGCTAGATGCTTGGTGTGCCAACGAGTTAAAGCAGAACAAAAGAAACCCGGTGGGTTGCTTCACCCATTAGAAGTTCCACTATGGAAATGGGAAAGCATCTCAATGGATTTTGTGGATGGATTACCAAGATCAAGGAAGGGTAACACGGGGATTTGGGTTATAGTAGATAGACTTACTAAAAGCGCCCATTTTATTCCCATGAAAAGTAAGAGGACTGCTCCGTGGTTGGCTTCTGTATACATTAAGGAGATAGTTCGTTTGCACGGTATTCCTTCTAGTATAGTAAGCGACCGTGACCCCATCTTTACTAGCGAATTTTGGAAGAGTTTACAAGAGGTGGTAGGGACTCAGCTATGTTTGAGCACCGCGTATCATCCTCAGACAGACGGCCAGACCGAGAGGGTGAATCGCATTCTAGAGGATCTTTTAAGGCTTTGTATCCTAGACTTTGGGGGTACATGGGAAGAGCACCTTCCGTTAGTAGAATTCGCATATAATAATAGCTTTCAGTCTAGTATTGGCATGGCACCTTTCGAAGCTCTTTATGGAAGGCCTTGCCGTTCGCCTACATTTTGGTGGGAATCTACCGATAAAATCCTACTTGGGCCCGATATGGTTAGGGAAACCTCGGAGAAGATTGAGTTGATTCGAAGGAGGATGAAAGCAGCACAAGATAGGCAAAAATCGTATGCTGATAAGAGGAGGACAGATCTTGAGTTTGACATTGGGGACATGGTTTTTATCAAAGTATCTCCGTTACAGAATGTTGTTCGCTTTGGGTCCGTGGGGAAATTAGCACCAAGGTTTGTAGGTCCGTTTCCTGTAAAAAAAACAGGATTGGGAAGATGGCATATAGGGTGGAGTTGCCTGAGAAACTTAGTGGAGTACACGACGTATTCCATGTATCACATTTGAGGAAGTGTTTGCACAAGACCGCGGAGGTGGTAGAGCCGAGCTTGCTTAAAGAGGTGGAAATAGAGCGTGATGCAACAATTAGACGAGCTCCTACATGCATTCTTGGGTCGGAGATCAAAAAGTTGAGGAATCGAGAGGTCAGACTGGTTAAAGTGCAATGGGGAGATGATGAGAGCAACGCAACTTGGGAGACAGAAGAGAAGATGCGTTCGTTGTACCCTTTTCTTTTTGAGGGTATGTCTTTTAATTTCTCCTTTATCGCTTAGCTTATCTTATCTTATCTTTAGTATGTCCTCTCATTAGTATCTTTGACCTTTAGTTAGGATAATCCTATGGTTGAAACATGTGTTTGTGACATGTTATGTATGATGGATGCAAAATGGATGCAAGTGTTTGCTAGTGGTTGCTCGTGGATGCATATATACACACACTTTAGGCACTAGATCGGCTCAGTCACTTCATATTGCATATTGCATATATATGGATATATTTAGTATAGTGGATGTATAATGGTTGTACCATCATATGGATGCTGCATTCGGTTGAATGGGTGTGCACGCATATAGAAGTAGTATGTAAGCAATTAGGATCTTTTGCATACATAATGGATTCATGACACTTACATAATTTGCATTAAGGAGGTCAACTGAATCAGTAGACCGCCTGATTTCGCATTAGGTAAGGACATGTACACACACTTGCATATGATCATAAAGCATTAGAAGTCTTTTAAGGACAATGGATGCCTGTGTATGATGGATGAGTAGATGGACGTTTGGATGGTAGGATATACATTCTTCCAGACTTGAAGATTTCGGGGACGAAATCCTAAAAGGAGGGGAGAATGTAACACCCCGAATTTTCTATTAACACTAAAGTTGCTAAAATATTAATAAGTGTGTAAGAGAGGGGATGTATCTAATATGAATATAAAAATATTAATAAGTGTGTAAGAGAGGGGATGTATCTAATATGAATATAAAAATATTAATAAGTGTGTAAGAGAGGGGATGTATCTAATATGAATATAAAAATATTAATAAGTGTGTGAGAGAGGGGATGTATCTAATATGTATATAAAAACAATAATAAGTAAAGGGGGATGTATCTAATATGTACATTGTAGAAAATATATATATATTTATGATATGAATAGAAGTTTATTAATATGCTGAGTGTTTGCTGAGTCACTTCTGACTCATTGCTGAGTCAACAAGATAAACCCCATCTTATCTGAACGGCTGCGGTTATTTCTAGGTTAAATCTAATGGCTTAAATGAATTCTAAAATCTATAAATAAGTGGGTAGACCCTAGACCTAAATCACTTGTAAAATTAGAGAAGCTACCGTCATGCTGCTGCCATGGAGTTCAGCATAGCCGTCACAAACTAAGAAGAGGAAGCCTAATCATCTACAACTAAATCTACACAAATCAAATCAAAAGATCTCTCTCTTTCTCTAATTCTTTTCTTTTGTTGGTCAGTATGATGATTCTCACAAGACTATTACAAACTAATTTGACTCAGTTATGAATGGATCACAAGAAAGTGATGTGATTTGTAATTGTAAATTCAATATATTGTGGATCTCTTATTATGTTATTATGTTGTCGTATGATGTAAATTATATATGCTATGTCATGCTATGTTGTAAATTCTCTTATGCTATGTCGTGCTATGTTGAGAATCATGTCAAGCTATGTTATACTATCATACTATGCCATGTTATAAATCATGCTATATTATGTTGAAAAATCATGATGTTGTTGAATCATGCTTAAAGTTATGTTTTTTTTCTTAATTTAAATGGATCTTGTTTATGGGAATTTGCCTATTAGGTTAGGTGTACCCATAAACTTGAAACTATAATTAAATAAAACTTGATTATGGGAATTTGCCTATTGAGTTAGGTGTACCCATATAAAACCTTGTTGTTAAAAAATTAGATGATGTTGATTCACACATGTTCATATGTAAGTTTATGAAAATTGATTGAGATCATATTAGGTGAATTTTGAACAAGTTGACACCTTTAGATCCATGACATGTATAATCTATGCAAGTTGGACATATGCAAGTTTCACCCCTTATTATGATTCATTTGGTCACATATACATGTTGTTATTATGATAATCTCTTTTATGCTATGAGTTAGGCTATTCGAGTCTAACATATATTTTGCGAATAAACGTTCAAACGTGGGGTAGGGGTAATATTAGGAATTAGTAAATTGGGTGCAATTTTGTAAGATGTTGCATACCATGAATGAATGTCCATAATTGAGTCAATTATGGACATTGTTAAAAATTGGAAGTAATTAATAATTCAAGTAGGGAATTATTAAAATTAGGGGAAAGTGGATTATTATTAATAATCAATGCTTAGGACACGAGGTTGGACCCGTTTGTGATGTAAACCTGCCCGGACCCGCCCGGCAAATCCAGTAGTCACAAATGTCGGTCCAATGTGAGAGGTCCTAGGCCCAAACTAAAGCATAACAGTTGTAAAGACACGAGGTTAGACTCTTTTATGGTGTAAGACTGCCCGGACCCGCCCGGTAAATACCGCTGCCATAAATGCCAGTCTAATGTGAGAGGTCTTTATGAGGTTATGGCCTTAATGAACTAAGAAATACTTAACCAGATAATCAGGTAAGGTGGGACATGGGGGTTAAGTAGGTGCCTTGGGTGGCATGAGGAATCTGGTGGTTGCCTTTAGAGGCATTTGAAATACGATTAGACTTAACCAAACACACATGTAAATGAACATGACTAAGTGGATTAAGTGGGATGGACTAATGGGGACAAGCTTAGGTGGAATGCTTGTGGTAAATAGTGGGGGCCCATTTCAACCAGTATCCCAAAACGTATCTTTGTGGGCTCGACCCAAGTCGAGGACGGGACACGCATACTGGGTTTGACTATAAGAGGCCAAAACAGGGAGCGGTGGCAACGCAAGTCCAACGGGTTTCATATGCGTGTGTGGACCCGGGCTGGTAGGTAAGACGTTGTTGCATCGTGTAGGTATAAGCCGTGCATGTCCGTTGTATCAGGTTGCCACTTTAGGGGAGTGATACACCCCACTGTGGGGCCAGCACGGGTATCTACGAGTTAGGGAGCCGATCGAATAATGGGAAGTAGGGTACACCTAGTGGAGATAGGGGCAGGCGGCACCTATGTAGTCAGCTAGGGGTACGTAAAGCCATTGGGAAAGTTTCTAAGTGAAGATAAGTGGGATGAATCTTTAGTGTGACTGGTGTGGTGCAGTATAGCGTTTATCCTTTAGTATTTAGGAGCGCCTATAACGTTGCCTTTAGTGATTGTCTATGTCCTTAATCTGCTCTTCATAGACATTTTCTTGTTTTCCAGCTTATGCCTTAGTCCAGTTATTTTGGTAATAGTATTGTAGAATTATCATATTCACCAGACTTTATGTCTGACCCCCTCTTTTCCATCCTTTTTCTCCCTTCAGGTCCGCAGGTTGGGCCAAGTTCTAGTGGAGTCTAGTTGGATCGCTTATCTTCTGGAAAGCTTGGACTGCTGAAGTAAAGTCCAGCTTGTTATCTTTCTTTTTAATGGCTATTCATGTAATGGGATTATGTACTTGTTTTATCAAGATAGATATTGTACTTGACATTGAATATGGTGTTATGATGTAATCAAACATGTTTTGACTTCTGCTACAATGAAATAAAGTTTTTGAATTTCAAAGTACTATTTTATATCTGTCTTGTTGTAATTTTACTGTTCTATATTCACTTAAAACCTCCATGGAAGTTAATGCATTCCCTTTGTGAGTGACATTAATGGACGTGGGGTGTTACAGCTTGTACAAGGCTTTTGCTTTTTCTTTTAACCTTTGCTTTGGATAACTTTTCGGGAAGCTTGACCCTTCCTTGCTTATCTTGGATATTTTTCCTTCCGTCTCGGCCTTTTTTCACCTTGCTCTTATGAAGTAGTGAATTTTGCCTAACATAAAGGGTCGGTAGATATCTAAGTAATTACACAACATAAGAGGCATGACATTCAGGTACTATTAAGGATAGCATCGCATGGTTATTGGGTCATCGTCGGTCTAAAAAGTTAAGTAGGGAAGAACATAGGCTACACCTTTTGGTTTCAAATGATCTTTTGCTATCGGGATGGTAGGGAAAGAATATGTAATGCCACATTGTTTTTATCAGATTTTTTATTAGGGCAATGCTAGTGATCCATATCGAGGTATACTTTCAAATTAAAAAATAGTGGTTTAATGGAGTCGATCCGTGGAGAAAATGATAGACCAAATGGAAAATCCCAGACTTAGGAAATGAATTGTTTAGCGTAATTCAAAGCATTTGTGATAGGACGAACACGCACATACTTTTGATGAGAGCATAGCTTATCCATACTCATAGAATACGATAAGGATATTGGGACATGGCGAGACAATAGATCCCAGCGAAGTGATTGCGAAAGATACTAAGGGATAGTATCTAGGTCAGAGATGGACCAAGGGATATACACACACATACTTATATATTAGACTAAGTCTACTTTGAAGTACATTGATGCGGTTCGTGCGTAGTGGTGGTGTCTGAATGACTTAAACAAAAATCAACAAAATATAAATGGTAAGAAATCAACGTATGATAATGTTATGTATAAGGTATATAATTTACCAATCACCAAGACATTATATTGATGCCTCCACATGATAAAAGGAACCCGTGCATTCATAATTTGGGTAGGAATGGAGTTGATAGGGATACTTCAAAATGTAAATTTTATCGCCAACATTTATTACTATTGATTAAATTATTCCATTATGAGTTAATTACTTAAGCTCTAATGGACATCTTTTTTTATTTGTAAAATACCAAACAAATGATTCATGTCCCTATGGATTTGCATTTTCAGTTTCTACGAAAATTCAGGCCTATTGAGGTGCGGATTATCCCATTTTAAAGGAGTAATTTAATAATAAATGCATGACTCATATGGAAATAAGAATTTTTATTCTAAAGTTGTGAAAATAGGAAAATGGATAGATAAAAACCTAATATAAACACACACATACATACTTACATATACATATATATACACTAACACATCCACACATATATTCATATTAAGAACAATAAGTTAAAATATGTTTTACGAACTAATGCTTACTTATCGTCTGGGGAAAAAACAAACACATGGTATGTTTACTTATCTATCGGGAAAAGAAGAAGAAAATAAA
This sequence comes from Allium sativum, assembly GCA_030737875.1. Classification (NCBI taxonomy): domain Eukaryota; kingdom Viridiplantae; phylum Streptophyta; class Magnoliopsida; order Asparagales; family Amaryllidaceae; genus Allium; species Allium sativum. The sequence continues at coordinate 862,713,612 of CM060926.1, forward strand.
CTCTAAGTATGTTATACGTCTTGATTATAAATTATTTTCCAAACTTATTTTTCTAGATATAAAATGTAATTTCAAAGAAAAGAGAAGACCAATAATGATTTAAATGAAATTGTCCATGGATATGGGATATAACTATATATAAAGTAAGAGAAAATATTGAAATGTGGCTTAAGATTAAAAAGAACTATAATGACAGATGGAAACAAAGAAAATAGAGATTCATCTTTTAATGATAAGAAAACGGAAAATTTTGCTTAGGGATTTTGAAATATGAGTAAAACTAATAAGGGATATCAAAAGGACATAATATTGTAACTGAATATATTAAAACTCATTAATAGAAAAGTTTGAAAGGGTAAATGTGAAAATTTACACTTCAAACATGGAGAAATAAGTACCTAAGTTTTAAAATTGTGATACAGAGCAATAGGATTAGGAGAGACCTGACTTTAGCATGCGTCCACACACACAAATATACATGCAGACACAAAACGCGCGCGCACACACACACACTATAAGATTACATGAGGCCAACGGTTAAATTAACAAAAATATCTCAAGATAAAGTTATAACCCTTAAAATTATATATATATATATATATATATATATATATATATATAGAGAGAGAGAGAGAGATAGAGAGAGAGACTTATTATTATCATTTTTATTAATATTTCAATAAGAATTGAAAATGGTACATAACTTCAAATTTGAAACTTGCAGCATCAAGAGCGGGTCAGGGTGCATTTCTCCCTAGAAGGCCAAATGATTGATATCTGTCGGTTTCTATTTGCAAATTGTTCAAGCTTTACTTCGCTACATGTCCCGAAGCCCATTTTGCATGCGATCTAGCAAAATATGATCAATCAATATTGATTAACGTAGGCTGGTATTAACTTTTTTTTCCAAAGCTTCAAATCATTCCCTTAGTTGATGTATCTAAGTATTAATATAGGCAAATCAAGATAAATCGATTTGTATGGATCTAAACAATGCAGTAACTATCGATATCACTTGGCTTGATCTTGACTAATTTTTGCGAATTTCTTCACATCATTCCATATGATTCCCAAACTCTATTTTTCATTTCTCTATCATTTTGTATTACAACTTCTCTATCTGAGGCCACATTTAAACTGTGGTAAATTTGTTAAAAAGGGTACGTGAATCATTATACACAACATGTGTATTTGAATTATAATTTAGAACTTACTAATATATGGATTATAAATCATATATTTGTGTATAAGCTTTTTTGAATTTGATTTTTTATGGCTACATGGAATAATTAGTGTACATAATTTTATTTTAAAGCATTTTTTAAAGCAACACAATGACCTAATAATCCATTACAATTAATTAAGAAAATTAACCATAAGAATAAAGTCTGATTGATACATAAGGAAACGAACGGGTTAAATAAAGTAAATACATGAGGGATGTTCTTTTTACTTTGTCCATAGGGGTTGAATGCAAAAGTATTAGCATGAGATTAAATGGGATGCAATTCAATTTATTGGTGAATAATGAGAATCAATAATTGGTTATCAAAGGCAACTAAATATAATCAAATTCATCTATCAATATGTAAGAATAATGCTTATTTGAGAAAGATAATTTGGGCAAGAACCACGCAAGGGGTATTGAATTAATTAGGCGTGGAACACTTTCTAAAGTTAATGAAAGCAACCAAAAATAATGTGCCAATAAAGCCTATGAATTAATGAGAATAACTAAAATTGAATTTTCAACAATAAAAGGATCTAAAATGTGATGGAGGATAACTAACTTGATATCAATTTTGGGTCTTTATATGTTGTTTGAAATGTAAGGTGGGCCCTTGTGTAATAACTAGTTTTCTATGTATCATAAAAGTTATGAAATGAATCTAATTAATTTATTTGAGGTTGTATAAATCTATAATTTTGGCATACGGTTCTTGCGAATTTTACGCATATGTTGGAAGGCGCTTGTACAATTTGCAAGAAGTAGCATTCCAGTAGAGACATACGACGCCAAAGCCTGAAATGAGACAGCTGCTTGACCTTGTTCCACTACTGAAGCACATTAGACATCGTGCACCAAAGAGACACCACCAAAACTAAACGAGCAACTAGGGATCTGCACTAAAACATAAAAACACTATCCACCAAAGAAACTTAAGCTACAAGATGATGACGCTGAAACGACCCGAACTTCCCTGGTCTCCGAAGAGAAAGAACGAATTACTATGAGGACAAGACGAATCAGAACGCAAACAGAAGAACATTTCATTGTTTATTACAACAATTCCATCAGAATACAAAAATATACAGAGTATAAATAAATATTACACAACAGAAAAATATCAGAGATTACATTACATTACATAGCAGCGGAAAAATAATACAAAACACAACTAGAAGTAAAACACGGATATAGTGCTTTCCGAGTATCGTCCCAGCTGTAAATCAGGATTCTGTGAATATAAATATGCAAAACCAAAACTACTAGATGCCCGTGTCAAAATAAGGGCACCCAGAGTTCAGGATAAAACAATAAACTCCAGGTCAGTCATGGGATTGGTGTGAGAACTAAAACAGTTATTAATCTTTATTTTAAAGTTAGGTAAATCAATGGACCACGCCATATAACATGGAACGCGTTTCCTCCCAAGAACACCAGTGCATAAAACAACAACGCAATGCTAAATAAAGAACAATGAAGCTATTATAAGACCCAGTTCCCATCACACAATGCAACGCAAGTCGGAGGATAGGGTTTTTACCTTATAATAGCCAAAGAATGCTTGATATGCTAAATTTCATGTTTTAATTCTTAATCAGACTCCAACCATAAATTAGTAAGAGAACGATTCCCTAAGTATTAACCCCGAAGGCCGAAACAAACATCAGACCAATACCCAGGAAACCACCCATCTTAGCTCGTTTCCAGTTAGTTTCTGATTTTATATACAATCATAAGTATCAATCATAGGCGGCATGAGCGCCCCATCCCACTATGTCGCCATATATAGGATTACAACTAAAACCGAAACGTCACGTATTGGAAGTTGGATTTCCATCTGTGAACCAAGGCAAAGGGATCGTCATGTGCTAATTCGAGACAATCTAGTCCATGTCTCAGGAACAGCCGCAACTGCACCATGGATCGTCAGGGCCGGTCCACACGGAGTGGATTATTATGCCTGAACAATACGTCTCCCCGCCCTATGGGGCGTAAATGAGCCAACGAATGACTCCATCGGCTTCATATAGTCACCGATATATCCAAGGCGCCTCGCAAACCAACAACCACATAAGTCAAACTCGTCAGGGCGTGTAAAACCACTGACACCACTTCTAACTAGAAAGAGACGCATGTCCTCCCTGAGGTCCTCTCCCGTTTCCGGTTCACAACCGGGGTGTGAGGCTCGCGAATCAACGCTACACAAAGCGATGCCACAAAGGCCGTGCTTTGATCATCAACCACAAGACTTTGCTTTTCAACAGAAGCCTTGATCATTTGCCACTTAGGCAAGCCACACATGCAATTCACTCCATGCGATTGATATCTATCAATATATAACCTCTGAGCTCGTACGTCTCAGAAAAGGGCGTTAAGCAAGAGAATAAATTCTCCGCCGCCAAACAGATATATATTTAATAGAAATCAATCACACAGACTAAAATCCAATGTCAGACACACAGTCCATTTACAAGTTCGTTCTGGGTCTGAACGAAACCAGAGGCACCTAGTACCCCGTATATCCATCGATCTCCAAGTACGTCTGGACGATCACTAACTGATTCCCTCCTCTTGGGTGTACGGCCCAATCAAGATCATCAGTAATTATCCAGACGACGTGAAGACCTCCGGTCTTCGACCACCGTCTTCATCTTCGAATTATCGTCGTAACAGTTATTCAGAATGGGATAAACCCGGCCTTTCTGAATAACTCGCGTATATAATAAACAAGTGTTACACAAACACAACATACGCCTCATTCCAATTCATCAGTCACTAACCGTAAATTAACAAGAGAATAATTCCCCAAATACTAACCCCGAAGGCCGAAACCAACATCATATCAATACCCAGGAATCCATTCGGATTAGCTAACCTACAGTCAGTTTCTAAATTTCACATTCTTAGGGAAAGGTTCCCATTAATTTTATCAAAGATAAATCCTTTAAATTTATTCTTTAATCTACTTTTGAATATCACTTCAGACTAGACGGGATTAGCGAACCACACCGAAGTGATCATTTATTTTATTTCCCAATCCCAACCTATTTATCCCATGAAGTAAAACTGGTCATACTTCATATCTAACACCACGGTGTTATCGGTAAATTCAATTACCATTTCAAGTTCAAATCTAATTAAAGATTTAACTACCGCCTGGAGTAAAACTGGTGATACTCCATTCTCGATCTTTTCAATCTAATTAAAGATTCATTAAAACTCCATTTAGTTTTAATCTTTGACTGGGTTAAAGAATCAGTGTCATTTAAAACACGGTTCACGATAAACCCAAAAATCACATTCCATTTCAATTAGTCCCTAACCGTAAATTAGCAAGTGAGAAATTCCCTAAGTATTAACCCTGAAGGCCGAAACCAACATCGGATCAATTCCCCAGAAATCATTCAAATTAACTAATCTCCAGTTAGTTTCTGATTTTCTTAACTCCTTTGGGTATAAGAACAGTATTATTGAAGATACCGTTCACGACAACCCAAAAGCACATTCCATTAATTATCGGGTTAAAGAACAAGTGTTATTTAAAACACTATTCACGATAAACCCAAAAATCAATACCAATTCAATTCCAATTAAATATTATTTAATTGGTACGCTTCATTAAATCTAAATAAAAAGATTTAATCTTTTTCTCAACTGGGCTTAAGAACAGTGTTAATGAAGACACCATTCACGACAAACCCAAATCGCATTTGATATTAAATACAAGGCTCTGAATAGAAAATATATCGGCTTATATTCAATATCAAATTCTACGACCAACAAATATCATATTAGAAATAACGATATAAATATATCTTTCAAATTCCCATAACAATATCTTTATCATCACGAAATCCAACATCGAAATATTCCAAAGACAATTTCGATTCAAATCCTTTCGAAATCAATTTTTGGAAATTCTGATTGTTTTCAAAACCATTTCAAATCCAATTTATTTATTTTAAAAATAAATAAATTATTATGCTAGTTCAAAACTAGTTCATTTCGATAAAAATCTGTTTTTATCTTTTCAAATATGGAGTTTTTCATCCCGATTCTTCCCAAATCATTTCTTATGATTTTACACAAATTATTACTATTTTTAATAATTTTATCAAGGCCCGTACAGTCGATTTCCATCAACGGCCATCGAACTGCACTTACATCGACTTTTTCCAAATTTGATTTGGAAATAATTCCAAATCCAACCACTAGATTTCAAATTTCTAACATTCATTGGAAAGCTCTTTTCGATACGAACCCAACGGTTCCGGTTTTAGGAGAATCCGACGGTCGGATCTCCCGCAATATCCATTCGAAGTCGATGGTCGAAATTCACGAACTGCCGCGGCGCGGTGCGTTCTATTCAGGCCATTATATATATAATATAAATATATTATATATATTTCGTCGATTTCTTTTAAAACGTATTTTATAAATCGTTTTAAATTCGTTTTTGAAACGGTTTCAACTTCCTTTTCAAATTCAAATCAAGATTGAATTCTTCAATATAAATTCGTTTTAATTTCATTTGAAATCGATTTCAATTTAAAACGATTTCAATTCAATTTCAACCCGTTTAAATTCAATTCAAAACGATTTCAATTCTATTTCAATTTAATTCGAATTTCAATTCTATTCGAATTTCAAATCATTCCTGTTTATTTCAAATTTCAAATCAATTCAATTTAATTCGAATTTCAATTCACTTCAATTTAATTCGAATTTCAATTCACTTTAATTTAATTCAAATTTCAATTCACTTTAATTTAATTCGAATTTCAATTCACTTCAATTTTCATTTCAATTTGAATAAAATCGATATAAATATCGTTCACGTCAAAATGGCGCAAATCTAATCAACACGGCTTCATATATTTCTATTTTCAAATATTTCTATTTCAAATATTTCTATTTCAAATATTCCTCTTTCTAATATTTCTATTTCAAATATTTCTATTTCAAAACTGGAATGAGGCCAAATCAATTACCATAGATTTTATTTCTATGGATTTCCATACAACGCATGCATATATCAACCATGACAAATAATCAACCATCATCCAAAGTGCATTCTACACTGTATAAGCATCAAATATAAATATTTAACGCTTATAACAGTCTGTCAATCAATCGATCGACATACAACCAATTATTGGGATTAGTGTATGTCATATATCATCCCAATACCCGTGTGGGGTTTCAAACAATCAAACACAGATTTTATTTGTGCAGTTGGGCGATGTGTAAAATTTATCGTCCCAATCAATATCAGTCAAATGTGTGTATATAAACAAATCGTTCGATTTGTTTATATTAATTTATTTCATTTCATATACACGTTAAAAATTCTATTTTTAACTATAAAATATTTTTAACTACATAAATATTTTATTTCATTTCACATCACATTACACAATCAACTACACATCAAAATCAAACAAACAAGCATACAAGCCGCCCATGGTCTGTGGACGACGGGTCTCGGGTGCTACTAAACTCCGTCTGCATCCTAGTATATATTTTTAACTAGAAATTTAAATTAAAACTGAGGAGTTCTCATCGACTAGCTAAACCAAACGCCACGACTCTTCTTATGTAGAAATCTTCGTCGTGCTCGCCTTTTGTCAATTTCACTGCCCGTAGTCACTACCTATATAAAAATCACATTTTTATATTGTTGCTATGTATATAAAAATCGCATTTTTATACTACTACTATATAGGTAAAAATTCTATTTTTACACCGTTGTTCATATAATAAAGACTATATTTTTATCACGCTATTCTCTATATGCTAATTATATTTTTGCTTCTTCTACATAATAAAAATTATATTTTTATATCTCCTACATAATAAAGATCGAATTTTTATTATCTATATAATATAAAAATTATATTTTTTTCCTTCCTATCATATAAAAATTATATTTTTATTCTTTCTATCATATAAAAATTATATTTTTATTATCTCTACTATAAAAAAATTATATTTTTATAAATAAAAATATAATCTTTTCACTCTTATAACGATGTTTACATAATAAAAATCCTATCTTTATTCGTATAAAAATCCAACCTTTCTTCGCTAACATCGTATATAAAAATCCAACCTTTCCTCTCATTAAAAATCTAATCTTTTTCTTTCTAAAAATCCCTTCTTTTTATTTCTTCTTTTTATTTATATTTTTTAAAATCAGAAAATAAACAAAGCTACTTTAATTAAACAAAACTGAATATTTCAAATAATTAAATTAAAAAGAAAACTCACAGTGCCTAGAGGAAGAAAGGAGAAGAGGGGCTGAAGGGAAGAAGAAGAAGAAGCAGCGGCGGCAACAACAGGAGGAGGGGGTGCGAGGCAGGCGTTGCGGTGGAGGATGGGGGGGGGGTCTCGCGCGTTTTAGGAGGGGGATAAGGAGAAGATGGGGGCGGCGGTTGGGTGAGGGAGCCCGGCGGTGGGGGGGCGCGACCGATTAGGGCTTCCGCCCTTTTTTTTTTAACTGTGAACGATTAAGGAGAGGGAGAGAGAGAAGTAAAGGGGAGGGCCTAGTTATAATTTATTTAATTAATATTTTATTCTCTAAAAGTCAACCCTTTTTATTCGAACTCAAAATCGAACCCACCGCCTGTCGTCCCTAGCTAATTGCCCTCATTCCAAACACAATGGGATATGTATCGTAAGCTGATTCGATCATTTCGATCAGTTTTCGTCAAAATCAACATATAACTCTATATATTGAATTTGAATGCGCATTTCAATTTACCGGGGTCACGTACTAACTCGAAAAATTCTAGAAAACTATTTTCTAACTTCGTATTAGCGATATGGTCCTAACAAAACTAGTTTCGTCGAATTATGAGACCATTGGCCATTTTCCAGTCGATTAAAATCAACTGAAACTGGTCAAGCGCGTTTTCCTTTGCCACGCTCACATATTGATTCGAAAAATTACGAAATTTGGAATCTAGCAATAACTTGACATCACGGACCCAACAAAAGTGGTTTCGTCGAAAACCGAGGTCGTTTGCAAAATTTCCATTTTTAAGGGCTAAAATTTCATAGCGACTATTCTAAAATTTCAACTGGACATATCTTTTGATTCCCGCTATGAAATTCCAATCTTTAGGATTCGTTGGAAAGATATTCTCAAATAGATTCAAATATTTTTGGTTTCGCTAAAATATGGTTTATTTTGCACCCAGTACATTCATTTGAACTTTGAAATCGAATTTTCGAACTACCGCGCCATTTTCAATTCCTTTTATAATTAAAATAAATTTTTTATATTCTAACGACGACGTATATAAATATATACGTTCGAATTCTATTCAAAATAAATTTCTCGTCGTGTTTATTTAAAATAATTCATTTTAAATAATCAAAATTCGCTAAATTTGTCAAAATAAAAATTTTAAATTGGCTCGGATTTTCTGGGTTATTACAGACACCCAGAGCCCTTAAAACGCAGCAACCACCAACATCCTAATTACCTAGACAAGCACATCTTGTTGAGCAAAGCTCGATTATGATTACACACCCTATAAAATTACTTACAATAGAAGATGAGCAACGAAGGTAGGATAATAAAGAAAGTGTGACATAGAAAACCGGTACCCAAGAGGAATGTGAATGAGGACAACAAACGAAACTCAAATGCAGTAGATTATGAACTAGAGTAGGTTGAAAAAGGTCGAGAAAGGTATATATATTGGCTCGAGGTAGGAAAACCGAAAGCAAAAAAAACACCGTGGACATGCTAATGGAGTTGTCAGTTGTCACATTGTTAGACCATCTCTGGCATTGGCTAGAGATGTGAAAATAAGGCATTGTCCCATTTTAATTCGATTCCCTACGCTGCAGCAGAAGCAAATCGAGCATGAAGACCGAATTGAAATGGAACATCGTTGAATACTTCTTTAAATGTCGATATATAAACAAGATTTAGAAGTCTGTTTATAGTTTAAAAGGGTTTATAAACTCTGTTTAGATATTCTTTTAGTCAGAAATAGCATAAACGAGTTTTTGTTTCACGTTTATACTATGATCGGGAACAGAAATCCATTTTTAAATAATTAAAAAAAGAAACTAAAAAACAATGATTTCTCCCACTGCATTAAAAAGATGGGAGAAATCGATGCTTTTATTTTCTCTTTTCAGATGCTTTTAAATTAAGATCATAAAGAATATCCTTGTATTGAGCCAAACCTTATTATTTCATCGATCAAGATCATAAAGGTTGGAGAATCCCAAAGTACAATAACATGAACAGGTAAAATTACTTGGTTGAATAAAGAAAACATTTGTGCATTTGATCTAAGGAAGCTCAAGTTTTTAAATAATTAGATCACCATGAAAAACAAACCCACCTTAGTTGTCTTGAGGAAGTTTATCTAAACACCAGATGCAATCAAACATGAATTTGCAAAATTAACCTACTTAACATAAAAAGATCATAGTATTATGTAAAAGATCCTAGTATTATGTAAACCTGTAGTACATCGGTGGAGAATCTGTAACAGGTACATGGTCACTAATAGATGAAAGTGAGTGTTTCATAAATAATTTGGTATATGAATTTCAAATAATGACAGCTAACAAATATCAATCGTTGTAAAAGAACTTCAACATCAAATGCAACCAGACTAATAGCTGAAAGCATTTACTCATGACAATGATACAGACATATATATGTAATTGTTCCTCTTTCTTTAATTACCTTTACAGTGAGCTGAGACCAATCAGTCATGTTTCCATTATGATGTCTGAGACTCTGAAACACCTAAATCTCAAAACCTACAACTCTATATCAACCCAAGCAGTTTCATTATCTCCATGGCTGATGGCTTAATCCAAATCGAACCAACGTCAAAACATTGACATGCTTACTTCCATGTTATACAAGAGTATGTCATTCCACATTCACAAGTTCTCAAAACTATTCACATGTTGCTACTGTTCAAACCATAAACATTAAGATAGCACCTTGAAAATGTAGTTTAACAATTATACAATCAATGGTATGAACTGTTTGCAATGGTATCTCCCACAGCATGTACAGGCATGAACTATTTAAATTTGGCAAAAAATAACAGTATCAAAGGGACAACTACTATAGAACAGTGTTTAATCTTAAGCAAGACAGATGTCCAAAAAATTACAAATGCACGAGGATGATAACTAAAACAACGACACTAGGTTAAAAACAGGATTTCAAAAACAGAACTGAACTCGAAATAAATTTATGCCCTTTCACCTCTAATCCTCCTAGCAAGCTGAATATCTTTAGGTATGATTGTAACTCTCTTAGCGTGAATTGCACACAAATTAGTATCTTCAAACAAACCAACAAGGTAGGCCTCGGCAGCCTCTTGAAGAGCAGAGACTGCAGAGCTCTGAAATCGCAAATCAGTTCTGAAATCTTGAGCAATTTCACGAACCAGACGCTGAAACGAAAGCTTCCTTATCAGAAGTTCGGTGCTTTTCTGATACTTACGGATCTCACGAAGAGCAACGGTTCCTGGCCTGAATCTATGGGGTTTCTTCACGCCGCCGGTGGCTGGAGCGGACTTCCGAGCTGCTTTTGTTGCTAGTTGCTTCCTTGGAGCCTTTCCACCCGTTGATTTTCTAGCGGTCTGCTTTGTACATGCCATTGGAAGGAAGGAAGAAATTAGGGTTTTATCGATTTGGGGATGCTTTCAAGATTTGGGAGTATGCCGAATGGAGACGGCATATTGAGGTATATATGCAGTTGCGAGGTAAACATGAAGAAGGGGGGGGCACTGATCACGCAGATCGATAATACTGGGCATCGGATATTTTCATGTGAACCGTTCGGATGAGGGCAAAATGTAGGGATGCGGATCGCTATTTTTTAAATACTTCTGCAGTGCTTAATCGTTTGTTTGTGCTTGTGATGTTCATGGTTTTGTATTTTCTCCTACCTCTATTTATTGGATTTTTTTCTCCTTTTTACACCATTTTGAGTATATAGAACACCATTCGGGGAAAATACACCAATTTTACTTATTACTAGTATTACCGTAGAACGGTGGGAAAACCGGCCGTTAAGATGCTTAATATGAAATAAAAATTATTTGTTAAAACATATTTCAAATTAGATTTTATTTAAAAAATTATAGGTTACTTCTAGGTTATACAAGAATATGTCATTCCACATTCACAAGTTCTCAAAGCTATTCACATATTGCTACTGTTCAAACCATAAACATTAAGATAGCACCTTGAAAATGTAGTTTAACGATTATACAATCAATGGTATTGGTATGAATATTTTGCCATGGTATCTCCCACAACATGCACCGTCATGAACTATTTAAAATTGGCAAAAAATAACATTATCAAAGGGACAACTACTATAGAACAATGTTTCGTTCAATTCATAATCTTAAGCAAGACAGATGTCCAGAAAATTACAATTGCACGAGGCTGATAACTAAAACATCGGCACCAGGTTAAAAACAGGATTTCAAAAACAGAATTGAACTTGAAATAAATCTATGCCCTTTCACCTCTAATCCTCCTAGCAAGCTGAATATCTTTAGGCAAGATTGTAACTCTCTTAACGTGAATTGCACACAAATTAGTATCTTCAAACAAACCAACAAGGTAGGCCTCGGCAGCCTCTTGAAGAGCATAGACTGCAGAGCTCTGAAATCGCGAATCAGTTTTGAAATCTTGAGCGATTTCACGAACCAGACGCTGAAACGGAAGCTTCCTTATCAGAAGTTCGGTGCTTTTCTGATACTTACAGATCTCATGAAGGGTAACGGTTCCTGGCCTGAATCTGTGGGGTTTCTTCACGCCGTCGGTGGCTGGAGCGGACTTCCGAGCTGCTTTTGTTGCTAGTTGCTTCCTTGGAGCCTTTCCACCGGTTGATTTTCTAGCGGTCTGCTTTGTACGTGCCATTGGAAGGAAGGAAGGAAGAAATTAGGGTTTTATCGATTTGGGGATGCTTTCAAGATTTGGGAGTGATGCCGAATGGAGACGGCATATTGAGGTATATATGCAGTTGTGAGGTATACATGAAGAATCGAGGGGGCACTGATCACGCGGATCGATAATACTGGGCGTTGGATATTTTCATGTGAACCGTTCGGATGAGGGCAAAATGTACGGATGCGGATCGCTATTTTTTAAATACTTCTGACTTCCGTCGTGCTTATTCATTTGTTTGTGCTTGCGATGTCCTGATTTTATATTTCCTCCTGCCTCTTCTTTTTGGATTTTTTTCCCCTTTTTTCACCATTTTGAGCATACAAATCAACATCGTGAAAAAATACATCAACATTATTTATTATTAATCAAATAATTATTTATTTTCTAAATAATTGTCAATGCCAACACACAACCGTGATGGAAGAGACAGTTCAACGTTCAATTATATAAAAATTGTTATGATCGTTTGTTAGCTTCGGATAAACAAAAAATGATAATGTATTGACAAAAATATGGAACTTTGATTTGGAAATTTAAAAATATATTTAAAAATTGAATATTGAAAGTTAAATCACCAAACTCAAAAGTAAATGTCTGTATTTGGAGTTACAAAATTTAAAAATCAACGTTTAAGTTTAAGATTTGGATTTTGTGATGCCTCATCCTCATATTAAGAAAGAGCATTAATGGATAATGTCGTCTTGTAATACGGAAAATATGACTGGTTAGGAAAGACCATCCGTAAATCATATACTAAACAAATTTATGTACGTCGAGTTACTGTTATTAAGGACTGGGTGGTTTTGATGACAACAACCTTGATTCTACTTTATTTCAATTACTATTGTTATAAAAATAGATACTAACACAATTTTCTATAATATATATGTGTGTATACAAGAAATCTATGCATGTATTTTATAATTGAAGACCATACAGTTCACAAGAATCAAGATTTCAAATAAAAAAGCTCAACTTTCAAGACTCGTGAGTATCAAGAAATCAAGAGTTTAAGAATTATAGAGTCAGTATGTCTAGAAATTTTGTTAAAATTCCGGTTAGCACTTGATTCTATTTTCAAATTTAAATTCTGATCTTAAAATTTAAATCCTGATTTTAAACTTGATTTCAAAATAATTTCAAATTTATTTACTTAACCTTAAATCTGGTTTTCAAATGATTTCAAAATTACTTCCTTATTCAGAATATATGCTTATTTATTATAAAAGATATTTTAACTTATGATAATCATTTTCTAAACTTCTGAAAACTAGTTTATATTTAGACTTTAGATCACTACTTATGTTGTTTAACCTTCTTGTTTATGTTAACTTTTTAATATATATATATATATATATAGTTTTATATAATTATACCTTTATATCATTCTATGTTTAATTTCTTAATTATTTTTAGTATATCTTTATATAAGTCTGAAAAAATTACTTTGAAAAAGAATGTTTAAACATAAAGGAATTTAGTTTGTTTTAACTTTGGATTCACCATAATTTATTTAAACATCGTTTACTTTGTTTTAAATTTATTTATTTATTTTACACTAGCATATGTCGACATGTGCTTTTATCAGAGTCGGTTCTGTAAATTATTATGCCATTTGCAATTTACTAAATGGTCCCCCTAATGTAAAATTTTACATAATGATACTAAATAATATTCATGTTTATAAGGTGTGTCAATATTTGAAAATTCAAAGTGTGAGGCTAATAGTGCAAACAAGGTAGATAAAATAACTTTAAAAATCATAAATATTAAGTCTAAATGGTGTAGTGAGATAAAATCATATTGTTTGTTATAACAGTTATGTTCACCAAACTTATAAATAAAAGTTGACCTTTCTAAACATATTTAGCATTTAGAAATCAATATATGTACATAAATTCAAATTCTTCTTCAAATTTCCAATGCAAAAAATACATTTGTGTTCTTTTTATTCAGTTGAAATAAGAGAACAAATTAGAAGTAGCCAACTATGATTATGTTCTAATTTCTCACCTTAATATTTTTTCTTATGGTGCTACAATAAACTAGACTTAACGAACGGAATCCTTAGCTTATTAAGGTACCGTTTGATTTCGCAACTGCCCAGTTTACATTCGCGACTGCGTTGGACACGTCGACGTGGGACTCACCACATTTGCCCCTTACAACTGAACACTACAAAATCAACTGTTCGTGAGCCCCTTTTGTTTAAAGCCCATTTTACACCCTATTTGCCCCTTTAGTGTGACATTTCCAGATAAAATAAAAACACATACCTCTTTCACCGATTATCCCCTTCTCCAACCCCCTTTAATTATACCCCTTCCTACTAGAAAATCAAACGCATCCTAACAACATTCAATAGAACTGATTAAAGATACATTATAGAAAATACCATTAGAAACCAGAACATTATATAAATCTGATTAAAAAATGCATTGGCTTTGTCAACCGAATTCTGTAGAAACTAGAACGTTATAGTAATCCGTTAGATTGTCAACGAAATCTATATTTCAGCCAAGAAATTTCGAATATAAAAAATACATTTGCTTGACAGACTGAACTGTATCAAAACATTCGGTATCAACAGCTCATATTCGCTCCTCTTTTCCTTTTCTTTTTCTATTCTATTATTTTCATACCTCCTTTAAACAATGTGTACTTATTTTTACGCATCTTAGCCTGAAGCTGATGTCAATATTCACAATCGTAAGATCGAATTCTTATTATTAATTAAAAAAATTAGGGTTACCTTTCTTTTCTAGTTCAACGACTCTTGACTCTCTTCTTTCTTCTTCGCAAGTTTGTTTTGTGCGACACTCTTCGTTGGTCTTCGTCCTTCCTGTATGCATTCTTTCTTCGCCCTCCATTCTTCATAAAAAAAAATTATACGCGTTTTATGATTTAGGGTTTTTTATGCCCACCGCGAATTGCTGCCCTGTGCAATGGCCCAGTTAGCACTGGGCCAGGGCCAGCTTTGGCTTTTATGCATGTCGGCATACTAGCCGTTAAGATGTTCTTCAAATTTTGAAAAGAGGTGTCTTTTGAATTCAAATCCTTCAGAAATGTTGCGACAATTGGAAACCTATAAATACCTTCCAGAAATCAATTTTTTTAATAACTGATCATCTTCTTCTTCTTTTCTTTACATCCTACCATTATAGTACTTTATTTCTTGATTTCCTACACATATACTCTACCGATTTCAATAGAAATCATATCATCCTTCTTCTGTTTCAATTCTAAATCTCTCAAAATTCAAGTGCTTCTCAAGAGTTATAGGATGTTTGTAATCATATATCTCAAGACAAAGTCTTATAGAGTCAATACTACAAAAAATTATAAGAGAAGGGTGTGGTCCTATCCCATTTAAAGTGATTAAGTACGATTGTGTTCCGGAAATCGATTGGGTGTAAAGTTATGGCACGGAAATTAACTAAGTCTCATTGTAATTGGAATCAGGTAGGATGTGCCGTTATGGCCCTGAAATCGAGGATTATAATTGTGTACTATTGAATAAAAATTTGCATCAACCCAACGTTTTGTGGGACTGGATGTAGGGGAGTCTCGAACAAGTATAAAATCCCGTTGTGTATCTTCCTTCTATTGCTTTTAATTTCACTTTCTGCATTCTGTGATTGATTTTGTGTTTGCTAATATATGTGATCAGTACACTATGTGTTTGATTCAAAAAGATTTCAAATTTTTTAATAATTTCATCAAACATTTGTTTAACTTGCCTTAAGATCCTTAATCCGCATCTCCAACAATTGTAATTAGAGCATTGGTTTTCAAAAATTTCATAATCTAAATTTTGAAAATTTTAAATGGAAAATTTTGAAGTTTTTCCTGACACTAGTTCAAATATATGCATTTCGCTATTGTTTCATAAGTCTGCACTGAATTATTGTGAAAAGTCAAGTTGTCTACCGAATCGATGCGTTGTATAGGAATAGAGATGTTACATGGTTGTTGATGATTCAAAACTTATTGAATAATGTAGTCTATGAAGATGGAGGAATGGTTAATTTTGGTGATAACTCGAAAGGATATGCGATTGGCATCGGCAATGTTGGTAACTCTAAAACTCCTACTAATTCTAATGTTTTATTAGTTAAGAATTTAAAATACAATCTGCTTAGTATAAGTCAATTATGCGGTAAAGGCTATAAAATAAATTTGAAAAAGATAAGTGCTTTATCGAATATAATAATTCAAACATAATTTTCAAAGGAATTAGAAAGAAAAATATTTATATCTTGAGTATGAAAATTTCAAATGATAACTTGTGTCTTTTGGACAATACATGTGACACTTGGATTTAGCATAAGAGACTTGGTCATTTGAATTTCAAACATCTATCTAAGATCTTTAAATTAAATCTAATCAGAGTATTACCCAAAATGAATTTCAAATTAGACAACTTAAACGATGCTTGCCAGTTAGGGAAATTAAAAGGAAGTTCTTTTAAGTCAAAAGATGAGATTACCACTTCAAATCCGTTAGAATTACTACATATGGATTTATTTGGTCCATCTCAAACACAATCAATAAATCATAGTAGATATTTTTTTCATTACTATCGATGACTTCTCTAGATTTACATGGACATTATTTCTTAAACATAAAAGCGATGCTTTTGAATTATTTAAAACGTTTTATAAAATAATTCAAAACCTATTATCTTTAAAAATTAAAACTATACGTGGTGATCACGGTGGAGAATTTGAAAATGGAAATTTTGAGAAATTATGCAATAAAAAGGGAATTACTCATAATTTTTCTTTTTCAATAACTCCTCAATAAAACAGGGTAGTTGAGCATAAAAATAGAATGATACAAGAGTGTGCGAGAAATATGTTCTCTGATATTAGTTTACCAAAAAGTTTTTGGGCTGAAGTAGTAGCTACAACTTGCTATAATTTGAATAGAATTAATTAGACCATTAACTAACAAAACTCCATATGAACTTTTATATAACAAAAACCCAAAGGTATCTTATTTCAATTTTTTTGGGAGTAAGTGTTTTATTTTAAATACTAAGGATAATTTACATAAATTTGACCCTAAATCAGATAAAGGAATATTTATTGGATATTTAAATAGAAGTAAAGCTTATAGAGTTTTTAATTCAAAAACTAATACTGTTAAAGAAACTATAAATGTATCTTTTAAAGAAAATTATAAATATTTGAATCAAAATGAAGATGAATTTGATAATAATGATGAATCAAATGAAATAAATAATTAAATTAATCAACCTAATAAAAGAATTGGGCTTTTAAGAGATCATCCTGTAGAACATATTCCAGGAGACGCTGAATCCGTAGTTAGAACCAGAAAGCAATTAAATTGAGTAATATAGCATTTATATCAACTATTTAACCCAAAAAACCAAAGAAAGCATCATCTGATGACTCATGGATACCTGCTATGCAAGAGAAATTGAATCAGTTCACCAGAAATGATGTATGGTAACTTGTTCCTGAACCAGATGATAAAACTATAATAGGAACTAAATGCGTATATAAAAATAAAATGAATGAATTTGGTGAGGTTGTTAGAAATAAAGTACGATTACTTGCTCAATGATACCATCAGGAAGAAAGAACAGATTACGACGAAACCTTTGCCCCCGTAGTAAGACTAAAGGCTATTAGAATTCTACTTGCCTTTGTTAATCATAATAATTTTAAATTATTTCAAATGGATGCAAAAGTATAAAGAAGATGTTTATATTGATCAACCCCCGTTATTCGAGGGTGAAAAATTTCCTAATCACGTTTATAAATTAAAGAAAGCCTTATACGATTTAAAGTAAGCTCCCAAAGCCTGGTATAATTGTTTAAGAACTTATTTAATACAATCAAACTTCAAAATTGGTAAAGTATACATTATTAATTAAACGAAATGGAAATGATATTAAACTAGTACAAATCTATGTAGATGATACAATTTTTGGATCTACTAATAATAAAATGAATCAAGAATTCTCAGAAATAATGACTAGAGAATTTGAAATTAGTCATATGAGAGAACTCACTTTCTTCATAGGATTGCAGATTAGATGATTAAATAATGAATATTTATTATTCAAGAAAAATATGCTAGGGATTTAATTAATAAATTCAATATGGCTAACTTTAAAGGAAAACCTACTCCTATAACAACTAATGAATCCTTAAGTAAAGATGAATCTTCAAAAGATGTAGATCAAAAACTTTATAGAGAAATTATAGGATCTCTATTATATATATCTACGAGTGGACCAAATATAATGCATAGTGTTTGCCTTTACGCTAAATATCAAACATAACCAAAAGAAACTCACTTGAAATCCATAAAACGTATTTTAAGTTACGTTAAACATACGTTAGATTTTGGATTATTCTATCCAAAGAAAGATTCATTCGATTTAATGTCATATTGCGATGCTGACTATGCTGGTTGTAAATCAGACCATAAAAGCCCAAGTGGAACTTATCACTTTTTAGGTCATTTCCTAGTTTCCTAGTTTAGTTAGAAGCAAAATATCATCTCCTTGTCAACAACCGAAGCAGAATACATATTTGTTGCTTTGGCTTGTTCTCAAATAATATATATGCAACAAACTCTAAGTGATTTTGATTAAATATAACCAAATCACCAATTTAGTACAATAATACAAGTGCTATTAATTTATCCAAAAATCCTTCATGTCATGCTAGAGCAGAGCATATTGATGTGAGACATCACTTTCTAAGAGGTAACATAAATAAAAAAAAACATTTCACTGGAATTTATTAACATAGAAAATCAAATTGCCGATATATTAACTTAACCTTTGAACGAAGCAACATTTACTAAATTAAGAAGAGAATTAGGGCTTTTTTCTCTAAACGATGTAAAATAATCTAATAATATAATATAAATATAAAGTGAAATATAAAAAATTCAAAAATTACCTATATATATTGACATATATCAAAAAAGTTTTAAAATTAAAATTCCATCCAAAGTTAGTTATAACTCTTATTTAAACTCCTTACTTCGGAAAATTTTCTCTTCTCGCTCATTTTCTCTGTAACAAAAATTCTTAAACATTAAAATAATGGCTTCCGCTTCAAATAGTAACCAAAATGATACCTTTTCGTCTCCTAGGCCTTCTCAAGGTCCATTTCAACAAATGACGCACAAAAGGGTAATCAAAATAGAAAATTCTATAAAATATACCCTTCAATTACTCGATGAAATTCAACTTCTTCAACTCTGGATGGCCAGAGAACAAGAGAAGCAGGGAAAGATTATCAGAAATCTTCAAAAATTTATAATGGATAACCAGGAGAATCCAATTATCATTGAAGATGATTCCTCCAACATTCATGTTTATAAACCTACAGAAGAAGCTGAAAAGGAATAATAAGAGGAAGAAATCAAGGAATGGAAAAAGATGATCAAGTAATCTGCGTTGGTGAAGTATGTTTTCATAGGTATGGCAATGCGATTGAACAAAATGGAGAATTCTGCCTCCATTACCCAAATTGTCCAATTCACAAGTCTCCAATTGTCAAAAACAACTAAGTTTCGTATATTTGTTAACTGGTGTATGTAATTAATTTGTACTTTCTTGTCTATTTGTAAACAACAAATTACAATAATTAAAGTTTGTGTTTATTATAATCTTAGAGTAGTTTTTTAGTCTATTTTCTTAGGAATAGTATTAGAAACTAGATTTTGTCTTAGATTAGATTAGATTAGCAATAATCATATTAGTCTTACTTTTAGAATTATGCCTTAGTTTTAGGATAATAGAATAGTATAGTGTATTTAGGGTTATATAGTTTTTATTGACGACAAAGGGGGAGAACTATAAAATAGAGCTTAGATTAAAGAGGAGTCGGTAGTTTCTGGGGAAGTTAACGAAGTAAGGGGGAGTAATAAAAGAATCGAAACAACAAGTATGAATATTTTATAACTAAGGTTGTCATCATCAAAAGGGAGAGATTTTTAAGGACTGGGATGATAAAGATGATGGTTTTGATGACAACAACCATGTTTCTACTTTGTTTCAATTATTATTGTAATAAAATATATACTAACACAATTTTCTAGAATATATATATATATATGTGTGTGTGTGTGTGTGTGTGTGTGTGTGTGCATACACAGGAAACCTATGCATGTATTTTATAATTGAAGGATGTACAGTTCACAAGAATCAAGATTTCAAATAGAAGAGCTCAAGTTTCTTGACCCATAAGTATCAAGAAATCAAGAGTTCAAGAGTCGGTATGTCTAGAAATCCAGTTAAAGCTCCGGTTAGCACTTGATTCTATTTTCAAATTTTAATTCTGATCTTAAAATTTAAATCCTGATTTTAAACTTGATTTCAAAATAATTTCAAATTTATTTACTTGATTTTAAATCTTATTATCAAATGATTTAGAAATTACTTCCTTATTCAAAATACATACTTCTGTATTATAAAAGATATTTTAACTCCTTATAATCATTTTCTAAACTTTGGAAAACTAGTTTATATTTAAACCTATAGATAATTACTTATGTTGTTTAACCTTCTTGTTTATATTAAGTTTTTAATATATATGTATAGTTTTATGTATTTATACTTTTATATCATTCTATATTTAATTTCTTAATTATTTTTAGTATATCGTTATATAAGTTTTAAAATATATTTCACTTTGAAAAAAATGTTTAAATATAAAGGAATTTAGTTTTTTTCAACTCTAGATTCACCATAATTTATTTAAACATCGTTTACTTTGTTTTAAATTTTATTTTTTGATTTTACACAAGCATACATCGAGATATGCTTTTATGCATGTCGACATACTAGCCGTTAAGGTGTTTGCTAAATTTTGAAAAGATGTGTCTTTTGAATTCAAATCCTTTCAGAAACGTTGTGTGACACGACCCGAAATCCCCGTTCGGCCTAGACCGAACAAGAACACGGATTGCTTGAGAACACAACACATAGGAATATGAAACAATAGAATTTTTCATTGCTATCACAACAATTTACATCAGAGTACAAGAATAACAGAGTGCGGAAAATAAATATACAACGGAAACACAATCATCAGAGAATAAAATAAATTACATAACAACTGAAATGTTATATGGATACAATGTGAATAACAATGCAGTGGAAAACATCAACTAAACAGTTGAAGGCAATACACAGAAATAGAACTTTCCAAATATAGATCCAGTTGTAATCCAGGATCCTGTGAAAGAAAAGAATATGCAAACCAAAACTATGGACTGCCTGTGTGAAAAATATAGGCACCTAGAGTTTAGGTGGAAAACAATGAACTCCAGGTCAGTCATGGGACTGGTATGAGAGCTAAAACATTTATTAAAACTTTATTTAAAACATGGTAAATCACGGGACCACGCCGTATATTACGGGATGGGGTTTACTCCCATGAATACTTCGAAATAAAATAATTAATAAATAACGCAATGTTTTTTGAAAAAATGAAGCTATTATAAGATTTAGGTCCCATCACACAATGCAACGCAAGCCAGAGGATAGAGTTTACCTTATAATAGCCAAACATGCTTGGTACGCTTTAAAACTAATAATTTTGATATTATTATAAGTGCATAATGTGTAAAACAACTTTGGATATAAATGTATCAATCATAGACAACATAGTATCACATACTACTATGTCACCATATAGGTTTACAACTAAAACCGTAAAATCGCGTATTGGAAATTGGATTCCATCTGTGAACCGAGGCAAGGGATCTTCCTCATTCGATTCGGGCCATCTCTAGCGGGATGCCCAGAATCAACACATGTGACCCTTGGGAGTGGTATAGTCGGTCCACACTTATTTGTGGATTTGCAGTTTCTGAACAATGCATTTCCCTGTCCTATAAGACCTCTACAATTGTTAGTACGTCGACCACATAAGCCTCTTACAGCCCTATATCTGAGGCGCCTCGCTTTCCATCATCCACATAAGTAAAACGTATGGGCTCTATACCATGACATTACTCCTAGTTAGAAAGAAACGCAAGTCCTTCCTACGGTCCGTCATCCCGTTTTTGGTTCATATCTGGGTGTGAGGTTAGTGAATTAACGCTACAACATGAATCTATGCTATATTAAAGTCGTGCTTCGATCATTATCCACAAAGCTTTGCTTTTCAACAAAATCTTTGATCACTGCATCTCAGCATGTCACATTGACAATCCATGCCATACGTCTCGGAGAAGGGAGTAAGCTAAGAGAATAAATTCTCCGCCACCCAAAAAAAAATATTTAATATAAATCGATCAATATAGAATGAAATACAATGTCAGACACACAATCCATTTACAAGTTCGTTCTGGGTCAGAACAAAACCAAAAGCACCTTATTCCTCGTCCTATATGTTCAATACAGGAGAGAGGTCCTCGCATATCTGGCCATCTCCAAGTACATTTGGACGACCATCACTTACTACCTCATTTTGAGTGTACACCCAAATCAAGACATCAACAATAATCCAAATGATGTGAAGATCTCCGATCTTCTACCACCGTCTTCATATCTTCAACTTTTAATCATCGTACAGTTATTCAGAATGGGTTAAACCCAGTAGTTCCTAATAATTAGTGCATCTTTATAATCATGTGATAAATACACAAAGATAGCACACATCTCATTCCAATAGAGAATATTATTTTATTCAAATACTCTTTATATTGGGAATCATTCCAATAAATCTTATCAATGATTGTCTCATTTAAACTTATTGTTTAATTCATAGCTTGGAAACCATTACAAAAGATTTTATAGTATCTTTTCACAGCTTAAACCATTCAGGTTTATAAAACTAGTCGAGATCGAGCCTTACATAAATAGTCATTCATTTTACTATCCTGATGCCAACCTATTCTTCCTATGGAGCAAAACTGGTAGTATTCCATGTCTAACACTCCTCGTGTTATCGGAAAATTTAATTACCATTTATCTATTAATTTAATAAAAGATTCATTTAAAACTCCAACTTAGTTTTAATCTCAAAAATAATTTCTTAATGATTATTTAACTTTAGGAAATTAATCATGTATTTAACTGGGTTAAAGAACAAATGTCATTTAAAATACTACTAACAATAAACCCAAAATCAACCTCCATTAATATGGAATCTCCACGGGTTTCTGAACAATTTATAAATTTCTGCATCAGACCAATACTATAAGCGGAATAGCCACAAAGCCTTTTAACTTCTATAAATAGTAAATGCCTTCCTTTAAAGAAACTCATTTCAATTATTATTAAATCGAATTTCATTTGATTCCAGTTTAATTAATTAAATTAGATACTTCTCTAAACCTTAATTAAAAGATTTATTCCATTCACAAATGGGTTCAAGAATAGTATTATTGAAGATACTACTCACAACAAACCCAAAATTCACTTTCATTTCCATTTCAATTTAATTTATTAAATTGGTAAACTTCCATTAAATCTAAATTAAAAGACTTATAAATTTGAAATCATAATTTCACTCTTAATTGAGTTTAAGAACTAATGTTATTTAGAACATCATTCAACAGTGAACCCAAAATCAGCTTCCATTTAATTCTAGTTATATTTATTAAATTGGAAAACTTCACTAAACCTTAATGGAAAGATTTATCTATTATCAACTGGGTTTAAGAATAGTATCATGAAGATACCATTCACGACAAACCAAAAAAATCCAATTTGATATTAAATATAGGGTTCTGAATAGAAATCATATTGACTTATATTCAACATCAATTCTGAAACCAACAGATATCGTATTGGGAATGACGAAATCTGTATCTTCCAGATTCCTCAACGATATCTGTACAATCACGGAATCCAATATTGAAGCATCCGAAGATAATTTCTTTCCAAATCCTTTCCAATTTATATGTCGGAAAACTCTGGTTATATTAATACCACTTTTTAAATCCATTTCATTATATTAAACATTGGATTTTTCTTCTAGTTTGAAAACAACATTTTCAGATAAAATAACATTTATCTTCCAAACCTCGGAATATTTAATCCAAACTCTTTCCAAATCATTTATTATGATTTATCATAATTTATTCATATTTTTAATAATTTTATTAAGGCTTGTAATGTCGTTTTCCAATATCGGCCACCGAACTGCATTCATGGTGACCTTTTCCAAAATTGATTTTGACATATTTAAAAATCCAATAGTTAGAATTTAAATCTCCTATATTCGTTTGAAAGGTCTTTCCGATACAAACCTAACGGTTCTGGTTTCAAGAGAATTCGACGGTCGGATTTCCTATTACGCCATTCGAAGTTACGGGTTAAACTTCGCGAACTGTCGTTGTGCGACACATCTCATTCAAACCTGAATTCGGCTTATAAATTTAAATTAAATCGAATCACTTATCAAAATAATTTATAAATTATGTAATATATATATATATATATATATTCATTTTTGAAAACTCGTTTCAATCGTTTATCTTCAAAATCTCATCTACATGTCCATCCAAAATCGGACATCGAAATCAAACATCGATTTTTCACATAATATTATATTATAAAAATATTCATTTTTATTTTGGATTGGAATGAAATTCAATCAAACATCATATAATCTACCTAGAATGAATTTTGTACATCCAAAAATAGTTGTAAACAACTATCTTCATCCAAATAACATCCAAAGTGCACTTACATCCATATAAGCCTGAAATTAAATATTTAATACTTATATCAGCCTGTCAATCAACCGATTAACCGCAATTAGACACAAGGGAGATATGTGAGTCAAACACCATCCCGAGACCCGTGTTGGGTTTTTAACAAATTTATATACCCTGTTAATTTACAAATTTAATCATGACTAGTTCAATTCGAATTATTTTTCAATCTAACAAATTTTACTTAAACAAGCGATGATATGAACTGTAAATGGATATTTAATCCAATTTCAACTACCATAAATATTTTAACATGTTAATTAACTCAACATCGCATTTAAATCATAATACAACTAATCATCCATATGGTTTTCAAACAATTTGTGATGTAAGCTACCATATACCATATAATAAATTTGTGATAATTAATCCTACAACAACTACCATAGGCAACCAATACATATTCAGTTATGATTCTAAAGCCTACAAGAAAAAACTGTTTGAGTGAGAAGCTCCCATTAATTTGGTTCCAACGCGTCTTCAATGGTCGAATTTCGATCTCATACGAAAACGTTATGATTTTTACAAGTTCGCATATTTACGCTAACCAAACAATTCAGCAACATATCCATGATTTAATTACACAAACCATATAAATTAAGCAATAAATTCTAACCACAAGCATCCTAGCATCATGACACTTCACCGTAGGCGTTCCATGCTCTTACCACATGTTAGAAATATCGCTTTTCTTTGCCGAATCACTTCACACTTCACGAACACTAGCAGATCCAGAATTTTAAAGCGAAACGGAGGGAGAAACGGACACAAAAAGCGGAAGTGAGACCTGTGGGCTCGCTGCTCGGGTCTAACCTGAGGTTATCATGACGTTGACGTGGTGGGGAGACCCACGGGGAAGGAGGAGAAGGGGGTAAGAGGAAGCTTAGAGGGGTTTATTGCTAAAAGAGGGTAAAATTTGAATTTTTACGAAGTTGATGGGGAGAGAGTAGCACGACAAGGGAGGAGCGGGGATGCGTGGCGGCACGAAAGGGGAAGGGCGTGGGGAAGCGGCAGCGACAGCCTGGGGGCAGCGGTGGATGAAGAGGAGCCATGAAAGAGGAGAAAGAAGAAGAACGAGGAAAGTGTAAAAGTGCAAGGGAAACGGGAAGAAAAGAAAAGAAAGAGGAGGGGTTTATTGCAAATTTCGTACCTCTCACGCTGATCGCTGATTTGGCGTCGGTGGGTCCAAACAAACCACCTCGGCCCGTTGGATGGCCTTCATTTTAAATTAAGTTTTGTAATTCAACGTTTATAAAGGCCTGCTAGTTAGCCCCCACCTCTTTTGATTGTACGATCATAAATTAATTCCGTTTGCTACGAAATTTGTACTACGATAATAAATGTAATTATAGACCTAGCGGAACATGTTTTATCGAACTCCGAGTTAGTTTGAAAGTCCATTTTATTTTTTGATCATGTTTCAGCTTGTTTTAAAAATGCGATTTTAGCATACGTTTTCATATCGCACGCCCACACACTAGCTCGAAAGATTATGAAATTTTGAATCCTATCATTATTCGATGCTATGAATCCAATTCCTTTGTAAATTGATTGTTAGTATCACATCAAATGGTTCTATTACGCACGACCATACACTAACTTCCTTTGGTGCGAAATATGAAATCTAGCCATGATTTATTATTCTGAGTCCAATAGAATTTTTCTCGTCGAATTTTGCGGTTGCTAGCAAAATTTCACTTTTTAAGGGCTATAAACTGCTTTGAAAATCGAATTTTTAAATTCTGCCGTATTCTCTTAATAAATTATATTAAAAATAAATTTTAAATTGGTTGTGAAATTCCGGGTTGTTACAATCTCCCCATTTAAAACCTTTTCATCCTGAAAAAGGAACGGAGTTGAAAGTTGTTTAACTAACCAAATCAACTTTCGTTCTGGCTTGAGTTCTTCAACTTTTCAGTTTCTAATAACTTCCAATTTTCCCTAAAATTTGGCTAACGCCTTAAATTTCTTATAAATTTCACCATAACCTCCTTTGTACGGACTGATCTGAACAAATATATATGGCCTTAACATGAACTCAATAAATCAATATACACACACACACACACAAAACTCAAACAAAGCAATTGTGACTTATCTACACCAAAGGGAGATGTGTAAAAAAATCACCCCTTGACTCTATGAGAGGGATTAGTCGCGATCCATGTGCCTTATCTACACACAAGAGGGACGTGTATGTTTCTGTCATCTCAAGACCCAGTGATGTGTTTTATTATTAAATCTTGCAATTTATCGTTATATGTTTATTAAGTCTACAATCAGTCCTCAGTTCAACCTATAATTCAGTCCTTGCCATACAAGCATCAAATACTTACATGATCATATAGTAATCCAAACCTCATCATGTAAGCATCAAATAATTACTTGCTTATATGGATATGCTACGCAGTCCATAATATATGCTATGCAGTGTAGTCCATAATTACTGTTTACTATCTTATGGTGTATGTTTAATTTCACACAAGCAACCATCACAGCGCATCCAATCGACTCAAAATAATAATAATAATTAAATTGCGCAATCAATACAATAAATATGTACCTTTTTATCAAGCACACAATTTTATTTCTCTTCTTAACCTTAAATCAATATCCTATTCGACATGTATATGTACATATATCTAGTTCCATCTAATTTTCAAACTTGACTAAATTAAAATAAATAACAAGTTTTTTTCATATATTCACTGTCCAAAATCACTGAAGATTCCGTATAATTTATTTAAATCAAACTTCCTAAATAATTAAATAGGAAATCAAACAATCACACAAACAATCATTTGATTATTTAAAATTTATATATTCCAAGCGTATTTTTAAAATCGGTATATATATATATATATGCATATAACAATCCCAAATACATTTCTTATAAACATATCATTCTCTACCCATTCTAGGGTATTACTAACCCCATATCCTATGAGTTTCTCATTCTAGGATACTACTGATCACATTTCTAATGAGTATTCTTAAATAGAATGTTACTAGTTCTATCTCCGAGGAATTCTTTCGTTTGGTTTTGATGTGTTTTGTTCTCGAGCTCCGTAAACCAAAGCTCTGATACATAGCTGACACGACCCGAAATCCCCGTCCGGCCTAGACCAAACAAGAATGCAGATTTCTTGAGAACACAACACATCAGAACATGAAACAATAGAATATCTCATTGCTATTACAATAATTTACATCAGCGTACAAGAACAACAGAGTGCGAAAAATAAATATACAACTGAAATACAATTATCAGAGAATAAAATAAATTACATAACAACGGAAATGTTATATAAAAACAATGTGATTAATAATGTAGCAGAGATAATCAACTAACACAGCCGAAGGCAATACACAAATAAAGAGCTTTTCGAATATAGCTTAAGCTGTAATCCAGGATCATGTGAAACAAAAGAATTTGCAAACCAAATCAACAAACTGCCCATGTGGAAAATATGGACACCTAGAGTTTAAGTGGAAAACAATAAACTCTAGATCAGTCATGGGACTAGTATAAGAGGTAAAACAATTATTAAAAATTTACTTAAAATAGGGTAAATCACGGGACCACGCCGTATATCACTGAACGGGTTTACTCCCATGAATATTTTGAAATAAACAATTAATAAATAACACAGTGCTTTTTAGGAAAATGAAACTATGATAAGATTCAGGTCCCATCACACAATGCAACACAAGCCAGAGGATAGAGTTTTCCCTTATAGCAGCCAAACATGCTTGGTATGCTTTAAAACAAATAATTTTGATATTATTATAAGTGTATAGTGTGTAAAACAACTTCCGATATAAATGTAACAATCATAGATGGCACAACACCACATTCTACTATTTTGCCATATAGGTTTACAACAAAAACCGTAAAATCACGTACTTGAAATTGGATTCCATCTATGAACTAAGGCAAGGGATTTTCCTTATCCGATTCGGTCTGTCTATACCAAGATGCCCAGGATCAACGCACGAGACCCTTGGGAGCGGTAGGCCGGTCCACACTTATTTTTGTGGATTGGAAATTCTTGAACAATACGCTTCCCGGTCCTATCAGACCTCTAAAATGGTCAGTACGTCGACCATATGAGCCTTTTACAACCCTATATCTGAGGCGCCTCGCTTTACATCATCCACGTAAGTAAAATGTCTAGGATCCATACCCAGACATCATTCCTAACTAGAAAGAAACGCAAGTCCTCCCTACATTCCCTCATCCCTTTTTGGTTCATATCGGGGTGTGTGGTTCGCGAATTAATGCTACAACACAAAGCTATGCTGTATTAAAGTCATGCTTTGATCATCATCCACAAAGCTCTGCTTTTCAACAAAAGCTTTGATCACTACATCTCGGCATATCACATTGACAATCCATGCCATACAATTGATGTATATCGATATATAACCTCTAAGCTCGCACGTCTCAGAGAATAAATTCTCCGCCACCAAACAGATATATATATATATATATTTAACAAAAATCGATCAATATAGAATGAAATACAGTACCGGATACACAATCCACTTACAAGTCCGTTCTAGGTCTTAGCGAAACCGAAGGCGCCTTATTCCTCATCCCATATGTCTAATAAAAGAGAGAGGTCCTCATATATCCGGTTGATCTCCAAGTACGTTTTGACGACCGTTACTTATTCCTTCATTTTGGGTGTACACCCCAAATCGAGACATCAGCAATGATCCAAACGATGTGAAGATCTCCTGTCTTCTATCACCGTCTTCATATCTTCGACTTTTAATCGCCGTACAGTTATTCAGAATGAGATAAACTTGGTCTTTCCAAATAACCGACGTATCTTTATAATCATGTGATAAATACACAAAGATAGCACACATCTCATTCCAATTCATAATATTCTTTTATTCAAATATTCTTTATACTGGGAATTATTCCCATAAATCTTATCAAAGATTGTCTCATTTAAACTTATTGTCTAATTCATTCCTTGGAAACCATTGCAAAATATATTAAAATATCTTTTCACAACTTAAACCAGATTAAGTTTAATAAAACTAGTCGGGATTATCGAGCTTTACTGAGGTAGTCATTTATTTTATTATCCTGATCTCAACCTATTCATTCTATGTAGCAAAACTGGTAGTACTCCATATCTAACACCCCTCGTGTTATTGGTAAATTTAACTACCATGTATCTTTCAGTCCAGTTAAAGATTCATTTAAAACTCCAACTTAGTTTTACTCTCAAAAATCATTGCTTGATGATTATTTAACTTTAGGAAATTAATTATGTCTTTTACTGGGCTAAAGAACAGATGTCATTTAAAACACTGCTCACTATTAACCCAAAATCAACTTTCATTAATATGGAATCTTTACGGAAATCTGAACAATTTGTAATCGATATAAATTTCCGTATCAGACTAATACTATAAGTTGAATAGCGGCAAAGCCTTTTAAATTCCATAAATAGTAAAGGCCTTTCTTTATAGAAGCTCATTTCCATTATTATTAAATCGAATTCCATTCAACTCCAATTTAATTAATTAAATTAGAAACTTCTCTAAACCTTAATTAAAAGATTTATTCCATTCACAAATGGGTTCAAGAACAGTATTATTGAAGATACCTTTCACAACAAACCCAAAATTCACTTTCATTTCCATTATAATTTAATTTATTAAATTGGACAACTTTCATTAAATCTTAAATAAAAGACTTATAAATTCCAAATCATAATTTCACTGTTAATCGGGTTCAAGAACTAATGTTATTTAGAACATCGTTCACAATGAACCTAAAATCAACTTCCATTCAATTCTAATTATATTTATTAAATTGGAAAACTTCACTAAATCTTAATTAAAAGAATTATTCTATTCTCGGTTCGGTTTAAGAACTGTGTTATTGAATATACCAGTCATCACAAACCCAAAAACCCAATTTAATATTAAATATAGGGTTCTGAATAGAAATCATATTGACTTATATTCAACATTACATCTAAAACCAATAGATATTATATTAGGAATAACGAAATCTATATCTTCCAAATACCTCAATGATATTCGTATAATCACGGAATCCAATAATGAAACATCCGAAGATAATTTCTTTCCAAATCCTTTCCAATTTATATGTTGGAAAACTCTATTTGTATTAAAACCACCTTTTAAATCCATTTCATTATATTAAAACATTGGATTTTCCTTCTAGTTGCAAAACAACAAGTTCAAATAAAAATAACATTTATCATTCAAAACTAGGAATATTTGATCCAAACTCTTTCCAAATCATTTATTATGATTTATCATAATTTATTCATATTCTTAATAATTTTATTAAGGCCCGTACAGTCGGTTTCCAATATCGGCCAATGAACTGTATTCATAGCGACCTTTTCCAAATTTGATTTTGACATATTTAAATATCCAATCGTTAGAATTTAAATCTCTTATATTCGTTTGAAAGGTCTTTTCGATACAAACCCAAAGATTTCAGTTTTAAGAGAATCCGAAGGTTAGATCTCCTATTACGCCATTCAAAATTACGGGTTGAATTTCGCGAACTGTTGATGTGCGACACGTCCTATTCAAACCTGAATTCGATTTATAAATTTAAATTTAATCGAATCGCTTCTCAAAATATTAAAAAAAATTATATAATATATATATATGTATATATTCATCTTTGGAAACTCGTTTATCTTCAAAATCCTATCTACGCGTCCATCCAAAATCGAACATCGAAATCAAACTTCGATTTTTCACATAATATTATATTATAAAAATATTCATTTTTATTTCGGATTAGTATGAAATTCAATCAAACATCATATAATTTCACCGGCATGAACTTTGTATATCCAACAAGAGTTGTAAATAACTATCATCATCCAAATAACATTTAGAGTGCGCTTACATCCATATAAGCCTCAAACTAAATATTTAATGCTTATATCAGTCTGTCAGTCAATCGATTAACCGCAATTACACACAAGGGAGATGTGTGAGTCAAATGTCATCCCGAGATCCGTGTGAGGTTTTCAACCAACAAATAGTCAATTTAAATAACCTATTAATTCACGAATTTAACCATAACTAGTTCAAATCAAAATATTTTTGAATCTAACAAATTTTACTTAAGCAAACGTTGATAAATTCACCGTTTGAACTATAATGGATATTTAATCCAATTTCAACTACCAAAAATATTTTAACATGTTGATTAACTCAACATCGCGTTCAAATCATAATACAATCAATTAATCAATCATCCATATGGTTTTCAAATAATTTATAATTTATCATATACCATATAACAAATTTGTGATAATTAGTCCTATAACAACTACCATAGATAACCAGTACATATTCAGGTATGATTCTAGTAACTGTAAAAAAAATCATATTGAGTGAGAAGCTCTCATATATACAGTTCCAACGCCTCTTGAATGGTCGAATTCCGATCTCATAAGAAAAAGTTATGATTTTTACAAGTTCGCATATTTACGCTAACCAAACAATTCAGCATCATATCTATGATTTAACTACACAAACTATATAAACTAAGCAATAAGTTATCACCCAAGCATCCTAACATCATAATACTTCACCATAGGTGTTCCACGCTCTTGCCACGAGTCAAAAATGTCGCCTTTCTTCGCCGAATCACTTCACATTTCTCGAATACTAGCAGATCTGGAGTTTTAAAGCCAAACGAACACAAAAGGGGGATGGTGGGACCCATGGGCTCGCTGTCCCAGCCTGACCTTTGGCTGTAATGGCACTGACATGGCAGAGGGACCCGGGGGGAAGAGGAGAAGGGGGTAGGAGGAAGTTTCATTCGCCATAGATTGCATACTACAACACCAGAGAAATGATGCAGGAAATGCCAAAAAATGTTCCTATATGCCAAAAATGATCTATGGCAACACTTTCTTGGTGTTGAATTTTGCCGCATTGCCTCAGAGTCAAAGACAACATCTTCGCAACCCAAAGGCAACATCGGTACCAGTGTTGCCACATGTAGTAAATTTACAAAAAGGTGGGGCATACTAAAATCTGCATCCCGAGTTCACAGAATCCCCACTAAAATCTATAGCCCGGGTTCACGAAATCCTGTTGTGGGGCCCTGTGCATTAATTTATGGCAACACTTTTACCACCCAGTGGAAACACTATATCACAGCTATGACAACATTTAACATCACATACTGCAACATTATATCATAGCTATGGCAACATTACATGACATACTGCAACATAACAACAATTAACATGACACTGAAATTAACAAAGAACTTTTTATTTCAAATTAACCAGCAACAAAAGTTCTACTTAGTCAACTACGAAATAACAAAACATAGCCACTAAATTCAATTTTATAGACATTTCAGTTACAAACACAGCCAATACTAAATTCTTGTATACATCAAACTAAAACAGTTCCAAAATATAGCGCGAGCCTCGTTCAGTGCCTCAACTGCCTCGAGTACCTCTAGTACCTTCAGTAACATGTTCTTGAACAACCTTATCACTGCCTCCTTCATCTGCATGCCTCGGTTCATTTGCATTTCAGCACAAACTGAGTTTCATTTAAATTTCAGTTGCATTATTGAATTACATAACTGAATTTCATTTGCATTTCATTAGCATAACTAAGTTGCATTTCAGTTGCATACCTCAGTTTATGGCCTGCATGCCTCAGTTGTAAGTTGATGCAATTTGTCAATTTGGTCAAAGAACAAACGATACTGAGTAAACAATTAGATAGTTACAATGTGGATAAAATTATCACTAATCAGCACTATAGGTTTAATGGGCAATGTGGCAAAAATTATCACCAATCTACAATGTGACAAAACATAAAATTATACCTGAAAAACTATCCAAACATTGCCATAGCAAAACAAAAAAGAACTCCAAACATGATCCAGGATATAGCTAAATCCGTTGCAAATTTTTTTCTCCTTTCTCGTGTTTTCCACATTTAATACGCATTAGGGCCATCTCTTCCTTCATATCTGCCACAAATTCATTGGTTTTTGCCCTCTTTTGTTTTTTCTTCAGCAGCTTTTCTTCAGTTGTCTTCCTTTCCATGAGCAGTTGCGATATAGTCTTTTCTTTTCCATCAATTTAACAGTAGTATCATCCAATTCCGCAGTGCTATTGATTTCATACACTTCGTCATGCCACATAAAATACCTGCAATTGCCATTCTGCACATATCTTAAAATCTTGACTAAAACATCATGAAAGATATGATAATAGAAAAAGCAACAAAAAAACCTAATTTATACTTATCGGCCACATGGAGCAACCAAAAAACTTCTTCCCGCATTCGATTTTGCCTTCACAGTCCTCATCTTCACGGGGATTTTGTGATGGCAGTTCTTTCTTGCAGCCACTGTTGATGAATTTGAAGTAGAAATTGATTAAGCAGTCATTGAACTCGAATTGAAGGAAGAATTAAAGTGATATCACAAACTGCAAATCATTTCAGTAATGTCATAAACTGCAAATGATTATATAAATATTCCATATCATGAATTTCATGCAGTAGGCTTTCAGGCATTCAGTACTTGTATGCGTATATTTATTAAACAATCTTACACATACACCCCAAAACAAAGCTCACATCAAATTTTAAAAGCACGCATCATGATGAAACAATCATCCATTAGCAGTTTATTGATCCATGCGTGCATATACAGTGATGTCAACGATGATGCACACATCAATGTACAATAGGCTTCTTAAGAAATTTCTGATTGGGAACTCAGTGAAAAATCATGCATATGACAAACACGAAAATACTTAAGAAATGAATAGTATCATGTATATATAAGCATCCTTATGAAACCATTTCCATAAACCACTATATATCTTATTATAAAAGCTAGCAATATCATGTCTCAATCACCACTGTGTTATTAAATTGTTTAACAACCCAATAGCTGCTCAAAGAACATTTCAGTTAATCAACATACATAAGAACCACAAATAACAGAAACTAATTTCATACAACTTCAAACTGAAAAAAGGATTCATTACCAAATAACAGACAAGAATTGTTAATCATCTGACACCAATTATACTCATGGTGATAATAATCATAGTTTCTCGATAGGCTAATTAATAGCGGTGATAAAAAAGCAACAGAAACGTAGATGAGAAACATAGGATAAAAAACCAATACCTTTCTTCTTGGATGGATTGTCGTTTGATGAAGGAGAAGGGGAGAGAAGTGGGTGCGTTTGGAGTTGGAGTCGAAGGCTAACTAGAATATGGAGGACGTAGAGAGGGTTGGAGTGGAAGTAGTAGGTGAACGAAAATTAGGGATTGTAATTGAAAATTCGGGAGTGAGAACGAACAATTTTGAGTTGAGAAAGAGTAATTGAATGAGTACCGTAAGTTGATTTCCTGTTGGTGGTGGAGGATTATAACGGATTAGTGAGGTGTCAACTAAAGATGTTTAAAAGGTAAATTGATGGATAAATATGCATCTTTTTATAGATGCAGATCGATGACGTGGCAAATTAAACTTATAAGTTTATAACTATAGCTACTGCAACATAATTTGATATCTATGCTAACATATTAAAGAGTGCATTGCAATAGACAAAAATCGGCATAGCTGTGGCAACATTTTAGCTGACAACACCTTGGATTTTCGTTGCAATAAACCATCTATGGTGTAATGCTTGGAGGGGGTTTATTGCAAAAAGGGGGTAAAAATTGGATTTTTAGGAAGTTAAAGGGGAGAGAGTAGCACGATAAGGGAGGAGAGAAGGGATATGTGGAGGCGCAAGAAGGGGGAAGGCATGGGGCTGCGGTGGTGGTGGCCTAGGGGGTGCAGTGGATGTGGAGGTGCCATGAAAGAGGAGAAAGAAGGAGGAAAGTGTACAAGTGAAAGGGAGGGAGGAAGAAAAGAAAAGAAAAGAAAGAGGAGGGGGTTATTGCAAAATTCCCACCCCTCACGCAGATCGCTGAGGTGGCGTGATCCTGTTGTGTCCAAACAAAACCACATTGGTCCATTGGATGACCTTCATTTTATATTAAGTTTTATAATTCAACATTTATAAAGTTGTGCTAGTTAGCTACCACCTCTTTTGATCAGACACGATCACAAATTAATTCCATTTGCTGCGAGTGTTTGGATTATGATAATAAACATAATTTTAGATCCAACAGATCAGTTTTTTTCGAATTCCGAGTTCGTTGAACGTTCCATTTTATTTTTCGATCGTGTTTCAGCTTATTTTTAAAATGCGATTATAGCATACGTTTTCTTCTTGCACGCGCACACGCTAGCTCCAAAAATTATGAAATTTGGAATTCTACCACTATTTGACGCTATGAATTCAAAAAAAATAATCATCGGAATCCGAGGTCATCTCAATAACGTTCATTTGTAAACTGATCTTCAATATCATATCAAATGGTTTTATCGCGCACGACCACGCAATAACTTCGTTTGGCGCGAAATTTGAAATCTAGCCTTTATTTATTATTCTGAATCCAATAAAAAAAATTCTCATCGAATTTCGAGGCTGCTAGCAAAATTTCACTTTTTAAGGGCTATGTACTGCTTTAAAAATCGAATTTTTAAATTCTGACGTATTTTCTTATAAAACTATATTAAAAACAAATTTTAAATTGGTTGTGAAATTCCGAGTTGTTACATTGTGACTATTGGAAACCTATAAATACCTTCCAGAATTTGATTTTTTTAATAACTAATCATCTTCTTCTTCCTCTCTTTACATAATATCATTATAGTACTTTATTTGTTTGTTTGTGCTTATGATGTCCATGATTTTATATTTCTTCCTACCTCTTCTTATTGGATTTCCCCCCTTTTTCACCATTTTGAGTATATAAAGCAACACTGAGGAAAATTACATCAATGTTATTTATTACTAGTAAAATAATTATTTATTTATTCAATGATTGTCAACACCACCACACAACGGAGACGGAAGAGACAAATCAATGGCTCAATCGCATGAAAATTATTATGATCATGTGTTAGCTTCGGATAAACAAAAAATGATAATGTATTGAGAACTTCGATTTGAAAATTTAAAATATAAATTTTAGTTTTGAATATTGAAACTCAATTCACCAGACTCAAAAATAAATAACTGCATTTGGAGTTACAAATTTTAAAAATCAACATTCAAGGCTGAGACTTGGATTTTGTGACGCCTCATCCTCATATTAACAACGAGCATTAACGGATAATTTTGTCTGCTAAAACGGAGAATAGGCTTGGTTAGGGGAGACCATCCGTAAATCATATACTAAACAAATATCACGTACATCGAGGCAGTGTTTTTAAGGACGGGGATGATAATGATGATGGTTTTGATGGCAACAACCTTGTTTCCACTTTGTTTCAATTATTATTTTTATAAAAATATATACTAACATAATTTTCTAGAATATATATGTGTGTATACAAGAAATCTATGTAGGTATTTTATAATTGAAGACTGTATAGTTCAGAAGAATCAGGATTTCAAATAGAAGAGCTCAAGTTTCAAGACTTATGAGTATCAAGAAATCAAGAGTTTAAGAATTATAGAGCCAGCGTGTCTAAAATTTTTGTTAAAACTCTGGTTGGCACTTGATTCTATTTTCAAATTTAAATTCTGATCTTAAATTTAAATCCTGATTTTAAGCTTGATCATAAAATAATTTCAAATTTAGTTACTTGATCTCTAAATTTTTACTTTCTTATTCAGAATATATACTTCTTTGTTATGAAAGATATTTGAACTCCTAATAATCATTTTCTAAACTCCTTAAAACTAGTTTATATTTAAACTTATAGATAATTACTAATGTTGTTTAACCTTCTTGTTTATGTTAACTTTTTAATATACATGTATAGTTTTATATATTTATACTTTTATATCATTCTATATTTAATTTCTTAATTATTTTTAGTATATCTTTATATAAGTTTTGAAATATATTTTACTTTGAAAAAGTATGTTTAAATATAAAGGAATTTAGTTTTTTTTAACTCTGAATTCACCATAATTTATTTAAACATCATTTACTTTGTTTTAAATTTTGTTTTTTGATTTTACACTAGCATATGTCGAAATATGCTTTTGTGCATGTCGGCATACTAGATGTTAAGGTGTTTTTTTAAATTTTGAAAAGAGGCGTCTTTTGAATTCAAATCCTTTCTGAAATGTTGTGACTATCAGAAACCTATAAATACCTTCTGGAATTTTTTTTCATAACTAATCATCTTCTTCTTCCTCTCTTTACATCCTACCATTATAGTACTTTATTTCTTGATTTCCTACCTTTATACTCTATGATTTCACTAGAAATCATATCATTCTTCTTCTCTTTCGATTCTAAATCAAAATCTCTCTGAATTCAAGTACTTCTCAAGAGTTATAGACAGTTTGTAATCAAAGATCTTAAGATCAAGTCCTATAGAGTAAATGCTGTAAAAACTGATAAAAGAAGGGTGTGGTCCTGTCCCGTTTAAAGTGACTTGGAGCGTTTGTGTCTCGGAAATTGATTGGTTGGAAAGTTGTGGCCCAGAAATTAACGAAGTATCATTGTATTTGGAATCAATTGGGGTGTGCCCTTTATACCTTGAAATCAAGGGTTATAATTGGATATTGTTGAATAAAAATCTACATCAACCCAGTGTTGTATGGGACTGGATGTAAAGGAGTCTCGAACCCGCATGAAATCCCAGTGTGTACTTTCTTTTTATTGCTTTTACTTTTACTTTCTGCATTCTGTGACTGATTATGTGTTTGTTAATATCTGTGATCTGCATACTGCGTGTTTGATTCAAAAAGATTTCAAGAAATTTAATAAATTTCATTAAACACTATTTACCCCCTCTATTGTTTAACTTGCCTTAAGATCCTTAATTTGCATCTCCAACATGTGCTTTTTTTCTTTCGTTGAGTGCATCTACATACTTAATTTTCGATTATTACAATATTATGGTGGCTAATGGATCGATCCAGAACAAAACACAACATATTTAAATATCATGCATCACTGAACTTCAAACACGGTGATATTTATACAAATACATTAACTACAATACACAGTGATATACATAAGTGGTTATAAACCATAATATTTATATAACATCGTGTTCCATAATAGATAAGATATACATATAACATAGTACACAACAAAACAACTAGAAAACAAGTCCAGAGTACGCCTAAGCATCCCAAAAGATGATAGTAGCCAAAGTGAAATAAGAGGAGTAGGAGTCTACGTACAGCCTAACATGAAAAAACTAGATCTGACTCAAGCATATAAAATACATGGGTCGGTCTAGTTTAAACAGTATCAGCAGGTCATAACAGATGAATGTTGCATCAAAAGGAAATATTCTTCTCAAGTAGAGAAAGAGTTGGTTCGACTCGACATAACACAAGATTCGTGTGATAGAGTACAACTAAGCATCATATGAGAGTCTCATGAATTGAATAAACAACAACATGAAAAGATTTGTCGTTAACAACTAGTGCTAAGC
Source organism: Allium sativum (assembly GCA_030737875.1). NCBI lineage: Eukaryota > Viridiplantae > Streptophyta > Magnoliopsida > Asparagales > Amaryllidaceae > Allium > Allium sativum. Next base: position 862,753,057 of record CM060926.1, read on the forward strand.
ATCTGAGCTAAGCATGAGTATAAAATCTCTAAGGCTCTAAAGCAACAAATGCAAATACATCAAATGCCAACATATAAATGTCATATGAGAGTATAATCGACATGTAAGTGATCATTGGATACATATAAACCTCAAGATAGCTCTCAGCTATATAATCCTTAAGCCAGCTTTCGAATATAGAAAACATATCAAATTCTTATAAATTGGATCCAAAGAAGCAATGAGAGATAAAATCATCAAAATTACCATAAAGTGTATTCAAAACAACAAATTGCACGTGCATAAAGATATAGCTCCCCGAGCTTTTCCTAGTATTATATATGTATTCAGGAGTACGACACTACGACCCCCGACCAAATGTGACTTGGCCCCAGGCCTAGCGCATACGTATATGAGTCCCCTCCAAGCCTGGATTTCCCCGAAAGCAGGTATTGGCACATCAAATTTCTAAGAATGTGTCACAGACTTCCAAACTATAACTCGAAAAGTGAAAACAATACATTATATACCACACGCTTAACTAATCGATTCACTACTAGTCAGTCGACTTTAAACTAAAAAGTAGAAATAGCTTTAATTAATAAGTCTGGAATCAACCAATATAACAATCCAATGTGCCCATATCACACGGTTTACTACATCGTTTAAATCAAAACCTCGCATTCTCGAATGGTGCAATTCAAAATACATTGATTTGAAAAAATGAGTTTATAAAACAATTTCGAATTCATCTGATTTGTTTCTTTGAAAATCTATATGTATCTGAAAATATTGAATATTGTATAGCCTTGGGATTATTTTATTTTTATAAAACCAAAACAATGAAAATCCTTTGTCTCAAAAATATATATACAAATACAAAATTAACAATAAATTAAAATAAAAAATAAAAGAGTTTAAATGGCGGAATCTATCCCTCTCGATCCGGCGAATCAATCTTCCTCAAATTCAACGGTGGATGCTAACAAATCTATTGCCAATTCAGATTGGCAAGAGGTTAAAAGAAAATCCTATGCTAGGGTTGTTGATGATAAGGGGAGTCTGCATGGTAATTCAACGTGGGGATCCTCGAAACCTAAAGTGGAAAATTCAAATCAGGCGGTTAAAAAAAATCAAGCCAACAAGCTTTTAGATCTGGTGTTAGATCATGGATAAATGCCATCATAGTTAGTACTAAGATTGAAGGGGGGGTTGAGAATTTTGGGTCTAAAACAGATGACAAAGGTGAATATGCTCTTCTTGATGATCAGGTGTTCGATATGGCTAAACAAATGTGGACACACCCATTATACATCTATTTGGTTGGTAGGCGCCCTCATAGTGTTCATTTAAATGCTTATATCAAGCATGAACGGAAACCATTAGGTAGATGGGATGTTTTTGCAAGAGAGAACGAATTTTACCTAACAAAATATGAGAATAAGCATGATTGCAACCGTGTTTTAACTGGAGGCCCATGGTTTATGGATTCTAAACTAATTTTTATCAAACATTGGGGATCTAATCTTCATTTGGAAAGAGATGCTTGAATCTCATCCTGTGTGGATTAAACTAATGAATCTTGACTTATCTGTGTGGTACTCTAGGGGTATTAGCATGTTGGCTAGCCTTATTGGCACTCCTCTAGCTATGGATGAATACACTAAAAATGTAAAACGTTTGAACTATGCTAGAGTGTTTGTGGACTTAAAAGCATGCAAAGAAATTATACAACAAGTCAAAGCAAAAGATACCAGAAGGAAATATTTACATTCAGCAGGTAGAATACGAGTATATCCCACCTATCTGCAAAAGTTGTTAGTGCTTTGACCATTCTGACAATCAGTGCGCAACGGATGTCGAACCTACTAGACAAATCTAGATGACAAAAACAGCAAGTAGCAGTACAGATTTATCTAAAAGCCCAAACCTAGATGCTATTAACATTACTGCTTTAACTATTAACATATCTACAACTAGTGATAATCCCTCATCTACGGCAGTGGAGGAAGCTTTGGATAAGTCTCCAGATGAGCAAGATGAAGTTGTGAATCTGGACTCGGCCCATAACTTTTCTGGGCTAAATACTCAGGCCCAAGATCCAATTGTGCATTTGGTGGCTCAAGTTGTGGCAGATGCTCCTGCTATTATACAGGCTCAAGAAAAGGCTGCACCGTTGTAGACAATTCATCCAGAGGACTCGATGCGGGGGAAACTGAGGTTCTTCCTGAAACTTTAGAAGTGGTAAATAAGCTCAATATTGACTTCGATTATGAAGAGGAAAGTGAACATGAGGAATGTGACATCATTGTAACATTAACAAAACCAAATCAGGAGTGCATTGAACAATTCAACAACAAGAAGTCAACAACAATAGGACTAAAGTAAGAGAGGGCTCGTCTTGTATGTTAAGGAGCAGGCCTCCCAAAGCTCCATATCCATAATTACATGGAATGTGAGAGGTCTAAACAATGATACACGTGGTTTAGACCTCTCTAATCTTAGGAGGATGTATCTTCCTTCTATAATGGGTATCTTGGAGAACAAATTTACCATAGATAACCTTAATCTTTTTAACCTCTCAATTGGGTAATGACCGGGACTTTACTCACAATAATGATACTAACTCCCACGGTCGCATCTTAACTGTTTGGAATAAATATATTTGGCAGATTACAGTTTTAGATAAAGATTCACAACAAATTACTCTAAAGGCTATTAACTCTGGTGATTTGGAATTTCTTGTCACTATAGTTTATGCTAATAATCTGGCAAACATTAGATCGTCTCTTTGGGGGTAAGATAAGTGACATTTCTAATTCTATTCATGGCCCTCTGGTGATTTCAATGCAGTTTTGCATGCAAATGAGAAAAAAGGTGGCTGAGCTATTCGTGTTAATCAACTTACTGAGCTCAATAATTGTGTACTCTCAGCTGGCCTTCTTGAACCGATGCACATTAGCCTGCAATACACATGGCGAAGTGGTGAGAATAGGAAAATATCATGCAAATTAAAACGGGCACTTATAAATTCAATTTGCTTGAATATGTTTCCTGACATGAAAGTGAATGTGCTTCCCCCTTCTACCAGTGATCATTGTCCAATTCAAATGAACTTAAAGCCTAGAGAAGATAACATGAAGGGTAAACCATTTAGATACGCTAATCACTGGCATATGCTAGATGGTTATCATAGCAACATTATTTGCCCTGAATTGTCCGTTCATAGTGATTTCATATGTATTATTTGGTAAAATTTCTCAAAACTACAAAAGCTAGATTAAAAGAGTGGAACAAAGTTTGGCCTAAAAATGACAATGTTATTGGAGAGTTAGAGAAGCAATGTGCTGTCTTGCTTGAAAAACTAGAGGGAGGTAATGTGACTGATGATGACTATGGGAATTATGCTGATACTCAAGCTAAACTCAAAAATGCAATGCAAATCAAATCCACAAAACTCAAGCAAAAAGCAAAAGAACTGTGGTTAACTGAGGGAAACGACAATACAAATTTTTTCTATACTAAAATGTCTATAAGAAGAAATACTTATTATAATTTTCAACTGTTTGACCAGGAAGGACGTGCGACTGTTGATCTCAAACAAAATAAAAATGAAGCTTTGTCCTACTTATCTATATTATACAATCATGAAAGCAAAGAAGTGGACTTACCCAGTGTTACTCCTCGACGCTTGATAAATGTTGCTGGTCATTGCATGTTGATCAATCCCATCACTGTTGTTGAAGTCAAGCTGGCGCTGGATAGTATTCATCACAATTCCTCTCCTGGTCCCAACGGTTTCGGTTCTGGGTTCTTCATTAAACATTAGTTCAGCCTACAAAATTATATTGTGTTTACAATTCAAGAATCATTTAATTCTGGTAAAATTTTGAAAGAGATCAATCATATTTTTATAAGTCTAATACCAAAGGTAGAAAGACCTACATCTATTGCCGATTATCGGCCCATTGCTTGTTATAGTGTGATTTATAAGACTTTCAGCAAAGTTTTGTGCAATAGAATGAAAATTGTGTTACCAGATATGATTACAGAATGTCAGAGTGCCTTTATAAAGGGCAGAAATATTTCGGAAAATTCATTGCTTGCACATAAGCTCATTTGTAACTTTAACAAGAAAGGTGCATATAAGTTCTGTTTGAAGGTGGATCTACAAAAAGATTATGACAAAGTTAATAGATCTTTCATTATTCATATGTTGAAGTGTATGGACTTCCCTGACAAATTTGTGGACCTGATCAACGAGTGCATCTCTACTCCTACTTTCTCTATTCTGATCAATGGTATCCTCAGAGGTTTTATTAAAAGTGCGAAAAGGATTAGACAAGGTAACCCCTTATCCTCTTCTTATTTTCTATAGCCATGGAATTTTTCTCTTTACTGATGGAATTGGCCAGTCACAACAGTTAATACAACCTGTACACAATTTCCAATCGAGCATCACTCATTTGTGTTAAGGCAAGTGTTACCTCGGCTCAGGCTATTAAAGATATCTTTTCTAAACTTGACAAATTTGTGGGTTTAAGAATGAATGAACAAAATCAAAGTGTTACTTTAGCAGATATTGTAGATTTAAAGAAGATATCTTATTTACTTTGAATGTCAAGGAAGTTACATTACCAGTCAAATACTTGGGAGTTCCGCTTCATCTAATAAGATAACTGATACAGAATGCGTTGTTTTAATCTCCAATATCAGAGACAAACTATATAGCTGAAGTTCGAAGCTACTATCATTTGTTGGGAGATTAGAATTGGTCCACACTGTTATACAATCTAAAGTGTACTTCTAGCTACAAACGTTTCAATTACCTGAAGCTTCTATTGATAAAATTGAACGTGTATGCACTGATTTTATATGGAGAAGTGGCTTACATAAAATTAGCTATCAAGACCTATGCAAACCAAAAAAATAAGGTGGAGTTGGATTGAGGAACATAAGAGAAATGAAAGAAGTGTACACTTTATAATTGGCGTGGAAAGTTATTTCTTCTAATGGCTTGTGGGAAAGATGGATGCGTAGACGATATATTAGAGAAATTTTTTGGACTATGGCTAATGATAACAATGCATCATCAACCTAGAAAGCAACTCTCAGAGTTAATGACACACTAGAAAAAAATTGTGAAACGCAAATTGCATATGGTCGTACTACAAGCCTCTGGCGAGACCCTTTGATCAATGGTAAATCCATCACCGATTATGTTGGATAGGACACATATTCAGATTACGGCTACCCTAATATGCCTGTCTCTCAAATTATTGATAATACTTGGCACTTAAATGACATACCTTTAATAGACAATCAACGATGACACATAGAATTCGCACCAATTTATCATGATAGAGAAAGTGACATTTGGATGTGGAAACACGATGATGATTTCACAATCAGGTCAGCATATGATAGCATTAGGCAATAAGGAACAATTTGTGAACGGGATGTGATTCGGAACAAGTGCAACGTTCCTAAAATGGCGTTTACAACATACAAAGCAATCAAAGGAAGGCTACCTACCAAAGATCATTTAAATAATTGGGGAATCACTAATTCCACCGCATGTGTTTTATATGAAGATGGTGTAGAGACACATAAACATCTATTCTTTGAACGTAACTTTTCACAACAAATCGCTCTTTCATGTTTTCAGAAACTCAACATGCATCAACACAGTACTGATTTACACCAACTTGCAAATTATCCGACCAGTTCATGGAATCCCAAAGATATGAAAGCCAAGATAGATTGCGTCACTCTCACATCTATTGTGTGGTGGATTTGGAAAGAACGAAATCGAAGAACATTCCAGGACAAATCAAGAATGAAAGAGGAAATTAGTCATATAATCTTGAATGAAGTGGGTATAAGAGTGAAATCGATTCTCGATCGAAGAATTACCTCCACCCAAGAAGATAGCGAAACTCATACTGTAAACGCTGATCTTGAGGCGATGCTTTCTCGAACCCAAAGTATTGTACTTGCCCCTCATGATCCTCCGCTGCCGCCATAGAAAGGGTTTTATTTTGGGAATGTTTTTTTTGAACTAAATATGGAGTTACGTGTATCGCTTTAAACTGGTTACTTTACCAGTTAATTGTAATTACTGCATTTTGGGCTATGTGCCTATTAAAGATTTATACCCACTTCCAAAAAAAAAAGAAAATCCTTATTGAAATATGTTGACACCAAAAAGTGCCACAACACCCAAATAGAGATGATGTAAAGAATAAAAAGAAGAAATATAAATGAAAACGAGAGAAAATAAAATCACACACAAATCTATAGTGATTTGGCGTTAACGAGCCTATGCCGACTTTATAATCTCTTGATTATATATGAACTTTGATTTCAAATGACGGTTCAATGGCTAAACCTGAGTACAATGCAATAATAATAAATAAAATGACAAAAGATTGGCCAAAAGTCCTTTTTCGTAGCTCTAAATGGCTATTTATAGAAGTTATAGTTCTTGGCTCGGCTAGGATACACGGTGCTCTATCCAGGAGTGTAGAAAGTATGGAAGAAGTCTTCAGATCGTGGGAGAAGGTCTGGCAAGATATGGACACGCGGAGGTAGATCCGGTGTTGCAAACATGCTGGAAGTGGTTTAATCGGAGCAAGAACAAATTTTAATGGAAGATATTCTCGTGTTGACTAAGTTCGGTTCGACCTAGTCGACCTGATACTTTGGGTACTTGCTTTCCTTCATACTCGAGCTGATTAGATAAGTGGTGAGTTTCCTTCGAACTAGGGTTTACATTTTACCAGACCCGAGATTTAATTCGACCCAACTTCATCCAACCCAAGGGATGTCTAGGCTCTGTAACACCCCACACCCGCTATGGTCACTAGCTAAGGGAATGCCATAACATCGGTGGAGTATTTTAAGTGAATATAGAACAGAAAAATTACAACAAGACAGATATAAGTAATACTTGAAAATTTTAAAACATCACTTCATTGCAGCGGAAAGTAAAACATGTTTGGTTACATCACAAAACCATAATAAGAGTCAAGTACAAAATATCCATCCTGATAAATAAAAGTACATGATCCCAATACATGAACTGATAGCCATAAAAGAAAGGGTAAGCTGAGCTCTACATCTATGGTCCAAGCTCCAAAAGAGAATAAAGCAGCCTGATCAAAGCCCACTTGTACTGGGCCCACTATGATAACCTGAGGGTTGGGAAAAAAAGATAAAAACAACGGGGTCAGACATAAGTCTGAGCGAGTCCTATAACTTTAACAATACAATCATTAAAGTAACCAGAGAAGACATAAGCTTGATATACGGTGTCGTCTGGGGATGAATGGCTACACTAAGCAGCTTGGTAGACTTAGGATAAACTAAGAAACGTAAAGACGCATCTACCCTTCCAAAGGTAAATAACTAAACTGCACCACACCAGTCATTCCTAACTTAAAGGTTGATCCCACCCATGGACTTATAAAATTAACTTAATAGTTCTCGCGTACCCCTAGGTGACTGAGTAGACGCCACAGGGCCCTACAATCCACTAGGTGTACACACTACTCCCCATTCGATCGGCTCCCTAACGTAGATACCCGTGCTGGCCCCACCGTGGGGTGTATCATTCCCCAACGTGGCAACCTGATAAAACTAACGGTGCACGACTTATATCTACACGATGCAACAACGTCTTATTTACCAGCCCGGGTCCACACACGCATATGAAACCCGTTGGTCATGCGTTGCCACCGCTAACCCATTTTGGCCTCTTATAGTCAAGCCCAATATGCGTGTCCCGTCACTCGACTAGAGTCGAGCCCACTAAGATACGTTTGGGATATTGGTTGAAATGGGCCCCCACAAGCTACCACCTAAGCTTGTTATTTCTAGTGAATCCCGCTTAACCCTTTAACCATGTCCACTTACATGTTATAAATTCTGGTTAAGTCATTAATCATATTTTAATTGCCATTCAAGGCACCCACTAGATTTCCACATGCCACCCAAAGCACTTACTTAACCCTTTAACCATGTTTTAATTACATGTTCCACTTTGGTTAAGTATTCTAATCGTATTTTCTATTGCCACCCAAGGCCCCCACTTAACCCCTCATGTCCCTCTACATGCTAATATGGTTAAGTGTTTCTTAATTAATTAATTAAGATCATGACCTCATAAAGACCTCTCACATTAGACCGTCTTTTATGACTGCTGGATATGCCGGTTGGGTCCGGGCAGCCTTACGTCATAAAAAGGGTCTAACCTCGTGTCTTTACTTTAATCACGTATTTAATTTGTGCCTAAGACCTCTCACATTAGGCTAACATTTGTAGCAACTGGTTAAGCCGGTTGGGTCCGGGCAGTTTTACGCTACAACCGAGTCCAACCTCGTGTCTTAGTCGATTAATTACACCTAATTAATCACCCTCATAATTTATATTAATTATCCCTAATTAATTAATCATGTTTTCCAGAATATGGGTAGACCTAACTCAATAGGTAAATTCCCAACTCCGTAGTATGGGTAGACCTAACTCAATAGGTAAATTCCCAACTCCATAATATGGGTAGACCTAACTCAATAGGTAAATTCCCAATTATGTCCATTTAATTTATGTTACTCTTAAGCATACCCATTCCACATCATTTTATTAACATGCATATTAACCCCATCGTTCCCCACGTAATTCGTTCTCGTAACGTGACATAATAAAAGGGAAGATTCATCACAAATGTCATGGGTTTAACCAACATAGCTTATAACTTTTTCATGGGTTCAAAAGGTGTCAACTTGCATATATGAGCATACATTAAACCCAACTAGCATTTAACCCAAACTTGCATTATGCATGTCATAAAAAGAGACAAACTTGCATATGAACTTGCACATAAACTTGCATATGAACTTGCACATAAACTTGCATGTGAACTTGCATAACATGTCATACATAGAGGCAAACTCGCATATGTTATGCATATCATAAAAAGAGACAAACTTGCATATGAACTTGCATCATAATAGGGTAAACATGCATATGTATGCATAGCATACAAAGGTGTCATCTTGCATATGTATGCATCTTATTTAGAAAAATGGTAAACTTGCATGTCATAATGTATGCATAAAACCAAACACTTAGCATGCATAAAATCAAACACTTAGCATGCATAAAACCAAACACTTAGCATGCATAAAATCAAATACTTAGCATGCATAAAATCAAATACTTAGCATGCATAAAATCAAATACTTAGCATGCATAAAACCAAACACTTAGCATGCATAAAATCAAATACTTAGCATGCATAAAATCAAATACTTAGCATGCATAAAATCAAATACTTAGCATGCATAAAATCAAACACTTAGCATGCATAAAATCAAATACTTAGCATGCATAAAACCCAATGCATAGCATGCATGAAACCCAATGCTTAGCATGCATGAAACCCATCATTTATGTAACACCCCGCCTCCGCTAGGGTCACTCACAAAGGGAATGCACTAGGTTTGGTGAAGCATTATCAAGGTAAACATGCACAGAAATATCACAAGACAGAAGATATAAAATAGCGGAAGTAAAATCGAACTTTCATAAACATTAATAATTAAGGTCTAAAGCCTTTTACATCAGAGTACATCAAAACCTGTCTTGCAATAGTAAAGAAGCATAAAGACTTTTTCATAAATTATTCCCCAAATAAAACAGTAAAGTAGCCATAGCCAAGAAAAGTCCAAGCCATCCATGATGACCTTCAAGCAGAAGAAGTCCGAACTAAACAGCATTGTTTCCTCCCTGTAACCTGGAGGGGGGGAGGGGGGGAAACGGAAGAAAAGAGGCGAAACAAAACGGGTCAGTCAAAAAGACTGAGTAAGTCCTATCTACTTCCAGTATAAAAACAGGTAACGGTAACATGAAATGCATAAACTGAAAGTAAACATAAGGATAACTACGAGATAGATAAACTAAACCAGGGTAGCCGGTTGAACTACTGTGGCAAGGTAAACTAAGGTATCATGATACTACGGTGTTACGATAAGTCAAGGTATCACATCGTCAGATTTCTATCGAGTACATTATCCCAAGGTATCTGCCCCGTCTAACATCCCACTGTATCTATTATGTATATTCTTCCTAGTTCTAACATGTATATTTGCTCTGCACCTCTCGTACTACTATCCCAACCCGCGTCACGTGTTAACCATGAATGTCCCTTGCCCAATGTCATGTAATGGTCCATGTCAACCTAATATATAGCATATGTAGGTTTTCCCACTCATATGTTTCTTTCCATGTATAAGATCAGTCCTTTGCCGTAGGCCGTACGGGCTTTCCCATGTAAACGTTTTATCCTTGAAGTTGTTTTGGACTGCAACCATTGATCTAGTTGTGTTTCCCTACCATGAACTATCGCGCATCCACTTAGGATTTTTGCCACCTAGGGCCGCTAGGGATTATGCTACCTAATGAACATTTCCGTGTCTCGGTTTGGGTTTTGGCCATCTAGGACCACTAGGGATTACGCCACCCGTCAACCGCGCCATTGATCCCACGTATGTATCGTGAATCGTTTTCCATGTCTAGATGCACATGTTCCCCAATGTGCCATCCGAGTTCCGTGCCAGGGCAAATCAAGAAATACGGAACTCGGTCGGGAGCTTTAAATCATCTGCCGATGCAGATATCAAGGTCTGTTTTTGTACCCGTGGCTATGGTCCCACGTGACCCCTCCCTCAACTACTGAAAGGCAATCCAAGAAAAATCATGTATAAGAACCACTCCACGGCCCCACTATAGCCCCACTTTCCTACGGGCCAACCTCACCCATGACTCGATAGCAAGCACTTTCCGCACGTACACGATTGACTAAAGATGGTAGGTAGTCGGCGATGTGCTATCCAGGGCAAAAACCAAGAATCGTCGACTCCACGCTAATCCATCCCAGTCTTTAGGTCGCACAGATAGCAACCAAGGCATACTCTTGGCTCTTCTACCGCAGACCTTAACCTCTTGTGAGCCCAGGCGGATCATCTGCAACCTCACAGAGGGAAACCAAGAGTATCCTCACGTCCCCCGAAGCTTCGGCTTCGACACCCAGTGCGCTGGAGCTTTTATCCAAGTCAGATAACTTGCTCCTCCTCGTATACTAAGCGATGACCTACCGTATCAGGTTACTCATCGCTTTGCGAACTAGTCCTATGTCCTTAGCTAAGAATTATTACTTAGTTACCCTTAACTAAGGTTTACCACTTAGCTTCCCTTCCCGTTATCCTTGATTAACCACGGTTTTCTACCTAGTTCTTCTAACTAGGGTTTGTCTTATTGGGTTAAGTGTTATCATTCAAGTCCATGCCTTAACCCGCCCACGAATCACGTCAAGATTGGCTATGTATTTAAGTTCAAGACTTAGCCCTACAAGTTGGTTAAGTATATATTAACTTGACCCTATCAAATTACTTAGTCAAACCGGTCAAGTGTATTCAAGCGATTCATGACTTAGCCTTGTCATGTTTTCATGTTATATTGGTTAAGTATGGGTTAACTTAACCCCCATAAATTCACGAGTTAGATTTGCTAAGTATAGGTCACTTAACCACATCCAATTAACGAGTTAGATTGGTTAAGTTTAGTTCACTTAACCACATCAAATTAACGAGTTAGATTGGTTAAGTTTAGGTCACTTAACCACATCAAATTAACGAGTTAGATTAGTTAAGTTTAGGTCACTTAACCACATCAAATCTTCATGTATAATTGGTTAAGTATAAGTTGCTTAACCCCATTAAATTATCACGTTAAGTTGGTTAAGTATTGGTTACTTAACCTCATTGAATTACCAAGTTTAAATTGGTTAAGTGTTTAACTTAACCCCATCGAATTACCGTGTTTAGATTAGTTAAGTGTGGATTACTTAACCCCATCTAATTACCGTGGTTAGGTTAGTTAAGTCTTAATTACTTAACCTCATCTAATTACCTAGTCGGATTAGTTAAGTGTAAATTACTTAACCCCATCCCCTAATCATCTTGCATGGTTAAGTGTCATTAAGGAAATCAAGCCCGGTCCCACTTAACCTACCCATTCGTGTCATATCAGTTAAGTGTCATTAGTCAAATTTACTTAACCTTATCATGTGGCATTAATATAATTAATTCACTCTTAACCTCTCACATTAGACCTTGTTGTGGTTACTAGTTAAGCCGGGCGGGTCCGGGTAGATTTACACCACAACCTAGTCTAACCTCGGGTCTTAAGCGCGACATGACCAACTTCTCACATTGGGTCCTATTGTTTGCAACTACTAGTTAGGCCGGTCGGTTCCGGGTAGTTTTACGTTGCAAACTCAACCCAACCTCGAGTTGGCCACACTTATATTATCTAAGTTCATCATGTTTCCAAAACCTGTTACAAGTTTTTCAAGCATTTGGGTAGACCTAACTTAATAGGTAAATTCCCAAAGGGTAGACCTAACTTAATAGGTAAATTCCCAAGCTCATGCTTTTATGCATACTTACATGTCAACTTCCATGTTATCTTTCAAGTCATATTTTCAAGTATAAACACATGTCATATTCAAGTTAGGATTTCGCGACATGTTCATGTTTATCTAACTACCCAAAATCGTGTTTTCCCAACGCAAGCAAAGCGAGTCAACATAGTAGGTATACTATGGCTACATGTAGACCCCAAAACATGCACGATGCCACAAAAGGGATTGGCTCCAAACATGCATGGCGTCATAAGGGGGTTTGGCCTTAAAACATGCATGATAGAGTCATATAGGGATTGACCATAAGCATGCATACTATCATACAGGATTTGGTCACAAACTTGCATAATATCATAAGGAGGTTTTGCCACAAACATGCATGAAACATAAGGGGTTTGTGTTCATATGCATGCATAAGCCCCAAGGTCAAGTATTTGCCTATGTTTCAGAAGTCAAATGGTTCCCAAAGGTTCATGCAAATCTTCCATAGACAAAGATCCAAACTTGCAAGATAAACTAGGCTAAACATAACATGAGTGACATGATTAAGTTGCTACATCTTAGTCTAAGGTCATAGATCATAGAAAAGGGACAAAGTTAGGTTCACATACATGCATACTTATGCTTTATCTCATTTTATCCCATGTCAACATTAAAAATACCGTTTTGATCCAAAAGTAGCTAGAACTTACATAGGCAAGGCTTAGAAAAGGGGTCATGCATCATCTTGACGAAGAAAGGTGGCTCCTTTGAAGAAGAACCTTCATGAAACTCGCATAGAAATGTTGATTTGGCCTCTATTTGGTGTAGCAAGCTTGCACCTTTTGATTTGAACCCGATTTGAATGCATAGGCTCTAGGGATTTGAGATGGAGGCCATGAGAGTAGAAATTTGGCCATAGTTTAGTTACATGAGTGAATAATGAGGGTTTAGGGGTAGGTTTAGGGTCTTTTTATAGAGATTAGGATAGTTTTAGGCCCTTAGATTAACCCTAGGACCAACCTGAACCGTCAGATTTCAAACCAGGCCCAAAAACCTAGCCAAGATAGAAAATAGGTGCACCAGGCCAGAATCAGCCGACAGGGCAAGTCGACAGCCCTGTCGACTTGCCTGTCGACATGCCTGTCGACTTGCAAGTCGATAGCCCTGTCGACAGCCCAGTCGACTTGTCTGGGCGGGAATTTTCCCGCCTGGCCCCATTTCTGCATGTTTCGAAATTCAAATTTCCCGAAAACTTCTTTGGGCCTTAACCGGGTCATACGGACTCCGATTTACAAAATTTCGGACTCTATTTTGCGTATTTTTCCGAGACGAACGCAATGGCATAGCCCGTTTTACTTGATTCAGAATTTAAAATTAAGTTCTGCCTTGATTCTCGTTTTAACATGTTATTGAAATACGGGTTGTTACATTCTCCCCACCTTTTAGGATTTCGTCCCCGAAATCTCTAAGTTAGGAAGAACATATCCTACCATCCATCATCCATCTACTCAAAACATCATCCACAAGCAACCATTGTCCTTAGATGATTTCTAATGCTGTATGAATATATGCAAAACGTGTGTGTACATGTTCCTTAGCTAATGCTAATGATCAGGCCTGAATAATCTTTCTAATGCAAAAATATGTATAGTGCCATGAATCCAACATGTATGCAAATAGTCCTAGTCATATAGATACTATATGCGTGCACAATCATTCATTCATATGCAACAACCGCATGATAACACATTCGATTTCATCCATAAACAAGTATAAATACTCGTGCATATGCAACATGAAACGTGATCGCGTCAATCTAGTATCTAACGTGTATTCGCGCATCCACGAGCAACCACTTGCAACCGTTTGCAATCATATCAATCATAACATGTCTCAAATACATGTTTACATCCATAGCATTCTACCTAAGGTTCCCAAAATAAGATCGAGAAGATAAACAAGACAAACTCCTTACGGGGTTTGTAACAGAAACAGGACCGAGAGGATATCCACCAAGCGATAGCATGCAAGTAAGCTTTACAGGTGAACCAAGGATCAAAGATATACTCTTAAAAAGAGACGTGATGCGCTCGTCTAAGCCGCATTTCCATGGTCTTAATTCCATCATGCCTTGACCGCCTTTGACTTCATGATTTCATAGCTTCTTGATTCCTACTTCCAAGGGGTGAGTGGAACTCATTTCACTGTCGCCTCTCGTTTCACTTAGTCTTTCCCTCGTATGCTTGGCTCAAACATATCTGCGTACTCATGCAAGCTCTCCAAAATTCACTAGTGAATCCTGGATCTCGTTTTCCGATGCCAATCCAAGTTGCCAAGAGTTCTTACTAGGGTGATTCCCATAACTTATGCATAATCGAAACGAACCATCCGCCTTAGCGGCGAATTCTATTCAAACGGATTACCAACAACTGCATCATGGGATTCTAGGTAACTAGCCATGACAGAACCCAAAAGGTTATACGAGACTTCAAGGGTATCACCAAGATGAGTCGAGAGTCTAACTACCCTCTTTCCAAAACCGAGAATGGCACCCCTTATTGGGTGACCACTTTATCCTCAGAATCCATCCGTAGTTGAGACATGTCATTCCCAAATCCAACAAGTCATGAAGAAATGGACCAACTCTAACAAGATTTGGGACAAAATAGAATCCTCTTCTATGCTAGTACTAAGGTGTAGAGACTCACTATCCAAGCAGACTTAAATGATACGGTGATCAAGACAAAGTCTGGACGGGATGATAGAAAAGAAAAGCTAAACCTTTAATAAGATCGTTACCCTCCTTCCGAGGTACCCTAGACATGAGAGCATACTACTGCCCTCTCGATGATCTTGTCCTTGTCCCATGATACTTAACTATCCGTCCCGTTCCACCATGCCAAAGGTACTCTCTCGTCATGGGTTTCATTTTTCATCTTTCTTTCTCATTCCGGGTTGAGCCATACCAATAAGTTAAACTCGTATCCTTTATCCTCTTTCTCATTATCCTTTCTTATAAGGCGGCTACTGGTCTCCCGAGAACAACCTCCATCGCATGGAAAGCGCTTTCGTAGATAGAAAAGACTAGTCGCAGTTAAAACCACTGTGACTACAGATGGAGGAAAGAAAGGAAAAGAGATTCAATCAAGGAAACAAGGATAGTGCTAATGGCCTTTGGGGAATAGCCTTTTTCTTTTTAAAAGAAAATTTTCTTGAAAAATGCTTCTTTATAAACGGTTTTCCAAATAGTTTTCAGAAGGTTTTAAAAACTTTTGCCCAGTCTAGTAACCTTCTGCTCTGATACCAAATGTAACACCCCACCTCCGCTAGGGTCACTCACAAAGGGAATGCACTAGGTTTGGTGAAGCATTATCAAGGTAAACATGCACAGAAATATCACAAGACAGAACATATAAAATAGCGGAAGTAAAATCGAACTTTCATAAACATTAATAATTAAGGTCTAAAGCCTTTTACATCATAGTACATCAAAACCTATCTTGCAATAGTAAAGAAGCATAAAGACTTTTTCATAAATTATTCCCCAAATAAAACAGTAAAGTAGCCATAGCCAAGAAAAGTCCAAGCCATCCATGATGACCTTCAAGCAGAAGAAGTCCGAACTAAACAGCATTGTTTCCTCCCTGTAACCTGGAGGGGGGAGGGGGGGTAACGGAAGAAAAGAGGCGAAACAAAACGGGTCAGTCAAAAAGACTGAGTAAGTCCTATCTACTTCCAGTATAAAAACAGGTAAAGGTAACATGAAATGCATAAACTGAAAGTAAACATAAGGATAACTACGAGATAGATAAACTAAACCAGGGTAGCCGGTTGAACTACTGTGGCAAGGTAAACTAAGGTATCATGATACTACGGTGTTATGATAAGTCAAGGTATCACATCGTCAGATTTCTATCGAGTACATTATCCCAAGGTATCTTCCCCGTCTAACATCCCACTGTATCTATTATGTATATTCTTCCTAGTTCTAACATGTATATTTGCTCTGCACCTCTCGTACAAGTATCCCAACCCGCGTCACGTGTTAACCATGAATGTCCCTTGCCCAATGTCATGTAATGGTCCATGTCAACCTAATATATAGCATATGTAGGTTTTCCCACTCATATGTTTCTTTCCATGTATAAGATCAGTCCTTTGCCGTAGGCCGTACGGGCTTTCCCATGTAAACGTTTTATCCTTGAAGTTGTTTTGGACTGCAACCCTTGATCTAGTTGTGTTTCCCTACCATGAACTATCGCGCATCCACTTAGGATTTATGCCACCTAGGGCCGCTAGGGATTATGCTACCTAATGAACATTTCCGTGTCTCGGTTTGGGTTTTGGCCACCTAGGACCACTAGGGATTACGCCACCCGTCAACCGCGCCCTTGATCCCACGTATGTATCGTGAATCGTTTTCCATGTCTAGATGCACATGTTCCCCAATGTGCCATCCGAGTTCCGTGCCAGGGCAAATCAAGAAATACGGAACTCGGTCGGGAGCTTTAAATCATCTGCCGATGCAGATATCAAGGTCTGTTTTTGTACCCGTGGCTATGGTCCCACGTGACCCCTCCCTCAACTACTGAAAGGCAATCCAAGAAAAATCATGTATAAGAACCACTCCACGGCCCCACTATAGCCCCACTTTCCTACGGGCCAACCTCACCCATGACTCGATAGCAAGCACATGGTCTGTTGGGGGTTCCCTGCCTTTCCGCACGTACACGATTGACTAAAGATGGTAGGTAGTCGGCGATGTGCTATCCAGGGCAAAAACCAAGAATCGTCGACTCCACGCTAATCCATCCCAGTCTTTAGGTCGCTCGCATAGCAACCAAGGCATACTCTTGGCTCTTCTACCGCAGACCTTAACCTCTTGTGAGCCCAGGCGGATCATCTGCAACCTCACAGAGGGATACCAAGAGTATCCTCACGTCCCCCGAAGCTTTGGCTTCGACACCCAGTGCGCTGGAGCTTTTATCCAAATCAGATAACTTGCTCCTCCTCGTATACTAAGCGATGACCTACCGTATCAGGTTACTCATCGCTTTGCGAACTAGTCCTATGTCCTTAGCTAAGAATTATTACTTAGTTACCCTTAACTAAGGTTTACCACTTAGCTTCCCTTCCCGTTATCCTTGATTAACCACGGTTTTCTACCTAGTTCTTCTAACTAGGGTTTGTCTTATTGGGTTAAGTGTTATCATTCAAGTCCATGCCTTAACCCGCCCACGAATCACGTTAAGATTGGCTAAGTATTTAAGTTCAAGACTTAGCCCTACAAGTTGGTTAAGTATATATTAACTTGACCCTATCAAATTACTTAGTCAAACCGGTCAAGTGTATTCAAGCGATTCATGACTTGGCCTTGTCATGTTTTCACGTTATATTGGTTAAGTATGGGTTAACTTAACCCCCATAAATTCACGAGTTAGATTGGCTAAGTATAGGTCACTTAACCACATCCAATTAACGAGTTAGATTGGTTAAGTTTAGTTCACTTAACCACATCAAATTAACGAGTTAGATTGGTTAAGTTTAGGTCACTTAACCACATCAAATTAACGAGTTAGATTGGTTAAGTTTAGGCCACTTAACCACATCAAATCTTCATGTATAATTGGTTAAGTATAAGTTGCTTAACCCCATTAAATTATCACGTTAAGTTGGTTAAGTATTGGTTACTTAACCTCATTGAATTATCAAGTTTAAATTGGTTAAGTGTTTAACTTAACCCCATCGAATTACCGTGTTTAGATTAGTTAAGTGTGGATTACTTAACCCCATCTAATTACCGTGGTTAGGTTAGTTAAGTCTTAATTACTTAACCTCATCTAATTACCCAGTCGGATTAGTTAAGTGTAAATTACTTAACCCCATCCCCTAATCATCTTGCATGGTTAAGTGTCATTAAGGAAATCAAGCCCGGTCCCACTTAACCTACCCATTCGTGTCATATCGGTTAAGTGTCATTAGTCAAATTTACTTAACCTTATCATGTGGCATTAATTTAATTAATGCACTCTTAACCTCTCACATTAGACCTTGTTGTGGTTACTAGTTAAGCCGGGCGGGTGCGGGTAGATTTACACCACAACCTAGTCTAACCTCGGGTCTTAAGCGCGACATGACCAACTTCTCACATTGGGTCCTATTGTTTGCAACTACTAGTTAGGCCGGTCGGTTCCGGGTAGTTTTACGTTGCAAACTCAACCCAACCTCGAGTTGGCCACACTTATATTATCTAAGTTCATCATGTTTCCAAAACCTGTTACAAGTTTTTCAAGCATTTGGGTAGACCTAACTTAATAGGTAAATTCCCAAAGGGTAGACCTAACTTAATAGGTAAATTCCCAAGCTCATGCTTTTATGCATACTTACATGTCAACTTCCATGTTATCTTTCAAGTCATATTTTCAAGTATAAACACATGTCATATTCAAGTTAAGATTTCGCGACATGTTCATGTTTATCTAACTACCCAAAATCGTGTTTTCCCAACGCAAGCAAAGCGAGTCAACATAGTAGGTATACTATGGCTACATGTAGACCCCAAAACATGCACGATGCCACAAAAGGGATTGGCTCCAAACATGCATGGCGTCATAAGGGGGTTTGGCCTTAAAACATGCATGATAGAGTCATATAGGGATTGACCATAAGCATGCATACTATCATACAGGATTTGGCCACAAACTTGCATAATATCATAAGGAGGTTTTGCCACAAACATGCATGAAACATAAGGGGTTTGTGTTCATATGCATGCATAAGCCCCAAGGTCAAGTATTTGCCTATGTTTCAGAAGTCAAATGGTTCCCAAAGGTTCATGCAAATCTTCCATAGACAAAGATCCAAACTTGCAAGATAAACTAGGCTAAACATAACATGAGTGACATGATTAAGTTGCTACATCTTAGTCTAAGGTCATAGATCATAGAAAAGGGACAAAGTTAGGTTCACATACATGCATACTTATGCTTTATCTCATTTTATCCCATGTCAACATTAAAAATACCGTTTTGATCCAAAAGTAGCTAGAACTTACATAGGCAAGGCTTAGAAAAGGGGTCATGCATCATCTTGACGAAGAAAGGTGGCTCCTTTGAAGAAGAACCTTCATGAAACTCGCATAGAAATGTTGATTTGGCCTCTATTTGGTGTAGCAAGCTTGCACCTTTTGATTTGAACCCGATTTGAATGCATAGGCTCTAGGGATTTGAGATGGAGGCCATGAGAGTAGAAATTTGGCCATAGTTTAGTTACATGAGTGAATAATGAGGGTTTAGGGTCTTTTTATAGAGACTAGGATAGTTTTAGACCCTTAGATTAACCCTAGGACCAACCTGAACCGTCAGATTTCAAACCAGGCCCAAAAACCTAGCCAAGAAAGAAAATAGGTGCACCAGGCCAGAATCAGCCGACAGGGCAAGTCGACAGCCCTGTCGACTTGCCTGTCGACATGCCTGTCGACTTGCAAGTCGACAGCCCTGTCGACAGCCCAGTCGACTTGTCTGGGCGGGAATTTTCCCGCCTGGCCCCATTTCTGCATGTTTCGAAATTCAAATTTCCCGAAAACTTCTTTGGGCCTTAACCGGGTCATACGGACTCCAATTTACAAAATTTCGGACTCTATTTTGCGTATTTTTCCGAGACGAACGCAATGGCATAGCCCGTTTTACTTGATTCAGAATTTAAAATTAAGTTCTGCCTTGATTCTCGTTTTAACATGTTATCGAAATACGGGTTGTTACAACTTAACTTGCATAAACTCACATACTTAACTTGCATAAACATAGGGTTAACATTAAACATAGATTAGCAAACTAACATCATATCATATGACTTAAAACCCACAAATCCGCATACAAAACCGCATGATCTCATCATATCTCATCTACTTAATTTAGCAATTGGTTATTAAAGTGATAGAAACTCACCAAAACCAAGATTAGCAAACTTATGTAGTAGAACTAGTTGCTATACAAGAAGAAGATGATGATTAGAGGTTGATTAGCTTGCAACTTTCTTCATAAACTAGTGGAGGTTCCTCTCAAGTTTGATTTTGGCGGCATAGTGGCATCATTTCTATTTTTAGTATGAATTAGGGTAGTATTAGGGTGTATTTATAGATTAGGTGAGTGTTTTAGGCCCTTAGATTAACCCTAAATTAGATTAGGACCCTTAGATTTCGGAACCTTCCAGAAACCAGCCCTAAGACCAAGCCCATACCCCAAACTGGTGCACCCAACCACAGAACTCTCTAGAAACTGTGCAGGTTTCCTGTCCCGACATGGGCGCACTTCCCAAGTGCGCCAGTGTATTTTTGTGCTGGCGCACTTCACAAGTGCGCCAGTGCATTTTTGGCCTGTTTCGGGTTTTTCTGCCTAACTTCGTTCGTCCATATCTCTTTCATACGATACCCGTTTTACGCAAACTCGGACTCTATTTCGCGTATTTTTCCGAGACGAACGCAATGACGTAGCCCGTTTCCCCTGATTCTCACATCTGAGATTAATTATACTTTAATTACTAACCATTAGTGTTAATTGAAATTCGGGGTGTTACATTCTTCCCTACTTAAAGGATTTCGTCCTCGAAATCTCTAAGTCAAGAAGAACGTATCCTACCAACCAAACAACCATCTACTAAACCATCAACCACAAGCAACCATTATCCTTAGAAACTTCTAATGATGTATGAACATATGCAGAAAGTGTGTGTATATGTCCGTATACTAATGCAAAATCAGGCGGTCTACTGATTCAGTCGACCTCCTTAATGCAAACCATGATAGTGCCATGCATCCAATATGTATGCGAAACCCTATTGACATATACAATTTCTATATGCGTGCACAACCATACACAAAAATGCATCATCCACATGATAACACAGCCATGATACATCCATCAATCTAACTACCACATCCATTTATGCGATATGCAACATGAAGTGACTGAGCCGATCTAGTGCCTAATGTGTGTGTAAATGCATCCACGAGCAACCACTAGCAAACAATTGCATCCACATGCATCCATCAACCATAACATGTTTCAAACACATGTTTCAACCATAGGTTTTACCCTATCTAAAGGTCATAGGTACTAGCGAGAGGATATACTAAAGATAAGATAAGTACTAGACAAGCGATAAAGGAGAAGTTAAAAGACATACTCTCAAAAAAGAAATGGGTACAAAGAACGCTTCTTCGCTTCCGTCTCCCAAGTAGCATTGCCCTCGTCTTCTCCTCATTGCACTTTAACTAGCTGAACTTCTCTGTTCCTCAACTTCCTAGTTTCTGACCCAAGGATGCGAGTAGGAGCTCGTCGAATCGTCGCATCACGCTCTACCTCTACATCTCTAAGCAAGCTCGGCTCTACGACCTCTGCGGTCTCATGTAAGCACTTCCTCAAATGTGATACATGGAATACATCATGAACACCACTAAGTCTGTCGGGCAACTCCACCCTATATGCCATCCGTCCAATCCTTTCCTTAATAGGAAACGGCCCAACAAACCTCGGTGCTAACTTCCCAACGGACCCAAAGCGAACAACATTTCTCAACGGAGATACTTTGACAAAAACCATGTCCCCAACCTCAAACTCAAGATCCGTCCTTCTCCGATCCGCATAAGATTTCTGTCTATCTTGCGCTGCCTTCATCCTTCTTCGAATCAAATCAATCTTCTCTGAAGTCTCTCTAACCATATCTGGCCCAAGCAAGATCTTATCCGTAGATTCCCACCAACATGTAGGAGATCGACAAGGCCTTCCATAAAGAGCTTCGAAAGGTGCCATGCCAATACTAGACTGAAAGCTGTTATTGTATGCGAACTCCACCAAAGGAAGACGTTCTTCCCATGTACCTCCAAAATCCAAGATACAAAGCCTCAAGAGATCTTCTAAGATACGGTTCACCCTCTCGGTCTGACCGTCCGTCTGAGGATGATATGCGGTGCTCAAACACAACTGAGTCCCTACCGCCTCTTGCAAACTTCTCCAAAACTCACTAGTGAAGATAGGATCTCGATCACTCACAATGCTGGATGGTACGCCATGCAATCTAACAATCTCTCTAACATAGACTGAAGCAAGCCATGGAGCGGTCCTCTTACTCTTCACGGGTATAAAATGGGCACCCTTGGTAAGTCTGTCTACCACAACCCAAATTCCCGTATTGCCCTTCCTCGATCTCGGTAACCCATCGATGAAATCCATCGAGACACTATCCCACTTCCATTGCGGAACTTCCAATGGGTGTAGCAACCCACCGGGTTTCCTTTGCTCCGCTTTAACTTGTTGGCACACTAAGCATCTAGCCACATACTCGGCCACATCTTTCTTCATACCGGCCCAGAAGAAAACTCTCTTCATGTCTTGGTACATCTTGTCCCTACCAGGATGAATGGTCATCTTTGACCGATGTGCATCATCAAGTATAGCCTTCCTCAGACCCTCGTCTTGCGGTACACAAAGTCTACCGTCTCTACGCAACCACCCCTTACCATCTAGGGTGTACCTACTCAAATGGCTAGACGACTCCCCCCTTATGAGCTTCTCTACTAACTCAACCAACTGTGGGTCGTCTCGCCGTGCCTCGCCAATCTGCCCCAAAAGAGTAGGCCTAACCTCCAAGGAGGCTAACAAACCGGGTACAAAGTCAACGGAAGGTCTAAAGTCAATCTTAGAATTAAACTCCAAGCTTCGCCATTCCACGAACAATGGACTCAAAGACAACATTTTTCTGCTCAAGGCGTCTGCTACCACGTTACCCTTGCCAGGGGTATACGCTATCTCAAACTCATAGGATGCTAAGAATTCCATCCACCTTTGTTGTCTTAAGACAATGCGCTCAAAGAGTCTCCAACACTTACCTAAGATGTAGGGCATGCTTTTCTCCACTTCTAGAGAAAATCAGGATATTCTCCCATGCAAAATCGTCACAACTATCCATCTCTCACGCAGACCACCTTAGTCGAACTCGACATCCCCCAAATGCAAGCCCCAAAGGCCTAAACCAATATCAGACAAACACCCAAGGGATACCTCCTTCGAATTCAGACGACCTACGTGAGATGATACTAGTAAAAACGGCTAAATAATTAAGCCCTTGTCCAACTCTGGATGTCCTTGCCAGTCTCGCTCCAAAACCACCGTTTATCCCATAACTGGCTTTGCTCAACCTATTGAGCACATACGAAAACTTATTTCGCTCCTAGAAAAGACCAAGATGTCATCCACCAAGATCATCACGAACTTATTTAGGTACTCCCTGAACACCCTTCTCATCAAATCAACAAAGTATGCGGAGGCGTTCGTCTAACCAAATGGCATCACCAGCCACTCATAAAACCATCCGGAGTCCTAAAGGCAATCTTCTCTATACTATCCTCAGCCACTCTCAACTGACGAAACCCCGTGGCTGAGTCCAACTGCGAAAATACTGAGGCGCCAACCAACTGATCAAAGAGATCATCAATCCTCGGCAATGGGTGTCTATTCTTCTTTGTGAGTTTATTTAGTTCTCTTTAGCCTACACAAAGTCTGAGGGACCCATCCGCCTTCGTAGCAAAAACTACTGGAGCACCCCACTCCGATATACTTTGTCTTATGGACCCCTTCTCAAGCAACTCCCCTACTTGCTTATGGAGTTCCCTCCTCTCGCGAGGAGCCATGTGGCGCATTGGTAAAGATACAGGTTTAGCATTGTCTACCAGATATATTCGGAAGTCAATCTCCCGCTCCGGAGGTAAGCCCTTCACCTCCTCAAACACATCCGAGTATTCCCGGACCACTCTAACAGATCGCAAACTCTCGACCGACGTGTCAAGCGATTCTAGATAACTTAGCATAACAGATTCCATGGGATTACAAGAGATCTCGAGAGTGTTACCCAAGCGGGTCATAAGCCTAACAACTCTCCCTTCAAAATCAAGAACGGCACCCCTACTGGATAACCAGTCCATGCCCAAAACTAACCCATAGCTCGTGAAGCCCAAAAAGCATCACATCTACTCTCAACGCTAAGTATAGCAACTTTCAAACCCAAACACTTCATGGAGCCCCAATTGGGTTTGAAACAACTAAGGGATCATCTACTAACTGGTGTCTAAGTGCAGTGACTCAACTAACAATGATGAGATAAACGAACTCGATGCGTTAGAATTAAATAAAGTTCGAATCGGATAATAAAGAAATCCAAATTCCAACCTAGACGGTCTATCCCCATTTGGTACCCTAGACGTGAGGGAATACAACTACCCTCTAGGAGATTCCGTACCTTGCCCTTGCCTCTTTGGACAATCCTAATAAGGTGTCCTATTCCTCCCAAAAGGATAACTACTCGCCTTCTTCATCCCATTCTCCACTCGTAACCTCCCACCAATGAGGTTTCATCCTTCATTAACCAAACAACTATTTGAGCCTTCCTCCCTGCGTCTATCCAATAGATACCTACCAGTCCTCCTCCTTCTTGAACCAACTTCTAATCTGACTAACGTCTAAGTCCCTTGAAGTGGTTTTCCATTCTTATCTATCTTAGAAAGGTCATCTATACGCGGAGGGGAAACTCAAAACGAGAGAGGAAGAGATTCAAAACGGAGAATTCGAAAGATATAGATATGGCTATTGGGGATTATGCTTTTCTTTCAAAAACTTTTCTTTTAAAAGACATGTTTTTGAAAATACTCCTTTCAAAAATATTCTTAGAAAATAGTTTTTCTAAAAAATTTATCTGTTCTGGTAACCTTAAGCTCTGATACCACGTGTAACACCCCACACCCGCTATGGTCACTCGCTAAGGGAATGCCATAACATCGGTGGAGTATTTTAAGTGAATATAGAACAGAAAAATTACAACAAGACAGATATAAGTAATACTTGAAAATTTTAAAACATCACTTCATTGCAGCGGAAAGTAAAACATGTTTGGTTACATCACAAAACCATAATAAGAGTCAAGTACAAAATATCCATCCTGATAAATAAAAGTACATAATCCCAATACATGAACTAATAGCCATAAAAGAAAGGGTAAGCTGAGCTCTACATCTATGGTCCAAGCTCCAAAAGAGAATAAAGCAGCCTGATCAAAGCCCACTCGTACTGGGCCCACTCTGATAACCTGAGGGTTGGGAAAAAAAGATAAAAACAACGGGGTCAGACATAAGTCTGAGCGAGTCCTATAACTTTAACAATACAATCATTAAAGTAACCAGAGAAGACATAAGCTTGATATACGGTGTCGTCTGGGGATGAATGGCTACACTAAGCAGCTTGGTAGTCTTAGGATAAACTAAGAAACGTAAAGACGCATCTACCCTTCCAAAGGTAAATTACTAAACTGCACCACACCAGTCATTCCTAACTTAAAGGTTGATCCCACCCATGGACTTATAAAATTAACTTAATAGTTCTCGCGTACCCCTAGGTGACTGAGTAGACGCCACAGGGCCCTACAATCCACTAGGTGTACACACTACTCCCCATTCGATCGGCTCCCTAACGTAGATACCCGTGCTGGCCCCACCGTGGGGTGTACCATTCCACAACGTGGCAACCTGATAAAACTAATGGTGCACGGCTTATATCTACACGATGCAACAACGTCTTATTTACCAGCCCGGGTCCACACACGCATATGAAACCCGTTGGTCATGCGTTGCCACCGCTAACCCATTTTGGCCTCTTATAGTCAAGCCCAATATGCGTGTCCCGTCACTCGACTAGAGTCGAGCCCACTAAGATACGTTTGGGATATTGGTTGAAATGGGCCCCCACAAGCTACCACCTAAGCTTGTTATTTCTAGTGAATCCCGCTTAACCCTTTAACCATGTCCACTTACATGTTATAAATTCTGGTTAAGTCATTAATCATATTTTAATTGCCATTCAAGGCACCCACTAGATTTCCACATGCCACCCAAAGCACTTACTTAACCCTTTAACCATGTTTTAATTACATGTTCCACTTTGGTTAAGTATTCTAATCGTATTTTCTATTGCCACCCAAGGCCCCCACTTAACCCCTCATGTCCCTCTACATGCTAATATGGTTAAGTGTTTCTTAATTAATTAATTAAGATCATGACCTCATAAAGACCTCTCACATTAGACCATCTTTTATGACTGCTGGATATGCCGGTTGGGTCCGGGCAGCCTTACGTCATAAAAAGGGTCTAACCTCGTGTCTTTACTTTAATCACGTATTTAATTTGTTCCTAAGACCTCTCACATTGGGCTAACATTTGTAGCAATTGGTTAAGCCGGTTGGGTCCGGGCAGTTTTACGCTACAACTGAGTCCAACCTCGTGTCTTAGTCGATTAATTACACCTAATTAATCACCCTCATAATTTATATTGATTATCCCTAATTAATTAATCATGTTTTCCAGAATATGGGTAGACCTAACTCAATAGGTAAATTCCCAACTCCGTAGTATGGGTAGACCTAACTCAATAGGTAAATTCCCAACTCCATAATATGGGTAGACCTAACTCAATAGGTAAATTCCCAATTATGTCCATTTAATTTATGTTACTCTTAAGCATACCCATTCCACATCATTTTATTAACATGCATATTAACCCCATCGTTCCCCACGTAATTCGTTCTCGTAACGTGACATAATAAAAGGGAAGATTCATCACAAATGTCATGGGTTTAACCAACATAGCTTATAACTTTATCATTGGTTCAAAAGGTGTCAACTTGCATATATGAGCATACATTAAACCCAACTAGCATTTAACCCAAACTTGCATTATGCATGTCATAAAAAGAGACAAACTTGCATATGAACTTGCACATAAACTTGCATATGAACTTGCACATAAACTTGCATGTGAACTTGCATAACATGTCATACATAGAGGCAAACTCGCATATGTTATGCATATCATAAAAAGAGACAAACTTGCATATGAACTTGCATCATAATAGGGTAAACATGCATATGTATGCATAGCATACAAAGGTGTCATCTTGCATATGTATGCATCTTATTTAGAAAAAGGGTAAACTTGCATGTCATAATGTATGCATAAAACCAAACACTTAGCATGCATAAAATCAAATACTTAGCATGCATAAAACCAAACACTTAGCATGCATAAAATCAAATACTTAGCATGCATAAAATCAAATACTTAGCATGCATAAAATCAAATACTTAGCATGCATAAAACCAAACACTTAGCATGCATAAAATCAAATACTTAGCATGCATAAAATCAAATAATACTTAGCATGCATAAAACCAAACACTTAGCATGCATAAAATCAAATACTTAGCATGCATAAAACCCAATGCTTAGCATGCATGAAACCCAATGCTTAGCATGCATGAAACCCATCACTTAACTTGCATAAACCCACATACTTAACTTGCATAAACATAGGGTTAACATTAAACATAGATTAGCAAACTAACATCATATCATATGACTTAAAACCCACAAATCCGCATACAAAACCGCATGATCTCATCATATCTCATCTACTTAATTTAGCAATTGTTTATTAAAGTGATAGAAACTCACCAAAACCAAGATTAGCAAACTTATGTAGTAGAACTAGTTGCTATACAAGAAGAAGATGATGATTAGAGGTTGATTAGCTTGCAACTTTCTTCATAAACTAGTGGAGGTTCCTCTCAAGTTTGATTTTGGCGGCATGGTGGCATCATTTCTATTTTTAGTATGAATTAGGGTAGTATTAGGGTGTATTTATAGATTAGGTGAGTGTTTTAGGCCCTTAGATTAACCCTAAATTAGATTAGGACCCTTAGATTTCGGAACCTTCCAGAAACCAGCCCTAAGACCAAGCCCAAACCCCAAACTGGTGCACTCAACCACATAACTCTCTAGAAACTATGCAGGTTTCCTGTCCCGACATGGGCGCACTTCCCAAGTGCGGCAGTGTATTTTTGTGCTGGCGCACTTCACAAGTGCGCCAGTGCATTTCTGGTCTGTTTCGGGTTTTTCTGCCTAACTTCGTTCGTCCATATCTCTTTCATACGGTACCCGTTTTACGCAAACTCGGACTCTATTTCGCGTATTTTTCCGAGACGAACGCAATGACGCAGCCCGTTTCCCCTGATTCTCATATCTGAAATTAATTATACTTTAATTACTAACCATTAGTGTTAATTGAAATTCGGGGTGTTACAGGCTCTGTCTAAGTCGAACCGACTCCTATTCGACTTGAGAGAGGTGCTTGATTATTGCCTTTTTACAGGATGACTGGGACATGAGAGGTAGTTTTGAATGAATACTACATATGTGCTATAGGTCTTGACAACCATTCTAAAATGCTGGTCAACACTTTACCCCTCAAAGTACGTCCCGTCATAGACTGGATATGCTTTGGAATATGTTACTCCGATTATCCTATCTATGTGTATGGCTTGTCATTTGTCATACCGAATCGTTGGCTCCCGAATGTGACATCACACACATAGATCGTTGCCGAACGATATTATCATTTTGCGGTAGTCAAGGGCGAGTTTAAGTCAGACCAGGCGATTACATACAAGCCAGTACGAATCGCTATTCGGATCTGATAAGAGTTGAAGTTGAGCAAGGTTGCTGAAACCTTTATATGGTAGAGAAACCAATTCAAATTTACTCTCCTGGGTCGATAATCAAACCGAAGTCTGGTCTGAGATCTCTGGGTCGACCCATCTTAGGGCTATATTTATCCAAGAGCTATCATTTCAAGAAGAACATGAAGAGTCTTTCTTCGTTTTACTATATAAGGCTATCCCACATTATTCCTTACCTTTCACTTTATTTTTGACCGCATACTTCGAGTCAAACTCAACTCAAGAACTTTCAAATCCATTTGCCTTTGAATCAAACAAAACCCGCTAATTCCTTTCCAAATCTGAAACTAGGTATGTTTCGATTCATCCAATTCATGCTTGCTGCAATAAAACTCATACGATTTAAACACGATTCCATGCATTCCCTTGTTTCTTCGATTAAACCCAATTCTGCACCTCGTATGCTAGAATTCGTCACCAGTGGAGACCACCACGAGGCGTACAATGAGGAGGAGATGGAGTTGATGGACGGATTCAAAGAGTAGCAACGGTGGGCTCGATACTTGATGAATTTGAGATCTTGATTGTGGCTGTTCCCATAGAGGAAGAGGAGCACATGTAAGTAGTTCGAGACTTCCCTGCTTAGATCCACAACATCGCATGGAAGAGGAAAAAATTAGAGTCGGATCGAAGGAGGAAGACCTGGTTTTTAGTTTGGATGGAAGGCGAAGCTTAGGTTGTATAGGAGGAATCCGAGTCGAGCATCTTCGAGTAGGAGTGAAGTAGAAGGACATGGCACAAAGTTAGGAAGATGGCTTGGGTCAGGGAAGGAAATCGCCTACCCAACTATGTGGAGTAAATTGAAGTGAAGTGGAGTTGCATCATTTTGGTTCGATGGGAGAGGCACGTCTAGCCGAGGGAATAAGGATGTGGGGGAATGGAGTGGAGCTTTGAGTCGATGAGGCTGAGGCTAATCGAGCTGGGCATTATCGACCCGAAGTACATCGAATCGAGCATTGTCGACCCAAAGTACATCAAATTGAGGCTTATAGTAAAATGTTGGAACTTGGTTACACACAGTCTAGTCGAGCCTAGAAACTCCAACCGGAGGAATGATGTAACACCCCGAATTTCAGTTAACACTGATGTTCACTAATTACAGAATTAATAATCTCAGATGTGAGAATCAGGGGAAACGGGTTACGTCATTGTGTTCGTCTCGGAAAAATACGCGAAATAGAGTCCGAAATTTTGTAAATCGGAGTCCGTATGACCCGGTTAAGGCCCAAAGAAGTTTTCGGGAAATTTGAATTTCGAAACATGCAGAAATGGGGCCAGGCGGGAAAACTCCCACCCAGCCAAGTCGACTTTGCTGTCGACAGGGCTGTCGACTTGCCTGTCGACATGCCTGTCGACTTGGCAGTCGATAGGGCTGTCGACTTGCCCTGTCGGCTGATTCTGGCCTGGGTGCACCTGGTTGAGTTTTGGGCTGGGTTGGAGGGCTTGGGACGAAATCTGACGGACCTAAACTAACCTAGGGTTAATCTAAGGGTCTAAAACACAACCTAATCCTATAAATACACCCTAAGACTACCCTAATCCATACTAAAAATAGAATCTATGCCATCATGCCGCCAAAATGCAACTTAGAAGGAGCCTCCACTAATTAGAGAAGAGGATTGCAAGCTAATCAACTACTAATCCACCTCTACTTCAACTCTAGCAACTATCTAAGGAGCTAATCTTGGAGTTTGTGAGTTTCTATCACTTTAATAACCAATTGCTAAACTAAGTAGATGAGATGTGATGAGATCATATGGTTTTGCTTGCGGATCAATGGGTTTTAGGTCATATGTTATGATGCTAGTTTGCTAATCACTATGTTTAACACTTATTCATGATGACACTATGTTTATGCAAGTTAAGTGTTTGGGTTTATGCATGTTAAGTGGTGGGTTTTATGCATGCTAAGTATTTGGTTTTATGCATGCTAAGTGTTTGGTTTTATGCAAGTTAAATGCTTGGTTTTATGCTAGAATCATGTGTGAAATAAGTGACATGACATGCAAGTTTAACCTATGAGTTTGGATCTATAATATGCATAATCTATGCAAGTTGTTTGGATTAGTGATATGCATAACATATGCGAGTCTACCTTTGTATGTCATACATACATATGCAAGTTCATATGTAACATGTTATGCAAGTTTGGTGGTTGATTATATGCAAGTTCATATGTAACATGTTATGCAAGTTTGGTGTTCGATTATATGCAAGTCTATATATGACATGTTATGCAAGTTTGGTGGTTGATTATATGCAAGTAACATGTGCAAGTTTACACCTTTGTATGTCATACATACATATGCAAGTTTACCCCTTTGTATGACATAAGTACATGTGCAAGTTCATCCCTTTTAGACCTATGACATGTATGCAAGTTGACACCTTTATGATAGGTCTATGACATGAACATTTATGCAAGTTACCATCTTTATGACATATGTGATTCATGCAAGTTTGGGTTGGTTATTTATGCAAGTTGGGTTTATGGTAATATATGCAAGTTGACACCTTTTAAACCCATGATAATGCTAATGATATGCTAAGTTGAACCCATTGTGTGTATGATGAATCTTCTCTTTTAAAGTATGTCATGTTAACGTATTTACGTGGGGACGATGGGGTAAAAATTAATGAACACATAAAATTATGTGAAGTGGGTATGATTAAACATACCGTAAAGTGGATGGACATAATTGGGAATTTACCTATTAAGTTAGGTCTACCCATATTATGGAATTGGGAATTTACCTATTGAGTTAGGTCTACCCATATTCTTAAATATTTGTAATTAATTAGGGATAATTAATACAAATTATGGGGGTGATTAATTAGGTGTAATTAATCACTAAGACACGAGGTTGGACCCTTTTGTAGCATAAGACTGCCCAGAACCGACCGGCAAATCCAGCGGCTACAAATGATTGGCCCAATGTGAGAGGTCTTAGTCATAAACTAAACACATGACAAGTGTAAAGACACGAGGTTAGACTCTGTTATGGTGTAAGGCTGCCCGGAACCAACCGGCATATCCAGCTGCCATAAAAGACAGTCTAATGTGAGAGGTCTTTACAAAGGTTACGATCTTAATTAATTAAGAAACACTTAACCAAATTAGCATGTAGCCGGGCATGAGGGGTTAAGTGGGTGCCTTGGGTGGCATGTAGTAACTAGTGGGGGGTGCCTTGGGTGGCATGAGGAAACTAGTGGGTTGCCTTGGGTGGCAATAGAAAATACGATTAGAATACTTAACCAAAGTGGAACATGTAATTAAACATGATTAAAGGGTTAAGTAAGTGCCTTGGGTGGCATGTGGGAATCAAGTAAGTGCCTTGGGTGGCATGTGGAAATCTAGTGGGTGCCTTGAGTGGCGATTAAAATATGATTAAAAGACTTAACCAAAATTTATAACATGTAAGTGGACATGGTTAAAGGGTTAAGTGGGATTCACTAGAAATGACAAGCTTAGGTGGGTAGCTTGTGGGGGCCCATTTCAACCAATATCCCAAACGTATCTTTGTGGGCTCGACCCAAGTCGAGGACGGGACACGCATATTGGGCTTGACTGTAAGAGGCCAAAACGGGTTAGCGGTGGCAACGCAAGTCCAACGGGTTTCATATGCGTGTGTGGACCCGGGCTGGTAAGTAAGACGTTGTTGCATCGTGTAGGTATATGCCGTGCACCGTTGATATTATCAGGTTGCCACTTTGGGGGATGATACACCCCACAGTGGGGCCAGCACGGGTATCTACGTTAGGGAGCCGATCGCTTGGGGAGTAGTGGGTACACCTAGTGGAGATAGGGGCAGACGGCACCTATGTAGTCAGCTAGGGGTACACGAAACTACTATTAAAAATTACTAAGTACACTTAGTGGGATCAACCTTTAAGTAGGAATTACCCTTGGGTGGGTAGAACTGGTGTGGTGCAGTGTAGGAATTACCCTTGGGTGGGTAGATCTGGGGTGGTGCAGTGTAGTAATTATCCTTGGGTGGGTAAATGCGTCTTTACGGCTATCTTAGTTCATCCTAAGTCTAGTTGGCTGCTTAGTGTAGCCATTTATCCCCAGTCGTTACCGTATATCAAGCTTATGTCTCACTCTGGTTACTTTAATGATTGTATTGTTAAAGTTATAGGACTCGCTCAGACTTATGTCTGACCCCGTTGTTTTTATCTTTTTCCCAACCCTCAGGTTATCAGAGTGGGCCTAGCACTAGTGGGCTTTGATCAGACTGCTTTATCTATCTTTTGGAGCTTGGACCGTGGATGTAAAGCTCAGTTTATCTTTTCTATTATGGCTATTAAGTTATGTAGTGGGATTATGTACTTTTGTTTTATCAGGATGGATATTATGTACTTGACTCTTGTTTACGGTTTTGGTGTAACCAAACATGTTTTACTTTCCGCTGCAATGAAATGATGTTTTAAATTCTCAAGTATTACTTATATCTGTCTTGTTGTAATTTTTCTGTTCTATATTAACTTAAAATACTCCACCGATGTTTTGGCATTCCCTTAGAGAGTGACCGTAGCGGGTGTGGGGTGTTACACGTGGTATCAGAGCTTAAGGTTACCAGAACAGATAAATTTTTTAGAAAAACTATTTTTCTAAGAATATTTTTGAAAGGAGTATTTTCAAAAACATGTCTTTTAAGAGAAAAGTTTTTGAAAGAAAAGCATAATCCCCAATAGCCATATCTATATCTTTCAAATTCTCCGTTTTGAATCTCTTCCTCTCTCGTTTTGAGTTTCCCCTCCGCGTATAGATGATCTTTCTAAGATAGATAAGAATGGAAAACCACTTCAAGGGACTTCGACATTAGTCGGACTAGAAGTTGGTTCAAGAAGGAGGAGGACTTGTAGGTACCTATTGGATAGACGATGGGAGGAAGGCTCAAATAGTTGTTGTTTAATGAAGGACGAAACCTCATTTTAATGGGAGGTTACGAGTGGAGAATGGGAGGAAGAGGGCTAGTAGTTATCCTTTTGGAGGAATAGGACACCTTATTAGGATTGTCCAAAGGGGCATGGGCAAGATATGGAATCTCCTGGAGGGTAGTTGTATTCCCTCACTGCTAGTGTACCAGATGGGGATAGGACCGTCTAGGTTGGAATTTGGATTTCTTTATTATCCGGTTCGAACTTTATTTGATTCTGACGCATCGAGTTCGTTTATCTCATCATTGTTAGTTGAGTCACTGCACTTAGACACCAGTTTAGTAGATGATCCCTTAGTTGTTTCAAACCCAATTGGGGCTCCATGATGTGTTTGGGTTTGAAAGTTTCTATACATAGCGTTGAGTTTAGATGTGATGCTTTTTGGGCTTCACGGGCTATGGATTAGTTTTGGGCATGGACTGGTTATCCAGTAGGGGTGCCGTTCTTGATTTTGAAGGGAGAGTTGTTAGGCTTATGACCCGCTTGGGTAACACTCTCGAGATCTCTTGTAATCCCATGGAATCTGTTATGCTAAGTTATCTAGAATCGCTTGACACGTCGGTCGAGAGTTTGCGATCTGTTAGAGTGGCCCGGGAATACTCGGATGTGGTTGAGGAGGTGAAGGGCTTACCTCCGGAGCGGGAGATTGACTTCTGAATATATCTGGTAGACAATGCCAAACCAGTATCTTGGCCAGTGTGCAACATGGCTCCTCGTGAGAGGAGGGAACTCCATAAGCAAGTAGGCGATTTGCTTGAGAAGGGGTTCATAAGACGAAGTATATCGGAGTGGGGTGCTCCAGTAGTTTTTGCCACGAAGGCGGATGGGTCCCTCAGACTTTGTGTAGGCTAAAGAGAACTAAATAAACTCACAAAGAAGAATAGACACCCATTGCCGAGGATTGATGATCTCTTTGATCAGTTAGTTGGCGCCTCAGTATTTTCGCAGTTGGACTTAGCCATAGGGTTTCGTCAGTTGAGAGTGGCTGAGGATAGTATAGAGAAGACTGCCTTTAGGACTCCGGATGGTTTTTATGAGTGGCTGGTGATGCCATTTGGTTTGACGAACGCCCCCGCATACTTTGTTGATTTGATGAGAAGGGTGTTCAGGGAGTACCTAAATAAGTTTGTGATGGTCTTTGTAAATGACATCTTGGTCTTTTCTAGGAGCGAAATAAGTTTTCGTGTGTGCTTAATAGGTTGAGCAAAGCCAGTTATGGGAAAAACGGTGGTTTTGGAGCGAGACTGGCGAGGACATCCAAAGTTGGTCAAAGACTTAATTGTTTAGCCATTTTTACTAGTATCATCTCACGCAGGTCGTCTGAACTCGAAGGAGATATCCCTTGGGTGTTTGTCTGATATTGGTTTAGGCCTTTGGGGCTTGCACTTGGGGGATGTCAAGTTTGACTAGGATGGTCTGCGTGAGAGATGGACAGTTGTGATGATTTTGGATGGGGTAATATCCTGGTTTTCTCTAGAAGTGGAGAAGAGCATGCCCTACATCTTAGGGAAGTGTTGGAGACTCTTCGAGCGCATAGTCTTAGGACAGCAAAAGTGGATAGGATTCTTAACATCCTATGAGTTCGAGATAGCATATACCCATGGCAAGGGTAATGTGGTAGCGGACACCTTAAGTAGAAAAAGGTTGTCCTTGAGTTCATTGTTCGTAGAACGACGAAGCTTGGGGTTTATCTCGATGTTTGACTTTAGACCTTCCGTTGACTTTGTACCCGGTTTGCTAGCCTCCTTGGAGGTTAGGCCTACTCTTTTGGGGCGGATTGGCGGAGCACAGCGAGACGAACCACAGTTGGTTGAGTTAGTAGAGAAGCTCATGAGGAGGGGGAATCGTCCAGCCATTTGAGTAGGTACACCCTAGATGGTAAGGGGTGGTTGCGTAGAGACGGTAGACTTTGTGTACCGCAAGACGAGGGTTTGAGGAAGGCTATACTTGATGATGCACATCGTTCGAAGATGACCATTCATCCCGATAGGGACAAGATGTACCAAGACATGAAGCGAGTTTTCTTTTGGGCCGGTATGAAGAAAGACGCGGCCGAGTATGTCGCTAGATGCTTGGTGTGCCAACCAGTAAAAGCGAAGCAAAAGAAACCCGGTGGGTTGCTTCACCCATTGGAGGTTCCGCTATGGAAGTGGGATAGTGTCTCGATGGATTTCGTCAATGGATTACCAAAATCGAGGAAGGGTAATACGGGAATTTGGGGTTGTGGTAGACAGACTTACTAAGAGCGCCCATTTTATACCCGTGAAGGGTAAGAGAACTGCTCCATGGCTAGCTTCAGTTTACATTCGAGAGATTATTAAATTGCATGGTGTACCTTCCAGTATAGTGAGCGATCGAGATCCTATCTTCACTAGAGGGTTTTGGAAGAGTTTGCAAGAGGCGGTAGGGACTCAGTTGTGTTTGAGTACCGCATATCATCCTCAGACGGGCGGCCAGACCGGGAGGGTGAATCGTATTTTAGAAGACCTTTTGAGGCTATGTATCTTGGATTTTGGAGGTACATGGGAAGAGCATCTTCCATTGGTGGAGTTCGCATATAATAACAGCTTTCAGTCTAGTATTGGCATGGCTCCTTTCGAAGCTCTTTATGGAAGGCCTTGTCGATCACCTACATGTTGGTGGGAATCTACAGATAAGATCTTACTTGGGCCCGATATGGTTAGAGAGACTTCAGAAAAGATTGATTTGATTCGAAGAAGGATGAAAGCGGCGTAAGACAGACAGAAATCTTATGTGGACAAGAGGATGACGGATCTTGAGTTTGATGTTAGGGACATGGTCTTTGTCAAAGTATATCCGTTACGGAATGTGGTTCGCTTTGGATCTGTTGGGAAGTTAGCACCAAGGTTTGTTGGACCATTTCCTATTAAGGAAAGGATTGGACAGATGGCCTATAGAGTGGTGTTGCCCGACAGACTTAGTGGTGTACATGATGTATTCCATGTGTCACAGTTGAGGAAGTGCCTACATGAGACCGCAGAGGTGGTAGAGACGAGCTTGCTTAGAGAAGTAGAGATAGAGCGTGATGCGTCTATTCGACGAGCTCCTACACGCATCCTTGGGTCAGAGATTAAGAGGTTGAGAAACAGGGAGGTTCAACTAGTCAAAGCGCAATGGGGAGAAGATGACAGCAATGCTACTTGGGAGACGAAAGCGAAAATGCGTTCATTATACCCATTCCTTTTTGAGGGTATGTCTTTTAAATTCTCCTTTATCGTTTGTCTAGTACTTATCTTATCTTTAGTATGTCCTCTTGTTAGTGCCTTTGACCTTTAGATAGGGTAAACCTATGGTTGAAACATGTGTTTGAGACATGTTATGATTGATGGATGCATGTGGATGCAAGTTTTTGCTAGTGGTTGCTCGTGGATGCATATACACACACTCTAGACACTAGATCGGCTCAATCACTTCATATTGCATATTGCATATAATTGTGTGTAGGTAGCTATATTTATGGATGTATAATGGTTGTGTTATCATATGGATGATGCATTTTGGTGAATGATTGTGCACTCATGTAGATATAGTATGTGTCGATAGGGTTCTTTCGCATACATATTGGATGCATGGCACTATCACGGTTTGCATATGTTCATACATTAGATAGGGAACATATACACACACTTTTTGCATATGCTCATACATCAGTAGAAATTGTTTTAAGGACAATGGATGCCCGTGTTTGATGGATTGAGTAGATGGTTGTTTGGATGGTAGGATATGCATTCTCCTTAACTTGGAGATTTCGGGGACGAAATCCTTTAAGGAGGGGAGAATGTAACACCCCGAATTTCAGTTAACACTGATATTCACTAATTACAGAATTAATAATCTCAGATATGAGAATCAGGGGAAACGGGTTACGTCATTTTGTTCGTCTTGGAAAAATACGCGAAATAGAGTCCGAAATTTTGTAAATCGGAGTCCGTATGACCCGGTTAAGGCCCAAAGAAGTTTTCGGGAAATTTGAATTTCGAAACATGCAGAAATGGGGGCCAGGCGGGAAAACTCCCGCCCAGCCAAGTCGACTTGGCTGTCGACAGGGCTGTCGACTTGCCTGTCGACATGCCTGTCGACTTGGCAGTCGATAGGGCTGTCGACTTGCCCTGTCGGCTGATTCTGGCCTGGGTGCACCTGGTTGAGTTTTGGGCTGGGTTGGAGGGCTTGGGACGAAATCTGACGGACCTAAACTAACCTAGGGTTAATTTAAGGGTCTAAAACACAATCTAATCCTATAAATACACCCTAAGTCTACCCTAATCCATACTAAAAATAGAATCTATGCCATCCTGCCGCCAAAATGCAACTTAGAAGGAGCCTCCACTAATTAGAGAAGAGGATTGCAAGCTAATCAACTACTAATCCACCACTACTTCAACTCTAGCAACTATCTAAGGAGCTAATCTTGGAGTTTGTGAGTTTCTATCACTTTAATAACCAATTGCTAAACTAAGTAGATGAGATGTGATGAGATCATATGGTTTTGCTTGCGGATCAATGGGTTTTAGGTCATATGTTATGATGCTAGTTTGCTAATCACTATGTTTAACACTTATTCATGATGACACTATGTTTATGCAAGTTAAGTGTTTGGGTTTATGCATGTTAAGTGGTGGGTTTTATGCATGCTAAGTATTTGGTTTTATGCATGCTAAGTGTTTGGTTTTATGCAAGTTAAATGCTTGGTTTTATGCTAGAATCATGTGTGAAATAAGTGACATGACATGCAAGTTTAACCTATGAGTTTGGATCTATAATATGCATAATCTATGCAAGTTGTTTGGATTAGTGATATGCATAACATATGCGAGTCTACCTTTGCATGTCATACATACATATGCAAGTTCATATGTAACATGTTATGCAAGTTTGGTGGTTGATTATATGCAAGTTCATGTGTAACATGTTATGCAAGTTTGGTGTTCGATTATATGCAAGTCTATATATGACATGTTATGCAAGTTTGGTGGTTGATTATATGCAAGTAACATGTGTAAGTTTACACCTTTGTATGTCATACATACATATGCAAGTTTACCCCTTTGTATGACATAAGTACATGTGCAAGTTCATCCCTTTTAGACCTATGACATGTATGCAAGTTGACACCTTTATGATAGGTCTATGACATGAACATTTATGCAAGTTACCATCTTTATGACATATGTGATTCATGCAAGTTTGGGTTGGTTATTTATGCAAGTTGGGTTTATGGTAATATATGCAAGTTGACACCTTTTAAACCCATGATAATGCTAATGATATGCTAAGTTGAACCCATTGTGTGTATGATGAATCTTCTCTTTTAAAGTATGTCATGTTAATGTATTTACGTGGGGACGATGGGGAAAAATTAATAAACACATAAAATTGTGTGAAGTGGGTATGATTAAACATACCGTAAAGTGGATGGACATAATTGGGAATTTACCTATTAAGTTAGGTCTACCCATATTATGGAATTGGGAATTTACCTATTGAGTTAGGTCTACCCATATTCTTAAATATTTGTAATTAATTAGGGATAATTAATACAAATTATGGGGGTGATTAATTAGGTGTAATTAATCACTAAGACACGAGGTTGGACCCTTTTGTAGCATAAGACTGCCCGGAACCGACCGGCAAATCCAGCGGCTACAAATGATTGGCCCAATGTGAGAGGTCTTAGTCATAAACTAAATACATGACAAGTGTAAAGACACGAGGTTAGACTCTGTTATGGTGTAAGGCTGCCCGGAACCAACCGGCATATCCAGCTGCCATAAAAGACAGTCTAATGTGAGAGGTCTTTACAAAGGTTACGATCTTAATTAATTAAGAAACACTTAACCAAATTAGCATGTAGTGGGGCATGAGGGGTTAAGTGGGTGCCTTGGGTGGCATGTAGTAACTAGTGGGGGGGTGCCTTGGGTGGCATGAGGAAACTAGTGGGTTGCCTTGGGTGGCAATAGAAAATACGATTAGAATACTTAACCAAAGTGGAACATGTAATTAAACATGATTAAAGGGTTAAGTAAGTGCCTTCGGTGGCATGTGGGAATCAAGTAAGTGCCTTGGGTGGCATGTGGAAATCTAGTGGGTGCCTTGAGTGGCGATTAAAATATGATTAAAAGACTTAACCAAAATTTATAACATGTAAGTGGACATGGTTAAAGGGTTAAGTGGGATTCACTAGAAATGACAAGCTTAGGTGGGTAGCTTGTGGGGGCCCATTTCAACCAATATCCCAAACGTATCTTTGTGGGCTCGACCCAAGTCGAGGACGGGACACGCATATTGGGCTTGACTGTAAGAGGCCAAAACGGGTTAGCGGTGGCAACGCAAGTCCAACGGGTTTCATATGCGTGTGTGGACCCGGGCTGGTAAGTAAGACGTTGTTGCATCGTGTAGGTATATGCCGTGCACCGTTGATATTATCAGGTTGCCACTTTGGGGGATGATACACCCCACTGTGGGGCCAGCACGGGTATCTATGTTAGGGAGCCGATCGCTTGGGGAGTAGTGGGTACACCTAGTGGAGATAGGGGCAGACGGCACCTATGTAGTCAGCTAGGGGTACACGAAACTACTATTAAAAATTACTAAGTACACTTAGTGGGATCAACCTTTAAGTAGGAATTACCCTTGGGTGGGTAGAACTGGTGTGGTGCAGTGTAGGAATTACCCTTGGGTGGGTAGATCTGGGGTGGTGCAGTGTAGTAATTATCCTTGGGTGGGTAAATGCGTCTTTACGGCTATCTTAGTTCATCCTAAGTCTAGTTGGCTGCTTAGTGTAGCCATTTATCCCCAGTCGTTACCGTATATCAAGCTTATGCCTCACTCTGGTTACTTTAATGATTGTATTGTTAAAGTTATAGGACTCGCTCAGACTTATGTCTGACCCCGTTGTTTTTATCTTTTTCCCAACCCTCAGGTTATTAGAGTGGGCCTAGCACTAGTGGGCTTTGACCAGACTGCTTTATCTATCTTTTGGAGCTTGGACCGTGGATGTAAAGCTCAGTTTATCTTTTCTATTATGGCTATTAAGTTATGTAGTGGGATTATGTACTTTTGTTTTATCAGGATGGATATTATGTACTTGACTCTTGTTTACGGTTTTGGTGTAACCAAACATGTTTTACTTTCCGCTGCAATGAAATGATGTTTTAAATTCTCATGTATTACTTATATCTGTCTTGTTGTAATTTTTCTGTTCTATATTCACTTAAAATACTCCACCGATGTTTTGGCATTCCCTTAGAGAGTGACCGTAGCGGGTGTGGGGTGTTACAAATGACCACCCGGGTCATTCGATCGGAACCTTAAGACTCAATTTCCAACAATCCTGCCTAGCTTCATACCTTCATATATACCAACAGTTAAAGAACCAACTTCACTTACATATCTGGACAGTTAGGATAGTGTCTTGGATATGTGAACTTGAGACTACATATGAATAGAACTTATCTGGACATATGCATATTACTATCTTTAATTTTTATGTTTCTACAATTGTCTTTGTACACTCCAATTACACGCACTTGCACTAGTACACACACTGGAGGGTGACGGTTTTAATTTTCTAACCAATGATCTTTCTTGAATAGCGTAACTAGAGGGCGTTGACTGGCTCTCTCTCCATTGCATGATCATACTTTTCATCAGACTCCTTTAGAAGTTTCCTGATTTCAGCTTGATTTCTTGTAGTGGCTTGCTTTTTTTGCCGCCTTGGCTCCTTCTATCCTAAAATATTGGTCACCGGTAGGGGTCAAGTCTTCTTCTGATCCTAAGCCATAACTGTCTTGCGATTCTCTAAAATTTGAACTTTCACCCACTCTTATTGCTTTACCACGACTATTGCTTGTTTGGGCAACTTGGACAGTTTTCTTAAGTGATGATTCCCATTTCATGTGATTAACCAGGATGTTATACACATGCATGAACTGATAGAAATGAGGTACTTGTTTACTATTTGGTTTATATATCTATTTGAATAACTTGTTTGCAACAAGTCTCTGAAACAATAATATGATACTTCAAGTATGGATTTATGACAAACAGTATAACAACAATATTAATTAAATCTTACCATATGAGTATCACTTCCGAATCCACTTAGGTTACTCTACTTCAGCTTTAACATCTGAGCATCATAACACTGGGTTTGGCGGCTTATTTTACAATAACGATCTTTGATTGAAGCTAAGCTTATATTTCGATCTATGTTCTTCCTGTTATACACATTAGTGATTATGCGCCAGAAAGTTTCATCACTCTGATCAGCACCTCGAACCGGTCGAGGGAAAGTGAACAGTTGATGTAGCAAAGATCAAAGTCTTCCACAGGACTGCAACTTGCATTAGTAACCATTCCACCAATCGGACGTATGCCATCTTGTAAATCAAAATTTTCGAAGCTACTTCTTACTGCATTAACATTAAGTTAGTATTCATTCTTGTTTAGAAATTCAGATTTGTAGAAGAAGATTGGTTGCTGAATATAGAAGAGGGGTGGTATATTTATAGGAGGAAAGGAAAAAGAGTCATAAGGGAAATATCCGTTGGTTTTCAGGCGTTTGTTTAACAAACGCTTGGAATAATAAAGTCGTTTGAATACAGTTGTTTGTTGAACAAATGACTGGAAACAAGCACATGGTCAGCAAATGCTTTATCTTAGGCATTTGTTGAACTGACGCCTGATATAAAGCGTTTGTTCAACAAGCGCCTAGATAGTTTGCAGATTCTGGAACGATTACCCCCGAAATCCACACTATGGGATGTTTTGGAACTATGTTGCGCTATTTTTGGGTGTAGATTTCCAAATTTTGCATTTCCATGCTTTAGTTGGAGATGCTTTAACAATGAAAGGATTCAATAATATCACATCAAGTTGGCTTGCATAATAAATTGTTCTCCTCATAAATAACCATTGAAAATTAAAATAAAACTTAATGAATGAACCTGAACAGCACATGCCTTGCGACAACCAAAGCTTAGAATTCACAAACTTCTGTGTGTTTTTAATCTATAATTACCAACCATGCAAGTTTCCCAAATTCCTTGATTCTCGTACTCTAACTTTTGCAGGATCCCTTTTTTATAAGTTTCTCAATTTAACCTTCATAAGTGATGATTCACTATCATCAAGATCATCTCTCATGATCAAATCCCTTCTTTACTGTTTATTGTAAAAAGTCATAGAACTTTAATGGTATTAGCAAACCTGAAAAGGTTTGGTATAATACGGTTAATGCTCGTAAATGTGTTTATAGTCTTTTCTTCATTCCTTAATGGGCCAGGGGATCTATTAGAGTGATGGTAATGCGATGCAGAAGGTATTTCACTGAAAATCCATAAAATGTGAATTTTCATGTGATTGTATGCTGAAAAATAATAATTTGAAATATGATGTAGATTTAAAGTTTGAACTACTTGATGCTAACATAAGTTTGTTATACTCATAAATCCAAATGTTACCTTGATAATTTCAACTCGAAATGGAATACTAAGCTTAACATAGTAAGACTAAGGTCATATCACATACGCAAAAAATAATATAACTAGTAACTGCATGATATTAATTATGCCTACCAGTGCTTAATTAAGATGAAACAAAATTAAACTAACTGAAAGAAGTTAAACTTATTAGCCACCCTACAAGTGTAATGGCACATGAACAATGTTTTCAGAAGACATGCTTAGAATGGTGTAATGACCCGAAAATCCGGTCCAATTTGAGCTGACCAAAAACACAGGTCCAACCCCAAATTAAACTGAAATTCAGGAAATTTATAGAAAGAAAACAGAGGGTGAGGAAAGATAAGATAGAAACTTAGAATAGAAGAAGAAGAACACAACATCAGAGAAACACGAACCTCACAGCGGAACGAATAACATATAATATATATAACATAACTTGAAATATACATCTGTACTTGAATATACATCATTATCAAAGTACAACACTTACAACGCAGCGGAAATAAACTATAGTTATATGATCCTGAAGCCTCCTGCTCCAGCTCTTCCAGTATATCTGTAAATCCCGACTACTTGACTGCCCATACAAATTGAGGCACCCAAGAATTTAGGGAAACAAA
This sequence comes from Allium sativum, assembly GCA_030737875.1. Lineage (NCBI taxonomy): Eukaryota > Viridiplantae > Streptophyta > Magnoliopsida > Asparagales > Amaryllidaceae > Allium > Allium sativum. The sequence continues at coordinate 862,797,163 of CM060926.1, forward strand.
CAAATAAACTCCAGGTCAGTCATGGGACTGGTATGAGTAAAACAGTTTAAAAACAGTTCAAACAGGTAATAGATATCTCATAAGACCACGCCGTATAACGGAACGGGTTTTTCCCTTATGAGAATCCAAATTATCTTTATATCAAAAACCTTTTGATATTATAATAATGTCTATCAACAACAACAATAATAATAATCATCTAGCAGAACGCTTTCATCTCACGTTCTACATATATAATATACAATCAAAACCGCAAGCACGTATTGGGTAATGGATTTCCAACTATGACAAGGTATGGAACCACCTTTCGCTAGTGTACCTCTAGAAAGGAATACACTGGGTTCAACAAGAACATCTTGCAACCCGGCCACACATGACCGACCACTCATTTCGCTTGAGTGTATCGAATGTATATCACCAACGTTTGGGATCAGCAACCGTTTCCCGAATGGGACAGCATCAACAATAGATTTTTAGAAGTAAATGAAACTCTAGATCAGGTGATTTTACACCCTACTTCGATGCGACCGACGTAGCCATGCTGCCTGCCCGATTTCTGTCATTTACCGGTTGATGAGGTTAGAAGCTACGCTTTATCATCACACCAGATTCACTTTGAATGCCACATCGTCAAATCCATCAAGTCACTGATTGACGTCCTCAACCATACATTATGTGTTAGCTAAGAGAAGTTTCCTTCTCCGCCTCCACTCTTGGTATGGTTGGAGAAATCAATATACGTGATCGTCTGGAAATACTCTGTCAAACATCCGTCCATACAAGTCATCCAGGAACAGGATGAACCGAAGGCACTATTCTGTAAACAGGATAGCCATTGCATAACTCCGTCTTCAATTTCCTTTGGCATATATGATTCGCAATGCTTATGCCAATATAGAGTGGTTCTGTGGATAATAATCCAACTGGTCTCTCCATATTAACAACGTTAAAATGGTCAAAACTTCGATAGTCTGTGGTTTAACTATCGAAGAAAAACAGGTGTGCAAACAACGATATTATTTCCAAATGGAAATTTATATCGGTCAAACATCATTCAACATTTATCTCTTTATTTCATTAATTTACTTATCTCATGTTTCCCTATATTCAATATTTCTTATTTTCTAAATTTGGAAAATATACGTTATTAACAATGGAAAACATTTCCATTTCTTGTTTTCTTTATTAGAAAACATTTTTGGTTTCTTATTTGGAAAACATTTCCAAAGCTTCTTCATTGGACTTAGACATATTTTAAACAAACATCGCTATGCCAACCCAAACCGTTTCCTTTACTGCTGAGCCTTAACTATTCCTTTGTTAAAAACGAAGCCAATCAAGTTGGGGGTAGAACTACCTCTCAGACCTTAACTGAACAACATTTCTAACTTTGAAATAGGCAAAGTTCACTTTATATTCCTTTTACTAACTTCCTTACTTAACCCTCCTTCAAATCTTTTCTATTCGATAATTCTTTCCTTCGATAAGGTATATTTGATAACTCTATTCAATTTATTCTATTCACTTAACTCTTTTGATTTAACTTTAACTCTATTCACTTAACTCCTATCGAATAGACTATATTCGATAACTCTTTTAATTCTATTTGAATGAACTATATATTCGATTAACTCCTTTTACTTTAACTCTAATCGATTAAACTAACATGGATTAATTCTTTTTTTTACTTTAACTCTAATCGATTAAACTAACATCGATTAACTCCTTTTACTTTAACTCTAATCGATTAAACTAACATCGATTAACTCCTTTTACTTTAACTCTAATCGATTAAACTAACATCGATTAACTCCTTTTACTTTCTCTAATCGATTAAACTAACATCGATTAACTCCCTTTGCTTTCTATTCGAATAAACTATATTCGATTAACTCATTTGCTTTAACTCTAATTGATTAAACTAACATCGATTAATTCTTTTTTTACTTTAACTCTAATCGATTAAACTAACATCGATTAACTCCTTTTTGGTTTAGCTCTAACTGAAAAACTCTAACCAATTAACTCTAAGTGGTTAACCCTAACTGATTAACTCTGGTTGATTAACTAAAATCAATTAATTCTATTCGATGAATTCTGATCGAATAACTCCTTTTGGCTAAACTATATTTGAATACCTCCTTTAAACTTTATTCGACAACTTCCTTTATTCTATTCGAATAACTAATTCGATAAACTCCTTTTCGAATAAACTATTCATTTATAAAGATTTACTTTTAGTAACGGTTCTTCACTTTACAAATGATTTCCTTTTATTCTAACTTATCCTTTGATTTTATAAATATTTCTTTTATAAAAACCCTTTTCCTTTTCTATATAAAATCCATCGATTTTATATAAATAATTCATTTTCAAAATACACTTTGAAAATATTCCTTTATTCTATTTCCAGTATTTCTCATGGTATTTAACATACCATATAACAATGATAAATATCGTCCAAACATACATAATCAACAACAGATTATATATCACATCATATACCACAATATATGAACCACAGTAAAATAAATGTTGAGGAATCCAGTTGGATTCCTCCAACCTGTTTCCCTGCATCACAGATGTTAAACAATATAGATAACATCACTTTCAATTCTATATGATATATTCTTTTAAACAGAATCAATATAGAAATTCAACTAACTGCCTAGCAGTTCAATCAAACAGTCAGCACACAGTCAAACAACCAATATTTAATAGTTCTAAAAATACAACATGAAATTATAAACTGTTCAGAGTTAGTGAGATTTACTCACATTGGACTATCATCCTTAGATAACGATAATTGTCGCTTGATTCAGACAGACAATTTATTATACCATAAATTGTAACGGACTCCAATGGACTTCCAGTCAGTTCCATCGTGTAGTGTCCGTCCATACGATCTAATGTGACTGACGACTCGAATTTCTGATAAAGTATGATCGAGTTATACATTTTACAAGTTAATATACTATTTAATTAAATAAAACTTAAATATTTTTCCTTTAATTGGGCTTACTCTATTCAAACAGGCCCACCCCTCCTTTAAATTACCGAACCCGCATACCTTCTTCCTCCTTCACATTTTCGAACCCAGGAAAAACACCATGGCCTCATTCGATTTCCTCAAGCATCCACAACTCCACCGTTACTTCACCTTAAACTAGAAAATCACCACCAAATCACTTCTACTTCCGACCTCTTTCTCCCTATCATCCTTGTACGCAACTCGCAGCACCCTCGGGAAGTGTGACTTCGAGCTTCGGAGCTCGGCTACAGGAACCTCCGACAACAATGGAACCCGAACTCTACCATAACATCATACCAGGTGCGGATTTCATCACCGAATCCAAAAACAAACTTCATTCCTTGAATCGAAGCTCCTACAACTCAAACCCGTAAACTCTAGGTTTACTGCTGCCATCAATAGTGAACGCAAATGGGTATCGGTCCCTTCAAATATCACACGGGCTGAAGCGTGGCACTCAGTGAAACCATATATTTTAATTTTGGCAATTAAGGGATTTTTATTTGATTGATCTTGATTTTTTTCTTTGTCTGCGTTTTGTGTTTTGCTGTTGAATGAATGTGGCGGCTTAGAATGGTTTGGAATTAGGTTTAGGGATTTGTTAGGGTATTTTATAGGCAAAGAAATAATATTTTTATATTAGTTTATAACCAATCGCTACTTTCATTTGTCCTCTAAAATTCCTGTAATCACAAATGACACCCAATAATCATGAAACTGGACATGCAACTACTGTTCGACATTACGGTCCCAACGAAACTGGTTTCGTCGAATTCCGACTTCGTATGCTCACACAACTTATTTTTAACTGTCAAAATACTGACTGTTTCTCACTCTAAAAATCCATACGTCCACACAGTGCCTCTAAGAATCACGAAATTGGAAATCTAACATCTATTTGACATTGCGGATCCAACAAAATTAGTTTCGTCGAATTCCGACCTCGTTTGCCAAAGTGGCTATTTTTAAAGCTCTGGATGACCCATTTAAATATATAAATATATTTAAATATAATTAAATTAATTATAAATAAATTTATATTATCGTATATATTCATAGTAGAATACCATACAGCTCTAGAATATTCCTATATGAATTTCTAACTTGATATTTCAATCTGGGCCAACCCGATATTCGATTTATATTGAAATCCCTTTTCAAAATATAAATAATTCCTTTATAAATTATAAAGGAATTCCACAACGACTTTTCTAAAATTTGATTTGGACGTGAATCAAAATCTACACGACGAAATCCCGATTTTTCTCTTCCACTAGAAAGATATACTTCACCAGCTCCTAACGTTTCTTGTTTCACAGAGATCCGGCTTAAAACGAGTCTTGTACATTCAGTTGAAGTTCAAATCGCCAATTTACGAACTGCAGCGCCATTTCAAGCTCGGTTTTAATTATAATATAATTATACGTTCAAACTATCGTTCAAATAATATATTCGTTATTCTACTTGAATTCTAAACTGAATAAAATATCACAGATGATCCAGTTCACACCATATCGTCATTTCAGCCAATTCTGATTATTTCAGAATTAAATATATCTTTAATTTATTATTTTAATTAAATATTCACTATTATTTAATTCTGCGATCATTTAATTCACTAAACTACCATTTATATAATAAAATAAATTAATCATAATACCTCTGCCAATGCGGGTCATTACAATTTTCCCACTTAAAATAATTTCGTCCTCGAAATTGCTAAGGTAGAGAACGACCCTATCGACTGGTTAGAACATATTTGTTCACTTCTTAACTTTAGTTTCAACTTAACCAATTTAATTTCAATTAAATTATTAATTAATTCTTATCAATGAAAATTTTCAAAAATCCTGAAAATTTTCTAACGCCTTAACTTTCGAAAAATTTCGCCAGCACCTCCTTTGTACTGGTCAATAGGTCAAACTCCAACTCGCCTCTCTGGGCCATCTCCAACCCAAAAGAAAATCAAACAGCCAAGCGGCTTGCCAATTCGGCTCATAAATCTTATATCATATGAAATATAAACTTGTACCTTTTGTCCGCATATCATTATATCTTTTCCACCTGTTATCGATTCAGCGGATACAAGGGTCATCCCAATCAAATTCCAATCTGCTTTTATCCACAACACAACCATTCGCTTATCTCCGAGCCAAATATCATTTCAACTCGAGTTTCTTCTTGATTCCCAACTCTTAACTTGATTATCACATTACACTTCAAATTTGAATCTCACAATCCAATTTGTCTTGATATCATTCTAATTCAATCTTAGTTACCACTTTACTGGCTTTACTTTAATTCAAATTTGCTTCCATAAATTTCTATTAAATTTGTTTTTAATTCAAACAGTCTTTCCTAGGAGTTTTTAAACAGTTTACTCTTTTCAAAAATCAATTTTTTTTTTTTGAAATTCAACTGAGCCCATAATCAATATTCCATTAGTTAAATCACTTCTCTATTTCTTTATCAATATTTGTTAACCAAATATTTTCAATAACCATATTGGCCTTTTACGTTATTTGTAAAACATTTCCGAATATCGCCTTCCTTTATTTTCTGAACTTTTAGAAAATATATGCTATTTAAAATTGGAAAATGTTCCAATTACTTATGTCTTTTCCGATTTCGTTTATTTCTATACTTAGGAAATATTCTTTATTATATTTCCAACTTACGCTTATTTAGGTTAAAACGGATGTTGTGTAAAACATTGTTACGACAACACAAATACTATATTCAACTAACTCTTACTCAACATTGATCTTTGAGCCTGAAATCTTACTATTTATTTGTTAATAATGAAATCAATCAAGTTGGGGTATAACTACCTCTTAGACCTTGACTGAATAACATTTATAACATCAAAACAGATATGACTACTTATTCGAATAATTAATACCGTACAACTACTTATTCACCTTCAAACACGTATACACTTCCTCTTTCTATTCTTACTAGATTTATTCTTAGTCTTCCTTTTTGATTTTACTATTCTATTTCTAAGTTCGCTTCCTTATCGACTTCTATATATATATCGATACGTTGATTTCTAACTATCAAATTATCTTAAAAATATTCTAACTCCTTAAATTCCCGGAAAAATTCGCCATAACCTCCTTTGTACCGGGAGCATCGGGATATTTCAAATAGCCTCCCATGACCCTCACCAATCCAAAAGAAAAAGAAAAAACCAAGCGGCTAGCCGATACGGCGCATAAAATCTCATATATGAATTAAACAATACCTTTTTGTCAAGCAATCTATTTATATACCTTCATACCTTATCCATACCTATCTCATGTATATTTATACCTGCCCAATCTATTTTAACTATACCTGATCGTTTTAACTCAATTCGTTAATTAATTTGTTAATTAACTCTTTGGTCTATTTCACTTTTATATTTGAACATGACATGTTCGAATATATTTTAACTTGCTTATTAACTAATTTGAATTCAAATTTCAAATCTAAGTTCTATATTCGATTTCGAATATACATTTAAAAATCCAATTCACCTTTTAAAGTTCAACTTCAAATTCAAAACTCGATTAACTAATTCCTCTTCGACTTAGTTAATTCTGTTCAATTTCTATTCAAATTTTATATCACTTCTATTATTCAAAATCTATTCAAATTCTATATATTCAAATTATATAGTTTAAATTCCATTTGAATTCTATATTCAAATTCTATATATTCAAATCCTATATTTGAATTCCATTTGAATTCTATATTCAAATTCCATTTCACCTTCGATATTCAAATCCTATATTCGAATTCATTTATATTTTCTATATTCAAATTCTATATTTGAATTCCATTTGAATTTCTATATTCAAACTCTATTTGAATTTCTATATTCAAACTCTATTTCAATTCCATTGAATTTCATATATTCAAACTCCCTTCGAATTTCTATATTCAAATCCTATTATTACTCTATATGAATCCTATATTGAATTTTCCATTATTTAAATCTTCTTTATTCAAATCTCATTTGAATTTCTATATTCAAATCATTTTCTAATTTAAATTCTATGTTTGAACTTCCTTTATTCAAATTCCTTTTCAAACTTTCTTTATTTATTCTTTAAATACGTCTCGATTTCAATTCCTTTTGAAATCGATATTTCTATCTTTGGAAAATAGATTTCCCTTTCAATTTCACACTTGTTTTTTTATTTCTGAATTATCCAATGATAATTCTTTTCACTTCATTTATAAACTTCGTTTATAAAAGAACTATTTATAAATTTCGTTTGTAAAGGAACTTCTCGTTTTATTTATTTTAAACAAGTTAATATTTCAAATTCTATATTTCAAATTCTATATTTTAAATCCCATTTTGAAATTCAACACAACTTGTCTTTCCGAAAACAAATTCAAAACAACATCTCTGGTAGTAATTCGTCACTTACAACTCAAAAATGAATACTGATGATGCAGCTGTCATCGTCAGAATCTATTTTCCAGCGATCGAAGTGAGTTCAATACTATAAAACCATTTCTAAACATTTCCACTTTGAAATTCATTTCAAAATATAATTCACACTGCTTGTAAAACAATTTAAAATCTCCCAGGATCTTAAATTTTCCTTACTTTTAACCCAAATTCATTTACAAACACTTATCCAATTCTCCCGAGTTTGATTCAATTCCAAGTTAAAATTTCAGATTTAACTCATCTAATTTCACGTATTTCACTTATATGAATTCCGATTGGTTATTTACATAACCATTTACTTATAATCTTACTCGATTATAATAACAACCAATATATCCACTATATTATAATTTTGATATATATATATATATATCTTCTCTATATTAGGATATACCTTAGGTAAACTTTATTTTAATTTACCCTCTTTTCAAAACATACCATGATGGTTCATCGTATTCGAGTGTTTACAAAATCCCTACCGATACAGTGGATCAAACTGATCGACCAGAACCTATAAACAACTCAACCTATAAATCTCCACAATATAAACAATTTTTTATATCAATAACAAATACGCTCACTCGTATATATACACTCAATTTCAGTCTAGGGTATTACTAACCCTATCTCTACCGAGTCACGCCACAGTGCCAAGTAATTCTCAACTTAAGCTCTGATACCAACTGTAATGACCCGAAAATCCGGTCCAATTTGAGATGACCAAAAACACAAGTCTAACCCCAATTTAAACTGAAATTCAGGAAATTTATAGAAAGAAAACAAAGGGTGAGGAAAGATAAGATAGAAACTTAGAATAGAAGAAGAAGAACACAACATCAGAGTAACGCGAACCTCACAGCGGAACGAATAACATATAATATATATAACATAACTTGAAATATACATCTGTACTTGAATATACATCATTATCAAAGTACAACACTTACAACGCATCGGAAATAAACTATAGCTATATGATCCTGAAGCCTCCTGCTCCAGCTCTTCCAGTATATCTGTAAATCCCGACTACTTGACTGCCCATACAAATTGAGGCACCCAAGAGTTTAGGGAAACAAACAAATAAACTCCGACTTCACAACCAACCCTCATTTTCGGGACATGTAGGGGTAAGAGTCTCCCGTTCGCCACCTAACGAAAAGCGAGAACCCCCTATCATGCGACACATGCCCCAAGCACGCAACATGGACTGGTATGAGTAAAACAGTTTAAAAACAGTTCAAACAGGTAATCAATATCTCATAAGACCACGCCGTATAACGGAACAGGGTTTTCCCTTATGAGAATCCAAATTATCTTTATATCAAAAACCTTTTGATATTATAATAATGTCTATCAACCACACTAATAATAATCATTTAGCAGAACGCTTTCATCTCACGTTCTACATATATAATATACAATCAAAACCGCAAGCACGTATTGGGTAATGGATTTCCAACTATGACAAGTTATGGAACCACCTTTCGCTAGTGTACCTCTAGAAAGGAATACACTGGGTTCAACAAGAACATCTTGCAACCTGGCCACACATGATCGACCCCTCATTTCGCTTGAGTGTATCGAATGTATATCACCAACGGTTGGGATCAGCAACCGTTTCCCGAATGGGACAACATCAACAATAGATTTTTAGTAGTAAATGAAACTCTAGATCAGGTGATTTTACACCCTACTTCGGTATGACCGACTTAGCCATGCTGCCTGCCCGATTTCTGTCATTTACCGGTTGATGAGGTTAGAAGCTACGCTTTATCATCACACCAGATTCACTTTGAATGCCACATCGTCAAATCCATCAAGCCATTGATTGACGTCCTCAACCATACATTATGTGTTAGCTAAGAGAAGTTTCCTTCTCCGCCTCCACTCTTGGTACGGTTGGAGAAATCAATATACGTGATCGTCTGGAAATACTCTGTCAGACATCCGTCCATACAAGTCATCCAGGAACAGGATGAACCGAAGGCACTATTCTGTAAACCGGATAGCCCTTGCATAACTCCGTCTTCAATTTCCTTTGGCATATATGATTCGCAATGCTTATGCCAATACAGAGTGGTTCTGTAGATAATAATCCAACCGGTCTCTCCATATTAACTACGTTAAAATGGTCAAAACTTCGATAGTCTGTGGTTTAACTATCGAAGAAAAACAGGTGTGCAAACAACGATATTATTTCCAAATGGAAATTTATATCGGTCAAACATCATTCAACATTTATCTCTTTATTTCATTAATTTACTTATCTCCTGTTTCCCTATATTCAATATTTCTTATTTTCTAAATTTGGAAAATATACGTTATTAACAATGGAAAACATTTCCATTTCTTGTTTTCTTTATTAGAAAACATTTCTGGTTTCTTATTTGGAAAACATTTCCAAAGCTTCTTCATTGGACTTAGACAGATGTTTAAACAAACATCGCTATGCCAACCCAAACCGTTTCCTTTACTGCCCAACCTTAACTATTCCTTAGTCAAAAACGAAGCCAATCAAGTTGGGGTAGAACTACCTCTCAGACCTTAACTGAACAACATTTCTAACTTTGAAATAGGCAAAGTTCACATTATATTCCTTTTACTAATTTCCTTACTTAACCCTCCTTCAAATCTTTTCTATTCGATAATTCTTTCCTTCGATAAGGTATATTTGATAACTCTATTCAATTTATTCTATTCACTTAACTATTTTGATTTAACTTTAACTCTATTCACTTAACTCCTATCGAATAGACTATATTCGATAACTCTTTTAATTCTATTTGAATGAACTATATATTCGATTAACTCCTTTTACTTTAACTCTAATCGATTAAACTAACATCGATTAACTCCTTTTACTTTAACTCTAATCGATTAAACTAACATCGATTAACTCCTTTTACTTTAACTCTAATCGATTAAACTAACATCGATTAACTCCTTTTACTTTCTCTAATCGATTAAACTAACATCGATTAACTCCCTTTACTTTCTATTCGAATAAACTATATTCGATTAACACATTTGCTTTAACTCTAATTGATTAAACTAACATCGATTAATTCTTTTTTTTTAACTTTAACTCTAATCGATTAAACTAACATCGGTTAACTCCTTTTTGGTTTAGCTCTAACCGATAAGCTCTAACCAATTAACTCTAAGTGGTTAGCCCTAACTGATTAACTCTGGTTGATTAACTAAAATCAATTAATTCTATTCGATGAATTCTGATTGAATAACTCCTTTTGGCTAAACTACATTTGAATACCTCCTTTAAACTTTATTCGATAACTTCCTTTATTCTATTCGAATAACAAATTCGATAAACTCCTTTTCGAATAAACTATTCTTTTATAAAGATTTACTTTTAGTAACGGTTCTTCACTTTACAAATGATTTCCGTTTATTCTAACTTATCCTTTGATTTTATAAATATTTCTTTTATAAAAACCCTTTTCCTTTTCTATATAAAATCCATCGATTTTACATAAATAATTCGTTTTCAAAATACACTTTGAAAATATTCCTTTATTCTATTTCCAGTATTTCTCATGGTATTTAACATACCATATAACAACGATAAATATCGTCCAAACATACATAATCAACAACAGATTATATATCACAACATATACCACAATATATGAATCACAGTAAAATAAATGTTGAGGAATCCAGTTGGATTCCTCCAACCTGTTTCCCTGCATCACAGATGTTAAACAATATAGATAACATCACCTTCAATTCTATATGATATATTCTGTTAAATAGAATCAATATAGAAATTCAACTAACTGGCTAGCAGTTCAATCAAACAGTCAACACACAGTCAAACAACCAATATTTAACAGTTCTAAAAATACAACATGAAATTATAAACTGTTCAGAGTTAGTGAGATTTACTCACATTGGACTATCATCGTTAGATAATGATAATTGTCGCTTGATTCAGACGGACAATTCATTTTACCATAAATTGTAACGGACTCCAATGGACTTCCAATCAGTTCCATCGTGTAGTGTCCGTCCATACGATCTAACGTGACTGACGGTTCGAATTTCTGATAAAGTATGATCGAGTTATACATTGTACAAGTTAATATACTATTTAATTAAATAAAACTTAAATATTTTTCCTTTAATTGGGCTTACTCTATTCAAACAGGCCCATCCCTCCTTTAAATTACCAAACCCGCATACCTTCTTCCTCCTTCACATTTTCGATCCCAGGAAAAACACCACGGCCTCATTCGATTTCCTCAAGCATCCACAACTCCACCGTTACTTCACCTTAAACCAGAAAATCACCACCAAATCACTTCTACTTCCGACCTCTTTCTCCCTATCATCCTTGTACGCAACTCGCAGCACCCTCGGGAAGCGCGACTTCGAGCTTCGGAGCTTGGCTACAGGAACCTCCGACCACAATGGAACCCGAACTCTACCATAACATCATACCAGGTGCGGATTTCATCACCGAATCCAAAAACAAACTTCATTCCTTGAATCGAAGCTCCTACAACTCAAACCCGTAAACCCTAGGTTTACTGCTGCCATCAATAGTGAACGCAAGTAGGTATCGGTCCCTTCAAAAATCACACGGGCTGAAGCGTGGCACTCAGCGAAACCATATTTTTTTTTTGGCAATTAAGGGATTTTTATTTGATTGATCTTGATTTTTTTCTTTGTCTGCGTTTTGTGTTTTGCTGTTGAATGAATGTGGCGGCTTAGAATGGTTTGGAATCAGGTTTAGGGATTTGTTAGGGTATTTTATAGGCAAAGAAATAATATTTTTATATTAGTTTATAACCAATTGCTACTTTCATTTGTCCTCTAAAATTCCTGTAATCACAAATGACACCCAAAAATCACGAAACTGGACATGCCGCTACTGTTCGACATTACGGTCCCAACGAAACTGGTTTCGTCGAATTCCGACTTCGTATGCTCACACAACGTATTTTTAACTGTCAAAATACTGATTGTTTCTCACTCTAAAAATCCGTACGGCCACACGGTGCCTCTAAAAATCACGAAATTGGAAATCTAACATCTATTTGACATTGCGGATCCAACAAAATTATTTTCGTCGAATTCCGACCTCATTTGCAAAAGTGGCTATTTTTAAAGCTCTGGATGACCCATTTAAATATATAAATATATTTAAATATAATTAAATTAAATATAAATAAATTTATATTATCGTATATATTCACAGTGGAATACCATACAACTCTAGAATATTCCTATATGAATTTCTAAAATGATATTTAAATCTGGGTCAACCCGATATTCGATTTATATTGAAATCCCTTTTCAAAATATAATTAATTCCTTTATAAATTATAAAGGAATTCCACAACGACTTTTCTAAAATTTGATTTGGACGTGAATCAAAATCTACACGACGAAATCCCGATTTTTCTCTTCCACTAGAAAGATATACTTCACCAGCTCCTAACGTTTCTTGTTTCACAGAGATCCGGCTTAAAACGAGTCCTGTACATTCAGTTGAAGTTCAAATCGCCAATTTACGAACTGTAGCGCCATTTCGAGCTCGGTTTTAATTATAATATAATTATATGTTCGAACTATCGTTCAAATAATATATTCGTTATTCTACTTCAATTCTAAACTGAATAAAATATCACAGATGATCCAGTTTACACCATATCGTCATTTCAGCCAATTCTGATTATTTCAGAATTAAATATATCTTTAATTTATTATTTTAATTAAATATTCACTATTATTTAATTCTGCGATCATTTAATTCACTAAACCACCATTTATATAATAAAATAAATTAATCATAATACCTCTGCCAATGCGGGTCATTACAAATGGTTTTCTTTCGTCACAGGACAAGCCCAAAGTGTATCTCCACTTATTAGAAGGCAATGAGAAACACTATAAGCTATTTATAAATGGAATAAATCCTTATAACTGGTTTTGAAACCTTACAAGTGATCCCAATCTAGATAGGAGCACCTTTATTATACAAGATTCATTATTAGACGTGAACAGATTGTGTAATAATATCAATAATTATCTTAGTACATAAACATAGATTTCCCGTCGATATTTATATTTTTTGTCTTATTTTTAACTTAAAATATTTAAAACACATGGTTTTATACTGAAATCATAGCACACCAAAGTAAATTACAATTTTTGCAATACATACAATATAAATCTCGTAAATCCCATTTAATCAAAATTTGTACATTATAATGGGTTTTTCCTTTATTTTTACACACCAAAATTTATTTACTTTAAATTTTCCACAAACCTAATTTATTTCCCTTTTGGTCACATATTTCCTTTAAATTAACACATTACTCATACAAACCCCCAGATCCCTTCATATACACACTCAAATTATTTTATTAGTTATTTAGTTTTGAACTCATGTTTCATTTCCTTTGATGTTAGATCACACAATCTTATTAAAATATATTTAGCCTAGTACTCAGAACCAGGGTTGTTACAGATGACTTACCACTAAGGGTAAATATACAACAACGACACGAAGCATATCCATTACATATGCAAATATATTAATCTCACATCAAAAGTATAATATTACCATAAATATGTTGTGAACAAAGTGTATACCAAAATGAGTGACACAATTATCTGGATACAACATGTAAATGGTCAAACAACTCGTGAAAAAATAATATAAGAGAATATGTAAATATCGAAGATCACATCATGTGTAATGTGTACTACACATGCATACATGTGTATGCCCTTGTTTCATCTTATAGCTATTTGAATAGCATTTTTAAATAATTTGATATCTATATAAGACATTGAAAGTTGTTTAAAATATATGCGTATGTGTGTGTGTGTGTGAGAGAGAGAGAGAGAGAGAGACAGAGAGAGATTTGTTTTTATTTAAAAAGGCCACTACCTTTTTATAGTTGTATATTACCAGAAAGGCCATTTTTGCAAAAAGGATTGCAACTTTTAGAAAGGTGTTTGTTTCCACATTAAATTTATTTTTGAAATTTTCTAAAATAGTAGATACTGTGGCAGTTGGGATTCGAGCCCAAGACTGCACGACCACAACGTGGAATTCTTACGACTAAACTATAACCACTTTATATCTAAATTATAGCATATATACACATACACATGCATATGTTGCTTAAAAATTTACTTAACACCACAATATCAACAAAGAATGAACTAAAAAAATATAAACATGAAGAAATCTTAAATGAATAATGAAAGAAATACCAGCTCGACAAAATTTTGAGCCACGTCCACTTCATTCTTTTATTGTTGAATTTTTTCTAGAATACCCTGTTTTCTAGAATACACAATGTACAACTGACTTTGAAGTACAATCAAGTAGGTATCGATTTTCTAAAGTCTTATGACAAAAGATAAATGATGTTAAAATCCCTTTTAGTTGAGGCTAGGCTTCTATTTATAGAAGAAATACAAGCTATCATATCTAATTCGAATACGTATATAACTTTAAATTTGAAAGTTCTAGCATCAAGAGTAGGTCAGGGGCATGTCTCCTTAAAAGGCCAAATTGGATCAATATCAACTGATTTTTATTTGCAAATAGTTTAAGATTTACTTCATTATATGTCTCGAAGCCAATTTTGCAAGTAATCCAGAAAAATATGATCAATTAATATCGACCAACATAGGTTGGTATCGACTTTTTTTTTTCCAAAGCTTCAAATTATTCCCATAGTGGATGTATCTGAGTATTAATATAGGAAAATCAAGATAAATCGATTTGTATGGATTTAAATAGTGCGGTAATGATCGATATCACTTGGCTTAATCTTGACTATTTTTTTGCAAATTTCTTCACATCATTCCATATGATTTCCAAACTTTGTTCTCCATTTCTCTATCGTTTTGTATTACAACTTCTTTATCTAAGGCCACTTTTAAACTGTGGTAAATTTGCAAAAAGGGTACGTGCATCATTACACACAACATGCATATTTGAAATTAAAATTTATAGCTTACTAATATTATGGATTTTAAAGTCATATATTTGTGTATAAGTTCATTTGAATCTTATTTTGTATGGCTAAATAAAATAATTATTCTACTTAATTTTATTTTAGAATATTTTTTAAAATCAACACAGTGGCCTAATAATCAATGAACAATTAATTAAGAAAATTAATCATATGAATAAAGCTTGAATGATTCATAAGAAAACGAACGAGTCAAATAAATTAAATACACGAGGATGTTTTTTTTTTACTTTTTCCATAGGGACTAAATGAAAAAAATATTAGAATGGGATTAAAGGGGATGCAATTAGGGATGGCAATGGGGCGGGTCTAGGGTTCAAACCCACTTGACCCACCCCTGTTTTGACCCGTTTGGACCCGCCCCATAGGGTCTTCGGGCGAGTAGACCCGCGACCCACTTTTGGATGTCCGGGTCTAGGGTCGGGTCTGGGGCACGACTAACCTGCCCCAACCCGACCCGCATGATTGAGACATCATTAGAACACTTTATAATTATAATAATTGCTTGTTAATCTTCTTAGTTATACATGGTTATAACTTGAACATAGCATTAAGTTGCATCAATTATAATCATACAATAACAAATGCATACATTTTGAACTATTATTTCACAACTCATTTTATTATATTCTCCTATCATTGTGAACACAATATTATATGTATATAATTTATAATTTAGTGATTAAAAAAATATAAGTATATAAATTTGTGTACATTAGAACACAATATTACCGGGTCGTGGGGCGGGTCGGGTCTACCCTGACCCGTACGGGTTTCGGGTACGGGGAGAAATTCTAGACCCGCACCGGGTCTACGGGTGGGTCTGGGGCAGGGTTTAAAAAGTTCGGGTCGGGTTTGGGGCACGAGAAACCCGCCCCATTGCCATTCCTAGATGCAATTCAATTTATCGATGAATAATGGGAATCAATAATTGGTAATCAAAGGTGATTATAATTAAATTCATCTGTTGGTATGTAAGAATAATACTTATTTGAGAAAGATAATTTGGGAAAGAACCACACAAGGGGTATTGAATTAATTAGGGGTGGATCACTTTCTAAAGTTAATTGAACCAACCAAAAATATTTGAGAAAATAAAGTTTGTGAATTAACGAGAATAACTCAAATTGAATTTTCAATGGTAAAAGGATCTAAAATGTGATGAAGGATAACTAATTGGATATCAATTTTGGGTCCTTATATGTTATTTGAAATGCAAGGTGGAGTTTGTGTGTAATAAATAGTTTTCAATGTATAAAAAAATGAAATTGTTATAGACACTCCATTTTTTGTTAAGGGGAAGCCAAATTTTAAGAACACTCCATTTTATTTAAAAGGGATTGTTAAAGGGACTCCACTTTTGGTTAAGGGTAGGACAATTTTAAGGGGACTCCACTTTAAAAAAAAAATGTTAATGGAGAGTTTGGTTTTTTTATTTTAGATAAAACATGGACTAAACTACCACTCATCACAACATACAGTTCACTATCGTTCTTTTTTGATCGAAACATACAATTAAGGTTTTCATCATAAGAACCCATAATTCATGATTGCGAACAATATTTTATTTTCGTGTTTTTAGAATACAAGAAGATGGTTCATAGACATTATTGGGACAACAACAATACTTCAGTAGCTAAGAACAACAATATTTAGATAAATGATGCTCTCTTGAAATATCCTATAAAATCAGTAACGGCTATTGCGTTCTAGGAACGTTTCCTTCATGTTTTCATCTTCAATGTGTATTTTTACTTAGTAAAATATAAAAAGGATGTGCGCTAAACGAATGCATGGACCATATGATTCGTTAGACATGTACAAGACTTTGTATTCATTTTTTTTGGAAAATTAATGAAAATTATAAGCCTCTTTATATACCCATTTATAATCGATAAATTTGATCATTTACGTTTCATGTTTGTAATGTAAAGTAAATATTTTCTACATATGTTTGCAATGAAATCTTCAAATTCGGCCAACGCATGCCATTTTAAAACACCTATCTTGGCCATGTTTTGTCGTTTAATTTAATTTACCAGTTCAATGCTCTGGCAAATAACACGGTGTTGAGCCACCCTATATTTTTATATTCCACGCTGATTTGCATAAGCATGAATACAATTTCTTACCATTTCTTGAACGAAAAAACATCTGCATCTCAATTAATATTCCGATTATACAAATTCAATCAGATTTGTTCATGAATATTTAAGTATTTTAAATTGAGCCATCGAATTCCAAAACGATATTCATTAAACTTACTTGATCCGATATATTCTGATCATGCATACAACTTTCTTGTGTCTCCATTATGTTAACTATACCCCTTTTTTATTTCATTAAATTGTGCTCATTAATTAGGGTTTAGGTTTTAAAGTTTACATTAAATAAGATTATAGGGTTAATATTGGAATTTTTAAATAAATGTTTAAGGGGAGGCTTCTTTTTTTGTCTTACTCTTAGCAATTGAACAATAATTTAAAAATTGTCCTCCCCTTAACCGAAAGTGGAGTTCCTTTAACAATCCCCCATTTAAATTGTTTGGGTGGGGGGAGGGGGGGTGGGGGGGGGGTTAATGTAGGTGACTATTTTTTTTACTACTTACGCTTTTACCCTTACTTCTAAAAATTACTCACCATAAATTCATCAGTCCCCTAAATCGTTTCAAATGCAAATAACGTTAGGGCAAAGTCGAAGAAAAAATCGTGCGAACGAAGAAAACATCACTATCCTCTCTACTAGATCGTAGGATAGAGAAGAAGCTAATCGAAAGATACGTGATATTGATCTTCATTCTTCTTTATTTCGATGGTTGTAGTTAAATTTCTTCATTCTAAAAGTCTCGATTTTGGTGTAATTAATTGAATTGACTCATCGAATTTTGAAATTTTTTAGGGAATTACTGGACGCATTTTTTTATTTTGCCAAGGATGTCATGATAATGATTTTAGTTAGGTCAAGGAGGTTGATTTCTTCACAGCTAATGGTGTTGATTAACCATCAAAAAATAGATTAATGAATATAAGAGTGAAATTAAGCCTAAACGGGTAATAAGGTAAAATTACATTGATTTGTTAATGGGCTACTTTCCTCATTGGTACTCTCCTTAACAAATTTTTTTTTTTAAATTAAAAAATTGGCCCCCCTTAACAATATTTGGAGTATCAATAACAGTCCTCTAAAAAAATATCATAAAATGATTCTAATTAATTCATTAGAGGTTGTACGAATCTATAATTTTGGCATACGATTTCTAGGATTTTTACGCATATGTGGATAGGCACTTGTACGATTGGTAAGAATGAGCATTCCAGTAAAGGCTTACGACACCAAAGCCTGAAACGGTACAGCTTCTTGACCTTGTTCCAATACTGAAGCACATCAGGCATCATTCAACAAAGAGATACTACCAAAACTAAATGAGCACATAGGGATCTACACCAAAATAAAAAAACACTGTCCACCAATGAAACTAAAGCTACAAGATGATGACACCCAAAGCCCTTAAAACGCAGTAACCATAAACACCCTAATCACCTAGACAAGCACATCTTGTTGAGCAAAGCACAATCATGATTTCACAACCTATAAAATTACTAACAATAGAAGATGAGCAACGAAGGCAGGATAATAAAGAAAGTGCAACATAGAAAACCGGTAACGAGAGGAATGTGAGTGAGGACAACAAACGAAACTCAAATGCAGTAGAGTTTGTAGGTTGAAAAAGGTCGAGAAAGGAATATAGAATGGCTTGAGGTAGGAAAATATAAATAAAAAAACACGAAATAGTTGATTAGACATGTGGATGTGCTAATGGCGTTGTCACATGCAGTGGCTAGAGATGCGAAAATGGGGCATTGCCCCCATTTTAATTTGGTTCCCCATGCTTCATCAGAAGCGATTCAAGCATGAGGATCGAATTAAAATAGAACATTTTTGTGCTCTTTTAAACATCGATATATAAAAGGGATTTGGAAACCTTTTATAGTTTAAAAGGGTTTATAAACCTTATCGAGAATAATTTATTTTTTCTACACACCATTGTCATGTATCATAGTTTTGTATGCTTATTATTAGAAAGTTCAATTCAAGCACGGTTTTGTCATGTAACTGAACTAATATTATACCAATCATAGAAGTTTTATCTTTTTTTGTCAAATATGTATCATAGTAAAATAATTTTTCATGGTATCTTGAACTATTTTCACCAATTGGGCATTTTGACAAATCGTATTATCAGTTGACGTCGCATTATATGAGAACTAAAAGATCATGCATTGCTTAATTTTCTCGTTTAACCGCTGGTAAATTAGGAAGTATGGGATATGGATACTTCATTTATGATATACTAGTTAAAATTAGGGGTCAGGAGAATGAAAGACCATATTATGCTTTGGTTTCATTGCAGATTTGTAAGAAAACGTTGAAATTTATTTTAAAACCTGCATATTATTTATTTTTGTTGGAGTAAACCAAGTCTCCTCCTTATTCCGTTGCCTTGATCAAGAATTGGATGAAACTATCCTCCTTGAAATATTTGAATTCAAGAAATGAGGAAAGACAGTTCTTTCCAAATCAGAGTCAAATATAGAAGTAGATGCTTCTACAATTTTATCAGTTTGGTAAGCTATTGCACATAAAAATGAATCCAAGCCACTTTTCAAAATTATCACGTAAATATTTCATTTTGAAAACTAATTAATAATATATGTTGACTTTGGTTGTGTCGCTTGCATGCGCGCACACACACATGTACACGCATTGGGGACTGTTGGAAGGGGTCATATATATTTGAGAAAAGAACTTTGATGACATTTTATTTGTTGTCAAATAAATCTTAGCATTTTAATTAAATTGATGAATTATGGACAACTTTATGGAAGGGGCTAATCAGGCCCGGCCCTAGGCATAGTCCTATTAGGCGTCCGCTTACGGCCTCCGACAAGGAAGGGGCCTCATACGAAAAATTTCGTGTATATATAAATTTGATAATGGAATGTTTACAAAAGCAAAAATGGTTGGGTGGAATTGCATCTGGCTTCCACTTTTAATGTCCTGAGTTTGAATCCTGGGGAGCACTGGAGGATGTAGCTTTTTTTACTATATACTAACTTTTTCGGCTCTCAGCTTGGGCACGCATTGGGGACTGTTGGAAGGGGTCATATATATTTGAGAAAAGAACTTTGATGACATTTTATTTGTTGTCAAATAAATCTTAGCATTTTAATTAAATTGATGTATTATGGACAACTTTATGGAAGGAGCTAATCAGGCCCGGCCCTGGCATAGTCCTATTAGGCGTCCGCTTAGGGCCTCCGACAAGGAAGGGGCCCCATACGAAAAATTTCGTGTATATATAAATTTGATAATGGAATGTTTACAAAAGCAAAAATGGTTGGGTGGAATTGCATCTGGTTTCCACGTTTAATGTCCTGAGTTTGAATCCTGGGGAGCACTGGAGGATGTAGCTTTTTTTACTATATACTAACTTTTCGGCTCTCAGCTTGGGCTAGGGGTCTCTGATTGGTTAGTCATCTTCCACTTTGGCCTTGGGCCTCCAAATTGTCAGGGCCGTCCCTGGAGCCAATGCAATATCTCTTTTGAGCCATCTCAGAAATCGTCAATCATCAAATCTATTTCTTAAGCAACATCATTTTCATATTTTTTTTCTTATCATTTTAACTTATCAAGTTTAAGCGAAAAACATACAAACATACCTCTCTTCCCTTTCGAAATTCTCATCGCGTCAAAATAAATCAAAATTAGTGTTCATAAGCTACATCAACTACTAACGCAAAGACAATTCTGTTATCAACTTTGTAATATAAACAACAGAAAACTATTACAATCACTGTTGTAGTGAACATGAACGCCTTAAAGTGTTAGTAATATTGTTTCAATGCTATTATTACACACAATAACAAGAAACAGTCACAGATTTGCAAAAAAATAACTACGAACAATATTATGCAGTCCAAAAAGAGGAAGGTAATAATAGTTTACTGATTAATGTCGAGTCCAGCGATTGTTGTTTCCTTGAAATGAAATTGCTGCCTCTATGGCGCTTTAGGTTGTTGAGCAATCATTCTGCAAGGATGAAACGATACTTCTCTGTGATGCTGCGTAACAGTCACAGAGCAACGACGAACGCATGAAGTTTGATCAGAACATATTTCTGTGGGAAGAATAAAGAGAGCAGAGGAGAAAATAAAAACATAATGATTCCTCTATTTTATGTTCTCCTATTTATTGGCGCGGGGGGTAGTGTCTCTTCGGCTAGGTGATGACGATAAGAATGGTTGTGTCTATTGGAAAGGTTGTGACCCTTTTGCCAACAAATGTGACCGTTGTTTGTGAAAAACGCAGTTCGTTTTTCAAAAAGTAGTCGTTTCTACGTAGTACAGTAGGTTACTTAGCAGTCGGAAGCCCATCTAATGACGAGACCTCAAAAGCCCCAATGTAACAACCCGTATTTTAAACAACACGTTATAACTTAAAACAGGGCAGAATTAAATGTTAAAATCTGAATCAGGGGAAACGGGCTGTGCTATTGCGTTCGTCTCGGAAAAATACGCGAAATAGAGTCTGAGTTTTCGTAAATTGGAGTCCGTATGATCGAGATATGGCCTTGCAAATTTTCACGAAAAATTCAAATTCAAAAACTGATTCAAATTTTCAGAATTCAGGGTAGGCAGGAAAAATCCCGCCCAGACAGGTCGACAGGGGACCAGGTCGACACTAGAGTCGACCTGGGGGTCGACCTGTGTGTCGACCTCCCTGGTCGGCCAGGTCGGCCTGGTGCACCTGTTTTGGCTCCTGGGTCTTGTTTTGGGAGCTTGTGACGATTTTGGATGGCTCATATCTATTCTAGGGTTAATCTAAAGGCTGAAATCAATTGCCTACAACTATTTAAAAACCCTAAGACCTAGCCTAAATCATACTATTTCATTAAAGCCTCATGCAGCCGCCATTAAACCTAAAACTCTAAAATACAAAGAACAAAATTAAAGAAGACGAAGGACGATTCTTGAAGGCTACAACTAGAAGCTACAACAACTACGACGCTTTAGACAACGGATTTGGGGCTATTTGATTTGAAATTTTGATTTGGATTGCTTGCTTCATATTGTAAGTTCTATGTCACTTTTTAAGCAAAAACGCTAAAATAACATGGACATGCTATGAATTGAAACCGGATTTAGGAACTATTATTAATCCATGTTTATATTGTTTAACTTTGAATCATAATTTGGGAATATTGCTATGTTAATGTTGCAAGTTAAACTTATCATTATTTTGATGTTGTTATGAATCACTTGGGCTTAATTGTATGGAAAGTTGGACTAATACAAGTCCATGGAATCACTATGTTTATTGAAATCTTTATGTTAAACCATGCCTATGATGCTAATTAAACCATGTCTATGATGTTAATGAAACTATGCCTGTGATGTTAATATACCTATCATGTTAATGACAAATTGGGAATTGCTAGGTTATGATGAAAAGTTGGAATCATTATGTTTATAATGCTAGATGAGAATCATTATGTTAAAAATGCTAAATTGGAATCCACTATGCCTATTAGAATTACCATGCCTTTAATGTTTCATGTTTGTAATAAAATTATTATTATGCCCGCAATGATTATTATGCCTATGATGTAAAGTTGAAATCATCATGTTAAACTAAGTTGGAACCATTACTATGCCAAGTTATTATCATGCTAGTATTGAAACCATGTGATATGTTATAGCCTGTTTATTATGCAAGTGACGTTGGAATTGTCACATATGCCTATCACATGTTTGGTGTTATTCCCCTTTATCTCTTGAATTGTTTATGCTTGTGAACGAAGTACGTTTGTATACGTTGGGGAGACGATTGGGTAGAATAGGCAAAACTTGAATTGATTATAATCATAAACCGTGAAATTTGGCATAAGTAGAACATGAAATATGGCACGAAAACTTGACTTGAACATGCCATAACTTGACTTGAAACATGCATTAGTTAGGCACGAAATTGACATATGAACATGCTATGAAAATAGCACGAATCTGATAAGAACATGGGCTTGACTTTAGAAAACAAGAGAGTGGCCAACTCGAGGTTGGGTTGAGTTTGTAATGTAAATCTTCCCGGAACCGCCCGGCAATCCAGTTGCTACAAACAATAGGATCCAATGTGGGTAGTTGGTCACATCGCGCTTGAAACCCGAGGTTGGGTTGAGTTCGTAGCGTAAACCTGCCCGGAACCGCCTGGCAAATCCAGTGGCTACGAACAATAGGATCCAATGTGAGTGGTTTGGTGCATTAACGAATCAATTAATGCCAATTAGGGTTAAGTCATGAACATGAAAAGACAACTTAACCAACTTGAACACGATTTGTAGGGATAAGTCATGAACTTGAAACGACAACACTTAGCCAACTTGACATGACATGTAGGCGAGTTAAGTCATGAATTTAAATGACATACTTAACCATCTTGACATGACTAGACTGGAAAAGGATTAAGTCACGAACTACATGACTTAGTCTGTTAGGCGGGTTAAGTCACGAATTACATGACTTAATCTGTTAGGTGAAACCCAAGACATGACCCTTTTCAGCAGTAACCCTCTAGATGTATCAAGGTACCCTGGGGCTAGGCCAGGTGGGGCACGATTATTGGGCCGATTGTAAGAGGTGAACGACGGCAATGGGGTACGCCAGTGTAGGTTCGGTGGACTACGGTCGTGCACGTATTCCGGGACAGGCACTGGGTATCCATAGATTTATCTGTGCATCTTGAATCGTGTCAGGGGTTGACACCCTAGGGCTGATACACCCGAAGGTGGACCCAACACAGGTGACTACATTCGTGATTAGCCATATGACATGGACACTTGACGAGCTAGAACTTGTAGGGAGCCGATCGACTAGATAATCGCTCCGTAGGACCCCGTACTTGGGTCAGACCCCGTTTCAGGGTCATTTCATGATATTGGGCCATGGGATTTATTTTGTGATTAACTTGTGACATGGGCTTAGTATATTAGTACAGTCGATGCAACGAATCTTGAACATGTGATGCTTTACTTGACTTTTCTTGACTTATCCTGATCACCTTAATCTATCTTGTTCACCTTGACACCATTCTTAAGTTTAGTTCCAGTTCATACATGACAGGTTGTTTTAACCGTTTTTACGCTGAAAGTCACTAGGACTTACTCAGTCTTTATGACTGACCCTTTTCCTTTCGCCTCTTTTTCTTTCGTTTGCCCCCCAGGTTCTCAGGGAGGAAACACTAGCTCTTAGCTTGGATATCTCTTGCTTTGGCTCAGCATGTACGGTTTGCTATGGTTGCTTCTTTTTACTGCACTTGGGGAATAAGTTGTTTTTCTGTTATTGCTCCTTTGGCTATTATTACAAGACAGTTGTAATGAAGTTATTTGAAATGTATGTAAAAGACATGTTTTATTTTGGAATGAAATGAAGTTTTGTTTTGCTCATAAACTCTTCCGCTGTTTACTTAATCATTTATTTATGTTCTGTCTTGTGATAATTCTGTGATGTTATCTCGATAATACCTCTCCAAAACTAGTGCATTCCCTTTGTGAGTGACCCTAGCGGAGGTGGGGTGTTACACTTGGTATCAGAGGAGAAGGTTACCAAGACTGGGCAAAAGTTTTGAAAACCTTTTGATTTTTTTTTTCAAAACCATTTACAAAGAAGCAATTTTCAAGAAAAGTTGGTTTATTTTAAAAGGCTATTCCCCAAAAATCCATTAGCACTATCTTTGTTTCCTCATTTGAATCTTTTCCTTTTTCGTTTTCAGCTTATCATGGCCGACGATCTTAATCTTCCCGAGGGTGTCAATATACCCACTTGGTTCCGTCGTTTCCTCGAGGCTCGGGCTAATGTGACAGGCCCAGCCAATCCTCCTCCTCATCCTCCTCAACCTCCGCTAGAAACCGCTTTTTCAAAGATATGCAAGGACTTTAAGGCCATGGGCGGAAATGATTTCCTAGGAACTGAGACTTTTGTTGAGGCACAGAATTGGTTGAAGGAAACCGAAGACTTGTTTGTTATCTTTGAGGTAGAGGACAATAGGAAAGTACAGTTGGCGGCGTGGCTCATGAAAAAGGAAGCTTCTTATTGGTGGGAAGTCACCAACGCTACTAGGTCCATTGAGACTTGGGCGGACTTTAGAGGGAGATTTGGGCTTAATTCTTGTCATCGGCAGAGGAGAGTCTCCAAATGGAACTGTTTCTGGCCCTTAAACAAGGAAATATGACAGTTAAAGAATATGTGAACCGTTTCAATCAGCTTTCTCGCTTCAGATTGGAGTTAGTCAATACTCCTCAGAAAAAGGAGCTACGTTTTGCACGAGGCTTGAACGAGCCACTACATGGTTTGGCCATGACTCATGTGCCAATGGGGGCGACCTTTGAAAGCTTGGTGGATATGACCCTACTATATGAGGAAGATAAGAAGGGCAAGAAAGAGGTCAAGCCCAGCGATTCTCAGAATAAGAAGGTAGACTCCGAGAAAGGAGGCAAGAACGACAACTCACGTGATAAAAGGAAATGCAATTTCTGTGGTACGGAAGGGCACATAGCTAAGGATTGTATAAAGAGGAAGAGAAAGCAAGGTGAATGTTTTCATTGTGGGGAGACTGGACACATCAGCAAGGACTTCCCTAAGAAACAGACCGGACCTTCTGGGTGTACATCTTTAACTTCTTTTTCTAGATGCTTTGTTTTATCTTGTTTCTCTCCTCGATCCTATCTTGAGAACCATAGTTAGAATCTTTTTGGATGTAAACATGTAATTGAAACATGTTATGATTGCGAAATGGTTGCAAGTGGTCGCAAGTGGTTGCTCGTGGATGCATGAATACACATTAGGCATTAGATCGGCTCAGACACATTTTCATGTTGCATATGCATGAGTGTTTATACTTGTTTATGGATGAAATTTAATGTGTTTTTGGATGGATATTGCATATGGATGAATGTTTGTGCACACATATAGTGTTTATGTGACTAGGACTATTTGCATACATGTGGATTTATGGCACTAAACATATTTTGCATTTGAGAAGATCAATCAGGCCTGATCATTTGCATTAGATAAGGAACATATACACACACTTTCTGCATATGTTCATACAACATTAGATATCTTTTAAGGACAATGGCTGCCTGTGGATGATGCTTTGAGTAGGTGGATGTTGGATGGTAGGATACATCCTTCCTAACTTGAAGATTTCGGGGACGGAATCCTTTAAGGAGGGGAGAATGTAACAAACCGTATTTTAAACAACATGTTATAACTTAAAACAGGGCAGAATTAAATGTTAAATTCTGAATCAGGGGAAACGGGCTATGCCATTGCGTTCGTCTCGGAAAAATACGCGAAATAGAGTCCGAGTTTTCGTAAATCGGAGTCCGTATGATCGAGATATGGCCTCGCAAAGTTTCACGAAAAATTCAAATTCAAAAACAGATTCAAATTTTCAGAATTCAGGGTAGGCGGGAAAAATCCCGCCCAGACAGGTCGACAAGGGGGGTCGACACTAGGGTCGACCTCCCCCCAACCAGGTCGACACTAGAGTCGACCTGGGGGTCGACCTGTGTGTCGACCTCCCTGGTCGGCCAGGTCGGCCTAGTGCACCTGTTTGGGCTCCTGGGTCTTGTTTTGGGGGCTTGTGACGATTTTGGATGGCTCATATCTATTCTAGGGTTAATCTAAAGGCTGAAATCAATTCCCTACAACTATTTAAAGACCCTAAGACCTAGCCTAAATCATACTATTTCATTATAGCCTCATGCACCCGCCATTAAACCTAAAACTCTAAAATAAAAAAATACAAAGAACAAAATTAAAGAAGATGAAGGACGATTCTTGAAGGCTTCAACTAGAAGCTACAACAACTACGACGCTTTAGACAACGGATTTGGGGCTATTTGATTTGAAATTTTGATTTGGATTGCTTGCTTCATATTGTAAGTTCTATGTCACTTTTTAGGCAAAAACGCTAAAATAGCATGGACATGCTATGAATTGAAACCGGATTTAGGAACTATTATTAATCCATGTTTATATTGTTTAACTTTGAATCATAATTTGGGAATATTGCTATGTTAATGTTGCAAGTTAAACTTATCATGATTTTGATGTTGTTATGAATCACTTGGGCTTAATTGTATGGCAAGTTGGACTAATACAAGTCCATGGAATCATTATGTTTATTGAAATCTTTATGTTAAACCATGCCTATGATGCTAATTAAACCATGTCTATGATGTTAATGAAACTATGCCTGTGATGTTAATATACCTATCATGTTAATGACAAATTGGGAATTGCTAGGTTATGATGAAAAGTTGGAATCATTATGTTTATAATGCTAGATGAGAATCATTATGTTAAAAATGCTAAATTGGAATCCACTATGCCTATTAGAATTACCATGCCTTTATTGTTTCATGTTTGTAATAAAATTATTATTATGCCCGCAATGATTATTATGCCTATGATGTAAAGTTGAAATCATCATGTTAAACTAAGTTGGAACCATTACTATGCCAAGTTATCATCATGCTAGTATTGAAACCATGTGATATGTTATAGCCTGTTTATTATGCAAGTGATGTTGGAATTGTCACATATGCCTATCACATGTTTGGTGTTATTCCGCTTTATCTCTTGAATTGTTTATGCTTGTGAACGAAGTACGTTTGTATACATTGGGGATACGATTGGGTAGAATAGGCAAAACTTGAATTGATTATAATCATAAACCGTGAAATTTGGCATAAGTAGAACATGAAATATGGCACGAAAACTTGACTTGAACATGCCATAACTTGACTTGAAACATGCCTTTGTTGGGCACGAAATAGACATATGAACATGCTATGAAAGTAGCACGAATCTGATAAGAACATGGGCATGACTTTAGAAAACAAGAAAGTGGCCAACTCGAGGTTGGGTTGAGTTTGTAGTGTAAATCTGCCCGGAACCGCCCGGCAAATCCAGTTGCTACAAACAATAGGATCCAATGTGGGTAGTTGGTCACATCGCGCTTGAAACCCGAGCTTGGGTTGAGTTCGTAGCGTAAACCTGCCCGGAACCGCCCGGCAAATCCAGTGGCCACGAACAACAGGATCCAATGTGAGTGGTTCGGTGCATTAACGAATCAAATAATGCCAATTAGCGTTAAGTCATGAACATGAAAAGACAACTTAACCAACTTGAACACGATTTGTAGGGCTAAGTCATGAACTTGAAACGACAACACTTAGCCAACTTGACATGACACGTAGGTGGGTTAAGTCACGAATTTAAATGACATACTTAACCATCTTGACATGACTAGACTGGAAAAGGATTAAGTCACGAACTACATGACTTAGTCTGTTAGGCGGGTTAAGTCCTGAATTACATGACTTAATCTGTTAGGCGAAACCC
The DNA here is from genome assembly GCA_030737875.1 of Allium sativum. Lineage (NCBI taxonomy): Eukaryota > Viridiplantae > Streptophyta > Magnoliopsida > Asparagales > Amaryllidaceae > Allium > Allium sativum. The sequence goes on from CM060926.1 coordinate 862,826,131, forward strand.
TAGACACGACCCTTTTCAGCAGTAACCCTCTAGATGTATCAAGGTACCCTAGGGCTAGGCCGGGTGGGGCACGATTACTGGGCTGATTGTAAGATGTGAACGACGGCAGTGGGGTACGCCAGTGTAGGTTCGGTGGACTACGGTCGTGCATGTATTCCGGGGCAGGCACTGGGTATCCGTAGATTTATCTGTGCATCTTGAATCGTGTCAGGGGTTGACACCCTAGGGCTGATACACCCGAAGGTGGACCCAGCACAAGTGACTACATTCGTGATTAGCCGTATGACACGGACACTTAACGAGCTAGAACTTGTAGGGAGCCGATCGACTAGATAATCGCTCCGTAGGACCCCGTACTTGGGTCAGACCCCGTTTCAGGGTCATTTCATGATATTGGGCCGTGGGATTTATTTCGTGATTAACTTGTGACATGGGCTTAGTATACTAGTACAGTCGATGCAACGAATCTTGAACATGTGATGCTTTACTTGACTTTTCTTGACTTATCCTGATCACCTTAGTCTATCTTGTTCACCTTGACACCATTCTTAAGTTTAGTTCCAGTTCATACATGACAGGTTGTTTTAACCGTTTTTACACTGAAAGTCACTAGGACTTACTCAGTCTTTATGACTGACCCTTTTCCTTTCTCCTCTTTTTCCTTCGTTTCCCCCCCAGGTTCTCAGGGAGGAAACACTAGCTCTTAGCTTGGATATCTCTTGCTTTGGCTCAGCATGTACGGTTTGCTATGGTTGCTTTTTTTACTGCACTTGGGGAATAAGCTATTTTTCTGTTATTGCTCCTTTGGCGATTATTACAAGACAGTTGTAATGAAGTTAATTGAAATGTATGTAAAAGACATGTTTTATTTTGGAATGAAATGAAGTTCTATTTTGCTCATAAACTCTTCCGCTGTTTACTTAATTATTTATTTATGTTCTATCTTGTGATAATTCTGTGATGTTATCTCGATAATACCTCTCCAATACTAGTGCATTCCCATTGTGAGTGACCCTAGTGGAGGTGGGGTGTTACACCCAAGGTCCAAGGCCATATCTTTGACTGTTTAATATTAATTATGAGGGTTTTTTCTTGCCATTGCCTCCACCTCCTCAGTTCTTTTGATATAATGTGTTATCTTGTGCAATATAAAGTAAAATAAGTTTTATTATTTGCTGATGTGGAACTTAAAAACTTCTCCAAATCACTTATTCACTTCTAACAATTTCAACATACAAGAGTAACCCTACTACATTCCTTACAGTACACCAAAAAAGACCTTTAGCAGCGTTTGTAAAACACTACCGAAACCTTTTTGTAGAGTTGTAATACCCCGAATTTTCTATTAACAATAAATTAACAAATTAAAGTATAATTAATTCTAAATGGAAGAATTAAGGGAAACGGGTTACGCCATTGTGTTCGTCTCGGAATTCTGCTTGAGATAGAGTCTGAGTTTGCGTAAATCGGACTCCGTATGAAGAAGTTGTGGTCTTCGGAAGTTTCAGAATTCAATTTAAAATTCAAACAGCCCGAAACAAGTTCAAAATTCGAAAACTGGACCAGAATTGGGCTGGGTGGGAAAATTCCCGCCCAGGACCCAGGTCCACCAGGGGTCGACCTGCGTAACAAGGTCGACCATTTGGTCAACCTGGGGGTCGACCTATGGGTCGACCTGCCCAGTCGACCTGGTCAGGTCTTGGCTAGCCTAGTCGGGTTCTGAGCGATTTTCTGAGTTCTGGTGTGACACTAGGGTTGATTTGTCACTTTCTGGTTGGCTCTCCTCGATGTTAATGGTCTAGATTCATCTATGATCATCTGACGGCTCTAATTAGTTTGAAATTCTATATAAACAACTTAAGTCTCCAACCTAAATTCACACAAAAATTAGAACCAGAGCCGCCATGTTGTCGGAAGAAAACTGAGAGGAGCCTCCACTTGAAGAAAGCTAAGAGACGAACAAATCTAATTCAATTAAAATCAAAACAATGTTTATCTACCCAAAGGAAAGCATCTCAATTCCAGAATTCAGAATCCAGAACTCAAGTTCGTCGTTCGTTGTAAGTTTAGTTATGTTTTGGGATGCGAACCAAAATTAATGTCATGCCTTGGAAATAAAGTGATAATAGAACAATGTTTATTATGTTATATGTGGAATTGAATGATATTGATCTATGTCTGTGGTGCTATTTTATTATCATGTTGAATTGGGAATTAATGGATAAGTCTACTCATATGTATATGAACTTGGAGTATAACCTGTTATGACAAGTTGTGTAGTTTATCATGTTATGCAAGTTTTAGGTTGTAAGATCATATCAAATATGTGACCGAATGTTAGATCTACATGTTTATGTGTATATGTTAAACCTATGTCATATTTCAAGTTCACACTTATTCATATGTTCGTGATTGTTTTGCAAGTTCACATATATGTAAGTTGATTTGGTCTATGTTGCAAATTCACATGTATGTATGTTGATTTAGTCTACGTTGCAAGTTCACACCTATGTGTTAAAAATTATACATACTTTATGGACATGACATAATTTTGTCATATACTAGTTTACGTTTGAGATTATGCCTAGATCTAAACATGTTTGGGCTTATGTTGTCTAAATCATATGCTAATTCAAGTGACAAATGTTTAGTTAGATTCCCCTTTCAATGCATGTTCACATGACAAGTTGAAACCCATGATTTATGATTATTAGACCTTAAAGTTGCAAGTTCATATGTCACACACCCTTATTTTTATTTATAATATTTCATGTTTAACGCTTTCCCCTTTTATGTTGATAAGTTGGGCTGAAATATCGAGCCCAACACTCATTAAAATCTTGCGAAGTACAAACGGGGGATATCGTTGGGATTAGACATAAAAATATATGAAATTGGCATGTTTGGCACATGCCAATAATTGGTGACACCTAAATGGCATAAATTCTTATACCAAAAATGATGAACTTGGAAAGTGGGCCAAAATATTTAATTGTTAACAAATTTACGTATAAGAATAAAAGAACAAATATGTAAATTTAGAAAATACGAGTATGCTTAACCCGAGGTTGGATTGAGTTGTGATGTAAACCTGCCCGGACCCGCCCGGTTGTCCAGTAATCACAACAATACCTATCCTATGTGGGAGGTTAAGGCATTGAGCCCAATAAGGACCCGAGGTTAGACTGAGTTACGGTGTAAACCTGCCCAAAACCGACCTACACATCCAGTAACTGTAACAATACCTGTCTAATGTGAGTGGTTGGTGCTTTAACTAATTAAAGCTAAGTCAGGATGGTAGGCTAAGTTAACTAAAACACTTAACCAATTCAACATGTTAATTAAACTGATGGGTGGGGGTTAGGTTAATGCAGACACTTAACCACTTAACATGTTTGACTAGAAAACCCTAGTAACGGGGACCTATTTCAACAGTAACCCAATTAGGTATCATGGTACCCAGAAACTAGGTAGGGTGCGGCACGATTACTGGGATGATTGTAAGCGGTCAAAAGTGACGGCGGTTGGTGCAGTAGTGTAGGTTCTAGTGGAGTGCGGGCGTGCACACACTTTGGAGTAGACAAACAGGGCATTGGGCATCAGTAGTATAACCTATGCATTCTAGAATTGTGTCGGGCCGCCACCATGGGACTTGATACACCCCATGATGGGACCAGCATAGGTATCTACAATCATGTGGGGCCGTATGAAACTGGAAGAAAACGTTGCGAGTAAGAGCCGATCGAATAAGGGATCACCTTGTCATGAACACGTGGTGCTAGTTAGGCTAGTTAGTAGGTGCAGAGAAGTAATGGTGAGTGCGTCTAGTATAGTTAGTATTTCCTGCCATATCTTGTCCTATATTCTGGTATTGTCCTGTTCTCCGTTTATGCAAGTCATGATCTTTTTATTGTTCTCATGCTAGAATTATAACTAGACTTACCAGACTTATGTCTGACCCATTTTCCTTTCGCTTTCTTTTCTTCCGTTTCCCCCCTTTAGGTCCACAAGGAGGAAACACCTCAGCTTAGCCAATTTTTTTCATCCATCTTGAAGAGAGAGAATGTATTGCTTGGATCTCTTTCGTTTGGGCTATGGCTTTGGACATTCTATGGGGATTTATGCAGTTTGAACTATGTTTCATGCTTCTTTAAGTTTTAAATCAAGACAGTATTATGGTTGTAATAATTGGAAGTTTGTCTTGAGGCAATTATGGAAATGTTTTGTATAAACAAGTATTTATGATATGAAAGTCTGTTTGTTTTTCCGCTGTTTATATATATGTGTTTATACCTGTCTTGTGTTTTATCTGTGACTTTTACTTATAAACCTCCACCGAAGTTAAGGTATTCCCTTTGTGAGTGACCTTAACGGAGGTGGGGTGTTTCACTTGGTATCAGAGCCAGGTTTACCAGATTAGATAATGGTTTTTGAAACTATTTTCAAAAGGAAGTTTAAAGAAGCATTTTTTTCAAGAAAAAGCGTTGTTTTTAAAAGACATAATTCCCCAAAGCCATATGCACTATCTCTCTATTCTTTTGTCTTGAATCTTTCCTTTTTGTTTCAGCTTGTTTGGAGATCTTAACCTTCTAGAAGGAGCACCGATACCTGGCTGGTTCCGAAGGTACCTAGAGGCTAGGGCCAATGATGCAGGCCCAGCAGACATTCCTCCTCCCCCAGTGGTAGCGGTTCCTCCTCCTCCTCGTGGAAATGCTTTCGCTAAGACGTGTAGAGACTTCAAGGCTATGGGTGGAAAGGACTTTTATGGAACTGAATCCTTTGTGGTAGCAAGGAACTGGCTGAAGGAGTCCGAAGATTTGTTCGTCATCTTCGAAGTTGACGACATGCAAAAGATATAGTTAGCAGTGTGGTTGCTTAAAGATGAAGCTTCTTATTGGTGGGAAGTTACCCATGCTGAGAGGCCAGTGGGAACTTGGGAAGATTTCAGGATGAGGTTTGAAATGAAATTCCTCTCCCAAGCTGAAAGAAGCCTGCAGATGGAGAAGTTCCTAACTCTTAAACAAGGAGGTATGACAATCAAGGAGTACGTCAATCAGTTTAATCAGCTAGCCAGATTTGGGCTGGATTTAGTAAACACCCAACACAAGAAGGCCCTTCGCTTCGTCAAAGGTCTGAATGAGCCTCTACACAGCCTTGCTATGAACCATATACCCATGGGAGAGACTTATGAAAGCTTGATGGACATGGCGTTGCTACTGAGGAAGATAAAGGCAAGAAAGAGGCAAAGGTGGAAGTGCCTCAAGAAAAGAAAGAGGGTTTACAGGCTAAGAAAACAGACTTCAAGAAAGGAGGGAAGAACAACAAATCCCGTGAAAAGAGAAAGTGTAATTTCTGTGGCATTGTTGGACATATAGTGAAAGACTGCAGAAAGAAGAAGGCGAAGATGAATGGTGGTTGTTTCCATTGCGGCGAGACTGGACACATGGCTAAGGACTGCCCAAAGAAGCGGGGGCAGGGACAGAGGGCTGGATCCACTTCAGGGGGACAAGTTCACGCGCTGGTGGCACCTCCGCAGGAACGAGGTAGAAATATTTATGTAGAAAGCTTAGTTTATCTCTATGATCATCCAGTTCGCACTGTCTTTGATTCTGGTGCATCACGCTCCTTTATTTCATCTGCTTTAGTAGAATCTCTGCACCTAGACACTAGTATGGTAGAAGACCCTTGGTTGTTTCAAATCCAATTGGGGGATCATCTTATTTGTCAATGGTTTGTTTAGATTTGAAAATTTCTATTCTAAGTTTTGAGTTAAGATGTAGTGCCTTTGTTTTGGGTTTCTCGGGATATGGATTGATCTTAGGCATGGACTGGTTATCCAGTAATGGTGCCATTCTCGATTGTGAGAAGAGAGTGGTTAGACTCTTGACTCGGCTCGGTAACACTCTAGAAATTTCTTGTAATCCCTTGAATGCTGTTATGCTTAGTTATGTAGAGTCGCTTGATGCTTCTGTTGAGAATTTGCAGTCAGTTAGAGTGGTCCGTGAGTATCCGAATGTCTTTGAAGAGGCGAAGGGCTTACCTCCGAGGCAGGAAATAGACTTCCGCATATATCTTGTTGATAATGCAAAGCCCGTAGCTTTACCTGTTAGACACATGGCTCCAAAGGAGAGAAAGGAGCTCAGTAAGAAAGTTAAGGAGCTTCTCGAGAAGGGGTTTATAAGGCGGAGTATCTCGGAATGGGGTGGTCCAGTGGTGTTTGCCACCAAAGCAGATGGCTCACTACGTCTTTGTGTGGACTATAGGGAGCTAAACATGCTGACTAAGAAGAATAGACACCCGCTTCCTAGAATAGACGATTTGTTTGATCAGCTTATAGGTGCGTCGGTCTTCTCCAACTTGATCTGGCTACTGAGTTCCATCAGCTAAGGGTATCTGAAGATAGCATTGATAAAACGGCGTTCAGAACCCCAGATGGCTTCTTCGAGTGGCTTGTCATGCCTTTCAGCCTGACAAACGCACCCACTTATTTCGTAGACCTAATGAGCAGGGTGTTCAGAGAATTCCTCAATAAGTTCGTGGTGGTCTTCGTAGACAATATTTTGATCTTCTCAAAGAATGAGGAAGAACATGCTCAACAGCTGAAGGAGATCATGGAAACGCTTCGATTTCATCAGCTGAAAGCCAAATTCTCCAAGTGCCACTTTTGGAGGGGAGAAGTAAGGTTTCTTGGACATGTAGTGTCCAAAGAGGGATTAGCTATGGACCCCGCGAAAGTGGTGGCGGTGCAAGATTGGAAGGCACCAAGAAATGCAATCGAAGTCCGAAGCTTTCTCGGGCTAGCAGGTTTTTACCGAAAGTTCATTAGAGATTTCGCGAAAATCTCAGCTCCACTCACAAGGCTAACATAGAAGAATCTAGCGTTCTCTTGGGATTTGGATTGTGATATTGCTTTCCAACGCTTAAAAAGGGCTCTTACAACAGTCCCAGTTCTGACTTTGCCTTACGGAAGCAAGACATTCACAGTATACACGGATGCTTGTGGTACGGGACTAGGCGCTGTTCTGATGCAAGAAGGAAAGGTAATAGCTTATGGTGGAAGACAATTGAAAGTTCATGAAAAGAACTACCCAACCCACGATCTTGAGTTTGCCGCCATCGTCTTTGCGCTTAAGTCTTGGCGCCATTATCTCCTAGGTGAAAATTTTAAATTATATACTGACCATAAATCGTTGAGGTATCTTTTCTCGCAGAAAGATCTTAACTTGAGGCAACAAAGGTGGATGAAGTTCCTTGCCTCGTATGATTTTGAGATTTCCTATACTCCTGGCAAGGGCAACGTAGTAGCTGACGCCTTGAGTAGAAAGAAGTTGACCTTAAGCCCTCTCTTTGTAGAAAGGCAAAGCTTGGAGTATATAGCCAGTTTTGACTTTAGGCCCTCCTCCGATTTTGTACCGGGTTTGTTGGCATCACTAGAAGTACGGCCCACTCTTTTAGACTCAATAGGGGCCGCACAACATGAAGACCCTCAGCTTGTTGATGTGATGGATAAGCTAATTAAGGGTGAAACTTCCAGTCACCTCAAAAGGTACTCCATCGATGATAAGGGTTGGCTAAGGCGGGATGGAAGACTATGCATCCCACAAGCAAGGGATTTGGTAAAGATGGTTCTCGAGGAAGCACACCATTCCAAGATGACAATACACCCAGGTGGAGACAAGATGTACAAGGACGTAAAGAGAGTTTTCTTTTGGAGCGACATGAAGAAGGACGTGGAAGATTTCGTTTCTAAATGCATGATATGCCAACAGGTCAAGGCGGAACAGAAGAATCCTGGAGGACTGCTTCATCCTCTAGAAGTCCCGCAATGGAAGTGGGATAGCATTTCAATGGACTTCATTGATGGGTTGCCTAAGTCAAGAAGGGGCAATACTAGCATTTGGGTAATAGTGGACATGCTCACAAAAAGCGCCCACTTTATACCTGTCAAGAGTAGAAGGACTGCCTCATCTCTAGCCTCTCTTTATCTCAAGGAAATAGTTCGACTCCATGGAATAGCCTCCAGCATAGTGAGTGACCGAGATCCCATCTTTACAAGCGAGTTTTGGCGGAGTCTGCAAGAAGCTGTAGGCACACAGTTATGCTTGAGCACAGCCTATCACCCCCAAACTGATGGTTAGACGGAAAGGGTGAACAGAGTATTAGAAGATCTTTTGAGACTGTGCGTTCTTGACTTTGGAGGGACATGGGAGGATCATCTTCCTTTAGTGGAATTCGCCTACAACAACAGCTACCAAGCCATCATTGGCATGGCGCCCTTCGAAGCTTTGTATGGAAGACCGTGCCGATCACCAACTTGTTGGTGGGAGTCTACAGATAAGCTTATACTTGGGCCAGACATGATTAGAGAGATTTCAGAAAAAGTGGACTTGATACGAAGAGAATGAAGACTGCCCAAGATAGACAGAAATCCTACGCAGACAAAAGAAGGACCGGCCTTGAGTTTGAGGTTGGGGACAGGTTTTTCCTTAAGGTATCTCCTTTAAGGAACGTCATTCGCTTTGGATCCACAGGAAAACTAGCGCCAAGGTTTGTAGGACCGTTCCCTATCATCGAGAAGATTGGGAAGATGGCTTATAGAGTAGAGATGCCCGAAAGGTTGGCTGGGATTCACAATGTCTTTCACGTTTCTCATCTCCGGAAATGTTTACATGAGTATGCGGAAGTGGTGGAGCCAAGCATTCTAGAAGAAGTTGAAATAGAACGAGAAACAACCGTGAGGAGAGTTCCAACTCGAATCATAGGAACTGAAATTAAAAAGCTACGCAACCGTGAAGTCAAGCTTGTTAAAGTTCAATGGAGCGATGCCGAGGAAGACGCGACTTGGGAAACTAAGGACAGAATATGCGCTGCCTACCCTTTTCTTTTTAAGGGTACATCTTTGATCTCTCTTTTTCCATAAGTTTATACTTGTATCTACCTTTTGGTGTATCTTCTCGGTCCTTTTTCCTCCTAACTCCTTAGGTAGAAACTAATGGATGTAACAACATGTATTTGAAACATGTTATGATTGATGGCTGCAAGTGGTTGCTCGTGGATGCATATACACACACCCTAGGTATTAGATCGGCTCAGTCACTTCCATATTGCATATGCATATATGTATTCATATTTGTATGTGGTTGAAACTTGATATGTTGTCATATGGATGTCGCATTTGTATGAATGGTTGCGCACTCATGTAGAATTATGAGTAGGGAAAAATTTGCATATATAATGGATTCATGACACTTACATGATTCGCATTAAGGAGGTCAACTGAATCAGTAAACCGCCTAATTTTGCATTAGATAAGGACATACACACACACTATGCATATGATCATGAAGCATTAGAAGTCTTTTAAGGACAATGGACGCCTGTGTTTGTTGGTTGAGTAGAGGGACGATTGGATTTTAGGATATACGTTCTTCTAGACTTGAAGATTTCGGAGACAAAATCCTTTAAGGAGGGGAGAATGTAACACCCCGAATTTTCTGTTAACAATAAATTAACAAATTAAAGTATAATTAATTCTAAATGGAAGAATTAAGAGAAACGGGTTACGCCATTACGTTTGTCTCGGAATTCTGCTTGAGATAGAGCCCGAGTTTGGGTAAATCGGGCTCCGTATGAAGAAGTTGTGGTCTTCGGAAGTTTCAGAATTCAATTTAAAATTCAAACAACCCGAAACAAGTTCAAAATTCAAAAAATGGACCAGAATTGGGCTGGGCAGGAAAATTCCCGCTCAGGACCCAGGTCCACCAGGGGGTCGACCTAGGTAACTAGGTCGACAAGGTGGTCGACCTGGTCAGGTCTTGGCTGGCCTGGTCGGGTTCTAAGCGATTTTCTGAGTTCTGATGTGTCATTAGGGCTGATTTGTTACTTTCTGGTTGGCCCTCCTCAATGTGAATGGTCTAGATTCATCTATGATCATCTGACGGCTCTAATTAGTTTGAAATTCTATATAAACAACTTAAGTCTCTAACTTAAATTCACACAAAAATTAGAACCAGAGCCGCCATGTTGTCGGGAGAAAACTGAGAGGAGCCTCCACTTGAAGAAAGCTAAGAGACGAACAAATCTAATTCAATTAAAATCAAAACAACGTTTATCTACCCAAAGGAAAGCATCTCAATTCCAGAACTCAGAATCCAGAACTCAAGTTCGTCGTTCGTTGTAAGTTTAGTTATGTTTTGGGATGCGAACCAAAATTAATGTCATGCCTTGGAAATAAAGTGATAATAGAACAATGTTTATTATGTTATATGTGGAATTGAATGATATTGATCTATGTCTGTGGTGCTATTTTATTATCATGTTGAATTGGGAATTAATGGATAAGTCTACTCATATGTATATGAACTTGGAGTATAACCCGTTATGACAAGTTGTGTAGTTTATCATGTTATGCAAGTTTTAGGTTGTAAGATCATATCACATATGTGACCGAATGTTAGATCTATATGTTTATGTGTATAAGTTAAACCTATGTCATATTTCAAGTTCACACTTATTCATATGTTCGTGATTGTTTTGCAAGTTAACATATATGTAAGTTGATTTGGTCTATGTTGCAAATTCACATGTATGTATGTTGATTTAGTCTACGTTGCAAGTTCACACCTATGTGTTAAAAATTATACATACTTTATGGACATGACATAATTTTTTCATATACTAGTTTATGTTTGAGATTATGCCTAGATCTAAACATGTTTGGGCTTATGTTGTCTAAATCATATGCTAATTCAAGTGACACCTGTTTAGTTAGATTCCCCTTTCAATGCATGTTCACATGACAAGTTGAAACCCATGATTTATGATTATTAGACCTTAAAGTTGCAAGTTCATATGTCACACACCCTTATTTTTATTTAGAATATTTCATGTTTATAACTTTCCCCTTTTATGTTGATAAGTTGGGCTGAAATATCGAGTCCAACACTCATTAAAATCTTGCGAAGTACAAACGGGGGATATCGTTGGGATTAGACATAAAAATATATGAAATTGGCATGTTTGGCACATGCCAATAATTGGTGACACTTAAATGGTATAAATTCATATACCAAAAATGATGAACTTGGAAAGTGGGCCATAACATTTAATTGTTAACAAATTTACATATAAGAATAAAAGAACAAATATGTAAATTTAGAAAATACGAGTATGCTTAACCCGAGGTTGGATTCAGTTGTGATGTAAACCTGCCCGGACCCTCCCGGCTATCTAGTAATCACAACAATACCTATCCAATGTGGGAGGTTAAGGCATTGAGCCCAATAAGGACCTGAGGTTAGACTGAGTTACGGTGTAAACCTGCCCGGAACCGACCGGCACATCCAGTAACCATAACAATAACTGTCTAATGTGAGTGGTTGGTGCTTTAACTAATTAAAGCTAAGTCAGGATGATAGGGTTAAGTTAACTAAAACACTTAACCAATTCAACATGTTAATTAAACTGATGGGTGGGGGTTAGGTTAATGCAGACACTTAACCACTTAACATGTTTGACTAGAAAACCCTAGTAACGCAGACCCATTTCAGCAGTAACCCAATTAGGTATCATGGTACCCTGAAACTAGACAGGGTGGGGCATGATTACTGGGCTGATTGTAAGCGGTCAAAAGCGACGGCGGTTGGTGCAAAAGTGTAGGCTCTAACAGAGTGCGAGCGTGCACACACTTTGGAGCAGACAAACAGGGCACTGGCAACAGTAGTATAACCTATGCATTCTAGAATTGTGTCAGGCCGCCACCATGGGACTTGATACACCTCATGATGGGACCAGCATAGGTATCTAAAATCATGTGGGGTCGTATGACACAGGAAGAAAACATTGCGAGTAAGAGCCGATCGAATAAGGGATTACCTTATCGTGAACACATGGTGCTAGTTAGGCTAGTTAGTAGGTGCAGAGAAGTAATGGTGAGTGCGTCTAGTATAGTTAATATTTCCTGCCATATCTTGTCTTATATTCTGGTATTGTCCTGTTCTCAGTTTATGCAAGTCATGATCTTTTTATTGTTCTCGTGCTAGAATTATAACTAGACTTACCAGACTTATGTCTGACCCATTTTCCTTTCGCTTTCTTTTCTTCCTTCCCCCCCCCCCCCCCCCCCCAGGTCCACAGGGAGGAAACACCTTAGCATAACCAGATTTTTTCATCCAACTTGAAGAGAGAGAATGTATTGCTTGGATCTCTTCTATTTAGGCTATGGCTTTGGACATTCTACAGGGATTTATGCAGTTTTAAGTACGTTTCATGCTTTTTTAAGTTTTAAATCAAGACAGTATTATGGTTGTAATAATTGGAAGTTTGTTTTGTGGCAATTATGGAAATGTTTTGTATGAACACGTATTTATGATATGAAAGTCTATTTGTTTTTCCGCTGTTTATATATATGTGTTTATATTTGTCTTGTGTTTTATCTGTGACTTTTACTTATAAACCTCCACCGAAGTTAAGGTATTCCCTTTGTGAGTGACCTTAACGGAGGTGGGGTGTTTCAAGAGTTTTAAAGAACGTTACTATTGGTCCTGCAACTAAAGTCTTGTTTTTTGGTTGCATTTTGATAAACGCTACCAAATCTTCTGTATAGTTGTGTTTTCCAAACGCTACTAATGGTCTATACATGGGTCATTTCTTGCTTTTCTGTAGTGTTTGTTTTGTACAACTAAAAGCTTTTCGTTGCATTTATTTTTTGCCACTAAAAATTCAAACAGCGTATTACATTTTTTATGTAGCGTTTCTTAAACGCGACTAAAAATTGTTGATTGTCTTATAGCATATTTTAAATGTTACTATATACTGTTAACGACTTATATTATTTCCAACAACCAATTATATAATAATCATGTTAAAGTCAGCAATAATTATATAAAATTCTGATTTAAATCAACAATCAATCAATCATACAATGATCATACTCAAATAACTAAGAACACATTGGTCACATAAGTATTTTTCATAACCATTTAGATAATAGTTATATGACAAAATCAGCAAATTCTCACACCACAAGCATTCAGAAATAAGTTTACACAATAAGTACTAACAAATACCATAACACATATAACAATTAAAGTCATGTCAATTATTGTTGTTGGTCTTCACTCCAAAAAAACTAATTACTTGTAGGCAAGGTTGATAATCAGCAATAAGAATTTTTCATGAATTATCGAGTAACATTTGAACAATAGTTTATGTCAAAGGAAATGATAAGATAAATGCTTGTCTTTTTGTTGGAGGTTGCATGCTACCTAAAGATGGTAGCCGCAACATATTTTGATTGTGAATGGTGATATTTGGCGATAAGTTGCACTGCAAACTCATGTAGTATAGGTTCTTAATCTATTAAACATAATTTCAATAATAGATGGTATGCTGGTCTAAAGTGTTTTCAGTTATCATAGTTGGTAAATAAAGTATATTAAGACATATATTTAATTAGTTAGACCAAATACTAAGGAGATTTGTTTGCTGGTATTTACATAATCTTGCTACTTAGTTCAACATTCGGTCAGTCACAATACTTGAAAATGTTGTCGCTTTGATTAAAGAATGGGGGTCCTCCACAAAAACATTATGTCATACCTAGAGTACCTTAACAAACTCCTATTTATGTTTTTATAGGCACAACAATATATATATATATATATAGTTTGATCAGAATTTTGAGTTATCAAATTATGCATATAATGTAGTGTGACATACATATGATCAGGAGAGAAACTGCAGAAATCATATGGTATTCAGCAATGTGATAAGACCACGTAGATTAGCATGGTTCAAATATGAGTCATGATCTAATCATCATATATTTTGATTAACCAGTTGCAGTTTCAATTTCCAATTTGGATATAGATCCTAAACTCGATCATTGATGTACATGTTTATCGTCTTGTCTTATTAATAGTAATATTGCTAAACTAAAACACTTGGACAAATGTGTAGATATAATGCTTAAGAAATCCATGGAACTTCACAGATCTTATACTTCTTGTGCATATCATCTTTTATCTCTTGCGTGTTCCTCACAACCAGTATAAAATGCTGATTTTAACTTACCTGCATTTGAAGGGAAAAACAACTTAAATTTAGAACAAATCATAGTTTCCTCTTAATTGCCAAATCGAGTTTCAAATATATACATACTGAGACACGCTCATGAATTCACAAGTAGCAGAATTGAAGTTGCAAGAAGGAAAAATAAATTGACTACTATGTTTTTAAGAAAATGAGAAAATTGTTAGACCCCTTAAAATTTGAACATGTTTGAAAATTGCAGTAACAACCTGGAAAATCAGAACCAATTTAATTTTTTTATTTTGGCTATTTTAATAAATTTTGAATATTTAAAATGATTTATTTTAAATAATAACGACTAGAAATTTATTTTGAATAGAATTAGAACGTATAAAGTTATTTAATTCGAAGTTAGAATATAAATATTTATTTTAATTATATAACGAGCCTGAAATGGCGCGGTTGTTTGAAAATTCGATTTCAAATTTCAAATGAATGTAAAGGATCCAAGATAAACTGGATTTTAGTAAAACCAGAAATATTTGAACCTATTTGAAAATATCTTTCCAACGATTGTGAAAAATCCAGATTCCATAAGGAGAATAAAAAGTTATGTCCAGTTGAAAATTCAGAATAGTCGCTATGGAATTTTATATAATATATAGCCCTTAAAAATAGCGATTTTGCAAACGACCACCGTTTCGACAAGATCACTTTTGTTAGATCCGTTGTCAAATTATTGCTAAATTCCAACTTTCATAATTCTTGGAATCCATATGTGAGCGTGGCGAATTTAAACGTGTTTGGTAATTTAAGTTTGAATTTATTCGAGTGGAAAATGACCGTTTTTCAAACGGTCTCCAAATTCGACGAAATTAGTTTTGTTAGGACCGTATCATTAAAACATAGCCAGATTTATTTTTCTGGAATTTTTGGAGTTAGTATGTGGACCCGGTAAATTAAAATGTACGTTTAAATTCAATATATAAGATTTATATTTTAATTTTGATAAAAATTATTCAAAACAGTCGAATTGGCTAACAAAATATATCCCATTTTGTCCGGATGTGGGTATTTATCTAGGGACGACAGTCGTTGGGGTTGATTTGGGGTTTGGACATAAAATCCTAATTATAAGAATAAATTAATAATAAAATATTATACATATATAATCCCATTTATCCCCCCTCCCCCCCATTTACTTTTCATCGATCAAATTCAAATGCCCCTTTTCAATTTTTTCTGTCTCGGCCAAATCGGAGGCACTGTCCCCTCCACCATGCCGCCTATCCCCATGCCATGCCCCTCCCCTCCGGCGATCCCCTCCCTACTCCGCGTCCCCTTTCTTCCAATTCGAACCCAACTCCCCTAGTTCGCCAAAAGACCCACCGCCAGCCAATGTGGGGCCCAACCACAACCCCAATGCCCCTGCGCCGCCACTTGGATCCTCCCCCGCCACCTGTAAACCCTGGCTCGCCCCTCAACCGTACCCCCATCGACAAAGACACGATTTTTGCAAGGTGAGTTTTTATTTATTTTTATTTTTATTTTTACTCAATGTAATTAGTTATATATAAAAAAACCCGTTTTCTTTTTAAATAACATAGTTTAAAAACCAATTTTTATATATATATGTTTAGAATAAAAAATTGATATATATATATAAGTTTGGAATAAAAATTTGATTTTTATATACATAAGTTTGGAATAAAAAATTGATTTTTATATAGATTTTATGTGAATAAAAAATTTATCTTTTATATAGATTACGTGGAAATAAAGTTTTGATTTTTATAAAAATAAAGTTTCGATTTTTATAAAAAAAGTTATGATTTTTATGAATGTAAAAATTTGATTTTTATAATGAAGTACCGAATATAAAAATTTTATTTTTATAATGAAGAAGTAGAAATATAAAAATACGAGTTCTATATAAGAAGTAGCGGGATAAAAATATAATTTTTATATATGAAGCAGCATTGTAAAAATATAATTTTTATATATGAAGTAGCATTGTAAACATATAATTTTTATATATGAATAGTGAAATAAAAATATGATTTTTAATATATATAGAAAGGTTTAAAAATAAAAATTTTAAATATATAAGCATCATATTAAAAATGTGATTTTTACTACGAACAGCGTGAAAAGTGTTGCGTAGGAATTTTGGGCAAATCCAAGCGATTCAGAAATTCAGGAATAAAACTGGTGGAGTGGATCCCAAAGGTGAGAACTTCTCTCTCTAACTTTGTTTATTGTTAAAAATATATATACTAGGATGCAGACGATGCTTAGTAGCAACCGACACCTTTGTTTGAAACCATGTTTGTTTAGTTGTTTGGCTGATTGGATTATTTGTTTGAATTTGGTTTGGGAAGTGAAATGAATTGATTAGAATTTGGTTTGTATATGGCACGAGCCATTATTAGGCGAGGGATAAAGCTAGACCTTATCACGATTCTAGTATGTGCCATTATGCTGCTGAAATTTTCTAAAATAAAATGTGTTAGTTAAAAATATGACTTTGAACGAATAAATGAACTGTATAAAATAATCATATGTTGAAATAAATATTTTATCATTAAAAATAAATTTTTTAAAGTGTATATGAATAAAATAAATATTCATTTACAAATCGGACAATTTGTTTATGTACACACATTTGACTGATATTGATTGGAACAATATATTTTACACATCGCCCAACTGCACAAATAAAATCTGTGTGTGTTGATTGAAACACCACATGGGTATTGGGTTGATATTTTACGTACACTAATCCCAATTGTTTAGTTGTATGTCAATCGATTGGTTGGCAGACTGTTGTAAACGTTGATTATTTATATTTAACGCTTATGCAGTTGTGTAACGCACAAGGCAAGATGGTTGATTGTGTTTGATATTGTTGTGTACATGTGTGTATGAAATCCATATAAATAAAATTATATGGTAATTGGCTGTGTCTGATTCCAATACGGAAAGGAAGAATATTTTAAAATGACAAATGATGAATATTTTAAAATAATATTCAGTAATGGATCAAAATATGATTTTGATGTCCGTTTTGGGATGGACATGAAAACATTTAAATATATAAAGCCGTGTTGATTAGATTAACGCCATTTTGACGTAAACGATATTTATATCGATTTTATTCATTTTTATAATGAATATCGAAAAGGAAATGATTTCAAAATCAGTTATATTTTGAAAATCTTATCATTTACATATTATAATGATAGGGAAAATTCAATTTTGATTTAAAATTGAAAATGAAGTTAGAACCATTTTTAAAATAAATTTAAAATGATTTATAAAATACGTTTTAAATGGAAATCGATGAAATATATATAATATATAATATATATTTAATGGCCTGAATATAACGCGCCACACCGCGGCCGTTCGCGAATTTCGGCCATTGAATTCGAATTGATATGACGGGAGATCCGACCATCGGATTCTCCAAAAATCGAAACTCGTTAGGTTCGTATCGAAAAGAGCGTTCCAATGAATATAAGAGATTTGAAATCTAACGGTTGGGTTTGGAATTATGTCCAAATCAAATTTGGAAAGGTCGTTGTAAGTGCAGTTCGATGACCGTTTATGGAAATCGACTGTACGGGCCTTGATAAAATTATTAAAAATATTGATAATTTGTGTAAAATCATAATAAATGATTTGTAAAGCCTTGGGATGAAAAATTCCATGTTTATAAGGATAAAAGTATATCTTTATTGAAATGAACTAGTTATCAACTAGAATCATAATCCAATTATTTTTAAATAAAGAAATTGGATTTGAAATGGTTTTAAAAATAACCAGAATTTCCGATATATGAATTGGAATAGATTTGAATCAAAATCATCTTCGGAATATTTCGATATTGGATTCCGTGATTATATGGATATTGTGGAGGAATTTGGAAGATATATATATATATATATATATTGTTATTCCTAATACGATATTTGTTGATTTCAGAATTTGATATTGAATATAAGCCGATATAATTTCTATTCAGAGCCTTGTATTTAATATTGAATTGGATTTTAGGTTTGTCGTGAATGGTGTCTTCATTAACACTGTTCTTTAACCCAGTTGAGAAAATAATAAATCTTTAATCAAGATTTAGTGAAGTTTTTTTCCAATTAATTAATATTTAATTGGAATTGAATAAAAGAATTAAATTTTGGGTTTGTTGTGAATGGTGTCTTAAATAACATTGCTCTTGAACCCCGTGTGAAAAGAATAAATCTTTTAATTAATATTATTAGAGTTTCCAGTTAATTAACATTTAATTGGAATTAAATGAGATATGAGTTGGGTTTATTGTGAACTGTGCTTTTAACGACATTCGTTCTTTAACCCGATTTACAGTGAAATGTGATTTGGAATTTATAAATCTTTTTATTAAGATTTAATGGAAATTTTCCAAAGTAAAGTTTTCCTATTTAATATATTAAATTGGAACTGAATGGAATTCGATTTGATAATAATCGAAATGAGCTTCTGTGGAGGAAGACTGTTAATATATATGGAATTTGCTTTCTCGTTATTCCATTTATATTATTAGTCGGATACGGAAATTGACATTGATTATATATATTGATTTGTTTTCCGTGAAGGTTCCATAATTAATGGAATGTGATTTGGGTTTATCGTAAACTGTGTTTTAAATGACATTAGTTCTTTAACCAGTTAAAGACAGGATTTCATGTCTAACATTGTATTTTGAACTATATGGTTGATCTCTGCTAAATATATATCTGTTTGGTAACGGAGAATTTATACTCTTGGTTAACACCCTTCTCTGAGACGTACGAGCTCAGAGGTTATATAAAGGCAGAAATCAATAGTACGGTGTAGATTGTCGATGCCACATGTTTGATTTCCCAAAGTTAAATAATCATTAATATTGATTTTTGGGAAGATCAAAACCAAGTGGAGTTTTAATGAATCTTTAATTAGATTGAAATGTGAATTGATAATTTAAATTATAAAATTTGGGAAATGATCGAGAATGGAGTATCACCAGTTTTGCTCCTAGCGATAGTTAAATCGTTAATTAGATCTGAACGTGAAATGGTAATTAAATTTACCGATAACACCATGGTGTTAGATATGGAGTATTACCAGTTTTGCTCCATGAGACGAATAGGTTGGTGTTGGGAAACGACCCGGATTTTTGTCGGTTAATTTTAAATATTTAATATGGATTTAAATGTTGAGTTAGATAATATAAATCGATTTTTATATTGATTTATCGATTTAATAATCTAAATATGATTTATTTAGAATGTATACAATCATCGTAATACGAAAATGAATTTAATTGAATTCAAAATTTAAAACTGAATTGAAAATAGTTTAGATGATCAATATAAACTTCCATCTAAATTAGAATAATAATATTAATTTATTATCGAAGAATATATTGTTTTGAATTTAATTTATATTGATTTAAATTAATATCTTATCCATATGATCAAATGGAGCTTCGAATCTTGTTTCAGTGTGTTTGGAATAGTAATACAACCCTAGAAATGCTAGTTGTTGCATTCGAATAGGAGTCCGTAAACAACGGAATTTTTTAATTAATTAATTCATATTTGTTAATTTAAATTTATTAATAAATAAATAAATTAATAAAAAGGGGTTTCCTTCTACCCTAAGTAAATTAATATACAGTACATGCAAGTGTAATGAACAGCAAATCAGGCAAACTCAATTTCTTTGTTGCTAAGTATTCATCAGCTATAAATCGTGCTTATCTCCTTCTCTATTTATTTCTTCTAAAACTCGATCCAATGTTTCAGATAAATTAAAATGGCCGCACCCCTCACATCTAAAATTTGTGATTTACCTCACCACTCTTTTGTTTATTATCAGCAAAAGAAAACAAGAAAAAAAATGTCAAAACCCATTTATTCTCAAAGCCGCTACCCTCCCTCTTTCTCCGTTCTTTCACAGTATAAAAATAAAAATGTTGGGAAATCTAATCAAATGGAAATAGGTTCGATTTCTCGAGAGATCAGCTGCATCTGTTGTGGTGCGATGAAAACTAGGGGAATCGATTTTGTACAGTTGCAGTTTTGGTCCAGATCGCGATGGAGTTTAAATTGATGGGTTTAGGAAGGTCGTGACTTCCATCATAGTTCGATAAGGTGATTGTTTGGAGGGTTGCGAAAATGAGGCTCGTGAGGAGGACTTGTGGTTTCTGAAGGACCGATCTGCGGTTTTGTGAAGGATGCGATGGTTGAAACTGTGATTGGAAGAAGGATGATTTGGTTTAGGGGCTGAGGGGGGATCGACAAATTCATGGAGTAAAGGGCGTATGTCTGGGTGATGGAACCGTGAAGTTGGGATTAACATGAATCGCGATTTCCGGTTGTCTCGATTTAGGGAAGGCCGAGATGGTATGCACTAAAATCTGGAATGCGGTGAACGAAAGGGTGTAGATCGATGATGCAAACTAGAGTTCGATCATGACTGGGTAACGATTTCCTAGGGAAGTGCAAAACAAATTAGAAGACGTGAGGATGAGAGGATCTTCAATTACTATATTAGGAGTGGGTTCGATTCTTTTACGTGGGGAGAGAAGGAGCTAATGCAGATTAAGAGTGGAGAGGTGAATCTGGTGCTTATGGTGAACAACATTATGAAGGAAGATCACGACAGTACTGAGTAGAGAAGGAATTTTTTTTCTTAAGGCATTAGGTAATGGTTTGAATAAATTAATTAAATTTTTAATGATAATTTAATTTGTTCAAAGCTTATAACGCTCGTATAAAATTCATATGATACAGATTTCGGTAAAATGAGTTGCGATGGCTTCATATGAGTATTGGCTATGCATTTGGATTGATTCGGGATTTTTCGGAGTTAAGTGGAATTTTTAATTTACATTGAACATCGTTCGATATAAATTAAAAATTGAAACGGATCACAAATAAAATCACTGTGAGTAATTCTTATTCAGGAATTTATTAAAATTAATTTTGTCGTTAAAAATAATTTATGGTTGTTTGGTTGCATTAAAATGTTTCTGTGGCTATTATTAAATATATATTAGTTATTTAGGATTGGTGTTTGTGGTTATTATATATATATATATATATATTGGTGATAGTTCCCACAGTACCATTAGCGGATGCCCGCAGTATCATTAGCGGATGACCCTATACGCCCCCACGCTATGATAGTGGATGACCTTCTTTACCGCGGTATCCTGCCTCGAAGCAGGATGAGTATTATTTATGTTGGTTAACGTCTGTGGATGCTGAAAAACAGGTTGGAGGGATCCAACTGGATTCCTCAAAATATATTATTGTTTGTTTTCATATATATATTATCATATTATGATGTGTTGATTGAAAATTGGGTGGTTTGATTATTTACATATCTTTGGGCCCAAAATGTTAATTTATAAAAATACTTTGAAAAGGAGATTTTTAGATTTTAAAGGGAAATTCTATTTTTCAAAAAATAGAATTCGAATTTCGAATGGACTAGAAATATTAACTTGTTTTGAATAAATAAAACAAGTATTGAATTTATAAACGATGTTTATACATTAAATAATACAAGAAATTGAAGTGATGAATTTATAAACGATGTTTACAAATTAAAAAACATAGGAAATTGAAGTAAACTTATAAAGGGTGTTTATAAAATAAATTGAATGATTTTCATTGGTTAACGTAGAGAATTAAAGTGAATTGAAAAACAATGTTTATAACTGAAATGGAAAATTTAACATTTGGATAATTTAAATATTTAAATTCAAAACTGAATTTAAATTGAGGATTGGGAATCATGTTAATAAGGAACGAGGAAATTATTCCAATGGTTGGAATGAGAATTGAATTAAAAAAAATACATATGGATTTATGATTTGAATTCTATTAGATCGAATTAATTTAAATAAATATTTTCAAAAAAAGAAAAATATAGTTTAAATTTTAAATATGAAAATAAATTCACTGTATATATATATAATTTTTATAAATAAAGTTTTCCAAATATAGAAATTTGGTTTCAAATGGGTTTTGAAATGGAACTTGTTTATTGTATAAAACAAGGAAGAAAAATTATAAACGATGTTTATAAAGTGGAATAATTATCATGGGATAAAGGTGAAATTATAAATTCAAGTATGAATTTGAAAGTGAATTGGAAATCGTTTCGAAAAGGGGAGCGACGGTTTTATTTCGGAATTCGGAGTATAAACTGAATAGGAAAAATCCAAAGGATATATATATATTTAAAATTCAACTTCATGAATTCTATATAATAATTTAGTTCTAATGGAATTAGAAAATAATAACAGAAATGGAGTTGTAATTGAATTGATAACTGAGTAATGGAAAATCGACGATTAGAGATGATCGGAAATATTAAGTTGGATTTGAAAACTAGATTTAATATATATATATAACATATTAGAATGGAGTTGAAATTTATTATAAACGAAGTTTAAACGTTTATATTTAAATTAAAACGAACTCGCCGCAGTGTGGTAGTTCGTAAATTGGCGTTTCGAACTTCAATTGAGTATATAGAACTCAATTTAAGTCGGAATTCTGTGAAATAAGAATCGACAGGACCGATTGAATAATAGTTTTCTAATGGAAGAGAAAAATATGGATTTCATCTTATAGATTTTGAGTTATGTCAAAATCAAATTTTCTAGAAAAACAGTGCCATAACCATTATAAAACCATAACGGTTTATTTAAATAAATAAAAGGATTTTAAGTAAATAAAATCCGAATTTCATTTAGGAAAAATCCAGATTTGAGTTATAAATAATATCTAAACTCGAGTGGAGTAATGAAATGATTTTTGAAATAAAATCAAATCAGATGTTTAATTGTTGAATGGACTTAACTAATTCGAAAAATAATTAGTTAATGGAATTGTAATTCGAAATTGGACTTTGGATCAGAAAACGGGTTTGTAAATTCATATTCGAAATCGAATATGAGACTTGAATTATAAATGCCATCCGATTGGTTTATAAACAAATTAAAATATATTTGAACGTAATATGTTCAAATAAAAAGTGAAATAAGTAAAAGAGCTAATTCAAGAATAAATTAGCGAATTGAGTTAAAATGGCCAGATTGAGTTGGAATAAATTAGGAATGGACGTATATGGGTTAGACAGATATGGAATGAAGTGTACAAAGATTATAATTCATGTTCCCGACAAAAAGGTACACGTCTAAATTCCATATGAGATTTTATGCGCTGAATCGGCAAGCCGCTTGGCTTTTTGATTTTCTTTTTGAATGGAAAGGGCCCAGAGAGGCGTTTTGTAGTTGTACCAAGTGACTCATACAAAGGAGGTTATGGCGAAATTTTCTGAAAATTTAAGGAGTTAGAATATTTTTTAAGAATTTTTGATAGTTTGAAATCAATGTATCGATATATATAGAATTCGATAAGGAAACAAACTTAAAAATAGAATATTATAAACAAAAAGGAAATATATAATTATATCTGATAAAAATAGAATAGAGAATCATATATACATTTAAAAATGAATAATTGGTTTATATGATGTTAATTATTCGAGGTAAGTGGTCTTGTTCGTTTTGAAGTTAAGGATGTTTTCAGTCAAGGTCTGAGAGTTAGTTATACCCCAACTCGATTGATTTCATTTTTAACCGATAAATAAAAAGATCCAATCTCGAAGAGAAATATCTGAATAAGAGTTAGTTGAATGCAGTATTTTGGGTTGTTTGTAATGATGTTTTACAAAACAACTGGTTTTGCCTAAGTAAGTGGAATTTTGGAAATATAAAGATAAATATTTCCTAAATATTGAAATAAATGAATGGTCGTGGAAGAGATAAGTAATTGGAATGTTTTCCAATTATAAATAGAATATATTTTCTAAGTATAGAAAACAAAAGAAGGCAATATATGGAAATGTTTTTCAAAATAACGAAAGAGGCCAAGATGATTATTGAAAATATTTGGTTAACAAATATTGATACAGAAATGGAAAAGTAATTTAATTAATGAAATATTAATTAAGGGGCCCAGTGATTGTTTGATGTTTTGTATGAATGTTTGTTTTTCTTCAATAGTTAAATAACTGACTATTGAAGTATTTGCCAATATCGTTGTCAATATGGAGAGATCGGTTGGATTATAATCCGAGAACCACTCCGTATTAGCAGTAGCGTTGCGAATCAGATTATATAAAGATAATCGGAGATGGAGTAGGGTGCAAGGGCTTTTTCTATTAACGGAAATTGTGCCTTCGGCTTCGTTCAATCCCAGAACGAACGTAAATGGACGAATGTCTAACAGAGTATTTCCAATGATCGCATATATTGTTCTGTACAAATATATATGGTGGCGGGGAATTTATTCTCTTAGCATAATATCCAGAATATATTTGTGCAATCAATTAGTGATTTACGGATCTGACAATGTGGCATTCAAAGTGATTGTGCTATTAATGAATGGAAAGTAATCGTAGCCTCAGGCCTTAACAACCGGGAAATGACAAAAATCGGGCAGGCAGCATGGCTATGTGGATAGCTCCCATTTGGGTGTATTATCACCTATCTAGAGAAATTCATTTAATTCCTTATTCTATTCGATGTTGTCCCATTCAGGAAAACAGTTGCTGATCCCAACCGTTGGTGATATACATTCGATGCACTCAAGCGAAATGAGTGGTCGGTCATGTGTGGCCGGGTTACAAGATGTTCTTGTTGAACCCACTTTATTCTCCTCTAGAAATACACTATCGGAAGGTGGTTCCATACCTTGTCATAATTGGAAATTCATTACCCAATAAGTGCCGCGGTTTTGATTGTATATTATATATATATGGAACGTGAGATGCAAACGTTCAACTAGATTTCTATTATATTGATAGACACTATTATAATATCAAAAGAGTTTTGATATAAAGATTATCATTTTCTTTCAAAAAGAATTTGAAAGTTATATCAAGTGTTTGGATTCTCTACGGGAAAAACAGTTCCGTGTTATACGGCGTGGTCTTATGAGATACCAGTTATTTTCTCAAACTGTTTTAAATTGTTTACTCATACCAGTCCCATGACTGACTTAGAGTTTATTTTGTTTTGTTTTACCTAAACTCTTGGGTGCCCAATTTGTACGGGCAGTCAAGTAGTTCAGCATTTTATAGATTTATCTAAAGGAGCTTGGAACAAGAGGCTTCAGTGTTAGTTATATAGAGTTTTGTTCCGCTGTGTTGTAAGTGTTGTACTCTGATAACTGTACGGTATACAGTTTAAATTTTGTATTTCAAAAGTTATGATATATTATATTTTATTCCGCTGCGATGAGAGATTCTGTGTTGTTATTTCTGTTCTTCTTCTAAAAAAAATGATTTGTATTTCTGTGATATTTGGGTTGGACGTGTGATGTATGTAATCAATTCAGATAGTACGGATTTACGGGCCATTACAGAAATAAAAGAAATGATTACTTCGGTAAGTTGCGCTAATCCCGACTAGTTTGGATAAACCTTAATTTGGTTTGAACTGATATCCAAAGGAAGATTAAAGAATAAATTTAAAGAATTTATCTTTGATAAAATTAATGTGAACCTTTCCCAAAGGATAAGAATATTTAAATTGAAAAATATTCATAATTGGAATGAGGCGTATGTTGTGCTGTTGTAGCACTTGTTTATTATATACGCAAGTTATTCGAAAAGGCCGGGTTTATACCCATTCTGAATAACTGATTCGACGATAAGTCGACGATGAAGACGGTGGTTTAATGCCGGAGGTCTTCATATCGTTTGGATGATTACTGATGTATTGATTGGGTTGTACACCCAAGACAAGGTAATAAGTGGTGATCGTCCAGACGTACTTGGAGATTGACCGGATATGCGAGGACGTCTCTCCTGTATTGGACATATGGAACGAGGAATAAGGTGCCTCCAGTTTCGCTCAGACCCATAACGAACTTGTTAATGGATGTGTGTCTGACATTGGATTTTATTCTGTGTTGATTGATCTCGATTAAATATATATATCTATTTGGTGGCGGAGAATTTATTCTCTTGCTTAACACCCTTCTCTGAGACGTACGAGCTCAGAGGTTATATATCGATAGACATCAGTCGCATGGCGTGAATTGTCAGTGTGGCATGTTGAGATGCAAATGATCAAGGCTTCTGTTGAAAAGCAGAGTCTTGTGGTTGATGATCAAAGCACGGTCTTAAAGGGCATAGCTTTGTGTATAGCGTTAATTCGCGAACCTCACACCTCGGTATGAGTCAAAAATGGGATCGTGATTGCAGGGTGTGCACGACGGTTCTTTCTAGCTATGGGTGGTGTTATGGTATGGAGCCCAGACATTTATTATATTTTTACCTATGTGGATGTTGGATTGCGAGGCACCTCAGATATATCGGTTACTACGGAGCCGATGGATAGGTCCGATAGGACCAGGAAACATGTATTCAGGAATACCAATCCTCAAACGTAAGGGAGGACCGGCCCTGAAGCATCACAAGGTTCTCTGCGGGGAATCCTGAGACATTTGCTGGAGTGTCTCGAAGCGGAGAGGAGCCATCCCTTGCCTTGACTCATGACAGAAATCCAATTTCCAATATGTGACATTTCCGTTTTGATTGTTGAGCCTAGTATGGTGACATGATAGTTGGTACCCATGCCGCCTATGATTGATATATTTGAAAATGTTTTATACACTATGCACTTACAATAGTATCAAAATGATTTGTTTTAAACGTACCAAGCATGTTTGGCTATTCTAAGGGAAAACCCTATTCTCCGGCTTGCATTGCATTTTGTGATGGGACCTGGTCTTATAATAGCTTCATTTTTCCAAAAAGCATTGCGTTGTTTATAACTGTTTATGCACTGGTATTCTTGGGAGGAATCCCGTTCTGTGTTATACAGCGTGGTCCCTTGACTTACTCTATTTTAAAGTAAAGTTATAAATAACTGTTTTAATTCTCACACCAGTCACATGACTGACCTGGAGTTTATTGTTTTAACCTTAACTCTGGGTGCCCCTATTTTCCACACGGGCAGCTTGGAGTTTTAGTTTTGCAAATATTATATTCACAGGAACCTGGTTTACAACTGGAGCTATATTCGGAAAGCTATGTATCCATATATTCCTTTCAGTTGTGTTATGTATTATTTTCCGCTGCACTGTAATTTGTAAATCTATGATATTTATCAAATGTATATTATTTGTTTATACTCCGTATATTTTTATACTCTGATGTAAATTTTTGTAACAAGCAATGAAATGTTCTTATGTTTATGTTCTGATTTGTCGTGTTCTCAACTCAATCCGGATTTTCCTTTACGGGGAAGTTTGGTTCGTGTCAGCTTGGTATCAGAGCTTTGGTTTACAGAGCTCGAGAACAAGATATATTAGAACCAAACGAAAGAATTCATCAGAGATTGGATTATTAATATTCAATGAGAATGACTCGTTAGAGATATGATCAGTAGTATCCTAGAACGAGTGTGAAGAGTAGTGTTTTTAAAATAAAAATGAAAACAAATTTTCGTTTTAGAAATTTATATTAAATTATACGTATTTGAATATTTATTTTAGATTGAATTTGGACAATCAAGTATATGAAGATTTTGCATATACGCCTTGCAAATGTATATTCGAAGTTTGAATATACTGGATAGATATAAAATCACACTTTAGTCTCCCGAGCAGGATACTGATGATGGTGCCATCATCAGTATTTGTGTTCGAGTTTCAAAAGTGGGATGTCTATATATTTCCAATTTGACTGGTGTGAGAACCAAAACCAGATAGGGTTATTGTTGTGAATTGTCATCAAAAACATGATTTTGAGTATATAAGTTAAAGATATGATTGAGAAATCAACTATTTGATTGTTGATGGTGTTGTTTGATTATTGGTTTGGTTAATTAAAATTTTGAACCATTAAGCCAAATTGAATCAAAAATTGAACTAACTTGATAATTGGTTGCAAATGCATACATGTACATATATATGTGTAAACAGGTCATAGCAGGGAAGCTAAGCAGAGGAATAAAATTGTATGCTCGACAAATAGGTACATGTTTACTAATTTATTAGGTTTGGATGATTTTATGAGCCGATTGGCTAGCCCCTTGGCTTTTTCTTTTTCTTTTTGCATGACGAGGGCCCTGCGTGGCTAGCTGTGGTTTTTAATGTCTCCCCGTACAAAGGAAGTTATGGCGAAATTTTTCAAAAAGTCAGGGTGTTGGCCAAATTTTTGAAAAATTAAAATTCTTAAAATCTGAAAAGTTGAAGAATGAAAGCTGAGTTGATTAGTTAAACAACTTTCAGCTCCATTCCTTTTCGAGGACGAAAAGAATTTAAGTGGGGGAGATTGTAACAGCCCGGAAAATCAAAACCAATTTAAAATTTTTATTTTGGCTATTTTAATGAATTTTGAATATTTTAAATAATAACGACTAGAAATTTATTTTGAATAGAATTAGAACATATAAAGTTATTTAAATCGAAGTTAGAATATAAATATTTATTTTAATTATATACCGAGCCTGAAATGGCGCGGTAGTTTGAAAATTCGATTTCAAATGAATGTACAGGATTCAAAATAAACCGGATTTTAGTAAAACAAGAAATATTTGAATTTGTTTGAAAATATCTTTCCAACGAATGTGAAAAATCCAGATTTCATAACGGGAATAAAAAGTTATGTCCAGTTGAAATTTCAGAATAGTCGCTATGGAATTTTATATAATATATAGCCCTTAAAAATTACGATTTTGCAAACGACCTCCGTTTTCAACGAGACCACTTTTGTTAGATCCAATTGCTAAATTCCAATATTCATAATTTTTGGAATCTATATGTGTGCATGGCGGATTTAAACGTGTTTGGTAATTTCAGTTTGAATTTAATCGACTGGAAAATAACCGTTTTTCAAACGGTCTCAAAATTCAACGAAATTAGTTTTGTTAGGACCGTATCATCAAAACATAGCCAGATTTATTTTTTTGGAATTTTTGGAGTCAGTATGTGGCCCCGATAAATTGAACTGTACGTTTAAATTTAATATATAAAGATTTATATTTTAATTTTGACAAAAAATATTCAAAACAGTCGAATTGGCTTACGAAATATATCCCATTTTGTCAAGAATGTGGGTATTTAGCTAGGGATGACAGATGTTGGTGTTGATTTAGGGTTTGGACATAAAACCCTAATTATAAGAATAAATTAATAATAAAATATATTATATATAATATCGTCTAACCCCCCCCCCCCCCCCGTTTACTTTCCATTGATCAAATTCGAAGGCCCCCTTTTCAATTATTTTTCTGTCTCGATCAAACCGGGAGCGAGGCGCTGTCTGCCTCCACCGCGCCGCCTAGCGCCATGCCGCACCCTCGCCGCCCCTCCCCTCCGGCGATCCCCTTGCTCGTCCACGTCCCCCTTCTTCCAATTCGAACCCAACTCCCCCGGTTCGCCGAAAGACCCGCCGCCAGCCAATGTGGGGCCCAACTACCACCCCAATGCTCCGGCGCCGCAACCTGGATCCTCCCCGCGCCACTTGTAAACCCTGGCGCGCCCCACAACCCTTTCCCCTTCGACAAAGATACCATTTTTGCAAGGTGAGTTTTTATTTATTTTTATTTTTACTTAATGTAATTAGTTATATATAAAAAAAATCAGTTTTCTTTTAAATAACATAGTTTAAAAAAACCAAATTTTAAATATATATATAAGTTTGGAATAAAAATTTGATTTGTATATATATAAGTTTGGAATAAAAATTTGATTTATATATATATATAAGTTTGGAATAAAAATTTGATTTTTATGTGAATAAAAATTTGATCTTTTATATAGATTACATGGAAATAAAGTTATGATTTTTATAAAAATAAAGTTATGATTTTTACGAATATAAAAATTGATTTTTATAATGAAGTAGAGAATATAAAATTTCGATTTTTGTAACGAAGAAGTGGTATAAAAATACGACTTTTATATATAGAAATATAAATATGATTTTTATATAAGAAGTAGCGGCATAAAAATATAATTTTTATATATGAAGCAGCAATGTAAAATATAATTTTTATATATGAAGTAGCATTATAAACATATAATTTTTATATATGAATAGTGAAATAAAAATATGATTTTTAATATATATAGAAAGGTTTAAAAATAAATTTTTTAAACATATAAGCATCATATTAAAAATGTGATTTTTACTATGAACAACGTGAAAAGGGTTGCGAAGGAATTTCGGGAAAATCCAAGCGATTCAGAAATTCAGGAATAAAACTGGCGGAGTGGATCCCAAAGGTGAGAACTTCTCACTCTAACTTTGTTTACAGTAAAATATATATATATATATATACACTAGGATGCAGACGGTGCTTAGTAGCACTCGATACCTTTGTTTGAAACCATGTCTGTTTAGTTGTTTGGATTATTTGTTTGAATTTGGTTTGGAAAGTGAAATGAATTGATTAAAATTTGGTTTGTATATGGCGCGAGCCATTATTAGGCGAGGGATACGGCTAGACCTTATTTCAATTCTAGTATCGCGTCGTTATGCTGCCAAAATTTTCTAAAATAAAATGTGTTAGTTAAAAATTTAACTTTGAACGAACAAATGAACTGCATAAAATATTCATACATTGAAATAAATATTTTATCGTTAAAAATATATTTTTTAATGCGTATATGAATAAAATAAATATTCTTTTACAAGTCAGACGATTTGTTTATGTACACACATTTGACTGATATTGATTGGGACGATATATTTTACACACAAACAACTGCACAAATAAAATCTGTGTGTGTTGATTGAAACCCCACACGGGTATTGGGATGATATTTGACGTACACTAATCCCAATTGTTTAGTTGTATGTCAATCGATTGGTTGACAGACTGTTGTAAGCGTTGATTATTTATATTTAACGCTTATGCAGTTGTGTAATGCACTCTGGATGATGGTTGACTGTGTTTGATATTGTTGTGTACACGTGTGTATGAAATCCATATAAATAAAACTGTATGGTAATTGACTGTGTCTGATTCCAATTCGGAAAGGACGAGTATTTTAAAATGACGAATAATGAATATTTTAAAATAACTAGTATTTTAAAATAATATTTAGTAATGGATCAAAATATGATTTTGATATCTGATTTGGGATGGACACAAAACATTTAAATATGTAAAGCCGTGTTGATTAAGTTAACGTCATTTTGACGTGAACGATATTTATATTGATTTTATTCATTTTTATAATGAATATCGAAAAGGAAATGATTTCAAAATCTGATATTTTGAAAATCTTATCATTTGTATATTATAATGATAAGGAAAATTCAATTTTAATTCAAAATTGAAAATGAAGTAAAAATCGTTTTTAAAACGAATTTAGAACGATTTATAAAATACTTTTTAAATGGAAATCGACGAAATATATATAATATATATTGTAAATATTTAATGGCCTGAATAGAACGCGTCGCACCGCAGCCGTTCGCGAATTTCGACCATTGACTTCAGATTGATATTACGGGAGATCTGTGACGGCCGGGAATTTCGCTCGGTCCGAATCAGTCGTTAAACCGATCTAGACCGTTCGAAACCCCTGAACGTTGAGAACAGGACAAAACAGAACACAAACAGAAGAACATTTCATTGTATATTACAACAATGCATCAGATTACAAGAATATACAGAGTATAAATGAATAAATATTACACAGAAATATCAGAGATTACAATAAATTACATAGCAGCGGAAAATAATACAAAGCACAACTGAAGGTGATATACGAATACAGAGCTTTCCGGATATCATTCCAGCTGTAAACCAGGATCCTGTGAATATAAATCTGCAAAACCAAAACTACTAGCTGCCCGTGCGGAAAATAGGGGCACCCAGAGTTTAGGTTAAAACAATAAACTCCAGGTCAGTCATGTGACTGGTGTGAGAACTAAAACAGTTATTTAAAACTTTACTTTTAAAAGGGAGTAATTCAAGGGACCACGCCGTATAACACGGAACGGGTTTCCTCCCAAGAATACCAGTGCATATAGAATAAACAACGCAATGCTTTTTCGAAAAATGAAGCTGTTATAAGACCCAGGTCCCATCACACAATGCAACGCAAGCCGGAGGATAGGGTTTTACCTTATAACAGCCAAACATGCTTGATACGTTTAAAACAAATCATTTGATACTATAATAAGTGTATAGTGTCAAAACAATTTCAATCGTTAATATAAATCATAGACGGCATGAGTGCCCCATCCCACTATGTCGCCATACTAGGCTCTACAAATAAAGCCGAAATACACGTATTGGAAATTGGATTCCGTCATGAGTCGAGGCAAGGGGCAAGATCCTCTCCGCGTTCGAGACACTCTAGCAAATGCCTCAGGGTTACGCACTCTGGGCAACCCTGGATTCGGCTGGGCCGGTCCTCACTTACATTAGAGGATTAATTATGCCTGAACACACGTTTCCTGGTCCTTACAGACCTATAATCGAGGCGCCTCATTCCAACAACCACAAAGGTGAAAAGTATATAAATGTCAGGGCTGGTAAGTCACTGACACCACCAAAGCTAGAAAGAAACGTCGTGCTCTCCCAGCGGTCCGTATCCCGTTTTTAACTCATACCGAGGTGTGAGGCTCGCGAATACACGTTATACACAAAGCTGCCACGTAGGCGTGCTTTGATCATCAACCACAAGACTTTGCTTTTCAACAGAAGCCTCGATCCTTGCATCTTAGCGTGCCACACAGGCAATTCATGCCATGCGACTGATGTCCATCGATATACAACCTCTGAGCTCGTACGTCTCAGAGAAGGGCGTTAAGCAAAAGAATAAATTCTCCACCGCCAAACAGATGTATATTTAATAGAAATCAATCAACACAGAATAAAATCCAGTGTCAGACACGCAATCCATTTACAAGTCCGTTCTGGGTCTGAACGAAACCGGAGGCACTTTCCTCGCATATCCATCCATCCCCAAGTACGTCTGGACGACCACCAACTATTTCCATCCTCTTGGGTGTACAGCCCAATCAGGATCGTCAGTAATTATCCAAACGATGTGAAGACTTCCGGTCTTCAACCACCGTCTTCATCTTCGACATATCGTCGAATTGGTTATTCAGAATGGGTGCAAACCCGGTCTTTCCGAACAACCCGCGTGTATTGAAAACAAATGTTACACAAACACAACATACGCCTCATTCCAATTCATTAGTCACTAACCGCAAATTAGCAAGAGAACAATTTCCCAAACATTAACCCCGAAGGCCGAAACCAACATCAGATCAATACCCAGGAAACCATTCTTCTTAGCCAACCTACAGCTAGTTTCTAAATTCCACATTCTTAGGGAAAGGTTCCTATTAATTTTATCCAAGATAAATTCTTTAAAATTTATCCTGTAATCTTCCTTTGGATGTCGTTTCAAACCAAATTATGGTTTTTTCTAAACTAGTCGAGATTAGCGAACCACACCGAAGTAATTATTTATTTTATTCCTCAATCCCAACCTATTCATCCCATGAAGCAAAACTGGTAATACTCCATATCTAACACCGTGGTGTTATCGGTAAAATTAATTACCATTTCACGTTCAAATCCAATTAAAGATTTAACTATCGCTTTGGAGCAAAACTGGTAATACTCCATTCTCGTTCATTTTCTAAATTTGATAATTTAGATTACAAATTTACATTTCAGTCTAATTGCGGATTCGTTAAAACTCCTTTTATTGGGTTAGAGAACTAGGTGTTATTTAAAACACAGTTCACGACAAACCCAAATCACATTCTATTTATTCTTGGATTAAAGAACTAGTGTTATTTAAAACATCGTTCACGATAAACCCATTTCAAATCCAATCAAATATATTAGAAATTCTGATTTATTTAAAACCCCTTTTTAAATCTAATTTATTTATTTAAAAATAATTGGGTTTTAAGTTTAGTTCAAAACTAGTTCATTTCGATAAAAATCTATTTTTATCTTTTCAAATATGGAATTTTTTTCATCCCAAATTTTCCCAAATCATTTCTTATGATTTTACACAAATTATTACTATTTTTAATAATTTTATCAAGGCCCGTACAGTCGATTTCCATCAACGACCATCGAACTGCACTTACAGCGACCTTTTTCAAATTTGATTTGGACATAACTCCAAATCCAACCGTTAGATTTCAAATTTCTAATATTCGTTAGAAAGTTTTTTTTTGATACGAACCCAACGGTTCCGGTTTTAGGAGAATCCGACGGTCGGATCTCCCGTAATGTCCGTTTGAAATAAATGGTCGAAATTCACGAGCTACCGCGGCGCGTCGCGTTTTATTCAGGCCATTTTATTATATATATAATATATATATATCGTCGATTTCTATTTAAAACCAGTTATATAAATAGTTTTAAATACGTTTCAAAAACGGTTTCAACTTCCATTTCAACTTAAAGCAAAATTGAATTCTTCTTTATAAATTCGTTTTAAAATTCATTTCTATTCAATTCAAATTTTAATTCAATTTGAATTCATTTCAATTCGCTTTCAATTCAATTTGAATTCGTTTTCAATTCAATTCAATTCCAACGTCGTTTTCTATTCGATTCAATTCAAATTGGTTTTCTATTCGAATCAAATCCGTTATATATTCCATTGAAATCAAATTCGTTATCTATTCAATTCATTTCGAAATTGTTTTATATTCAATTCATTTCGAAATCATTATATATTCAATTCATTTCGAAATCGTTATATATTCAATTCATTTAGAAATCGTTATATATTCAATTCATTTCGAAATCGTTATATATTCAATTCATTTCGAAATCGTTATATATCGATATAAATATCGTTCGTGTCAAAATGGCGTCAATCTAATCAACACGGCTTCACATATTTCTATTTCAAATATTCTATTACAAATATTTCCTATTCTCAAAATATTTGTTATTATCAAAATATTTCGTTCAACACATGACTAATCTCAACGGATGAGTACAGTCAACACATGAACCTTTATTTTATATTATTCTTTATCTTCTAAATTGGAATGAGGCCCAATCAATCACCATATAACGTTAATTATATGGATTTTCATACAACACATGTATATAATAGCATTGAAAAATAATCAACCATCAACCAAAGTGCACTACACTGTATAAGCATCAAATATAAATATCTAACGCTTATAACAGCCTGTCAATCAATCGATCGACATAATTAATCAATCAGGATGAGTGAACTTCAAATTTCATCCCAACACCCGTGTGGGGTTTCAGACAATCAAACACAGATTTTATTTGTGCAGTTGGGCGATGTGTAAAATTTATCGACCCAATCAATGTCATTCAAATAGGTGTACATAAACAAACCGTCCGGTTTGTAAATGAATATTTATTTATTCGCATTCACTATATTCATATTCACGTTAAAAATTATATTTTTAATGATAAAACATTTTATTTTAACATATGAATTTCTATTCAGTTCATTCTTTAAATAAAATGATATTTTTATTTTTCTAACATATTTTAGAAAATTTCGGCGGCATAACGGCACGATACTAGAAACGGGACGAGGTCTAGCCTTATCCCCGGTCTAATGAAGGCCCACGCCATTCACACATCAATCAAGTCCATTCATTTCACCAAACAATTCAAATTCAAATCAAATAATCCAACTAGTCTATGCAACCAAACAAACAAGTCCATGGTCTGTGGACGACTGTGTCGGGTGCTACTAAGCACCGTCTGCATCCTAGTATATATATATATATATAACTAGAAAAAGAAATTGAAGAGTGAGAAGTTCTCACCAAAGCTAATCCAATCATCACGACTCTTCTTATGTAAAAAATCTTGTCGTTCTCGCCTTTTGTCACTTTCGTTGCCCGTATCCGCTACATGTATAAAAATCACATTTTTATTATCTACATTATATAAAAATCTCATCTTTATATCTTCTATAAGTTAAAAATCAGATTTTTATCCTTTCTATAATATAAAGATCATATTTTTATTTACTTCATATGTCAAAAACTGTAGAAGCTTTAAAATGGAGAAAACTCACTTTTTTTTCCAACGCCCGGATTCGCTGTTCGGGTCCTAGACTTTGCAAACGAGTTTCAATCTTCACACCATTTTTTTTACTAGCACAAGCACGCCATTCTGAACAACTTTTGCCTAGTGGTCTTCTTGCCGAAAATGTGCCATTTCGCCGGAAATCGCGAAAAGACAGCATTTTGACAGTGTTTGATCAGCAGACTTCGGACGCGTTTTCCCGACAACTCCGCAATGCAAAATAGGACTTATCATATACCAAATCGAAGAGAATTTTGTGCTCTACAACTTTGGTCTTGAGGAACTTTGGCTAGAAACGCACGGTTTGGGAGTTATTCGCGAAATACGGTCAGGGACTTATTTGCAAAACGGGCGATTTTGGTGAAAATGGGTTTTTGGGTGTAGCGGGGCCCACGGCCGGAATTGAGGGGGCTGGAGGGGGGCATGGGGCCTGAGGTGGCGCGGGGAGGTGGCTAGGGGCCGGCGGCGGTGGTGGTGGGGCCCGTGGTGGTGGCGGTGGTGTTGTGAGGCTTAGGGTTCTTGAAAAGAGGAGAAGGAGGAGGAGGAAGAGGAGGAGGAGTGGAGGAGGAGGAGGGGGTGCGGCGGCCGACGGAGGCTGGTGGTGGGCGGTGGGGGAGGGGGCAGCGGCAAGGAGGAGGCGGCGGCCATTAATGAGTTTTTTTGAAGAAAGAGGAAGAGGAAGAAAGTGAAGAAGAAAAGGAAGTAAAAGTGTTTATATGCTAGTTTCTCGCGTATCGCCTGAATGCTAACGATATCCAATCGCCGCGGATTTCGGACACGAGATAGTAGACGTGAAGAAGAGTCCAACGAAACAAGTTTCGTCGAATTCCGAGTCCGTTTGACCATTCAAAAAAAATCACAAAAATGCTCAGATAAGCTCTAAAAATGCGATTTTGGCGCACTTTTTCTTCTCGCACGCTCACATGCTAACTTCAAAAATCATGCCCTTTTGGATTTAACCATTTTTAGACGATACGAATCCATAAAAAAAACGAAATCGAATTCTGAGGTCGTATCCATAATGTTCCTTTGTAAAATGACCGCTCGCTTTACCCGGAACTGTTTCAGCTCGCACGGCCACATACTAACTCCGTTCGACGCCCCATTGGGAACTCAACAATGATTTGTCATTGTGAATCCATAAAAATTTATCTCGTCGAATTCTGAGCTCGTATGCAAAATTTCACTTTTTAAGGGCTATGTTTTGTTAACCGAAAAGCTCCAACCCATAACCACTATTCCGGATATCGGAATATATCGAAGCTTATACTTTTCGGAGTTCTAAACGACATTTTGAACTCAATGGAAGTGGTTTCGAGTCCAAATTCATTCATATGCAAAATTTGACTTTTTGGGCCATGTATAATTTACACAGCGACTATTCTGAATTTTCAACTGGGCATAACTTTTGATTCCCGCTATGAAATTTCGATTTTCCGGATTCGTTGGAAAGATATCATCAATTAGATCCTAATGTTTTTGGTTTCACTAAAATCCGGATTGTTTTGCACCCGGTATATTCAATTGAAGTTTGAAATCGAATTATCGAACTACCGCGCCATTTTCAATTCCTTTTATAATTATATATAATTATTTATATTCTAACGACGGCGTATATAATATATACGTTCTAAATATATTCAAAATAAATTTTCTCGTCGATATTATTTAAAATAATCTATTTTAAATATTCAAAATTCGCTAAAATTGCCAAAATAAAAATTTTAAACTGGCTCAGAATTTCCGGGTTATTACAATCTCCCCCACTTAAAACTTTTCGTCCCCGAAAAGGAACAAAGTCGAAAGTGGTTTGATCAATCAACTCTACGTTCGATCTGACTTCCATCCTCCAACTTTTCAGTTTCTGAGAATTTTCAAATTTTCAAAAATTTGGCTAACACCCTAAATTTTCGAAAAATTTCGCCATAACCTCCTTTGTACGGGGAGCACGGGAAAATCCCGAAATTGCCATACAGGCCTTCTGATCTCAAAAAGAAAAAGAAAAAGCCAAGCGGCTAGCCAATAGGCTCATAAAATCATCATCACCCAAACAAAACAGTAAATTATGTAGTAAACATGTACCTATTTGTCGGGCAAACAAATTTTATTCTCTGCTCTAGCCTCCTTGCTATGACCTGTTCAATGTAAGTACTTGTATATGCAAGCAAATGCGACCAAATTTCAATACAATTCAATGTTTGGTTCAATTTGGCTAATTGGCTAAAAATTAGCAAACAAATAAACAAACAACACAAACATCAATCAATTAGTGAATTAGAGTTTCAAATTCATAATTTTGATATATATACGGAAAATCATGTTTTTGATGCCAATTCACAACAATGTGTTCTAACTATATAAGTTTTGGTTCTCACACCAGTCTAATGGAAATATATAGAAAATCACACCTTCGAAACACAAAAATAAATACTGGTGATGGCGCGCCATCATCAGAATCATGTCCGGGCGACTAGAATGTGATTCTATATCTATCTAATATATTAAAACTTCAAATATACGTTCATGAAGCGTATATGCAAAACCTTTATATACTAGATTGTCCATATTCAAAATAAATAAATAATCAAATACGTTTTAAAATGGTTTAAATTTCAAAACAAAATTTGTTTTCATTTGAAAAATATACTCTTCATACTCGTTCTAGGATACTACTGATCCTATCTCTAACGAGTCATTCTAATTGGATATTACTAATCCAATATCTGATGAATTCTTTCGTATGGTTCTAATGTGTCTTGTTCTCGAGCTCTGTAAACCAAAGCTCTGATACCAAATGTGACGGCCGGGAATTTCGCTCAGTCCGAATCAGTCGTTAAACCGATCTAGACCGTTCGAAACCCCTGAACGTTGAGAACAGGACAAAACAGAACACAAACAGAAGAACATTTCATTGTATATTACAACAATGCATCAGATTACAAGAATATACAGAGTATAAATGAATAAATATTACACAGAAATATCAGAGATTACAATAAATTACATAGCAGCGGAAAATAATACAAAGCACAACTGAAGGTGATATACGAATACAGAGCTTTCCGGATATCATTCCAGCTGTAAACCAGGATCCTGTGAATATAAATCTGCAAAACCAAAACTACTAGGCTATGTTTTGTTAACCGAAAAGCTCCAGCCCATAACCACTATTCCGGATATCGGAATATATCGAAGCTTATACTTTTCGGAGTTCTAAACGACATTTTGAACTCAATGGAAGTGGTTTCGAGTCCAAATTCATTCATATGCAAAATTTGACTTTTTGGGCCATGTATAATTTACACAGTGACTATTCTGAATTTTCAACTGGGCATAACTTTTGATTCCCGCTATGAAATTTCGATTTTCTGGATTCGTTGGAAAGATATCATCAATTAGATCCTAATGTTTTTGGTTTCACTAAAATCCGGATTGTTTTGCACCCGGTATATTCAATTGAAGTTTGAAATCGAATTATCGAACTACCGCGCCATTTTCAATTCCTTTTATAATTATATATAATTATTTATATTCTAACGACGGCGTATATAATATATACGTTCTAAATATATTCAAAATAAATTTTCTTGTCGATATTATTTAAAATAATCTATTTTAAATATTCAAAATTCGCTAAAATTGCCAAAATAAAAATTTTAAACTGGCTCAGAATTTCCGGGTTATTACAAGATCCGACCGTCGGATTCTCGTAAACCGGAACCGTTAGGTTCGTATCGAAAAGAGATTTCCAACGAATATAAGAGATTTGAAATCTAATGGTTGGATTTGGAATTATGTCCAAATCAAATTTGGAAAATGTCGCTATAAGTGCAGTTCGATGACCGTTTATGGAAATCGACTGTACAGGCCTTGATAAAATCATTAGAAATATTGATAATTTGTGTAAAATCATAATAAATGATTTGGAAAGACTTGGGATGAAAAATTCCACATTTTTAAGGATAAAAGTATATTTTTATCGAAATGAACTAGTTATCAACTAGTTTTTAAATAAGTAAATTGGATTTGAAATGGTGTTAAAAAAAACCAGAATTTCCAATATATGAATTGGAATGGATTTGAACCGGAATCATCTTCAGAATATTTCGATATTGGATTCCGTGATTATACGTGTATTGTGGAGGAATTTGGAAGATATATATATCGTTATTCCCAATACAATATTTGTTGATTGCAGAATTTGATATTAAATATAAGCCGATATAATTTCTATTCAGAGCCTTGTATTTAATATTGAATTGAATTTTGGATTTGCCGTGAATGGTGTCTTCATTAACACTGTTCTTAAACCCAGTTGAGAAAAGAATAAATCTTTAATCAAGATTTAGTGAAAAATTTTCAATTAATT
Source organism: Allium sativum (assembly GCA_030737875.1). Lineage (NCBI taxonomy): Eukaryota > Viridiplantae > Streptophyta > Magnoliopsida > Asparagales > Amaryllidaceae > Allium > Allium sativum. The sequence goes on from CM060926.1 coordinate 862,866,672, forward strand.
AATATTTATTGGAATTGAATAAAAGAATTGAATTTTGGATTTGTCGTAAATGGTGTCTTAAATAACACTATTCTTAAACCCCGTGTGAAAAGAATAAATCTTTTAATTAAGATTATTAAATCAACATTTAATTGGAATAAAATGGGATGTGAATTGGGTTTATTATGAACTGTGTTGTTAATGACATTCGTTCTTTGACCCGATTTGCAGTGAAATGTGATTTGAAATTTATAAATCTTTTTATTAAGATTTAATGGAAATTTTCCAAAGTAAAGTTTTCCAATTTAATATATTAAATTGGAATTGAATGGAATTCGATTTGATAATAATCGAAATGAGCTTCTGTAGAGGAAGACTATTAATATATATGGAATTTTAAAGGCTTTCTCGTTATTCCATTTATATTATCAGTCGGATACGGAAATTGATATCGATTATATATATTGATCTGTTTTTCGTGAAGGTTCCAAAATTAATGGAACGTGATTTGGGTTTATCGTTAATTGTGTTTTAAATGACATTAGTTCTTTAACCCAGTTAAAGACAGGATTACATGTCTGACATTGTATTTCGTACTATACGGTTGATCTCTGCTAAATATATATCTGTTTGGTAGCGGAGAATTTATTCTCTTGCTTAACACCCTTCTCTGAGACCTACGAACTCAGAGGTTATACATAGGTAGAGATCAATAGTACGGTGTAGATTGTCGATGCGGCATGTTTGATTTCACAAAGTTAAATAATAATTAATATTGATTTTTGGGAAGATTAAAACCAAGTGGAGTTTTAATAAATCTTTAATTAGATTGAAATGTGAATTGATAATTTAAATTATCAAATTTGGGAAATGATCGAGAATGGAGTATCAGCAGTTTTGCTCCTAGCGATAGTTAAATCTTTAAGTAGATTTGAACATGAAATGTTAATTAAATTTACCAATAACACAATTGTGTTAGATATGGAGTATTACCAGTTTTGCTCCATGGGATGAATAGGATGGGATTGGGAAATAAAAGAAATGATTACTTTGGTAAGGTGCGCTAATCCCGACTAGTTTTGATAAACCTTAATTTGGTTTAAATTGATATCCAAAGGAAGATTAAAGAATAAATTTAAAGAATTTATATTTGATAAAATTAATGGGATCCTTTCCCAAAGGATAAGAATATTTAAATAGAAGAATATTTAGAATTGGAATGAGGCGTATGTTGCGCTTTTATAGTACTTGTTTATTATATGCGCGAGTTATTCGGAAAGGCCGGGTTTATACCCATTCTAAATAACCGATTCGACGATAAGTCGACGATGAAGACGGTGGTTGAAGACCGGAGGTCTTCACATCGTTTGGATGATTACTGATGTCTTGATTGGGCTGTACACCCAAGACAAGGTAATAAGTGGTGATCGTTCAGACATACTTGGAGAATGACCGGATATGCGAGGACCTCTCTCCTGTATTGGACATATGGGACGAGGAATGAGGTGCCTCTGGTTCTGTTCAGACGCAGAACGAACTTGTAAATGTATGTGTGTCTGACATTGGATTTTATTGTGTTGATTGATCTTTATTAAATATATATCTGTTTGGTGGCGGAGAATTTATTCTCTTGCTTAACACCCTTCTCTGAGACATACGAGCTCAGAGGTTATATATCGATAGACATCAGTCGCATGGCGTGAATTGTCAGTGTGGCATGTTGAGATGCAAATGATCAAGGCTTCTGTTGAAAAGCAGAGTCTTGTGGTTGATGATCAAAGCATGGCCTTAAATGGCATAGCTTTGTGTATAACATTAATTCGCGAGCCTCACACCTCGGTATGAGTCAAAAATGGATCGTGACTTCAGGGAGTGCACGACGTTTCTTTCTAGCTATGGGTGGTGTCATGGTATGAAGCCCAGACATTTATTATATTTTTACCTGTGTGGATGTTGGATTGCGAGGCACCTCGGATATATCGGTTACTACGAAGCCGATGGATAGGTCCGATAGGACCGGGAAACGTGTGTTCAGGAATAACCAATCCTCAAACGTAAGAGAGGACCGACCCTAAAGCATCATAGGGTTCTCTGCAGAGAATCCTGAGACATTTGCTAGAGTGTCTCCATGCGGAGAGGAGCCATCCCTTGCCTCGACTCATGATGGAAATCCAATTTCCAATACGTGACATTTCGTTTTTGATTTTAGAGTCTAGTATGGCGACATGATAGATGATACCCATGCCGCCTATGATTGATACATTTACATTTGAAATTGTTTTATACACTATGCACTTATAATAGTATCAAAATGATTTGTTTTAAACGTACCAAGCATGTTTGGCTATTATAAGGGAAATCCCTATCCTTCGGCTTGCGTTGCATTGTTTGATGGGACCTGAGTCTTATAATAGCTTCATCTTTCCAAAAAACATTGCGTTATTTATAACTGTTTATGCACTAGTATTCTTGGGAGGAAACCCGTTCCGTGTTATACGGCGTGGTCCCTTAATTTACTCTATTTAAAAGTAAAGTTCTAAATAACTGTTTTTGTTCTCACACCAGTCACAGACTTACCTGGAGTTTATTGTTTTAACCTAAACTCTGGGTGCCACTATTTTCCACATGGACAGCTAGGAGTTTTGGTTTTGCAGATATTATATTCACAGGAACCTGGTTTACAACTGGAGCTATATTCGGAAAGCTCTGTATCTGTATATTCCTTTCAATTGTGTTACGTATTATTTTCCGCTGCACTGTAATTTGTAAATCGCTGGTATTTATCAAATGTATATTTTTTGTTCATACTCCGTATATTCTTGTACTCTGATGAAAATTATTATAATAAGCAATGAAATGTTCTTCTGTTTGTGTTCTGATTTGTCGTGTTCTCAACTCAATCAGATTTTCCTTTACGGGGAAGTTTGGGTCGTGTCAATTACATCTAGACTTCCAAGATATATTTGAAAAGAAAACACTGGGAACTACTTTCTAAGTTTTTTTTAATATGATGTGCTTGATCGCTTAAGAAAAATTTCAATGTAGTTGCATATTACATGCAATTTGTACTAGATGAGAAAATGTACCCAATTGAGATAACATTATGACCATCACTGCTAAACACACCCCTACTCTCTTCCGCATCATCTCTTCCGCTAGTAAAACCAACCACCACCAACTGCACCAGTTACAAACAACACCATTCACATTTGCTTATGACTTAGTCTTACATACCATATCTTTTCAAAACGAAATGCTTAATTAAGAATAAAACGGTACAGCCCTCAGGTTTGTTCGGTTCGACCTTCGTACTACTTGACTATGAGTGATCATGGTTAGATCCGCGGTCTGATGTTCAACACTACGGTAATAACTAATAAATTCAACCCAAGTTGTCTTACGTGTTGACGTTTCTATGATAATACACATCATTTCAACCATTGTCCTTGCATCATGTACATAAAGCGTATGTGTGGAAAGTATGGTTGTCATATAATTGTCAATATAATAAATTTCGTTTTAAACATTCGTGGCAAATATTCCATGCCTTTTCTTTTTTAAAGTGACCATCTTCTATTTCGCGGGGTAAAGTAGCCCGATGATTTTAAACTGCATTTTCAGTTCCACTTCAACTCTCAATATCAACTGCCTTTTGCTTAGAAATCATTAATCATTCAACCTCAAGGCACTTTTCTTATTTAATGGATAGAGCTGACACTTACGACTTTGTTAGCGGTGGTTGTTTCAAAGTTCCGTTTATATTTTCAGTTCATTTGCACTCAATGGAAGTACCCATTATCCTATAAATACATTTCTCAACTTCCTGTTTACAACCCCAAACTAAAACACAAAGACACAAAAAGCAATTTTTCTTTACCAAATCCAAATACCACAACACCCATATCTTCAACACAACGGCCTAGACCCAAGCTTTTTTCCTTCTTCGATTCTCATCCATGATATCCACATTATGAATTAACTTCCCCACTAATGAAAACCAACCGCAATTCTCCCTCACAACTCAGCATCATCACACAACCATAAAAATCACCACCCATATTTGTTGCAGCCAGCAACACCCAAACCAATCACCCTAGTCAGAACACCGGTAACATATACCATCACCACAACTGAAAACTTAACAGCTTCTATTTTATACATTGTTATTAGATATATTTTCAAATGATCGTTATTCTAGATATAAAAAGTATAAAAATCTTTTGTCAACTCTGACCCAACTTAGTAGAGATAACATGGAAAAAATAGAATAAATCAATATTTGAATCAACCTGTATGTATAGTACATGGCTTTTTGGTAAATACAAGCATGAACTATCTCTTATTGTATTTATATGTTAAAAAACATATAGTCTGACTAGCTGCAGAAAACCAACAACCCATATATAAATTCAGGCTCTAATTAGTATAGAGAAATATCGGTTAGTAGATCAAAAATCTAGTGTGTCCTAACCAATATGCATTTAATAAGATTTTGAACTAATAATTCAAGCAGTGGAGAATGTATATTTATTATGGCCTTAAAACAGAGTAGGTGATCTTACCATGAATATAATAGTACCTTGACAACATTGAGATAGGTTCATTTTAGGTTGGTCCACACTCAAGGCCGGGAGACTTGTAGCAGTCGGCGAGTAAACTAGTCTGAACCATGGCTGCCTAAGCAAAAAGAAATACGGCAGTAGGGCCTGCAGTGGAGCCTAGTGAGCTACACTTTACGTTAAGGATAAAATGACTGACCTTATCACTGTTTTACTATGCCTCCTGATGTTGTCTATAGTGTTCCCGACAGCCAAAACAATCTAACAAAAAGTCCGTTAATGCTAGTTTATTTTACTCAGGCAAAATTATCTAATTAACCATTGGAAAAATCTTTTAACAATTTGTGATGCCTATCTGTATATATCCATAGTTCGCTTATAAATTAAACATAAATTATATTTACATAAAAACATTGAGATTTTACAAGGAACAATGTCAATTCTGCTAATTTGGATCAGAGACTCATAGCACTACAAGCCAAGGCGTTGTTAGCTTTACCTTCCCTGTGGTTTGCCTAGTCCTAAAATTCTCAATATACTTCATACTGACTTTAATTTACCTTCCAAAAAATACCAACAGCTTAAAATATACCAAGTCAAAGATATTGTTGAGCACTCCGACACTTAATACATAGGTTTTTCCAAAATCAATCTACACACCACTAAAATCAACAAAATTTCCTAGCCACCTAAAAATCTTTTGATTGTTGTAATCGTTGTGATTAATCCGATTCAAGACCACTCGAATCTGATATCCAAACCACAAAGCGCTAGCGGAAGACTAGGCCATTGTTAGACTTGCAAAAACAACCAAAGCAATAACTCTAGCCACAAACAAAGATCAACCAATCACGAACAATCCAAATCTCAATCACAAGCAAGAAACTAATGACAAAAGTAGCAAAAATAAATCACACAAAGGTTTATAGTGGTTCCACTAACATCTAGTTAGTGTACATCCACTTTGGAGAGAGTATTTTATTACCACGATGAAAGGAATACAAGAGATTGATCCAATGATCACTATATTTCAATATAGAAAAGAGTTTGAGGAGAATAGAATTGAAGAATTGGAACTAGGTTATAAACCCTAATTCTCCCTTGAGAATAAACCCTTGATCTCAAATCAAGTCTTCAAGCTCTTACTAATTCACATCAAAAATTAGCTTATATAGAGGTTGGCCAATTACCCAAATTGCCTCCGAATTAGTCACAAATCTACTTGCCAATTTCTAGCCCAAAATAGCCCAATACCCGATTAGACGTCTGTTGCATCGCCTGACAGACGTCTGTCATCTTCCAGAGATTAATTGGGCATATGCACTCAACACAGACGTCTGTCCCTCATGTGTCAGATGTCTATCTGAGCTCTCGGGAAATCACCACCCTGTAGTCAGACGTCTGTCATCCCCTGTGACAGACGTCTGTCCCACTTCCTGCTGACAGCAAACACCTTCCAGCTCATAACTCCTACCTATGAGCTCCGATTTGCGAACGATCACCTCCAAATCGAAGCTATCTTCGACCTCTTCAATCCAACATATAGTATCGCATACTTCAACACTCCACCTCGATACTATAACCATCTCAACTCCAAACTCTCATGCACCCAAGCATTTCCTTCTACCTTCGACTAAGAAAACTTGAATGTTTTCCCAATGAAATTCGGCATGGCCACCGCCTATTACACTACACCAACGAGTTCAGGCAATACCCCCACCCACCAATGTAGTGTTGAAAACATTCAAACCAAAACCATCTCACCAAAAGACAATGTACTCGGGAGTGTAACAAGTACTTACCATGAAGATAGATTTCCAATCTCTCACCGCTATTCCTTTTCCATCAATCACAAAATCACTCTCTGCACCTCGTGCCACCTCGTGGCACCTAGCAACTCAACAAGCGAATTAAGTTCGAGCAACGCTTGAACTTCCCATACGGAAATGCCTTCGTAAACATATCTGCCGCATTATCCTTTGTGTGCACTTTCCGAAGGTATACTAGCTTACCCTCATCCATGGCTACAAGAAATGACTCCGTCACCTCAATATGCTTGGTCCGTGAGCTAAACGCCAAATTCTCCCCCAAATGGATAGCACTTTGGCTATCACATCGAACATCAACACTCACATGTTCGAAACCCAAGTCACACAACAATCGCTTCAAGTAGAGTGCCTCCTTGGCCGCTTTCACAGCGGCAATCAACTCCGCCTCCGTAGTCGATAAAACAATTACGGTTTGCAATCACGATCTCCAACTAATGGATGTCCCGCCAAGTGTGAAGACATACCCGTAAGTTGATTTCCTCTGATCGCTGTCACCGGCGTAGTCCGAGTCACAATAACCAACCAACTTGCAACTCCTATCTTCACTACCGCCAAAGACAAGTCCATGAGATGCTGTGCCTTTCAAGTATCTTGTAATAGCCTTCACGGCTTCCCAATGTGATTTCCCCGGATTAGCCATATACCTACTAACCACCCCGACGGCATTTGCAATATCGGGCCTTGTACACACCATTGCGTACATCAAACTACCAACCGCACTTGCATATGGCACCTTTTCCATATAAGCCTTTTCTTTATCCCCGATAGGTGATCCCTTATTCGAAAGCTTCATATGCAAAGGTAAAGGTGTATTTAACGCCTTTGCATCCACCATGCTAAACCGGCAAAGCACTTTCTTAATGTATTCCTTTTGAGTCAATCTTAACTCAAAACGCTTTCGGTCACTTTCAATTTCCATGCCCAAGATTTTTCTTGCTTCTCCAAGATCCTTCATCTCGAATTCCGATTTCAAAAGCATCTTTAAATTGTTGATTTCATTTTGATCCTTGGAAGCAAGGAGCATATCATCCACATACAAGAGTAAATACACCCAACAATCATTCCCAACCTCTTGAAATATACGCAAGCATCCTTGATGTTTCGATGGAAGCCACTTTCAAGCATGAAATGATCAAATCTCTTGTACCATTGTCTAGGTGATTGCTTCAAGCCATATAGTGATTTCTTCAATTTGCAAACCAATTTAGACTTACCATCTACAACATACCCTTCCGGTTGCTCCATGTATATGTCTTCATCCAAGTCTCCATGCAAGAAAGCGGTTTTCACATCAAGTTGCTCCAACTCCAAGTAATGGATAGCAACTATGGCTAGTAAAACCCGGACAGATGTATGACGAACCACCGGTGCAAAAATTTCATCATACTCCTTTCCTTTCCTTTGTGAGAACCCCTTTGCCACTAACCTTGCTTTGTACCTTCCATCATCCTTTACCTTGTAAATCCATTTGCACCCTATAGCACGGTTTCCTTGAGGAAGTGGAACCAACTCCCAAGTTCGGTTCTTCATAAGCGATTGCATCTCTTCCTCCATGGCACAAATCCACTTCGAATTCTCTCTCGAATCCATGACATCATCAAGGTCCATCGGCTCATCTTGAACTACATTGAGAGCATAGTCCAAATGATCACAAAAGCTAAGGTAGTTCCAATCACCATATCTTTCGGGAGGCCTTATTGCACGTCGACTAACCCGAGTAGCAATACTATCACCCAAACCCCTTTCGGCTCAACCTTAAGTCCAAACTTCTCTAGTATCATGTACATCACTAGAGGAACCATGTGGACTATATGATGTTTCATCAACCGCTTGAACCCCATGAGCTTCTTCAACTCTACTACCACTTGGACAGAATGTGGGAATGACTTCCTTCTCCTTTGATTCACCATGAACCAAATCTGGAACGTCCGATGAGCTCTCATTCACCTTGAATAAAGCCGACTCATCAAAAGTGACATGACGAGAATTAACAACCTTCTTCGTTTCCGGATTCCAAATCCGATAACCTTTCACGCCATCCATGAAACCAAGAAAGACCCCTTTGAATGCTCTAGCTCTAAGCTTATCATTCGCCGGATCATGCACATAAACCGGGCTACCAAACACATGAAGATATCTCAAGTCAACCCTCTTCCCTTTTCACACTTCCTCTGAATTTTTTTTTACCAATGGCCGAGCACGGAATTCGATTTATAATATGCACCGCGGTTGACAAAGCTTCGGCCCAAAATCCCTTAGACAAATCTGATGTCAATCTCAAGCATCAAGCTTTCTCAAGTAGAGTTCGGTTCATTCTCTCCGCTACTCCATTAGATAGCTGATCTACCGGTGTAGTAAAATGTCTCTGGATTCCGTGATGCTTACAATACTCCAAGAATTCACGCGAGACATATTCACCGCCATTGTCGGTCCTTAACACCTTCAAAGTCTTACCACTCTCATTCTCAACAAGATCCTTCCACACTTTGAATTTAGCAAATGCCTCCGACTTGGCCCCCATTACATACACCCATACCTTTCGAGACAAATCATCAATGAAAGAAATATAATACCTTGCTCCACCCAAAGAAGCAACCGGTGTCGGTCCCTAAACATCCGAATGAACATACTCAAGAACCTCCTTTGAGTCATGCTTATCTTCATCGAATGATACCCTTGTTTGCTTCCCCATGACACATTCCTCGCAAAACTCTAGTTTGTTGAAACTCTCACCCTCGATCATCTCCCGCTTTCGAAGAATATCCAAACTCCTATCCGAGACATGACTCAATCTCAAATGCCACAACCGTGTCGCATCCAAGTCACGAGAACTATCAACACCCACACAAGTCTCACCTCCTACGGTCACACCTTGAAGCAAGTATATACCATGAGTCCTAGCACCTTTCATAACCACAAGTGCCCCCTTCGAAACCCTCAAGCAATCATTCTCTATAGTGATCTTGCATCCTAGAGAATTCAATTGCCCCAAAGATTTAAGCGACTTCCTAAGTCCCGAAACATAGCTAACATTGGTTAGCGTGCGAACAACTCCATCAAACATCCTTATTTGCATGGAACCATTACCATCGACTTGCAAATAGAACCATTTCCCATAGCAATTGCTTTTCCCTCTTTGACCTCAAAGGATGAAAAACAATTTTTATTTGGCGTCATATGATACGACGCACCCAAATCGAGTACCCATTCGTTACCCGAAACACTCGTTGCTACCGCCGTCAACACGTTCTCATCTATCTCACCATCCCCACTCTCCACCGCCATGGATGAAGATGCTACTTCCTTCTTATCTTTGTCCGGACATTCATTTTTCCAATGTCCCTTTTTTTACAAATAAAGTACTTGTCATTTCTCTCTTTTGATTTACCTCTTCCACCGGGTTTTCTTGATTTAGAACGCCCCCGGTTTCCTTTCTTCACATTCTTTTCTTTCTCCTCAAACAACCCGTGACCACTACTAGCTCCACTACTACCCTTACTCATCTCCTTCATTTTATATCTCAACTCCTCACTAAGAAGACCCGTCTTGACATCATCTAGAGTCAAGGTATCCCGGCCATAGATGAAACTATTTGAGAAACCCGTATAACGGTCCGGCAACGAACACAATAATATCATCGCCTTTTGCTCTTCCTCAATCTTCAAATCAACGGCCTTCATCTTCATGAGCAAGTCATCAAAGGCATTCAAATGTGTCTTAGGCAAATTACCCTCCTTCATCTTGAAGGTGAAAAACGTTTGCAACAAGATCAAACGGTTAGTGAGCGACTTCTTCATATAATGTTCTTCCAACTTGTCCCAAATACCTTTAGCGGTAGTCTCACCACTAATTTCGGAGATCACACTCTCCCTCATAGCAAGTTGAAGAGTAGTGTAAGCCCATTCCTCCATCTCCTCTCTCTCAACATCCGAGATATCACTTGGCAATAAGTGAGTATCAAATACTACTCGGTGCACCCGATTCCGCCTAAGAACCGCTTTCATTTTCTATTACCACTTCTCAAAGTGATTATCACCATTCCACTTGTCAATAACTAATTGAGAACCCGATGCCGCATACGAACCCCGTACATAAGGCGCCACACTATTCGGACTTCCGGTTGAAGGACTTACCGAGCTACTATCCGTCTCCGGCATTTTCACAAACACCTAACAAGCACCAAACAACTCTGATACCAACTGTTGTAATCGTTGCGATTAATCCGATTCAAGACCACTCGAATCTAATATCCAAACCACAAAGCGCTAGCGGAAGACTAGACCGTTGTTAGACTTGCAAAAACAACCAAAGCAATAACTCTAGCCATAAACAAAGATCAACCAATCACGAACAATCCAAATCTCAATCACAAGCAAAAAACTAATGACAAAAGTAGCAAAAATAAATCACATAAAGATTTATAGTGGTTCCACTAACATCTTGTTAGTGTACATCCACTTTGGAGAGAGTATTTTATTACCACGATGAAAGGAATACAAGAGATTGATCCAATGATCAATATATTTCAACATAGAAAAGAGTTTGAGGAGAATAGAATTGAAGAATTGGAATTAGGTTATAAACCCTAATTCTCCCTTGAGAATAAACCCTTGATCCCAAATCAAGTCTTCATGCTCTTACTAATTCACATCAGAAAATAGCTTATATAGAGGTTGGCCAATTACCCAAATTGCCCCCGAATTAGCCACAAATCTGCTTGCTAATTTCCAGCCCAAAATAGTCCAATACCCGATCAGACGTCTGTTGCATCGCCTGACAGACGTCTGTCATCTTCCAAAGATTAATTGGGCATATGCACTCAGCACAGACGTCTGTCCCTCATGTGCCAGACGTCTGTCTGAGCTCTCGGGAAATCACCACCCTGTAGTCAGACGTTTGTCATCCCATATGACAGACGTCTGTCCCGCTTCCTACTGACAACAAACACCTTCCAGCTCATAACTCCTTCCTACGAGCTCCGATTTGTGAACGATCACCTCCGACTCGAAGCTATCTTTGACCTCTTCAATCCAATATATAGTATCACATACTTCAACATTGATCACTGACTAATCTTGGGATTGGACTCGGTGAACCTCTTATCAACCACGACGCAGTCAAATACACTACACTACCATACCTTTACTTGTAAAAAAATGCTTCAATGGCAACTACTATATGTGATACTCACTTTTATTTCCTTTTATCATAATCACCAAATGGAGGGTTCCTCAATAATAACCTACCATCAAAGGAAAAATGATTATAGTATCAAGATTGAGGAATTTACTAAAGAGCTGCGACCATATGTGAAGGTGAATGCAAATCGATTATAGTATCAAGAATGAGGAATTTACTGAAGACCTACGGCCATATGTGAAGGTGAATGCAAATCAGTCTTGGGGTAACAATCAAACATTTGATTAGAGAAATGATTGGAATCATGTAGCTTCTAAAAAGAAACAAGTCTGGGTAAGGAAAGGTAATTTCAACCAAACTGGTAATTTGAACAAGGAAAAGGTGGTCTTTGAAAAGAAGATTGATGAAAGTCCTTTTGTTAAGAAGGCAGAAGTTAATGAAAAGATGAAAAGGAAAGTGTTCTATGTGGATTACAATGGGATAATTCATCAGTCAGGGATTAAGAATAATGAATTAGGGGGATTTTTTTTCAATTTGGAAATAATTCAAAAAGTGATCATTCTGTAAGTGGCAAACTGGACAAAGGAAAACAAGTTATTGTGGATAATACTCATGTGGAAGAGGAATTTCAGATCCATAATTCTTTTTCAGTTCTTGATAACTTGAATTCAAATGTTGAAAATGCAAACATGGTTTCAACAGATGGTGCTTCTACATCAACTTCTATTCCTTCCATTAATTCGAATGCCTCTGATTCTTTGTTTAGCTTCAACATTTCTCCAAATTCTCAGCTTAGTTGCAAACTTAACTCTTCTAATATTTCATTATCCCCTTATGCTCATCTCTCCACTCCCCCTCATATAATTCTTCCACCTCCTGTATTAAATTTTGAATCTTCTCTTTTGGATGATGGAATGTTATCTCATGGCAGTAAGAGAAAGATAAAAGGTAGAAAGAAGAAATCCTAAAAAAAAAGGCAGTAGATTGTGATGACTTAAATGAGGGTAAAGATTATCCATCTAAAGATGTTATGCCATCAATGTGACCTCTGCAAGATACACTTGGAAGCATCCCATTTCAATTATTGAACCTCTTCTTTTAAATGAGGCACAATATTGCGTTTTGGAATGTTAGGGGTACGAATCACACCGCTAAGCAAGAAGAAATTAAGGCATTAGTTAGAGATAACAATATCCATCTTGCTTGTTTATTGGAAACAAAATTGAACTTAAACTCCACTATAAAGGCAGCGGCCTTCATATCATCTTCATGGCTCTTTGATCACAATCTACTGGATGCTTGTTCTTGTAGAATTTTTGTTCTGTGGAATCCTTTTTTCTCTCTTACTAAATTTCATCATTTGATCAATTTATTCATTTTAAATGTGTCTATCTTCCATCTAGTATCACATTCTTCTTAACTTCGGTCTATGCTCAGAATGCTCTATCTTTGAGGCTTCCTTTTTTTGCATAACCTATCTCTTCTTCAACCTAGTAATGAACTATGGTTAGTTGGAGGGGATTTCAATTGTATGTCATCTTGTTCTCAAAAACCTAGGGGTTGCCTACTATTCATTTCTGACACTGCACCTCTTAATCAGGCTATAATTACTTCATGTTTAGCTTCAATTCGAAGTTATGGACCTTGTTTCACATGGTCTAAAAGGAGAAGAGCTGGATCTAATACCCTTTGCAAACTATCATATTTTTGTTAACAATTCCTTTCTTATTGTTTGGCCTTCTGCTTTTTACCATGTCCTTCCTCCTACATTATCTGATCATAATCCTGTTTTATTTCATTGGGGGACGGTGGACAACATTAGGTTGGGTAAATCCTCATTTTTTTTTAATTTTTAGTTAAATCATGCGTCTTTTTCTTCTACGTTGTTGCAGGTTTGGTCATATCACTCAAACAAGAATCCACAGCTCTTGTTCAAAAATTGAAGGCGTTGAAGTATCATCTTAGAGGATGGGCGACTGAAATTTTTTGGAAAGGAGTTTTGCAATCAACAACTATTAGAGAGGAACTTAAGAAATTACAGGATGTTATGAGCCTAAATCAGTATGATTCAAATCTTCTACGTATTGAGGATGAGCTTAGAAAGAAATTGGAATTTGATCTTGATTCTGAAGCGCATGCATTTAGACAGAAAGCATTTGTTCGAAGAGAGTTGGAGGGTGATAGAAACACAAAAAAATTTCATTCTTCTTTGTAAACTAAAAGGCCTAGTACTAAGGTTTTCATGATTCAAGACATGAATGGTAACCTTCAACTATCTGATGCTGGTATTAATAATGCTTTTACAGATTATTTTTCATCAATACTGGATTTAAGAGATGGTTTCTCAACAAATATTATGCCACTATTCAATACTAATCTTCCTTTCCTGTCGATGCAACAATTAGATAATCTTGTTATACTTATCAAAGAATTAGAAATTAAAGAAGCAGTTTTTAGTCTGGATGTTGAAAGTTGTGGAGGTCCTGACGGTTTTAATGCTTTCTTCCTTCAAAAATTCTAGTCGAGTATAGGTACTGATATTTTAAAAGCAATTAGTTATTTCTTCCACAACAATGTACTGCCTGCTAGTTTATCAACAACGACCATTGCTTTGATTCCAAAAGTGGATAACCCTACAATAGTTTCAGATTTCAGGCCTATATCATGTTGCAATGTAGTGTATAAGGTGATAACTAAGATTTTAGCTAACAGAATGAAAGTTATTCTTCCTTCTATAATATCATGTAATCAAGCGGCCTTTGTTAGTGGAAGTTCTATTAGTGATAATATTCTTCTAACATAGGAAATGCTGCATGGTTATAATTGAAAGAATACTTCACCTAGATGCATGATTAAATTGGATATTCGTAAGGCTTTTGATACGGTTTCTTGGAGTGCGATTATAGCTACAATGTCGAGGATGAACTTTCCTAAACCATTTTTGGCCTAGATTTTACATGTATATCATCTCCAACCTACTCTTTAGCTAGAAAGGGTTATTTACATGGTTTTTTCAAAGGCTCTAATGGGGTTAGACAGTGGGACCCAATACCACTATACTTATTCATTATTGTAATGGAATTCCTAAATTCACTGTTATTAGAAAGAGTTCAGAATAAAGAATTGGAGCTCCATCTCAAATGTAAGGATCCTTGTGTTACACATATTTTATTTGCGGATGATTTAGTTATTTTTACAAAGCCTTCAATACCCAATATTCAATGAATCCTATCTGTTCTGCATGAGTTTTACAAGACTACAGGGTTACAAATCAATATTCAAAAATCTTCTATCTTAATAGCTGGGTTACAGGAGGAAAAAAGAGAAGGAGATCATTACTTTTTCAGGGTTAATGGAGTTATCTAGGAATGCTACTTATTTGGGTTTACCACTAATATGCTCTAGAATTTCAAAGGATAAATGTATGCCACTTTCTGAGAAGATTATCGGAAAATTAATGTCATAGCCAAGTTGCAAGTTGGCACAAGTACTATGACAACATATTGGTTGAGGCATTATATTTTGCCAATAAAACTCATTAAGATGATTTTGAGTGCATTTAATAAATTCTTGTGGCATGGTGATCCATTTTCCAAGAATCTGATTCCTATTACATACAGTAAACTCTATGAAGATAAAAAGCATGGTGGGTTGGGAGTTACAAATTTATTTCTTTGGAATAAAGCTGTAATTTCAATTAATTCTAATAAGTTGATTTCTAATGGTGGAAGTCTTTGGACTCGCTGGATGCTAAAGAATAAGATAGGTAGGAAGAATTTCCGGAATTTGCAGATTAATCAAGATTGCAGCTGGAGTTGGAGGTGTATTTTGAAACTTAGGGAAGTTTTTCTTCCTTTTATTCAATATAATTATCATATTTTGAAATTCTCTTTCTAGTATGATCCTTGGGCAAAAGAGGGATTGATATTAAGTAATAAGGTGGATTATAACATTAAGATGAATTCAGGAATTCCAGATACAGGTTGGTTGAGGATCATTTACATGAAGGAGTAATTTTATTTCCGTACGCCAGTTCTTATTTGTTAAGGCAATTATGGAATGAAATTGTTGATGGTCATTTTAGTGTCTCTTCAAAGAATGTGATTAATTGGAGTAGAGGAAGTCATTCAATTCAAAACGTTTATAGGGCATTACAAGAAGATAAACCATCTTTTGCATGGTCATCTCGAATATGGAGCCTTGGCAGTTTTGCAAAGAGAATTTTTCTTTTATGGAAGGTGATGAGTAATTCAATCAACATTAAACAGATGCTTCACAGAATGGGGTTGATTCTAGATGCGAAATGTGTATTCTGCAATGTTGAAGAGGAAAGCAATGTTCACTTGTTTTTTGCATGCTCATGGGTTTATAGTATATGGTTGAGAATTTTGTTGTGTGGCATTTATTATAGAC
Organism: Allium sativum; assembly: GCA_030737875.1. Lineage (NCBI taxonomy): Eukaryota > Viridiplantae > Streptophyta > Magnoliopsida > Asparagales > Amaryllidaceae > Allium > Allium sativum. The sequence continues at coordinate 862,882,591 of CM060926.1, forward strand.
CTTCAAATGTATCTGAAGTGGAATGGTTTAATATTTACAAATCCACAAGATGGAAGAGTTTGAAGTCTAAAATGCTACTGCGGATCCTTAAAACATTCATCTATGAAGTTTGGTTTGTGAGGAATCGAAGGATATTTGGTCAGGGTGCTATGAATTCAAATGAACTATTTTTCTTGATTCTTCATAAGAGGATAGTTATGGAGTTGAAGAAGGATATTTAGTGAAGGTTTTTGTTTGGTTTTGCTTATGAGACTGGTAGCAAATTGCATGTACATGTTCGACAATGCTGAGTTTTTTCTACTTTCATTGATCGTTCTTATTGTTTTTTCTCTTTATTGTTGTAACAAGTATGTGTTGTGTATAGTTTGGATTGTCTTGGACAATGTATTCTTTGTAAAAAAAATTGTGTGAATAAAATTTTAATGTCGTTTAACTGTAACAAATGATTAACCCACATGGATGCTAAACACCTAAATAGAGAATTCGTCTATAAATCAACATTGTTAATCGAACTTAGCACTTTGCTACATAACTGCATATTAATTTTTACATGTTATGTTCCATTTGATCAACAATACTTTACTGAGTGGTCTTTTTTTAATCTTGTATTAACGATATATGGTAGATAGAAAACTTGCTTGAATGAATTAGTGTTAGGTGAAAAATGAACAAAATGAATAAATGGATGTTGAAGATAATCTAATAGCATGAAAATTGTAAAATAAAAATGGCTGTAAAGTGTAAACACCGAATATATATATTTCCCTTAGCCAACTTTTTGCAAAATATATGTGTGGTTCTTAAAATTCTAACAATATTATCACTGAGCAGTGCTCGCCTCTGCACTAGTATTTTAAATCAATAGTAAATTGTAATGTTTTCGTATTTCTTTACTGTTCATTCTTATTGTTTATTAATTTTAATAATTTGTTGCAAGTTTATCCCATTTTTGTGTGAAATTTGTCCTCAGAACTTCCTTTTAAAGTATGCATCCATATGATAGTTCTTTCTTCAGATTGTATTTTAATTTAGAATCTTAATTTGTTTGTTTCTATCTTATAGTGCATGTTTAAAGTTAAAAATAATAATATTCATGATGTATAATATGATAATAAAAATGCCAAAATAACAACATAATTATGGAATTCAAAAGTTTTGAAAGTATATATTTCTTGCTAAGTTGCCTAACATGTTTCTAATATAATGCCATACTACCGTAAAGTTTTCTAATATGTATGTCACATGTAAACATGAACGTACCTGAATAAGAAATATTTGCTAATGTAAGTATAGATTACTAAAACTCTAAGCAAACCCAGTCATGGATACTGATCATTTTCTTTCCAATTAGATGCCAACTACAAAAATGAATATGGAAAACCACATCATGCAAGGCCCTTCGAATGCAGAAGTGGTGGATGAAACAAAGAACAAGCTGAATAAATCAAATCAAGATAACAAAATAATAGAAAATCGCCTTGCCTATCTTGAGGAAGAGCTAGAGAAGACCAAAAGCGAACTCATTTATATAAAGGCTAAGGAAGCCAACAAACAGTTTATCGAGTCAGATGTTGAACATCTCAAATCGTAGAAAATGAAACAGGGGTTGAAATAAAAATCAACTCCTCACAAATAGCAAACTCTAATAGGACAGAGCTTCAGAAAAAAAAAATCAGTCAAGTTTGATGAACCACCTATAGTGACTCACAATATGAACATACATGAGCATGTTCTAGAGAGGCAGTATTTTGTGAACTACGAATCAACGAACAACAAGGAAAGAAAGAGTAAGAGCCATAAGAATAAGAGATTAATGCCTTTGCTCGCATCCATCTTCTTTAAGAAAAGAATGATGATGATGATGATGATGATGATGGCGATGCTTATGCCTAAATGTGAAAGCTTTATTGCTGTTTATCATTCATTGTTTTACTAATTGTATCTAAGTTTTGGAATTATACAACATAGACCACCAAATGAGATTTTTCTTCTTATGTAGGTACAAGGTGAACATGTTGCTTTTTTGTGCTAATAACATCTTGTAATTGTTCAATGGGTTAACTTGTGGGTTCTGTTAAAAGGTATCTGGGATATATAAGTTATTAATGATGTTTCTGTTATAGAAAAATAAATTCTAAGTTTACGTTCTATATTTTATGTTATTTCTTTGTTTTACTTTGATTTTCCAAGTTTAAGTTATGTTCCGTGCATGGGTAATCTTTACAACTTCGGTTTTGTTTCGAAAATTTCGGTTTCGTTTTGATCTACAAATTCCAATTATTTTTTCCATATAACATTAAAAAAGTCAACATTTGAAACACCCCACGTCCGTTAATGTCACTCACTCATGGAATGCATTAAGTTCCGTGAAGCGCTATAGGTAAACGGACACAGAATAATTACAAGACAGATATAAATAAGGCAGCAGCGGGAAATTTAAACTTTTATTTCAAACATAAGTCATACTATTATAGTCAACAATTTCATAAGTCACAAAAACCATTACAATAAAAATACTTCTATCTTGCACCATCAGAGTACATAAGTAAATAAAAAGCATCATTCCCATAATAAAAAGAGTTAAGCCATAGTAGAGAAAAGAACTTGAGCCATACTTCAGAAGTAGCTCCTAGCAAGATGATATCAGATTCCTGAGTAAGTCTGAGTGTTTCCTCCCTGAGAACCTAGGTGGAGGGGGGGGGGGGGAACAGAAGAAAGAAGGAGAAACAACAGGGTTAGACAAAAAGTCTGGCGAGTTTAGTTACTTTTAGCCAGTTGATAATTAAAAGCAACATGATAGGCATATAAAGTGGATAAGAGAGAGATCACAACATAAATGGTAGGTGTGACAAGGTAAGCAAGTTAAGGTGTATGTGCCTCACTAATGATTACTCTGTACTATTACTAGTATAACTGAGATGAGATGATCCCTTCCACTATAAGCTGGTAGGCTTAGGTCATACGTCCAAGTATACCCTAACCACTACTCTAATCGATCGGCTCCCTACCTTGTAGATATCCTGTGCTGGCCCCACAGTAGGAGGTATCACTTCCTAAAGTGGCAATCCTTGGTGTGCAAAACCATATCTACTGGTGTCATGGTCGTCTTAGCCTCCTCTGCCCGGCCTACGCATGCACATGTCCCCGGTCGGTTTGCGCCGCCCACACCATCATCCTCGTTTGGATCTCTTACAATCAATCAGTAAGCGTGCCCCCTCTCCGCCTAGTACGGATGTCTTTACTTGATACCAACTCTGGGTTACTGACTGAAATGGGTCCTACACAATATGATACAAGCTCTCACCCTTGTCTTGTATCCCCCACTAGGTTTTCCACTGATTGTGTATACCCTTAGGTGTCTTTAATTACATAGCTCTATACTAGTTATGCTTACCCTAAAGGGTGTCTTTAATTACATAACTTCATTACATTATCTATCGGTTATGTACACCACTAGGTGTCTTTAATTACATAACCTTATTACATTATCTACTGGTTATGTATACCATTAGGTGTCTTTAATTACATAACCTTATTGGGTTAAGTTCCTGGGCTTATATATGCATATTACCCACCCCCTCTAATTTATTTAACCCACCACTACCCATCCAATTTTACTTAACACTAACTTAAGTCCATAGTCATATTAAATTAGGTTAAGTAGTCTATTTCATTACCATGTCCAATTATGGTTATAATGGGATAGACCTCCCACATTAGGCCTACAACGTGTGGATGCTGGATATGTTGGTCGGTTCCAGGCAGTCTTATTCCATAGTTAGGCCTAACCTCGTGTCTTAGCCCGATTCGTATTTGCGTACTTAGACCTCCCACATTAGGTTCAACATTAGTGGTTGCTGGATATGCCGGTCGGTTCCGGGCAGACTTCCACCACTAATGTAACCTAACCTTGTGTCATAAGTACAATGTACAATTCCTATTTGTAAAATTACTAAACATTCGAAATTAATCCAGGTTTACCTATGTCATTATAGGTAACTATTTCTATGTTTCCCCATTTGAATTACATGTCCTATTTCCTATTTAACATTACATAAATCATGCCAATTATAATCCCTTTTCCTCCGTTTTCTCTCTAATGTATTCGTACGTATTTTGGCGGCATCTAGGCTATAAAGTAGCATAACTATAATTATAGAAAGGGAATATGACAAGGGTGATAGTTTCAACATGTCTTGGCATAAAAATGAACATAAACTGACATAATAATAAAATGAATGGACATGTGATTAACATCATAATAAAGTGGACATCAAACTAGTAACTTGTGGCAATCACTATGATGTTTAATAAGATCTAGATTTAACATTAGGTGTCCAATTACCTACATCTAGCATAGTTAGGGTGACATAGAAACATGTTTAGATCAAAAGGTAGATTCACATGTCAAGTTTACAACATATATTAATGTATCACAATATGACAGGTGAAAGGTGATTAACATAAAGGTCTAGATCCAAGTAATGTCACAGTTATCCAAATTAATAGATGTACTTCCATCATAACATGGTTACAAGTCAAGATCCCTATAAACATCATAATCGAATCACCACAATTATATTAATCTAGAAAACTAGATCTGTCATGACATAGGATAGAATTTCATATTAACATAGAATCATACTTTACAACATATCCAATTCATTATCTATCAAGGCATACTTTTATTTATCTAAACCTAAAAGTAATCTAGAAACTCACAGCGTTAGGTTTAGAGAATTGAGGAAGAACGGATCTAGAATTTCTGAATTGGATTTGTAGAGCATGTTGTTATAGAAACAGTTCAGTTCGTACTCCAGCAGCTTATGGACTCCATGGTTCCCAATGAAGAGAATATGAGAAATATGACACATATATATAGTTGCTAGACCCCCTGAAACCGAGTGCCACCTCAGCCCTAGGGGTGTCGACACCCCTGTGGGTGGGTCGACCCCTAGATCGACACCCCTCTAGGGGGGTCGACCCCCTAGAGCGGGAAATTTTCCACTCAGAGGAATTTTTCAAATTTGAATCCTATGGATAGACTCATCTCTGACTCATGCATATATATATAATATTTCTGTGCGTATACAAACCTAAAACTCATAACTTCTTCATACAGTGTCCGTTTTACGCAAACCAAAGTTTATCTTGACCAGAATTTGGAGACGGACGCAATGGTGCAGTCCGTTTCCTCTAATTCTGAACATTAAATTAATTATTATTTAATTTATTCTCTTTAATGTCGTTAAAAATTCTGGGTGTTACATTTTCCCCTACTCAAAGGATTTCGTCCTCCTTAATGCAATGTATGTTAGTGCCATGAGTCCAATATGTATGCAAATAAACCTATTGTATCATATAAGTTCTATATGTGTGCACACCCATTCGTCCAAATGCGACATCCAAATGCCAGTTCATCCATTTTCATCCATAAAAGAAAAGAAAATGCATACACATCCATATGCAATATGAAAGTGATTGAGCTGATCTTAGTGCCTAATGTGTGTGTATCTGCGTCCACAGGCAACCACTAGCAAACACTTGCATCCACTTGCATCCATCAAACATAACATGTTTAAAAAACATGTTTACATCCATAGGATTCCTGTCTAAAGGTCGAAAATACGATGGATAAGACATATTCTATTGACAGAAATAAGTACTGATAAAACTTAGGAAAGGAGTTAAGAACATACCCTAAAAAAGAAAAGGGTACGAAGCAAGAATCTTGTCTTCAGTCTCCCAAGTCGCATCTTCTGGGTTATCTCCCCATTGAACCTTTAGCAACTTGATTTCCTTATTGCGCAGCTTCTTAACCTCTGACCCAAGAATACGGGCGGGGACTCGTCTGACTGTCGCCTCCCGTTCCTCTTCGACTTCTTCCAACATGCTCGGCCCAACAACTTCCGTGGTGTCATGCAGGCACTTTCGCAGATGAGAAACATGGAAAACTTCATGAGCACTGGATAAATTTTCTGGGAGCTTTACTCTGTGGCCATTTGGCCAATCCTCTCGGTTATGGGAAACGGTCCCACAAATCTAGGTGCCAATTTCCATACTGATCCGAAGCAAACCACATTCCTCAGAGGAGATACTTTGATAAAAACTAAGTCTCCCACTTCGAATTCGATGTTAGTCCTTCTCTTGTTTGCATAGGACTTCTGTCTATCTTGAGCTGTCTTCATCCGCCATCGAATAAGGTCAATCTTTTCGGACGTTTCCCTAACCATATCTAGTCCAAGTTATAATATTTCTATAGATTTCCCACCAACAAGTTGGCGATCTACAGGGCGTCCGTACAATGCTTCAAAGGGTGCCATACCGATGCTAGCCTGATAGCTGTTACTATAAGCAAACTCTACTAAAGGAAGATGCTCTTCCCAAGTCCCTCCGAAGTGAAGGATACACAACCTTAAAAGATCTTCTAGAATTATGTTCACCGTCTCCATCTGTCCATCGGTCTGAGAAAGATAAGCGGTGCTCAAACACAATTGTGTACCAAATGCTTCTTGCAAGCTTCTCCAAAATTCGCTGGTAAAGATGGGGTCACGATCGCTCACGATGCTGGAAGGAACTCCGTGGAAACGAACTATCTCATGAACATAAATTACCGCCAACCATGATGCCGCCCTTTTACTGTAAACTGGAATAAAGTGAGTGCTCTTAGTGAGTCACTCCACTATCACCCAAATATGGGTATTACATTTCTTCGATCCAGGCAAACCAACTATGAAATCCATAGAGATGCTCTCCCATTTCCACTGCAGAACCTCCAATGGATGAAGTAATCCACCAGGCTTCTTTTGCTCAGCTTTGACCTTCTTCCAAACTAAACATCGAGAAACAAAATCGGCCACGTCCTTCTTCATCCCAGCCCAAAAGAAAACCCTCTTCATGTCTCTGTACATTTTGTCACCGCCTGGATGAATGGTCATCTTAGAATGGTGGGCTTCTTCTAGAACTACCTTTATCAAGCTTCCAGTTTGAGGAACACAAAGTCTTCCATCTCGTTGCAACCACCCCTTTTCATCTATGGCATATTTACTGAGGTGACTAGAAGTTTCCCCTCTTATGAGCTTATCTATGATGTCTAGAATCTGTGGGTCACCTTGTTGCGTAGCTCCTATCTTATCCACAATAGTCGATCGTATCTCCAAGGATGCAAACAAATCAGGAAAAACCTCAATGGAGGGTCTAAAATCAAAAGGCTAGTATAAACTCCAAGTTCTTTCTTTTCACAAACAGAGGACTCAGAGCCACCTTCTGCCTACTTAGTGTGTTTGCCACCGCATTACCCTTGTCGGGGGTATAAGCAATCTCAAAATCATATGAAGCAAAGAAATCCATCCACCGTTGTTGTCTTAAGTTGAGATCCTTTTGTGAGAATAAATACTTAAGAGATTTATGATTAGTGTATAACTCAAACTTTACTCCAAGTAAAAAATGACGCCACGTCTTTAACACGAATACTATGGCTGCTAGCTCCAAATCATGGATGGGGTATCTCTTCTCATAAACTCTCAACTGTCTACCCCCATAACATATTACTTTCCCTTCTTGCATCAGAACCGCACCAAGCCCTGTACCACACGCATCAGTGTAAACAGTAAACACTTTACTCCCATCGGGCAAGGTCAAGACTGAGGCTGTTGTTAGAGCCCTTTTTAATCGTTGAAAAGCAACGGCACAGTCTATATCCCATGAAAGTGTCAAATTCTTCTTTGTCAACCTAGTGAGAGGGGATGATATCTTTGCGAAGTCCTTAATGAACTTTCTATAATAACCTGCCAACCCAAGAAAGCTTCTCACCTCAGTTACATTTTTAGGAATTTGCCAATCATGTACTGCAACCACCTTGGCGGGATCTACAACTATCCCTTCTTTGGAGACTATATGCTCCAAGAATCTCACCTCCTTTCTCTAGAAATGGCATTTGGAGAACTTTGCTTTTAGCTGATGGTTACAGAGAGTTTTTAAAAATTATCCCAAATACCGGGCATGCTCTTCTTCACTCTTGGAGAAGATCAAAATATCATCAACGAACACTACGACGAATTTGTTTAGGAACTCCCGAAACACCCTACTCATCAAATCAACAAAATAGGCGGGTGCATTTATCAAACCAAAAGGCATAACTAGACATTCAAAGAAACCGTCTGGATTTCTAAAAGCAGTCTTATCTATGCTGTCGTCAGCCACCCTCAACTGATGGAACCCCGTAGCCAAGTCCAACTGAGAAAATACCAAGGCACCAACATGCTGATCAAATAAAACATCAATCCTCAGAAGCAGGTGCCTACTCTTCTTGGTGAGCTTAATTAACTCTCTATAGTCAACACACAAACGAAGCGAACCATTCGCTTTAGTTGCGAATACTACTGGAGCACCCTACTCAGATATGCTTCGTCTGATAAACCCTTTTTCAAATAGCTCCCCTACTTGCTTACTCAGCTCCCTCCTTTCTCTTGGAGCCATGTGGCATACTGGTAATGCAACTGTCTTTGCATTGTCCACCAGATATATGCGGAAGTCAATTTCGTGCCTTGGAGGTAAACACCGTACCTCATCAAAAACATCTGAATAATCTCGAACCACTGAAACATATTACAAATCATCTATGGATGCATCTAGAGACTCTAGGAAGGTAAGCATAACAGACCCTTGGGGGTCAGAAGAAACTTCGTAGGTCTTCCCATGATAAGTTGGGAGTCTAAAAACCCTCCTCTCACAATCAAGAATGACCCCATACGTGGTAAGCCAACCCATTCCTAGAATCAACCCATAGCTCATAAACCCGAGCACATACGCGTCACATTCAAACTCAACGCCTAACACAGATATTTTCAAACTCCGACAGATGGTCAATAAATGAGCCGAACCACCAATGGGGTTTGAAACAACTATGGGATCTACTACCATACTAGTAATTAAATGGAGAGATTCAACCACAGAACTAGATATAAATGAGTGTGAAGCACCAGAATCAATAAGTGTTCTAACTGGATAGTTTGAAAGAGAAACTAAACGTTCTACGGAAAATTTTCTACCTCTTTTAGGAGCACTGATTGCGAGAGCATGCACCTGCCCACCAGAAGTCCCTGCTCTTTGTCCTTGTCCCTGCGATCCCTGTTTCTTTTGGGCACTCTTTAGAGAAGTGTCTGACCTCTCCGCAATTAAAGCAACTGGCCTTCCTTCCCTTACAATCTTTGATCAGGTGGCCCTCCTTTCCACAATTGTGGCATTTTCTCTTATCCTTGACTTTAACATCTTTCCCTCCTTTCTTCTGCTGTTGCTGCCCTTTCTTGGGCCAGACCTTCTTATTCTGCGATGACTCCTCAGCTTTTGTTTCCTTCTTTTCTCCCTTGTCCTCCTCATGCATTAAGGTCATATCAACAAGCTTTTCAAAGGTAGCCCCCATCGGAAGATGGGACATAGCTAAACCATGAAGAGGCTCATTCAACCCCTTAGCAAACCTAAAGCCCTTTTGTGTGGTGTGTCTACCAACTCTAGCCCGAACCTTGCCAGCTGGTTAAACTTGTTCACATACTCCTTCATCGTCAAATTTCCTTGTTTGAGTGTTAAGAACCTCTCCATCTGTATGCTTCTCTCTACTTGGGAAAGAAATTTCATTTCGAACCTCTGTCTAAAGTCTTCCCAAGATCCTACCGGACGGCCAGCTTGGGTGACTTCCCACCAAAATGAGGCTTCGTCCTTTAACAACCAAGCAGCTAATTGAATTTTCCTTCGGTCCTCCACTTCAAAGATTACGAATAAGTCCTCTGTCTCCTTAAGCCAATTCCTAGCTTCTACGAATGTCTCGTTCCCATGGAATGGCCTTCCTCCCATAGCCCAGAAGTCTTTGCAGACCTTGGCAAAGTTGTCAGCTTTTGGAGGGGGAGGAGGAGGAATGACTGGTGCAACCGGGGGAGGAACGTCTCTTTGGCCTTCGCCTGTGCCATGGCCTCCAAATACCTATGGAACCATCCGGGCATTGTGACGCCCTTCGGTAGATCAGTGATGTTTTGTTCCCCAGACATGCTGAAAATGGAAAAGGAAGAAATTTAGACAAAGGACCGAAGGGTACTACATATGGCTTTTTAGGGAATATTTTTCAAAAGAGACTTTTCTTTTTGAAAATGCTTTCCTTTTTAAAAACTTTTTTTTTGAAAATAATTCTCAAAAACTTTTAAATAAGGCAGCAGCGGAAAATTTAAACTTTTATTTCAAACATAAGTCATAATACCATGGTCCACAATTTAATAAGTCACAAAAACCATTATAATAAAAATACTTCTATCTTGCACCATCAGAGTACATAAGTAAACAAAAAGCATCATTCCCCCAATAAAAATAGTTAAGCCATAGTAGAGACAAGAACTTGAGCCATACTTCAGAAGTAGCTCCTAGCAAGATGATATCTGATTCCTGATTAAGTATGAGTGTTTCCTCCCTGAGAACTTGGGGGGAGGGGGGACGGAAGAAAGAAGGAGAAACAACAGGGTCAAACATAAAGTCTGGCGAGTCTAGTTACTTTTAGCCAGTTGATAATTAAAAGCAACATGATAGACATATAAAGTGGATAAGAGAGAGATCACTACATAAATGGCATGTGTGAGAAGGTAAGCAAGTTAAGGTGTATGTGCCTCACTAATGATTACTCTGCACTATTACTAGTATAACTGAGATGAGATGATCCCTTCCACTATAAGTTGGTAGGCTTAGGTCATACGTCCAAGTATACCCTAACCACTACCCTAATTCATCGGCTCTCTACCTTGTAGATATCTTGTGTTGGACCCACAGTAGAAGATATCACTTCCTAAAGTGGCAACCCTTGGTGTGCACAACCATATCTACTGGTGTTACGGTCATCTTAGCCCCCTCTTCCAGGCCTATGCACGCACATGTCTCCGGTCGGTTTGCACCGCCCACACCATCCGCTTCATTTGGATCTCTTACAACCAATCAGTAAGCGTGCCCCTTCTCCGCCTAGTATGGAAGTCTTTACTTGATACCAACTCCGGGTTACTGATTGAAATGGGTCCTGCACAATATGATACAAGCTCTCCCCCTTGTCTTGTATCCCCATTAGGTTTTCCACTGACTATGTATACCCTTAGGTGTCTTTAATTACATAGCCCTATACTAGTTATGCTTACCCTAAAGAATGTCTTTAATTACATAACTTCATTACATTATCTATCGGTTACGTATACCATTAGGTGTCTTTAATTACATAACCTTATTGCAGTATCTACTGGTTATGTGTACCACGAGGTGTCTTTAATTACATAACCTTATTGGGTTGAGTTCCTGGGCCTATATATACATATTACCCACCTCCTCTAATTTACTTAATCCACCACTACACATCCAGTTTTACTTATCCCTAACTTAAGTCCATAGTCATATTAAATTAGGTTAAATAGTCTATTCCATTACCATGTCCAATTATGGTTATAATGGGCTAGACCTCCCACGTTAGGCCTACAACGTGTGGATGCTGGATATGCCGGTCGGTTCCGGGTAGTCTTATTCCACAGTTAGGCCTAACCTCGTGTCTTAGCGGGATTCTTATTTGCGTACTTAGACCTCCCACATTAGGTTCAACATTAGTGGCTGCTGGATATGCCGGTCGGTTCCGGGTAGACTTCCACCACTAATGTAACCTAACCTCACGCCATAAGTACAATTTACAATTCCTATTTGTAAATTACTAAACATTCCAAATTAATCCAGGTCTACTTATGTCATTATAGGTAACTATTTCTATGTTTCACCATTTGAATTACATGTCCCATTTCCTATTAAACATTACATAAATCATGCCAATTATAATCCATTTTCCCATGTTTTCTCTCTAACGTATTCATACATATTTTGGCGGCATCTAGGCTATAAAGTAGCCTAGCTATAATTATTGAAAGGGAATATAACAAGGGTGATAGTTTCAACATGTCTTGGCATAGACATGAACATAAACTGGCATAATAACAAAGTGAATGGACATGTGATTAACATCATAATAAAGTGGACATCAAACTAGTAACTTGTGGCAATCACTATAGTGTTCAATAAGATCTAGATTTAACATTAGGTGTCCAATTACCTAGATCTAGCATAGTTGTGGTGACATAGCAACATGTTTAGATCAAAAGGTAGATTCACATGTCAAGTTTACAACATATATCAATGTATCACAATATGATAGTTGAAAGGTGACTAACATAAAGGTCTAGATCCAAGTAATGTCACAGTTATCCAAATTAATAGATATACTTCCATCATAACATGGTTACAAGTCAAGATCCATATAAACATCATAATCAAATCACCACAATTATATTAGATCTAGGAAACTAGATCTGTCATGACGTAGGATAGAATTTTACATTAACACAGAATCTTTCTTTACTACATATCCAATTCATTGTCTTTCAAGGAATACTTTTATTTATCTAAACCTAAAAGTAATCTAGAAACTCACAGCGTTAGGTTTAGAGGATTTAGGAAGAACAGATCTTGAATTTCTGGATTGGATTTGTTGAGCATGTTGTTGTAGAAACGGTTTAGTTCGTACTCCAGAAGCATATGGACTCCATGGTTCCCAATGAAGAGAATATGAGAAATATGACACATGTATATATAGCTGCCAGACCCCCTGAAACCGAGTGCCACATCAGCCCTAGGGGTGTCGACACCCCTGTGGGTAGGTCATCCCCTAGGTTGACACCCCTCTAGGGGGATCGACCCCCTAGAGCGGGAATTTTTCCGCTTAGAGGAATTTTCAAATTTGAATCCTCTGGATTGGATTCTGACTCGCCTCTTACTCACCTCTGAATCATGCGTATATGTAAAATATTTCTGTGCGTATACAAACTTAAAACTCTCATAACTTCTTCATACAGTGTCCGTTTTACGCAAACCAAATGTCTATCTTGACCGGAATTTAGAGACGGACGCAATGGTGTAGTCCATTTCCCCTAATTTTGAACATTAAATTAACTATTATTTAATTTATTCTCTTTAATGTCGTTAAAAATTCGGGGTGTTACAACATTTTTTCAGTTTTAGTAAAAAAAATATTTCTAGGTATTATCTGAATATATATTACAACTTTTCTTCTATATAATTTAAATTAGATTTACTAGTAATGTTAAACATCAACAGTCCAACACAAACTCAACAAAATCTCAGCCTAAATAATTAGGGAAAAAAACAAGTAGGTATGCAACAATGCGAGAAAACAAATGAGTAAGGAAATTTATACTACAAACCTGTTGTATTTCAGTGTCGAGTTTTTTACTCAAGGTGCCCATTTATATATAGTTACTTAAATACCTAATATTCACATTTAGAGAATATCATGAAATCAATGAATTTACTTTCATATTTTTTTTTTCAATTCAAAAATTAGTGAGCTAAACAATCATATCCCTTCAGTTGCAAGATGAAAATGTTTCGTGACTAGTAGAACAAAAATGTTTCATTGCTCTTTCAACTACATTGATAAGATAGTGGACTTGTAGATTGTTCTAGTGATAAGACAGAAGGATTACAGCTTTGTGTCATTGTAGCATGATGTCATGTAAATTTTTTCACTAAATCAAAAAGTCTACCTTACGTAAATTGATCCAAGATCTGCTCGAGTTCCTGCCACTGCTGCAGGAGTTTACCAATTACTACAGCTCTTTCTGGTTCAAATACGTCAATGGTACTGGCCCTGTCTCCATGCCCAGAGGTGGCCAATATGCCTTGAACCTAGTGACATATACAATCAAGTGCAATTCAGATTGTGTTGATAAGATGATCGTGAGCAACTTGTTGTCTGCGTACCTGATTGTTGTGTGATAGGTGGACAAAGTTCTGATACCTAAGCTTGCCTTCATCTTGCAGCCTCCTTTGGCCATAGCTCCCACCTTAAGAAATTGGTTGTTCAAACTGTCAATTCAGTGCTTTTAAATGTGCAGTTGGGATTTGATGTATTGTACGAATGGTCGTCAGCAACCGTGACAATGTTTGTGGTATTATTAAAAAAAGAATTAGAAAATTAATATAAATTATGAATTTAAGAAATCAACAAACAAAGTTTGCATGCATCATCAGGAGAAAAGAAGAAACTGCTTTTAGATTATAACAATCTACACAAACAAAAATCACATAAAAATGGAAGATGTTTTCTAGATACAACCTCCAAAAAATTTATTCGATCTAGGTAAGTAAGCAATAAGAAGAAAATACAATTTATACAAAAGAATCGATAATTTCCCATAACGGTACTGGAAAATTGACATTCACGTAATATTGGATTAATCAATGATAAATGTGAGATACTACATTTTTTTGCCATAGGTATGGATCAATGCGTAACACAACATTTCAGAAAACCCTACATCAAAAGTGATATTATAAAATGACAACAAAACTGACCAAATTATAAATTCAAAATAGAAAATGAAAAAAAATAAACTGCTAAATTAATGAAATTAAAATTCAAGAATTGTGTAGAATTGAGTAAAAGTCTGAAGTGGGAAAGTAAAGTAAAAAATTGGATTTTATGGAAACGATAGTGGGAAGATTTGTAAGTACGAAAAATAACCTGAATTGATGGGACGAAGTTGAATACGAAAGATGATGGGCTATCAGATTCAAGACTCTCATGAATTTTTCCTCAAGATGTAGAAACTTAAATCGGGAAATGGATTTAGTTTAGGACCTTCCCTTTCCCTTAAATCGAAGCTTCATACGAAAATCCGGATATGGATCTGTCGATCGAAGGAGAAGAGGAAACCGGGAGATTTATTGGTAGAAGAAGAAAACAGGAACGTGGGTATGTGGATTGAATGGGAAGAGGGAACTCAAGCATACGAGAGGAGGAGGAAAGCAATTACTGTTTAGGCGGAAAAACTAAAATTGAGGAGGGAAGTGAAACATAATGGGAGGGAAGTCTCAAACGTAACCAATATTTTAGTCATTTGTTATATAAATATAACCAAAACCTCTAAATACAAAATTAAAAACCGCATTAGTTGCATTTACATATCAAATGTAACTAATAAATGTAACCATATTTATGATTTCTTTTAGTATTTCAAGAACCTTAATCCTTAAGTACATCTAAAATAGTACAAAAAAAACTAACAAAACAAAGCATTTCGATTATCCTAGTTGGGATGTTCATTTTAGTTTGCAAGTGGTTGTGTCTCAAAACAATCGTCTTAAGTCATATCTACAAGTGTACAACATGAAAAACATAATATACGATTAAATGGAAACTGAATATGATAGTTGTTAACAATATTTTTTTTCAACACCGAAATATAGGAATATGGTTGTGGACCTAGGGGAACCTAGGTGTAATCTAGCTCCTAAAAATGTGATTTAACTTGTGGTTCCTTAGATAACAAGATCGAAAGCCCAAAGATTAATCACTCTCCTCCCAAGAAATGAGTATCATGCTTACGAGACTTTAGGGTCAACAGTTATATTGGGATAAGGCATTGTAAGCTCGACACTAATCGGAGCTAGATGGCTTATTGCTGGTAACTCCGTAATTAACACCATGTTTAAGGTTTGAACTCAAGAAATTGGATGAAAGGCAAGAATAATCGACGATAAGTGCTAAGTATCTCTTTTTATTGATTACTAGATGATGTATATGAGAGATTACATTAGAAATAGAGAAATCCCTAAATCGATTTACAAATTAGGGTTTTGTCTCTTAGAAATGAATACAATATTTTAGAATGAGAAGAAGTCCCCCAAAATGTGACCCCTGGGGTCTTATTTATAGACAATTTGGGCCACTTTTGGTAGCAGTCCAGCAGGAATCTTGGTTCCGCTTCATGCATCTAGTATCGACTCTCTTTTTGTGTTTTGGTGGCAAACCTCTGGTATAGGTTTGCTTTGGTGACTTTAAGCTTTGGTAGCGACTTTTAGGTGTCGGAATTAACCATATTTGCATGGATAGCTCTCTTTTGCATCATTTTCTGAGTATCGTTCTATATTAATGGCTTCTGGTATCAGTATCGGTCCTCAATCCCTTGTTGCTTTTGTTTTATGGATGTTGCTTGCTTACTCTTTCTTTCATGGATTTGGTATCACCCTTGTATAGTAGTATCGACACTAAGCATGTTGGCCCTTTTTGCTCCAGCTTACTTAGCATTGGTCTTGGATACATGGTTCCACCTTTACTGTTATCATGCTTTTGTCTTCTTTGTCCGGTACCGATACCATGCCAACTGCATGATTTAAATTGGTATTGGCATCGTGCCTTTGTTGTCATTTCCTTTGTATCAGCACCAAGCCATTTGCTTTCCCTTGTTGGTACTGATAGCATATGTGCCAAGTCACCATTTTATTGTCGACTCTATATCACCAGTCTTGTTCTAGTGTTGGCTCCGTTGCTCCAGACCTTCTGTATCGACTTGGTTATTTCCTAAGCCTTTGGCATCGTCCTCGTATCTATATCTGGCGCTCCAATGTCGGTTGAGTACCCTTCATGTTAGTGCTTTGGGTATCAATATCAATGTGATACCCCTTCATTTCCTTTTGGTTTCGGTATCGAAATGACTTTCCAAGTCAAAAACTTTGGGTTTTGCTCTGTACTGGCTCAAAAGTACATGATTTTCCCACCTTTTGGTCTTCAAGGATTGATCTGGACCGTTAATTATTTGTTATTGATTACACGACTATGATCAAAGATGCTTTAGTATAAAGCCTTCTCCTCTCTTTTTTTCTTCTCGTGACGACTGCCCATAACCTATGCACTAAACAAGAGGAATAATGCTTTTGAAAGGTTTTCCAGATAGCTATAGATGATCATTGGAGTAGGTAAACACAAGCGAAACCTGTCGTATAACTCATAGCGCAAGGATAAAGTATAATAGAACATATACAACAGGCTATAATAGTGGAGCATCATATAACAAACTTTTGAACTTTCATAACATCCTGAAAGATCTTCCATACATCAACCAGATATAACATCGAAGTCTGTACTTGTAGCCTTACTGCAACACTTATCAAACAACGGAAACAAAGATACTAGGTAATAACAAAGTACTAGCCAGCCTCCTGCTTGTCCTCGCACAACAGCATCGTCTCACCAATCACCTAGTATGCCCATCAAAAATCAGATGAAAAACCCAAGGTAATAAGAGGGAAACATAAAACCTTGAGTCAGACAACAGTCTAAGTGAGCGATAAAACAGTTATCTAACATCATCAATAAAGTATATGAGGATAGGTAGACTAACAAACCATGCAACCCAAAACTCTAGAGAAGAACCCACATCCGTCTTCCCCACTATTTTCACCAAAAAATGGCTCAAACACCAAAGGTACTAGAATTGTACTTCACTGATACAGTAAGAAAATAAATGGAGCCATACTTAACAACAATTGGCAGTAAAAATGCGAATAAGGGAAAAATAGAGATGAGATTTAGAGTGGTTCAGCCTTGCGCCAGGCCTACATCCACTATGACGATTATTTGCATTCTTAAAATGGAGATTACAAAATACATCAACTCTCTTTTTTCATACATCTCTATATTCACTCAACATACTCTCATTTATACATATCAATCCTGGGATTTTATGAGAAAATAGTAGAGTTTGAGGATGAGAAGGACGGATGAATGATTGAGAAGGAGGATGTCTTTGATTTTCTCATTACAAGGTTGTACTAAGCACCATGGCTGAATTGGTGATGAACATTTGAATGGAGAAGATGATCCACCTATTTAAGGGGTGATGGGGATAGAATTTTGTAGTATTTCCTAGTTCTAAAAAGATTGGCCCCTTTATGTTGGCAGCCATAGCCTATTTATAGGTGTGCCTTCTTGGAGAAGTGAGCTGAAGTTTGTATATGCAGGCGACGGGCCGCTTATCCCATTAATTACAAATATGCCATCGCCTGATTGTAACCAGCTTTTGACAACTGTATTCAGTTGTCATATGCGAGCAAAAGAGTGAGCGATTTGAAAAAGCAGTTGGATGATCTTGATTCTCTGACGCGGCTATGTCTAAATATGAGTGAGCGGGCGTTCTTTTCAATAGTTTGGAGGCGACCGATCATGGTTTGTGATTTGAGATGTAAGTGTGCTTATCCTAAGAGTGGGCATCCAACCGACTGATAGATGATGTCTGATCGAAGTATTGGCGTTCGATCAATAAAACATATGAGCGATCGGAGTTGCGATCCATGAGCGGTCATCGAATATATGCGCGACCCTTGGCCTCTACTCTGTGCAGTTGCTTCCTTCCTTTTATGAGTCGATTAAGCACCTTGGACAATCAATATGCATGAGCGACCTTGATGGCGCTCGTTCTGTAGGCTTCTGCTCAGATTTGATAGCTCAATGTGTATGTGGATTTTTAAGGGATCAACATTTACCCCTCGAAGTCCGTATTTTTTTAACAAAGAATTACTGGCTTCGACATGACTGGTCGCAACATTATTTGGTAGATTTAATCTGATTTATCGAAGGGTCGTTCGTGCAAAACTCAGGATCACTTCACTGCGGTAGGTTGATGTCGTTCCTTTTTGAGGGCGAGACATTTGAATTATCTTTTCATCATTACCAATGGTCGAATCATAGGGAAATGATCATGCCAGCTGAATTTTGATGGGACACTTATTTCTGCAATCGAGTACCGAGTTGACGTGGTGAGAATGCTCTTGATGTATGTCCTTTAATCTTCCCTCTTATTTACTTATGTCTCATTCTATCTCACTTTTATTTTTCTTCAGTGAGGTTTCTCAAGTAAAAAAACTCCATGTTTCTTTTTTATCGCCACTTTGCATAGCATAGGTTCGTCGATTCTTACTTATGCTTGTTCTTCTTTTGGAATTTACGATTTATTGAAATCTCAGATTAAATCCATCTTGCTTTGTTTATGCTTTTGTTGAAGGGTTGTTCCTGGCTTCTTTCTTTCCTCTCCTTTTTTAGAGAAAAAATTGTTTGGTTTTCCTTTTAAATACTTTGTTTGTGTGACTTTTCACTGGTCCATCTGCAGGATGGTTTCGTCCCCAGAACGATGTCGATTGGAAAGATACTTTGATTTGGATGTTCCGATAGTTGAGATTCAATCAACTGGTCAACCGTCTGTGAATTCCCCCTTGCATCCATCTTATACAGAGCTTTAGACTATCATTAATAGGTCACGTTATGTTCCTGGGCCAAGCAATCCTAGGCTTGCTAAGTGATTACCGGGGTGGAGCTTACAGGGAGTACCTTCTAACGTGAATATATCCCTGTCTGATTCCCAGACCTTTTCTTGTGATATGATTGCTGCGAAAGGTCAGATGTTAGCCCATCTCGAAACTGCTGTGCACCAATTTGGAAAGCAAATGGATCTGCTAAAAAATCACTCTGCAAAACTGATGTACAGTTGCATACATTGGCTTACGATCTCCAAAGCTCCATAAAGACAATCTTGAGCGTATTTCTGTTTTAGAAGATGATAAGGCGAAGTTGATTCGTTCTCTTAGATCCAAAGATAGCAGGTTGCTTCTTTTGCTCCAGAAGATGTCGAGTTGGTAGTTTCTAAACGTGCTGATGAACTTCCATCTTGTTCTGCTCATGTTAAGAGGAAGGTAGGTAGGCCTTGGAAGGTCAGGGATCCGTAAACTTCTTGTCCCATCTTTGGTTGTCTCCTTATGAACTTTTAGACCGGTTGTATAAGCGGGTGCCGACCCTCGCTCATGACATTATGCTGGTTTGTGACTCATGTTGACCTTTGACACTTTGTGGGCTTGATGAATGGTTGTTTTGTTGGCTTTATGATGCACTTGTGCTTTGTCTGCCACACCATGTCCTTTTACCCTGCCTAGCAACATTTTTTTTAGATTTACATTATTATTTCCCTGACGATCGTATGTTAGTATCATAATTACATCGCGTTACTTTTAGTGTTACTAATATGTCGCCATAATTGGTTTATTATGGGTTTGTTGAGCTGAAAGCGATCATCTTTTCATATTCATCTTAATTGGTAAGATCCACGTCGCTCTTTAACTTTAGCAAATAAGTTATTTAGGTATTTTAACTTAGATATATGTTTGTATATATGTTATTGTTGATTTAGGATGCATTCAACCCCTCGTCTCACTAACTCGATGACCTGGTCCTTCAGAGATGTGTTTTGAATGCATGCCCCCATGGAAGGACTTGGGTTTTAATGTTGTAATCCAATCTTGTCTTTGTTTGACTTGGTTAACAACAAAGAACAAAATTTGATACCCCCTTTCGGCTAGGATTTCTGCTTTGTGTTGTTCCTTCCAGCATGTTTGATCCCGGAAAGCGGGCACTAATTCATCTTATCGAGTTTTGACTCGATTCAAAGAATTTGTGTCATTCACCTAACAAGATGCTCCCCGTTCCTTTTTTTTGGACAATATCGGTTTTTACGACTTTATGCTTTACCCCGGGAGGAAGACATCAGTTAATCTCATCGAGTTATTCCTCGAGTTAAAGAAATCATGTCCTGCACCTAAGAAGGTGCCCCTTTTGTGGAGTTTAGCAATTTTTAATAGTGGGACATTTTGAGTTGCTTTCAACTCTGCATTGCTTCCTTAGTTTGGTGCCAATCCTTTTGCTGGACGCATGCCAAAAGGTTTGGTGTTTCATAATGAAAGACGGAACTCCTTAGCTTGGCTCCCACTGGTCACTTGTTTGCTTACATTAAAGAAGTCAACTTTTAGCATGGATTTCGTAAATGTGCGATTCATATATGCAAACGGAATTCCACATTCATTCATTTTATGTACATAATTCAAATGCGAGATTTTTCCAAGTATTTACAGCCCTTTCCATGTATTCGAATAGTGTTACAAAAAATAACAAGAATGTGCTCGCTGTTCCATGCTCGTGGAATCTGGATACCATATGTGGCGGCCAATTTGAAAGTACCATCTTAGAGTTTTTGATTTATAACATGGGGCCCTTCCCAATTGGGTCCAAACACTCCAGTACCGGTCATGATTTTCTTCAGCATAAGGTCTCCAATTTCAAAAGTCCTGTGTCTGACTTTTGAATTGAAATGCCTTGCCACCCATCTCTGATGTGCAGCTACTCTGAGTTTTGCTTCCTTTCTTCTTTCCTCGAGTTGGTCGAGGCCTTTGAGTTGCAATCTCTCATTTTCTTTGTGATCAAAGTAAATCCTTCTTGGGTAGGGACTTCCAGTTCCACTAGTATCATGGCTTCAGAGCCGTAAGATAAAGAAAAGAGAGTATGCCCGGTCGCAGTTTTATGCGTGGTGCGATATGCCCATAATGCTAGTGGGACCACCTTTGGACTTCTCTAGCTACTTCTTAATGGTCATTTTGATGATTTTGTTTACTGCTTCCACTTGCCCGTTCACTTGTGGATGGGCGACTGTTGAAAAGCTTTTCTGGATCTTATACTTAGCACAGAAATTATGGAATTCTACGCTTTCAAATTCAGAGCCGTTGTCTGTGATTATTTTTTGTGGTAACCCGAACCTGCATATGATATTTTTCAAGACAAAATTAATAACTTTCTTTGAAGTTATGGTGGACAATGGTTCTGCTTCGGCCCATTTTGTGATGTAATCAATGGCGACAATTGCATATTTAAAACCGGATTTTGCAGTGGTAAGGGCTCCTATGAGATCGATGCCCCAAATAGCAAATGGCCATTGGCTGACCATATGGGTTATAGATGTGGATGGCATCCTTGGAATCTTGGCAAATCTTTGGCATCTATCACACTTTTTAGTGTAGGCCATGGAGTCTTTATTGATATCTGGCCAGAAGTAACCATATCGCAAGATTTTCTAAGCCAAAGTTTATCCACCGGTATGGCCTCCGCATTCCCCTTCATGTAATTCGGCCATGATTGCCTTTGATTCTTTTTCTGTAACACAATGAAGTAAGGGTGTAGAAAATCCACGTCTGTAGAGCCAACCATCCAGAACGAGACAAAAAGAGGCTTTTTATAAAATCTTCCTTCGCTGCTTGGCTTCTGCCGGGAGTGCCCCGGTTATGAGGATTATTTGATTGGTGACATCCATGAGTTTGGTTCATCGGTTATGTCCATGACCCGATCCACCTCGGTCTGCCCCGTGCTTGGGCAAGAAATGAATTCCACCGGAACTAACCCCAAAAGCTATACATCTCCCGTGCTTGCATATTTTTCCAATGAATCAGCTTTGGTGTTTTCTCCTCTGGGAAAGTGAGATATGGTGTAGTGCTCGAATGCTTCCAATAGTTCCAAGGCTTTTAAAAGATAATCCGGCAAGTTACCCATTTTGGCTTGGAATTCTCCTAAAACTTGGCATATCACCAGCTGGGAATCGCTAAAGATTTGTATAGTCTTTACTTGTAATTATTTTGCTAGCTTTATTCCTGCGATGAGAGCTTCATACTCAGCTTCGTTATTTGTCGATGGAAATTCTAGCTTTAGTGCATAACATTGAGATCTTCCTTCGAGGGTTTCCAAGACTACCCCTGCCCCAGAATAGTATTCGTTCGAGGCTCCATCAACAAATAATTTCCACTGGACATTTGTTTCAATATCATCTTCCTCTTTTGTCTCCCCATGATCGGTAAATTCTACAATAAAACCAGCGAGCGCTTGCCCGTTGATCGCTTTTCGCGGATGATATGTAATGTCATATTAACTAAGCTCAATATTCCATTTTAATAACCTTTCAGAGGTCTCTGGTCGGAACAAAACTTACCTCAGAGGCTGATCCATGAGAACTTTAATAGGATGGGCCTGAAAGTAAGGCCGAAGCTTCTTTGATGCAATAAGCAAACAATAAGCGAGTTTTTCAAGCTTTGGATAATTCAATTCTGCCCCATATAGTCTCTTACTGATGTAATAGACTGGTCTTTGTACCTTCAAATCTTCCCTAATTAATGTTGCACTCAGAGCATGGGCGGATACCACCAGGTATAGAAACAGATCTTCTCCGTCTCTTGGTATTGATAACATGGGAGGTGTTGCCATGTGTTAGATCAGTTCTTCGAAGGCTTTCTGACATTCAGAGGTCCACTATATCTCTTTCTTCCCTTTCCTAAGGGCATCAAAAAATGGAATACATTGGTCCGTTGCCCTGGATATGAAGCAATTTAAGGCCATAATCCTCCCATTGAAACGTTGAAGTTCTTTCTTAGTTCCTGGGGGGCGCATTTCTCTCAAAGCTGATATTTTGGTTGGATTAGCTTCTATGCCCCTAGCGTTGGCCATAAATCCTAGGAACTTGCCCGAACCGACCCCAAAAAAACATTTCAAGGGATTCAGCTTCATGCCATATTGTCGTAGGATATCGAACATCTGGGCTCGATCTTCTAAATGGTCTTCTGCTCTTTTGGACTTTACCAACATATCATCGACATAGACTTCCATTGTCCTACCAATTTTCTTTTTGAACATAGCATTTATCAATCGTTGGTAAGTTGCCCTCGCATTTTTCAGGCCAAATGGCATCACCTTGTAGCAATATAAGCCAAGATCAGTAATGAAACTTGTGTCTTCCTGGTCCGGCCCATACATCATGATTTGACTGCAGCCGGAATATGCATCCATGAAAGACAATAATTCATGACCGGTCGTAGAATCCACTAGCTGGTCGATCCTGGGGAGAGGAAAACTGTCTTTTGGACAAGCTTTATTGAGGTTTGAGTAATCTACACAGACTCGCCATTTGCCGTTTTCTTTCTTTACGAGCACAGGGTTGGAAACCCATTTTGAATAGGTGGATTCTCTAATAAGACCATTTTCCATTAACCTGTCGGCTTCTTCCTTTAAGGCGCGCGACCTCTCCGGCCCCTGGGTTCTCCTTTTCTGCTTAACAGATGGAACACGCAGGTTAATGTTTAGCTTATGGATTGCAATATCAGGAGATATGCCGCATATGTCGGAATGGTTCCATGCGAAAAAATCCAAATTAACTCTTAAAAAGAAAACCAATTGAGTCTTTAGTTCGGGGCTTAACTGAGATCCTATGTTCAACACACAGTTTGGGTCCTTCGGAATTATAGCTATAGGAATTGTGACTTCAGCCGATGTCGCTCTTTCGCCCTCTGTACTGGCTTTTCTAGGGTCGATTTCTTTTTGTGCTCCATTGTGTTCGCCAGTGCATAGACCCTTCTTTAATTGCTATAAAGGGAGTTTGTGAATGCGGAGGAAAGCCTCTGCATCCTTTCCTGAGTCTTTTTTCTTAGCATGTTTTAACTCTGTCACGTAGCAGTCCCTTGCAGCGATCTGGTCGCCTTTAATCACACCAGTCCCCTTTTCAGTTGGAAACTTCATGATCAGACACCATGGAGCCAGTGCAACCTTAAATCCTGAAAGAGTTGGCCTCCCAAGGTAAGCATTATAGGATGAGAACTCATATATCAAGACAAAAGTTTGCACCATAGAGACATTGCGCTTTCCGTCTGCCAATTGCATGAGTAAGTCTATTGTACCGATGGGTTGTGTCGGCTGACCCATGAAACTATGGATCTTATTTGGATATGCACGTACTTCGTCCATAGGGAGATTCATTTTTTGAAATGTGCTTATGAATATCACATTAACAGATGCCCCTATGTCAACTAGGACTCTTTTCACAACTGCAGGGCCAAGACCAATTGTGATCACCATGGCGTCAATAGTTGGTGCAACTAACCCGTCTCCATCTTTGTCTTTGAATACCACGTCATCGGTCGATGTTTTGGGCATTTTAATTGGAAGCTCATTGCTTAAGATCATACATCTTTCTTCTCTTGAGGCTTCCTTTAACTCATTAGCATACTTTTCCATATCTGCCTAACTGTTTCCAGCCGGGTGAGGCCCCCCAAATATCATGTTGATTACTGGTCTTGAATCAACTGATATTTGAGATTTCACACTTGAGTTGGGTTGGATGACCGTATTATTATGCCCTTGAGCAACCGGAGCGTTTTGAGGACTTTTTACATATTGTTGGAGTTGAATCTTCCTGATGAGTTCTTCGATTAAACTCTTCAGATGTCGACATTCGTTGGTGTTGTGTCCTGATTGGTTGTGAAACCGACAGAATTTGCCGGAATTTTCTTGTTTCTTGGTTATCTTCTATGGCTTCATCTGAGGAAAGATACCTGAATCCTTTGTGGCGGAGTAAATTCTTTCTCGAGTTTCGTTTAAGAGGGTTAATTTGGATAACTTATACAGAAGCGTCTTCTTATAGGCTTTGTTATCCTTCTCGCTGTTCCCCCTCTTTTTCCCTATGTCATTCTTCTGCTCAGCTCGGAACTCGTTACTTTTTCCTTTTATGGCAGCGCGATTCTCTATAGCTTTCTGAACGTTTGGGGCTTCGTCTTCTACATTCATATTTCTCATAGAACTTCTTTAAAGTCTTTGGTTTCTTCATCTTGAGCCACTTCCCAAATTCTGACTTCTTATCGATGGCTCCTTTCAGGGCTGCCAACAAGTACCAAGGCTCTGGCTCTATGACCTCTGCTGCTGCATCATGGAAGCGTGTAAGGAAAGCTTTGATGGTTTCCCTAGGCATTTGTTCCATATCGCTAAGTGACATCACATTCCTTGCTTTGGTGGTTTGTAATCGGAATTGATCTTGAAAGCTTCTTTCCAAATCGGCGAACTAGTCAATACATTTAGGTGGAAGTCTGGTGAACCATAGCAAGGGCGCACCTTCTAAGCACACAACAAAGTATAAGCACTTTACTTCGTCGGTAGCCCTAGCTCCATTCATGTGTTGGTCGTATTTGAATAGAAAGATGTTCGGATCTCCAACTCTGACATAGGGTACTATTGTTGGTGGCATGAATTTCTTGGGGAACTTCGCTTGACGGATCTTTTCTATAAACGGATTCTTATTGGGTGAAAATTCCCATTCTCTCTCTTCATCCTCTCGGGTCGCTTTCTCCTTCATTATTCGCTGGATCATGTCTGTGATGCGTCTCTCATCAGTCGCTTGTTCCATAGGATCGACATCAATGTCCTTATCAGTGCGATCACGAATTGAGCTACGATGACTTGCACCTCTTTCGAGAGGTGTCCTTTTGGTGGGACTTGCAATACTTTGAGTCGCACGTTTTTCTTTACGCTGCCGGGATCTGGCCTTAGAGTCCTCACCACCGGCCTCTTCCTTGTCTTCCACTAAGAAGTGGGATCGACTAGGGTCTGAGGCGACAAGTCCTCTTCTTCATCAACATTATTTGGAGCATTTGGTGGCTGAAGATTGGCTTGAGCATTAATCAGGACATCAACTTTCCATCATCATCTTCGTCGTGGCGTCTATTTTCTCGCTCAGATCTGTTACAGCTACATTCAACTCATCTCGCGTTACAGATAACCTAGGGGTTCTTCTAGCCCCTTGGTTCAAGGTTTGCGGTGTAGCTCCATCAACATCATTATCCTCACTGGTCGCGGTAGCATTAGTAGACTTGCCGCTCTTCTTAGATCCGGCCATGGCTTCGAGGGAGAGAATGATTTAGGATTTTTATTGCTGAGACTTAAAGGAGGTACGAGGCAAGAAATTTCGAACACGGCCCCATGGTGGGCGCCAAATGTTTTCACCAAAAAATGGCTCAAACACCAAAGGTACTAGAATTGTACTTCACCGATACGGTAAGAAAATAAATGGATCCGTACTTAACAACAATTGACAGTAAAAACGCGAATAAGGAAAAAATAGAGACGAGATTTAGAGTGGTTCAGCCTTGTGCCAGGCCTACATCTACTATGACGATTATTTGCATTCTTAAAATGGAGATCACAAAATACATCAACTCTCTTTTTTCATACATCTCTATATTCACTCAACATACTCTCATTTATACATATCAATCCTGGGATTTTATGAGAAAATGGTAGAGTTTTAGGATGAGAAGGATGGATGAATGATTGAGAAGGAGGATGTCTTTGATTTTATGATTACAAGGTTTTACTAAGCGCCATGGCCAAATTGGTGATGAACCTTTGAATGGAGAAGATGATCCACCTGTTTAAGGGATGATTGAGGATAGGATTTTGCAGTATTTCCTGGTTCTAAAAATATTGGCCCCCTTTATGTTGGCAGCCATGGCCTATTTATAGGTGTGCCTTCTTGGAGAAGTGAGTTGAAGTTCGTATATGCAGGCGACGGGTCGCTTATCCCATTAATTACAAATATGCCTTTGCCTGACTGGAACCAGCTGTTGATAGCTGTATTCAGTTGTCATATGCGAGCAAACAAGTGAGCAATTTTAATAAGAAGTCGGGCGATCTTGATTTTCTGATGCGGCTATGTCTGAATATGAGTGAGTGGGCGATCTTCTCTATAGTTTGGAGGTGACCGATCAAGGTTTGTGATTTGAGATGTAAGTGTGCTTATCCTAAGAATGGGCATCCAACCGACTGATAAATGATGTCTAATCGAAGTGTTGGCGTTCGATCAATAAAACATATGAGCGATCGGAGATGCGATCCATGAGCGGTCATCGAATATATGCGCGACCCTTGGCCTCTACTCTGTTCAGTTGCTTCCTTCCTTTTGTGAGCCGCTTAAGTGCCTTGGATAATCAATATGCATGAGCAACCCTGATGGCGCCCGTTTTGTAGGCTTCTACTCAGATTTGATAGCTCAATGTGAGTGTGGATTTTTAATGGATCAACACCCACACCTGACAGTGATAGCCTTTACATGCAATCATTTCAACCATACATCCATGGAAACCAGAACTACCATCCATTCATCGCAATCAGAAGTAATTAAGGAATAATAATCATAGCAGCCAAATTATATATCTCACGTAAACCATCCTAATCGAGCTCAACATCCCTTAAGCACAAGCCCCAGAGGCCTAAACTAATATCAGACAAGCACCCAATAAACATCTCCTTCGATGTCAGATGATCTACGTGAGATGGTACAAACAAACAACCAAACATCCAACATCCATGAGTAAATATGGCTATCACTGCCAATTCTTCTTTGAAACCATCGTTAATCGTATGACGGTCTCGTGCCATATATCAAGGGCTAATGGCAACCCAGTTGTAGTGAAAACTCCATGCACCCTCATAACTCGTATGTCTGTCTTCTCAAATCTCGACAACTAGGCCCTTCATGACTGCCCAAAGTACCCCTGCTTTGAGTCCACTAGAACTTACGACAACACTAATCTCTCAGCCTTCGCATCTCTATTGGTCATCACCAGCGACTATTCACAACTCAAGTCCCCCTTGAGTAACCATTATCCATAACTCAACACCCTAAAGTAGTCTTTACATTCGTCGCTTTACACAGATCAAAGAACACATTACATCGCTTTGAACATTCCACCTTGAACTCACGTCGAAGCTAGAACCATCATCGAGCCAATAAAAATAAATATCATTTGGTCAAATACTTGATGGATCAATATCGGTCCATCCAATGGACCACTGCCGCTGGACCATGGTTCATGGACCACTATCGCTGGACCACTATTGATGGACTACTACTGCTGGACCACTGTTGACGGACCACTACCGTTGGACCACTATTGATGGACCACTCCCACTGGACCACTGTTGATGGACCACTGCTATTGGACCACTATTGATGGACCGTTGTTGATGCACCACTGCTACTGGACCACTGTTGATGGACCGCTGCTACTGGACCACTGCTGATGGACCAATGTTGATGGATCACTGTCCGTGCCTTGCCACGATACATGCCTTTCCACGATCCATGCCTTGCCACGTCATCAAGGGGATTCATCATTTTTTCCACCCAAATGCAACTAGATCTAACCAATTTTCCTGCCAAAACAACTAGTTCTACTTTTCGAATTTTGAACCAAATCCCACGCTCAATTCCAATCGATTTCAACATGTTTGCAATCATCAATTCAACCAAAATACAGAAACAATTCACACAACAACCATCAATCATTCCAAACAACAATTATCATAAAAATTACATGAAAACATACCAATTTAAGTGGAAAATTAGATCCTAAGGTGATTCATACGAAAATAAACTTACCATGATGTAGATCTAGGTGAAATCAAATTAAAATGATGAAATTATGATCATACAACCCATATACTTGATTGAATCCGCGTGAGAGATCCATATCACACACCAAATCTCTGAAACAACACAAAAACGATGAATCTCAATTCTGGACAGCAAAGAATCTTCTCTTAATCTTCCAATTTGATAAAATCAATATTCACTCAATGCAGATCTAGCTTCAAACGATGTAGATCTTCGATTTTCTTATGTAGATCTAGAATTTTAATGGTGGAAAGGTGTATTGGTTTGAGCAAGGATCAATCACAAGCTCAACCAAATGAGAGAATGAAGAAAGTAACCCTTTCTCCATACCTCTAACCCCCTATTTATAGCCTCCCCCCAGCCCACTAATGGGCCTATGCAAATCAGCCCGTTAAGGCCCTAAAAACTTGAACAACAAACGGTGAAACACTAAAACAATGATTTCTCCCAAATCGCTGAGCCAAATCTTTAATATAACCACCTTACGGAATGGGAAAAATCATCTCCTTTCCAATTTGATCGATCTCAGCACCTGATTCGATCCGAGTCAAAAGTTATTACCTGTATAAGATTGACAGAGGCAAAATGGTCACTAACAAAATTGGTAAAAATTATAGACATGTCTCACATCCCCATAGACAACATATTAAAATATGAGAATGATCCAACCCTTATGGAATAAAATAAAAATATTTTCAGTCCTCCAATACGTAAAATGCTGGATGTTACACTTCTCCTGCAAAATATTAAACTGAAACAAGATCATTGTTCTTCGAAATCTCATAAAATTTCTAGAACTAGAAATCCAATCTTTTATCTAAAAGTTTTTATTTATGAATTGATTTAGGTTACAAATCGAAAAACCCTTCTTCCTTCAACCTCCAATGTTAATTCAATCGAGATTGATTGAACTCGAATTTCTCAAATCGAAAGGAAAACAAAAGCACTAATGTTAGTTTAATTCAGGGCTCTAATGGTGAATTATGAAGATTTATTATCTATTGTATCGAAAATCTAAAGCTATTTTTTTTGGGTCTAAATGCAAAACAAACCATTTGAGGATGAAGAACTTTAATTACTGTCACGGGGATGGAGTTCTCTTTGATACCAATGAGATTGAAATCACATGTTTCCAATTCCTTCCAGTTTCTGCTTTACTGATACTAAATTAATGTTTCCTTTGGTTTCCGCTTGGCTGATACCGAAACCATATTTAATCGATGCTGAAAGTCATGTTTCCTTGGATTCAGTATCAACTAAATTTTTAATGCCGGTTAAACCATTACTAATAGTGAGATATTCTTGATTTCAACTTCATCGGTTGTAAACTCTAAACCTCTTTGGCATCAGCTAAGTCTTGGGTATTGATAACATGTCGTTTGGTTTTAATATAACGTTTACTAAGAATTGGGTTGTTCTAGTTCTAACTCCATCAGTTCCAAAGACTTGAGCTATTTTACTTTTGGTATCGCCACCATCAAGGTCAATAATACCAAATACTTAGCCATTTTCAAAGTATAATGCGTGATATAATATGAATTTTGTTGAGAATTCAATCCTTGTGACCCATGACATGTTTCAATTTCCTGTAAGAATATTAGGTAACTAATGACAATGAGTTTTCATTGTGGTCTTAAACCTTTAAATGGTCCATATTAACTTTAAGCAAACTGCTTGTTTTATTTTCCAATTTCATATCAAATCATTGTGCTAATGTGTTTTTATGCAATAATATCACTTGGAAGAATCATGACCAAGAAGCAACGTGATGTCGAATCAAACCCATCGAGTTCCTCTACTCCATAGCAAAAGGCTGAGATGGTTCAACAACATTCTTTCATCCAAACTCAAGATGAAGTTAATGTAATTCTTGAAAGCTTTTGTATGACTAGGGTTGATGCCATGTCTACTTCTGAAAAGGATACTATTCAGAATCCACCAGAAGGGTTCTTTGCTTATTCGACTATCCAATCTGAAAGGGTGGCTTCTTTCCTTTCCCAGATTTCATCTCCAATATTTTGCAACATTTGCGTCCAGCCCCAATTCAACTAACTCTGAATACATATACCTATCTTTTAAGTCTCGAGTTGCTAGCTCTTTGGTCAAGGTAGTCTTCGCTCGATGCCCAAATTCTTCACCATCTGTTATGACTGTCTGTATCTAAAGGAGCGGACTCGCCTATCTTTCGCGTGAATCCTACAAAGAAGTTTATCAGTGATGGTATCAATAAATTAAAGATTAGGAAACACAATTTTTCTATATCAGGTACCTCCCCCCCCCGCTGCGTATTTTGGGCACTTTTGCCAATCCTGGTGAGCTTTATATTTTTTTCCCAATTCAGTTGTGTCATCTCCATGTTTTTTCTAATCTTTGTTTATTTCCAGCTTCTACTTCCTCAAGGAAAAGCTTAAATGATGAGGAAACTAAGACCATTGATACAATTTATAAGGCTTCCGAGAAATTGGGAAAAGGATCCCTTTTGTTGACTTTGGACAATCTCCAGAAGTATGCCTTTCTCTCTTCAGGGCAAAAGATTTTGGGTCAACCACCCCTTCGTTTTTCTGGTGCAAAATCATTGGGCTTTGGCGTATTCACACGACTAACACCTCTGTTTCCAAGAACCTCGAGTAAGATTGGATTTTTACAGCGATTTCAAAATCTTATATCGTATTTAATCTATCTGCCTCTGTTTTTATGGATGTTATTACATTGATTAGCTTCCGAGACTTCTGCTCGGAAGTCTACTATGGATGCTCTAGCCAAATCTAAGGTTGTGGCTAAGAGAAGACTTATCACAGCTGTTGATGAGCCATCTTCTAAAAGGCAAAAGGATGGAACCTCTACTCCTTTCTCTCTTTGCAAGGACCTAGTCGTTGTGTCCGTTAAGCAGCATACTCCTGATCATAATGCTCTTTTTATTGGTGTTACTCCTGTTGCTGACTCTTCTCAAATGGTAACCACGTGCAGTGAGTTTGTTAATCGTATCTAGGTGCCTGATTCTCCAGGATCTTTGAATTTGGTGGAACACGAGCTAAATGTGCATTTTTCTCTCAAACATGCCAGTCCCTCTTGGACTCCTTCACAGATTCAAGATTTTGATGAAATTGTAAGACTTGCTCTCTCTTCTGAAGATATTACCAACACTATGATGCCCTCCTCATCTCCAGACCTGATGAATTTGTGACAATCTCTCGTCAAGCAACAACTTTTGTTACAGCCTTGTTTCTCTTAGTTTCTTTCATCTTTTGCTCTTATATAATTGTTGACTTTGCTTTCTTCTTTTCAGGTAATCAAAAAATGGTTCTCCCTTCAGGAGATGACTACTCTGTCTTCCTCCGAGATTGTAAAGCTTGAGGAGGAGAAAGATGCTTTGGAGTCCAAAGTCGATGATCTAAATGCGACAAAGGAGAAGCAAGAGAAAGAGTGCACGGAGTTAAAAACATCTCTTGAAAAGGCCGAATCAGGGATTGCCGAGGAGAGGAAAAGCTAAAAACCTTCTATCTGACAAAGTTATGGCTCTCAAGTTGTCTGACAAACTTTGGTAAACATTACCCTTTTCCTTATCGGTATCGGGGCTGACAAGAATGGTTGGGACAACAAACATCCATCTCGTTCGTACTTTTGATACACGTATAACCATCAAAGATTGTTGAAGTGACTAATTCCTTGGAATAGTAAGCGTTGAGGACAAAGAAATCTAGTACTAATATGACAGGTCTTAGAAAACCTCTTGCGGGAAGGCTAGCTAGAGATTTCTTGTAAAAATACCATCTCCTGTCAGTTCAGTTCATAACGAGAATAGTGAAATTTAGATTCCATGACTTATTCCCCTTATTACTATGCACAGAAGGGAGGAGCCGTATGAGACAAAAATCTCACGTACGGTTCTAGAGCGTAGATTTTTTGAATAAAATAAATGAACGACCGTAATGGATGTCAGCTCAATCCGAAGAAAATTATGCATAAGCTTTGCAGAATTATTATGAAGCTACGCAATCAGAAATTGATCCCTATGATCGAAGTTATATACTTTATAATATAGGCCTTATACACATAAGCAACGGGAAGCATACAAAGGATTTGGAATACTATTTCCGGGCATTAGAATGAAACCCATTCTTACCACAAGCTTTTAATAATATGGTCGTAATCTGTCATTACGTGCGATTATCTCCACTATAGAAAGAAAAAAAATCTTTATTTACACAATAGTCATATTTTTTGTTTCTCTCTTCATCTTTGGATTCTTATCTAATGATCCGGGCCGTAATCCTGGACGTGAGTAATAAAAAAAAGATTTTAAAAGTCTGAAACGATCAAGGGGAGCAGAGAGACAGGGATTCGAACCCTCGGTACAAATAACTCGTACAATGGATTAGCAGTATGTCGCTTTAGTCCACTCAGCCATCTCTCCCTATTCAAATTGAATTTTTTTTATGTGGTGTGACAGGAGAAGTAAAAAAGATTTAAATTGAAAAACCTTACTTCCTTGATTTTCATTTTGTAAGAAAAGTCCATTCTCCCGGCCAGTATTTAACCAGGCCGGGTTATTACATTACTTCTGATGAATCAATCATTTCATGGATCAAATGATTTCATTTTTTATTTTTATTATATCAAATCAAAGATACTTTTTATTGAAGTTATTGAAGTGACAATAAAGACAATTTTTATCTCCATTCCAAGCATAATTTCTTAGTATTAGTAATATAATACTATAGAAAACACTATAAAATATGAAAATGAAAGAATATTCAAATTAATATTTTTTTACTATTTATTAATTAGTATTTTGAATTAAGTAGTATTTTGAATTTTAAGTCCTTTTTCTCAATTTAGTTAATTATTTAACTGGAAAAAGTACATATAGAAATAATATAATATAAAAAATGAAACACACATATGTTACAACATATATAACATAACTCTTTTATTTGTTCAAGGGACATTGAACATTTAAGATCCAATTAATCCGAGTTCGAATTCAAAAATAGGTCAGTTGAAGGGAAAGTAAAAATAAACGAGGAACTCGTCGTGGTTATAGCCCAGCTTCAATAATTCCTTCAATTTTAGACTATCAATTTTAGACTGTCAGTAATGACTTATAACAAGTGAAAAATGAGACTTTTTGCTTTATTCTAACTTTATTAGAATTTGTTTTTTTTTACTTTCTGTATTTCGACTTCAAGTAAACAATTTTTGATGCTAAAGATGGAACTTCTTCATCTTGGAATCTTCCTTTATAGAGGCAATGTTGAACTCTTATGAAGACACACTTTTCTTAGCGTACTCTGATAATTTCCAAAAGTACCCTGAAATTGAGTTCCCTTTGTTTAATCCTCCTATTGTGAGCTTAGTTACGAACAGAATTGAGCAACTCAAGCAGGGGATTCAAGTCCATAAAAGAGATGTGATGAAGACTGAGCAATTTTGGTACATTGAAGGTCTTCATGATGATTTTGACCCATATGATGAAGAGGAGGAAGATGACGTTGCTGCAATTGACAACAATGAGGATGGTGATGGTCTTGGTTCCAAAGACAAAGACCGTCATGATAACTTTGGTAGAGGAATGAAATTACTCCTCTTTCTACTGATGGAACTCATGGTTTCGAGGGCGCAAAACCTAATCCTTCGGATGCTACTACTAATCAGGTTCCAGCTGAAACTTTTAATAAGGAAAGTGGCCAACCCAACCAAGGCCAGAAAGGAAAAGAACATCTTGCTCAGCCTGAAGTCCCTATTTCTCAGGTATGTCTTTCACTTTTGAAGTGTTTCCTTTCCTTTAGAATACATGGTAATTAATTCCCTGTAACTTATAGATATGGAAAAACACTACCTCATTTTATAAGGAAAAGTTCGATGAGAAACAAAAAGGAAATAGTCCGGTCTCGTATGGAGCAGGACAAGTTGTTGAAGGATTATAATGCTTTATCTCAAAAATATCATTATCTCGATAAAAGTGCCTCAAAACTAATGTCTTATACAGAACAGAAGTCTAGTCCAAGATTAAAGGCAACACGACTTTAAAGATAAATAATTCTTAAGGGAAACGAAGAGTGTTGTCTTTATTTTGGATGTTGATAGAAGATAGGGACATTTTGATGTATTTCTTATACAAAGTTTATAATCAATTCGAAACAATAGATTTTTATTTCTTGGGAGAGTATGGTGGTGGTCTACTTCGTCATGTTCACAGAAGATGCTTAGATGATCATGGGGTTGACCTTCACCCTGGGGCTTGTTGGAATCTACCCGGGGTCTATTCAGTCTCCCGACATTTACTCCCAGAAGCTCAAGCATAACAAGAACAAATTTATCACTCAGTTATTCAAAATGTCTATATTGTATGAACAAGATGAATATTTGTGAAACAATGGAGTTATGAATGTATGTTTTTGATGATACCTTCTTTTATCTATGATTTTTGATTTTATCTCACGTTATGGAAGAATCTCATTCTCCACAAAGATGTAGTTTCAAAGGACGCTTTACAATCATTTTCTAGAGTAAGGAGAGAATTTTCAATGAAATCGTCATGTAGATTTGGAAAGGATCATTTTCTAGGAGACCTTCGACGTATTTGCATGGAATATCCCCAATTTTCTTTTGACTTTCTGGGTGATGACCAAGAAATAATTTTAAAGAGACTTAGAACCCGACATTCTTAGTTGATATGTAGCCTAAACAGAAGGTGTTTTGACAAACAAGATGGTCCTTTGCATTCTTTGATGTGTGTATATTCTCAAAACAATTAGAGCTTCGTTTTGATAAGTATAAATTTATATAGTAAAAAGTTTTGATAATAAGAAGTATAATTTTATCAGTACCATTCTTTCAAAATACAGCTTGTGAATAACAGTATCTTGTTTTGTTTATAAATAGGGGAATCAATTTGAAATTTCATCTTCCAAATCCAAGGATGAATCATTAATAGCGGTAGAGCGGAGGGATGTTCCCAAAGTTGCACCAACTACAACTCGAGAAAAAGCAATTTATATTCAAAAGTTGACCATTAAGAATTTGAATGAGCAAGTAACAGTTTTAGAGGTCAATTGAAGGAGAAGGATAAAAGTATCCTTGAATTAATGATATAGAAAAAGGCCACTCCCTCCATTGATTTTGATGGAGAAATAAGTGGACTACACCAATGGATCGCTAACTTGGAAATTGGGCTAGATAACACTAAAGAAAGCTCTAATGATTAAGAGTTTTCCTTGAGGGTTCTTGACCCCGATCAATGCCATGAGTAAATCAAAAGCTTTAATCATCGAGAAATTTGCTCAATTGGTGAATCCCCGCTCAAGGATTTGATGAGTCAATTGTTGCCAAGTGGTGCAACAAATTTAAGGTAGAAACTAAGAATTATCATGAGGCAGAATGTCAGGATGATATTGTCATATATAACAATTCTGATATTATTTTTTTGTTGATAGCAAACATATATATATATATATATATATATATATATTACAAATGTGTTTGTATTATTCTACTACATCATAGACATAATTAAATATTTATATTTAAATTAAATACTACTGCACGAGAATATAAATATTCAAACAGTATTTTATTGAAATATAAATATTTTATTTCAACATTTAAATAATACAATCTTACAGCTCCATTATTTGTATATCTAACTGTTATACAATACATGCAATTTCATTTGTTACAATACTCCTCACTACAACACTCAACTACATTCACTCATATACAAACACGGTTACATCCTCTGACACATTTATTTACTGTCTGATCACTGTCTCTTCAATTTGTCTTCACAGTTAGTCTAGTCACTTGCTTACTTATCACAGAAACACACACATAAACTGAAACTAAAATATTTTTAAATTCTAGCAGATATAATTTTATTTTAAAATTTATTTACCTCAAAATTTTGGTGTTTCTCAACATATTTCTTGAGTTGATTTGATATGTATGTATTTCCATCTGTGTCTAAACAGCTTGTGATATTCATGGTGATTCGCTGTAAATACCACAAGGTAGAAAGTGTCGCTATTTCTCATATATATATATATATATATATATATATATATATATATATTCTGCACACACACATAATACATGTATACACATACATGTGTATATACATAACCTATATTTCGTGCAGAGAAAAAATGGTCAGAATGGGACAAATATATAAAGCAAGTTATGCTCGGGTGAAGTTTAACACGAATGCATAGTGCATAGGTCAAGTGTCCATGAATAACACAAGGTGATAGCAATAACATGGCTGTTAAAATTGACTCAAACCAAAAATTCAAAGCCACACTGTAACACCCCGTAATTTTAAAGAATACTATAATGATAAACTAATGAATACTTAATTAAATATTGGTAATTAAGTAAACGGACTGCGCCATTGAATTCATCTCGGAATTCTGGTTAAGATAGACTTCGAATTTGTGTAAATCAGACATCGTATGAAGAAGTTATTAAGGTTTGAAATTTATATACATATAAGCAAAAAATATATATCCAAATCAATTCCAGAAAATCAAAAATCGAAGAGCAGGAAAGGGAGGGAAATCAGCCTGTTAGGAGTTGCCCCCATGCTCCATGGGTGTCGACCCATGGGTCGTCCCCTATAAAGGGGTGTCAACCCCACCCACATCTGGGATAGATCCGTTCTGTGAACCGGGATGCATTTCTGAACAAGATTCGTTGACCATAGGCTATAAATAGGACATTGTTTCTATTGTTTTATTCACCAAAAACAATGGAGATAATGAGACGCTGCCCCAACTCATATTGAACAAGCCTATTCTTCTGCAACAACGATTTACACCTATTCAAGAACATTTGATATAACATCTACAGTCATTTCTCGGTTCTTTAGAGCAAGTCCCTGCGAGTTTATGTTGTTTTTAGATGTAAACATTTAATAAGTAATCTTGACATGTTTATAAGTGTAGATCTAAGCCTATTCCTGTTAGTAACTTGAATTATAACTAAACAGATCTGCTACTACTTGTACACCTAATTTATCATTTAGTTCTCACATGCCTATTCCTGATATGCCAATTCTGTCATTATGCCTGATAGTGTCACTATATGCCTATTTTGTTAGTTTGCTTAATCATGTCACCATGTGTCTATTCTGTTAGAATGTCTATTTTTGTCATCATATACCTGTCTTGTTCTTATGCCTATTTCTGTTCTCTTCTCTCCTTCTTTCTCGTTTTACTTTTATAGCCTAGGCTACCTTCGAGCCTAGGCCTATCGCTGAAATACGTGAGTGCACGAAATTGGGAGTGGTTGGGAATGATAAATTGGGGCACATCTTATGTTGTAAAACATGATTGGGATTTGGGGGCATAATCCATACCTTAATCTAAAATTTTAATTTAGGGAATAACTTGTATCATGAACCATATTGGGATTTGGGACATAACCTTCTATGAACATGAAAAATTGTTTTATAATGAACATGCTTAGATTTACAGTAATTAGAAACTATAACCGAACTTAGACACGAGGTTAGATTACACTTGTTGAAGAAGTCTGCCCGGAACCGCCCAGCAAATCCAGCGTCCACAAGTGGTTAATCTAATGTGAGGGGTTGAGTGCGTAAATGTGCACATAACGATGCTAAGACATGAGGTTAAGTCCGACTTGTGGTAGAAGTTTGCCCGCAACCACCCAGCATATCTACAATCCATAAGTGGTAGACTTAATGTGAGGGGTCTAGTGCATTAATAGCCATAAAGGGATGAATGATAATAACTTGTTAACCTGTAATACTTAACCTGTTTAAATCTGTGGGGGTTACATGAACCTGTCAAATTGAGTAAGGGTTATGTAAACTTGCGTGAATCAGTAGGGTTTTGGTAAATCTTGTTAAATATGTGGGGGCGGGTTATATATATAAACCTGACAAACTTAACATGTTTTATATGTTGGGGTTATGCAACCTTGTTAAATTGTTAGGCATGACCTGTCTAAATCCTAGTAATGGGGATGCAAGCCTAGGGGGTTGCTTGTATTATCTGTTGTGTAGGACCCGTATCAGTCAGTAACCCATCTTGGTATCAAACGGGGAACCCGAACTAGGTCGGGGTTAGGGCACGCTTACTGAGATGATTATAAGAGGTTTATCTAAGTAGGGGCGTTGATGGCGCAGTCCGTTGGATTCATGTGCATGCATGAATCTGCTTGCGTTGGGACTATAGGATGTTGTGACATCAGTATATATTGTTTCACCTCTCGAAAAAAAGGGTTGCCACTTGTGGAAGTGATACATCATACTACGGGGCCACTGCAGGGTATCTACAGGATAGGGAGTCGATCGATTGGGGTAGTAATTAAGGTACATATAGTCTTGCTTGTTTAGGAGCCCATTATTATCGTTGGGGTAACACCTATCATTTCTGTTGGGCTACTTGTTATTATTATTGGGGGTAAAACTTGTCACTAGAAGTACACCTAAGTCTACCATCTTGTTCTTGTTGGGGTCATTCTCTTCTTGATATACTAGTATTGGTGTAGAGAAAAGTACTTGAGAAGCACAATATATTCTGTTCAGTTTATCCTGTTTATACTGTTTTGTCTGTTATACCTGCCTTATGGTATTGTTATCTCTCTCATCCAGTTTATGAGCCTGTCATGATGCTTTTACTTATTTATATGCTAAAAGTAATCAAAATTGCCAGACTTTACGTCTGACCCATTATGTTTCCTTTTCTCTGTCTTCCTCCCCACAGGTTCTCAGGGTAAGGATACTCAGGCTTGATTAGGATTCTTTCATTCATCTTGGAGCTATTTTGATGTACCGCTCTGATTTTCTGTCTTCTCTGATATGGCTATTTTTGGGATTATGCTTTTTATATAGTACTGTACTTTGATGATTTTAGTACGAGACAGAAATTGTAATGGGATTTATGTATTTCAGACTTATAATGTAACTAGGTTTTGGACCACGATTTTTTCTGTTTAATAAAGTTATAAATTCCACAATTGTTTTATATATGTTTTGTGATGTTTCTGTTTCTATTTACCAATAACGCTTCACAAAACTTAATGCATTATGATAAAGAGTGACATTAACGGACGTTAGGTGTAAAACACACATATATACATATATATACAAGTTTGTGTATATATATAAATATATTTGTATATATACATGGTTCACCAGGCAAGTGAGCCACAATGAACACAATGGATGACTCAGGTAAATAAGGAAACACTGCACAATGGTCAAGCCAAAGTGATCATTTCAAAAGCAAGGGATAACAAACCAGACCAGAGAAGTTGCAACCTGCCATAACACAGTGCCCGTGCACACAACAATAATATACAGAAATGCAGCATGCACAATATTCTCAAATTGACATGGCACTAGAGATACAGGAAAAGCAAATTCAAGTGCAACAAGGTTTGTAAAATTAGACATGGATGTATATATGTATGGACAACAATACATAGAAACATGTATGCAAACAGTTCAAAACAGGTCAGCGTGGGAACAGAGCACACATGTGCAAACTCATGTACAATTGCAGGAAACAATTACATGTACATGTGTACATGATGGAGGGCGCACATACGCACACACACACACACACACACACACATATATATATATATATATTCATATATATACAAGTCTGTATATATACGTATATATATAAATATACATGACATGACTAGAAACAATAGTGTACACATTGACACATGACCAAGCACAGGAATCTCAAAATTACTCAAAAAACGGATGATTAAATATATATACATAAGTGTACAATAAGCATGCATCAACAAGAACTCATGTTTAGGAGAATACAAGCACAGGTTCAAGTAGCATGCATTCAGAAACACATAGTGGCACATAGACAATGCAAACAAATATACACGGCAACAAGTAAACCTACAAGTAACAACAGTATCAATACAAGAAGCAAGGAACAACAAGTGCACAAGTTAACAACGAATAGGCTGCTGGCAACAGTGTGGCAGTTACAATTTCAAGTGACAAGGTTTAAGTTCAAACTCAAATATATGAAGCAGTTGACTACAAAGCAGGGCAAATATGTAGGATCATGGCATTTACAAGACATGGATGTTAACATGGCAATTCACAAATACATGCAGCAAAACAACATGTACATAATGCATGGGAATTTGATCTCAAATTGATCGAGCAGATGCATGGCTCATGTGCAGGCACACATAACAGACACAAGGCAAGAATGGTCAGAGAATTCAAGTCAGGCCAGGAAATGGTTCGAAACATACACAACAGTGCATCATGCAGAAGGGAAGTTGAATCAATATATATATATATACACACACACATTCGGGTACATATACATATACTTATGCATATGAGTATCATATGAATATACTTCCAAGCCACGATAAATAATCATGTGTAAACTGGGCAAGTTTATGTTGCAAGTTTATCACTGGATATTTACAGTGGGGCGAGAATAATGCATGCATAAATCTCAACATCATTTCTTTCTGAAATATCAAAGACAAATTTTTAGGCAAGAAAATATTTTTCCAGAAAATCATGTAGCCAAAGAAATCATTCACTTGTTCCCAAAATTCAATCAATCACTCACGGCATGTATTCCAGAATTCGACTGAATTAAAATTAGCAACTGGATTTTGCAAATCAAATCACATATCTTAGGAAAGAATTTATCAACATATTCGAAGACCAGAGTTTTAGCTAAGAAAATCATCAAATGGTCTCCAAAATCTATCAAGCATAATCACGCACAGTCAAAGCTGATTTAATTAAGGCAACAAAAGGGGAAACACGCAACAAATTAGGCCAAAACATTCAAAGTACGAAATAGGGTATTCTATACCCTATATAAACTAATTCATCATCGGTAGAATAATCATCGAAAACCAAGCAACAAAATCAAGAGATAAAAGAAAAATAAATTCAGATTACTCATAGAAGTTTTTGATCGTAAGCACCCCAAATCAAACGATGAGGAACAAAAAAATCAAGCATCCGAGAACAATTTTCAGAAATCATGATAGAAGTCGCGATTTGGAGAAATGAAGCAAAGCCCTAATTTTTTTCTGGGTCGGCCATTAAAAGGAACAAAGAAAGGAAGCATTTTTAAGTGCCAAAGAAAATAATTTTTGGATGGACATTTTATTGTTCAATAGGGTTTTGTTAGTTTTATTTTTATTTTGTATTTATTTATTTTTCAAACGTTTGTATTGGTATTCTAGTTTGGATATAAAACTAGGGTTTACTAGTTATAGGGTTTATTGCTAGGATTTACAAGTTACGGTTTTGTAATTTAGGAAAAATATGATCTTTGGGATAAAGATCAGTGCTGGTTTTTGAGCATAGGATTAGAACAGTAAGGAGAGCGTGTCGCGAGTTTATAGGGAATCTATAAGCGTAGAGATTTTTTAATACCTAGTAGAAACCTTGGGGAATGTAGAAATATGAAGGCTTTTCCGAAGCTGGGAAAAATATGTGTCATTTACTTTTCACGTTTATTTTCTCTACTGTTATCTGAGTTGTGATATTTTTAATATCTCAGAAAAATCCAATAAACCCTATTCAACCCCCTCTAGGGTTAATCTAGATCCAACAAGTGGTATATGAGTAGG
This sequence comes from Allium sativum, assembly GCA_030737875.1. NCBI lineage: Eukaryota > Viridiplantae > Streptophyta > Magnoliopsida > Asparagales > Amaryllidaceae > Allium > Allium sativum. Next base: position 862,925,202 of record CM060926.1, read on the forward strand.
CACTATATTAACTCTAGAGTTACGGTGTTCCCTAGTTGTCAATCCAGTCATATTCCAACCAGTTTAGATGGTACAGACTATTTAATATGAGATTTCTGAATCCAAAACTAAAATCAAAATGCTTGAAGATGAAAACTTTTTTTGAAGCAAAGTGATTCTAAGAAAAGTGATTTTAAGATCGACGTTGTTCAAAGCTAATAATCGGGAATGATTTTTGAAAATCCAAAATCAATGATCTTGAGTTGAGTTTGAAACGTTTTTCAACCGGAGAAAAATCTTTGAACATATGTTAAAAACTCAATTTTCTTCTAGATATAAAAATGGTCTCAGCTTTGGAAAAATTGATGTCTTTGAAAAACTGAATCCAAATGGTTTTAAACTCGACTTTGAAAATTTCAAAGGATTCTTAAATCATAACCGTGATGTGAACTTGTTTTGTTACTATCTAATTAAACGTCTTTCAACCCCAAAAGGAAATAAAACAAGTTTGGTTAAATTTAAACAGATTTGGGTCCCTAGGATTGTTATTTAAGCAGGTTTTAGTACCAAAAGTCACAAATACAATTATGAGTGGTTTTATAAACTTTGTTAGACCAATCGATTTAACGAATTCTTAAGTACCGAAGAATGGCTGAGGAACCAAATTTTGAAAGAGAAACAGATTTCAAGTTATTCCACATCTTTGGTATATTCGGGTTTTCTTAACCAAGATGTTGTGTTAGAAATTCATTGACCTACATCGATAACCTCAATTTTTTTGCTTGTTTATATTCTCTGTTTATATTTTTTTAATTCCTCTTTCTACCCCTTTTTTTTACTTATTTGCTCCGTCGTTGTCACATTTTTTTCTTTCTTGAGCTTCTTAACTTCAAATTGCAGAATTCTTGGTTTTATGGAAATTTGCTTCATTTATATAAAACTCCCATGTTTTTAATAATTTCCATATCCTGAATTCAAAATTGTAAATTTCTGCAATTATTTTGAAGTTTATTTTCTTTTACTAATTTCTGAATTCCTAACAGTGCTAAAGCATTCTTATAATATCTTGAACAATGTTAATTTAAATTCTAAATTTTCGATGATCTGAAAAATTAATGAAATTTCACACACCTCTGTTGTTTTGAGTTTCTTCTAATTCGTTTTGGAAAGACTTGAAAATTATACACATTACACCGCACTACTATTTTTCAGTTGTGAAAATTTCATTAGTTTTTGGACTGGCTTTTTGTTCTGAATTGAAAATCATTTGTCTTGGATTCATTGGGTTGCATCTTGAAGTTCATTTTTATTAATGATAATTTGGCTTGGATATTTGACTGTTTGAAATCATTTGAATTTTTTTATATCTTGAATCTAACACACTTCTTGGATTTGAAATTAATAATCTTATGTGATCGATTCATTGAATCTTGAAGTTTTAACATCCCTTCTAATGATTTCTGTAACACCCCGCCTCCGCTAGGGTCACTCGCAAAGGAATGCACTAGCTTTAGAGGGGCATTATTGGTAAACATGCACAGAAATATCACAAGACAGAACATATAAAATAGCGGAAGTAAAATCAAACTTTCATAACATGAATAAATAAGGTCTAAAGCCTTTTACATCAGAGTACATCAAAACCTGTCTTGCAATAGTAAAGAAGCATAAAGACATTTTCATAAATTATTCCCCAAGTAAAAACAGTAAAGTAGCCATTAGCCAAGAAAAGTCCAAGCCATCCATGATGACCTTCAAGCAGAAGAAGTCCGAACTAAACAACAGTATTTCCTCCCTGTAACCTGGGGGGGGGAACGGAAGAAAAGAGGCGAAACAAAATGGGTCAGTCAAAAAGACTGAGTAAGCCCTATCTACTATTAGCATAAAAACTAGTAAAGTTAACTGACATGAGAAACTGAGATGAACATAAGCATGATAACAAGATAGATAAGCTAAATCAAAATAACAGGATGAACTACTGAACTCAGATAAACTAAGGTGTCATGATAAATTACGATGTCAAGATAAAACAAGGTATCACATCGTCAGGTTTCTATCAAGTATAATATCCCCAAGATATCTGTCACGTATAATGCCCCGTGATATCTATCCTGTATTTTAGCTCAGCACCTACCGTACTAGTATCCCCATCGTGTCATGTGTTAACCAAGAATGACCCTCACTCAAAAGTCGTGTAATGGTCCATGTCAACCTAATATATCGCATATATAGGTTACTCAACTTGTATGTTTTATTCCATGTAAATGTTCAGTCCCTTGCCGTAGACCATACGGGCTTTCCCATGAGATTCTATATTACTTTAACATAGTTCCATGATCCTTAAGATCGGTTTGGACTGTTACCCTAAACCTAGCTAGGGTCTTCCAACATGAATTATTGTTTGTACAACTAGGACTTATGCTACCTAGGGCTGCTAGGGATTATGCTTACCTATTGCACGTTTTCGTATCTCGGTTTGGGTTCAACCACCTAGGGCCACTAGGGATTACGCTAACCGCCAACCGCGCCCTTTTTCCCACGCATTCATCGTGAATCACTTTTCCATGACTGTATGCACATGTATCACATCGTGCCATCCTAGTCCTGTCACAGGGCAAATCAAGAAATACAGGACTCGGTTGGGAGCTTTCGATTTATCTGCCGATGCAGATGCTAGGGTCTGTTTTTCTTATACGTGGCTATGGTCCCACGAGACCACTCCCTCAACTAGTGAAAGACAAGACAGGATAAATCCTGTATGAGAACACAACACTGGCCAACCCACATCCAAGCCTTACCGCAACCATAATTAGATAGCAATTATGGTCTTTTGGGTGTTCTCTGCCTTTCCGTACGTACACGCTTGACCAAAGATGGTAGGTAGCCTGACGAAATGCTACCTAGGGTACGACCGTGTATCGTCGACTATTGTAATGGCGCGTTTTGTTAGCTGTCGAATAATTAATTTATTTAATTATTTATATATCGATTTGGCGATATCGATAACTTAAAGTAAAACGTTTGAACTTATAATTTATAATTATAATTATAAACGAGCTTGAAATGGCGCTGCAGTTCGTAAATTGGTGATTCGAACTTCAACTGAATGTACAGGATTCATTTTAAACCGGATTTCTATGAAACAAGAAACGTGTGGAGCTGGCGGAGTATATCTTTCTAGTGGAAGAGAAAAATCGATATTTCGTCATGTAGATTTTAAGATATGTCCAAATCAAATTTCAGAATAGTCGCTATAGAATCGTTTATCGGCCATAACGGTTATTTCAATATATTTGAATATCGGGGTTGAATTTAGACAAGGTTCTTTTGGGAAATAGTGATAATTTAATTTTTAGAATTTTATTGTAATTTTTAATAAATTAAATAAGCAACTTTTTATTTGAAGTATTTCGCACCCTGAAATCAACATTTTGAGGTTTCAAAATATGAGTCAACCTACCGGTATTTTTATATTTTTGGGATCGTGACACCTTGCTCATCACCACAGTATGTTTATTTCTGTCTATAACCATTCGTAAGAACTTCACTTTGAAGTAATGCATATCCATGCCGCAAAACAACCTTCAAATATACATGTATTTACATTTTATAATAGGATAGCAACGTAGGACAAAAATTTGTGAAGTAACGTATGGAAAAGAAAGGCTCCATAACATACCCTACGTGTTTAACTAATTAACTACAAATATGAGTGGTTCCTCATACCCTACGTGTTTAACAAAACAACTACAAATATGAGTGGTTCACTACGTGTACACGTTCAAGGCTTCCCATCTATATAAATACTGAAAATGCACAGTTCCTTTCTCCCTTTCATTTCTTCGCGTCTTCAATGAACACGCCGCCACCCTCGTTTGTACTAAACGCAAGTTTAGAAGCAAAATCAAACTAAGAAAAAGGGGCGTAAAGGAATACATATAATAAAGGAAGCATAGAGAGGAAAGGAAAGTGAACGTGAGCAAGGAGAGAGGAAGCATGGGGCTGTGGGGTTTCAAAACATGGGAAGAATAGGGACGAGGAGAAGCGAATGGTGAGTGCACTGCTGAGTGGAAGACACCGTCGACGTCGCCTTTTGAGGGGAGCAGTGAGTTTAGCGTGAAGGTTTGTGGAGGAAGTGATGAGTCAAAATATGAGTAAGATATACAGGAAGCAACGTTAGAAATATGGTCGGGTTCGAATCCGTGAAGCGGTATGGGAGGACTCCATGAAAGTACAGTAGATGCATGATGTTTTGTGATGGGAGAGAGAGGGGTATTTTTCTTGTTCAATTTATTTTGGAACAAAGGAGGAGTTTTGGTTTTCTACGACTTGGCAATGGTGTTCGAACTTTAAAGGAGAAGGAGCAGAACGTTACTAGGAATGTCCTTATTTACGTTGTATGGGATTTTGGTATAGAAGTAATAAGGGTATACTTGTTTAGGGAGATGATACGGTAGTCTCGAATTATAGATAGGTTTGAGGGTGTAAGGTTTCGGCTGTGGGTATTCGTACAGGAGCAGCTTTGTCAATAAATTACACTATAGAAGAACGGGTGCTGGGATGGATAAAATATGCGACAATGGGGAGTTGGATGGTTCGAGATAAAACTGGAGCAACTTTGTTATCTTTTGTTGTTGGAGAAGAAGGATATTGCTTGGATCCGGTTGTAAAGGCATTGGGCTAACGTACAGGAAATGGTAAGGCCCGCTAAATAATTTAATTTAGTTCAGTTCAAAATTTAAATAAAATATATATTAAGTTAGTTTACATTAATCATGTATTAATTTGTTAATACTATATTTTGCACCCACGATATCAGAATCTCGAACGGTCAGATTTGTCGGGATCGTATGGACGGACACTACACGATGGAACTGACTGGAAGTCCATCGGAGCTCGTTACAATTTATGGCGAAATAAATTGTCCGACTGAATCAAATAACACAAACCGTTATTTAACGGTTAACGCGCAAATGTGAGTAAAACTCACCAACTCTAAATAGTTCTATTTTTACATCGTGTTCTTAGAACTGCTAAGTATCTGTTGTTTGACTGTGTGTTGACTGTTTGATTGAACTGCTAGTCAGTTAGTAGAGATGTTATATATATGTATATATATATATATAAAAACCGTCAGATAGTTATGTGTTGATTCTGCTTATCAGAATATTATATTAGTGTTGTCTAACATCTGTGGTGCAGGGAAACAGGTTGGAGGAATCCAACTGGATTCCTCAACAGTTATTTTACTGTGATTTTTATATTGTGATATATAATGTGATGTATATAATCTGTGTGATTATGTGTGGTGGGACGATATTTATCGTTGTTATATGGTGTGTTAAATACCATGAGAAATACCAAAATGTAGGAGAGGGGTTTTCAAACAATAATTTGAAAATAATTTATTTATATAAAATCGATGGATTTTATATTATAAAGAAAAGGGGATTTTGAGTATAAAGGAAAATATTGGTTAATCAAGTATAAAGGAGCTAGTCGAAGAGTTATTCGAAGTTAGTTAATCCAAAGGAGTTATTCGAAGTTAGTTAATCCAAAGGAGTTATTCGAAGTTAGTTAATCCGAAGGAGCTAGTCGAAGAGTTATTCGAAGTTAGTTAATCCAAAGGAGTTATTCGAAGTTAGTTAATCCGAAGGAGTTAGTCGAAGAGTTATTCGAAGTTAGTTAATCCAAAGGAGTTATTCGAAGTTAGTTAATTCGAAGGAGTTAATCGAAGAGTTAATCCGAAGGAGTTAGTCGAAGAGTTAATCCAAAGGAGTTATTCGAAGTTAGTTAATCCAAAGGAGTTAGTCGAAGAGTTAATCGAATATAGTTATTCGAAAGAAGGTGTTAATCGAATATTGTTATTCGAGTAAAGTTAAAAGAGTTAATCGAATTTAGTTATGCGAAATGAGTTATTCGAATTAGATATTTGAATAGAGTTAAAGACGTAAGAGTTAATTGAATATTAGTTATTCAATTTGAGTTAATCGAATGTAGTTATTCGAGTAGAGTTAAATCGAATTTAGTTATCCGAAAGGAGTTAATCAATTTGAGTTAAGTTAATCGATTTGAATTAAGTTGAATCGAAATGGAGTAAATCGATTAGAATTAAGTTAATCGAGTTAGAGTAAATCGAATATTGGTTATTCGAAGGTAAGTTATTCGAATTAGTTATTCGAAGGAGTTAATCAAATGAGTTGATCCAAAGGAGTTAGTCGAATATTAGTTATTCGAATAGATTAAAGGAGTTATCGATTTTAGTTTGATCGAATGGAGTTATCGATTAGTAAATCGAAAGGAGATTTTCGAATATAGCATATTCGAAAGAAAGAGATCGAATATTGTTTATTCGAAAGAGAGAGATTTCGAATATGAGTTACTCGAAGAGAGATAATCGAATATAGGTTATTCGAAGAAGAGTTAATCAAATAGAGATTACTCGAATATAGAGAATTCGGGAAAGTACTATTTACTTTCCAGGGTTTAAATCAAGATTTAGTTATTGATTTAGAAAGTAGGTGTCTGTTAAATTATTCGAGTTAGGAGATAAAGTTATAATTTAGGAGATATTGCAGAAGTAGGAATTATAACGTTATAGTTATAATCAAACGCTGTCATATAACAAGTGGGTTCGTAACCTGAATCCGAGAATTTGCGTAAACAGATGATTGTAAAAAGTGAGTGATGAGCTTCATCTATTTCACAGTAAAGGACGTTGTTCAATTAAGGTCTGAGAGGGATTTATACCCCAACTTGATTGACTTCAGAATTGACAAAGGAATAGTTGTGGTTCGATCTAAAAGGTTGATTAGGAATAAAGCTAAGGAATAAGCGATAAATGGATTAAGCGAAACGATGTTTTATACAACGTTCATTTGAAATCCGTAAATGAGTTTTGGGAACGTTTTCCAAATATAGTCAGATATGTTTTCTAAACATAGAAAATGAGATGTTTTCATGATAAGAATTTAAGAAATAGTGTTAAGTAAATTCAAAAACTAACTGGAGAGGGTAAGTTGAACGGTTTTCTAAGTGACGATCTGATGTTGGTTTCGACCTTCCGGACTGATACTTAGAGAATTGTTCTCATACTAGTTACAGTTAGGGACTGATAGTTGCGAAATAATAGTGATGTGAAAATAAGCTATGGAAATGTTTTCCAATGATTAATAACATATATTTTCTAAATATATGAAATAAGGAAATATGAACATATGATGATTGATCGATCGAATTTCCATTTGGAAATAAGATCGTTGTTTGTACACCGACATGTTTTAATTTGATAGTTGAATCACAGACTATCAAAGTTTTTACCATTTTAACGTTGTTAATATGGAGAGACCGGTTGGATTATTATCCAAAGAACCACTCTGTATTGGCATAAGCGTTGCGAGCAATATCTGCCAAAGATAAATTGAAGACGGAGTAAAGTGCAAGCGCTGTTGTATAAGTCTTAGATAACAGTGACTAAGATGGATATACTGAATAGTGCCTTCGGTTTGTCCAGTCGTAGGACAACGTATATGGAAGAAGGTCTGACAGAGTATATCCAATGGATCGCGTAAGTTGATCTGTTCAAACGTATTCACGTTTGGTGGCGGAGGAATTCGTTTCTCTTAGCTATATACCCGTGTTATTTTTGTATAAGTCAATTTGTGATTTGGCGGGTATGACAATGTGGCATTCAAAGTGAATGGTGATCAGATGTTCTGAAGATAGACGTAGCTTCTAGCCTCACACCAGGAAGTAACAAAAGTTGGGCTAGGCAGCATGGCTAGTTGGGTCATTCCCAAGCAGGGTGTATTGTCACCGATCTAGGGAATATCCATATTTATACTTCTTTTTGATTCTGTATCTTCGGATGACGGTTTGATGGCCTACAACCGTGGTGGCAATATATTCGCGACACTCAAGCTAAATGAGTGAGCGGTCATGTGTGGTCGGGTTGCAAGACGTTCTTGTTGAACCCTGAGTGTATCACCTCTAGAGTACACTATTCAGAAGGTGCTCCCATACCTTGTCTGTTGGAATCCATTCTCCGGTAAGTGCCCTGCGGTTTATGATTTTATACAATGTATGTAGAACGTGAGATGCAAGCGTTTCTGCTAGATTGATACCTATTTGTACTTAGACATTATTATAATATCACAATGATATTGCTTGTCAAAGTTGTTCAGATACTCATAAGGGAAAAACCCGTTCCGTATTCACGGCGTGGTCTTATGAGATATCCTATACCTGTTTTAATCTATTTTACTCATACCAGTCCCATGACTGACCCGGAGTTTACTTTGTTGTTTTCCCTAAACTCTTGGGTGCCTAAATTTGTACGGGCAGTCAAGTAGTCGGGATTTACAGATATACTTGGAGAGCTTGGAGCAGGAGGCTGCAAGATTTGATAGCTATAGTTATTTCCGCTGTGTTGTATGTGTTGTACTCTGATAAGTGCTATTGTATATATATAACCGTGTACTTCAAAGTTATGTTATATATTATATGTTATTCGATCCGCTGTGAGATTCGTGTTACTCTGATGATTCTGATGTTCTTCTTCTTCTTCTATTCTATTAGTTCTATCTTTTCTTTCTCACCTTCTAAATTCTTTCACTAACGTCTCGGAATTTCCGACTCTCGAGGAGTCGGAAATTTCCAGCTGTTACAGTTGGTATCAGAGCTTAAGTTAAGTGATTACCTTGGCTCTGTGGCATAACTCGATAGAGATGGGATTAGTAATATCCTAGATTGAGTTTGAGTGTATATATATGAGCGCGTAATTGTTATTCAATATAAAATGATCTTATATTGTGGAGACTCATTGGTTGAGTGGCTTATGAATTCTGGTCGATCAGTTTTGATCCACTGTATCGATAAGGGTTACTAAACACTCGAATACGATGAACCGTCATGGTATGTTTTGAAAGAGGGTAAATGAAATAATTTTTCCCAAAATATATTTGTTTATAGAAGAAATATATATCTTGAAATTATTATAGTATATTGATTGTGTTGGTTGTTATTATAATCGAATAAGATTATAAAAGGGTGAAATGGTTATAAATGACCAATCAGAATTCATATGAATGTAATATATGAAATAGGTTGAATTAAATATGAATTTAAATCAGAATTTGGAATTTAAAATAAGGAAATTTTAAGTTCCTGGGAGATTTTGAAAATGTTTTTCAAATTGAAATTGATATAGTATTGAACTCACTTCGATAGCTGGAAAATAGATTCTGATGATGAATCTAGACATCATCAGTGTTCATTTTCGAGTTCTAAGTGGCGGATTACTACCAATGTCTTTGTTTTCAAATGGTGTTGAGGAAAACAAGTTGTTTAGAAATTCAAAAGTTTTGAATTGGTGTTAGGATTTGAAATTTGATTTGAAATAAATCCCAGGAATTTAAATCTTGAAATTTAAAATTTAACTTGTTAAGTTGAATGAATCAAGATGGTAAAAACAAATAGTAAATTAAAATTTAACTTGAACCAAGTTAAATAAATCGGGATTCGGTTAGAGAATAATCTGGATTGGGATTAAGTTGATGGGTTAAGAGTTTGAAATCTGATATTGGAGTTTGAATAGAATTTGACTTGGATAGAACCAAGTGGTTGAGTTGAAGATTGGATTGAGATGACATTGGTATATGTTGGGTTGATACATTTGAAAGTGATAAGAGTTGATATGCCCGACAAAAAGGTACAAGTTTATTTTTGATATAAGCATGAGATTTATGAGCCGAATCGGCAAGCCGCTTGGCTGTTTGATTTTCTTTTTTGGGTTGAAGATGGCCTAGAGAGGCGAGTTGTGGTTTTACCGATAGGGCTGTACAAAGGAGGTTATGGCGAAATTTTCCGAAAATTTAAAGTGTTAGAAAATTTTCAGAATTTTTGAAAATTTTAGTTAGTCAGAAGAATAAATATTTTAGTCGAAATTAAATGGTTCAGTTGAAACCTGGAGTTGAGAAGCAAACTAAAAGATATTTGAATCTAGTTAGTAAAGTTGGTAGCATTTTCCTAGGTTTGCAATTTCGAGGACGAAATTATTTTAAGGGGGGAAGTCTGTAATGGCGCGTTTTGTTAGCTGTCGAATAATTAATTTATTTAATTATTTATATATCGATTTGGCGATATCGATAACTTAAAGTAAAACTTTTGAACTTATAATTTATAATTATAATTATAAACGAGCTTGAAATGGCGCTGTAGTTCGTAAATTGGCGATTCGAACTTCAACTGAATGTACAGGATTCGTTTTAAACCGGATTTCTATGAAACAAGAAACGTGTGGAGCTGGCGGAGTATATCTTTCTAGTGGAAGAGAAAAATCGATATTTTGTCGTGTAGATTTTAAGAGATGTCCAAATCAAATTTCAGAATAGTCGCTATAGAATCGTTTATCGGCCATAACGGTTATTTCAATATATTTGAATATCGGGGTTGAATTTAGACAAGGTTCTTTTGGGAAATAGTGATAATTTAATTTTTAGAATTTTATTGTAATTTTTAATAAATTAAATAAGCAACTTTTTATTTGAAGTATTTCGCACCCTGAAATCAACATTTTGAGGTTTCAAAATATGAGTCAACCTACCGGTATTTTTATATTTTTGGGATCGTGACACCTTGCTCATCACCACAGTATGTTTATTTCTATCTATAACCATTCGTAAGAACTTCACTTTGAAGTAATGCATATCCATGCCGCAGAACAACCTTCAAATATACATGTACTTACATTTTATAATAGGATAGCAACGTAGGGACAAAAATTTGTGAAGTAACGTATGGAAAAGAAAGGCTCCATAACATACCCTACGTGTTTAACTAATTAACTACAAATATGAGTGGTTCCTCATACCCTACGTGTTTAACAAAACAACTACAAATATGAGTGGTTCACTACGTGTACACGTTCAAGGCTTCCCATCTATATAAATACTGAAAATGCACAGTTCCTTTCTCCCTTTCATTTCTTCGCGTCTTCAATGAACACGCCACCACCCTCGTTTGTACTAAACGCAAGTTTAGAAGCAAAATCAAACAAAGAAAAAGGGACGTAAAGGAATACATATAATAAAGGAAGCATAGAGAGGGAAGGAAAGTGAACGTGAGCAAGGAGAGAGGAAGCATGGGGCTGTGGGGTTTCAAAACATGGGAAGAACAGGGACGAGGAGAAGCGAATGGTGAGTGCACTGCTGAGTGGAAGACACCGTCGACGTCGCCTTTTGAAGGGAGCAGTGAGTTTAGCGTGAAGGTTTGTGGAGGAAGTGATGAGTCAAAATATGAGTAAGATATACAGGAAGCAACGTTAGAAATATGGTCGGGTTCGAATCCGTGAAGCGGTATGGGAGGACTCCATGAAAGTACAGTAGATGCGTGATGTTTTGTGATGGGAGAGAGAGGGGTATTTTTCTTGTTCAATTTATTTTGGAACAAAGGAGGAGTTTTGGTTTTCTACGACTTGGCAATGGTGTTCGAACTTTAAAGGAGAAGTAGCAGAACGTTACTGGGAATGTCCTTATTTACGTTGTATGGGATTTTGGTATAGAAGTAATAAGGGTATACTTGTTTAGGGAGATGATACGGTAGTCTCGAATTATAGATAGGTTTGAGGGTGTAAGGTTTCGGCTGTGGGTATTCGTACAGGAGCAGCTTTGTCAATAAATTACACTATAGAAGAACGGGTGTTGGGATGGATAAAATATGCGACAATGGGGAGTTGGATGGTTCGAGATAAAACTGGAGCGACTTTGTTATCTTTTTGTTGTTGGAGAAGAAGGATATTGCTTGGATCCGGTTGTAAAGGCATTGGGCTAACGTACAGGAAATGGTAAGGCCCGCTAAATAATTTAATTTAGTTCAGTTCAAAATTTAAATAAAATATATATTAAGTTAGTTTACATTAATCATGTATTAATTTGTTAATACTATATTTTGCACCCACGATATCAGAATCTCGAACGGTCAGATTTGTCGGGATCGTATGGACGGACACTACACGATGGAACTGACTGGAAGTCCATCGGAGCTCGTTACAATTTATGGCGAAATAAATTTTTCGACTGAATCAAATAACGCAAACCGTTATTTAACGGTTAACGCGCAAATGTGAGTAAAACTCACCAACTCTAAATAGTTCTATTTTTACATCGTGTTCTTAGAACTGCTAAGTATCTGTTGTTTGACTGTGTGTTGACTGTTTGATTGAACTGCTAGTCAGTTAGTAGAGATGTTATATATATGTATATATATATAAAAACCGTCAGATAGTTATGTGTTGATTCTGTTTATCAGAATATTATATTAGTGTTGTCTAACATCTGTGGTGCAGGGAAACAGGTTGGAGGAATCCAACTGGATTCCTCAACAGTTATTTTACTGTGATTTTTATATTGTGATATATAATGTGATGTATATAATCTGTGTGATTATGTGTGGTGGGACGATATTTATCGTTGTTATATGGTGTGTTAAATACCATGAGAAATACCAAAATGTAGGAGAGGGGTTTTCAAACAATAATTTGAAAATAATTTATTTATATAAAATCGATGGATTTTATATTATAAAGAAAAGGGGATTTTGAGTATAAAGGAAAATATTGGTTAATCAAGTATAAAGGAGCTAGTCGAAGAGTTATTCGAAGTTAGTTAATCCAAAGGAGTTATTCGAAGTTAGTTAATCCAAAGGAGTTATTCGAAGTTAGTTAATCCGAAGGAGCTAGTCGAAGAGTTATTCGAAGTTAGTTAATCCAAAGGAGTTATTCGAAGTTAGTTAATCCGAAGGAGTTAGTCGAAGAGTTATTCGAAGTTAGTTAATCCAAAGGAGTTATTCGAAGTTAGTTAATCCGAAGGAGTTAATCGAAGAGTTAATCCGAAGGAGTTAGTCGAAGAGTTAATCCAAAGGAGTTATTCGAAGTTAGTTAATCCAAAGTAGTTAGTCGAAGAGTTAATCGAATATAGTTATTCGAAAGAAGGTGTTAATCGAATATTATTATTCGAGTAAAGTTAAAAGAGTTAATCGAATTTAGTTATTCGAAATGAGTTATTCGAATTAGATATTTGAATAGAGTTAAACACGTAAGAGTTAATTGAATATTAGTTATTCAATTTGAGTTAATCGAATGTAGTTATTCGAGTAGAGTTAAATCGAATTTAGTTATCCGAAAGGAGTTAATCAATTTGAGTTAAGTTAATCGATTTGAATTAAGTTGAATCGAAATGGAGTAAATTGATTAGAATTAAGTTAATCGAGTTAGAGTAAATCGAATATTGGTTATTCGAAGGTAAGTTATTCGAATTAGTTATTCGTAGGAGTTAATCAAATGAGTTGATCCAAAGGAGTTAGTCGAATATTAGTTATTCGAATAGATTAAAGGAGTTATCGATTTTAGTTTGATCGAAAGGAGTTATCGATTAGTAAATCGAAAGGAGATTTTCGAATATAGCATATTCGAAATAAAGAGATCGAATATTGTTTATTCGAAAGAGAGAGATTTCGAATATGAGTTATTCGAAGAGAGATAATCGAATATAGGTTATTCGAAGAAGAGTTAATCAAATAGAGATTACTCGAATATAGCGAATTCGGGAAAGTACTATTTACTTTCCAGGGTTTAAATCAAGATTTAGTTATTGATTTAGAAAGTAGGTGTCTGTTAAATTATTCGAGTTAGGAGATAAAGTTATAATTTAGGAGATATTGCAGAAGTAGGAATTATAACGTTATAGTTATAATCAAACGCTGTCATATAAGAAGTGGATTCGTAACCTGAATCCGAGAATTTGCGTAAACAGATGATTGTAAAAAGTGAGTGATGAGCTTCATCTATTTCACAGTAAAGGACGTTGTTCAATTAAGGTCTGAGAGGTAATTATACCCTAACTTGATTGACTTCAGAATTGACAAAGGAATAGTTGTGGTTCGATCTAAAAGGTTGATTAGGAATAAAGCTAAGGAATAAGCGATAAATGGATTAAGCGAAACGATGTTTTATACAACGTTCATTTGAAATCCGTAAATGAGTTTTGGGAACGTTTTCCAAATATAGTCAGATATGTTTTCTAAACATAGAAAATGAAATGTTTTCATGATAAGACTTTAAGAAATAGAGTTAAGCAAATTCAGAAACTAACTGGAGAGGGTAAGTTGAACGGTTTTCTAAGTGACGATCTGATGTTGGTTTCGACCTTCTGGACTGATACTTAGAGAATTGTTCTCATACTAGTTACAGTTAGGGACTGATAGTTGCGAAATAATAGTGATGTGAAAATAAGCTATGGAAATGTTTTCCAATGATTAATAACATATATTTTCTAAATATATGAAATAAGGAAATATGAACATATGATGATTGATCGATCGAATTTCCATTTGGAAATAAGATCGTTGTTTGTACACCGACATGTTTTAATTTGATAGTTGAATCACAGACTATCAAAGTTTTTACCATTTTAACGTTGTTAATATGGAGAGACCGGTTGGATTATTATCCAAAGAACCACTCTGTATTGGCATAAGCGTTGCGAGCAATATCTGCCAAAGATAAATTGAAGACGGAGTAAAGTGCAAGGGCTGTTGTATAAGTCTTAGATAACAGTGACTAAGATGGATATACTGAATAGTGCCTTCGGTTTGTCCAGTCGCAGGACAACATATATGGAAGAAGGTCTGACAGAGTATATCCAATGGATCGCGTAAGTTGATCTGTTCAAACGTATTCACGTTTGGTGGCGGAGGAATTCGTTTCTCTTAGCTATATACCCGTGTTATTTTTGTATAAGTCAATTTGTGATTTGGCGGGTATGACGATGTGGCATTCAAAGTGAATGGTGATCGGATGTTCTGAAGATAGACGTAGCTTCTAGCCTCACACCAGGAAGTAACAAAAGTTGGGCTAGGCAGCATGGCTAGTTGGGTCATTCCCAAGCAGGGTGTATTGTCACCGATCTAGGGAATATCCATATTTATACTTCTTTTTGATTCTGTATCTTCGGATGACGGTTTGATGGCCTACAACCGTGGTGGCAATATATTCGCGACACTCAAGCTAAATGAGTGAGCGGTCATGTGTGGCCGGGTTGCAAGACGTTCTTGTTGAACCCTGAGTTTATCACCTCTAGAGTACACTATTCAGAAGGTGCTCCCATACCTTGTCTGTTGGAATCCATTCTCCGATAAGCGCTCTGTGGTTTATGATTTTATACTATGTATGTAGAACGTGAGATGCAAGCGTTTCTGCAAGATTGATACCTATTTGTGCTTAGACATTATTATAATATCACAATGATATTGCTCGTCAAAGTTGTTCAGATACTCATAAGGGAAAAACCCGTTCCGTATTCACGGCGTGGTCTTATGAGATATCCTATACTTGTTTTAATCTATTTTACTCATACCAGTCCCATGACTGACCCGGAGTTTACTTTGTTGTTTTCCCTAAACTCTTGGGTGCCTAAATTTGTACGGGCAGTCAAGTAGTCGGGATTTACATATATACTTGGAGAGCTTGGAGCAGGAGGCTGCAAGATTTGATAGCTATAGTTATTTCCGCTGTGTTGTAAGTGTTGTACTCTGATAAGTGCTATTGTATATATATAACTGTGTACTTCAAAGTTATGTTATATATTATATGTTATTCGTTCCGCTGTGAGATTCGTGTTACTCTGATGATTCTGATGTTCTTCTTCTTCTTCTATTCTATTAGTTCTATCTTTTCTTTCTCACCTTCTAAATTCTTTCACTAACGTCTCGGAATTTCCAACTCTCGAGGAGTCGGAAATTTCCAGCCGTTACAACTATCCCCTATCCATCCCCGTCTTTAGGTCGCTCGTATAGCAACCTAGGCATACTCTTGGTTTTTCTAACGCAGACCTTAACCTCTCATGAGCCTAGTATAATCACCTGGCAGCTCATAGAGGGATACCAAGAATATCCTCACGTTCCCCGAAGCCGCTGCTTCATTACCCAGTTCGCTGGAGCCTTTATCTAAATCAGATACTTGCTCCTACTCGTATACTTAAACGATGACCAACCGTATCTGGTTACTCATCTATCTATGAACTGGTCTAAATTTCCTTGACTAAGAATCATTACTTAGTTATTCTTCAACTAAGGTTTACCACTTAGCATTGTTCCCGTTATCCTTGTTGTAATGACCCGCATTAGCAGAGGTATTATGATTAATTTATTTTATTATATAATGGGTGGTTTACTGAATTAAATGATCGTGGAAATAAAATATTGGTAAATATTTAATTAAAAATATAAATTAAAAATATATTTAATTCTGAAATAATCAGAATTGGCTGAAATGACGATATGGTGTGAACCGGATCATCTGTGATATTTAATTCAGCTTGGAATTGAATTTGAATAACGAATATATTATATAAACGACAGTTTGAACGTATAGTTTATAATATAATTATAAACGGGCTCAAAAACGGCGCGGCAGTTCGCTATTTGGCGATTCGAACTTCAACTGAATGTACAGGATTCATTTTAAGCCGGATATCTGTGAAACAAGAAACGTGTGGAGCTGGTGGAGTATATCTTTCTAGTGGAAGAGAAAAATCAGGATTTCGTCGTGTAGATTTTGATTTATGTCCAAATCAAATTTTCAGAAAAGTCGCTGTGGATTTCCTTTATAATTTGCGACGCTTTATATACGTTATAAAAGGATTTTCGATATAAACTGAATATCGATAAATCTAAAATCTGAAATATCAAACTGAAAAATCTGATATGATATTCTGGAGTTGTACGATATCATATGTGGGGATATACGATAATATAAGTTTATTTATATTTAATTTAATTATATTTAAATATATTTATATATTTAAATGGGTTATCCAAAGCTTTAAAAATAGCCGGTTTTGCAAACGAAGTCGGAATTCAACGAAACCAGTTTTGTTGGATCCGCAATATCAAATAGTTGTTAGATTTCCAGTTTTGTGATTTTTAGAGTCACTGTGTGGTCGTACGGATTTTTAGAGTGAAAAACAATCGATATTCTGACGGTTAAAAATATGCTGTGTGAGCATATGAAGTCGGAATTCGACGAAACCAGTTTCGTTGGGACCGAAATGTCGAACTGTAGCTGCATGTCCAATTTCGTGATTTTTAGATATCGTGTGTGATCACACGGATTTTTCGAAGACAGAAACGAATATAAAATCAATAAAATCAAATATAAAATTCAATAAAAAAATATCCTAACATTTTTGTGGACCAAATGAGGGCCACGCCATCCTCTCTTCTCTGCCACAAACATCACCAACCACCAAATCGACTATATATAACCGCAAATGTTTTTACAGTAAGAAATTTCCCAAAAGAAAAATCCAAATGAATTCAAAGAAATTTCTATAAAATACAGAGAGGGTATCATTGGATTTGTTGGGTGATATACTTCATTTCTGGACCGATTTCATTTGGTGCGACGTCCAACTGTGGTGGCTCGTTCATTTGCAGCAACATCTAGGGTTCGGGATTTCTTGCTATATAGGGAATCGTTGGTGATTTAAGTATGGTTGTGAGTATCAGCGTGAAGTTTTACATCGTGTAGAGGGGTTCTGGTGAATTCCGTCACCAAAGTCGTCGCGGATATCATAGTAGGTCACGGCTTCGAGACCTGGGGACGGAAATACCAGGAGGAGATCGATCTCTTCGATGTTGGGTCGGTTACGGAGAGGAGATGAAGATATGAACGATGGTATATTCCATTTGAAGTTTCATTGAATAAGAAAGGGGGGTAGGCGAGCTAGAAGGCGCTGTAATGGCCATTGGTGTTGCGTCGGGATGTTGAAGGAAGAGGACAGTTCAAAGGGGGCGGGCTGCATTTGAATGGGCCGGGTTTTTAATGATGTGAGGCCCATTTAGATTTTAAGTTTAGTTTAAATTAGTTTAAATTATTCGATAACTTCTAAACTGAATATCTTGGTCATATTTTATCGGAATCTGATGAAACAAGATCCGACGGGATCGTATGGACGAGGGCTACACACTGGAACTGAACGGGAGTGAATCCGAGCTCGTTACAATTTATGGTGAAATAAATTGTCCGACTGAATCAAATAACGCAAACCGTTATTTAACGGCTAACGCGCCAATGTGAGTAAATCTCACTAACTCTGAACAGTTTATAAATTCATGTTGTATTTTTAGAACTGTTAGATATGGGTTGATTTACTGTATGTTGACCGTTTGATTGAACTGCTAGTCAGTTAGTTAAATTTTCTATATTGATTCTGTTTAACAGAATATATCATATAGAACTGAAAGTGATGTTATCTATATTGTTTAACATCTGTGATGCAGGGAAACAGGTTGGAGGAATCCAACTGGATTCCTCAACATTTATTTTACTGTTTTCATATATTGTGGTATATGATGTGTTATATAATCTGTTATGGATTATGTGTGTTGGGATGATGTTGATCATTGTTATTCGATATTTTCATATCATAAAAGACCCTGGGATGTAAAAAGAAGTATTTCAATGTATATTGAAATAAAGGAGTTTTATAAAATCACAGGATTTTATAAAAGGAAATATTTATAAAACGAACACGGTTTTATAAAAGGGATATTTATTTAGAAAATAAATAGAAGTTTTAAATAGGAAATATTTGTAACGGTAAATAGAAGTTATAAATAGGAAATATTTGTAACGGTAAATAGAAGTTATAAATAGGAAATATTTGTAACGGTAAATAGAAGTTATAAATAGGAAATATTTGTAACGGTAAGTAAACGTAAAAAAAAAGGGAAATAGTTGTAACGGAAAACGTAGTTTATAAAAAGGAACTAATCGATGTTAGTTTAATCGATTAGTGTTAAAGTAAAAGGAACAAATCGATGTTAGTTTAATCGATTAGTGTAAAAGTTAAAGTAGTTAATCGATGTTCGTTTAATCGATTAGTGATAAAAGTAAAAGAAGTTAATCGATGTTAGTTAATCGATTAGAGTTAAAGTAAAAGAAGTTAATCGATGTTAGTTAATCGATTAGAGTTAAAGTAAAAGAAGTTAATCGATGTTAGTTAATCGATTAGAGAATAAAGTTGAAAGGAGCTAATCGATGTTAGTTAATCGATTAGTGATAAGAAAAAGGAACTAATCGATGTTAGCTAATCGATTAGTGTTAAAGTTAAAAAGAGTTAATCGATGTTAGTTAATCGAATATAGTTTATTCGAAGAAAGTCAAAAGGAGTTAATCGAATATAGTTTACTCGAAGAAAGTCGAAAGGAGTTAATCGAATATAGTTTATTCGAAGAAAGTTAAAAAGAGTTAATCGATGTTAGTTAATCGATTTGAGAATAAAGTTGAAAAGAGTAAGTAAAATGAGTTAATCGAATGAGTTTATTCGAATAAAGTTAGTAAATCGAATATAGTTTATTCGAAAGGGGTTAAGTGAAATGAGTAAATAAATAGCGTTAGTCAAATAGTGTTAGTCCAATAGAGTTAATTGATAAGAGTCAATCGAATATAGTTATTCGAAGGAGGATTAAGTAAGGAAGATAGTAAAAGGAATATACAGTGAACTTTGCCTATTTCAAAGTTAGAAATGTTGTTCAGTTAAGGTCTGAGAGGTAGTTCTACCCCAACTTGATTGGCTTCGTTTTAACTAAGGAATAGTTAAGGTTCGACAGTAAAGGAAATGGTTGAATTGGCATCGCGATGGTTTGTTTAAACATCTGTCTAAGTCCAATGAAGAAGCTTTGGAAATGTTTTCCAAATAAGAAACCAGAAATGTTTTCTAATAAAGAAACAAAGAAATGGAAATGTTTTCCATTGTTAATAACGTATATTTTTCCCAATTTAGAAAATAAGGAATATTGAACGTAGGGAAACAGGAGATAAGTAAATTAATGAACTAAAGAGATAAATGTTGAATGATGTTTGATCGATATAAATTTCCATTTGGAAATAATATCGTTGTTTGCACACCTATTTTTATTCGATAGTTAAATCATAGACTATCGAAGTTTTGACCATTTTAACGTTGTTAATATGGAGACACCGGTTGGATTATTATCCAAAGAACCACTCTGTATTGGCATAAGCGTTGCGAATCATATATGCCAAAAGAAATTGAAGACGGAGTTATGCAAGGGCTATCCTGTTTACAGAATAGTGCCTTCGGTTCATCCTGTTCCTGGGTGACTCGTATGGACGGATGTCTGACAGAGTATTTCCAGACGATCACGTATATTGATTTCTCCAACTGTACCAAGAGTGGAAGCGGAGAAGGAAACTTCTTTTAGCTAACGCGTAATGTATGGTTGAGGACGTCGATCGGTGATTTGATGGATTTGATGATGTGACATTCAAAGTGAATCTGATGTGATGATAAAGCGTAGTTTCTAGCCTCATCATCCGGTAAATGACAGAAATCGGGCAGGCAGCATGGCTAAGTCGGTCGCACCGAAGTAGGGTGTATAATCACCTGATCTAGAGTTTCATTCATTTCTAAAAATCTATTGTTGATGCTGTCCCATTCGGGAAACGGTTGCTGATCCCAACTGTTGGTGATATACATTCGATACACTCAAGCGAAATGAGTGGTCGGTCATGTGTGGCCGGGTTGCAAGATGTTCTTGTTGAACCCAGTGTATTCCTCTCTAGAGGTACACGAGCGAAAGGTGATTCCATACCTTGTCATAGTTGGAAATCCATTACCCAATACGTGCTTGCGGTTTTGATTGTATACTATATATGTAGAACGTGAGATGAAAGCGTTTCTGCTAGATGATTATATATATACTGTGGTTGATAGACATTATTATAATATCAAAAGGTTTTTGATATAAAGATATTTTGGATTCTCATAAGGGAAAAACCCGTTCCGTTATGCGGCGTGGTCTTATGAGATATCTTTTACTTGTTCAACTGTTTTTAAACTGTTTTACTCACACCAGTCCCATGACTGACCCGGAGTTTACTTTGTTGTTTTCCCTAAACTCTTGGGTGCCTAAATTTGTACGGGCAGTCAAGTAGTCGGGATTTACAGATATACTGGAAGAGCTTGGAGCAGGAGGCTTCAGGATCATATAGCTATAGTTATTTCCGCTGTGTTGTAAGTGCTGTACTTGATAATGATATGTATATTCAAGTACTGATTTGTATTTCAAAGTTATGTTATGAAATATATTTATTCGTTCCGCTGTGAGATTCGTGTTACTCTGATGTGTTCTTCTTCTTCTTCTATTCTAAGTTTCTATCTTATCTTTCCTCATCCTCTAATTTCTTTCACTAATTACCAGGATTTTTCTCGATGCTTTGGTTATCGACGTCGTGCTTATGTCGATAACCAAAGTCGCTCGAAAATCCGGGTCGTTACAGTTGGTATCAGAGCTTAAGTTAAGAATTACTTGGCTCTGTGGCGTGACTCGGTAGAGATAGGGTTAGTAATACCCTAGACTGAGATTGAGTGTATATATACGAGTGAACGTACTTGTTAATTGATATAAAAATTTGTTTTATATTGTGGAGATCCATTGGTTGAGTTGTTTGTGAATTCTGGTCGATCAGTTTGATCCACTGTATCGGTAGGAGTTACTAAACACTTGAATACGATGAACCGTCATAGTATGTTTTGAAAGAGGGTAAACGAAATAGTTTACCCAACGTATATTTTGAATATATTGGATATATTGGTTGTTATTATAATCGAGTAAGATTATAAATTAAATGTTTATGTGAATAACCAATCTGAATTCATATAAGTGAAATACGTGAAATCAGATGAGTTAAATCTGAAATTTAAACCAGAATGGAAGTTAAGACTCTGGAGAATTGGATAAGTGTTTGTAAATGGATTGGGATTAAAAATAAGAAAAATTTAAGATCCTGGGAGATTTTAAATTGTTTTACAAGCAGTGTGAATTATATTTTGAAATGAATTTCAAAGTGGAAATGTTTAGAAATGGTTTTATAGTATTGAACTCACTTCGATCGCTGGAAAATAGATTCTGATGATGACAGCTGCATCATCAGTATTCATTTTCGAGTTGTAAGTGACGAATTACTACCAAAGATACTGTTTTGAATTTGTTTTGGGAAAGACAAGTTGTGTTGAATTTCAAAATGGGATTTCAAATATAGAATTCGAATTTTTAAATAGATTTGAAATATTAACTTGTTTTAAAAGAAATAAAACGAGAAGTTCCTTTATAAACGAAGTTTATAAATAGTTCTTTTATAAACGAAGTTTATAAATGAAGTAAAAAGAATTATCATTGGATAATTCAGAAATAAAATACCAGTGTGAAATTGAAAGGGAAATCTATCTTCCAAAGGTAGAAAGATCAATTTCAAAAAGGAATTGAAATCGAGACTTATTTAAGGAAATTGATTAAGAGATTTGAAATGAAATTCAAATACAGAATTTGAATAAAGAGAATTCAAATAGAAATTGAATATAGAAATTCAAAGGAGTTTTATATGAAATTCAATGGAATTGAAATAGAAATTGAATATAGAAATTCAAAGGGAGTTTGAATATATAAAATTTGAATAGGAATTGAATAAAATTAACTAAGTCGAAGAGGAATTAGTTAATTGAGTTTTGAATTTGAAGTTGAACTTTGAAAGTTGGATTGGATTTGTAAATGGATATTCAAAATCGAATATAGAACTTAAGATTGAAATGGAATTCAATTAGTTGATAAACAAGTTAAAAATATATTTGAACATGTTATACTCAAATATGATGGTGAAAAGGGAAAACCAGTAATTTGAAAATCACTTAACGAAATAAGTTAAAACGATTGGATTATGCTGGAATGAATTAGAAATGTATGGATATACATGAGATAGGTATGGACAAGGTATGAAGGTATATAAATAGATTGCTCGACAAAAGGTACGTATTTAATTCACATATGAGATTTTATGCGCCGTATCGGCTAGCCGCTTGGCTTTTCTTTTTCTTTTTGATTTGAGAAGGCCTGTGTGGCAGTTTGGGGATTTTCCCGATGCTCCCAGTACAAAGGAGGTTATGGCGAATTTTTCCGAGAATTTAAGGAGTTAGAATATTTTTAAGATAATTTGATAGTTAGAAATCAACGTATCGATATATATAGAAGTCGATAAGGAAACGAACTTAGAAATAGAATAGCAAAATCAAAAAAAAAGAAGACTAAGAATAAAATCTAGTCAAAATAGAAAGAGGAAGTGTTGACGTGTTTAAAAGTGAATAAGTAGTTGTATGGTATTGATTATTCGAGTAAGTAGTCATATCTGTTTTGACGTTATAAATGTTATTCAGTTAAGGTCTGAGAGGTAGTTATACCCCAACTTGATTGATTTCATTATTAACAAATAAATAGTAAGATTCCAGGCTCGATGATCAATGTGAAAAAGAGTTAGTTGTGTATAGTATTTGGGTTGTCGTAACGATGTTTTACACAACATCCGTTTTAACCCAAATAAGTGTAAGCTTGGAAATATAATAAAGAATATTTCCTAAGTATAGAAAAAACGAGATCGGAGAAGAGATAAGTAATTGGAATATTTTCCAATTATAAATAGCATATATTTTCTAAAGTTTAGAAAATAAAGGAAGGCGATATTCGGAAATGTTTTCCAAATAACATAAAAGGCCAATATGGTTATTGAAAATATTTGGTTAACAAATATTGATAAAGAAATAGAGAAGTGATTTAACTAATGGAATATTGATTATGGGCTCAGTTGAATTTCAAAAAGGAAAATTTGATTTTTGAAAAAAGTAAACTGTTTAAAAACTCCAAGGGAAAGACTAGTTGAATTAAAAACAAATTTAACAAAAATTTGTGAAAGCAGATTTGAATTAAAGTAAAGTCAGTTAAGTGGTAACTGAAGTTGAATTGAAATCTAATAAGATTGGATTTGTGAAATTAGAATCCGAAATGATATTGGATTGGGAAGTTAAGAGTTTGAAATCGAGAATGGAACTCGAATTTGAAATAAAATTCGACTTAGGATATAAGCGAATGGTTGTGTTGGGGATAAAAAGTGATTTGCAATTTGATTTGGGATGACCCTGGTATCCGCTGAATTGATAGCATATGGAAGTGATGGGGTTGATATGCCCGACAAAAAGGTACAAGTTTATATTCCTATGGGATATAAGATTTATGTGCCGAATCGGCTAGCCGCTTGGCTGTTTGATTTTCTTTTGGGTTGGAGATGGCCCAGAGAGGCGAGTTGGAGTTTGGCGTATTGACCAGTACAAAGGAGGTGCTGGCGAAATTTTTCGAAGAGTTAAGGAGTTAGAAAATTTTCTGGATTTTTGAAAATTTTCGATAATAGGAATTAATCAATAATTTAATTGAAATTAAATTGGTTCAGTTGAAACTGAAGTTAAGAAGTGAACAAATATGTTCTAACCAGTCGATAGGGTCGTCCCCTACTTTTTAGCAATTTCGAGGACGAAATTATTTTAAGTGGGGAAGATTGTAATGACCCGCATTAGCAGAGGTATTATGATTAATTTATTTTATTATATAATGGGTGGTTTACTGAATTAAATGATCGTGGAAATAAAATATTGGTAAATATTTAATTAAAAATATAAATTAAAAATATATTTAATTCTGAAATAATCAGAATTGGCTGAAATGACGATATGGTGTGAACCGGATCATCTGTGATATTTAATTCAGCTTGGAATTGAATTTGAATAACGAATATATTATATAAACGACAGTTTGAACGTATAGTTTATAATATAATTATAAACGGGCTCAAAAACGGCGCGGCAGTTCGCTATTTGGCGATTCGAACTTCAACTGAATGTACAGGATTCATTTTAAGCCGGATATCTGTGAAACAAGAAACGTGTGGAGCTGGTGGAGTATATCTTTCTAGTGGAAGAGAAAAATCAGGATTTCGTCGTGTAGATTTTGATTTATGTCCAAATCAAATTTTCAGAAAAGTCGCTGTGGATTTCCTTTATAATTTGCGACGCTTTATATACGTTATAAAAGGATTTTCGATATAAACTGAATATCGATAAATCTAAAATCTGAAATATCAAACTGAAAAATCTGATATGATATTCTGGAGTTGTACGATATCATATGTGGGGATATACGATAATATAAGTTTATTTATATTTAATTTAATTATATTTAAATATATTTATATATTTAAATGGGTTATCCAAAGCTTTAAAAATAGCCGGTTTTGCAAACGAAGTCGGAATTCAACGAAACCAGTTTTGTTGGATCCGCAATATCAAATAGTTGTTAGATTTCCAGTTTCGTGATTTTTAGAGTCACTGTGTGGCCGTACGGATTTTTAGAGTGAAAAACAATCGATATTCTGACGGTTAAAAATATGCTGTGTGAGCATATGAAGTCGGAATTCGACGAAACCAGTTTCGTTGGGACCGAAATGTCGAACTGTAGCTGCATGTCCAATTTCGTGATTTTTAGATATCGTGTGTGATCACACGGATTTTTCGAAGACAGAAACGAATATAAAATCAATAAAATCAAATATAAAATTCAATAAAAAAATATCCTAACATTTTTGTGGACCAAATGAGGGCCACGCCATCCTCTCTTCTCTGCCACAAACATCACCAACCACCAAATCGACTATATATAACCGCAAATGTTTTTACAGTAAGAAATTTCCCAAAAGAAAAATCCAAATGAATTCAAAGAAATTTCTATAAAATACAGAGAGGGTATCATTGGATTTGTTGGGTGATATACTTCATTTCTGGACCGATTTCATTTGGTGCGACGTCCAACTGTGGTGGCTCGTTCATTTGCAGCAACATCTAGGGTTCGGGATTTCTTGCTATATAGGGAATCGTTGGTGATTTAAGTATGGTTGTGAGTATCAGCGTGAAGTTTTACATCGTGTAGAGGGGTTCTGGTGAATTCCGTCACCAAAGTCGTCGCGGATATCATAGTAGGTCACGGCTTCGAGACCTGGGGACGGAAATACCAGGAGGAGATCGATCTCTTCGATGTTGGGTCGGTTACGGAGAGGAGATGAAGATATGAACGATGGTATATTCCATTTGAAGTTTCATTGAATAAGAAAGGGGGGTAGGCGAGCTAGAAGGCGCTGTAATGGCCATTGGTGTTGCGTCGGGATGTTGAAGGAAGAGGACAGTTCAAAGGGGGCGGGCTGCATTTGAATGGGCCGGGTTTTTAATGATGTGAGGCCCATTTAGATTTTAAGTTTAGTTTAAATTAGTTTAAATTATTCGATAACTTCTAAACTGAATATCTTGGTCATATTTTATCGGAATCTGATGAAACAAGATCCGACGGGATCGTATGGACGAGGGCTACACACTGGAACTGAACGGGAGTGAATCCGAGCTCGTTACAATTTATGGTGAAATAAATTGTCCGACTGAATCAAATAACGCAAACCGTTATTTAACGGCTAACGCGCCAATGTGAGTAAATCTCACTAACTCTGAACAGTTTATAAATTCATGTTGTATTTTTAGAACTGTTAGATATGGGTTGATTTACTGTATGTTGACCGTTTGATTGAACTGCTAGTCAGTTAGTTAAATTTTCTATATTGATTCTGTTTAACAGAATATATCATATAGAACTGAAAGTGATGTTATCTATATTGTTTAACATCTGTGATGCAGGGAAACAGGTTGGAGGAATCCAACTGGATTCCTCAACATTTATTTTACTGTTTTCATATATTGTGGTATATGATGTGTTATATAATCTGTTATGGATTATGTGTGTTGGGATGATGTTGATCATTGTTATTCGATATTTTCATATCATAAAAGACCCTGGGATGTAAAAAGAAGTATTTCAATGTATATTGAAATAAAGGAGTTTTATAAAATCACAGGATTTTATAAAAGGAAATATTTATAAAACGAACACGGTTTTATAAAAGGGATATTTATTTAGAAAATAAATAGAAGTTTTAAATAGGAAATATTTGTAACGGTAAATAGAAGTTATAAATAGGAAATATTTGTAACGGTAAATAGAAGTTATAAATAGGAAATATTTGTAACGGTAAATAGAAGTTATAAATAGGAAATATTTGTAACGGTAAGTAAACGTAAAAAAAAAGGGAAATAGTTGTAACGGAAAACGTAGTTTATAAAAAGGAACTAATCGATGTTAGTTTAATCGATTAGTGTTAAAGTAAAAGGAACAAATCGATGTTAGTTTAATCGATTAGTGTAAAAGTTAAAGTAGTTAATCGATGTTCGTTTAATCGATTAGTGATAAAAGTAAAAGAAGTTAATCGATGTTAGTTAATCGATTAGAGTTAAAGTAAAAGAAGTTAATCGATGTTAGTTAATCGATTAGAGTTAAAGTAAAAGAAGTTAATCGATGTTAGTTAATCGATTAGAGAATAAAGTTGAAAGGAGCTAATCGATGTTAGTTAATCGATTAGTGATAAGAAAAAGGAACTAATCGATGTTAGCTAATCGATTAGTGTTAAAGTTAAAAAGAGTTAATCGATGTTAGTTAATCGAATATAGTTTATTCGAAGAAAGTCAAAAGGAGTTAATCGAATATAGTTTACTCGAAGAAAGTCGAAAGGAGTTAATCGAATATAGTTTATTCGAAGAAAGTTAAAAAGAGTTAATCGATGTTAGTTAATCGATTTGAGAATAAAGTTGAAAAGAGTAAGTAAAATGAGTTAATCGAATGAGTTTATTCGAATAAAGTTAGTAAATCGAATATAGTTTATTCGAAAGGGGTTAAGTGAAATGAGTAAATAAATAGCGTTAGTCAAATAGTGTTAGTCCAATAGAGTTAATTGATAAGAGTCAATCGAATATAGTTATTCGAAGGAGGATTAAGTAAGGAAGATAGTAAAAGGAATATACAGTGAACTTTGCCTATTTCAAAGTTAGAAATGTTGTTCAGTTAAGGTCTGAGAGGTAGTTCTACCCCAACTTGATTGGCTTCGTTTTAACTAAGGAATAGTTAAGGTTCGACAGTAAAGGAAATGGTTGAATTGGCATCGCGATGGTTTGTTTAAACATCTGTCTAAGTCCAATGAAGAAGCTTTGGAAATGTTTTCCAAATAAGAAACCAGAAATGTTTTCTAATAAAGAAACAAAGAAATGGAAATGTTTTCCATTGTTAATAACGTATATTTTTCCCAATTTAGAAAATAAGGAATATTGAACGTAGGGAAACAGGAGATAAGTAAATTAATGAACTAAAGAGATAAATGTTGAATGATGTTTGATCGATATAAATTTCCATTTGGAAATAATATCGTTGTTTGCACACCTATTTTTATTCGATAGTTAAATCATAGACTATCGAAGTTTTGACCATTTTAACGTTGTTAATATGGAGACACCGGTTGGATTATTATCCAAAGAACCACTCTGTATTGGCATAAGCGTTGCGAATCATATATGCCAAAAGAAATTGAAGACGGAGTTATGCAAGGGCTATCCTGTTTACAGAATAGTGCCTTCGGTTCATCCTGTTCCTGGGTGACTCGTATGGACGGATGTCTGACAGAGTATTTCCAGACGATCACGTATATTGATTTCTCCAACTGTACCAAGAGTGGAAGCGGAGAAGGAAACTTCTTTTAGCTAACGCGTAATGTATGGTTGAGGACGTCGATCGGTGATTTGATGGATTTGATGATGTGACATTCAAAGTGAATCTGATGTGATGATAAAGCGTAGTTTCTAGCCTCATCATCCGGTAAATGACAGAAATCGGGCAGGCAGCATGGCTAAGTCGGTCGCACCGAAGTAGGGTGTATAATCACCTGATCTAGAGTTTCATTCATTTCTAAAAATCTATTGTTGATGCTGTCCCATTCGGGAAACGGTTGCTGATCCCAACTGTTGGTGATATACATTCGATACACTCAAGCGAAATGAGTGGTCGGTCATGTGTGGCCGGGTTGCAAGATGTTCTTGTTGAACCCAGTGTATTCCTCTCTAGAGGTACACGAGCGAAAGGTGATTCCATACCTTGTCATAGTTGGAAATCCATTACCCAATACGTGCTTGCGGTTTTGATTGTATACTATATATGTAGAACGTGAGATGAAAGCGTTTCTGCTAGATGATTATATATATACTGTGGTTGATAGACATTATTATAATATCAAAAGGTTTTTGATATAAAGATATTTTGGATTCTCATAAGGGAAAAACCCGTTCCGTTATGCGGCGTGGTCTTATGAGATATCTTTTACTTGTTCAACTGTTTTTAAACTGTTTTACTCACACCAGTCCCATGACTGACCCGGAGTTTACTTTGTTGTTTTCCCTAAACTCTTGGGTGCCTAAATTTGTACGGGCAGTCAAGTAGTCGGGATTTACAGATATACTGGAAGAGCTTGGAGCAGGAGGCTTCAGGATCATATAGCTATAGTTATTTCCGCTGTGTTGTAAGTGCTGTACTTGATAATGATATGTATATTCAAGTACTGATTTGTATTTCAAAGTTATGTTATGAAATATATTTATTCGTTCCGCTGTGAGATTCGTGTTACTCTGATGTTGTGTTCTTCTTCTTCTTCTATTCTAAGTTTCTATCTTATCTTTCCTCATCCTCTAATTTCTTTCACTAATTACCAGGATTTTTCTCGATGCTTTGGTTATCGACGTCGTGCTTATGTCGATAACCAAAGTCGCTCGAAAATCCGGGTCGTTACACTTGTTAACTACGGTTATCCACCTAATCCTCAGAACTAGGGTTTACACAATGGATTAAGTGTCACTTAAGTTCATGACTTAACCCGTCTACAAATCCTGTCAAAATTGGCTAAGTATCCAAGTTCAAGGCTTAACCCTACAAACCATGCTCAAGTTGGTTAAGTATATTAAGCAATTCACGACTTAACCTCGTCCAATTATCATTCTAGATTGGTTAAGTATATATTAACTTGACCCTATCAATTTACTTAATCAAATCGGTCAAGTGTATTCAAGCGATTCGTGACTTAGCCTTATCATGTTTCCACGTTATATTGGTTAAGTATTGGTTAACTTAACCACAATAAATTAACGAGTTAGATTGGATAAGTATAGGTCACTTAACCACATCAATTCATCATGTTTAGATTAGTTAAGTGTTTAACTTAACCCCATTAAACTACCAAGTGGGATTAATTAAGTCTAGGCTAACTTAACCCCATCCGATTTCCATGTTTAGACTAGTTGAGTCTAATCTTAACCCCATTCGTTAACCATATTTTTCGGTTAAGCGTCATTAAGAAAACTTACTTAACCTTACCAAGTTATCGCGTTGGATTGATTAAGTGTTGGTTAACTTAAGCCCATCCACTAGTCATATAAAAATGGTTAAGTGTCATTAGGCAAATCAAGTTACTTAACCTACCCAACCTTGTCATGTTTTGTTAAGTATCATTAGCCTAATCAAATTACTTAACCCATTTGTCCATGTCGTATTTGGTTAAGAGTCATTAATCAAATTAACTTAACCCTATCATGTGGCATTAATTACTTGATGCACCTTCACCTCTCACATTAGACTTTGTTGTGGTTACTAGTTAAGCCGGTCGGTTCCGGGTAGCTTTACACCACAACTTGCTCTAACCTCGGGTTCAAGCACAACATGACCAACTTCTCACATTGGGTCCTATTGTTTGCAACTACTAGTTAGGCCGGTCGGTTCCGGTTAGTTTTACGTTGCAAACTCAAACCAACCTCGAGTTGGCCACACTTATATTATCTAAGTGTCATGTCCATCATGTTTCCCAAAACATGTTACAAGTTTTCAAGCATTTGGGTAGACCTAACTTAATAGGTAAATTCCCAAAGGGTAGACCTAACTTAATAGGTAAATTCCCAAGCTTATGTTTTTATGCATACTTACATGTCAACTTCCATGTTATATTTCAAGTCATGTTTTCAAGTTGTATTTTCATGTCATTAGAAATTGCCCATAACATAACCCAACGCTTTTAAACTCGCATATACGTTCGCGACAACATAATGGATTAAAAGAAGAGACTTGGCAAAGGCATGACAAAAATGGATATTAAGCCACAAGTTAATCATGGTGGCAAATGAGGCACAAATGTGTTCATTAACTTGCATGTTACATTCTTAAGCCTCAAAACATGCATAAACCCAAACTTGGCACATAAGCGAATCATGGTGACAAAAGATATGG
Organism: Allium sativum; assembly: GCA_030737875.1. NCBI lineage: Eukaryota > Viridiplantae > Streptophyta > Magnoliopsida > Asparagales > Amaryllidaceae > Allium > Allium sativum. Next base: position 862,956,324 of record CM060926.1, read on the forward strand.
AATGATGACTAGTAACTCGCATATATCATCATATAAGGTTTATGACTTCATATGCAAGTTGACATAAAGGTTATGAGGGTTCTCATGTTGCCTAATGCAACATTTCAACATAAAGGTTGTAGCTTTTAGCTCACAAGATCAAGATAATGACTTCATAAACTTGCATGACATGATAGCATGTATCATACTCAATGATCAAACCCAAACTTGCAACATGAACATTGTAACACCCCACGTCCATTAATGTCACTCACAAAGGGAATGCATTAACTTCCATGGAGGTTTTAAGTGAATATAGAACAGTAAAATTACAACAAGACAGATATAAAATAGTACTTGGAAATTCAAAAACTTTATTTCATTGTAGCAGAAGTCAAAACATGTTTGATTACATCATAACACCATATTCAATGTCAAGTACAATATCTATCTTGATAAAACAAGTACATAATCCCATTACATGAATAGCCATTAAAAAGAAAGATAACAAGCTGGACTTTACTTCAGCAGTCCAAGCTTTCCAGAAGATAAGCGATCCAACTAGACTCCACTAGACCTTGGCCCAACCTGCGGACCTGAAGGGAGAAAAAGGACGGAAAAGAGGGGGTCAGACATAAAGTCTGGTGAATATGATAATTCTACAATACTATTACCATAATAACTGGACTAAGGCATAAGCTGGAAAACAAGAAAATGTCTATGAAGAGCAGATTAAGGACATAGACAATCGCTAAAGGCAACGTTATAGGCGCTCCTAAATACTAAAGGATAAACACTATACTGCACCACACCAGTCACCCTAAAGATTCATCCCACTTAGCTTCACTTAGAAACTTTCCCAATGGCTTTACGTACCCCTAGCTGACTACATAGGTGCCGCCTGCCCCTATCTCCACTAGGTGTACCCTACTTCCCATTATTCGATCGGCTCCCTAACTCGTAGATACCCGTGCTGGCCCCACAGTGGGGTGTATCACTCCCCTAAAGTGGCAACCTGATACAACGGACATGCACGACTTATACCTACATGATGCAACAACGTCTTACCTACCAGCCCGGGTCCACACACGCATATGAAACCCGGTTGACTTGCGTTGCCACCGCTCCCTGTTTTGGCCTCTTATAGTCAAACCCAGTATGCGTGTCCCGTCCTCGACTTGGGTCGAGCCCACAAAGATACGTTTTGGGATACTGGTTGAAATGGGCCCCCACTATTTACCACAAGCATTCCACCTAAGCTTGTCCCCATTAGTCCATCCCACTTAACCCACTTAGTCATGTTCATTTACATGTGTGTTTGGTTAAGTCTAATCGTATTTCAAATGCCTCTAAAGGCAACCACCAGATTCCTCATGCCACCCAAGGCACCTACTTAACCCCCATGTCCCACCTTACATGATTATCTGGTTAAGTATTTCTTAGTTCATTAAGGCCATAACCTCATAAAGACCTCTCACATTAGACTGGCATTTATGGCAGCTGGATTTGCCGGGCGGGTCCGGGCAGTCTTACACCATAAAAGAGTCTAACCTCGTGTCTTTACAACTGTTATGCTTTTAGTTTGGGCCTAGGACCTCTCACATTGGGCCGACATTTGTGACTACTGGATTTGTCGGGCGGGTCCGGGCAGGTTTACATCACAAACGGGTCCAACCTCGTGTCCTAAGCATTGATTATTAATAATAATCCACTTTCCCCTAATTTTAATAATTCCCTACTTGAATTATTAATTACTTCCAATTTTTAATAATGTCCATAATTGACTCAATTATGGACATTCATTCATGGTATGCAACATCTTACAAAATTGCACCCAATTTATTAATTCCTAATATTACCCCTACCCCATGTTTGAACGTTTATTCGCAAAATATATGTTAGACTCGAATAGCCTAACTCATAGCATAAAAGAGATTATCATAATAACAACATGTATATGTGACCAAATGAATCATAATAAGGGGCGAAACTTGCATATGTCCAACTTGCATAGATTATACATGTCATGGACCTAAAGGTGTCAACTTGTTCAAAATTCACCTAATATAATCTCAATCAATTTTCATAAACTTACATATGAACATGTGTGAATCAACATCATCTAATTTTTTTAACAACATGGTTTTATATGGGTACACCTAACTCAATAGGCAAATTCCCATAATCAAGTTTTATTTAATTATAGTTTCAAGTTTATGGGTACACCTAACCTAATAGGCAAATTCCCATAAACAAGATCCATTTAAATTAAGAAAAAAAACATAACTTTAAGCATGATCCAACAACATCATGATTTTTCAACATAATATAGCATGATTTATAACATGGCATAGTATGATAGTATAACATAGCTTGACATGATTCTCAACATAGCACGACATAGCATAAAAGAATTTACAACATAGCATGACATAGCATATATAATTTACATCATACGACAACATAATAACATAATAAGAGATCCACAATATATAGAATTTACAATTACAAATCACATCACTTTCTTGTGATCCATTCATAACTGAGTCAAATTAGTTTGTAATAGTCTTGTGAGAATCATCATACTCACCAACAAAAGAAAAGAATTAGAGATAGAGAGATCTTTTGATTTGATTTGTGTAGATTTAGTTGTAGGTGATTAGGCTTCCTCTTCTTAGTTTGTGACGGCTATGCTGAACTCCATGGCAGCAGCATGACGGTAGCTTCTCTAATTTTACAAGTGATTTAGGTCTAGGGTCTACCCACTTATTTATAGATTTTAGAATTCATTTAGGCCATTAGATTTAACCTAGAAATAACCGCAGCCGTTCAGACAAGATGGGGTTTATCTTGTTGACTCAGCAATGAGTCAGAAGTGACTCAGCAAACACTCAGCATATTAATAAACTTCTATTCATGTCATATATATATATATATATATATTTTCTACAATGTACATATTAGATACATCCCCCCTTTTACACACTTATTATTGTTTTTATATACATATTAGATACATCCCCTCTCTTACACACTTATTAATATTTTTATATTCATATTAGATACATCCCCTCTCTTACATACTTATTAATATTTTTATATTCATATTAGATACATCCCCTCTCTTACATACTTATTAATATTTTTATATTCATATTAGATACATCCCCTCTTCTACACACTTATTATTATTTTAGCAACTTTAGTGTTAATAGAAAATTCGGGGTGTTACATTCTCCCCTCCTTTTAGGATTTCGTCCCCGAAATCTTCAAGTCTGGAAGAATGTATATCCTACCATCCAAACGTCCATCTACTCATCCATCATACACAGGCATCCATTGTCCTTACAGACTTCTAATGCTTTCATGTTTAAATGCACAGTGTGTGTATATGTCCGTATCTAATGCAAAATCAGGCGGTCCACTGATTCAGTTGACCTCCTTAATGCAACTATGATCGTGCCATGCATCCATTATGTATGCAAAAGATTCTTAATGCTACATAATACTTCTATATGCGTGCACAACCATCATCTGAATGCACCATCCACATGATAATACAACCATCGTTCATCCATTTTACTAAATACATCCATATATATGCAATATGCAATATGTAGTGACTGAGCCGATCTAGTGCCTAAAGTGTGTGTATATATGCATCCACGAGCAACCACTAGCAAACACTTGCATCCATTTTGCATCCATCATACATAACATGTCTCAAACACATGTTTCAACCATAGGATTATCCTAACTAAAGGTCAAAGATACTAATGAGAGGACATACTAAAGATAAGATAAGATAAGCTAAGCGATAAAGGAGAAATTAAAAGACATACCCTCAAAAAGAAAAGGGTACAACGAACGCATCTTCTCTTCTGTCTCCCAAGTTGTGTTGCTCTCATCATCTCCCCATTGCACTTTAACCAGTCTGACCTCTCGATTCCTCAACATTTTGATCTCCGACCCAAGAATGCATGTAGGAGCTCGCCTAATTGTTGCATCACGCTCTATTTCCACCTCTTTAAGCAAGCTCGGCTCTACCACCTCCGCGGTCTTGTGCAAACACTTCCTCAAATGTGATACATGGAATACGTCGTGTACTCCACCAAGTTTCTCAGGCAACTCCACCCTATATACCATCTGTCCAATCCTCTCCTTTATAGGAAACGGTCCTACGAATCTTGGTGCTAGTTTCCCAACGGACCCAAAGCGAACAACATTTTGTAACGGAGATACTTTGATAAAAACCATGTCCCCAATGTCAAACTCAAGATCTGTCCTCCTCTTATCAGCATACGATTTTTGCCTATCTTGTGCTGCTTTCATCCTCCTTCGAATCAACTCAATCTTCTCCGAGGTTTCCCTAACCATATCGGGCCCAAGTAGGATTTTATCGGTAGATTCCCACCAACATGTAGGAGAACGGCAAGGCCTTCCATAAAGAGCTTCGAAAGGTGCCATGCCAATACTAGACTGAAAGCTATTGTTATATGCGAATTCTACTAACGGAAGGTGCTCTTCCCATGTACCCCCAAAGTCTAGGATACAAAGCCTTAAAAGATCCTCTAGAATGCGATTCACCCTCTCGGTCTGGCCGTCTGTCTGAGGATGATATGCGGTGCTCAAACATAGCTGAGTCCCTACCGCCTCTTGTAAACTCTTCCAAAATTCGCTAGTAAAGATGGGGTCACGGTCGCTTACTATACTAGAAGGAATACCGTGCAAACGAACTATCTCCTTAATGTATACAGAAGCCAACCACGGAGCAGTCCTCTTACTTTTCACGGGAATAAAATGGGCGCTTTTAGTAAGTCTATCTACTATAACCCAAATCCCCGTGTTACCCTTCCTTGATCTTGGTAATCCATCCACAAAATCCATTGAGATGCTTTCCCATTTCCATAGTGGAACTTCTAATGGGTGAAGCAACCCACCGGGTTTCTTTTGTTCTGCTTTAACTCGTTGGCACACCAAGCATCTAGCGACGTACTCGGCCACATCCTTTTTCATACCGGCCCAAAAGAAAACCCGCTTCATATCTTTGTACATCTTATCCCCGCCGGGATGAATGGTCATTTTTGAGCGATGAGCATCATCAAGAATGGCCTTCCTTAAGTCTTCGTCTTGTGGTACACAAAGTCTATTATCCCTTCGTAACCAACCCTTATCGTCTAGGGTATACCTACGAAGATGGCTTGACGACTCCCCACCTTTGAGCTTTTCTACTATCTCAACCAACTGTGGGTCGTCTCGCTGTGCCTCACCAACCCGTCCTAAAAGTGTAGGTCTAACCTCCAAGGATGCTAACAGACCGGGTACTAAGTCAACGGAGGGTCTAAAGTCAAACATAGAGATGAATTCTAAGCTTTGTCGTTCGACAAACAACGGACTCAAGGACAACCTTTTCCTACTTAAGGCGTCTGCCACCACGTTACCCTTGCCCGGGGTATATGCTATTTCAAAATCGTAGGAGGCTAAGAATTCCATCCACCGTTGCTGCCTTAAATTCAAATCCTTCTGAGAGAATAAGTATTTTAATGATTTGTGGTCAGTGAACAGTTCAAATTTCTCACCAAGAAGATAGTGACGCCAAGACTTAAGCGCGAAAACAATTGCGGCTAGCTCTAAGTCATGCGTGGGGTAATTCTTTTCATGAACCCTCAACTGCCTTCCACCATAGGCTATTACTCTTCCCTCTTGCATGAGGACCGCGCCAAGTCCCGTCCCACAAGCATCAGTATAGATGGTAAACGGTTTATTCCCGTCTGGCAGCACTAAGACTGGGGCTGAAGTTAAGGCTCTCTTTAAACGTTGGAACGCATCCTCGCAATCTTTGTCCCACGTAAAAACCAGGTTCTTCTTCGTTAACCGTGTTAATGGAGCTGATATTTTTGCGAAGTCTTTGATAAACTTCCTATAATAGCCAGCCAACCCCAAGAAACTTCTTACTTCGGTTGCATTTTTAGGGACCTTCCAATCTTGGATGGCCACTACCTTTGCGGGATCCACTGCTATCCCTTCTTTGGAAACCACGTGCCCCAAGAACCGTACTTCCTTCCTCCAGAAGTGACACTTAGAAAATTTTGCCTTAAGGTTATGCGCTCGAAGGGTTTCCAACACTTCCCTAAGATGTAGGGAGTGCTCTTCTTTATTCTTAGAAAAGACTAAGATGTCATCCACAAAGACTACCACGAATTTGTTAAGGTATTCCCTAAACACCCTACTCATCAAATCAACAAAATATGCAGGGGCGTTTGTCAAACCAAAGGGCATCACTAGCCATTCATAGAATCCGTCAGTTGTCCTAAAAGCAGTCTTATCTATACTATCCTCAGCCACTCTCAGTTGATGAAAGCCAGTAGCTAAGTCCAACTGCGAAAACACTAAGGCTCCAACTAACTGATCAAAGAGATCGTCAGTCCTCGGCAGTGGGTGTCGGTTCTTTTTAGTAAGCTTGTTTAGTTCTCTATAGTCCATACAAAGTCTAAGAGACCCATCCGCCTTTGTGGCAAAAACTACTGGAGCACCCCACTTCGATATACTACGTCTTACGAACCCCTTCTCAAGCAACTCCTTTACTTGCTTATTGAGTTCCCTCCTTTCACGAGGAGCCATGTGGCGCACTGGCAAAGATACGGGTTTAGCATTATCCACAAGATGAATTCGAAAGTCTATCTCCCGCTTTGGAGGTAAGCCCTTCACCTCCTCAAACACATCCGGATATTCCCGGACCACTTCTACCGATCGCAGGTTCTCTACAGACGCGTCAAGCGATTCAAGATAACTTAGCATAACGGAATTTATGGGATTACAAAAGATGTCGAGAGCATTACCAAGGCGAGTCACAAGCCTAACTACTCTCCTTTCACAATCAAGAATGGCCCTATTTCTAGACAACCAATCCATTCCTAAAATTAGCCCATAGCCCGTGAAGCCCAATACATAAGCATCACATCTAAATTCAACGCTAAGTATAGAGATTTTCAAATCCAAACATATCATGGTCAAATGAGCCGAGCCCCCAATTGGATTTGAAACGACCAAGGGATCCTCTACTAAACTGGTGTTCAAGTGCAGTGATTCAACTAATGATGCAGAGATAAACGAATTAGATGCGCCAGAATCGAATAAGGTACGGACAGGATGATCAAATAGAAAAACTAAGCTTTCAACAGAAATTGTTCTACCTCTTTCTTGCAGCGGTGGGGCCGCAATAGCCTGAACTTGCCCCCTTGCCTGCCCTGGTGCCATAAGAGCCTGCACCTGTCCTCCCGAGGTAGACCCAGCCCTCTGCCCCTTCTTTGGACAGTCCATCACTAAATGTCCCGCATCTCCACAATGAAAACAACCAGTCTTCTTTTTCTTTCTACAATCTTTGCTGAGATGGCCAGGCGTCCCACAATTGAAGCATTTCTTCTTCCCTTTGCCATTATTGTTTTTACCACCCTTCTTATTTTGCTGTTGGGGTTTCTTCTGATCCCCTTTCTTTTCAACTGCCTTATCCTCATGCATAAGTGCCATTTCTACTAGCTTTTCAAAGGTGGCTCCAATAGGGATGTGGGTCATAGCCAACCCTTGCAACGGTTCATTCAAGCCTCTAACGAACCTCAAAGCTTTCTTCTCTGGCGTGTTCACCAACTCCAAGCCAAACCTTGCTAAATGATTAAATTTATTGACATATTCCTTTACTGATGAGCTCCCTTGCTTTAGTGCCAGGAATTTTTCCATATTTAAGTTCTCCTCTGCCCTTGAAAGAAACTTTGCCTCAAACCTTCATCTGAAATCCGCCCATGAATCAACTGGACGTTCCCCGTTAGTGACCTCATACCAAAACGAGGCCTCTCCCTTCATTAACCAAGCAGCTAAACGGACTTTCCTCCCATCTTCCACTTCAAAGATATCCAACAATTCCTCAGTCTCCTTAAGCCAATCTCTGGCCTCCACAAACGTCTCAGTCCCTTGAAAAGTTTTTCCTCCCATAGCCTTGAATTCCTTGCACGTCTTTGCAAAAGTGTCAACACGAGGAGGAGGAGGAGGAATGGGTGCTACTAGGGGTGGAGGAGTATCCGCTGGGCCTGCAGTGGTGGCCCAAGCCTCCAAGTATCTCCTAAACCACCCTGGAATCGTCACACCTTCTGGGAGATTAAGATCTTCAGCCATGCTGAAACGAAAAAGGAAAGATTCAAAATGGAGAATTCGAAAGATAAAGATAAGGATATGGCTATTTGGGATTATGTTTTTCATAAAAACTCTCTTTAAATAACATGTTTTTTTTTGAAAGCACTTCTTCCAAAAATACTTTAGAAAAAAAATATTTTTCTAAAAATTTTTTTATCTGTTCTGGTAACCTTATGCTCCGATACCACGTGTAACACCCCACGTCCATTAATGTCACTCACAAAGGGAATGCATTAACTTCCATGGAGGTTTTAAGTGAATATAGAACAGTAAAATTACAACAAGACAGATATAAAATAGTACTTGGAAATTCAAAAACTTTATTTCATTGTAGCAGAAGTCAAAACATGTTTGATTACATCATAACACCATATTCAATGTCAAGTACAATATCTATCTTGATAAAACAAGTACATAATCCCATTACATGAATAGCCATTAAAAAGAAAGATAACAAGCTGGACTTTACTTCAGCAGTCCAAGCTTTCCAGAAGATAAGCGATCCAACTAGACTCCACTAGAACTTGGCCCAACCTGCGGACCTGAAGGGAGAAAAAGGATGGAAAAGAGGGGGTCAGACATAAAGTCTGGTGAATATGATAATTCTACAATACTATTACCAAAATAACTGGACTAAGGCATAAGCTGGAAAACAAGAAAATGTCTATGAAGAGCAGATTAAGGACATAGACAATCGCTAAAGGCAACGTTATAGGCGCTCCTAAATACTAAAGGATAAACACTATACTGCACCACACCAGTCACCCTAAAGATTCATCCCACTTAGCTTCACTTAGAAACTTTCCCAATGGCTTTACGTACCCCTAGCTGACTACATAGGTGCCGCCTGCCCCTATCTCCACTAGGTGTACCCTACTTCCCATTATTCGATCGGCTCCCTAACTCGTAGATACCTGTGCTGGCCCCACAGTGGGGTGTATCACTCCCCTAAAGTGGCAACCTGATACAATGGACATGCACGGCTTATACCTACACGATGCAACGTCTTACCTACCAGCCCGGGTCCACACACGCATATGAAACCCGTTGGACTTGCGTTGCCACCGCTCCCTGTCTTGGCCTCTTATAGTCAAACCCAGTATGCGTGTCCCGTCCTCGACTTGGGTCGAGCCCACAAAGATACGTTTTGGGATACTGGTTGAAATGGGCCCCCACTATTTACCACAAGCATTCCACCTAAGCTTGTCCCCATTAGTCCATCCCACTTAACCCACTTAGTCATGTTCATTTACATGTGTGTTTGGTTAAGTCTAATCATATTTCAAATGCCTCTAAAGGCAACCACCAGATTCCTCATGCCACCCAAGGCACCTACTTAACCCCCATGTCTCACCTTACATGATTATCTGGTTAAGTATTTCTTAGTTCATTAAGGCCATAACCTCATAAAGACCTCTCACATTAGACTGGCATTTATGGCAGCTGGATTTGCCGGGCGGGTCCGGGCAGTCTTACACCATAAAAGAGTCTAACCTCGTGTCTTTACAACTGTTATGCTTTTAGTTTGGGCCTAGGACCTCTCACATTGGGCCGACATTTGTGACTACTGGATTTGCCGGGCGGGTCCGGGCAGGTTTACATCACAAACGGGTCCAACCTCGTGTCCTAAGCATTGATTATTAATAATAATCCACTTTCCCCCAATTTTAATAATTCCCTACTTGAATTATTAATTACTTCCAATTTTTAACAATGTCCATAATTGACTCAATTATGGACATTCATTCATGGTATGCAACATCTTACAAAATTGCACCCAATTTATTAATTCCTAATATTACCCCTACCCCACGTTTGAACGTTTATTCGCAAAATATATGTTAGACTCGAATAGCCTAACTCATAGCATAAAAGAGATTATCATAATAACAACATGTATATGTGACCAAATGAATCATAATAAGGGGTGAAACTTGCATATGTCCAACTTGCATAGATTATACATGTCATGGACCTAAAGGTGTCAACTTGTTCAAAATTCACCTAATATAATCTCAATCAATTTTCATAAACTTACATATGAACATGTGTGAATCAACATCATCTAATTTTTTTAACAACATGGTTTTATATGGGTACACCTAACTCAATAGGCAAATTCCCATAATCAAGTTTTATTTAATTATAGTTTCAAGTTTATGGGTACACCTAACCTAATAGGCAAATTCCCATAAACAAGATCCATTTAAATTAAGAAAAAAAACATAACTTTAAGCATGATCCAACAACATCATGATTTTTCAACATAATATAGCATGATTTATAACATGGCATAGTATGATAGTATAACATAGCTTGACATGATTCTCAACATAGCACGACATAGCATAAAAGAATTTACAACATAGCATGACATAGCATATATAATTTACATCATACGACAACATAATAACATAATAAGAGATCCACAATATATAGAATTTACAATTACAAATCACATCACTTTCTTTTGATCCATTCATAACTGAGTCAAATTAGTTTGTAATAGTCTTGTGAGAATCATCATACTCACCAACAAAAGAAAAGAATTAGAGAAAGAGAGATCTTTTGATTTGATTTGTGTAGATTTAGTTGTAGGTGATTAGGCTTCCTCTTCTTAGTTTGTGACGGCTATGCTGAACTCCATGGCAGCAGCATGACGGTAGCTTCTCTAATTTTACAAGTGATTTAGGTCTAGGGTCTACCCACTTATTTATAGATTTTAGAATTCATTTAGGCCATTAGATTTAACCTAGAAATAACCGCAGCCGTTCAGACAAGATGGGGTTTATCTTGTTGACTCAGCAATGAGTCAGAAGTGACTCAGCAAACACTCAGCATATTAATAAACTTCTATTCATGTCATAAATATATATATATTTTCTACAATGTACATATTAGATACATCCCCCCTTTTACACACTTATTATTGTTTTTATATACATATTAGATACATCCCCTCTCTTACACACTTATTAATATTTTTATATTCATATTAGATACATCCCCTCTCTTACATACTTATTAATATTTTTATATTCATATTAGATACATCCCCTCTCTTACATACTTATTAATATTTTTATATTCATATTAGATACATCCCCTCTTCTACACACTTATTATTATTTTAGCAACTTTAGTGTTAATAGAAAATTCGGGGTGTTACGAACATTTAACTTCATAGTTAATATCTAAGAGTAGGGAAAGGGCTTACATTGCTATGAAGGCACAAAAGATATGACAAAGCCCTTATGCAATCAAATAGACCCAAAATGCAAGCTCTAACATAAAAACCCTTGAGCCAAAATGATCAAAACCCTTGCTTTATGATGCAAAGATAGAAACTTGACTTGAATGCAAGCTAATGACACTCATACAAGCTTGAAAACACTTGTATGCATGGAAAATCTCTCATAGAAACCATTTAGAAATTTTATGAAGAGAGTGGAGGCCATGAGAGGTAAAATTTTGCCATAGTTTAGTTGTAGGATCAATTTATGAGGGTTTTAGGAGAGGGTTAGGGGTCTTTTTATAGAAGACTAGGATAGTTTTAGCCATAGGATAAACCCTAGAACCAATCCTAGCCTTTAAAGCATGTCTTGGGGAAGAAGTCAAGTCTAAAAAATGGAGTGGTGTCTTAACCAGGCCTAAAAATGGAGTGGTGTCTTAATTGGGCTGAATTTCAAATCTGTTTTCGGATTTGAATTTCCGTGAAACTTTGCGAGGCCATATCTCGGTCATACGAACTCCGATTTTCGAAAACTCGGACTCTATTTCGCGTATTTTTCCGAGACGAACGCAATGGCATAGCCCGTTTCCCTTGATTCAGATTTTACAGTTTAATTCTGCCTCCATTTATGTTATAACAGGTTATTGAAAATACGGGTTGTTACATTCTCCCCACCTTTTAGGATTTCGTCCCCGAAATCTCCAAGTTAGGAAGAACATATCCTACCATCCATCATCCATCTACTCAAAACATCATCCACAAGCAACCATTGTCCTTAGATGATTTCTAATGCTGTATGAATATATGCAAAACGTGTGTGTACATGTTCCTTAGCTAATGCTAATGATCAGGCCTGAATAATCTTTCTAATGCAAAATATGTATAGTGCCATGAATCCAACATGTATGCAAATAGTCCTAGTCATATAGATACTATATGCATGCACAATCATTCATTCATATGCAACAACCGCATGATAATACATTCAATTTCATCCATAAACAAGTTTAAATACTCGTGCATATGCAATATGAAATGTGACCGAGTCGAGCTAGTATCTAATGTGTATTCGCGCATCCACGAGCAACCACTTGCAACCACTTGCAAACATATCAATCATAACATGTTTCAAATACATGTTTACATCCATAGGGTTCTACCTAGAATTCCCTGAAACAGGGTCGAGAAGATAAACAGGACAAACTCCTTACAGGGTATGTAACGGAGAATAGGACCGAGAGGATGTCCACAAAAGATAGCCTACAAGTAAGCTCTACAGAAAACAGGGATCAAGGATATACTCCCAAAAAGAGATATCATGCGCATATCTAGTCTTTGACCATCAAAGTCGTCTTTTAACTTCGCGATTTTGTAGCTTCTTATTCCTGTTTCCATAACATGAGCTGGAACTCATTTCTTCTTCGCCTCTCGTTCCACTTGCACTTATCCTTTTCCTAGAATACTTGACGCAAACATGACTGCGTACTCATGATCTCATGCAAGCTTTCCAAAATTCACTAGTGAATCTTGGATCTCGTTTATATACTATAAGGCATTCCATGTAGAAGAACTTTCTCTTAAAAGTAAACAGATGTCAATCAGGTTATCATGCGCACTTACTAGGGTGATCTCTATAACCCATGCATAAATGAAGTAAACCATCCATCTTATTGGCGAACACCACTCGATCGGGCTTTAAATTTCCAATAAAGGCATCAAGGGATTCTAAGTAACTAGTCATGACAGAACCTCAAAAAGGTTACCCGATACTTCGAGGGCATTACCAAGGCTAGTCAAAAGGTCTAACTACCCTCCTATCAAAACCGAGAGTGGCACCCCCTACTGGATAACCACTTCATCCCTAGAATCCATCCATAGCTTATAAACATAAGCATTATTTCCAAACTCAACACTTGGCATAGACATTCCCAAATCCAAACAAGTCATGTATAAATGGATTGATTCTCCAATAGGACTTTGAGACAAAAATGGGATTCTCTATTATGCTAGTACTTAAGGTGCAGAGACTCAACTATCGAAGCAGACTTAAATGATACGAACAACGAAGTCCTAACGGGATGATAGAGAAGAAAAGCTAAACCTTTAACAAGATCGTTACCCTCCTTCCGAGGTACTCTAGAAATGAGAGCATACTACTGCCCTCCCGATGATCTTGTCCTTGTCCCATAATACTTAACTATCTGCCCCGTTTTACCATGCCAAAGGTACTCTCTCGTCATGGGTTTCATTGTTCATCTTTCTCCCTCCTTTGAGGACTAAGCCATACCAACAAGTTGCTCATCCTTAAGCTCGTATCCTTTATCCTTCTTTCTCACGATCCTTTCTTATAACGCGGCCACTGGTCTCTCGAGAACCACCTCCATCGTATGGAAAGCACTTTCGTAGGTAGAAAAGAATAGTCGCAGTTAAAACTACTGTGACTACAGATGGAGGAAAGAAAGGAAAAGAGACTCAATTAAAGAAACAAGGATAGTGCTAATGGCCTTTGGGGAATAGCCTTTTTCTTTTAAAAGAAAATTTTCTTGAAAAATGCTTCTTTGTAAACGGTTTTTTTTTTTTCAAATAGTTTTCAGAAGGTCTTTAAAAACTTTTGCCCAGTCTGGTAACCTTCTTCTCTGATACCACGTGTAACACCCCGCCTCCGCTAGGGTCACTTGCAAAGGAATGCACTAGCTTTAGAGGGGCATTATTGGTAAACATGCACAGAAATATCACAAGACAGAACATATAAAATAGCGGAAGTAAAATCAAACTTTCATAACATGAATAAATAAGGTCTAAAGCCTTTTACATCAGAGTACATCAAAACCTGTCTTGCAATAGTAAAGAAGCATAAAGACATTTTCATAAATTATTCCCCAAGTAAAAACAGTAAAGTAGCCATTAGCCAAGAAAAGTCCAAGCCATCCATGATGACCTTCAAGCAGAAGAAGTCCGAACTAAACAACAGTATTTCCTCCCTGTAACCTGGGGGGGGGGAAACGGAAGAAAAGAGGCGAAACAAAATGGGTCAGTCAAAAAGACTGAGTAAGCCCTATCTACTATTAGCATAAAAACTAGTAAAGTTAACTGACATGAGAAACTGAGATGAACATAAGCATGATAACAAGATAGATAAGCTAAATCAAAATAACAGGATGAACTACTGAACTCAGATAAACTAAGGTGTCATGATAAATTACGATGTCAAGATAAAACAAGGTATCACATCGTCAGGTTTCTATCAAGTATAATATCCCCAAGATATCTGTCACGTATAACGCCCCGTGATATCTATCCTGTATTTTAGCTCTGCACCTACCGTACTAGTATCCCCACCGTGTCATGTGTTAACCAAGAATGACCCTCATTCAAAAGTCGTGTAATGGTCCATGTCAACCTAATATATCGCATATATAGGTTACTCAACTTGCATGTTTTATTCCATGTAAATGTTCAGTCCCTTGCTGTAGACCATACGGGCTTTCCCATGAGATTCTATATTACTTTAACATAGTTCCATGATCCTTAAGATCGGTTTGGACTGTTACCCTAAACCTAGCTAGGGTCTTCCAACATGAATTATTGTTTGTACAACTAGGACTTATGCTACGTAGGGCTGCTAGGGATTATGCTTACCTATTGCACGTTTTCGTATCTCGGTTTGGGTTCAACCACCTAGGGCCACTAGGGATTACGCTAACCGCCAACCGCGCCCTTTTTCCCACGCATTCATCGTGAATCGCTTTTCCATGACTGTATGCACATGTATCACATCGTGCCATCCGAGTCCTGTCACAGGGCAAATCAAGAAATACAGGACTCGGTCGGGAGCTTTCGATTTATCTGCCGATGCAGATGCTAAGGTCTGTTTTTCTTATACGTGGCTATGGTCCCACGAGACCACTCCCTCAACTAGTGAAAGACAAGACAGGATAAATCCTGTATGAGAACACAACACTGGCCAACCCACATCCAAGCCTTACCGCAACCATAATTAGATAGCAATTATGGTCTTTTGGGTGTTCTCTGCCTTTCCGTACGTACACGCTTGACCAAAGATGGTAGGTAGCCTGACGAAATGCTATCTAGGGTACGACCGTGTATCGTCGACTATACCCTATCCATCCCCGTCTTTAGGTCGCTCGTATAGCAACCAAGGCATACTCTTGGTTCTTCTAACGCAGACCTTAACCTCTCATGAGCCTAGTATAATCACCTGGCAGCTCATAGAGGGATACCAAGAATATCCTCACCTTCCTCGAAGTCGCTGCTTCGTTACCCAGTTGGCTGGAGCCTTTATCTAAATCAGATACTTGCTCCTACTCGTATACTTAAACGATGACCTACCGTATCAGGTTACTCATCCATCTATGAACTGGTCTAAATTTCCATGACTAAGAATCATTACTTAGTTATTCTTCAACTAAGGTTTACCACTTAGCATTGTTCCCGTTATCCTTGTTAACTACGGTTATCCACCTAATCCTCAGAACTAGGGTTTACATAATGGATTAAGTGTCACTTAAGTTCATGACTTAACCCGTCTACAAATCCTGTCAAAATTGGCTAAGTATCCAAGTTCAAGGCTTGACCCTACAAACCATGCTCAAGTTGGTTAAGTATATTAAGCAGTTCATGACTTAACCTCGTCCAATTATCATTCTAGATTGGTTAAGTATATATTAACTTGACCCTATCAATTTACTTAGTCAAATCGGTCAAGTGTATTCAAGCGATTCGTGACTTAGCCTTATCATGTTTCTACGTTATATTGGTTAAGTATTGGTTAACTTAACCACAATAAATTAACGAGTTAGATTGGATAAGTATAGGTTACTTTACCACATCAATTCATCATGTTTAGATTAGTTAAGTGTTTAACTTAACCCCATTAAACTACCAAGTGGGATTAATTAAGTCTAGGCTAACTTAACCCCATCCGATTTCCATGTTTAGACTAGTTGAGTCTAATCTTAACCCCATTCGTTAACCGTATTTTTCGGTTAAGCGTCATTAAGAAAACTTACTTAACCTTACCATGATATCGCGTAGGATTGATTAAGTGTTGGTTAACTTAACCCCATCCACTAGTCATATAAAAATGGTTAAGTGTCATTAGGCAAATCAAGTTACTTAACCTACCCAACCTTGTCATGTTTTGTTAAGTATCATTAGCCTAATCAAATTACTTAACCCATTTGTCCATGTCATATTTGGTTAAGAGTCATTAATCAAATTAACTTAACCCTATCATGTGGCATTAATTACTTAATGCACCTTCACCTCTCACATTAGACTTTGTTGTGGTTACTAGTTAAGCCGGTCGGTTCCGGGTAGCTTTACACCACAACTTGGTCTAACCTCGGGTTCAAGCACAACATGACCAACTTCTCACATTGGGTCCTATTGTTTGCAACTACTAGTTAGGCCAGTCGGTTCCGGGTAGTTTTACGTTGCAAACTCAACCCAACCTCGAGTTGGCCACACTTATATTATCTAAGTGTCATGTCCATCATGTTTCCCAAAACATGTTACAAGTTTTCAAGCATTTGGGAGACCTAACTTAATAGGTAAATTCCCAAAGGGTAGACCTAACTTAATAGGTAAATTCCCAAGCTTATGTTTTTATGCATACTTACATGTCAACTTCCATGTTATATTTCAAGTCATGTTTTCATGTTGTATTTTCATGTCATTAGAAATTGCCCATAACATAACCCAACGCTTTTAAACTCGCATATACGTTCGCGACAACGTAATGGATTAAAAGAAGAGACTTGGCAAAGGCATGACAAAAATGGATATTAAGCCACAAGTTAATCATGGTGGCAAATGAGGCACAAATGTGTTCATTAACTTGCATGTTACATTCTTAAGCCTCAAAACATGCATAAACCCAAACTTGGCACATAAGCGAATCATGGTGACAAAAGATATGGAATGATGACTAGTAACTCGCATATATCATCATATAAGGGTTATGACTTCATATGCAAGATGACATAAAGGTTATGAGGGTTCTCATGTTGCCTAATGCAACATTTCAACATAAAGGTTGTAGCTTTTAGCTCACGAGATCAAGATAATGACTTCATAAACTTGCATGACATGATAGCATGTATCATACTCAATGATCAAACCCAAACTTGCAACATGAACATTTAACTTCATAGTTAATATCTAAGAGTAGGGAAAGGGCTTACATTGCTATGAAGGCACAAAAGATATGACAAAGCCCTTATGCAATCAAATAGACCCAAAATGCAAGCTCTAGCATAAAAACCCTTGAGCCAAAATGATCAAAACCCTTGCTTTATGATGCGAAGATAGAAACTTGACTTGAATGCAAGCTAATGACACTCATACAAGCTTGAAAACACTTGTATGCATGGAAAATCTCTCATAGAAACCATTTAGAAATTTTATGAAGAGAGTGGAGGCCATGAGAGGTAAAATTTTGCCATAGTTTAGTTGTAGGATCAATTTATGAGGGTTTTAGGAGAGGGTTAGGGGTCTTTTTATAGAAGACTAGGATAGTTTTAGCCATAGGATAAACCCTAGAACCAATCCTAGCCTTTAAAGCATGTCTTGGGGAAGAAGTCAAGTCTAAAAAATGGAGTGGTGTCTTAACCAGGCCTAAAAATGGAGTGGTGTCTTAATTGGGCTGAATTTCAAATCTGTTTTCGGATTTGAATTTCTGTGAAACTTTGCAAGGCCATATCTCGGTCATACGAACTCCGATTTTCGAAAACTCGGACTCTATTTCGCGTATTTTCCGAGATGAACGCAATGGCATAGCCCGTTTCCCTTGATTCAGATTTTACAGTTTAATTCTGCCTCCATTTATGTTATAACAGGTTATTGAAAATACGGGTTGTTACAATTTCAAATAAACTTATTTTTTTAATCTTGAATCACTCTCTTGTGCTTGCTAGAAATAATTCTAAAAAATTATTTATGTATCTCTGAACTGAAATTGTTTCTACTGCTTTGATAAACGAGACTGATTTGTTATATTTGACTGCTTAGGCCTGGTGATTAGATATTTTTCGAAATTCATTGGAATTCTACTATGGATGATTAAGATCGCTAAGTGATATCAGTTTAGATGTGTTGTCACATCCATTTGATTTATTTATTTATTTATTTCTTGTCTTATATAGATCCTTCAGAATCCCTCTTGTAATTGATATCTTCAAATTCAAATCACTTATTGATTAATCATTCAGAAATTGAAATCAATAACCAAATTGAACTGTATTTAGAATTCATCAAAATTATTATTAGATTTTTGAAATTGTGATGAGTTGTGACTACAGTATACTTCACAACAAGATGTAATATTATTTAATTTCCCATGATGATTGAACAGTTGTAATATAATCTTTGAATTAGTGATTATTACATGAACATATTCTTTTAATATCATCCTTCTGTCATCCATCATGATTTTAAATTAATGTGGTGAGTTTTTTAATCATCTTAAATTTATAGTTTCAAATTTTTTGATGGAAATATGACTGTATTATTTTTTTAGAAAAAGAGACATTTGAATTTTTTCAAAATTCCCTATATAGTTGAGCGTATTTCATCATACGATTAATTTAGAAGTTTATTTCACAATCGTTTCTGTACCTACCATATTTCTATCATCCATATTAGTTTTATGTATAGAGGAGTTTTTTGAAAAAGAAAATGATAAATATATAATATAACTAAGTGTTTCACTAAGCTCATTTAAAATCCAAGATTCGGTCATGCATGGTTATGAGATTACTCATAATTTAAGTTGCAACTGACCTTAATTAAAAATCCAAGATTTGGTTATGTGTGGTTAGTGTGCTCTTAAAATTAAAATGAAAACAAAAGCAAAAGCAAAAGGAAAATAAATAAAATTTATTTGAAATCCACCTTAGTGTGTAAAAACCATCTTATCAATCCATCTTCTAATTTGTGAAATGTGTTAATATTTTATCGTATATTATGATTTGTTGATTGATAGTTATTATGATTGGAGATTAATTGTTTTTGTCACTTAATTTGAATTTATAATCATAGTCCAATTCCATCACTATTCTAGGCTTAATTTTATAAAAAATAATAATTGGAATCCATATGTTTTTAGAACTCTCTCTATTTTATAAAATTCATCGTAAATCCATCATTCCACAATGTGAAATTTTCCTCTTGTTCTTAGAATATTATGATTTTTGTTTGATTCGATGAGATTTATGATGAACATTCTCTCTCTTGAGCTGATTTTATATTTCTAGTCGATTTTTCATCACTATTTTAATTTGTGTATCCTTTTGATGATAACAAAAGGGGGAGAATGGTTAAGATTTTGATCGATGAGTGAATATTCCTTGAATATTTTAATATTGAAGTTTCAATTATTCTTTTCACTTATATGCACATATCTAAGGAAAGTTCTGTTGTAGGGGGCATACATATAGGGGGAGTTCCACAATTCACTATCAAACACATTTATTGTATTCAAAATCTTATTATATGTTTGTCATCATTAAAAGAGGGAGATTGTTGTACATAACAATTCTATAATATATTTTTTGGTAGAGCCTCGGAATTGAGTGGACCCCTTCCACTTTTATTGATATACTAAGATGAATACATTGTTACAGAGCAAAATACAAAAAAGAGGTATAGAGAAAACAAGCATATCAAACACTTAAGATGGCAATAGGTAATACACAACACAAAAAGGCATATCCATGTAGCAAGAAGCGTACATAGATACACACATTTTCCAAAAAATAGCTTCATGTCTGAAAGATACCTAGGTCGAATATGAATTTCAGGAACTTCAAACCATTGCATAGATCATGTTGTATCTCTTTGCGTAGTTGAGCATAATTAAAAATGGCATACCAGTGTTGAAGACCAGCGATTTTCTTGCTTTCCAGATCTTGTATACAAATTTCTTGAGCATATAATTCTTCTTTCTAGCTCTCACGTTATTAGAATTGATCACAGTGAATAATTCCGCCCATTCAACATTGCTATTGATCTGAACATTGTGTCTACCTAGATGAGAGGAAAATGAACACCAAAAGTCATGAACCACTCTGCAATTGAAGTACAAATGTTGCACATCTTCATGAAAGTCATCACAAAAGACGCAGTTGGTATCAATCACCATTCCTCTTGAAGCAGTTTACATTTGGTGAGTAGAGCACTGTTGCGTATCTTCCAAAGACTCATGTTTTCCTTGGGAACATTATCTTTTGCCCAGATTAATGTAGCCCATCTGCATTCCTATAGCAAGTGAAATCCAGACATAGAATAGTATAATTGTTTAAAAGAGAACTTGTAACATAGAAAGTCCCATGATATTGCATTGTTTGCCATCGTATACGACTGTTTAGCATAGATACTGGACCACAATTTCACCGTTTGTAGGTTAGAAGAACGAGGCAGAGCACACCTATTGTCATGAAAAACAGATGCAACTTTTGCATTCAAAGGTACAATAGAATGCAACTTGTCAAGGTAAGAAACTGCATTTCCTTATATCATATCATATTCGAGCCATGGATCATCCTATAAATTGATTGTGGAATAAGCTTCTTTCCCATATTGTGATAATATGGAAGGAAAGAGCTCATCAAATTTATAAGACTTCTCTAGGTCCAACTCATGTTTTGTTTAATAGAGATAGCCCAAGGGCTCTCATTTTTAATAACATGTTTGTAAGACCATATTACCTAAAGGCAGTCTTTCTTCCTCAATAATTTGTCAAATTGTTCGCCAAAAGCGGCTCTGTTCCATGTGCACGTGTTAAAAATTCCAAGACCACCTTTAGCAATGGGTTTTTCAGTGTGAGAAAATGAGACATGAGTAGTGTATTTATAATGTAAACTTCCTTTCCATAGGAACCTCATGAAGGCAGTACGTATCATATGCAACAACTTGATCGGTAAAATGGAAGTCCTACTCCAGTAGACATGCATCGAAACTGTAACAACCTAGAAAATCAGAACCAATTTAAAATTTTTATTTTGGCTATTTTAATGAATTTAGAATATTTATAGTAATTTATTTTAAATAATAATGACTAAAAATTTATTTTAAATAAGGTTAAATGAGTAAATTTATTTTAATTATATAACGAGCCTGAAATGGTGCAGTAGTTTGAAAATTCAACTTTGAACTTTGACTGAATGTACAGGATTCAAAATAAATCGGATTTCAGTGAAACCAAAAATATTTAAATCTGTTTAAAAATATCTTTCTAATGGATCTGAAAAAATTGAAATTTCATAGCGGGAATAAAAAGTTATGTCCAGTTGAATATTCAGAATAGTTGCTACGAAATTTAACATAACCATAGCCCTTAAAAATAGGCATTTTGCAAACGACCTCCGTTTTTGACAAAACCACTTTAGTTGGATCCGGAATGTCAAATTATTGCTAGGTTTCAAATTCCATAATTTCTGGAATTAATATGTGAGTGTGGAAAAGGAAAACATGTTTGGTAATTTCAGTTTGAATTGGATCGACCAGAAAAAGTCCATTTTTCAAACTGTCTCCAAATTCGACGAAATCATATTTGTTGGGACTGTATCGTCCCAACATAGCTAGATTTATTTTTTTGGAATTTTTGGAATCAGTATGTGGCCCCGGTAAATTAAAATGTACATTCAAATCTAAAATTAAATGTTTTATATTTTAATTTGAAGAATAACTGACTGCAACAGTCGAATGGGCTTACGAAACATATTCCATTGTGTCCGGAAAGCGGGTATTTAGCTGAGGCGACACTCGTTGGATTTGATTTGGAGTCCGGATTAGCAAACACTATTTTAGAATTAAATACAAATATGGGCCAATCATATTTTTCCTTTCATAATAATTATTTTCCAAAAAGATTTAAAAAAACCCCGTAAACCCTTGTGACCGATGGAGGAAAGGTGTTCTGACCTTCTCTCTTCGATTCTGGCGAATCCACTCAGCGAAATCGAACACTCCAGTTGGGGATTTTGTAGAGCTCTCCTCAAGCTTCAAATCCATACCCATTACACCCTCTATCGTCAAGTAATCGCTGAGAACCGACGCTCCAAACTTGCCGACTTCGAAGACCCGCCGGAGCTCCACCACTGCGTCGATCTGCATGCCACCGCCGGAGTCAGGCGCATCTCCCCTCCCTCCTCGACGTGGTATACTTCGATTTTGTCCTCGTGGAACGATTTGTGTGGAAAATCAAAACCTAGTTCAGAACCTTTCAGCTGAGGTAACGGCTTGGTTTTATTTAAAGGTTTATAATGCTTTAAAGTGTTGCGATGTATAATTAAATTCTAAAAATCAAATCTTTTTGCTATGTTGTCGAAATCTAGTGAAATAAGAGACATTGGACTCGTGACAACGTCTTCTACATTCTAGAAGAGACCGGAGAATTTTTGGAGCTTCCTACAATTTTAAAAGGAGTGGGACCCAAGCTTAAATTTCTAAATTCAAATTGGAATGTATACGCATTGTATAAATTATATAAGTGATGTATAAATTATATACGCATTGTATATATCATATATGGGCGTTGTATAAATTATATAAGCGATGTATCAATTATACACGCGTTGTATAAATCATATATGCGTTGAATGGAATTGAAATGAAATTGAAATGGAAATAAATATATTTATATACATACGTACATACATACATACATATATATATAAACACGCACACTCCCCTCGTCCACAGACCATGGATGATATAAATTGTTTGGGTTGTGATTGTGAATGATTGATTATGGTTGCAACAAAATTGGTTGTGTTTATGGTATATTCATTGTGTTGTGGAAATGAATGATATTGTGGAAATCATTGAAATGAAAGTATTGTAATGCTGCAAGGCCTAGGACTGCAGAGGAGCCATACTGGACACGGTGCTGGTGCTAAATACCCTATCGTTGTAATGTTGAAATTTTCTGAAATGTCCATGTTTGAAATAAATTGTTTGAACGATAAGAATAACATTTTTATTGTATGTATGAAGTATATAAAATATTAGTGTTTGAAATAAATTGTTTGAACGATAAAAATAACATTTTTATTGTATGTATGAAGTATATAAAATATTCATGGTTGAAATAAATTGTTTGAACGATAAAAATAACATTTTTATTGTATGTATGAAGTATATAAAATATCCATGTTTGAAACAAATTGTTTGAACAATAAAAATAACATTTTTATTGTATGTATGAAGTATATAAAATACTCATGTTTGAAATAAATTGTTAGAACAATAAAAAGTCACATTTTTATTGTATATATGAATCACTAAAAATATTCATGTTGGAAATAAAATGCCTTAACAATTAAAATCACATTTTTATTGTATGTAGGAACCTTTAAAAATAATCGAAGGTTGAAATAAATATTTGTTGATTGAAAATAATATTTTTAACATGTATATGAACTGTTAAAAATAACCAAGGTTGAAATGAATATTTGTTGATTGAAAATAATATTTTTAACATATATATGAACTGTTAAAAATAACCATAGGTTGAAATAAATATTTGTTGATTGAATATAATATTTTTATCACATATATGAAGTGTTAAAAATAACCACAGGTTGAAATAAATGTTTATTCGTTAGAAATATTATTTTTAACATGTATATGAACTGTTAGAAATAGTCATGTATGAAAATAAATATTTGTTTGCTAAAAATATTATTTTTAGCTTAGAACTGCATGTATATACATATGTTCAACAGGTAAATGGATTTGCTGTTGAATAAAGAATTTATTTGCGTGCCCGACAAATAGGTAAACCTTAATGAGTTGCCTGTGCAATTTTATTTATATATCAACTCCTGTGAATGCCATTAGATGCGGTGTGCTGGTTTTTCTGTGTGAGATTGTTAACGTCACCATATGATAGTAACAATTAATTTTGAACTGCGCTACATGGCATACTACGTGAAGAGAGCATACTTCATCATATACCACATGGTCCACATCAGCATTTGGAGCTAATGTGACGAGGTAGGAATTACCATATGGGCAAGACACTCGTTTGGCGTTGATTGAATCACAGGTTGGACCGAGGACTGATACAAACACAATAAATGTAAAGATAAATTGTCAAATTAAATAAAACCCCCACACGGGTGTAGAATTGACAATAATCACGTCTCTCTAGTAATTAGATACGGAACATGGACTATTTATTTTCCAACACTGGACGAGGTGACAAGATTTATCTCTGGAGTAATTTTACATGCTCCCTCGGGCATAGATAGGACACTAAAAATTGTGTGTGCTTATACTGGATTTATTTGGTACCTAATAAGACCCAATAAATTTCCAAACCCCTCCCCGTACAAAGGAGGTTATGGCGAAATTTTTCGAAATTTAAAGGCGTTAGCCAAATTTCTGAAGTGAAAACGGTTTAGAAATCATCGATTAAATTATATTTGTATATATATAAATATAATTAAAATGAAACGAATAACGACGTTGCAGTTCGCATTTTGAAATCGTAATTTTAAATGATTATTATGGGAGATCCGACTGTCGGATTTTCCGGAAACTGGAACTGTTGGGTTCGCTTTGGAAAGATCTTTCCAACGATATAAAATTCGTTAAGATCCAATGGTTAGATTTTGTGAAATGTATGAATCAAATTTGGACGAGACAACGCCAGGGCCATCGAATGACCTAAAACGTTGTCCGATGGAAATGGACTATTTTTAAATAAATAAAAATAGTGAAAAATCGTTTTAAATATTATAAACGATGTGGAATGGAGATAAACCGATTTTACTTGGTTTATCAAATATTTTGATGGTTGGATGTATTTGACATGAAAATTATACTAATGAACTGAAATATGGATGTTGAATGGTTTAACCATAGAAAGAATTGATTTGAATTCTATACATGCGTGAATTATTTGAAAAGGCTGAGTTAATTCTTGTTTCAAATAATTGATTGACGATAAAAAAGTCGAAGATATGAAGATGGTGCAAGGCCGATAATCTTCACAACGAATGGATGGCTACTGATGCCTTTGATTGGAGTTGCTGCCTTGAAAGGGTTACAGTGGTAGTTGTCCGGATGTATTTTTTGATTGTTCAGATGTGCGAGGGCCTCTCTCCTATATTGGTCATACGGGACGAGCAATAAGGTGCCTCAGGTTTCGTTCAGACCCAGAATGAACTAGTAAATGGATGTGTGTCTGACATTGGATGTTATTCTGTGCCGATTGATTTCTATTAAATATATATCTGTTTAGGGGCGGAGAATTTATTCTCTTGCTTAACACCCTTCTCTAAGACGTACGAGCTTAGAGGTTATATACCGATAAACATCAGTCGTATGGCGTTGAATGTCAATGTGGCATGCTGAGATGCAGTGATCAAGGCTTTTGTTGAAAAGCAGAGCCTTGTGGTTGATGATCAAAACACGGCTTTAATATAGTATAGCTTTGTGTATGACGTTAATTCGCGAGCCTCACACCCTAGGTATAAACCAGAAACGGGAGAGGACCTCAGGGAGGACATGCATTTCCTTCTAGCTAGGAGCGGGGTCATGGTACGGAGCCTAGACATTTTTACTTATGTGGACGATGGAAAGCGAGGCGCCTCGGTTATATCGGTCATTATGGGGCCGATGGATGGTTTTGTCGATATACTGACCATTTTACGCCCAATAGGGCGGGGAAACGTAGTGTTTAAGCATTTTAATCCACTTCGTGCGGACCGGCTCTGTCGCTCCAAGGGTCGATGCATTATGATCCTGAGGCTCGGGCTAGAGAGTCTCGAAGTCAATAAGGACGATCCCTTGCCTTGGTTCATGATGGAAATCTAACTTCCAATACGACATGTGCGGTTTTGATTGTAAGCCTATATATGGCGACATAGTAGATGGTAGCTATGCCATCTATGATTGATACATTATGACTGAAATTGTTTTCGAAACATATATGCACTAGTAATAATATCAAATGATTTTGATTTATACGTATTAAGCATATTTTGGCCATTATAAGGTAAAACTCTATCCTCCGGCTTGCGTTGCATTATGTTATGGGACCTGAGTTTTATAATGGCTTCATTTTCTATAAAAAGCATTGCATTATTTAAATGATTTACTTTATTTATGGATTGGCAATCCAATGGAGTAAACCCATTCCGCGTTAGCGGCGTGGTCCTGTGATTGGCCTTATTGTTAAATAAGTTAAGTAAGATTTCTCATACCAGTCCCATGACTGACTCGTAGTTTGTTTCACTTTGCAAACTCGGGTGCCCCTATTTCTAGATGGACAGTCTTGTATTCAGGTTTTAGCAGACTCATTCTGGATAGCTATGGAGATGAGGATGGATTCTATCATTCCTATTATGTTGTTCATAATTTATTATGTATATTATGTTTGATCCCACTGCAGACATTACATATAAAGCTGAAACTCTATTTTGTACTAAGTGTGATCCTATTATAATGTGTAACTCTGATGATTATATTTGTTCCAGTGTAATTTGTTGTACATTATCTGGTGTAATGATATATTTCTGTTCTGTTGTTATTGTTTATGTGTTATATTCCCAAGATTACCCTTGCTTCCGCAGAATGGGAGTTCAGGGTCATCTCAGGAACTAACACAGATTTTATGAGTGTGAGCCTACTGGCTTGGCTTTACACTCTGTTAGCCCTGCTTTCCATTCTAGAAGTTATTTTATTAAACAAAGGCATACATTATGTTGTAGTGATTCTCGAGGTAGCAAGTGGTAGGACAAGATATGATGTAACACCCCGTAAATTCTATAACTGTGAAATTCATGAATTAAGGTATAATCAAATTCAAATCAAAGAACTAAGGGAAACGGGATACGCCATTGCGTTCGTCTCGGAAAAATACGCGAAATAGAGTTCGAGTTTTCGAAAAACGGAGTCCGTATGAAGAAGATATGGCCTTCGGAAGTTTTGAATTAAATTTAAAATTCAAACAGAATAAAATAATAATTTAAAATCGGGCCCATTGGGCCAGGGTGGAAGAACACCCGCCTGGGCCACCCAGGTCGACTGGGCTGTCGACCTGGGCTACCCATGTCGACAGGGCTGTCGACAGCCCTGTCGACAGGGGTATCGACCTGGTCGAGCCCAGTCAACCTGGCTGGCCAGGTCGGTGTGTGGTCGAATTTATGTGGTCTGCTTTGTCATTAGGGCTAGGTGGCGGGTTTTTATTGGTCTCTCTTCCTAATGAATGGCTACGATCTATCCAAGCAACATCAAGGGTCCTAATCAATTCCTAACCTCTATATAAACAACCCTAGACTAAACCCTAATCTATTCATTCAAATTAAGAACATAGCCGCCATGTTGCTGAGGAACGACTAAGAGTAGCCTTTAAAAATCCCTTTTTGCAAGTTTTAAAGCAACACCATGTTTAGGAATATTTATGCATAAGTATGTTTATACCATCGTTATGTGATTAGACTTAAACCATGATTAGGTTGAACTATGCTTTTGTGTTGGTAACAAAGTATCCCCTTTGTAAACATGTAGAAACCTTATGAACATGACATGTTTAGGTTTATGCCATAAACAAAATTTAACTTTATTTATGCCATGCTTATGTTTGACATTATGCTATGCTTATGCTAGAAATATTTACGACATGCTCATGTTTGACATTATGCCTAAATAAGAATATAGGTTCATGTTGTAGTTAAACCTATGCAAGTTCACATGCTTTGATTCATGTCACCTATGTTACCACTATGCAAGTACACCAATTTCTATTTTGTATTTCCAACGTCGTATTGCAAGTTCAGGCGCTCACCTTCCCCTCTTTGTGTATACGCCATAAGCCTCCCCTTTTCGCATGGCTAAATTGGGCTTTAAAAGGCTAAGCCCAATATATATGAACGGACTTGTAAAACGGGGGAAAATAACGTTGGGTTAAAATTAATTAATGAATGAAAATATAAAATAGAAGGGCCCAAGTTCAAGTATGGGTTGGGCCCATGATTGGTGTAACCTTTACACCATTAACTTAATAATGGGCCGCAAATATTTACATATAAGAAATAAAGAGGAATGACAAAATATGTAAATGTAGAACATACGATGTGTTTAACCCGAGGTTGGATTGAGTTGTGATGTAAACCTGCCCGGAACCGCCCGGCTGTCCAGTAGTCACAACAATACCTATCCAATGTGAGAGGTTAAACATGGAGCCCAGCAAGGACCCGAGGTTAGACTGAGTTGTGGCGTAAGACTGCCCGGAACCAACCGGCAACAGGCAGCCACAACAATACCTGTCTAATGTGAGAGGTCAGGGCCTTAATAAGACAATTAAGGCTGAGTCAGGATTGTTAGGATTAAGTGAACTAAAGACTTAATCAAAATGGAACATGCTAAACTAAACAGACAGGTGGGGTTAGGTAGGGAACACTTAACCAACTTAGCATGTTGGCTAGAGATAGAAAACCTAGTAACGGGGGACCCTTTTCAGCAGTAACCCTAAAAGGAGTATCAGGATACCCTGAAACTAGGCAGGGTGGGGCACGATTACTGGGCTGATTGTAAGAGGTCAAAGCGACGGCGGTGGTGTAGCAGTGTAGGTTCTAACGGAGTGCGGGCGTGCACACACTCCGGCGCAGAAAAATAAGGCACTGGACACCAGTAGCATACCTGTGCACTCTAAGGTTGTGTCGGGTTGCCACTATGGGACTTGATACACCCCATGGTGGGACTAGCAAAGGTAACTACAGACATCGGGGGCCGTAAGACACATGTAACTATGCGAGTAGGAGCCGATCATCATAGAATGGATCACATCACCCTGATTATGGGGTGTAAATTGGAAACTAGTTTATATGGGTTCAGAGATTAACATGGGGTACGATAGTATATTCGACCCTAGACAACTTAACCAAGTTCATAGTGCTCGCCCACTTCTGGTTTATACTTATCATACCCAGTTCTTTATTTATAGACAAAATAGTACTAGACTTACTCAGGCTTTATGTCTGACTCTATTTTTCCTTTCGTCTTCTTTCTTCCGTTCCCCCCCCCGGGTCCTCAGGGAGGGAACACAGCAGCTTGACCAACCTCAACATCCAGCTTGAAGAAGAGAAATGTATTGCTTGGACTTTCCTGTTTTGAACTATGGCTTTGGACACACTCTATGGGGCTTTTGCAGTTTACCTATGTTTTATTTATGCTTCTTTAAATAATGTACTCAAGACAGATTATGAAAGTGTTATGTTATGTTTTTGGAAAGGATGTTGTTGTAACACGTATTTGACTTTATGAAATAAAATTTGTTGTTCTTCCGCTGTTTACAAATATGTGTTCTTATATCTGTCTTGTATAGCTGTGACTTGTACTTATAAACCTCCACCAAAATTAGGGCATTCCCTTTGAGAGTGACCCTAACGGAGGTGGGGTGTTTCACTTGGTATCAGAGCATAGGTTTACCAGATAAGATAAAAAGTTTTGAAAAAATTATTTTCAAAAAGGAAATTTAAAGAAGCATTTTTAAAAGAAAAATGTTATTCTATTTTAAAAAGGCAAAGTCCACTCCCCAAAGCCATAGGTACTATCTCTTATCCTTCGTTTTGAATCTATCCTTTTTGTTTCAGCATGTACCAAGATCTTAACTTGCCAGAAGGGGTGCCCATACCTGGTTGGTTTAGACGGTTCTTAGAAGCAAGGGCCACTCAGCCAGGTCCTACCATTCCTCCTCCCCCAGCGGAAGGAAATCATCCAGCTGCAGCAGCACCTTTTCCTCCACCTCCTCCTCGGGGAAGCACATTCGCTAAGATATGCAAAGATTTTAAAGCTATGGGAGGAAGGGATTTCCATGGAACTGAGTCCTTCGTAGCAGCTAGAAATTGGCTAAAAGAAACGGAGGACCTATTCATCATCTTTGAGGTAGAAGATAGGCAAAAAGTACAATTGGCAGTATGGCTATTGAAGGGCGAGGTTTCCTACTGGTGGGAAGTCACTAATGCTGAAAGACCAGTGGAGACATGGGAGGACTTTAGGGCAAGGTTTGAGACCAAATTTCTCTCAGATGCGGAAAGAAGTTTGCAGTTGGAAAAATTCTTATTTCTTAAGCAAGCAGACAAGACTGTCAGAGAGTATGTGAATCAGTTCGATGAGCTGGCTAGGTTTGGGCTTGACCTAGTCAACACCCCGCACAAGAAGGCTCTCCGTTTCGTCAAAGGGTTAAATGAGCCATTACACAGTTTGGCCATGACCCATATACCCATGGGGGCCACGTATGAAAGATTGGTGCAAATGGCATTGCTGAATGAAGAGGATAAGGGCAAGAAGAAAGAGGGTTTGCAGCCTAAGAAGGCGGACTTTAAGAAAGGCGGAAAAGGCAACAAAGAGAAGAGGAAGTGCAATTTCTGTGGCAAAGTGGGGCACTTAGTAAAGGACTGCCGGAAAAAGAAGGCCAAGGAGAATGGTGGGTGCTTTTCATGCGGTCAGACAGGCCACAGGGCTAAGGACTACCCAAAAAAACGAGGACAGGGGCAGGGCGCTGGATCCACCCCAGGGGCACAGGTTCATGTGCTAGAAGCGCTACCATTGCAACAGCGAGGTATAAATACTTCTGTAGAAAGTGTAGTTTATCTTTATGATCACCCCGTTCGCACTTTATTTGATTCTGGCGCATCACACTCCTTTATCTCGTCTGCTTTAGTAGAATCTCTGCACCTAAAAACTAGTATGGTAGAGGACCCCTTAATTGTTTCAAACCCAATTGGGGGCCCAGCTCATTTGTCTATGATCTGTCTGGATTTGAAAATTTCTATCCTAAGTGTTGAATTTCTATGTAGTGCCTTTGTTTTGGGCTTTTCGGGGTATGGTTTGATTTTGGGTATGGATTGGCTATCCCGTAATGGGGCCATCCTTGATTGTGAGAAAAGGGTTGTTAGGCTCCTAACCCAGCTCGGTAATACTTTGGAAATTTCTTGTAATCCCTCGTATGCGGTTATGCTTAGTTATCTTGAATCGCTAGATGCCTCTGTTGAAAACTTACAATCAGTTAGAGTGGTCCGGGAATATCCGGATGTCTTCGAAGAGGTGAAGGGCTTGCCTCCGAAGCGGGAAATAGACTTCCGCATATATCTTGTAGATAATGCAAAGCCCGTTGCGTTGCCCGTTAGACATATGGCTCCACGAGAAAGGAAAGAGCTCAGTAAATAGATTAAAGAGCTTCTAGAAAAGGGGTTCATTAGGAGGAGCATTTCAGAATAGGGCGACCCAGTAGTGTTCGCCACTAAGGCGGAAGGTTCATTTCGCTGATGCATGAGTTGTAAAGAATCACGTTAGTACGTACATTTGGCAACATAGTTGACATTTGTTTATTTTCAAGAGATAATTCATCTATGTGGAATACCTTCTAGTAAGTGAACAAGATCCAAGATTCACTAATGAATTTTGGAGAGCTTGCATGGAACCATGAGTACGCAGTTAAGCTTGAGCCAACTATACTAGAAGGAAAATAAGTGAAAGAGGAACGAGAAATAGGTTCCAACTCATATTTTGGAAACAAGAATTAAGAAGCTACGAAATTGTGAAGTTATAGACGGACAAAGCATAATGGAGTTAAGCTCAAGAAATGCGACCTAGAAGATTGAAGACTAGATTCGTACATAATATCTCTTCTTAAGAGTATATCCTTGATTCCTCTCTTCCTG
This sequence comes from Allium sativum, assembly GCA_030737875.1. NCBI lineage: Eukaryota > Viridiplantae > Streptophyta > Magnoliopsida > Asparagales > Amaryllidaceae > Allium > Allium sativum. Next base: position 862,988,415 of record CM060926.1, read on the forward strand.
TAGAGCTTACTTGCATGGTATCTTTTGTGTATTTCCTCTCGGTCCCATTCTCAATCCAAATTTCTGTTGCAAACCTCATAGGGAGTATGACTCATCGGTTAGTAACACATGTTGGGGCTCGAGGGTGTTCGTCGGTTTGACTAAAGTTTTCGAGTTTTATAGGATACAGATTGGTCTTAGGAAAGGACTCCCTTATGACCTAAAAGGAGTCCATCATGCTTAGTTGCCTAGAATCATATATGGTGGTTGGGTTGAGTAACTCTTTGGGTGTCAGTCTGATGTTGATTTCGGTCTTCGGGGCTGATGCTTAGGGAGTTCTTCTCCTAATCAATATATATGTGGCATAGGTTTTCAGTTTTGACATTGCCTAATGGGCACAAAGTTTTTACTTGCTTCTATCATTCGACTATACCTTTAGATAGGAACAATTGGGAAAATGGCTTGTAGATTAGGGCTACCCGAGAAGTTGGCTGGAGTCCACAACGTTTTTCACGTTTCACAACTTCGAAAATGTCTACATGAGTCTGCTGAAGTGGTAGAGCCAAATATCCTCGAAGAGGCCGAAGTGGAACGCGAGGCAACCATAAGGAGAGTTCCAACCCGCATCTTAGGAACGGAAGTGAAGAAGCTACGCAACCGTGAAGTCAAGCTCGTCAAAGTTCAGTGGAGCGACGCCGAGGGAGACGCGACTTGGGAAACTGAAGCTAGAATCCGCACCGCCTACCCTTTTCTGTTCGAGGGTACATCCTTGATCTTTCTTTTTCCTTAAGTTGCGCTTTCATCTATCTTTTTAGGCATATTTCCTCGACCGTATCTTTTAGGTAGAAACTCTTTGGATGGAAACATGTAATTGAAACATGTTATGTATGAATGGTTGCAAATGGTTGCAAGTGATTGCTAGTGGTTGCTCGTGGTTGCATATACACACACAATCTAGGTTTTAGATCGGCTCAGTCACTTCATATTGCATATGCATATATGTTTGTATTCGTATATGGTTGAACGTTAATGTGTTGTCATGTGGATGTTGCATTTGTATTGAATGATTGTGCACTCATGTAGAATCAAAATAGGAAAATTTGCATACATGATGGATTCATGGCACTTACATAATTCGCATTAAGGAGGTCAACTGAATCAGTAGACCGCCTGATTTTGCATTAGATAAGTACATGTACACACACACACTTCGCATATGATCATGAAGCATTAGAAGTCTTTTAAGGACAATGGATGCTCGTGTTTGATGGATGAGTAGATGGATGATTGGATGTTAGGATATACATTCCTCCTAACTTGAAGATTTCGGGGACGAAATCCTTTTAAGTGGGGGAGAATGTAACACCCCGTAAATTCTATAACTGTGAAATTCATGAATTAAGGTATAATCAAATTCAAATCAAAGAACTAAGGGAAACGGGATACGCCATTGCGTTCGTCTCGGAAAAATACGCAAAATAGAGTCCGAGTTTTCGAAAAACGGAGTCTGTATGAAGAAGATATGGCCTTCGGAAGTTTTGAATTAAATTTAAAATTCAAACAGAATAAAATAATAATTTAAAATCGGGCCCATTGGGCCAGGGTGGAAGAACACCCGCCTGGGCCACCCAGGTCGACTGGGCTGTCGACCTGGGCTACCCATGTCGACAGGGCTGTCGACAGCCCTGTCGACAGGGGTATCGACCTGGTCGAGCCCAGTCAACCTGGCTGGCCAGGTCGGTGTGTGGTCGAATTTCTGTGGTCTGCTTTGTCATTAGGGCTAGGTGGCGGGTTTTTAATGGTCTCTCTTCCTAATGAATGGCTACGATCTATCCAAGCAACATCAAGGGTCCTAATCAATTCCTAACCTCTATATAAACAACCCTAGACTAAACCCTAATCTATTCATTCAAATTAAGAACATAGCCGCCATGTTGCTGAGGAACGACTAAGAGTAGCCGCCAACTAGAGAGGGAATTAGGAAGAAAGTTCTAAAGCCTAAAGCAAATTCAAGCAACCTAAAGCCAATCAATTCAACAAAGGAATCATATCTCTTAATTAGAGAATTCGCCGCAACCATTGTAAGTAGAGTATTACTTTGGTATAAATAAACAACTGTGTTGATGTGTATGCTTGAATTGTGGCAATGGAAGTAATTCATATTTGTGCGTTCTTATCAATTTATATACGTTTGGATATTCTTGAATTATGTTATTCATTATAAAGAACTACATGCGGTAGTTCTATGCAAGTATACGTTTGGAATATTGCGCAAATTATGTAATCTATGTTGAAGCTACATGTATGTAGTTGATTGAAACTCATGCGAGTTTGGGGCTTTGTTATTATGCCATCATGATGTATAATTTTTGTGCATAAATCATTTTGCAAGTAATTGAAACAAGTTTGGTTGTTATAGTTCATATGAAACTATGTTGGAATTTTGACACCACAATCCATGTATTAAGTCATGCTTTTGCAAAACTTATGAATATGGCTAGGCTATGAATGATATTTGGCATAATTGAAATCTATGATTAAGTCTATCTTGTTTAAAGGAATTATATGATGACATATGTGAGAGATGGCTAGGTTAGACTCAAAAATCCCTTTTTGCAAGTTTTAAAGCAACACCATGTTTAGGAATATTTATGCATAAGTATGTTTATACCATCGTTATGTGATTAGACTTAAACCATGATTAGGTTGAACTATGCTTTTGTGTTAGTAACAAAGTATCCCCTTTGTAAACATGTAGAAACCTTATGAACATGACATGTTTAGGTTTATGCCATAAACAAAATTTAACTTTATTTATGCCATGCTTATGTTTGACATTATGCTATGCTTATGCTAGAAATATTTACGACATGCTCATGTTTGACATTATGCCTAAATAAGAATATAGGTTCATGTTGTAGTTAAACCTATGCAAGTTCACATGCTTTGATTCATGTCACCTATGTTACCACTATGCAAGTACACCAATTTCTATTTTGTATTTCCAACGTCGTATTGCAAGTTCATGCGCTCACCTTCCCCTCTTTGTGTATACGCCATAAGCCTCCCCTTTTCGCATGGCTAAATTGGGCTTTAAAAGGCTAAGCCCAATATATATGAACGGACTTGTAAAACGGGGGAAAATAACGTTGGGTTAAAATTAATTAATGAATGAAAATATAAAATAGAAGGGCCCAAGTTCAAGTATGGGTTGGGCCCATGATTTGTGTAACCTTTACACCATTAACTTAATAATGGGCCGCAAATATTTACATATAAGAAATAAAGAGGAATGACAAAATATGTAAATGTAGAACATACGATGTGTTTAACCCGAGGTTGGATTGAGTTGTGATGTAAACCTGCCCGGAACCGCCCGGCTGTCCAGTAGTCACAACAATACCTATCCAATGTGAGAGGTTAAACATGGAGCCCAGCAAGGACCCGAGGTTAGACTGAGTTGTGGCGTAAGACTGCCCGGAACCAACCGGCAACAGGCAGCCACAACAATACCTGTCTAATGTGAGAGGTCAGGGCCTTAATAAGACAATTAAGGCTGAGTCAGGATTGTTAGGATTAAGTGAACTAAAGACTTAATCAAAATGGAACATGCTAAACTAAACAGACAGGTGGGGTTAGGTAGGGAACACTTAACCAACTTAGCATGTTGGCTAGAGATAGAAAACCTAGTAATGGGGGACCCTTTTCAGCAGTAACCCTAAAAGGAGTATCAGGATACCCTGAAACTAGGCAGGGTGGGGCACGATTACTGGGTTGATTGTAAGAGGTCAAAGCGACGGCGGTGGTGTAGCAGTGTAGGTTCTAACGGAGTGCGGGCGTGCACACACTCCGGCGCAGAAAAATAAGGCACTGGACACCAGTAGCATACCTGTGCACTCTAAGGTTGTGTCGGGTTGCCACTATGGGACTTGATACACCCCATGGTGGGACCAGCATAGGTAACTACAGACATCGGGGGCCGTAAGACACATGTAACTATGCGAGTAGGAGCCGATCATCATAGAATGGATCACATCACCCTGATTATGGGGTGTAAATTGGAAACTAGTTTATATGGGTTCAGAGATTAACATGGGGTACGATAGTATATTCGACCCTAGACAACTTAACCAAGTTCATAGTGCTCGCCCACTTCTGGTTTATACTTATCATACCCAGTTCTTTATTTATAGACAAAATAGTACTAGACTTACTCAGGCTTTATGTCTGACTCTATTTTTCCTTTCGTCTTCTTTCTTCCGTCCCCCCCCCCAGGTCCTCAGGGAGGGAACACAGCAGCTTGACCAACCTCAACATCCAGCTTGAAGAAGAGAAATGTATTGCTTGGACTTTCCTGTTTTGAACTATGGCTTTGGACACACTCTATGGGGCTTTTGCAGTTTACCTATGTTTTATTTATGCTTCTTTAAATAATGTACTCAAGACAGATTATGAAAGTGTTATGTTATGTTTTTGGAAAGGATGTTGTTGTAACACGTATTTGACTTTATGAAATAAAATTTGTTGTTCCTCCGCTGTTTACAAATATGTGTTCTTATATCTGTCTTGTATAGCTGTGACTTGTACTTATAAACCTCCACCAAAATTAGGGCATTCCCTTTGAGAGTGACCCTAACGGAGGTGGGGTGTTTCATATGACATACCACATGCACTGCATCTAAGCTCAGTTAAATTATGAATGTGTACAATGTTATCATCACTAACCCCAGCTGTTACAAATTCTAATTTGTCAATATTACTTTGTGGCCCTGTTATAGGGTATGAAATACATGTGGTGTGCACGTAATATTTTGTAATGTTACTAAATTAGTCTTACAAAAAAGAACGAGATCATCAGCAAAAAGAAGTGATGTAATTCTAGGGTCCTTATATTTAGGGTGATGCATAAATGTTTTTTTATCGACCATGTCATCAAGTATGCTAGTAAGCATCTCCATTACGGTGATAAAAAGGTAAGCAGACAAAGGGTCCCCTTGTCTGATGCCTTGTTTACTGCTAAATAACAAACATGATTGCCATTGATGTTTATAGTGAACTGTGCAGTGAAAATGCAGGCGTATACCTATGTTGCAAAACATCTGGGAAACCCATATAACTAAGAATTCTGATAATAGAATCCTAGAGCAGCATGTCAAATGCTTTTTTAATGTCAAGTTTCAGCATCATACAAGGTGTATTGCAAGAGGATTTGTAAACTTTTAAGAGTTCGTGCACAGGCAAAACATTATCAAGAATATCACGATCAGGTAAAAAGGCAGACTGATTTTTTGAGATTAGTGATGGTATGACAAGTTTCATTCTGGAAGTTAGAATTTTGGTAGTGCATTTATATATAGTTTTGCAATATGAGATTGGTCTGAAGTTATTAACAGTGCATGCATTATCGACTTTAGGAATTAAGGCAATCACAGTTTGATTGAATGAGTTCATAATGCCACCCTTAGCAAAGAAATTAGATACTGCTTTGGAGACATCATGGCCAATTACATCCCAACAGTGGGCATAGAAAGAGGCATTAAAACCGTCAAGTCCTCCACTTGAGTTTCTATTAAGGTAAAATATGACATTCTTAATTTCAATATCATTTGTGGCAGCACTAAGCATTTCAATATGAGACTTTTGAATCCTAGTCAACAACATCAGATCAATTTCATCAATAAGTGGTTGGAAATTATTAGTGTGGCGAAACAGTTCAGAAAAGTAGTGTATGAATGCATTATATATATCAAGCTGAGTGTCATGGACATGACCATGTGAATCAATGATGGAAGTGATGTTTTCTCGATTGTGTATAGCTCTAAGTGCATTGTGAAAAAGTGCAGAGTTTTTATCACCATCATCATTCCATAATATCCTAGACTTCTGCTTGTTCATTAGTGATTCAGTTCGCAGAGCATTTTTATAATTCAATGAATAGTTGGATTCAAGGCTAGGCAAATTCTGATCATTCACAATGTGTAGCATCTGGTCTTATGTTTGCTCAAGTAGGACCCTCCAATAATCATACAATTTGCTTCCTCTCCCAAGTTTATTTCTAGACTAAACAATCAGAGTTTGTTTCATTGTTTTAAGTTTTTTGTGTAGAATGAACATAGGATTTTCATAACATGGATTACCCCATTCAGTGCACATGATTGCTTTGAAATCTTCCTCTTTAGTCCATATATTGAAAATTTTAAATTTAGGTTATCTAAAAAAAAGTCACTCACAGCAAAGGTAAGTAACTGTGGTGAATGATCAGAAAGCAAAGGCACTAGCATAGTTTTGTGTATATAAGGCCATTTAACAAGAGTGGGATATTATAAAAAGCATGGTCGATTTTAGAAAAAGTACATGTTCCCTCTCTCTTACTATTATTCTAAAAATATGGAACCCCTGAAGCCTTGATCTCAATGAGATCACATTCAAATATGGCAATATCGATTGGTCTAATTTTAAAAAGGGAAACAATACTCCCTCCGACCCTATCAAATAGCTTGAATGGGGAAATAAAGTATCCACACATGATCCATGGATGTGTATGTTGTTTAAAAGATTGAAAGGAGTGAAATATAGAATTTATTGAATTAGTAGGCTTGTGTGCATATACAAATGTGAAGTAATATGATGTAGAACTTGAGAAATGCAAATTTTGGCAATGTATATGTTGACTAGAAGTAGTAATAGTGATGAAATTATGAATGTGTGGATCAAATATAAGTATGATTCTATTATATGGGGAGTCAACCAGATTATGTATTAAAGACCATGATGGATTGATATACCTCACAACCCTAGTAGTTAGTTCAGAGTGGAGCTTAGTTTCCAGTATTGCTAATGCACTGAGCTTGTTCTCTCTGATAAGAAGTATGCATTGGTCAAGTTTTGTATCCTGGTGCACACTCCTAATATTCCGTATACCTATGTTTTATATCATTGATTAAACTCCATGGCTTTATTGAGCAGGTTTGACATAGACTTAGTCATGGCCATAGAAACTTCGGTGCCAGTTTTGATAGAATCATCCTTAAGCAGTTTGCATGACTTTGACTTTTTTGATGAACTCTCAACATCATTACTCCTACCTGGCCTGAATAAGTAAAAGTCTGATGCTGCTTTATGAGCTGCAGGAGGTGTTAGGTTGGATTATGGATGTTGGATTGTATTCTTGGAAATATTGATTAGGGATTTGCTTGTTTCAAATGAATCAGAGTTGTTCTCTATAGGAATTGTAGTAGAATCACTCACTTCAGGATTAAGAGAGGTATTGATAACTTCATGTTGAGTAGTAGAGTTGTTCACTTGAGTTGATTGTGTAGAATTTATCACTACTAATATTACAGTAGATATAAACACTTCAGGAATATCAGATGAATGTGTTGAAGTGCTTAAATGTTCATTTGTTTGGTTGGTGTTCACATCATTTTGCACAGTTGCCTGATTACCAATATTATCATGAGGAGTTTTGTCATTACAGTTACCCATATCTGCAATGCCTTCTTTGTTGAGCTAATCAAGCTTATTAGTAACATTGTGGATGTGGTCATCATCCATAGCAATGTCTATTATAGTGTCACCACAAAAACAACCTTCATATCATTAGGATCATCACCTGGGTCTGGCTCAATGGCACAACAGTGATAATCATGTCTCATCATTTCCATAGGTAGTTTTTTGTATGATCCACCATTTCCAAGGAAATGGTGATATCATCCACCTTTTCATTCATTTCAGTATGAGTAAACTGTTGTATCTAACAAATCTATGATTTTTGTTTGATGATAACAAACATATATTTATTATTATAAATGTGTTTGTAATTGTACTGTTATTGTAACGCCCCCACTGTTATACCCAGTTTAGCAAAGGACATTACAAGTAACATCGACTGCTAATCCGGAGAATACAGCTTGATAGGGGCGATCGGATGTGAATATATCTTTATACTAACAGTGACACGTCATCTATACCTCCTTATTCAATGTCTGATTTGAATTTGACGTGTTCAGTATTAATACAAAGTAATAAACACACTGATTCAACTTAATCAAAAAAAAAATATCAACCACATAATATTCACAGATCATAGAAAAAAGCACATATCATAGCGTACTCACAGTAAGTCCACAAAATATACTTCTAATTTTACATTCTACACCTTTCAAAATAAATAACTATCTTAACAAATACATCTCATAGTACATCTGGTGAGTATCCTACAAAGGGTAAACTAAGGGTCTCAATATGTTTATCCATGGCTAGCTCACCTATCCAAAAGTTCGAGCATCCTGTAAACCTGAAAATTTCGGTCTGACCCGGAAACACAAAATTCCGGTTCAGTCTATCTCAATATATCTGAAAAGTGAAATTTATACATATAACATATAAATAAACTTTAGTTCAACCACAAAACAACAGTAGAAATAATTTATTGTTTCACAATGATGTATTTTTGGTTTCCAATTATGGTTTTTATCCTCATCACAAGTTCACGTTATAGGCACGACAAGTTAACACAACTCATTCATGACCGACCTGATCAAGGAACTATTATAAGAACGACAAGTTAACACAACTCATTCATGACCGACCTGATCAAGGAACTCTCTTTCTCAGTCAAATGACCAAGGAAGAACATGAATCAACATATCAAACAAATAAACATACATTCCAAAATCCAAGATGGCTGGAGGCCAGGTGGTATCCCTCATACCGATCTGATACCAAAGATCGGGAACTCATGCACGATCACTAAGATCGAGGAACTCATATTCAATCAACCTGATCGAGGAAACACAATAAAAAAAGCAATTCGGAACTCATGCATGATCGCTAGGATCGAGGAAACATAACAAAACAAGCAATAAAACACATTTCTATGATTATTGAGACCGAGGAATTACATGCTCAATATAAGGGATTGAGGAAGCATAGACATATGACCGTGTAGATCGAAATCTCACTTGCTAGATCTAAGGGATCGAGGAACCACATATCCAATTTCAATAATCAAAGAACAAAATCTCAATAATAAAAGATAGTGGTAACTACGACTTCGCTACTCTATATTAATCATTATTTTGTTTTAAAAAATTTATTAATAAAAGTAGTCATAAAAGTCCAGTCTTTTACAATAATGAGTTTCTCAATCTTTTTATATTTACAAGTTTGAAAAGAAATCCAGAAGTAACCTTCTTAAGGATCTAGCAGCCTCTGCCGCACACCAAAAGAAAGTGAACTCTAAAGTGACAAATACTATCATTAACAGTAACCACTATAGTTTAACATAGACGTCCCACACTATCTAGTGAAACTCAAGTATTTACTGAGAATTAGTAAATTTCGCTTACTATGGATATACCCGGAAAACTTGAATTATATTTTCTTACAGATCTAGAGACCACTTGTCACACACCATAAAAGAATACAATCCTAAAGTGTTAATTAATATCTCAAAATAGATTTTAAGAATTTAACTTGAGCATCGCACACTACTCAGTTGGGTTCTAGTATTCGGTCAAGAATTAGTAAATTCCAGTTCAACATTCTATTCGTTGGAATATACCATCTTCGACAAAATGTTTCACAAGAGCATATAAAACAATCAGTAGTATTAGGTCGAAAATTATATCATTCTAGAGTATATAAATAAGATTCTCAAAACTATTATCTCTTTTGAATTCCATTGTTTAAAACACTTACTTAGTTGTTCACTAAACTATTTTATTGATTCCAAAAGTTCATAACAAATCTCTTAGTCTTAAATTTCAATTTCAGTTTTGCTAAACCATATTATTTAACAAAACTAATCCATACATTATAGCAAACACTCCTAGCTTTCCAAAACATCAAAAAATATTAAATTCTGATAGGTTACTCAGAAGTTATGACCAAAACAATTTCGCATGTTTAAGTATTGACACAATTTCTCAACAAGAGGACAACGACAAAAAAATGAGTTTTTACCATCTAAACTCCAAAATCACAAGAGGCACTAAACAAATGTTGTGGATTAATGTCTTATATTTCCAGAACATTAAGAATTATCAAATTCCGATAAGTGGCTCAAAAGTTATGAACAAAACAAGTTCTTAGTTTTAAGTATTTTCATGATTTCCTAACGACAGCCCAGCAACAAACAAATTAGTTTTTCACCACTTAAACTTCAAAATTAACAGAAACACAATGAACGAAAGTAGTAGCTTATACTCTTAACTTTCCAGATATTAAAAAATATCAAATTCCAATAAGTGAATCAAAAGTTATGCCCATTTTACTTTCAGCTATCGACTCTGATTTTTACAGAGGCCTGAGCTAGCTCAGTTTAAAACTCGATTTTGGCCTCCTAAAAAGCATAATTTCGAAAAATGCATAAAGTAAAAACTCGTAGAAAATTGAAAGAGCTTTCTACTGCAAAAAGACTGAGTCGATTTGGATAATTTAGCTATAAGCTATCACTGTTTTACAACAGTGATATTTTCACAAAAAATTTCAGCACACAAAATCAAACAACCAATTGAATCCAAACCCATACTGCAACCAAAGCAATCATCAGTTCAAGCATATCTAAGCTAAAATTTATAATGTGCAACACAATATTCAGAGATAAATTGTGTGAGTCGAACAACTCACCTTTAATGTTTCCTATAGCTTGCCAATCTCTTACAAAACCTTGCTGCAATCTTGCAATCACTTTGCTAATCATCATTACACCCAAAGACTCAAAAAAACTAAAACCAACCAGCAGCTCCAAGGTTAAAAATAGATAAAAATCATATTTTTATGACCTTAGAGAGTAGAGAAGATTACCTAGCTTTGATTTCTACAAGTATCGACCAAAACCCCTTTGATTTGCACTAGAATTTGAATGATTTAGAACCTAGGGTTTTGATCAAGAAGAGGAAGATGGGTTTCTCTATTTTTTTTCAGAAATGAGGAAATGAATTGTACGTACACTTGTTTCTCCACTTATCTCATCTTTCTTGGGCCAAGAGGTTATATGTTAGGAGCCCAAAAACTAATATTGTGAAAACTAGTAAAGTATCCTTAATTTTCTTAAGTTACTAACTCTAAAGCACTATTATTATTATAACTTTCCACTTACCCCATATCTTACCAAAATCACAAATTAATTAACTTGTTAAAATTCATATTTTGGAACAAAATATCCAAACCAACAATTATTTATTTTTAAATTTTTTTCCAAAACTATCTTAATATTAACTAAATTAAACAATTGAATTATGGACAAAAATAATATTAATTTCACCATTAAATTCCATAAATCACAATCTAGCATAAATTCTCTCCAATAAAATTAATTAATTAGGTGGATAACAACCGGGTTATTACAGACTCCTCCCCTTAAAAAAATTGCGACCTCATAATTTTTTAACTGAAATAACCCATAAAAATTTCAACTTAACTATGATTTTATACATTAAAAAAATCTCATTTACTTACTTAACATCAATATTTAATTTTGATGAAAACTTCTTCAGAGTAGCAACTTAAAAATCACTTCATTCCCATATACCAAGATTTTATTCTTTATAACTCAATAGTTTTTTCTTTCACTTTGGGTTTTCAAAACTTAACATTTTGAATCCAATACCAATGTTTTTATCCGATTCTCAAATTTATAAATTTAAAATTCTTCTAATTCCAAAAATAATATTGAACCATGAACTATTATGATCTACTTCACAACTACAAAGTTGATTGCATAAACCACCAACAATTTCTTCCCAAGCTCATCCATTTCACATAAATGTTTCATAGAAAATATATTATTCCAATTTATTTTAACTCAAATCATTTCACTTTTTCCCCCCTCATGTCAAAATATCACATTTGAAGTTTAGGAACCTCTATCGATAACATGGCACCCCATGTATCGACCAAAATCTTAAACAACATTCGGATAAGTCAACATGATGGGTTAACAAAAATTTAAATGTATTGTTTTATTATCTATAGCATCCATGCGTCTAATTTTAAACAAGTATAGCCAAGAAAAACAATTATAGCATCCAAACATCAAGAAGAAGTCAAGCAAAAGTAAGCAATTTACCCTTAAATTAAACATTAGGCAACCAAACAAAAGGAGAAAAATATTATCTCATCTTATTTTATAATTTTTTTCTTTTAAATGAGAATTCTTTTTTCTCATTTTGTCTCTTTCCCCCTTTGATTAAAAATTTTGTATCTACTTCTCATTAGTTCCCATTTGTTCCTTAATTTCCTTCCAAGAACACAAAATCCTGACAAAGTCGAGAAAATTTAGGTCTAACGGGTTAGGCACCTACAACCTGAGTTTGTACTGTCCTAATCATTTCAGCTATTTGCTATGGAGTTAAAAATACCTCCTCAACAATATGACCACTGGTTGCTCGCACATCTATTCTAAGTCTGCCTCTAGTCATAATACTAATTCTGCACATCCAATTCTATACTACTTTAAATGTGTCATCCTTAACAAAAAAATAACAGATGCCCTACATTTATCCCAAAAACTATGTTATACTTCCAACCCTATGTGGATAGCCCATGTAAACTACATACACACTCTGTAGGAAATATGAATCTAAGTCTCACTAGATTCATATATCCGTGATTTATACATGTAATATTGTTCTGATCATAGCTCTGATACCAGATTGTAACGCCCCCCCTGTTATACCCAATTTTGCAAAGGACATTACAAGTAACATCATCTGCTAATCTGGAGAATACAGCTTGATAGGGGCAATCGAATGTGAATATATCTTTGTACTAACACTGACACGTCACTTATACCTCCTTACTTAATATCTGATCTAAATTTGACGTGTTCAGTATTAATACAAAGTAATAAACACACTGATTCAACTTAATTAGAATAATACATCAACCACATATTAATCACATATCATAGCAAAAAGCACATATCATAGCGTACTCATAGTAAGTCTACAAAATATAATCTAATTTTACATTCTACACCTGCCAAAATAAATTATCTTAACAAATACATCTCATAATACATCTGGTGAGTATCCTACAAAGGATAAACTAAGGGTCTCAATATGTCTATCCATGGCTAGCTCACCTGTCCAAAAGTCCAAGCATCCTGTAAACCTGAAAATTTCGGTCTGACCTGGAAACACAAAATTCTGAATCAGTCTATCTATAAATATATGAAAAGTGAGATCCATACATATAACATATAAATAAACTTTAGTTCAACCACAAAATGATACTAGCAATAATTTATTGTTTCACAATGATGTATGTTTGGTTTTCAATTATGGTTTACATCCTCATCACAAGTTCACGTTATAGGCACGACAAGTTAACACAACTCATTCATGACCGATCTGATCAAGGAACTATTATAAGAACAACAAGTAAACACAACTCATACATAACCGACCTGATCAAGAAACTCTCTTTCTTAGTCAAATGACCAAGGAAGAACATGAATCAACATATCAAACAAATAAACATACATTCCAAAATCCAAGACGGTCTTGAGGCCTGGTGGTATCCGTCATACCGATCTAATACCAAAGATCGGGAATTCATGCACAATCACTAAGATCGAGGAACTCATACTCAGTCAACCTAATCGAGGAAACACAATAAAAAAAGCAATTCGGAACTCATTCACAATCGCTAGGATCGAGGAAACATAACAAAACAAGCAATACAATCCATTTCTATGATTATTAAGACCGAGGAATTACATGCACAATCTAAGGGATTGAGGAAGCATAGACATACGATCGTGTAGATCGAAATCTCACTTGCTCGATCTAAGGAATTGAGGAACCACATATCCGATTTCAATAATCAAAGAACAAAATCTCAATAATAAAAGATAGCGGTAACTACGACTTTGCTACTCCATATTAATCATTATTTTGTTTTAAAAATTTTATTAACAAAAGTAATCATAAAAGTCCAGTCTTTTAGAATAATGAGTTTCTCAATCTTTTTATATTTACAAGTTTGAAAAGAAATCTAGAAGTAACCTTCTTAAGGATCTAGCAGCCTCTGCGGCACACCGAAAGAAAGTGAACTCGAAAGTGAAAAATACTATCATTCAGAGTAACCACTATAGTTTAACATTGACATCCCATACTATCTAGTGAAACACAAGTGTTTACTAAGAATTAGTAATTTTCACTTATTATGGATATACCCGGAAAACCTGAATTATATTCTCTTACGGATCTAGAGACCACTTGTCCTACACCATAACTTTTGAATTCCATTGTTTAAAACACTTACTTAGTTGTTCACAAAACTATTTTATGGTTTCCAAAAGTTCATAACAAATCTCTTAGTCTTAAATTGCAATTTCAGTTTTGCTAAACCATATAATTTAACAAAACTTAATCCATACAATTATAGCAAAAACTCCTAGCTTTCCAGAACTTCAAAAATTATTAAATTCTGATAAGGTACTCAAAAGTTATGACCAAAACAATTTCGCATGTTTAAGTATTGACATAATTTCTCAACGACAGGACTGCGACAAACAAATGAGTTTTTCACCATCTAAACTCCAAAATCACAAGAGGCACCAAAAACAAAAGTTGTAGATTAATGTCTTAGCTTTCCAGAACATCAAGAATTATCAAATTCCAATCAATGGCCCAAAAGTTATGAATAAAACAAATTCTCAGTTTTAAGTATTTTCATGATTTCCTAACGACAGCCCAGCGACAAACAAATTAGTTTTTCACCACTTAAACTTCAAAATTAAGAATGAAAGTTGTAGCTTATACTATTAGCTTTCCAGATATTAAAAATTATCAAATTTCGATAAGTGAATTAAAAGTTATGCCCATTTTACTCTCAGCTATCAACTATAATTTTTTACACATGCCTGAGCTACATGCTTTGTTTAAAACTCGTTTTTGGCCTCCTAAAAAGCATATTTTCGAAAAATGCGTATGAAAAACTTGTAGAAAATTGAAAGATCTTTCTAATGCAAAAAGATTGAGTCGATTTGGGTAATTTAGTTATAAGTTATCACTGTTTTACAGCAGTGATATTTTCACTAGAATTTTCAGCAAACAAAATCAAACAACCAATTGAATCCAAATCCATATTGCAACCAAAGAAATCATCAATTCAAGCGTATGTAAGCTAAAATTTATAACACGCAACACATTATTCAGAGATAGATTGTGTGAGTCGAACAATTCACCTTTGATGCTTCCTATAGCTTGCCAATCTCTTACAAAACCTTGTTACAATCATGCAATCACTTTGCTAATCACCATTACACCTAAAGACCCAAAAACCTAAAATAAACCAGCAGTTCCAAGGTTAAAAACGAGATAAAAATCATATTTTTTTGACTCTAGAGAGTAGAGAAGATTACCTAGCTTTGATTTCTACAAGTATCGATCAAAACCCCTTTGATTTGCACTAGAATTTGAATGATTTAGAACCTAGGGTTTGATAAAGAATAGGAAGATGGGTTTCTCCAAAAAAAATCAGAAATGAGGAAATGAATTGTACATGCACTTGTTTCTCCACTTAACTCATCTTTCTTGGGCCAAGAGGTTATAGGTTAAGAGCCCAAAAACTAATATTGTGAAAAGGGACAATTAACGACAAGGAAAAAATTAAGGACTTTTTTATTCATAAGAACATCCCACTAAAATTTTACTCAAAAGGACAATACACTAATTATAGTTTAATTCCCTAAATCACATTCCTGTTTCATCTTCGACGCTCCTATCTTGCGAGTTTCTCGTTCTATTTTCCTCGAACGTAGTTTTTTTCTCTCGATCTCTAATTCTCTTCTCCAGTGCATTTTTTTCTTCTCCTGCGCGTTTTTTTCTTCTGACTCAAAGTGTAAAATCCCTCTCGAGCGTATTGATTTCTTGATCAGATCTGATCTCGACATCTTTCTAAAGTGCCGCGGATTTTGATTTTGATTCGACAGGTAGTAAAGATGATTTCGTGAGTTTGATTTTGTGAATTCGTCGTAGAAAATTGAACGAGAGAGACGAACGACAGAGATGAACGACGAAAGTTACTTTTTTGGATGGTGAATTTAGTAGAGCAGGTATCAGTTTCCCATTTCTTAAGGTATCATTTTTCTTGTTATTACAATTTTATGCTTCTGTGTTAATTTATTTTCGTGATATATTAGTTTTGTACATGTACTGTTGCATTAACTTTGCAACTCAATCGAAATTATGTCATTTTAATCAATTAAAGTGGTATGTAAACATTTTTATTCATTAGTTTTCCTTTAAAATATCAAAGCAGTTTTAAGGTATCATTTTTATATTTTTTTAGGTATCAGTCTTATATTTTCAACATGAATTCACATCGTAGTAGTTTTAAGGTATAATTTTTATATATTTTTTAAGGTATCAGTTTTATATTTTCAACATGAGTTTACATCATAGCAGTTTTTAGGTATCTCATTCTTATATTTTTTTTTAGGTATCAGTTTTATATTTTCAACATGAATTTACATCATAGCAGTTTTTACGTATCATTTTTATATTTTTCTAGGTATCAGTTTTATATTTTCAACATAAATTTAAATCATAGCAGTTTTTAGGTATCATTTATATATTTTTTTAGGTATCAGTTTTATATTTTCTAGTTGAATTCCAGCATTATGTTGATATAAGTTTTGATTGTGTATGAAATACTTGCAGATACTGCATGTTGCTGGAGATTACTTGAATTCAAGACTGGATTGCATACAAGTAAAAGTAAATGCACGAATGCATGCTTGGAACGGGGAGCAGTGTTCTATGTACTTAGATTGTGTAGGAAAAAAATGTATCATATTAAATTAGTTATGTATCATTGTAGGTATCATATGATACAAGTGGGTATTATTGTGTATTACTGAGAATAATCTCATTTTTGTGACAAATGAATTGATTGCTATTTTTTTTTTAATCAGTAGGTATTATTGCGAATAAATATTATTTTTGTGAGATTTGAATTGAGTAGGTGGATGTTATTTTTTTTATCAGTGGTTATCAGTTAAAATTAATGTTGTGTATCAAAAAAAGTCAATTGCCAAAGCAAACAACACAAATCTACCTAAAAGCTGCTATGATGTAAATTAAAATAGAAAATATAAAACTGATAACTAAAAAAATATAAAAATGATACCTAAAAACTGCTACAATATAAATTCAACTAGGAAATATAAAACTGATACCTTAAAAAATATAAAAATGATACCTTAAAACTACTTTAATATATTAACAACAAAAGTAATACAGAAAATGTTCGAAATACAGTTTGATTGTTTAAAATGAAATAAATTCTTCTGAATAGCAAAACTGATGCATCAGTACAAGAACAAAAGTAAAATAGCACCAAAACTATAAACAAAACAACATAACACTATTAATACAATAAAATTGATACCTTAAAAAATATAAAAATGATACCTTAAAACTACTGCAATGTTTTAAAGAAAAATTAATGCAAAAAATGTTTTCATCACAATGTGATTTTTTAAAATGAAATTGGTTCGACTGTTATACGTAGATAATGCAACAATACAACTACAAAATAAATACAACGTTAAAAATAGACCAAATGTGTGACGGCCGTGAATTTCGCTCGATCTGAATCAGTCGTTAAACCGATCTAGACCGTTCGAAACCCCTGAACGTTTGAGAACAGGACAAATCAGAACACAAACAGAAGAACATTTCATTGTT
This sequence comes from Allium sativum, assembly GCA_030737875.1. Taxonomy (NCBI): domain Eukaryota; kingdom Viridiplantae; phylum Streptophyta; class Magnoliopsida; order Asparagales; family Amaryllidaceae; genus Allium; species Allium sativum. Next base: position 863,006,099 of record CM060926.1, read on the forward strand.
ATTACAACAATTCCATCAGATACAAGAATATACAGAGTATAAATGAATAAATTACATTTGATAAATATCAGAGATTACGCTAAATTACATAGCAGCGGAAAAATAATATAAAGCACAACTGAAGGTGATATACGGATACAGAGCTTTCCGGATATCATTCCAGCTGTAAACCAGGATCCTGTGAATATAAATCTGCAAAACCAAAACTACCAGCTGCCCGTGTGGAAAATAGGGGCACCCAGAGTTTAGGTTTAAAACAATAAACTCCAGGTCAGTCATGTGACTGGTGTGAGAACTAAAACAGTTATTTAAAGCTTTACTTTAAAAGAGAGTAATTCAAGGGACCACGCCGTATAACACGGAACGGGTTTCCTCCCAAGAATACCAGTGCATAGAATAAACAGCGCAATGCTTTTCGAAAAATGAAGCTATTATAAGACCCAGGTCCCATCACACAATGCAACGCAAGCCGGAGGATAGGGTTTTACCTTATAATAGCCAAACATGCTTGATACGTTTAAAACAAATCATTTGATACAATAATATGTGTATAGTGTCAAAACATTTCAATCATAAATATAAATCATAGACGGCATGAGTGCCCCATCCCACTATGTCGCCATACTAGGCTCTACAAATAAAGCCGAAATACACGTATTGGAAATTGGATTTCCGTCATGAGTCGAGGCAAGGGGCAAGCTCCTCTCCGCGTTCGAGACACTCTAGCAAATGCCTCAGGGCTACGCAAGCTGGGCAACCCTGGATGCGGCTGGGCCAGTCCACACTTACGTTAGAGGATTATTTATTCCTGAACACACGTTTCCCGATCCTTACAGACCTATAATCGAGGCGCCTCATTCCAACAACCACAAAGGTGAAAAGTATATAAATGTCAGGGCTGGTAAGTCACTGACACCACCAAAGCTAGAAAGAAACGTCGTGCTCTCCCAGCGGTCCGTATCCCGTTTTTAACTCATACCGAGGTGTGAGGCTCGCGAATACACGTTATACACAAAGATGCCACGTAGGCGTGCTTTGATCATCAACCACAAGACTTTGCTTTTCAACAGAAGCCTTGATCCTTGCATCTTAGCGTGCCACACAGGCAATTCATGCCATGCGACTGATGTCTATCGATATACAACCTCTGAGCTCATACGTCTCAGAGAAGGGCGTTAAGCAAAAGAATAAATTCTCCGCCGCCAAACATATGTATATTTAATAGAAATCAATCAACACAGAATAAAATCCAGTGTCAGACACACAATCCATTTACAAGTCCGTTCTGGGTCTGAACGAAACCGGAGGCACTTTCCTCGCATATCCATCCATCTCCAAGTACGTCTGGACGACCACCAACTATTTCCATCCTCTTGGGTGTACTGCCCAATCAGGATCGTCAGTAATTGCCCAAACGATGTGAAGACTTCCGGTCTTCGACCACCGTCTTCATCTTCGACTTATCGTCGAATCGGTTATTCAGAATGGGTATAAACCCGGACTTTCCGAACAACCCGCATATATTAAAAACAAATGTTACACCAACACAACATACGCCTCATTCCAATTCATTAGTCACTAACCGCAAATTAGCAAGAGAACAATTTCCCAAACATTAACCCCGAAGGCCGAAACCAACATCAGATCAATACCCAGGAAACCATTCTTCTTAGCCAACCTACAACTAGTTTCTAAATTCCACATTCTTAGGGAAAGGTTCCCATTAATTTTATCCAAGACAAATTCTTTAAAATTTATCCTGTAATCTTCCTTTGGATGTCATTTAAAACCAAATTATGGTTTTTCCAACTAGTCGAGATTAGCGAACCGTAACGAAGTAATTATTTATTTTATTTCCCAATCCCAACCTATTCATCCCATGAAGCAAAACTGGTAATACTCCATATCTAACACCGTGGTGTTATTGGTAAAATTAATTACCATTTCACGTTCAAATCCAATTAAAGATTCAACTATCGCTTTGGAGCAAAACTGGTAATACTCCATATCTAACACCGTGGTGTTATTGGTAAAATTAATTACCATTTCACGTTCAAATCCAATTAAAGATTCAACTATCGCTTTGGAGCAAAACTGGTAATACTCCATTCTCGCTCATTTCTAAATTTGATAATTTAGATTATAGATTCACATTTCCGTCTAGTTGCAGATTCGTTAGAACTCCTTTTACTGGGTTAAAGAACTAGGTGTTATTTAAAACACAGTTCATGACAAACCCAAATCACATTCTATTTGTTATCGGGTTAAAGAACTAGTGTTATTTAAAACACTGTTCACGATAAACCCATTTCAAATTTAATCAAATATATTAGAAATTCGATTATTTAAAACCCCTTTTTAAATCTAATTCATTTATTTAAAAATAATTGGGTTTTAAATTTAGTTCAAAACTAGTTCATTTCGATAAAAACCCATTTTTATCTTTTCAAATATGGAGTTTTTCATCCCAATTCTTCCCAAATCATTTCTTATGATTTTACATAAATTATTACTATTTTTAATAATTTTATCAAGGCCCGTACAGTCGATTTCCAACAACGGCCATCGAACTGCACCTATAGCGACCTTTTTCGAATTTTATTTGGACGTATCTCCAAATCCAACCGTTAGATTTTGAATTTCTAATATTCTTTAGAAAGCTCTTTTCGATACGAACCCAACGGTTCCGGTTTTAGGAGAATCCGACGGTCGGATCTCCCGTAATGTCCGTTTGAAATAAATGGTCGAAATTTACGAACTGCCGCGGCGCGGCGCGTTCTATTCAGGCCAGTATATTATATATATAATATATATAATATATATATTTCGTCGATTTCTATTTAAAACGAATTATATAAATAGTTTTAAATTCGTTTCAAGAACCATTTCAACTTCTATTTCAATCCAAAGCAAAATTGAATTCTTCTTTAAAAATTCGTTTTAAAATTCATTTCTATTCAATTCAAATTTCAATTAAATTTGAATTCATTTCAATTCGCTTTCAATTCAATTTGAATTCGTTTTCAATTCAATTCAATTCAATTTGGTTTTATATTCGATTCAAATTCATTTTCTATTCAAATCAAATTCGTTTCATTTTCTATTTGAATCCAGTTCAATATATATTAAATTTGAAATCAAATTGGTTTTCTATTCCATTCAATTCGAAATCGTTTTATATTCAATTCAAATCGAAATCGTTATATATTCAATTCATTTCGAAATCGTTATATATTCAATTCATTTCGAAATCGTTTTAAATTCAATTCATTTCGAAATCGTTATATATTCAATTCATTTCGAAATCGTTATATATTCAATTCATTTCGAAAATCGTTTTAAATTCAATTCATTTCGAAATCGTTATATATTCAATTCATTTCGAAATCGTTTTAAATTCAATTCATTTCAAAATCGTTTTAAATTCAATTCATTTCGAAATCGTTATATATTCAATTCATTACGAAATCGTTTTAAATATCGTTCGCGTCAAAATGGCGCATCACTATTCAACACGGCTTTATATATTCTAATTCACATATTTCTTTTTGTCAACACACGACTAATCTCAAGGAATGAGTACCGTCCACGTGTGACTATTTTTGTTAAATTATTTTGTTCAACACATGACTAATCTCAACGGATGAGTACAGTCAACACATGAACCTTTATTTTATATTGATAAAGATACAAATTTTATTATAAAAATATTTCGTTCAACACATGACTGATCTCAACGGATGAGTACAGTCAACACATGAACCTTTATTTTATATTGATAAAGATGTAAATTTTATTATAAAAATATTTCGTTCAACACATGACTGATCTCAACGGATGAGTACAGTCAACACATGAACCTTTATTTTATATTGATAAAGATGTAAATTTTATTATAAAAATATTTCGTTCAACACATGACTGATCTCAACGGATGACTACAGTCAACACATGAACCTTTATTTTATATTATTCTTTATTTTCTAAATTGGAATGAGGCCCAATCAATCACCATATAAAATTAATTATATGGATTTTCATACAACACATGTATATAATAGCATTGAAAAATAATCAACCATCAACCAAAGTGCACTACACTGTATAAGCATCAAATATAGATATCTAACGCTTATAACAGCCTGTCAATCAATCGATCGACATATTTAATCAATCAGGATGAGTGAACTTCAATTTTCATCCCAACACCCGTGTGGGGTTTCAAACAATCAAACGCATATTTTATTTGTGCAGTTGGGCGATGTGTGAAATTTATCGTCCCAATCAATGTCAGTCAAATCAGTGTACATAAACAAACCGTCTGGTTTGTAAATGAATATTTTATTTTATTCACTTCACGTTAAAAATTATATTTTTAACGATAAAACATTTTATTTCAACATATGAATTTCTATTCAGTTCATTTATTCAATAAAATGATACTTTTTATTTTTCTAACATATTTTAGAAAATTTCGGCGGCATAACGGCACGATACTAGAAACGGGACAAGGCCTAGCCTTATCCCCGGTCTAGTGAAGGCCCACGCCATTCACACATCAATCAAATCACCAAACAACCAAATTCAAATCAAATTATATAACTAATCTATGCAACCAAACAAACAAGTCCATGGTCTGTGGACGATTGTGTCGGGTGCTACTAAGCACCGTCTGCATCCTAGTATATATATATATATATATATATATATATATATATATATATATATAACTAGAAAAAGAAATTGAAAGGTGAGAAATTCTCACCGAAAGCTATCCTAACTTCACGGCTCTTCACTGATAGAAATCTTCATTGCTATCGCATCTTCGCTATCTTCTTTGCCCGTAGCCACTACATATATAAAAATCACATTTTTATACTTTGATGTCTTTAAAATAAAAATCACATTTTTATACTTTGATGTCTTTAAAATAAAAATCATATTTTTATATTTGTTTCATACATTTAAAAATCGAATCTTTACTTCGTTATTCAATATATAAAAATCGAATTTTTACTACTATGTCATATAGATAAAAATTGTATTTTTATCACGCTATTTTCCATATAAAGATTTCGCCTTTCTAAAATATAGTTTTCGCTTTTATAAAAATAAAGTTTTATCTTTATAAAAATATAGATTTCATCATTATAAAAATTACCACTTTATCTCAACGTATATAAAATAAAAATCAGATTTTTATTTCGTTACATACACAAAGATGATATTTTTATATTCTCTATCCTATAAAGATTATATTTTTAATATTTCTATATAGTAAAGATTATATTTTGAAACCATACGCCTAAAAACCATATTTTTAATTTGCTAAACTTTATATAAAAATCAAAATTTTATATCATTAAAAATCAAATCTTTGTGCGAATAAAAATCTAATCTTTCCTACCTGAAAAATCTAACCTTTCCTACTTGAAAAATCTAATCTTTCCTACCTGAAAAATCTAACCTTTCCTACTTGAAAAATCTAATCTTTCATAAATTATTCCATTAAAAATTCAGATTTTTAAAACATTATCATTATATATAAAAATCCAACTTTTCGATAATTAAAAATCCGACCTTTCGATAATTAAAAATCGTATTTTTACTTAGTTAAAAATCACGTTTTTTACTTCTAAAACTTCGATCTTTTACATATCAAAAATCCATTCTTTTACATAGATTTTTATCTAGGAAAAACCGAAAATAAAATCGATAAAGCACATAAAATAAATTAAAATAAATAAAAACTCACTTATTTTCAGATGGAGGAGGATTAAGGTGGCGCGCAGGGTCGGAGATGGTCGTCGTAGAGGTCGGAGGCTGCCCTGAACGTCGGCGCAGGTGGTGCATTGGGTGTCGGCTGCTGAGAAGGGGAGAATCAATCGAGGGGGGGCTAGAGTTGTTCGCTGTTAAGGGAGAGGGGATGGAGGCGCAGTCAGAGGCGAGGTGGGGGTCGTGGGGTCAGGTTTCAGGGCGGTGGCAGGTCGTCCGAGGTCGGGGTCTCGGTGGTCAACGCGGTGGAGGGTTTTGGGGTTGCGGTGGATCGGAGGGCGCGAGGTGGAGGCTGGAGGAGGAGATGCGGTGGGGGCGCCTCGGCGTGGTGGTCGGCGTCGAGATCGACGACGGGGCGGGGCTCCGCCCCCCCTTTTTTTTTCTTTCTGAAGAAATCGATTTTAAAAGTAAACGGGGGGGGGGGGGGGGGTCTGATGATATAAGGAGAATATTATTTTTTTATTTAATTATTTTATTTCTAAAAAAAGCAACTTTTATTTTCGACCTCGAAACGAGACCCACCGCCTGTCGTCCCTAGCGTTTCACCCCCATTCTGAACACAATGGGATATGTTTCGTAGTTTGATTTGATCGTTTGAATCAGTTTCCTTTGAATTTACATTTAAATCACTATACTGAATTTTAAACGTACATTTCAAATTACCGGGGCCACATACTAACTAGAAAAATTCCAGAAAAATATTTTCTAGCTTCGTATTGACGATACGGTCCTAACAAAACTAGTTTCGTCGAGTTCTAAGACCGTTGGAAAAATAGTCAATTTCCAGTCGATTAAAATCAACTGAAATGGTCAAAACGCGTTTTCCTTTACCACGCTCACATATTGATTCAAAAAATTATGAAATTTGAAACCTAGCTATAACTTTACATCACGGACCCAACAAAAGTGGTTTCGTCGAAATCCGAGGTCGTTTGCAAAATGTCCATTTTTAAGGGCCTGAATTCCATAGCGACTATTCAGAATTTTCAACTGGACATATCTTTTGATTCCCGCCATGAAATCTCAATTTGTCGGATTCGTTGGAAAGATATTATCAATTAGATCCTATTATTTTTGTTTTCACTAAAATCCGGATTGTTTTGCACCCGGTACATTCAATTGAAGTTTGAAATCGAATTATCGAACTACCGCGCCATTTTCAATTCTATTTATAATTATATATAAATATTTATATTCTAACGACGACGCGTATAAATATATACGTTCGATTTTATATTCAAAATAAATTTTCTCATCGATATTATTTAAAATAATTCATTTTAAATAATCAAAATTCGCTAAAATTGCCAAAATAAAAAATTTAAACTGGCCCAGATTTTCGGGTTGTTACAATCTCCCCCACTTAAAACTTTTCGTCCCCGAAAAGGAACAAAGTCGAAAGTGGTTTGATCAATCAACTCTACGCTCGATCAGGCTTCCATTCTCTAACTTTTCAGTTTCTGAGAATTTTCTAAAATTTCAAAAATTTGGCTAACACCCTAAATTTTTGAAAAATTTCGCCATAACCTCCCCTGCACCGGGAGCATCGGGGAATTTCAAATAGCTTCCCCGGTCCTTCAGATCTCAAAAAGAAAAAGAAAAAGCCAAGCGGCTAGCCAATAGGCTCACAAAATCATCATCACCCAAACAAAACAGTAAATTATGTAGTAAACATGTACCTATTTGTCGGGCAAACAAATTTTATTCTCTGGCTTTAGCCTCCTTGTTATGACCTATTCAATATAAGTATATGTATATGCAAGCAAATGCGACCAATTTCAATTACAATTCAATATTTGATTCAATTAGGCTAAATGGTTCAAAATTAGCAAACAAATGAACAAACAACACAAACATCAATCTATTAGTGGATTAGAGTTTTCAAATTCATAATTTTGATACATACACAAAAAAAATCATGTTTTTGATGCCAATTCACAACAATGTGTTCTAACTATATTAGTTTTGGTTCTCACACCAGTCTAATGGAAATATATAGAAATCACACCTTCGAAATACGAAACTAATTACTAATGATGACGCGTCAATCATCAGAATCAGGTCCGGGCGACTAGAGTGTGATTCTATATCTATCCAGTATATTAAAACATCGAATATACGTTCATGACGCGTATATGAAAAATCTTTATATACTCGATTGTCCATATTCAAAATAAATAAATAATCAAATACGTTTAAAATGGTTTAAATTTCAAAACAAAATGGTTTTCACTTGAAAAATATACTCTTCACACTCGTTCTAGGATACTACTGATCCTATCTCTAACGAGTCATTCTAATTGGATATTACTAATCCAATATCTGATGAATTCTTTCGTATGGTTCTAATGTGCCTTGTTCTCGAGCTCTGTAAACCAAAGCTCTGATACCAAATGTGACGGCCGTGAATTTCGCTCGATCTGAATCAGTCGTTAAACCGATCTAGACCGTTCGAAACCCCTGAACGTTTGAGAACAGGACAAATCAGAACACAAACAGAAGAACATTTCATTATTATTACAACAGTTCCATCAGATACAAGAATATACAGAGTATAAATGAATAAATTACATTCGATAAATATCAGAGATTACACTAAATTACATAGCAGCGGAAAAATAATATAAAGCACAACTGAAGGTGATATACGGATACAGAGCTTTCCGGATATCATTCCAGCTGTAAACCAGGATCCTGTGAATATAAATCTGCAAAACCAAAACTACCAGCTGCCCGTGTGGAAAATAGGGGCACCCAGAGTTTAGGTTTAAAACAATAAACTCCAGGTCAGTCATGTGACTGGTGTGAGAACTAAAACAGTTATTTAAAGCTTTACTTTAAAAGAGAGTAATTCAAGGGACCACGCCGTATAACACGGAACGGGTTTCCTCCCAAGAATACCAGTGCATAGAATAAACAGCGCAATGCTTTTCGAAAAATGAAGCTATTATAAGACCCAGGTCCCATCACACAATGCAACGCAAGCCGGAGGATAGGGTTTTACCTTATAATAGCCAAACATGCTTGATACGTTTAAAACAAATCATTTGATACTATAATATGTGTATAGTGTCAAAACATTTCAATCATAAATATAAATCATAGACGACATGAGTGACCCATCCCACTATGTCGCCATACTAGGCTCTACAAATAAAGCCGAAATACACATATTGGAAATTGGATTTCCGTCATGAGTCGAGGCAAGGGGCAAGCTCCTCTCCGCGTTCGAGACAATCTAGCAAATGCCTCAGGGCTAAGCAAGCTGGGCAACCCTGGATGCGGCTGGGCCGGTCCTCACTTACGTTAGAGGATTATTTATTCCTGAACACACGTTTCCCGGTCCTTACAGACCTATAATCGAGGCGCCTCATTCCAACAACCACAAAGGTGAAAAGTATATAAATGTCAGGGCTGGTAAGTCACTGACACCACCAAAGCTAGAAAGAAACGTCGTGCTCTCCCAGCGGTCCGTATCCCGTTTTTAACTCATACCGAGGTGTGAGGCTCGCGAATACACGTTATACACAAAGCTGCCACGTAGGCGTGCTTTGATCATCAACCACAAGACTTTGCTTTTCAACAGAAGCCTTGATCCTTGCATCTTAGCGTGCCACACAGGCAATTCATGCCATGCGACTGATGTCTATCGATATACAACCTCTGAGCTCATACGTCTCAGAGAAGGGCATTAAGCAAAAGAATAAATTCTCCACCGCCAAACAGATGTATATTTAATAGAAATCAATCAACACAGAATAAAATCCAGTGTCAGACACACAATCCATTTACAAGTCCGTTCTGGGTCTGAATGAAACCGGAGGCACTTTCCTCGCATATCCATCCATCTCCAAGTACGTCTGGACGACCACCAACTATTTCCATCCTCTTGGGTGTACTGCCCAATCAGGATCGTCAGTAATTGCCCAAACGATGTGAAGACTTCCGGTCTTCGACCACCGTCTTCATCTTCGACTTATCGTCGAATCGGTTATTCAGAATGGGTATAAACCCGGACTTTCCGAACAACCCGCGTATATTAAAAACAAATGTTACACCAACACAACATACGCCTCATTCCAATTCATTAGTCACTAACCGCAAATTAGCAAGAGAACAATTTCCCAAACATTAACCCCGAAGGCCGAAACCAACATCAGATCAATACCCAGGAAACCATTCTTCTTAGCCAACCTACAGCTAGTTTCTAAATTCCACATTCTTAGGGAAAGGTTCCCATTAATTTTATCCAAGACAAATTCTTTAAAATTTATCCTGTAATCTTCCTTTGGATGTCATTTAAAACCAAATTATGGTTTTTCCAACTAGTCGAGATTAGCGAACCGTAACGAAGTAATTATTTATTTTATTTCCCAATCCCAACCTATTCATCCCATGAAGCAAAACTGGTAATACTCCATATCTAACACCGTGGTGTTATTGGTAAAATTAATTACCATTTCACGTTCAAATCCAATTAAAGATTCAACTATCGCTTTGGAGCAAAACTGGTAATACTCCATATCTAACACCGTGGTGTTATTGGTAAAATTAATTACCATTTCACGTTCAAATCCAATTAAAGATTCAACTATCGCTTTGGAGCAAAACTGGTAATACTCCATTCTCGCTCATTTCTAAATTTGATAATTTAGATTATAGATTCACATTTCCGTCTAGTTGCAGATTCGTTAGAACTCCTTTTACTGGGTTAAAGAACTAGGTGTTATTTAAAACACAGTTCATGACAAACCCAAATCACATTCTATTTGTTATCGGGTTAAAGAACTAGTGTTATTTAAAACACTGTTCACGATAAACCCATTTCAAATTTAATCAAATATATTAGAAATTCGATTATTTAAAACCCCTTTTTAAATCTAATTCATTTATTTAAAAATAATTGGGTTTTAAATTTAGTTCAAAACTAGTTCATTTCGATAAAAACCCATTTTTATCTTTTCAAATATGGAGTTTTTCATCCCAATTCTTCCCAAATCATTTCTTATGATTTTACATAAATTATTACTATTTTTAATAATTTTATCAAGGCCCGTACAGTCGATTTCCAACAACGGCCATCGAACTGCACCTATAGCGACCTTTTTCGAATTTGATTTGGACGTATCTCCAAATCCAACCGTTAGATTTTGAATTTCTAATATTCTTTAGAAAGCTCTTTTCGATACGAACCCAACGGTTCCGGTTTTAGGAGAATCCGACGGTCAGATCTCCCGTAATGTCCGTTTGAAATAAATGGTCGAAATTTACGAACTGCCGCGGCGCGTTCTATTTAGGCCATTATATTATATATATAATATATATAATATATATATTTCGTCGATTTCTATTTAAAACGAATTATATAAATAGTTTTAAATTCGTTTCAAGAACCATTTCAACTTCTATTTCAATCCAAAGCAAAATTGAATTCTTCTTTAAAAATTCGTTTTAAAATTCATTTCTATTCAATTCAAATTTCAATTAAATTTGAATTCATTTCAATTCGCTTTCAATTCAATTTGAATTCGTTTTCAATTCAATTCAATTCAAATTGGTTTTATATTCGATTCAAATTCATTTTCTATTCAAATCAAATTCGTTTCGTTTTCTATTTGAATCCAGTTCAATATATATTAAATTTGAAATCAAATTGGTTTTCTATTCCATTCAATTCGAAATCGTTTTATATTCAATTCAAATCGAAATCGTTATATATTCAATTCATTTCGAAATCGTTATATATTCAATTCATTTCGAAATCGTTTTAAATTCAATTCATTTCGAAATCGTTATATATTCAATTCATTTCGAAATCGTTATATATTCAATTCATTTCGAAATCGTTTTAAATTCAATTCATTTCGAAATCGTTATATATTCAATTCATTTCGAAATCGTTTTAAATTTAATTCATTTCGAAATCGTTTTAAATTCAATTCATTTCGAAATCGTTATATATTCAATTCATTACGAAATCGTTTTAAATATCGTTCGCGTCAAAATGGCGCATCACTATTCAACACGGCTTTATATATTCTAATTCACATATTTCTTTTTGTCAACACACGACTAATCTCAAGGAATGAGTACCGTCCACGTGTGACTATTTTTGTTAAATTATTTCGTTCAACACATGACTAATCTCAACGGATGAGTACAGTCAACACATGAACCTTTATTTTATATTGATAAAGATACAAATTTTATTATAAAAATATTTCGTTCAACACATGACTGATCTCAACGGATGAGTACAGTCAACACATGAACCTTTATTTTATATTGATAAAGATGTAAATTTTATTATAAAAATATTTCGTTCAACACATGACTGATCTCAACGGATGAGTACAGTCAACACATGAACCTTTATTTTATATTGATAAAGATGTAAATTTTATTATAAAAATATTTCGTTCAACACATGACTGATCTCAACGGATGAGTACAGTCAACACATGAACCTTTATTTTATATTATTCTTTATTTTCTAAATTGGAATGAGGCCCAATCAATCACCATATAAAATTAATTATATGGATTTTCATACAACACATGTATATAATAGCATTGAAAAATAATCAACCATCAACCAAAGTGCGCTACACTGTATAAGCATCAAATATAGATATCTAACGCTTATAACAGCCTGTCAATCAATCGATCGACATATTTAATCAATCAGGATGAGTGAACTTCTATTTTCATCCCAACACCCGTGTGGGGTTTCAAACAATCAAACGCATATTTTATTTGTGCAGTTGGGCGATGTGTGAAATTTATCGTCCCAATCAATGTCAGTCAAATCAGTGTACATAAACAAACCGTCTGGTTTGTAAATGAATGTTTTATTTTATTCACTTCACGTTAAAAATTATATTTTTAACGATAAAACATTTTATTTCAACATATGAATTTCTATTCAGTTCATTTATTCAATAAAATGATACTTTTTATTTTTCTAACATATTTTAGAAAATTTTGGCGGCATAACGACACGATACTAGAAACGGGACAAGGCCTAGCCTTATCCCCGGTCTAGTGAAGGCCCACGCCATTCACACATCAATCAAATCACCAAACAACCAAATTCAAATCAAATTATATAACTAATCTATGCAACCAAACAAACAAGTCCATGGTCTGTGGACGATTGTGTCGGGTGCTACTAAGCACCGTCTGCATCCTAGTATATATATATATAACTAGAAAAAGAAATTGAAAGGTGAGAAATTCTCACCGAAAGCTATCCTAACTTCACGGCTCTTCACTGATAGAAATCTTCATTGCTATCGCATCTTCGCTATCTTCTTTGCCCGTAGCCACTACATATATAAAAATCACATTTTTATACTTTGATGTCTTTAAAATAAAAATCACATTTTTATACTTTGATGTCTTTTAAATAAAAATCATATTTTTATATTTGTTTCATACATTTAAAAATCGAATCTTTACTTCGTTATTCAATATATAAAAATCGAATTTTTACTACTATGTCATATAGATAAAAATTATATTTTTATCACGCTATTTTCCATATAAAGATTTCGCCTTTCTAAAATATAGTTTTCGCTTTTATAAAAATAAAGTTTTATCTTTATAAAAATATAGATTTCATCATTATAAAAATTACCACTTTATCTCAACGTATATAAAATAAAAATCAGATTTTTATTTCGTTACATACACAAAGATGATATTTTTATATTCTCTATCCTATAAAGATTATATTTTTAATATTTCTATATAGTAAAGATTATATTTTGAAACCATACGCCTAAAAACCATATTTTTAATTTGCTAAACTTTATATAAAAATCAAAATTTTATATCATTAAAAATCAAATCTTTGTGCGAATAAAAATCTAATCTTTCCTACCTGAAAAATCTAACCTTTCCTACTTGAAAAATCTAATCTTTCCTACCTGAAAAATCTAACCTTTCCTACTTGAAAAATCTAATCTTTCATAAATTATTCCATTAAAAATTCAGATTTTTAAAACATTATCATTATATATAAAAATCCAACTTTTCGATAATTAAAAATCCGACCTTTCGATAATTAAAAATCGTATTTTTACTTAGTTAAAAATCACGTCTTTTTACTTCTAAAACTTCGATCTTTTACATATCAAAAATCCATTCTTTTACATAGATTTTTATCTAGGAAAAACCGAAAATAAAATCGATAAAGCACATAAAATAAATTGAAATAAATAAAAACTCACTTATTTTCAGATGGAGGAGGATTAAGGTGGCGCGCAGGGTCGGAGATGGTCGTCGTAGAGGTCGGAGGCTGCCCTGAACGTCGGCGCAGGTGGTGCATTGGGTGTCGGCTGCTGAGAAGGGGAGAATCAATCGAGGGGGGGGGGGCTAGAGTTGTTCGCTGTTAAGGGAGAGGGGATGGAGGCGCAGTCAGAGGCGAGGTGGGGGTCGTGGGGTCAGGTTTCAGGGCGGTGGCAGGTCGTCCGAGGTCGGGGTCTCGGTGGTCAACGCGGTGGAGGGTTTTGGGGTTGCGGTGGATCGGAGGGCGCGAGGTGGAGGCCGGAGGAGGAGATGCGGTGGGGGCGCCTCGGCGTGGTGGTCGGCGTCGAGATCGACGACGGGGCGGGGCTCCGCCCCCCTTTTTCTTTTTCTTTTTTTTTCTGAAGAAATCGATTTTAAAAGTAAACGGGGGGGGGGGGTCTGATGATATAAGGAGAATATTTTTTTTATTTAATTATTTTATTTCTAAAAAAAGCAACTTTTATTTTCGACCTCGAAACGAGACCCACCGCCTGTCGTCCCTAGCGTTTCACCCCCATTCTGAACACAATGGGATATGTTTCGTAGTTTGATTTGATCGTTTGAATCAGTTTCCTTTGAATTTACATTTAAATCACTATACTGAATTTTAAACGTACATTTCAAATTACCGGGGCCACATACTAACTAGAAAAATTCCAGAAAAATATTTTCTAGCTTCGTATTGACGATACGGTCCTAACAAAACTAGTATCGTCGAGTTCTGAGACCGTTGGAAAAATGGTCAATTTCCAGTCGATTAAAATCAACTAAAATGGTCAAAACGCATTTTCCTTTACCACGCTCACATATTGATTCAGAAAATTATGAAATTTGAAACCTAGCTATAACTTTACATCACGGACCCAACAAAAGTGGTTTCGTCGAAATCCGAGGTCGTTTGCAAAATGTCCATTTTTAAGGGCCTGAATTCCATAGCGACTATTCAGAATTTTCAACTGGACATATCTTTTGATTCCCGCCATGAAATCTCAATTTGTCGGATTCATTGGAAAGATATTATCAATTAGATCCTATTATTTTTGGTTTCACTAAAATCCGGATTGTTTTGCACCCGGTACATTCAATTGAAGTTTGAAATCGAATTATCGAACTACCGCGCCATTTTCAATTCTATTTATAATTATATATAAATATTTATATTCTAACGACGACGCGTATAAATATATACGTTCGATTTTATATTCAAAATAAATTTTCTCGTCGATATTATTTAAAATAATTCATTTTAAATAATCAAAATTCGCTAAAATTGCCAAAATAAAAATTTTAAACTGGCCCAGATTTTCGGGTTGTTACAATATGAATATAAAACAGTGGAAAATAAACAAAAACGATACCTAGAAAAATATAAAAACGATACCCAACTGCTGAAAAGTTGAGCAATAAAATTGAAGAAAAAAAAACCATGAATCATCTTGCGAAATTAAAAAACCTAATCGGCAGAAATGAACATTAAATTATAATGATTATAGCAACAAAAAAAATTCAATCTTGATTCTTCAAATTGATTTCGTGCCTTAGATTTTGCTGTTCGATTTATGTTTGAGGATCGATTGTAAGATAGTAGGCGGATTCAATTCGATTCGATTTCCAGTTGACATGATTTCGTTAATTTTGATTTGCTGATTTCAAGGGAGAAGAAATCTGAGAAGAGAGCAAGGAGCGGAAGAAGAAATCAGAGAAGAGAGAAAGGGGCGACGGAAATTTTTAGGATTATGTCCTTTTGGATAAAATTTTAAGCGCTTGTCCTTATGGATAAAATATTAATACCGTTTGTCCTTGTACGTAGTTTCCTGTTGTGAAAACTAGTAAAGTATACCTAATTTTCGTAAGTTACTAACTCTAAAGCACTATTATTATTATAACTTTCCCCTTACCCCATATCTTACCAAAATTACAAAATAATTAACTTGTTGAAATTCTTATTTTGGAACAAAATATCCAAACCCAACATTTATTTATTTTTAAAACTTTTTCCAAAACTATCTTAAGATTAACTAAAATAAACAATTGAATTATGCACAAAAATAATATTAATTTCTCCATTAAATTCCATAAATCATAATCTAGTATAAATTCTCTCTAATAAAATTTAATTAATTAGGTGGTTAACAACCGTGTTGTTACAGTTATACTACTCATGGACATAATATAATATTTATATTTGAATAAAATACTACTGCACAAGAATATAAATATTCAAACAGTATTTTATTTAAACATAATATTTTATTTAAACAGTACAAATTCATAACTCCACTATTTGTACAACTTACTGTAATACAACACATTCGGTTTCATTTGTATACATTGCTCCTCACTATAGTTCACTCAGTCACTCAGTTGTACAAACAGTCATATACACAGCTGTACAAACATTCACTTCACTCTCTGTTATATATCATTGAAACATTCACTGACACTGTCATTTGTATTCTGTCTTAGAGCTGTCTGCCTCACTGTCAGTCCAGCCTTCGGCTTACCTGTCACAGAAGAAAAACACACAGCAAACTAGAACAAAAATATTGTAAATTCTAGCAGATATAATTTTTATTTTAAAAATTTATTTGCCTCAGAATTTTGGTGTGTTTCTCATCATATTTCATGACTTGATCTGATTTATATGGACATTCATACGTGTTTAGTCAGCTTGTGATATTCAAAGCGATACACTGTAAATACCACAAGGTAGACTGTTCTAGTGCTCATATATATATATATATATATATATATATATATATATATATATATATAGCGCACTATACATGTATACACATACATTATGTAAATACACATATTTCTGTGTAGGGACAATTCGGTCAAACTTCGCGAATGGACATTAACCAAGAAATCTAGTATATATGCAGACACAAACATATACACACACACACACATATGAGCATATATATATATATATATGTATGTATGTATATGTATGTATGTATGTATCTATACAGTAGGAACAATGGTTCAACAAGCTCAAAATATCAAAGTATACAACAATGGCAAGTCTGCATGCACCATGGTCGTGCTAGCATTTCAAGCTCAAGTGCAACTCGACATGCAATATAAATGGACAGTGCAACATGGTAGTGCCAAGTACAATAGCCAAACTGGAAATAGTAAAAACAACAAAGCCACAATGTACATATGCACACTGGTAAGCCAAAGAGGTCAATCACAAGGCAAGCGGCAGCAAACAAATCAAATGGATAACTTAGAAAGCAGCAAACTCATGTGCAATAACATGTTAGTTTTTCCAAAGCATGGCAATATTGATCAAATTATTGGACAAAAGCACAACAAAACAACAATGGTCATATATGGACAACAATATATATATATATATATATATATATATTTGTGTGTGTGTATGTATGTATGTATGTATGCACATAGAGGTTCAACCATCTAGTTAGTGTGCAAAGTCAAACATTTATATATAGAAAGTGATCAGTTCAAATGGACACAGCAAAGAAGGGGTCAAGCAAAGTGATCAATTAGTTCAGCCCAAGCACACATATGCAAACAAACATGGTCAATAGTATAGGTCAAGCAAGTGTCAACAAAAATCCAAGTACAAACAGGTGTGTAGATTGCCAAACAATGTGGGATGCAATATACAGTTAACTCAACTATGTTCACAGTGCACAAAAATAGCCAATTGCAAGAAAACAAATATAGATCATTTATGCTCATGTCTGAAATGCATGTGCAAACAGGCCAGTTTATATAATGCATCTCATGAACAATGGTTCAAACAAGTGGAGCAATACATTGATATACATATGTTTATACGGGTCTGTATGAACAGGCAACTAGGAGCATCAAAACAGTTTTTGGCCAAAACAATTTTTCCAAAATTTGACAATGAAATCAAAGGCAAGCTACAGGAAAACCGAAGACAAAATTTTTGAGCAAGAAACTGTTTTGCGTTTGTGGCTTAAGTTTCTTTTTGGTACATGAATATTGCTAATAAATTCAAGCTTCCCAAAATGTTTCCAGAAACTTCGTTTTCAGCATGCGAAATAACCTTTGGCAAATTTTATTTGCAAACTTATTTTCTTGAAATCAAGTATTCATACTCATGTCTTTTTCCAATATTCAACAATGTTCTTTGGTAAGAAAATCATTTCATTTATGCTTTCCTGAAAACCACAACCTGATTTTTAAGGCAAGAAATCAATCAACATTTCCAGAAATCACAGAGCCATTTTTTGGCAAGAATATATTTCCTGTTATTCAATCATTCCTGAAATAAAGCAAGGGACCAATGGCCATTTTAAAAAGATTCAATCCAAATCAAGGCAACCCAAAATCATGCATCAACCAAAGACACAAAACAATGAATCACATGCAAAATCAGGTCAAGCCAATTTATGTGAAATCATTGACAGGATTGAAAATCAAAGCAATAAATTCGAAGAGCTCAGAGAAATAAAATCAAAGAACGTACTTGATTTTCGATCGCAAGCCTTCAATCTCAATCGTCAAAGAACGAACATTCTCAAAGAACATCAAAGCGATTTTCCAGAAGACAAATTTTGCAATTGAGTCGTGATTGGGAAGTAGAGAAAACGCTAAAATTGATTCGACTGACATTTTTTTGAGGCAAAGCCTTTAAATGGAATAATAGTAAAGGGGGCCTGCTTGTTTAATTATTAAGGTGTTAGGATTTTGGTTTTGGTTTTATTTTATATTGTGTTGTATTTTATTTTTCATTTGTAACCATCCAAAAGTTTTCTAGTTTGTCTGCAAAACTAGGGTTTTCTAGTTTGTTTGTAAAACTAGGTCATCTAGTTATTGGATTTTAACTAGCAGTTTTCTAGTGTCTGTAATAACTAGGGTTTACTAGCTACGGGTTTGTAGCTAGGGGAAAATCTGATCTTTGGGATAAAGATTAGTCCAGGGTTTTTGGCGTAGGATTAAAGCTGGAGCAGGGTTTGCGAGTTTACAGGGTTTTGTAAGTGGGATCTATTTTAATACCTAGTGAAAATCTTGGGAATGCAGCAGTAGGCAGGGTTTTCCAAAGCTGGGTAAGATCTGTGTTATTTATTTTCTACATTTATTTTATCTACTGCAATCTGCTTTGTGATATTTTTAATATCTCGAATTATTTTAATAAACCTTATTCACCCCACACCCCCTCTAGGGTTACCTAGATCCAACAAGTGGTATCAGAGTGGGTATGTCATTAACTCTGAAGTCATGGTACTCCCTAATTTTCAACCCAGTGAGAGTCGGTCTAGTCATGATCCAACTATTTTTAATCGTACGGATTTTTTTAAATTGGAAATTAGTACATGAATCCTATTTAAAATATGATGTTCAGGTATTGTTGCTGATGGGTATGATATGGTCGATAGAAATGACATTGGATTTAATTCTTGTGTTATTCATATTTTATATTCTTATATTGTTGGTGTCCAATATAGCCTTATCTCCCATTGTTTAACTGCACAGGAATTCTGGAGTACTCTCAATACATTGTATGGAAGATCACAACAACTGCCCAAAACCTCAGAAGGACAATTCGGATCGAGATCTATGCTTAACTAGTTGTATAGATAAAATTTCAGATGGATCAGACGATGGAGACTCAACAAATGATGAGACAGAAAATTTCTCTTATGAAGATTTAGTTTATATGTGATGACAAGGAATTTCGCTCTATCCGAATCAGTCGTTAAACCGATCTAGACCGTTCGAAACCCCTGAACGTTGAGAACAGGACAAATCAGAACACAAACAGAAGAACATTTCATTGCTATTACAACAATTCCATCAGATACAAGAATATACAGAGTATAAATGAATAAATTACATTCGATAAATATCAGAGATTACAATAAATTACATAGCAGCGGAAAATAATACAAAGCACAACTGAAGGTGATATACGGATACAGAGCTTTCCGGATATCATTCCAGCTGTAAACCAGGGTCCTGTGAATATAAATCTGCAAAACCAAAACTACTAGCTGCCCGTGCGGAAAATAGGGGCACTCAGAGTTTAGGTTAAAACAATAAACTCCAGGTCAGTCATGTGACTGGTGCGAGAACTAAAACAGTTATTAATATTGATTTTAAAGTTAGGTAAATCAAGGGACCACGCCGTATAACACGGAATGGGTTTCCTCCCAAAAATACCAGTGTATAGAACAAACCGCGCAATGCTAAATAAAGAAAAATGAAGCTGTTATAAGACCCAGGTCCTATCACACAATGCAACGCAAGCCGGGGGATAGGGTTTTCCCTTATAACAACCAAAGCATGCTTGATACATTTAAAACAAATCATTTGATAGCATAATAAGTGTATAGTGTCAAAACATTTCAATCATAAATATCAATCATAGGCGGCATAGCTACCATCTACTATGTCGCCATACTAGTTCTACAATTAAAGACGAATTACACGTATTGGAAATTGGATTCCGTCATGAGTCGAGGCAAGGGGCAAGCTCCTCTCTGCGCTCGAGACACTCTAGCAAATGCCTCAGGGCTACACACTCTGGGCAACCCTTGGATCGGTTGGGCCGGTCCTCACTTACGTTAGAGGATTAGTTATTCCTGAACACACGTTTCCCGGTCCTTACAGACCTATAATCGAGGCGCCTCATTCCAACAACCACAAAGGTGAAAAGTATATAAATGTCAGGGCTGGTAAGTCACTGACACCACCAAAGCTAGAAAGAAACGTCATGTTCTCCCAACGGCCCGTATCCCGTTTTTAACTCATACCGAGGTGTGAGGCTCGCGAATTCACGTTATACACAAAGCTGCCACGTAGGCGTGCTTTGATCGTCAACCACAAGACTTTGCTTTTCAACAGAAGCCTTGATCATTGCATCTTAGCGTGCCACACAGGCAATTCATGCCATGCGACTGATGTCCATCGATATATAACCTCTAAGCTCGTACGTCTCAGAGAAGGGCGTTAAGCTAGAGAATAAATTCTCCGCCGCCAAACAGATATATATTTAACAGAAATCAATCAACACAGAATAAAATCCAATGTCAGACACACAATCCATTTTCAAGTTTGTTCTGGGTCTGAACGAAACCGGAGGCACTTTCCTCGCATATCCATCCATCTCCAAGTACGTCTGGATGACCACCAACTGTTTCCATCCTCTTGGGTGTACTGCCCAATCAGGATCGTCAGTAATAATCCAAACGATGTGAAGACTTCCGGTCTTCGACCACCGTCTTCATCTTCGACATATCGTCGAATCGGTTATTCAGAATGGGTGTAAACCCGGACTTTCCGAACAACCTGCGTATATTAAAAACAAATGTTACACAAACACAACATACGCCTCAATCCAATTCATTAGTCACTGACCGCAAATTAGCAGGAGAACAATTTCCCAAACATTAACCCCGAAGGCCGAAACCAACATCAGATCAATACCCAGGAAACCATTCTTCTTAGCCAACCTACAGCTAGTTTCTAAATTCCACATTCTTAGGGAAAGGTTCCCATTAATTTTATCCAAGATAAATTCTTTAAAATTTATCCTGTAATCTTCCTTTAGATGATCGTTTCAAACCAAATTATGGTTTTCTGAACTAGTCGAGATTAGCGAACCACACCGAAGTAATTATTTATTTTATTTCCCAATCCCAACCTATTCATCCCATGAAGCAAAACTGGTAATACTCCATGTCTAACACCACGGTGTTATCGGTAAAATTAATTACCATTTCACGTTCAAATCTAATTAAAGATTTGACTATCGCTTTGGAGTAAAACTGGCGATACTCCAATCTCGCTCATTTCTAAATTTGATAATTCAGATTATAGATTCACATTTCAATCTAATTGCAGATTCGTTAGAACTCCTTTTACTGGGTTAAAGAACTAGGTGTTATTTAAAACACAGTTCATGACAAACCCATTTCAAATTCAATCAAATATATTAGAAATTCTGATTATTTAAAACCCTTTTTAAATCTAATTTATTTATTTAAAAATAATCGGGTTTTAAATTTAGTTCAAAACTAGTTCATTTCGATAAAAATCCATTTTTATCTTTTCAAATATGGAGTTTTTCACCCCAATTTCTCCCAAATCATTTCTTATGATTTTACACAAATTATTACTATTTTTAATAATTTTATCAAGGTCCGTACAGTCGATTTCCATCAACGGCCATCGAACTGCACTTACAGCGACCTTTTTCAAATTTGATTTGGACGTATCTCCAAATCCAACCGTTAGATTTTGAATTTCAAATATTCGTTAGAAAGTTCTTTTCGATACGAACCCAACGGTTCCGGTTTTAGGAGAATCCGATGGTCGGATCTCCCGTAATGTCAGTTTGAAATAAATGGTCGAAATTCACGAACTGCCGCGGCGCGGCGCGTTCTATTCAGGCCATTATATTATATATATAATATATATTTCGTCGATTCCTATTTAAAACGAATTTTATAAATAGTTTTAAATTCGTTTCAAAAACAATTTCAACTTCCATTTAGATTCAAATCAAAATTGAATTCTTCTTTATAAATTCGTTTTAAATTCCATTTCTATTCAATTCAAATTTCAATTCAATTCGCTTTCAATTCAATTTGAATTCGTTTTCAATTCAATTCAATTCCAAAGTCGTTTTCTATTCGATTCAATTCAAATTGGTTTTCTACTCGATTCGATTCGTTTTCTATTCAAATCAAATTCGTTTTATATTCACTTGAAATCAAATTCGTTATATATTCAATTGAAATCAAATTCGTTATATATTCAATTCATTTCGAAATCGTTATATATTCAATTCATTTCGAAATCGTTATATATTCAATTCATTTCGAAATCGTTATATATTCAATTCATTTTGAAAACGTTATATATTCAATTCAAATTCGTTTTCTATTTGAATCAAATTCATTATATATTCAGTTGAAATCAAATTCGTTTTATATTCAATTCGAATTCAATTCCTTATATATTCAATTCGAATTCGTTTTCTATTCAATTTGATTCAAATTTCATTTCAAAATATTCGATTTCGAAATCACTTTTCAACATCATTTTAAAATGATTAAAATCGATATAAATATCGTTCACGTCAAAATGGCGTCAATCTAATCAAGACGGCTTCATATATTTCTATTTTCAAATATTCTATTTCAAAATATTTTTATTCAATACACGACTCTATCTCTTTGTCAACACACGACTAATCACAACTAATGAGTACCGTCCACGTGTGACTATTTTGTTATTTAACATATTTTATGAAAATTAAGGTATCTATCGTTTGATATTAAATCAGACTCCAACCGTAAATTAGAAAGAGAACGATTCCCTGAATATTAACCCCGAAGGCCGAAACCAACATCAGATTAATATCCAGGAGACCACTCAGCTTATCTATTTTCCAGTCAGTTTCTAATTTTATATATGATAAAGATGTAGATTTTATTTTAAAAATATTTCGTTCAACACATGACTAATCTCAACGGATGAGTACAGTCAACACATGAACCTTTATATTATATTGATAAAGATGTAATTTTTATTATAAAAATATTTCGTTCAACACATGACTAATCTCAACGGATGAGTACAGTCAACACATGAACCTTTATTTTATATTGATAAAGATGTAAATTTTATTATTAAAATATTTCGTTCAACACATGACTAATCTCAATGGATGAGTACAGTCAACACATGAACCTTTGTTTTATATTGATAAAGATGTAAATTTTATTATTAAAATATTTCGTTCAACACATGACTTATCTCAACGGATGAGTACAGTCAACACATGAACCTTTATTTTATATTGATAAAGATGTAAATTTTATTATTAAAATATTTCGTTCAACACATGACTAATCTCAACGGATGAGTACAATCAACACATGAACCTTTATTTTATATTGATAAAGATGTAAATTTTATTATTAAAATATTTTGTTCAACACATGACTTATCTCAACGGATGAGTACAGTCAACACATGAACCTTTATTTTATATTGATAAAGATGTAAATTTTATTATTAAAATATTTCGTTCAACACATGACTAATCTCAACGGATGAGTACAGTCAACACATGAACCTTTATTTTATATATTCTTTATTTTCTAAATTGGAATGAGGCCCAATCAATCACCATATAACATTAATTATATGGATTTTCATACATCACATGTATATAATAGCATTGAAAAATAATCAACCATCAACCAAAGTGCACTACACTGTATAAGCATCAAATATAGATATCTAACGCTTATAACAGCCTGTCAATCAATCGATCGACATATTTAATCAATCAGGATGAGTGAACTTCAAATTTCATCCCAACACCCGTGTGGGGTTTCAAACAATCAAACACAGATTTTATTTGTGCAGTTGGGCGATGTGTAAAATTTATCGACCCAATCAATGTCAGTCAAATCAATGTACATAAACAAACCGTCCGGTTTGTAAATGGATATTTTATTTTATTCACTTCACGTTAAAAATTATATTTTTAACGATAAAACATTTTATTTCAACATATGAATTTCTATTCAGTTCATTTTTTTAAATAAAATGATATTCTTATTTTTCTAACTCATATTAGAAAATTTCGGCGGCATAACGACACGATACTAGAAACGGGACAATGCATAGCCTTATCCCCGGTCTAGTGAAGGCCCACGCCATTCGCACATCAATCAAAATCACCAAACAACCAAATTCAAATCAAATCATATAACTAATCTATGCAACCAAACAAACAAGTCCATGGTCTGTGGACGATTGTGTCGGGTGCTACTAAGCACCGTCTGCATCCTAGTATATATATAACTAGAAAAAGAAATTGAAAGGTGAGAAATTCTCACAGATAGCTATCCTAGCTCCACGGCACTTCATTGATAGAAATCTTCATCGCTATCGCATCTTCGTCATCTTCGTTGCCCGTAGCCACTACATATATAAAAATCACACATTTTTATATTTGCTGATGTCTTTAAAAATAAAAATCACATTTTTATTTATTCACTTTCAATTTAAAAATCATATTTTTATAATTACTTCATATATTTAAAAATCGAATTTTTACTACTATGTTATATAGATAAAAATTATATTTTTATCACGCTATTTTCCATATAAAGATTTCGCCTTTCTAAAATATAGTTTTCACCTTTATAAAAACACATACTTCGCCTTTATAAAAACATAGACTTCGCCTTTTCAAATTTAAAGATTTCATCTTTATAAAAATCTCATTTTTATTTTTCTACACATATAAAGATGATATTTTTAATATTCCTATCATGTAAAAATTATATTTTTAATTCTCTACCTAACCAAAAATCATATTTTTACATCTTTTATATAGTAAAGATTATATTTTTAATAATCTAAAAATATAAAAATCATATTTTTAATACTTTAAAAATCTAAAAATCATATTTTTAACCTTCATATATAAAAGTTATATCTTTAACCTTTTTATAAATTAAGAATTATATATTTTATTTTACCTTTCTGAAATATAGAAATCACATTCTATTTTGTTCATGGGTTAAAAATTATAAAAATCCTAACTTTATTTCAAAAACCCCATCTTTCTCATTTACAAAAACTCATTCTTTCATGATAAAATCCTATTTGTAAACCCTTAAAAATCTGAACTTGATTATTTAAAAACAAAATAAATCTGAATTTATATATAAATATAAATATATTTATATATAAATATAAATATATTTATATATATATATATATAATAAAAAGGAGGACTTACAGTCAAGGGTGAAAAAAAAGGGGGGAAGAACTGTCGGAGGGGTGCTCGATGGGGAGAGGGCGGTCACGGCTTCAGGGGGGTCTCGATCGCGCGACGGCGCGTTTCTGGGGGGGGGGGGGCTGTCGATTGAAGAGGAGAGGGGAGCGAGAAGGCTGGAGGGGCGACGGGTGGCCCGCTTGAGGCGCGGCGGCGCTCATCAGGGGGGGCGGCGACGAGTCTCCCCCCCCCCCCCCGTCCGCCTCCTTCTCCTTTTCTTTTTTTTTTCTTTTTATTTTTTTCTGCGAATTCGATTATCAACGGGGGGGGGGGGAGAAGATAAGGGAAAGGTTTTTTTTATTATTATTTAATTATTTAATTCAACCTAAAGTTGACTTTTTCATACGACCTCGAAACGAGGCCAACCGCCTGTCGTCCATAGCGTTTCACCCCCATTCTGAACACAACGGGATATGTATCGCAAGCTGATTCGACCGTTTCGATCAGTTTCCGTCAAATTTACATTTAAATCATTATATTGAATTTTAAACGTACATTTTAAATTACTGGGGTTACATACTAACTCTAAAAATTCTCGAAAAATATTTTCTAGCTTCGTATTGGCGATACGGTCCTAACAAAACTAGTTTCGTCGAATTCTGAGACCGTTAGAAAAATGGCCAATTTCCAGTCGATTAAAATCAACTGAAACCGGTCAAACGCGTTTTCCTTTGCCACCCTCACATATTGATTCGAAAAATTATGAAATTTGAAACCTACCATTAACTTGACATCACGGACCCAACAAAACTGGTTTCGTCGAAATCCGAGGTCGTTTGCAAAATTCCCATTTTTAAGGGCCTGAATTCCATAGCGACTATTCAGAATTTTCAACTGGACATATCCTTTGATTCTCGCTATGAAATCTTGATTTTTCGGATTCGTTGGAAAGAAATTATCAGTAAGATCCTAATGTTTTTGGTTTCACTAAAATCCGGATTGTTTTGCACCCGGTACATTCAATTGAAATTTGAAATCGAATTATCGAACTACCGCGCCATTTTCAATTCTATTTATAATTATATATAATTATTTATATTCTAACGACGACGCGTATAATATAAACGTTCGAATTATATTCAAAATAAATTTCTCGTCGATATTATTTAAAATAATCTATTTTAAATATTCAAAATTCATTAAAATTGCCAAAATAAAAATTTTAAACTGGCCCAGATTTTCCGGGTTATTACAATCTCCCCCACTTAAAACTTTTCGTCCCCGAAAATGAACAAAGTCGAAAGTGGTTTGATTAATTAGCTCTACGTTCGATCTGGCTTCCATTCTCCAACTTTTCAGTTTCTGAGAATTTTCAAAATTCCAAAAATTTGGCTAACACCCTAAATTTTCGAAAAATTTCGCCATAACCTCCCCTGCACCGGGAGCATCGGGGAATTTCAAATAGCTTCCCCGGTCCTTCTAATCTCAAAAAGAAAAAGAAAAAGCCAAGCGGCTAGCCAATAGGCTCATAAAATCATCATCACCCAAACAAAACAGTAAATTATGTTGTAAACATGTACCTATTTGTCGGGCAAACAAATTTTATTCTCTGCTCTAGCCTCCTTGCTACGACCTGTTCAATGTAAGTATATGTATATGCAAGCAAATGTGACCAATTTTCAATATAATTCAATATTTGGTTCAATTAGGCATAATGGTTCAAAATTAGCAAACAAATGAACAAACAACACAAACATCAATCAATTAGTGAATTAACGTTTCAAATTCATAATTTTGATACATATACAAAAAATCATGTTTTAACTGCCAATTCACAACGATGTGTTCTAGCTATATAAGTTTTGGTTCTCACACCAGTCTAACGGAAATATATAGAAAATCACACCTTCGAAACACGAACATAAATACTGATGATGTCATGACAATCATCAGTACCATCTCCGGGCGACTAGAATGTGACTCTATATCTATCTAATATATTAAAACTTCGAATATACGTTCATGACGCGTATATACAAAACCTTTATATATTGGGTTGTCCATATTCAATATAAATAAATAATCAAATACATATACTTGAATTTAACTTTCAAAACAAAATTGTTTTCATTTGAAAAATATACTCTTCACACTCGTTCTAGGATACTACTGATCCTATCTCTAACGAGTCATTCTAATTGGATATTACTAATCCAATATCTGATGAATTCTTTCGTATGGTTCTAATGTGTCTTTTTCTCGAGCTCTGTAAACTAAAGCTCTGATACCAAATGTGACGACAAGGAATTTCGCTCGATCCGAATCAGTCGTTAAACCGATCTAGACCGTTCGAAACCCCTGAACGTTGAGAATAGGACAAATCAGAACACAAACAGAAGAACATTTCATTGCTATTACAACAATTCCATCAGATACAAGAATATACAGAGTATAAATGAATAAATTACATTTGATAAATATCAGAGATTACAATAAATTACATAGCAGCGGAAAATAATACAAAGCACAATTGAAGGTGATATACGGATACAGAGCTTTCCGGATATCATTCCAGCTGTAAACCAGGGTCCTGTGAATATAAATATGCAAAACCAAAACTACTAGCTGCCCGTGCGGAAAATAGGAGCACCCAGAGTTTAGGTTAAAACAATAAACTCCAGGTCAGTCATGTGACTGGTGTGAGAACTAAAACAATTATTAATATTGATTTTAAAGTTAGGTAAATCAAGGGACCACGCCGTATAACACGGAACGGGTTTCCTCCCAAAAATACCAGTGCATAGAACAAACCGCGCAATGCTAAATAAAGAAAAATGAAGCTGTTATAAGACCCAGGTCCTATCACACAATGCAACGCAAGCCGGGGGATAGGGTTTTCCCTTATAACAGCCAAAGCATGCTTGATATGTTTAAAACAAATCATTTGATACTATAATAAGTGTATAGTGTCAAAACATTTCAATCATAAATATCAATCATAGGCGGCATAACTACCATCTACTATGTCGCCATACTAGTTCTACAATTAAAGACGAATTACACGTATTGGAAATTGGATTCCTTCATGAGTCGAGGCAAGGGGCAAGCTCCTCTCCGCGCTCGAGACACTCTAGCAAATGCCTCAGGGCTATGCACTCCGGGCAACCCTTGGATCGGTTGGGCCGGTCCTCACTTACGTTAGAGGATTCGTAATTCCTGAACACACGTTTCCCGGTCCTTACAGACCTATAATCGAGGCGCCTCATTCCAACAACCACAAAGGTGAAAAGTATATAAATGTCAGGGCTGGTAAGTCACTGACACCACCAAAGCTAGAAAGAAACGTCATGTTATCCCAACGGCCCGTATCCCGTTTTTAACTCATACCGAGGTGTGAGGCTCGCGAATTCACGTTATACACAAAAGCTGCCACGTAGGCGTGCTTTGATCGTCAACCACAAGACTTTGCTTTTCAACAGAAGCCTTGATCATTGCATCTTAGCGTGCCACACAGGCAATTCATGCCATGCGACTGATGTCCATCGATATATAACCTCTAAGCTCGTACGTCTCAGAGATGGGCTGTAATAACCCGGAAAATCTGGGCCAGTTTAAAATTTTTATTTTGGCAATTTTAGCGAATTTTGAATATTTAAAATAGATTATTTTAAATAATATCGACAAGGAAATTTATTTAGAATGGAATTCGACGTATATATTTTATACGTCGTCGTTAGAATATAAATATTTATATATAATTATAAATAGAATTGAAAATGGCGCGGTAGTTCGATAATTCGATTTCAAACTTCAATTGAATGTACCGAGTGCAAAACAATCCGGATTTTAGTGAAACCAAAAATAATAGGATCTAATTGATAATATCTTTCCAGCGAATCCGAAAAATTTGAGATTTCATAGCGGGAATCAAAAGATATGTCCAGTTGAAAATTCTGAATAGTCGCTATGGAATTCAGGCCCTTAAAAATGGACTTTTTGCAAATGACCTCGGATTTCGACGAAACCAGTTTTGTTGGGTCTGTGATGTCAAATTATTGCTAGGTTTCAAATTTCATAATTTTTCGAATCAATATGTGAGCGTGGCAAAGGAAAACGCGTTTGACCAGTTTTAGTTGATTTTAATCGACTGGAAATTGGCCATTTTTTCAACGGTCTCAGAATTCGACGAAACTAGTTTTGTTAGGACCGTATCGTCAATACGAAGTCAGAAAATATTTTTCAGGAATTTATAGAGTTAGTATGTGGCCCCGGTAATTTGAAATGTACGTTTAAAATTCAATATAATGATTTAAATGAAAATTCAAAGGAAAACTGATCAAAACAAACGAACCAGCTTGCGATACATATCCCATTGGATTCAGAATGGGGGTAAAACGCTATGGACGACAGGCGGTGGGTTCGATTTCGAGAGCGTATGAAAAGTCAACTTAGGAGAGAGAAATTAATTAAATAAAAAAAAATATTCCCTCCCCTTAATCTCGTTCTGCCCCCCCTTTTATACATTCGTTCAAATCAGAAAATCGGAAAAAAAAAACCCACTGAACCCTAAAACTGCGCCGCCCTCTGCCAGACCACCACCACCGCACCCCCCTCCGGCCATCGAGCCTCCCTACGCCGCCAACTCCCTTCCCTCCCTCTCTCCTCTGCATCCATTAACCCCACGACCCCCAATCTGATCGAAACCGCCACCTGAATCCACGCCCGAAGCCTGAACCGCCACGCCGGCCAGCACTCCGACCACCGCACCACCCCACGATCCTCCAGCACCTCCTGCGCAGCCCTACCCGCCACCAACAGCCCTGTTCGGACTGAAGCCCCCTCCAGTCGAAGCCAACGCCATTCCCACCTAGCCGACAGTCACCGCACCCCTGCCTCCGCCTCAGACACCTGCTCCGCCCCTTCCCGGATCGTCATTGACCAATGTGGGCCCCCGCCGGCTAAGATAAAATTTTTAGGCAATGTAAGTTCTTTGTTTATTTAGTTTAGTGTATAATAGTTTTATAAAACTGATTTTATATAGGTTTATAAAACTGATTTTATATGCAAGAAAAGATTTGGGTTTTAAAAACAAGAAAAATATGATCTTTATATTTTTAAAATATTAAAAATATATTCTTTACTATATAGAAATATTAAAAATATGATTTTTATATTTTTAAAGTATTAAAAATATAATCTTTATAGGATAGAGAATATACAAATATCATCTTTGTATATGTAGCGAAATAAAAATCTGATTTTTATTTTATATACGTTGAAATAAAGTGGTGATTTTCATAACGAGGAAATCTATATTTTTGTTAGGGTGAAGTCTGTATAGTTAAAAAGGCGAGATCTTTATATAGAAAATAGAGAAATAAAAATATGATTTTTATATATTGAACATCGTAGTGAAAATTCGATAATTAAATATATGAAGTGATTATAAAAATATGACTTTTAAATTGAAAGTAAACAAATAAAAATGTGACTTTTATTTTAAAGACATCAAAATATAAAAATGTATGATTTTTATATATGTAGTGACTACGGGCAACGAAGGTGATAAAAAGGCAAGAACGAGGAAGATTTCTGTCAATGAAGAGTCGTGGTATTGGATAGCTTTTGGTGAGAACTTCTCACTCTAAATTTCTTTTCTAGTTATATATATATATATATATATATATATATATATATATACTAAGATGCAGACGGTGCTTAGTAGCACCCGACACCCGTCATCCACAGACCATGGATGGCTTGTTTGTTAAATTGTTTGATTGTGTAGTTGGTTAGGTTATTGGTTTGAATTGAATTATTTGGTGAATTGAAATTGATTTGATTGATGTGTGAATGGCGTGGGCCTTCACTAGACCGGGGATAAGGCTAGGCCTTGTCCCGTTTCTAGTATCGTGCCGTTATGCCGCCGAAATTTCCTAAAATATGTAAGAAAAATAAAAATATCATTTTATTGTGTAAATGAACTGAATAGGAATTCATGTGTTAAAATAAAATATATTATCGTTAAAAATATAAATTTTAACGTGAAAGTGAATAAATAAATATTTATAAACAAATCGGCCGATTTGTTTATATACACTGATTTGACTGATATTGGTTGGGTCGATAAATATTACACATCGCCCAACTGCACAACTAAAATCTGTGGTTGATTGTTTGAAACCCCACACGGGTGTTGGGATGAAATTTGAAGTTCACTCATCCTGATTGATTAAATATGTCGATCGATTGATTGACGGGCTGTTATAAGCGTTAGATATCTATATTTGATGCTTATACAGTGTAGTGCACTTTGGTTGATGGCTGATTGTTTATCATTGCTATTATATACATGTTATGGAATCCATATAATTAACATTATATGGTGATTGATTGGGCCTCATTCCAATCGGGAAAATAATGAATATTATAAAAGAAAATTCATGTGTTGAATATAAAAATAGTCATGTGTTGACGATGATTATGGGTTGAAACTATTCATGTGTTGAGTGAAATATTTTAAATAATAAAAATTACATCTTTATCATATTTACGATTAGAACTACTTCTCAGTAGAAGTCTAATTAAAAATCAAACGATAGATACCATAGTTTTATAAAATATTTTACATAACAAAAATAGTGATGTGTTGACAGTACTCATGTGTTGAGATTAGTCGTGTGTTGAAGGAAATATAGATTCATGTGTTGAATGGGATAAATATTCATTTGTGGGATAGAATAAAGAAGTTTTGAAAATATAAAGCCGTGTTGATTAGAGATGCGTTATTTTGACGCGAACGATATTTATATCGATTTTATTCGTTGTTTAATGAATATTGAAAAGTGATTTCAAAACTAAATATTTTGGAATGAAATTCAAATTTAATTAGATTAAAATTCGAATAAAATAGAAAAGAATTCAAATTGAATTAAGTTGAAATTGAAATTTAAAACGAATTGAAATTGAATTGGAATCAATTTGAAACGAATTCGAATTGAATTGAATAGAAGGTAAATTCGAATTGAATTGAATAGAAAGTGAATTTGAATTCGAATTGAATAAAAAATGAATTCGAATTGAATAGAAAGTGAATTTGAATTCGAATTGAATAAAAATGAATTCGAATTGAATAGAAAGTGAATTTGAATTCGAATTGAATAAAAATGAATTCGAATTGAATAGAAAGTGAATTTGAATTCGAATTGAATAAAAATGAATTCGAATTGAATAGAAAGTGAATTTGAATTCGAATTGAATAAAAATGAATTCGAATTGAATAGAAAGTGAATTTGAATTCGAATTGAATAAAAACGATTTCGAATTGAATTGAATTGAAACGAATTAGAATTTGAATTGAAATCAAATCGATTTGAAATTGAATGTAGTGTTGAAATGGTTTTGGAAACGAATTTAAAACGATTTATAAAATACGTTTTAAAAGGAAATCGATGAAATATATATAATATATATATATATTATATATATATAATGGCCTGAATAGAACGCGCCGCGCCGCGGCAGTTCGTGAATTTCGACCATTTATTTCAAACGGACATTACGGGAGATCCGACCGTCGGATTCTCCTAAAACTGGAACCGTTGGGTTCGTATCGAAAAGATCTTTCCAATGAATATCAGAAATTTGAAATCTAACGGTTGGATTTGGAGTTATGTCCAAATCAAATTAGGAAAAGGTCGCTATAAGTGCAGTTCGATGGCCATTGTTGGAAATCGACTGTACGGGCCTTGATAAAATTATTAAAAATATCGATAATTTGTGTAAAATCATAATATGTGAATTGGAAAGAA
Source organism: Allium sativum (assembly GCA_030737875.1). NCBI lineage: Eukaryota > Viridiplantae > Streptophyta > Magnoliopsida > Asparagales > Amaryllidaceae > Allium > Allium sativum. The sequence goes on from CM060926.1 coordinate 863,039,732, forward strand.
CTGGGATGAAAAATTCCACATTTGAAAAGATAAAAATAGATTTTTATCGAAATGAACTAGTTTTGAACTAGAATTAAAATCAATTTATTTTTGAAATAAATAAATTGAATTTGAAAGTGATTTTAAAAATAATCAATATTCCCAATACGTGGATTGGACTGGAGTTGAATCGAAATTATCTTCGGGATATTTCGATGTTGGATTTCGTGACTATACAGATATTGTTATGGGAATTTGAAAGATATATTTTATATCGTTATTTCCAATACGATATATGTTGGTTTCAGAATTTGATATTGAATATAAGCCGATATATTTTCTATTCAAAGCCTTGTATTTAATATCAAATGTGATTTGGGTTTATCGTGGATCGTGTTTTAGATGACATTGGTGCTTTAATCCAGTTAAAGGCAAGATATTGATTTTTGAGAAGATTAAAACTAAGTGAAGTTTTAATGAATCTTTAATTAGATTAAAATGTGAATTGATAATTTAAATTATCAAATCTGAAAAGTGATCGAGAGTGGAGTATCACCATTTTTGCTCCAAAGCGATAGTTAAATCTTTAATTAGATTTGAACGTGAAATGGTAATTAATTTTACCGATAACACCGTGGTGTTAGATATGGAGTATCACCAGTTTTGCTCCATGGGATATATAGGTTGGGATTGGGAAATAAAACAAATAATTACTTCGGTGTGGTTCGCTAATCCCGACTAGTTTGAAATGATATCCAAAGGAAGATTATAGGATAAATTTAGAAGAATTTATCTTGGATAAAATTAATGGGAACATTTCCCTAAGAATGTGATTTTGTGAATAAAAGAATATTCTAAATTGGAATGAGGCGTTTGTTGTGTTTGTGTAACATTCGTTTATTATATACGTGGGTTATTCAGAAAGGCCGGGTTTATACCCATTCTGAATAACCGATTCGACGAGATGTCGAAGATGAAGACGGTGGTTGAAGACCGGAAGTCTTCACATCGTTTGGGTGATTACTGATGATCTTGATTAGGCTGTACACCCAGGATGAGGGAATCAGTTGGTGATCGTCCAGACGTACTTGGAGATGGATGGATATGCGAGGAAAGTGCCTCCGGTTTCGTTCAGACCCAGAACGAACTTGTAAATGGATTGTGTGTCTGACATTGGATTTTTTTCTGTGTTGATTGATCTCTATTAAATATACATCTGTTTGGCGGCGGAGAATTTATTCTCTTGCTTAACGCCCTTCTCTGAGACGTACGAGCTCAGAGGTTGTATATCGATGGACATCAGTCGCATGGAGTGAATTGCCAATGTGGCACGCGTAAGTGGCAATTGATCAAGGCTTCTGTTGAAAAACAAAGTCTTGTGGCTGATGATCAAAGCACGACCTGTGTGGCGTAGCTTTGTGTATAACGTGAATTCGCGAGCCTCACACCTCGGTATGAGTCAAAAACGGGATAGTGACTGCAGGGAGAGCACGACGTTTCTTTCTAGCTAGGGTGGTGTCAGTGACCTACCAGCCCTGACATTTATATATTTTTCACCTGTGTGGTTGTTGGATATGAGGCGCCTCGGATATAGGTCTGTAAGGACCGGGAAACGTGTGTTCAGGAATAATTAATCCTCAAAAGTAAGAGAGGACCGGCCCTGAAGATCCAAGGATCATAGTGGGGTCCTGGGACATTTGCTAGAGTGTATCGAACGCGGAGAGGAGCTTGCCCCTTGCCTCGGCTCATGACGAAAATCCAATTTCCAATACGTGATATTGCGGTTTTAATTGTAGAACTAGTATGGCGACATGATAGATGGTACCCATGCCGCCTATGATTGATATTTATGATTGAAATTGTTTTGACACTATACACTTATAATAGTATCAAATAATGTGTTTTAAACGTACCAAGCATGTTTGGCTATTATAAGGGAAAACCCTATCCTCCGGCTTGCGTTGCATTGTGTGATGGGACCTGGGTCTTATAATAGCTTCATTTTTCGAAAAAGCATTGCGTTGTTTATTCTATGCACTAGTATTCTTGGGAGGAAACCCGTTCCGTGTTATACGGCGTGGTCCCTTGAATTACTATCTATAAAGTAAAGTTTTAAATAACTGTTTTAGTTCTCACACCAGTCCCATGACTGACCTGGAGTTTATTGTTTTAACCTAAACTCTGGTGCCCCTATTTTCCGCACGGGCAGCTAGTAGTTTTGGTTTTGCAGATTTATATTCACAGGGTCCTGATTAACAGCTGGAACGATGCTCGGAAAGATCTGTATCCGTGTATCACTTTCAGTTGTATTTTGTATTATTTTCCGCTGCTATGTAATTTATTGTAATCTCTGATATTTATCCAATGTAATTTAATCATTTATACTCTGTATATTCTTGTATCTGATGGAATTGTTGTAATAACAATGAAATGTTCTTCCGTATGCGTCCCTTTGTGTGTTGTTCTCAAAGTATTCGTGCTTTCCTTCATGGGGAAGTTACGGGTTCTTACAGTGGTATCAGAGCTTTGGTTTACAGAGCTCAAGAACAAGACACATTAGAACCATACGAAAGAATTCATCAGATATTGGATTAGCAATATCCAATTAGAATGACTCGTTAGAGATAGGATCAGTAGTGTCCTAGAACGAGTGTGAAGAGTATACTTTTCAAATGAAAACAATTTTGTTTTGAAAATTTAAATCGCTTTATACGTATTTGATTATTTATTTATTTTCAATATGGACAATCGAGTATATATAGATTTCGCGTATACGCGTCATGAACGTATATTCGAAGTTTTAATATACTTGATAGATATGGAATCATAATCTAGTGGCCCGAAGATGATTCTGATGGTTGAGTACTCGTCGTCAGAATTTATATTCGAGTGACAAAGGTGTGATATCTATATATTTCCATTAGACTGGTGTGAGAACCAAAACTTATCTATATAGCTAGAACACTTTGTTGTGAATTGGCATCAAAAACAAGATTTTCAGTATATATATCAAATTTATGGATTTGAAATTCTAATTCACTAATTGATTGATGTTTGTGTTGTTTGTTTATTTGTTTGCTAATTTTTAACCATTATGCCTGATTGAATCAAATTTTGAATTGTATTGAAAATTTGACGCATTTGCTTGCATATACATATACTTACATTGAACAGGTCATAGCAAGGAGGCTAGAGCCGAAGAATAAAATTTGTTTGCCCGACAAATAGGTACATGTTTACTACATAATTTACTGTTTTGTTTGGGTGATGATGATTTTATGAGCCTATTGGCTAGCCACTTGGCTTTTTCTTTTTCTTTTTGAGATCTGAAGGACCGGGGAAGCTATTTGAAATTCCCCGATGCTCCCGGTGCAGGGGAGGTTATGGCGAAATTTTTCGGAAATTTAGGGTGTTAGCCAAATTTTTGAAGAATTTGAAAATTCTCAGAAACTGAAAAGTTGGAGAATACAAGCCAGATCGAACATAGAGCTGATTAATCAAACCACTTTCAACTTTGTTCCTTTTCGGGGACGAAAAGTTTTAAGTGGGGGAGATTGTAATAGCCCGGAAAATCTGGGCCAGTTTAAAATTTTTATTTTGGCAATTTTAGCGAATTTTGAATATTTAAAATAGATTATTTTAAATAATATCGACGAGGAAATTTATTTAGAATGGAATTCGACGTATATATTTTATACGTCGTCGTTAGAATATAAATATTTATATATAATTATAAATAGAATTGAAAATGGCGCGGTAGTTCGATAATTCGATTTCAAACTTCAATTGAATGTACCGAGTGCAAAACAATCCGGATTTTAGTGAAACCAAAAATAATAGGATCTAATTGATAATATCTTTCCAGCGAATCCGAAAAATTGAGATTTCATAGCGGGAATCAAAAGATATGTCCAGTTGAAAATTCTGAATAGTCGCTATGGAATTCAGGCCCTTAAAAATGGACATTTTGCAAATGACCTCGGATTTCGACGAAACCAGTTTTGTTGGGTCCGTGATGTCAAATTATTGCTAGGTTTCAAATTTCATAATTTTTCGAATCAATATGTGAGCGTGGCAAAGGAAAACGCGTTTGACCAGTTTCAGTTGATTTTAATCGACTGGAAATTGGCAATTTTTCCAACGGTCTCAGAATTCGACGAAACTAGTTTTGTTAGGACCGTATCGTCAATACGAAGTCAGAAAATATTTTTCAGGAATTTATAGAGTTAGTATGTGGCCCCGGTAATTTGAAATGTACATTTAAAATTCAATATAATGATTTAAATGAAAATTCAAAGGAAAACTGATCAAAACAAACGAACCAGCTTGTGATACATATCCCATTGGATTCGGAATGGGGGTAAAACGCTATGGACGACAGGCGGTGGGTTCGATTTCGAGAGCGTATGAAAAGTCAACTTAGGAGAGAGAAATTAATTAAATAAAAAAAAAAATTCCCTCCCCTTAATCTCGTTCTGCCCCCCCCCCCCCTTTTATACATTCGTTCAAATCAGAAAATCGGAAAAAAAAACCCACTGAACCCTAAAACCGCGCCGCCCTCTGCCAGACCACCACCACCGCACCCCCCTCCGGCCATCGAGCCTCCCTACGCCGCCAACTCCCTTCCCTCCCTCTCTCCTCTGCATCCATTAACCCCACGACCCCCAATCTGATCGAAACCGCCACCTGAATCCACGCCCGAAGCCTGAACCGCCACGCCGGCCAGCACTCCGACCACCGCACCACCCTACGATCCTCCAGCTCCTCCTGCGCAGCCCTACCCGCCACCAACAGCCCTGTTCGGACTGAAGCCCCCTCCAGTCGAAGCCAACGCCATTCCCACCTAGCCGACAGTCACCGCACCCCTGCCTCCGCCTCAGACACCTGCTCCGCCCCTTCCCAGATCGTCATTGACCAATGTGGGCCCCCGCCGGCTAAGATAAAATTTTTAGGCAATGTAAGTTCTTTGTTTATTTAGTTTAGTGTATAATAGGTTTATAAAACTGATTTTATATAGGTTTATAAAACTGATTTTATATGCAAGAAAAGATTTGGGTTTTAAAAACAAGAAAAATATGATCTTTATATTTTTAAAATATTAAAAATATAATCTTTACTATATAGAAATATTAAAAATATGATTTATATATTTTTAAAGTATTAAAAATATAATCTTTATAGGATAGAGAATATACAAATATCATCTTTGTATATGTAGCGAAATAAAAATCTGATTTTTATTTTATATACGTTGAAATAAAGTGGTGATTTTCATAACGAGGAAATCTATATTTTTGTAAGGGTGAAGTCTGTATAGTTAAAAAGGCGAGATCTTTATATAGAAAATAGAGAAATAAAAATATGATTTTTATATATTGAACATCGTAGTGAAAATTCGATAATTAAATATATGAAGTGATTATAAAAATATGACTTTTAAATTGAAAGTAAACAAATAAAAATGTGACTTTTATTTTAAAGACATCAAAATATAAAAATGTATGATTTTTATATATGTAGTGACTACGGGCAACGAAGGTGATAAAAAGGCAAGAACGAGGAAGATTTCTGTCAATGAAGAGTCGTGGTATTGGATAGCTTTTGGTGAGAACTTCTCACTCTAAATTTCTTTTCTAGTTATATATATATACTAAGATGCAGACGGTGCTTAGTAGCACTCGACACCCGTCATCCACAGACCATGGATGGCTTGTTTGTTAAATTGTTTGATTGTGTAGTTGGTTAGGTTATTGGTTTGAATTGAATTATTTGGTGAATTGAAATTGATTTGATTGATGTGTGAATGGCGTGGGCCTTCACTAGACCGGGGATAAGGCTAGGCCTTGTCCCGTTTCTAGTATCGTGCCGTTATGCCGCCGAAATTTCCTAAAATATGTAAGAAAAATAAAAATATCATTTTATTGTGTAAATGAACTGAATAGGAATTCATGTGTTAAAATAAAATATATTATCGTTAAAAATATAAATTTTAACGTGAAAGTGAATAAATAAATATTTATAAACAAATCGGCCGATTTGTTTATATACACTGATTTGACTGATATTGGTTGGGTCGATAAATTTTACACATCGCCCAACTGCACAACTAAAATCTGTGGTTGATTGTTTGAAACCCCACACGGGTGTTGGGATGAAATTTGAAGTTCACTCATCCTGATTGATTAAATATGTCGATCGATTGATTGACGGGCTGTTATAAGCGTTAGATATCTATATTTGATGCTTATACAGTGTAGTGCACTTTGGTTGATGGCTGATTGTTTATCATTGCTATTATATACATGTGCTGTATGGAATCCATATAATTAACATTATATGGTGATTGATTGGGCCTCATTCCAATCGGGAAAATAATGAATATTATAAAAGAAAATTCATGTGTTGAATATAAAAATAGTCATGTGTTGACGATGATTATGGGTTGAAACTATTCATGTGTTGAGTGAAATATTTTAAATAATAAAAATTACATCTTTATCATATTTACGATTAGAACTACTTCTCAGTAGAAGTCTAATTAAAAATCAAACGATAGATACCATAGTTTTATAAAATATTTTACATAACAAAAATAGTGATGTGTTGACAGTACTCATGTGTTGAGATTAGTCGTGTGTTGAAGGAAATATAGATTCTTGTGTTGAATGGGATAAATATTCATTTGTGGGATAGAATAAAGAAGTTTTGAAAATATAAAGCCGTGTTGATTAGAGATGCGTTATTTTGACGCGAACGATATTTATATCGATTTTATTCGTTGTTTAATAAATATTGAAAAGTGATTTCAAAACTAAATATTTTGGAATGAAATTCAAATTGAATTAGAATAAAATTCGAATAAAATAGAAAAGAATTCAAATTGAATTAAGTTGAAATTGAAATTTAAAACGAATTGAAATTGAATTGGAATCAATTTGAAACGAATTCGAATTGAATTGAATAGAAGGTAAATTCGAATTGAATTGAATAGAAAGTGAATTTGAATTCGAATTGAATAAAAAATGAATTCGAATTGAATAGAAAGTGAATTTGAATTCGAATTGAATAAAAATGAATTCGAATTGAATAGAAAGTGAATTTGAATTCGAATTGAATAAAAATGAATTCGAATTGAATAGAAAGTGAATTTGAATTCGAATTGAATAAAAATGAATTCGAATTGAATAGAAAGTGAATTTGAATTCGAATTGAATAAAAATGAATTCAAATTGAATAGAAAGTGAATTTGAATTCGAATTGAATAAAAACGATTTCGAATTGAATTGAACTGAAACGAATTAGAATTTGAATTGAAATCAAATCGATTTGAAATTGAATGTAGTGTTGAAATGGTTTTGGAAACGAATTTAAAATGATTTATAAAATACGTTTTAAAAGGAAATCGATGAAATATATATAATATATATATATTATATATATAATGGCCTGAATAGAACGCGCCGCGCCGCGGCAGTTCGTGAATTTCGACCATTTATTTCAAACGGACATTACGGGAGATCCGACCGTCGGATTCTCCTAAAACTGGAACCGTTGGGTTCGTATCGAAAAGATCTTTCCAATGAATATTAGAAATTTGAAATCTAACGGTTGGATTTGGAGTTATGTCCAAATCAAATTAGGAAAAGGTCGCTATAAGTGCAGTTCGATGGCCATTGTTGGAAATCGACTGTACGGGCCTTGATAAAATTATTAAAAATATCGATAATTTGTGTAAAATCATAATATATGAATTGGAAAGAACTGGGATGAAAAATTCCACATTTGAAAAGATAAAAATAGATTTTTATCGAAATGAACTAGTTTTGAACTAGAATTAAAATCAATTTATTTTTGAAATAAATAAATTGAATTTGAAAGTGATTTTAAAAATAATCAATATTCCCAATACGTGGATTGGACTGGAGTTGAATCGAAATTATCTTCGGGATATTTCGATGTTGGATTTCGTGACTATACAGATATTGTTATGGGAATTTGAATGATATATTTTATATCGTTATTTCCAATACGATATATGTTGGTTTCAGAATTTGATATTGAATATAAGCCGATATATTTTCTATTCAAAGCCTTGTATTTAATATCAAATGTGATTTGGGTTTATCGTGGATCGTGTTTTAGATGACATTGGTGCTTTAATCCAGTTAAAGGCAAGATATTGATTTTTGAGAAGATTAAAACTAAGTGAAGTTTTAATGAATCTTTAATTAGATTAAAATGTGAATTGATAATTTAAATTATCAAATCTGAAAAGTGATCGAGAGTGGAGTATCACCATTTTTGCTCCAAAGCGATAGTTAAATCTTTAATTAGATTTGAACGTGAAATGGTAATTAATTTTACCGATAACACCGTGGTGTTAGATATGGAGTATCACCAGTTTTGCTCCATGGGATATATAGGTTGGGATTGGGAAATTAAACAAATAATTACTTCGGTGTGGTTCGCTAATCCCGACTAGTTTGAAATGATATCCAAAGGAAGATTATAGGATAAATTTAGAAGAATTTATCTTGGATAAAATTAATGGGAACATTTCCCTAAGAATGTGATTTTGTGAATAAAAGAATATTCTGAATTGGAATGAGGCGTTTGTTGTGTTTGTGTAACATTCGTTTATTATATACGTGGGTTATTCAGAAAGGCCGGGTTTATACCCATTCTGAATAACCGATTCGACGAGATGTCGAAGATGAAGACGGTGGTTGAAGACCGGAAGTCTTCACATCGTTTGGGTGATTACTGATGATCTTGATTGAGCGGTACACCCAGGATGAGGGAATCAGTTGGTGATCGTCCAGACGTACTTGGAGATGGATGGATATGCGAGGAAAGTGCCTCCGGTTTCATTCAGACCCAGAACGAACTTGTAAATGGATTGTGTGTCTGACATTGGATTTTATTCTGTGTTGATTGATCTCTATTAAATATACATCTGTTTGGCGGCGGAGAATTTATTCTCTTGCTTAACGCCCTTCTCTGAGACGTACGAGCTCAGAGGTTGTATATCGATGGACATCAGTCGCATGGAGTGAATTGCCAATGTGGCACGCGTAAGTGGCAATTGATCAAGGCTTCTGTTGAAAAGCAAAGTCTTGTGGCTGATGATCAAACCACGGCCTGTGTGGCGTAGCTTTGTGTATAACGTGAATTCGCGAGCCTCACACCTCGGTATGAGTCAAAAACGGGATAGTGACTGCAGGGAGAGCACGACGTTTCTTTCTAGCTAGGGTGGTGTCAGTGACCTACCAGCCCTGACATTTATATACTTTTCACCTGTGTGGTTGTTGGATATGAGGCGCCTCGGATATAGGTCTGTAAGGACCGGGAAACGTGTGTTCAGGAATAATTAATCCTCAAAAGTAAGAGAGGACCGGCCCTGAAGATCCAAGGATCATAGTGGGGTCCTGGGACATTTGCTAGAGTGTCTCGAACGCGGAGAGGAGCTTGCCCCTTGCCTCGGCTCATGACGGAAATCCAATTTCCAATACGTGATATTGCGGTTTTAATTGTAGAACTAGTATGGCGACATGATAGATGGTACCCATGCCGCCTATGATTGATATTTATGATTGAAATTGTTTTGACACTATACACTTATAATAGTATCAAATAATGTGTTTTAAACGTACCAAGCATGTTTGGCTATTATAAGGGAAAACCCTATCCTCCGGCTTGCGTTGCATAGTGTGATGGGACCTGGGTCTTATAATAGCTTCATTTTTCGAAAAAGCATTGCGTTGTTTATTCTATGCACTAGTATTCTTGGGAGGAAACCCGTTCCGTGTTATACGGCGTGGTCCCTTGAATTACTATCTATAAAGTAAAGTTTTAAATAACTGTTTTAGTTCTCACACCAGTCCCATGACTGACCTGGAGTTTATTGTTTTAACCTAAACTCTGGTGCCCCTATTTTCCGCACGGGCAGCTAGTAGTTTTGGTTTTGCAGATTTATATTCACAGGGTCCTGATTAACAGCTGGAACGATGCTCGGAAAGCTCTGTATCCGTGTATCACTTTCAGTTGTATTTTGTATTATTTTCCGCTGCTATGTAATTTATTGTAATCTCTGATATTTATCCAATGTAATTTAATCATTTATACTCTGTATATTCTTGTATCTGATGGAATTGTTGTAATAACAATGAAATGTTCTTCCGTATGCGTCCCTTTGTGTGTTGTTCTCAAAGTATTCGTGCTTTCCTTCACGGGGAAGTTACGGGTTCTTACAAGGGCGTTAAGCAAGAGAATAAATTCTCCGCCGCCAAACAGATATATATTTAACAGAAATCAATCAACACAGAATAAAATCCAATGTCAGACACACAATCCATTTTCAAGTTTGTTCTAGGTCTGAACGAAACCGGAGGCACTTTCCTCGCATATCCATCCATCTCCAAGTACGTCTGGACGACCACCAACTGTTTCCATCCTCTTGGGTGTACTGCCCAATCAGGATCGTCAGTAATAATCCAAACGATGTGAAGACTTCCGGTCTTCGACCACCGTCTTCATCTTCGACATATCGTCGAATCGGTTATTCAGAATGGGTGTAAACCCGGACTTTCCGAACAACCCGCGTATATTAAAAACAAATGTTACACAAACACAACCTACGCCTCATTCCAATTCATTAGTCACTAACCGCAAATTAGCAGGAGAATAATTTCCCAAACATTAACCCCGAAGGCCGAAACCAACATCAGATCAATACCCAGGAAACCATTCTTCTTAGCCAACCTACAGCTAGTTTCTAAATTCCACATTCTTAGGGAAAGGTTCCCATTAATTTTATCCAAGATAAATTCTTTAAAATTTATCCTGTAATCTTCCTTTAGATGATCATTTCAAACCAAATTATGGTTTTCTGAACTAGTCGAGATTAGCGAACCACACCGAAGTAATTATTTATTTTATTTCCCAATCCCAACCTATTCATCCCATGAAGCAAAACTGGTAATACTCCATGTCTAACACCACGGTGTTATCGGTAAAATTAATTACCATTTCACGTTCAAATCTAATTAAAGATTTGACTATCGCTTTGGAGTAAAACTGGCGATACTCCATTCTCGCTCATTTCTAAATTTGATAATTTAGATTATAGATTCACATTTCAATCTAATTGCAGATTCGTTAGAACTCCTTTTACTGGGTTAAAGAACTAGGTGTTATTTAAAACACAGTTCACGACAAACCCATTTCAAATTCAATCAAATATATTAGAAATTCCGATTATATAAAACCCCTTTTTAAATCTAATTTATTTATTTAAAAATAATCGGGTTTTAAATTTAGTTCAAAACTAGTTCATTTCGATAAAAATCCATTTTTATCTTTTCAAATATGGAGTTTTTCACCCCAATTTCTCCCAAATCATTTCTTATGATTTTACACAAATTATAACTATTTTTAATAATTTTATCAAGGTCCGTACAGTCGATTTCCATCAACGGCCATCGAACTGCACTTACAGCGACCTTTTTCAAATTTGATTTGGACGTATCTCCAAATCCAACCGTTAGATTTTGAATTTCTAATATTCGTTAGAAAGTTCTTTTCGATACGAACCCAACGGTTCCGGTTTTAGGAGAATCCGACGGTCGGATCTCTCGTAATGTCAGTTTGAAATAAATGGTCGAAATTCACGAACTGCCGCGGCGCGGCGCGTTCTATTCAGGCCATTATATTATATATATAATATATATTTCGTCGATTCCTATTTAAAAAGAATTTTATAAATAGTTTTAAATTCGTTTCAAAAACAATTTCAACTTCCATTTCAATTCAAATCAAAATTGAATTCTTCTTTATAAATTCGTTTTAAATTCCATTTCTATTCAATTCAAATTTCAATTCAATTCGCTTTCAATTCAATTTGAATTCGTTTTCAGTTCAATTCAATTCCAAAGTCGTTTTCTATTCGATTCAATTCAAATTGGTTTTCTACTCGATTCGATTCGTTTTCTATTCAAATCAAATTCGTTTTATATTCACTTGAAATCAAATTCGTTATATATTCAATTGAAATCAAATTCGTTATATATTCAATTCATTTCGAAATCGTTATATATTCAATTCATTTTGAAATCGTTATATATGCAATTCATTTCGAAATCGTTATATATTCAATTCATTTCGAAAACGTTATATATTCAATTCAAATTCGTTTTCTATTTGAATCAAATTCATTATATATTCAGTTGAAATCAAATTCGTTTTATATTCAATTCGAATTCAATTCCTTATATATTCAATTCGAATTCGTTTTCTATTCAATTTGATTCAAATTTCATTTCAAAATATTCGATTTCGAAATCACTTTTCAACATCATTTTAAAATGATTAAAATTGATATAAATATCGTTCACGTCAAAATGGCGTCAATCTAATCAAGACAGCTTCATATATTTCTATTTTCAAATATTCTATTTCAAAATATTTTTATTCAATACACGACTCTATCTCTTTGTCAACACACGACTAATCTCAACGAATGAGTACCGTCCACGTGTGACTATTTTGTTATTTAACATATTTTATGAAAATTAAGGTATCTATCGTTTGATATTAAATCAGACTCCAACCGTAAATTAGTAAGAGAACGATTCCCTGAATATTAACCCCGAAGGCCGAAATCAACATCAGATTAATATCCAGGAGACCACTCATCTTATCTATTTTCCAGTCAGTTTCTAATTTTATATATGATAAAGATGTAGATTTTATTTTAAAAATATTTCGTTCAACACATGACTAATCTCAACGGATGAGTACAATCAACACATGAACCTTTATATTATATTGATAAAGATGTAATTTTTATTATAAAAATATTTCGTTCAACACATGACTAATCTCAACGGATGAGTACAGTCAACACATGAACCTTTATTTTATATTGATAAAGATGTAAATTTTATTATTAAAATATTTCGTTCAACACATGACTAATCTCAACGGATGAGTACAGTCAACACATGAACCTTTATTTTATATTGATAAAGATGTAAATTTTATTATTAAAATATTTCGTTCAACACATGACTTATCTCAACGGATGAGTACAGTCAACACATGAACCTTTATTTTATATTGATAAAGATGTAAATTTTATTATTAAAATATTTCGTTCAACACATGACTAATCTCAACGGATGAGTACAGTCAACACATGAACCTTTATTTTATATTGATAAAGATGTAAATTTTATTATTAAAATATTTCGTTCAACACATGATTTATCTCAACGGATGAGTACAGTCAACACATGAACCTTTATTTTATATTGATAAAGATGTAAATTTTATTATTAAAATATTTCGTTTAACACATGACTAATCTCAACGGATGAGTACAGTCAACACATGAACCTTTATTTTATATATTCTTTATTTTCTAAATTGGAATGAGGCCCAATCAATCACCATATAATATTAATTATATGGATTTTCATACATCACATGTATATAATAGCATTGAAAAATAATCAACCATCAACCAAAGTGCACTACACTGTATAAGCATCAAATATAGATATCTAACGCTTATAACAGCCTGTCAATCAATCGATCGACATATTTAATCAATCAGGATGAGTGAACTTCAAATTTCATCCCAACACCCGTGTGGGGTTTCAAACAATCAAACACAGATTTTATTTGTGCAGTTGGGCGATGTGTAAAATTTATCGACCCAATCAATGTCAGTCAAATCAGTGTACATAAACAAACCGTCCGGTTTGTAAATGGATATTTTATTTTATTCACTTCACGGTAAAAATTATATTTTTAACGATAAAACATTTTATTTCAACATATGAATTTCTATTCAGTTCATTTTTTTAAATAAAATGATATTTTTATTTTTCTAACTCATATTAGAAAATTTCGGCGGCATAACGGCACGATACTAGAAACGGGACAAGGCATAGCCTTATCCCCGGTCTAGTGAAGGCCCACGCCATTCACACATCAATCAAAATCACCAAACAACCAAATTCAAATCAAATCATATAACTAATCTATGCAACCAAACAAACAAGTCCATGGTCTGTGGACGATTGTGTCAGGTGCTACTAAGCACCGTCTGCATCCTAGTATATATATATATAACTAGAAAAAGAAATTGAAAGGTGAGAAATTCTCACAGATAGCTATCCTAGCTCCACGGCACTTCATTGATAGAAATCTTCATCGCTATCGCATCTTCGTCATCTTCGTTGCCCGTAGCCACTACATATATAAAAATCACACATTTTTATATTTGCTGATGTCTTTAAAAATAAAAATCACATTTTTATTTATTCACTTTCAATTTAAAAATCATATTTTTATAATTACTTCATATATTTAAAAATCGAATTTTTACAACTATGTTATATAGATAAAAATTATATTTTTATCACGCTATTTTCCATATAAAGATTTCGCCTTTCTAAAATATAGTTTTCGCCTTTATAAAAACATAGACTTCGCCTTTATAAAAACATAGACTTCGCCTTTTCAAATTTAAAGATTTCATCTTTATAAAAATCTCATTTTTATTTTTCTACACATATAAAGATGATATTTTTAATATTCCTATCATGTAAAAATTATATTTTTAATTCTCTACCTAACCAAAAATCATATTTTTACATCTTCTATATAGTAAAGATTATATTTTTAATACTTTAAAAATATAAAAATCATATTTTTAATACTTTAAAAATCTAAAAATCATATTTTTAACCTTCATATATAATAGTTATATCATTAACCTTTTTATAAATTAAGAATTATATATTTTATTTTACCTTTCTGAAATATAGAAATCACATTCTATTTTCTTCATGAGTTAAAAATTATAAAAATCCTAACTTTATTTCAAAAACCCCATCTTTCTCATTTACAAAAACTCATTCTTTCATGGTAAAATCCTGTTTGTAAACCCTTAAAAATCTGAACTTGATTATTTAAAAACAAAAAAAATCATAATTTATATATATAAAATATATATATATATATATAATAAAAAGGAGGACTTACAGTCAACGGTGAAAAAAAGGGGGGGAAGAACTGTCGGAGGGGTGCTCGATGGGGAGAGGGCGGTCGCGGCTTCAGGGGGGGCTCGATCGCGCGGCGGCGCGTTTCTGGGGGGGGGGGGGGGGGGCTGTCGATTGAAGAGGAGAGGGGAGCGAGAAGGCTGGAGGGGCGACGGGTGGCCCGCCTGAGGCGCGGCGGCGCTCATCAGGGGGGGCAGCGACGAGTCTCCCCCCCGTCCGCCTCCTTCTCCTTTTCTTTTTTTTCTTTTTATTTTTTTCTGCGAATTCGATTATCAACGGGGGGGGGGGGGAAGGGGCAGAAGATAAGGGAAAGGTTTTTTTTATTATTATTTAATTATTTAATTCAACCTAAAGTTGACTTTTTCATACGACCTCAAAACGAGGCCCACCGCCTGTCGTCCATAGCGTTTCACCCCCATTCTGAACACAATGGGATATGTATCGCAAGCTGATTCGACCGTTTCGATCAGTTTCCGTCAAATTTACATTTAAATCATTATATTGAATTTTAAACGTACATTTTAAATTACTGGGGTTACATACTAACTCTAAAAATTCTCGAAAAATATTTTCTAGCTTCGTATTGACGATACGGTCCTAACAAAACTAGTTTCGTCGAATTCTGAGACCGTTAGAAAAATGGCCAATTTCCAGTCGATTAAAATCAACTGAAACCGGTCAAACGCGTTTTCCTTTGCCACGCTCACATATTGATTCGAAAAATTATGAATTTGAAACCTACCAATAACTTGACATCACGGACCCAACAAAACTGGTTTCGTCGAAATCCGAGGTCGTTTGCAAAATTCCCATTTTTAAGGGCCTGAATTCCATAGCGACTATTCAGAATTTTCAACTGGACATATCATTTGATTCCCGCTATGAAATCTTGATTTTTCGGATTCGTTGGAAAGATATTATCAATTAGATCCTAATGTTTTTGGTTTCACTAAAATCCGGATTGTTTTGCACCCGGTACATTCAATTGAAGTTTGAAATCGAATTATCGAACTACCGCGCCATTTTCAATTCTATTTATAATTATATATAATTATTTATATTCTAACGACGACGCATATAATATAAACGTTCGAATTATATTCAAAATAAATTTCTCATCGATATTATTTAAAATAATCTATTTTAAATATTCAAAATTCATTAAAATTGCCAAAATAAAATTTTTAAACTGGCCCAGATTTTCCGGGTTATTACATTATATGTGTGTCGATTTAACAAAATCTGTTGATAAACTCCAACTGAAAAACAAATATCTAATATCTTAAAATGTTGAGTTGACCAGCAAAATTAATGATTTGGAATCACAACTTGAATACTGTAAAATCTCTTCAAATTTGGATTGCAAAAATTGTTTGAAACTGAAAACGATCTCATTCATCTCAATAAAAATATTCAAAAACTTGAAAAAGAAATTTGGATTTTAAACGAAAACGAGATTGAGCTAAAAAGCACAAACAATTTTTTTGCAAAAGGAATTAGAAAATTTTACGACAACTGCAAATTCCAAACATGATTTTGTTGAAAATCAAAACTTGCTAAAAACTGAGTCTATTTTGAATGAACTTGAAAATGAGATTGAAAAATTCAAGAGTCTTGAAATACATCAATTTGAAAAAACAAATTCAATTTGAATATGAGATCTTTGAGTCCAAAACAAAAATCAAATTACTTGAAAACGAAAAATTGCTTTTGAAACAAAATGACGCTGAAAGGAGAAAGATCAGCATTAATCATTGTTCAGATCTGATGAAAGAAAATTTTGATCTTAAATCTCAAATTCAACGACTAGAATCAACTGAACAAATTTTCTAATGGAGAAAATTCTTTGAATATGTTGTTGAAAAATCAACTTTCTTCCGGAAATAAAAATGGTCTTGGTTTTGGAAAATTTGATGGCTTTGAAAAACTGAATCCAAATGGTTTTAAGAATCCTTTAAACTGCTTTGAAAAGAAACATTTTGAAAATTTAAATTCTGATAATTTCAAAGGATTCTTAAATCATAAACCGGATGAAAACTAGTTGTGTAACAATCCATTCAAATCATCTTGGACCCCAAAAAGAAATAAAATGAATTCAACTAAATTCAAACAGATTTGGGTTCCTAAAGGTACAAAGGTAAATTCCAATGGATTGTTATACAAACAGGCTTGGGTACCAAAATGTGTGAACAAAACTGTGAGTGGTCTTACAAATTGTGTTAGGCCTCTGATTCCCCTAAACTGTTAGGTACCGAAGATGGTTGAGGAACTTCTTTCTGAAAAAGCGATTATTTCCAACTTGTTCCACATGATTGCATCATTCTGTGTTCCTTGGCCAAGATAGTTTAAGTTAGTGATTCATTTGCTCACATTAAATTCTCGTATGAACTATAAACTCATCTTTGTAAATATTCTTTATGTTATTCCTTCTTCTACCCCTTCTAGTTTATTTTGGTTATTTTTGATTATGAAATTGTCACCACTATACTATTTTTCTTTTATTTTGAATTTCTTAACTTCAAATTGCAGAATTCATGATTTTCTAGAAATTCACTTCATTTGACTAAAACTCTCATGTTTTAATCATTTCCAGATCTTGATTTTAAACTTGTAAATATCTGCAACTGTGTTGAAGTATATTGTTTATGTCTGAATTCCTAATAGTGTTGAAGCATTCTCGTTATATCTTGAGCAATGTTACTTTGAATTCTAAATTTTTGAAGATTTGAAAATTTAATAAAATTTCACACACCTCTGCTATTTGAGTTTCTTCTAATTTATTTTGGAAAGAATTTAAAATTTATACTCATTACAGCACATTATTGTTTTTCAGTTGTGATAATTTCATTGGTTTTCAGATTGTCTTGAATATTTCTGAATTGAAAAACATTTGGCTTGAATCATTATGCTACATCGTGAAATTCATCTTTATTCATGATCATCTTGGTTGAACATTTGTTTGTTTCAAATCATTTGAAATTTTTGATATTTTGAATCTCACCACGTCTTAGATTTGAAATTAATAATCTTATGTGATTGATTCTTTGTATCTCAAAATTTACATTTATTCAAGTGATTTCAAATACACCATTTTAATTTTGGATCATGAATATTTCTCAAGCTTGATGTAAATATTCTGAAAATTCTTCTTGTGCTAATCAGAAATAATTGTGAAAAAATCTTTAAAAACTGGTCTTGAAACTCACTATTAGTCCATGATCATTTGACTTGAATATTTGATTGTTTGACATCATTTGAAATTGAAGACTTCATGAATATCACACATATCTTGGATTTGAAATTTATAATCTGGTGTGATCGATTCATTGAATCATGAGATTTTCATATTCCTTCAAATGATTTATAATAAACCGTATTTTTAATCTTGAATCATGAATCATCTTTTGTGACTGTCAGATATATCTATAAAAAAATCTCCTTGACAAGTCTGCTTTGAAATTGATTGTTGTGCTGCTATGATAAAAGAAATTGTTTTGAAAATGTTTTTAGATAACTGCTTACTTTGGTATCATCTACTGCTCTGACAAAAGGGTCAAAGATTTTCTGATTAACTTAACTACTCTGAATTGAAAATCTTTCTTGTGCTATATCCTGAAATTCATTCTAAAATCAAGATCACTTATTTGCATAATGTTTAGTTTGAAATCATTTGAATATTGTTTAAATATCTTGACTATCACACACTTCTTGGATTTGAAATTAATAATTTAGTGTGTTGATTCATTGGATCTCGAAGTCTTTAACATCTCTTTAACTGGTTTAGAATAAACTGTATTCTTTAAATCTTGGACCATGATTTGTCTTCTTGGACTAGTTCTATTTTTTCTGAAAACTCGCTTGTGAAACGTGTTCTGAAATTGAAGTTTGCTGCTTTGATTAATAGGAATCTTTCTTTTTAATATTTTGATTACTGCTTGTTTTTTTTGGTAAAAACTGTTTGTTGCTTTGATTAATGGAATTGATTTAACATCTTGGGCTTGGTGATTGGGTGATGTTATCTCAGTTATCTTTGTTAGCCACCAGCGTTGTATTAAAATTCTCGTTGATGTAATAACAAGTGGTCTCAGTTTAGAAGTGCTGAATTTTTTTTGATCTTATTCTCATCCTGCATATATTTTTTTAAATCCCTCTTGTCTTGTTTAGATCTTTCTGAATTCCCTCCTGTAATTGATTTTTCAATTTTAAAATCATTTATTGATTATTTATTAAGAAATTGAAACCAATAACCAAATTGTAATGTATTTAGAATTAATCAAAATTATTATCAGATTTTGAAACTGTGATGAGTTGTGACTATAGTATATTTCACAACAAGAGAAGATTTTTATTTAAATTTTCAAGACGATTGAACATTTATTATAATATCTTTGAATTGACGCTTATTTCACAAACATCCCCTTTATCCACCAATATTCTGCCATCCATCATGATTTTATATCAATGTGGATAGTTTAATATTTTTAAATCATCTTAATAAATTTACGGTGTCAAATTACTGTTGGAAATGTGACTGTTATTTTCTAGAAATAG
The DNA here is from genome assembly GCA_030737875.1 of Allium sativum. Lineage (NCBI taxonomy): Eukaryota > Viridiplantae > Streptophyta > Magnoliopsida > Asparagales > Amaryllidaceae > Allium > Allium sativum. Next base: position 863,059,330 of record CM060926.1, read on the forward strand.
AGACAATTGAAAATTTTCAAGAATCCTGGTACAATTGAGCATATTTAATAATATTGTTAATTTAGAAAAAAAATCACAACCTTCTTCGTACCAACCATATTTTTATCATCCATATTGGTTTTATATACTGAGGAGTTTTTCTTTTGAACTAGAAAATAATAAAAATACAATATTCATAAATGTTTCTCTAACCTCGTTTAAAAATCCATGCTCTGGTCATGCATGGTTACGAGAATACTTATATGTAAGTTGCAACTGATCTCATTTAAAATTCCAAGATCTGGTTATGCGTGTTCATTGTGCTCTTAAATAAAAAGAAAAAGAAAAGGGAATAATTTGCTATAAATAAAAAAAATTATTTGAAATCCTCCTTGGGGTGTAAAAACCATCCTATCAATCCATTTTCTAATTTGTGAAATGAGTTAATATCTTATGATATATTATGATTTGTTGATTGATAGCTTTTGGGATTTGAGATTATTTGATTTTGTCTCTTAAATTAAATTTATAATCGTAATCCAAATCCATCACTGTTTTGTGCTCATCGTTTTATAAAAGTTCTGTTGAAAATAATTGGAAATCATTTGTTTTAGAACTCTCTCCATTTTTTATAATTTTCATCGTAAATCCATCATTTTAAAATGTGAAATTTGCCACTAGTTATTAGAAATTATGTTTTTTTTATTAATTGAGATATATGATGATCATTCTTCCTATTAGGATGATTTTGTATTTTTAGTTATTTTTCATCACTACTTTAGTTTTTGTATCTTTTTGATGATAATAAAAGGGGGAGAATGGGTTAAGATTTTGATCGATGAGAGGATATTCTTTGAACATTTTAATATTGAAGTTTCAATTATGGTTTTTCACTCATGCACATATCTTGAGGGAGTTTTGTTGTAGGGGAGTATTCAAATAGGGGGTGTTCAAAAATTCACTGTTAAACTCGTTTATAATAATAATATATTCATAATCTTATCTTATGTTTGTCATCATCAAATGGGGGAGATTGTTGTATCAATCAATTCTATGATTTTTTTTTGATGATAATAAACATATATTTATAATTATAAATGTGTTTGTAATTGTATTGTTATACTAACTCACAGACAGAATAAAATATTTATATTTAAATAAAATACTGCTGCACAAGAATTTAAATATTTAAATAGTATTTTATTTAAATTTAATATTTTATTTCAAAATTTCAATGTTACAAATTCATGACTCCACTATTTGTACAACTCACTGTAATACAACACATTCAGTTTCATTTGTATACATTGCTCCTTACTACAGTTCACTCAGTCGCTCAGTTGTACAAATACTCATATATACATTTGTATACACATTTACTTCACTCTTTGTTATATATGCATTGATACATTCACTGGCACTGCCATTTGTCTTCTGTCTGCCTAACTTTCGGTCCAGTCTTCTGCTTAACTGTCACTAAAGAAAAACACATAGTAAATTGGAACAAAAATATTGTAAATTCTAGCAGATAGAATTTTTATTTTAAAATTTTATTTACCTCGGAATTTGGTGTAATTCTCATCATACTTCATGACTTGATCTGATTATATGGACATCCATCTGTGTCTAGTCAGCTTGTGATATTCACAGTGATACACAGTAAACACCATAAGGTAGACAGTATTTTTGGTGCTCATATATATATACATATATACATATACATATATATATATATATATTGCATTATACATGTATAACATACATTGTATGTGTATACACATATTTCTATGCACGGACAATTCGGTTAAATTTCATGAACCAAGAAATCCAGTACAAATGCAGGCACAAACATATATATACACACACACATCTGTGCATGCATATATATATATATATATATATATATATATATATATATATGTATATATGTATATGTATGTATGTATATATACAGTAGGAATAGTGGTTCAACGAGCTCAAAATATCAAAGTATACAACAATGGCAAGTCTGCATGCACCATGGTTGAGCCAGTTTTCCAAGCTCAAGTGCAACTCGACATGCAACATAAATGGACAATGAACATGGTAGTGCCAAGTACAATAGCCAAACTTAACATAGTCAAAACAACAAAGCCACAATGTACATATGTACATATGTATATTGGCAAGCCAAAGAGGTCGAGCACAAGGCAAGCAGCGGCAAACAAATCAAATGGACAACTCAGAAAGCAGCAAACTCATGTGTAATAACATGTCAGTCTTTTCAAAGCATGGCAATATTGATTAAATTAGCAATGTTGTTTACACATCAAGCCATGAAGCAGCAAATCCATGAAGTAGCATTGGTCATATATGGACAACTATATATATTTATATATGGTTTTCGACTGTGCAACATTACATGTGTAACAACCCATAAAATGCGAGCCAGTTTGAAATTTTTATTTTGGCAATTTTAATGAATTTTGAATATTTAAAATGAATTATTTTAAATAATATCGACGAGAAATTTATTTTGAATAGAATTCGAACGTATATTTTATATACGTCGTCGTTAGAATATAAATATTTATATATAATTATAAAAGGAATTGAAAGTGGCGCGGTAGTTCGATAATTCGATTTCAAACTTCAATTGAATGTACCGGGTGCAAAACAATCCGGATTTTAGTGAAACCAAAAATAATGGAATCTAATAGTGAATATCTTTCCAACGAATCCGAAAAATCAAAAGTTCGTAGCGGGAATTAAAAGATATGTCCAGTTGAAAATTCGGAATAGTCGCTATGGAATTCAGGCCCTTAAAAATGGACATTTTGCAAATGACCTCGGATTTCGACGAAACCACTTTTGTTGGATCCGCAGAGTCAAATTATTGCTAGATTCCAATTTTCATAATTTTTCGAATCAATATGTGAGCGTGGCAAAGGAAAACGCGTTTGACCAGTTTCAGTTGAATTTAATCGACTGGAAAATGGCCATTTTTCAGACGATCTCAGAATTCGACGAAACTAGTTTTGTTAGGACCGTATCGTCAATACGAAGCTAGAAAATATTTTTCTGGAATTTTTAAAGTTCGTATGTGGCCCCAGTAAATTAAAATGTAAGTTTGAATTCAATATATAATGATTTATATTTTAATTTTGATAAAAACTAATTCAAACAGCTGAATCAGCTTAAGATACATATCCTATTGTGTTCGGAATGGGGGTATTTGGCTAGGGGCGACAGTCGTTGAGTCTCATTTGGAGGTCGAATGGAAATGAACCAATTAGAGAATTAAATATTAATATAAATATATATATATATATATATAATTAGTCAAAACCCTTCATTTATTTCCAACTTGGTCAACCCATTAAAGCAGCCGCCTTCAACACGAACGAACGATCCATGTCGTTCGAAACTTCTCTCCAATTTTTCTTCCAACCCACCAAATAATTTTCAAAGCTTATTTAACGAAGATCATAGTGGCTTGAGAGGTCTTTAAATATATATATATATGATTGGATTTCGCTCAACAATTTGGACGGAAATTATTCTTGAAACCGCATCGTTCGCTGCTGTTTTGGGAGAAGGAGGGAGGTGCGAGTTGCGAGGCACGGGGGGTGGGGGAAGCTCTCGTCGAGGCGCTTCTCGCGGGCTACTCAGATCATCCTCCGGCGCTTTAGAGGGATGGTTATTTTCAAAACACTAGGCCGCGTGCTTTTCTCGATGTCGTGGTCCTGGAGCAGAACAATGAGCAGATAGTGGAAGGTAATTAATAATTTAATTAATTAGTTTAGTTTGAATATGAAATTTTAGTTTAAATAGCAATATTTTTAAATAAATATATAGCATTGTTTAAAATAAACATATATCATTGTTAAAAATAAAATTAGCTTTGGTTTAAAAATATACTTTGTTTTGAAATATAAAAATATACTTAGTTTTGAAATATAAAAATATACTTAGTTTTGAAATATAAAAATATACTTAGTTTTGAAATATAAAAATATACTTAGTTTTGAAATATAAAAATATACTTTGTTTTGAAAGGTAAAAATATACTTTGTTTTGAAAGGTAAAAATATACTTTGTTTTGAAAGGTAAAAATATACTTTGTTTTGAAAATGAAATTAACATATGGTATTTATATCTTAGAAAGAAAAGAATTTGATTTTAAATATATGAAGTGATTATAAAAATATAATTTTTAATTGAAAGTGAATAAAAATGTGATTTTTATTTTAAAGACTTCGAAATAAAAATATGATTTTTATATGTAGTGGCTACGGGCAACAAAGATGACGAAGATGCGATAGCGATGAAGATTTCTATCAATGAAGTGCCGTGGAGCTAGGATAGCAATATGTGAGAATTTCTCACCTTTCAATTTCCTTTTTTTCTAGTTATATATATATACTAGGATGCAGACGGTGTTTAGTAGCACCCGACACAATCGTCCACAGACCATGGACTTGTTTGTTTGGTTGCATAGATTAGTTGGATTATTTGTTTGAATTGAATTGTTTGGTGAGATGGAATTGATTTGATTGATGTGTGAATGGCGTGGGCCTTCACTAGACCGGGGATAAGGCTAGGCCTTGTCCCGTTTCTAGTATCGTGCCGTTATGCCGCCGAAATTTCCTAAAATAAGTTAGAAAAATATAAATATCATTTTATTTAAAGAATGAACTGAATAGAAATTCATATGTTGGAATAAAATGTTTTATCGTTAAAAATATAATTTTTAACGTGAATATGAATATAGTGTAAGTGAATAAATAAATATTCATTTACAAAACAGACGGTTTGTTTATGTACACTTATTTGAAGGACATTGATTGGGTCGATAAATTTTACACATCGCCCAATTGCACAAATAAAATATTTGTTTGATTGTTTGAAACCCCACACGGGTGTTGGGATGAAATATGAAGTCCACTCATCCTGATTGATTAAATATGTCGATCGATTGATTGACAGGCTGTTATAAGCGTTAGATATCTATATTTGATGCTTATACAGTGTAGTGCACTTTGGTTGATGGTTGATTATTTTTCAATGCTATGATATACATGTGTGGTATGAAAATCCATATAATTAACTTTATATGGTAATTGATTGGGCCTCATTCCAATTTGAAAAATAAAGAATATTATAAAATAAAGGTTCATGTGTTGACAGTACTCATCCTTTGAGATTGGTCATGTGTTGAACGAAATATTTTGATAATAACAACTATTTTGAAAAAGAAATATTTGAAATAGAATATTTGAAAATAAAGGAATATATGAAGCCGTGTTGATTAGATTGACGCCATTTCGACGTGAACGATATTTATATCGATTTTAAACGATTTCGAAATGAATTGAATTGAAAACGATTTCGAAATGAATTGAATTGAAAACGATTTCGAAATGAATTGAATTGAAAACGATTTCGAAATGAATTGAATTGAAAACGATTTCGAAATGAAATGAATTGAAAACGATTTCGAAATGAATTGAATTGAAAATGATTTCGAAATGAATTGAATTGAAAACGAATTGAAATTTGAATTGAATAGGAATGAATTTTAAAACGAATTTATAAAGAAGAATTCAATTTTGATTTGAATTGAAAAGGAAGTTGAAATTTCTTTTGAAACGAATTTAAAACTATTTATATAATTCGTTTTAAATATAAATCGACGAAATATATATTATATATATAATATAATGGCCTGAATAGAACGCGCCGCGCCGCGGTAGTTCGTGAATTTCGACCATTTATTTCAAACGGACATTACGGGAGATCCGACCGTCGGATTCTCCTAAAACCGGAACCGTTGGGTTCGTATCGAAAAGAGCTTTCTAACGAATATTAGAAATTTGAAATCTAACGGTTGGATTTGGAGATACGTCCAAATCAAATTCGAAAAAGGTCGCTGTAAGTGCAGTTCGATGGCCATTGATGGAAATCGACTGTACGGGCCTTGATAAAATTATTAAAAATGGCAATAATTTGTGTAAAATCATAAGAAATGATTTAGAAAGAATTGGGTTGAAAAACTCCATATTTGAAAAGATAAAAATTGATTTTTATCGAAATGAACTAGTTTTGAACTAGAAATATAATTCTATTTATTTTTAAATAAATAAATTGAATTCGAAAAGGGTTTTAAAAATAACCAAAATTTCCAATGATTGCATTGGAGTGGATTTGAATCGAAATTGTCTTCGGAATATTTCGATGTTGGAATTCGTGATTATACGGAGGTTGTTATGGAAATTTGAAAGATATATATTTATATCGTTATTTCCAATACGACATTTGTTAATCGTAGAATTTGATATTGAATATAAGCCGATATATTTTCTATTCAGAGCCTTATATTGAATATCAAATGTGATTTGGGTTTGTCGTGAATGGTGTCTTCACTAACACTGTTCTTGAACCCAGTTGAGAAAAGATTAAATCTTTTTAGTTAGATTTAATGAAGTGTGCCAATTAAATGATATTTAATTGGAATTGAATTGATATTGATTTTTGGGTTTATCGTGAACAGTGTTTTAAACAACACTCGTTCTTCAACCCGATAATTAATGAATGTGATTTTGGGTTTATCGTGAACCGTGTTTTAAATGACACAGATTCTTTAACCCAGATAACGATTAAAACTAAGTGGAGTTTTAATGAATCTTTAATTAGATTGAAATGATCGAGAATGGAGTACCACCAGTTTTACTCCAGGCGATAGTTAAATCCTTAATTAGATTTGAACGTGAAATGGTAATTGAATTTACCGATAACACTGTGGTGTTAGATATGAAGTATTACCAGTTTTACTTCATGGGATTAATAGGTTGGGATTGGGAGATTAAAACAAATGATTACTTCGGTAAGGTTCGCTAATCCCGACTAGTTGGAATTGATATTCAAAAGTAGATTAAAGCATAAATTCAAGAATTTATCTTGGATAAAATTAATGGGAACCTTTCCCTATGAATGTGAGATTTAGAAACTAACTGTCGGTTAGCCAAGCAGAATGGTTTTCTGGATATTGATCTGATGTTGGTTTCGGCCTTCGGGGTTAATATTTGGGGAGTAATTCTCTTGATTAATTTACGGTTAGTGACTAATGAATTGGAATGAGGCGTATGTTGTGCTTGTGTAACACTTTTATAATATATACGCGAGTTATTCGGAAAGACCGGGTTTATCCCATTCTGAATAACTTATACGACGATAAGTCGAAGATGAAGACGGTGGTCGAAGACCAGGAGTCTTCACGTCGTTTGGGTGATAACTGATGATCTTGATTGGGCTGTACACCCAAGAAGATGGAAACAGTTGGTGATCGTCCAGACGTACTTGGAGATCGATGGATATGCGAGGTACTAGGTGCCTCCGGTTTCGTTCAGACCCAGAACGGACTTGTGAATGGACTGTGTGTCTGACATTGGATTTTAGTCTGTGTGATTGATCTCTATTAAATATATATCTGTTTGGCGGCGGAGAATTTATTCTCTTGCTTAACGCCCTTCTCTGAGACGTACGAGCTCAGGGGTTATATATTGATGGATATCAAACGCATGGAGTGAATTGCCTGTGTGGCATGCCTAAGTGGCAACTGATCGAGGCTTCTGTTGAAAAGCAAAGTCTTGTGGTGATGATCAAAGCACGGCCTTTGTGGCGTAGCTTTGTGTAACGTTTACTTCGCGTGTTTCACACCCGGTATGAACCAAAAACGGGAGACGGACCTCAGGGGGGACATGCGTTTTCTTTCTAGCTAGAAGTGGCGTCAGTGGTTTTACACGCCCTGACGAGTTTGACTTATGTGGTTGTTGCTGTTGCGAGGCGCCTCGGATTGATCGGTCGTTCTCGAACCGATGGAGTCATTTAGTTGGCTCAGCTACGCCCCAAAGGGCGGAGAAACGCATTGTTCAGGCATTATAATCCACATCGGTGGACCGGCCCTGACGATCCAAGGTACGGTTGCGGCTGTGCCTGAGACACGGGCTAGAGCGTCTCGAATCGGTAGAGGACTATCTTTTGCCTCAGTTCATAGATGGAAATCCAATTTCCAAATACGTGACATTTGCGGTTTTATTTGTAAACCTATATATGGCGACATGATATATGGTACCCATGCCGCCTATGATTGATAATTATGATTTGAAGTTGTTTTATATACTATGCACTTATAATAGTATCAAATGATTTGTTTTAAACGTATCAAGCATTCTTTGGCTGTTATAAGGGAAAACCCTATCCCCCGGCTTGCGTTGCATTGTGTGATAGGACCTGGGTCTTATAACAGCTTCATTTTTCTTTATTTAGCATTGCGCTGTTTGTTTTATGCACTGGTATTCTTGGGAGGAAACCCATTCCGTGTTATACGGCGTGGTCCCTTGATTTACCTAACTTTTAAAATAAAGAATAATAACTGTTTTAGTTCTCACACCAGTCCCATGACTGGCCTGGAGTTTATTGTTTTAACCTAAACTCTGGGTGCCCCTATTTTGACACGGGCAGCTAGTAGTTTTGGTTTTGCAGATTTATATTCACAGGATCCTGGTTTACAGCTGGAACGATATCCGGAAAGCTTTGTATCCGTATATCTCTTCTAGTTGTGTATTGTATTATCTTCCGCTGCGATGTAGTTAAATGTAATTTAAATCTCTGTTATTTCTGTGTAATATTTATTTGTTTATACTCTGTATATTCTTGTAATCTGATGCATTGTTGTAATATACAGTGAAATGTCCTTTTATATGCGTTATGTTGTGGTTTGTTCTCGAACTATCCGACACTTTCCTTTACGGGGAAGTTACGGGTTTTCACAACATGTGTACACAGGGGTTCAACCATCTAGTCAGAGTGCAGAGCCAGACATTTATATATAGACAGTGATCAATCCAAATGGACACAACAAAGAAGGGGTCAAGCAAAGTGATCAATCAATTCAGCCCAAGCACACGTATGCAAACACACCTTGATTTGGACATGCACATGGAGGCAATAGGAAATACAATGTTCAATAGCATAGGTCCAGAAGGGTCAACAGAAGTGCAAGTGCCAATAGGTGTACACATTGCCAAACAATGTAGGATGCAATATACAGGCAACTCAACTATGTTCACAGTGTGCAAAGATAGCCAATTGCAAGGAACAACAATACATGGATCATGTATGCTCAAGTCTGAAATGCATGTGCAAACAGACCAGTTTATACATTGCATCTCATGAACAATGGTTCAAACAAGTGGAGAAATACCATGATATACATATGTATATACGGGTCTGTATGAGCAGGCAGTTAGGAGCATCAAAATAGTTTTTGGCCAAAACAATTTTTCCAAAATTTGACACAGAAATCAAAGGCAAAAAAATCGAAGATATAATTTTTGAGCAAGAAATTGTTTTGCATTCGTGGCTTAAGTTTCTTTTTGGTAAATGAATATTGCAAATAAATTCAAGCTTTCCAAAATATTTCCAGAAACTCAGTTTTAAGCATGCAAAATAACCTTTGGCAAATTTTATTTGCAAGATTATTTTTTTGAAATCAAGTTTTCATACTCATGATTGTTTCCAATATTCAACAATGTTCTTTGGCAAGAAAATCATTTCATTTATGCCATCCTAGAAAACACAGCCTGTTTTTTAAGGTAATAAATCAATCAACATTTCCAAAAATCACAGATTCATTTTTTGGCAATAGTTTAATTTTTGGCAAGAACATATTTTCTGTTATTCAAACTTTCCTAAAATCAAGCAAGGGACCAACGACCGTTTTAAATCAAGATTCAATCCAAATCAAAGCAACCCAAGATCACGCATCGATCAAAGACACACGACAATGAATCACAAGCAAAATCAGGTTAAGCCAATTTATATGAAATCATTCAGATTTAGGTTTTATAAATTTATATGTATTACCCCCAATTCATCATTGACAGGATTGAAAATCAAAGCAACACATTCAAAGAGCTCAGAGAAATAAAATCAGAGAACATACTTGATTTTCGATCGCAAGCCTTCCGTCTCAGTTTACAAAGAAAAAACATTCTCGAAGGACATCAAAGCAATTTTCCAGAAGACAAAATTTTCAATCGAGTCATGATTTGGGAAGTAGAGACAAAACCTAAAATTAATTCGACTAACATTTTTTTGAGGCAAAGCCATTAAATGGAATAATAGTAAAAGGGGGCCGCTTGTTTAATTATTAAGGGCTTAAGGTTTTGTTTTTGGTTGTGTTGTATTTTATTTTTCAGTTTTAACTGTCCAACAGTTTTCTAGTTTGTTTGTAAAACTAGGGTTTTCTAATTTGTTTGTAAAACTAGGGTTTTCTAGTTTGTCTGTAAAACCAGGTTATCCAGTTATAGGATTTAAACTAGTAATTTTCTAGTGTCTGTAATAACCAGGGTTTACTAGCTAAGGGAAAATCTGATCTTGGGGATAAAGATTAGTCAAGGGTTTTAAGCGTAGGATTGGAAAACCAGCAGGGTTTGCGAGTTTACCGGGTTTTGTAAGCGGGATCTATTTTAATACCTAGTAAAAATCCTGGGAATGCAGTAGTAAGCAGGGTTTACCGAAGCTAGGTAAAATCTTTGTTATTTATTTTTTGCATTTATTTTATCTGCTGCAATCTACTCTGTGATATTTTTAATATCTCGAATTATTCTAATAAGCCTTATGCACCCCCTCCCTCTAAGGTTAATCTAGATCCCACATAAACTTCTCGTTTCTGCCTTGCACTGCTTTATATGCACTATCAAGGGAGGAACTAGTGCATCAAATCCAATAGTATTGAACATGTCAGCTTTTGTGGTTCCAAAATTATCATTGTTGACTTCTTTAAACTTGTCATTACCTTCCTTTACATCTTCTTCCACAACATCAAGTATGGAAATGGGGATAGAAACCTTAGAAAAGGTGCTATTACCAACACCTTCACTAGCATTACTTTGCACTTGCTTCTGTGCTTCATAATTGAAAATTTTCAGGTTTCTTACTACTCTCTGCCATTTTTGCACTTTATTGTAAAATGGAATTCGTGTAAAGCCTTTTTTCATGTTTCTAGCATATTAATTTCCTTTGTCAGAGGTGACAATCCTTTCTTTCCCCTTTCGAGTAGGAATTTCGTTCACTTGTGATGCATTATATTTATCTTTGAGCTTCGGGCGAGTGGTAGTATCAGCATTATCTTTCTTAGGTGCTTCATTATCATCAAGGTTAGAGCAATTGTGATTCGAATGACCAAACACCTTACATTGTGTGCAAAAATATGGCTTCCACTGATATATAATCTTGATTTTTCTGCTTTCTACCATCTAGACATCTCACATAGAAATCTTCCACAAGTTCTTGATCAGGGTAAACTTCTGTCAAACACGTTGTGTATGTCAACCTCTCGAGTCTCTCTGTCATCTCATCAAGGCATAGTAACTTCCCAATTCTATAAGCAAGCCAGTTTATACTTTTGTGAGACCACACAAACATGGGAATGTTATAGAACTGAACCCAAACCGGGACAACTTTCACTGAATCATAGACATTGCTAAATGCTGAGTCATAGGGTTTTATAATGAAAAGTTTATTTGGCATTATGATAGGGTCAGCCATTAAGATTTTTTGCTTATCTTCTTCATAAGTTAGCAGAATCATGAAGAGAACACCATCGGATCTGACTTCCATTCACCCTTTCAACCTCTAAACATATTTCAACTTTTCAACAACAACCATAAATGACAGAGGTTTATCATGGAAAAAACCAACAAGAGCTTCTTTCCACACTTCTTCTCCAGCGTCGACAATTTCAGATGTGTGATTCATTTCTTTGTTTGTGTATGTGGGTTACATGTGAATGGGTATGTACTTGCTTGCATTACGAGGTTTTCGCATGAAGAGAGATGTCTGTTGCCATTCACATTGGTTGGAAAAAGAGCCGGAGGGAGAGTTTTGAGGAACTGCTATGGAAGAAGGAAGTGGATCAGAACGAGGAGGAGGGTCGGGCGACGTTTTTGGCACAGGTGAAGTGACAGGTTGAGTGATGGGTTGTTGGCTCGAGGCAGTGGGTGGGAAAGAAGGAAAATTGGATATGATGTCTGCCATTAAAGAGACGTTCGAATGGAATTGTTTTGAAGATTTTCCTTGAATTCTATGATTTTTATTTGATGATAACAAACATATATATATATATATATATTATAAATGTGATAGTAATTGTACTATTCTACTACATCACAGACATAATTAAAAATTTATATTTAAATAAAATACTATTGCATGAGAATTTAAATTTTCAAACAATATTTTATTGAAATATAAATATTTTATTTCAACATTTCTATAGTACAATCTTACAACTCCACTATTTGTACATCTCACTGTTATACAATACATTCAATTTCATTCGTTACATTACTTCTCACTACAACACTTGGCTAGATTTACTCATATACAAACATCGTTACATCCTTTGATACACTCACTGACACATTCATCTTCTGTCTGACCACTATCTCTTCAATATGTCTTCATAGTCGGTCCACTCACCTATCACAGAAACACATACAGTAAACTGAAACAAAAATATTTTTAGATTCTAGCAAATATAATTTTATATTAAAATTTACTGCCTTAGAATTTTAGTGTGTTCCTCATCATATCTCATGACCTGATTTGATATGTATGTAATTCCATCTGTGTCTAGATAGCTTGTGATATTCACTGTGATTCACTGTAAATACCACAAGGTAGATAGTGTCTCTAGTGCTTATACATATATATACATATATACATATATATATATTCTATACACACAATACATGTATACACATACATGTATATACACGAATATTTTGTGCACGGGGAATATGGTCAGAAAGGGACAAATATAACAAGCAAGTTATATTTAGGTGAAGCCTGACACAAATGCATGGTGCATAGGTCAAGCGTCCATGAACAACATAAGGAGTTTGCACTGTCATGGCAGTTAAAATGGACTCAAACCAGAAATTCAAAGCCACATACATACACACACACACACACGCACACACACACACATAGACACACACACACACACACACATATATATATATATGCTAGTTTGTATGTATATATGTATATATACATGGTTCACCAAGCAAGTGTGCAATAGCGAACACAAGGGACGACTCAGATGAACAAGGCAACACTACACAATGGTCAAGCCAAAGTGATCATTTCAAAAGCAATGGATAACAAACCAGACCAGAGAAGTTGCAACATGCCATAAGACGGTGCTCATGCACACAACAGTAACACACAGAAATGCAGAATGCACAAGATTCTCAAATTGACATGGCACTAGAGATACAGAAAAAGCAAATTCAAGTGCAACAAGGTTCGAAAACATTAGACATGGATGTACATATGTATGGAAAGCAATACATAGAAACATTTATCCAAATAGCTCAAAATAGGTCAGCTTGGACAGAGCACACATGTGCAAACTCATGTACAATAGCAGGAAACAAATGCAAATACATGTGCAAATAAAGGAGGGTGCACACATATATATATTTGTATATATACAAGTTAGTATATATAGGTATATATAAATATACATGGCATGACAGGAAACAATGGCGTACACAATGACACGAGATCAAGATAAGGAATCTCAAGATTACTCAAAAAAAATAATGTTATGATCAGATATATATACATAAGTGTACAATAAGCATGTATCAACAAGAACTCATGTTCAGAAGAACACAAGCACAAGTTCAAGTAGTCTGCATTCAGAAACACAAAATGCCACATATACAATGCAAATAGATGTACACAGCAACAAGTAAATCTACAAGTAACTACAATTTCAATACAGGAAGCAAGGAACAGCAAGTGCACAAGTGAACAAGGAATAAGCTACAGGAAATAGTGTGGCAGTTACAGTATCAAGTGACAAGGTTCAAGTTCAAACTCAAATGCATGAAGCAGGTAACTACAAAGCAAGGCAAATATGCACGATCAAGGCAGTTACATGACATGGATGTTAACATGACAATTCACACACAAATACATGCAGTGAAACTACATGTACATAATGCATGGGAATTTGATTTCAAATTAATCGAGCAGATGCAACGCTCATGTATATAATGCAAGATTTGCCGAAGCTGGGTAAAATCTATGTCGTTTACTTTCCACATTTATTTTCTCTACTGCTATCTGAGCTGTGATATTTTTAATATCTAGAAAAAATCCAATAAACCCTATTCAACCCCTCTAGGGTTAATCTAGATCCAATAGGTATAAATAGGTAGATGTAAAATACTTGATGCTAATGTAGTATTAAGACCTAACTTTCGTTCTTGACAATTCGTGAAATGACCGTAAATTATTCTATAAATTAACATCATAAATTGTGTAGATATCACCTAATGTATAATCCTTGCTTGCTTTTAGAACATCCTCATATAGGAGTTCCACTACATTATTCTACATAAGATTGGGCACCTTTGTGGTAGTCTTTTTCTTATAGTAGGATGAATACAATAACTTGTTCAATTTATTTGTGGCACCATCTGGGTCTTTACCGAGTAATAAATGGAGCTTGGGATAAATTAATATGATCACTCGCATTATATATTTTCAAAATAATGAATAGTAAACTTTTGTGAAATATAGGCCTAGAAAATCTCTCTGTTGAGATGTGAAAAACCATGATCATTCATCAGAAGGTTTTAATACAGAAGATCTGAGATTTCAAGACCAGAATTCCACCTCTAGCAAATAATAAAATTTCCAAGACCCCGACTCTGGTACTTAGTAATAAAAGACCAGAAATCCATATCCGACAATAGTAGAGGTCCTGAATCAAAACCAAGATTCGAGTTATTATTATAAGACCAGAAATCCGCAGCTAGCATTAACAAAAGTCCCGAACCATAACCCAGATTCAATTATTTGATAGAAGACCAGAAATCCATATTTGGCAATAATAGAAGTCCCAAACCGAAACCTAGATTCCGGTATATAATAGAAGACCAGAAATCCATATCTAGCAATAATAGAAGTCCCGAACCGAAACCTAGATTCGGGTATCTAATAGTTTCGTTACCCATTTCGAGTTTATCTCCCAAAGCAGAGGATGTACATGCTATGTAAGCCACTCTTTGGGCATTAATTTGATTTGTGGGCTATTGTTGGGCTTTGATTTTCCAATTCAGCATTGTGAGCCACTCTCTGGCCTTTGTGCGTCTGGTGCGCTTGGCAAGCTTATTCTCAAGTAGGGCCCAATGACTTACTGTTAGAGTTTATGCCCTAGAGGCAATCCATTTGATGTGATTAATAACACTGTTAATGTTATTATTTTATTTAGAATAAAAATATTCTGTTGTGCTTTATTTACTTCGTAATATAAATATTAATATATTAGAAGTCTTTAAAATAATAATACAGATTTATAGTTTGAGTAAGACTTGAACTTGAGATTATATACAATGTTATGTATTATAATTTCATTTGAGGATATTTGTATTTTGATATCATCTAAAGTTGCTTTTAACCAAATAGAGGATAACGGTGATTATTGGATACATCTTGAATCAAATGAAAATTACGAATGATCTAGATGGAATTTAACCCTATAATATTTGTAGCTATATCCATAAGCCTCTTTATTGAGCGATACTGTGAAATGCAATGTTGTGCTCAAATATTGATTTGTTATAAATAGTCTACTCATCGATCAAGATAAAAGGATTAAATTATAAAGAGGATGATATGTTCCATGCCTCGAGATTAATTCTGGATATACTGTTTAAACGGATTATAATACATTGACACACTGATCACAAAAAGGTTGTATCGAATCATTGATCTTATTGTAACTAGGGTAGCAACGACATATTACCAGATACCAATAGAGGGCCAGCGTTCTGTTGAGCCTAGTGATTCGATCCAGCTAAGCTTTTTCGAGTTCACGATTCATCTGGTTCTCCACAAATTCATCACAGAAGGTATGTACTTTGAACTCAATTTAATCGATTTGGTTTGGATCCTGTTTTTGGGGTTTTAATTTTTGGTTGCGCTTAATCCATAAAACCCTTCAGTGGTATCAGAGCAACTTTCAAAATTGTAAACTGAGTTAGTTTAGTTCATTTTTCAACTGTATTATTTGTTAATATCATGGATCTGCTCTTCAAATCAATTGTTGATTTTGAAAAATAGTCGAGATCTTTCAATTTGATTAGGATCAATTCTTTAATATTATCTGAAAACAAACACAGATGTATTGTTGTAATACTGTTTGAATTGGGGATGGCTGATTGATTGAATTAGAAATTTACAATTGCATCTTCTTGGATCTTGAATTACATGAATTTTAATTTTAATCTTGTATGAGATGCAGTCACAATTTTCTCCTTCAGGTTGTAACAAACATATATAGAAATGATTTCTTTTTATTTGGTATAGATCTATGAATATATATAGCATGATATGTCATATTGTTGTATACATGTTAATATAAATGAGACGACCCGAAATCCCGTTCAGACGGAAACCGGGTTATCTTTGGAATATAACACAGAAACAGATAATAGCAGAACAGAATTAAATAAATACACCAGAATATGAACAATAGAATATACTGGATAAACGTAATCATCAGAGTTACACAGTATACAGGATCTTACTTAGTACAAATACAGTTCAGCTATACATAAATGTCTACAGCGGAAATAAACAAAATATGTTCAATAGGAGATGAACAGCATAAAAAGAAATAAATGATAGAATCCATCTTCAGCTCCAGCTATCCAGAAGGAACCAGCTAAACCTGAATACAAGGCTGCCCGTGTAGAAAAAGGGGCACCCGAGTTTGAAAGTGAAACAAACTACGAGTCAGTCATCGGACTGGTATGAGAAATCCACTCAACACATATATAATTGGCCAATCACAGGACCACGCCACTTTCGTGGAACGGGTTTACTCCATTGGATTGCCAGTGCTTTAAAACAAATCTTTCTTTTAAACATCGCTATGCTTTTTATAAAAATGAAGTCGTTATAAGACTCAGTTCCCATCACACAATGCAACGCAAACCGGAGGATAGAGTTTTACCTTATAACGGCCAAAATATGCTTGATACGAATAAAACAAAGGCATTTGATATTATTGCTAGTGTTTATATGTTTGAAAACAATTTCAAATCATAACTATCAATCATAGACGACATGAGCGTCCCATGCCACTATGTCGCCAAATGTATATATACAATCGAAACCGCACGATCACGTATTTGGAAATTGGATTTCTGTCATGAACCAAGGCAAAAGATAGTCCTTACCGAATTCGAGACAATCTAGCCCATGTCTCAGGCCCAGACTCAGGTGGGCCCTTGGATCGTCAGGGTCGGTCCACCGATGTGGATTATTATGCCTGAACACTACGTTTCTCCGCCCTTTGGGGCGTAAACGAGCCAACGAATGACTCCATCTGACCCGGATCGTCCGATCAAACCGAGGCGCCTCGCAACAGCAACAACCACATAGGTGAAAAGTATATAAATGTCAGGGCTGGTAGGTCACTGACACCACCCTAGCTAGAAAGAAACGCATGCCCTCCCTGAGGTCCTTCTCCCGTTTTGGGTTCAAACCGGGGTGTGAGGCTCACGAATTCACGTTATACACAAAGCTACGCCACACAGGCGGTGCTTTGATCATCACCACAAGACTTTTCTTTTCAACAGAAGCCCTGATCACTGCATCTTAGCATGCCACACAGGCAATTCATGCCATGCGACTGATGTCCATCGATATACAACCTCTGAGCTCGTGCGTCTCAGAGAAGGACGTTAAGCGAAAGAATAAATTCTCCGCCGCCAAACAGATGTATATTTAATAGAGATCAATCAACATAGAATAAAATCCAATGTCAGACACACAGTCTATTTACAAGTCCGTTCTGGGTCTGAACGGAACCGGAGGCACTAAATACCTCGCAAACCCATCGATCACCCCGTACGTCTGGACGATCACCACTCATTATCCATATTTCGGGATGCCTCCCAATCAGGACCTCGGTTACCATCCAAACGAGGTGAAGATCTCCGGTCTTCGACCACCGTCTTCATCTTCGAATTTCAATCGTCGGTCAATTATTTGAAATGAGAATTAACTCGGCCTTTTCGAATAATTC
Source organism: Allium sativum (assembly GCA_030737875.1). Taxonomy (NCBI): domain Eukaryota; kingdom Viridiplantae; phylum Streptophyta; class Magnoliopsida; order Asparagales; family Amaryllidaceae; genus Allium; species Allium sativum. Next base: position 863,077,469 of record CM060926.1, read on the forward strand.
ACGTATATTTAGAATTCCAAATCGATTTATTTTAATGGTTAAATTATTCGACAACACCAATATTGTTCTTTAATGTAATTTTCACACCAAACACATTCAACCATCAAAAGCCACATAAATCGAGCAAATTCAGTTTATTTCCATTCCATATCGCTTATGATATTTTATAACTATTTATCGCTATTTTTATTTATTTTAAAATAGCTAATTTATTCAAAACGACGCTTCGGGCCATAAAGCGGCCGTGGCGCTGTTTTTCTTCAGATTTGATTTACACATATCTGAAAATCTAACCGTTGGATCTTCACAAAATTTACATCATTAGAAAGGTCTTTTCAAAACGAACCCAACGGTTCCAGTTTCGGGAAATTCCGACGGTCGGATATCCCGGTACAATCGTTTGAAGTTTCGATTTCAAAATACGAACTGCAACGTCGTTATTCGATTAAATATTTATATATATATATATATAATCGCTTCTGGCGCTGTTTTTCTTCAGATTTGAATTAAACATTCCAGACAATCCAACCGTTGGATTTTTACAAGGTTGGTGCCGTTGGAAAGATTATTCCAAGGCGAACCCGACGGTTGAGGTTTCGGGAAAATCCAATGGTCGAATTTCTCGCACTAGTCGTTTGAAATCACGGTTTCAAAATACGAACTGCACGGCTTCGTTTCGTTTTAATTTTATTTATATTTATATATTTATATAAATATAGTTCATTCAATGATTTTCATATCGTTTTCACTTCAAATATTTTTCTAACACCTTAAAATTTTGGAAAATTTCGCCATAACCTCCCCTGCACCGGGAGCATCGGGAAATCGCAAATAGCTTTCCCGGTCCTTCTAATCTCAAAAAGAAAAAGAAAAAGCCAAGAGGCTAGCCAACAGGCTCATAAAATCATCACCCAAACAAAACAGTAAATGTGTACCTATTTGTCGGGCACAAAATTTTATTCCTCTTCTCTGGCCCCTTTGCTATAACCTATTCAATGAATATGCATGTACATATATATACAGTTCTTATCATTTATCATTTTCTGTTCAACTTCATATTTAATTTGTATTTGGTTTAAAAACACCATTCATTCTAATGCTACATAAATAGGTGCAAATCATTTCATTAGCTAATTAATGAATATTTCAACTCATATATGTTTATTTTGAACAAGTGGCTATTTTTAACACTTCACATTTCAACGATTCATGCATACAATAAAAATGTGATTTTTATTGTAAAACGATTCATTTCAAAACACTATTGTTTGATATACTTCATATTGGTGATAAAAATAGGATTTTTATCATAAAACAATTTCTTTAAACGAGATTATTTTACACAGTTCATATAGTCGATAAAAGGTGAATTTTATTATCCAACCATTTATTTCTCAATGTGAATACCATTCAACACATGAATTTCTAATCAACGAATGAATATCAATTCAACACATGAATGTTTTCTATAGTTTTTATATATAGATAAAAATGTGATTTTTATTATCAAACAATTTATTTCAAAATATGAATACCATTCAACACATGAATTTCTAATCAACGAATGAATATCAATTCAACACATGAATGTTTTCTATAGTTTCTATATATAGATAAAAATGTGATTTTTATTATCAAACAATTTATTTCAAAATATGAATACCATTCAGCACATGAATTTCTAATCAACGAATGAATATCAATTCAACACATGAATGTTTTCTATTCAATGAATAAATATAGTTTAAGCATATGAAAATAATTCAAACACACGAATATTATTCAAAATTTCGGCAGCATAACGGCAGGGTAGTTAAACCGGGACCGTCCCTAGTACGGCTCCTCGCTCTACCTTAAAACCTCGCGGTTTTTGACAATGGGGATCATGCATCTAGTTCGCACGCAGGCGGCATGTATATATTTATTTCATTTCCACAAACTAATCCTATGTGGTTTCAACCAAATATTTCTCAACCACAAATGGGTATTTTTCAACCACAATCAACCAATATCAATCACAACCAATCCCAAACAATCATTCGCTATCAATCAATTTTCACAACAATTTTAACCAATAAATATCGTCCATGGTTTGTGGACGAGGGGCGTGTATATATATATATATATATATATATATATATATTTATATATAGCAATTCACTTTAATTTCACACATATATAATATTTTTAAATCAGAAATCTCACCAATAGCTATCCAACTTCACGACTCTTCCTTTATTGAAATTTTCGCCAATCTCGCCTTTCGTCGCTTTCGTTGCCCGTATTCTCTACATATGTAAAAATCGAATTTTTACTATGTTATTCAATATATAAAAATCTGATTTTTACTTCGACTTTCAATATATAAAAATCTGATTTTTACTTCGACTTTCAATATATAAAAATCTGATTTTTACTACGACTTTCAATATATAAAAATCTGATTTTTACTTCGACTTTCAATATATAAAAATCTGATTTTTACTTCGACTTTCAATATATAAAAATCTGATTTTTACTTCGACTTTCAATATATAAAAATCTGATTTTTACTTCGACTTTCAATATATAAAAATCTGATTTTTTCTATTTTAAAGTTTAAATCTTTTTCTATTCTAAAGTTTAAATTAAAATCAGTTTTTCAATCCTTTAAAAATCAGTATTCTTTTTTCCAAAAATCAGAATTTTCCTTTACAAAATCAGTTTTATCCTTTTTAAAATTTAGTTTTATCCTTTATAAAATCAGTTTTTAAATTATTTTAAAAATAAGTTTTTCCCCCTTTTTAAAATAAACAGTTTTTAAATACATAAAAATAAAATAAAAAAACAAAAAAAACTTACAGAGGGGGGGGGGGGGTTTCCGCAGATCGTCGGAGGGAAGGCAGCTCGAGGGTGGCGCTCGGGGTTCGCCGGTGGTGGCAGGCGGTGGGGTTTGGGGTCCTTGCGAATCGAACTGGGGGCGTCACGATTTTGGTTCGCGATGGCTTAGGGGTGGTTCGGATTGAAGGAGGAGGAGGAGCGAGAGCAAGGAAGAGGGGGGAGAAGATCGGAGGGCGCGGTGGAGGTCTGGTCAACGGCGAAGGCGGGCATCGATCCTTTTTTTCTTTTTTTTTCTTTTTTTTCTCAGCGAAATGGAGAGAGAAGAGGGAATAGGGGGGGTTTATATAAAATATATATATTTAATTATTTAATTTTGGAAAAAGTTGACTTTTACATATGACCTCTAAACGAGGCCTACCGCCTGTCGCCCATAGCGTTTTACCCCCATTCCGAACTCAATGGGATATGTATCGCAAGCTAATTTGATCGTTACAATCAGTTTCCTTTGAATTTACATTTAAATCACTATATTGAATTTTAAACGTACATTTTAAATTACCGGGGCCACATCCTAACTAGAAAAATTCCCGAAAAATATTTTCTAGCTTCGTATTGACGATACGGTCCTAACAAAACTAGTTTCGTCGAATTCTGAGACCGTTTGAAAAATGGCCAATTTCCAGTCGATTAAAATCAACTGAAACTGGCCAAACGCGTTTTCCTTTGCCACGCTCACATATTGATTCGAAAAATTATGAAATTTGAAACCTAGCAATAATTTGACACTGCGGATCTAACAAAAGTGGTTTCATCGAAATCCGAGGTCGTTTGCAAAATGTCCATTTTTAAGGGCATGAATTCCATAGCGACTATTCAGAATTTTCAACTGGACATATCTTTTGATTCCCGCTATCAAATTTCGATTTGTCAGATTCGTTGGAAAGATATTATCAATTAGATTCCATTATTTTTGGTTTCACTAAAATGCGGATTGTTTTGCACCCGGTATATTCAATTGAAGTTTGAAATCTAATTATCGAGCTACCGCGCCATTTTCAATTCTATATATAATTATAATTAATTATATTCGTTTTCAAATGTCGATTCAAACTCAGTTTTCATCGCCATTATTTAAAATATTTATTTTAAATATTTAAAATCCATTATTTTAGCCAATTTAAAAATTTTAAATTGGTTCAGATTTTCTGGGTCGTTACAATCTCCCCCACTTAAAACTTTTCGTCCCCGAAAAGGAATAAAGTCGAAAGTGGTTTGATAAATCTACAATCACACAACACAACAACCAATCCAATTGTTTTTAACCTTTAAAAATATACTAATCAAATTTTATACCCCTTTAAAAATCCTTCAAACCCTATAATTAAAAGTGCACATCTATGAAAAGAAAATAACAATAGAGTAGAGAATTGAATGGTAATGCAAAGTAGGGCAAATGTACCTTGCATCGGAGTCAATCAGAGATATCTACTCGGCATCTAGGATAAGCTTTCTGAATGCTCTCCTCAGTTTCCCAAGTACAATCTCGCAGATCTCCACTCCATTGCACTTTGACTAAGTGAACCTTCTTGTTCCTCAGCTCTTTGGTTTCTTTGCCGATAATCTTTAGCGGCTCTCGCCTCACAGCTAATTCTGGAGTGATTTCAATATCCTGCTGAGCTGCTTCTTCCACGATCAAGTCTGGATCATGAACGTGCTTTCGAAGTTGAGATATGTGAAATACATCATGCACTCCAGGCAACCATTCAGGCAATTTGACCCTGTAAGCGAGAGTTCCAATCCGTTTCAGAATAGGAAACGGACCAATGAATTTGGGTGCCAACTTTCCAGTTTTACCGAACCGGATAACTCCTCTCATCGGCGATACTTTCAAATATACATAGTCACCAACTTCAAAGGATATATCTCTTCTTCTTCTATCGGCATAGCTCTTTTGTCGGCTTTGAGCGGCGAGTAATCGCTTCTTAATAAAATCGACTTTGTCGGCAGCTTCTCGAATCATATCAGGCCCTAACACAAGTCTATTTCCAGGTTTGACCCAACAAGCAGGAGATCGGCACGGTCTACCATATAATGCTTCGAATGGCGACATTGTCAGACTCGCCTGGTAGCTGTTGTTATAAGAGAATTCAGCCAAATGCAGATGGTCTTCCCATGTTCCACCGAAATCTAGAACACAAGCCCGCAATAGGTCTTCTAAAATGCAATTCACCCTCTCAGTCTGACCGTCTGTCTGAGGATGATAAGCGGTGCTCAAGTTCAACTTCGTTCCCAGCTCGACTTGAAATGCTTCCCAGAATTTGCTAGTGAATATTGTATCTCTATCACTGACTATACTGAGCGGCACTCCATGCAGTCTAATTATTTCCCTGAAGTAAATCTGCGCCAGACTCTGAGCGGTTCTATTTGATCTGACCGGTATAAAATGGGCGGTCTTCGTGAAGCGATCTACGATCACCCAAATACTGTCATTCCCTTTTCTGGTCGTGGGCAGACCATCAATGAAATCCATAGAAATACGTTCCCACTTCCAACCAGGAATTTCCAGTGGTTGTAATAATCCAGCCAATTTCTGCTGGTCGCTTTTAAATAGCTGGCAAGTAGGGCATCGACTAACATATATTGAGATGTCTCTTTTTAACGACTTCCAACAGAATGTGCGTTTGATATCGTTATACATTTTATTCACACCCGGATGGATACTGAGCTTAGATTTGTGGCATTCATCAAGCACATCTCTTCTGAGTCCAGGAATTTCTGGAATGCAAATTCGTCCTTCTAACCTCAGAATCCCTTCGCTGTCTAACTGGAAATCCGAAGCATTGCCTTCACGAATTCGCTGACTTATTCCTTTGATAAATTGGTCGTCTTCTTGGAGAGCCGATATCTTATCAATCAACGAAGTCGCAATGATGAAACTGGCGATCATTTCATTCTTTCGGCTTAACGCATCGGCCACGACATTGGCTTTCCCTGGAGTATATATAATTTCAAAGTCATATGCTGCAAGAAACTCCAGCTAACGCTGCTGCCTCAAATTTAAGTCCTTCTGAGTAAACAGATACTTTAACGACTGGTGATCTGTAAACAGTTCGAATCTCTCACCCAGAAGATAGTGTCTCCAGATTTTCAAAGAGAATATGATAGCCAATAACTCAAGATCATGAGTTACGTAGTTCTTCTCGTGTGGCTTCAGTTGACGGCAAGCATAAGCAATCACTTGACCCCTTTGCATTAACACTGCGCCAAGGCCTTCTCTAGAAGCATCAGTCCAGACTTTAAATCTTGGTTGCCATCAATGATGGTTAACACTGGAGCAGTAGTTAATCTCAACTTTAGCTCTTCGAAAGCCTCCTCACTCTCTTGAGTCCATTTGAATTTAGAATGCTTCTTTGTAAGCTTCGTTAAGTGACCAGATATCTTCGAAAAGTCTTTAACGAACTTCCGATAATAGCTAGCCAATCCGAGGAAACTGCGGACTTCAGTGGGGGTGCTGGGCTGTTTCCAATTCTGAATAGTTGTGATTTTGCTTGGGTCCACAGCGATTCCTTCTTTCAATACGACGTGGCCCAGAAATTTTACTTCATCTTGCCAGAAGATACATTTGGAAAATTTGGCTTTTAATACATTCCTTCTGAGGATTTCCAGAACCTGTTCCAGATGCTTTTCATGTTCGGCCTTAGATTTAGAGAAGATTAGAATATCGTCAATGAAAACCAGAACAAACTTATTCAAAACTCCTCTGAACACTCTATTCATTAGATCGACGAAGTAAGCTGGAGCGTTACATAAGCCGAACGGCATTACTAACCACTCGTAGAATAAGTCGGGGCCTCGGAATGCTGTCATTGGAACACACTCTTCGGCAATTCGAAGTTGATGGAATCCTGTAGCTAGGTCCATTCATGAGAATGCTTGTGCTCCATTTAATCGATCCAACAAATCATCTATTCGCGGCAATGGATATTTTTTCTTTATTGTCTGTTTGTTCAGATCACGATAATCCACACATATTCGTAGAGTACCGTCAGATTTTGGGACAAACACCACTGCTGCACCCCAATCAGAGAAACTAGGCCTGATCAGACCTTTCCATACGAGCTGTCGTGTTTGATTGTCTAATTCCTCCTTCTCTTTCAAGGACATTCTTCGAATAGCGTGAACTACCGGCCTTGCATTTGGAATTAAAGCAATTTTGAAATCTATTTCTCTCTGCGGAGGTAAGCGAACAACTTCTTCGAACACATCCGCATAATTTTTGACGACAGGAATGTCTTTGATGAGGTCAGGAATATTCTCTGTAACTTCAGGAACATTTTCTATTTGGGTTGGAGAAACATTCAAAGCTGCCCAGAAGTCTTTTCTATTAGTATCCTGACCTTCACAGGGAATGGTTATATAGGCACCTGATTTAATCCTCGCCTTTACGACTCTATCGGCGCATTTAACTTCAGCTTCATATTTGGTTAACCAGTCTAACCCCAAGATAAGATCAAACTCTTTAAAATTCATGACGGCTGCGATGGTAGGAAACCGATAACGAGAGAAAGAAACTGGCACTCCACAAATCCAACTGAGATCAATGAAACCCCCAACCGGATTCTGGACAGTCATTGGTTCTTTGAGCTTTTTCAAATTCAAATCCAATTTCTTAGCTGCATCCTTGGCAATAAAGCTGCGTGACACGCCAGTGTCGAACAGTACTTTAACTGGGATGTCTTTGACAGTTAGCGTGCCTTCTAAAACATCTGGTCTTTCCTGAATAGCCGATGGCTCAGAAGCTCCTGCTATTTCATTTATTTGAACCACATTGGTCTTTTTTAACAGCCAGCAATTCTTCGCAATATGACCCAGCTGGTGGCACTTATGGCATCCTCTGTCCTCATGAACCCTTTTATTAGATTTAGATACTTCCTTCTTTTGCTTCTTTAAAGATTTGCATTTTCCTTGCAAATGCCCTTTCTTATGGCAGTTATTGCATATGGCAGTCGTTGCTGGTTCTTTTTCGGTTCTGGCCCTTTTTTCGATTTACTTCGGGCTCCTTACTGACTTCAGACATTGTACTGGCCTCAGGGCGATCAGTTTCAGACTCAATTTTATTGCTAGAGTTGACTTCCTCTTCGTACTGTAGCATACCTTTCTTATCTAGATCTTCATATTGATAAGCCATATAAATCATTTCTGAAAAAGGAAGCTTCACATGCCCCAATACTTTATTCTGGTATTTCCTTTGAAGCCCATTGATAAATCTCAAATTCTTCCTCTTCGGATTTTCAATTAGATGAGGAGCAAAGTGAGAAAGTTCATTGAATTTCTTATGATATTCGGGAATGGTCATGTCCCCTTGTATCAGATAGGAAAATTCATCGCATAGTCGCTCGGTCGCTTCGGGAGGAGTAAATCTTTCTAGGAAAGTCACCCTGAATCTATCCCAGGTGATATCACCTTCTGGATTATCTTTAATAACTGAATCCCACCAAAACAAAGCTTCGTCTTCGAGTGCCCAGGAGGCCAGTAATCTTTTCTGGTCATCCCTCAGTTTTAAGGCTTCGAAGATTTTCTAAGCCGAACGAATCCAAGCTTGTGTTCACATAATAGATTCTTCGCCCGAAAACGACTTTCCACCCAGATTTCTATACTTCATGAATAGAGCTTCTATATCCGGGTTAGTATTACTTCTTCTGTTTCTGGCACTCATTTTCTTGTTCTTCTGTAAATAGCAGATCAAGTGTCAGGTCAACAGAAAAGATATTTCAAAATATAGAGACAAATACTTGAATGTAAATGTGTCTATCGAGGTGTAACTTCATTCTGCTACTCATACTAGGATATTGCTGATCCTATCTGTATGGAGTGACCCGTCCTAGAACACTACTGGTTCTATTTCTGACGAGTTTGTTAAATGTTATATTCCAGAACTAAGCTTAACCAAAGCTCTGATACCACGTTGAGACGACCCGAAATCCCGTTCAGACGGAAACCAGGTTATCTTTGGGATATAACGCAGAAACAAATAATAGCAGAACAGAATTAAATAAATACACCAGAATATGAACAATAGAATATACTGGATAAAAGTAATCATCAGAGTTACACAGTATACAGGATCTTACTTAGTACAAATACAGTTCAGCTATACATAAATGTCTACAGCGGAAATAAACAAAATATGTACAATAGGAGCTGAACAGCATAAAAAGAAATAAATGATAGAATCCATCTTCAGCTCCAGCCATCCAGAAGGAACCAGCTAAACCTGAATACAAGGCTTCCCGTGTAGAAAAAGGGGCACCCGAGTTTGAAAGTGAAACAAACTACGAGTCAGTCATGGGACTGGTATGAGAAATCCACTCAACACATATATAATTGGCCAATCACAGGACCACGCCACTTTCGTGGAACGGGTTTACTCCATTGGATTGCCAGTGCTTTAAAACAAATCTTTCTTTTAAACATCGCTATGCTTTTTATAAAAATGAAGTCGTTATAAGACTCAGTTCCCATCACACAATGCAACGCAAACCGGAGGATAGAGTTTTACCTTATAACGGCCAAAATATGCTTGATACGAATAAAACAAAGGCATTTGATATTATTGCTAGTGTTTATATGTTTGAAAACAATTTCAAATCATAACTATCAATCATAGACGACATCAGCGTCCCATGCCACTATGTCGCCAAATGTATATATACAATTGAAACCGCACGATCATGTATTTGGAAATTGGATTTCTGTCATGAACCAAGGCAAAAGATAGTCCTTACCGAATTCGAGACAATCTAGCCTATGTCTCAGGCCCAGACTCAGGTGGGCCCTTGGATCGTCAGGCCCGGTCCACCGATGTGGATTATTATGCCTGAACACTACGTTTCTCCGCCCTTTGGGGCGTAAACGAGCCAACGAATGACTCCATCGGACCCGGATCGTCCGATCAAACCGAGGCGGCTCGCAACAACAACAACCACATAGGTGAAAAGTATATAAATGTCAGGGCTGGTAGGTCACTGACACCACCCTAGCTAGAAAGAAACGCATGCCCTCCCTGAGGTCCTTCTCCCGTTTTGGGTTCAAACCGGGGTGTGAGGCTCGCGAATTCACGTTATACACAAAGCTACGCCACACAGGCGGTGCTTTGATCATCACCACAAGACTTTGCTTTTCAACAGAAGCCCTGATCACTGCATCTTAGCATGCCACACAGGCAATTCATGCCATGCGACTGATGTCCATCGATATACAACCTTTGAGCTCGTGCGTCTCAGAGAAGGGCGTTAAGAGAAAGAATAAATTCTCCGCCGCCAAACAGATGTATATTTAATAGAGATCAATCAACATAGAATAAAATCCAATGTCAGACACGCAGTCTATTTACAAGTCCGTTCTGGGTCTGAACGAAACCGGAGGCACTAAATACCTCGCAAACCCATCGATCACCACGTACGTCTGGACGATCACCACTCATTATCCATATTTCGGGATGCCTCCCAATCAGGACCTCGGTTACCATCCAAACGAGGTGAAGATCTCCGGTCTTCGACCACCGTCTTCATCTTCGAATTTCAATCGTCCGTCAATTATTCGAAATGAGAATTAACTCGGCCTTTTTGAATAATTCACGTATATTTAGAATTCCAAATCGATTTATTTCAATGGTTAAATTATTCGACAACACCAATATTGTTCTTTAATGTAATTTTCACACCAAACACATTCAACCATCAAAAGCCACATAAATCGAGCAAATTCAGTTTATTTCCATTCCATATCGCTTATGATATTTTATAACTATTTATCGCTATTTTTATTTATTTTAAAATAGCTAATTTATTCAAAACGACGCTTCGGGCCATAAAGCGGCCGTGGCGCTGTTTTTCTTTAGATTTGATTTACACATATCTGAAAATCTAACCGTTGGATCTTCACAAAATTTACATCATTAGAAAGGTCTTTTCAAAACGAACCCTACGGTTCCAGTTTCGGGAAATTCCGACGGTCGGATCTCCCGGTACAATCGTTTGAAGTTTCGATTTCAAAATACGAACTGCAGCGTCGTTATTCGATTAAATATATAATTATATTTATATATATATAAATATAATCGCTTCTGGCGCTGTTTTTCTTCAGATTTGAATTAAACATTCCAGACAATCCAACCGTCGGATTTTTACAAGGTTGGTGCCGTTGGAAAGATTATTCCAAGGCGAACCCGACGGTTGAGGTTTCGGGAAAATCCAATGGTCGGATTTCTCGCACTAGTCGTTTGAAATCACGGTTTCAAAATACGAACTGCACGGCTTCGTTTCGTTTTAATTTTATTTATATTTATATATTTATATAAATATAGTTCATTCAATGACTTCCATATCGTTTTCACTTCAAATATTTTTCTAACACCTTAAAATTTTGGAAAATTTCGCCATAACCTCCCCTGCACCGGGAGCATCGGGAAATCGCAAATAGCTTTCCCGGTCCTTCTAATCTCAAAAAGAAAAAGAAAAAGCCAAGCGGCTAGCCAACAGGCTCATAAAATCATCACCCAAACAAAACAGTAAATGTGTACCTATTTGTCGGGCACAAAATTTTATTCCTCTTCTCTAGCCCCTTTGCTATAACCTGTTGAATGAATATGCATGTACATATATATACAGTTCTTATCATTTATCATTTTCTGTTCAACTTCATATTTAATTTCTATTTGGTTTAAAAACACCATTCATTCTAATGCTACATAAATAGGTGCAAATCATTTCATTAGCTAATTAATGAATATTTCAACTCATATATGTTTATTTTGAACAAGTGGCTATTTTTAACACTTCACATTTCAACGATTCATGCATACAATAAAAATGTGATTTTTATTGTAAAACGATTCATTTCAAAACACTATTGTTTGATATACTTCATATTGGTGATAAAAATAGGATTTTTATCATAAAACAATTTCTTTAAAACGAGATTATTTTACACAGTTCATATAGTCGATAAAAGGTGAATTTTATTATCCAACCATTTATTTCTCAATGTGAATACCGTTCAACACATGAATTTCTAATCAACGAATGAATATCAATTCAACACATGAATGTTTTCTATAGTTTTTATATATAGATAAAAATGTGATTTTTATTATCAAACAATTTATTTCAAAATATGAATACCATTCAACACATGAATTTCTAATCAACGAATGAATATCAATTCAACACATGAATGTTTTCTATAGTTTCTATATATAGATAAAAATGTGATTTTTATTATCAAACAATTTATTTCAAAATATGAATACCATTCAACACATGAATTTCTAATCAACGAATGAATATCAATTCAACACATGAATGTTTTCTATTCAATGAATAAATATAGTTTAAGCATATGAAAATAATTCAAACACACGAATATTATTCAAAATTTAGGCAGCATAACGGCAGGGTAGTTAAACCGGGACCGTCCCTAGTACGGCTCCTCGCTCTACCTTAAAACCTCGCGGTTTTTGAAAATGGGGATCATGCATCTAGTTCGCACGCAGGCGGCATGTATATATTTATTTCATTTCCACAAACTAATCCTATGTGGTTTCAACCAAATATTTCTCAACCACAAATGGGTATTTTTCAACCACAATCAACCAATATCAATCACAACCAATCCCAAACAATCATTCGCTATCAATCAATTTTCACAACAATTTCAACCAATAAATATCGTCCATGGTTTGTGGACGAGGGGCGTGTATATATATATAGATATATATTTATATATAGCAATTCACTTTCATTTCACACATATATAATATTTTTAAATCAGAAATCTCACCAATAGCTATCCAACTTCACGACTCTTCCTTTATTGAAATTTTCGCCAATCTCGCCTTTTGTCGCTTTCGTTGCCCGTATTCTCTACATATGTAAAAATCGAATTTTTACTATGTTATTCAATATATAAAAATCTGATTTTTACTTCGACTTTCAATATATAAAAATCTGATTTTTACTTCGACTTTCAATATATAAAAATCTGATTTTTACTTCGACTTTCAATATATAAAAATCTGATTTTTACTTCGACTTTCAATATATAAAAATCTGATTTTTACTTCGACTTTCAATATATAAAAATCTGATTTTTTACTTCGACTTTCAATATATAAAAATCTGATTTTTACTTCGACATTCAATATATAAAAATCTGATTTTTACTTCGACTTTCAATATATAAAAATCTGATTTTTTCTATTTTAAAGTTTAAATCTTTTTCTATTCTAAAGTTTAAATTAAAATCAGTTTTTCAATCCTTTAAAAATCAGTACTCTTTTTTCCAAAAATCAGAATTTTCCTTTATAAAATCAGTTTTATCCTTTTTAAAATTCAGTTTTATCCTTTATAAAATCAGTTTTTAAATTATTTTAAAAATCAGTTTTTCCCCCTTTTTAAAATAAACAGTTTTTAAATACATAAAAATAAAATAACAAAACAAAAAAACCTTACAGAGGGGGGGGGGTTTCCGCAGATCGTCGGAGGGAAGGCAGCTCGAGGGTGGCGCTCGGGGTTCGCCGGTGGTGGCAGGCGGTGGGGTTTGGGGTCGTTGCGAATCGAACTGGGGGCGTCGCGATTTTGGTTCGCAATGGCTTAGGGGTGGTTCGGATTGAAGGAGGAGGAGGGAGCGAGAGCAAGGAAGAGGGGGGAGAAGATCGGAGGGCGCGGTGGAGGTCTGGTCAACGGCGAAGGCGGGCGTCAATCCTTTTTTTTTCTTTTTTTCCCCAGCGAAATGGAGAGAGAAGAGGGAATAGGGGGGGTTTATATAAAATATATATATTTAATTATTTAATTTTGCAAAAAGTTGATTTTACATATGACCTCTAAACGAGGCCTACCGCCTGTCGCCCATTGCGTTTTACCCCCATTCCGAACTCAATGGGATATGTATCGCAAGCTGATTTGATCGTTACAATCAGTTTCCTTTGAATTTACATTTAAATCACTATATTGAATTTTAAACGTACATTTTAAATTACCGGGGCCACATACTAACTAGAAAAATTCCCGAAAAATATTTTCTAGCTTCGTATTGATGATACGGTCCTAACAAAACTAGTTTCGTCGAATTCTGAGACCGTTTGAAAAATGGCCAATTTCCAGTCGATTAAAATCAACTGAAACTGGTCAAACGCGTTTTCCTTTGCCACGCTCACATATTGATTCGAAAAATTATGAAATTTGAAACCTAGCAATAATTTGACACTGCGGATCTAACAAAAGTGGTTTCATCGAAATCCGAGGTCGTTTGCAAAATGTCCATTTTTAAGAGCCTGAATTCCATAGCGACTATTCAGAATTTTCAACTGGACATATCTTTTGATTCCCGCTATCAAATTTCGATTTGTCAGATTCGTTGGAAAGATATTATCAATTAGATTCCATTATTTTTGTTTTCACTAAAATCCGGATTGTTTTGCACCCGGTATATTCAATTGAAGTTTGAAATCGAATTATCGAACTACCGCGCCATTTTCAATTCTATATATAATTATAATTAATTATATTCGTTTTCAAATGTCGATTCAAACTCAGTTTTCATCGCCATTATTTAAAATATTTATTTTAAATATTTAAAATATTATTTTAAATATTTAAAATCCATTATTTTAGCCAATTTAAAAATTTTAAATTGGTTCAGATTTTCTGGGTCGTTACAATAAATTTCTAGAGATATATAAATACATATGTATACAATACTAACGCAATAATAGTGATTATAATATCCTAAAAGACCGAGCTTGTTCTATCAAGAATTTATTTATGATACTAATGATTAAAAGTTTATCCTGTATTAATCCAAATTTGTTTGGATCAATTATTTGGTTTAAATAATAATTTCATATGTTTACTGAAACGTTAGATATCATTAAGAATATTCTGCTCATCTATAGATCAAACTTGATGACTGAGAATGGGATTAAACATCCATGTTGATCAAATCTGTTATACATATTCAAATTACACTTAATCTTGTTTTATAAGCAGTGTCAATATATGAATCATTTTGTTTTATTACTGCAGTTTATATTGATAAACTGAAAGTTTTAAAGTCACCTACATCGTGAAAAGTTTTATGTTAATATGTAACATTTTGGATTCATATGGGAATTGCAACAGATTTCAGAAATCCTGTCAGGTTTCCATAAGTATCATATTTTATGTCATATTAATGTTGATCAATTGTTTTTTTTAATGATTTAGATGTAAAACAAATTGCTTCATAACTCTATACATATGTTATTATCAGAACTGTTTATGTTATACAAGGTTAGGATATTTTGTATTTTGTTTCATATTTGATATTCTTTCAGTTTTAGTAATATTGTCAAAAGTTATCAGTTACGATAAGTTAAATCTATTATACAAGTTACTATGCAATCCTCTATTTATAACCATATTTTATTACATATATATGATATTTTGAATTGTTATATATATATATATATATATATCTGAGTTATTAGATATATAATTTTTGTTTGAAAATTGAGTTATTAGATATATATATATATATACATAGAAATATCCTCTTACGCTAAACTGATCATATATGTATACTGATATATGAACTATAAATTTGATTTACAGATTTCTCACACTATTTTACAGTTGGAAATATAAAATTTGTAAATTTTATCAGATCAAAAGTTGTATCTATATAAATGAATTGTGTATTTGATATAGAAATTCTAATATATATATATATATGTGTGTGTGTGTGTGTGTGTGTGTGTGTGTGCGTGTGTGTGTGTGTATCCATGGTTAATTCCAAATTAACTCTGTTTTATATATGATATTCATGCTCTGTTGAGATCCATGAACATGATTTAGATAGCAAACTATATATATATGTGTTCATATGTGTTTGGATTTGAGTATCTGATTATGTCATGAAAAATAGTTATAGCCAAATTTTATCAATTCTGGAACAATTCGATTAATCGAATGTTTGATCCTTGTAAGATATGCTTACTATACTTTGAATCTATGTATTCAAATTAAAATATCATCATGTTTCATTAATTATGCAGCAGGATAATTCAATCCACATAAACAAGGGTTGATCTGTTATTATATAAGCTTAGTATAATATGATGTTCATCCCAAGTAGTAATGATTCTGCTAATATGAATTAAGGTTGCAAAAACCTGCACAATGTCACATTTGAAATCTAAGTATATATATGCTGTAAGAAATTTTTTCCATAACATATATTTACCTATGTTTATACACCGACAATAATTAGTATAATGTAACACTGAATATTAGGTGTCTAGGTATCACCCGTTTCTGCTGCAACATTGTATATATAAATGCTTGTATATACATAAAATTGGCAGTAGATATAGTAACATTGTATGAGTACATAGTGATAAGATTATCCTGTGTCATCTGAAATTGTTGAAGAATATATATCTGCGAATGAGATTACATGTCAGGTAAATTGATGTATGTTTGAATAATCATGCATAATATAGTCAGTATATTAATTACTGGATATACTAACACTACAAGAAAAATATCTTATTGCAACTAGCTGTTTGCAACAGGCGACATATGCCAGTTGCAGTAAATGATATTTAGCAACATACCTATTATAACAGTTGCAATGGATGAGATTTAGCAACAGACCTTTTCTTTCTGTTGCGAAAAACATATTTTTAGCAACTGCGCATCCCTTCCTGTTGCAGAAACATACTTTTAACATATTATTTGCAACTACGCTTCCAAGCCAGTTGCGAATAAATATCTTTAGCAACTGTTTTCGCCCCTTGCAATAACTATATTTTTTTTTTACAACCGGCAAAGGCAGTTGCGAAAGCCATACTGAAAAATAAATATCAGCGTTTAATGATTAACTTTTAATAGTTAATTCCAAATAGTTACTATTAAACGATTAACTAATAGTAATTATATCGTAATAATAATTAATTAATAATAAATTTTAAGCATTATAAAGTGATATTTATAACTGTTTATTAAATAATAATAATTAACAAGTAATTTAATTAACAAATAATAATAATTAACATTTAAAAAATAATAATAAATAAATTATTATTAATAATAATAAATTAGTAATATAAAACAAATGGATAATAAATAATAATTTATTTGCAATATGAATTTGTCTAAATATTAAATAAATAAATAATAAATAAATGCATAATAAATAAACGATAATTGATAACTAATAACATAGTGAAATCATGGCTATATTGCATCTCAATATTCATAACTGATAACTAAATAATTAACAACATTTAATAATAAGTGATAATTAAAAATAATTAAGAATTAATAAATTATAATTAGTTTTTACTACATAATATTAATAATAAATGCTTAAGAAGAAATAATTAGTATTAATAATTAAGAAGTAATAATTAAATTTTAGTTATTAATTTTTGAAAGTTAATAATTACTTATCTATAATATTGATTATTACTAATATTAATAATTAATAATTAGTTGTTAATATTACAAAATCTAATGTGTATTGAAGCCTTACAGCGAAAATTTCATTTGCCGCCTTTTACCCCAAAACCCTATAATCCAGATCCTCTTTTTTCGCACTCGAGGCGACGGCCATAACTTTCGTCTCCATCAATTTTTCATTATTTACGAAAAATCCCCATTTCTGAAAGCCCCAACCCCGTTCTCTCCAATTCTTGCTCTGACTTCCTCGATAACAGTAGATCTATATCCAGATCCAACAATGGAAAGGGCAACGGCGGAAATGGTGTCGAGAAGAGAAATTCCTTTGGCGACAACCCTCGCTGCCATCTGTAAGCTCACTCTCCCATACTCTCTTATATGGCTGCCTCATCTTTTCTAATTTCTCCTGCCACTACCCTCTTCACTTCATCCAAAAATCCTAACTTTTCTCACAATTTTTAGCTCACGCTTTACACAAAGAAGCCTCCATTTCTCACTCTTCTCTTATCTGCTGCCGACAATGGGTTGGCAATATCGCAAGCCCTATGCCTGCTTCCACACTTGAAGAAAAGAAATTAGACAAAAAGGTTGAAGAAGATATGGATTCGAAACAAGAAAAAGCAGTTACTGGGGTAAATAGACTTGCCTTGAAATACGAAGTAATAGAATTATCAGACATTTTATGCTCCACAATTGACATAAAGTTGATGTCCTTACTAGTTATCAGACTGTACTGGTCCTCTAACATTCACGAAAAGAGGGCCTTATAGGTACCCTTGGTTTTTCATGCCCCCAGGCAGACGATTGTCTTCTTTCAATTTCTTTGACTTAGATTTTGATTTAATCTGCGAGACTGCTTATTAAGAATTAGTCTCAACAGAAGGTTCAATACAACAAAATTTTATATTTCTTTTAAATTGTTAAGATTTAACTTATCCTTTCAAATTTTGTTACTGGAGTTGAGGTTGATAGACACATCTTTTTCAGAATCTACTTTAAGGTCTTTACTGTTAGGAGGAATTTTTGGGAATACAGAACTGTCTTGAAAAGAATTATCAGCAGGCAGATGATTTAGAACAGAAATATTTTAGTTCAACTTAACTTGATCGACAATATCATTTTGGTTTGTTTATTTATTAGCGTTATCTTTGTCATCGGCATAATGCATGATGGAATCATTATCCATTAGAAGTCAAAGAAAGCTTTTTAACCACTTCGCTAGAGGATTTGCTTTATCAATACATATTATCAGGTTTTTTTGGTTTGTTCTCAGCAGTGCATTCACGATGTAACTCTACCTGTAAGTTGATATTCAATCACCATACTGCCAAATCATAAATTTTTGTGGTGTACTATTTTCAGATGTATCTAGCTCTAGTCCTCATTGGATTTTTGCATGGACTTGTTTTTCTTTCAGTGATGTTGAATTTATGTGGACCTCCTTCAAGGTATGTGCTAGTTGATAAAAAAAATTACATATGTCAATATCTCACCATTCACTCATCTATGCAAATACTAAGATTGGTCTATGTTTTCACGCTTAGCTGTATAGTACTCAATGTTTGTGTGTGATACTTGTTTGCCAAGTTGAGCTTTGTTTGCTATTTTGTTGTATTCAATGTATTATTTGTATGCTGACTTCATCCCCTCATGTATATAGCTCGCTCTGTTCTATACACTCTGACAAGCACAATTCATGTCCTTTTCCAGCTTAACATATTTGTATTTTATTGCAATTTGCAAAATAACTTTACTAAGGCGAACGGATAACTCCTAGCGACAGTTTCTAGAGTAGAAATTCTCCTCTGACATGATTGGGTAAATATCGCACATTACTGTTAGATCTGTTACTTAAAGTCTTCAAGATATCCCAATGGATGTGTGTATGTTTCTAATCACTAATCCAAAGCTTATGCTTGTTTTCATTAAAAGTGATCAATGCCATTGAATATTTATAATGATAAGCATTTTGTAGTCTTTTAGAACTACTAAATGGTACAAAATTTTATTATGTTTTTGAAAATTTTGGCATATATCACTACAATATATATAAGTTTAAAATTCTAACAATAAGATAGAAAAGTGCTGATGTATTTATGTGTAGTTAAGTGTTTTTTTGGGGATAAAAATGGTAGTTATTGGAAAGAAGAGGGTTATGAGTGCTAAACGTGGTGTATATTATACATATACACATATATGTGTGCTTGTGTGTGAAAAATAAATGAAACCCAGTTTCAAAAAAAAAAAAAAAAAAAAAAAACCTTAAAGAATTCAGATCTGATCCAGTTTACTTTTTTGATGTTCGACAGTGGCTTTGGAAACTTGTTGTGAAGTTAGGCTTTCATGTCCTGTTTCAATGCGATATATCGGTTCCTACCTCTGGTCTTGACTGGAATATTATTGTTGGATCTCCTTGTTATGTTTACCCTTTTCCCTACTCATGAATGGGAGCCTTCAGGTATGTGTAGCTTCTTATGCCTTCTTATGTGTAGCTTCTTTATTTAAGTTTGTACTAGAATGCATCTAAACATAGTCAAATGTAGTTAGACCACCTCTACCAATTTTAGTCAAAGAGCAAGGACGTAATTAAGGGCAGCTTTTATGCTACTCCTTAACTGTTTGAAAACAAATTATATTATATTATAATCATACCTAAAACATTCAAGATATATATTGGAAATTACAGTTAACTGTTTTCCCATATTTACTCCACTGTCGTAGAGTTCGACTCTCAAGAGAAAGTTGACTCTCAAGAATATATATATATATATATATATTGGTTTCATTTGTGCATCTATATATTCAATTATGTGTTCATGCTTCTCCACGTGTGAGCATTTGGAGTAATGATTATATGTTCCATGCAAGTTGCTCATATTCACTTTCACATAGACTATACCATCTATGTGTCCCATGCACACATATGTAACATTACTTTATATTGGATTGTTCACTTTCTTATATAAAATAAGTGTATGCAATGATATATTCAAATATTTATATTCGTGTGCGTATACGGTATGCATATTATGTGAGTAGTTTTGAGGTTTCAGTGAATATATGTTACAGCCACATGTATAGAGGTTTGTAAAAGTGATTGAATTTGCATGTGTCGTCTATGTTGCTTAGTCAAATGAATGTCTCTTGCTGTGTTACGTGAGATTACATGTCAATGGTCAATGGCGTCTTACCTATGAATGTTTTAAACACTAGTATTAGCACTGTTGTCTAATCCTTTACTTGTGGTTTTGTTGCTAGAGAAAAGGTTCTGATAGCGAGATGATACCGTTCAAGTTCTGATGTCCCCACTTCTAAGATAATATGGTAAGTGTATATATATTGAATTTCTATTTGTTCAGTTTGCTTCTTCAACCTTTGTTTCCTTTTGCTTTCGTTCCTTAATGTATTTGTTATTTCATTGAGCATGTTAGACATAAAAATGGCGCTGGTGAACTCAACGCTGAAGGATCACATCATTACAATCATTTAATCAACATGCTCTCTTGTTAATGTTATTTTTTTGTGAAGTTTTCTTGTTATTGTCCTTTGTTTAGGTTGTGTGAGAGAGCAAAATTTTAGGTTGCTGTAGTGCTTTGTTCAGATTGTGTTCGAGAGAAGAAATGTTATTAGAAAATATTGTATTTAAAAAGTGTATTGTGTGATAGAAATTGTGTATATGAATAGTATATGGAAGTTATGGGAATAGTTGTTGTAATTGTGTGTATTATTAAAATTCTATGAAATGTATTTTTGTTGAAATAAAGTTTCATTTGTTTATTTCATTTATGATATATAATTTTATTTGTTTATTTCATTTATGAAATTTATTGTTGTGTATTATTATTATTTTCTTTTGCAACTGTCAATACATGTTGCAAAAGAGTTTATTACAACAGTTTTTAATTGTTGTATAAGGATTTGTTGCAACAAATGCCCGTTGCGCAACTTCTTATTGCAACTGGCAAAAATTGTTGCGAAAAAGGAATGACCTTTTGCAACTTCGGCTATAGAGACGGGCGCTGGCCTGTTGCAATAGATCTACTGCAACAGATGTTGCCTGTTGCAAAAAGTGTTTTTTGTTGTAGTGTAAGTCACTTTGATATCTGGGTATAAGTAACCTTGAAATCTAGTTTTTATAATACATATGCCTCGACTTTATATGTTTAATTCTAGTTGAGATCTGGTTGTAAAATGATTTGAGCAAAATATTATATATATATATATATATATATGTTGTCATGTTGTCAGTATATATATTTATCTTAAATCATATGATTTATGTATATAAATGAGAAAATGCACGTATTCTTGAATATGACATATGCATATTTGTTTGCATTGGATGATACCCTAAACTGTCTGCATAAATTAGAGGCAGGCAGCATTATGATTTATAATCCATGAAAGGCACATAATAGCTAGATGTTTGATTCAATGTTGATGATACACACCTATAGTGCAAACTATGTTGTGAACATTATTGATTTTTCTTCACTTCAATGTGAAGATGGTGAAAGGTTTTATGTAATTTTAATAAATCATTATAAAGATATGACAACCAGCAAATAAAATATTTGATAATATATATATACACATAATTGGTAGGGTTCAATATTGATAGATGCTGCTTTATATATATATATATATATATATATATATATATGTGTGTGTGTGTGTGTGTGTGTGTGTGTGACATGTAGATATTTGATATACATATGAGCTGCCTACTTTGAGACACCATATTTTTGTTAGATATTGGATCTAATATTCTTTTTGTTGTGTTGACAACTACATGCAAGGGAAGGCTGAAAGAAAGTTTCAAAGAAAATTGAAATTGTTTCAATACGAAGGGTAATATGATGACCACGAGAATTGGAGACTACTTCAGTTGTCATTTATGTGACCAAAATGTATGTTATATATATATATATATATATATATATATATATGTATGTATGTATGTATTTGTAATATGAACTAATGAATTTTAATGTTAATGTGTTAACCTTGTAAATTGCTTCAGTTGTACACTGGCAGTTTTTGTTTTGAACTGGAATACAATTTTAATGTATTGTTGTGTATACTTATATGATGTGCTCATCTTATGATAAATATTGTTGAGTATATAATATATGTATTTAAGCGGGTGAATATATATGAAAGATATGTGTATATCTGTTTTGAAATCGGTTCAGCTGCATATATTAATTCCACTTCTTTTCCCTGTGATATGTGTATATGTATGTTTAGCGTTTCATGCTAAAAATCATTGTTTGATTTATTCATCAGTATGCTTGTTGTAAATCATGTTAGTACATGAATTACATGATATTGTATCATATATATATATATAATATTATTGGGCATAATAACAATTTTGAAATGTAATGGGCTTGGACATACATATAATTATAATCATGGCAGTAAATCAGATGCAATAATCACTCAACATTGATTATTATTATGTTTTATGTATAAATCAGAATTTACTTAACTTCGATATTTATTATAAATATAAAAAGGGATATGATTTGAAGTATGTAAAATATGCGGTTAATTTTATCACAATATACAATTGAAATACTCAAAAGGGTCTATAGTAAACTTACACATATATATTATGAACTCAAATTATAACATGAGAACGTATATATATTGAGTTGCATATGTAAAACACATATATTTTGAAATATGTAAATAAAACTAATATCGTGTGCCACTACGAATTATAAAATTCCCTTTAAAGCAAATTTTGTTATATTAAGCCATGGTGAAGTCTTCCAATAGTACACCCATAAATGCCCAATCTCATTGGATGTAGGTAATGCTAAAGCATTGTACATCTATTTATTCTGGTAATATGCGATTGGAGTAATTGTGGTGCTTCGACTGTATTATTGGGTCTGACTTAATTAACGTTGCATAATAGTATTTATGGCCTTAGAGACAAAGAACATGTATTATTCCACATTTGAGAAAATGAATGATTCAATGAAAAAAATGTTCATCATGTGATTCAAGAATTATATATGACATAATTGACATAAGATGTAACAAATAGAGATTTTCGACCCCGAAAATAGACACAAAAACACCATGTCGAACATTTAAGCATTGAAAATACTGGAACGTTAATAGATAGAAATCATAGGATGAGATAAGGAAGAAAGAAATATTAGAATAAAAGAAGAAGAAGAACCAACACAGAAATTAGAGTCTCACATTGCAGCGAAATAAAATTTAATATAGAAATGAATCTTTATTGAGTGCTTGAAAAATGCTTACAATCATCAGAGTACATCAATACATCTGGAAAATTATAATAATCTATTCTTGTGTACAACACACAGCGGAAAAATATTATATAATAACATACTTCTGAACCCGTCCAGCTTGTCTCTTCATAGCATCCGATACCCTGAACCTGTACAAAACCTGTACAACTCGGTCTGACCCGAGCGTTACAAATGCCGGATCAGTCTGGTGAACCGGCGTGAGAAACCCACTATGTTTAAAGATGTCACACAACTTGATTTAAAAGTAAAAATCTTTTCGAAAGGAAAGGATAACCGAAGACCAAATCCACACATAAATATGGACGGTTTTTACCTTACGATAACCCAAAACATTTTTAAAACAATATTCTTCTGATATTATAATAATGTATAAATACAAATAAATATCAATCTAGCAGAACGCTTGTATCTCACGCTTTATATACATAGTATACAATCAAAACTGCGGGCTCTTATTAGAGAATGGATTTCCTGGCAAGGTATGAGACCACCTTTCGATAGTGTATCTCTACAGAGGAATACACCGGGTTCAACAAGAACATCTTGCAACCCAGGCTAAATATGACTGGCCCCTCATTTCGCTTGAGAGTACCTAATGTATTGTCATTTTACGGTTGCTTGCAACATAACCGTTCCCAGGAGATACAAAAGCGAAAGAAGAACAAATAGGAATTTCTCTAGATCAGATGACAATACACCCTTTTGATGGGTTTGACCCACATAGCCACGCGACCTACACTATTTTTGCCATTTCCCCGTTGATGAGACTTGAGGTCATAGAACATCTGGACACCATTCACTTTGAATGCCACATTCTCAGATCCGTCAGAAAATCACTAATTGACATCCACAAAAATACTCTAGTTGTTAAGCTAAAGTAGTTTCCCTTCTATGCCACCAAGTTGGTACGTTAGAAGAATTCAACATACGTGATTCCTTTGGAAATACTCTAACACATATCCGTCCACAAAAGTCATCCAGGAATAGGATGAGCTAAAGGCACCATCCTACCACATCCTAGGAACCACCCTATAGATCAGTAGCGAGTATTCCTTGCAATCTGTAGATTTCAACCACGACAGAATCATATTATACCTCCAAGGATCAGCCAGAGATTTAAGTAATCCTACTGTTTTATGAAGATCACGGTCTTCAATTTCTCCATCTTGATCAGTATCTTCTACAATAATGAATTCATTCATCGGAATAGTTTTCGAATATAAATTCAATTCCGGTATTTCCGCACCAACAACGCATTTGGCCAGATTTTGATAGTCAATTATTTAACTATCAAAATAAACAAACATAAAATAGAATGTATCCATTAGTTTTAGCACGCAGCGTCACTTGGCCTTTTCATTTAAAAATAATTAACGATGATTAATTAAATTTCAAATCTTTCAACATAGAATTCACTTCTTATTTAATATACTAATATTCTCAAATCATTTCAATACTTAGAAAAATATCTTAAAAACGTATCCAATATTCTCGTTAATTATCATTTCAAAATATTTCTAAAACATTACTAATTATATAACATTCGAAAATCCATTCAATTTATCATTCGTAAACAATCGTTATGAAATCTCCTTTTGTTCCATTATTCAAACATCATAACTGTCACTTATCTTTTTAGAATAAAACCCATTTTAAATATCATCTCCTTATTTTGAAAATATCGTTGTATTTTCACAAATCTCCTTTTATTATTTCTTACTATGGAAATATCATTTCATATCTTAAGCCCTTTTTAATTCTATTTATTTTTGGAATCCTATTATATATATATTCCCAACTTCTTCAAATAACGTTATGTTATTATTTCTCATAATAAATCGTTTCTAACATATACATCATTATAGCTAATATCGTCCTTCGATAATCCTAAAGTCGTTCAAGTTGGCGTATTTTAATTACCTTTCAAACCTTTATCAACAACGTTCTTATCTTAAGATAGATTTCAGTCGTAATACCAAAACCAATATCAATTCCCTATATCAATACAAAATTTTCATAGTTATATCTTGATGAAACATCATTTCTTATTTAACATAGCGAATTTAGATCACACCTTATAACTTAACTAGCCTAACCATCTTAATTAAAATCTTGGTTTCAGTTTTGATTTCCATTTCAAACCTTCATCAGTTCCTAACCCTAAATCAGTAAGAAAATAATTTCCTAATTATCAACCCCGAAGGCCGAAACCAACATCAGTTCAATACTTAGAAAATCATCCAACTTAACCGATCTCTATTCAGGTTCCAATTCCTTAATTTCATATTCTGTTTTTTGTTTGCATTCCAAAATCCATTTCTAATAACTCGTTCTATAAATATTCAATAAAACTTGGGTTTTATAACTTCGTTAAAATCTTGGATTTCATAAATCCAATTAAATAGAATCTCAAACAAGAATTCGCTTTAAACCACAATTTAAACTTAACTTCTACTAATAATATAATTTGCTTTAAAATATCATTTTATTATAATAAGCCTTATCATTTCATAAACCCCATTATTCCTTCCCAATCCCAAGATTTCTAATTTGATTATTATTTAATAAATGATAATCAAATATCAACATTTATAAAAAAAATACTTAACCATTTATCATTTCCATTAAATAAATCCATTTTAGTTAACATACTTAACTTAGTCAACACTAAACATGATTAACTCGTTAATCAGATCTTAATTCATCTTTCCTTTTAAATTAATTACAATTTAAGTAATCCCATTTGATTATTATTAAATAAATAATAATCAATTCAACATAATTTCATTTTAATTGTTTCTTAGAAACAATTAATCTCGGTTATTAATCATTACATCAATTCTTGCCCACTTGCTTATCAAAAATAAGAATTAACTTTATAAATCATTTAATAATCACATATAACTTAAATAATAAATATGAATATTTATTTTCCTTCTATAAACTTCCATTCGAATAATATATTTTAAAAATCTATAAATTTGATAACTTCATTTTATATTTGAATTACCTGACGGTAAATCAAACTTCATAAAAAAATGTCTCATTTGGCCATATGTTATTGTTCCTCAACCCACATCACATATTGGCTAATAACAAACAAACGATGAATTCACATTCAACAATCGATAATCAAATCAATCAGCCGATCATATCGGTTAAACAGTCCACATAACAATCATATGCAGATAAATAATCAATTCAACTGATAGCGGTCAACCAATAATAATAATTCAAGCCATCCAATTTAATTTAAATATGTTTATATTATTATAAACATAACCAATAAGGTAAGTTACCTCAATTGAAAATAATCGTTAGAAATAATGATTTGATTTCATTCAAATCAAACAAATGTTTGATTTAAATAATAGATATAAAAATATTTAACAACTACCCCAACAATCATCAACAAAATCAACAATTAGCAACCACAACACACAAATATTAAATTTGACTTGTAATAATTATAAGTGGGAGAACTGTAACGACCCAGAAAATCTGAACCAATTTAAAAATTTTAAATTGGCTAAAATAATGGATTTTAAATATTTAAAATAAATATTTTAAATAATGGCGATGAAAACTGAGTTTGAATCGACAATTGAAAACGAATATAATTAATTATAATTATATATAGAATTGAAAATGGCGCGGTAGTTCGATAATTCGATTTCAAAATTCATTTGAACATACCGGGTGCAAAACAATCTGGATTTTAGTGAAACCAAAAATATTAGGATCTAATTGGTAACATCTTTCTAACGAATCCAACCAATCGAAATTTGATAGCGGGAATCAAAAGATATGTCCAGTTGAAAATTCTGAATAGTCGCTATGGAATTCAGGCCCTTAAAAATGGACATTTTGCAAACGACCTCGGATTTCGACGAAACCACTTTTGTTGGGTCCGGGATGTGAAGTTATTGCTAGGTTTCAAATTTCATAATTTTTCGAATCAATATGTGAGCGTAGCAAAGGAAAACGCGTTTGACCGGTTTCAGTTGATTTTAATCGACTGGAAATTGGCCATTTTTCCAACGGTCTCAGAATTCGACGAAACTAGTTTTGTTAGGACCGTATCGTCAATACGAAGCTAGAAAATATTTTTTCTGGAATTTTTCTAGTTAGTATGTGACCCCGGTAATTTGAAATGTACGTTTAAAATTCAATATAGTGATTTAAATGTAAATTCAACGGAAACTGATTGTAACGATCAAATCAGCTTGCGATACATATCCCATTGTGTTCGGAATTGGGGTAAAACGCTATGGACGACAGGCGGTGAGCCTCGTTTCGAGATCGTATGTAAAAGTCAACTTTTTTGCAAAATTAAATAATTAAATAATAAAAATAATTTTAATCCCCTCCTATACCTTGGCCCCCCCCTGTAATTCATTACCGAAATCGTATAACCAGAAAAAAAAAAACCCGTCGAAGACGGAAACCGACCGCCATCGCCTGGTCGAAGAGACCCCCGCCTCCGCCTGTCCCACCTCCATAGATCGAAGTCCCGAACCTAGAACCCCCGACGCCCTAACCTAGAACCTCCGACGCCCTAACCTCCGACGTCGAGCCACCCCGCCTCCGCCTGTCCCTCCTCCAACCGCGACCTCCCCGACGCCGCCAAGAGCAGCAGCAGTTCCCCCCTTCTTCGCAGACAAAGTAAGTATTTTATTTTATTTTTATTTTAATTAGGTTTAAAACTGATTATTTTAAAAGGGTTATAAAACTGATTTTTTTTAAAAGGAAAATTCTGATTTCTGAAAAAAGGAAAATTCTGATTTTTGAAAAAACGAAAACTGATTTTTTGAAAGATTTAAAACTGCTTTTTGAAAGGATTTAAAACTGATTTTTGAAAAGATTTAAAACTGATTTTTTTGAAAAGATTTAAAACTGATTTTTGAAAAGATTTAAAACTGATTTTTGAAAAGATTTAATTCTGATTTTTGAAAAAGGTTTAAACTTTAAAAAGAAAAAGGTTTAAACTTTAAAATGAAAAAGGTTTAAACTTTAAAAAGAAGAAGATTTGAATTTTAAAAAGGAAAAGATTTAAACTTTAAATAGGAAAAGATTTAAACTTTAAATAAGAAAAGATTTAAACTTTAAAAAGAAAAAGGTTTAAACTTTAAAAAGAAGAAGATTTGAATTTTAAAAAGGAAAAGATCTAAACTTTAAATAGGAAAAGATTTAAACTTTAAATAAGAAAAGATTTAAACTTTAAAAAGAAAAAGGTTTAAACTTTAAAAAGAAGAAGATTTGAATTTTAAAAAGGAAAAGATTTAAACTTTAAATAGGAAAAGATTTAAACTTTAAATAAGAAAAGATTTAAACTTTAAAAAGAAAAAGATCAGATTCTTTAGAATAGAAAAGATCATATTTTTAAAATAGAAAAGACGGAATTTTTATTAAGTAGAAGAAGTAAGATATGATTCTTATATTTTTAAAGTAATAAAAATATAATTTTTACATCATAGGAATATAAAAAATATAATCTTTATTTTTAAAATATGATCTTTATATATTGAATAGCGAAGTCAAAATTCGATTTTTATATATTGAATAACATAGTAAAAATTCGATTTTTACATATGTAGAGAATACGGGCAACAAAAGCGACAAAAGGCGAGATTGGCGAAGATTTCTATAAAGGAAGAGTCGTGGTATTGGATAGCTATTGTGAGAATTTCTCACTCTTCAATTTCTTTTTCTAGCTATATATATGTGTGTTGAAATAAAAGTGAATTACTATATATAAATATATATATATACGCCCCTCGTCCACAAACCATGGACGATATTTATTGATTGAAATGGTTTTGAAAATTGATTGATAGCGAATGATGGTTTGTGATTGTTTGTGGTTGATATTGATTTGATTGTGGTTGAAAAATACCCGTTTGTGGTTGAAAAATATTTGGTTGAAACCACATAGGATTAGTTGTGGAAATGAAATAAATATATACATGCCGCCTGTGTGCGAACTAGATGCATGATCCCCATTGTCAAAAACCGCGAAGTTTTAAGGTAGAGCGAGGAGCCGTACTAGGGACGGTCCCGGTTTTAACTACCCTGCCGTTATGCTGCCGAATTTTGAATAATATTCGTGTGTTTGAATTATTTTCATATGCTTAAACTATATTTATTCATTGATTAGAAAACCTTCATGTGTTGAATTGATATTCATTCGTTGATTAGAAATTCATGTGTTGAATGGTATTCATATTTTGAAATAAATCGTTTGATAATAAAAATCACATTTTTATCTATATATAGAAACTATAGAAAACATTCATGTGTTGAATTGATATTCATTCGTTGATTAGAAATTCATGTGTTGAATGGTATTCATATTTTGAAATAAATCGTTTTATAATAAAAATCACATTTTTATCTATATATAGAAACTATAGAAAACATTCATGTGTTGAATTGATATTCATTCGTTGATTAGAAATTCATGTGTTGAATGGTATTCATATTTTGAAATAAATCGTTTGATAATAAAAATCACATTTTTATCTATATATAGAAACTATAGAAAACATTCATGTGTTGAATTGATATTCATTCGTTGATTAGAAATTCATGTGTTGAATGGTATTCATATTTTGAAATAAATCGTTTGATAATAAAAATCACATTTTTATCTATATATAGAAACTATTGAAAACATTCATGTGTTGAATTGATATTCATTCGTTGAT
The DNA here is from genome assembly GCA_030737875.1 of Allium sativum. NCBI lineage: Eukaryota > Viridiplantae > Streptophyta > Magnoliopsida > Asparagales > Amaryllidaceae > Allium > Allium sativum. Next base: position 863,107,793 of record CM060926.1, read on the forward strand.
TAGAAATTCATGTGTTGAATGGTATTCATATTTTGAAATAAATTGTTTGATAATAAAAATCACATTTTATCGACTATATGAACTGTGTAAAATAATCTCGTTTTAAAAGAAATTGTTTTATGATAAAAATCCTATTTTTGTCACCTATATGAAACATATAGAAAAATAGTGTTTTAAAATGAATTGTTTTACAATAAAAATCACATTTTTATTGTATGCATAAATCGTTGAAATGTGAAGTGTTAAAAATAGCCACTTGTTCAAAATAAACATATATGAGTTGAAATATTCATTAATTAGCTAATGAAATGATTTTCACCTATTTATGTAACATTAGAATGAATGGTGTTTTTAAACCAAATAGAAATCAAATATGAAGTCGAATAGAAAATGATAAATGATAAGAACTGTGTATATATGTACATACATATTCATTGAACAGGTTATAGCAAAGGGGCTAGAGAAGAGGAATAAAATTTTGTGCCCGACAAATAGGTACACATTTACTGCTTTGTTTGGGTGATGATTTTATGAGCCTGTTGGCTAGCCGCTTGGCTTTTTCTTTTTCTTTTTGAGATTAGAAGGACCGGGAAAGCTATTTGCGATTTCTCGATGCTCCCGGTGCAGGGGAGGTTATGGCGAAATTTTCCAAAAATTTAAGGCGTTAGTGAAATATTTGAAGTGAAAACGATATTGAAATCATTGAATGAACTATATTTATATAAATATATAAATACAAATAAAATTAAAATGAAACGAGGTCGTGCAGTTCGTATTTTGAAACCGTGATTTCAAACGACTAGTGCGGGAAATCCGACCATTGGATTTTCCCGAAACCTCAACCGTCGGGTTCGCCTTGGAAATATCTTCCCAACGGCACCAACCTTGCAAAAATCCAACGGTTGGATTGTCTGGAATGTTTAATTCAAATCTGAAGAAAAACAGCGCCAGAAGCGATTATATTTATATATATATATAATTATATATTTAATCGAATAACGACGCTGCAGTTCGTAATTTGAAATCGAAAATTCAAACGATTGTACCGGGAGATCCGACCGTCGGATTTTCCCGAAACTGAAACCGTTGGATTCGTTTTGAAAAGACCTTTCTAATGATGTAAATTTTGTGAAGATCCAACGGTTAGATTTTCAGATATGTGTAAATCAAATCTTAAGAAAAACAGCGCCACGGTCGCTTTATGGCCCGAAGCGTCGTTTTGAATAAATTAGCTATTTTAAAATAAACAAAAATAGCGATAAATAGTTATAAAATATTGGGAACGTTATGGAATGGAAATAAACTGAATTTGCTTGATTTATGTGATATTTGATGGTTGAATGTGTTTGGTGTGAAAATTACATTAAAGAACGAAATTGGTGTTGTCGAATAATTTAACCATTGAAATAAATTGATTTGAAATTCTAAAAATACGTGAATCATTTGAAAAGGCCGATTTAATTCTCATTTCAAATAATTGACCGACGATTGAAATTCGAAGATGAAGACGACGGTCGAAGACCGGAGATCTTCACCTCGTTTGGATGGTAACCGAGGTCCTGATTGGGAGGCATCCCGAAATATGGATAATGAGTGGTGATCGTTCAGACGTATGTGGTGATCGATGGGTTTGCGAGGTATTTATTGCCTCCGATTTCGTTCAGACCCAGAATGGACTTGTAAATGGACTGTGTGTCCGACATTGGAATTTGTTCTGTGTGATTGATAGCCATCAGTTGCACGGTATGAATTTCCAGTGTGGCATGCTAAGATGCAGTGATCAGGGCTTCTATTGAAAAGAAAAGTCTTGTGGTGATGATCAAAGCACCGCCTGTGTGGCGCAGCTTTGTGTATAACGTAAATTCGCGAGCCTCACACCCCGGTATGAACCTAAAACGGGAGAAGGACCTCAGGAAGGGCATGCGTTTCCTTCTAGCTAGGGTGGTGTCAGTGACCTACCAGCCCTGACATTTATATACTTTTCACCTATGTGGTTGTTGCTGTTGCGAGGCGCCTCGGTTTGATCGAACGATCCGGGTTCGATGGGGTCATTCGTTGGCTCGTTTACGCCCCCAAAGGCCGGGGAAACGTATTGTTCAGGCATTTTAATCCACATCGGTGGACCGGCCCTGTCACTCCAAAGGCTTGACTGAGTACTTGCCTGAGACATGGGCTAGATTGTCTCGAATTCGGTAAGGACTATCTTTTGCCTTGGTTCATGACGGAAATCCAATTTCCAAATACGACATCGTGCGGTTTTGATTGTATATATATATATATATGGCGACATGATATATGGTACCCATGCCGTCTATGATTGATAGTTATGATTTGAAAGTGTTTTCAAAACATATAAACACTAGTAATAATATCAATGCCTTTGTTTTATTCGTATCAAGCATATTTGGCCGTTATAAGGTAAAAACTCTATCCTCCGGTTTGCGTTGCATTGTGTGATGGGAACTCAGTCTTATAACGGCTTCGTTTTAATAAAAAGCATAGCGATGTTTAAAAGAAAGATTTGTTTTAAAGCATTGGCAATTCAATGGAGTAAACCCGTTCCACGAAAGTGGCGTGGTCTTGTGATTAGCCAAATAATATATGTGTTGAGTAGATTTCTCATACCAGTCCCATGACTGACTCGTAGTTTGTTTCACTTTCAAACTCGGGTGCCCCTTTTTCTACATGGGCAACCTTGTATTCAGGTTTAGCTGGTTCTTTCTGGATAGCTGGAGCTGAAGATGGATTCTATCATTTATCTCTTTTTATGCTGTTTAGCTCCTATTGTACATATTTTGTTTATTTCCGCTGTAGACATTTATGTATAGCTGAACTGTATTTGTACTAAGTAAGATCCTGTCTACTGTGTAACTCTGATGATTACTTTTATCCAGTATATTCTATTGTTCATTTTCTGGTGTATTTATTTAATTTTGTTCTGCTATTATCTGTTTCTGTGTTATATTCCAAAGATAACCCTTGTTTCCGTCTGAACGGGATTTCGGGTCGTCTCAACGTGGTATCAGAGCTTTGGTTAAGCTTAGTTCTGGAATATAACATTTGAACGAACTCGTCAGAAATAGAACCAGTAGTGTTTTAGGACGGGTAACTCTATACAGATAGGATCAGCAATATCCTAGTATGAGTAAAGCAGAATGAAATTACACCTGGATAGACACATTTACATTCAAGTATTTGTCTCTATTTTTTGAAATATCTTTTCTGTTGACCTGACAGTTGATCTGCCATTTGCAGAAGTACTAGAAAATGTGTGCCAGAAACAGAAGAAGTAATACGGACCCGGATATAGAAGCTCTATTTGTGAAATATAGGAATCTGGGTGGAAAGCCGTTCTCGGGCGAAGAATCTATTATGAGAACACAAGCTTGGATTCGTTCGGCTGAGAAAATCTTCGAAGCCTTAAAACTGAGGGATGACCAGAAAAGATTACTGGCCTCCTGGGCACTCGAAGACGAAGCTTTGTTTTGGTGGGATTCAGTTATTAAAGATAATCCAGAAGGTGATATCACCTGGGATAGATTCAAAGTGACTTTCCTAGAAAAATTTACTCCACCTGAAGCGACCGAGCGACTATGCGACGAATTTTCTTATCTAATACAAGGTGACATGACAATTCCCGAATATCGTAAGAAATTCAACGAACTTTCTCACTTTGCTCCTCATCTAATTCAAAATCTGAAGAGGAAGAATTTGAGATTTATCAATGGGCTTCAAAGGAAATACCAGAATAAAGTATTGGGGCATGTGAAGCTTCCTTTTTCAGAAATGATTTATATGGCTTATCAGTATGAAGATCTTCATAAGAAAGGAATGTTGCGTGACGAAGAAGAAGTTTGTTGTAGTGACAAAGAAGATTCGGAAACTGATATTCCTGAAGCCAGTATGATGTCTGAGGTCAGTAAGGAGCCTAGGACCAATCAGAAAAGGGCCAGACCAGTAAAACAACTGGTAACGACCGCCATATGCAATAACTGCATAAGCGAGGGCATTTGCAAGGAAATTGCAGATCTTTAAAGAAGAAAGGAAAGAGCCGATCAAAACCTACGAAGAGGCAAAAGAACACACATGGCGAAAGGAAATGCCATAAGTGTCGTCAAGCAGGTCATATTGCACGGGAGTGTCAACTCTCAAAGAAATCTGAGGCAGTACATATAAATGAAGTAGCGGAAACTTCTGAGCCCTCAGATAAGCAAGGGAGGTCTGATGTTTTAGAAGGCACGCTCAATGTCAAAAACATCCTAGTTAAAGTACTGTTTGACACAGGCACGTCACGAAGCTTTATTGCAAAGAGTGCAGTCAAGAAGTTGGATTTGAATTTGAAGAAGCTCAAAGAGCCAATGACTGTCCGAATCCAGTTGGAGGTTCCATCAATCTCAGTTGGATTTGTGCAGTACCTGTCTCTTTTTCTTGCTATAAATTCCCTATTATCTCTATCATCATGAATTTTAATGAATTCGATCTTATTCTGGGATTAGATTGACTAACTAGATATGAAGCTGAAGTTAAATGCGCCGAGAGAGTGGTTAAAGCAAAGGCCCAATCGGGGAATTATATAACCATACCATGTGAAGGCCCGACTTCAAATAGAAAAGATTTCTGGTCAGCTCTTGATGTTTCTCCAGCTCAAATAGAAAATATCCCTGAGGTCGCAGAAAATATTCCTGACCTCATCAAAGATATTCCTGTCGTCAAAAACTATGCAGATGTGTTCGAAGAAGTTGTTCGCTTACCTCCGCAGAGAGAAATAGATTTCAAAATTGCTTTAATTCCCAATGCAAGGCCGGTAGTTCACGCTATTCGAAGAATGTCCTTGAAAGAGAAGGAGGAATTAGACAATCAAACACGACAGCCATTATGGAAAGGTCTGATCAGGCCTAGTTTCTCTGATTGGGGTGCAGCAGTGGTGTTTGTCCCAAAATCTGACGGTACTCTACGTCTATGTGTGGATTATCGTGATCTGAACAAGCAAACCATAAAGAATAAATATCCATTGCCGCGGATTGATGATTTGTTGGATCGTCTGAATGGCGCACAAGTATTCTCAAGAATGGACCTAGCTACAGGCTTCCATCAACTTCGAATTGCGGAAGAGTGTGTTCCAACGACAGCGTTCAGAGGCCTCGACCTATTCTACGAGTGGTTAGTAATGCCGTTCGGCTTATGTAACGCTCCAGCTTACTTCGTCGATCTAATGAACAGGGTATTCAGAGGAGTATTGAATAAATTTGTTCTGGTTTTTATTGATGATATTCTAATCTTCTCTAAATCAAAGGCCGAGCATGAAAAACATTTGGAACAAGTGTTAGAAATCCTGAGACGGAATGTATTAAAAGCCAAGTTTTCCAAATGTATATTCTGGCAAGATGAAGTGAAATTTCTGGGCCATGTTGTATCGAAAGAAGGAATCGTTGTGGATCCAAGCAAAATCACGGCCATTCAGAATTGAAAACAGCCCACCACCCCCACTTAAGTCCGTAGTTTTCTCGGATTGGCTAGTTATTACCGGAAGTTCGTTAAAAACTTTTCGAAGATATCTGGTCATTTAACAAAGCTTACGAAGAAGCATTCTAAGTTCAAATGGACTCCAGAAAGTGAGGAGGCTTTCGAAGAGCTGAAGTTGAGATTAACGACAGCTCCATTGTTAACCATCATCGATGGCAACCAGGATTTAAAAGTATGGACTGATGCTTCTAGAGAAGGCCTTAGTGCAGTGTTAATGCAAAGGGGTCAAGTGATTGCCTATGCTAGCCGTCAACTGAAGCCACACGAGAAAAACTATGTAACTCATGATCTTGAGTTATTGGCTATCATATTCTCTTTGAAAATCTGGAGACACTATCTTCTGGGCGAGAGATTTGAACTGTTTACAGATCACCAGTCGTTAAAGTATCTGTTCACTCAGAAGGACTTGAACTTGAGGCAGCAACGTTGGCTGGAGTTCCTTGCAGCATATGACTTTGAAATTATATATACTCCCGGAAAAGCCAATGTCGTGGCTGATGCATTAAGCCGAAAGAATGAAATGATCGCCAGTTTTATTATCACGACTTCATTGCTAGATAAGATATCTGCTCTTCAGGAGGATGATCACTTCATTCAGAAGATCAGAGGGATAATTCAACAAGGCGAACCCTCGAGTTTTCAAGTTGATAATTATGGGATTTTAAGGCTCAAAGGTCGAATCTGTGTCCCTAACATTCCTGAACTTCGAAAGGAAGTACTGGATGAATGCCACAAGTCAAAACTCAGTATCCATCCGAGAGTAAGCAAAATGTATAATGACATCAAACGCACTTTCTGGTGGAAGTCGATGAAAAGGGACATTTCTTTATATGTCAGTCGATGCCCTACTTGCCAGCTAGTCAAAAGCGACCAGCAGAAATTGGCTGGATTATTACAACCACTGGAAGTTCCTGGTTGGAAGTGGGAACATATTTCTATGGATTTCATTGATGGTTTGCCCAGAACCAGAAAAGGAAATGACAGTATTTGGGTGATCGTAGATCGTTTCACGAAGACCGCCCATTTCATACCTGTCAGATCAAATAGAACCGCTCAGAGTTTGGCGCAGATTTACTTCAGGGAAATAGTTAGACTACATGGAGTGCCGCTCAGTATAGTCAGTGATAGAGATACAATATTAACTAGCAAATTCTGGGAAGCATTTCAAGTCGAGCTAGGAACGAAGTTAAACCTAAGCACTGCTTATCATCCTCAGACAGAAGGTCAGACTGAGAGGGTGAATCGCATTTTAGAAGATCTATTGCGGGCTTGTGTAATAGATATCGGTGGATCATGGGAAGACCATCTGCATTTGGCTGAATTCTCTTATAACAACAGCTACCAGGCGAGTCTGGCAATGTCGCCATTCGAAGCATTATATGGTAGATCGTGCCGATCTCCTGCTTGTTGGGTCGAGCCTGGAAATAGACTTGTGTTGGGTCCTGATATGATTCGAGAAGCTGCCGACAAAGTCGATTTTATTAAGAAGCGATTACTCGCCGCTCAAAGCCGATAAAAGAGCTATGCCGATAGAAGAAGAAGAGATATATCCTTTGAAGTTGGCGACTATGTATATTTGAAAGTATCGCCGATGAGAGGAGTTATCCGGTTCGGTAAAACTGGAAAGTTGGCACCCAAATTCATTGGTCCGTTTCCTATTATGGAACGGATTGGGACTCTCGCATATAAAGTTAAATTGCCAGATTGGTTGCCTGGAGTGCATGATGTATTTCATATATCTCAACTTCGAAAGCATGTTCATGATCCAGACTTGATCGTGGAAGAAGCAGCTTAGCAGGGTATTGAAATAACCCCAGAATTAGCTGTGAGGCGAGAGCCGCTAAAGATTATCGGCAAAGAAACCAAAGATCTGAGGAACAAGAAGGTTCACTTAGTCAAAGTGCAATGGAGTGGAGATCCGCGAGATTGTACTTGGGAAACTGAGGAGAGCATTCAGAAAGCTTATCCTAGATGCCGAGTAGATATCTCTGATTGACTCCGGTGCAAGGTACATTTACCATACTTTGCATTACCATTTAATTCTCTAATCTGTTGTAATTTTCTTTTCATGGATGTGCACTTTTAAATTCTAGAGGCTGAATGATTTTGAAAAGGGTATAGAGGTTAATCAGTATATTGTTGAAAGGTTAAAAACAATTGGATTGGTTGTTGTGTTGTGTGATTGTAGATTTATCAAACCACTTTCGACTTTGTTCCTTTTCGGGGACGAAAAGTTTTAAGTGGGGGAGATTGTAACGACCCAGAAAATCTGAACCAATTTAAAAATTTTAAATTGGCTAAAATAATGGATTTTAAATATTTAAAATAAATATTTTAAATAATGGCGATGAAAACTGAGTTTGAATCGACAATTGAAACCGAATATAATTAATTAAAATTATATATAGAATTGAAAATGGTGCGGTAGTTTGATAATTCGATTTCAAACTTCATTTGAACATACCGGGTGCAAAAAAATCCGGATTTTAGTGAAACCAAAAACATTAGTGTAACAACCCGTAAAATGCGAGCCAGTTTGAAATTTTTATTTTGGCAATTTTAGCGATTTTTGAATATTTAAAATGAATAATTTTAAATAATATCGACGAGAAATTTATTTTGAATATAATTCGAACGTATATACTATATACGTCGTCGTTTGAATATAAATAATTATTTATAATTATAAAAGGAATTGAAAATGGCGCGGTAGTTCGATAATTCGATTTCAAACTTCAATTGAATGTACCGGGTGCAAAACAATCCGGATTTTAGTGAAACCAAAAACATTAGGATCTAATTGAGGATATCTTTCCAACGAATCCGAAAAATCAAAATTTCATAGCGGGAATCAAAAGATATGTCCAGTTGAAAATTCTGAATAGTCGCTATGGAATTCAGGCACTTAAAAATGGACATTTTGCAAATGACCTCGGATTTCGACGAAACCAGTTTTGTTGGGTCCGTGATGTCAAGTTATTGTTAGGTTTCAAATTTCATAATTTTTCGAATCGATATGTGAGCGTGGCAAAGGAAAACGCGTTTGACCAGTTTTAGTTGATTTTAATCGACTGGAAATTGGCCATTTTTCAAACGGTCTCAGAATTCGACGAAACTAGTTTTGTTAGGACCGTATCGTCAATACGAAGCTAGAAAATATTTTTCTGAAAATTTTCTAGTCAGTATGTTGCCCCGGTAATTTGAAATGTACGTTTAAAATTCAATATAGTGATTTAAATGTAAATTCAACGGAAACTGATTGTAACGATCAAATCAGCTTGCGATACATATCCCATTGTGTTCGGAATGGGGGTAAAACGCTATGGACGACAGGCGGTGGGCCTCGTTTCGAGGTCGTATGTAAAAGTCAACCCTTTTGCAAAATTAAATAATTAAATAATAAAATAAAATATACCTCTGCCAGTTTCTAGGGGTGACTACCTAGGTAGTGTGAAGGCGTTGAAAAATCGGGGTATATCACTACCCGTGGGGTTTACTAAGACCGACAAGCAATGTCGTGAGTGAAGTCTTAGGTTCCACACGTAAATCAAAAAAAAAAAAAAAAAAAAAAAAAAAATAAAATATATTCCCTCCTTTTCTTCTGCTTGCCCCCCCCCCCCCCCGATTCATTATTCAGAAACGAGAAAAAAAAAACCTAAATCGAATCGAAGCCGCCGCCCCCTTCAAGACCTCAACGCCGACGAACCTATCGCCGCCCACCCCACCGCCCGACCTCCTTCCAGCGAAGACCTCGAACCCTGCCGCCGCACCTCCCTGAACCACCGAGCACCGCCACCCTCGAAGCCTGCCGCCGACTCCTTCTTCTTCCCTCCCCTTCGCAGGTATCGGTGAGAATTTAGGTTAGTTTATTTTTATTTTTATTTTTGTTTTGTTAAAACTAATTTCTGATTTTATTAGAATTTATAAAACTGATTTTATAATGGATTTATAAACTGATTTTATAATGGATTTATAAACTGATTTTTTTTTAGATATAAAAACTGATTTAAAAAGAATATAAAAACTGAATTTTTTTAAGAATATTAAAAACTAATTTCTGTTTTTTTTAAAAAGATGGAAAAACTGTTTTTTTAAGATGCATAAACTGATTTTTTTTAAGAATAAAAACTGATTTTATTTTAAACTTTGAAATAGAAAAAGGTTTAATCTTTTAAAGGAAAAAGATTTGAACTTGCAAAAATAAAGATCATATTTTTAAAAAAAGAGAAAAGACGGAATTTTTGTTAAGTAGAAGAAGTAAGATATGATTCTTATATTTTTAAAGCAATAAAAATATAATTTTTACATCATAGGAATATTAAAAATATAATCTTTGTTTTTAGAATATGATCTTTATATATTGAATAACATAGTAAAACTTCGATTTTTACCTATGTAGAGAATACGGGCAACGAAAGCGACAAGAAGGCGAAATAGACAAAGATTTCCATAAAGGAAGAGTCGTGTTATTGGATAGCTATTTGAGAGAATTTCTCACTCTTCAATTTCTTTTTATATAAATATTATATATGTTGAAAATGAAAGTGAATTGCTATATATAAATCTCTCTCTCTCTCTCTCTCTCTCTATATATATATATATATATATATATATATATATATATATATATATATATACGCCCCTCGTCCACAAACCATGGACGATATTTATTGGTTGAAATTGAATGTGAAATGAATATATATATATGAGAAGTGAAAATATCGAATATATTGAAAGTGAAAATATCGAATATATTGAAAGTGAAAATATTATATATAGTGAAAGTAAAAATATCGAATATATTGAAAGTGAATATATTGAATATATTGAAAGTGAAAATATCGAATATATATAGTGAAAGTAAAAATATCGAATATATTGAAAGTGAATATATTGAATATATTGAAAGTGAAAATATCGAATATACTGAAAGTAAAAATCTCGAATATATTGAAAGTGAATATATTGAATATATTGAAAGTGAAAATATCGAATATATTGAAAGTGAAAATATCGAATATATTGAAAGTGAAAATATTATATATAGTGAAAGTAAAAATATCGAATATATTGAAAGTGAATATATTGAATATATTGAAAGTGAAAATATCGAATATATTGAAAGTAAAAATCTCGAGTATATTGAAAGTGAATATATTGAATATATTGAAAGTGAAAATATCGAATATATTGAAAGTGAAAATCTCGAATATATTGAAAGTGAAAATATCGAATATATTGAAAGTGAAAATCTCGAATATATTGAAAGTGAAAATATCAAATATATTGAAAGTGAAAATCTCGAATATATTGAAAGTGAAAATATCGAATATATTGAAAGTGAAAATATCGTATATAGTGAAAGTGAAAATATCGTATATATTGAAAGGGAAAATATCGTATATATTGAAAAGTGAATATATATATATATATATATGTGAATTGAAAACGATGTATATGAAATATTCGAATTGAAAACGATGTATATGAAATATTCGAATTGAAAACGATGTATATGAAATATTCGAATTGAAAACGATGTATATGAAATATTCGAATTGAAAACGATGTATATGAAATATTCGAATTGAAAACGATGTATATGTAATGAATTTGAATTGAATAGAATAGAAAATGAATTCGAATTCAACTGAATAGAAAATGAATTCGAAATGAACTGAATAGAAAATGAATTCGAAATGAACTGAATAGAAAATGAATTCGAATTGAACTGAATAGAAAATGAATTCGAATTGAATTGAATAGAAAACGAATTCGAATTAAATAGAATAGAAAATGAATTCGAATTGAATTGAATAGAAAACGAATTCGAATTAAATAGAATAGAAAATGAATTCGAAATGAACTGAATAGAAAATGAATTCGAATTCAACTGAATAGAAAATGAATTCGAATTGAATTGAATAGAAAACGAATTCGAATTAAATAGAATAGAAAATGAATTCGAATTGAATTGAATAGATAATGAATTCGAATTAAATAGAATGGAAAATGAATTCGAATTGAATTGAATAGAAAACGAATTCGAATTAAATAGAATGGAAAATGAATTCGAATTGAATTGAATAGAAAACGAATTCGAATTAAATAGAATAGAAAATGAATTCGAATTGAATTGAATAGAAAACGAATTCGAATTGAATTGAAAGCAAATTGAAATGAATTCAAATTGAATTGAAATTTGAATTGAATAGAAATGAATTTTAAAACGAATTTATAAAGAAGAATTCAATTTTGATTTGAATTGAAATGGAAGTTGAAATTGCTTTTGAAACTAATTTAACTATTTATATAATTCGATTTAAATAGAAATCGACGAAATATATATTATATATATAATATAATGGCCTGAATAGAACGCGCCGCGGCAGTTCGTGAATTTCGACCATTTATTTCAAACGGACATTACGGGAGATCCGACCGTCGGATTCTCCTAAAAATGGAACCGTTGGGTTCGTATCGAAAAGAGTTTTCTAACGAATATTAGAAATTAGAAATCTAACGGTTGGATTTGGAATTACGTCCAAATCAAATTTGAAAAAGGTCGCTGTAAGTGCAGTTCGATGACCGTTGATGGATATCGACTGTACGGGCCTTGATAAAATTATTAAAAATAGTAATAATTTGTGTAAAATCATAAGAAATGATTTAGAAAGAATTGGGATGAAAAACTCCATATTTGAAAAGATAAAAATAGATTTTTATCGAAATGAACTAGTTATTAACTAGAAAAATAATCCAATGGTTATAAATAAATAAATTGGATTGGATTTGAATTGAAATTATCTTTGGATATTTTCGATATTGGATTCCGTGATTATACAGATATCGTGATGGGAATTTGGAAGATATCGATATCGTTATTCCCGATATGATATCTGTTGGTTTCAGGATTTGATGTTGAATATAAGTCGATACTATCTCTATTCAAAACCTTATATATAATCTCAAATTTGATTGATTGATTGTTTGGATTGTGCTCGACCAGTTTATGAGCAAAATATGCTTTTACATTTAGCATTGGGTTGGGTTGAAAATATCTGTGTGCTAACGCCTTGTGAAACACTTCACAATTTGATGATAAGGTGTTTAGCGATGTTATGTCCATTTCAAATTTAATGAATGATTGTGAAATGATATTTTTCTTAAGTGAAAAGAAGTGTATTCCCGATTTTGGACAGGGAATGTTTTATAAAAATGTTTTATAAAACAGAAAGGATTTCGAGGCCCAAAACCCGATGATTTCTAAAGTGATTTAGAAAATGTATTATATGTTACATTGTGGTTCATCGCATATTCGATTAGTTGCTATTGATGATGTATCTGTTTGGTGGCGGAGAATTTATTCTCTTGCTTAACACCCTTCTTTGAGACGTACGAGCTCAAAGGTTATGTGATTAATAGTGACTGATCATATGCGTGAATTACTGATGTGAAGTACTATATTTTGAAAGTACTTGTGATTATTACGTTGTGAAATGATTTTCCCTACTTCGGGATATGAAATGATTTAGTATGTGGCTAAAGAGTCGGGTAACCCTGAGACTAAAAGTATGGGTGAGAGGGCGGTGTATGCTCTCCATGAGTGGGAGGTGCATCGTCGGTGTAGCCTACTCCTACGTGGGGTAGGTGCACATATATATATCGAGTTGCGAGGTGCGTACCCTTTGCCTTGTCGATGGGGAGCACGATATTTGGTTGCATACTTGTTTGTATGCATTGTTATGTTTTGGAATTCACATTTCCAAATGATTTGATTTGAAATCCCGAAGTGAAATCTACTTTGATATAGAAAGTTAGAAATGTATTTCAAATGATTTGAAATAAGAAATCGGGAATAAAATCCAAAGGAATGATTTCTGTAAATTAAATTGGATTTAGAAAATTTAAGTGTGGTGATTAATCTATGTGGGTAGATTGGGATATTGCATGTTGATTGATGCATAGTAGATCCATATATCTATATTGATTGTTGTTTATACACTGACATTCATGGGGGTAAACCCGTTCCGCGAAAGTGGCGTGGTCCCATGATTTGTTTTATTTTTAAAACAAAGTTAACAACTATTTTTGAGTTCTCACACCAGTCCCATGACTGACCTGTAGTTTTCTTTTCCCTTGCAAACTCGGGTGCCCCTATTTTCCACGGGCAGCCGAGTAGTTTTATTTTGCAGATGTTTTGAGCAGGATTCTGGATTGAAGCTTTAAGCTGTGTCCAGACATTTACAGTCTTCCGCTGTGTAGTTTATATTTCCGCTGTGCACTGTTTTACATTTATGTAAATTTATCTTCCGCTGTGTATTATATTTCGATATACTCTGATATTCTGTACTCTAATGTAACATTATTATAATGTCTATTGAAGTCTTCTGTTATTTGTTCTGATGTGTTGTATACCCAAAGTTAGCGTATGCGGGATTCAAACGGTCTTGGTCGGTTTAGCGATCGATTAGGTCCGTGCGAAATCCGTGTCGTTACACGTGGTATCAGAGCTTTGGTTAAACTCAAATCTTTGGGGTACAACTCGTTAGAACTGAACAAAAGACTCATCAGAGGTAGGATTAGTAATGTCCTATAAAATAATCCTCATTAGAGATAGAATCAGTAGCATTCTAGAATGAGTGACTCGTTAGAGATGGGGTTAGAAATGCCCTAGAATGAGTCGAGAGTTATTTGTTTATAAATAACGTATTTGTGATTATATATAATCTGATTTTATAAAATATGATTTTAAATACATAAAATTATATATTTGAAAATATAATCAATTAATTGATTGATGTTTGTGTTGTTGGTTTACTTGTTTGATAATTTTGAACCATTATGCCTAATTGGATCAAATATTGAACTATATTGGAAATTGGTCGCATTTGCTTGCATATATATATACTTGCATTGAACAGGTCATAGCAAGGAGGCTAGAGCCAGAGAATAAAATTTGTTTGCCCGACAAATAGGTACATGTTTACTACATAATTTACTGTTTTGTTTGGGTGATGATGATTTTATGAGCCTATTGGCTAGCCGCTTGGCTTTTTCTTTTTCTTTTTGAGATCTGAAGGACCGAGGAAGCTATTTGAAATTCCCCGATGCTCCCGGTGCAGGGGAGGTTATGGCGAAATTTTTCGAAAATTTAGGGTGTTAGCCAAATTTTTGAAATTTTGAAAATGTAACAACCCGTATTTTCAATAATCTGTTATAACATAAATTGAGGCAGAATTAAATTATAAAATGTGAATCAAGGGAAACGGGCTATGCCATTGCATTCGTCTCGGAAAAATACGCGAAATAGAGTCCGAGTTTTCGAAAATCGGAGTCCGTATGACCCAGTTAAGGCCCATTGAAGTTTGCATAAAATTTCTAAGTAAAAACAGATTTAAATTTGAAATTAAAAACATGGGCTAGGGCAAACTGGGCAGGCGGGAAAAATTCCCGCCCAGGACCCCATGTCGACAGGCCTGTCGACAGGGGTCTAGGCATGTCGACTGCCCTGTCGACAGCCCTGTCGACAGGGGGTGCACGGGCTGCTTAGCCTGGTGCACCATTTCTGATTGGGGTTGGGTCTTGTGGCTTGTTTCTAGAGAGTTCCGGGATCTGAGGGCCCTAATTGAATCTAGGGTTAATCCTATGGTTCAAATCACTAACCTAATCTATAAATAAGACCCTAACCTACCCTAAATCATTCATTATTCATCCTAGTAACTAAACTATGCCAAAATCCATCCTCTCATGGCCTCCACCCTCTTCATACAATTCCTAATTTAATTCCTAAGTGATTTTCCATGCATACAAGCATATTTAGGCTTGTATGATCCTCCTTAGCTTGCATTAAAGGCTTGTTTTTCTATTGGCATCATAAAGGAGGAGTCTTGATCAAGTTTGCTTGCATTTGGGGGTTTTAATTAGTTGCATAAGGGGTTTCATGCATTTGTTATACTCATTTGAGTCCGCATAAGCATTGTAAGCCCTCTTACCTTCACTTTACAAACTCTAAAGTTAATATATGGTGAAAGTTGAGATTTATGTGAGTTTAGTTGATTATGCATGCTTATGCGAACTCACTATACCATGTTTTACATGTTTCCTAAGTTATGCATGCATATGCGAGTTTACTATGCCATGTTCTACATGTTTAATGGATTATGCATGTTTATGCAAGTGTACTAAGCCATGATTTGCAAGTTTAACAAGTTGTGCATGTTTATGCAAGTTTAAAATGACAAGTCGTGCATGTTTTGACAAGTTGTGCATGTTTTGACAAGTTGTGCATGTTTATGCAAGTTTAAAATGACAAGTTGCGCATGTTTGACAAGTTATGCATGATTAAGGTAATATGCAAGTTCACTATGCTAAGTTATGCAAGTATTATGCATGTTTATGGTAATATGCAAGTTCACTATGCTAAGGTGTGCAAGTCTAACATGTTATGCATGATTGTTGTGCAAGTTTATCGTGTATGTTGTGCCAAGTTCCCTCTTCCTATCCTTTATGCGTTACTACGAATATGTAAGCGATAGAATGACGTTGGGGGTTTGGGGTAAACTTAAAATACATGAAAATAAACGATTGGGAATTTACCTATTAAGTTAGGTCTACCCCTTGGGAATTTACCTATTAAGTTAGGTCTACCCAAGCATTTGTTAACTTGTAATTATGTGTTTGAAATAAAGTGGACATGACACTTAGAAAACAAAAGTGTGGCCAACTCGAGGTTGGGTTGAGTTTGTAGCGTAATTCTACCCGGAACCGACCGGCTTAACTAGTGGCTACAAACAATAGGACCCAATGTGAGAAGTTGGTCATGTGGTGCCAAAAACCCGAGGTTAGACTAAGTTGTGGTGTAAACCTACCCGGACCCGCCCGGCATAACTAGTAACCACAACAAGGTCTAATGTGAGAGGTTAAGGTGCATTAAGTTAATTAATGCCTCATGATTAGGGTTAAGTCCGGGTCCACTAATACTTAACCAATTTGGGGATTCAAGGGATGAAAATGGGGTTAAGTTACACTTAACCAATTTAATCAATTTGGGGATACAAGGGATTGGATGGAGTTAAGTGGTGAACCGTTGGTTGTACTTAACCAGTTCAATCCATGATTAGTGAGGGGTTAAATCACACTTAACCCTCTTGGGGAAACCCTAGCAACGTGGTCTGTTCTAACAGTAATCCCAGTTTGGTATCATTCACAACCCTAGAAGCTAGGCTAGGGCGGGGCACGATTACTGGAGGATGTAAGCGACCAAAGGGCGATGGCCGAGTGGTACAGCGGTGCGGGTCCGGCGGGCTACGGACGTGCACGTAGTCCGATGTTGGACAAACTCGAGGCACGGGTACCAGTAGGTTAGGGCTGTGCATTATTGCTTAAGTGTCTGGGGTTGACATCCGAGGGCTTGATACACCCAAAGGGGGGACCCAGCACAGTCTAACTACAACCATATGTGGGCCATATGGACACCAACACTTGACGTGTTAGGTTTATAGGGAGCCGATCGATTAGACCGTTGGGCTGGACCTTGTATTAAGGTCACCTCATGTTATTGGGTCAAAGCTTGGGCCAAGGGATCAATATCTGTTATGTTGGTTTGCTAGTACACCGTGGTGCAAAAACTTAACTTTGTTTATGCGATGACACCTCTATCTATCTTGTGGTAAATTTATCATGCCAGTATGTTGTTATCTATGATCATCTCAGTTCCCATCATGATGTTAACTTTATTAGTTTATAGACTGATCGTAGCAGGGCTTACTCAGTCTTTTTGACTGACCTGTTTTGTTTCGCCTCTTTTCTTCCGTTTCCCCCCCCCCAGGTTCTCAGGGAGGGAATACAGGAGCCTAGCTTGGATCTTGCTGCTTTCTTGGATAGCTCACGTATGCTTTGGACTTGAGCTCGCTATGGTTTCTTCCACTTTGGGGATAGCTACTTTTATGTTTTCTTTTTCAGTACCAGATGATGTTATTTTATGTACTAGACTTGTTTACTTGGGAAATTGACATTGTGATGTAGCAGACTTGTTTTTTTGAAATAGTTTAAAAGTCTTCCGCTGTTTTATTTACTTACTCTGTTATTTACATATATTTATGTCATGTCCTGCCTTGCTATATCATTATGCATGTTTACCAATAATGCCCCTCCAAAGCTAGTGCATTCCTTTGCGAGTGACCCTGGCGGAGGTGGGGTGTTACAGAAAATTCTCAGAAACTAAAGAGTTGGAGAATGGAAGCCAGATCGAGCGTAGAGTTGACTAATCAAACCACTTTCGACTTTGTTCCTTTTCGGGGACGAAAAGTTTTAAGTGGGGGAGATTGTAACAACCCGTAAAATGCGAGCCAGTTTGAAATTTTTATTTTGGCAATTTTAGCGAATTTTGAATATTTAAAATGAATAATTTTAAATAATATCGACGAGAAATTTATTTTGAATATAATTCGAACGTATATACTATATACGTTGTCGTTTGAATATAAATAATTATTTATAATTATAAAAGGAATTGAAAATGGCGCGGTAGTTCGATAATTCGATTTCAAACTTCAATTGAATGTACCGGGTGCAAAACAATCCGGATTTTAGTGAAACCAAAAACATTAGGATCTAATTGAGGATATCTTTCCAACGAATCCGAAAAATCAAAATTTCACAGCGGGAATCAAAAGATATGTCCAGTTGAAAATTCTGAATAGTCGCTATGGAATTCAGGCCCTTAAAAATGGACATTTTGCAAACGACCTCAGATTTCGACGAAACCAGTTTTGTTGGGTCCGTGATGTCAAGTTATTGTTAGGTTTCAAATTTCATAATTTTTCGAATCGATATGTGAGCGTGGCAAAGGAAAACGCGTTTGACCAGTTTCAGTTGATTTTAATCGACTGGAAATTGGCCATTTTTCAAACGGTCTCAGAATTCGACGAAACTAGTTTTGTTAGGACCGTATCGTCAATACGAAGCTAGAAAATATTTTTCTTGAATTTTTCTAGTCAGTATGTGGCCCCGGTAATTTGAAATGTACGTTTAAAATTCAATATAGTGATTTAAATGTAAATTCAACGAAAACTGATTGTAACGATCAAATCAGCTTGCGATACATATCCCATTGTGTTCGGAATAGGGGTAAAACGCTATGGACGACAGGCGGTGGGCCTTGTTTCGAGGTCGTATGTAAAAGTCAACCCTTTTGCAAAATTAAATAATTAAATAATAAAATAAAATAAAAAAAAAATATTCCCTCCTTTTCTTCTGCTTGCCCCCCCCCCCCCCCCCGATTCATTATTCAGAAACGAGAAAAAAAAAAACCTAAATCGAATCGAAGCCGCCGCCGCCCTCAAGACCTCGACGCCGACGAACCTATCGCCGCCCACTCCACCGCCCGACCTCCTCCTTCCAGCGAAAACCTCGAACCCTGCCGCCGCACCTCCCTGAACCACCGAGCACCGCCACCCTCGAAGCCTGCCGCCGACTCCTTCTTCTTCCCTCCCCTTCGCAGGTATCGGTGAGAATTTAGGTTAGTTTATTTTTATTTTTATTTTTGTTTTGTTAAAACTAATTTCTGATTTTGTTAGAATTTATAAAACTGATTTTATAATGGATTTATAAACTGATTTTATAATGGATTTA
Organism: Allium sativum; assembly: GCA_030737875.1. Lineage (NCBI taxonomy): Eukaryota > Viridiplantae > Streptophyta > Magnoliopsida > Asparagales > Amaryllidaceae > Allium > Allium sativum. The sequence continues at coordinate 863,126,951 of CM060926.1, forward strand.
TAAACTGATTTTTTTTTAGATATAAAAACTGATTTAAAAAGAATATAAAAACTGAATTTTTTTAAGAATATTAAAAACTAATTTCTGTTTTTTTTTAAAAGATGCAAAAACTGTTTTTTTAAGATGCATAAACTGATTTTTTTTAAGAATAAAAACTGATTTTATTTTAAACTTTGAAATAGAAAAAGGTTTAATCTTTTAAAGGAAAAAGATTTGAACTTGCAAAAATAAAGATCATATTTTTAAAAAAAGAGAAAAGACGGAATTTTTGTTAAGTAGAAGAAGTAAGATATGATTCTTATATTTTTAAAGCAATAAAAATATAATTTTTACATCATAGGAATATTAAAAATATAATCTTTGTTTTTAGAATATGATCTTTATATATTGAATAACATAGTAAAAATTCGATTTTTACCTATGTAGAGAATACGGGCAACGAAAGCGACAAGAAGGCGAAATAGACAAAGATTTCCATAAAGGAAGAGTCGTGTTATTGGATAGCTATTTGTGAGAATTTCTCACTCTTCAATTTCTTTTTATATAAATATTATATATGTTGAAAATGAAAGTGAATTGCTATATATATATATATATATATATATATATATATATATACGCCCCTCGTCCACAAACCATGGACGATATTTATTGGTTGAAATTGAATGTGAAATGAATATATATATATGAGAAGTGAAAATATCGAATATATTGAAAGTGAAAATATCGAATATATTGAAAGTGAAAATATTATATATAGTGAAAGTAAAAATATCGAATATATTGAAAGTGAATATATTGAATATATTGAAAGTGAAAATATCGAATATATATAGTGAAAGTAAAAATATCGAATATATTGAAAGTGAATATATTGAATATATTGAAAGTGAAAATATCGAATATATTGAAAGTAAAAATCTCGAATATATTTAAAGTGAATATATTGAATATATTGAAAGTGAAAATATCGAATATATTGAAAGTGAAAATATTGAAAGTGAAAATATTATATATAGTGAAAGTAAAAATATCGAATATATTGAAAGTGAATATATTGAATATATTGAAAGTGAAAATATCGAATATATTGAAAGTAAAAATCTCGAATATATTGAAAGTGAATATATTGAATATATTGAAAGTGAAAATATCGAATATATTGAAAGTGAAAATCTCGAATATATTGAAAGTGAAAATATCGAATATATTGAAAGTGAAAATCTCGAATATATTGAAAGTGAAAATATCGAATATATTGAGAGTGAAAATCTCGAATATATTGAAAGTGAAAATATCGAATATATTGAAAGTGAAAATATCGTATATAGTGAAAGTGAAAATATCGTATATATTGAAAGGGAAAATATCGTATATATTGAAAAGTGAATATATATATATATATATGAATTGAAAACAATGTATATGAAATATTCGAATTGAAAACGATGTATATGAAATATTCGAATTGAAAACGATGTATATGAAATATTCGAACTGAAAACGATGTATATGTAATGAATTTTAATAGAATAGAATAGAAAATGAATTCGAATTCAACTGAATAGAAAATGAATTCGAAATGAACTGAATAGAAAATGAATTCGAAATGAACTGAATAGAAAATGAATTCGAATTGAACTGAATAGAAAATGAATTCGAATTGAATTGAATAGAAAAGGAATTCGAATTAAACAGAATAGAAAATGAATTCGAATTGAATTGAATAGAAAACGAATTCGAATTAAATAGAATAGAAAATGAATTCGAAATGAACTGAATAGAAAACGAATTCGAATTCAACTGAATAGAAAATGAATTCGAATTGAATTGAATAGAAAACGAATTCGAATTAAATAGAATAGAAAATGAATTCGAATTGAATTGAATAGAAAATGAATTCGAATTAAATAGAATGGAAAATGAATTCGAATTGAATTGAATAGAAAACGAATTCGAATTAAATAGAATGGAAAATGAATTCGAATTGAATTGAATAGAAAACGAATTCGAATTAAATAGAATAGAAAATGAATTCGAATTGAATTAAATAGAAAACGAATTCGAATTGAATTGAAAGCAAATTGAAATGAATTCAAATTGAATTGAAATTTGAATTGAATAGAAATGAATTTTAAAACGAATTTATAAAGAAGAATTCAATTTTGATTTGAATTGAAATGGAAGTTGAAATTGCTTTTGAAACGAATTTAAAACTATTTATATAATTCGATTTAAATAGAAATCGACGAAATATATATTATATATATAATATAAATATAATGGCCTGAATAGAACGCGCCGCGCCGCGGCAGTTCGTGAATTTCAACCATTTATTTCAAACGGACATTACGGGAGATCCGACCGTCGGATTCTCCTAAAACCGGAACCGTTGGGTTCGTATCGAAAAGAGTTTTCTAACGAATATTAGAAATTAGAAATCTAACGGTTGGATTTGGAATTACGTCCAAATCAAATTTGAAAAAGGTCGCTGCAAGTGCAGTTCGATGACCGTTGATGGATATCGACTGTACGGGCCTTGATAAAATTATTAAAAATAGTAATAATTTGTGTAAAATCATAAGAAATGATTTAGAAAGAATTGGGATGAAAAACTCCATATTTGAAAAGATAAAAATAGATTTTTATCGAAATGAACTGGTTATTAACTAGAAAAATAATCCAATGGTTATAAATAAATAAATTGGATTGGATTTGAATTGAAATTATCTTTGGATATTTTCGATATTGGATTCCGTGATTATACAGATATCGTGATGGGAATTTGGAAGATATCGATATCGTTATTCCCGATATGATATCTGTTGGTTTCAGGATTTGATGTTGAATATAAGTCGATACTATCTCTATTCAAAACCTTATATATAATGTCAAATTTGATTGATTGATTGTTTGGATTGTGCTCGACCAGTTTATGAGCAAAATATGCTTTTACATTTAGCATTGGGTTGGGTTGAAAATATCTGTGTGCTAACGCCTTGTGAAACACTTCACAATTTGATTATAAGGTGTTTAGCGATGTTATGTCCATTTCAAATTTAATGAATGATTGTGAAATGATATTTTTCTTAAGTGAAAAGAAGTGTATTCCCGATTTTGGACAGGGAATGTTTTATAAAAATGTTTTATAAAACAGAAAGGATTTCGAGGCCCAAAACCCGATGATTTCTAAAGTGATTTAGAAAATGTATTATATGTTACATTGTGGTTCATCGCATATTCGATTAGTTGCTATTGATGATGTATCTGTTTGGTGGCGGAGAATTTATTCTCTTGCTTAACACCCTTCTTTGAGACGTACGAGCTCAAAGGTTATGTGATTAATAGTGACTGATCATATGCGTGAATTACTGATGTGAAGTACTATATTTTGAAAGTACTTGTGATTATTACGTTGTGAAATGATTTTCCCTACTTCGGGATATGAAATGATTTAGTATGTGGCTAAAGAGTCGGGTAACCCTGAGACTAAAAGTATGGGTGAGAGGGCGGTGTATGCTCTCCATGAGTGGGAGGTGCATCGTCGGTGTAGCCTACTCCTACGTGGGGTAGGTGCACATATATATATCGAGTTGCGAGGTGCGTACCCTTTGCCTTGTCGATGGGGAGCACGATATTTGGTTGCATACTTGTTTGTATGCATTGTTATGTTTTGGAATTCACATTTCCAAATGATTTGATTTGAAATCCCGAAGTGAAATCTACTTTGATATAGAAAGTTAGAAATGTATTTCAAATGATTTGAAATAAGAAATCGGGAATAAAATCCAAAGGAATGATTTCTGTAAATTAAATTGGATTTAGAAAATCTAAGTGTGGTGATTAATCTATGTGGGTAGATTGGGATATTGCATGTTGATTGATGCATAGTAGATCCATATATCTATATTGATTGTTGTTTATACACTGACATTCATGGGGGTAAACCCGTTCCGCGAAAGTGGCGTGGTCCCGTGATTTGTTTTATTTTTAAAACAAAGTTAACAACTGTTTTTGAGTTCTCACACCAGTCCCATGACTGACCTGTAGTTTACTTTTCCCTTGCAAACTCGGGTGCCCCTATTTTCCACGGGCAGCCGAGTAGTTTTATTTTGCAGATGTTTTGAGCAGGATTCTGGATTGAAGCTTTAAGCTGTGTCCAGACATTTACAGTCTTCCGCTGTGTAGTTTATATTTCCGCTGTGCACTGTTTTACATTTATGTAAATTTATCTTCCGCTGTGTATTATATTTCGATATACTCTGATATTCTGTACTCTAATGTAACATTATTATGATGTCTATTGAAGTCTTCTGTTATTTGTTCTGATGTGTTGTATACCCAAAGTTAGCATATGCGGGATTCAAACGGTCTTGGTCGGTTTAGCGATCGATTAGGTCCGGGCGAAATCCGTGTCGTTACAATTAGGATCTAATTGGTAATATCTTTCTAACGAATCCGACCAATCGAAATTTGATAGCAGGAATCAAAAGATATGTCCAGTTGAAAATTCTGAATAGTCGCTATGGAATTCAGGCCCTTAAAAATGGACATTTTGCAAACGACCTCGGATTTCGACGAAACCACTTTTGTTGGGTCCGGGATGTGAAGTTATTGCTAGGTTTCAAATAACATAATTTTTCGAATCAATATGTGAGCGTAGCAAAGGAAAATGCGTTTGACCGGTTTCAGTTGATTTTAATCGACTGGAAATTGGCCATTTTTCCAACGGTCTCAGAATTCGACGAAACTAGTTTTGTTAGGACCGTATCGTCAATACGAAGCTAGAAATTATTTTTTCTGGAATTTTTCTAGTTAGTATGTGACCCCGGTAATTTGAAATGTACGTTTAAAATTCAATATAGTGATTTAAATGTAAATTCAACGGAAACTGATTGTAACGATCAAATCAGCTTGCGATACATATCCCATTGTGTTCGGAATGGGGGTAAAACGCTATGGACGACAGGCGGTGAGCCTCGTTTCGAGGTCGTATGTAAAAGTCAACTTTTTTGCAAAATTAAATAATTAAATAATAAAAATAATTTTAATCCCCTCCTATACCTTGCCCCCCCCCCTGTAATTCATTACCGAAATCGTATAACCAGAAAAAAAAAAAACCCGTCGAGGACGGAAACCGACCGCCATCGCCTCGTCGAAGAGACCCCCGCCTCCGCCTGTCCCCCCTCCATAGATCGAAGTCCCGAACCTAGAACCCCCGACGCCCTAACCTAGAACCTCCCACGCCCTAACCTCCGACGTCGAGCCACCCCGCCTCCGCCTGTCCCTCCTCCAACCGCGACCTCCCCGACGCCGCCAAGAGCAGCAGCAATTCCCCCCCTTCTTCGCAGACAAAGTAAGTATTTTATTTTATTTTTATTTTTATTTTAATTAGGTTTAAAACTGATTATTTTAAAAGGGTTATAAAACTGATTTTTTTTAAAAGGAAAATTCTGATTTTTGAAAAAAGGAAAATTCTGATTTTTGAAAAAAAGAAAACTGATTTTTTGAAAGATTTAAAACTGATTTTTGAAAGGATTTAAAACTGATTTTTGAAAAGATTTAAAACTGATTTTTTTGAAAAGATTTAAAACTGATTTTTGAAAAGATTTAAAACTGATTTTTGAAAAGATTTAATTCTGATTTTTGAAAAAGGTTTAAACTTTAAAAAGAAAAAGGTTTAAACTTTAAAAAGAAAAAGGTTTAAACTTTAAAAAGAAGAAGATTTTAATTTTGAAAAGGAAAAGATTTAAACTTTAAATAGGAAAAGATTTAAACTTTAAATAAGAAAAGCTTTAAACTTTAAAAAGAAAAAGGTTTAAACTTTAAAAAGAAGAAGATTTGAATTTTAAAAAGGAAAAGATTTAAACTTTAAATAGGAAAAGAGTTAAACTTTAAATAAGAAAAGATTTAAACTTTAAAAAGAAAAAGGTTTAAACTTTAAAAAGAAGAAGATTTGAATTTTAAAAAGGAAAAGATTTAAACTTTAAATAGGAAAAGATTTAAACTTTAAATAAGAAAAGATTTAAACTTTAAAAAGAAAAAGATCAGATTCTTTAGAATAGAAAAGATCATATTTTTAAAATAGAAAAGACGGAATTTTTATTAAGTAGAAAAAGTAAGATATGATTCTTATATTTTTAAAGTAATAAAAATATAATTTTTACATCATAGGAATATTAAAAATATAATCTTTATTTTTAAAATATGATCTTTATATATTGAATAGCGAAGTCAAAATTCGATTTTTATATATTGAATAACATAGTAAAAATTCGATTTTTACATATGTAGAGAATACGGGCAACAAAAGCGACAAAAGGCGAGATTGGCGAAGATTTCTATAAAGGAAGAGTCGTGGTATTGGATAGCTATTGGTGAGAATTTCTCCCTCTTCAATTTCTTTTTCTAGCTATATATATATGTGTTGAAATAAAAGTGAATTACTATATATAAATATATATATATATATATATATATATATATATATATATATATATATATATATATATATACGCCCCTCGTCCACAAACCATGGACGATATTTATTGATTGAAATTGTTTTGAAAATTGATTGATAGCGAATGATGGTTTGTGATTGTTTGTGGTTGATATTGATTTGATTGTGGTTGAAAAATACCCGTTTGTGGTTGAAAAATATTTGGTTGAAACCACATAGGATTAGTTGTGGAAATGAAATAAATATATACATGCCACCTGCGTGCGAACTAGATGCATGATCCCCATTGTCAAAAACCCCGAGGTTTTAAGGTAGAGCGAGGAGCCGTACTAGGGACGGTCCCGGTTTTAACTACCCTGCCGTTATGCTGCCGAAATTTTGAATAATATTCGTGTGTTTGAATTATTTTCATATGCTTAAACTATATTTATTCATTGATAAGAAAACCTTCATGTGTTGAATTGATATTCAATCGTTGATTAGAAATTCATGTGTTGAATGGTATTCATATTTTGAAATAAATCGTTTGATAATAAAAATCACATTTTTATCTATATATAGAAACTATAGAAAACATTCATGTGTTGAATTGATATTCATTCGTTGATTAGAAATTCATGTGTTGAATGGTATTCATATTTTGAAATAAATCGTTTGATAATAAAAATCACATTTTTATCTATATATAGAAACTATAGAAAACATTCATGTGTTGAATTGATATTCATTCGTTGATTAGAAATTCATGTGTTGAATGGTATTCGTATTTTGAAATAAATCGTTTGATAATAAAAATCACATTTTTATCTATATATAGAAACTATAGAAAACATTCATGTGTTGAATTGATATTCATTCGTTGATTAGAAATTCATGTGTTGAAAGGTATTCATATTTTGAAATAAATTGTTTGATAATAAAAATCACATTTTATCGACTATATGAACTGTGTAAAATAATCTCGTTTTAAAAGAAATTGTTTTATGATAAAAATCCTATTTTTGTCACCTATGTGAAACATATAGAAAAATAGTGTTTTAAAATGAACTGTTTTACAATAAAAATCACATTTTTATTGTATGCATAAATCGTTGAAATGTGAAGTGTTAAAAATAGCCACTTGTTCAAAATAAACATATATGAGTTGAAATATTCATTAATTAGCTAATGAAATGATTTTCACCTATTTATGTAACATTAGAATGAATGGTGTTTTTAAACCAAATAGAAATCTAATATGAAGTCGAATAGAAAATGATAAATGATAAGAACTGTGTATATATGTACATACATATTCATTGAACAGGTTATAGCAAAGGGGCTAGAGAAGAGGAATAAAATTTTGTGCCCGACAAATAGGTACACATTTACTGCTTTGTTTGGGTGATGATTTTATGAGCCTGTTGGCTAGCCGCTTGGCTTTTTCTTTTTGAGATTAGAAGGACCGGGAAAGCTATTTTCGATTTCCCGATGCTCCCGGTGCAGGGGAGGTTATGGCGAAATTTTCCAAAAATTTAAGGCGTTAGTGAAATATTTGAAGTGAAAACGATACTGAAATCATTGAATGAACTATTTTTATATAAATATATAAATATAAATAAAATTAAAACGAAACGAGGCCGTGCAGTTCGTATTTTGAAACCGTGATTTCAAATGACTAGTGCGGGAAATCCGACCATTGGATTTTCCCGAAACCTCAACCGTCGGGTTCGCCTTGGAAATATCTTCCCAACGGCACCAACCTTGCAAAAATCCAACGGTTGGATTGTCTGGAATGTTTAATTCAAATCTAAAGAAAAACAGCGCCAGAAGCGATTGTATTTATATATATATAAATATAATTATATATTTAATCGAATAACGACGCTGCAGTTCGTAATTTGAAATCGAAAATTCAAACGATTGTACCGGGAGATCCGACCGTCGGATTTTCCCGAAACTGAAACCGTTGGATTCGTTTTGAAAAGACCTTTCTAATGATGTAAATTTTGTGAAGATCCAACGGTTAGATTTTCAGATATGTGTAAATCAAATCTGAAGAAAAACAGCGCCACGGTCGCTTTATGGCCCGAAGCGTCGTTTTGAATAAATTAGCTATCTTAAAATAAACAAAAATAGCGATAAATAGTTATAAAATATTGGGAACGTTATGGAATGGAAATAAACTGAATTTGCTTGATTTATGTGATATTTGATCGTTGAATGTGTTTGGTGTGAAAATTACATTAAAGAACAAAATTGGTGTTGTCGAATAATTTAACCATTGAAATAAATTGATTTGAAATTCTAAAAATACGTGAATCATTTGAAAAGGCCGAGTTAATTCTCATTTCAAATAATTGACCGACGATTGAAATTTGAAGATGAAGACGACGGTCGAAGACCGGAGATCTTCACCTCGTTTGGATGGTAACCGAGGTCCTGATTGGGAGGCATCCCGAAATATGGATAATGAGTGGTGATCGTTCAGACGTACGTGGTGATCGATGGGTTTGCGAGGTATTTAGTGCCTCTGGTTTCGTTCAGACCCAGAACGGACTTGTAAATGGACTGTGTGTCCGATATTGGAATTTGTTCTGTGTGATTGATAGCCATCAGTTGCACGGTATGAATTGCCTGTGTGGCATGCTAAGATGCAGTGATCAGGGCTTCTGTTGAAAAGCAAAGTCTTGTGGTGATGATCAAAGCACCGCCTGTGTGGCGCAGCTTTGTGTATAACGTAAATTCGCGAGCCTCACACCCCGGTATGAACCTAAAACGGGAGAAGGACCTCAGGGAGGGCATGCGTTTCCTTCTAGCTAGGGTGGTGTCAGTGACCTACCAGCCCTGACATTTATATACTTTTCACCTATGTGGTTGTTGCTGTTGCGAGGCGCCTCGGTTTGATCGGACGATCGGGGTCCGATGGGGTCATTCGTTGGCTCGTTTACGCCCCAAAGGGCGGGGAAACGTATTGTTCAGGCATTTTAATCCACATCGGTGGACCGGCCCTGTCGCTCCAAAGGCTTGACTGAGTACTTGCCTGAGACATGGGCTTGATTGTCTCGAATTCGGTAAGGACTATCTTTTGCCTTGGTTCATGACGGAAATCCAATTTCCAAATATGACATCGTGCGGTTTTGATTGTATATATATATATGGCGACATGATATATGGTACCCATGCCGTCTATGATTGATAGTTATGATTTGAAAGTGTTTTCAAAACATATAAACACTAGTAATAATATCAATGCCTTTGTTTTATTCGTATCAAGCATATTTGGCCGTTATAAGGTAAAAACTTTGTCCTCCGGTTTGCGTTGCATTGTGTGATGGGAACTGAGTCTTATAACGGCTTCATTTTTATAAAAAGCATAGCGATGTTTAAAAGAAAGATTTGTTTTAAAGCACTGGCAATCCAATGGAGTAAATCCGTTCCACGAAAGTGGCGTGGTCCTGTGATTAGCCAAACAATATATGTGTTGAGTAGATTTCTCATACCAGTCCCATGACTGACTCGTAGTTTGTTTCACTTTCAAACTCGGGTGCCCCTTTTTCTACACGGGCAGCCTTGTATTCAGGTTTAGCTGGTTCTTTCTGGATAGCCGGAGCTGAAGATGGATTCTATCATTTATCTCTTTTTATGCTATTCAGCTCCTATTGTACATATTTTGTTTATTTCCACTGTAGACATTTATGTATAGCTGAACTGTATTTGTACTAAGTAAGATCCTGTATACTGTGTAACTCTGATGATTAATTTTATCCAGTATATTCTATTGTTCATTATCTGGTGTATTTATTTAATTTTGTTCTGCTATTATCTGTTTCTGTGTTATATTCCAAAGATAACCCTTGTTTCCGTCTGAACGGGATTTCGGGTCGTCTCAAGAACTGAGTGAGTTTAACTCATCTGGGTTTTATTTTGTCGTTAACACGCTTGTTTTAATTAAATTAAACATCTGTTTAATTTAATTAAAAATTCATGTTACTTCTTATGCTGACCAAGCCTGCTCCAAAATGTTGTGCATGTCAATGCGGTTCCAACGCACTCCGGTTTGTTAAATCATGTTAAAGAATTTAGAAGTTATTAATAGTACAATTTAACGCGATTTTAACTAATATAGTTCACTCTAAAATAATATTTAAATTTATCTAACAATGTACGTTAACGCAACACTAGTACATATATACCAACGGTATGTATTAACTAAACAATTGTTTTATTAAACTATGGGCCTTGGTTATATAAATAGACCCAGATCCAAATGTAACCGACCCTTATACGTTAATTATATAATAAAAATTAATGGGCATGTTGTAATTGCAATTCCTCACCTTTCATTGGAAAAAACCTTCCTGCCATTCTTCCCCATGGACATGCTACCGTTATTTCTTCTTTTCGGTTTACTTTTTTTTCTATTTGTGAAAAGCCCAAAGCCCATAGCGCATGCCTTTAAACCCACGAACCCGTACTATGCAAACTCTTTCTTCCCCAATTTTAGTAAAAGTCCCAGTGTCCTTTCCATGTCTCACGACTTCACTTCCTTTTCAATGGCCCCTTCGAATCTCCCTCACCAACTCACTCCCTTATCCTCCCACGAAATTACAAACACTCTACCACAATATTTCTCTCTCCGAACACTGCCCAGTAATCACCATCACCAGGCTGGGTCGACGGTCACTACAAGAAAATAGGGTCATTACCTACCAATTGTAAGCGTAGGTAAAACTAACATAATGGTGGGTAATATATTTTAGCTACCAATATTGAATTGGTAGAAATTGGTAGGTAAAGGTTAGTAGAGAAAAATCTTTTACCTACACTTATTGATATTGTTAGGTAAAAGAATCAACGGACCCCACTACGTTATGTCTCAAATGATGAGTCATCAACTGATGTATTTGATGATGTGTCATCCTACGTGGCTGCTGACATGGTTGTCGTAGTAGTATACACATGAAATATATTAATGTCGACACTTAACACTTAATGGTTGGTTCATGTGTTAAAAAAATAATTTATCCGTGTGTCATCATTTGATTAGTGTATATGACATCATTTTTTAGGCTACATGGGATTATTTGGTTAGTCCGTGTCGCGTTATCTGATTTTCCATGTGACAGTATGCCATTAGTCTACATTATATAATGTTATTGTACCACATAGTGTTATTGTAATAGCGCACATGACATCATTTTATTGTTTTATAAGACGATTCATATTTTGGTCTAATTGAATGGTTATGTGTAGGTAAAAGGTAATAAAAATTATTTGTGACAGTTCTATATTAGAAATAAATTGAAAAAAACATACAATTAATAAAATATTCAATGCTAACATTCCATATAATGTTCAATACTAGAATAAGTCATAAAATTAAACTTCTAAGGTTTCCCCAACCAAAATAAAAAACTTCATATTGTTTATTACATAGCAAATTAATGTAAAACTTCATATTGCTTATTACATAGCAAATTAATGTAAATAAACTTAAGATGATGTTTTCCCATATCAAGGGTCATTTCCTTCTACAAAGAATTCAACCCCTGAGTTATCTCTTCTAGTTCCAACACCACAGAATTACACTTAGTAGAGTCGCGTATCCGCATCTCTTGCATCAAATTCATCATTTGAGTTATTTCTTCTATTTTTAATGTCAACTGATGGCATTTTGCAAGAGTTGCATCCTTTTCTTCTTTCATGCCTGATCCTACTCCAAATTTATGGCAAGTAGCTCTATACCATTGTCGTTGCTAATATGTTCTTGACTGGTTGATTCTATCAGTATGAACCTCATTATGACTAGTATGCATGGATTTCTCTCCTAACAGAACCACGTAACTATCAATTAATTTTCTCACTAGTGCCCCAAGAGATGCAACGACGCTTACACCAGAATCAGGCAATTTAGCATCTGGAAACACATCAGGAATTAAATCAAGGAAAAATATTGAATCAAAGCACCGTTCAAGCTTAAAATGCCAAGAAGGAACAAAAAAAAAAGAACCAACTTTTGGTGGAACAACTAATGTTGTACCTGACAATGGATATAATTAAGAAATCATACACGTAAAACTTGCACATAAATTCATTTATAGTCGAACTAGAACACATAATTGACAGTGGATAATAACTTACCGTAAACCTATTCAAATTTTTTTCATCCACCAAATAAAAATAATTTGGAATAAGTTTGTCATTATTTGATCATGTGTACTAAACCATCAAGTGACTGTTTTCCGATCAACATGTATTATATACAACTTAGAGCATACAAACGGTACTATTCCTTTTCAAATTTTTGTCATCCACCAACTGAAAATCATAAAATGAACTCAGCATACAAGATTTTTAAAATATAAAAATATATGTTGTGCTTTGGTTACTTTTAGTAAATATCATAAATTTTGAGTGATTTTAAAAGGTAGCTAGCATACTGAACTTGTTCCATAGTTTACTACTGTTGGAATGTAAGCCCGACCAACATGTCGAAGTGGACCGCAATGATTTGCATAAAAAGCTAAGACAGTAAACAAAATGCAAAACAACGTTCAATGTCAAAGGTTCAACGTCTTCTAAAAAGGTGTATAGCATAAAACTTACTGTAACCATCAAAGTATGTTTGCAAGCATTGAAGGTCACTTGATATGCAATAGCGAAGGTTGATTGCAGAGGCTGAGCCGTTGAGGTTAGATACCAACAAATGATAGAACTTTAAAGACAGTAAGATAAACCACCATGGTGTGATCTCGTAGCACACCATCATTATACAAGACGCACAACATTGTATTATCATGTATTGAAAACCATTTTAGAGGCAGAGTGTAATGTTTTCAGTAATGCTAAGGTAAAAAGATAAAACCCCTATCAACTCCTTCTTTGCCAAGTCATTCCTCGAACTCTTAGAAAACTCTGTCAAACTACTTAATTTTTTTGATTGATTTTTACCTCCTCTGCCTTGCTCTTCACCACAATCACACGCGCCGGCGAAACACAATGTAACAACCCAGAAAATCAAAACCAATTTAAAATTTTTATTTTGGCAATTTTAATGAATTGGGAATATTTAAAATGATTTATTTTAAATAATAATAACTAGAAATTTATTTTGAGTAGAATTAGAACATAAAAATTTATTTAAATCGAAGTTAGAATATAAATATTTATTATAATTATAAAAGGAATTGGAAATGGAGCGGCAGTTTGAAAATTCGATTTCAGATTTCAGTTTGAATGTACAGGATTCAAAATAAACCGAATTTTAGTAAAACCAGAAATATTTGAATCTGTTTGAAAATACCTTTCCAATGAATGTGAAAAATCCAGATTTCATAATGGGAATAAAAGGTTATGTCCATTTGAAAATTCAGAATAGTCGATATGGAATTTAATATAATATATAGTCCTTAAAAATAGTGATTTTACAAACGACCTCCGTTTTCGACGAGACCACTTTTGTTGGATCCGAAATGTCGAATTATTGCTAGATTCCAATTTTTAGAATTTTTGGAATTAATATGTGAGCGTGGTTAATTTAAATACGTTTGGCAATTTCAATTTGAATATAATCGACTAGAAAATAACTATTTTTTAAACGGTCTCCAAATTTGACGATATTAGTTTTGTTAGGATCGTATCGTCAAAACATAGCTAGATTTATTTTTTGGGAATTTTTGGAGTCAGTATGTGGCCCCGGTAAATTGAAATGCACTTTAAAATTCAATATGGTGATTTATATTTTAATTTAAATGAAAACTGGTTGAAACGATGGAATTGGCTTACTGGACATATCCCATTGTGTCAAGAATGGGGGTAATTAGTCAGGGGCGACAACCTTGGGTTTGATTTGGGGTTCGGGTAAAGAGTCAACATCTTTTTTGGAAAAAAAGAAATAAATAATATATATCCTTTTTCCCCAACCCTAATCCCTTCAGGAGCCCCCCATTTTTCAAAACCCCGTAACCCCAAAGTCTTTCCATCGCCGCTCCTTCCCATCGCGGTCGCGATCACCAGAGACCCCCCTCCTCCTCGCCATTGGCCATCTCCAAACCGCGCGAGCTCCTGCACCTGACCAAAACCGCACCGCCACTGATGCCCTAACCGCCAGTCTCCATCACCAGTCGAGCCACCCTCGCCACCTCCGCGAGTGCAGCACCACCCCTTCTCCAATCGAAGAAGCCCTGCACCCAACGCAACGACGATGACCGCGAGCTCCGACCAGCTTCCACCGTAAAATAGCAAGGGAAAACAGTGAGTTTTCTGACTTTTTATTATATAGAAATCTGATGTTTAACGCTATAAAAATATGGTTTTTAACGCTATAAGGGTAGGATGTTTAATACTTTAAAGACGATATTTTTAACGATGTAAAGATGAGATTTTTAGCGATGTAAAGATGGGATTTTTAACGATGTAAAGATGAGATTTTTTAACGATGCAAAGATTGGATTTTTAATTATAAAAAGATAGGATTTTTAATTATGTAAAAATCTAATTTTTAATTATATAAGCCATTAGTATAAAAATATGATTTTTATAGAAATGATTATAGAATAAAAATATGATTTTTATAGAAATGATTATAGAATAAAAATATGACTTTTATAGAAATGATTATAGAATAAAGATATGATTTTTATAGAAATGATTGTAGAATAAAAATATTATTCATATGTAGTAGAAATATAAAAATACGATCTTTATATATAAAAATGTGATTTTTATATAGATAGTGGCGAGAGAAAAATATGATTTTTATTATATGAACATCGGTATAAAAATATGATTTTTATACACATAGCAGCAATATAAAAATGTGATTTTTAAATATATATAGCATTGTTAAAAATATGATTTTAACATATACCGCGTGAAACAGATTGCGTTGGAATTTCGGACAAATCCAAACAGTTCAGAAATTCAGAAATAGAACAGGAGGAGTGGAAACCAAGGGTGAGAACTTCTCACTTTAATTTATTTTCTAGTTAAATATATATACTAGAATGCAGATAGTGCTTAGAAACACCCAACACCTTTATTTGAAACCATGTTTGTTTGGCTATTTGGTTGATTGGATTATTTGGTTGAATTTGGTTTGGGAAATGAAATGAATTGATTAGAATTAGTATGTGTATGGCGCGAGCCATTATTAAGCGAGGGATAAGGCTAAACCTTATTTTGGTTCTAGTATCGTGCCGTTATGCTGCCAAAATTTTCTAAAAATATTAGAACAATAAAAATATAATTTTATTGTATAAATGAACTGTATAAAATATTCATGTGTTGAAATAAATATTTTATAGTTAAAAATATAATTTTAAATGAGTATATGAATAAAATAAATATTCACTTACAAATCGGACGATTTGTTTATGTACGCGCATTTGATTGATATTGATTTGGACGATATATTTTACACATCGCCCAACTACACAAATAAATTCTATGTGTTTTGATTGAAACCCTACACGGGTATTGGGATGATATTTGACATACACTAATCCCAATATTTAGTTGTATTTCAATCGATTGGTTGACAGACTGTTGTAAGCGTTAATTATTTATATTTAACGCTTATGCAGTTGTGTAATGTACTCTGGATGATGGTTGACTGGGTTTGATTATTGTTGTGTACATGTGTGCATGAAATCCATATAAATAGAATTATATGGTAATTGACTGTGTCTGATTCCAATTCGGAAAGAACGAATATTTTAAAATAACTAATATTTTAAATATGATTTTGATGTCCGATTTGGGATGGACACGAAAATATTGAAATATATAAAGCCGTGTTGACTAGATTAAGGCCATTTAGACGTGAACGATATTTACATCGATTTTGTTCATTTTTATAATGAATATCAAAAAGGAAATGATTTCAAAATATGATATTTTGAAAATATTATCATTTATATATTATAATGATATGGAATATTCAATTTTGATTTAAAATTAAAAATGAAGTTAGAATTGTTTTAAACGAATTTATAAAATACGTTTTAAATGAAAATCGATGAAATATATATAATATATATTGTATATATTATATATATTTAATCGACAAAAATTTAAATGTATTATTTTATTATCTCTAGCATCCATGCATCCAATTTTAAACAAGTATAGCCAAGAAAAACAATTATAACATCCAAACACCAAGAAGCAGTCTAGCAAAAGCAAGCAATTTACCCTTAAACTAAACATTAGGAAACTAAACAAAAGGAGAAAAATATTATCCGATCTTATTTTATAAAAAAATTCTTTTAACTGAGAATTCTTTTTGCTCATTTTGTCTCTTTCCCCCTTGGATTAAAATTTTTGTATCTAATTCTCATTAGTTCCCATTTGTTCCTTAATTTCCTCCCAAGCACACAAAATCCTGACTGAGTCGAGAAAATTTAGGTCTAGCGGGTTAGGCACCTATAACCTGAGTTTGTACTATCCTAATCATTTTAGCTATTTGATATGGAGTTAAAAATACCCACTCAACACTATGACCACTGATTGCCCGCACATATATTCTAAGTCTGCTTCTAGTCATAATACTAATTCTGCACATCCAGTTCTAATACTACTTTAAATGTGTCATCCTTAGTAAAAAAATAACAGATGCCCTACATTTATCCCAAAATTTATGCTATACTTCCAACCCTATGTGGATAGCCCATGTAAACTACATACACACTCTCTAAGGGATATGACTCTAAGTCCCACTAGGTCTTAGATCCGTGATTTATATATGTAATATTGTTCTGACCATAGCTCTGATACCACTCTGTAACGCCCCCACTGTTATACCCAGTTTAGCAAAGGACATTACAAGTAACATCATCTGCTAATCTAGAGAATACATCTTGATTAGGGCAATCAAATGTGAATATATACTTACACTGACAGGTCATTTATACCTCCTTACTTAATGTCTGATCTGAATTTGACATGTTCAGTATTAATACAAAGTAATAAACACATGGATTCAACTTAATCAGAACAATATAACAACCACATATTAATCACAGATCGTAGCAAAAAGAACATATCATAGCGTACTCACAGTGTTTACACCAAAAATGGTCTAAACACCCAAGGTACTAAACTGTACTTCACCAATTTGGTATGAAATAAATGGAACCGTGTTTAATCAATAATCAAAAATGAAAAATGCAAGAAAAGTAAAGTAGAAGCGAGATTTAGAGTGGTTCAGTCGTTAACTAGGCCTACGTCCAGTGTGAAGATGATTTTCAATTTTATAACGAGGATTACAAAATACATCAATTCCCTCTTTTCATACATCTTTGCATTCACTCAATATACCCTCGTCTATATGTTTCAATTTTGGAATTGTGCAAGAGAATGGCAAGATTGAGGAGAAGGAGAATGGATGGATGATTAAGAAAGAGAGTCGTCTTCCATGATCATGAGATTGTTCTTGACGCCATGGCCGAATCAGTGGTTGAGGATAGAATTTGGCAGCACTTCGTGGTCTCGAATATCCGATCCCCTCTATGTTGATAATCATATTGTATTTATAGGTGAGCTCCGCTTGGGAAATGACCTGAAATCTGTTGATGCCAGCTACAGATTGCTCACTTTATTAATTACAACCATGTCACATTTAGTTACCACGTACGAGCGATTCAATGGAGCGAGCATCTTGAGTAGTTGTGCGAGTTCCTAGGAGCAGGCATCGATGTGAGAATGATTGCTTTGGGACATCCTATATGAGCAGAGCGTGGGACTGGAATCAATTCTTCTTCGTTCCTTGCGCGACAGACCTTTTCCTGCCTTGTGTGGCGCTGTTTGTCCCTATGGTTGTGTCATTCGGTCACTCCCGCCCATATTGAATGGGCGATTTGCTTTTGTTTTTGAGCGGCTTACAGGATGTACGACCTTGATCTTTATCGGGCTGCACTTCTCGTAGCATATCGTGTTGTTGTCTTTGGTCATACTGTCTGACCTGACTTGCCTTGGGTTTGATATTTAGGTCCTGCTCCGCGTGGTTGCATCCTGTTCCGTTGTGAGTCGTTTAAGCTCCTCAGATAATATTATGCATGACTGACTCTGATGGTGCCCGTTTTGCATCCTTTGCTCAATGTGCATGTGGATTTTTTGAGGGATTAACACTTGCCCCTTGAAGTCTTTGATTTCTTTTTATAAGGAATTACTGGCTTCAACGTATTTGGTTGCACATTGTTTTGCGGGCTTGTCCCGACTTGTTGCGGAGTCGTTCGTGCAGGGATTAAGATTGCTTTATTGTAGCTAGTTGGCTTTTTTACTTTTTGGGCGAGGCGCTTGGACTGTTTTGTCATTATTGTAAATGACTAGATTATGGGGAAGTGAACACGCCAACTGGCCTTCTAATGAGACACGCATTTCAGTACTCGAGTATTAGGCTGACGTGGTGAGGAGTGCTTTATGATGTGTGTCCTTTAATCTTCCCTTTCATTTTCTTATTTCTAATTCAATTTTTCTCTCATTTACCTTCAATAGGGCTTCTAAAATTAGGAAGAAGAAATTCCGAACTTCCCTCTACTGCTACTCAGGTTTGTTGATTCTTTCTGATGTTCATTCTTCCTTTGAATCTTATGGTTATTTCCTGATCTGTTTTGCAGGATGGTTCCATCTCCAGAGCGGCATCGATGGGAAACCTTCTTTGATTTGGACGTCCCAAAGGACGAGATTCTATCAATTGGTCAACTGTCTGTAAACTCTCCCTCCAGCCCTTCTTATTCAGAACTTCAATCTATTATTAACAGGCCACGCCCTGCTCCTGGACCTTGTAACTCTAGGCTAGCTAAGCGGTTTCGGGGGTGGAGTTTGCAGGGAGTACCTTCGAATGTGGATATATATTCTTAGACTTTCTCTTATGACACGACCGCGGAAAAAGGTCAGATGTTGGCCCGCCTCGAGACTGTTGTTCGTCAATTTGAGAAACAAATGGATTTGCTGAAAAATCATTCTGTGAAGTGGGTGAATGGCTGGCATACATTGGCCTGCGACCTCCAAAGACTTCAAAGGACAATCTTGAACGCATCTCTGTTCTGGAAAATGATAAGGCCAATTAATCCAGGCTCTTAGGTCCAGGGACAGCTTGGTTGCTTCTTTCCCCCTGGGGATGTTGAGTCGGCGGTTTCTGCACATGCTGATAGGCCTCCATCTTGTTCTGTTCCGACTAAAAGGAAGGTAGGTAGGCCAAGGAAGGCTAGAGATCTATAATCTCCTTCTCCTTGGTTATTTTTCTTTTTGAACTTTAAGACCGGTTGTGTAAGCGGGTGCTGGTCCTCGCTCATGACGTTATGCTGGTTGTGACTTGTTGTTTGATCTGTGACACTTCTGTGATCCTGATGAATGGTTGTCTGGTTGGTTTTATGATCTCTTCATGTCTTTGCCATGCCATGTCTCTTTTCCCTGCCTGACAATGCACACACCTTTTTTTTGCGGCGATCGTGCGTTAATATCGTTTACGGGACGTTCGTTTGAACGTTAATATCGTATTGCGGAGCGTTCGCTCGTTCGTTAATATCAAATTACAATTAGTCTTACGGCGTTCTTATTAAGCTGGGATCATCCAGTTTTTAGTATTTGGATTTGACTTGGTAAGCTTTTTGTTATTTTAGCTTTGACAATTTTAGCCGTTTTAATTTTTTATTAAATATCCTGTTTATTTGTTTGGGGTATTTTCGTGATGCATTTTTATGCATGCCCCCATGGGAGGACTAGGGCTCCAATGTTGGAATCCGGTCTTGGCTTTGTTTGACTTGGTTAACAACAAAGAACAAGAATGGACACCCCCATACGGCTAGGATTTCTGCTTTTGAAATCCAATCTTGGCTTTGTTTGACTTGGTTAACAACAAAGAACAAGAATGGACACCCCCTTTCGGCTAGGATTTCTGTTTATGCGCTGGTCTTTCCAGCATGTTTATTCCTTCCCCATTTTTATCTTCCTCCCGAGAAAAGGACGCTATATCTCATCGAGCCTTGACTCATAAAGGATAAATTTCGTGCCCTTCACCTATCAAGGTGCTCCCCGTGATTGGCAATTTTTCCGTTTCGGGACATGTCGGTTTTTCCGACTTTTTGCCTTGCCCTAGGAAGCAGACACTGGTTCGCCTCATTGAAGAAAAAAAAATTCTCAAATTGGAGAACCCATGTCCAGCACCTAAGAGGTGTTTCTTTGGTGGGCTCAGCATTTTTATCTGTGGGACTTTAACCGTAGGACTTTTGAGTTGCTTTTGCTTCAGCGTTGACTCCTTTATTCTGGTACCAAGCTTTTGTTGGTCCCGTATTGAGAGATCCAGTGTTTCCTGATGAAAGTCGGAACTCCTCGAGTTGGCGCCTCCCGATCGCTCGTTTGCCTACACAAGGAAGTCAACCTTTAGTAGGAGCTTGTAAATAAGTGAGCAATGCATGTAATTAGAAATCCATGTTCAGTCACTTTATGTACATCATTCAGAATGCGATTTTTTTTTAAATCTTTACAGCATTTTCTATGCATTTGAATAACATTCTATAAGAAATAATGACGAATATGCTCACTCTTCCACGCTCGTGGAATCTGATTCCCATCTGTGGTGGCCAATTTGAAAGTACCATCCTGGAGTTTCTGACTTATAACATAAGGCCCTTCCCAATTGGGTCTGAAGACCCCAGTACCGGCCATTATCTTTTTCAGAACAATGTCTCCAATTTCAAAAGTTTTATGCTTGACTTTTGAATTGAAGTGCCTGGCCACCCTTCTTTGGTTTGTGGCTACTCTGAGTTCCGATTCTTTTCTTTTTTCTTCAATTTGGTCGAGGGCTTCAACCTGTAGCTTTTCGTTTTTTTGGGGTCGAAGGGTATTCTTCTATGGGTAACGACTTCCAACTCCACTAGTATTATGGCTTCAGAGCCATAGGATAAAGAAAAGGGAGTATGTCATGTCGCAGTTTTGTGCGTGGTGCGATATGCCCATAATGCTAGTGGGAGTTCGTCTACCCATCCGCCTTTAGATTTTTCTACTCGCTTCTTAATGGTAGTCTTGATGATTTTATTCACCGCTTCCACCTGCCCGTTAGCTTGTGGATGAGCGACTGCTGAAAAGCTTTTCTAGATTTTGTATTTGACGCAAAAGCTTTGAAACTCCTCACTTTCGAATTGGGTCATGTTGTCTGTGATTATCTTTTGTGGTATCCAAAACCTGCATATGATATTATTCAAGACAAAGTTAATAACTTTCTTCAAATTTATAGTGGCTAATGGTTCCGCTTCAGCCCATTTTGTAAAGTAATCAACGACAACAGTTGCGTATTTAAAACCGGATTTTGCAGTGGGGAGAGCTCCTATGAGGTCGATGCCCCAGATAGCAAATGGTCATGGGCTGACCATGCGAGTTATGGTTGTGGATGGCATCCTTGGGATCTTGGCAAACCTTTGGCACCTGTCACATTTTTTAGTGTAGGTCGTGGAATCTTTATTGATATCTGGCCAGAAGTAGCCATATCGTAAGATTTTCTTAGCCATAGTTTGTCCACCGGTATGTCCTCTACATTCCCCTTTGTGTAATTCCACCATGATTGCCTTGGATTCCTCCTCTGTAACACAACAAAGTAAAGGTGTAGAAAATTCCCGCTTGTACAGTCGTCCGTCCTGAATAAGGTAAAAAGGAGATTTTCGCAAAATCCTTCTTCGGAGTTTGGCTTCAACCGGGAGTGCCCCAGTTATGAGGTATTCTTTAATTGGTGACATCCATGACTTTGACTCATCAGTTGTTTCCATGATCCACTCCTTTTCAGTCTGCTCCGTGCTCGGGCTGGAAAGGATTTCTACTGGAACTAACCCCATTAGCTGTGCATCTCCTGTGCTAGCGTATTTGGCTAATGAATCAGCTTTGGTAGTTTCCTCTCTAGGAATATGGGATATGGTGTAATGCTCGAAAGTCTCCAACAATTCCAAGGCTTTGGTAAGATAATCTGGCAGGTTATCCAATTTGGCTTGGAATTCTCCTAGAATCTGGCACGCTACGAGTTGAGAGTCGCTGAATATCTGTATAGTTTTTATTTGTAGCTCTTTTGCTAGTTTTACTCCCGCGATAAGGGCTTCATATTCAGCTTCGTTATTGGTTGACGAAAAATCTAGCCTTAATGCATAGCATAAGGGTCTTCCCTCAGGGGTTTCGAGAACTACCCCTGCCCCAGAACAACGATCGTTCGACGCTCCATCTACAAATAATTTCCATCGGATACCAGTCTCAACATCATCCTCTTCCTTTTCCTCCCCTCGATCGGTAAATTCTGCGATAAAATCGGCAAGCGCTTGTCCGTTGATTGCTTTTTGAGGATGATATGTAATGTCATATTGACTGAGATCTATATTGCATTTTAATAATCTTCCGGAGGTTTTTGCTCGGGACAGAACTTGCCTTAGAGGCTGGTCTGTGAGAAACCTGAGGGGATGAGCCTGAAAGTAGGGCCAAAGTTTCATTGATGCAATGAGCAAACAATAAGTAAGTTTTTCAAGTTTTGGATAATTAAGATCCGCTCCAGATAGCCTCTTGCTGATGTAATAGACCGACTTTTGTACATTCTAGTCTTCTCTGATCAGTGTTGCGCTTAGGGCATGGGCAGAAACTGCCATGTATAAAAACAAGTCTTCCCCATCACTAGGCTTCGATAGCATTGGTGGTGTTGCCAAGTGTTGGATAAATACCTCGAAGGCTTTCTGACATTCAGGGGTCCACTGTATCTCTTTCTTTCCTTTTCTAAGGGCATTGAAGAATGGAAGACATCTGTCCGTCGCCCTAGATATAAAGCGGTTTAAGGTTGCGATCTTCCCATTCAAACACTAGAGTTCCTTCTTGGTTCTTGGGGCAGCATTTCTCATAAAGCCGATATTTTAACTGGATTAGCTTCAACAACTCTAGCGTTGACCATGTACCCAAGGAACTTACCTAAACCGACCCCAAAAGAACATTTCAAGGGATTCAATTTCATGCCATATTGGCGTAAGATATCATACATTTGGGCTAAGTCCTTCAAATGGTCTATTGCTCTCTTTGATTTAACCAACATGTCATCGACGTAGACTTCCATCGTCCTACCGATTTGTTTTTAAACATAGCATTTACAAGTCGCTGATAAGTTGCCCCTGCGTTTTTTAGACCAAATGGCATCACCTTATAGTAGTATAGACCGAAATCGGTAATGAAACTTGTGTCTTCCTAGTCTGGACCGTACATCATGATTTGATTATAGCCGGAATATGCATCCATGAAAGATAGCAATTCATGACCGGCAGTAGAATCCACCAATTGGTCGATTATGGGAAGAGGGAAATTATCTTTCGGACAAAACATTATTTTGATCTAAATAATCTACGCAAACCCGCCATTTACCATTTGACTTCTTCACGAGAACCGGGTTGGACACCCATTTCAGATAGGTAGATTCTCTAATGAAACCATTCTCCATTAATCTGTCAACTTCTTCTTTTAAGGCAAGTGATCTCTCTGGTCCCTGGGTTCTCCTTTTTTGTTTGACAGCTGGAATAAGCGGGTTAATGTTTAGCTTATTGATTGCAATGTCCAGAGATATGCCGCACATGTCGGAATGACTCCATGCGAACACATCTAAGTTGGCTCTCAGAAAGGCAATCAGTTGATTTTTCAACTCGGTGATTAGCCGAGATCCTATATTCAACACACAGTTTGCGTGCTTCGGATTTACAGCTACAGGAATTGTGTCTTCGGCCAAGGTCGCCCTTTCGTCCTCTACACTGGCTTCTCTAGGATCGATCTCTTTTTGCTCTCCACTATGTGCACTAGTGCACGGACCTTCTTTAGTTGCTGTAAAGGGGGTTTTTGGATGCGGGGAAGAGCCTACGCATCCTTTCCTAAGTCTTTTTTCTTAGCCTCTCTCAGTTCTGTCACATAACAGTCCCTTGCAACGATTTGGTCGCCCTTAATTACACCAATTCCCTTTTTGGTTGGAAACTTCATAGTTAAGCACCATAGAGCTAATGCAATCTTGAAACCCGAAAGAGTCGGTCTCCCAAGGAATGCGTTGTAAGATGAAAACTCATCTATTAGGACAAAGGTTTGTACCATGGAAACCCTATATTCTCCATCCGCCAATTCCACAGGTAAATCTATCATTTCGATGGATTGCGTGGGTTGACCTGTGAAACCGTGGATCTTATTCGGGTATACGCGCACCTTTGCCATAGGGAGATTCATCTTTTAGAAAGTATTTAAAAAAATCACATTGACTGATGCCCCCATGTCCACTAGGACCCTTTTTAGCACTGCAGGTCCGAGACCAATTGTGATCACCATGGCATCGACGGTTGGTGTAATTATGCCTTCCGCATCTTTATCTTTGAATATCACATCCTCGGTCGAAGTTTTGAGCATTTTCATCGGAAGTTAGTTGTTCAAGATCATGTATACTTCCTTTTTCATGACACCCTTCAATTTGTTAGCGTACCTTTCCATCTCTGGCCAACTGCTCCAGGCCAGGTGGGGACCTCCAAATATCACATTGATTATCGGCCTCGAGTCGACTGGAATTCGGGCTTTCGTACTCGAGTTGGGTTAGCTGGCTGCATTGTTATGTCCTTGCGTAGCTGGAGTATTTTGAGGATGTTTCATGTACTAATGGAGTCGGTTCTTCCTGATGAGTTCTTCAATTAAACTCCTCAAGTGTCGACATTCGTTGATGCTGAGTCCTGGTTGGCCATGAACCCGGTAGAATTTTCCAGAATTCGCCTGCTGCTCAGTTACCTTCTGCGGCTTCATTTGAGGGAAAATGCCCGAGTCCTTTGTGGCTTGGTAAATTCTTTCCGGGGTTTCGTTTAGGAGGGTTAGCTCGGATGATTTGTACAACCGCGTATTCTTATAAGTTTTGTTATTGCTCTCGTTATTTCCCTTTTTTGTCCCACATCACTCTTCTGCTCAACCCTGGACTCGTTGCCTTTTCCTTCTCCGGCGGCGTTACTTTCAATAGTCTTCTGGGCACTTGGGGCTTCATCTTCCGCACTCATGTATTCCTCAACTTTTTTGTAAAATTTCTTCAAAGTTTTTGGTTTCTTCATCTTGAGCCACTTTCTAAATTCTGACTTCTTATCGATAGCTCCTTTCAGGGCTGCCAATAAGTACCAAGGCTCTGATTCTATAACCTCCGCTGCTGCAGCATGGAAGCATGTAAGGAAGGCTCTGATTGTTTCCCCATGCTTCTGTTCCATTTTGCCTAACGACATTACATCCCTTACCTTGGTGGTTTGCAGTCGGAATTGATCTTGAAATCTCCTTGCCAGGTCAGCAAATTGGTCAATACATTTAGGTGGAAGTCTGGTGAACCATAATGAGGCCACACCTTCCAGACACATGGGAAAGTATAGGCACTTGGTTTAGTCAGTGGCCCTAACTACATTCATGTGCTGATCGTACTTGAACAGAAAAATGGTTGGATCTCCAACTCCATTATAAGGCATTATTGTTGGGGGTACAAATTTCTTTGGAATTTCGCTTGATGGATTTCTTCTGTGAATGGAGTTTTGCTGGGGGAAAACTCCCATTCTTTCTCTTCATCTTCCCGGGTCGCCTTCTCCTTCATTATTCGCTGTATCATGTTTGTGATGCGTCTCTCGTCACCTGCCTGCTCATCGGGATCAGCACTGACGTTTTTATCGGTACGACCATAGTTTGAGCTTCGGTGCCTTGCATCTTTTTGAAGGATGTTACGTTAGTGGGACTTGCGATAGTTCGAGCTGCACGTTCTTCTTTGCGCTGTGGAGATCTGGCCTTAGGATCCTCAATGCCAGCCTCTCCCCTGTCTCCCACTGGGTTGTGAGGTCGTCCAGGGTCTGAGGCTGATGAGTCCTCTTTTTCACCAGTATTAACCACAACGTTAGGAGGTAACAAATTGGATTGAACATTGGTTAGGACATCAAACCTTTCCATTATCATTTTCGCTGTATTATCCATTTTTTCGTTCAGTCCAGTTACAACCACATCCAATTCATCTCGCGTTAGAGATGGCCTAGGGGTACCCCCTGCCCCTTGATTCAAGATTTGAGGCGTAGCTTCGTCAGCATTATCACCCTCACTGATTATAGTAACTTTAGTAGATTTTCCACCTTTCATTCAATATAGGCGGGAGCGACCGAATGGCACAGCCATAGGGACAAACAGTACCACACAAGGCAGCAAAAGGTCTGTCGCGCAAGGAACAAAGAAGAATTGATTCCAGTCCCACGCTCCGCTCTTATAGGATGTCTCAAAGCAATCATTCTCACATGGACGCCCGCTCCTAGGAACTCGCACAACTACTCAAGATGCTCGCTCCATTTAATCGCTCGTACGTGGTAACTAAATGCGACTACGGACAGCTGGCTACAGCTAACCAATGGCATGGTTGTAATTAATAAAGTGAGCAATCTGTAGCTGGCATCAACAGATTTCAGTTCATTCCCCAAGGGGAGCTCACCTATAAATACACCATGATTATCAACAGAGAGGGGATCGGATCTTCGAGGCCACGAAGTGCTGCCAAGTTCTATCCTCAGCCACTGATTCGGCCATAGCGTCAAGAATAATCTCATGATCATGGAAGACGGCTCCATTCTCTTTCTCAATCATCCATCCATTCTCCTTCTCCTCAAATCTTACCATTCTTTTGTACAATTCCAAAATTGAAATATATATACGAGGGTATATTGAGTGAATGCAAAGATGAATGAAAAGAGGGAATTGATGTATTTTGTAATCCTCGTTATAAGATTGAAACTCGTCTTCACAGTGGATGTAGGCCTAGTTAACGGCCGAACCACTCTAAATCTCGCTTCTACTTTACTTTTCTTGCATTTTTCATTTTTGATTGCTGATTAAACACGGTTCCATTTATTTCTTACCAACTTGGTGAAGTACAGTTTAGTACCTTGGGTGTTTAGACCATTTTTGGTGTAAACACACAGTAAGTCCACAAAATATACTTCTAATTTTACATTCTACACCTTTCAAAATAAATCTCTAACTTAACAAATACATCTCATAGTACATTTGGTGAGTATCCTACAAAGGATAAACTAAGGGTCTCGATAGGTCTATCCATGGCTAGCTCACCTGTCCAAAAGTCCGAGCATCCTGTAAACCTAAAAATTTCGGTCTGACCTGGAAACACAAAATTCCGGATCAGTCTATCTCTAAATATCTGAAAAGTAAGATCCATACATATAACATATAAATAAACTTTAGTTCAACCACAAAACGACAGTAGCAATAATTTATTGTTTCACAATGATGTATGTTTGGTTTTCAATTATGGTTTTTATCCTCATCACAAGTTCTTGTTATAGGCATGATAAGTTAACACAACTAATTCATGACCGACCTGATCAAAGAACTATTATAAGAATGGCAAGTTAACACAACTCATTCATGACCGACCTGATCAATCTCAGTCAAATGACCAAGGACAAACATGAATCAACATATCAAACAAATAAACATACATTCCAAAATCCAAGATGGTCTCGAGGCCTGGTGGTATCCCTCATACCGATCTGATACCAAAGATCGGGCACTCATGCACGATCACTAAGATCGAGGAACTCATACTCAATCAACCTGATCGAGGAAACACAATAAAAAAAGCAATTCGGAACTCATGCACGATCGCTAAGATCGATGAAACATAAAAAACATAAAATACAATCCATTTCTATGATTATTAAGACTGAGGAATTACATGCTCAATCTAAGGGATTGAGGATGCATAGACATACGATTGTATAGATCAAAATCTCACTTGCTCGATCTAAGGGATCGAGGAACCACATATCCAATTTCAATAATCAAAGAACAAAATCTCAATAATAAAAGATAATGGTAACTACGGCCTCACTACTCCATATTAATCATTATTTTGTTTTAAATTTTTTATTAACAAAAGTAGTCATAAAAGTCCAGTCTTTTACAATAATGAGTTTCTCAATCTTTTTATATTTACAAGTTTGGAAAGAAATCCAGAAGTAACCTTCTTAAGGATCTAGCAGCCTCTGCCACACACCAAAAGAAAGTGAACTCTAAAGCGACAAATACTATCATTCATAGTAACCACTATAGTTTAACATAGAGGTCCCGTACCATCTAGTGAAACACAAGTATTTACTGAGAATTAGTAAATTTCACTTATTATGGATATACCCGGAAAACTTGAATTATATTCTCTTATGGATCTAGAGACCACTTGTCGCACACCATAAAAGAATACAATCCTAAAGTGTTAATTACTATCTCAAAATAGATTATAAGAATCTAACTTTAGCATCCCATACTACTCAGTTGGGTTCTCGTATTCGGTCAAGAATTAGTAAATTCCACTTCAACATTCTATTCATTGGAATATAACATCTTCGACAAAATGTTTCATAAAAGCACATAAAACAATCGATAACATTAAGTCGAAAATTATCTCATTTCAGGTTATAGAATTAAGATTCTCAAAACTATTATCTCTTTTGAATTTCATTGTTTAAAACACTTATTTAGTTGTTCATAAAACTATTTTATTGTTTCCAAAAGTTCATAACAAATCTCTTATTATTAAATTGCAATTTAAGTTTTGCTAAAGCATATAATTTAACCAAACTTAATCCATGCAATTATAGAAAAAACTCCTAACTTTCCAAAACATCAAAAATTATTAAATTCCGATAAGCTACTCAAAAGTTATGACCAAAACAATTCCGCATGTTTAAGTATTGACACAATTTCTCAACGACAGGACAATGACAAACAAATGGGTTTTTCACCATCTAAACTCCAAACTCACAAAAGGCACCAAACGAAAATTGTAGATTAATGTCTTATCTTTCCATAACATTAAGAATTATCAAATTCCGATAAGTGGCTCAAAATTTATGAACAAAACAAATTCTCAGTTTTAAGTATTTTCATGATTTCCTAACGACAGCCCAGCGACAAACAAATTAGTTTTTCACCACTTAAACTTAAAAATTAACAGAAAAACAATGGATGAAAGTTTTAGCTTATACTCTTAGCTTTCCAGATACTAAAAATTATCAAATTCCAATAAGTGAATCAAAAGTTATGCCCATTTTACTCTTAGCTATAAACTCTAATTTTTACACAGGCAAGAGCTACATGCTCAGTTTAAAACTCGTTTTTGGCCTCATAAAAAGCATAATTTCGAAAAATGCCTAAAGGAAAAACTTGTAGAAAATTGAAAGAGCTTTCTACTGCAAAAAGATTGAGTCGATTTGGATAATTTAGCTATAAGTTATCGCTGTTTTACAACAGTGAAAGTTTCACTAAAATTTTCAGCACATAAAATCAAACAACCAATTGAATCCAAATCCATATTGCAACCAAAGCAATCATAAATTCAAGCATATCTAAGTTAAAATTTATAACATGTACATTATTCAGAGATAGATTGTGTGAGTCGAACAACTCACCTTTAATGCTTCCTATAGCTTGCCAACCTCTTACAAAACCTTGCTACAATCTTGCAATCACTCTGCTAATCACCATTACACCCAAAGACCAAAAAACCTAAAATCAACCAGCAGCTCCAAGGTTAAAAACGAGATAAAAATCATATTTTTATGACTCTAGAGAGTAGAGAAGATTACCTAGCTTTGATTTCTACAAGTATCGATCAAAACCCCTTTGATTTGCATTAGAATTTGAATGATTTAGAACCTAGGGTTTTGATAAAGAGGAGGAAGATGGGTTTCTCTAAAAAATTTCAAAAATGAGGAAATGAATTATGCGTACACTTGTTTCTCCACTTAACTCATCTTTCTTGGGCCAAGAGGTTATAGGTTAGGAGCCCAAAAACTAATATTGTGAAAACTAGTAATGTATCCTTAATTTTCTTAAGTTACTAACTCTAAAGCGCTATTATTATTATAACTTTCCACTTACCCCATATCTTACCAAAATCACAAATTAATTAACTTGTTGAAATTTTTATTTGGGAACAAAATATCCAAACCCAACATTTATTTATTTTTAAAACTTTTTCCAAAACTATCTTAAGATCAACTAAAATAAACAACTGAATTATGCACAAAAATAATATTAATTTCACCATTAAATTCCATAAATCATAATCTAGCATAAATTCTCTCTAATAAAATTTAATTAATTAGGTGGTTAACAACCGTGTTGTTATAGTTATACTACTCACGGACAGAATATAATATTTATATTTAAATAAAATACTACTGCACAAGAATATAAATATTCAAACAATATTTTATTTAAATATAATATTTTATTTAAACAGTACAAATTCATAACTCACTATTTGTACAACTTACTGTACTATAATACATTCAGTTTCATTTGTATACATTGCTCCTCACTACAGTTCACTCAGTCACTCAGTTCTACAAACAGTCATATACACAGCTGTATACACATTCACTTCACTCTCTGTTATATATCATTGAAACATTCACTGACATTGTCATTTGTTTTCTGTCTTAGATCTGTCTGCCTCACTGTTAGTCCAGCCTTCGGCTTACCTGTCACAGAAGAAAAACACACAATAAACTAGAACAAAAATATTGTAAATTCTAGCAGATATAATATTTATTTTAAAAATTTATTTGCCTCGGAATTTTGATGTGTTTCTCATCATATTTCATGACTTGATCTGATTTACATGGACATTCATATGTGTTTAGTCAGCTTGTGATATTCAAAGTGATACACTGTAAATACCACAAGGTAGGCAGTTCTAGTGCTAATATATATATATATATATATATATATATATATATATATATATATATAGTGCACTATACATGTATACACATACATTATGTAAATACACATATTTCTGTGCAGGGACAATTCGATCAAACTTCGCGAATGGACATTAACCAAGAAATCTAGTACATATGCAGACACAAACATATACACACATACATATGAGCATATATATATGTATGTATGTATGTATGTATGTATACAGTAGGAACAATGGTTCAACAAGCTCAAAATATCAAAGTATACAACAATGGCAAGTCTGCATGCACCATGGTCGTGCTAGCATTTCAAGCTCAAGTCCAACTCGACATGCAATATAAATGGACAGTGCAACATGGTAGTGCCAAGCACAATAGCCAAACTGGAAATAGTAAAAACAACAAAGCCACAATGTACATATGCACGCTGGTAAGCCAAAGAGGTCAATCACAAGGCAAGCAGCAGCAAACAAATCAAATGGATAACTCAGAAAGGAGCAGACTCATAGGCAATAACATGTCAGTTTTTTCTAAGCATGGCAATATTGATCAAATTAGCCATGTTGTTTACATAGCAAGCCATGAAGTAGCCAAGCCAAGCTCTGTATTCATACATGGTTCATGAAATTCAAGCAATCAAATTATTGGACAAAAGCACAACAAAACAGCAATGGTCTTATATGGACAACAAAATATATATATATATATATATATGTGTGTGTGTGTGTGTGTGTGTGTGTGTGTGAGAGAGAGAGAGAGAGAGTACGTGTGTGTGTATGTATGTATGTATGTACATAGGGGTTCAACCATCTAGTCAGTGTGCAAAGTCAAACATTTATATATAGAAAGTGATCAGTTCAAATGGACACAGCAAAGAAGGGGTCAAGCAAAGTGATTAATCAGTTTAGCCCAAGCACACATATGCAAACAAACATGGAGATGGACATGCACATGGAGGCAAAATGAAATACAATGGTCAATAGTATAGGTCAAGCAAGTGTCAGCAGAAATGCAAGTGCAAACAGGTGTGCAAATTGCCAGACAATGTGGGATGCAATATACAGTTAACTCAACTATGTTCACAGTGCACAAAGATAGCCAATTGCAAGAACAATAAATATAGATCATTTATGCTCAGGTCTGAAATGCATGTGCAAACAGGCCAGTTTATATATTGCATCTCATGAACAATGGTTCAAACAAGTGGAGCAATACACTGATATACATATGTATATACGGATCTGTATGAACAGGCAACTAGAATCATCAAAACGGTTTTTGGCCAGAACAATTTTTCGAAAATTTGACAGAGAAATCAAAGGCAAGCTATAGGAAATTCGAAGATATAATTTTTGAGCAAGAAACTATTTTGCATTTATGGCTTAAGTTTCTTTTTGGTAAATGAATATTGCTAATAAATTCAAGCTTTCCAAAATGTTTCCAGAAACTCCGTTTTCAACATGCAAAATAACCTTTGGCAAATTTTATTTGCAAACTTATTTTCTTGAAATCAAGTATTCATACTCATGACTGTTTCCAATATTCAACAATGATCTTTGGTAAGAAAATCTTTTCATTTATGCTTTCCTGAAACCACAGCCTGATTTTTAAGGCAAGAAATCAATCAACATTTCCAAAAATCACAGAGTCAATTTTTGGCAAGAACATATTTCCTGTTATTCAATCTTTCCTGAGATTAAGCAAGGGACCAATGCCCATTTTAAATCAAGATTCAATCCAAATCAAGGAAACCTAAAATCATGCATCAATCAAAGACACAAAACAATGAATCACATGCAAAATCAGGTCAAGCCAATTTATGTGAAATCAGAGAGATTTAGGTTTTATAAACCTATACATATTACGCCCAATTCATTATTGAAAGGATCGAAAATCAAAGCAATAAATTCGAAGTGCTCAGAGAAATAAAATCAGAGAACGTACTTGATTTTCGATCGCAAGCCTTCCATCTCAATCTTCAAAGAACAAACATTCTCGAAGGACATCAAAGCGATTTTCTAGAAGACAAATTTTGCAATTGGGTCATGATTTCAGAAGTAGAGAAAATGGTAAAATTGATCCAGCTGACATTTTTTTTGAGGCAAAGCCTTTAAACGGAATAATAGTAAAGGGGGCCTGCTTGTTTAATTATTAAGGGGTTAGGGTTTTGGTTTTGGTTTTATTTTATATTGTGTTGTATTTTATTTTTCATTTGTAACCATCCAACAGTTTTCTAGTTTGTCTGCAAAACTAGGGTTTTCTTGTTTGTTTGTAAAACTAGGTCATCTAGCTATTGGATTTTAACTAGCAGTTTTCTAATGTCTATAATAACTAGGGTTTACCAGCTATGGGTTTGTAGCTAGGAGAAAATCTGATCTCGGGGATAAAGATTAGTCTAGGGTTTTTGACGTAGGATTAAAACTGGAGCAGGGTTTGCGAGTTTATAGGGTTTTGTAAGCGGGAACTATTTTAATACCTAGTGAAAATCTTGGGAATGCAGCAGTAGGCAGGGTTTGCCAAAGCCGGGTAAGATCTGTGTTATTTATTTTCTAAATTTATTTTATCTACTGCAATCTACTATGTGATATTTTTAATATCTCAAATTATTTTAATAAACCTTATTCACCCCCACCCCCTCTAGGGTTACCTAGATCCAACAAGTGGTATCAGAGCGGGTATGTCATTAACTCTGGAGTCATGGTATTCCCTAGTTTTCAACCCAGTGAGACTTGGTCCAGTCATGTTCCAACTATTTTTAATGGTATGGATTTTTTCAAATTGGAAATTAGTATTGAATCCTATTTAAAATATGTTAATATTAAATGTTGGGGTATTGTTGCTGATGGGTATGATATGGTCGATAGAAATGACATTGAATTTAATTCTTGTGCAATTCATATTTTATATTCTTATATTGATAGTGTCCAATATAGCTTTATCTCCCATTGTTTAACTGCACAGGAATTCTGGAGTACTCTCAATACATTGTATGGAAGAATTGACAAAAACTGCCCAAAACCTCAGAAGGCCAACTCGGATCGAGATCTATGCTTAACTAGTTGTATAGATAAAATTTCAGATGGATCAGACGATGGAAACTCAACAGACGATGAGACAGAAAATTTCTCTTATGAAGATTTAGTTTATATGTGTGTCGATTTAACAAAATCTGTTGATAAACTCCAACTGAAAAACAAATATCTAAAATCTTAAAATCTTGAGTTGACCAGCAAAATTAATGATTTAGAATCACAACTTGAATACTGTAAAAACTCTTCAAATTTGGATTGCAAAAATTGTTTGAAACTGAAAACTGATCTCGTTCATCTCAATAAAAATATTCAAAAACTTGAAAAAGAAATTTTGATTTTGAAAGAAAACGTCTAAAAAGCACAAACAATTTCTTTGCAAAAGTAATTGGAAAATTTTAAGACAACTGCAAATTCCAAACATGATTTTGTTGAAAATCAAAACTTGCTAAAAACTGAATCTATTTTGAATGAACTTGAAAATGAGATTGAAAAATTCAAGAGCCTTGAAAAACATCAATTTGAAAAACAAATTCAATTTGAATATGAGATCTTTACGTCCAAAACAAAAATCAATTTGCTTGAAAACAAAAAATTGCTTTTGAAACAAAATGATGCTGAAAGGAGAAAGATCAGCATTAATCATTGTTCAAATCCGATGAAAGAAAATTCTGATCTTAAATCACAAATTCAACGACTAGAATCAACGGAACAAATTTTCTAATGGAGAAAATTCTTTGAATATGTTGTTGAAAAAACAACTTTCTTCTGGAAATAAAAATAGCCTTGGTTTTGGAAATTTGATGGCTTTGAAAAATTGAATCCAAATGGTTTTAAGAATCCTTTAAACTACTTTAAAAAGAATCATTTTGAAAATTTAAATTCTAATAATTTCAAAAGATTTTTAAATCATAAACGGGATGAAAACTAGTTGTGTAACAATCCATTCAAATCATCTTGGACCCCAAAAAGAAATAAAATGAATTCAACTAAATTCAAACAGATTTGGGTTCCTAAATGTACAAAGGTAAATTTCAATGGATTGTTATACAAACAGGCTTGGGTACCAAAATGTGTGTACAAAACTGTGAGTAGTTTTACAAATTGTTTTAGGCCATTCGATTCCCTAAACTGTTAGGTACCAAGATGGTTGAGGAACTGCTCTCTGAAAAAGAAATTATTTCCAATTTGTTTCATATGATTGCAGCATTCTGTGTTCCTTGGCCAAGATTGTTTGAGTTAGTGATTCATTTGCTCACATTGAATTCTCGTATGAACTCTAAACTCATCTTTGTAAATATTCTTTATGTTATTCCTCCTTCTACCCTTTCTAGATTTTGGTTATTTTTTATTTTGAAACTGTCACTTCCCTATTATTTTTCTTTTATTTTGAATTTATTAACTTCAAATTGCAGAATTCATGATTTTCTAGAAATTCCCTTCATTTGAATAAAACTCTCATGTTTTATTCCAGATCTTGAATTTAAACTTGTAAATATCTGCAATTGTTTTGAAGTTTATTTTTTACGTCTGAATTCCTAATAGAGCTGAAGCATTCTCATTATATCTTGAACACTGTTAATTTGATTTCTAAATTTTTGAAAATTTGAAAATTTAATGAAATTTCACACACCGCTGTTGTTTGAGTTTCTTCTAATTTATTTTGGAAAGACTTGAAAATTTATACTCATTACAGCACATTATTGTTTTTTAATTGTGATAATTTCATTGGTTTTTAGATTGGCTTGAATATTTCTGAATTGAAAAACATTTGGCTTGAATCGTTATGTTACATCTTGAAATTCATCTTTATTCATGATCATCTGGTTGAACATTTGTTTGTTTCAAATCATTTCAATTTTTTGATATTTTGAACCTCACAACTTCTTAGATTTGAAATTAATAATCTTGTGTGATTGACTCTTTGTATCTCAAAATTTACATTTATTCAGGTGGTTTCAAATAAACCATTTTAATTTTGGATCATGAATATCTCTCAAGCTTGATGTAAATATTCTGAAAAATCTTCTTGTACTTGTCAGAAATAATTGTGAAAAAATCTTTTAAAAAACTGGTCTTGAAACTCACTATTAGTCCATGATCATTTGGCTTGAATGTTTGATTGTCTGAAATCATTTGAAATTGTAGACTTCATGAATATCACACATATCTTAAATTTGAAATTTATAATCTGGTGTGATCGATTCATTGAATCTTGAGATTTTCATATTCCTTCAAATGATTTATAATAAGCCGTATTTTTAATCTTGAATCATGAATCATCTTTTGTGACTGTTAGATATATCTATAAAAAAATCTCCTTGACAAGTCTGCTTTGAAATTGATTGTTGTGCTGCTCTGATAAAATAAATTGTTTTGAAAATGTTTTTAGATAACTGCTTATTTTGGTATCATCTACTGCTCTGACAAAAGGGTCAAAGATTTTCTGGTTAACTTAACTACTCTGAATTGAAAATCTTTCTTGTGCTACGTCCTGAAATTCATTCTGGAATCATGATCACTTACTTGGATAATGTTTCATTTGAAATCATTTGAATATTGTTCAAATATCTTGAATCCCACACACTTCTTGGATTTGAAATTAATAATTTAGTATGTCGATTCACTGGATCTCGTAGTCTTTAACATCTCTTCAACTGATTTAGAATAAATTGTATTTTTTAAATCTTGGACTATGAATTGTCTTCTTGGACTTGTTCTATTTTTTCTGAAAACTCTCTTGTGAAACATGTTCTAAAATTGTAGTTTGCTGCTCTGATTAATGGGAATCTTTTTTTTTTAATATTTTGATTACTGCTTTTTTTTGGTAAAAACTGTTTGTTGCTCTAATTAATGGAATTGATTTAACATCTTGGGCTTGGTGATTGGGTGCTGTTGTTTGAGTTATCTTTGTTAGCCACCAGTGTTGTATTAAAATTCTCTTTGATGTAATAACAAGTGGTCTCAGTTTAGAAGTGCTGAATTTTTTTGATCTTATTCTCATCCTACATATATTTTTTGTAAATCCCTCTTGTCTTGTATAGATCTTTCTGAATTCCCTCCTATAATTGATTTTTCATTTTTAAAATCATTTATTGATTATTTATTCAGAAATTGAAACCAATAACCAAATTGTAATGTATTTAGAATTAATCAAAATTATTATCAGATTTTGAAATTGTTATGAGTTGTGACTAGTTTATTTCACAACAAGAGAAGACTTTTTTTTTAAATTTTCATGATGATTGAACATTTATTATAATATCTTTGAATTGACGCTTATTTCACAAACATCTCCTTTATCTACCAATATTCTGCCATCCATCATGATTTTATATTAATGTGAAGAGTTTAAATTTTTGTTAAATCGTCTTAATAAATTTACGGTGTTAAATTACTGATGGAAAGGTGACTGTGTTATTTTCTAGAAATAGAGACAATTAAAAATTTTCAAGAGTCTCGGTACAATTAAGCATATTTCATAATATTATTAATTTAGAAAAAAAAAATCACAACCTTCTTCGTACCTACTACATTTCTATCATCTGTATTGGTTTTATATACTAAGGAGTTTTTCTTTTGAACTAGAAAATAATAAAAATACAATATTCATAAATGTTTCTCTAACCTCATTTAAAAATCCAAGCTCTGGTCATGCATGGTTACGAGATTACTTATATGTAAGTTGCAACTGATCTCATTTAAATTTCCAAGATCTGGTTATGCGTGTTCATTGTGCTCTTAAATAAAAAGAAAAAGAAAAGGGAATAATTTGCTATAAAAAAAAATTGAAATCCTCCTTGGTGTGTAAAATCCATCCTATCAATCCATTTTCTAATTTGTTGATTGATAGCTATTGGGATTTGAGATTATTTGATTTTGTCCCTTAAATTGAATTTATAATCGTAATCCAAATCCACTACTGTTTGGTGCTCATCATTTTATAAAAATTCTGTTGAAAATAATTGGAAATCATTTGTTTTAAAACTCTCTCCATTTTTTTATAATTTCCATCTTAAATCCATCATTTTAAAATGTTAAATTTGCCACTAGTTCTTAGAAATTATGATTTTTTTATTAATTGAGATTTATGATGATCGTTCTTCCTCTTAAGATGATTTTGTATTTTTAGTCATTTTTCATCACTACTTTAGTTTTAGTATCTTTTTTATGATAACAAAAGGGGGGAGTGGGTTAAGATTTTGATTAATGAGTGGATATTCTTTGAATATTTTAATATTGAAGTTTCAATTATGGTTTTTCACTCATGCACATATCTTGGGGGAGTTTTGTTGTAGGGGGAGCATTCAGATAGAGGGATTTCAAAAATTCACTATCAAACTTGTAATGACCCGCATTGTCAGAGGTATTATAATTAATTTATTTAATTATATAAATAGTGATTTTGGGAATTAAATCGTCGTTAATTAAATTATAGTGAATATTTAATTAAATTAAATAATAGAATAATATATTTAATTCAAAAATAATCAAAAATATTGGAAATCACAATATTCTGTGAACGGGGTCGTCCCTTATATTTAATACAACTTAGAGTTGAAGTATATTGACGAATATATTCAATCGTCGTCAGTTTGAACGTAGAATTATATTATAATTAAAATCGAGCTTGAATTGGCGCTGCAGTTCGTAAATTGGCGATTTGAACTTCAACTGAATGTACAGGATTCATTTTAAGCCGGATTTCTGTGAAACAAGAAACGTGTGGAGCTGGTGGAGTATATCTTTCTAGTGGAAGAGAAAAATCGTGATTTCATTGTGTAGATTTTGAGATATGTCCAAATCAAATTTTAGAAAAGTCGCTGTGGAATTCCTTTATAATTTATAAAGGAATTGTTTGTATTTTAAAAAGGAATTTCAATATAAATCGAATATCGGGTGACCCAGATTTCAAATATCGAGTTAGAAATCCATAGGAGTATTGTGGATTTGTATGGTATTCCACTGTGAATATATACGATAATATTACTTTATTAATATTTAATTTAATTATATTTATATATTTAAATGGGTCATCCAGAGCTTTAAAAATAGCCACTTTTGCAAACGAAGTCGAAATTCGACGAAACTAGTTTTGTTGGATCCGCAATGTCAAATAGTGGTTAGATTTCCAGTTTCGTGATTTTTAGAGTCACTGTGTAGTCGTACGGATTTTTAGAGTGAAAAACAGTCAGTATTTTGACAGTTAAAAATACGCTGTGTGGGCATACGAAGTCGGAATTCGACGAAACCAGTTTCGTTGGGACCGTAATGTCAAACTGTAGCTGCATGTCCAGTTTCGTGATTTTTGGGTATCACGTGTGATCATAGGAATTTTTAGAAGACGAATTAACAAAGGAATATTCCGAGAATATTCCCTACCTCAAAATATCTAGATATTTTCCAACTCTATAAATACCAAACTAAATTCCTAAGACCTAAAATCACTTCTTAGTCAATGAAACAAAAAGGCGCCATTGTTCTTATACTTTCAGTAAACAATCCATCTTCAAAATTCTCAAACAAATACAAATAAAATCCCTAAAAATGTAAAACCAAGTTAGTGCTTTCCTCTTGGCTTGTACTTCAGTCTCATATGAATTTTGTGGTGTTCGACATCAGTTTTTGGCTTACCGAGGATTCCAGCGTTGGGTTCCATTTGCTAGGGCTACGGTTTGTACTAAATCGAAGCAGTGTTTGGTGAAATCGAATTCGAATTCGAATTGAAGGTGGAAATCCGCACTTGTGTGCATCATTTCAATGAACACGATGGAAGTTTTTGTCGCACCAATTTCTGAGGTCAGTAGCTCGCAACGTGGAGGTTGATATCGAGTTCTTCGATGTAGGTATTAGGTGAAAGAGGTCGCGGAGGGGAGTTGATTGGCGGTGGTTGTGGCCTCGGTAGGTGACGGAAGTGGAGGTGATGATGGGTCAAAGGGTCGGTCAACAAATGGAGCTTTGGGTTCGAAGTTTACTGGAAAGGAGCCATCCACGTTGGGGAAGAAGGAAATTAAAGGTGCGGGTCTTTTATTTTAGAATGGGATGTTGTTAAATGGGCCAAAGTTAAAGTGGTGAGCCCAGTTTAATTAATAATGAAATTAATTAATATAATTTTTCGTTTAAACTTGTATATATCATATCTCGACCGTACAATATCAGATTGACGAACCGTAAGTGGCGTTGGATCGTATGGACGGACACTACACCATGGAACTGACCGGGAGTGAATCGAGACACGTATGAATTTATGGCGAAATAAATTGTTTGATTCAAATCAAATAACAGTTTATCGTTCTTTAACGATGAACTGCAAATGTGAGTAAATCTCACCAACTCTAAACAGTTTATAATTTCATGTTGTATTTTTAGAACTGTTAGAAATTGTCTGATTTACTGTATATTGATTGTTGATTGAACTGCTAGTCAGTTAGTTGAATTTCTTTATTGATTCTGTTTAACAGAATATATCATATGGAACTGAAAGTGATGTTAATTATATTGTCTAACCTCTGTGATGCAGGGAAACAGGTTGGAGGAATACAACTGGATTCCTCAACAGTTATTTTACTATGATTTATATATTGTGATATATAATGTGATATATAATCTGACGTTGATTATGCGTGTTTTGGACGATAGTTATCGTTGTTATATGGTGCGTTAAATACCATAAGAAATACCAGAATGTAGAAAGGAGATTTACAAAGTTTATTTGGAAAATAATTTATTTATATAAAATCAATGGATTTTATATTATAAAGGAAAAAGGATTTTGAATAAAGGGATTTATTTATAAAACAAATATAGAGGAGATATATTTGTGAAATCAAATATAAAGGAAAATATTCATAAAACAATATATATAAAGGAAAATATTGTCAAAACAAATAGAAAGAGGGATATTTGTAAACCATTTACAAATAAATAAAAAGGATTTATTTATTTAGGAAATAAATAAAGGTAAAAGAATTTATTATTTAGGGTAAATAAAGTTTAATGATTTATTTATTTAGGGGATAAATAAAATAAAGGAATATTTATTTGTTAGAATAAATAGAATAAAGGAGATATTTATTTGTTAAATAAATAGGATTGTAAGGAAATATTTATTTATAAAATAAATACGATATTATAAAAGGAGTTAGAATTAATCAGTTAGAGTTAAAGAAGTTAATCGAATATAATTTATTCGAATAAAGTTAAAGGAGTAAATCGAATATAGTTTATTTGAAAGGAGTTAATTAATTAGAGTTAACCAGTTAGAGGTAATCAAATAAAATTTATCGATTAGAGTTAAAAATGAACTAGAGTAAATCGTATAGAGTTAAGAAATAGAGTTAAGCAAAATTAGAAAATGACTAGAGATTAATAAGTTGAATGGTTTCCTGAGTATCGATCTGATGTTGGTTTCGGCCTTCGGGGTTTATACTTAGGAAGTTATTCTCTTGTTAGTTCATAGTTAGAGTCTGATAGTTATGGAATGGTAGTGATTGATGATTGATCGATATTATTTCCAATTGGAAATAATATCGTTGTTTGCACACTTGTTTTTCTTTGATAGTTAACTCACAGACTATCGAAGTTTTTGACCATTTTAACGTTGTTAATATGGAGAGACCGGTTGGATTATTATCCAAAGAACCACTTTGTATTGGCATAAGCGTTGCGAATCAATTATGCCAAAGATAATTGAAGACGGAGTAAAGTGCAAGGGCTGTTGTATAAGTCTTAGATAATAGTGACTAAGATGGATATACTGAATAGTGCCTTCGGTTTGTCCAGTCCCAGGACAACTTGTATGGACGAAGGTCTGACAGAGTATATCTAATAAATCGCGTAAGTTGATCTGTTCAAACGTATTCACGTTTGGTGGCGGAGGAATTCGTTTCTCTTAGTTGTATACCCGTGTTATTTTTGGATAAGTCAATTTGTGATTTGGCGGGTATGACGATGTGACATTCTAAGTGAATGAAGATGTGTGGTATGTGAAAAGATAAGCGTAGCTTCTAGCCTCACATCCGGTAAATGACAGAAATCGGGCAGGCAGCATGGCTAAGTCGGTCGCACCGAAGAAGGGTGTATAATCACCTATCTAGAGAGTTTCTTAAATCTATCAATGTTGTCCCATATATATACGGGAACGGTTGCTGATCCCAACCGTTGGTGATAAACATTCGATACACTCAAGCAAAATGAGTGGTCGGTCATGTGTGGCCGAGTTACAAGATGTTCTTGTTGAACTCCAGTGTATCGTTCCTAGAGTACACTGATCGGAAGGTGGTTCCATACCTTGTCATAGTTGAAAATCCATTATCCAATATGTGCTTGCGATTTTGATTGTATACTATATATGTAGAACGTGAGATGAAAGCGTTTCTGCCAGTTGATATCTATTTGTACATAGACATTATTATAATATCAAAAGGTTTTTCATATAAAGATATTTTGGATTCTCATAAGGGAAAAACCCGTTCCGTTCTGCGACGTGGTCTTATGAGATATCGTTTATTTGTTCATATACCTGTTTAAACTGTTTTACTCATACCAGTCCCATGACTGACCCGGAGTTTACTTTGTTGTTTTCCCTAAATTCTTGGGTGTCCAATTTTGTATGGGCAGTCAAGTAGTCAGAATTTTACAGATTTACTTGGAGAGCTTAGAGCAGGAGGCTTCAAGATCATACAGCTATAGTTATTTCCGCTGTGTTGTAAGTGTTGTACTCTGATAAGTGCTATTGTATACATAACTGTTATATTTCAAAGTTATGTTATCTATTATATGTTATCCGTTCCACTATGAGGTTCGTGTTACTCTGATGTTGTGTTCTTCTTCTTCTTCTATTCTAAGTTTCTATATTATCTATTCTCACCTTCTAATTTCTTTCATTAATTATCGGGATTTTTCGATGTTTTGGTTATCGACATCGAGCTTATGTCGATAACCAAAGTCGCCAAAAATCCGGGTCGTTACATTTGGTATCAGAGCTTAAGTTAAGAATTACCTTGGCTTTGTGGCGTGACTCGGTAGAGATAGGGTTAGTAATACCCTAGCTTGTGTTTGAGTGTATATATACGAGTGAACGTATTTGTTATTGATATAAAAATTGTTTTATATTGTGGAGATTTATTGGTTAAGTCGTTTATGAGTTCTGGTCGATCAGTTTGATCCACTATATCGGTAGGAGTTTTATAAACACTTGAATATGATGAACCGACATGGTATGTTTTGAAAAAAGGGTAAATCAAATAATTTTACCCAAAATATATTTTATATATATTGGAAATATTGTATTGGATGTGTTGGTTGTATTATAATCGAGTAAGATTATAAAAGTGAAATGGTTATAAATAACTAATCAGAATTCATATAAGTAAAGTATATGAAATAAGATGAATTAAATTTGAATTTAAATCAGATTTGGAATTAAAATAAGGAAATTTTAAGTTCCTGGGAGATTTTGAAATGTTTTCAAAATGGAAGTATTTAGTAATAGTTTTGAAAATGATATAGTATTGAAATCACTTGGGTCGCTGGAAAATAATTCCCATGATGACTACGCAGTATCATCGGTGTGATTTTCGAGTTTCTAAGTGGTGGATTACTACTAAAGATTTTGATTTGAATTGTTTTGCGAAAACAAGTTGTTTAAGAATTCAAATGTTTTGAATTGGTGTTATGATTTCAAATGGACTTGAAATAAAAGCCCAGGAATTTAAATTCTAGAATTTAAATTTAACTTGTTAAGTTAAGTAAAAACTGGGGTTATAAGAGAATAATCTGAAATGGTCTTGTACTGATGAGTTAAGAGTTTTAAATGATAATTGGCTTAGGTATAAGCGAATGGTTGAATTTGTGGATAAGAATTGATTGGAGTTTGATTAGAAATACGTTGGTATATGCTGAATTGACAGTAGGTGAAAGTGATAGAGTTGATATGCTCGACAAAAAGGTACAAGTTTATATTCAATATAAGCATGAGATTTATGAGCCGAATTGGCAAGCCGTTTGGCTGTTTGATTTTCTTTTAGGTTGGAGAAGGCCTAGAAAGGCGAGTTGTGGTTTTACCGATAGGGTTGTACAAAGGAGGTTATGGTGAAATTTTCCGAAAATTTAAAAATTTTCAGAATTTTTGAAAATTTTAGTTAGTCGGGAGGAATTAATATTTTAGTCGATATTAATTGGTTCAGAGAAACAAGAGATAAGTGGTAAACAGATAAACTTTTACCCAATAGATAGGGTCGTCCTCTAACTTAGCAATTTCGAGGACGAAATTATTTTAAGTGGGGAAGAATGTAATGACTCGC
Organism: Allium sativum; assembly: GCA_030737875.1. NCBI lineage: Eukaryota > Viridiplantae > Streptophyta > Magnoliopsida > Asparagales > Amaryllidaceae > Allium > Allium sativum. The sequence continues at coordinate 863,171,487 of CM060926.1, forward strand.
ATTGTCAGAGGTATTATAATTAATTTATTTAATTATATAAATAGTGATTTAGGGAATTAAATCGTCGTTAATTAAATTATAGTGAATATTTAATTAAATTAAATAATAGAATAATATATTTAATTCAGAAATAATCAAAAATATTGGAAATCACAATATTCTGTGAACGGGGTCGTCCCTTATATTTAATTCAACTTAGAGTTGAAGTATATTGACGAATATATTCAATCAACGTCAGTTTGAACGTAGAATTATATTATAATTAAAATCGAGCTTGAAATGGCGCTGCAGTTCATAAATTGGCGATTTGAACTTCAACTGAATGTACAGGATTCATTTTAAGCCGGATTTTTGTGAAACAAGAAACGTGTGGAGCTGGTGGTGTATATCTTCCTAGTGGAAGAGAAAAATCGGGATTTCATTGTGTAGATTTTGAGATATGTCCAAATCAAATTTTAGAAAAGTCGTTGTGGAATTCCTTTATAATTTATAAAGGAATTATTTATATTTTAAAAAGGAATTTCAATATAAATCGAATATCAGGTGACCCAGATTTCAAATATCGAGTTAGAAATCCATAGGAGTATTGTGGAGCTGTATGGTATTCCACTGTGAATATATATGATAATATTAATTTATTAATATTTAATTTAATTATATTTAAATATATTTATATATTTAAATGGGTCATCCAGAGCTTTAAAAATAGCCACTTTTGCAAACGAAGTCGAAATTCGACCAAACTAGTTTTGTTGGATCCGCAATGTCAAACAGTGGTTAGATTTTCAGTTTCGTGATTGTTAGAGTCACTGTGTGGTCGTACGGATTTTTAGAGTGAAAAATAGTCAGTATTTTGACAGTAAAAAATACGTTGTGTGGGCATACGAAGACGGAATTCGACGAAACCAGTTTCGTTGGGACCGTAATGTCGAACTGTAGCTGCATGTCCAGTTTCGTGATTTTTGGGTATCACGTGTGATCATAGAAATTTTTAGAAGACGAATTAACAAAGGAATATTCCAAGAATATTCCCTACCTCAAAATATCTAGATAGTTTCCAACTCTATAAATACCAAACTAAATTCCTAAGACCTAAAATCACTTCTTAGTCAATGAAACAAAAAGGCACCGTTGTTCTTATGCTTTCAGTAAACAATCCATCTTCAAAATTCTCAAACAAATACAAATAAAATCCCTAAAAATGTAAAACCAATTTAGTGTTTTCCTCTTGGCTTGTACTTCAGTCTCATATGAAGTTTGTGGTGTTCGACATCAGTTTTTGGGGTACCGAGGATTCCAGCGTTGGGTTCCATTTGTTAGGGTTACGGTTTGTACTAAATCGAAGCAGTGTTTGGTGAAATCGAATTCGAATTCGAATTGAGGGTGGAAATCCGCACTTGTGTGCATCATTTCAATGAACACGATGGAAGCTTTTGTCGCACCAATTTCTGAGGTCAGTAGCTCGCGTCGTGTAGGTTGATATCGAGTTCCTCGATGTATGTATTAGGTGAAAGAGGTCGCGAAGGGGAGTTGATTGGCGGTGCTTGTGGCCTCGGTAGGTGACGGAAGTGGAGGTGATGATGGGTCAAAGGTTCGATCAACAAATGGAGCTTTGGGTTCGAAGTTTACTGGAAAGGAGCCATCCACGTTGGGGAAGAAGGAAATTAAAGGTGCGGGTCTTTTATTTTCGAATGGTCTATTGTTAAATGGGCCAAAGTTAAAGTGGTGAGCCCAGTTTTATTAATAATGAAATTAATTAATATAATTTTTCGTTTAAACTTGTATATATCATATCTCGACCGTACAATATCAGATTGACGAACCGTAAGTGGCGTTGGGATCGTATGGACGGACACTACACCATGGAACTGACCGGGAGTGAATCGGGACTCGTATTAATTTGTGGAGAAATAAATTGTTTGATTCAAATCAAATAACAGTTTATCGTTCTTTAACGATGAACTGCAAATGTGAGTAAATCTCACCAACTCTAAACAGTTTATAATTTCATGTTGTATTTTTAGAACTGTTAGAAATTGTCTGATTTACTGTATATTGATTGTTGATTGTACTGCTAGTCAGTTAGTTGAATTTCTATATTGATTCTGTTTAACAGAATATATCATATGGAACTGAAAGTGATGTTAATTATATTGTCTAACCTCTGTGATGCAGGGACACAGGTTGGAGGAATCCAACTGGATTCCTCAACAGTTATTTTACTATGATTTATATATTGTGATATATAATGTGACATATAATATGATATATAATCTGACGTTGATTATGTGTGTTTTGGACGATAGTTATCGTTGTTATATGGTGCGTTAAATACCATAAGAAATACCAGAATGTAGAAAGGAGATTTTCAAAGTATATTTGGAAAATAATTTATTTATATAAAATCAATGGATTTTATATTATAAATGAAAAAGGATTTTGAATAAAGGGATTTATTTATAAAACAAATATAGAGGAGATATATTTGTGAAATCAAATATAAAGGAAAATATTTGTAAAACAATATATATAAAGGAAAATATTGTCAAAACAAATAGAAAGAGGGATATTTGTAAACCATTTACAAATAAATAAAAAAGGATTTATTTATTTAGGAAATAAATAAAGGTAAAAGAACTTATTATTTAGGGTAAATAAAGTTAAATGATTTATTTATTTAGGGGATAAATAAAATAAAGGAATATTTATTTGTTAGAATAAATAGAATAAAGGAGATATTTATTTGTTAAAAAAATAGGATTGTAAGGAAATATTTATTTAGAAAATAAATACGATATTATAAAAGGAGTTAGAATTAATCAGTTAGAGTTAAAGAAGTTAATCGAATATAATTTATTCGAATAAAGTTAAAGGAGTAAATCGAATATAGTTTATTTGAAAGGAGTTAATTAATTAGAGTTAACCAGTTAGAGGTAATCAAATAAAATTTATCGATTAGAGTTAAAAATGAACTAGAGTAAATCGTATAGAGTTAAGAAATAGAGTTAAGCAAAATTAGAAAATGACTAGAGATTAATAAGTTGAATGGTTTCCTGAGTATCGATCTGATGTTGGTTTCGGCCTTCGGGGTTTATACTTAGGAAGTTATTCTATTGTTCGTTTATAGTTAGAGTCTGATAGTTGTGGAATGGTAGTGATTGATGATTGATCGATATTATTTCCAATTGGAAACAATATCGTTGTTTGCACATTTGTTTTTCTTTGATAGTTAACTCACAGACTATCTAAGTTTTTGACCATTTTAACGTTGTTAATATGGAGAGACCGGTTGGATTATTATCCAAAGAACCACTCTGTATTGGCATAAGCGTTGCGAATCAATTATGCCAAAGATAATTGAAGACGGAGTAAAGTGCAAGGGCTGTTGTATAAGTCTTAGAGAACAGTGACTAAGATGGATATACTGAATAGTGCCTTCGGTTTGTCCAGTCCTAGGACAACTTGTATGGACGAAGGTCTGACAGAGTATATCTAATAAATCGCATAAGTTGATCTGTTCCAACGTATTCACGTTTGGTGGCGGAGGAATTCGTTTCTCTTAGCTGTATACCCGTGTTATTTTTGGATAAGTCAATTTGTGATTTTGCGGGTATGACGATGTGACATTCTAAGTGAATGAAGATGTGTGATATGTGAAAAGATAAGCGTAGCTTCTAGCCTCACATCTGGTAAATGACAGAAATCGGGCAAGCAGCATGGCTAAGTCGGTTGCACCGAAGTAGGATGTATAATTACCTATCTAGAGAATATTCATTTGTTTCTTAAATCTATCAATGTTGTCCCATATATATACGGGAACGGTTGCTGATCCCAACCGTCGGTGATATACATTCGGTACACTCAAGCAAAATGAGTGGTCGGTCATGTGTGGCTGAGTTACAAGATGTTCTTGTTGAACTCCAGTGTATCGTTCCTAGAGTACACTGATCGGAAGGCGGTTCCATACCTTGTCATAGTTGGAAATCCATTATCCAATATGTGCTTGCGATTTTGATTGTATACTATATATGTAGAACGTGAGATGAAAGCGTTTCTGCTAGTTGATATCTATTTGTACATAGACATTATTATAATATCAAAAGGTTTTTGATATAAAGATATTTTGGATTCTAATAAGGGAAAAACCCGTTCCGTTCTGCGGTGTGGTCTTATGAGATATCGTTTACTTATTCATATACCTGTTTTAACTGTTTTACTCTCACCAATCCCATGACTGACCCGGAGTTTACTTTGTTGTTTTCCCTAAACTCTTGGGTGTCCAATTTTGTACGAGCAGTCAAGTAGTCAGGATTTTATAGATATACTTGGGGAGCTTGGAGTAGGAGGCTTCAAGATCATATAGCTATAGTTATTTCCGCTGTGTTGTAATTGCTGTACTCTGATAAGTGCTACTGTATACATAACTGTTATATTTCAAAGTTTATGTTATCTATTATATGTTATTCGTTCCGCTGTGGGGTTCATGTTACTCTGATGTTGTGTTCTTCTTCTTCTATTCTAAGTTTCTATCTTATCTATTTTCACCTTCTAATTTCTTTCATTAATTACCGGGATTTTTCGATGTTTTGGTTATCGACATCGAGCTTATGTCGATAACCAAAGTCGCCAAAAATCCGGGTCGTTACAAAACTCATTTATAATAATACTATATACATAATCTTATCTTATGGTTGTCATCATCAAATAGGGGAGATTGTTGTATCTATCAATTATATGATTTTTTTATGATAACAAACATATATTTATAATTATCAATGTGTTTGTAATTGTGCTATTATACTACCTCACAGACAGAATAAAATATTTATATTTAAATAAAATACTGCTGCACAAGAATTTAAATATTCAAATAGTATTTTATTTAAATTTAATATTTTATTTAAGAATTTCAATAGTAAAAATTCAAAACTCAACTATTTGTACAACTCACTGTAATACAGCACATTCAGTTTCATTTGTATACATTGCTCCTTACTACAGTTCACTCAGTTGCTCAGTTGTACAACACTCATATATACATTTGTATACACATTTACTTCACTCTTTGTTATATATACATTGATACATTCACTAGCACTGTCATTTGTCTTTTGTCTGCCTAACTGTCAGTCCAGTCTTCTGCTTTCCTGTCATAGAAGAAAAACACATAGTAAATTGAAATAAAAATATTGTAAATTCTAGAAGATATTTTTATTTTAAAATTTTATTTACCTCAGAATTTTGGTGTGATTCTCATCATATTTCATGACTTGATCTTATTTATACGGACATCCATTTGTGTCTAGTCAGCTTGTGATATTCACAGTGATACACAGTAAATACCATAAGGTAGACAATATTTTTAGTGCTCATATATATATACATATATATAGTGCACTATACATGTATACACATACATTGTATGTATATATACATATTTCTGTACAGGGACAATTCGGTCAAATTTCGTGAACCAAGAAATCCAGTACAAATGCAGACACAAACATTTATATATACACACACACATCTTTGCATATATATATATATGTATGTATGTATGTATCTATACAGTAGGAACAGCGGTTCAACAAGCTCAAAATATCAAAGTGTACAACCATGGCAAGTCTGCATGCACCATGGTCGAGCCAGTTTTTCAAGCTCAAGTGCAACTCGACATGCAACATAAATGGACAGTGAACATGGTAGTGCCAAGTACAATATCCAAACTGGACATAGTCAAAACAGCAAAGCCACAATGTACATATGTACATTGGCAAGCTAAAGAGGTCGAGCACAAGGCAAGCAACAACAAATAAATCAAATGATAAACTCAGAAAGAAGCAAACTCATCTATAATAACATGTCAGCTTTTTCAAAGCATGGCAATATTGATCAAATTAGTAATGTTGTTTACACAGCAAGCCTTGAAGTAGCAAATCCATGAAGTAGCAATGGTCATATATGGACAACTATAAATATATATACACACACATATATATATATTCATATATGTATGTATCGTTTTCGACAGTGCAACGTTGCATGTGTACATAGGGGTACAACCGTCTAGTCAGAGTGCAGAGCCAGACATTTATATATAGACAGTGATCAGTCCAAATGGACACAGCAATGAAGGGGTCAAGCAAAGCGATCAATCAGTTCAGCCCAAGCACACGTATGCAAACGCACATGGAGTTTGACATGCACATGGAGGCAATAGGAAATACAATGGTCAATAGTATGGGTCCAGCAAGTGTCAACAGAAATGCAAGTGCAAATAGGTGTACACATTGCCAAACAATGTCGGATGCAATATACAGGCAACTCAACTATGTTCACAGTGCGCAATGATATCCAATTGTAAGGAACAAAAATACATAGATCATGTATGCTTAGGTCTGAAATGCATGTGCAAACAGACCAGTTTATATATTGCATCTCATGAGCAATGGTTCAAACAAGTGGAGAAATACCATGATATACATATGTATATACGGGTGTGTACGAGCAGGCAGCTAGGAGCATCAAAACAGTTTTTGGCCAAAACAATTTTTCCAAAATTTGACAGAGAAATCAAAGGCAAGTTACAAAAAATCGTAGATATAATTTTTGAGCAAGAAACTGTTTTGCATTCATGGCTTAAGTTTCTTTTTGGTAAATGAATATTGCAAATAAATTCAAGCTTTCCAAAATGTTTCCAGAAACTCAGTTTTTAGCATGCAAAATAACCTTTGGCAAATTTTGTTTGTAAGATTATTTTCTTGAAATCAAGTGTTCATACTCACGATTGTTTCCAATATTCAACAATGTTCTTTGGCAAGAAAATCATTTCATTTATGATTTCCTAGAAACCACAGCCTGATTTTTAAGGCAATAAATCAATCAACATTTCCAGAAATCACATAGTCATTTTTTGGCAATAGTTTAATTTTTGGCAAGAACATATTTCTTGTTATTCAATCTTTCCTGAAATCAAGCAAGGGACCAACGACCATTTTAAATCAACATTCAATCCAAGTCAAAGCAACCCAAAATCACGCATCGATCAAAGACACACGGCAATGAATCACAAGCATAATCAGGTTGAGCCAATTTATGTGAAATCATTGAGATTTAGGTTTTATAAACCTATATATATTACCCCCAATTCATCATTGACAGGATCGAAAATCAAAGCAACACATTCGAAGAGCTCAGAGAAATAAAATCAGAGAACATACTTGATTTTCAATCGCAAGCCTTCCATCTCAATTGACAAAGAAAAAACATTCTCGAAGGACATCAAATCAATTTTCCCGAAGACAAATTTTCAATCAAGTCTGATTTGGGAAGTAGAGAAAAAACCTAAAATTAATTCAACCGACATTTTTTTGAGGCAAAGCCATCAAATGGAATAATAGTAAAGGGGGCCGCTTGTTTAATTATTAAGGGCTTAGGGTTTTGTTTTTGGTTTTATTTTATATTTTGTTGTATTTTTTTTTCATTTTTAACCATCCAACAGTTTTCTAGTTTGTTTGTAAAACTAGGGTTTTCTAGTTTGTTTGTAAAACTAGGGATTTCTAGTTTGTTTGTAAAACTAGGTCATCTAGTCATAGGATTTTAACTAGCAGTTTTCCAGTGTCTGTAATAACCAGGGTTTACTAGCTAAGGGAAAATCTGATCTTGGGGATAAAGATTAGTCTAGGGTTTTAAGCGTAGGATTAGAAAAGCTGCAGGGTTTGCGAGTTTACATGGTTTTGTAAGAGGGATCTGTTTTAATACCTAGTAAAAATCTTGGGAATGCAGCAATAAGCAGGGTTTGCCGAAGCTAGGTAAAATCTATGTTATTTATTTTCCGCATTTATTTTATCAGCTGCAATCTGCTCTGTGATATTTTTAATATCTTGAATTATTCTAATAAACCCTATTCACCCCCTCCCTTTAATGTTAATCCAGATCCCACATAAATTGTTCGTTTCTGCCTTGCATTGCTTTATATGCACTATCAAGAGAGGAACGTAGTGCATCAGATCCAATAGTATTGAACATGTCGACTTTTATGGTTCCAAAATTATCATTGTTGACTTCTTTAAACTTGTCATTACCTTCCTCCAAGTCATCTATCATGATTTCACCTTCCTTTACATATTCTTCCACAATATCAAGTATGGAAGTGGGGATAGAAACCTTAGAAAAGGTGCTATTACCAACACCTTCACTAGCATTACTTTGCATTTGCACTTGTGCTTCATAGTTGATAATTTTCATGTTTCTTGCTACTCTCTTCCATTTTTGCACTTTATTCTAAACCTAACATATTGATTTACTTTGTCAGAGGTGACAATCCTTTCTTTCCCCTTTTGAGTAGGAATTTCCTTCACTTGTGATGCATTATATTTATCTTTGAGCTTAGGACGAGTGGTAGTATCAGCATTGTCTTTCTTAGGTGCTTCATAATCATCAAGGTTAGACAAATTGTGATTCGAATGACCAAACACCTTACATTGTGTGCAAACCTCTGGCTTCCACTAATATATAATCTTGGTTTTTTGCTTTCTACCATCTAGACAGCTCACATCGAAATCTTCCACAAGTTCTTGATCAGGATAGACTTCTATTAAACACGTTGTGTAAGTCAACCTCTTGAGTTTCTTTGCCATCTCATCAAGGCATAGTAACTTTCCAATTCTACACGCAAGCCAGTTTATACTTCTGTGAGACCACACAAACATGGGAATGTTATAGAATTGAACCCAAACAGGGACAACTTTCACTGAATCATAGACATTGCTAAATGCTGAGTCATAGGGTTTTATAATGAAAAGTTTATTTTGCATTATGATAGGGTCAGCCATTAAGATTTTTTGCTCATCTTCTTCATAAGTTAGCAGAATCATGAAGAAAACACCATCGGATCTGACTTTCATTTACCCTTTCAACCTCCAAACATATTTCAACTTTTCAGCAACAACCATAAATGACAGAGGTTTATCAAGCTAAAAGCCAACAAGAGCTTCTTTCCATACTTCTTCTCCAACGTCGACAATTTCAGATGTGTGATTCATTTCATCGTTTGTGTAAGTGGGTTTCATGTGAATGGGTATGTACTTGCCTGCATTACGAGGTTTTCGCATGAAGAGAGAAGTCCATTGCCATTCACGTTGGTTGGAAAAATAGCCGAAAGGAGAGTTTTAAGGAACGGCGGCGGAAGAAGGAAGTGGATCAGAACGAGGAGGAGGGTCGGGCGGTGCTTTTGGCACAGGTGAAGTGATAGGTTGAGTGATGGGTTGTTGGCTCAAGGCAGTGGGCGGGAAAGAAGGAAAATTGGGTACTACGTCTACCATTAAAGAGATGTTCGAATGAAATTGTTTTGAAGATTTTCCTTCAATTCTATGATTTTTATTTGATGATAACAAACATATATATATTATAAATGTGATTGTAATTGTACTATTCTACTACATCACAGACAGAATTAAAAAATTATATTTAAATAAAATACTATTGCACGAGAATTTAAATATTCAAACATTATTTTATTGAAATATAAATATTTTATTTCAACATTTCAATAGTACGATCTTACAACTCCACTATTTGTACATCTCACTGTTATACAATACATTCAATTTCATTTGTTACACTACTTCTCACTACAACACTTAGCTACATTTACTCTTACATAAACATCGTTACATCCTTTGAACACTCACTGACACATTCATCTTCTGTCTGACCACTATCTCTTCAATATGTCTTCACAGTCGGTCCAGTCACCTGCTTACCTGTCATAGAAACACATACAGTAAACTGAAACAAAAATATTTTTAGATTCTAACAAATATAATTTTATTTTAAAATTTTACTTCCTCAGAATTTTAGTGTGTTTCTCATCATATTTCATGACTTGATTTGACATGTATGTTTTTCCATCTGTGTCTAGGTAACTTGTGATATTCACAGTGATTCACTGCAAATACCACATGGCAGTTAAAATGGACTCAAACCAGAAATTCAAAGCCACACACACACACACACACACACACACACACACACACATATATATATATATACACACACACACACACTAGTTTGTATGTGTATGTGTGTGTGTGTATACACACATGGTTCACCAAGAAAGTGTGCAACAACGAACACATGGGATGACTCAGATGAACAAGGCAACACTACACAATGGTCAAGCCTAAGTGATCATTTCAAAATCAATGGATAACAAACCAGATCAAAGAAGTTGCAATATGCCACAATATAGTGCTCATGCACACAACAGTGATACATAGAAATGCATAATGCACAAGGTAGTCAAATTGACATGGCACTAGAGATACAAAAAAAAAACAAATTCTAGTGCAACAAGGTTCGAAAACATTAGACATGGATGTACAAATATATGGAAAGCAATACATAGAAACATGTATGAAAACAGCTCAAAACAGATCAGCTTGGACAGAGCACACATGCGCAAACTCATGTACAATAGCAGGAAACAAATGCAAGTACATGTGCAAATAAAGGAGGGTGCACACATATATATATTTGTATGTATACATGTTTATATATATATATATACGTATATATAAATATACATGGCATGATAGGAAACAATGGAATACACAATGACACGAGACCATGCTCAGGAATCTCAAGATTACTCAAAAAAAAAGTTATGATCAAATATATATACATAAGTGTACAATAAGCATGTATCAATAAGAACCATGTTCAGAAGAACACAAGCACAAGTCCAAGTAGCATGCATTCAGAAACACAAAATACTACATATACAATGCAAATAGATGCACACATCAGCAAGTAAATCTATAATTAACTACAGTTTCAATACAAGAAGCAAGGAACAGCAAGTGCACAAGTTAACAAGGAATAGGCTGCAGGCAATAGTGTGGCGGTTACAGTATCAAGTGACAAGGTTCAAGTTCAAACTCAAATGCATGAAGCAGGTGACTACAAAGCAAGGCAAATATGCATGTCAAGGCAGTTACATGACATGGATGTTAACATGACAATTCACACACAAATACATGCAGTGAAACTACATGTACATAATGCATAGGAATTTGATTTCAAATTAATCGAGCAGATGCAAGGCTCATGTACATAATGCAAGGTTTTCCGAAGCTGGATAAAATTTGTGTCATTTAATTTCCGCATTTATCTTCTCTACTATTATCTAAGCTAAGATATTTTTAATATCTCGGAAAAATCCAATAAACCATATTCAACCCCTCTAGGGTTAATCTAGATCCAACAAGTATAAATGGGTAGATGTAAAATACTTGATGCTAATGTAGTATTAAGACCTAACTTTCATGCTTGACAATTCATGAAATGACTTTGAATAATTCTATAAAATAACTTCATAAATTGTGTAGATATCACCTAATGTATAACCCTTGCTTGCTTTTATAACTTCCTCATCTAGGAATTCCACAACATTATTCTACATAAGATTGGGCACCTTTGTGTTAGTCTTTTTCTTAGAGTAGGATGCATACAATTACTTGTTCAATTTATTTGTGGAACCATCTTGGTCTTTACCGAGTAATAAATGGAGCTTGGGATAGATTAATATGATCACTCGCATTATATATTTGTCAAAATAATGAATAGTAAATTTTTGTGTAATATAGGCCTAGAAAACCTCTTTATTGAGATGTGAAAAACAATAACCGTTCATCAGAAGGTTTTAATACTGAAGACCTGAGATGCCAATCTAAGTATCATTTTACAAATCCTTTTTACAAATGAGAATTGTAGCCTCGAGAGTCGAAACCTGGATTATGGTACTTTTAGAATAGGAATCCAGAAATCCTCTTCAGAAATATAGATAGAAATTTTGCAACCCATATTCAGGCATCCATAATAAAAGACCAGAATTCCACCTCTAGCAAATAATAAAAATTCCAAGACCTCGACTCTGGTATTTAATAATAGAAGACCAGAAATCCTTATCTGACAATAGTAGAGGCCTCAAATCAAAACCAAGATTCGAGTTATTAATATAAGACCAGAAATCCATAGCTGGCATTAACAGAAGTCCCGAACCATAACCCAGATTCGAGTATTTGATAGAAGAACAAAAATCCATATCTGGCAATAATAGAAGTCCCAAATTGAAACCTAGATTCAGGTATATAATAGAAGACCAGAAATACATAGAATTCCCGAACCAAAACCCAGATTCGGGTATCTAATAGTTTTGTTACCCATTTCGGGTTTATCTCCCAAAGAAGAGGATGTACATGCTTTGTAAGCCACTCTTTGGACTTTAAATTGATTTTTGAGCTGTTGTTGGGCTTTGATTTTCCATTTCAGCATTGTGAGCCACTCTTTGGGCTTTGTGCGTCTGGTGCGCTTGGCAAGCTTATTCTCAAGTATGGCCCAATGACTTACTGTTAGAGTTTATGCCCTAGAGGCATTCCATTTGATGTGATTAATAACACTGTTAATGTTATTATTTTATTCAGAATAAAAATATTCTGTTGTGCCTTATTTACTTCGTAATATAAATATTAATATTTTAGAAGTCCTTGGAATAATAATACAGATTTATATAGTTTGAGTAAGACTTGAACTTGAGATTATATAACATGTTACGTATTATAATTTCATCTGAGGATATTTGTATTTTATCATCTAAAGTTGCTTTTAACCAAGTAGAGGATAACAGTGATTATTGGATACATCTTGAATCAAATGAAAATTATGAATGATCTAGACGGAATTTAACCCTACAATATTTGTAGTAATATCTATAAGCCTCTTTATTGAGCGAGACTGTGAAATGCAATGTCATGCTCAAATATTGATTTGTTATAAATAGTCTACTCATCGATCAAGATAAAAGGATTAAATTATGACGAGGATGACATGTTCCATGCCTCGAGATTAATTCTGGATATACTGGTTAAACGGATTATAAAACATTGACACACTAATCACAAAAAGGTAGTATCGAATCATTGATCTTATTATAACTTGGGTAGCAGCGACATATTACTAGATGCCAATAGAGAATCAGCGTTCTGTTGAGCCTAGTGATTCGATCCAGCCAAGCTTTTTCGAGTTCGCGATTCATCTGGTTCTCCACAAATTCATCACAGAAGGTATATACTTTGAACTCAATTTAATCGATTTGGTTTGGATCTTGTTTTTAGGGTTTTAATTTTTCGTTGCGCTTAATCCATAAAACCCTTATGTGGTATCAGATCAATTTTCAAAATCGTAAACTGAGTTAGTTTAGTTCATTTTTCATTTGTATTATTTGTTAATATCATGGATCTGCTCTTCAAATCAATCGTTGATTTTGAAAAATAGTCGAGATCTTTCAATTTGACTAGGATTATCTTTAATATTATCTGAAAACAAAAACAGATGTATTGTTTTAATACTGTTTAAATTGGGGATGGCTGATTGATTGAATTAAAAATTTACAATTGCATCTTCTTGGATCTTGAATTACATGAATTTTAATTTTATTCTTGTATGAGATGTAGTCACAATTTTCTCCTTCAGGTTGTAACAAACATATATAGATATGATTTTTTTTTGTTTAGTATAGATCTATGAATATATATAGCATGATATGTCATATTATTGTATATATGTTAATATAAATTTTCAGAAATATATATACATACGTATACAATACTGATGCAATAATAGTGATTATAATATCCTAAAAGACCGAGCTCGTTTTATCAAGAATTTATTTATGATACTAATGATTAAAAGTTTATCCTGCGTTAATCCAAATCTGTTTGGGTCAATTACTTGGTTTAAATAATAATTTAATATGTTTACTGAAACTTTGGATATCATTAAGAATATTATGCTCATCTATAGATCAAAAGTTGATGACTGAGAATGGGATTAAACATCCATGTTGATCAAATCTGTTAATACATATTCAAATTAGAGTTAATCTTGTTTTATAAGCAGTGTCAATATATGAATCGTTTTGTTATATTACTGTAGTTTATATTGATAAAATGAATGTTTTAAAGTCACCTACATCATGAAAAGTTTTATGTTAATCTGTAACATTTTAGATTCATATGGGAATTGCAACAGATTTCGTAAATCCTGTCAAGTTTCCATAAGTATCCTATTTTATGTCATATTGATGTTGATCAATTGTTTTTATTTTAATGATTTAGATGTAAAACAAATTGATTCATAACTCTATACATATGTTATTATCAGAACTGTTTATGTTATACAAGGTTAGGATATTTTGTATTTTGTTTCATATTTAATATTGTTTCAGTTTTAGTAATACTATCGAAAGTTATCAGTTACGATAAGTTAAATCTATTATACAAGTTACTATGCAATCCTCTATTCAGAAACATATTTTATTACATAAATATGATACGTTGAATTGTTATATATATCTGAGTTATTAGATATATTTTTCTTTCTGAAAATAGAGTTATTAGATATATATATATGTGTGTGTGTGTGTGTGTGTGTGTATGTATGTATGTATATAGAAAAATCCTCTTATGCTAAAATGATCATATATGTATACTGATATATGGATTATAAATTTGATTTATAGATTTCTCACACCAATTTACAGTTGGAAATATAAAATTTGTAAATTTTATCAAATCAAAAACTGTATCTATATAAATGAATTGTGTATTTGATATAGAAATTCTATTATATATATATATATATATTTATCCGTGGTTAATTCCGAAATAACTCTGTTTTATATATGTTACTCATGCTCTGTTGAGATCCATGAACATGATTTAGATAGCAAACTATATATATGTGTTCATATGTGTTTGGATTTGAGTATTTGATTTTGTTATGAAAAATAGTTATAGCCAAGTTTTATCAATTCTGGAACAATTCTGTTAATCGAATGTTTGATCTTAGTAAGATCTGCTTATTGTACTTTGAATCTTTGTATTCAAATTAAAATATCATCATGTTTCATTAATTATGCAGCAGAATAATTCAATCTACATAAACAAGGGTTGAAATGTTATTATATAAGCTTAGTATAATATGATGTTCATCCCAAGTACTAATCATTCTGCTAATATGAAATAAAGTTGCAAAAACTTGCACAATGTCACATTTGAAATCTAAGTATATATATGCTGTAAGAAATTTTTTCCATAACATATATTTACCTATGTTTATACACCGGCCAATAATTAGTATAATGTAACACTGAATATTAGAAGTGTCTAGGTATCACCCGTTTCTGCTGCAACATTGTATATATAAATGCTTGTATATACATAAAATTGGCAGCAGATATAGTAATGTTGTATGAGTACATAGTGATAAGATTATCCTGTGTCATCTGAAATTGTTGAAGAATATATATCTGCAAATGAGATTACATGTCAAGTAAATTGATGTATGTTTGAATAATCATGCATAATATAGTCAGTATATTGATTACTGGATATATTAAGTCACTTTTATATCTGGGTATAAGTAACCTTGAAATCTAGTTTTTATAATACATATGCCTCGATTTATACGTTTAATTCTAGTTGAGATCTGATTGTAAAATGATTTAAGCAAAATATTATATATATATATATATATAATATGTTGTCATGTTGTCAGTATATATGTTTATCTTAAATCATATGATTTATGTATATAAATGAGAAAATGCATGTATTCTTGGATACGACATATGCTTATTTGTTTGCGTTGGATGATACCCTAAACTGTCTGCATAAATTAGAGGCGGGCAGCACTATGATTTATAATCCATGAAAGGAACATAATAAATGGATGTTTGATTCATTGTTGATGATACACACCTAAAGTGCAATCTGTGTTGTGAACATTATTGAATTTTTTTTTAGTTCAGTGTGAAGATGGTGAAATGGTTTTAAGTAATTTTAATAAATCGTTATAAAGATATGACCACCAACAAATAAAATATTTGATAATATATATATATGCATAATTGGTAGGGTTCAATATTGATAGATGTTGCTTTATATATATATATATATATATATATGTGTGTGTATGTATGTATGTATGTATGTATGTATGTATGTATGTGTGTGTGTGTGTGTGTGTGTGTATGTGTATGTATATATGTGTGACATGTAGATATTTGATATACATATGAGCTGCCCACTTTGACACACCATATTTTTGTAAAATATTGGATCTAATATTCTTTTTGTTGTGTTGACAACTACATGCAAGGGAAGGCTGAAAGAAAGTTTCAAAGCAAATTGAAATTGTTTCAATAAGAAGGGTAAAATGATGACCACGAGAATTAGAGACTACTTCAGTTGTCACTGGTGTGACCAAAATGTATGCTATATACAAACACACACACACACACACACACACACATATATATATATATATATATATATATATGTATGTATGTATGTATGTATGTATTGGTAATCTGAACCAATGAATTTTAATGTTAATGTGTTAACCGTGTAAATTGCTTCAATAAATAATTGATAAATGTATATTGTACACTGGCAGTTTTTGTTTTGAACTGGAATACAATTTTAATGTATTGTTTTATATACTTGTATGATGTGCTCATATTATGATAAATATTGTTGAGTATATAATATATATATTTAAGCAGGTGAATATATATGAAAGATATGTATATATCTGTTTTGAAATCGGTTCAGCTGCATATATTAATTGCACTTCTTTTCCCTGTGATATGTGTGTGTGTGTGTGTATATATATGTTTAGCGTTTCATGCTAAAAACTACTGTTTGTTGTAAATCATGTTAGAACATGAATTACATGATATTGGATCATATATATATAATATTTTTGGGCAAAACAAAAATTCTGAAATGCAATGGGCTTGGACATACATATAATTATAATCATGGCAGTAAATCAGATGCAATAATCACTCAACACTGATTATTATGTTTTATGTATAAATCAGAATTTACTTAACTTCGATATTTATTATAATTATAAAAAGGGATATGATTTGAAGTATATAAAATATGCGGTTAATTTGATCACAATATATTGAAATATACAAAAGGTTCTATAATAGACTTACACATATATTATGAACTCAATTTATAACATGAGAACGTATATATATTGAGTTGCATATGTAAAACACATATATTTTGAAATATGTAAATAAAACTAATATCGCGCACCACTACGAATTATAAAATTCCCTTTAAAGTAAATTTTGTTATATTAAGTCATGGTGAAGTCTTCCAATAGTACACCCATCAATGCCCAATCGCATTGGATGTAGGTAATGCCAAAGCATTGTACATCCATTTATTTTGGTTATATGCGGTTGGAGTAATTATGGTGCTTCGACTATATTATTGGGTCTGACTTAACTAAGTTTGCATAATAGTATTTATGGCCTTAGAGGCAAAGAGCAAGTATTATTCCATATTTGAAAAAATAAATAATTCAATGAAAAAAATGTTCATCATGCGATTCAAGAATTATATACCACATAATTGACATAAGATGTAACAAACAGAGATTTTCGACCCCGAAAATAGACACAAAAACACCATGTCGAACATTCAAGCATCGAAAATACTGGAACGTTAATAGAAAGAAATCACAGAATGAGATAAGGAAGAAAGAAATATTAGAATAGAAGAAGAAGAAGAAGAAGAAGAACCAACACAGAAATCAGAGTCTCACATCGCAGCAGAACAAAATTTAATATAGAAATAAATCTTTATTGAGTGCTAGAAAAATACTTACAATCATCAGAGTACATCAACACATCTGGAAAATTATAATAATTGGTCATCATATACAACACACAACAGAAAAATATTATTTAATATCATACTTCTGAACTCGTCCAGCTCGTCTCTTCATAGCATCCGATACCCTGAACCTGTACAACTCAGTCTAACCGGAGCATTACAAACGCCGGATTAGTCTGGTGAACCAGAGTGAGAAACCCACAAAGTTTAAAGGTATCACACAACTTGATTTAAAAGTCAAAATCTTTTCGAAAGGATAGGATAACTGAAAGACCAAATCCACACATAATACGGACGGTTTTTACCTTACGATAACCCAAAACATTTTTAAAACATTATTCTTTTGATATTATAATAATATATAAATACAAATAAATATCAATCTAGCAGAACGCTTTCCTCTCACACTTTATATACGTAGTATACGATCAAAACAACGGGCTCTTATTATAGAATGGATTTCCTGGCAAGGTATGGGACCACCTTCCAACAGTGTATCTCTAGAGAGGAATACACCGGGTTCAACAAAAACATCTTGCAACCCAGGCTAAACATGACTGGCCCCTCATTGCTCTTGAGAGTACCTAATGTATTGTCATCTTACAGTTGCTAGCAACATAACCGTTCCCAGGAGATATAGAAGCGAAAGAAGAACAAATAGGAATTTCTCTAGATTAGATGACAATACACCCTTTTGATGGGGTTGACCCACATAGTCATGCGACCTACCCTATTTTTTCCATTTCCCTGTTGATGAGACTTGAGGTCATAAAACATTTTTCCACTATTCACTTTGAATGCCACATTGTTAGATCCGTTAGAAACTAACTAATTGACGTCCACAAAAATGCTCTAGTTGTTAAGCTAAAGTAGTTTCCCTTCTATGCCACCAAGTTGGTACATTAGAAGAATTCAACATACGCGATTCCTTTGGAAATACTCTGACACACATCCGTCCATACAAGTCATCCAGGAATAGGATGAGCTAAAGGCACTATCCTACCACTTCCTAGGAACCACCCTATAGATCAGTAGCGAGTAGTCCTTGCAATCCGTAGATTTCAACCACGACAGAATCATATTATACCTCCAGGGGTCGTCCAGAGATTTAAGCAATCCTACTGTTTTATGAAGATTACAGTCTTCAATTTCTCCATCTCGACCAGTATCTTCTACAATAATGTATTCATTGGTCAGAATATTTTTCGAATATAAATTCGATTCCGGTCTTTCCGTTCCAACAACGCATTTGGCCAGATTTTGAAAGTCGATTATTTAACTATCAAAATAAACAAACATAAAATAGAATGTATCCATTGGTTTTAGTATGCAGCGTCACTTGGCCTTTTTATTTAAAAATAATTAACGATGATTAATTAAATTTCAAATCTTTCAACATAGAATTCACTTCTTATTTAATATACTAATATTCTCAAATCATTTCAATACTTAGAAAAATATCTTTAAAACGTATCCAATGTTCCCGTTAGTTATCATTTCAAAACATTTATAAAACATTACTTATTATATAACATTGGGAAATCTGTTCTATTTGTCATTCGTAAACAATTGTTATGAAATCTCCTTTTGTTCCACTATTCGAACATCATAACTGTCATTTATCTTTTTAGAATAAAACCCATTTTAAATATCATCTCCTTATTTTGAAAATATCGTTATATTTTCACAAATCTCCTTTTATTATTTCTTACTATGGAAATACCATTTCATATCTGAAGCCCTTTTTAATTCTCTTTATTTTTGGAATCCTATTATATATATATACATATATTCTCAACTTCTTCAAATAACGTTACGTAATTATTTCTCATAATAAATCGTTTCTAACATATTCATCATTATAGCTAATATCATCCTTCGATAATCCTGAAGTCGTTCAAGTTGGCGTATTTTAATTACCTATCAGACCTTTATCAACAACGTTCTTATCTTAAGACAGATTTCGGTCGTAATACCAAAACCAATATCAATTCCCTATATCAAAACAAAATTTTCATTTTTAGTTATATCTTGATGAAATATCATTTCTTATTTAACATAGTGAATTTAGATCGCACCTTATAACTTAACTAGCCTAACCATCTTAATTCAAATCTGGGTTTCATTGATGTAGTAACCCGCATTTTAGCTGTTGAACAATCAATTTATTTAATTATTAAATATCGATTTATCGATATCGAGAACGCGAATTAAATAATATTGAATATTTAATTAATAATTATAATATAATAAAATATATTATAATGTCGAAATTTTCAAAAATATTGGAAATATAAATATTCTGTGAATGGGGTCATCCCAAAGATGTAATTCAACTTAGAGTTGGATTATATTGACGAATATATTCAATCGACGACAGTTTGAACGTATAATTATAATATAATTAAAACAGAGCTTGAAATGGCGCTGCAGTTCGCGATTTGGCGATTTGAACTTCAACTGAATGTACAGGATTCGTTTTAAGCCGGATTTCTGTGAAACAAGAAACGTGTGGAGCTGGTGGAGTATATCTTTCTAGTGTAAGAGAAAAATCGGGATTTCGTCGGGTAGATTTTGATTTACGTCCAAATCAAATTTCAGAAAAGTCGCTGTGGGATTTCCTTTATAATTTGCGATGCTTTATATACGTTATAAATCGATTTTTCGATACGAACTGAATATCGGGATAATCTGGAGTTTGGAAATCAAGTCATAAAATCTGAGGTGATATTCCGGAGCTGTACGATATCGTATGTGGATATATACGATAATATAAATTTATTTATATTTAATTTAATTTATTTAAATATATTTATATATTTAAATGGGTCATTCAGAGCTTTAAAAATAGTCACTTTTGCATACGAAGTCGGAATTCGACGAAATCAGTTTTGTTGGATCCGCAATGTCAAATAGTTGTTAGATTCCAAGTTTCGTGATTTTTAGAGTCACTGTGTGACCGTGGGGATTTTTAGAGTGAGAAACAGTCAGTATTTCAACGGGTAAAAATACGCTGTGTGAGCATACGGAGTCGGAATTCGATGAAACCAGTTTCGTTGGGACCGTAATGTCAAACTGAAGGTGCATGTCCAGTTTGGTGATTTTTGGGTATTATATGTGAGCACAGGAATTTTTAAACAGCGTATACGAGTAGCGATTGATTAAAATAAAATAAAATAATTGAATAAAAAAATATATATTCTCCCTATAAATAATCCTCAACATTCCTAACCCTAACCCATTTCCTTTCTCAGCGAAAACACTGCGCCGCCGCCAAAAACAATTCATACAGTGAAAGTCTCCATTCAAAAAAATCAAAATAAATCCGAATAAATTTCTATAAATTATGAAATACATCTTTCTGAGATCCTCAAGAGTGGCTCTTCGCGTTGGTATGACTTTTGTGGGGATCGATCCATTTTTGGCGATCATGATTTCATCGAGCGTGAGACTAGGGTTGATTCATTCGGCAAATTGAAGCTTCTGTTGGGATTTCTAATGTTGTTTTTGAGTTCCTGGTATCGTTTAGTGGTCGGTTTCGAGTTTTCGACGGAATTGATGAAAATTTTGTTCGGTATTTTTACTGGGAGGGTGCGAGGTCGGGATCGGGGTGAGGACGTCGAGCGGATCTTTGGGGTATGGGTTCATAGAGAAGATCGAGAGAAACGAAATGGTGGAGTTTGTTTTGATTTCTGTTGAAGCACGGGAGGACGGTTAAGGGTAGAAGTCGGCTAAAATGGTGGAGTGGGGTTTCGATGTTTCGCTGGAACGTGGAAGATGGAAGAAGAAAGGAGCGGGCCTGGGTTTTGAAGAGAAGTGTTGGGCCGAAGTCAAAGGTTAAGGCCCATTGAAATTAAAAATCCATTGTTTTTATTTTTATTTTAATGTATATAACTTTGTAAATCCGTAACTTGGTCATATGAAATCAGAATGACAAATCGTAAGTTATGGTGGGACCGTATGGACGAGAGCTTCACAATGAAGCTGACTGGAAGTCCATCAGAGCTCGTTACAATTTATGGCAAAATAAATTGTCCGATTCAAATCATCGAACGTAAACCGATATTTTTCGGTTAACGCGCAACTGTGAGTAAATCTCACCAACTCTGAACAGTTTATAATTTCATATTGTATTTTTAGAACTGTTAGAAATTGTTTGATTGACTGTGTATGGACTGATTGATTGAACTGCTAGACAGTTAGTGGAAATTATATATATATGTGTATACATATATATATAACAGTTAGATATTTATGTGTTGATTCTGTTGATCAGAATAATTCACATCGAAGTGAAACCGATGTTAATATTATTGTTTAACATCTGTGATGCAGGGAAACAGGTTGGAGGGACCCAACTGGGTTCCTCAATATTTATAATACTGTTTTGATTTATATATTCTGTTATATAAAGTGATATATAATCTGTTGTCGATTATATGTGTTGGACGATATTGATGATCGTGATTGGATATGATTGAATACCATAACATACGGGATGTTGATAAGGGAATTTTCAAAGTGATATTGAAAACAGAATATTTATAAATTGGAATATTTATAAATAAGAGATATTTATAAATTTAAATATTTATAAATAAGGAATATTTATAAATTGGGATATTTATAAATAGGAGATATTTGAAAAGGAAATAAATTGATAACATTTCTTTTTAAATGGAAAGGCCTGTGTGGCGAGTTTGGGGATTTTCCCGATGCTCCCGATACAAAGGAGGTTATGGCGAATTTTCCCGGGAATTTAAGGAGTTAGAATATTTCAAGAATAAATTTGAAAGAAAAAGAAATATTTGTAAACCATTTACAAATAGAATTGGAAAGGGAACATTATAAAAAGGAAATCATTTTTTTAAAAGGGCAGAACCGTTATTTAAAAGTAAATCTTTTCAAATGAATAAAACGTTGTTAAAAAAAGGAAATCTTTATAAGGTGAATAAAGTTAATCGAATATAGACATTCGAAAGGAGAAATCGAATATGGTATTCGAAGTTAGTTAATCGAATATGGTATTCAAAAGTTAGTTAATCGAATATGTTATTCGAAAAGGGTTAGTCAAGTCGAGTTAGCCAAATAGAGTTAACCAGTTAGAGTTAATCAGTTAGAGTTAACCAGTTGGAGTAATTAGTAAGAGTTAATCGATTAGAGTTAAAACGAACTAGAGTTAATCAAATATAGTTATTTGAGACAGAGTTAGTCAAGTTAGTCGAGCCTAGTTAGTCGAATCGAGTTGGTCGAACCAAGTTAGTCAAGTTAGTCGAGCCTAGTTAATCGAATCGAATTGGCCGAACCAAGTAAGTCGAGTTAGTCGAGTCAAGTTAAGTTAGTCGAGTTAAGTTCGTCGAGTTAAAGTTATCGATGTTAGTTTCATCGAAAGAAGTTATCGATGTTAGTTTCATCGAAAGAAGTTATCGATGTTAGTTTCATCGAAAGGAGTTGTCGATGTTAGTTTCATCGAAAGAAGTTATCGATGTTAGTTTCATCGAAGGGAGTTATCGATTATAGTTTAATCGAAGTGAGATTTTCAAATATGAGATATTTGAAAAGGAAGAGTTATCGAATATTAGTTATTCGAAGAGAGATTATCGAATATCATTTATTCGAGAAGGAGTTAATCGAATATAGGTTATTCGAAGAAGAGTTAATCAAATAGAGATTTCTCGAAGAGAGTAAATCGGCAAATTCGATTATATCGAATTTGGGAAAGTACTTATACTTTCCAGTGTTTAAATAGAGATTTATTTATGTATAAATAAATAAGTGTTAGGTTAATTATTCACTAATAAGAATAGAAGTTATAATTTAAGTTAGATAATTCGAAAGTAGGGATTATAACGTTATCGTTATAACCAATGTTGTAAATATAGAAGTGGATTAGTAAAATTGAATCCGAGAAAGGCGTAAAGAAGTTGTTAAAGATTTAAAAGATAAACTTTGACCATTTCGAAGTTATAACGTTGTTCAGTCAAGGTCTGAGAGGTAATTATACCCCAACTTGAGTGACTTCCTTCTTGACTAAGAAATGGTAAGGTTTGATCGTAAAGGAGTTTTGGAAATGTTTTCCAAACGAGAATCAGAAATGTTTTCTGATAAAAGAAAATAAGAATTTCGAATATAGGGAAACAGGAGATAAGTAGATAAATGAACTAAAGAGATTATGTTAAATGATGTTTGTTCGATATAATTTCCATTTGGAAATAATGTCGTTGTTTGCACACTTGTTTTTCTTTGATAGTTAACTCACCGACTATCGAAGTTTTGACCATTTTAACGTTGTTAATATGGAGAGACCGGTTGGATTATTATCCATATAACCACTCTGTATTGGCATAAGCGTTGCGAATCATATATGCCAAAGATAATTGAAGACCGAGTAAAATGCAAGGGCAATCCTGTTTACAGAATAGTGCCTTCGGTTTGTCCAGTCCCAGGACAACTTGTATGGACGAAGGTCTGACAGAGTATATCCAATGGATCGCGTAAGTTGATCTGTTCAAACGTATTCACGTTTGGTGGCGGAGGAATTCGTTTCTCTTAGCTGTATACCCGTGTTATTTTTGGATAAGTCAATTTGTGATTTGGCGGGTATGACGATGTGACATTCTAAGTGAATGAGGATGACTTGTATGAATGAATGTCTGGCAGAGTATTTCCAGAAAGGTCACGTACATTGATTTCTTCGACCATACCAAGAGTGGAAGCGGAGAAGGAAACTTCTTTAGCTAACACGTAATGTACTGTCGTAGACGTCAATTTGTGATTTTCGATAGATCTAACAATGTGGCATTCGAAGTGAATCTGATGTGATGATTAAACGTAGCTTCTAGCCTCATCAACCAGTAAATGACAGAAATCGGGCAGGCAGCATGGCTAAGTCGGTCGCACCGAAGTAGGGTGTATAATCACCTATCTAGTGAATATTCATTTGTTTCTTAAAATCTATCAATGCTGTCCCATATATATATACGGGAAACGGTTGCTGATCCCAACCGTTGGTGATATACATTCGATACACTCAAGCGAAATGAGTGGTCGGTCATGTGTGGCTGAGTTACAAGATGTTCTTGTTGAACTCCAGTGTATCGTTCCTAGAGTACACTGATCGGAAGGTGGTTCCATACCTTGTCATAGTTGGAAATCCATTATCCAATACGTGCTTGTGATTTTGGTTGTATACTATATATGTAGAACGTGAGATGAAAGCGTTTCTGCTAGTTGATATCTATTTGTACATAGACATTATTATAATATCAAAAGGATTTTGATATAAAGATATTTTGGAATCTCATAAGGGAAAAACCCGTTCCGTTCTGCGGCGTGGTCTTATGAGATATCGTTTACTTGTTCATATACCTGTTTAAACTATTTTACTCACACCAGTCCCATGACTGACCCGGAGTTTATTTTGTTGTTTTCCCTAAACTCTTGGGTGCCTAAATTTGTACGGGTAGTCAAGTAGTCGGGATTATACAGATACACTTGGAGAGCTTGGAGCAGGAGGCTTCAAGATTCTATAGCTATTATTATTTCCGCTGTTGTTGTAAGTATTGTACTCTGATAAGTGTTATTGTATACATATACTAATGTTATTTCAAAGATATGTTATGTTATATTTTATTCGTTCCGCTGTGAGATTCGTGTTTACTCTGATGATGATGTTCTTCTTCTTCTTCTATTCTATAAGTTCTATCTTATCTATTCTCACCTTCTAATTTCTTTCATTAATTACCGGGATTTTTCGATGTTTTGGTTATCGACGTCGAGCTTACGTCGATAACCAAAGTCGCTCAAAAATCCGGGTTACTACAGTTGGTATCAGAGCTTAAGTTAAGAATTACTTGGCTCTGTGGCGTGACTCGGTAGAGATCGGGTTAGTAATACCCTAGATTGAGTTTGAGTGTATATATACGAGTGAACGTATTTGTTATTAATATAAAATGATTTTATATTATGGAGATTTATTGGTTGAGTTGTTTATGAATTCTGGTCGATCAGTTTGATCTACTGTATCGATAGGGGTTACTAAACACTCGAATACGATGAACCGACATGGTATGTTTTGAAAGAGAGTAAATGGAATAATTTTACCCGAATATATTTTGATATAGTATATTGGTTATGTTGGTTGATATTATAATCGAATTAGATTATAAAAAGGTGAAATGATTATAAATAACTAATCAGAATTCATATAAGGAAATATATGAAATAAGATGAAGTAAATCTGAATTTAAATCAGATTGGAATTAAAATAAGGAAATTTTAAGTTCCTGGGAGATTTTGAAAATGTTTTTCAATTTGAAAGTGATATAGTATTGAACTCACTTGTTCGCTGGAAAATAAACTCTGATGGTGCATCATCGGTGTTCATTTTCGAGTTTGTAAGTGACGGATTACTACCAAAGGCTTTGATTTTGAATTGTTTTGAGAAAACAAGTGGTTTAGAAATTCAAATGTTTTGAATTGGTGTTATGATTTCAAATTAATTTGAAATGAACTCAGGAATTTAAAATTTTGGACTTAAAATTTAACTAATGAAGTTAAATAGATTGAGATGGTATAAATGAATAAATAAATTTAAATTTAACTTGAACTAAGTTGAATAAGACAGATTTGATTGGAAAATAATCTGGAATGGAATTTCATTGATGAGTTAAGAATTTGAAATTGATAGTGGAGTTTGAATGGAATTTGGTTTAATATAACCGAATGATTGGATTTGAGAATAAATCGATTTGAGTTGATTGGAATGGCATCGGTATATGTTGAAGTGATAACAGATTAAAGGGATATAATGATATGTCCGACAAAAAGGTACCTGTTTATATTTGATATAAGTTTGAGATTTTGATGAGCCGAATTGGCAAGCCGCTTGGCTGTTTGATTTTCTTTTGAGTTGGAGAAGGCCCAGAGAGGCGAGTTGGAGTTTGAGATATTGACCAGTACAAAGGAGGTGCTGGCGAAATTTTTTGAAAAGTTAAGGCGTTAGAAAATTTTCAAAAATTTTGAAAATTTAGTTAGTCAGAATAAATTAATATCTTAGTCGATATTAATTGGTTCAGTTGAAACCGGAGACAAGAGGTAAACAGATAAATTTTTACCCAGAAGATAGGGTCGTCCCCTAGCTTAGCAATTTCAAGGACGAAATTTTATTAAGGGGGGAAGATTGTAGTAACCCGCATTTTAGCTGTTGAACAATCAATTTATTTAATTATTAAATATCGATTTATCGATATCGAGAACGCGAATTAAATAATATTGAATATTTAATTAATAATTATAATATAATAAAATATATTATAATGTCGAAATTTTCAAAAATATTGGAAATATAAATATTCTGTGAATGGGGTCATCCCAAAGATGTAATTCAACTTAGAGTTGGATTATATTGACGAATATATTCAATCGACGACAGTTTGAACGTATAATTATAATATAATTAAAACAGAGCTTGAAATGGCGCTGCAGTTCGCGATTTGGCAATTTGAACTTCAACTGAATGTACAGGATTCGTTTTAAGCCGGATTTCAGTGAAACAAGAAACGTGTGGAGCTAGTGGAGTATATCTTTCTAGTGTAAGAGAAAAATCGGGATTTCGTCGGGTAGATTTTGATTTACGTCCAAATCAAATTTCAGAAAAGTCGATGTGGAATTTCCTTTATAATTTGCGACGCTTTACATACGTTATAAATCGATTTTTCGATACGAACTTAATATCGGGATAATATGGAGTTTGGTAATCAAGTCATAAAATCTGAGGTGATATTCTGGAGCTGTACGATATCGTATGTGGATATATACGATAATATAAATTTATTTATATTTAATTTAATTTATTTAAATATATTTATATATTTAAATGGGTCATTCAGAGCTTTAAAAATAGTCACTTTTGCATACGAAGTCGGAATTCGACGAAATCAGTTTTGTTGGATCCGCAATGTCAAATAGTTGTTAGATTCCAAGTTTCGTGATTTTTAGAGTCACTGTGTGACCGTGGGGATTTTTAGAGTGAGAAACAGTCAGTATTTCAACGGGTAAAAATACGCTGTGTGAGCATACGGAGTCGGAATTTGATGAAACCAGTTTCGTTGGGACCGTAATGTCAAACTGAAGGTGCATGTTCAGTTTGGTGATTTTTGGGTATTGTATGTGAGCACAGGAATTTTAAACAGCGTATACGAGTAGCGATTGATTAAAATAAAATAAAATAATCGAATAAAAAAATATATATTCTCCCTATAAATAATCCTCAACATTCCTAACCCTAACCCATTTCCTTTCTCAGCGAAAACACTGTGCCGCCGCCAAAAACAATTCATACAGTGAAAGTCTCCATTCAAAAAAATCAAAATAAATCCGAATAAATTTCTATAAATTATGAAATACATCTTTCTGAGATCCTCAAGAGTGGCTCTTCGCGTTGGTATGACTTTTGTGGGGATCGATCCATTTTTGGCAATCATGATTTCATCGAGCGTGAGACTAGGGTTGATTCATTCGGCAAATTGAAGCTTCTGTTGGGATTTCTAATGTTGTTTTTGAGTTCCTGGTATCGTTTAGTGGTCGGTTTAGAGTTTTCGACGGAATTGATGAAAATTTTGTTCGGTATTTTTACTGGGAGGGTGCGAGGTCGGGATCGGGGTGAGGATGTCGAGCGGATCTTTGGGGGTATGGGTTCGTAGAGAAGATCGAGAGAAACGAAATGGTGGAGTTTGTTTTGATTTCTGTTGAAGCACGGGAGGACGGTTAAGGGTAGAAGTCGGCTAAAATGGTGGAGTGGGGTTTCGATGTTTCGCTGGAACGTGGAAGATGGAAGAAGAAAGGAGCGGGCCTGGGTTTTGAAGATAGGTGTTGGGCCGAAGTCAAAGGTTAAGGGCCACTGAAATTAAAAATCCATTATTTTTATTTTTATTTTAATGTATATAACTTCGTAAATCCCTAACTTAGTCATATGAAATCAGAATGACAAACCGTAAGTTACGGTGGGACCGTATGGACGAGAGCTTCACAATGAAGCTGACTGGAAGTCCATCAGAGCTCGTTACAATTTATGGCAAAATAAATTGTCCGATTCAAATCATCGAACGTAAACCGATATTTTTCGGTTAACGCACAACTGTGAGTAAATCTCACCAACTTTGAACAGTTTATAATTTCATATTGTATTTTTAGAACTGTTAGAAATTGTTTGATTGACTGTGTATGGACTGATTGATTGAACTGCTAGACAGTTAGTGGAAATTATATATATATGTGTATACATATATATATAACAGTTAGATATTTATGTGTTGATTCTGTTGATCAGAATAATTCACATCGAAGTGAAACCGATGTTAATATTATTGTTTAACATCTGTGATGCAGGGAAATAGGTTGGAGGGACCCAACTGGGTTCCTCAATATTTATAATACTGTTTTGATTTATATATTCTGTTATATAAAGTGATATATAATCTGTTGTCGATTATATGTGTTGGACGATATTGATGATCGTGATTGGATATGATTGAATACCATAACATACGGGATGTTGATAAGGGGATTTTCAAAGTGATATTGAAAACAGAATATTTATAAATTGGAATATTTATAAATAAGAGATATTTATAAATTTAAATATTTATAAATAAGGAATATTTATAAATTGGGATATTTATAAATAGGAGATATTTGAAAAGGAAATAAATTGAAAACATTTCTTTTTGAATGGAAAGGCCTGTGTGGCGAGTTTGGGAATTTTCCCGATGCTCCCGATACAAAGGAGGTTATGGCGAATTTTCCCGGGAATTTAAGGAGTTAGAATATTTCAAGAATAAATTTGAAAGAAAAAGAAATATTTGTAAACCATTTACAAATAGAATTGGAAAGGGAACATTATAAAAAGGAAATCATTTTTTTAAAAGGGCAGAACCGTTATTTAAAAGTAAATCTTTTCAAATGAATAAAACGTTGTTACGAAAAGGAAATCTTTATAAAGTGAATAAAGTTAATCGAATATAGACATTCGAAAGGAGAAATCGAATATGGTATTCGAAGTTAGTTAATCGAATATGGTATTCGAAAGTTAGTTAATCAAATATGTTATTCGAAAAGGGTTAGTCAAGTCGAGTTAGTCAAATAGAGTTAACCAGTTAGAGTTAATCAGTTAGAGTTAACCAGTTGGAGTAATTAGTAAGAGTTAATCGATTAGAGTTAAAACGAACTAGAGTTAATCAAATATAGTTATTTGAGACAGAGTTAGTCAAGTTAGTCGAGCCTAGTTAGTCGAATCGAATTGGTCGAACCAAGTAAGTCGAGTCAAGTTAGTCAAGTTAGTCGAGCCTAGTTAATCGAATCGAATTGGCCGAACCAAGTAAGTCAAGTTAGTCGAGTCAAGTTAAGTTAGTCGAGTTAAGTTCGTCGAGTTAAAGTTATCGATTTTAGTTTCATCGAAAGAAGTTATCGATGTTAGTTTCATCGAAAGAAGTTATCGATGTTAGTTTAATCGAAAGGAGTTGTCGATGTTAGTTTCATCGAAAGAAGTTATCGATGTTAGTTTCATCGAAGGGAGTTATCGATTATAGTTTAATCGAAGTGAGATTTTCAAATATGAGATATTTGAAAAGGAAGAGTTATTGAATATTAGTTATTCGAAGAGAGATTATCGAATATCATTTATTCGAGAAGGAGTTAATCGAATATAGGTTATTCGAAGAAGAGTTAATCAAATAGAGATTTCTCGAAGAGAGTAAATCGGCAAATTCGATTATATCAAATTTGGGAAAGTACTTATACTTTCCAGTGTTTAAATAGAGATTTATTTATGTATAAATAAATAAGTGTTAGGTTAATTATTCACTAATAAGAATAGAAGTTATAATTTAAGTTAGATAATTCGAAAGTAGGGATTATAACGTTATCGTTATAACCAATGTTGTAAATATAGAAGTGGATTAGTAAAATTGAATCCGAGAAAGGCGTAAAGAAGTTGTTAAAGATTTAAAAGATAAACTTTGACCATTTCGAAGTTATAACGTTGTTCAGTCAAGGTCTGAGAGGTAATTATACCCCAACTTGAGTGACTTCCTTCTTGACTAAGAAATGGTAAGGTTTGATCGTAAAGGAGTTTTGGAAATGTTTTCCAAACGAGAATCAGAAATGTTTTCTGATAAAAGAAAATAAGAATTTCGAATATAGGGAAACAGGAGATAAGTAGATAAATGAACTAAAGAGATTATGTTAAATGATGTTTGTACGATATAATTTCCATTTGGAAATAATATCGTTGTTTGCACACTTGTTTTTCTTTGATAGTTAACTCACCGACTATCGAAGTTTTGACCATTTTAACGTTGTTAATATGGAGAGACCGGTTGGATTATTATCCATAGAACCACTCTGTATTGGCATAAGCATTGCGAATCATATATGCCAAAGATAATTGAAGACCGAGTAAAATGCAAGGGCAATCCTGTTTACAGAATAGTGCCTTCGGTTTGTCCAGTCCCAGGACAACTTGTATGGACGAAGGTCTGACAGAGTATATCCAATGGATCGCGTAAGTTGATCTGTTCAAACGTATTCACGTTTGGTGGCGGAGGAATTCGTTTCTCTTAGCTGTATACCCGTGTTATTTTTGGATAAGTCAATTTGTGATTTGGCGGGTATGACGATGTGACATTCTAAGTGAATGAGGATGACTTGTATGAATGAATGTCTGGCAGAGTATTTCCAGAAAGGTCACGTACATTGATTTCTTCGACCGTACCAAGAGTGGAAGCGGAGAAGGAAACTTCTTTAGCTAACACGTAAAGTACTGTCGTAGACGTCAATTTTTGATTTTCGATGGATCTAACAATGTGGCATTCGAAGTGAATCTGATGTGATGATAAAACGTAGCTTCTAGCCTCATCAACCAGTAAATGACAGAAATCGGGCAGGCAGCATGGCTAAGTCGGTCGCACCGAAGTAGGGTGTATAATCACCTATCTAGTGAATATTCATTTGTTTCTTAAAATCTATCAATGCTGTCCCATATATATATATATATATACGGGAAACAGTTGCTGATCCCAACCGTTGGTGATATACATTCGATACACTCAAGCGAAATGAGTGGTCGGTCATGTGTGGCTGAGTTACAAGATGTTCTTGTTGAACTCCAGTGTATCGCTCCTAGAGTACACTGATCGGAAGGTGGTTCCATACCTTATCATAGTTGGAAATCCATTATCCAATACGTGCTTGCGATTTTGATTGTATACTATATATGTAGAACGTGAGATGAAAGCGTTTCTGCTAGTTGATATCTATTTGTACATAGACATTATTATAATATCAAAAGGATTTTTATATAAAGATATTTTGGATTCTCATAAGGGAAAAACCCGTTCCGTTCTGCGGCGTGGTCTTATGAGATATCGTTTACTTGTTCATATACCTGTTTAAACTATTTTACTCACACCAGTCCCATGACTGACCCGGAGTTTATTTTGTTGTTTTCCCTAAACTCTTGGGTGCCTAAATTTGTACGGGCAGTCAAGTAGTCGGGGTTTTACAGATACACTTGGAGAGCTTGGAGCAAGAGGCTTCAAGATTCTATAGCTATTATTATTTCCGCTGTTGTTGTAAGTGTTGTACTCTGATAAGTGTTATTGTATACATATACTGAAGTTATTTCAAAGATATGTTATGTTATATTTTATTCGTTCCGCTGTGAGATTCGTGTTTACTCTGATGATGATGTTCTTCTTCTTCTTCTATTCTATAAGTTCTATCTTATCTATTCTCACCTTCTAATTTCTTTCATTAATTACCGGGATTTTTCGATGTTTTGGTTATCGACGTCGAGCTTACGTCGATAACCAAAGTCGCTCAAAAATCCGGGTTGCTACAATTGATTTCCGTTTCAACTCTTCATCAGTTCCAAACCCTAAATCAGTAAGAAAATAATTTCTTAAATATGAGCCCCGAAGGACGAAACCAACATTAGTTCTATACTTAGAAAATCATTGAACTTAACCGATCTCTATTTAGGTTCCAATTCCTTAATTTCATATTCCGGCTTTTGTAAGCATTCCAAAATCCATTTCTAATAACTCTTCTAAAAATATTCAGTAAATCTCGGGTTTAATAACTTCGTCAAAATCTTGGATTTCATAAATCCAATTAAATTAAATCTCAAACAAGAATTCTCTTTATACCTTAATTTAAACTTAACTTCTACTAATAATATAATTTGCTTTAAAATATCATTTTATTGTAATAAGCCTTATTGTTTCATAAACCCCATTATTCCTTCTCAATCCCAAGATTTCTAATTTGGTTATTATTTAATAAATGATAATCAAATATCAACATTTATAAAAAAAATTAATTAACCATTTATCATTTCCATTAAATAAATAAATAAATTCAATAAATCCATTTTAGTTAACATAGTTGACTTAGTCAACACTAAACATGATTAACTCGTTAATCAAATCTTAATTCATCTTTCCATTTAAATTAATTACAATTTAAATAATCCCATTTGATTATTATTAAATAAATAATAATCAATTCAACATAATCTCATTTTAATTGCTTCTTAGAAACAATTAATCTCGGTTATTAATCGTTACGGCAATTCTTGCCCACTTGCTTATCAAAACATAAAAATTCGCTTTATAAATCATTTAATAATTACATATAACTTAAATAATAAATATGAATATTTATTTTCCTTATATAAACTTCCATTCAAATAATATATTTTAAAAATCTATAAATTTTATAACTTCATTTTCTATTTGAATTACCTGACGGTAAATCAAACTTCATAAAACAATGTCTCGCTTGGCCATCTGTTGTTGTTCCTCAACCCATATCACACATTGGTTAATAACATACAAACATTGAATTCATATTCAACAATCGATAATCAAATCAATAATCCGATCATATCGATTAAAGAGTCCACATAACGATCATATGCAAATAAATAATCAATTCAACTAATAGCGGTCAACCAATAATAATAATTCAAGCCATCCAATTTAATTTAAATATGTTTATATTATTATAAACCTAACCAATAAGGTAAGTTACCTCAATTGGAAATAATTGTTAGAAATAACGATTTCATTTCATTTAAATCAAACAAATGTTTGATTTAAATAATAGATATAAAAATATTTAACAACTACGCAAACAATCATCAACTAAATCAACAATTAGCAACCACAACACTTAAATATTAAATCTGACTTGTAATAATTATAAGTGGGAGAACTGAGTGAGTTTAACTCACCTGGGTTTTATTTTGTCGTTAACACGCTTGTTTTAATTTAATTAAAAATTTATGTTGCTTCTTATGCTGACCAAGCCTGCTCCAAAATGTTGTGCATGTCAATGCGGTTCCAACGCACTCCGATTTGCTAAATTATGTTAAAGAATTTAGAAGTTATTAATAGTACAATTTAACGCGATTTTAACTAATATAGTTAACTCTAAAATAATATTTAAATTTATCTAACAATGTACGTTAACGAAAAACCAGTACATATATACCAACGGTATGTATTAACTAAACAATTGTTTTATTAAACTATGGGCCTTGGTTATATGAATAGATCCAGCTCCAAATGTATCCGACTCTTATACGCTAATTATATAATCAAAATTAATGGGTATGTTGTAATTGCAATTCCTCACCTTTCATTGGAAAAGAACCTTTCTGCCATTCTTCCCCATGGTTATGCTACCGTTATTTCTTCTTTTCGGTTTACTTTTTGTTCTATTTGTGAAAAGCCCATAGCGCATGCCTCTAAACCCACGAACCCGTACTATGCAAACTCTTTCTTCCCCAACTGTAGTAAAAGTCCAAATATCCTTTCCATGCCCGCAGACATGCCTCTCCACGTCTCGCGACTTCATTTCCTTTTCAATGGCCCCTTCGAATCTCCCTCACCAACTCCCTCCCTTATTCTCCCACAAAATTACAAACACTCCACCGTAATATTTCTCTCTCTGAACACTGCCCAGTCGTCAGCATCACCGGGTTGGGTCGACAGTCACTACAAGAAAATAGGGTCATACCTGCCAATTGTAAGCGTAGGTAATACAAACATAATGTTGGTTAATATATTTTAGCTACCAATATTGAATTGGTATAGATTGGTAGGTAAAGGTTAGTAGAGAAAAAGCTTTTACCTACACTTATTGATATTGTTAGGTAAAAGAACCAATGGACCCCACTACGTTATGACTCAAATGATGAGTCATCAACTGATGTATTTGATGATGTGTCATCCTACATGGTTGTCGTAGTAGTATACACATGACATATATAAATGTCGACACTTGACACTTAATGGTTAGTTCATGTGTCAAAACAATAATTTATCTGTGTGTCATCATTTGATTAGTGTATATGACATCATTATTTAGGCTACATGGGATTATTTGGTTAGTCCATGTGGCGTTATCTGATTTTCCATGTGACATTATGCCATTAGTCTACATTATATAATGTTATTGTACCACATGGTGTTATTGTAATAGCACACATGAAATCATTTTATTGGTTTATAAGACGATTCATATTTTGGTCAAATTGAATGCTTACGTGTAGGTAAAAGGTAATAACAATTATTTTTGAAAGTTCTATATTAGAAATAAATTGAAAAAACATACAATTAATAAAATATTCAAGGCTAACATTCCATATAATGTTCAATACTAGAATAAGTCATAAAATTAAACTGCTAAGGTTTCCCCAACCAAAATAAAAAACTTCATATTGTTTGTTACATAGCAAATTAATGTAAATAAACTTAAGATGATGTTTTCCCATATCAAGGGTATTTTCCTTCTACAAAGAATTCAACCTCTAATTTATCTCTTCTAGTTCCAGTGCCACAGAATTACACTTAGCAGAGTCACGTATCCGCATCTCTTGCATCAAATTCACCGTTTGAGTTATTTCTTCTATTTGTAATGTCAATCGATGGCATTTCGCAAGAGCTGCATCCTTTTCTTCTTTCATGCAAGATCCTACTCCAAATTTATGGCATGTAGCTCTGTACCATTGTCGTTGCTAATATGTTCTTGACTGGTACATTCTATCAGTATGAACCTCATTATGACTAGTATACATGGATTTCTCTCCTAACAGAACCATGTAGCTGTCAATTAATTTTCTCACTAGTGCCTCAAGAGATGCAACGATGCTTACACCAGAATCAGGCAATTTAGCACCTAGAAACACATCAAGAACTAAAGCAAGGAAAATTATTGAATCAAAGCACCATTCAAGCTTAAAATGACAAGAAGGAACGACAAAAAAGAACCAACTTTTGGTGGAACAGCTAATGCAGTACCTGACAATGGATATAACTAAGAAATCATACATGTAAACTTGCACATAAATTCAGTTATAGCCGAACTAGAACACATAATTGATAGTGGATAATAACTAACCATAAACCTATTCAAATTTTTGTCATCCACCATACAAAAATAATTTGAAATAAATTTTTCATTATTTGATCATACGTAGTAAACCATCAAGTGACTGTTTTCCGATCAACATGTATTATTTACAATTTAGAACATACAAACGGTACTATTCCTTTTTAAATTTTTGTCATCCACCAACTAAAAATCATAAAATGATCTCAGCATACAAGTTTTTTAAATATAAAAAGATATGTTGTCCTTTGGTTACTTTTAGTAAATATCATAAATATTGAGTGAATTTAAAAGGTAGCATACTGAACTTGTTCCATAGTTTACTGCTGTTGGAATGTAAGCCCGACCAACATGTCAAAATGGACCGCAAAGATTTGCACAAAAAGCTAAAACGGTAAACAAAATGCAAAACAACGCTCAATGTCAAAGGTTCAACATATTCTAAAAAGGTTTATAGCATAAAACTTACTGTAACCATCAAAGTATGTTTGCAAGCATTGAAGGTCGCTTGATATGCAATAGCAAAGGTTGATTGCAGAGGCTGAGCCGCTGAGGTTAGATACCAACAAATGATAGCACTTTAAAGACAGTAAGATAAACCACCATGGTGTGATCTCATAGCACGCCATCATTATACAGTACGCACAACATTGTATTAGCATGTATTGAAAACCGTTTTAGAAGCAGAGTGTAATGTTTCCAGCAAAGCTAAGGTAAAAAGATAAAACCCCCAATCAACTCCTTCTTTGCCAAGTCATTCCTCGAACTCTTAGAAAACTCTGCCAAACTACTTAAATTTTTTTAGTTGATTTTTACGTCCTCTGCCTTGCTCTTCACCGCAATCACGCGCCGGCGAAACACAGTGTAACAACTCGGAAAATCAGAACCAATTTAAAAAATTTATTTTGGCAATTTTAATGAATTTTGAATATTTAAAATGATTTATTTTAAATAATAACGACTAGAAATTTATTTTGAATAGAATTAGGACATATAAATTTATTTAAATCGAAGTTAGAATATAAATATTTATTTTAATTATAAAAGGAATTAGAAATGGAGCGACAGTTTGAAAATTCGATTTCAAATTTCAGTTGAATGTACAGGATTCAAAATAAAACGAATTTTAGTAAAACTAGAAATATTTGAATCTAGTTGAAAATATTTTTCCAACGAATGTGAAAAATCCAGATTTCATAACGGAAATAAAAAGTTATGACCATTTGAAAATTCAGAATAGTGGCTATGGAATTTAATATTATATATAGCCCTTAAAAATAGTGATTTTGCAAACGACCTCCATTTTCGACGAGACCACTTTTGTTGGATCTGGAATGTCGAATTATAGCTAGATTCCAATTTTCAGAATTTTTGGAATTAATATGTGAGCGTGGTGAATTTAAATGCGTTTGGCAATTTCAGTTTGTATTTAATCGACTGAAAAATAACCGTTTTTCAGTCGGTCTAAAATTAGATGAAATTAGTTTTGTTAGGACCGTATCGTCAAAACATAGCTAGATTTATTTTTCGGAAAATTTTGGAGTCAGTATGTGGCCCTAGTAAATTGAAATGCGCATTAAAATTCAATATAGTGATTTATATTTTAATTTAAATGAAACTGATTGAAACGATGGAATTAGCTTGCAGGACATATCCCATTATTTCCGGAATGAGGGTAATTAGCTAGGGGCGACAACCGTTGGGTTTGATTTGGGGTTTGGGTAAAAACTCAACATTTTTTTTGAAAAAAAAAGAAATAAATAATATATATATATCCTTTTACTCCCTCTACCCTAATCCCTTCCCGTGGCTCCAAAGTCTTCCCATCGCCGTTCCTTCCCATCGCGGCCGCGATCACTTGAGACCCCTCCTCCTCGCCACGAGCTCCTGCGCCTGACCAAAACCACACCGCCACCGATGCCCTAGCCGCCAGTCCCCATCACCAGTCGAGCCACCCCCGCCACCTCCGCGAGCGTAGCACCACCCCTTCTTCAATTGAAGCCGCCCCGCACCCAACGCAACGACGATGACCGCGAGTTTCGACCAGCTTCCACCGTAAAATTGCAATGGAAAACAGTGAGTTTTCTGACTTTTTATTATATAAAAATCTGATGTTTAACACTATAAAAATTGGGTTTTTAACGCTATAAGGATAGGATGTTTAATACTGTAAAGATAAGATTTTTAAAGAAGTAAAGATGAGATTTTTAACGATGTAAAGATTAGATTTTTAACGATGTAATGGTGAGATTTTTAACGATGTAAAGATGAGATTTTTAACGATGTAAAGATGAAATTTTTTTAACGATGTAAAGATTGGATTTTTAAATATAAAAAGATAGGATTTTTAATCATGTAAAAATCTGAATTTTAATTATATAGGCCATTAGTATAAAAATATGATTTTTATAGAAATGATTATAGAATAAAATATGATTTTTATAGAAATGATTATAGAATAAAAATATGATTTTTATATAAATGATTATAGAATAAAAATATGATTTTTACATGTGTAGTAGAAATATAAAAATACGATATTTATATATACAAATGTGATTTTTATATAGATAGTGGTGAGAGAAAAATATGATTTTTATAATGAAAAATCGATATAAAAATATGATTTTTATTATATGAACATCGGTATCAAAATGTGATTTTTATATACGTAGCAGCAATATAAAAATGTGATTTTTAAATATATATAACATTGTTAAAAATATGATTTTACCGCGTGAAACAAATTGCGTTGGAATTTCGGGCAAATCCAAACGTTTTAGAAATTAAGAAATAGAACTTGAAGAGTAGAAACCAAGGGTGAGAACTACTCACTTTAATTTATTTTCTAGTTAAATATATATACTAGGGTGCAGACGGTGCTTAAAAGCACTGACACCTTTGTTTGAAACCATGTTTGTTTGGTTGATTGGTTGATTGGATTATTTGGTTGAATTTGGTTTGGGAAATGAAATGAATTGATTAGAATTGGTATGTGTATGGCGCAAGCCATTATTAGGTGAGGGATAAGGCT
The DNA here is from genome assembly GCA_030737875.1 of Allium sativum. NCBI lineage: Eukaryota > Viridiplantae > Streptophyta > Magnoliopsida > Asparagales > Amaryllidaceae > Allium > Allium sativum. Next base: position 863,210,739 of record CM060926.1, read on the forward strand.
ATATCTTATTCCGGTTCTAGTATTGCACCGTTATGCTGTCGAACTTTTCTAAAAATATTATAACAATAAAAATATCATTTTATTGTATAATTGAACTTTATAAAATATTCTTGTGTTAAAATAAATATTTTATAGTTAAAAATATAATTTTTAACGAGTATATGAATAGAATAAATATTCATTTACAAATCGGACAATTTGTTTATGTACACGCATTTGACTGATATTGATTGGGACGATATATTTTACACATCGCCCAACTGCACAAATAAATTCTGTGTATGTGTTGATTGAAACCCCACACGGGTATTGGGGTGATATCTGACATACACTAACCCCAATATTTAGTTGTATGTCAATCGTTGGTTGACAGACTATTGTAAACGTTAATTATTTATATTTAACGCTTATGCAGTTGTGTAATGCGCTCTGGATGATGGTTGACTGGGTTTGATTATTGTTGAGTACATGTATGCAAGAAATCCATATAAATAAAATTATATGGTAACTGACTGTGTCTGATTCCAATTCAGAAGAAACGAATATTTAAAAATAACGAATAATGAATATTTTAAAATAAATAATATTTTAAAATATCATTTTGATGTCCAATTTGGGATGGACATGAAAATATTGAAATTTATAAAGTCGTATTAACTAGATTAATGCAATTTAAACGTGAACGATATGTATATCGATTTTATTGATTTTTATAATGAATATCGAAAAGGAAATGATTTCAAAATCCGATATTGTGAAAATATTAACATTTATATATTATAATGATATGGAATATTCAATTTTGATTTAAAATTGAAAATGAAGTTAGAATTGTTTTAAATGAATTTATAAAGTACGTTTTAAATGGAAATCGACGAAATATATATAATATATATTATATATATTTAATGGCTTGAATAGAACGCGCCGCGTCGCGGTATTTCGCGAATTTCGACCATTGACTTCGAATGGACACATGGGAGATCCGACAGTCGGATCCTCATAAAACCGGAACCGTTGAGTTTGTATCAAAAAGAGGTTTCCAACAAATATAAGATATTTGAAATCTAATGGTTGGATTTGGAATTATGTCCAAATCAAATTTGGAAAAGGTCGTTATAAGTGCTGTTCGATGACCGTTTATGGAAATCGACTGAAAGGGCCTTGATAAAATTATTAAAAATATTAATAATTTGTGTAAAATCATAATAAATTATTTGGAAAGAATTGGGATGAAAAATTCCATATTTGAAAAGATAAAAATAAATTTTTATCGAAATGAACCGGTTATGAACTAGAATTATAATCCAATATCTTTAAATAAATAAATTGGATTTGAAATGGCTTTAAAAATAACCAGAATTTCCAATATATGAATTGGAAATGATTTGAATCGAAATTATCTTCGGAATATTTCGATATTTGATTCCGTGATTATACAGATATTGTGGAGGAATTTGGAAGATATATATATATCGTTATTCCCAATACAATTTTTGTTGGTTTCAGAATTTGATATTGAATATAAGCCGATATATTTTCTATTCGGAGCCTTGTATTAAATATCAAATGGTATTTTGGGTTTGTCGTGAATGGTGTCTTCATTAACACTGTTCTTAAACCTGGTTGTGAAAATAATAAATCTTCTAATTAAGATTATTAGAATTTCCAGTTAATTAACATTTAATTGGAATAATAAATGGAATGTGAATTGGGTTTATTGTGAACTGTGTTTTTAACGACATTTGTTCTTTAACCCGATTTACAGTGAAATGTGATTTGGAATATATAAATCTTATTATTAAGATTTAGTGGAAAGTTTTCTAAAGAAGAGTTTTTCCAATTTAATATATTAAATTAGAATGGAATGGAATTCAATTTGATAATAATCGAAGTGAGCTTCTGTGGAGGAAGACTGTTACTATATATGGAATTTAAAAGGCTTTGTCGTTATTCCATTATTAGTCGGACACGGAAATTGATGTTGATTATATATTGATCTGTTTTCCGTGAAGAGTCCATAAATAATGGAATGTGATTTTGGGTATATCGTGAACTTTGTTTTAAATGACATTGGTTCTTTAACCCAGGTAAGGACAGGATTAATTTCTTGAATTCGAATAATCATTATATAATCATTTTTGTGAAGATTAAAACTGAACTAGAGTTTAATGAATCTTTAATTGGGTTTGAATGTGAATGGGGAGATTAAATTTATCGAATTCATGAAATGATCGAGAATGGAGTATCAACATTTTTGCTCCAAGCAATAGTTAAATCTTTAATTAGATTTGAACGTGAAATGGTAATTAATTTTAGCGATAATACCGTGGTGTTAGATATGAAGTATTCCCAATTTACTTCATGGGATGAGAAGGTTGGGATTGGGAATTAAAAAAATGATTACTTTGGTAAGGTTGGCTAATCCCGACTAGTTTGGATAAACCTTAATTTGGTTTGAATTGATATCCAATGGAAGATTAAAGAATAAATTTAAAGAATTTATCTTTGATAAAATTAATGGGAACCTTTCCCAAAGGATATGAATATAAAAAAAAAAGAATATTCAGAATTGGTATGAGGCATATGTTGTGTTTTTATAGCACTTGTTTATATGCGAGTTATTCAGAAAGACTGGGTTTATCCCATTCTGAATAACTGATTTGACGATATGTCGACGATGAAGACGGTGGTTGAAGACCAGAGGTCTTCACATCATTTGGATGATTACTGATGTCTTGATTGGGCTGTACACCCAATACGAGGTAATAAGTGGTGATCGTCCAGACGTACTTGGAGATCGACGGATATGCGAGGGCCACTCTTCAGTATTGGACATATGGAACGAGGAATAAGGTGCCTCTGGTTTCGTTCAGACCCAGAACAAACTTGTAAATGGATGTGTATCTGACATTGGATCTTATTCTATGTTGTTTGATCTCTACTAAATATATATCTGTTTGGTGGGAGAGAATTTATTCTCTTGCTTAACACCCCTCTCTGAGACGTACGAGCTCTGAGGTTATATATCGATAGACATCAGTCGCATGGCATGAATTGCCTGTGTGGGTGCTAAGATGCAAATGATTAAGGCTTCTGTTGAAAAGCAGAGTCTTGTGGTTGATGATCAAAGCACGGCTTTAATATAGCATAGCTTTGTGTATAGCATTAATTCGCGAGCCTCACACCCCGGTGTGAACCAGAAACGGGAGAGGACTTCAAGGAGGACATACGTTTCTTTCTAGCTAGGAGTGGTGTTATGGTATGGAGCCCATACATTTTACTCATGTGGATGTTGCATATTATTTGATGGATAGCGAGGCGCCTCGGATATATCGGTTACTACACAGCTAATGGATATTGAGTCATCTGGCTCATTTACGCCCCATAGGGAGGGGAAACATATTGTTTAGGCATTATAATCCACTTCATGTGGACCGACCTTGACGATCTACGTGCAGTTGCTGCTGTTCCTGAGGCTCAGGATAGACAGTCTCGAAGCGGTAAGGATGATCCCTTGCCTTGGTTCACAGACGGAAATCCAACTTCCAATATATGACATTTCGGTTTTGATTGTAGGGCCTAGTATGGCGACATAGTAGCATGGGATATTATGCCGTCTATGATTGATACATTTATTTTTGAAGTTGTTTTATACACTATGCACTTATGATAGTATCAAATGGTTTGTTTTAAATGTACCAAGCATATTTGGCTATTATAAGGTAAAACCCTATCCTCCGGCTTGCGTTGCATTATGTGATAGGACCTGAGTCTTATAATAGCTTCATTGTCCTTTATTTAGCATTGTGTTGTTTGTTTTATGCACTGGTATTCATGGGGGTAAACCCGTTCTGTGTTATACGGCGTGGTCCCTTAATATATCTAATTTTAAAGTAAAGTTTTAAATAACTGTTTTAGTTCTCACACCAGTCACATGACTGACCTGGAGTTTATTGTTTTAACCTAAACTCTGGGTGCCCCTATTTTCCACACGGGCAGCTAGTAGTTTTGGTTTTGCAGATTTATATTCACAAGATTCTGGTTTACAACGGGAATGATATTTGGAAAGCTCTGTATCCATGCTTCTCTTTCAGTGGTGTTTCGTATTATTTTCTGCTGCATATGTTATGTATTTTAAATCTCAGATATTTTTCTGATGTATAAATTATTCATACTCTGTTATATTCTTGTACTCTGATGTAATTGTTGTAATAAGCAACGAAATGTTCTTCTGTTTGCGTTTTGATTTGTCGTGTTCTCAACTCAACCCGGGCTTTCCCTTATGGGCGAGTTTGCGTCGTTACATGTGGTATCAGAGCTTTGGTTTACAGAGCTCGAGAACAAGGCATATTAGAACCAAACGAAAGAATTAATTAGAGATTGGATTAGTAATATCCGATGAGAATGACTCGTTAGAGCTATGATCAGTAGTATCCTAGAACGAGTGTGAAGAGTGTTGTTTTAAAATAAAAATTAAAAACAAGTATTGTTTTGAAAATTTAAACCTTATTCAACGTATTTGAATATTATATTTAAATTGATTTTGGACAATCGAGTATATAAAGATTTTTCAATATACGCCTTGCAAATGTATATTCAAAGTTTAATATACTGGATAGATATAGAATCACACTCTAGATGCCCAGAGACGATTCTGATGAGTGAGTTCTCATCATCAGACCTTATGTTCGATTGTCGAAGGTGTGATATCTATATATTTCCAATTGACTGGTGTAAGAACCAAAAATAGATAGGGTCTATTGTTGTGACTTGGCATCAAAAATGGGTTTTTATATATATAAAATAGTTATGGGTTTGAAACGATAATCAACTAATTGATTGCTGATTGTGTTGCTTGATTATTGGTTTGATTAATTAAAATATTGAACCATTAAGCCAAATTGAATCAAATGTTGAACTGAATTGGAAATTTGATTGCAATTGCATATATGTACATGTTTACTATATTTCTTGGGTTTGGATGATTTTATGAGCCGCTTGGCTTTTTCTTTTTCTTTTTGGATGATGAGCGCCCTGCGTGGCCAATTGAAATTTTAAATGTCTCCCCGTACAAAGGAAGTTATGGCAAAAAAAATTAAAAATTTAGGGTGTTAGGCAAATTTTTGAGAAATTAGAAATTCTTAGAAATCGAAAAGTTAAAGAATGAAAGCCAGACTGAAAGTTGAGTTGGTTGGTTAAACAACTTTCAGCTCCGTTCCTTTTCGAGGATGAAAAGATTTTAAGTGGGGGATATTGTAACAACTCGGAAAATCAGAACCAAGTTAAAAAAATTATTTTGGGAATTTTAATGAATTTTGAATATTTAAAATGATTTATTTTAAATAATAACGACTAGAAATTTATTTTGAATAGAATTAGAACGTATAAATTTATTTAAATCGAAGTTAGAATATAAATATTTATTTTAATTATAAAAGGAATTGGAAATGGAGCGGCAGTTTGAAAATTCGATTTCAAATTTCAATTGAATGTACAGGATTCAAAATAAACCGGATTTTAGTAAAACTAGAAATATTTGAATCTGTTTGAAAATATCTTTTCAACGAATGCGAAAAATCCAGATTTCATAACAGGAATAAAAATTTATGTCCAGTTGAAAATTCAGAACAGTCGCTATGGAATTTAATATAATATATAGCCCTTAAAAATAGCGATTTTGCAAACGACCTCCGTTTTTGACAAGACCACTTTTGTTGGATCCAGAATGCCGAATTATTACTAGATTCCAATTTTCAGAATTTTTGGAATTAATATGTGAGCGTGGTGAATTTAAATGCGTTTGGCAATTTCAGTTTGAATTTAATCGACTGGAAAATGATCATTTTTCAAACGGTATCCAAATTCGACGAAATTAGTTTTTTTACGACCGTATCATCGAAACATAGCTAGATTTATTTTTTAGGAATTTTTGGAGTCAGTATATGGACCCAGTAAATTGAAATGCGCATTAAAATTCAATATAGTGATTTAAATTTAAATTTAAATGAAAAATGATTGAAGCGACGGAATTGGCTTACCGGACATATCCCATTGTGTCCGGAATGAGGGTAATTAGCTAGGGGCAACAACCGTTGGGTTTGATTTGGGGTTCACGTAAAAAGTCAACATTTTTTTTGAAAAAAAAAGAAATAAATAATATATATATCCTTTTACGCCCCCAACCCTAATCCCTTGAGAACAAAATCAAGCCCCCATTTTTCAAAAACCCGTAGCCCCAAAGTCTTCCCGTCACCGCTCCTTCCCATCGCGGCCGCGATCGCCGGAGACCCCCCCCCCCTCTCATCCTCGTCACTGGCCAACTCGAAACAGCGCGAGCTCCTGCGCCTGACCAAAACCGCACCGCCACCGATGCCCTAGCCGTCAGTCCCCGTCACCAGTCGAGCCAACCTCTTCCACCTCCGCGAGCGCAGCACCACCCCTTCTCCAATCAAAGACGCCCTGCACGCAACGCAACGACGATGACCGCGAGCTCCGACCTGCTTCCACCGTAAAATAGCAATGGAAAACAGAGAGTTTTCTGACTTTTTATTATATAGAAATCTAATGTTTAACGCTGTAAAAATCGGGTTTTTAACGCTATAAGGATAGGATGTATAATACTATAAAGATGGGATATGTAACGATGTAAAGATCAGATTTTTTAACGATGTAAAGATGAGATTTTTAACGATGTAAAGATGAGATTTTTAACGATGTAAAGACGAGATTTTTTAACGATAAAAAGATTGGATTTTTAATTATGAAAAGATAGGATTTTAATTATGTAAAAATATGATTTTTAATTATATAATCCATTAGTAAAAAATATGACTTTTATAGAAATGATTATAGAATAAAAATATGATTTTTTTAGAAATGATTATAGAATAAAAATATGATTTTTATAGAAATGATTATAGAATAAAAATATGATTTTTACATATGTAGTAGAAACATAAAAATACGATCTTTATATATAAAAAAGTGATTTTTATATAGATAGTGGAGAGAGAAAAATATGATTTTTATAATGAAAACATCGATATAAAAATATGATTTTTATTATATGAACAACGGTATAAAAATGTGATTTTTATATACATTGCAACAATATTAAATTGTGATTTTTAAATATATATATATAGTGTTGTTAAAAATATGATTTTAATATATACCGCGTGAAACAGACTGCGTTGGAATTTCGGGCAAATCCAAACGGTTCAGAAATTCAGAAATAGAACTGGAGTAGTGGAAACCAAGGGTGGGAACTTTTCACTTTAATTTATTTTCTAGTTAAATATATATATTAGGATGTAGACGGTGCGTACAAGCACCCAACACGTTTGCTTGAAACCGTGTTTGCTTGGCAGTATGGTTGTTTGTATTATTTGGTTGAATTTGGTTTGGAAAATGAAATGAATTGATTTGAATTGGTATGTGTATGGCGCGAGCCATTATTAGGCGAGGGATAAGGCTAGACCTTATTCTGGTTCAAGTATCGCGCCGTTATGCTGCCAAAATTTTCAAAAAATATTTGAAAAATAAAAATATCATTTTATTGTATAATGAACTGTATAAAATATTCATGTGTTGAAATTAATATTTTATAGTTAAAAATATAATTTTTAACGAGGATATGAATAAAATAAATATTCATTTACAAATCAGATGATTTGTTTATGTACATGCATTTGACTGATATTGATTGGGACGATATATTTTACACATCGCCCAACTACACAAATAAATTCTATGTGTGTTGATTGAAACACCACATGGGTATTGGGATGATATTTGACATACACTAATCGCAATATTTAGTTATATGTCAATCGAGTGGTTGGCAAATTGTTGTAAGCGTTAATTATTTATATTTAACGTTTATGCAGTTGTGTAATGCACTCTGAATGATGGTTGACTGGGTTTGATTATTGTTGTGTACATGTGTGTATGAAATCCACATAAATCAAATTATATGGTAATTGACCGTGTCTGATTCTAATTTAGAAAGAACGAATATTTTAAAATAACGAATAAGGAATATTTTAAAATAACTAATATTTTAAAATATGATTTTTATGTCTGCTTTGGGATGGACAAGAAAATATTGAAATATATGAAGCCGTGTTGACTAGATTAACGCCATTTAGACGTGAATGATATTTATATCGATTTTGTTCATTTTTATAATGAATATCGAAAAGGAAATGATTTCAAAATCTGATATTTTGAAAATATTATCATTTATATATTATAATGATATGGAATATTCAATTTTGATTTAAAATTGAAAATGAAGTGTAACAACCCGAAAATCTGGGCCAGTTTAAAATTTTTATTTTGGCAATTTTAGCGAATTTTGAATATTTAAAATGAATTATTTTAAATAATATCGACGGTGAAATTTATTTTGAATAGAATTTGAACGTATATATTATATACGTCGTCGTTAGGATATAATAATTATATATAATTATTAAATAGAATTGAAAATGGCGCGGTAGTTCGATAATTCGATTTCAAACTTCAATTGAATGTACCGGGTGCAAAACAATCCGGATTTTAGTGAAACCAAAAATAATGGAATCTAATTGAGAATATCTTTCCAACGAATCCGAAAAATAGAGATTTCATAGCGGGAATCAAAAGACACGCCCAGTTGAAAATTCTGAATAGTCGCTATGGAATTCAGGCCCTTAAAAATGGGAATTTTGCTAACGACCTCGGATTTTGACGAAACCACTTTTGTTGGGTCCGTGATGTCAAATTATTGTTAGATTCCAAATTTCATAATTTTTCGAATCAATATGTGAGCGTGGCAAAGGAAAACGTGTTTGACCAGTTTTAGTTAATTTTAATTGACTGGAAAATGGCCATTTCTCTAAAGGTCTCAGAATTCGACGAAACTAGTTTTGTTAGGACCGTATCGTCAATACGAAGATAGAAAATATTTTCGGGAATTTTTAGAGTTCGTATGTGACCCCGGTAAATTGAAATGCGTGTTCAAATTCAATATATAGAGTTATATGTTGATTTTGAAGGAAACTGGTCGAAACGATCGAATCAGCGAACGATACATATCCCATTGTGTTCAGAATTGGGGTAATTAGATCTGGACGACAGGCGGTGGGCCTCGTTTAGAGGTCGTATGAAAAGGTCAACTTTTTGAAATTAAATAATTAAAAATAAAATCCTTCCTCTCTCCTCCCCTTCCTCCTTTATACTATCACCCCCCCCCCCCCCCGTTCGATTTAAAATCAAAAGCAGAAAAGGAAGAAAAAAATCGCTCCACCAGCGATGGCCCCTCTCGCCGCCTCCAGCGAGGTAGCGCTGCACCCCCCCTTTGTCGCGCCCTCCTTCTTCTTCCTCCGCCCCTCCTCCAGCACGTCGCGCGAATCCCCATCACCCAACCCCTTTGTACCCATCGCCCCTGAGCCACCACCGCCGGCTAGGTGAGGCACCCCCACCACCTGCTCCCCCTCTTCGACAGCTCGCGCCCTGCTCCCCCTCTTCGACAGCTCGCGCCCTGCTCCTCTCTCTTCTATTCCCTTTAAAACCGCACAGACCCGCGAGCTTGAGCAGACAACCCCCACCCTCTTCCTCATGAAGCCCTAAAGCCCCTTTTTCTGAAATTCAAAAGTAAGTCTTATTTACTTATTTAATTTTATTTTTCAGTTTTCTTTTATTTAAATTTAGTATAGGAAAAAAAATCTAATTTTTTTTTAATATAAATTCGTATGGATATTAAATTTGGTTTTTAAAATAGATTTTTAAAATAGAAAAGATTAGATTTTTAAAATAGAAAAGATTAGATTTTTAAAATAGAAAAGATTAGATTTTTAAAATAGAGAAGATTAGATTTTTAAAATAGAAAAGATTATATTTTTAAAATAGAAAAGATTAGATTTTTAAAATAGAAAAGATTAGATTTTTGAAATGAAAAAGGCGAAATCTTTATATTAGAAAAGGCGAAATATTTCTATATAATAGCGAAGTAAAATTTCAATTTTTATATATTGAATAGCGAAGTAAAAATTCGATTTTTATATATTGAATAGCGAAGTAAAAATTCGATTTTTATATATTGAATAGGGAAGTAAAAATTCGATTTTTATATATTGAATAGCGAAGTAAAAATTCGATTTTTATATATGTAGTGACTACGGGCAGTGAAAGTGACAAAAGGCGAGAACAGCGAAGATTTCTGCATGAAGTGTCGTGGAGTTGGAATAGCTATTGGTGAGAACTTCTCACTCTAAATTTCTCTTTCTAGTTATATATATATATACTAGGATGCAGACGGTGCTTAGCAGCACCCGACACCCGTCATCCACAGACCATGGATGGCTTGTTTGTTTGATTGATGTGCTGTGAAAATTGTTTATGATGTTGATGTGAAATCGATAATAAATGTAGATAGTTGAAATAAACTAATTATCATTAAAAATATAATTTTTAACGTGAATGTGAGTAAATAAATATTTATTAACAAATCGGCCGATTTGTTTATATGCACTGATTTGACTGATATTGATTGGGTCGATAAATTTTACACATCGCCCAACTGCACAAATAAAAAATCTGTGTTTGTTGATTTGAAACCCCACACGGTTGTTGGGATGATATTTGGCGTACACTAATCCCAATTATTTAATTGTATGTCGATCGATTGGTCGACAGGCTGTGTAAGCGTTGATTATTTATATTTGATGCTTATGCAGTTGTGTGGTGCACCTTGGATGATGGTTGATTGTTTGTCATTGCTATTATATACATGTGTTGTATGGAATCCATATAATTAACATTATATGGTGATTGATGGGCCTCATTCCAATCGGGAAAATAATGAATATTATAAAAGAAAATTCATGTGTTGAAACTATTTATGTGTTGAGTAAAATATTTTAATAATAAAATTTACATCTTTATCATATTTAAAATTAGAACTACTTCCCAGTAGAAGTCTAATTAAAATCAAACGATGGATACGATAGTTTTATAAAATATTTTACATAACAAAAATAGTGGTGCGTTGACAGTACTCATGTGTTGAGATTAGTCGTGTGTTGAAAGAAATATAGATTCATGTCACTACGGGCAGTGAAAGTGACAAAAGGCGAGAACAGCGAAGATTTCTATATGAAGTGTCGTGGAGTTGGAATAGCTATTGGTGAGAACTTCTCACTCTAAATTTCTCTTTCTAGTTATATATATATATATATATATACTAGGATGCAGACGGTGCTTAGCAGCACCCGACACCCGTCATCCACAGACCATGGATGGCTTGTTTGTTTGATTGATGCGTTGTGAAAATTGTTTTTGATGTTGATGTGAAATCGATAATAAATGCAGATAGTTGAAATAAACTAATTATCATTAAAAATATAATTTTTAACGTGAATGTGAGTAAATAAATATTTATAAACAAATCGGTCGATTTGTTTATATGCACTGATTTGACTGATATTGATTGGGTCGATAAATTTTACACATCGCCCAATTGCACAAACAAAAAATCTGTGTTTGTTGATTTGAAACCCCACACGGGTGTTGGGATGATATTTGGCGTACACTAATCCCAATTATTTAATTGTATGTCGATCGATTGGTCGACAGGCTGTGTAAGCGTTGATTATTTATATTTGATGCTTATGCAGTTGTGTGGTGCACCTTGGATGATGGTTGATTGTTTATCATTGCTATTATATACATGTGTTGTATGGAATCCATATAATTAACATTATATGGTGATTGATTGGGCCTCATTCCAATCGGGAAAATAATGAATATTATAAAAGAAAATTCATGTGTTGAAACTATTTATGTGTTGAGTAAAATATTTTAATAATAAAATTTACATCTTTATCATATTTAAAATTAGAACTACTTCCCAGTAGAAGTCTAATTAAAATCAAACGATAGATACCATAGTTTTATAAAATATTTTACATAACAAAAATTGTGGTGTGTTGACAGTACTCAAGTGTTGAGATTAGTCGTGTGTTGAAAGAAATATAGATTCATGTATTGAATGGAATATATATATTCATTTATTGAATAGAATAACGAATTTACTGAAATATATATAGCCGTGTTGATTAGAGTTGCGCTATTTTGGACGTGAACGATATTTATATCGATTTTATTCGTTTTATAACGAATATTGAAAAGTGATTTCAAAATTTAATATTTTGAAATGAAATTCAAATTAAATTAGATTAAAATTCAAATTGAAATTTTATTGAATCAATTTGAAATGAATTCGAATCGAATAGAAAATGAATTCGAATCGAATAGAAAATGAATTCAATTCGAATTGAATAGAAAGTGAATTTGAATTCGAATTGAATAGAAATGAATTCAAATTGAATTAGAATTAGAATTGAATTGAAACGAATTAGAATTTGAATTGAATTGAAACGAATTAGAATTTGAATTGAATTGAAACGAATTAGAATTAGAATTGAATTGAAACGAATTAGAATTTGAATTGAATTGAAACGAATTTGAATTCGAATTAAATAAAATGGAAATGAATTCGAATTGAATTGAAATCAAATCGATTTGAAATTGAAGATGAAGTTGAAATTGTTTTTGAAACGAATTTAGAACTATTTATAAAATACGTTTCAAAAAGGAAATCGACGAAATATATAATACATATATATATATATATATTATATATAATGGCCTGAATAGAACGCGTCGCGCCGCGGCAGTTCGTGAATTTCGACCATTAACTTCGAATTGACGTTGCGGGAGATCCGACCATCCGATTCTCCTAAAACCGGAACCGTTGGTTTCGTATCGAAAAGAGCTTTCCATTGAATATTAGAAATTTGAAATCTAACGGTTGGATTTGGAATTATGTCCAAATCAAATTTGGAAAAGGTCGCTGTAAGTGCAGTTCGATGGCCGTTGATGGAAATCGACTGTACGAGCCTTGATAAAATTATTAAAAATATCTATAATTTGTGTAATATCATAAGAAATGATTTGGGAAGAACTGGGATGAAAAACTCCACATTTGAAATGATAAAAATAGATTTTTATCGAAATGAACTAGTTTTGAACTAGAATTAAAATCAATTTATTTTTGAAATAAATAAATTGAATTTGAAAGTGATTTTAAAAATAATCAATATTCCCAATACTGAATTGGACTGGAGTTGAATCGAAATTATCTTCGGAATATTTCGATGTTGGATTCGTGACTATACAGATATGTTATGGGAATTTGAAAGATATATTTTATATCGTTATTTCCAATACGATATATGTTGGTTTCAGAATTTGATATTGAATATAAGCCGATATATTTTCTATTCAGAGCCTTGTATTTAATATCAAATATGATTTGGGTTTATCGTGGATCGTGTTTTAGATGACATTGGTTCTTTAACCCAGTTAAAGGCGAGATATTGATTTTTGAAAAGATTAAAACTAAGTAGAGTTTTAATGAATCTTTAATTAGATTGAAATGTGAAGTGATAATTTAAATTATCAAATCTGAAAGGTGATCGGGAATGGAGTATCACCGGTTTTGCTCCAAGGCGATAGTTAAATCTTTAGTTAGATTTGAACGTGAAATGGTAATTAATTTTACCGATAACACCGTGGTGTTAGATGTGGAGTATTACCAGTTTTCTCCATGGGATATATAGGTTGGGATTGGGAAATAAAATAAAATAAATAATTACTTCGGTGTGGTTCGCTAATCCCGACTAGTTAGAAATGATATCCAAAGGAAGATTATAGGATAAATTTAGAAGTATTGTTCTTGGATAAAATTTATGGGAACCTTTCCCTAAGAATGTGATTTTGTGAATAAAAGAATATTTTGAATTGGAATGAGGCGTTTGTGTGTTTGTGTAACATTTGTTTATTATATACGTGGGTTATTCAGAAAGTCCGGGTTTCTACCCATTCTGAATAACCGACTCGACGAGATGTCGAAGATGAAGACGGTGGTTGAAGACTGGAAGTCTTCACATCGTTTGGGTGATTACTGATGATCTTGATTGGGCTGTACACCCAAGATGAGGGAAACAGTTGGTGATCGTCCAGACGTACTTGGAGATGGATGGATTTCTAGACACCCGGGGATAATTCTGGTGATGTGGCCACATCATCAGTATTTATATTCGTGTTTCGAAGGTGTGATATCTTTATATTTCCATTAGACTGGTGTGAGAACCAAAACTTATATAGATAGATTTATTTGTTGTGAATTGGCATCAAAAACAAGATTTTCTGTATATATATCAAAATTATGAATTTAAAATTCTAATTCACTAATTGATTGATGTTTGTGTTGTCTGTTTATTTGCTTGATAATTTTGAACCATTTAGCCTAATTGCATCAAATATTGAATTGTATGGAAAATTAGTTGTATTTGCTTGCATATACACGTACTTACATTGAACAGGTCATAGCAAGGAGGCTAGAGCAGAGAATAAAATTTGTTTGGCCGACAAATAGGTACATGTTTACTATAATTTACTGTTTTGTTTGGGTGATGATGATTATATGAGCCTATTGGCTAGCCGCTTGGTTTTTCTTTTTCTTTTTGAGATCAGAAGGCCTGTATGGCAATTTCGGGATTTTCCCGTGGCTCCCGGTGCAGGGGAGGTTATGGCGAAATTTTTCGAAAATTCCGGGTGTTAGCCAAATTTTTGAAGAATTTGAAAATTCTCATAAACTGAAAAGTTGGAGAATGGAAGCCAGATCGAACGTAGAGTTGATTAATCAAACCACTTTCGACTTTGTTCCTTTTCGGGGACGAAAAGTTTTAAGTGGGGGAGATTGTAACAACCCGAAAATCTGGGCCAGTTTAAAAAATTTATTTTGGCAATTTTAACGAATTTTGAATATTTAAAATGAATTATTTTAAATAATATCGAAGGTGAAATTTATTTTGAATAGAATTCGAACGTATATATTATATACGTCGTCGTTAGAATATAATAATTATATATAATTATTAAATAGAATTGAAAATGGCGCGGTAGTTCGATAATTCGATTTCAAACTTCAATTGAATGTACCGGGTGCAAAATAATCCGGATTTTAGTGAAACCAAAAATCGAGATTTCATAGCGGGAATAAAAAGATACGTGCAGTTGAAAATTCTAAATAGTCGCTATGGAATTCAGGCCCTTAAAAATGGGAATTTTGCAAACGAACTCGGATTTCGACGAAACCACTTTTGTTGGGTCCGTGATGTCAAATTATTTTTAGATTCCAAATTTCATAATTTTTCGAATCAATATGTGAGCGTGGCAAAGGAAAACGCGTTTGACCAGTTTAAGTTGATTTTAATCGACTGGAAAATGGCCATTTCTATAAAGGTCTCAGAATTCGACGAAACTAGTTTTGTTAGGACCGTATCGTCAATACGAAGCTAGAAAATATTTTCGGGAATTTTTAGAGTTCGTATGTGACCCCGGTAAATTGAAATGCGTGTTCAAATTCATTATATAGAGTTATATGTTGATTTTGACAGAAACTGATCGAAACGATCGAATCAGCGAACGATACATATCCCATTGTGTTCAGAATGGGGGTAATTAGCTATGGACGACAGGCGGTGGGCCTCGTTTAGAGGTCGTATGAAAAAGTCAACTTTTTGAAATTAAATAATTAAAAATAAAATCCTTCCTCCTTTATACTTTCAACCCCCCCCCCCCCCCCCCCCGCCATTCGATTTAAAATCAAAAGCAGAAAAGGAAAAAAAACAAATCGCTCCACCAGCGATGGCCCCTCCCGCCGCCGCCTCCGGCGAGGTAGCGCCGCACCCCCTCCCCTTGTCGCGCCCTCCTTCTTCTTCCTCCGCCCCTCCTCCACCGCGTCGCGCGAATTCCCATCACCCAACCCCTTTGTACCCGTCGCCCCTAAGCCACCGCCGCCGGCTAGGTGAGGCACCCCCGCTGCCTGCTCCCCCTCTTCGACAGCTCGCGCCCTGCTCCTCTCTCTTCTATCCCCTTCAAAACCGTACAGACCCGCGAGCTCGATGAGACAACCCCGGCCCTCTTCCTCATGAAGCCCTAAAGCCCCCTTTTCTGAAATTCAAAAGTAAGTCTTATTTACTTATTTAATTTTATTTTTCAGTTTTCTTTTATTTAAATTTAGTATAGGAAAAAAATCTGATTTTTTTTTATATAAATTCGTATGGATATTAAATTTGGTTTTTAAAATAGATTTTTAAAATAGAAAAGATTAGATTTTTATAATAGAAAAGATTAGATTTTTAAAATAGAAAAGATTAGATTTTTAAAATAGAAAAGATTAGATTTTAAAATAGAAAAGATTAGATTTTTAAAACAGAAAAGATTAGATTTTTAAAAGAGAAAAGATTAGATTTTTAAAATAGAAAAGATTATATTTTTAAAATAGAAAAGATTAGATTTTTAAAATAGAAAAGATTAGATTTTTAAAATAGAAAAGATTAGATTTTTGAAATGAAAAAGGCGAAATCTTTATATTAGAAAAGGTGAAATATTTCTATATAATAGCGAAGTAAAAATTCGATTTTTATATATTGAATAGCGAAGTAAAAATTCGATTTTTATATATTGAATAGCGAAGTAAAAATTTGATTTTTATAAATTGAATAGCGAAGTAAAAATTCGATTTTTATATATGTAGTGACTACGGGCAGTGAAAGTGACAAAAGGCGAGAACAACGAAGATTTCTACATAAAGTGTCGTGGAGTTGGAATAGCTATTGGTGAGAACTTCTCACTCTAAATTTCTCTTTCTAGTTATATATATATATATATATATATATATACTAGGATGCAGACGGTGCTTAGCAGCACCCGACACCCGTCATCCACAGACCATGGATGGCTTGTTTTTTTGATTGATGTGTTGTGAAAATTGTTCATGATGTTGATGTGAAATCGATAATAAATGTAGTAGATAGTTGAAATAAACTAATTATCATTAAAAATATAATTTTTAACGTGAATGTGAGTAAATAAATATTTATTAACAAATCGGACGATTTGTTTATATACACTGATTTGACTGATATTGATTGGGTCGATAAATTTTACACATCGCCCAACTGCACAAATAAAAAATCTGTGTTTGTTGATTTGAAACCCCACACGGGTGTTGGGATGATATTTGGCGTACTCTAATCCCAATTATTTAATTGTATGTCGATCGATTGGTCGACAGGCTGTGTAAGCGTTGATTATTTATATTTGATGCTTATGCAGTTGTGTGGTGCACCTTGGATGATGGTTGATTGTTTATCATTGCTATTATATACATGTGTTGTATGGAATCCATATAATTAACATTATATGGTGATTGATGGGCCTCATTCCAATCGGGAAAATAATGAATATTATAAAAGAAAATTCATGTGTTGAAACTATTTATGTGTTGAGTAAAATATTTTAATAATAAAATTTACATCTTTATCATATTTAAAATTAGAACTACTTCCCAGTAGAAGTCTAATTAAAATCAAACGATAGATACGATAGTTTTATAAAATATTTTACATAACAAAAATAGTGGTGTGTTAACAGTACTCATGTGCTGAGATTAGTCGTGTGTTGAAAGAAATATAGATTCATGTATTGAATGGAATATATATATTCATTTGTTGAATAGAATAACGAATTTATTGAAATATATATAGCCGTGTTGATTAGAGTTGCGCTATTTTAGACGTGAACGATATTTATATCGATTTTATTCGTTTTATAACGAATATTGAAAAGTGATTTCAAAATTTAATATTTTGAAATGAAATTCAAATTAAATTAGATTAAAATTCAAATTGAAATTTTATTGAATCGATTTGAAATGAATTCGAATCGAATAGAAAATGAATTCGAATTGAATAGAAATGAATTCAAATTGAATTAGAATTTGAATTGAATTGAAACGAATTAGAATTTGAATTGAATTGAAATGAATTAGAATTTGAATTGAATTGAAACGAATTTGAATTCGAATTAAATAAAATGGAAATGAATTCGAATTGAATTGAAATCTAATCGATTTGAAATTGAAGATGAAGTTGAAATTGTTTTTGAAACGTATTTAGAACTATTTATAAAATACGTTTCAAAAAGGAAATTTACTAAATATATAAAATATATATATTATATATATAATGGCCTGAATAGAACGCGCCGCGGCAGTTCGTGAATTTCGACCATTGACTTCGGATTGACGTTGCGGGAGATCCGACCGTCCGATTCTCCTAAAACCGGAACCGTTGGTTTCGTATCGAAAAGTGCTTTCCAATGAATTTTAGAAATTTGAAATCTAACGGTTGGATTTGGAATTATGTCCAAATCCAATTTGGAAAAGGTCGTTGTAAGTGCAGTTCGATGGCCGTTCATGGAAATCGACTGTACGGGCCTTGATAAAATTATTAAAAATATCTATAATTTTTGTAAAATCATAAGAAATGATCTGGGAAGAACTGGGATGAAATACTCCACATTTGAAATGATAAAAATAGATTTTTATCGAAATGAACTAGTTTTGAACTAGAATTAAAATCAATTTATTTTTGAAATAAATAAATTGAATTTGAAAGTGATTTTAAAAATAATCAATATTCCCAATACGTGAATTGGACTGGAGTTAAATCGAAATTATCTTCGGAATATTTCGATGTTGGATTCGTGATTATACAGATATGTTATGGGAATTTGAAAGATATATTTTATCGTTATTTCCAATACGATATATGTTGTTTTCAGAATTTGATATTGAATATAAGCCGATATATTTTCTATTCAGAGCCTTGTATTTAATATCAAATATGATTTGGGTTTATCGTGGATCGTGTTTTAGATGACATTGGTTCTTTAACCCAGTTAAAGGCGAGATATTGATTTTTGAAAAGATTAAAACTAAGTAGAGTTTTAATGAATCTTTAATTAGATTGAAATGTGAAGTGATAATTTAAATTATCAAATATGAAAGGTGATCGAGAATGGAGTATCACCAGTTTTGCTCCAAGGAGATAGTTAAATCTTTGGTTAGATTTGAACGTGAAATGGTAATTAATTTTACCGATAACACCGTGGTGTTAGATGTGGAGTATCACCAGTTTTCTCCTTGGGATATATAGGTTGGGATTGGGAAATAAAATAAAATAAATAATTACTTCGGTGTGGTTCGCTAATCCCGACTAGTTAGAAATGATATCCAAAGGAAGATTATAGGATAAATTTAGAAGTATTTATCTTAGATAAAATTTATGGGAACCTTTCCCTAAGAATGTGATTTTGTGAATAAAAGAATATTTTGAATTGTAATGAGGCGTTTGTGTGTTTGTTTAACATTTGTTTATTATATACGTGGGTTATTCAGAAAGTTCGGGTTTCTACCCATTCTGAATAACCGACTCGACGAGATGTCGAAGATGAAGACGGTGGTTGAAGACTGGAAGTCTTCACATCGTTTGGGTGATTACTGATGATCTTGATTGGGATGTACACCCAAGATGAGGGAAACAGTTGGTGATCGTCCAGACGTACTTGGAGATGGATGGATATGCGAGGAAAGTGCCTACGGTTTCGTTCAGACCTAGAACGAACTTGTAAATGGATTGTGTGTCTGACATTGGATTTTATTCTGTGTTGATTGATCTCTATTAAATATACATCTGTTTGGCGGCGAAGAATTTATTCTCTTGCTTAACGCCCTTCTCTGAGACGTACGAGCTCAGAGGTTGTATATCGATGGACATCAGTCGCATGGAGTGAATTGCCAGTGTGGCACGCGTAAGTGGCAATGGATCAAGGCTTCTGTTGAAAAGCAAAGTCTTGTGGTTGATGATCAAAGCATGGCCTGTGTGGCGTAGCTTTGTGTATAACGTGAATTCGCGAGCCTCACACCTCGGTATGAGTCAAAAACGGGATAGTGACTGCAGGGAGAGCACGACGTTTCTTTCTAGCTAGGGTGGTGTCAGTGACCTACCAGCCCTGACACTTATATACTTTTCACCTGTGTGGTTGTTGGAATGCGAGGCGCCTCGGATATAGGTCTGTAAGGACCGGGAAACGTGTGTTCAGGAATTGCCAATCCTCAAAAGTAAGAGAGGACCGGCCCTGAAGATCCAAGGATCATAGTGGGGTCCTGGGACATTTGCTAGAGTGTCTCGAATCGGAGAGGAGCTTGCCCCTTGCCTCGACTCATGACAGAAATCCAATTTCCAATACGTGATAGGGCGGTTTTATTTGTAGAACCTAATATGGCGACATAGTGGTATGGGTCATTCATGCCGCCTATGATTGATATTTATGATTGAAATTGTTTTGACACTATACACCTATAATAGTATCAAATAATGTGTTTTAAACGTATCAAGCATGCTTTGGCTGTTATAAGGTAAAAACCCTATCCTCCGGCTTGCGTTGCATTGTGTGATGGGACCTGGGTCTTACAACAGCTTGATTTTTCTTTATTTAGCATTGCACTGTTTGTTTCATGCACTGGTATTCTTGGGAGGAAACCCGTTCCGTGTTATACGGCGTGGTCCCTTGATTTACCTAACTTTAAAAATAAAGCTTAATAAATGTTTTAGTTCTCACACCAGTCACATGACTGACCTGGAGTTTATTGTTTTAACCTAAACTCTGGGTGCCCCTATTTTCGACACGGGCAGCTAGTAGTTTTGGTTTTGCAAATTTATATTCGCAGGGTCCTGATTAACAGCTGGAACGATGCTCGGAAAGCTCTGTATCCGTGCATTATTTCTAGTTGTGCCTTTGTATTATTTTCCGTTGCGATATGTTTAAATGTAATTTAAATCTTTGATATTTGTCGAATGTAATTTATTCATTTATACTCTGTATATTCTTGTATTCTGATGGAATTGTTGTAATAACAATGAAATGTTCTTCCGTCTGCATTCTATTTTGTCTTGTCCTCAACGCCTTCCGCGCTTTCCTTCACGGGGAGTTCGGGTCGTTACAGTTGGTATTGAAAAGTCGAGTGTGTACGACTTGTGCAGGATCTATAATATGGCTATGCGGAATATGATAACAATATATATATATATATATATATATATCATAGATAACTTTAAATGCAGTAAAGTAAAGTAAAGTAAAGACACCAGGATTTTATACTGGTTCGGACTTCCCGTCCTACGTCCAGTCCCGAAGCTCCTCTTTGGCTTTTCACTAAACAACACCCTCACTTCACCCGGAGGAACAGGTTCACTACTTGATTTGCGGGCTACAAGTTTACCCACTTGATTTCACGGGCTACAAGCTTACCCACTTGATTTCACGGGCCACAAGCTTACCCACTTGATTTCACGGGCTACAAGCTTACCCACACAGGACAATTACAAGAGTTTGACTTCTGATTGTGTTCTTCTTTCAACACTGATTTGCCAACGATTGAGTACACCCTCCCTATAATCTTATCCTCAAGTATATGATTTGAATGCAAAGATTTAAGGAAGAAAGATTGCTTGTTGAATCAAATGATATAAAACTGATTCAAGGATTCAACAAGTATTGAATATTTGAGAGAGCTTTTAGAATGCAAGAGAGTATAGAGTTAAGATCAGAAAATAGAAGAAGATTCGGTGATTTGGATTATTGTAAAATCATGTATTTATAGAGATCGAGAGGTTGCAAATGTTGGTGAAAAGATGCATCTAAAAGGAGTGATTATTCATGAAGAAAAATGGATGCAACTCTTGAAGAAAGAAGATGACTTTTCAATATAACGGTCAAAATTCAAAAACCTGTTGACCTATAGAATTTTATAGGTCGACATGTTTTTAGCCGTTGGAATTCAAAAACCTGTTGACCTATAAAATTTTGTAGGTCGACCTATTTTTGACCGTTACAATTTAAAAACCTGTTGACCTATAAAAAATTGTAGGTCGACATGTTTTAGGTCATATGCATAAAAAATGTCTTCATGAGTAGTATTTTCAAACAATTAGAAGTATGATTATTTGAGGATAGATTTTAACATTTTATAACTCTAAATAATCAACTTCTAACCTATGAAGTCATCTTGTCTTCTTTTTGTCGATGTAGAAGCTTCTTCTTGTCATAAATCAAAATAACCATCGACGCTTCGACTCAACATTCTCCCCCTTTTTGATTGATGACAACCTGGCATAATAAAGGTATTGTTCCTTGTATATTGCTCCCCCTGTATATATGCTCCCCCTGAATTATATAATCTGCATAGCACTTGTTAGTAATATTTTCTCCCCCTTTGTCATCGACAAAAAGGGTTTTCATAATAATGCATAAGAAAACAATAATTCACAGAGATACCATACTACTAAAAATCCATAGAATATTGTACGAGTTACTAGTCAAACCAAACGAACACAAGGAGATAGTATATTTAATACAAAACAAATGAAATAGAAGTTCATAGATCAAAGCGTAAGAAATGATGCGTAGAGACTATTGTGGTGATTGTGGAGGCCAATCAGAATCACTATCTTCTCCTTCGTCCTTGTCACCTTCCTCCTCTCGTTCCTCATCATCACTGTTATTATCATCGTCATGAGTTCCCTCCTCAATGTGTGACATTCCACGACCTCGCATGTGTTGAGTACTTGCTCCCGAACTCGTACCTTCTTCAGAGGAAGACCATGTAAATGTAGGCGGCATTGGACGTTTACCTGGGTCTTGAGCAAGTGGTGCGGAGGTCGAAGCACAAGAGATGGCTTCCCAAATCGTCCCAAAGAAAGATTTCAATTTATTGAACCGCTTATCAAGTTTAGAATCTAAGCGGTCGAGTTTATTATCGGTTCTTTTAAGCCTAGCTTCAAGTAAGAACTGATTTCGGGCGATTTGCTCAAGTGTATCCTTAGTAGAAGAAGTAGGAGGCGGAATCACAACATCTTCAGGCCTATGAGTAGGAACTTGAGAAGTGGAAGTTTGTGGAAGTGGAGGTGGTCCTTGTTCGACATATTGTTCAAAAGGAATAATATTCAAATATGGAATTGGAAGCTTCATCCTCTTTTTAGAAGCTTTATCAATACATTTTGGTATTGATATTCTTGATGGAGGAGATCTTACGCCACATTCCATGAGGCAACGCATAATATACTCGTTATAAAACAAGTGAGGCCTTGAGCGTTTATTAACCATCAAAATCTCGTCAAATATCATCGCAACCCAATTTACTCTGATATTTGCATAAATGGCATATAGTGCCTTAAAGTTTTCTTTGTATACCGCATCAAAATTTCCGGTTCTAGGAAGAAGAGAATGTGTGATACAAAGGTGTAGAAGTCTAGCGGATGGTCTTAGATTAATACCTTTAGTACTTGACTTATGGTCTTCAATAAAAAGGTGACTATATTTATCACGAATATGAATAGGGCAGAACTCACTAGTAAATTGAATTCCATCATTGTGGGTTCGAAGAATTTCTGCCATTCGATCTTTGGAGAGAAAGATGTGTTGGCCACACACCACTGACCATAAGCAATCATCAGAATTTTGAGGCTTAAATTTGTCTAAATTGAGATTAGCATAGAATAATTTTATCAAAATATGGCTTATCTCAACATGATTGTCTTCAAAATTTAGAAGAGACTCTATACCCGCTCTGCTTGATAGATCACTAACGTCGTAGAGGACGAAATCAGAGAATTTGAAAAAAGATCCGTGGTGAATTGTATAGTCTTTCATCTTGTTCCATCTCTTCACCGCAAGAGGATCCATTAGCCATTGTTTGATTTGAGTATCAATAGGTTGAACAGGAGCTTGAGAAGATGATGTTTTGGACTTCTTTTGCTTTGGGGCCATTGATTCCTTTTTTGAAGATTGATTAAAGAATTTTTGAAGTAGGGTTTTTAACAAGGAAGACAATGAAAAAAGATGACCTTTGGTGAAGGGATATAAGATTTAAAAAGGAAAGGACGTGTTGATTGGTGAAAACTCAAAAATCAGCGAAACCGGTCGACAGCTAATAATGGACCGGTCGACAGTTTGAAGTTCTGGAACAAAATTATACAAAATTTTGTTAAGGCCGGTCGACAGGTGATATAGGGGCGGTCGACCGTTAAAAGTTTTGGAAATATTGGAGTATACGATTTTAAATGGACCGGTCGACAGGTTATATTAGGGCAGTCGACAGGAAAAAGTTCTGGAAAGATTGGCCATATAAATTATAAATGACCGGTCGACAGGGTAGAAAGTAGGCGGTCGACTGGAAAAAGTTCTGGATGAAAATGTATAAGATTTTGACTTGATCGGTCGACAGGTGTTTTTGTAGCGGTCGACAGAAAAAAGTTCTAGATGAAATTATAAGGCTTAAATTGCCTTGACCGGTCGACAGCATAGAACAGGGCGGTCGACAGGTGCTGAAAACTTTTGTTTTTCTGGCTTCTCTTGAACATTTTCACACTCTATCAAAACTTTATTATTATATATCCATATTTCTCCCTCTTTGATTAAAAAGAATAAAAAAATGATAGAACAGTAATTGAATATAAGACATAATTTAAAGTACCTTCGGGAGATCATGTGCAATTTGATAAACTGAAATTTGTATTCAAAGATATTTGGAGATATCGAAATTTTCTTCTTTTTGTTGTGGTGTACCTGCAAAGAATATGATGTATATACATTTGGTACCCACTTGCTTTGTTTGGGTCCATGGGTTAGATGGAAGGTAACCAAACCCAAGAGGGTTTAACGGAACCTTTAAAGATAAAATTTTCGTTATTAACTACCGAATCAAAATAATCGTCGATATATTTTTCTCTGTTTTTCCAACTTACAGGAACCCAAATACTTAAGTAATCTCTATTGATATTCCTTTTCATACTTCTAGATCTATTATACAGATCTCTAGTCATAGAAGTATTCGAATTTCTATAATAATTGGATCTAGGATGAGCATTAGTACTAGCAGTAATATTTTTATTGTACATGAAAGCATATCTAGTACTATTTCTAAGATTAGTTTTATTAAATTTATTTCCAAAGTCGCTATTGACATTTTTCTTTTGAGATTTCACAACCGATTTTGGTTTGAAAGATAAACTAAGATTTTTCTTGGCTTTGTTCTTTTGCACTATTTTCTTCTTTCCATAACCAAGATGCTTCTTAATTTCTTGGTTTTTATATCCCAAACCTTGCTTATTTGAAGTAGATTGTGAATTCTCAATGATCTTTGTCAAATTTTCTCGACCTTTGTTAAAGTTAGAAACATTTTGAGTAATATTTTCTAACTTATTTTGTAAACTAACTTTTTCTAGGTCCATAGATTTTACTTTTGCTTTAAGCTCATAATTCTCAGCAGTAAGAGTGTCATTTTTCTCTTTTTGAATTTCAATTTCTTGGCTCAAAAGAGATAGTTGAGAATTATTATCAGATGATGATTCTTGAGCCTTTTCAAGTTCCTCCTCTAATATGTTTTTTTCATCTTTTAACATATCTCGTTCTAATTCTGATCTATTCAACACTGCCTTGACTTCTTTTAATTGATGTTTTGTATCTTTAAACTTAATCATTAATTTATCATAAATATCAAGCATATCCTCAAGAGTAGGAATTTGTACCTCATCTTTTTTTGCCATAAAACATACATTTGCTTGTTTATCGTCTGAGTCACTTTCACTATCAACCGAGGATGAATCTGAATCATCCCATGTCACTGAGAATGCTCGTTTCTTTGACTTGTCCTTCTTGTGTTTGAATTTCTCAATTTCTGTCTTCTTCTTTTGCTCCGGACAATCCTTTTGCATGTGTCCCTTCTTGTGACAATTAAAGAATTATTCATTTGATGATGATGGTTTATTTGATCCGAACTTCTTTCTGTTGTAACGACTAGCGTTTTGTTGCTTTAAGAATTTCTTGAATCCTTTTGCAATGAATGCTAGATCTTCATTTTCGGAATCTGAGATGTCATCATCCTTTTCAGCATGAAAAGCTACATTTTTCTTTTCTTCTTTTTGTTCTTTCTTAGCCTGCAAGTTAGCTTCATAGGACATAAGATTTCCTATCAATTCATCTGGCTTCATGGTGGAAAGATCATTAGCTTCTTCTATGGCTAATACTTTTCCTTCCCATTCATTAGTCAGTGAATGTAGGACTGTTGAAACTACATCGAAGTCAGAATATTTTTGTCCTAACCCGATAAGAGCATGATGAATAGTTTGAAACCTTGAATACATCTCATTGATTGTTTCATTTGGCTTCATTTTGAAATTTTGAAATTGACTTTTCAACAAAGCTATTTTTGCTTGTTTAACCTTGTTAGTACCTTCATGAGTTGTTTTTAGCGTTTGCCAAATTTGATAAGCAGTGGTACAGATACTAACACGGTTATACTCATTTTGGTCTAATGCACAAAACAACATATTTATTGCTTTTGCATTTACTGCTGCTGCTGTTTTCTCAGCAGGAGTCCATTCTGCATACTCAGTAGTTGGATTAACTATTTCTTTCTGAGTAGCATTCCAAGCATCATAACTTGTTGATTGCATATAGAAAGCCATACGTGTTGCCCAATAACTATAATTTAGGCCATTAAAGAAAGGAGGTCTTTGTGTTGATTGACCCTCAGTGTAAGTGTTAGTGCTGGTACTTGCGTTATTTGCCATATTACTAGAATATATCAAATAACTGTGTTACGGTTATATGATGACCGTGCTCTGATACCAATTGAAAAGTCGAGTGTGTACGACTTGTGCAGGATCTATAATATTGCTATGCGGAATATGATAACAATATATATATATATATATCACAGATAACTTTAAATGCAGTAAAGTAAAGTAAAGTAAAGACACCAGGATTTTATACTGGTTCGGACTTCCCGTCCTACGTCCAGTCCCGAAGCTCCTCTTCGGCTTTTCACTAAACAACACCCTCACTTCACCCGGAGGAACAAGTTCACTACTTGATTTGCTGGCTACAAGTTTACCCACTTGATTTCACGGGCTACAAGCTTACCCACTTGATTTCACGGGCCACAAGCTTACCCACTTGATTTCACGGGCTACAAGCTTACCCACACAGGACAATTACAAGAGTTTGACTTCTGATTGTGTTCTTCTTTCAACACTGATTTGCCAACGATTGAGTAAACCCTTCTTATAATCTTATCCTCAAGTATATGATTTGAATGCAAAGATTTAAGGAAGAAATATTGCTTATTGAATCAAATGATATAAAACTGATTCAAGAATTCAACAAGTATTGAATATTTGAGAGAGCTTTTAGAATGCAAGAGAGTATAGAGTTAAGATCAGAAAATAGAAGAAGATTCGGTGATTTGGATGATTGTAAAATCATGTATTTATAGAGATCGAGAGGTTGCAAATGTTGGTGAAAAGATGCATCTAAAAGGAGTGATTATTCATGAAGAAAAATGGATGCAACTCTTGAAGAAAGAAGATGACTTTTCAATATAACGGTCAAAATTCAAAAACCTGTTGACCTATAGAATTTTATAGGTCGACATGTTTTTAGCCGTTGGAATTCAAAAACCTGTTGACCTATAAAATTTTGTAGGTCGACCTATTTTTGACCGTTACAATTTAAAAACCTGTTGACCTATAAAAAATTGTAGGTCGACATGTTTTCGGTCATATGCATAAAAAATGTCTTCATGAGTAGTATTTTCAAACAATTAGAAGTATGATTATTTGAGGATAGATTTTAACATTTTGTAACTCTAAATAATCAACTTCTAACCTATGAAGTCATCCTGTCTTCTTTTTGTCGATGTAGAAGCTTCTTCTTGTCATAAATCAAAATAACCATCGATGCTTCGACTCAACAGGTATCAGAGCTTTGGTTTACAGAGCTCGAGAACAAGGCACATTAGAACCATACGAAAGAATTCATCAGATATTGGATTAGTAATATCCAATTAGAATGACTCGTTAGAGATAGGATCAGTAGTGTCCTAGAACGAGTGTGAAGAGTATATTTTTCAAAGAAAATAATTTTATTTTGAAAATTTAAATCGCTTTATACGTATTTGAATATTTATTTATTTTGAATTTGGACAATCGAGTATATATAGATTTCGCGTATACGCGTCATGAACGTATAGTCGAAGTTTTAATATACTGGATAGATATAGAATCACATTTTAGACACCCGGGGATAATTCTGGTGATGTGGCCACATCATCAGTATTTATATTCGTGTTTCGAAGGTGTGATATCTTTATATTTCCATTAGACTGGTGTGAGAACCAAAACTTATATAGATAGATTTATTTGTTGTGAATTGGCATCAAAAACAAGATTTTCTGTATATATATCAAAATTATGAATTTGAAATTCTAATTCACTAATTGATTGATGTTTGTGTTGTTTGTTTATTTGTTTGATAATTTTGAACCATTTAGCATAATTGCGTCAAATATTGAATTGTATGGAAAATTAGTTGCATTTGCTTGCATATACATGTACTTACATTGAACAGGTCATAGCAAGAAGGCTAGAGCAGAGAATAAAATTTGTTTGCCCGACAAATAGGTACATGTTTACTATAATTTACTGTTTTGTTTGGGTGATGATGATTTTATGAGCCTATTGGCTACCGCTTGGCTTTTTCTTTTTCTTTTTGAGATCAGAAGGCCTGTATGGCAATTTCGGGATTTTCCCGTGGCTCCCGGTGTAGGGGAGGTTATGGCGAAATTTTTCGAAAATTCCGGGTGTTAGCCAAATTTTTGAAGAATTTGAAAATTCTCAGAAACTGAAAAGTTGGAGAATGGAAGCCAGATTGAACGTAGAGTTGATTAATCAAACCACTTTCGACTTTGTTCCTTTTCGGGGATGAAAAGTTTTAAGTGGGGGAGATTGTAACAACCCGAAAATCTGGGCCAGTTTAAAATTTTTATTTCGGCAATTTTAGCGAATTTTGAATATTTAAAATGAATTATTTTAAATAATATCGAAGGTGAAATTTATTTTGAATAGAATTCGAACGTATATATTATATACGTCATCGTTAGAATATAATAATTATATATAATTATTAAATAGAATTGAAAATGGCGCGGTAGTTCGATAATTCGATTTCAAACTTCAATTGAATGTACCGGGTGCAAAACAATCCGGATTATAGTGAAACCAAAAATAATGGAATCTAATTGAGAATATCTTTCCAACGAATCCGAAAAATCGAGATTTCATAGCGGGAATAAAAAGATACGTCCAGTTGAAAATTCTGAATAGTCGCTATGGAATTCAGGCCCTTAAAAATGGGAATTTTGCAAACGACCTCGGATTTCGACGAAACCACTTTCGTTGGGTCCGTGATGTCAAATTATTGTTAGATACCAAATTTCATAATTTTTCGAATCAATATGTGAGCGTGGCAAAGGAAAACGCTTTTGACCAGTTTCAGTTGATTTTAATCGACTGGAAAATGGCCATTTCTCTAACGGTCTCAGAATTCGACGAAACTAGTTTTGTTAGGACCGTATCGTAAATACAAAGCAAGAAAATATTTTCGGGAATTTTTAGAGTTCGTATGTGACCCTGGTAAATTGAAATGCGTGTTCAAATTCAATATATAGAGTTATATGTTGATTTTGATGGAAACTGGTCGAAACGATCGAATCAGCGAACGATACATATCCCATTGTGTTCAAAATGGGGGTAATTAGCTATGGATGACAGGCGGTGGGCCTCGTTTAGAGGTCGTATGAAAAAGTCAACTTTTTGAAATTAAATAATTAAAAATAAAATTCTTCCTCTCTCCTCCCCTTCCTCCTTAATACTATCACCCCCCCCCCCCCCCCCCGTTCGATTTAAAATCAAAAGCAGAAAAGGAAAAAAAACGAATCGCTCCACCAGCGATGACCCCTCCCGCCGCCGCCAGGAGATCGCCGCCTCCGGAGAGGTAGCGCCGCACACCCTCCCCTTGCCGCGCCCTCCTTCTTCTTCCTCCGCCCCTCCTCCACCGCGTCGCGCGAATCCCCATCACCCAACCCCTTTGTACCCGTCGCCCCTGAGCCACCGCCGCCGGCTAGGTGAGGCACCCCCGCCGCCTGCTCCCCCTCTTCGACGGCTCGCGCCCTGCTCCTCTCTCTTCTATCCCCTTTAAAACCGTACAGACCCGCGAGCTCGAGCAGATAACCCCCGCCCACTTCCTCATGAAGCCCTAAAGCCCTCTTTTCTGAAATTCAAAAGTAAGTCTTATTTACTTATTTAATTTTATTTTTCAGTTTTCTTTTATTTAAATTTAGTATAGGAAAAAAATCTGATTTTTTTTATATAAATTCGTATGGATATTAAATTTGGTTTTTAAAATAGATTTTTAAAATAGAAAAGATTAGATTTTTAAAATAGAAAAGATTAGATTTTTAAAATAGAAAAGATCAGATTTTTAAAATAGAAAAGATCAGATTTTTAAAATAGAAAAGATCAGATTTTAAAATAGAAAAGATTAGATTTTTAAAATATAAAAGATTAGATTTTTAAAAAAGAAAAGATTAGATTTTTAAAATAGAAAAGATTAGATTTTTAAAATAGAAAAGATTAGATTTTTAAAATAGAAAAGATTAGATTTTTGAAATGAAAAAGGCGAAATCTTTATATTAGAAAAGGCGAAATATTTCTGTATAATAGCGAAGTAAAAATTCGATTTTTATATATTGAATAGCGAAGTAAAAATTCGATTTTTATATATTGAATAGCGAAGTAAAAATTCGATTTTTATATATGTAGTGACTACGGGCAGTGAAAGTGACAAAAGGCGAGAACAGCGAAGATTTCTACATAAAGTGTCGTGGAGTTGGAATAGCTATTGGTGAGAACTTCTCACTCTAAATTTCTCTTTCTAGTTATATATATATATACTAGGATGCAGACGGTGCTTAGCAGCACCCGACACCCGTCATCCACAGACCATGGATGGCTTGTTTGTTTGATTGATGTGTTGTGAAAAATGTTTATGATGTTGATGTGAAATCGATAATAAATGTAGATAGTTGAAATAAATTAATTATCATTAAAAATATATTTTTTAACGTGAATGTGAGTAAATAAATATTTATTAACAAATCGGCCGATTTTTTTATATACATTGATTTGACTGATATTGATTGGGTCGATAAATTTTACACATCGCCCAACTGCACAAATAAAAAATCTGTGTTTGTTGACTTGAAACCCCACACGGGTGTTGGGATGATATTTGGCGTACACTAATCCCAATTATTTAATTGTATGCCGATCGAATGGTCGACAGGCTGTGTAAGCGTTGATTATTTATATTTGATGCTTATGCAGTTGGGTGGTGCACCTTGGATGATGGTTGATTGTTTATCATTGCTATTATATACATGTGTTGTATGGAATCCATATAATTAACATTATATGGTGATTGATTGGGCCTCATTCCAATCGGGAAAATAATGAATATTATAAAAGAAAATTCTTGTGTTGAAACTATTTATGTGTTGAGTAAAATATTTTAATAATAAAATTTACATCTTTATCATATTTAAAATTAGAACTACTTCCCAGTAGAAGTCTAATTAAAATCAAACAATAGATACCATAGTTTTATAAAATATTTTACATAACAAAAATAGTGGTGTGTTGACAGTACTCATGTGTTGAGATTAGTCGTGTATTGAAAGAAATATAGATTCATGTATTGAATGGAATATATATATTCATTTGTTGAATAGAATAACGAATTTATTTAAATATATATAGCCGTGTTGATTAGAGTTGCGCTATTTTGGACGTGAACGATATTTATATCGATTTTATTCGTTTTATAACGAATATTGAAAAGTGATTTCAAAATTTAATATTTTGAAATGAAATTCAAATTAAAATTCAAATTGAAATTTTATTGAATCAATTTGAAATGAATTCGAATCGAATAGAAAATGAATTCGAATTGAATAGAAATGAATTCAAATTGAATTAGAATTTGAATTGAATTGAAATGAATTAGAATTTGAATTGAATTGAAACAAATTAGAATTTGAATTGAATTGAAACGAATTTGAATTCGAATTAAATAAAATGGAAATGAATTTCGATTGAATTGAAATCAAATCGATTTGAAATTGAAGATGAAGTTGAAATTGTTTTTGAAACGAATTTAGAACTATTTATAAAATACGTTTCAAAAAGGAAATCGACGAAATATATATAATATATATATTATATATAATGGCCTGAATAGAACGCACCGCGCCGCGGCAGTTCGTGAATTTCGACCATTGACTTCGGATTGACGTTGCGGGAGATCCGACCGTCCGATTCTCCTAAAACCGGAACCGTTGGTTTCGTATCGAAAAGAGCTTTCCAATGAATATTAGAAATTTGAAATCTAACGGTTGGATTTGGAATTATGTCCAAATCAAATTTGGAAAAGGTCGCTGTAAGTGCAGTTCGATGGCCGTTCATGGAAATCGACTGTACGGGCCTTGATAAAATTATTAAAAATATCTATAATTTGTGTAAAATCATAAGAAATGATTTGGGAAGAACTGGGATGAAAAACTCCTCATTTGAAATGATAAAAATAGATTTTTATCGAAATGAACTAGGTTTGAACTAGAATAAAAATAAATTTATTTTAGAAATAAATAAATTGAATTTGAAAGTGATTTTAAAAATAATCAATATTCCCAATACGTGAATTGGACTGGAGTTGAATCGAAATTATCATTGGAATATTTCGATGTTGGATTCGTGACTATACAGATATGTTATGGGAATTTGAAAGATATATTTTATATCGTTATTTCCAATATGATATATGTTGGTTTCAGAATTTGATATTGAATATAAGCCGATATATTTTCAATTCAGAGCCTTGTATTTAATATCAAATATGATTTGGGTTCATCGTGGATCGTGTTTTAGATGACATTGGTTCTTTAACCCAGTTAAAGGCGAGATATTGATTTTTGAAAAGATTAAAACTAAGTAGAGTTTTAATGAATCTTTAATTAGATTGAAATGTGAAGTGATAATTTAAATTATCAAATCTGAAAGGTGATCGAGAATGGTGTATCACCAATTTTGCTCCGAGGCGATAGTTAAATCTTTAGTTAGATTTGAACGTGAAATGGTACTTAATTTTACCGATAACACCGTGGTGTTAGATGTGGAGTATTACCAGTTTTCTCCATAGGATATATAGGTTGGGATTGGGAAATAAAATAAAATAAATAATTACTTCGGTGTGGTTCGCTAATCCCGACTAGTTAGAAATGATATCCATAGGAAGATTATAGGATAAATTTAGAAGTATTTATCTTGGATAAAATTTATGGGAAACTTTCCCTAAGAATGTGATTTTGTGAATAAAAGAATATTTTGAATTGGAATGAGGTGTTTGTGTGTTTGTGTAACATTTGTTTATTATATACGTGGGTTATTCAGAAAGTCCGGGTTTCTACCCATTCTGAATAACCGACTCGACGAGATGTCGAAGATGAAGATGGTTGAAGACCGGAAGTCTTCACATCGTTTGGGTGATTACTGATGATCTTGAATGGGCTGTACACCCAAGATGAGGGAAACAGTTGGTGATCGTCCAGACGTACTTGGAGATGGATGGATATGCGAGGAAAGTGCCTCCGGTTTCGTTTAGACCCAGAACGAACTTGTAAATGGATTGTGTGTCTGACATTGGATTTTATTCTATGTTGATTGATCTCCATTAAATATACATCTGTTTGGCGGCGAAGAATTTATTCTCTTGCTTAACGCCCTTCTCTGAGACATACGAGCTCAGAGGTTGTATATCGATGGACATCAGTCGCATGGAGTGAATTGCCAGTGTGGCACGCGTAAGTGGCAATTGATCAAGGCTTCTGTTGAAAAGCAAAGTCTTGTGGTTGATGATCAAAGCATGGCCTGTGTGGCGTAGCTTTGTGTATAACGTGAATTCGCGAGCCTCACACCTCGGTATGAGTCAAAAACGGGATAGTGACTGCAGGGAGAGCACGACTTTCTTTCTAGCTAAGGTGGTGTCAGTGACCTACCAGCCCTGACATTTATATACTTTTCACCTGTGTGGTTGTTGGAATGCGAGGCGCCTCGGATATAGGTCTGTAAGGACCGGGCAACGTTTGTTCAGGAATTTCCAATCCTCAAAAGTAAGAGAGGACCGGCCCTGAAGATCCAAGGATCATAGTGGGGTCCTGGGACATTTGCTAGAGTGTCTCGAATCGGAGAGGGGCTTGCCCCTTGCCTCGACTCATGACGGAAATCCAATTTCCAATACGTGAGAGTGCGTTTTTATTTGTAGAACCTAGTATGGCGACATAGTGGTATGGGTCATTCATGCCGCCTATGATTGATATTTATGATTGAAATTGTTTTGACACTATACACCTATAATAGTATCAAATAATGTGTTTTAAACGTATCAAGCATGCTTTGGCTGTTATAAGGAAAAAACCCTATCCTCCGGCTTACGTTGCATTGTGTGATGGGACCTGGGTCTTATAACAGCTTCATTTTTCTTTATTTAGCATTGCGCTGTTTGTTTCATGCACTGGTATTCTTGGGAGGAAACTCGTTCCGTGTTATACGGCGTGGTCCCTTGATTTACCTTACTTTAAAAATAAAGCTTAATAACTGTTTTAGTTCTCACACTAGTCACATGACTGACCTGGAGTTTATTGTTTTAACCTAAACTCTGGGTGCCCCTATTTTCGACACGGGCAGCTAGTAGTTTTGGTTTTGCAGATTTATATTCACAGGGTCCTGATTAACAGCTGGAACGATGCTCGGAAAGCTCTGTATCCGTGCATTATTTCTAGTTGTGCCTTTGTGTTATTTTCCGCTGCGATGTGTTTAAATGTAATTTAAATCTCTGATATTTGTCGAATGTAATTTATTCATTTATACTCTGTATATTCTTGTATTCTGATGGAATTGTTGTAATAACAATGAAATGTTCTTCCGTCTGCGTTCTATTTTGTCTTGTCCTCAACGCCTTCCGCGCTTTCCTTCATGGGGGAGTTCGGGTCGTTACATGAAGTTATAATCGTTTTGAACGAATTTATAATCGACGAAATATGTATTATATATATTTAATGGCCTGAATAGAACGCGCCGCGATGCGGCAGTTCGCGAATTTTGACCATTGACTTCGAATGGACACTACGGGAGATTCGACCGTCGGATTCTACTAAAACTAGAACCGTTGGGTTCGTATCAAAAAGAGCTTTCCAACGAATATAAGAGATTTGAAATCTAATGGTTGAATTTTGAATAATCTCCAAATCAAATTTGGAAAAGGTCGTTGTAAGTGCAGTTTGATGACCATTTATGGAAATCGACTGAAAGGGCCTTGATAAAATTATTTAAAATATTCATAATTTGTGTAAAATCATAATAAATGATTTGGAAAGAATTGGGATGAAAAATTCCATATTTGAAAAGAAAAAAAATATATTTTTTATCGAAATGAACTAGTTATGAACTAGAATTATAATCCAATATTTTTAAATAAATTAATTGGATTTGAAATGGCTTTAAAAATAACCAGAATTTCCAGTATATGAATTGGGATGGATTTGAATCGAAATTATCTTTGGAATATTTCGATATTGGATTCCGTGATTATACGGATATTGTGGAGGAATTTGGAAGATATATATATATATATATATATATATATATATCGTTATTCCCTATACGATATTTGTTGGTTTCAGAATTTGATATTGAATATAAGCAGATATATTTTCTATTCAGAGCCTTGTATTTAATATCAAATGGGATTTTGGGTTTGATGTTAATGGTGTCTTCATTAACACTGTTCTTAAACCCGGTTGTGAAAAGAATAAATCTCTTAATTAAGATTATTAGAGTTTCCATTTAATTAACGTTTAATTGGAATAATTAATGGAATGTGAATTGGGTTTATTGCGAACCGTGTTTTTTACGACATTCGTTCTTTAACCCGATTTACAGTGAAATGTGATTTGGAATATATAAATCTTATTATTAAGATTTAATGGAAAGTTGTCTAAAGAAGAGTTTTTCCAATTTATTATATTAAATTGGAATGGAATGGAATTCGATTTGATAATAATCGAAGTGAGCTTCTATGGAGGAAGACTGCTACTATATATGGAACTTAAAAGGCTTTGTCGTTATTCCATTTATATTATTAGTCGGACACGAAAATAGATGTTGATTATATATTGATCAGTTTTCCGTGAAGAGTCCACCATTAATGGAATGTGATTTTGGGTATATCGTGAACTTTGTTTTAAATGACATTGGTTCTTTAACCCTGGTAAGGACAGGATTTATTTCTTGAATTTCAATAATCATTATATAAGGATTTTTAAGAATATTAAAACTGAATTAGAGTTTTAATGAATCTTTAATTGGGTTGGAATGTGAATGGGAAGATTATATTTTTCGAATTCATGAAATGATCGAGAATGGAGTATCACCAGTTTTGCTCTAAGTGGTAGTTAAATCTTTAATTAGATTTGAATGTGAAATGGTAATTAATTTTACCGATAACACCGTAGTGTTAGATATGAAGTATTCCCAATTTTACTTCATGGGATGAATAGGTTGGGATTGGGAAATTACTTTGGTAAGGTTCGCTAATCCCGACTAGTTTGGATAAACCTTAATTTGGTTTGAATTGATATCCAATGGAAGATTAAAGAATAAATTTAAAGAATTTATCTTCGATAAAATTAATGGGAACCTTTCCCAAACGATATAAATACTTAAATAAAAGAATATTCAGAATTGGAATGAGGCGTATGTTGTGTTTTTATAGCACTTATTTATAAGATACGCGAGTTATTCAGAAAGACCTGGTTTATCCCATTCTGAATAACTGATTTGACGATATGTCGACGATGAAGACGGTGGTTGAAGACTGGAGGTCTTCCTGTTGTTTGGATGATTACTGATGTCTTGATTGGGCTGTACACCCAAGACGAGGTAATAAGTAGTGATCATCCAGACGTACTTGGAGATTGACAGATATGCGAGGGCCTCTCTTCCGTATTGGACATATGGAACGAGGAATAAGGTGCCTCCGGTTTCGTTTATACCCAGATCGAACTTGTAAATGGATGTGTGTCTGACATTGGATTTTATTTTGTGTTGATTGATCTCTACTAAATATATATCTGTTTGGTGGCGGAGGATTTATTCTCTTGCTTAACACCCATCTCTGAGACGTACGAGCTCTGAGGTTATATATCGATAGACATCAGCCGCATGGCATGAATTGCTTATGTGGCATGCTGAGATGCAAATGATTAAGGCTTCTGTAGAAAAGCAGAGTCTTGTGGTTGATGATCAAAGCACAGCTTTAATATAGCACAGCTTTGTGTATAACGTTAATTCGCGAGCCCCCCATTTTTCAAAACCCCGTAGCCCCAAAGTCTTCCTGTCGCCGCTCCTTCCCATTGCAGTCGCGATCACCGGAGACCCCCATCCTCCTCGCCACTGGCCATCTCCAAACCACGCGAGCTCCTGCACCTGACCAAAAACGCACTGCCACCGATGTCCTAGCCGTCAGTCCCCATCACCAGTCGAGCCACCCCCGCCACCTCCGCGAGTGCAGCACCACCCCTTCTCCAATCAAAGATGCCCCGCACCCAACACAACGACGATGACCACGAGCACCGACCAGCTTCCACCGTAAAATAGAAATGGAAAACGGTGAGTTTTATGACTTTTTGTTATATAGAAATCTGATGTTTAATGCTATAAAAATCGGGTTTTTAACGTTATAAGGATAGGATGTTTAATATTGTAAAGATGAAATTTTTAACGATGTAAAGATCCGATTTTTAATGATGTAAAGATGAGATTTTTAATGATGTAAAGATGAGATTTTTAACGATGTAAAGATGAGATGTTTTAACGATAAAAAGATTTTATTTTAAATTATAAAAGGATAGGATTTTTAATTATGTAAAAATCTGATTTTTAATTATATAAGCCATTACTATAAAAATATGACTTTCATAGAAACGATTATAGAATAAAAATATGATTTTTTTTTTTTAGAAATGATTATAGAATAAAAATATGATTTTTATAGAAATGATTATAGAATAAAAATATGAACTTTACATATGTAGTAGAAACATAAAAATACGATCTTTATATATAAAAATATGATTTTTATATTGATAGTGGCGAGAGAATAATATGATTTTTATAATGAAAACATCGATATAAAAATATGATTTTTATTATATGAACATCGGTATAAAAATACGATTTTTATATACAAAGCAGCAATATAAAAATGTGATTTTTAAATATATACATATATATAGTATTGTTAAAAATATGATTTTAATACATACCGCGTGAAACAGATTGCGTTGGAATTTCGGGCAAATCCAAAGGGTTCAAAAATTCAGAAATAGAACTGGAGTAGTGGAAACCAAGTGAGAGAACTTCTCACTTTGATTTATTTTCTAGTCAAATATATATACTAGGATGTAGACAGTGCTTAGAAGCACCTGACACCTTTGCTTGAAACCCTGTTTGCTTGGTTGTTTGGTTGATTGTATTATTTGGTTGAATTTGATTTGGGAAATGAAATGAATTGATTAGAATTGGTATGTGTATGGTGCGAGCCATTATTAGGCTAGGGATAAGGTTAGACCTTATTCCGGTTCTAGTATTGCGTTGTTATGCTACCAAAATTTTCTAAAAATATTAGAACAATAAAAATATCATTTTATTGTATAAATGAACTGTATAAAATATTCATATGTTGAAATAAATATTTTATAGTTAAAAATATAATTTTTAACGAGTATATGAATAAAATAAATATTCTTTTACAAATCGGATGATTTGTTTATGTACATGCATTTGACTGATATTGATTGGGATGAAATATTTGACACATCGCCCAACTGCACAAATAAATTCTGTGTGTGTGTTGATTGAAACCCCGCACGGGTATTGGGATGATATTTAACATACACTAATCCCAATATTTAGTTATATGTCAATCGATTGGTTGACAGACTGTCGTAAGCGTTAATTATTTATATTTAACGCTTATGCAGTTGTGTAATGCACTCTAGATGATGGTTGACAGGGTTTGATTATTGTTGTGTACATGTGTGTATGAAATCAATATAAATAAAATTATATGGTAATTGACTGTGTCTGATTCTAATTTCGGAAAGAACGAATATTTTAAAATAACGAATAAAGAATATTTTAAAATAACTAATATTTTAAAATATGATTTTGATGTCCGATTAGGGATGGACACGAAAATATTGAAATATATGTAGCTGTGTTGACTAGATTAACGCCATTTAGAAGTGAAAGATATTTATATTGATTTTGTTCATTTTTAATGAATATCGAAAAGGAAATGATTTCAAAATCTGATATTTTAAAAATATTATCATTTATATATTATAATGATATGGAATATTCAATTTTGATTTAAAATTGAAAATGAAGTTAGAATCATTTTGAATGAATTTATAAAATACGTTTTATATGGAAATCGACGAAATATATATAATATGTATATTATATATATTTAATGGCCTGAATAGAATGTGCCGCGCTGCGGCAGTTCGTAAATTTCGACCATTGACTTTGAATGGACATTATGGGAGATCCGACTGTTGGATTCTCCTAAAACCGGAGCCGTTGGGTTTGTATCGAAAATAGCTTTCCAACGAATATAAGATATTTGAAATCTAACGGTCGGATTTTGAATTATCTCCAAATCAAATTTGGAAAAGGTCGTTGTAAGTGCTGTTCAATGACCATTTATGGAAATCGACTGAAAGGGCCTTGATAAAACTATTAATAATATTAATAATTTGTGTAAAATAATAATGAATGATTTGGAAAGAATTAGGATGAAAAATTTCATGTTTGAAAAGATAAAAATATATTTTTATCGAAATGAACTAGTTATGAACTAGAATTATAACCCAATATTTTTAAATAAATAAATTGGATTTGAAATGACTTTAAAAATAACCGGAATTTCCGATATATGAATTGAATGGATTTGAATCGAAATTATCTTCGGAATATTTTGATATTAGATTTCGTGATTATACGGATTTTGTGGAGGAATTTGGAAGATATATATATCGGAATTCCCAATACGATATTTGTTGGTTTCAAAATTTGATATTGAATATAAACCGATATATTTTCTATTCAGAGCCTTGTATTTAATATCAAATGGGATTTTGGGTTTTGTCATGAATGGTGTCTTCATTAACACTGTTCATAAACCCAGTTGTGAAACAATAAATCTTTTAATTAAGATTATTTGAATTTCAGGTAAATTAACATTTAATTGGAATAATTAATGGAATGTGAATTGGGGTAATTGTGAACTGTGTTTTTAACGACATTCGTTCTTTAACCCGATGTAACGAACAGGAATTTTCGACCTCGAAAAATCGACACAAAAAAAACCGTGTCGAACATTTAAGCATCGAAAACACCGAAACGTTATTAGAAAGAAATTAGAGGGTGAGATAAGAAAGAAAGAAATATTAGAATAGAAGAAAAGGAAGAACCAACACAACACAGAGTCTCACATCGCAGTGGAACAAAATATAATATGTAAATAATCTTTATTGAGAGCTTGAAATAATACTTACAACATCAGAGTACATCAATACATCGGGACAGTTATAATAGTCTGTCCTCGTATACATCACACGGCGGAATACTACTAGATAATATCATACGTCTGAACACCTTCAGCTCGTATTTGGACTTTACAGTATCCGGTAACCTACCTGTACAACCCGGTCTAACCCGAGCATTACAAATACCGGGTCAGTCTGGTGAACCAGAGTGAGAAAAACTCGCTAAGTTTATAATATCATCCAACTTGATTTTAAAGTTCAAAATCCTTTTGAAAGAAAAGGATAATCGTAATACCAAATCCACACATAAATACGGATGGTTTTTACCTTACGATAACCAAAAACATTTTGAAATTAATATATTATTCTGATATTATAATAGTGTCTAAATACAAATAAATAGAATCTAGCAGAACGCTTGCATCTCACACTCCACATATATAGTATACAAACAAAACTGCGGGCGTTTATTGGAGATTGGATTAAGACTATGACAAGGTATGGAACCACCTGCCGATAGTGTATCTCTAAGGGCAAATACATTGGGTTCAACAAGAACGTCTTGCAACCCAGCCCACACATGACCGACCACTCATTTTGCTTGAGTGTATCGAATGTATATCACCAACAGTTGGGAGCAACCCACTGTTTCCCGGAAAGGGACAGCATTGATAGATTAAAGAAGCAAAAGGAATTTCTCAAGATATGTGATTATACACCCTAATGAGTGCGACCCACATAGCCATGTTGCCTGCCCGATTTTTGTCATTTCCCGGTTGATGAGGCTTGAGGTTATAATCGACTTTTGGAACATCTGGCCACCGTTCACATCGTCCATACAAGTCATCTAGGAACAGGATGAACCGAAGGCACCCTCCTACTACATCCAATATAGGAATCACCCTATGGATCAGTAGCGAGTAGTCCTTGCAATCCGTAAATTTCAATCCTGAAGGAATCATCGTTAAAATATCTCTAGGGATCAGCTAGAAAAATCAAACAATAGTCCTTCCAATCATGAATATTTATGGTCTTCAATTGCTCCATCTCGATCAGCTTCAGATATCTTCTTTGTTTACGTAGTTGCTGATTCGGAATGGTTTCGAATATAAATTCGATACTGGTCTTTCCGTACCACAACGCATTGGGTATGATTTTGATAGTCTGTTATTTAACTATCAAAAATAAACAACCATAAAAAAAATCATTGGTTTAGCATATAGCATCACTTGGCCATTTAAAATAATATATTAGTTTTAATATGTTAACATCCTCCAATCATTTCATTTATATACTTGATAAAATATCTTAAAATCATCTTAAATATCGTTCAAACATTTGCTACATATTATCTATCATTTGGAAAATCGATGCAACTTATCATCGTAAACCATCGTTATAATATCTCTCTTGGTTTCGTTATTTTAACACCATAATCGTCATTTCCCTTTTAGAATAAACTCATTCCAATTCTCGTCTTCTTACTTTCAAAATATCGTTATAATTTTGCAAACCTCGTTTATTTCTTTTTTATGAAAATACCATTTCATATTTCAAGCCCCTTCATTTCTTTTTATTTTGGAATCCAAACTCTACAAATAACGCTACACTATTCTTTCTCAAAATAAATTACTCTTAATATCGCCACTATTACAACTAATATCATCCTTCGATAATCCTGAAGTCGTTCAAGTTGGGGTATTTTAGTTACCTCTCAGACCTTAACCAACAACGTTTTTATCTTAAGATAAATAACAGTTGTAATACTAAAACACCATATTCTTTTCTAATATCAAACAAATTCCTTTTTAGTTATACCTATTGGAACCTCATCTCTTATTATAACGAAATTATATCACATCTCTTTTTACTCAACTCGCTTCAGCTCTTTAATTCAAACATGGATTTCCATTTGTACTTCCCATTTCATATCTCTGTTAGTTCCTAACTGTAAATTAATAAGAAAATAATTTTCTAAATTTCAACCCCGAAGGCCGAAACCGATATCTGATCAAAGTTCAGAAAATCATTTATCTCGACTAATCTCCAGATAGGTTCTATATTCTTAATTTCATATCCTGAATTTTTATTACATCTATAAACCATTTCTAATAACTCGTTCCAGTAATGTATTCAATAAATCTTGGGTTTAATAACTCAGTCCAACTTGGATAAAATAAACCTCAATAAGGATTAACTTTAAATTTCGAATTAACCTTAACTTATACTATTATTTATATAAACTTGCTTAAAAACATCACTTTACTATAAACAATGGTTTAAAACTTCATAACCCTTCATTTATACATTTTAAATATCAAGATACCACTTTGATCATCATTCAACAACACATATAAATGGTTTAATTATCCATCCATTAATAATTAAATAATTCAATTTCTACATATGATTAACTCATTAATCAAATCTCAGTTTGTCTTTTCGTTTAAATTTAGTTTATAATTAAATTAATCTAAAAAATTCCATTTGATTATTATTAAATAAATCGTACTCAAATCAATATAATCTCATTGTAAATCGCTTCTTAAAAATAATTAACCTAGGTTATTAAACATCACATTAATATCCGTTCACTCGCTAATCAGTCTTGTTCATCTTAATAAGATAATTTAATAATTGATATGAGGCACGTGCTTCTCACATGGATAGATTTTGGTGTCAAAAATGGTAATTGGTATTTAAAATAATCAATGTATATATTTGTGGTTTATTTCCTTTTTATAAACCCAATTAAAATAATACATTTAAAAATCTATATTCAGTTATAAAATAAATTTCATAACTTCATTTATATTGATTCACCTGACGGTAAATCAATCTCTATAAAATAGTTTGTATTTTGACCATCTGATATAAATTCCTTAACAAATATCACTCATTGGTTAATAATCAAACAAACGTTGAATTTGGGTTTAAAAGTCAATAACCAATTCAATAATCCAATCATATGGGTTCAATAGTTCATACAATGATCATATGAAAATAAACAGTAAACTGAACTGATAACGGTCAACTAGTAAATACCACTCAAGCATCCAATTTAATTTAAT
The DNA here is from genome assembly GCA_030737875.1 of Allium sativum. Lineage (NCBI taxonomy): Eukaryota > Viridiplantae > Streptophyta > Magnoliopsida > Asparagales > Amaryllidaceae > Allium > Allium sativum. The sequence goes on from CM060926.1 coordinate 863,254,398, forward strand.
ACGTTTATGTTATTATAAACATAACCAACAAGGTACGTTACCTTGTTTGGAAATCATCATTAAAAATAACGATGTTGTTTCATTTAAATTAAACAACGTTTAATTTAAATAATTGATATAACAATATTTAATAGCATCAAAACAATCAAATCAACCAATGATTAGCAAACATGGCATACAAATAAATAAACCCGACTTATAAAAATTATAAGTTGGAGCACTGAGTGAGTTTAACTCACCTTGATCTTTGTTCGTCGCTAGAATGGTCCAGTTCAGTTAAATTAAACATCGTTTAATTTGACTGACAGTTCCAGCAGCTTCCATCTCTGACTAGACCAGTTCTACAGCGTCGTGTTCATCGATAAGTTCCAACGTCCCTTTTGTTTCTCTTCTTTTTCTCTTATGCTCTAAACAAATGAAGTCCGACGTCCCTTTCTCTTCCTTTCTTTTTTCTTGCCAATAACCACCTCTACCGTGTATAACCTCTCCCCATGTCCTAATTTGTTCCCCCTTTCTTCTGTTCGTTTCCTATGTGCCTTTCCCCTTTCATTTTTTTTCCTTCTATATAAAACCCACTGGCCCAAGTAATCACAACCCAGCTTCAATGTAAATAATCCGCTTCCTACTACCTCCTCAAATAATTCAAACACTACCTGCCTTCGTTGAACCCACATGCACTGCTTCCTTATTTCTCCTGTCACGCCTTCCTATATTATTGTTTTTATTTTATTTTTTTCTACCTACACATAAAACCGCGGCCAAAACCCATCCTTCACGTTAAAGCCATCCCAAGTCTGCTGCACATTTCGAAACCAGCTCCACTTCAAAAATCAACCCACCTCCCTACAGTACAATACTTCTTACCCAACGTTCCATTCATACCAGTCCCCTCCTTCTCCTTTAATTCTTACCTCTTGAAGCCATTCGTTCTCCATTCTTACTTTGCCTACAGTCCGCGCTCTGACAGCTGTTGCTTTGACCCGCCACCAGTACATGCGCAATTCCTTTCCTTCTTTTTATTCTTCCAGACAGAAGCCACTGCCCCTCTGTTCTTCACGAACCACCCATCCTCGTCAAAGCTACCACCAACTTCGAACTTGACCCCCGTCGTTTGCAAGAACGGGAACAACAATTGTGTAAGTGTGGGTTTTAGGGGTTTACCGCAACAGGTTCCATGGTTTTTAAATATTGTACTAAAGATGGAATTTTTATTTTTATTTTATTGTAGTAAAGAAGAAAGAAGTGAAGTCCTTCATACGCTGGAAAAGAACAGGGTAAAAGATTTATATAGAAAGGAGAAATGTGGTACTTACGTTTACTTGGGCAGCACGGTGACAATGGTTTGGCAGTCAAGAAAAGTGGAACAGCGTGGGCTTCAAGGAATTACTACTTGTTTGGTTCATAAGCAATCGATTGTTTAATACATAGGGTGGTCGTGCTATTACTATTTCAGAATAGGTTTGCAGTAAACTTTAATATACATGTGCAGTGAAGATCCCAATCGCTATACCATTAACATGCATGCACCGGTGGACTAAACGGTTCAGATAAAAGGGCAACACCAAATTAGCTTTTTGTAAAGTATATTTTATTAAGGTGGATATTTTCTTTTAGGCTGTTGATGGAGACCCTCCAACGAAATATAACGTGTAGTCATGTTTAGTATTGGTTAGAACTTAAACCCAATTAGCTAATACAATGCCGCCCACGTACAGACAGCTACAGACTGAAATAACAATACAGTCGTGTCCAGCGAAGTGCACCGGTCCCAAAAATATAATAATATGGGTAGTTTAACTCATATTTTGAAACCCCAAAATATTGATATAGGGTGCAAAATACTTCAAATAAAAAGTTGCATATTTAATTAATTAAAAATTACAGTAAAATTCTAAAAATTAAATTGTCACTACGCCTTAAAAGAATCTTATCAAATTCGAATCCGATACTTAAATATAAATAACCGTTATGGTCTATATACGATTTCATAACGACTTTCTGAATATTTGATTTGAACATATCTTGCAATCTATACGAAGAAATCTCCATTTTCCACTTCTATTAGAAAAATACAGTTCAACAGATTCCAACGTTTCTTATTTCGAGGAAATCCGATTAATAAAGGTCCTGTACACTCAGTTGAAGTTCATAACGTTAAATTACGAACTGTTGCGATATTACGGGCTTGATTATATTTAATATATATTTTTATAAGTTCAACTTCGTTTTAATTAATATATAAATCCACTTATATTATGAATTCAATATTTAAACTGATTTAAATATTCAAATACGAACCGATAAAAATACGGGACGTTACATTCCTTCCCCCTTAAAAGGATTTCGTCCCTGAAATTACTAAGGTAGAAGAATATTCCAAATCTAATTATTATCAAAAATAATTTCTAAGTTTAAAACTTTACGAAAGATTCGCCAGCACCTCCTCTGTATTGTTCGATCCAAACAACCACAAACGCCACTCCGGGCTTCACATCGATTAAAAGAAAACAAAGACAAGCAGTTACCCAACTTAGGAGTATAAAATCAAACAACCAATCCATATAATTAAGGTTTACCTATTTGTCGGGCAACCTATACTACAATCCTGAGACAAATCAACTAACAACTCTTCTTCCTTCTAACCTGCATTTAACTCGATATCCAATGCTAATAACACATCCAGGGTTAAATTATTTGAGTTTCACTCCATATTTGATTTAATTCAAATTATTTATACTAAAATCCATTACTCGGTTTTCATTTCATTCAATTTTTGAAGAATTTAGTTATTCAATCAACCTAACATCCAACAGATAACCAATCAACAGTCAACATTTTTCAAAACTAATTTGAATTCATATTCAATTAACTAATCAGTTTTCCAATTATTTCACTTTCCATCTTCTTATTTTTATTTAACTTGGCTTTAAGTTAAATCCTGAATCATTTAATTCCATATTAAATTCTTATTTAAAAATTCCTTTGATTATATTAACCCATTCAACTTTACAATCTTATTTGAATTCCTATTCAAATCAATCACTAAACTTATATCAATAATTGTTATAAACTTATTTCCTTTCTATATAAAAATATAATTTGGATAAAATTATTTCGTTTACCCGCTTTACAAAACAATATTGCATTGATTTGTCAGTTCAACTTGAACCGATCAAATAACATAATACAAAACATTTGTATATAAAAGTTACAAATACGCTCTCTCCTATAGATACATACTCAACTCGATCTAGGGTATTACTGACCCAATCTCTATCGAGTTATACCACAGAGCCAAGGTTATTCCTAAACCATGTCTTTGATACCATTGTAACGAACAGGAATTTTCGACCTCAAAAAATCGACACAAAAAAAACCGTGTCGAACATTCAAGCATCGAAAACACCGGAACATTATTAGAAAGAAATTAGAGGGTGAGATAAGAAAGAAAGAAATATTAGAATAGAAGAAAAAGAAGAACCAACACAACACAGAGTCTCACGTCGCAGTGGAACAAAATATAATATGTAAATAAACTTTATTGAGAGCTTGAAATAATACTTATAACATCAGAGTACGTCAATACATTGGGACAGTTATAATAGTCTGTCCCCGTATACATCACATAGCGGAATACTACTAGATAATATGATACGTTTGAACACCTTCAGCTCGTTTTTGGACTTCACAGTATCCGATAACCACTTGTACAACCCGGTCTAACCCGAGCATTACAAATACCTGGTTAGTCTGGTGAACCAGAGTGAGAAAAACTCATTAAGTTTATAATATCATCCAACTTAATTTTAAAGTTCAAAATCCTTTTGAAAGAAAAGGATAATCTTAAGACCAAATCCACACATAAATACGGACAGTTTTTACCTTACGATAACCCAAAACATTTTGAAATTAATATAATATTCTGATATTATAATAGTGTCTAAATACAAATAAATAGAATCTAGCAGAACGCTTGCATCTCACGCTCCACATATATAGTATACAAACAAAACCACGGGCGCTTATTGGAGATTGGATTCCGACTATGATAAGGTATGGAACCACCTTCCGATAGTGTATCTCTAGAGGAAAATACACTGGGTTCAACAAGAACGTCTTGCAACCCGGCCCACACATGACCGACCACTCACGGTTGAGTGTATCGAATATATATCACTAACGGTTGGGAGCTACCCACCGTTTCCTAAAAAGGGGCAGCATTGATAGATTAAAGAAGCAAAAGGAAATTCTCCAGATAGGTGATTATACACCCTAATGGGTGCGACCCACATAGCCATGCTGCCTGCCCGATTTTTGTCATTTCCTGGTTGATGAGGCTTGAGGTTATAATCGACTTTTGGAACATCTGGCCACCGATCACATCGTCTATACAAGTCATCCTGGAACAGGATGAATCGAAGGCACCCTCCTATTACATCCAATATAGGAATCACCCCATGGATCAGTAGCGAGTAGTCCTATTACATCCAATATTGGAATCACCCCATGAAAGAATCATTGTTAAAATATCTCTAGGGATCAACTAGAGAAATCCAACAATAGCCCTTCCATTCATGAAGATTTACGGTCATCAATTGCTCCATCTTGATCAGCTTCAGATATCTTCTTTGCTTACGTAGTTGCTGATTTGGAATGGTTTCGAATACAAATTCGATCCCGATCTTTCCACGCATTGGGTATGATTTTGATAGTCGGTTATTTAACTATAAAAAATAAACAATCACAAAAAAATCCATTGGTTTAGCATATAGCGTCACTTGGCCATTTAAAATAATATATTAGTTTTAATATGTTAATATCCTCCAATCATTTCATTTATATACTTGATAAAGTATCTTAAAATCATATCTTAAATATCGTTCAAACATTTGCTACATATTATCTATCATTTGGAAAATCGATTCAATTTATCATCATAAACCATCATTATAATATCTCTCTTGGTTTCGTTATTTTAATACCATAATCATCATTTCCCTTTCAGAATAAACTCATTCCAAATCTCGTCTTCTTACTTTCAAAATATCGTTATATTTTTGCAAACCTCGTTTATTTCTTTTTTATGAAAATACCATTTCATATTTCAAGCCTCTTTCATTTCTTTTTATTTTGGAATCCAAACTCTTCAAATAACGCTACGCTATTCTTTCTCAAAATAAATTACTCTTAATATCGCCACTATTACAACTAATATCATCCTTCGATAATCCTGAAGTCGTTCAAGTTGGGATATTTTAGTTACCTCTCAGACATTGACCAACAACGTTTTTATCTTAAGATAAATAACAGTTGTAATACTAAAACCCCATATTCTTTTCTAATATCAAACAAATTCCTTTTTAGTTATACCTGTTGGAACCTTATCTCTTATTATAACGAAATTATATCACATCTCTTTTTACTCAACTCGCTTCAGCTCTTTAATTCAAACTTGGATTTCCAGTTGTACTTCCCATTTTAAATCTCTGTTAGTTCCTAACTGTAAATCAGTAAGAAAATAATTTTCTAAATATCAACCCCGAAGGCCAAAACCGATATCAGATCAAAGTTCAGAAAATCATTTATCTTGACTAATCTCCAGATAGGTTCTATATTCTTAATTTCATACCCAGGATTTTTGTTACATCTATAAACCATTTCTAATAACTCGTTCCAGTAATGTATTCAATAAATCTTGGGTTTTATAACTCCGTCCAACTTGGATAGAATAAACCTCAATAAGGATTAACTTTAAATTTCGAATTAAACTTAACTTATATTATTATTTATATAAACTTGCTTAAAAACATCACTTTACTATAAACAATGGTTTAAAACTTCATAACCCTTCATTTATACATTTTAAATATCAAGATACCACTTTGATCATCATTCAACAACACATATAAATGGTTTAATTATCCATCCATTAATAATTAAATAATTCAATTTCTACATATGATTAACTCATTAATCAAATCTCAGTTTGTCTTTTCATTTAAATTTAGTATATAATTAAATTAATTTAAATAATTCCATTTGCTTATTATTAACTAAATAGTACTCAAATCAATATAGTCTCATTGTAAATCACTTCTTAAAAATAATTAACCTCGGTTATTAAACATCACATTAATATTCGTTCACTTGTTAATCAGTTTTGTTCATCTTAATAAGATAATTTAATAATTGATATGAGGCACGTGCTTCGCACATGGATAGATTTTGGTACCAAAAATGGTAATTGTTGTTTAAAATAATCAATGTATATAATGGTGGTTTATTTCCTTTTTATAAACCCAATTAAAATAATACATTTAAAAATCTATATTCAGTTACAAAATAGATTTCATAACTTCATTTATATTGATTCACCTGACGGTAAATCAATCTCTATAAAACAATTTTTATTTTGGCCATCTGAAATAAATTCCTTAACCAATATCACTCATTGGTTAATAATCAAACAAATGATGAATTTGGGTTTAAAAGTCAATAACCAATTCAATAATCCAATCATATGGGTTCAACAGTTCATACAATGATCATATGAAAATAAACAGTAAATTGAACTGATAACGGTCACCAATCAAGCATCCAATTTAATTTAATACGTTTATGTTATTATAAACGTAACCAACAAGGTACGTTACATTGTTTGGAAATCATCGTTAAAAATAACGATGTTGTTTCATTTAATTTAAACAACGTTTAATTTAAATAATTGATATAACAATATTTAACAGCATTAAAACAATCGAATCAACCAATGATTAGCAAACATGGCATACAAATAAATAAACCCGACTTATAAAAATTATAAGTGGGAGCACTGAGTGAGTTTAACTCACCTTGATCTTTGTTCATCGCTAGAATGGTCCGTTTTAGTTAAATTAAACATCGTTTAATTTGACTGACAGTTCCAGCAGCTTCCATCTCTGACTAGACCAGTTCTACAGCGTCGTGTTCGTCGATAAGTTCCAACGTCCCTTTATGTTTCTCTTCTTTCTCTCTTATGCTCTAAACAAATGAAGTCCGACGTCCCTTTCTCTTCCTTTCTTTTTTCTTGCAAATAACTACCTCTACCGTGTATAACCTCTCCCCACGTCCTAATTTGTTCCCCATTTCTTCTGTTCGTTTCCTACGTGCCTTTCCCCTTTCATTTTTTTCCTTCTATATAAAACCCACTGGCCCAAGTAATCACAACCCAACTTCAATGTAAATAATCTGCTTCCCACTGCCTCCTCAAATAATTCGAACACTACCTGCCTTCGTTGAACCCACCTGCACTGCTTCTTTATTTCTCCTGTCACGCCTTCCAATATTATTGTTTTTATTTTATTTTTTTCTACCTACACATAAAACCGCGGCCAAAACCCATCCTTCACGTTAAATCCATCTCAAGTCTACAGCACATTTTGAAACCAGTTCCACTTCAAAAATCAACCCCCCTCCCTATAGTACAATACTTCTTATCCCCACATTCCATTCATACCGGTCCCCTCCTTCTCCTTTAATTCTTCCCTCCTGAAGTCATTCTTACTTCGCCTATAATCTATGCTCCGACAACTATTGCTTTGACCCGCCACCAGCACATGCGCTATTCCTCTCCTTCTTTTTATTCTTCCAGACAGAAGCCATTGCCCCTCTATTCTTCACGAACCACCCATCCCCGTCAAAGCTACTACCAACTTCGAACTTGACCCCCGTCGTTTGCAAGAATGGGAACAACAATTGTGTAAGTGTGGGTTTTAGGGGTTAACCGCAACAGGTTCCGTGGTTTTTAAATATTGTACTAAAGCTGGAATTTTTATTTTTTTATTGTAGTAAAGAAGAAAGAAGTGAAGTCCTTCATACGATGGAAAAGAATGGGGCAAAAGATTTGTACAGAAAGGAGAAACGTGGTACTCACGTTTACTTGGAGAGCACGGTGACAATGGTTTGGCAGTCAAGAAAAGTGGAACAGCGTGGGCTTCAAGGAATTACTACTTGTTTGGTTCATAAGGAACCGATTGTTTAATACATAGGGTGGTCATGCTATTACTATGTCAAAATAGGTTTCAGTAAACTTTAATATACATGTGCAGTGAAGATCCTAATCGCTGTACCATTAGCATGCATGCACCGCTGGACTGAACGGTTCAGATAAAAGGGCAACACCAAATTAGCTTTTTGTAAAGTATATTTTATTGAGGTGGATATTTTCTTTTAGGTTGTTGATGGAGACCCTCCAGCGAAATATAACGTGTAGTCATGTTTAGTATTGGTGTAGAACTTAAACCCAATCAGCTAATACAATGCCGCTCATGTACAGATAGCTACGGACAGAAATAACAATATAGTCATGTCCAGCGAAGTGCACCGGTCCCAAAAATATAATAATATCAGTAATTTAACTCATATTTTGAAACCCCAAAATATTGATATAGAGTGCAAAATACTTCAAATAAAAAGTTGCATATTTAATTAATTAAAAATTACAGTAAAATTCTAAAAATTAAATTGCCACTACGCCTCAAAAGGATCTTATACAAATTCGAATCCAATATTTAAATATATTAAATAACCGTTATGGTCCATATACGATTTCATAGCGACTTTCTGAATATTTGATTTGGACATATCTTGCAATCTATACGAAGAAATCTCCATTTTCCACTTCAATTAGAAAAATACAGTTCAACAAATTCCAACATTTCTTGTTTCGAGGAAATCCGATCAATAACGGGTCTTGTACACTCAGTTGAAGTTCAGAACGTTAAATTACGAACTGCTACGATATTACGGGCTTGATTGTATTTAATATATATTTTTATACGTTCAACTATGGAGATATTAATATATAAATCCACTTATATTACGAATTCAATATTTAAACTAATTTAAATATTCAAATACAAACCGATAAAAATACGGGACGTTACACCCGATTTACAATGAAATGTGATTTGGAATATATAAATCTTGTTATTAAGATTTAATGGAAATTTTTCCGAAGAAGTGTTTGTCCAATTTAATATATTAAATTGGAATGGAATGGAATTCGATTTGATAACAATCAAAGTGAGCTTCTACGGAGGAAGACTGTTACTATATATGGAATTTAAAAGGATTTGTCATTATTCCATTTATATTATTAGTCAGACCCAGAAATTGATGTCGATTATATATTGATCTGTTTTCTGTGAAGATTCCATAATTAATGGAATGTGATTTTGGGTTTATCGTGCACTGTGTTTTAAATGGCATTGGTTCTTTAACCCGGGTAAGGACAGGATTTATTTCTTGAATTTGAATAATCATTACATAATGATTTTGAGAAGATCAAAACTGAACTAGAGTTTTAATGAATCTTTAATTTGGTTGGAATGTGAATGGGATGATTAAATTTATTGAATTCATAAAATGATCGAGAATGGAGTATCACCATTTTTCTCCAAGCGATAGTTAAATCTTTAATTAGATTTGAATGTGAAATGGTAATTAATTTTACTGATAACACCGTGGTGTAAGATATGATGTATTACCAGTTTTACTTCATGGGATGAATAGGTTGGGATTGGGAAATTAAACAAATGATTACTTCGGTAAGGTTCGCTAATCCCGACTAGTTTGGATAAACCTTAATTTGGCTTGAATTGATAACCAGTGGAAGATTAAAGAATAAATTTAAATAATTTATCTTTGATAAAATTAATGGGAACCTTTCCCAAATGATATGAATATTTAAATAAAAGTATATTCAGAATTGGAATGAGGCATATGTTGTGTTTTTATAGCACTTGTTTATAAGATACACGAGTTATTCAGAAAGACCCGGTTTATCCCATTCTGAATAACTGATTTGACGATATGTTGACTATGATGATGGTTGTTGAAGACCGATGGTCTTCACATCGTTTGTGTAAGGACCCGTAACTTCCCCGATAAGGAAAGAGCGGATACTTTGAGAACAACACACAAAAGAACGCAGACAGAAGAACATTTCATTGTTAATTTCAACAATTTCATCAGATACAAGAATATACAGAGTATATATGAATAAAATACATTATAAAATTATCAGAGATTACAATACATTACATTGCAGCGGAAAAATAATACAAAACACAACTGAAAGTAATACACGGATACAGAGCTTTCCGAGCATCGTTACAGCTGTAAATCAGGATCCTATGAATATAAATCTGCAAAACCAAAACTACTAGCTGCCCGTGTCAAAATAAGGGCACCCAGAGTTTAGGTTAAAACAATTAACTTCAGGTCAGTCATGCGACTGGTGTGAGAACTAAAACAGTTATAAATCTTTATTTTAAAGTTAGGTAAATCAAGGGACCACGCCGCTAGCGCGGAACGGGTTTCCTCCCAAGAATACCAGTGCATAAAACAAACAGCGCAATGCTAAATAAAGAAAAATGAAGCTATTATAAGACCCAGGTCCCATCATACAATGCAACTCAAGCCGGAGGATAGGGTTTTACCTTATAATAGCCAAAGAATGCTTGATATGTTAAATTTCATCTTTTAATTTTTAATCAGACTCCAACCGTAAATTAGTAAGAGAACGATTCCCTAAGTATTAACCCCGAAGGCCGAAACCAACATCAGACCAATACCCAGGAAACCACCCATCTTAGCTCGTTTCCAGTTAGTTTCTAATTTTATATACAATCATAAATATCAATCATAGGCGACATGAGCGTCCCATGCCACTATGTCGCCATATATAGGTTTACAATCAAAACCGCAAATGTCACGTATTGGAAGTTGGGTTATCATTTATGATATGAACTGAGGCAAAAGATAGTCCTCTACCGATTCGAGACAATCTAGCCCATGTCTCAGGACAAGTACTCAGTCAGGCCCTTCGATCGTCAGGGCCGGTCCACATGGAGTGGATTAAAATGCCTGAACATGTGTTTCCCCGCCCTATGGGGCGTAAATGAGCCAACGAATGACTCCATCGGCTTCACATAGTCACTGATATATCCGAGGCGCCTCGCAACAGCAACAACCACATAAGTCAAACTCGTCAGGGCGTGTAAAACCACAGACGCCACTTCTAACTAGAAGGAAACGCATGCCCTCCCTGATGTCCTCTCCCGTTTCTGGTTCATACCTAATGTGAAACTTGCGAAGTAAACGTTACACAAAGCAATGCCACAAAGGCCTTGCTTTGATCATCAACCACAAGACTTTGTTTTTCAATAGAAGCCTTAATCATTTGCCACTTAGGCATGCCACACAGGCAATTCACTCTATGCGTTTGATATCAATCAATATATAATCCCTGAGCTCGTGCGTCTCAGAGAAGGGCGTTAAGCAAGAGAATAAATTCTCCGCCGCCGAACAGATATATATTTAATAGAAATCAATCACACAGAATAAAATCCAATGTCAGACACACAGTCCATTTACAAGTTCGTTCTGGGTCCGAACGAAACCGGAGGCACCTAGTAACCCGCATATCCATCGATCTCCAAGTACGTCTGGACGACCACTAACTGATTCCCTCCTCTTGGGTGTACGGCCCAATCAAGATCATCAGTAATTATCCAGACGACGTGAAGGCCTCCGGTCTTCGACCACCATCATCATCTTCGACTTATCGTCGTATCAGTTATTCAGAATGGGATAAACACGGTCTTTCCGAATAACCCGCGTATATTATAAACAAGTGTTACACAAACACAACATACGCCTCATTCCAATTCATCAGTCACTAACCGTAAATTAACAAGAGAATAATTCCCCAATTATTAACCCCGAAGGCCAAAACCAACATCAGATCAATATCCAGAAAACCATTCTGCTTAGCTAACCGACAGTTAGTTTCTAAATTTCACATTCTTAGGGAAAGGTTCCCATTAATTTTATCAAAGATAAATCCTTTAAATTTATTCTTTAATCTACTTTTGAATATCAATTCAAACTAGTCGGGATTAGCGAACCACACCGAAGTGATCATTTATTTTATTTCCCAATCCCAACCTATTCATCCCATGAAGTAAAACTGGTAATACTTCATATCTAACACCACGGTGTTATCAGTAAATTCAATTACCATTTCACATTCAAATCTAATTAAAGATTTAACCATCGCCTGGAGCAAAACTGGTGATACTCCATTCTCGATCTTTTCAATCTAATTAAAGATTCATTAAAACTCCACTTAGTTTTAATCTTTGACTGGGTTAAAGAATCAATGTCATTTAAAACACGGTTCACGATAAACCCAAAATCACATTCCATTTCAATCAGTCCCTAACCGTAAATTAGCAAGTGAGCAATTCCCTAAGTATTAACCCCGAAGGCCGAAACCAACATCAGATCAATACCCCAGAAATCATTCAACTTAACTAATCTCCAGTTAGTTTCTGATTTTCTTAACTCCTTTCGGTCTAAGAACAATATTATTGAAGATACCATTCAGGACAACCCAAAATCACATTCCATTAATTATCGGGTTAAAGAACAAGTGTTATTTAAAACACTATTCACGATAAACCCAAAAATCAATACCAATTCAATTCCAATTAAATATTATTTAATTGGTACACTTCATTAAATCTAACTAAAAAGATTTAATCTTTTTCTCAACTGGGCTTAAGAACAGTGTTAATGAAGAAACCATTCACGACAAACCCAAATCACATTTGATACTAAATATAAGGCTCTGAATAGAAAATATATTGGCTTATATTCAATATCAAATTCTACGACCAACAAATATCGTATTGGAAATAACGATATAAATATATCTTTCAAATTCCCATAACAATATCTGTATCATCACGAAATCCAACATCGAAATATTCCAAAGACAATTTCGATTCAAATCCTTTCGAATTCAATTTTTGGAAATTCTGGTTATTTTCAAAACCATTTAAAATCCAATTTATTTATTTTAAAAATAAATAAATTATTATCCTAATTCAAAACTAGTTCATTTCGATAAAAATCTATTGTTATCTTTTCAAATATGGAGTTTTTCATCTCGATTCTTCCCAAATCATTTCTTATGATTTTACACAAATTATTACTATTTTTAATAATTTTATCAAGGCCCGTACAGTCGATTTCAATCAACGGCCATCAAACTACACATACAACGACCTTTTCCAAATTTGATTTGGACATAATTACAAATCCAACCGTTAGATTTCAAATTTCTAATATTCATTGGAAAGCTCTTTTCGATCTGAACCCAACGGTTCCGGTTTTAGGAGAATCCGATGGTCGGATCTCCCGCAATATCCTTTCGAAGTCAATGGTCGAAATTCATGAATTGTCGCGGCGCCGCGCATTCTATTCAGGCCATTATATTATATATAATATATATAATATATACTTCGTCGATTTCCTTTTAAAACGTATTTTATAAATCGTTTTAAATTCGTTTTCAAAACGATTTCAACTTCATTTCAAATTCAAATCAAAAATTGAATTTTTCCTCATAAATTCGTTTTAAATTCATTTCAAATTGATTTCAATTCAAATTGATTTTTAATTCAATTTCAATTCATTTTCAATTCTATTCAATTTCTATTCGATTTTGAATTTATTTCCAATCGATTTCTATTCAATTTCAATTCAATTCGAATGCATTTCAAATTGATTTCAATTCGAATTCAATTCTATTCAATTTTAATTCGAATTCAATTCTATTCAATTTTAATTCGAATTCAATTCTATTCAATTTTAATTCGAATTCTATTCTATTCAATTTTAATTCAAATTCTATTCTATTCAATTTAAATTCGAATTCAACACTATTCAATTTTAATTCGAATTCTATTCTATTCAATTTTAATTCGAATTCAATTTTTTTCAAAATATCATTTTTGAAATCACTTCCTTTTCTATATTCATTATAAAAATGAATGAAATCGATATAAATATCGTTCACGTCAAAATGGCGTCAATCGAATCAACACGGCTTCATATATTTCTATTTTTAAATATTCTAGTTCAAATATTTCTTTTCAAATATTTCTATTTCAAATATTTCTATTCAAATATTCTATTTCAAATATTTCTATTTCAAAACTGGAATGAGGACCAATCAATTACCATATAATGTTAGTTATATGGATTTTCTACAACACATGTATAAAATAACAACGATAAATAATCAACCATCATCCAGAGTGCGTTTTACTCTGTATAAGCATCAAATATAAATATTTAACGCTTATAACAGCCTGTCAATCAATTGATCGACATACAGCTAATTATTGGGACTAGTGTATGTCATATATCATCCCAATACCCGTGTGGGGTTCTCAAATAATCAAATACATATTTTATTTGTGTAGTTGGACGATGTGTAAAATTTATTGTCCCAATCAATATCAGTCAAATGTGTGTATATATAAACAAATCCTTCGATTTGTTTACATTTATTTCATTTTAAATACACGTTAAAAATTCTATTTTCAACTATAAAATATTTTAACTATATAGATATTTTATTTCATTTCACATCACATCACACAATCAACTACACACCAAAATCAAACAAACAAGCATACAAGTCGTCCATGGTCTGTGGACGACGGGTGTCGGGTGCTACTAAACACCGTCTGCATCCTAGTATATATTTTTAACTAGAAATTTAAATTAAAGGTGAGGAGTTCTCACAGAGGGTTCCACTCCGCTGTGCTTTGCTGTTGAACTGCTGAACCATCTGGATTGGTTCGAAATTCCAATGTAGTCCTTGCCCCTCTGTTCATAACAAAAATTATATTTTTATTGCTTCATTTTAATAAATAAAAATCATATTTTTATTTCATATATATTTTCAATGCTTCTTTCTATATAAAAATTATATTTTTCTCTTCTTATATAAAGATCGTATTTTTATTTCAACGCTATAAAAATCACATTTTTATTCCACTATATATATAATAAAAATCAGATTTTCATTTCGCTATATATATAAAAATCGTATTTTTATATCCTCTACTTTATAAAAATCATATTTCTATAATCTCTGCTATATAAAAATTATATTTTTATAACGTCTATTATATAAAAATCATATTTTATATAAGCAAAGGTTATATTTTTTTTCTCGTTATTTAAATAAAATTCAAATCTTTGTTATAACTAAAAATCCTACCTTTCTGACCTTAAAAATATAAACTTTCGCTAATTTAAAAACCAATTCTTTTCTATAATGAAAATCATGTTTTTATGAAAATAAAAACTATACCTATACTAAGCTAAAAATCCCAACTTTATGAATTTAAAAACCATAACTTTTCTTCTTTTTCAATGGTCAAACCTTTCCTTCTTTTTCATATATTTTTTTCCATAAGGAAACCAATCCTTTTTACATAAGAAAGATCAAGTCTCTTTATTTTTTTTCATCACGCTATATTATATTTAAAACTGGAAAGAATAAAGAAATTTAAATTAAAACTTACTTCTAATCGATCGGGGAGGGGAGCTGTCGAAGCTCATGCGTTGTGGGGGCGCCAACGTCCGTTGGTGGCGCTGACGAGATCGGAGAGGGGCTAAGGAGTGCTGCACATGTTTTCTCGCTTCTAGGGTTCACGGTGGAGCTTCCTACGATGGAGGAGGGGCGGTTTTTGAGGGTGGAAAGGGTTGTGGGTGGCTGATAGGGCATCAGGGTGGGTTCAGGCGGAGGTGGGTGCGGTTGGCGTTGTCGGCTTCAGGGGGGGTCACGGGTTTTTAGGGATCGGAAGGGGGGCTCACCGATAGAGAAAGAGGAGGGGGGCTGGGGCAAGCCGTGCCACACCGCGCCCGATGGGAGGAGCAACGGCGGCTCCTCCTCCATCTTTTTTTTTATTTACTAAATGAAATGGATCGGGTAAGGGCGGGGAGAGATAAAGGGGAATTTATATTATATAATATATATATTTAATTATTTATTTTAAAAAGTAACTTTTTATTTCGAACTCGAAACGGGACCCACCGCCTGTTGTCCATAGCTAATTACCTCCATTCCAAACACAATGGGACATGTATCGTTGGCTGATTCGATCGTTTCGATCAGTTTTCGTCAAAATCAAAATATAACTCTATATATTGAATTTGAACGCGCATTTAAATTTACCGAGGTCACATACTAACTTGAAAAATTCCAAAAAAATATTTTCTAGCTTCATATTGACGATACGGTCCTAACAAAACTAATTTCGTCAAATTCTGAGACCGTTTGAAAAATGGCCATTTTCCAGTCGATTGAAATCAACTAAAACTGGTCAAACGAGTTTTCCTTGCCACGCTCACACATTGATTTGAAAAATTATGAAAATTAGAATCTAGCATCAACTCTACATCACGGATCCAAAAAAATTGGTTTTGTCGAAATCCGTGGCCGTTTGCAAAATTACCATTTTTAAGGGCCAGAATTCCATAGCGACTATTCTGAATTTTCATTTGGACATAACTTTTGATTCCCGCTATGAAATTTTAATTTTTCAGATTCGTTGGAAAGATATTCTCAAATAGATTCTAATATTTTTGGTTTCGCTAAAATCCGGTTTATTTTGAATCCTGTACTTCATTTGAACTTTGAAATCGAATTATCGAACTACCGCTCCATTTTCAATTCCTTTTATATTTTAAAATAAATATTTATATTCTAACGACGATTTATATAACTATATACGTTCGAATTCTATTCAAAATAAATTTCCTGTCGCTATTATTAAAAATAATTCATTTTAAATAATCGAAATACGCTAAAATTGCCAAAATAAAAAATTTAAATTGGCTCGGATTTCCGGGTTATTACCATCTCCCCCACTTAAAACTTTTCGTCCCCGAAAAGGAACGAAGCCGAAAGTTGTTTAACTAATCAACTCAACTTCCAGTATTTTCATTACGGCTTAAGTTCTTCAACTTTTTAGTTTCTAAGAACTTTCCAAATTTTTCAAAAATTTGGCTAATACCCAAAAATTTCGCCATAACCTCCCCTGCACCGGGGACTTCGGGATATTTCATATAGCCTCCCATGGCCTTCTTCAATCCAAAAGAAAAAGAAAAATCCAAGCGGCTAGCCAATCGGCTCATAAAATCATCATCAACCAAACAAAACAGTAAATTATGGTAAACATGCACCTATTTGTCGGGCAAACAATTTTATTCTTCTGGTCTAGCCTCCTTGCTATGACTTGTTCAGTGTAAGTACATGCATATGCATGCAAACACGACAAACTTGCAATACAATTACTATTTGATACAATTTGGCTAAAGGTTTAACATTTAATTAATCACAACAATAATAAAACAACCCAATCAACAATCAATTAGTTGATTATCATTTCAAATTCATAACTTTGATATATAGTCAAAAATCACATTTCTGATGCCAAATCACAACAGTAGGCCCTATATAATTTTGGTTCTCACACCAGTCAATTGGAAATATATAAACATCACACCTTCGAAACTCGAACACAAACTGCTGACGCTACGTAGTCATCAACAGAATCATCTCCGGGCGACTAGAGTGTGACTTTATATATATCCAGTATAATAAAACTTCGAATACACGTGGATCAGACGTATATGCAAAATCTATATATACTGGATTGTACAAATTCAAATATAATAAATAATCAAATACGTATAATTGAATTTAAATTTTCAAAACAAAAATTGTTTTCATTTTAAAAATATACTCTTCACACTCGTTCTAGGATACTACTGATCCCATCTCTAACGAGTCATTCCCATTGGATATTACCAATCCAATTTCTGATGAATTCTTTCGTTCGGTTCTAACGTGTCTTGTTCTCTGAGCTTTGTAAACCAAAGCTCTGATACCACTGTAAGGACCCGTAACTTCCCCGATAAGGAAAGAGCGGATACTTTGAGAACAACACACAAAAGAATGCAGATAGAAGAACATTTCATTGTTAATTTCAACAGTTCCATCAGATACAAGAATATACAGAGTATAAATGAATAAAATACATTATAAAATTATCAGAGATTACAATACATTACATAGCAGCGGAAAAATAATACAAAACACAACTGAAAGTAATACACGGATACAGAGCTTTCCGAGCATCGTTTCAGCTGTAAATCAGGATCCTGTGAATATAAATCTGCAAAACCAAAACTACTAGCTGCCCGTGTCAAAATAAGGGCACCCAGAGTTTATGTTAAAACAATAAACTCCAGGTCAGTCATGCGACTGGTGTGAGAACTAAAACAGTTATAAATCTTTATTTTAAAGTTAGGTAAATCAAGGGACCGCGCCGCTAGCGCGGAACGGGTTTCCTCCCAAGAATACCAGTGCATAAAACAAACAGCGCAATGCTAAATAAAGAAAAATGAAGCTATTATAAGACCCGGGTCCCATCATACAATGCAACGCAAGCCGGAGGAAAGGGTTTTACCTTATAATAGCCAAAGAATGCTTGATACGTTAAATTTCATCCTTTAATTTTTAATCAGACTCCAACCGTAAATTAGTAAGAGAACGATTCTCTAAGTATTAACCCCGAAGGCCGAAACCAACATCAGACCAATACCCAGGAAACCACCCATCTTAGCTCATTTCCAGTTAGTTTCTGATTTTATATACAATCATAAATATCAATCATAGGCGACATGTGTAACAACCCGTAAAATGCGAGCCAGTTTAAAATTTTTATTTTGGCAATTTTAGCGAATTTTGATTATTTAAAATAGATTATTTTAAATAATATCGACGAGAAATTTATTTTGAATATAATTCGACGTATATATTATATACGTCGTCGTTAGAATATATATAATTTTATTTATAATTATAAATAGAATTGAAAATGGCGCGGTAGTTCGATAATTCGATTTCAAACTTCAATTGAATGCACCGGGTGCAAAACAATCCGGATTTTAGTGAAACCAAAAATAATGGAATCTAATAGTGAATATCTTTCCAACGAATCCGAAAAATCGAGATTTCATAGCGGGAATCAAAAGATATGTCCAGTTGAAAATTCTGAATAGTCGCTATGGAATTCAGGCCCTTAAAAATGGACATTTTGCAAACGACCTCGGATTTCGACGAAACCAGTTTTGTTGGGTCCGTGATGTTAAGTTATTACTAGATTCCAAATTTCGTAATTTTTCGAATCAATATGTGAGCGTGGTAAAGGAAAACGCGTTTGACCAGTTTCAGTTGATTTTAATCGACTGGAAATTGGCCATTTTTCTAACGGTCTCAGAATTCGGCGAAACTAGTTTTGTTAGGACCGTATCGTCAATACGAAGCTAGAAAATATTTTCGGGAATTTTTAGAGTTAGTATGTGACCCCGGTAATTTGAAATGTACGTTTAAAATTCAATATAGTGATTTAAATGTAAATTCAACGGAAACTGATTGAAACGATCGAATCAGCTTGCGGTACATATCCCATTTAGTTCGGAATGGGGGTGAAACGCTATGGACGACAGGAGGTGGGCCTCGTTTCGAGGTCGTATGTAAAAGTCAACAATTTGCAAATAAAATAATTAAAATAAAATAATTAAAAATAAAAAAAACCCCTCCTCCTTAAAACCGCTCTGCCCCCCCCCCCCCAAATCAGTATTTCAGAAACGAAGAAACAAAAAAAAAGGGGGGGCAAACGACGGGGGGGGGGGGGGGGGGCAAAGCCGCCGCCGCCTCTGCCACCAGGGCCGCCGCGCCCTAGCGCCGACCCCCCAGGGGTCCTCCGCCCCTCTTCCCATCATTCTCCACTCCCTCCGCGATGAAACCCAAACCCACCTCGTCCCAGCCCTCCGTCGCCACCAAGGACGCGCCGCACCCCGCAGACCCGAACCCGCACGCCACCACCTTCGCCTCCCCTCCTTCTTCTCCTCCACCAACCCCAAGCCCCCCCCCCTCTGTAAGTTTTAATTTATTTTGTTTGTTTGATAAGTTTTCTTTTTTGTATTTAAATCAGTTTTCATTTCAATATTATTTACATAGAAGAATACGATTTTTATAAGTAAAAAGATATGATTTTTATATTTTTAAAGAATTAAAAATATGATTTTTATATTTTTAAAGTATTAAAAATATAGTCTTTACTATATAACGACTATAAAAATATGATTTCTATATTTTTAAAGTAGTAAAAATATAATCTTTTATATTGTAGAAAGATAAAAATATGATCTTTGCATAGTTGGAACTATAAAAATATAATCTTTATGAGGTTTAGATGAAAAAATGCGAAATCTGTATTTTTGAAATGGAATTTTATCTATATTGAATAGCATAATAAAAATATGATTTTTATATATTGAATAGCGTAGTAAAAATTCGATTTTTACATAGGTAGTGAAAGCGGGCGACGAAGGTAACAAAAAGGCGAGAACGAAGAAGATTTATATCAAAGAAGAGTCAAGATGATTGGATAGCTATCGGTGAGAATTTCTCACCTTTCAATTTAATTTTTCTAGTTATATATATATACTAGGATGCAGACGGTGCTTAGTAGCACCCGACACAATCGTCCACAGACCATGGACTTGTTTGTTTGATTGAAAATTAGTTAGATTATTTGGTTTGAATTGTGTGGTGAAATGAAATGATTTGATTGATGTGTGAATGGCGTGGGCCTTCACTAGACCGCGGATAAGGCTAGGCCTCGTCCCGTTTCTAGTATCGTGCCGTTATGCCGCCGAAATTTTCTAAAATATGTTAGAAAATAAAAATATCATTTTGTTGTGTAAATGAATAATAGAAATTCATATGTTGGAATAAAATGTTTTATCGTTAAAAATAATTTTTAACGTGAATATGAATATAGTGAAAGTGAATAAAATAAAATATTCATTTACAAACCAGACGGTTTGTTTATGTACACCTATTTGAAGGACATTGATTGGGACGATAAATTTTACACATCGCCCAACAACACAAATAAAATATGTGTTTGATTGTTTGAAACCCCACACGGGTGTTAGGATGAAATTTGAAGTTCACTCATCCTGATTGATTAAATATGTCGATCGGTTGATTGACAGGCTGTTTTAAGCGTTAGATATCTATATTTGATGCTTATACAGGGTAGTGCACTTTGGTTGATGGTTGATTATTTTTCCAGGCTATTATACATACATGTGTTGTATGAAAATCCATATAATTAACTTTATATGGTAATTGATTGGGCCTCATTCCAATTTGAAAAATAAAGAATATTATAAAATAAAAGTTCATGTGTTGACATTACTCATCCATTGAGATTGGTCATGTGTTGAACGAAATATTTTAGTAATAAAATTTACATCTTTATCAATATAAAATAAAAGTTCATGTGTTGACAATACTCATCCATTGAGATTGGTCATGTGTTGAACGAAATATTTTGATAATAACAACTATTTTTGAAAAAGAAATATTTGAAATAGAATATTTGAAAATAGAAATTTATGAAGCCGTGTTGGTTAGATTGACGCCATTTTGACGTGAACGATATTTATATCGATTTTAAACGATTTCGAATAGAATTGAATTGAAAACGATTTCGAATAGAATTGAATTGAAAACGATTTCGAATAGAATTGAATTGAAAACGATTTCGAATAGAATTGAATTGAAAACGATTTCGATGAATTGAATTGAAAACGATTTCGAATAGAAATGAATTGAAAACGATTTCGAATAGAATTGAATTGAAAACGATTTCGAAATGAATTGAATTGAAAACGAATTCAAATTGAATCGAAGGTGAATTGAAACGAATTCAAATTGAATTGAAATTTGAATTGAATAGAAATGAATTTTAAAACGAATTTATAAAGAAGAATTCAATTTTGATTTGAATTGAAAGGAAAGTTGAAATTGCTTTTGAAACGATTTTAAAACTATTTATATAATTCGTTTTAAATAGAAATCGACGAAATATATATTATATATATTATATATATAATATAATGGCCTGAATAGAACGCGCCACGCCGCGGCAGTTCGCGAATTTCGACCATTTATTTCAAACGGACATTACGGGAGATCCGACCGTCGGATTCTCCTAAAACCGGAACCGTTGGGTTCGTATCGAAAAGAGCTTTCTAACGAATATTAGAAATTTGAAATCTAACGGTTGGATTTGGAGTTACGTCCAAATCAAATTTGGAAAAGGTCGCTGTAAGTGCAGTTCGATGGCCGGTGATGGAAATCGACCGTACGGGCCTTGATAAAATTATTAAAAAAAGTAATAATTTGTGTAAAATCATAAGAAATGATTTAGAAAGAATTGGGATGAAAAACTCCATATTTGAAAAGATAAAAATAGATTTTTATCGAAATGAACTAGTTTTGAACTAGAATTATAATTCTATTTATTTTTAAATAAATAAATTGAATTTGAAAAGGGTTTTGAAAATAACCAAAATTTCCAATGATTGCATTGGAGTGGATTTGAATCGAAATTGTCTTCGGAATATTTCGATGTTGGAATTCGTGATTCTACAGATGTTGTTATGGAAATTTGAAAATATATATTTATATCGTTATTTCCAATACGACATTTGTTAGTCGTAGAATTCGATATTGAATATAAGCCGATATATTTTCTATTCAGAGCCTTGTATTGAATATCGAATGTGATTTGGGTTTGTCGTGAATGGTGTCTTCACTAACACTGTTCTTGAACCCAGTTGAGAAAAGATTAAATCTTTTTATTCAGATTTAATGAAGTGTACCAATTAAACAATATTTAATTGAAATAGAATTGATATTGATTTTTGGGTTTATCGTGGACAGTGTTTTAAATAACACTTGTTCTTTAACCCGATAATTAATGGAATGTGACTTTGGGTTTATCGTGAACCGTGTTTTAAATGACACGGATTCTTTAACCCAGTTAACGATTAAAACTAAGTGGAGTTTTAATGAATCTTTAATTAGATTGAAATGATCGAAAATGGAGTATCACCAGTTTTGCTCCAGGCGATAGTTAAATCTTTAATTAGATTTGAACGTGAAATGGTAATTGAATTTACCGATAACACTGTGGTGTTAGATATGAAGTATTACCAGTTTTACTTCATGGGATGAATAGGTTGGGATGGGGAAATTAAAACAAATGATTACTTCGGTAAGGTTCACTAATCCCGACTAGTTTGAATTGAGATTCAAAAATAGAATAAAGAATAAATTCAAGGAATTTATCTTGGATAAAATTTATGGGAACCTTTCCCTATGAATGTGAAATTTAGAAACTAACTGTCGGTTAGCTAAGCAGAATGGTTTTCTGGATATTGATCTGATGTTGGTTTCGGCCTTCGGGGTTAATATTTGGGGAATTATTCTCTTGATTAATTTACGGTTAGTGACTGATGAATTGGAATGAGGCGTATGTTGTGTTTGTGTAACACTTATTTAAAATATACGCGAGTTATTCGGAAAGACCGGTTTTATCCCATTCTGAATAACTAATACGACGATAAGTCGAAGATGAAGACGATGGTCGAAGACCGGAAGTCTTCACGTCGTTTGGGTGATTACTGACGATCTTGATTGGGCTGTACACCCAAGAAGATGGAAACAGTTGGTGATCGTCCAGACGTACTTGGAGATCGAAGGATATGCGGGATACTAGGTGCCTCCGGTTTCGTTCAGACCCAGAACGGACTTGTAAATGGACTGTGTGTCTGACATTGGATTTTAGTCCGTGTGATTGATCTCTACTAAATATATATCTGCTTGGCGGCGGAGAATTTATTCTCTTGCTTAACGCCCTTCTCTGAGACGTACGAGCTCAGGGGTTATATATCGATGGATATCAAACGCATGGAGTGAATTGCCTGTGTGGCATGCCTAAGTGGCAAATGATCAAGGCTTCTGTTGAAAAGCAAAGTCTTGTGGTTGATGATCGAAGCACGGCCTTCGTGGCGTAGCTTTGTGTAACGTTTACTTCGCGAGTTTCACACCCGGTATGAACCAAAAACGGGAGAGGACATCAGGGAGGACTTGCGTTTCTTTGTAGTTAGAAGTGGCGTCAGTGGTTTTACACGCCCTGACGAGTTTGACTTATGTGGTTGTTGCTGTTGCGAGGCGCCTCGGATTGATCGGTCGTTCTCGAACCGATGGAGTCATTTAGTTGGCTCATTTACGCCCCAAAGGGCGGGGAAACGTAGTGTTCAGGCATGATAATCCACATCGGTGGACCGGCCCTGACGATCTAAAGGGTTGATGCGTTCTGATCATGTGGCTCGGGCTAGAGAGTCACGAATCGGTAGAGGACTATCTTTTGCCTCGGTTCATAGACGGAAATCCAATTTCCAAATACGTGATTCTGCGGTTTTATTTGTAGAGCCTAGTATGGCGACATAGTGGGATGGGGCACTTATGCCGTCTATGATTGATACTTATGATTTGAAGTTGTTTTATACACTATGCACTTATAGTAGTATCAAATGATTTGTTTTAAACATATCAAGCATTCTTTGGCTGTTATAAGGGAAAACCCTATCCCCCGGCTTGCGTTGCATTGTGTGATAGGACCTGGGTCTTATAACAGCTTCATTTTTCTTTATTTAGCATTGCGCTGTTTGTTTTATGCACTGGTATTCTTGGGAGGAAACCCGATCCGTGTTATACGGCGTGGTTCCTTGATTTACCTAATGATTTAAAATAAAGATTAATAACTGTTTTAGTTCTCACACCAGTCCCATGACTGACCTGGAGTTTATTGTTTTAACCTAAACTCTGGGTGCCCTTATTTTGACACGGGCAGTTAGTAGTTTTGGTTTTGCAGATTTATATTCACAGGATCCTGGTTTACAGCTGGAACGATATCCGGAAAGCTTTGTATCCGTATATCTCATTCTAGTTGTGTATTGTATTATTTTCCGCTGCTATGTATTTAAATGTAATTTAAATCTCTGATATTTCTATGTAATATTTATTCATTTATACTCTGTATATTCTTGTAATCTGATGCATTGATGTAATATACAATGAAATGTTCTTCTGTATGCGTTCTGATTTGTCCTGTTCTCAAACGATAGGGCGTTTCGAACGGCCTGGATCGGTTTAGCGACTGGTTCGGACCGAGCGAAATTCCTTGCCGTCACAGTTGGTATCAGAGCTTTGGTTTACAAAGCTCAGAGAACAAGACACATTAGAACTGTACGAAAGAATTCATCAGATATTGGATTAGTAATATCCAATGGGAATGACTCGTTAGAGATAGGATCAGTAGTATCCTAGAACGAGTGTGAAGAGTATATTTTTAAAATGAAAACCAATTTTGTTTTGAAGATTTAAATCAATTGTTCGTATTTGATTATTTATTTTATATTGATTAGGACAATCAAAAATATAAAGATTTTTGCGTATGCGCCTAGCTAGCGTGTATTCGAAGTTTTAATATATTGGATAGATATAGCATCACACCCTAGTCGCCCGGAGATGATGTTGATAATGACCATGGCATCATCAATATTTATGTTCGTGCTCCGAAGGTGTGATTTCTATATATTTCCTATTGACTGGTGTGAGAACCAAAAATTAGATAGGGCTTATTGTTGTGATTTGGCATCAAAAATCTGATTTTTGTATATGTATCAAAATTATGAATTTGAAACTCTAATTTACTAATTGATTGATGTTTGTGTTGTTTGTTTAGTTGTTTGATAATTTTGAACCATTATGCCTAATCGAACCAAATATTGAACTATATTGAAAATTGGTCGCATTTGCTTGCATACATGTATATCTTTTGAACAGGTCATAGCAAGGAGGCTAGAGCCAGAGAATAAAATTTGTTTGCCCGACAAATAGGTACATGTTTACTACATAATTTCCTGTTTTGTTTGGGTGATGATGATTTTGTGAGCCTATTGGCTAGCCGCTTGGCTTTTTCTTTTTCTTTTTGAGATCTGAAGGACCAGGGAAGCTATTTGAAATTCCCCGATGCTCCCGGTGCAGGGGAGGTTATGGCGAAATTTTTCGAAAATTAAGGGTGTTAGCCAAATTTTTTGAAATTTTGAAAATTCTCAGAAACTAAAGAGTTGGAGAATAGAAGCCAGATCGAGCGTAGAGTTGAATAATCAAACCGCTTTCGACTTTGTTCCTTTTCGGGGACGAAAAGTTTTAAGTGGGGGAGATTGTAACAACCGGTAAAATGCGAGCCAGTTTGAAATTTTTATTTTGGCAATTTTAGCGAATTTTGATTATTTAAAATAGATTATTTTAAATAATATCGACGAGAAATTTATTTTGAATATAATTCGACGTATATATTATATACGTCGTCGTTAGAATATATATAATTTTATTTATAATTATAAATAGAATTGAAAATGGCGCGGTAGTTCGATAATTCGATTTCAAACTTCAATTGAATGCACCGGGTGCAAAACAATCCGGATTTTAGTGAAACAAAAAATAATGGAATCTAATAGTGAATATCTTTCCAACGAATCCGAAAAATCGAGATTTCATAGCGGGAATCAAAAGATATGTCCAGTTGAAAATTCTGAATAGTCGCTATGGAATTCAGGCCCTTAAAAATGGACATTTTGCAAACGACCTCGGATTTCGACAAAACCAGTTTTGTTGGGTCCGTGATGTTAAGTTATTCCTAGATTCCAAATTTCGTAATTTTTCGAATCAATATGTGAGCGTGGTAAAGGAAAACGTGTTTGACCAGTTTCAGTTGATTTTAATCGACTGGAAATTGGCCATTTTTCTAACGGTCTCAGAATTCGGCAAAACTAGTTTTGTTGGGACCGTATCGTCAATACGAAGCTAGAAAATATTTTCGGGAATTTTTAGAGTTAGTATGTGACCCCGGTAATTTGAAATGTACGTTTAAAATTCAATATAGTGATTTAAATGTAAATTCAACAGAAACTGATTGAAACGATCGAATCAGCTTGCGGTACATATCCCATTTAGTTCGGAATGGGGGTGAAACGCTATGGACGACAGGCGGTGGGCCTCGTTTCGAGGTCGTATGTAAAAGTCAACTATTTGCAAATAAAATAATTAAAATAAAATAATTAAAAATAAAAAAAAACCCTCCTCCTTAAAACCGCTCTGGCCCCCCCCCAAATCAGTATTTCAGAATCGAAGAAACAAAAAAAAAGGGGGGCAAACGACGGGGGGGGGGGGGGGGCAAAGCCGCCGCCGCCGCCACCAGGGCCGCCGCGCCCTGGCGCCGACCCCCCAGGGGTCCTCCGCCCCTCTTCCCATCATTCTCCACTCCCTCCGCAATGAAACCCAAACTCACCTCGTCCTAGCCCTCCGTCGCCACCAAGGACGCGCCGCACCCCGCAGACCCGAACCCGCACGCCACCACCTCCGCCTCCCCTCCTTCTTCTCCTCCACCAACCCCGAGCCCCCCCCCTCTGTAAGTTTTAATTTATTTTGTTTGTTTGATAAGTTTTCTTTTTTGTATTTAAATCAGTTTTCATTTAAATATTATTTACATAGAAGAATACGATTTTTATAAGTAAAAAGATATGATTTTTATATTTTTAAAGAATTAAAAATATGATTTTTATATTTTTAAAGTATTAAAAATATAGTCTTTACTATATAACGATTATAAAAATATGATTTCTATATTTTTAAAGTAGTAAAAATATAATCTTTTATATTGTAGAAAGATAAAAATATGATCTTTGCATAGTTGGAACTATAAAAATATAATCTTTATGAGGTTGAGATGAAAAAAATGCGAAATCTGTATTTTTGAAATGGAATTTTATCTATATTGAATAGCATAATAAAAATATGATTTTTATATATTGAATAGCGTAGTAAAAATTCGATTTTTACATAGGTAGTGAAAGCGGGCGACGAAGGTAACAAAAAGGCGAGAACGAAGAAGATTTATATCAAAGAAGAGTCAAGATGATTGGATAGCTATTGGTGAGAATTTCTCACCTTTCAATTTAATTTTTCTAGTTATATATATATACTAGGATGCAGACGGTGCTTAGTAGCACCCGACACAATCGTCCACAGACCATGGACTTGTTTGTTTGATTGAAAATTAGTTAGATTATTTGGTTTGAATTGTGTGGTGAAATGAAATGATTTGATTGATGTGTGAATGGCGTGGGCCTTCACTAGACCGGGGATAAGGCTAGGCCTCGTCCCGTTTCTAGTATCGTGCCGTTATGCCGCCGAAATTTTCTAAAATATGTTAGAAAATAAAAATATCATTTTATTGTGTAAATGAATAATAGAAATTCATATGTTGGAATAAAATGTTTTATCGTTAAAAATAATTTTTAACGTGAATATGAATATAGTGAAAGTGAATAAAATAAAATATTCATTTACAAACCAGGCGGTTTGTTTATGTACACCTATTTGAAGGACATTGATTGGGACGATAAATTTTACACATCGCCCAACAGCACAAATAAAATATGTGTTTGATTGTTTGAAACCCCACACGGGTGTTAGGATGAAATTTGAAGTTCACTCATCCTGATTGATTAAATATGTCGATCGGTTGATTGACAGGCTATTTTAAGCGTTAGATATCTATATTTGATGCTTATACAGGGTAGTGCACTTTGGTTGATGGTTGATTATTTTTCCAGGCTATTATACATACATGTGTTGTATGAAAATCCATATAATTAACTTTATATGGTAATTGATTGGGCCTCATTCCAATTTGAAAAATAAAGAATATTATAAAATAAAAGTTCATGTGTTGACAATACTCATCCATTGAGATTGGTCATGTGTTGAACGAAATATTTTAGTAATAAAATTTACATCTTTGTCAATATAAAATAAAAGTTCATGTGTTGACAATACTCATCCATTGAGATTGGTCATGTGTTGAACGAAATATTCTGATAATAACAACTATTTTTGAAAAAGAAATATTTGAAATAGAATATTTGAAAATAGAAATTTATGAAGCCGTGTTGGTTAGATTGACGCCATTTTGACGTGAACGATATTTATATCGATTTTAAACGATTTCGAATAGAATTGAATTGAAAACGATTTCGAATAGAATTGAATTGAAAACTATTTCGAATAGAATTGAATTGAAAACGATTTCGAATAGAATTGAATTGAAAACGATTTCGCTGAATTGAATTGAAAACGATTTCGAATAGAAATGAATTGAAAACGATTTCGAATAGAATTGAATTGAAAACGATTTCGAAATGAATTGAATTGAAAACGAATTCAAATTGAATCGAAGGTGAATTGAAATGAATTCAAATTGAATTGAAATGAATTCAAATTGAATTGAAATTTGAATTGAATAGAAATGAATTTTAAAACGAATTTATAAAGAAGAATTCAATTTTGATTTGAATTGAAAGGAAAGTTGAAATTGCTTTTGAAACGATTTTAAAACTATTTATATAATTCGTTTTAAATAGAAATCGATGAAATATATATTATATATATTATATATATAATATAATGGCCTGAATAGAACGCGCCACGCCGCGGCAGTTCGCGAATTTCGACCATTTATTTCAAACGGACATTACGGGAGATCCGACTGTCGGATTCTCCTAAAACCGGAACCGTTGGGTTCGTATCGAAAAGAGCTTTCTAACGAATATTAGAAATTTGAAATCTAACGGTTGGATTTGGAGTTACGTCCAAATCAAATTTGGAAAAGGTCGCTGTAAGTGCAGTTCGATGGCCGGTGATGGAAATCGACTGTACGGGCCTTGATAAAATTATTAAAAATAGTAATAATTTGTGTAAAATCATAAGAAATGATTTAGAAAGAATTGGGATGAAAAACTCCATATTTGAAAAGATAAAAATAGATTTTTATCGAAATGAACTAGTTTTGAACTAGAATTATAATTCTATTTATTTTTAAATAAATAAATTGAATTTGAAAAGGGTTTTGAAAATAACCAAAATTTCCAATGATTGCATTGGAGTGGATTTGAATCGAAATTGTCTTCGGAATATTTCGATGTTGGAATTCGTGATTCTACAGATGTTGTTATGGAAATTTGAAAGATATATATTTATATCGTTATTTCCAATACGACATTTGTTAGTCGTAGAATTCGATATTGAATATAAGCCGATATATTTTCTATTCAGAGCCTTGTATTGAATATCGAATGTGATTTGGGTTTGTCGTGAATGGTGTCTTCACTAACACTGTTCTTGAACCCAGTTGAGAAAAGATTAAATCTTTTTATTCAGATTCAATGAAGTGTACCAATTAAACAATATTTAATTGAAATAGAATTGATATTGATTTTTGGGTTTATCGTGGACAGTGTTTTAAATAACACTTGTTCTTTAACCCGATAATTAATGGAATGTGACTTTGGGTTTATCGTGAACCGTGTTTTAAATGACACGGATTCTTTAACCCAGTTAACGATTAAAACTAAGTGGAGTTTTAATGAATCTTTAATTAGATTGAAATGATCGAAAATGGAGTATCACCAGTTTTGCTCCAGGCGATAGTTAAATCTTTAATTAGATTTGAACGTGAAATGGTAATTGAATTTACCGATAACACTGTGGTGTTAGATATGAAGTATTACCAGTTTTACTTCATAGGATGAATAGGTTGGGATGGGGAAATTAAAACAAATGATTACTTCGGTAAGGTTCGCTAATCCCGACTAGTTTGAATTGAGATTCAAAAATAGAATAAAGAATAAATTCAAGGAATTCATCTTGGATAAAATTTATGGGAACCTTTCCCTATGAATGTGAAATTTAGAAACTAACTATCGGTTAGCTAAGCAGAATGGTTTTCTGGATATTGATCTGATGTTGGTTTCGGCCTTCGGGGTTAATATTTGGGGAATTATTCTCTTGATTAATTTACGGTTAGTGACTGATGAATTGGAATGAGGCGTATGTTGTGTTTGTGTAACACTTATTTAAAATATACGCGAGTTATTCGGAAAGACCGGGTTTATCCCATTCTGAATAACTAATACGACGATAAGTCGAAGATGAAGACGATGGTCGAAGACCGGAAGTCTTCACGTCGTTTGGGTGATTACTGATGATCTTGATTGGGCTGTACACCCAAGAAGATGGAAACAGTTGGTGATCGTCCAGACGTACTTGGAGATCGAAGGATATGCGGGGTACTAGGTGCCTCCGGTTTCGTTCAGACCCAGAACGGACTTGTAAATGGACTGTGTGTCTGACATTGGATTTTAGTCCGTGTGATTGATCTCTACTAAATATATATCTGCTTGGCGGTGGAGAAATTATTCTCTTGCTTAACGCCCTTCTCTGAGACGTACGAGCTCAGGGGTTATATATCGATGGATATCAAACGCATGGAGTGAATTGCCTGTGTGGCATGCCTAAGTGGCAAATGATCAAGGCTTCTGTTGAAAAGCAAAGTCTTGTGGTTGATGATCGAAGCACGGCCTTCGTGGCGTAGCTTTGTGTAACGTTTACTTCGCGAGTTTCACACCCGGTATGAACCAAAAACGGGAGAGGACATCAGGGAGGACTTGCGTTTCTTTCTAGTTAGAAGTGGCGTCAGTGGTTTTACACGCCCTGACGAGTTTGACTTATGTGGTTGTTGCTGTTGCGAGGCGCCTCGGATTGATCGGTCGTTCTCGAACCGATGGAGTCATTTAGTTGGCTCATTTACGCCCCAAAGGGCGGGGAAACGTAGTGTTCAGGCATAATAATCCACATCGGTGGACCGGCCCTGACGATCTAAAGGGTTGATGCGTTCTGATCCTGTGGCTCGGGCTAGAGAGTCACGAATCGGTAGAGGACTATCTTTTGCCTCGGTTCATAGACGGAAATCCAATTTCCAAATACGTGATTCTGCGGTTTTATTTGTAGAGCCTAGTATGGCGACATAGTGGGATGGGGCACTTATGCCGTCTATGATTGATACTTATGATTTGAAGTTGTTTTATACACTATGCACTTATAGTAGTATCAAATGATTTGTTTTAAACGTATCAAGCATTCTTTGGCTGTTATAAGGGAAAACCCTATCCCCCGGCTTGCGTTGCATTGTGTGATAGGACCTGGGTCTTATAACAGCTTCATTTTTCTTTATTTAGCATTGCGCTATTTGTTTTATGCACTGGTATTCTTGGGAGGAAACCCGTTCCGTGTTATACGGCGTGGTCCCTTGATTTACCTAATGATTTAAATAAAGATTAATAACTGTTTTAGTTCTCACACCAGTCCCATGACTGACCTGGAGTTTATTGTTTTAACCTAAACTCTGGGTGCCCTTATTTTGACACGGGTAGCTAGTAGTTTTGGTTTTGCAGATTTATATTCACAGGATCCTGGTTTACAGCTGGAACGATATCCGGAAAGCTTTGTATCCGTATATCTCATTCTAGTTGTATATTGTATTATTTTCCGCTGCTATGTATTTAAATGTAATTTAAATCTCTGATATTTCTGTGTAATATTTATTCATTTATACTCTGTATATTCTTGTAATCTGATGCATTGATGTAATATACAATGAAATGTTCTTCTGTATGCGTTCTGATTTGTCCTGTTCTCAAACGATAGGGCGTTTCGAACGGCCTGGATCGGTTTAGCGACTGGTTCGGACCGAGCGAAATTCCTTGCCGTCACAACATGAGCGTCCCATGCCACTAAGTCGCCATATATAGGTTTACAATCAAAACCGCAAATGTCACGTATTGGAAGTTGGGTTATCATTTATGATATGAACCGAGGCAAAAGGTAGTCCTCTACCGATTCGAGACAATCTAGCCCATGTCTCAAGACAAGTACTCAGTCCAGCCCTTGGATCGTCAGGGCTGGTCCACACGGAGTGGATTAAAATGCCTAAACATGCGTTTCCCCGTCCTATGGGGCGTAAATGAGCCAATGAATGACTCCATCGGCTTCACATAGTCACTGGTAATACTTCATATCTAACACCACGGTGTTATCCGTAAATTCAATTACCATTTCACATTCAAATCTAATTAAAGATTTAACCATCGCCTGGAGCAAAACTGGTGATACTCCACTCTCGACCTTTTCAATCTAATTAAAGATTCATTAAAACTCCACTTAGTTTTAGTCTTTGACTGGGTTAAAGAATCAATGTCATTTAAAACGCGGTTCACGATAAACCCAAAATCCCATTCCATTTCAATCGGTCCCTAACCGTAAATTAGCAAGTGAGCAATTCCCTAAGTATTAACCCCGAAGGCCGAAACCAACATCAGATCAATACCCCAGAAATCATTCAACTTAACTAATCTCCAGTTAGTTTCTGATTTTCTTAACTCCTTTGGTTCTAAGAACAGTATTATTGAAGATATTGTTCACGACAACCCAAAATCACATTCCATTAATTATCGGGTTAAAGAACAAGTGTTATTTAAAACACTGTTCACGATAAACCCAAAAATCAATACCAATTCAATTCCAATTAAATATTATTTAATTGGTACACTTCAATAAATCTAAATAAAAAGATTTAATATTTTTCTCAACTGGGCTTAAGAACAGTGTTAATGAAGAAACCATTCACGACAAACTCAAATCACATTTGATACTAAATATAAGGCTCTGAATAGAAAATATATCGGCTTATATTCAATATCAAATTCTACGACCAATAAATATCGTATTGGAAATAACGATATAAATATATCTTTCAAATTCCCATAATAATATCTGTATCATCACGAAATCCAACATCGAAATATTCCAAAGACAATTTCGATTCAAATCCTTTCGAATTCAATTTTTGGAAATTCTGGTTATTTTCAAAACCATTTAAAATCCAGTTTATTTATTTTAAAAATAAATAAATTATTATTCTAGTTCAAAATTAGTTCATTTCGATAAAAATCTATTTTTATCTTTTCAAATATGAAGTTTTTCATCCCGATTCTCCCCAAATCATTTCTTATGATTCTACACAAATTATTACTATTTTTAATAATTTTATCAAGGCTCGTACAGTCGATTTCCATCAACGGCCATCGAACTGCACTTACAGCGACCTTTTCCAAATTTGATTTGGTCATAATTCCAAATCCAACCGTTAGATTTCAAATTTCTAATATTCATTGGAAAGCTCTTTTCGATACGAACCCAACGGTTCCGGTTTTAGGAGAATCCGACGGTCGGATCTCTCGCAATATCCTTTCGAAGTCAATGGTCGAAATTCACGAACTGCCGCGGCACGGCGCATTCTATTCAGGCCATTATATTATATATAGCATATATAATATATACTTCGTCGATTTCCTTTTAAAACGTATTTTATAAATCGTTTTAAATTCGTTTTCAAAACGATTTCAACTTCATTTCAAATTCAAATGAAAAATTGAATTTTTCATTTGAATTCGTTTTAAATTCATTTCAAATTGATTTCAATTCAAATCGATTTTTAATTCAATTTCAATTCAATTTCAATTCTATTCAATTTCTATTCGATTTTGAATTTATTTCCAATCGATTTCTATTCAATTTCAATTCAATTCGAATTCATTTCAATTTGATTTCAATTTGAATTCAATTCTATTCAATTTTAATTCGAATTCAATTCTATTCAGTTTTAATTCAATTTCAATTCTATTCAATTTTAATTCAAAATCTATTCTATTCAATTTTAATTCGAATTCAATTCTATTCAATTTTAATTCGAATTCAATTCTACTCAATTTTAATTTGAATTCTACTCTATTCAATTTTAATTCGAATTCAATTCGTTTCAAAATATCAGAATTTGAAATCACTTCCCTTTCTATATTCATTATAAAAATGAATAAAATCAATATAAATATCGTTCACGTCAAAATAGCGTCAGTCTAATCAACACGGCTTCATATATTTCTATTTTCAAATATTCTAGTTCAAATATTTCTTTTCAAATATTTCTATTTCAAATATTTCTATTCAAATATTCTATTTCAAATATTTCTATTTCAAAACTGGAATGAGGACCAATCAGTTACCATATAATGTTAATTATATGGATTTTCTACAACACATGTATAAAATAACAACGATAAATAATCAACCATCATCCAGAGTGTGTTCTACTCTGTATAAGCATCAAATATAAATATTTAATGCTTATAACAGCATGTCAATCAATCGATCAACATACTGCTAATTATTGGGACTAGTGTATGTCATATATCATCCTAATACCCGTGTGGGGTTCTCAAATAATCAAACACATATTTTATTTGTGCAGTTGGGCGATGTGTAAAATTTATTGTCTCAATCAATATCAGTCAAATGTGTGTGTATATAAACAAATCCTTCGATTTGTTTATATTTATTTCATTTTAAATACACGTTAAAAATTCTATTTTCAACTATAAAATATTTTAATTATATAGATATTTGATTTCATTTCACAACACATCACACAATCAACTACACACCAAAATCAAACAAACAAGCATACAAGCCGTCCATGGTCTGTGGACGATGGGTGTCGGGTGCTATTAAACATCGTCTGCATTCTAGTATATATTTTTAACTAGAAATTTAAATTAAAGGTGAGGAGTTCTCACAGAGGGTTCCACTCCGCCGTGCTTTGCTGTTGAACTGCTGAACCGTCTGGATCGGTTCGAAATTCCAATGTAGTCCTTGCCCCGCTATTCGTAATAAAAAAAATTATTACTTCATTTTAATAAATAAAAATCATATTTTTATTTCATATATATTTTCAATGCTTCTTTCTATATAAAAATTATATATTTCTCTTCTTATATAAAGATCGGATTTTTATTTCAACGCTATAAAAATCACATTTTTATTCCACTATATATATAATAAAAAAACAGATTTTCATTTCGCTATATATAAAAAAAGTCGTATTTTTATATCCTCTACCTTATAAAAATCATATTTCTATAATCTCTACTATATAAAAATTATATTTTTATAACGTCTATTATATAAAAATCATATTTTTTATATAAGCAAAGGTTATATTTTTTTTCTCGTTATTTAAATAAAATTCAAATCTTTGTTATAACTGAAAATCCTACCTTTCTGACTTTAAAAATATAAACTTTCGCTAATTCAAAAACCAATTCTTTTCTATAATAAAATCAAATGAAAATCATGTTTTTATGAAAATAAAAACTGTACCTTTACTAAGCTAAAAATCCCAACTTTATGAATTTAAAAATCATAACTTTTCTTCTTTTTCAAAGATCAAACCTTTCCTTCTTTTTCATATATTTTTTCCATAAGGAAACCAATCCTTTTTACATAAGAAAAATCAAGTCTCTTTATTTTTTTTCATCACGCTATATTATATTTAAAACTGAAAAGAATAAAGAAATTTAAATTAAAACATACTTTTAATCGATCGGGGAGGGGAGCTGTCGAAGCTCACGCGTTGCGGGGGCGCCAACGTCCGTTGGTGGCGCTGACGAGATCGGAGAGGGGCTAAGGAGTGCTGCACGGGTTTTCTCGCTTCTAGGGTTCGCGGTGGAGCTTCCTACAATGGAGGAGGGGCGGTATTTTTAGGGCGGAAAGGGTTGTGGCTGGCTGATGGGGCGTCAGGGTGGGTTCAGGCGGAGTTGGGTGTTGTTGGCGTCGTCGGCTTTAGGAGGGTCGCGGGTTTTTGGGGATCGAAAGGGGGGCTCACCGATCGAGAAGGAGGAGGGGGGCTGGGGCAAGCCGCGCCTGATGGCGCGGTGGCGCTCCGATGGGAGGAGCGACGGCGGCTCCTCCTCCCTCTTCTTTTTTTTATTTAATGAATGAAATGGATCGGGTAAAGGAGGGGAGAGATAAAGGGGAATTTTTATTATATAATATATATATTTAATTATTTATTTTAAAAAGCAACTTTTTATTTCGAACTCGAAACGGGACCCACCGCCTGTCGTCTATAGCTAATTACCCCCATTCCGAACACAATGGGACATGTATCGTAGGCTGATTCGATCGTTTCAATCAGTTTTCGTCAAAATCAAAATATAACTCTATATACTGAATTTGAACGCGCATTTCAATTTACAGGGGTCACATACTAACTCGAAAAATTCTAGAAAAATATTTTCTAGCTTTGTATTGACGATACGGTCCTAACAAAACTAATTTCGTCAAATTCTGAGACCGTTTGAAAAATGGTCATTTTCCAGTCGTTTAAAATCAACTGAAACTGGTCAAACGAGTTTTCCTTTGCCACGCTCACATATTGATTCGAAAAATTATGAAAATTGGAATCTAGCAATAACTCTACATCAAGGATCCAACAAAAGTGGTTTCGTCGAAATCCGAGGCCGTTTGCAAAATTAC
Source organism: Allium sativum (assembly GCA_030737875.1). NCBI lineage: Eukaryota > Viridiplantae > Streptophyta > Magnoliopsida > Asparagales > Amaryllidaceae > Allium > Allium sativum. The sequence continues at coordinate 863,291,575 of CM060926.1, forward strand.
CATTTTTAAGGGCCAGAATTCCATAGCGACTATTCTGAATTTTCATTTGGACATAAATTTTGATTCCCTCTATGAAATTTTGATTTTTCGGATTCGTTGGAACGATATTCTCAAATAGATTCTAATATTTTTGGTTTCGCTAAAATCCGGTTTATTTTGAATCCTGTACATTCATTTGAACTTTGAAATCGAATTATCGAACTACCACGCCATTTTCAATTCCTTTTATATTTTAAAATAAATATTTATATTCTAACGATGATTTATACAATTATATACATTCGAATTATATTCAAAATAAATTTTCCGTCGCTATTATTTAAAATAATTCATTTTAAATAATCAAAATTCGCTAAAATTGCCAAAATAAAATTTTAAATTGGCTCGGATTTCCGGGTTATTACAGTTTGGATGATTACTGATGTCTTGATTGGGCTGTACACCCAAGACGAGGTAAAAGTGGTGATCGTCCAGACGTACTTGGAAATCGACGGATATGCGAGGGACTCTCTTCCGTATTGGACATATGGAATGAGGAATAAGGTTCCCCCGGTTTCATTCAGATCCAGAACGAACATGTAAATGGATGTGTGTCTGACATTGGATTTTATTATGTGTCGATTGAGCTCTACTAAATATATGTCTATTTGGTGGCGGAGAATTTATTCTCTTGCTTAACACCCCTCTGTAAGACGTACGAGCTCATAGGTTATATATCGATAGACATTAGTCGCATGGCGTGAATTGCCTGTGTGGCATGCTGAGATGCAACTTATCAAGGCTTCTATTGAAAAGCAGGGTATTGTGGTTGATGATCAAAGCATGGCTTTAATATAGCATAGCTTTGTGTATAGCGTTAATTCGCGAGCCTCGCACCTCGGTGTGAACTAGAAACGGGAGAGGACTTCTGGGAAGACATGCATTTCTTTCTAGCTTGGTGTGGTTTCATGGTATGGAGCCCAGACATTTTACTCATGTGGATGTTGCATATTTTTGATGGATAGCGAGGCGCCTTGGATATATCGGTTACTACGGAGCCGATGGATATTGAGTCATCTAGCTCATTTACGCCCCATAGGGCAGGGAAACATATTGTTCAGGCATTATAATCCACTTCGTGTGGACCGCCCCTGACGATCTAGGTGCAGTTGCGGCTGTTACTGAGGCTCGGGCTAGACAGTCTCGAAGCGGTAAGGACGATCCCTTGTATTGGTTCACAGACGGAAATCTAACTTCCAATACGTGACATTTCGGTTTTGATTGTAGAGCCTAGTATGGCGACATAGTAGCATGGGATGTTATGTCGTCTATGATTGATACATTTATATTTAAAATTGTTTTATACACTATGCACTTATGATAGTGTCAAATGGTTTGTTTTAAATGTACTAAGCATATTTGGATATTATAAGGTAAAACTCTATCCTTTGGCTTGCGTTGCATTGTGTGATGGGACCTGAGTCTTATAATTGCTTCATTGTTCTTTATTTAGCATTGCGCTGTTTGTTTTGCACTGGTATTCTTGGGGGTAAACCCGTTATGTGTTATACGGCGTGGTCCATTGATATATCTGATTTTAAAGTAAAGTTTTAAATAACTGTTTTAGTTCTCACACCAGTCACATGACTGACCTGGAGTTTATTGTTTTAACCTAAACTCTGGGTGCCCCTATTTTACATACGGGCAGCTAGTAGTTTTGGTTTTGCAGATTTATATTCATAGGATCCTGGTTTACAGCTGGAATGTTGTTCGGAAAGCTCTGTATCCGTGTATCTCTTTCAGTTGTGTTTTGTATTACTTTCCGCTGCATATGTAATGTATTTTAAATCTCTGATATTTTTCTGATATATAAATTATTCATACTCTGTTGTATTCCTATACTCTGATGTAATTGTTGTAATAAGCAATGAAATGTTCTTCTGTTTGTGTTCTGATTTGTCGTGTTCTCAACTCAATCTCGGCTTTCCCTTGGGGGCGAGTTTGGATCGTTACACAAAATTGCACAAAAACTCTTTATCTTACAGAATTCACATTCAGTGCAAAGTTTATACAAAGCACCTTAAAATTCTATCAAAGAATATACGGTACCTATTTTGGCTAGGCAATTAACGCATTTGGGTATAGAATTTTCTGTGAGCCTCAAAGAAGCTAGTTTGAAAAAACGATTTCAATTCTTCGTAATCAAATGATAAGTATTTCCGAAATACACGGGTGCAGTTTCTTTGTTAAAGATCTGACCTTCCCCGGTGACAGATCTGTTCTTCTAATCGTAATTGATTTCGAAACACGAACAATAGAAATGTGACGATCGTGAATTTCGCTCGATCTGAATCGATCGCTAAACCGACCAAGACCGTTCGAAACCACTGATTGTTTTGAGAACACGACAAATTGGAACGTAAACAGAAGAACATTTCATTGTTAATTACAACAATTCATCAGAATACAAGAATATACAGAGTATGAATAAATATTACACATTCGATAAATATCAGAGACTACAATACATTACATAGCAGCGGAAAAATAATACAAAACACAACTGAAAGTAATACACAGATACAGAGCTTTTCGAGTATCGTTCCCGCTGTAAACCAGGTTCCTGTGGATATAAATCTGCAAAACCAAAACTACTAGCTTCCCATGACAAAATAAGGGCACCCAGAGTTTAGGTTAAAACAATAAACTCCAGGTCAGTCATGCGACTGGTGTGAGAACTAAAACAGTTATTAATCTTTATTTTAAAGTTAGGTAAATCAAGGGACCACGCCGTATAACACGGAACGGGTTTCCTCCCAAGAATACCAGTGCATAAAACAACAGCGCAATGCTAGATAAAGAACAATGAAGCTATTATAAGATCCAGGTCCCATCACACAATGCAACGCAAGCCGGAGGATAGGGTTTTTACCTTATAATAGCCAAGAATGATTGGTACGTGAAATTTCATGTTTTATTATTACTATAAGTGTATAGTATCAAAACAATTTCAATCATAAGTATCAATCATAGACGGCATAAGTGCCCCATACCACTATGTCGCCATATATAGGTATACAATAAAAACCGCAAAGTCACGTATTGGAAGTTGGATTTCCATCTGTGAACCGAGGCAAGGGATCATCCTCTACCGAATTCGAGACACTCTAGCCTGCCCCTCAGGAACAGCCGCAACTGCCCCTTGGATCGTCAGGGTCGGTCCACCGATGTGGATTATTATGCATGAACACTGCATTTCCCCACCCTTTGGGGTGTCAATGAGTCCAATGACTCCATCGGCTTCACATAGTCACCGATATATCCGAGGTGCCTCGCAACAGCAACAACCACACAGGTGAAAATAATATAAATGTCAGGGCTAGTAGGTCACTGACACCACCCTAGCTAGAAAGAAACGCATGTCCTCTCGGATGTCCTCTCCCGTTTTTGGTTCACAACCAGGGTGTGAGGCTCGTGAATCAATGTTATACACAAAGCTATGCCACACAGGTCGTGCTTTGATCATCAACCACAAGATTTTTCTTTTCAACAGAAGCCTTGATCAATTGCCACTTACGCTTGCCACACAGGCCATTCACTCCATGCGATTGATATCCATTAATATATAACCCCTAAGCTCGTACGTCTCAGAGAAGGGCGTTAAGCAAGAGAATAAATTCTCCACCGCCAAACAGATATATATTTAATAAAAATCAATCACACAGAACAAAATCCAATGTCATACACACAGTCCATTTACAAGTTCGTTCTGGGTCTGAACGAAACCGGAGGCACCTTGTACCTTGCACATCCATCGATCTCCAAGTACGTCTGGACGATCACCAACTGATTCCCTCCTCTTGGGTGTACAGCCCAATCAAGATCATTAGTAATCACCCAAACGATGTGAAGACCTCCGGTCTTCGACCACCGTATTCTCCCTCGACACATCGTCGAATCAGTTATTCAGAATGGGATATACCCGGTCTTTCTGAATAACCCGCGTATATAATAAACAAGTGTTACACAAACACAACATACACCTCATTCCAATTTATAATATTCTTTTATTCTAATATTCTTACACTTTGGGAAAGGTTCCCATTAATTTTATCAAAGATAAATTCTTTAAACTTATTCTTTAATCTCCTTTTGAATATCAATTAAAATTAGTCGGGATTAGCGAACCACACCAAAGTAATCATTTATTTTATTTACCAATCCCAACCTATTCATCCCATGAAGTAAAACCGGTAATACTTCATATCTAACACCACGGTGTTATCGGTAAATTCGATTACCATTTCACGTTCAAATCTAATTAAAGATTTAACTATCGCTTGGAGCAAAACTGGTGATACTCCATTCTCGATCACTTCAATCTAATTAAAGATTCATTAAAACTCCACTTAGGTTTAATCTTCCCAAAAATCAATATTTTGATTGTTTAACTTGGGAAATCATATCATGTCTTTAACTAGGTTAAAGAACCAATGTCATTTAAAACACGGTTCACGATAAACTTGAAATCACATTCTATTCCATCAGCCTTTAACCGTAAATTAGCAAGTGAACAATTCCCTAAGTAATAACCCCGAAGTCCGAAACCAACATCAGATCAATACCCAAGAAACCATTCAACTTAACTAATCTTCAGTTAGTTTCTGATTTTCTTAACTCCGTTGGGTCTAAGAACAGTATTATTAAAGATACCATTCATGACAACCCCAAAATCACATTCCATTAATTTTCGGGTTAAAGAACAGGTGTTACTTAAAACACCGTTCACGATAAACCCAAAAATGAATTCCAGTTCAATTCCAATTAAATATTATTTAATTGGTACACTTCATTAAATTAAATAGAAAGATTTAATCTTTTACTCAACTGGGTTTAAGAACAGTGTTAATGAAGACACCATTCACGACAAACCCAAATCCCATTTGATATTAAATACAAGGCTCTGAATAGAAAATATATTGGCTTATATTCAATATCAAATTCAACGGCCAACAAATATCGTATTGGAAATAACGATATACATATATCTTTCAAATTTCCATAACAACATCCGTATAATCGCGAAACCCAACATCGAAATATTCCAAAGATAATTTCGATTCAAATCCATTCCCATTCAATTATTGGAAATTCTGTTACTATTAAAACCCTCTCTAATCCAATTTATTTATTTCAAAAATAATTGAATTATAATTCTAGATCAAAACTAGTTCATTTCGATAAAAATCTATTTTTTTCTTTTCAAATTTGGAATTTTTCATCCTAATTCTTCATAAATCATTTCTTATGATTTTACACAAATTATTACTATTTTTAATAATTTTATCAAGGCCCGTACAGTCGATTTCCACCAATGGCCATCGAACTGCACTTACAGCGACATTTTCCAAATTTGATTTGGACATAATACCAAATCCAATCGTTAGATTTCAAATCTCTAATATTCATTAGAAAGCTCTTTTCGATACGAACCCAACGGTTCCGGTTTTAGGAGAATCCGACGGTCGGATCTCCGGTAATATCAATTCGAAGTTAATGGTCGAAATTCGCGAACTGCCGCGGCGCGGCGCGTTCTATTCAGGCCATTCTATATATATAATATACATATTATATATATTTCGTCGATTTCCTTTTAAAACGTATTTTATAAATCGTTTTAAATTCGTTTTCGAAACGATTTCAACTTCATATTCAATTTCTAATCAAAATTGAATATTCCACATCATCGATACACAAATGATAATATTTTCAAAACGTTATATTTTGAAATCACTTCCTTTTCTATATTCATAATAAAAACGAATATAATCGATATAAATATCGTTTGCGTCAAAAGGGCGCATATCTAATCGACACGGCTTTATATATTTCAATAACTTCGTTATTCTATTCAACAAATGAATATTTTCTACAACACATGAACATATATATTTTATTCAACACATGAATTTTTATTTTATTCAACACATGAATTTTCTTTCTATTCAACACATGAATTTTCTTTCTATAATATTCCTTATTTTCCCAAATTGGAATGAGGCCCAATCAATTACCATATAATGTTAATTATATGGATCCCATACAACACATGTATATAATAGCAATGATAAATAATCAACCATCATCCAGAGTGTACCACACAACTGTATAAACATTAAATATAAATAATTAACGCTTATACAGTCTGTCAACCCATCGATTGACATACAACTAAACAATCGGGATTAGTGTACGTCAAACATCATCCCAATACCCGTGTGGGGTTTCAAATCAACAAACACGGATTTTTATTTGTGCAGTTGGGCGATGTGTAAAATTTATCGTCCGAATCAACATCAGTCAAATCAGTGTATATAAACAAATCGTCCGATTTGTTTATAAATATTTATTTTATATACACGTTAAAAATTATATTTTTAACTATAAAATATTTTCTACATTCCACTTCACATAATCAACTTTCACAACACATCAATTCAACAAACAAGCCATCCATGGTCTGTGGACAACGGGTGTCGGGTGCTACTAAGCACCGTCTGCATCCTAGTATATATTTCAACTAGAAATTAAAATAAAAGTGAGGAGTTCTCACCTTGGGGTTCCACTCCGCCGTTTTATTTCTGAAATTCAGAACGGTTTGGATCTGCCCGTACTTCCAACGCAGTCGTCTCCACGCTGTTCATATTAAAATCACATTTTTAATATGATGTTCTATACATTAAAAATCATATTTTTATTCTTTCTATAATATAAAAAATCATATTTTTATTCTTTCTATAATATAAAAATCATATTTTTATACTTTCTGTAATATAAAAATCATATTTTTATTCTTTCTATAATATAAAAAATCATATTTTATTCTTTCTATAATATAAAAATCATATATTTATTCTTTCTATAATATAAAAATCATATTTTTATTCTTTCTATAATATAAAAATCATATTTTTATTCTTTTTATAATATAAAAATCATATTTTTATTCTAATGTTCATATAAGAAAAATCAAATCTTTTTGCTCTTAAAAATCTTATCTTTTCATGTGTAAAAATATAATCTTTTCAATGAAAAAAATCCTTACTTTATGAATTAAAAATCTAAACTTTACTCATATAAAAATCTTAACTTTATACGATAAAAATCCTACCTTCATACAATTAAAAATCGTATTTTTAGCGTGTTAAAACCCTAATCTTTTCTATAAACTAAAATTTAATTTTATCATTATAAAAACATAAACTTTAACTTTATAAAAATACAAATCATTCCTTATATATAATAAAGAAAATCAGTTTTTATCAACTCAAGAAACCAATTTTTATAACCTAACGAAATCAATTTTTATTTAACTACAAAATTAATTAAACAAAATATTTAAAAACTCACCAGCGGGAGGGAGGGGAACTGCGAACAGTGGAGGGGGCTCGGAGGTGGGCGGCTACGGCCTGGAGGCGGCGTAGGTTCTGGAGGTGGCTGAGGGGGTACGGGTGGCGGCGCAAGGGTGGGGGAGGCCTGGTATGGCTGGCGATAGGGTATTTGGAGGGTTGCGCTCGTGGATAAACGAAGAAAGAGGAGGGGGAAGAGAAGCGCGAGGCGCGAGGGAAGGGGGGTGTTGCCGGAGATGGCGGAGGTCGGCGCGCAGCTGGGGGGGCGCGATGGTGGGCGGTGGCAGCTAGGGCAGAGCGGCGGTGGGTTTTCTTCCCTTTTTGAATTTGATTTTTAAAATGAACGGGGGGGGGGGGGGGGGGGAGGGGGGGCTGAGAGAGTATAGAGAGGGAGAGAGGGGTTTTTTATTTGATTATTTAATTTCAAAAAGCAAATTTTTATTTCGAACTTGAAATCGAACCCACTGACTGTCGTCCATAGCTAAATACCCCTATTCCGAACGCAATGGGATATGTTTCGTTGGCCAATTTTATCATTTCAATCAGTTCTCATCAAAATCAAAATATAAATCTATATATTGAATTTGAACGCACATTTCAATTTACCGGGGCCACATACGGACTCTAAAAATTCCCGAAAAATATTTTCTAACCTCGTATTGACAATACGGTCTTAATAAAACTAATTTCGTCAAATTCTGAGATCGTTTGAAAAATGGCCATTTTCTGGTCGATCGAAATTGACTAAAACTATCAAAACATGTTTTACTTCGCCACGCTCACATATTGATTCAGAAAATTACGAATTTTGAAACCTAGCAATAACTTGACATCACGGATCCAACAAAAGTAGTTTCGTCGAAAACCGAGGTCGTTTGCAAAATTTCCATTTTTAAGGGCCAGAATTCCATAACGACTATTCTGAATTTTCAATTGGACATAACTTTTTATCCCCGCTATGAAATTTCAATTTTTCAGATTTGTTGGAAAGATATTCTCAAATAGATTCAAATACTTTTGGTTTTGCCCAAATCCGATTTATTTTGAATCATGTACATTCATTTGAACTTTGAAATCGAATTTTCAAACTACCGCGCCATTTTCAATTCCTTTTATAATTTAAAATAAATATTTATATTCAAACGATGATCTATAGAAATATATACGTTCTATTTCTATTCATTTTAAATTTCTCGTTGTTATTATTTAAATAATTCATTTTAAATATTCAAAATTCACTAAAATCGTCAAAATAAAAAATTTAAATTGGCTCGGATTTCCGGGTTATTACAATCTCCCTCACTTAAAACTTTTCGTCCCCAAAAAGGAACGAAGCCGAAAGTTGTTTAAATAATCAACTCCACTTTCAGTATTTTCTTTACGGCTTAAGTTCTTCAACTTTTCAGTTTCTAAGGACTTTTCAAATTTTTCAAAAATTTGGCTAACACCCTAAATTTTCAAAAAATTTCGACATAACCTCCCCTGCACCGGGAGCTTTGGGATATTCCAAATAGCCTCCCATGGCCCTCATCGATCCAAAAAGAAAAAGAAACATCCAAGCGGCTAGCCAATCGGCTCATAAAATCATCCAAACCCAATAAATTTGTAAACATGTACCTATTTGTCGGGCAAACAATTTTATTCCTCTTCTCTAGCCTCCTTGCTATGACCTGTTCAATGTAAGTACACGTACATTTATTCAAATGCAACTAATTTTCAATACAACTCATTATTTGGTTCAATTTGGCTAAAGGTTCAACATTTAATTAATTGAACAATAATCAAACAACACAATCAGCAATCAATTTGTTGATTATCATTTCAAATTCATAACTTTGATATATAGTCAAAAAATCACATTTTTGATGCCAAATCACAACAATATATTCTAACTATATTTTGGTTCTCACACCAGTCAATTGGAAATATATAGAAATCCCACTTTTGAAACTCGAACACAAATACTGATGATGCTGCAATCATCATCAGAATTGTCCCCGGGCGACTAGAGTGTGATTCTATATCTATCCAGTATATTAAAACTTCGAATATACGTTCATGACGCGTATATGCAAAATCTTTATATACTCGATTGTCCAAATTCAATACAAATAAAATATTCAAATACGAATAATTGAATTTAATTTTTATAACAAAACTTGTCTTCATTTTTATCTTTCAAAACAACATTCTTTACACTCGTTCTAGGATACTACCGATCCCATCTATAACGAGTCATTCCCATTGGATATTACTAATCCAATCTCTAATGAATTCTTTCGTTTGGTTCTAATATGTCTTGTGTAACAACCCATATTTCGATAACACGTTAAAACAAGAAATCAAGGCAGAATTTAATTATAAAACCTGAATTAGGATAAATGGGTTGCGGCATTGCGTTCGTCTCGGAAAAATACGCGAAACAGAGTCCGAAATTTCGTAAATCGGAGTTCGTATGACCGAGATATGGCCTCGCAAAGTTTCATGAAAATTCAAATCCGAAAACAGATTTGAAATTCAGCTCAATTAAGACACCACTCCATTTTTAGGCCTGGTTAAGACACCACTCCATTTTTTAGACTTGACTTCTTCCCCAAGACATGCTTTAAAGGCTAGGATTGGTTCTAGGGTTTATCCTATGGCTAAAACTATCCTAGTCTTCTATAAAAAGACCCCTAACCCTCTCCTAAATCCTCATTATTCATTCATGCAACTAAACTATGGCAAAATTTTACCTCTCATGGCCTCCACTCTCTTCATAAAATTTCTAAATGGTTTCTATGAGAGATTTTCCATGCATACAAGTGTTTTCAAGCTTGTATGAGTGTCATTAGCTTGCATTCAAGTCAAGTTTCTATCTTTGCATCATAAAGCAAGGGTTTTGATCATTTTGGCTCAAGGGTTTTTATGTTAGAGCTTGCATTTTGGGTCTATTTGATTGCATAAGGGCTTTGTCATATCTTTTGTGCCTTCATAGCAAAGTAAGCCCTTTCCCTACTCTTAGATATTAACTATGAAGTTAAATGTTCATGTTGCAAGTTTGGGTTTGATCATTGAGTATGATACATGCTATCATGTCATGCAAGTTTATGAAGTCATTATCTTGATCTTGTGGGCTAAAAGCTACAACCTTTATGTTGAAATGTTGCATTATGCAACATGAGAAGCCTTATAACCTTTATGTTAACTTGCATATGAAGTCATAACCCTTATATGATGATATATGCGAGTTACTAGTCATCATTCCATGTCTTTTGTCATCATGATTCGCTTATGTGCCAAGTTTGGGTTTATGCATGTTTTTGAGGCTTAAGAATGTAACATGCAAGTTAATGAACACATTTGTGCCTCATTTGCCAACATGATTAACTTGTGGCTTAATATCCATTTTTGTCATGCCTTTGCTAAGTCTCTTCTTTTAATCCATTACGTTGTTGCGAACGTATATGCGAGTTTAAAAGCGTTGGGTTATGTTATGGGTAATTTCTAGTGACATGAAAATATAACTTGAAAATATGACTTGAAATATAACATGGAAGTTGACATGTAAGTATGCATAAAAACATAAGCTTGGGAATTTACCTATTAAGTTAGGTCTACCCTTTGGGAATTTACCTATTAAGTTAGGTCTACCCAAATGCTTGAAAACTTGTAACATGTTTTGGAAACACAATGGACATGACACTTAGATAATATAAGTGTGGCCAACTCGAGGTTGGGTTGAGTTTGCAACGTAAAACTACCCGGAACCGACCGGCCTAACTAGTAGTTGCAAACAATAGGACCCAATGTGAGAAGTTGGTCATGTTGTGCTTGAACCCGAGGTTAGACCAAGTTGTGGTGTAAAGCTACCCGGAACCGACCGGCTTAACTAGTAACCACAACAAAGTCTAATGTGAGAGGTTGAGGTGCATTAAGTAATTAATGCCACATGATAGGGTTAAGTTAATTTGATTAATGACTCTTAATCAAATATGACATGGACAAATGGGTTAAGTAATTTGATTAGGCTAATGATACTTAACAAAACATGACAAGGTTGGGTAGGTTAAGTAACTTGATTTGCCTAATGACACTTAACCATTTTTATATGACTAGTGGATGGGGTTAAGTTAACCAACACTTAATCAATCCAACGCGATAACTTGGTAAGGTTAAGTAAGTTTTCTTAATGACGCTTAACCGAAAAATACGGTTAACGAATGGGGTTAAGATTAGACTCAACTAGTCTAAACATGGAAATCAGATGGGGTTAAGTTAGCCTAGACTTAATTAATCCCACTTGGTAGTTTAATGGGGTTAAGTTAAACACTTAACTAATCTAAACGTGATCAATTGATGTGGTTAAGTGACCTATACTTATCCAATCTAACTCGTTAATTTATTGTGGTTAAGTTAACCAATACTCAACCAATATAACGTGAAAACATGATAAGGCTAAGTCACGAATCGCTTGAATACACTTGACCGATTTGACTAAGTAAATTGATAGGGTCAAGTTAATATATACTTAACCAATCTAGAATGATAATTGGATGAGGTTAAGTCGTGAATTGCTTAATATACTAAACCAACTTGAGCATGGTTTGTAGGGTTAAGCCTTGAACTTGGATACTTAGCCAATTTTGACAGGATTTGTAGACGGGTTAAGTCATGAACTTAAGTGACACTTAATCCATTATGTAAACCCTAGTTCTGAGGATTAGGTGGATAACCGTAGTTAACAAGGATAACGGGAACAATGCTAAGTGGTAAACCTTAGTTGAAGAATAACTAAGTAATGATTCTTAGTCAAGGAAGTTTAGACCAGTTCATAGATAGATGAGTAACCTAATACGGTAGGTCATCGTTTAAGTATACGAGTAGGAGCAAGTATCTGATTTGGATAAAGGCTCCAGCGAACTGGGTAACGAAGCAGCGGCTTCGGGGAACGTGAGGGTATTCTTGGTATCCCTCTATGAGCTGCCAGGTGATTATACTAGGCTCATGAGAGGTTAAGGTCTGCGTTAGAAGAACCAAGAGTATGCCTTGGTTGCTATACGAGCGACCTAAAGACGGGGATGGATAGGGGATAGTCGACGATACACGGTCGTACCCTAGATAGCATTTCGTCAGGCTACCTACCATCTTTGGTCAAGCGTGTATGTACGGAAAGGAAGAGAACACCCAATAGAATATAATTGCTATCTAATTATGGTTGCGGTAAGGCTTGGATGTGGGTTGGCCAGTGTTGTGTTCTCATACAGGATTTATCCTGTCTTGTCTTTCGCTAGTTGAGGGAGTGGTCTCGTGGGACCATAGCCACGTATAGAAAAAAAAACAAACCTTAGCATCTGCATCGGCAGATAAATCGAAAGCTCCCGACCAAGTCCTGTATTTCCTGGTCTGCCCTGTGACAGGACTCGGATGGCACAATGTGATACATGTGCATACAGTCATGGAAAAACGATTCACGATGAATGCGTGGGAAAAAGGGCGAGGTTGGTAGTTAGCGTAAATCCTAGTGGCCCTGGGTGGTTGAACCAAAACCGAGATACGGAAACGTGCTATAGGTAAGCATAATCCCTAGTAGTCCTAGGTAGCATAAGTCCTTGTTGTACAAACGATGATTCATGTTGAAAGACCCTGGTTAGATATAGGGTGATAGTCCAAAATGATCTTAAGGATCATGGAACTATGTTAAAGTAGTATAGAATCTCATGGGAAAGCCCGTATGGTCTACGGCAAGGGGCTGAATATTTACATGGAATAAAACATACGAGTCGAGTAACCTATATATACGATATATTAGGTTGACATGGACCGTTACACGACTTTTGAGTAAGGGTCATTCATGGTTAACACATGATACGGTGGGGATACTAGTACGGTAGGTGCAGAGCTAAAAGACAGGATAGATACCATGGGATGTTATACGTGATTGATATCTTGAGGATATTATATTTGACAGGAACTTGACGATGGGATACCTTGTTTTATCTTGACACCGTAATTTATCATGACACCTTAGTTTATCTGAGTTCAGTAGTTCATCCTGTTATTTTGATTTAGCTTATCTATCTTGTCATCATGCTTATGTTCATCTCAGTTTCTCATGTCAGTTAACTTTACTAGTTTTTTATGCTGATAGTAGATAGGGCTTACTCAGTCTTTTTGACTGACCCGTTTTGTTTCGCCTCTTTTCTTCCGTTCCCCCCCCCCCCAAGGTTACAGGGAGGAAATACTGTTGTTTAGTTCGGACTTCTTCTGCTTGAAGGTCATCATGGATGGCTTGGACTTTCTTGGCTAATGGCTACTTTACTGTTTTTACTTGGGGAATAATTTATGAAAATGTCTTTATGCTTCTTTACTATTGCAAGACAAGTTTTGATGTACTCTGATGTAAAAGGCTTTAGACCTTATTTATTCATGTTATGAAAGTTTGATTTTACTTCCGCTATTTTATATGTTCTGTCTTGTGATATTTCTGTGCATGTTTACCAATAATGCCCCTCTAAAGCTAGTGCATTCCTTTTGCGAGTGACCCTAGCGGAGGCGGGGTGTTACATGTGGTATCAGAGCAGAAGGTTACCAGACTGGGCAAAAGTTTTTAAAGACCTTCTGAAAACTATTTGAAAACCGTTTACAAAGAAGCATTTTTCAAGAAAATTTTCTTTTAAAAGAAAAAGGCTATTCCCCAAAGGCCATTAGCGCTATCCTTGTTTCCTTAATTGAATCTCTTTTCCTTTCTTTCCTCCATCTGTAGTTACAGTGGTTTTAACTGCGACTATTCTTTTCTATCTACGAAAGTGCTTTCCATACGATGGAGGTGGTTCTCGAGAGACCAGTGGCCGCGTTATAAGAAAGGATAGTGAGAAAGAGGATAAAGGATACGAGTTTAAGGATGAGCAACTTGTTGGTATGGCTTAGTCCTCAAAGGAGGGAGAAAGATGAACAATGAAACCCATGACGAGAGAGTACCTTTGGCATGGTAAAACGGGACGGATAGTTAAGTATTGTGGGACAAGGACAAGATCATCGTGAAGATAATTGTATACCCTCACTAGAGTACCTGAGTAGGGGGATAACATCCTTGTTGAAGATCTAGTTATTCTTTTCTATCATCCCGCCAAGACTTTGTTTTGATCCCCGCATCATTTAAGTCTGCTTCGGTAGTTGAGTCTCTGCACCTTAAGTACTAGCGTAATAGAGGATCCCATTTTTGTCTCAAAGTCCTATTGGAGAATCAGTCCATTTATACATGACCTGTTTGGATTTGAGAATGTTTATGCCAAGTGTTGAATTTGGAAATAATGCTTATGTTTATAAGCTATGGATGGATTCTGGGGATGAAGTGGTTATCCAGTAGGGGGTGCCACTCTCGGTTTTGATAGGAGGGTAGTTAGACCTTTTGACTAGCCTTGGTGATGCCCTCGAAGTATCGTGTAACCTTTTTGAGGTTCTGTCATGACTAGTTACTTAGAAACCCTTGATGCCTTTATTGGAAATTTGAAGCCCGATCGAGTGGTGTTCGCCAATAAGATGGATGGTTTACTTCATTTATGCATGGGTTATAGAGATCACCCTAGTAAGTGCGCTGGATAACCTGGTTGGCATCTGTTTACTATCAAGAGGAAGTTCTTCTACGTGGAATACCTTGTGGTACGAGGTCCGAGATTCACTAGTGAATTTTTGAAAGCTTGCATGAGATCATGAGTACGCAGTCATGTTTGCGTCAAGTATTCTAGGAAAAGGATAAGTGCAAGTGGAACGAGAGGCGACGAAGAAATGAGTTCCAGCTCATGTTATGGAAACAGGAAATAAGAAGCTACGAAATCGTGAAGTTAAAAGACGGTCAAGGCACAATAGAATTAAGCTCAAGGAAATACGACTCTGATGGTCAAAGACTAGATACGCGCATGATATCTCTTTTTGGGAGTATGTCCTTGATCCCTGTTTTCTGTAGAGCTTACTTGTAGGCTATCTTTTGTGGACATCTTCTTGGTCCTATTTTCTGTTACAAACCCCGTAAGGAGTTTGTCTTGTTTATCTTCTCGACCCTGTTTCAGGGAATCCTAGGTAGAACCCTATGGATGTAAACATGTATTTGAAACATGTTATGATTGATATGGTTGCAAGTGGTTGCTCGTGGATGCGCGAATACACATTAGATACTAGCTCGACTCGGTCACATTTCATATTGCATATGCACGAGTATTTATACTTGTTTATGGATGAAATTGAATGTGTTATCATGTGATTGTTGCATATGAATGAATGATTTTGCACGCATATAGTATCTATATGACTAGGACTATTTGCATACATGTTGGATTCATGGCACTATACATATTTTGCATTAGAAAGATTATTCAGGCCTGACCATTAGCATTAGCTAAGGAACATGTACACACACGTTTTGCATATATTCATACAGCATTAGAAATCATCTAAGGACAATGGTTGCTTGTGGATGATGTTTTGAGTAGATGGATGATGGATGGTAGAATATGTTCTTCCTAACTTGGAGATTTCGGGGACGAAATCCTAAAAGGAGGGGAGAATGTAACAACCCGTATTTCGATAACACGTTAAAACAAGAAATCAAGGCAGAATTTAATTATAAAACCTGAATCAGGATAAACGGGTTGCGCCATTGCGTTCGTCTCGGAAAAATACGCGAAATAGAGTCCGAAATTTCGTAAATCGGAGTTCGTATGATCGAGATATGGCCTCACAAAGTTTCACGAAAATTCAAATCCGAAAACAGATTTGAAATTCAGCCCAATTAAGACACCACTCCATTTTTAGGCCTGGTTAAGACACCACTCCATTTTTTAGACTTGACTTCTTCCCCAAGACATGCTTTAAAGGCTAGGATTGGTTCTAGGGTTTATCCTATGGCTAAAACTATCCTAGTCTTCTATAAAAAGACCCCTAACTCTCTCCTAAATCCTCATTATTCATTCATGCAACTAAACTATGGCAAAATTTTACCTCTCATGGCCTCCACTCTCTTCATAAAATTTCTAAATGGTTTCTATGAGAGATTTTCCACGCATACAAGTGTTTTCAAGCTTGTATGAGTGTCATTAGCTTGCATTCAAGTCAAGTTTCTATCTTTGCATCATAAAGCAAGATTTTTGATCATTTTGGCTCAAGGGTTTTTATGTTAGAGCTTGCATTTTGGGTCTATTTGATTGCATAAGGGCTTTGTCATATCTTTTGTGCCTTCATAGCAAAGTAAGCCCTTTCCCTACTCTTAGATATTAACTATGAAGTTAAATGTTCATGTTGCAAGTTTGGGTTTGATCATTGAGTATGATACATGCTATCATGTCATGCAAGTTTATGAAGTCATTATCTTGATCTTGTGGGCTAAAAGATACAACCTTTATGTTGAAATGTTGCATTATGCAACATGAGAACCCTCATAACCTTTATGTCAACTTGCATATGAAGACATAACCCTTATATGATGATATATGCGAGTTACTAGTCATCATTCCATGTCTTTTGTCACCATGATTCGCTTATGTGCCAAGTTTGGGTTTGTGCATGTTTTTGAGGCTTAAGAATGTAACATGCAAGTTAATGAACACATTTGTGCCTCATTTGCCACCATGATTAACTTGTGGCTTAATATCCATTTTTGTCATGCCTTTGCCAAGTCTCTTCTTTTAATCCATTACGTTGTTGCGAACGTATATGCGAGTTTAAAAGCATTGGGTTATGTTATGGGTAATTTCTAGTGACATGAAAATATAACTTGAAAATATGACTTGAAATATAACATGGAAGTTGACATGTAAGTATTCATAAAAACATAAGCTTGGGAATTTACCTATTAAGTTAGGTCTACCCTTTGGGAATTTACCTATTAAGTTAGGTCTACCCAAATGCTTGAAAACTTGTAACATGTTTTGGAAACACGATGGACATGACACTTAGATAATATAAGTGTGGCCAACTCGAGGTTGGGTTGAGTTTGCAACGTAAAACTACCCGGAACCGACCGGCCTAACTAGTAGTTGCAAACAATAGGACCCAATGTGATAAGTTGGTCATGTTGTGCTTGAAACCGAGGTTAGACCAAGTTGTGGTGTAAAGCTACCCGGAACCGACCGGCTTAACTAGTAACCACAACAAAGTCTAATGTGAGAGGTTGAGGTGCATTAAGTAATTAATGCCACATGATAGGGTTAAGTTAATTTGATTAATGACTCTTAATCAAATATGACATGGACAAATGGGTTAAGTAATTTGATTAGGCTAATGATACTTAACAAAACATGACAAGGTTGGGTAGGTTAAGTAACTTGATTTGCCTAATGACACTTAACCATTTTTATATGACTAGTGGATGGGGTTAAGTTAACCAACACTTAATCAATCCAACGCGATAACTTGGTAAGGTTAAGTAAGTTTTCTTAATGACGCTTAACCGAAAAATACGGTTAACGAATGGGGTTAAGATTAGACTCAACTAGTCTAAACATGGAAATCGGATGGGGTTAAGTTAGCCTAGACTTAATTAATCCCACTTGGTAGTTTAATGGGGTTAAGTTAAACACTTAACTAATCTTAACGTGATGAATTGATGTGGTTAAGTGACCTATACTTATCCAATCTAACTCGTTAATTTATTGTGGTTAAGTTAACCAATACTCAACCAATATAACGTGAAAACATGATAAGGCTAAGTCACGAATCGCTTGAATACACTTGACCGATTTGACTAAGTAAATTGATAGGGTCAAGTTAATATATACTTAACCAATCTAGAATGATAATTGGATGAGGTTAAGTCGTGAATTGCTTAATATACTAAACCAACTTGAGCATGGTTTGTAGGGTTAAGCCTTGAACTTGGATACTTAGCCAATTTTGACAGGATTTATAGACGGGTTAAGTCATGAACTTAAGTGACACTTAATCCATTATGTAAACCCTAGTTCTGAGGATTAGGTGGATAACCGTAGTTAACAAGGATAACGGGAACAATGCTAAGTGGTAATCCTTAGTTGAATAATAACTAAGTAATGATTCTTAGTCAAGGAAGTTTAGACCAGTTCATAGATAGATGAGTAACCTAATACGGTAGGTCATCGTTTAAGTATACGAGTAGGAGCAAGTATCTGATTTGGATAAAGGCTCCAGCGAACTGGGTAACGAAGCAGCGGCTTCGGGGAACGTGAGGGTATTCTTGGTATCCCTCTATGAGCTGCCAGGTGATTATACTAGGCTCATGAGAGGTTAAGGTCTGCGTTAGAAGAACCAAGAGTATGCCTTGGTTGCTATACGAGCGACCTAAAGACGGGGATGGATAGGGGATAGTCGACGATACACGGTCGTACCCTAGATAGCATTTCGTCAGGCTACCTACCATCTTTGGTCAAGCGTGTACGTACGGAAAGGCAGAGAACACCCAATAGACCATAATTGCTATCTAATTATGGTTGCGGTAAGGCTTGGATGTGGGTTGGCCAGTGTTGTGTTCTCATACAGGATTTATCCTGTCTTGTCTTTCGCTAGTTGAGGGAGTGGTCTCGTGGGACCATAGCCACGTATAGAAAAAAAAACAGACCTTAGCATCTGCATCGGCAGATAAATCGAAAGCTCCCGAACGAGTCCTGTATTTCCTGGTCTGCCCTGTGACAGGACTCGGATGGCACGATGTGATACATGTGCATACAGTCATGGAAAAACGATTCACGATGAATGCGTGGGAAAAAGGGCGCGGTTGGCGGTTAGCGTAAATCCTAGTGGCCCTAGGTGGTTGAACCAAAACCGAGATACGGAAACGTGCAATAGGTAAGCATAATCCCTAGTAGTCCTAGGTAGCATAAGTCCTAGTTGTACAAACGATGATTCATGTTGAAAGACCCTGGTTAGATATAGGGTGACAGTCCAAAATGATCTTAAGGATCATGGAACTATGTTAAAGTAGTATAGAATCTCATGGGAAAGCCCGTATGGTCTACGGCAAGGGGCTGAATATTTACATGGAATAAAACATACGAGTCGAGTAACCTATATATACGATATATTAGGTTGACATGGACCATTACACGACTTTTGAGTAAGGGTCATTCATGGTTAACACATGATACGGTGGGGATACTAGTACTGTAGGTGCAGAGCTAAAAGACAGGATAGAAACCATGGGATGTTATACGTGATTGATATCTTGAGGATATTATATTTGATAGGAGCTTGACGATGGGATACCTTGTTTTATCTTGACACCGTAATTTATCATGACACCTTAGTTTATCTGAGTTCAGTAGTTCATCCTGTTATTTTGATTTAGCTTATCTATCTTGTCATCATGCTTATGTTCATCTCAGTTTCTCATGTCAGTTAACTTTACTAGTTTTTATGCTGATAGTAGATAGGGCTTACTCAGTCTTTTTGACTGACCCGTTTTGTTTCGCCTCTTTTCTTCCATTTCCCCCCCCCCAGGTTACAGGGAGGAAATACTGTTGTTTAGTTCGAAATTCTTTTGCTTGAAGGTCATCATGGATGGCTTGGACTTTTCTTGGCTAATGGCTACTTTACTGTTTTTACTTGGGGAATAATTTATGAAAATGTCTTTATGCTTCTTTACTATTGCAAGACAGGTTTCGATGTACTCTAATGTAAAAGGCTTTAGACCTTATTTATTCATGTTATGAAAGTTTGATTTTACTTCCGCTATTTTATATGTTCTGTCTTGTGATATTTCTGTGCATGTTTACCAATAATGCCCCTCTAAAGCTAGTGCATTCCTTTTGCGAGTGACCCTAGCGGAGGCGGGGTGTTACATCTTGTTCTCTGTAACATCCCACCTCCGTTAAGGTCACAGAAAAACAGATCTGATAGATAAGAATATACATAACCTCAGATTCAGATTTATAACCTCGTCAAGATCATAATTAAAGTTCATATCTGAAAATAACTGTACTCACAATCAAAAAGGAAAGTCTTGATTTCTGGTTTCTGAGTTCTGACACAGAATAGTGTCCCTTTGGCGTAGACTTTCGATTAGATTAGAAAATAGTTGTTCCCTTTTAACTTTATTCAGATTGGAAGAAGATCCTAGTTTTGATTCCAGCAGAGTAACAACGCCATTATTTTATTTAATAAGAACGGAGGCAGAGTATAGGAATGAAATTGCACAGCATAAGAGAAAAATGGTGTAAAGGGAATGGGGATAAGGGGTTGTTTATATAGGATTAGGCGGACGAATCTAGATAGAAAATGAGACTAGATACATCAGAATGAACCCGGTTCAAAAACTGGGTTTCGGGAGCCGGTCGACCCCCAGGTCGACACTATGGTCGACCTGGCCCCTGGGAGGTCGACACTATGGTCGACCCCAAGGTCGACCTAGTCCATGGGCGGGATTTTTCCCGCCCAGCCTGTTCTGGGATTTTGAACTCGAATTTTCGAGCTGTTTTCAATTCTGAAAATCTCTGAAACTTCGGAGGGTCATATCTCCCTCATACGGACTCCGTTTCTCGAAAACTCGGACTCGTTTCCAAGAAGAATTTTGAGACGAACGCAATGGAGCAACTCGTTTCCCTTTATTCTTATTTTAAAAATTAATTATTCTCTGATTTGTTACTTATACATTCACAGAAAATACGGGGTGTTACATTCTCCCCTCCTTAAAGGATTTCGTCCCCGAAATCTTCAAGTTAAGAAGAATGTGTCCTACCATCCAGTCATCCATCTACTCAACCATCATCCACAAACATCTATTTTCCTTAGAAAACTTCTAATGTTGTATGAATATATGCAAAAGTGTGTGTATATGTTCCTTAAGTAATGCAAAGATTAGGTGGTCCACTAATTCAGTTAACCTCCTTAATGCGAATGATGTCAGTGCCATGAGTCCAACATGTATGCAATTTTCCTATTTGATACATTTCATTCTTATATGAGTGACAACCATTCATTCATATGCAACATCCATGTGATGAGTCAACCATTTTGCATCCACGGAAATTGAAAATGCTCACACATCCATATGCAGTATGAGAGTGTTTTCGAGCCGATCTAATGCCTAGTGTGTGTATATGCATCCATGAGAAACCACTTGCATCCACTTGCAACCATCAAACATAACATGTCTCAAACACATGTTTACACCCATTGGTTTCTACCTAAAGTTCGAAGATTTGATCGATAGGATACAGTCGAATGATGGAAGCGAGTACAGGTAAAACAAAAACTTGGTTCCCATTAGACATTGGTTAAGAGAATAATTCCCCTAAGTATCGGCCCCGAAGACCGGAATCAACATCAGATTGATGCCCAGAGGATTACCCTCTTTAGACAATGTCAAAACTGGAAATATTAACCTTTTCAGAAATATCCAGATGCTTACAGACTACTAGTACAGATCAGATTATCGAATGATTCTTAGAAAACTAAGCATGGGAAAATCCCACCATATCCCTCAAAAACCCAGAATGTATGCATTACAATTGACTTGACGCCTAACACAGAAACCCTCAAACCCCAACCTATCACCAACAGATGAGTCGTAACCCCTATGGGGTTTGAGACTATAACCAGATCAGAAACAAGAATAGTATTAAAGTGCAGAGACTCGACTACAAAATCAGAATGCCATAATCGGAAAGAGTTCTAACTCAATAATCAGATAAGGAAACTAAACTCTCTACGGAAATTTTCCTACTTCTATCCTATCCACCAACTATGAGAGCATTCGCCTGCCTTCCCGAAGTAGGTCATGCCCTCTGTCCTTGCCCCCGTTTCTTCGGGCAGTCCCTAGTGAAGTGTCCCATCTCACCACAGTTGAAGTGAGTGTCCTTCCTCTTTCGGCAATCCTTGTCCAGATGAGTCAAGCTTCCATAAGTAAAGCACTTTTCTCCTCCTTTATCTTCAGACTTTTCGTCCTTCTTTTGTGTTTCGTTTTTGCCTCCTTTGTGAACCAAGTCCATATCCATGAGTTTCTCATCCTTGGGTTGTGCTTCTTAGCCAATCTCCCTCATTCTGATCTTTACTATCTGTGTGTAACACGTTGACAAGTCCCTCGAAAGCTGCCTCCATCGCATGGAAAATCCTACAAAGCTCGAAAGAAAATTAGCCGTAGGCGAGACTACCGCGGCTACAGATGGAAGTCGAGCGTTTATTTTCCCTTTGACCGGTGTCGTAGTCTTATCAAGCCTACAGAACCATGCCGCGATGAGGTTACCCCCAGAAAGCCGGGAGCCCCGGAGAAAGAAGGAAACAAAGATTCAAACGGAGGATCAAAAGATAGATATATGGCTTTTGGGGATTATGTTTTTTCAAAAATAGGCTTTAATTTCGAAAATACTTCCTTTTAAAACCTTTTTGAAAATAGTTTACAAAAACTTTACCCAATCTGGTAACCTTCAGCTCTGATACCAAGTGTAACACCCCACCTCCGTTAAGGTCACAGAAAAACAGATCTGACAGATAAGAATATACATAACCTCAGATTCAGATTTATAACCACGTCAAGATCATAATTAAAGTTCATATCTGAAAATAACTGTACTCGCAATCAAAAAGGAAAGTCTTGATTTCTGGTTTCTAAGTTCTGACACTGAATAGCGTTCCTTTGGCATAGACTATGGATTAGATTAGAAAATAGTTGTTCCCTTTTAACTTTATTCAGATTGGAAGAAGATCCTAGTTTTGATTCCAGCAGAGTAACGACGCCATTATTTTATTTAATAAGAACGGAGGCAGAGTATAGGAATGAAATTGTGCAGCATAAGAGAAGAATGGTGTAGAGGGAATGGGGCTGTTTGTATAGGATTAGGCGGACGAATCTAGACAGAAAACGAGACCAGATACATCAGAATGAACCAGGTTCAAAAACTGGGTTTCGGGAGCAGGTCGACCCCCAGGTCGACACTATGGTCGACCTGGCCCTTGGGAGGTCGACACTATGGTCGACCCCTAGGTCGACCTGGTCCACGGGTGGGAATTTTCCCGCCCAGCCTGTTCTGGGATTTTGAATTCGAATTTGAATTCGAATTTTCGAGCTGTTTTCAATTCTGAAAATCTCTGAAACTTCGGAGGGTCATATCTCCCTCATACGGACTCCGTTTCTCGAAAACTCGGACTCGTTTCCAAGCTAAATTTCGAGACGAACGCAATGGCGCAACCCATTTCCCTAGATTCTTATTTTAAAAATTAATTATTCTCTGATTTGTTACTTATATGTTCACAGAAAATACGGGGTGTTACATTCTCGAGCTCTGTAAACCAAAGTTCTTATACCAAATGTGACGAGCGATCTGAATCAATCGCTAAACCAACCAAGACCGTTTGAAACCCCTGATTGTTTTGAGAACACGACAAACTGGAATGCAAACAGAAGAACATTTCATTGTTAATTACAATAACTCATCAGAATACAAGAATATACAGAGTATGAATAAATATTACACATTCGATAAATATCAGAGATTACAATACATTACATAGCAGCGGAAAAATAATACGAAACACAACTAAAAGTAATACACGGATACAGACACGGATACAGAGCTTTCCGAGTATCATTCCAGCTGTAAACCAGGTTCCCATGGATATAAATCTGCAAATCCAAAACTACTAGCTGCCTGTGGCAAAATTAGGGCACCCAAAGTTTGGGTTAAAACAATAAATTCAGGTCAGTCATTTGACTAGTGTGAGAACTAAAACAGTTATTAATCTTTATTTTAAAGTTAGGTAAATCAAGGGACCACGCCGTATAACACGGAACGGGTTTCCTCCCAAGATTACCAGTGCATAAAATAACAGCGTAATGCTAAATAAAGAACAATGAAGCTATTATAAGACTCAGGTCCCATCAAACAATGCAACGCAAGCCGGAGGATAGGGTTTTTACCTTATAATAGCCAAGAATGCTTGGTACGTGAAATTTCATGTTTTATTATTACTATAAGTGTATAGTATAAAAACAATTTCAATCATAAGTTTCAATCATAGACGGCATAAGTGCCCCATACCACTATGTCGCCATATATAGGTATACAATCAAAACCGCAAAGCCACGTATTGGAAGTTGGATTTCCATCTGTGAACCGAGGCAAGGGATCGTCCTTTACCAAATTCGAGACGCTCTAGCCCGCCCCTCAGGAACAGCTGCAACTGCCCCTTGGATCGTCAGGGCCGGTCCACTAATGTGGATTATTATGCCTGAACACTGCGTTTTCCCACCCTTTGGGGTGTCAATGAGTCCAATGACTCCATCGGCTCCACATAGTCACTGATATATCTGAGGCGCCTCGCAACAGCAACAACCACACAGGTGAAAATAATTTAAATGTCAGGGCTGGTAGGTCACTGACACTACCCTAGCTAGAAAGAAACGCATGTCCTCCCTGATGTCCTCTCCCATTTCTGGTTCACAACCGGCGTGTGAGGCTCGCGAATCAACGTTATACACAAAGCTATGCCAAACAGGCCGTGCTTTGATCATCAACCACAAGACTTTGCTTTTCAACAGAAGCCTTGATCAATTACCACTAAGGCATGCTACACAGGCCATTCACTCCATGCAATTTATATCCATCAATATATAACCCCTAAGCACGTACTTCTCAGAGAAGGGCGTTAAGCAAGAGAATAAATTCTAAATCGCCAAACAGATATATATTTAATAAAAATCAATCACACAGAATAAAATCCAATGTCAGACACACAGTCCATTTACAAGTTCGTTCTAGGTCTGA
Organism: Allium sativum; assembly: GCA_030737875.1. Lineage (NCBI taxonomy): Eukaryota > Viridiplantae > Streptophyta > Magnoliopsida > Asparagales > Amaryllidaceae > Allium > Allium sativum. The sequence goes on from CM060926.1 coordinate 863,316,668, forward strand.
ACGAAACCGGAGGCACCTTGTACCTCGCACATCCATCGATCTCCAAGTACGTCTGGATGATCACCAACTGATTCCCTCCTCTTGGGTGTACAGCCCAATCAAGATCATCAGTAATCACCCAAACGATGTGAAGACCTCCGGTCTTCGACCACCGTCTTCTCCCTCGACACATCGTAGAATCAGTTATTTAGAATAGGATATACGTTGTCTTTCTGAATAACCCGCGTATATAATAAACAAGTGTTACACAAACACAACATACGCCTCATTCCAATTCAGAATATTCTTTTATTCAAATATTCTTACACTTTAGGAAAGGTTCCCATTAATTTTATCAAAGATAAATTCTTTAAATTTATTATTTAATCTCCTTTTGAATATCAATTCAAATTAGTCGGGATTAGCGAACCACACTGAAGTAATCATTTATTTTATTTCCCAATCCCAACCTATTCATCCCATGAAGTAAAACTGGTAATACTTCATATCTAACACCACGGTGTTATCGGTAAATTCAATTACCATTTCACGTTCAAATCTAATTAAAGATTTAACTATCGCCTAGAGCAAAACTGGTGATACTCCATTCTCGATCACTTCAATCTAATTAAAGGTTCATTAAAACTCCACTTAGTTTTAATCTTCCCAAAAAACAATATTCTGATTGTTTAACTTCGGAAATCATATCCTGTCTTTAACTGGGTTAAAGAACCAAAGTCATTTAAAACACGGTTCACGATAAACCCAAAATCACATTCTACTCTATCAGCCTTTAACCGTAAATTAGCAAGTGAACAATTCCCTAAGTAATAACCCCAAAGGACGAAACCAACATTAGATCAATACCCAAGAAACCATTCAACTTAACTAATCTTCAGTTAGTTTTTGATTTTTTTTAACTCTGTTGGGTCTAAGATTTGTATTATTAAAGATACCATTCACGACAACCACAAAATCACATTCCATTAATTATCGGGTTAAAGAACAGGTGTTATTTAAAACACCATTCACGATAAACCCAAAAATCAATTCCAATTCAATTCCAATTAAATAATATTTAATTGGTACACTTCATTAAATCTAAATAGAAAGATTTGATCTTTTTCTCAACTGGGATTAAGAACAGTGTTAATGAAGACACCATTTACGACAAACCCAAATCCCATTTGATATTAAATACAAGGCTCTAAATAGAAAATATATCGGCTTATATTCAATATCAAATTTACGGCCAACAAATATCGTATTGGAAATAACGATATACATATATCTTTCAAATTTCCATAACAATATCTGTATAATCACGAAATCCAACATCGAAATATTCCGAAGATAATTTCGATTCAAATCCATTCCCATTCAATTATTGGAAATTCTGTTACTTTTAAAACCCTCTCTGATCCAATTTATTTATTTCAAAAATAATTGAATTATCAAAACTAGTTCATTTCGATAAAAATCAATTTTTATCTTTTCAAATTTGGAATTTTTCATCCCAATTCTTCACAAATCATTTCTTACGATTTTACACAAATTATTACTATTTTTAATAATTTTATCAAGGCCCATACAGTCGATTTCCACCAATGGCCATCGAACTGCACTTACAGCGACCTTTTCCAAATTTGATTTGGACATAATTCCAAATCCAACCGTTAGATTTCAAATCTCTAATATTCATTAGAAATCTCTTTTCGATACAAACCCAATGGTTCCAGTTTTAGGAATATCCGACGGTTGGATCTCCCGTAATATCAATTCGAAGTTAATGGTCGAAATTCGCGAACTGCCGCGGCGCGGCGCGTTCTAGTCAGGCCATTCTATATATATAATATATGTATTATATATATTTCGTCGATTTCCTTTTAAAACGTATTTTATAAATCGTTTTAAATTCGTTTTTGAAACGATTTCAACTTCATATTCAATTTCTAATCAAAATTGAATATTCCACATCATCGATACACAAATGATAATATTTTCAAAATGTTATATTTTGAAATCGCTTCCTTTTCTATATTCATTATAAAAACGAATATAATCGATATAAATATCGTTCGCGTCAAAATGGCGCATATCTAATCAACACGGCTTTATATATTTCAATAACTTCGTTATTCTATTCAACAAATGAATATTTTCTTCGACACATGAAAATGTATATCTTATTTAACACATGAATTTTTATTTTATTCAACACATGAATTTTCTTTCTATTCAACACATGAATTTTCTTTCTTTAATATTCCTTATTTTCCCAAATTGGAATGAGGCTCAATCAATTGCCATATAATGTTAATTATATGGATTCCATACAACACATGTATGTAATAGCAACGATAAATAATCAATCATTATCCAGAGTGCACCGCACAACTGTATAAGCATTAAGTATAAATAATTAATGCTTACACAGTCTGTCAACCCATCGATTGACATACAACTAAACAATCGGGATTAGTGTACGTCAAACATCATCCCAATACTCGTGTGGGGTTTCAAATCAACAAACACAAATTTTTATTTGTGCAGTTGGGCGATGTGTAAAATTTATCGTCCCAATCAATATCAGTCAAATCAATGTATACAAACAAATCGTCTGATTTGTTTATAAATATTTATTTTATATACACGTTAAAAATTATAGTTTTAACTATAAAATATTTTCTACTTCCACTTCACACAATCAACTTTCACAACACATTAATTCAACAAACAAGTCATCCATGGTCTGTGGACAACGGGTGTCGGGTGCTACTAAGCACCGTCTGCATCCTAGTATATATTTCAACTAGAAATTAAAATAAAAGTAAGAAGTTCTCACCTTGGGGTTCCACTCCGCCATTTTATTTCTGAAATTCAGAACAGTCTGGATCTGCCCGTACTTCCAACGCAGTCGTCTCCATGCTGTTCATATTAAAATCACATTTTTAATATGATGTTCTATACATTAAAAATCATATTTTTATTCTTTCTATAATATAAAAATCATATTTTTATTCTTTCTATAATATAAAAATCATATTTTTTATTCTTTCTATAATATAGAAATCATATTTTTATTCTAATGTTCATATAAGAAAAATCAAATGTTTTTGCTCTTAAAAATCTTATCTTTTCATGTGTAAAAATATAATCTTTTCAGTGATAAAAATCCTTACTTTATGAATTAAAAATCTAAACTTTTCTTATATAATTATCTTAACTTTATACGATAAAAATCCTATCTTCATACAATTAAAAATCGTATTTTTAGCGTGTTAAAACCCTAATCTTTTCTATAAACTAAAATTTAATTTTATCATTATAAAAATATAAATCATTCCATATATATAATAAAGAAAATCAGTTTTTATCAACTCAAGAAATCAATTTTTATAACATAACGAAATCAGTTTTTATTAACTAAAGAAATCAATTTTTATTTAACTACAAAATTAATTAAACAAAATATTTAAAAACTCACCAGCAGGAGGGAAGGCAACTGCGAACAGTGGAGGGGGCTCGGAGGTAGGCGGCTACGGCCTGGAGGCAGCGTAGGTTCTGGAGGTGGCTGGGGGTACGTGTGGCGGCGCAAGGTTGGGGAAGGCATGGGATGACCGGCGACGGGGTATTTGGGGGGTGACGCTCATGGATAAACGAAGAAAGAGGAGGGGGAAGAGAAGCGCGAGGCGCGAGGGAACGGGGGTGTTGCCAGAGATGGTGGAGGTCGATGCGCCGCTTGGGGGGCGCGATGGTGGGCGATGGCGGCTAGGGCAGGGTGGCGGTGGGTTTTCTTCCGTTTTTTTTTTAAAAAAAATTGATTTTTAAAATGAACGACGGGGAGGGGGGGCTAAGAGAGTATAGAGAGGGAGAGAGGGTTTTTTATTTAATTTCAAAAAACAACTTTTTATTTCGAACTTGAAATAGAACCCATCGACTGTCGTCCATAGCTAAATACCCCTATTCCGAACGCAATGGGATATGTTTCATTGGCCAATTTTATCATTTCGATCAGTTCTCATCAAAATATAAATATAAATCTATATATTGAATTTGAACGCACATTTCAATTTACCTAGTCCACATACGGACTCTAAAAATTCCCCAAAAATATTTTCTAACTCGTATTGACAATACGGTCCTAACAATACTAATTTCGTCAAATTCTGAGACCGTTTGAAAAATGGCCATTTTCTGGTCGATTGAAATTGACTGAAACTGTCAAAACACGTTTTACTTCGCCATGCTCACATATTGATTCAGAAAATTACGAATTTTGACACCTAGCAATAACTTGACATCACAGATCTAACAAAAGTGGTTTCGTCGAAAACCGAGGTCGTTTGCAAAATTTCCATTTTTAAGGGCCAGAATTCCATAGCGACTATTCTGAATTTTCAATTGGACCTAACTTTTTATCCCCGCTATGAAATTTGAATTTTTCAGATTCGTTGGAAAGATATTCTCAAATAGATTCAAATATTTTTGGTTTTTCCGAAATCCGATTTATTTTGAATCTTGTACATTCATTTGAACTTTGAAATCGAATTTTCAAACTACCGCGCCATTTTCAGTTCCTTTTATAATTTAAAATAAATATTTATATTCAAACGACGATCTATATAAATATATACGTTCTATTTCTATTCATTTTAAATTTCTCGTCGTTATTATTTAAAATAATTCATTTTAAATTTTCAAAATTCACTAAAATCGCCAAAATAAAAATTTTAAATTGGCTCGGATTTCCGGGTTATTACAAGAAAATTTTGAATAAAAGAATCGAAGAGGAAATGGCAGCAAGCAGAAAATGAGAAAAATGGGGGGATTCAAATACGGGTGGGATAAGATAGAAAAAGCAGACAAAACTTTTTAGGAAAGACAAAATTGATTTGCACTTGCAATTAAAAACAGGCGTAAGTTGTTGGGAAAGACAAAACTGATTTATACTAACAACAAAAAGCAGCCATTGATTTCGGGAAAGACAAAATTGATTTATACTAGCAATAAAAAAACTCCCTAACGGTCAGTTCAATTAAGCAATAAATATTTACTTATCATATATAAGAACCTTCCTAACCTTCGGTTTGATTAGGCAATAAATATTTAGCAAATTCTATTTATACACCATAAAATATTTTACCAACACCACAGAATAATTTATGAAACTGATGACAAAATTTCCCTTACTTAAGTAATAAAAATATCCTTACGTAAGAACAATCAAAGTCAAAATTAAAGGATAAAATTTTCAAATGACCACATCATATAAATTTGGTAAAATTTCAATTATAAAATAATTGAAATTTCTTTGTGTTATTAAGTAAATTTAAATTATTTTGAATTGAAATATTAAATTTATTCATATTCTTTCTAGCTATATTCATATGTAGTAAGTTTTAACATTTTTCCAAGTCAAATTAGTCACAAAAATAAGTTTTCAAATTAAGTATTGAAAGTAATTGAAACACCCCACCTCCGTTAAGGTCACCCACAAAGGGAATGCCTTAACTTCGGTGGAGCATTTTAGGTAAAAGATACAGACAATTTACAAGACAGATATATAAACAGCGAAAAAACTAAATTTATTTCATAAGTACGTGGTTCAGTTAAAGCATTACAACAACTGTCTCAAACCAACTTCCAAATCATTACAACATAATCTCTGTCTTGATTAAAACATAAAGAAGCACGAAATAACAATAAGGTAGCATAAATCCCCAATAAGAGTGTATCCAAAGCCATAGCCCAAGGAAAGAAGATCCAAGCAATACATATACTCTCTTCAAGCTGGAAATGGTCCAAACTAAGCTGAAGTATTCCCTCCCTGCGGACTTGGGGGGGACGGAAAAAAAGAAGACGAAAGAAAATGGGTCAGACATGAGTCTGGTAAGTCCAGTGATTATTTAGCATGTAAACAGGAAAAAGAATTATGGCATGAATAAACTGAATCTAGGACAGCACCCTAGAAATAAGATAATAAGACTGAATATGCTATCGCACTCATTACTATTTCTCTGCACCTACTTACAAGTGTTTCAACTAGCACCTTGTGTTCAAGACAAATGATCCCCTATATCGATTGGATCCTACTCGTATATGTTTACCACTTGTGTCATTCGGCCCTGCTTGATTGTAGATACCTGTGTTGGTCCCACCATGGGGCGTATTAAATCCTATGGTGGCAACCCGATACAATTCAAGATGCACAGAGTATAACTACTGATGCTCAGTGCCTGCTTTTTCCACTCTGGAGTACGTGCGCGACCGCAATCCGTCGGAACCTACACTGACGCACCAACCGCCGTTGTTTTTACCGCTTATAATCAGCCCAGTAATCGTGCCCCACCCTGCCTAGTTCAGGGTACCGCGATACATCTATATGGGTTACTGCTGAAATGGGTCCCTGTTAATAGGGTTTCCTAATCAACATGTTAAAATGGTTAAGTGTTCTCAAATTAACCTAACCCCACCCATCAGTTTAGTTAACATGTTGTATTGGTTAAGTGTTACCTTAATTAACTTAACCCTACCATTCTTGTCTTAGCTTTAATTCATTCATTAAAGCACCAACCACTCACATTAGATATGTACTGTTACGGTTGCTGGATGTGCCGGTCGGTTCCGGGCAGTCTTACACCACAACTCGATCTAACCTCAGGTTATTTTGGGCTTGATGCACTAACCTCTCACATTAGATATATATTGTTATGGTCGCTAGATGTGCCAGGCGGTTCCGGGTAGTCTTACACCGTAACTCAATCTAACCTCGGGTTAGGCATATTCGTCTTATACTTAATTTACATATTTACCTTTCGTATTTATATGTAAATTATCCACAATTATTGCCATTCAAGTCATGCCCCATTTACCCTCTAAATCATATTCAAAAAAATTGTTATATAAATTATACCATTTTTATGCCACTAATCATTCATATATTTATGGGCCAAATTATGTCAATAATATGAAATTTAAGGTTTTTCCCAACGTTACCCCCGCCATACGTTCACAAAATTCACATAGAATGTTAGGCTCGTAACTTAGCCTAACTTATATAAAAAGGGGAAAGAAGGGAGCATGTACCATTCATACAACATAATAAGGATCTAACTAAACATGTGTCATATAAATTTTGGCATAAAACAATGAACTTGCATTTTTGGATCCAATCAACATGAATCTTAAGCATATGAAATTACCCAAATCCAACTAGGCATGTAAATGTAAACTTGCAATTTGGATCCAATAAATATGAATCTTAAGCATACAGAATTACACAAGTTCAACTAGGCATATGAATGTGAACTTTTATTTTGGATCCAATAAACATGAACTTAAGCATATGGAATTACACAAATCCAACTAGGCATGTAAAAGTAAACTTTTATTTTGGATCCAATTTTCATAGATCTAAATGTAGATCTAAACATAATACATGTCTTAGCGTAACAACTTGCATGTAACATAACATGAAAAAGTCACCAAATTTACATAATACACGATTGGTTTAACATCAACATAATAACCACAATAGTCTCATAAGCATATACGATAGAATCGTTACAAGAATAGACATGAATCAGCATCACCATTATCTTACAACTAGGAATAACTCTAGTTTTCACTTTATTACAAATCATAACTTTTAATCGTTCACATCTAAATAATAATAGGACTTACAAACAAAAGAAAGTCTTGTTTTCTGGGATCTGTTTTCTGAAACTGAAAATAAATCCCTTGACGAAGACTATTAATTCTATAAGTTAGTTTTGATTCATAGCTTTTTAACTTGCTTTCTAGTTTGAGAAGAAATGGTGGCTAGGCTAGGACAACCATGGACAGCATGGTGGCTCCTTGGAATGAATTTGTGTGATTTAGGGTTGAGGACTAGAGTTGCTTTTATAGAGGTTTAAACTTATGTGAATCCTTAGATCATCCTAGGAGCAATCACAACCGTCCAGACTAGACAAAGTTATCCAGAATTGCCACATATGCCCTAGTGACTCAGCAGCAAGTCAGAAAAGACTCAGTAACAGGTCAAAAAATCGTCACTGTTTGGATCTGGGCGAGGGGGTAAGTCAACCCTCAGGTCGACCTCCAAGTCGACCTGTATAAGGAGGTCGTCCCCCTGATCGACCCCCTAGTCGACCTGGCCTGGGGCGGGAAAAATCCCGCCCACCCCGCTTCTTTGTTTTTGTTTGAATTTTGAATTTAAATCTGAGCTGTTTTAATTTATTTAAATTCCCGAAACTTCTAAGGGCCATGACTTCCTCATACGAAGTCCGATTTACGAAAACTTGGACTCTATTCCAAGAAGAATTTCGAGATGAATGCAATGGCGTAACCCGTTTCCCTTAATTCTCACTTTAAAAATTAAGTATTCTTTAATTCGTTCTTTTAATAAACACAGAAAATTCAGGTTGTTACATTCTCCCCTCCTTAAAGGATTTCGTCCCTGAAATCCTCAAGTCACGAAGAATGTATATCCTACCATCCAATCATCCATCTACTCAACCATCAAACACCGGCATCCATTGTCCTTAAAAGATTTCTAATGTTTTCATGATTGTATGCAGAGTGTGTGTATATGTCCTTATCTAATGCAAAATCAGGCGATCTACTTATTCAGTTGACCTCCTTAATGCAAATTATGTCAGTGCCATGAGTCCATTATGCATGCAATTCTTCTTAATCATAATTTCTACATGAGTGCACAATCATCCATACAAATGCAGTGTCCATATGATAACATTCCAAGTTTCAATCCATATTCTGTAACACCCCACCTCCACCAAGGTAACTCTTGCAAGCACACTAGCATTGGAGGGGCGTTAAACAAGGTAAACATGCATGCAGATATCACAAGACAGAACATGTAAGTAAAACAGAGTAAATAAAGCAGCGGATCAAACTAGCATTTCAAAACCATAGTCACGTTACAACAAAGTACTTGATCATTATTTTCCAACAAACAAAGTCTAGAGAAAAGCATAAACTGAAAAACTGTAATACATAAAGTACTATCCCCAAAGTGAAGTGATAAACCATAGCTAGCTCAATGTCCAAAACTGTACATGAGCAAATCCCGTAAGCATGCTATAAAGATCCAAGCTAAGCTCCAATGTTCCCACCCTGAGGACCTGAGGGGGGGAAATGGAAGAAAAGAGGCGAAAGAAAACAGGTCAGTCAAAAAGACTGGTAAGCCCTAACTACTATCAGTCCATGAACTAGTAAAGTTAACTGGCATGAGAAGCTGAGATGAACATACTGGCATGATGATTAACTAACAAGATAGATAAAGGTGTCATCGCATAATCAAGGTTAAGTTTTGCACCACGGGTGTACTAGCATTCTAACATGTCAAGTAAAAACAAGAATTGATCCCTTGGCCCAAGCTTGGCCCAACATCATGAGGTGACCTAAATCAAGGTCCAACTACACGGTCTAGTTGATCGGCTCCCTATAAGCCTACTCGTCAAGTGTCGGTGTCACACGGCCCAAACATGAAATGTAGTTAAACTGCGCTAGGTCCACCCATCGGTGTATCAAGTCCTAGGGTGTCGACCTCGGACACCAATCAAGTATGCATAGTCTAGATCTACTGGTACCCATGCCTGATTTTCCAACTCCGGACTATGTGCACGACCATAGTCCGCCTGGACCTACACCGGCGTACCTACTCAGCCGTCGTTTTGGTCCTTTACATGTCGGCCCAGTAATCGTGCCCCACCCTAGCCTAGTCCCTAGGGTCTTATGATACTATCAAAAGGGTTACTGCTGAAAAGGACCACGCAACTAGGGTTTCCTTAACGGGTTAAATGTGGTTAACCCGATCCAAACGTGGATTAAATTGGTTAAGTCTACCCAGGGTTCATGACTTAACCCCGATTAACCCATCAAGCCCAAATTGGTTAAGTATTAAGTGGACCATGACTTAACCCTAATCAGGAGGCATTAATTAACTTAATGTGCTTTAACCTCTCACATTAGACCTTGTTGTGGTTACTAGTTAAGCCGGGCGGGTCCGGGTAGCTTTACACGACAACTTGGCCTAACCTCGGGTTCGAGCACAACATGACCAACTTCTCACATTGGGTCCTATTGTTTGTAGCCACTAGTTAAGCCGGGCGGGTCCGGGTAGATTTATGCTACAAACTCAACCCAACCTCGAGTTGGCCACACTCATATTTTCTAAGTGTCATGTCCATTATGTTTCCAAAACATAATTACAAGCTAACATATCACGTCATGTTATAAAAACCATGTTTATGTCATAATGTTACCCAACCCCAACGTAATCCCATCGTTTACATAATCGCAACAACGCATAAAGGATAAAATAGGGAACTTGGCATAAACATGACAAAAAGGTGTTGAAGCCACAAGTTTAACATAGTGGCATATGAAATGTTCATATACTTGCATATTGCATTATTAGGCTTCAAAAGTATGCATAAAACCAAACTTAGCATATAAGTGATACATGGTGATGCATGACATGTAGAAGTTGCTAGAAGTTCGCATTTAGCCTCACATGCAAGTTATCATAAGGGATATGATAACTTCCATGTTGCCAAAATGCAACCTTTAATATAAAGCTTGAAGCTTTAAGCTCACAACTCAAGTTTAACTTGCATAACATGATAACATGTGTATAATGATCAACCCAAACTTGCATAACATAGCAACATGTGTCATACATAATGATTAAACCAACTTGCATAACATAATGATCAACCAAACTTGCATATCATAATGATCAACCCAAACTTGCATCATTCATTTAACTTTATGGTTCAAAAAGAAAGTAGAAAAGGGCTTACAATGCTATGAAGACACAAATGAATATTTATTATAAAGATTGAGACGAAGCCCATATGCAAGCACCAAAAAACCCAAATATGAAAGCTCCAAATGAAAAACCCTTGAGCCAAATCAATAAAGACCCTTGCTTTGTAATAGAAATGTCGCAACTTGACTTGAATGCAAACTAAGAACACTCATACAAGTTTGAAAACACTTGTATGAACTCAAAATCTCTCATATAAATAAACTTAGGAATTTTAGCATGAGGGTGGAGGCCATGAGAGAAACAAATTTGACATAGTTTAGTTGTAGGGTTGAATAATTATGATTTAGGCTAGACTTAGGGGTCTTTTTATAGAAGATTAGGATAGTATTAGCCATAGGATTAACCCTAGATCCAATCCGAGCCATCAAATCACGTCACTAGCCAACAAAACAGGTCCAAACAGCACAATTAAGTGCACCAGGCCGACCTGGCCGACCAGGGAGGTCGACCCCCTGGTCGACTCTAGTGTCGACCTGGTTGGGGGGAGGTCGACCCTAGTGTCGACCCCTCAGTCGACCTGTCTGGGCGGGAGTTTTCCCGCCCAGTCTGTTTTGGCTGAATTCGAATTCTAAATTCAAATTTGAACTGTTTTTGAACTTGTAATTTTCTGAAAACTTTGACGGACCATAACTTGGTCATACGGACTCCGATTTTCGAAAACTCAGACTCTATTTCGCGTATTTTTCCGAGACGAACGCAATGGCACAGCCCATTTCCCTTGATTCAGATTTTAAAGTTTAATTCTGCCTTGATTTATGTTATAACATGTTATTCAAAAATACGGGTTGTTACATTCTCCCTTCCTTAAAGGATTTCGTCCCCGAAATCTCCAAGTTAAGAAGAACATATCCTACCATCCATCATCCATCTACTCAAAACATCATCCACGTGCAGTCATTGTCTTTAAAGAATTCTAAATGTTGTATGATCATATGCAAAGGTGTGTGTATATGTACTTATCTAATGCGAAAATCAGGAGGTTACTGATTCAGTAAACCCCCTTAATGCAAAACATGTTTGTGAAATGAGTCCATATGTATGCAAATTCCTAACATAATTTATAAACTCTACATGAGTGCACATAACATTCATCCATATGCAACATCCATGTGATAGCATAACAAGTTTCATCCATGAATAAGTATAAGCACTCATGCATATGCAACATGAAAGTGTGTGAGCCGATCTTAGTGCCTAATGTGTATCATGCATCCACGAGTATCCACTTGCAACCACTTGCAACCATCAAGCATAACATGTTTCAAATACATGTTTCAACCAAGGGTTTCTACCTAAGGTTCTCATGACAAGGTTAACAAGATAATAAGATAAACAGGATAAACACGGATAGCAAAAAGAAAGATATGCTACTTAGGAAAGAAAATTGAGAATGTACCCTCAAAAAGGAATGGATAAAGCCCACGCATCTTCTCCTCGGTTTCCCAAGTTGCATCTTCATCGGCTTCACTCCACTGAACTTTCACCAATTTGACTTCCCGATTCCTTAACTTCTTGATCTCTGTTCCCAAGATACGAATCGGAGCTCTTATCAAGGTTGCCTCTTTCTCTACCTCCACGTCTTCAAGAATGCTTGGTTCAACCACCTCAGCGGACTCATGTAGGCACTTTCGGAGATGCAAGACATGAAAGACATTATGCACTCCGGCTAGCTTCTCGGGCAATTCCACCCTATAGGCCATCATTCCAATTCTCTCTATGATAGGGAAGGGTCCTACGAACCTTGGTGCCAGCTTCCCAACTGCTCCAAAACGTACCACATTACGCAAAGGAGAAACCTTCACGAAAACCATGCCTCCCACTTCGAATTCCAAATCTGCCCTTCGCTTGTCAGCATAGGATTTCTGTCTATCTTAGGCCGCTCTCATCCTTCTTCTCACCAATTCAACTTTCTCGGATGTGTCCCGTATCATATCGGGCCCAAGTATAAGCCTATCTGTTGTCTCCCACCAACAAGATGGTGACCTACACGGCCTCCCATATAAAGCTTCAAATGGTGCCATCCCAATGCTGGCTTGATAGTTATTATTATAAGCAAACTCTACAAGAGGAAGGTGGTCTTCCCAAGTACCACCGAAGTCGAGAACACAAAGCCTCAAAAGATCTTCTAGCACTCTATTCACCCTTTCGGTTTGGCCATCCGTCTGGGGGTGATAGGCTGTACTCAAATTCAATCGCGTACCCCTCACTTCTTGCAAACTGTTCCAGAACTGGCTAGTGAAAATTGGGTCACGATCGCTAACTATGCTAGAAGGAACTCCATGCAACCGCACTATCTCTCGAAGATAAATAGACGCTAGCCATGATGCGGTCCTCTTGCTCTTTACTGGGATGAAGTGAGCACTCTTCGTAAGTTTGTCAACTATGACCCATATGCTCGTGTTCCCTCTCCTTGACCTAGGCAATCCATCCACAAAATCCATAGAAATACTCTCCCACTTCCATTGCGGGACCTCGAATGGATGTAATAGCCCACCTGGTTTCTTTGACTCGGTTTTCACTTGTTGGCACACCATGCACTTTGAAACATACTCTGCCACATCCTTCTTCATTCCATCCCAAAAGAAAATGCGCTTTATATCCCTATACATCTTGTCCCCTCCTGGATGTATAGTCATCTTTGAGTGATGTGCTTCTTTAAGAACTCTATGGACTAAATCTCCCACTCGAGGAACACATAATCTCCCATCACGCCTTAGCCACCCCTTGTTATCTATAGCATATCTGGCCAGGTGACTAGACGTCTCTCCACGAATCAACTTGTCCATGACCTCGACTATCTGTGGATCTTCCTTCTGCGAAGCCCCAAGTTGATCAAGAAGTGTGGGTCTAAGCTCAAGGGATGCTAATGAACCCGTCATCGACCCAACATCCATCGTGAAATCAAAGGTTGCCAATTATTCTAAGTTCTTCATCTCAATAAACAAGGGGCTCAAAGTCAACCTCCTTCTGCTTAGTGCATCTACCACAACATTACCCTTGCCAGGGGTATAAGCTATCTCGAAGTCATAAGATGCCAAGAATTCCATCCACCTTTGCTGCCTTAGATTCAGATCTTTTTGCGAGAAGAGGTACTTGAGTGACTTGTGATCAGTATACAACTCAAACCTTTCGCCTAGAAGATAGTGGCGCCAGGATTTGAGTGCAAAGACGATCGCCGCTAACTCCAAATCATGAGTGGGATAGTTCTTCTCATGAACTTTAAGTTGCCTACCCCCATAACATATCACTCTTCCCTCTTGCATCAGAACAGCACCTAACCTCGTGCCACATGCATCTGTGTACACGGTAAACATCTTACCGCTATCGGGTAATGCCAGAACTGGAGCTGAGGTAAGGGCTCTTTTGAGCTTTTGAAAAGCAAGCTCACACTCCGAGTCCCATGCAAAGACTAAGTTCTTCTTCGTCAACTTAGTAAGAGGGGCCGAAATCTTAGCGAAGTCCCTGATGAACTTCCTATAGTAGCCCGCCAGACCGAGAAAGCTTCTTATTTCGGTTGAATTCCTAGGAGTCTTCCAGTCTTGAACCACAACCACTTTCGCGTGATCCACCGCTATGCCTTGCTTAGAAACTATATGTCCAAGAAACCGAACTTCCCTTCTCCAGAAATGACATTTGGAGAACTTGGCTTTCAACTGATGCGCTCTAAGCGTATCCATCACTTCCTTCAGATGCCTAGCATGCTCTTCCTCATCCTTTGAGAAGATCAGAATATCATCCACGAAGACAACAACAAACTTGTTAAGGAACTCCCTGAACACCCTACTCATCAAGTCTACGAAATAGGCGGGTGCATTAGTCAAACCGAATGGCATGACAAGCCATTCAAAGAATCCGTCTGGAGTCCTAAACGCAGTTTTATCAATGCTACTCTAACCTGATGGAATCCGGTAGCTAGATCGATCTGAGAGTAAACAGAAGCACCAACCAGCTGGTCAAAGAGATCATCAATCCTCAGTAAAGGGTGCCTATTCTTCTTTGTCAGCTTGTTCAACTCTCGATAATCAACACATAGACGAAGCGAACCATCCGCCTTAGTAGCGAATACCACCGGAGCACCCCATTCAGAAATGCTTCGCCTAATAAAATTCTTCTCAAGCAACTCCTTGATCTGCTTACTGAGTTCCCTTCTTTCACGTGGGGCCATATGCCTAACGGGCAATGATACTGGCTTGGCATTATCGACTAGATAAATGCGAAAATCTATCTCTTGTTTAGGGGGTAACCCCTTAACTTCTTCAAAGACATTAGGATAGTCTCGGACCACCCTTACAGATTGCAGATCATCGATGGACGAGTCGAGAGATTCAACATAACATAACATGACGGGACCTCTAGGGTTACAAGAAATTTCTAGGGTATTACCGAGGCGAGTCATGAGCCTCACCACCCTATATTCACAATCGAGAATGGCTCCATAACTGGACAACCAATCCATGCCCAAGATCAACCCATATCCCGTGAACCCAAGAACATAAGCTTTACACGTGAATTCTACGGTCAAGATGGAAATCTTCAAATCCACACAAATCATAGATAGATGGGCGGAACCCCCAATTGGATTTGAAACACAAACGGGATCCTCAACTAGGCTAGTACTTAGGTGCAAACTTTCAACAATGTCAGAAGAAATAAAACTATGCGATGCGCCAGAATCAAATAAGGTGCGAATAGGATAATCAGAAATATAAACAAGACTTTCTACAGAAATACTACCTCGGTCCTGAGCCAGAGCAGTGCTGAGAGCATGCACTTGCCCTCCAGAAGGTCCTGCACGCTGATTCTGTCCTTGCTTCTTGGGGCAATCCTTGCTAAAATGTCTGGTCTCTCCACAATGAAAGCATTCGCCCAACTTCCTCTTCTTCTTCTTACAGTCTTTAGCTATGTGCCCAACATTCCCACAGTAGTGGCATTTTCTTGGATCCTTTGCCTTGGCCTTGTTGTTTTTGTTGTTCTGATTGCTCTGATTTCCTCCCCACTTGGAGTCTGTCTTCTTGGCTTGAGTCTCATTAGCCTTGACTTCCTTCTTGCCGTTCTTATCGTCTCCTTGAAGCAATGCCATGTGTACTAGACCTTCAAAAGTGGCTCCCATGGGTATATGAGATAGGGCTAAACATTGTAATGGCTCGTTCAACCCTCGTGCAAAGCGTAAAGCCTTCTTCTGGGGGGTATTAACCATGTCCAAACCGAATCGGGTGAGCTTGTTAAACTCATTCACATACTCCCTCACTGTCATGTCCCCTAGCTTCAAAGATATAAACTTCTCCAATTGCAGATTCGCCTCAGCTGATGATAGAAACTTAAGCCCAAATCTTGTCCTAAAGTCGGCCCAAGTCTCTATAGGCCTCGTAGCATTGGTGACCTCCCACCAATAAGCAGCTTCTTCCTTTAGTAGCCATGCTGCCAATAAAAACTTCCTATGGTCTTCCACATCAAAGATAGCGAAAAGAACTTCGGTTTCTTTCAACCAATTTCTTGCCTCCACAAAAGTCTCTGTCCCAATAAAGTTCTTGCCACCCATTGCCTTAAAGTCTTTGCAAATCTTAGCGAAATCTGCTTGCGGATTCTAAGGAGGAGGAGGAGGAGGAACCTCAGTTATATTGGGGGTATTTGTTGGGCCCACATCGTTGGCCCTAGCTTCCAAGTACCTCCGAAACCATCCGGGAATGGTCACTCCCTCGGGAAGGTTAAGATCGACCATACTGAAAAAGAAAAAGATAGATTCAGAACGAAGAAACGAAGGATAGTGCTACGGCTTTTGGGGAATAGCCTTTTTAAAATAACTAGACTTTTCTTGGAAAATACTTAATTGGTTTTGAAAATAGTTTTCCAAAAGGTGAGTTTTAAAAACCTTTTGCCCGAATCTTGTTAACCATATGCTCTGATACCAAATGTAACACCCCACCTCCGCCAGGGAAACTCTTGCAAGCACACTAGCATTGGAGGGGCGTTAAACAAGGTAAACATGCATGCAGATATCACAAGACAGAACATGTAAGTAAAACAGAGTAAATAAAGCAGTGGATCAAACTAGCATTTCAAAACCATAGTCACGCTACAACAAAGTACTTGATCATTATTTTCCAATAAACAAAGTCTAGAGAAAAGCATAAACTGAAAAACTGTAATACATAAAGTACTATCCCCAAAGTGAAGTGATAAACCATAGCTAGCTCAATGTCCAAAACCGTACATGAGCAAATCCCGTAAGCAAGCTATAAAGATCCAAGCTAAGCTCCAATGTTCCCACCCTGAGGACCTGAGGGGGGGAATGGAAGAAAAGAGGCGAAAGAAAACAGGTCAGTCAAAAAGACTGGTAAGCCCTAACTACTATCAGTCCATGAACTAGTAAAGTTAACTGGCATGAGAAGCTGAGATGAACATACTGGCATGATGATTAACTAACAAGATAGATAAAAGTGTCATCGCATAATCAAGGTTAAGTTTTGCACCACGGGTGTACTAGCATTCTAACATGTCAAGTAAAAACAAGAATTGATCCCTTGGCCCAAGCTTGGCCCAACATCATGAGGTGACCTAAATCAAGGTCCAACTACACGGTCTTGTTGATCGGCTCCCTATAAGCCTACTCATCAAGTGTCGGTGTCATACGGCCCAAACATGAAATGTAGTTAAACTGTGCTAGGTCCACCCATCGGTGTATCAAGTCCAAGGATGTCGACCTCGGACACCAATCAAGTATGCACAGTCTAGATCTACTGGTACCCGTGCCTGATTTTCCAACTCCGGACTATGTGCACGACCATAGTCCGCCTGGACCTACACCGGCGTACCTACTCAGCCGTCGTTTTGGTCGCTTACATGTTAGCCCAGTAATCGTGCCCCACCCTAGCCTAGTCCCTAGGGTCTTATGATACTATCAAAAGGGTTACTGCTGAAAAGGACCACGCAACTAGGGTTTCCTTAACGGGTTAAATGTGGTTAACCCGATCCAAACGTGGATTAAATTGGTTAAGTGTACCCAAGGTTCATGACTTAACCCCGATTAACCCATCAAGCCCAAATTGGTTAAGTATTAAGTGGACCATGACTTTACCCTAATCAGGAGGCATTAATTAACTTAATGTGCTTTAACCTCTCACATTAGACCTTGTTGCGGTTACTAGTTAAGCCGGGTGGGTCCGGGTAGCTTTACACGACAACTTGGTCTAACCTCGGGTTCGAGCACAACATGACCAACTTCTCACATTGGGTCCTATTGTTTGTAGCCACTAGTTAAGCCGGGCGGGTCCGGGTAGATTTATGCTACAAACTCAACCCAACCTCGAGTTGGCCACACTCATATTTTCTAAGTGTCATGTCCATTATGTTTCCAAAACATAATTACAAGCTAACATATCACGTCATGTTATAAAAACCATGTTTATGTCATAATGTTACCCAACCCCAACGTAATCCCATCGTTTACATAATCGCAACAACGCATAAAGGATAAAATAGGGAACTTGACATAAACATGACAAAAAGGTGTTGAAGCCACAAGTTTAACATGGTGGCATATGAAATGTACATATGTTCATATACTTGCATATTGCATTATTAGGCTTCAAAAGTATGCATAAAACCAAACTTAGCATATAAGTGATACATGGTGATACATGACATGTAGAAGTTGCTAAAAGTTCGCATTTAGCCTCACATGCAAGTTATCATAAGGGATATGATAACTTCCATGTTGCCAAAATGCAACCTTTAATATAAAGCTTGAAGCTTTAAGCTCACAACTCAAGTTTAACTTGCATAACATGATAACATGTGTATAATGATCAACCCAAACTTGCATAACATAGCAACATGTGTCATACATAATGATTAAACCAACTTGCATAACATAATGATCAACCAAACTTGCATATCATAATGATCAACCCAAACTTGCATCATTCATTTAACTTTATGGTTCAAAAAGAAAGTAGAAAAGGGCTTACAATGCTATGAAGACACAAATGAATATTTATTATAAAGATTGAGACGAAGCCCTTATGCAAGCACCAAAAAACCCAAATATGAAAGCTCCAAATGAAAAACCCTTGAGCCAAATCAATAAAGACCCTTGCTTTGTAATAGAAATGTCGCAACTTGACTTGAATGCAAACTAAGTACACTCATACAAGTTTGAAAACACTGGTATGAACTCAAAATCTCTCATATAAATAAACTTAGGAATTTTAGCATGAGGGTGGAGGCCATGAGAGGAACAAATTTGACATAGTTTAGTTGTAGGGTTGAATAATTATGATTTAGGCTAGACGTAGGGGTCTTTTTATAGAAGATTAGGATAGTATTAGCCATAGGATTAACCCTAGATCCAAACCGAGCCATCAAATCCCGTCACTAGCCAACAAAACAGGTCCAAACAACACAATTAAGTGCACCAGGCCGACCTGGCCGACCAGGGAGGTCGACCCCCAGGTCGACTCTAGTGTCGACCTAGTTGGGGGGAGGTCGACCCTAGTGTCGACCCCCCAGTCGACCTGTCTGGGCGGGAGTTTTCCCGCCCAGTCTGTTTTGGCTGAATTCGAATTCTAAATTCAAATTTGAACTGTTTTTGAACTTGTAATTTTCTGAAAACTTTGACGGACCATAACTTGGTCATACGGACTCCGATTTTCGTAAACTCGGAATCTATTTCGCGTATTTTTCCGAGACGAACGCAATGGCACAGCCCGTTTCCCTTGATTCAGATTTTACAGTTTAATTCTGCCTTGATTTATGTTATAACATGTTATTCAAAAATACGGGTTGTTACATATACAAATACGTATATGCATATGCAATATGAAAGTGACTGAGCCGATCTAGCACCTGATGTGTGTGTGTGTATATGCATCCACGAGCAACCACTAGCAACCACTTGCAACCATCAACCATAACATGTCTCAAATACATGTTTACATCCATTGGTTTGTACCAAAGGATAAGTAATAGGACCGGAAAGATAGATATAAGCATGTATAAACTTATGGAAAAAGTGATCAAGGAGGTACCCTAAAAAAGAAAGGGGTAGGATGCGCGTATTTTTCTCTCAGTTTCCCAAGTCGCATCTTCCTCAGCGTCACACCATTGAACTTTAACAAGCTTGACTTCTCAGTTGCGCAGCTTTTTGACTTCCGTACCCAAGATACGAGTTGGAAATCTTCTCACAGTCGCTTCTCGTTCCACTTCTATTTCCTCTTGTATACTTGGCTCCACAACTTCCGCAGACTCATGTAAGCACTTAGTTAAGAAATATGAAAAATATTATGAACTCCAGCCAGTCTTTCGGGTGGCTCTACTCTGTAAGCCATCGTCCCAATCCTTTCAACGATAGGAAATGGTCCTACAAATCTTGGTGCCAACTTTCCTACGGACCCAAAGCGAATGACATTCCTCAAAGGAGATACTTTAAGGAACACCCTATCTCCAACCTCAAACTCAAGGTCGGTCCTTCTTTTGTCTGCGTAGGACTTCCGTCTATCTTGTACAGTCTTCATCCGTCTTCTTATCAATTCCACCTTTTCTGAGATATCTCTAATCATGTCTGGCCCAAGTACGAGCTTGTCTGTAGACTCCCACCAACAAATTGGTGATCGGCATGGTCTTCCATATAAAGCCTCGAAGGGTGCCATGCCTATGGTGGCTTGGTAGCTATTGTTGTAAGCGAATTCCACCAAAGGAAGATGATGCTCCCATGTTCCTCCAAAGTCAAGAATGCACAGTCTCAAGAGGACTTCCAATACTCTGTTCACCCTTTCCGTCTGACCATCGGTTTGGGGGTGATAGGCCATGCTTAAGCATAATTGTGTGCCTACAGCCTCTTGCAAACTCTTCCAAAACTCACTCGTAAAGATAGAATCTCGATCACTCACTATGCTAGAGGGCATCCCATGGAGTCGAACTATCTCTTTAAGATAAATAGATGCTAAAGACGAGGCAGTCCTTCTACTCTTAACACGTATAAAGTGAGCGCCTTTAGTGAGCCTGTCCACTACTACCCAAATAATGGTATTGCCCCCTTCTTGACCTAGGCAACCCATCAACAAAGTCCATCGAAATGCTATTCCATTTCCACTGTGGGGCCTCTAGAGGATTAAGCAGACCACCAGGCTTCCTCTGCTCTGCTTTGACTTGCTGGCATATCAAGCACTTAGCGACGAACTCAGCTACATCCCTCTTCATTCCATTCCAAAAGAAAACCCTTTTTATGTCTTTATACATCTTGTCTCCACCTGGGTGTATGGTCAACTTAGAATGGTGTGCATCTTCGAGAACCGTCTTCACCAAATCCCTTGCTTGTAGGACGCATAGCCTTCCATCCCATCTCAACCAACCCTTATCATCGATGGAGTATCTAGTGAGGTGACTAGAAGTCTCACCCTTAATTAGCTTATCCATCATACCAACTAGCTGAGGGTCTTCTCGTTGCGCGGTTCCTATTGAGTCCAAAAGAGTAGGCCGCACCTCTAGCGATGCTTACAGACCAGGTACAAATTCAGAGGAGGGTCTAAAGTTAAAATTTGCTATGTACTCCAAGCTTTGCCTTTCTACAAAAAGAGGACTTAAGGTCAGCTTCTTTCTACTCAGGGTGTCTGCTACTACATTTCCCTTACCAGGGGTATAGGAAATCTCAAAATCATATGAGGCCAGAAATTCCATCCACTTTTGTTGTCTTAAGTTAAGATCTTTTTTTGAGAAAAGGTACTTTAATGATTTATGGTCAGTAAACAATTCAAACCTTTCTCCTAGTAGGTAATGATGCCATGACTTAAGAGCGAAAACAATGGCAGCTACCTCCAAATCATGAGTTGGGTAGTTCTTCTCATGTGCCTTCAATTGCCTTCCCCCATAACAAACTACCTTGCCTTCTTGCATCAAGACAGCGCCTAATCCTGTACCGCATGCGTCTGTGTATACAGTAAACATTTTGCTCCTATCAGGCAATGTCAGAACTGGGGCTGTTGTTAGTGCCATTTTCAAACATTGGAAAACAATATCGCAATCCAAATCCCAAACGAAAGTTAAGTTCTTCTTTGTCAATCTTGTGAGTGGGGCTGAGATTTTCGCAAAGTCATTAATGAACTTTCGGTAAAAGCCCGCTAGCCCGAGAAAACTTCGGACTTCGGTTGCATTCCGTGGAACCTTCCAATCTTGCACCGCAACTACTTTTGCGGGTTCCACAACTATCCCCTCTTTGGACACCACATGTCCAAGAAACCTCACTTCTTCTCTCCAGAAATGACATTTGGAGAATTTGGCTTTCAGCTGATGTGCACGAAGAGTATCCATGACTAACCTTAAATGCAAAGCATGCTCTTCTTCATTCTTTGAGAAAATCAAAATGTCGTCTACGAAGACCACCACAAACTTGTTAAGGAACTCCCTGAACACCCTTCTCATCAAGTCAACAAAATAAGCGGGTGCATTTGTTAAGCCGAAAGGCATGACAAGCCATTCGAAGAAACCATCCAGGGTTCTGAACGCGGTCTTATCAATGCTGTCTTCAGCCACTCTTAGCTGATGAAACCCGGTAGCCAGATCTAGTTGGGAGAAAACTGATGCGCCTACAAGCTGATCAAACAAGTCATCTATTCTTGGAAGTGGGTGCCTATTCTTCTTGGTCATCTTGTTTAGGTCCCTATAGTCAGCGCATGGGCGAAGTGAACCATCCGCTTTGGTTGCGAATACTATTGGAGCACCCCATTCAGAAATACTCCACCTTATGAACCATTTTTCGAGCAGCTCTTTAACTCGCTTGCTGAGCTCTTTCCTCTCCCTTGGAGCCATGTGTCTAACGGGTAGAGCTACGGGTTTTGCATTATCAACAAGGTATATGCGGAAGTCTATCTCCCGCTTCGTAGGTAAGCCCTTCACCTCTTCTAATACATCTGAGTATTCACGGACTACTCTAATAGACTGCAAGTTTTCAACAGACGCATCAAGATAATCTAGGTAGTTAAGCATAACAGAATGTATGGGATTACAAGAGATTTCGAGAGTGTTACCAAGGCGAATCATAAGTCTAACCACTCTCTTTTCACAATCGAGGATGGCACCATTACTGAATAACCAATCCATGCCTAGAATCAACCCATAGCCCGTGAAGCCCAAAACATAGCCATTACATCTAAATCCAATGCTTAGTATAGAAATTTCCAAATCCAAACAAATCATTGACAAATAAGCCGAGCCCCCAATTGGATTTGAAACAACCAGGGGATCCTCTACTATACTAGTGTCTTGGCGTAGAGATTCAACTAAAGCAGTGGATATAAAAGAGTGTGATGCGCCAGAATCAAAGAGTGTACGAACAAGATGATCAAAAAGATAAACTAAACTCTCAACAGAGATATTTCTACCTCGTTCTTTCGGAGGTGCTATGAGAGCGTGAACCTGCCCTCCAGAAGTAGATCCAGTCCTGTAATGTCCCGTATTTTTGAGTATAATAATTAATTAATTTAATTATATAAATAATGATTTAGAGATTTTAATAATCATTAATTAAATAACTTTGAATATTTAATTAATATAATAATTAAATAATATATTTAATTCTGAAACAATCAGAATTAGCTGAAATGGCAATATTGTGTGAATTGGGCAATTCAAAATATATAATTCAGTTTAAAATTTAATTAGAATAATGAATATATTGTTTGAACGACAGTTGAACGTATAATTATATTATAATTATAATTGAGCTTGAAATGGCGCTGCATTTCGAAATTTGGCGATTCGAACTTCAATTGAATATTCAGAATCCGTTTTAAATTGGATTTCTGTGAAACAAGAAATGTTAGGAGCTGGTGAAGTATATTTTTCTAATGTAAGTTAAAAATCGATATTTCGTCGTATATATTGGAAGTTATTTCTAAATCAATTATGCAGAAAAACAGGGGCGTAATCGTTTTAAACCATAACGATATATTTAAATTTTAATTAAATATTGGTTTCGAATTTAGACGAATCCTCCTAGACGTAGTTATACTTTAATTCTTAAAATTTTATTGGAATTTTTATTGTGGAAAATAAGCAACTTTTATTTCAACGTATTTTGTACCCCGTATCAGTATTTTGGTGTTACATAAAATAAGTGAACTTGACTATATTATAATATTTTCAGAATCGTGGTACATCGTTTGTCACGGTCATATTTTTACTTCTGTCCATAACAGTTCATACATGAATGGAACTTTTCATAACAGGGTACCCTATAATATTTGTTTTTGAAATAAATTGCACCCAAACAATACCAATCCTCCACGTAGCCAAAACAAAGCCACGTTCTTCATGTTATCAACCACCATTTCTCCTTTGTATTCTTAGCAACGTGGAAACCATCTTCTCCGCAAAAATAATACCTAAGACTCTCCTATATAAAACATTTTTATCCTCCTTAACCTAAAACTATCGTTCATCTCAAAACAAATGAGCCGCCGCAGTATTCTCTTCCTCAACCCAAAAACGCGAGCATCAAAAATTCGTAACAATTCAAAGAAAAATCCTAAATTGTTGAAACAAGTTGTTTTGAGCTCGTGGAAGAAAGGGCTTTCCACTGATGTCTTCAATGTAGAGTGTGGTCGTGTTCTGTTGGGCTCGAGTTTCTAAAGTGAGAACTAGGGTTGGCATAGTCGAGAGTCGTAAGCATCGAATGGGGAAATGGAGTTCGGTTTTGAATCTGGGGTGTGACATAGCACTTGCGTGCATGTTTTGGGGGGGGTTCGGCGGTACTTGGCGAGGCGCGTCCACTGGAGATGCGGAAACTGGTGGGAGCATCGAGCTCTATGTAACCGTGATGAGTGGATGCGGATTTGAGCAAGGAGTTCGATGGTGGTATTGGTTCATGGTTTTAGTGAAGATTGAAAGAGAAAGGGAGGCTTGAAATGTTGGAAGTGGAGCTGTAAATGGGTTCGACGAAAATCAGATTCGGGGAAGACAAAGGTTAGGGGTCTGGGCTGAAATGAATGAAGATGGGCTGGAGAAAAAGGTTGGGGCCCAATAGAAAATTAAAATCCATGTTTTATTTAATTATAATGTTTATTAACTTCGTAAGGTCGTAACTTGATCATACGGTATCAGAATTCAGCGAATCAAGATCCGTTAGGATCGTATGGACGGTGGCTCCACAAGGGAACTGACTGGGAGCGAATCGGAGCTCGTTACAATTTATAGCAAAATAAATTTTCCATCTGAATCAAACGATGGTTATCGTTATTAACGATGATCGTCCAATGTGAGTAAAAACTCACCAACTCTATCAGTTCATATTTTTATAACGTATATTTAGAACTGATAAACGATGATTGGTTGTTATGTATTGACTGTTTGGTTGAACTGCTAAGTAATTGTTTGAAATTATAGATCTTGTTATATATATATATATATATATATATATATATATATTGATTCTGTTTAGCAGAATGTTTCATGGTGAAATGAAATTGATGTTAATTGTATTGTTTAACATCTGTGAATGTAGGGAAACAGGTCGGAGGGATCCAACTGGATTCCTCAATATTTATAATACTATTGTTTTCATATATTGAAATATATGATGTGATATATAATCTGTGTTGATTATGTGTGTTTGAATGATATCAATCATTGTTATTTGGTTTAGATACCGTAAGAAATACTAGGATGTAGAAAAGGGGATTTTCAAAGTGTATTTTGAAAATGAATTATTTATATAAAATCAATGGATTTTATATATAAAAGGAAAAGGATTTTTATAAAAGAAAATAATTATAAAATCAATGGATTTTATAAACAAAAGGAAAAGGATTTTTATAAAAGAAAATAATTATAAAATCAAAGGATAATTATAAAAGGAAAATATTTGTGAAATAAATAAAGTTATCAAAGGAAAATATTTGTGAAACAAATAGGAAAAGAAATATTTATTTAGAAAATAAATAAAATTATAAAGGAAATATTTATTTAGAAAATAAATATATTATAAAAGGAAATACTTGAAAAATGAATAGAATTGTATAAAAAAGGAACTTTACACTAGGAAGGTTTAGACCCGTGCTTCGCACACGGGTATAACAGAATATGAATTCAAAGTGATCATCTATGAGAAATCTGTTTTAACAGATAAAGTAAGAAGATTAATTAATAAATAAGGTTTTATAAATTAAGTAAAAATATTTATCATTGGATAAATAGAATATATAAGTCAGGACTTATATAAAGAAGTAAGAATCGATTTCAACATCGATATTTGAAAATGAATATGGAAGTAGAGTTAATCAAAATGTGTTAATCAAAATGAGTTAGAGGAGTTAATCGAATTATAGTTAATCGATTAGAATTAGAGTTAATCGAATTATAGTTAATCGATTTGAATTAGAGTTAATCGAATTATAGTCAATCGATTAGAGTTAGAGTTAAATCGAATTAGAGTTATTCAAATAGAGTTGATCGAGTTAGATTTAGTCGAGTATTAGTTAATTGAACGGAGTTAATCAAATATAGTTATTCTAAGAAAAGAGTTATCGAATATTATTTATTCGAAAGGATTATCGAATATAGCTTATTCGAAAGAAGATTATTGAATATATTTTATTTGAAAAGGAGTAATCGAATATAGTTTATTCGAAAGGAGTAATCGAATATAGTTTATTCGAAGAAAGGTGTTAGTCGAATATAGTTTATTCGAAAGAAGATTATCGAATATAGTTTATTCGAAAAGGAGTAATCGAATATAGTTATTCGAATGGAGTTAAAGGAGTAAACCGAATATAGTTTATTCAAAACAAGTTAATCGAATATAGCTTATTCGAAAGGAGTTATCGAATATAGTTTATTCGAAAGGAGTTAATCAAATATAGTTTATTCGAAAGGAGTTAAGTGATAAGAGTTAATGAATTGAGTTAATCGAGCTAAAGTTAATGGAGTTAGGGTTAATTGATTTGAGTTAATCGAGTTATATTTTGAAGTTAGATATTTCAGAAGTAGGGATTATAACGCTATAGTTATAATCAATGTTTTTCAATAAAGAAGTGGATTCGGAAATAGAATCCGAGAGTTACGTAAGGAAGTTTGTTAAAGATTTAGAAGGTGAACTTTGTCTATTTTCGAAGTTAGAAATGTTGTTCAGTTAATGTCTGAGAGGTAGTTATACCCCAACTTGATTGACTTCGTTTTTAACTAAGGAATGGTTAAGGTTCGATAGTAAAGGTTGGTTAAGTGAATTTAGTTGATAAAGGTAATGGGTTGAGTTGGTATAGTGATGTTTTATTTAAACGTCTGTTTAAGTACAATGAATGAGTTTGGAAACGTCTGTTTCATGGAATTAAAATTTTCTCTTTTATGAGAAAATTATAATCTAATAGATTCCAACGTTTCTTGTTTCATGAAATTCAGATTTAAAACGGGTTCATTTATAAATTAAATATAATATGAAAGTTCAATCGTAGTTTTTTTAATAAACTAATTATATGATAAAATCAATTATTATTCCAAATATAATATTTAAAACCAATTTAAATATTCGAATTAAATGACCGAAATATCTGGGTCGTTACATAAGATGTCTACCTAAAAGGTTGTGTTTTGGGGTGTTAGCCAAAGATAGGCCAAGGCATGACTAGAAATGGATCTAGGACTACCATTATGTATATACTGCTATATGTATATATACATATATATATATATATATACACACATAGTGGGACGTTAATTTGAGTGGGAGCGTATTTTAGTTTAAATTATACATTTATGTTAATATAAATTTTGATTGTCAAAAATTTGTATTGAATAAATATTACAGAATCAGTTATTATTTATTATCTACTGTAGATATTAAATAAAAAATAACTCCGATAATTTAAAATTAATCCTTAAGAAGGATAAATTGAATTAAATCAAATTTCTTGACTAACATTGAAATTTGAGGATTTTCCTCAAACAAATTAAAACGTAATTGTTTTACAAACATAGAGGATCTAAAAGAGAGTTGAAATAGGACTTCAATCAAATAAGACATAAATGTTATTAAAATCTACTTATACATCTCTAGCATTCGATACAAGATATGAATCACATAGATGTATGTGAATTTGCAAGAACCGCAAAACAAGTAGAGATCTAACAAAAGAACAAGTGGACTTACGATTGGAAATGAAGCAAATGTTGTTGGATTATCCATAGGAAGCTACGTCTTGTTCCATGTACTGGCTTAATTGAATAATTAAAATATTGTTGTTATAAAATTCCAATCAAAATAAATGTTATTTTGTATCTTGTTTAGACAAGTTTGAATTTCATTTGCAATAAAAGGACAATTGTTGTTCATTTTATTTAAATGAAATTTCTTATGGGAATACACAATTAGTTAGTGATTTTACGAATCCTCAACTATAATGTGCTTGGTAATAACATAAATAGTGGACATATTAGATCTAATAATCCATCACACTTTTAGCATTGTAAGTTAGCCCATATAAACAAGAAAGGCATATCAAAACTCCATAATGATGGAATTTTTAGGTCATCTTATTTCGTATCATGTGAAGAATGCAGATCTTATTTATTAGGCAAAATAACTGAATCACCTTTCACTTGGTATAGTGAATGGTCTAGTAAGTATTGGGTCTCATACATAATGATGTAAATGAAGCAATGAATACATAAGCTAGAGGTAGGTTTTATTACTTCATTACATTTACTGATGATGTCAGTAGATGTGTGTATCTTTTAAAACACAAATCAAATCCTTTGAAAAGGTCGAAGAATTCAAAAATGAAGTTCAAAACCAATTTTGATAGAAAATAAAAACTCTTCGAACATATCGAGAGAATATTTAAGCCAATAATTGAATGACTATCCAAATGAGTGTGAATTGTTTCACAACTCGCTCCACCTAGAACACCATATTAGAATGGGGTGTCTGAAAGGAGAGGTCGCACCTTAGAAGATATGGTACGATCAATGATGAGTCATACAGATCTTCCAATAAATTTTGGGATTATCTCTTTAATACAATAGCACTCATATTAATTATAATCCTACTAAAATGGTTATAAAGACGCCATAAGATATAGGCTAGGAAACATCCTAGTGTGTCTGTTATGAAGATTTGGATTGTAAGGCGTTTGTTAAACGTCTTGCCTTTGATAAGATCAGACCCAAATCCGATAATAATTTTGTGGAATATCCAAAAGAAGCAAAAGGATATTATTTCTTTAGATCCTCTGAGAATAAAATGTTTATTGCTCCAACTGGTATCCTTTTAAAAGAGAACTAGTCTCTAAGATACCGATGGGAATGAAATAAAATTTGAAACGTCTCAAAAACCACAAAATACCATTGAATCTTGTATAGAAAAGAAATTGAGTGGAAGTGACACAATAATTCTAATGTTATATATTGATAACACATTAATTATTGTGAATAATGTTAGTTTTAAAACAAGAAATAGATACTGATACTACGAAAGAAAATGTTTGGGTTACGAAATTCATAATTGAACTTAATTCAATGTTAATCCAATGATTTACATTGCGATAGCAATGTGGCTATTGCTCAGGCCTAAAACCTTAAACTCATTACCAATCCAAACATATATTTAAGAAATATAATTTCTTATGTGAATTTGTTCATAGAGAAAATAAACTTATCTACAAAGTTGCAAAAGTTGTATTGTTGTAGACCTATTGAATTAAACTCTGTCGCAGTAGAAGTTTAATAGTCACACTAGTTTCAGGAGTATACGATACATAAATGATTGACTCTAGTGCAAATGGGAGATTGTTATAGTTTATGCCCTAGAGGCAATCCATTTGATGTGATTAATAACGTTGTTGATGTTATTATTTTATTTAGAAAAAATATATTATGTTATATTATATTTACTGCATAATATAAATATTAATATAATCGAAGTCCTTACAATAATAATACATATTTATATAGTTCGAGTAAGACTTGAACTTGAGATTATATAACATGTTAAGTAGTATAATTCTATTATAATTCTTAAATGTCCATAGTTGAGTTTTATTGTATATATAGGACAACAATGAAACATTGAGGCTGGTATGTTGGTTGACTCGTGATCACATCTCATTGATCATTAATATATGTGATATTTATGTCAAGACATAAATACGTATTAGAGTATAGCGTATTGGGTTGACCCAACGTGAGAAAACTACATGGACTATAATTAATAATATCATAAGTTATTCTCATAGTGGCAGTGATGTAATGGTCCTTAGCCCTAAAATCATTATAGTTTTATTCAAGGATATTTGTGTTTTGATATCATCTAAAGTTGCTTTTAACTGAGTAAATGATAACGGTGATTATTGGATACATCTTGAATCGAATGAAAATTATGAATGATCTAGATGGAATTTAACGCTACAATATTTGTAGTGATATCCATAGGCCTCTTGATTGAGTGAGACTATGAAATGCATGGTTGTGCTCAAATATTGATTTATTATAAATAGTCAACTCATCGATCAAAATAAAAGGATTAAATTATAAAGAGGATGATACGTTCCATGCCTCGAGTTTAATTCTGGATATACTGGTTAAACGAACTATATTACATTGATACACTAATCACAAAAAGGTTGTATCGAATCATTGATCTTATTATAACTTGGGTAGCAGCGACGTGTTACTAAATACCAATAGAGGGCCAGCGTTCTGTTGATCCTTTTGATTTGATCCAGCCAAGCTTTTTCGAGTTTGTGATTCGTCTGGTTCTCCACAAATTCATCACGGTAGGTATATACTTTAAACTCAGTTTAATCGATTTTATTTGGATCCTGTTTTTAGGGCTTTAATTTTTCATTGCGCGTAATCCATAAAAACCTTCACTTACCCGACCTCCCTCCAGGAGGAGCCTTACCCTGGCCATCGTAGGTGGTGATAAGGGCTTAGATGTTTTACCCTCGGCATCTTAGGCGTGGATAAAGGCTTACTCTTTTGATGCTCTACCCTGGCCATCGTTGGCGGTGATAGAGGCTTACACATCACCCCCCCCCCCTCCATGGGGTTCCTTAACCTGACCATTGTAGGCGCGGATAAGCGTTTTCGATGCTTTACTTTGGCCATGTCTGATTTGGACACAGATAAAGGCTTACACTTACCCCCCCTCCGAAGGGTGCCTTACCCAGGCCATCGTAGGATGGAGTAAGGGTTTTAGATGCTCCACCCCAGGAATAGAGGTTTACTCTTTTGATACTTTAGCCTGGCCCTTTCTGAATTGGACGCAGCTAAAGGCTTATACATCGCCTCCCTCCAGGAGACTCCTTGCCCTGGCCATCTTGGCGCAAACAAAGGTTTTCTACCATCGTAGGTAGCTTCACCCGTTTTGGGTGGTTCCAAATTTTAATGAGTTTTTCATACTCCTATCCATATAGACATTCTTTCTTCTAGGAATCCTTTTTTTAGAACTGGTTAAGTCTTCTTTACATATTTGTATGGCTGGCTTGGTTAAAGAACTTGATAATTATGCCTTCAAAAAACCTGCAGCAGTTGGTTTCATGTTCATACATCATGTGATCGTAGCAGTATGATCCCCCTATTATGACTTTATATTTGGGCTTATTCTTTAATGATGGCCAAAAGTCAAGCTCATGTTTGGTTAGGAAGTAGATATTCCAATTGATGTGGTAAGGTTGCATTCTTCAGTTGAACTTGACTCAAAGACTCCTTTTCGACGTCGGAACTTAGCTCTTTTGTTACTCAGCTTTACTGCTTCATCTTTATCTTTAATTTTTTTTTCACCGTATCTTGAGACCAAGGTGCAACTTTCCTAGACCATCTCGAAGTAAAGTGGTTGAAATACTTCATTATTCCTTGCTCGAATATTGTTCCCTTAGCATGTGCATGGATGACTTCTTTAATATGAGAGGATGGGTTATATTCCTTTGGTGTAGGGTCACTTAAAGCAAAAAATGTAGGTTGGTCCTATTTGGAAGGGGCTAATGCTCCAACGGTCATGATCATATGGCTCTACTTTTTCTTGTTCATGATCCGTAGGGCTTCCATTCTTAGCCTTTGTTCTTCAATAATACTTGGAACGTTGATGCCTGAAGTAGAAAACCCTTGTTAAGACCTTTTATCCATGGTTTGCTCTTCAAGATTTAACTAATCAGGATAGAATAACTAGGGATGTGGTATGTTATCTAAATGAACGGAGGTTCAGGCCCTCCTTATAGCGCCAAAATGTTAATGATATTTTCCGTCAATGCCGGAATATAGGAATATGGTTGTGGACTTAGGGGAACCTAGGTGTAATCTAGCTCCTAAAAGTGTGATTTAACTTGTAGTTCCTTAGATATCAAGATCTAAAGCCCAAAAATTAGTTACTCTCCCTCCAAGAGGTGAGTATCACGCTTACGAGACTTAAGGGTCAACAGTTAGCTTGGGATAGGTGGTTGTAAGCTCGACACTAATTGGAGCTAGATGTGGCTCATTGGGTGTAACTCGGTAATTAACTCCAAGTTTAAGGTTTGAACTCAAGAAATTGGATGAAAGACAAGAATAATTGATGGCAAGCACTATGCATCTCTTTTTATTGATTACTTAATGAAGTACATGGGAGATTACAATAAAGATAGAGAAATCCTCAAATAGATTTACAAATTAGGGTTTTGTCCCTTAGAAATGAATACAAGATTTTTAGAATGAGGAGAAGTCCCCCCAAAATGTCACCTTTGGGGTCTTATTTATAGACAGTTTGGGCCCCCTTGGGCAGCAGTCCAGCAGGAATCTTGGTTTCGCCTCATGCATTTGGTACCGGCCCGCTTTTTGTGTTTTGGTGGTAAACCCCTGGTATCGGTTTACTTCGGTGACTTTCGGCTTCATTAACAACTTCTAGGTGTCGGCATTAATCAAGTTTGCATGGATAGCTCCCTTCCGCATCATTTTCTGAGTATTGGTCTATGTTAATGGCCTGCGGTTTTGGTACCGGTCCTCAATCCCTTGTTGCTTGTATTTTATGGATGTTGCTTGTTTGCTTTTTCTTTCATGGCTTTGGTATCGCCCTTGTATAGTAGTATCGACATCAAGCATGTTGCTGTTTATAGCACCCTTTTTGCTCCAGCTTACTTAGCATTAGTCTTGGATACATACTCCCACCTTTGTTGTTTTCGTGCTTTTGCCTTCTTTGTTCAGTACCGATACCAAGCCAACCGTTTGTTGTAAGTTAGTGTCGGCATCGTGCCTTTTTCGTCATTTTCTCTGTATTGGCACAAAGCCGTTTGCTTTCCCTTGTTGATACTTGGTACCGATAGCATATGTGCCAAGTCCCCATTTTGGTGTCGGCTCTATATCAATAATCTTGTTGTTTCAGTGTTGGCTTCATTGCTCTAGACCTTCAGTATCAAGTTGGTTCTTTCCTGAGCCTTTGCTTTGACATCGTCATCGTATCTATATTCTGGCGCTCCAATGTTGTCTGAGCAGCCTCCGTGCTAGCGCTTTCGGTATCGATCTCAATGTGATACCCCTTCATTTCCTTTTGGTTTTGGTATCTTTCTTTCTTTTTCTTATCATTTTAACTTATCAAGTTTAAGCGAAAAACATACAAACCTACCTCTCTTCCCTTTTGGAATTCTCATCGTTTTTGCGTAAAAATCAATCAAAAGTAGCATTTATAAGCTACATCAACTACAAAAGCAAAGACATTTATGTTATCAACTTTGTAGCAGAAATGATAAAAAAATGTTATAATCACCGTTGCAGCGAATAGGAACGCCTTAAAGCATTAGTAAATATTGTTTCAGTGCTATTGTTACTCACAATAATTAGAAACAGTCACAGATTTGTTAGTAACACTGTTCCAATGCTACTGTTACTCACAATAACAAGAAACAGCCGCAGATTTGCAAGAAAATCACTACAAACAATATAATGCATTCCAAAAAGAGGAAGGGAATAACGGAACTTCTCTGTGATGTTGGCGACAATAAAAGAGCGACAACGAAAGGAAATTTGATCAAAACAAATTTTTCGTTTCTACACGGCACAGCAATGACAAGACCTCAAAAAACCCAAGGTCCAAGGACCTTATTTTTTATACATTTAATATTACTTATGAGGGTGTTTCATGCCATTGCCTCTACCCCCTCAATTCTTTTGATATAATGTATTACCTTGTTTAATATATAGTGGAATGAGTTTTATTATTTCCCATAAAAACTTCTCCAAACCACTTATTCACTTCCAACAATTTCAACGTAAAAGAATAACCCAATTATATTTCTTTCAAGAACCTTAATCCTTAAGTACATCTAGAATAACACACACACACCAAAAAAAACACTAATAAAACGTAGCATTTATCCTAGTTGGAGCGTTCATTTTAGTTGCCAGTGGCTCTGTCTCAAAACGATCATCTCAAGTCAAATCTGTAAGTGTACAACATGAAAAACATAATATAGGATTAAATGGAAACTGAATATGATAGTTAACCAAAATTTCATAATTAGCTTAGCACTAAATAATCTGGTAAGTATATAAATTGATATTGGTTACCTACTCTGCCAATACCACTGCTATTTTTTCCAACTTTTCTTCATTTAACTGCCACAGAATGTTCTCACGGTCATGGTATACATTCCATGTCTCTGTGTTCATATTTAATATTTGACTCATCATTGTAAAACGTAACAGTTCAACAACATTGCTTATAAATTTTAGCTTGTACGAATGGGAGTATGATGTCTTTCTGTTTGCAAAGCTCGATCATGATTCCACACCCTATAAAATTACTGACAAACGAAGATGAGCAACGAAGACAGTATAATAAAGAAAGTGCAACATAGAAAATTGGCATCGAGGGGAATGTCAATGAGGTCAACAAATGGAACTCAAATGCAGTAGAGTTTGAACCGGAGTAGGTTGAAAAAAGTCGAGAAAGGAACCTAGAATGGCTCGAGATAGGAAAATCGAAAACGGAAAAAGCACAAAACAGTTAAACACCGTGGACATGCTAATGGAATTGCCACATTGTTAGACCATCTTTGCCGGTGGCTAAAGATGTGAAAATGGGGCATTGCCCCATTTCAATTTGATTTCCTACGCTCCAGTAGACGTGATTCGAGCATGGAGATCGAACTGAAATGAGACATTGTCGTATCTTTTTTTTAAACGTCGATATATGGACGAGACAGAAATCTGTTTATAGTTTAATAGGGTTTATGAAATACGTTCAGGGATTCTTTCGGTCAGAAACAATATAACCTTGGATTTGTTTCACATTTTTACTATAAGCGGAAACAAAACCCTTTTATAGATGATTAAAAAAAGAAATAAAAAAGCATAGATTTCTCCCTTTGACTATTGAAAACATTGGAGAAATAGATGCTCTTGTTTCCTTTCTTCAGATGCTCTTAGGACCAACGCTAATGTTGGAATTTCACTAACTTGTTGCATTAAATTAAGAATGACTGAATAATCAAAAAATATCCTTGTGTTAAGCAGGAAACCATATAATTTCATCGATCAAGATCATAAAGGCCGACTAATCCTAAAGTACAATAACATTAACAGGTAAATTTCTAGGTTGAATAAAGAAAACATGTGTGCATTTGAATAAAGAAAGTTCAAGTTTTTAAATAACTAGGTCACCATGAAAGTCAAACCCATATTAGTTGTCTTGAGGGGGTTTATCTAAACATCAGATGCGATCAAACATGAATTTGCAAAATTAATCTACTTCACGCCAAAAATCATAGTATTGTGTAAACCTATAGTACATCAGTGGAGTATCTGTAACAGGTACTTAGTCACATTACTGCAATATAAACTTAAAAACCGTAAGCATGAAAGTGGTTGTTCCATAGATAATTTGGTATATTAAATTAAAATAATGACAACTAACAAATATCAATTGTTGTAAAAGAACTTCAACAACAAATGCTATTAACTATCCTTTCAAATACTGGAAATGGACAATAACATTGGTCGAACCGACGGAAGCATTTACTCATAACTGAAAGCATGTGAACATTAATAGACTAACAGTCATATTTCCATTTTGATGCTGGAAACACCTAAATCTCAAAACCTATAACTCTTTATCAACCCACACAATCTCATCATCTCCATGGCTGATGGCTTAATCCAAATCAAACCAACGCCAAAAGATTGACATGCATACTTCCAGGTTATACGAGAAAATGTCATTCCACATTCACAAATTCTCGAAGCTATTCACATATTGCTACTGTTCAAACCATGTTAGATCGAAATTTGGACCTAACACCCAAATTGTTATGAACGCTAGAGAATTTCAAATGAAAAACGAGGAAAAAAAATAACACTCAGAATTTATAGTGGTTCGGCGTTAACGAGCCTACGTCCACTTTATATATTATTGATTATGCTTTAAAAGCTAATACAACAAGGATTTCTCTCAATATTTCAGTAGTTTGACAACAATGGCGGATTCAGTACTCAATATTGCCAAAAGGATCCCGAAAAATGACAAGCTCTGGGCTATTTATAGCTGATTTTGTCAGGCGGGTCGTGATAACACGTGGCACAGATCCCGAGAACATCGGATCGCATCGCCACCGTTGAGGAAATGGTCAAATTAGCCGTTGTGGACAGGTGTCGCGATCTGCTTGAAAATCGGATCGTGCAGATGGGGAGAATTGGTCTAGATGACGGTTAGGGACACGTGTCGCCAGATCCGTGCGATTCGGATCGCTGAAGACTAGCTCGCGCTTGAACGGGTCAGAAGGTTCGCCATGCACCAAGGGATCAGATCGGTTCGCTCTGGGCAACAATATAAGTTTGGATCGGATCGCCTGGATGTGCCGTTCGCTGATGAGATGGGGGCGATCCGTCGAGACGCGATCCTCGGTGGGCGATCCATCGAGACGCGATCCTCCGTTGGCGAGTCGATGGAGTGCGATCCGTTCCTGGCTGAGTCGATAGAGTGCGATCCGTTCCTTCATATTCTTGGGGAACGTGGTTTCTTGCTTTCCTCTTACAAATGATCCTGGGTGGCTTGGTCAAAAAGCGAGCCAACATTTTGCCCCCTCGAAGTATGTTTTATCGATAATGGAACATGCTTCAAAGATTCTGATCTGCCTTTTCCTGAAAGGACACAAATCAACAGTCGCATTGGTTCAAATCAACGTATGCATGAATCGGATCGCCATAGAGCGCCACGGTCCTAGTGGTCATGTGCTCGTCTCGAGCTGAGTATCTAGGCTTTTGTGCGAGACGCGGCAGACTTTTCTTCGAGCCGTGTTGGGCTTCGAGCTTGGTGGGCCATCGTTTGAGGCGGTCCGTGGGCTTCTATGCGACACGAGCTTTGGGTCGTGGCCTGTATGGTGTTTCGTGTACCGAATAGGACAAAGAAAGGGAGACAAACGGTCGCCCTCTTTGCCTATATAAGCCGACCCTCTCCTCTTCATTCTCCTTCTTCTTTCTGCCGAATCGTTTCGCCTGCTCCTTCGAGGAACGAACCCCAGTATTTCGAACCTTCAAATATCCGATCACTTTCCCAATTTTTTAGAAAGGTAATTCCATGGAAGGCATCCTTACTTGTTAACGCTACTGTTTCACGAAATTTTTCGAATAATTTGTGGAAAAAAACGATGGAAATTTGCGATCTTTGGAGAATCCATCGAGACACCATGGCTGATGGGCGTGGAGCTTGGAGTTCGAGGGTGAGAAGAAGAGACGGAAAACAAAAGACGAAGAAGAAGAGAGGAGGCCGGTTCGGATCATGGGCAAGGAGAGAAGACGAAAGCGAGTGACGAGACGAAAGATCGTGGTGGCAGCAAAGGGACGTATCGTGGGGATCGCAACGGTTTGTGAAGGAGCGATCCCTTCACCCGGCGATTCGATGGGGGGCGATTCCTCTGCCCTGCGATCCGAAAGGGGCGATCCTTCTGCCATGCGAGTCGAAAGGGGCGATCCCTCTGTTTTGCGATCCGACTCATAGCTGATGATACAAAGAAATTTCAGACTTTAATCAACGCCTTGTCACCATAAAACTCTGAACAGTTAGGATAGAGCCTTGACGTTGGACTTTCTGGACTAAATGACCTCATAATTTGACTGCATACGACGACTAATGTTTTGATGATCTTGATTGCTTTCACGCTTTATTTTTAATGCACACACGAGTACACACACCAGTACTTGCACACACGGGGGACGGGTAGTGTTAATCTTATTGTTCATATTTTCTCGTTCTAGCAGCAATGTCGAATGATCACTCTTCTTCAAGATTTGTGACAGAAGCGGAATCCGAGATTCCTGAACAGTACAACCCTGAAATTCCTCCAATCAATCCGGGAGGCGAAGATTCTGGATCTGAGTACGAAGCCACAGAATCAGATCTGACAGAAAGTACTTCATCCAGCAACGATTCTGAGACTGATGAGCGAGCTCCGGACGAGATCCCAGGCGCACTCGGGATAGATAAATTTTCTGATTCTTTAGCATCCAAGCTTGATGAGATAAAACTTAAAAGAATCTGCTTAAGACACGGAATTCCTTGGGATGATGTCTTGACGCCTGGAAGCGAAGATAGACCCCACCTAGCTCCGGAAGGGTATATGGCGATCAGTCGAACAATGTGTCTAGTAGGAGCTATTCCTCCGTTTCCTCCGATCGCCATCGAAACTTTACGACGACTAAGTATTGCTCCAATGCAGCTTCATCCAAACGCCTACGCATCTCTATACTCTCTATATGTTTCATATGCGGAGATCCTACACGCCGAGCTTAAATTCAGAGATCTGGTGTTCTTCTTTCTTTTCAAGCACTGTTCTTCAGCAACTCCAAATTTCTCTTTTTTTGAATCGGTTGCGAACAGGAAAGTTCTGTATGACGGATACAGCAACATTGGGGATCCTAAGTCCGACTGGTTTTATATAAGGAAATAGGCTGGATGCTCACGAAGATGGCTCAAATCAAGTAAACTTTGATCACCTAATCGAATATCTTGCTCAAGGAGTCTAAGTATTAACATTTTTCCGCTTTTTCCTTTGTCTTAAACAGATCACATCTTCCCGAAAACGGAGGGTCCGTTGTACAACCATCGGTTATCTATTCTTCATCAAAGCAGATACGACTTCTTAAGGATCAAAAAATGCATTACTGATGACAATCTTCATAAGCATCGTCTTCTAGACAGAAGATTTGGACTTAGGACCGGCGGTAAACCTTATAAGTACGTGCCCCCAACGGAAGGAGAGGGAACTTCACAAGCGGCAGAAACAACTAAGTTTCGCAAGAGTCCTTCCCCGATAGTCATCCAAGACGATGAGGACCTGAACATATACAGAGGGGACGAGGTCCGCGATGACGTGTCCAAGGAAATTCCTATCTCAGCTCCCATTGAAACCGTTGCTCCCGATGACTTGACAGAAGAGCAGTTATTTGACGAGCTGAATAAAATCCCTCTACCCGATGTTGTATATACAGAAAAAGACTTTGAAGAGGGGCCTTTCTTCCTTGCTCCTGAAGTGATCAGTGTTCCAACTAGAGGACGAGAAACTGGTCAGACGAGCCTGTCTCCGGGCCCGGGTCTGTTAGGGGGAATTATATGGGATGCACACATCACTCACACTATCTGACCCTGCACTCTTATATCGTGGGTATTCAAAGTTTTAATATGCTCTTCTCTCTTTTTTTTACAGGAACGATGTCCCGCAGGAAATCTTATTCGTATCGTTCTCTTCGTGAGGGCACACCTAGCCTTCGCCCGGATATTGAGCGCTCTCGCGGTCCTTCTCATAGGCCGAGTTCCTCGCAACCTCGATCTCCACCCAAATCAACCTCCACCAGGCCTTCGAGTCATCCAATAATTCCGACAGGGGGAAAGAAACTTCCAAAAGAGTTGACTCCTCCAAAGAGTGCGCCTTCCCACAGTCGGTCGTCCAAAAGGCATCATGAATCTAAAGATAGGGACAAAGATTCATCCAAAGAGACTGAGAAGGAGAGAAGTGACATTGTCCCCACCAGCCAAACAGAGTTAGCTGCCCCCGGGTCACGGGATTACGTCCATGGTCCCGAGTTCCAAGGTAGGCTGGAAAAGCTGCGGGAACAATTTCCAGGCATATTCTTTGACAGGATGGTATTTGTTCCTGCCTTGGAACCGGTCCCTAAAAATTGGGATAATGAAGTTATCGGGCACATCCAGCACGCAGCCAGGCAATATGAGATGATGAAAAAACACGCAGTTAACCTCTCGGAAGTCATCCGAACACTTGAAATAGAAGCACACAGATCTAAAGCAAAACTTGAAAATAACGAAAGGGCTAGGACAAAATTGGAGAAGGACCTGGAATACGCTCAGGCCCAGCTTGCTTTAGCATGGAGGGACGCTGAAAATTATAAGACTGAATTAGAAAATGCCAAGCAGCGCTTTCATTTAGAACTGGACTCCAATAGCCAGGAGAAAATGGCCTTAAAGAAGGAGGTCGAAGATCTCAAAATGGCCAACATCGAGTTGAAAACAGCGCAAGGCCATTTTGAAACTGAGAAGGCTGCTTGGGAGGTAGAAAAAGCGAGTTTAAAAGAGAGTTTGGCTCTGGCTAAAGCAGAAAAGGTGATTTTGAACGACCAGGTCTTGGACGTGGAGAGAAGCGCAGCCCTTGCCGAAAAGAACATTGAAAGTGCCATTGAATTGGCTACTACCTCTAACAACAAGCTTCTTGCAAGAGAGAAGGAGATTGAGGGGTTTGAAGAGATGATTTTCGATTTTCTTGGCCAGGTTCTCAAAACTCGTAACATCTTGTGGATCCCAGATTACCATGTTACTTTGGCCAATTTATGGGATGCCATTGTGGAGGGCGAAAAACACAGATTGGGGGTCGAAGAGATCGATGAGGATGAATTGATGAAGAGCATCCTAAGAGACAATGAGCCTGAGGTCCTGGCAGAGGGTCGTCGCCTAATCCTGGCGGAAATGGAAAAGGAGAGAACCTTGGCTAAAGGTAAAAGCAAAATTGACGAAGGTTCCAGTTCCGCCGCGAAGCCTAAAACCTCCGGAGTTGAGGAGTACCATCCTGATGATCCGCTAATCCCTTTGGGCCTAACTCCCGTGGTTGTTGGAGCCTCTGGAACTACTCAAGAGGGGGCATCTGCTGAAGGTATCTCTCTCTTTTCCCCACAATTTGTTAAAGCAATTGCAAATTGTCATTGTCTGGCAGAACAACCAATTTAATTAGTAATGTGTGCTCCTCGTAATACAGGTGGCGAGCCCGTCGACATGGGTGCTGAAAAAGAAAAGGAAGCGGAGAAGGAGGCTGTCTCACAGGGTGCCGGTGCTGATATATCAAGACAGGCTGAGGCGACAACAGCAGAAAGAAGCATCCCGGCCCCTAGCACTGATGTACCCACAGATGCTGAGACTATCGAAGCTTTGAAAGACATGGATGGTCGTCATGTAGATGACGAAGAGGACATTATCGGCACCAAAAAGACCGATGATGATGACAAGGAAACCTTGACCAACCGAAAAGCCAGACAGGAGAAAGAGTTGGCTTCAAAGAAGGTGGGAGATGAGGCTTTGGACGTAGTCCCTCTTGCAGAATTCGATTCCAAAATTGGGATGATTGTGAAAATCCAGTCCAAATCCATCAGCCGGCAACTTCACTTCGCAAACCCCGATGACTTCCCGGCTTCCCTCTCTGGCAGAAGCAAGAGGAAAGAGGTGGAAGAGGAGACTTCAGAGGAGTCGAATGTTCCCCTCATAGACAAGCGGAAGAGGAAAAAAGGGGATCCATCTGAAGCCGACAAGGAGAGGCTGGAGAGGCAGAAGCAAGAGAAGAGGTCAAAGCGTAAATAAGATGTTTGTTGTTTGTTGATATTTTGTCTTTAGGTTTTCCACTGGCCAGGAAGTGTAATTGTGAGACTGGCCCTCACCCTCTTGTCTAGGCTGCTTTTTACTTTGTTGATTATCAGTACATAAATAAAAGTTTATTTCTTTTTGCATCCTTATATACCTGTATTCAAATAAACTTTCCATGCTTAATCATAGGTCATCTAATAATAATTAAAAATTAGTCAAACAACTGATAGCCAAGGAAAAATTTTCATGCTGCGTTGCTATTTTAAAGCTCAGCATATGTATATGAGTATATATGCTCCCGATCAGCTGCTATCTGTAACAACCCGTATTTTCAATAACCTGTTATAACATAAATGGAGGCAGAATTAAACTGTAAAATCTGAATCAAGGGAAACGGGCTATGCCATTGCGTTCGTCTCGGAAAAATACGCGAAATAGAGTCCGAGTTTTCGAAAATCGGAGTCCGTATGACCAAGATATGGCATCGCGAAGTTTCACGAAAAATTCCCAAATTAAAGTATACTTAATTAAGTGAAATGGGTTGCGCAGAGAAATATATATATATATTGATATATATATATATATATATATAATTGAAAATTAAATAAATAAATATGCAAAAATGTTCAAAACAGCGAATTGGGAGAGGGGAATAACCGAACCGGCCGATTTTTGAGGTCGACCCGAGCCCGCTGGGTCGACTAGGGGTTAATCCAGGCTGTTTGGCTGTCAACCCGTGGGCCAATTCGCTCAAATG
The DNA here is from genome assembly GCA_030737875.1 of Allium sativum. Classification (NCBI taxonomy): domain Eukaryota; kingdom Viridiplantae; phylum Streptophyta; class Magnoliopsida; order Asparagales; family Amaryllidaceae; genus Allium; species Allium sativum. The sequence goes on from CM060926.1 coordinate 863,359,067, forward strand.
CAGATTTTGCATTTGGATGGTTCTCATGGTTCATCTTTAATCTATAGGCCCTAGATGGTTCCTGCACTTGACTTCTTCCCCAAGACATGCTTTGATGGCTTGGATTGAATCTAGGTTTAATCCTATGGCCTAAAACACTTGCCTAATCTATAAATAAGACCCTAACCTATCCTAAATCCTCATTATTCATTCATGCAACTAAACTATGGCAAAATTGCTCCTCTCATGGCCTCCACTCAAAATCCTAGCCTCCACTTCATTTCTATGAGAGGTTTCATGATCATGAGAGTGTTAGAGAGTTTCTATGTTAGTATGAGAGCCTCTCAAGTTGATTTCAAGGCTAAAGCTTTGATCTTTGTTCATAAAGATGGGGTTTTGATTGATTTGGAGCTTTCATTTTTGGGTTTTAGGATGATGACATGCATAGGCTTTGTCTCAATCTTTCATCTAATCGATTTGTGCCTTCATAGCAATGTAAGCCCTTTCCCTACTCTTAGATATTAACTATGAAGTTAAATGTTCATGTTGCAACTTTGGGTTTGATCATTGAGAATGATACATGCTATCATGTCATGCAAGTTTATGAAGTCATTTTCTTGATCTCATGAGCTAAAAGCTACAACCTTTATGTTAAAATGTTGCATTATGCAACATGAGAACCTTCATAATCTTTATGTCAACTTGCATATGAAGTCATAACCCTTATATGATGATATATGCGAGTTACTAGTCATCATTCCATGTCTTTTGTCACCATGATTCGTTTATGTGCCAAGTTTGGGTTTATGCATGTTTTTGAGGCTTAAGAAGTAACATGCAAGCTAATGAACACATTTGTGCCTCATTTGCCACCATGATTAACTTGTGGCTTAATATCCATTTTTGTCATGCCTTTGTCAAGTCTCTTCTTTTAATCCATTACGTTGTTGCGAACGTATATGCGAGTTTAAAAGCGTTGGGGTCACATTATGGGAAAACATAATGACATGAACATGATGTGGGTAAATGGGTATAAACATGACAACGTGTAACGTTAAATATGACATGTGTTTATACTTGAAAACATGACTTGAAATATAACATGGAAGTTGACATGTAAGTATGCATAAAAACACAAGCTTGGGAATTTACCTATTAAGTTAGGTCTACCCTTTGGGAATTTACCTATTAAGTTAGGTCTACCCAAATGCTTGAAAAACTTGTAACATGTTTTGGAAACATGATGAACATGACACTTAGATAATATAAGTGTGGCCAACTCGAGGTTGGGTTGAGTTTGCAACGTAAAACTACCCGGAACCGACCGGCCTAACTAGTAGTTGCAAACAATAAGACCCAATGTGAGAAGTTGGTCATGTTGAGCTTGAACCCGAGGTTAGACCATGTTGTGGTGTAAAGCTACCCGGAACCGACCGGCTTAATTAGTAACCACAACAAAGTCTAATGTGAGAGGTTGGGGTGCATTAAGTAATTAATGTCACATGATAGGTTTAAGTTAATTTGATTAATGACTCTTAACCAAATATGACATGGACAAAGGGGTTAAGTAAATTGATTAGGCTAATGATACTTAACAAAACATGATAAGGTTGGGTAGGTTAAGTAACTTGATTTGCCTAATGACACTTAACCATTTTTATACGACTAGTGGACGGGGTTAAGTTAACCAACACTTAATCAATCCAACACGATAATTTGGTAAGGTTAAGTAAGTTTTCTTAATGACACTTAACCGAAAGATACAGTTAATGGATGGGGTTAAGATTAGACTCAACTAGTCTAAACATGATAACCGGATGGGGCTAAGTTAGCCTAGACTTCATTAATCCCACTTGGTAGTTTAATGGGGTTAAGTTAAACACTTAACTAATCTAACTCGTTAATTTGATGTGGTTAAGTGACCTAAACTTAACCAATCTAACTCGTTAATTTGATGTGGTTAAGTGATCTATACTTAACCAATCTAACTCGTGAATTTATTGAGGTTAAGTTAACCCATACTTAACCAATATAACGTGAAAACATGATAAGGCTAAGTCATGAATCGCTTGAATACACTTGACCGGTTTGACTAAGTAATTTGATAGGGTCAAGGTAATATATACTTAACCAACTTGAGCATGGTTTGTAGGGTTAAGTCTTGAACTTGGATACTTAGCCAATTTTGACATGATTTGTAGACGGGTTAAGTCTCGAACTTGGATACTTAGCCAATTTTGACATGATTTGTAGACGGGATTAAGTCATGAACTTAAGTGACACTTAATCTGTTATATAAACCCTAATTCGGAGGATTAGGTGGGTAACCATAGTTAACAAGGATAATGGGAATAAGGCTAAGTGGTAAACCTTAGTTGAAGAATAACTAAGTAATGATTCTTAGTCAAGGAAATTTGGACCAGTTCATAGATAAATGAGTAACCTGATACGGTAGGTCATCGTTTAAGTATACGAGTAGGAGCAAGTATCTGATTTAGATAAAGGCTCCAGCGAACTGGGTAGCGAAGCAGCGGCTTCGGGGGAACGTGAGGATATTCTTGGGATCCCTCTGTGAGTTGTCAGGTGATCATACTAGGCTCATGAGAGGTTAAGGTCTGCGTTAGAAGAACCAAGAGTATGCCTTGGTTGCTATACGAGCAACCTAAAGACGGGGATGGATAGGGGATAGTCGACGATACACGGTCGTACCCTAGATAGCATTTTCGTCAGGCTACCTACCATCTTTGGTCAAGCGTGTACGTACGGAAAGGCAGAGAACACCCAATAGACCATAATTGCTATCTAATTATGGTTGCGGTAAGGCTTGGATGTGGGTTGGCCAGTGTTGTGTTCTCATACAGGATTTATCCTGTCTTGTCTTTCACTAGTTGAGGGAGGGGTCGCGTGGGACCATAGCCACGTATAGAAAAACAGACCTTAGCATCTTCATCGGCAGATAAATCGAAAGCTCCCGACCGAGTCCTGTATTTCCTGGTCTGCCCTGTGATAGGACTCGGATGGCACGATGTGATACATGTGCATACAGTCATGGAAAACGACTCACGATGAATGCGTGGGAAAAAGGGCGCGGTTGACGGTTAGCGTAAATCCCAGTGGCCCTGGGTGGTTGAACCAGAACCGAGATACGAAAACGTGCAATAGGTAAGCGTAATCCCTAGTAGCCCTAGGTAGCATAAGTCCTAGTTGTACAAACGATAATTCATGCTGGAAGACCCTAGCTAGGTTTAGGGTAACAGTCCAAACCGATCTTAAGGATCCTGGAACTATGTTAAAGTAGTATAGAACCTCATGGGAAAGCCCGTATGGTCTACGGCAAGGGACTGAACACTTTCATGGAATAAAACATACGAGTTGAGTAACCTATATATGCGATATATTAGGTTGACATGGACCATTATACGACTTTTGAGTAAGGGTCATTCACGGATAACACATGATACAGTTGGGATACTAGTACGGTAGGTGCAGAGCAGATGTACAGGATAGATACCATGGGACGTTATACGTGATAGATATCTTGGGGATATTATACTTGATAGAAACCTGACGATGTGATACCTTGTTTTATCTTGACATCGTAATTTATCATGACACCTTAGTTTATCTGAGTTCAGTAGTTCATCCTGTTATTTTGATTTAGCTTATCTATCTTGTTATCATGCTTATGTTCATCTCAGTTTCTCATGTCAGTTAACTTTACTAGTTTTTATGCTAATAGTAGATAGGGCTTACTCAGTCTTTTTGACTGACCCGTTTTGTTTCGCCTCTTTTCTTCCGTTTCCCCCCAGGTTACAGGGAGGAAATACTGCTGTTTAGTTCGGACTTCTTCTGCTTGAAGGTCATCATGGATGGCTTGGACTTTCCTTGGCTATGGCTACTTTACTGTTTTTACTTGGGGAATAATTTATGAAAAAGTCTTTATGCTTCTTTATTATTGCAAGACAGGTTTTGATGTACTCTGATGTAAAAGGCTTTAGACCTTAATTATTAATGTTTATGAAAGTTTGATTTTACTTCCGCTATGTTATATGTTCTGTCTTGTGATATTTCTGTGCATGTTTACCAATAATGCCCCTCTAAAGCTAGTGCATTCCTTTGCGAGTGACCCTAGCGGAGGCAGGGTGTTACATTTGGTATCAGAGCAGAAGGTTACCAGACTGGGCAAAAGTTTTTAAAAACCTTCTGAAAACTATTTGAAAATCGTTTACAAAGAAGCATTTTTCAAGAAAATTTTCTTTTAAAAGAAAAAGGCTATTCCCCAAAGGCCATTAGCACTATCCTCGTTTCCTTAATTGAATCTCTTTTCCTTCCTTTCCTCCATCTGTAGTCATAGTGGTTTTAACTGCGACTAGTCTTTTCTATCTACGAAAGTGCTTTCCATGCGATGGAGGTGGTTCTCGGGAGACCAGTTGCCGCGTTATAAGGTAGGATAGTGAAAAAGAGGATAAAGGATACGGGCTTAAGGATGAGCAACTTGTTGGTATGGCTTAGTCCTCAAAGGAGGGAGAAAGATGAACAACGAAACCCATGACGAGAGAGTACCTTTGGCATGGTAAAACGGGGTGGATAGTTAAGTATTATGGGACAAGGAGAAGATCATCGGGAGGGCAGTAGTATGCTCTCATTTCTAGAGTACCTCGGAAGGAGGGTAACGATCTTGTTAAAGGTTTAGCTTTTCTTCTCTATCATCCCGTTAGGACTTCGTTGTTCGTATCATTTAAGTCTGCTTCGATAGTTGAGTCTCTGCACCTTAAGTACTAGCGTAATAGAGAATCCCATTTTTGTCTCAAAGTCCTATTGGAGAATCAGTCCATTTATACATGACTCGTTTGGATTTGGGAATGTCTATGCCAAGTGTTGAGTTTGGAAATAATGCTTATGTTTATAAGCTATGGATGGATTCTAGGGATGAAGTGGTTATCCAGTAGGGGGTGCCACTCTCGGTTTTTGATAGGAGGGTAGTTAGACCATTTGACTAGCCTTGGTAATACCCTCGAAGTATCGTGTAACCTTTTTGAGGTTCTGTCATGACTAGTTACTTAGAATCCCTTGATGCCTTTATTGGAAATTTGAAGCCCGATCGAGTGGTGTTCGCCGATAAGACGGATGGTTTACTTCATTTATGCATGGGTTATAGAGATCACCCTAGTAAGTGCGCTTGATAACCTGGTTGGCATCTGTTTACTTTCAAGAGGAAGTTCTTCTACGAGAAATACCCTGTGGTACGAGGTCCGAGATTCACTAGTGAATTTTGGAAAGCTTGCATGAGATCATGAGTACGCAGTCATATTTGCGTTAGGTATTCTAGGAAAAGGATAAGTGCAAGTGGAACGAGAGGCGACGAAGAAATGAGTTCCAGCTCATGTTATGGAAACAGGAATAAGAAGCTACAAAATCGCGAAGTTAAAAGACGACTTTGATGGTCAAAGACTAGATACGCGCATGATATCTCTTTTTGGCAGTATATCCTTGATCCCTGTTTTCTGTAGAGCTTACTTGTAGGCTATCTTTTGTGGACATCCTCTCGGTCCTAGTTTCTATTACAAACCCCATAAGGAGTTTGTCCTACTTATCTTCTCGACCCTGTTTCAGGGAATCCTAGGTAGAACCCTTTGGATGTAAACATGTATTTGAAACATGTTATGATTGATATAGTTGCAAGTGGTTGCTCGTGGATGCGCGAATACACATTAGATACTAGCTCGACTCGGTCACATTTCATATTGCATATGCACGAGTATTTATACTTGTTTATGGATGAAATCGAATGTATTATCATGCGGTTGTCGCATATGAATGAATGATTGTGCACGCATATAGTATCTATATGGCTAGGACTATTTGCATACATGTTGGATTCATGGCACTATACATATTTTGCATTAGAAAGATTATTCAGGCCTGATCATTAGCATTAGCTAAGGAACATGTACACACACGTTTTGCATATATTCATACAGCATTAGAAATCATCTAAGGACAACGGTTGCTTGTGGATGATGATTTGAGTAGATGGATGATGGATGGTAGGATATGTTCTTCCTAACTTGGAGATTTCGGGGACGAAATCCTAAAAGGTGGGGAGAATGTAACAACCCGTATTTTCAATAACCTGTTATAACATAAATGGAGGCAGAATTAAACTGTAAAATCTGAATCAAGGGAAACGGGCTATGCCATTGCGTTCGTCTCGGAAAAATACGCGAAATAGAGTCCGAGTTTTCGAAAATCGGAGTCCGTATGACCAAGATATGGCCTCGCGAAGTTTCACGAAAAATTCCCAAATTAAAGTATACTTAATTAAGTGAAATGGGTTGCGCAGAGAAATATATATATATATATATATATATATATATATATTGATATATATATATATAATTGAAAATTAAATAAATAGATATGCAAAAATGTTCAAAACAGCGAATTGGGAGAGGGGAATAACCGAACCGGCCGATTTTTGAGGTCGACCCAAGCCCGCTGGGTCGACTGGGGGTTAATCCAGGGTCTTTGGCTGTCAACCCGTGGGCCGATTCGCTCAAATGCAGATTTGGCATTTGGATGGTTCTCATGGTTCATCTTTAATCTAAAGGCCCTAGATGGTTCCTACACTTGACTTCTTCCCCAAGACATGCTTTGATGGCTTGGATTGAATCTAGGTTTAATCCTATGGCCTAAAACACTTGCCTAATCTATAAATAAGACCCTAACCTATCCTAAATCCTCATTATTCATTCATGCAACTAAACTATGGCAAAATTGCTCCTCTCATGGCCTCCACTCAAAATCCTAGCCTCCACTTCATTTCTATGAGAGGTTTCATGATCATGAGAGTGTTAGAGAGTTTCTATGTTAGTATGAGAGCCTCTCAAGTTGATTTCAAGGCTAAAGCTTTGATCTTTGTTCATAAAGATGGGGTTTTGATTGATTTGGAGCTTTCATTTTTGGGTTTTAGGATGATGACATGCATAGGCTTTGTCTCAATCTTTCATCTAATCGATTTGTGCCTTCATAGCAATGTAAGCCCTTTCCCTACTCTTAGATATTAACTATGAAGTTAAATGTTCATGTTGCAACTTTGGGTTTCATCATTGAGAATGATACATGCTATCATGTCATGCAAGTTTATGAAGTCATTATCTTGATCTCATGAGCTAAAAGCTACAACCTTTATGTTACAATGTTGCATTATTCAACATGAGAACCTTCATAATCTTTATGTCAACTTGCATATGAAGTCATAACCCTTATATGATGATATATGCGAGTTACTAGTCATCATTCCATGTCTTTTGTCACCATGATTCGTTTATGTGCCAAGTTTGGGTTTATGCATGTTTTTGAGGCTTAAGAAGTAACATGCAAGCTAATGAACACATTTGTGCCTCATTTGCCACCATGATTAACTTGTGGCTTAATATCCATTTTTGTCATGCCTTTGTCAAGTCTCTTCTTTTAATCCATTACGTTGTTGCGAACGTATATGCGAGTTTAAAAGCGTTGGGGTCACATTATGGGAAAACATAATGACATGAACATGATGTGGGTAAATGGGTATAAACATGACAACGTGTAACGTTAAATATGACATGTGTTTATACTTGAAAACATGACTTGAAATATAACATGGAAGTTGACATGTAAGTATGCATAAAAACACAAGCTTGGGAATTTACCTATTAAGTTAGGTCTACCCTTTGGGAATTTACCTATTAAGTTAGGTCTACCCAAATGCTTGAAAAACTTGTAACATGTTTTGGAAACATGATGAACATGACACTTAGATAATATAAGTGTGGCCAACTCGAGGTTGGGTTGAGTTTGCAACGTAAAACTACCCGGAACCGACCGGCCTAACTAGTAGTTGCAAACAATAAGACCCAATGTGAGAAGTTGGTCATGTTGTGCTTGAACCCGAGGTTAGACCAAGTTGTGGTGTAAAGCTACCCGGAACCGACCGGCTTAACTAGTAACCACAACAAAGTCTAATGTGAGAGGTTGGGGTGCATTAAGTAATTAATGTCACATGATAGGGTTAAGTTAATTTGATTAATGACTCTTAACCAAATATGACATGGACAAAGGGGTTAAGTAAATTGATTAGGCTAATGATACTTAACAAAACTTGACAAGGTTGGGTAGGTTAAGTAACTTGATTTGCCTAATGACACTTAACCATTTTTATACGACTAGTGGACGGGGTTAAGTTAACCAACACTTAATCAATCCAACACGATAATTTGGTAAGGTTAAGTAAGTTTTCTTAATGACACTTAACCGAAAGATACAGTTAATGGATGGGGTTAAGATTAGACTCAACTAGTCTAAACATGATAACCGGATGGGGCTAAGTTAGCCTAGACTTAATTAATCCCACTTGGTAGTTTAATGGGGTTAAGTTAAACACTTAACTAATCTAACTCGTTAATTTGATGTGGTTAAGTGACCTAAACTTAACCAATCTAACTCGTTAATTTGATGTGGTTAAGTGATCTATACTTAACCAATCTAACTCGTGAATTTATTGAGGTTAAGTTAACCCATACTTAACCAATATAACGTGAAAACATGATAAGGCTAAGTCATGAATCGCTTGAATACACTTGACCGGTTTGACTAAGTAATTTGATAGGGTCAAGGTAATATATACTTAACCAACTTGAGCATGGTTTGTAGGGTTAAGTCTTGAACTTGGATACTTAGCCAATTTTGACATGATTTGTAGACGGGTTAAGTCTCGAACTTGGATACTTAGCCAATTTTGACATGATTTGTAGACGGGATTAAGTCATGAACTTAAGTGATACTTAATCTGTTATATAAACCCTAATTCGGAGGATTAGGTGGGTAACCGTAGTTAACAAGGATAACGGGAATAAGGCTAAGTGGTAAACCTTAGTTGAAGAATAACTAAGTAATGATTCTTAGTCAAGGAAATTTGGACCAGTTCATAGATAAATGAGTAATCTGATACGGTAGGTCATCGTTTAAGTATACGAGTAGGAGCAAGTATCTGATTTAGATAAAGGCTCCAGCGAACTGGGTAGCGAAGCAGCGGCTTCGGGGGAACGTGAGGATATTCTTGGGATCCCTCTGTGAGCTGCCAGGTGATCATACTAGGCTCATGAGAGGTTAAGGTCTGCGTTAGAAGAACCAAGAGTATGCCTTGGTTGCTATACGAGCAACCTAAAGACGAGGATGGATAGGGGATAGTCGACGATACACGGTCGTACCCTAGATAGCATTTTCGTCAGGCTACCTACCATCTTTGGTCAAGCGTGTACGTACGGAAAGGCAGAGAACACCCAATAGACCATAATTGCTATCTAATTATGGTTGCGGTAAGGCTTGGATGTGGGTTGGCCAGTGTTGTGTTCTCATACAGGATTTATCCTGTCTTGTCTTTCACTAGTAGAGGGAGGGTTCGCGTGGGACCATAGCCACGTATAGAAAAATAGACCTTAGCATCTGCATCGGCAGATAAATCGAAAGCTCCCGACCGAGTCCTGTATTTCCTGGTCTACCCTGTGACAGGACTCGGATGGCACGATGTGATACATGTGCATACAGTCATGGAAAACGATTCACGATGAATGCGTGGGAAAAAGGGCGCGGTTGACGGTTAGCGTAAATCCCAGTGGCCCTGGGTGGTTGAACCAGAACCGAGATACGAAAACGTGCAATAGGTAAGCGTAATCCCTAGTAGCCCTAGGTAGCATAAGTCCTAGTTGTACAAACGATAATTCATGCTGGAAGACCCTAGCTAGGTTTAGGGTAACAGTCCAAACCGATCTTAAGGATCCTGGAACTATGTTAAAGTAGTATAGAACCTCATGGGAAAGCCCGTATGGTCTACGGCAAGGGACTGAACACTTTCATGGAATAAAACATACGAGTTGAGTAACCTATATATGCGATATATTAGGTTGACATGGACCATTATACGACTTTTGAGTAAGGGTCATTCACGGATAACACATGATACAGTTGGGATACTAGTACGGTAGGTGCAGAGCAGATGTACAGGATAGATACCATGGAACGTTATACGTGATAGATATCTTGGGGATATTATACTTGATAGAAACCTGACGATGTGATACCATGTTTTATCTTGACATCGTAATTTATCATGACACCTTAGTTTATCTGAGTTCAGTAGTTCATCCTGTTATTTTGATTTAGCTTATCTATCTTGTTATCATGCTTATGTTCATCTCAGTTTCTCATGTCAGTTAACTTTACTAGTTTTTATGCTAATAGTAGATAGGGCTTACTCAGTCTTTTTGACTGTCCCGTTTTGTTTCGCCTCTTTTCTTCCGTTTCCCCCAGGTTACAGGGAGGAAATACTGCTGTTTAGTTCGGACTTCTTCTGCTTGAAGGTCATCATGGATGGCTTGGACTTTCCTTGGCTATGGCTACTTTACTGTTTTTACTTGGGGAATAATTTATGAAAAAGTCTTTATGCTTCTTTATTATTGCAAGACAGGTTTTGATGTACTCTGATGTAAAAGGCTTTAGACCTTAATTATTAATGTTTATGAAAGTTTGATTTTACTTCCGCTATGTTATATGTTCTGTCTTGTGATATTTCTGTGCATGTTTACCAATAATGCCCCTCTAAAGCTAGTGCATTCCTTTGCGAGTGACCCTAGCGGAGGCAGGGTGTTACACTATCATAGCGCCTGACAGGAGTTTACTTAAAAATTGGTTAGCCTTGCTGGCAAGTTGCCCCCTTTTTCTGAGTATGGGGGACTCAGAACATTTCATAGGATAATTGTTCTTGTAGCACCGAATTTCTGACACCTTTCTCAGTGCTTAGTTACAGACTTCTTTATACTCCCCTGACGGTTGCCAAGGTTAGAGTTTGAATTTAGTAATTCAGTCGGTCCCCGATCCTTTAACAGGGAAAAAGTTCCTTCTCAGCGCTCAACCGGAGACGCTTTTATACTCTCTCTCTCTCTGGAGAGTTAGGGTTCGAGCTCAACGATTCACTCGCTCCCCGATCCTTCAGCGGGAAAGGAGCTCTTTCTCAGCGCTCAATCGGAGACGCTTTTATACTCTCTCTCTCTCTGGAGAGTTAGAGTTCGAGCTCAGCGATTCACTCGCTCCCCGATCCTTCAGCGGGAAAGGAGCTCTTTCTCAGCGCTCAATCGGAGACGCTTTTATACTCTCTCTCTCTCTCTCTCTCTGGAGAGTTAGAGTTCGAGCTCAGCGATTCATTCGCTCCCCGATCCTTCAGCGGGAAAGGAGCTCTTTCTCAGCGCTCAATCGGAGATGCTTTTATACTCTCTCTCTCTCTCTGGAGAGTTAGAGTTTATGCTTAGGCAGCTCCGATCATGGTACACCGCTGTTATTCGTGGATGTCGATCTTCGTGTCCTTTATACTCTCTCTACTCTGGAGAGTTAGAGTCACGGATCAAGCAGTCTGCGATCATGCATTCTCATCAAACTCATCCTAGATGTATACTTTAACCCATGCTCCGTGGATTAAAGCTAGTCGGACAAGTAGTTGGAGCCTTTGCCAAAGCTTTGGGTTCCTCCGATTAGTCTACGGGAGGAACGGTCGGCACCGAACTTCGGGTACCTGCATTATTCACATTGATTTTCATAAAAATAAATAGGCAAATAAATAAAGATGCAATAAAGGCAAATGACACACAGTACTTTTATAGTGGTTCGGTCGAATCATGACCTACGTCCAGTTTATAATCTCTTGCTTTAAGGAATCAGACTATTCTAGGCAAGTCATGCCCTGTACATAGTTTTTTAACAAAGCAAAAGAATGGATTTGAAACTCTCATGTTAAATATGGCCGTAAATGTTGGGCATTCCACACTCTGGGGATTTCCTTTCCATCTACGGTTGCCAGCTTGAAGGTTCCATTATCAAGCTTGCTCAGAAAAGAGTACGGTCCTTCCCACTTCGCTCCCATATGAGTTGGGGGTGGAAAGACACGTTTCAGAACCAAGTCTCCGGGTTCCCAGGTTCGGGCTCGGACCTTTTTGTTGTAATATCGGGCGACCTGTTGTTTGCATCTCAGGGCACGCAGGTCTGCTTCATCCCTCTTTTCTTCGATCATATCCAGGGACTCAAGGAGCAATTCATTATTGGTCATTGGATCATAATAGGTCACCCGATGAGAAGGTACCTTTATCTCAACCGGGATGACCGCTTCCGTTCCAAAAGCAAGGGAGAACGGGGTATGTCCTGTTGCCGATTTATATGTTGTCCTGTAGGCCCACAGTGCCAAGGGCAATTCATCAGCCCACATGGCTCTAGCCCGCTTCATTCTTCTTTTCAGAATGGACTTAATTACTTTATTTGCCGCTTCGACTTGCCCGTTCGATTGTGGGTGCGCCACAGAGGTGTACTGATTCTCGATGTGGTATTTTTGGCAGAAGTTTCTGAATTCAGCACTATCGAACTGAGTTCCGTTGTCTGTTATTACAATCTTTGGAATCCCAAATCGACAGATGATGTTTCTCACGATGAAGTTGATCACTCGTTTGGTTGTGATTGTAGTTAGTGGTTCAGCCTCGACCCACTTAGTGAAATAATCTACGGCCACAATAGCGAACTTCGCTCCGCCCCTTGCTATGGGGAGACTTCCTATGATATCAATTCCCCACATAGCGAAAGGCCATGGACTCATCATTGTTTTTAACTGACTTGGAGGCGCTCTAGGTATCTTTGAAAATCTCTGGCACGTGTCACATCGTCGTGCATATCTTACTGCATCCTTGTTTATGGTAGGCCAGAAATAACCATGCCACAATACCTTTTTTGCCAAAGTTTGCCCTCCAGTGTGGTCGCCACATTCGCCTTCGTGGACTTCTTGCAGCACACGTTTGATGTCATCGTGGGCTATACACCGAAGGAGGGGCATTGAAAACCCTTGTCTATAAAGAACTCCGCCTTGCAGAACGTATCGGGCGGCTTTACGGATCACTTTACGCCTCTCGCTTTTCTTGGTTGGAAGCGTTCCATTCATCAGGAAATTCTTTAGAGGGGTCATCCAGGACTCCCTTTCTGGTTCCGTCTCTAGTACTAGGTCGATTTCCATCTGATCTATGCTAGGGGACCGAAGTACTTCAACGGGGGCTAGTCCGGTCACTTCGGGATCGTTAGAACTAGCCATCTTTGCCAACTTGTCTGCCTGCTGATTCTCTGACCGCGGAATATGAGATATGCTGTAGTGATCAAAATCATTCAGCAGTTCTCTCACTTTCTTTAGGTATAAAATCAATCTTGCACTTTTAGCTTGGAATCTTCCAGTGACTTGATTCACAACTAACTTGGAGTCGCAGAAGATGTTCAGCTTTGTGACTTCTAGTTCCTTTGCAATCTTTAATCCGGCTATCAGAGCTTCATATTCGGAATCGTTGTTAGTGGCATGAAACTCCATTCGAATCGCATAGGTTATCAATTGTTTCTCGGGGGTTTCAAGCACTATTCCAGCGCTGGATCTTTCGTCGTTCCTAGCGCCATCAGTATACAATCTCCAGGCATTAGGATCGAAAAGTAACTTTGAAGGATCCACTTCCTCGTTTGCTATATCTTCTTCGGGGACAGTGAACTCTGCTATGAAGTCGGCTATCACTTGCCCCCGAATTGACCGCCTGGGCTGAAAGTTCAAATCAAATTGACTTAACTCAATATTCCATTTGAGTAACCTTCCAGATGCCTCCGGTCTCCGTAAAACTTGCTTGAGTGGATGATCAGTGTATATGGTGATAGGATGTGCCTGAAAATAGTGCCGAAGTTTTCTAGAGGCAATCAGTAAACTATACGCCAGCTTTTCTATCCGTGGATAATTACGCTCTGCTGCTGTCAATTTTTTGCTCACATAATACACAGGTCTTTGGACCTTATCCTCTTCCCTTACCAATGCTGAGCTGATCGCATGGGATGACACTGCCAAATACACGAATAAATCCTCGTGATCTATTGGTTTAGATAAAATCGGAGGTTTCTCCAAGTGCCTGAGAAAATTCTGAAACGCTTCTACGCAGTCGGGTGTCCATTCAAAGTGGCGTTTTCCTCGCTTTATTAATTCAAAGAATGGGATGCACTTATCCGTAGCCCTGGAGATAAATCTGCTTAGCGCGGCCACTTTTCCGGCAAGGCTTTGCACATCCCTAATCTTCCTAGGTTCCTGAATGTTCCTGATTGCCGCGATCTGGTCTGGATTAATCTCAATACCACGGGAACTGACAATGAATCCCAAGAATTTTCCAGAAGCAACACTGAACGAACATTTGGTTGGATTGAGTTTCATTCCATACTTTCGAAGAATGCTGAACATCTCCGCCAAGTCAGTAGTGTGTTGAGAAGATTGCTTGGACTTAACCAACATATCGTCGACGTATACTTCCATTGTTTTCCCGATCTGGTTATAAAACATTCTGTTGACCAAACGTTGATAGGTAGCGCCTGCGTTCTTCAAACCAAAGGGCATTACCACATAACAATATAATCCCAGATCCGTGATAAAACTAGTGTGCTCTTGATCTGGAACATGCATCGGAATCTGGTTGTAGCCTGAATAAGCATCCATAAATGAGAGAAGCTCGTGACCTGCCGTCGAGTCTACCAACTGGTCAATCCGAGGTAACGGGAAACTATCTTTTGGACAGGCTTTGTTCAAATCCGAGAAGTCGATACACGTTCGCCACTTCCCGTTGGCCTTCTTTACCAGGATTGGATTCGAAATCCAGTCTGGGTAGGTCGAATCTCTGATAAATCCATTACTCTTTAGCTTTCCAACCTCTTCTTTCAAGGCAGCGGACCTCTCTGGGCCCAGCATTCGCCTTTTTTGCTTTACTGGAGGATGTTTTGGGTCAATGCTCAAGGAATGGCTCATGATTGATGGGGATATCCCACACATGTCCGTGTGGGTCCAAGCAAATACATCCAAATTGTTTTTTAAGAAATCCGTCAATTCTTTAGCAAGATTCGAACTTAACTGGGATCCAATCTTAAGGACCTTCTCCGGGTCACTGTCATCGATCGGTACATCCACAGTTGTCTCGTTGGGAGTCGCCATTCTGCCCCCGGGTTCTTGATCCTCTCTGGGATCCATATCCTCGGGCATCTCTCTGGGCGACTCTCCAACGATTATCCTCTTTGGTTGCTATAAGGTCTCCGCCCCCGAAGGTGGAGAGGTGCCTTTAGTCTCGATATCCCTTCCATTGCGAAGTAACTTTAGTTCGGCAACATAACACGCTCGCGCAGCAACTTGATCCCCTCTGACGATACCAATGCCAGCTTCTGTGGGGAATTTCAATAACAAGCACCAGGGGGCTATACAGGCTCTGAACTTTGCGAGGGCCGGTTGGCCCAAGAAGGCATTGTATGGCGATTCAACATCCAAAATCACAAAGGGAAGGATTCTCACTCTTTGGCGTTCTCCTTCCCCAAGTGTAACTGGCAACTCTATATAACCCATTGGAGCGGTGGATGCTCCGTTGAACCCACGGATCCATCCTTGGCAGGGTTTCAAGTCTTTTATTTCGAGATTCATCTGGTCAAAGGCCTTTTTGAAAAGAATATTAACGGAACTCCCATTGTCCACCAGAACCTTATGAACAGTGGCTGGCCCAATGGGTACTGTAATTACAAGTGGATCTTCAGTTGGAGCATGGACTCCGATGCTCTCTCGTTCTCGGAAAACAACATCATCGGTCATCATCTTCTGCTGCTTCACCGGGGTACTGTCCTCGGGGTTGCTACATTCCTCTTCCTCGAGGTGTTGTTTGGCCGCATTGACGTATTGATCCAATGCTTTGGAACTGTGCCCAGCAAGATAAAGTCCTCCGATTACGGAATTGATAACAATATTCTTTCCTTTTTGTTGAGCAGTCGGCCTAGCAGCAAGTTGATTTTGATTCTGATTCGGGGCCTGCGCTGCTTGCCCCCTGTCCCTGGGCGTTACTCTGTATTCATCTAGCTTTCCTTCTCGAAGCAGCCTTTCGACTACATCCCTTAGGTGACGACATTCATTCGTCGAATGGCCGTGAATTTGATGAAAGAGACAAAACTTCCCTGTTTCACGCTCTTTCTCTGTCGACTCTCTAGGAGGTGGCCTCTTATTCTGGAGGACTTCGTACGCATCCATGAAGATATTTTCCAGAGTATCACTTATTGGTGTATAACTTTCAAAGGCCCTGGGACGAGTCCCTCTCTGGGAGTCGTTCCCTCGGTTCCTCTTTCGGTTGTTGCCGTTACCATTATTATTGTTGTTACCTGGCTGGCGTCCACCCTGATTCTGATTTCCGACGTTAACTTCAACTTTCCCCGAGCTGTCTCCCGTTTGTTTGATGGCGACATTGCTCTGAATTTCCTCCTTATCAGTTGTTTTAGCCTTTCGGTTAGCATACACCTCTTCCCGGCATAAATGTACGTTGGCTTTCTCGTAGAATAACACTCTAGTGTGGGGCGGTTTGCCTGCCAGGTACCTCCCGAATTTAGTGTCCTTATCTACTCCGTCAATCAGTGCTGCGACAACGGTCGGTTCATGAGGATCTTTAACCTCAGTAGCGGCCAAATTGAAACGATCCAGGTACACCTTTAAACTCTCACCTGGTCGCTGCTTGACAAGGAATAAATCGATCACACTTTTTGTCTTCTGTGCGTAGATACGGAATTGTTCTACGAACTTCTCGCTCAGCTCCCTGAAGCTAGAAATCGATCTCGCTGGCAGGCGAATAAACCATAACAAAGCCACGTCCTCCAGGAATATGGGAAACGCTTTGCACTTAACAACGTCAGAGGCTGCGGCAGCGGTCATCGACCAAGAGTATCTCATTAGGTGCTGGACAGGATCAGATCTTCCCGCATAGCGGTTCATTTGTGGCATGTTGAAACGCCTTGGAAAAGTCGCATCCAAAATATAATCAGTGAAAGGGGTGTGACTGCGGTCGATCCCCCAATCTTCGTTCCGCTGCCCACGGCTGTCTGCCAGAATCTGGTGGACCATGGCTGCAACATTTGCACTGGTCAAAGGAGGTTCAGGGTCAGTACCTCTGGCCCGACGAGGTTCTATGATCTCTCTTCGGAAAGCAGTCACAAAATCCGGGGCTCGGACAGGGCTTCGCTGCCCCCTATTATCAAGAGTATGTGTGCGGCGACGGGGCTGAGGTGGTCTGTTATGCACAGGACTGTTCACATCTCGAGTCCTGAGAGTCGTTGCTTGACCATTCACATTACGGTTTGAGGGCCCCGCCCCTAGCGCTTCTTCTTCCTGTGAGGGCAGGGTTCCGAACCAAAGCTGTTCTATGTTTACGGCTCTCTCATACGGTCGCCGCGGAGGTCTCGGCGATTCTTCAGACGAAGAAGAATATACTGGGGTGAGTGGACGAACCGGTGATGTTCTTTGCCTTGCTAGCTCATCAAGTCTTCTATCCATAGCCGTCAAATTTTGCCGCAGGATGGAACTTTCCTGCCTTTGGGCAGCCAACTCATCAAACAACCTATCCCACATTTCGGCGAAGCGAGAGAGATCCCCCTCAGTGACAGGAGCAGCAGGATCATATTGGTCATCATCACTCTCTCTTATGCGCAAAGAGCTCGAACCGGGTCGAGCAGAGGTTCCGGGACGATAGGAGTGGGTCATAGGTTCTTTTCCAGGTCGAGTTGTAGTCTGACCATCAGTTCGGATAGCTGCGGTTCATGGATGGCGACTCGCTGCGCCCCCCTGAGGTCGACTCGTGGTCGTGGTACGCGGAGGCTGTGAGGCGTTACCTCGGGATCGAGTAACAACCCCTTCAGCGGCCTGGATCGTCTCGTTCTCATCGACTTGGAACGTGATGTCTTCATCGGATCAGTTCGCCCCCTGCGCTCCGCGATCCAAAGTTTCTTCGTTGCCCAGTTCGTGCACGCTCTCTTCAATCGTTTCGTTGGTCTGTGAAGCTTTAGCTCTTTTTCCAGCCATGATATCCGAATCGCTGGAATCTTCAAAGAAACGAATAGTGAAACTTTAGGACTGAGTTTCTCAGTGAAAGCACCAAAAATGTTAGATCGAAATTTGGACCTAACACCCAAATTGTTATGAACGCTAGAGAATTTCAAATGAAAAACGAGGAAAAAGAAAATAACACTCAGAATTTATAGTGGTTCGGCATTAACGAGCCTACGTCCACTTTATATATTATTGATTATGCTTTAAAAGCTAATACAACAAGGATTTCTCTCAATATTTCAGTAGTTTGACAACAATGGCGGATTCAGTACTCAATATTGCCAAAAGGATTCCAAAAAATGCCAAGCTCTGGGCTATTTATAGCTGATTTTGTCAGGCGGGTCGTGATAACACGTGGCACAGATCCCGAGAACATCGGATCGCATCGCCACCGTTGAGGAAATGGTCAAATTAGCCGTTGTGGACAGGTGTCGTGATCTGCTTGAAAATCGGATCGTTCAGATGGGGAGAATTGGTCCAGATGACGGTTAGGGACACGTGTCGCCAGATCCGTGCGATTCGGATCGCTGAAGACTAGCTCGCGCTTGAACGGGTCAGAAGGTTCGCTATGCACCAAGGGATCGGATCGGTTCACTCTGGGCAACAATATAAGTTTGGATCGGATCGCCTGGATGTGCCGTTCGCTGATGAGATGGGGGCGATCCATCGAGACGCGATCCTCGGTGGGCGATCCGTCGAGACGCGATCCTCCGTGGGCGAGTCGATGGAGTGCGATCCATTCCTGGGCGAGTCGATAGAGTGCGATCCGTTCCTTCATATTCTTGGGGAACGTGGTTTCTTGCTTTCCTCTTACGAATGATCCTGGGTGGCTTGGTCAAAAAGCGAGCCAACAAACCATAAACATTAAGATAGCACCTTGAATATGAACTGTTTGCAACGGTATCTCCCACAACATGCACCGTCATGAACTATTTAAAATTGGCAAAAAAAATAACAGTATCAAAGGGACAACTACTATAGAACAATGTTTCGTTCAATTCATAATCTTAAGCAAGACAGATGTCCAGAAAATTACAATTGCACGAGGCTGATAACTAAAACATCGGCACTAGGTTAAAAACAAGATTTCAAAAACAGAATTGAACTCGAAATAAATCTATGCCCTTTCACCTCTAATCCTCCTAGCAAGCTGAATATCTTTAGGCATGATTGTAACTCTCTTAGCATGAATTGCACACAAATTAGTATCTTCAAACAACCCAACAAGGTAGGCCTCGGCAGCCTCTTGAAGAGCAGAGACTGCAGAGCTCTGAAATCGCAAATTAGTTTTGAAATC
Organism: Allium sativum; assembly: GCA_030737875.1. Classification (NCBI taxonomy): domain Eukaryota; kingdom Viridiplantae; phylum Streptophyta; class Magnoliopsida; order Asparagales; family Amaryllidaceae; genus Allium; species Allium sativum. The sequence goes on from CM060926.1 coordinate 863,378,323, forward strand.
TTGAGCGATTTCACGAACCAGACGCTGAAACGGAAGCTTCCTTATCAGAAGTTCGGTGCTTTTCTGATACTTACGGATCTCACGAAGGGCAACGGTTCCTAGCATGAATCTGTGGGGTTTCTTCACGCCGCCAGTGGCTGGAGCGGACTTGCGAGCAGCTTTTGTTGCTAATTGCTTCCTTGGAGCCTTTCCACCGGTTGATTTTCTAGCAGTCTGCTTTGTGCGTGCCATTGGAAGGGAGGAAGGAAGAAATTAGGGTTTTATCAATTTGGGGATGCTTTCAAGATTTGGGAGTGATGACGAATGGAGTTGGGATACTGAGGTATATATGCAGTTGCGAGGTATACATGAAGAATGGAGAGGGCATCGATCACGCGGATCAATAACACTGGGCGTTGGATATTTTCACGTGAACCGTCCGGATGAGGAAGAATCTAGGGATGCGGATCGCAGTTTTTTAGTACTTCTGCAGTGCTTAATCGTTTGTTTGTGTTTGTGATGTCCATGATTTTGTATTTTCTCCTACCTCTACTTATTGGATTTTTTCCTCCTTTTTACACCATTTTGAGGATATAATTATATAAAACAACATTCGGGAAAAATACACCAATTTTACTTATTATTATGAAATTAATTATTTATTTAGTAAATAATTGTCAATACCACCACACAACGGTAATGGAAGAGACGGTTTAACAATTCAATTACATAAAAATTGTATTGATCGTTTGTTAGCTTCGAGTTAAAAAAAAATGATGATGTATTGACAAAAATATGGAACCTTTATATGAAAATTTGAAATGTAAATTTCCAAATTGAACATTGAAACTTAAACCATCAAACTCAAAATTAATTTTCTGTATTTGGAGTTATAAATTTTAAAAGTCAACATTCAAATTTGAGACTTGGATTTTGTGATGCTCCACCTCGAAACTCATATTAGTAAAGAGCATTAGTGGATAATATCGTCTTCTAATACTGAGACTAAAGTTGGTTAAGAGCGATTATACATTAATCCTATAGTAAACAAGTATCAAGTACATCAAGACAATGCTTTTTTTTTCTTACCATAAGAGCATCGACGTACTTAATTCTAGATTATTACAATACTACGGTGGCTAATGGATAAATATAAAACAAAACACAACATATTTTAATAGTACACATCACAAAACATCAAACATGGTGATATTTATACATATACATTAACTACAATACATAGGTTGTTATAAACCACGATATTTATACAACATTGTGTTCCATAATAGATTTTTTACATATAACATAGTACATTGCAAAACAACCAGAAAACTACTCCAGAATATGCCTAATTAGTGTACCAAAAGACGACAAGTAGTCAAAGCGGAACAAGAGAAGCAGGAGTCTATGTAGAAGCTAACCTGAAAAAACTCGGTCTGACCCGAGCATATAAAATACATGGGTCTGTCTAGTTTAGACTGCATCATTAGGTCATAACAGATGAATACAGCATTAAAAGGAAATACTCTTCTCAATTAGAAATAGAGTAGGTTCAACTTGATATAACACAAGATTCATGTGATAGAGTACAACTAAGCATCATATAAGAGTCTATTGAATGGTATAAATAACAACATGAAAAGATTTTCCATTAACAACTAGTGTTAAGCAACCAAGCTAAGCACGAGTATAAAATATCTAAAGCTCTAAAACAACAAAGGCAAATACATCGAGCGCCAACATATAAATCTCATATGAGAGTATAATCAACACGTAAGTGATCACTGGATATGTATAAACCTCAAGATAACTCTCAGCTATATAAGCCTCAAGGTAGCTCTCGACTATAGAAAAAATACAACAATCTCAAATTCTTAGAAATCGGATCAAAAGCAGCAATGAGAGACAAAATACTCAAAATCATCATAAAGTGGATCCAAAATAACAAATTGCACATGCATAAATATATAGTTCACCGAGCTTCAATTAGTACTACATATGTATTCAGGCATGCGATACTACGACCCCCAACGAAGTGTAACTTTCCCCCGGCCAATTGAATACGTATATGAGACCCCTCCATGCCTAGCATTCACCTAAAGCAAAGTATAAGCATATTAACATCTAAGAATGTGTCATAGACTTCCAAATAGTAACTAGAAAAGTCAGAATAATACGTTATGCACCGCATGTTTCACTAATTGATTCGCTATAGGTCAATCCACTTCACACTGAAAAATATAAAAAGCTTCAATCAACGAGTCTGTAATTAATTGGTATAGTAACCCAGTTTGTCCATACCGCATGGTTTACTACATCGTTTAAATCACAACATCGCCTTCTCGAAGAGTACAAAAATGTATGCTTTTATATATAGAAATTACTTGGATTTGAGAAAACAAGTTTATAAAAGGATTTCAAATTCATTTAATTTGTTTCTTTGAAAATCTATATATATCAGAAAATATCGTATATATTATAGCCTTGAGACAATTTTATTTTTATAAAACTAACTTTGAAAACCTTGTCTCAAAGATATATATATATATATATATATATATATATATATATATATATATAAAATTCCCTATTGAAATATTTTCATAAAATGTGCACAGTGCCAAAAACCTCATGAAATAGCTCATGAAATCATCCATGAAAACCAAATAAAACTCCATCAATTCAATGTACGAATTGATGACATTAATGCTTAACCACTTACAAGGTTCAGCCTTGTAAAGCCGCGTTAAAGCTTTCTTTTAAAGTTACCTAGAGAAACAAAGGAAACAACATATAAATGCTTCTGAAATTCCCTAGGCACATAACTAAACTCTTTGTGCTTAGAACATGCACGGGTTGTCCCTTGTCTTCTCAAGATCAACCTTTGTAGCACCAGGGTCGACCCACCGAAAACACGGGTCAAGCTAGGTACGGGTTTTTGCCCAGGTCTGAAAATCTCTCCAAATTTAACAATGAATTTCACTACAAATTAGAGATTAGTGTTAACCAAATTGATGGTCAACGTCACAAAAGCGAGAACTGCCCGTTGAACTCCTCCTTATGACGGAAAAGAGCTCGAACTTGAAAACTGCGAATATTCTAGAATTTGTATTGAAATACCACTGTAGAATACTGAAGGAATATTTCCTGTTGAGAATAAACCTAATCGTGAATTTTCCTTTCGTTTCTAAATGAAAGACCTACCCACTTGTGATACACATTGCATAGTAGTGCCTTGAATCATGAGGTAATTTTCTTTGGGTGCCCGATGATCATAAAATTGAATTCCAAGAAGTTAAATTCTTTCAAACGATCACCGAATGCTAGGTTTTTCGCAAGTCTTCCTTAATTTATCAAAGATTTGGCGAGGTGGAGAGAAAACAATTGTAACTATCCAAAAAAAAAATTGACCAATGTAAAATCGGGGTTTCAAATATAAAACTATGATTTTTGTATATAAAAATGAATTTAATTTGGCTTTAATATGGATTAAGTAGTAAAAATAGATATTTGACTTTGTCAAATATAACGGTAAAATATTAAGTAATAATATATCAGGATTTGTTATAATGATTTTTCCAAGTACAAACTATTTTAAACGTGATCATTTCTAGCTATATATATATATATATATATATATCACGGATAATAAAATAAAGATAAATATTTTGAATAATGAATGTGTTTACAAATATCATCGGGCTTTGATAATGCAAATCGTCGGTTGTTAAATAGCTAATTGGTAACCTAGAATTGAAAATTTTGCAACATATGCAAGTTTAGCAGGGAACATTTTTAAATTTTCACTAAAGTGTTGCAAATTAATATTTTTAACACCAAAATTCGCATTGGCCAGATATAAAGAAGCAGAAGCTCCAAAGCCGAAAGAACAGAGGATTTTGGACAGCGAAACCAGGATCATGAAGAAAAGGGTAGAGCTAAGGAGCTGCCAGAAATAGAGTCTGAGAGCCGGCAACAAACCGAAAGCAGATACTGGCAGCCAAGAAGATTCAGAGCACAATAATCTCGGTTCGACACCAATAGCAGCAAGAAAAAAGGAAGATGTGGCCAGTGTTCTATCAATACAAGCATAATGGGCGGAAGACTAGAACCAATACAAGAAAAGACACTTGCAAGAAAATGCCGACACTTAACGAGATACATAGAAACAATCCTGGAAGCATTCCACATAATACCGAGAGGCGGTGATAAGAAGTTGCCGAAAGGCATATGGTCCGAGACCTAACAGAAGGAAGCAAGACGCTATCGATACCAACTTGCCTGGAATTGATAATAAAGTAGTTTCAACATCACTGAAATGTGTTCCAGCAGTATATCATTGTAATAAAAGCCAGGTACGCTAGAGTGAAACTGGGGAAAAGTGAAGATACCCCTACCCATGGCTCTAGAAGTGGAACCGGCAAGCAAAAGCATCATCCGTCAGAACAAGTAACGAATACAGAGGGAGATAAAGCAGTTAGAACCGACACTCTTTACCGACACCCTCTATTGACACTAAAGTCTTTATGACTCGAAGTCAAAAGGTAAGCGCAGAAGCAGACCGAATCGAATAGTCCTAGAGCCGAAAGCCTATTATCGGAAGGCCTACTGGAAGCATATGCGCAACACACTGAGGATTTGCAACCATCACTAAGAAACAATTTCAAATCTACCGAGAGGCCCGTCAACGGAACCATTCCCAGAAACTCGGGATTGATATTCTGAAGGCCACAAAACATCAATGAAGACAATCGATAAGAAGAAAAGCGGCCGAGACTTTTCTTCCAGAACCAAAAGTAACAAGAGCGGCCAAAAACTTGTTAAAGCATCCGAAAGAGGCTTCTACTGGGCTCACAACGGGGGGCCTAATTTTCCTATAAATAAGACCCTAGGAGTCTCATTTGAGGGACTTTTTCCTCATTTCCCAATCTTGCTCTCATTTCTAAGAGAGCTAACCCTAATTTGTAAATCAATTTGGGGATTTCTTATGTAACCTCCTCCGCGAATAAAATCATCAAAGCCCTTAAAGTGGACGTAGGTTCAGTCCAAACTAAACCACTATAAATTGTTGTGTTCTTTACTATTTTGCATATTATATCGTGTACTGTTGTGGTTATACATATATACTCTCTTAAGCCCAATCCTTCCAACAATTACCTAAATGCCCTTGACGCGTACTTTAGTACCTATTAGTGACAGTTGTTCTAACCCTAACCTTGGGTAACTGTTGATCCTTAAGTCTCACAGACGTGATACTCACCTCTTGAAGGAAGACTAACTAATCCTGAGACTAGGGGTTTTGATACCTAAGGAGTGGTGAATTCAATCAAGCTCAAAAGGATTAGATTACCAAAATACCCTTCTACAAGTCGTTTAGCTTCCTAAATTGTCTTGTTCTTAGGGAACCCTTATCCCAAGGTAATTATCTGTCCTTGAGTCGTAGAAGCGTGATACTCACCTATTGAGGAAAGAGTAACTAATCTTCATGCTTTTTGACTTTGATATCTAGGAAACGGTAAACTAACACAAGCTTGTGGGAACTGAATAATCCCATTTCTCCCTTAGGTATATTTCCTTAGACCTGTCTCCGGTGTTGACGAAAAATATTGTTAATATTTTGGCGCTTGAAGGAGGGCTCGAACCTTCATCCCTCTATTCCTACCTTTAGCCCTTTGGATAACCTTGCCACGTTTCTAACTATGTTGTTCCGTCCCGAGATGGACTAAGCTTTGATGAAGCAAGATTATAGATAGAGAGTCTGGGTAAAGAGATTGTGAATACAAATCAACTGCTTAAGGCATCAGTGATCCAAGCTATTTAAAGAGTAATGTAACCTAGGGTCTCCAACCTCATTTCCTATACGTTCGCCCCTGTTGTCAACCCTCATTTCTCCTACCCTCGTCCCTTTCTTAAACCTTCCATCCTTACCGTGGCCTTTCCGGCATAAGGACTTTACCTTATTCTCCTTTCTACTGTAGGCTCCCAATACCCAGTGAAGACGGATAGAAAAAGAAAGAATCATGAGCAGGATTTCAGTGCATTATCCACCATAGAAGATGGTATGCTTCTGGATTTCAGCCTAGCCGATTTGCAAACTGGGGAACCTTCAAACCCAGTTAAAGAGGCGGACAATGAAGTGGAAGGGTTGTTATTAGCTTCCTAAATCGATGTTACAAGAAAGATTATTGAAGAAAAGATGGTCGAAAGGACCTTCGAAGCAAGACCTGATAAAATGGAATCAAGAACGGTAGAACATCCAGAGTTTAATGCCCAAACTATGACTATGCCAAGCTTACAAGACATTCCAGTAATGCAAGTGAACAACCAATTACTGAAGGAAATAGACGACCCAAAAGAAAGCGAGAGCCCACGTTGTCAAAAGATAGGAGTCTATGAGGAATCACCTTCACTCATGAAATAAAAACGGCTAGAGCTTCATTTGACATAAAAAAGCCACCACTTCTGTATGATGGAACTTCAAACCCAGAAAACCACCTTTGTGTCTTTGAGAGTTACATGTATTTATATAACACGCCTGAAGCACTCCATTGCAAGATCTTTCTGACAACCCTCCGTAAAGAAGTTGTCAAATGGTGCAAACATTACCATGGCCCAGTCATCACCACTTGGAAACAACTATCTACAACGTTTAACACAGAATTCCATGTGTGGAAGGACCCAACAATTAGAATTTATGATCAAGCCACCATTAAGCAAGGATCAGAAGAGTCACTTGTTGGATACTTAAAGAGATTTCATACTGAGTCGCTTAAAGTGGAAGGAGCATCAGGCAGAGAAAAGTTGATAGCTGTGCATTCAGGGTTGCTTGACCAGCACCTTTTTGGAAGGATCTCATCCTGAACGGGTGTCAAAGCCTGAATGATTTTTATACTAGAGCCAACAAGTTCATTCACATGGAAGAGGTTCTCAACGCAAAGTAAATCTTGCAGAAGTGTCAGGAAACAAAGGAAATTAGTTCTGATTCTTTTGCGGAAGGAGCTTCAGAGTCAAACAAAGGAAAGGATTACTGCTCTTATCATAAATCAAAGGGCATCAAACCAGCCAGTGTCATGGTGTGACAAATAGGATTCAAGTCAAAAAGTAAGGGAAAGCCTACACAAGAAAGTTGGAAGATGACAAGCAGAAGAGATGGTTAAAGACACCGCAGCATGGAATTAGAATCTAACAATAAGTTTTTTGCTTCATATTCCGTCTTCCATTAGTCATTTCATGTTATATCTTGTATGTATCCAGACAAATATGAATACAAGTTCAAGTGTATTTTTAAGGTAAAAACCAAACCCTGTTTGATCTTGTGCGTATGACGAAAGCTCGAGTGGAGTACTTAAAGCACATCCAATTTATGCTTATGCCTTATCCCATGGGAGGGAAAGAAAGCTCAAATGGGGATGTCTAAAGAACGTAATGCATGACTGGATATACAACAAAATTATCGAGCAACAACAAACTCCAATAAGAGTTTCCCAAAGAAACATGCGACAAAGAAAACAATCAAATGCCCGATATCGTTTTAGACTAAATATGATTCTCTCGGATCCTTTTGTCCTTTTACTTTAAGATTTCACAAAACACTGTCACCAGACTCATTTATTGACAAGTATGAATGCTTCTGTAAGGGGTATGGAACATGCAATCGATAAAGCTTTAGAAGAAAATGCAAATCAACACAGAGGGAAGCAGCAAAAGCTTCCAGAGAGAGAAGCCACAACAAACAAAAGCCTCTAGAGGGGAGTAACAAAAGCTTCCAGAGAGAGAAGCCACAACAAATACAACCTCCCAGAAGAGGAGCGTCAAACAAAGCTTCCAGGGAGAGAAGCCACAACAAACAAAAGCCTCCAGAGGGGAGCAGCAAAAGCTTCCAGAGAGAGAAGCCACAACAAACACAACCTTCCGGACGAGGAGCAATAAACAAAAGCCTCCAGAGGGAAGCAACAAAAGCTTCCAAGAAGAGAAGCAACAACTCCTACAAGGGAGTTCCTTTCAAGCAGAGCTTTAATGCTTGCATATCCAGCAATGGAGTGCTCTACAGGGAGGCCTAAATATACTTGCATTTCCGGTTAGCGGAGTTACCCCTTGTGTGGGGGCTAGTTATGCATCGTAGAGGGACCTGTGACGTTCTCTTAGAGAGCCTCCATTCATTTGCATAATCCTAGGGGTTCGGAGTAAGATTAGATGCTAGACACCCCCAATCAAATAATCAAACAGAACTTCTCACTAAACGGTTAATAACTAGATGACCTAACGGAACTTCTAGCTGAACGATTGTGGATTCAAAAGACCAAACGGAACTACCTGCATAACGATTAAATAATCGAAACATTCGATTATTGAACGGAACTACCTGTTGAATGGCCAAACGATAAAGTAATTGAATGGAACTATTGATGAAGTGTCAAATGGTTTGAAACCGAACGGATCTACTGCTGAATGACTACTTGGTTCTGGATAGGACACTACAACAAACATGACTTTTTACAACATTCAAAAAACACTATAAAAAGAATTAACAGCGTTTTTGTATACGCTGTTACTTGTGTATCAACATGCAGTTAAAATCAGAACCATACGATAGCAGTATACAAACGCTGTGGAAAATATGATTCCATGGCTTTTCTGTTAGGCTGTTAAATACATTTCATAGCGTTTAGACTGATTTGTCATTAATTTTTTCTTAATGTTTTTTTGAATGTCATAAAAACTATTTCTCAACATGTTCTACATGCTAAGAAAAGAATTTATAGCGTTTATTTTTTGTTATGATATTTATTTATGGCGTTTGTGAATTACCATGAGTGTTTGTCAAATTTTAAAAGAACTATTTACGACATGTTAAAAGCTCCATAAAATTTTTTAATACCATTTTAAAAACACCATCAAAAGTCCAAAATAATTTTAGAATCCATACATGTTATATCAATACCACATTCAAAATCAACGCATTACATTAATAACACATTTTATATTGATCACATAATTCATAATAAACACGTAAAATTCTATAATTAAACTATGTAATATTCTTACATCAAACATACACAATATGTCCATAATAGTTCATGAAATAGTATTAGTACATCAAACATACACATACACAAGCAGTAATGACTAAAAATTGAAATGGAAACATTTTTGTAGACCAAAATGTAGTCTTAACAAAAAATATAACTCCGACACATAATTAGTTGCGACATTGTTTTCCATTAGCCTCGTTGGTTTTACTTATAAAGCAAAAGTATTTTGTTTCCAATATTATTAGCACATTCAGAAGCAAAGTTAGTCACGAGAATAAGTAGTTCTGACTTATTCGAAAGTAAAGTTAGCCATAATAAATAGTTCTTAATCTCCTAGAAATCTAGCATAAGCAGTAAAGACTTATCTATACTATACTATTAAAGCTGAGTAGGGAATGGTGAGCTCTCAAGCCTCCTCCATTTCTTACCCTCAATCTAAGCCAAAATTGAATCAGATTTTGACAACTGTACTCTTGACACTAAACCGTCACAGCATTAATAGTGTTCTTTTCCTCTTCCAAGAGATGAATTCACTCCCCTTTTACTTTTCCTGTCAACCACTAACGTAATGCCCATTGATTTCTTCGTATCTAACATGCCTTTTTGTCTCCTTCCATCAATATCTTCTTCCTACCTCCTCATGCTGACAGTTCTTCAATTGATTGTTTGTCTGTCTATGGAACTTGCATTTTCTATCCAATTCCGTCGATTTCTACGGAACTTGCATTTTCTATCCAATTGCGTTGATTTCTACATGGTACTACTAAACCTGAGTAAGGAACGATGATATTTTAGATCCCGTCCAAATCTTATCCTCGGTGTAAAGGAAAAATTGAATCAGATTGTGATGTCTGTATCCTGGAGCTAATCCAACACAGTATTTGTCGTATTATTTTCCATGTTTTCCTGTCTTCCGAGAGAGGTATTCACTCCATTTTCTGTTTTGCATGCCAAACCCTAATGTAATAACTGTTGATTTCTTCTTATTTAATGTGCCTCTCCGTCTCCTTCCATCAATTTCTTCTCCCTACCTCCATACGATGATAATTCTTCAATAGATTATTTGATTCTCTCTGGGAATTTGCGCTTTCTATAAAATCAAATCAACTACACCGGATTATTTGTGTGACTAGCCGGAGAATCAGGCAAGCAATGGCTCCTTTGTGGCTGAATACTGGATTATTTATCGGAATAAATTGGGGACACACTGTCGGTAGGAGGGAGCTACCTATCAGACTTTCAAGCAGAAACGTGGTACTTCCTTTTGTCTTTGATAACTTTATTTTTTGGTTGCTTAATGGTAGATTACAGATAGAAATTCATATGAATTGCTGGTGTTGTCATTTTTATTTGTACTTATGCTTTATCTATTTCTATGGATGTGTAATAATCTGGTGTCTCCAATGGATGTTGTTGCTCTGATATTTTTTTACTGAATTGACGGGCATAATTCTAAATTGTAGTAGGATGACAGTGGCATATTGTATCTCGCCTTGCATTGGACTGTTAATAATAGCCTTTTGTTCATTTGGGTTAAAACTGAAGAATTCATAAATGATAATGTGTTCAAGTCACATGTGCATCGTGATTTTTGTCTATACTGCGCATCAAATGGATAAACTGGTGGTGTAAAACAGTGGTTTGGTTGTGGCTAATTTAATCTGGCACTACTGATATTTCTTACTGCTATTCATTTCTTCAACATCTGATGTCAGTTTGACTCCAGTATCATCGGGAGTCTACTCTAATAAATGTATATAACATGTGAATGATTGCAAGATATTCTTTGAATTTGGCCTTACTATACTCAATATATAAGTTTTCAACCCAGAAGTTAGTCCAAGTACATATTCATATGATTGCACTCCATTACAATTGTAATTTAGTCTCACTTATTAAATTTCAATTAATATTCTATGTTTGTTTGCATGGACTCTAAATTATTTAGACGCACAAATCATATCCTTTAATATGTTTTGGAACAATATATGTATCTAGCTTACTTATCCTGATTTAATCATAGTTATATCCATATTGAATGTGAGAGACTCATTATATCAACATTTTGATTCTATAATGTACTAGAAGTGAACATTGCTTTATGGCCAATTTTTATCTTAATTTATCTTATACCATTCTTCATTCTGGCTTGAATATTAAGTTAAACCAATATTGTATCATGTGCATGTTATTGAAATTTGGATAGATTTCGCAATATTGTATCATGTGCCTTCTTGGTGTATGAATGAGAGAAATGGAAGTTAAATTGATCTATGGAGGTATTATTTACTCATTCGATAATAGAAATGACAGATATATTTGTCCATGGAGATGTTATTGTTTAATCATCTATAAATTTGTTTACGTAATTATTTTACTATGTGTTGTCTTAGCAATATGATAGCTGAATCATATTCCAAACATCTATTTATATGCTATATAATGATATTTATGTATGCACCCTTTTTTTTTTTTTTTTTTTTTGAGCCTAATGTACTTAAAATGCTTAGGCCTATATTAAATACAATCAATGCCTACTTTTTGCTTATTTATTTATATTATTTACTACCAGCTTTCCATTCATCTCTTTCGCTATTGCCGTGTGCGTTGCATGGGTTCGCTACAAACATTTAGTTCACATTTAGTTGCACGAACGACAACCTGTTAGGGAATTAAACAGAAATGGTTATGCTTAAACTGATAAGATGTCCAAAGATTTTGGGGATATAGAGTGATTTTCACTAGCGAGACTTTTTGTTCTAGAACTTGCAATTTTCTTTTTTTTAATAAAAACAGCTAAAACCACTTCAAAATAGGTAATAGCGGACAAAAGCATTTTTAATTATGATTAAAACAGTGAAGCTTTTTCGGTTGGTTCTAATATTTTTGAATCAAGTGCACTAAGAATTATGATGTTAGTCCGTTTGTGAAGATTATTATTACTATGACTTCAGTTTATCTAATTCTTCTTTTACATCCAACTTTGTATTGTTTCTTCGCAGTTGTCATTTTCCTTGCATTCTGTGTAGCAGTTCCTGCAAAAAAACCTTCGTGTGAAGTACATTATTAACCTGTACGCTTTGTTGCCTTAGTTGCACTAAACTTGCAGCTAAAATATAACTTATTTGTAAACCACTTTGACATAACCATTATTGATGTTTCCATTTATGTTCCTCTGTTGCTAGCTACAGGTAAGGAAAATAATACTACCTCTACTTCCAGCAACTTGTTAAAGGCCTTTTGCATCAGTGTACAAAATAATGCTCACACCTAATATGACTACAACAACAAGGCCCCACTTTGTCTGCATGTGCAACCAAATAGTGCCCACCCGGCCTATGTTAGCTATTGCATTACCGAAAACAACCGCATGTGCTTATTTATAGTGGTTTTCTGGCAATCTTGAGTTCGTTATGTTTATAAGTCAACACGTCCATGTACTGAATGTTATTACAGCACAGTGGATTTTTTATGCATAGTTGAAGTTCAATTTCATATGTAATATAAAGAATATTTACAAACGAAAATAACTGTTATTTGATTTGTCAACAAACAATAATGTTATTTCAACTACCTGAGTTTATAAACAAATATGTAGACTCTTATTTTCCTTGCTTGCCAACTTCCAAGCACATACATTACAAACACAAAGGCTATACGTTTACTTAGATGAATTTCCTTTTTTGTTGTTTCAATACATAAAACTGCATGTCTAGACATTAAACCATACATTGTACTCTTTCTTAAGTTCAGAGGCGGCCCTGGGGTGTTTGGGCCGGGCGACCGCCCAGGGCCCAGTTGAGGAGGGCCCAACCAGATTGATTTCTTTACTAATATTATAAAACAGAAACGTTGGTTTATGGAAAAGCCTGTGTGGTGAGCGTGGTAAGCTGCTAAACCCTTTAGTGGAAGGATGTAGGCTAAGCTGCTAAACCCTTTAGTGGAAGGACTTAGGTTCAAATCTGGTGTCAGCTGCATTTTTACCAAACAGAGATCTTTATTCTTAACATATGGGCTCTAAACTTTTGCTCAGGTCCCGGTTTATGCTTGGGCCGGGCTTGCTTAAGTTCAATTGCTTTGAACGGTTTGAAAATGTTTACCTTACTCATTATTACCAAAAAAATATTTCTGTGCTTATATAATGAACATTTGCATTTTTTTTTACGAAATAATGACTGCTGCTTTAATGGTGATAGCATATGTGCATTGATTTATCTCATCTATCATGTATTCATTAAACTTTGCATTATAGTACATTATGTTTCGGACCGTGTGCGTAGCATGGGTTCGTACATGGTATTTAGGCAAATAACATTATAATTCTGTGTATACAATAACACAATAATTAATAAAATTTACTGTATGTCCATACATATACACACACACAATGTGCACATGCCATAGTTTTGAGCTGTAATTTTATGAACTTTGGGTTGCGTTCTTCTATAGCTTTATATACTCTCTTACTGACTATAGAATCAGTATACTGTTAACATGCAGTAGTAGCAAAGTAGTTTTTGAGTAGCACGTTTTAAAGTAACATGGATTTGGGAAGCATTTCATACTTTGAGCTCGCTTCAAAATATCCTCCTTTTATTTGACAAATTTGTATTAGCAATGCAATATACATTGTAATTACCAGTGTTAACAAAGGTATTATTTTAAACCTTGCAAAAACAATTACTAAACCACTAAATTATGCTATTCATTAATTCATTTTCATAGACAACTGGATAAAAAGGTATTGTACCTACCATATATTCCACTTTTGAACCAAGTAACAAACATATATGCTCCTTAGACCCCAACAGATGTGAAAAATACTTAAATATCAAAGCTGATGCAATTGTGACATATGGTAAATCGAGATACAGTTGCATGCCACTGCACGGTATCTTTTTTAAAGCAAAACCGTGTTAACTGACTATTTTAGTATATTTCATATTTATTTTGCTTAGGACAACACTAGAATTCTTAATTTATTTAAATGGCATTCTCATTTCATTTGAATGTGTTTTTTTTAGAGTTGTTGTATTCATGATCACTAGAAACCTGATTGGTTTAGAAAAATAATTCAACAGTATGTATATGTAAAATTTTACAAATTAGAGAATTACTGTCTTAAGGAAAAGTTAACGGAAATTTTCAGTGCTTCTCGGATGTTAAAATCCACTTAACCAAGCCTCAGTTGTATCCATCATTTATGGAAAAAGAAAATCACTAAGCCTAGGAAAATGGACTTTCTATGTCAGCCTTATTTAATATATGTGTGTGAATATGAATGTATTTTTTTTCCTTCAATCAGTCTCTTATTGTACGTACTAAATGTTCTTCTTTTCCTGCTGCTGTAAAATAATTGTGATTTAGTTTGCAGTTTTTCATTCTATTTCTTGCATCTATGCCTTAAAATATAATTTAACCTATAATTTATAACAAACCCATTAGAAATCTTCTTGGCTGGCTGTGTTTTGTGTCAAATATTGCTGCTAAGTTCCTTGAGTAAACTAGATGCTTGCGCTATATGCTCTTTGTATCTACATGAACAACTATCCGCGTAGCAACAAATTTCTTCGCTATTGCTTTTTCAAAAGTATTGTTGTGCGTGCACTGATCGACTTCATGCTGTGTCCTACCTGAAGGCAATTTAATGTCTTTACCAACCTATTATTGTTTTCCTATCTACTCCTGTAGGCTGTAACTATAGAAGTTTATTATTTATTACTTCTCATGTTGTATTCGTCCAACACTGGCAGCATCTAAACAAACTTTTGACGTTTAAATGTCTGATTTGTAGTTAAATTTATTCCCTTTTTCAGATGTCTCATTTGCTTCAAAACCTATGCAGTTCAAGATCTGAAACTAGCCGGTATGCAGCTATGTAGAAAAGCTTTGCTATTCTGCTTACTAAATCAATTTAAACATGTTGGCAATTTGTATCTTGAATTATGTGCGATATTGGAGGAATCCCGTCATTCATAAAAAAATTCCACTATCTACCACGAAATGTTGGTAAGAAAAAGGAACAAAATATCTGTTGTAATTGCTCATTATTTAATTTTGTTTATCTGCTGCCTTTCCTAGAAACAGTCGTAGTTTTCTCTTAGAGAATTATATGTTCATTAAATGTAACTCACGTTTTTCTAACAGTTGCGTATTCCTTAAATGAACAATTAAAAAAAAAAATTGTGTTCAGCTGAATTGAATGAATGTGAATGAGTACAAACTATAGAAGATCGCACGCTATTATATTTTTTGTTAAAGATTCTGATTAGCTTCATAACTGTCACCATATGGACATTACCGGTTTACTTTTTTTTATAACACCTTTCTTTGCAGTCTCGGTTGAACACTTGCATCGTAAAGCAGCAGTTTTCAATAATAACATATTGTAGTTGGCAAGTCTGCAAATTACTCAGGTTCAAGTTTCAACATATTGCTTGCCCCTTATTTCCCTTTTTCATTAGGATGCTCCTTACTGATCAGAGCTTCAACTTATTACTATACGAGAGTGTCTTCAACCAGAAACCTTTCAGAAGTGTGTTAGGGTTGATTATATTACGTGTCACAATGGGCGATATTTTAGTGAGCCTTTTATTGTGTTTAAGTGTAACTTTGAGTTGTACTTCATTTCATGCCCAGGCTTCATTACAATGCTATCTGAATTTAAAATTTACTGTATACTCGGTGTTGATGTTGCAATGTGTGTGCAATATTTTAGCTATATGTCTCAATTATCTTCTGTAGTCATTGACTACGCCTATTTTGAAAGGATGATGTGTGATAAACATATAATGTTTTCTATGTATTATAATAATAATCTGCATCATATATATTGAAACTTACAGATTTTTCCAGATATGCATGGATTTTACCATAGCTGTATTGTCTCAACTGGAGCCATACGCAATGATTGTAACAAATCTTATACTCCATTTCAGTTGACAAATTTGATGCTCTCTGTTGTAATAATTTATTAATGACCAATGCAAAACCAAATTTACAATGTGGCTGCCACATACTTTACAATTGTATGCACCCTGACTTCTCTTGCTTTCCTACATGCAAATTTCTTAAAATCATTTTATAGCTTTCGTCCTCTAAAGTGGGCACTCATTTGCCAAATGCATACCCAAATCAATATGCAAACGGTCTCAAGGACAAACACATTAGTTAGCATGGCAAGATGCCCAAAAGAATGCATCAATAGAAGTTAGCTTTCGCATGGTCCTTCTTTAGAAAATAAAATGTTTGTTTGAGTTAAACAACATAATTACAAAGAAAAAAAAATGAAGGCTCAAATGACAGTTGCAAAATAGCATATAGCTATAACCCGTGTGCGTAGCACGGGTACACACTAGTTTAATATGAAGGCAAGGGCAAAAAACAAGCGCAAAAACTAAAGAGGGGATCGACGATTTAAGCAGCAAGACCGGTCAGAAAATTATTCTGATAACTCATAAGGATGTATATTAAGAAATCCTTGTTTAAATTAAAGATAGAAGTCTATTTTTAAAACAAACAAAAAAATTATTTTGAAAACTAGATTTCAGGCTCAATAAATAAACTACCCACTATCCAGCCACACTTCACCTCTTTGACCTGCTTTTATCTATCTACTCAGCAAACTCCCCCATTTACAAACTCCTGAACTACCTACTTCAACTGCATTTCCACCCACATCACCACCTTTCATCCCTTAACCATCACCACTATCGGTCTTTGCCAAACCTAAACCACACCCCTAGATCACCATAAACCATTAATACAACATACTTGCTACTTCACCACCTACAACTGCAATGCATCACATTCAAAACCAACTATCACCACTACAACAATTTACAAAATCATCACAGAATCTTTGTACTTCACACGCAACAGCCTTTACCATCCACTAAACAGTACCCAGACATCACCAACAGCTCCTCCTCTATACTGCTCTTATTTGGTATTTGTTAGGGTTGCAATTTGAGACTTATGACTCTTGGCTACAACACAATAGTTAGACTCTTGTTTTCTTTTGTGTCATCCTATATATTGTCATCCTTTTTTACAGTTAATAGTTACATAGTATTGAAATAAATAATCGAATTGTTCAGAGTCAAAACTGCACATACCCACCAAGTTTATTTTAAATTACTTAACATAGAATTTCTTTAGTCTATGACTCTACGCACAAAAATACATATACTAGGAAGTTGTTTGCTCTGGATGTATTACATGCACAGGCATCCAGCTATAATATCGAAGAGGTTAATACTTTGTTGAATCCTGATTGGTTGTGCAAGTGGTGCGTGCTAAATTTTCTAATTTTGTCTCTGTCAATTTTCTATCTTTGCCTCCATTAATTAATTATTTAGGTTAATTTTTATAATTTTATTTAATCTGTTAAATCTTTACAAGCTCATTTTTTATTTAAATTTATTTACTTTTTCTAAAATATTTCCAACATTTTGATAATTATAAAGTTAACTTATTTAAAATTAATTGACCCTCGTTGTTCAACTTATTTATAATTTTGTATAACTTACTTATTTTTTATAAAACCAAGTTAATTTCTATTATTAAAATTATTTGATTTATATGAATTAGGTTGATTTTTATAAAACTAGATTTGTATAAACTTAGCTACTTTTTATATATTTAATTACTTTCCCTAATATTTTGTCAATATTTAAATAATTATTTAATTTATTTAAAACCTGTTTAACTTATATAATCTTTTATATAGCTTGGTTAATTTTTATAAATTTATTTTAAGTTTTTAAAACTTAATTAGTTTTAAAAATTATTTCACTTTTATCAGGTATCAAAATTTATTTAAATTTATGGAGAAATCTGAACTTTGAGGACTGACAAAAACAAAAGGTATCAAAACATTAGGTTTGAAATTTACTTGGAATACAATTGATGGTGAAATGCATTATGGAGAAATAAAAAACATACTTAGTTGAAAGATGAAAAAAGATATAGAAATTAGGGTTATTTTAAGATGAAAAAAAGGTACCTACAACAATAAGTAAATAGGCAAATGTGTGAATAGAAAACAATCAAGAAACATATAATACATACCTGGTCTAGAGTAAAACTAGAAATGTAAATTGAGAGAAGCAATTCTCCTTTATAAGATTGATAGTTTGAGAAAAATCTTCATTGGTTTCTCCTAAACAATCAAGAGAGCAAATAAGCATCACTTTATTATGATTTTTTGTTCTATTTTTGGATGATAGAAATTAATTTGTAATTAAATAGTATATATTGATAAAATAATCTGGAAACCACACATTACAATATAAATTGCAATAGCCATCCCAAACACAATTTCATTAAGAGTATCTACCATAGTGCATCCACCATAGTTCTGAATTCAGCAACTATACATTCACGATTCATTGCCTTGCAAAAAGAAAAAAAATTGAAGACCAGAAAGTATAAGACATTAGTAATGTGAAGTGTATGATACAAAGGACAAAAACCAAACATATGGAAATCAGAAATAATTCATATGCAAGAACACAAAAGTCAAAGTTTGCTACTCTGTTAGCTTTTGATTTGCATATCTCAACACCTATTAGTACAAATGGACACGATTAAAAAGAACAAATATATTTGAAAAGATATCAAAACAACCGTTCATACCTACGAGCCACTAGTTTCAAGCACTCATCAATGAAAATAGCATCTCTTCTAATATTAACTCAAAAATACAAATGCTAACGTTAGAAAGCTATTCTTCTATATTCAACAGAAAGTAAATAGACTAAAGAATATTATAAAAATTGTTGCTTCCAACAACCCTTATTGTGTTAATGATCAAGAAATAGCTAAACTAGTCTTTTGGTTGAATAATAGTCCAATCATTAGTGTCAATGAATTGAATTTAAGTACATACGTCAATAACACAGAGGGTAACTTTCCCCAACCTCTTGTATCTTCCATTTTTTAGTGTGAAGTTCTATTTTTCACTACGTATGTCAATAATTCAAATATGGTGTGTTTGAATATGAGTATAGCTAAGAAGATGAAGGAGACTAAATGGGTTTTTTCTTATATTAAAGAGTGATCCTTCGCACTCACAGTCTAATTAAATTGAAAAAAACAAAAGTCATTAACAAGAATAATGCCGACGTTACATAAATAAAAGGTTGTGTCTGGTCCTGCTGTAACATATCTCAACCCCACCTTGAAGTTTGCAAGTGCGGAGAACGGTTTCTTACTCGAAACAATAAATTATATCAACCATCTACCTAGTTCCAACTACTGCCCCTGTGCCTTAGCTGACCGTCCAATAGTTTCCATGTACAAAGTAGACAATACAAAGTGCTGACATATAACCATTCCAAATAAATGCCCAACTCCTCTGAAATCCTCAAATCTTGATTCAACTAAAAAATCATTGAGAAGGAATCACACACTGATAAATTTTTCATACCTACGAACAAAAATGAAATACAAATAAGCATAAACTTCGCATGTCATGATACAATAATATCAGAAATCAACCCTACATGGTATTTATGATAATTCCAACATAGTAACATTTAAATGATGGAAAATGAAAAACTTTCTGCTAAATGTTTTGTATACAAAAGACGTTTGCTTTGGGATCGTACTATGATGTTAACTTCAGGATTCTTCTACAGTGGTGTGAAATAAGTATTTCCATGCGGGAAATTTTGTGAGATCATTAACAATAACTTAAGAAAGACATGAAATAAATTTTTTACAAGCATGTGCAATAGTTAGCAGTACCAGGCAAGCATGTCATGACTAAATTATATGATAATAACAGAAGTGTGAAAAAAGCACGATTTCCCTCCTAACTAAAAATTATCTTATAAGAATTTAGAAGGTTAGCACATGCTAATGCAATATAGGTCAAGAGTTGACACTTGTTGGAATCAAGAATATACCGGGCTTCCTCTTATAAAAAAAAATCTTTATGGAACATAATAACTGCTCAGGATGAGGAATTGCAAGCTCTATCTGCCGAGATAAATCAAGTGTAGTTAGAATTGAGAATTGCTTGGCACTTGATTGTTGAGAGGGATATTAAAATAAAGGAATCCAAGTAACTAATAATTGGTATGTTGAGGAAAATGAAACACTGAGGCATACCAAGTGAATGGAGTTCTCAAGCATACTAAGTAAACAAATTGCTTCTAGTAGGTCAACTAAGTAGTTTCTAGTGTTTACCATATGCGCTGAATAAAATGAGAGATGCAAATAAATTATAATGTATACATATTTGACTCGAGTTAACAACCGCAACTGACTTGAATATAAGATTATTTCAACAATTATAAATATTTCTAAGGTTATTTCATGTCAGCTTCAACTGACTTGGATTACATTAGTTTTATTATATACAAAGGCAACAACTAAAATACTTAGAAATGAACAAAAATAGTTAGCAGAAAAGCAGAAGACAAGGAAGGATAGAAAGTTCTTTCTGTTATACTTAACAAAAGCTTACCAATCATTATAAGATCTTTAGGAGTCGCATAAATTGCATCATCAATTTTCCACTTCTCTGTCAACTTTCATTTAAAGACTGACTCTTTTGCACTCCATCAATTGCCTATTATGCAAATGGTCATTTCCTTGTTAGTAGTTTTTATCTTAAAGCATTCACAACTGCATTAACCTACATCAAAAATACGCATTATCAACTGAGAAAACACATCATTATTACTTCTATTTTGTTTCCAGGAAAAAGAAAACCAACGTTTGACACTATACCTGTTCAATTTACTTATCAAATCTTCATTAAAGAGAACTTCCTTTGAGTATAAATTCCTGCATTAGTAGCATCAACAACATCTTCATAAGGATTATAACAGTCCGACCATCGGTGCATGCATCAAAAATGAGTTCAGAGTTCAAATCTTTGTGATAATATAAAAAAATCTGATATAAAACCCACTTCCTATGTCACATATGACTAGTGTTCGAAACTAAGGCTTATGCATGGAACGACAAATGTTTAAATCTTGAAGTTTACAACTGCTAATTGCAATATGCACATCAGTCATAATGATTACTATTGCCAAATTATTGATTCCAACTACTATAGTATTGATGTATTTGAAGAATATATATATATATAAATACTCTTTTTTCTGAATTCGCAGTCCTCTTTCTTTGTATGTAATACATCAAACTGATAGTCTCTATGTTTCCATTTTATGCAGTATCAGCTAATCTATCATTAACCTTACAGTTTCAAATATGGTATTTATAAACAAACAAGTGCATTTCAAAAAGTGATAAATATGCTTATTTGAAATGCGGCCATGAATTTCAAGACAATATGCACACACATTTTTGTAACTACAATAATTCGTTCAAAAGCATAAATTACAATTGAATAATAACAATAAAAAAATGAACATGCTAATGTTAGTAGACAATCGTACACAATGTTACCCAAAATGGATTTGCAAGAACTGAATCATTTTGCACCAACAATCACCATTCGATATGATTTATCATGCCACTAATGGAACATTAATCATGGCAGTAGAATTTTCTCTAGTTATAACTAATCATTCAATAAATAGGATAACAAATTCGTGACACATGGCTGTAATATATACCATAACCATCACTAAGGAAGGAAATAGTGCATTAAATAAAAAATGGAATCAAATAAAATTTTTAAAATATAAATATTAAATTAAGAAGCACTTAAAAATAACATGGTCATAGTTTGGGGTTAAAATTATCCTTTGCATATGAAGTTTACACAATCTCTATTTTTTTTAACCTATAAATACCATTCTATAAAAAAGTACGAGTAACAAGAATCTCTAAGGATAAGCTAGAGGTATGAGTATACAGGTCTGCTGCAACATTAATAAGTAAAGTCAATAAATTCATGAAAATAAGAAGAAGCTTCAGGCATGACCAAAAAATCTTTTTGATCCTTTTTAGACTAAGGCTCTGTGTATCGGTCCAAAGGCTTTTTCATTGCATGAAGCCTGGGTGGAAATTAAGGATGTAGCTCAATGTATTTAAGATTCGATATGAGTATCCATACTCCTCTTATGTTCGATTGGAGTAATTGCAGGAATTCATTGGGATAAGCGCAGAATCACACCAATGTAGTTTTCTCTTAACAAATAAAGGATGAATTAAATTGTTTATCCATAACCACTAGTTTTCAAACCGCCTCTTCTACCTCTTTCATGTTCCTAATTTTATACCCTACCCTCCCAAATCCCTTTCTCCCTTTCGTGCTATCTAACCACAACACACCACTACTTAACATGCTGATTTTCCAACTTCCAAAGAAACCAATAGATAAAAGTGTGAACTTAAATAAAATGCAACAAAAACCCAATCGGGCATTTTTTTCAAACCACATAGACTTATATCAAAAATAAAAAATGTTTTCACACTTTATTAGAGAGACAATCATCAGATCTCCACCTTTGAAAAACAGAAATAAATATATAAAATTTAACCTAGTTTGAAAATTTTAAACAACTATGACAGAAGCAAGGACAATGGCAAATGGAACCGATACATCATTGGTGACCAGCGATGGATATGGGGATGAATATGAAGACGAACCTTTGCTGAAAGCAGACCGGAGCAAATGCGTTGTTGGATCAGACGAGGATGATTCTTTTCGAATTGATTTGGATTCGTGAATGAGGGAAATTTTAAGGAACAACATCGAATGGGGTTTTGCAAAATGGAGGGAAAGGAAAAATATTGGCGCTTTAATTTCTACTACGTGCTTAACCTTGGTTAATCTAATTTGTTGTCAAATATGCATTCCTACGGCAACCTAGTAAAAACGCTGTATTGGTATGCTAAGAAAATAAGCTTTTCTTGTAGTGGGATTAATTTATTTTGAAAGCAGTCCTTTACATATGCGTCAAAGAAGTTATCCTCGTTGTATTCACGACTCTTTCATTCGTGTGGTTTCTTTGAATAAACTTCCAAGGAACCCATGATAGCTTATGGTTGCTTGATCAATTTCAACAATGTTTGTATAGGCTAACACTGTGCACAAATGTAATCCTTGGATGATTTGTGATGCTTTCATTAGACGGCTTTTGAGTAAACTTTCAATGCTTGCTTTATACTTTTATTAAGACATTCCACTCATGGCATTTTCCAGTAACTACCAATTGGTGCATGGTTATGCATGATTTCTGATTTCTATTTGCCCGAGTGTGAGTCTCAGGGTTTCGTATGATCTCTATTTTCCGACTTGCCCAAGTGTGAGCCTTGGGGTTTCATATGATTTCTAGTTTCCAACTTGCCGGTGTGTGAGTCTTGGGGTTTCCATATGATCTCTAATTTATATTTACATAAGTATGAGCCTTGGGGTTTCTATTATTTTTAGATATGATGTCTGACTTTGTACTTACCTAAGTTTAAGTCTTGGGGTTTCTATAAGATTTCTGATTTCTACCTACCCAAGTGTGAGTCTCAGGCTTTCCATATGATTTTTGATTTATGCTTACCCGAGTATGAGTCTCAGGGTTTCCATAAGATTTTTGACTTTAATTTACTCGAGTGTGAGTCTCGAGCTTTCTATATGATTTTAGGTTTACGATTACCCATGTGTGAGTCTTGGGGTTTCCATGTGATTTTGATTTATGCTTACCCAAGTGTGAGCCTCGGGGTTTCCATAAGATTTCTGACTTTCATTTACCCGAGTGTGAGTCTTGGGGTTTTCAAATAATTTCTGGTTCTCACTTACTCGAGTGTGAATCTCACGGTTTCTATATGATTTCTAATTTCAACTTAACCAAGTATAAATCTTGGGATTCCTATTATGGCTTCCAAATTTCTATCGCATAAGTTCAAGTCTTAACCCTGAAGCCATTTTCTTGCTTTTTCTAATAAGTATTCTTGTCTTATCATACCTTTAGGAGACAAACCTTCAAGTTTTGCTTGTTTTAACAACCAAGTTTAGTTCAGAATTGCTTGTCTATTTCGAAGATGAATATTTAAATTTTCTTTTGTCACATTCGCATATGAAGTGCGTACACCACATTTATTCCAAGGTAAAGGTTCCTAAGTTAGAGCACAAGCAGGTACGATGGACCTCTTATCTAAAGCCTTCCAATGGGGATTATGATCTCGCAACACTTCGTACAGGAAGTTTTCTAAACTCATGGAACTTTTACCCTTAACACTTATTACCATGGGTTTCTGATAAAAATTATGTCTGATACATTCGAATATAGACTTTAAGTTTGTCACCTCACATTTCCCAGGATTTTTTTTTTGATAACTAAATGCTTGAGTAAGGATATTGGGCTTCACATTTAATGTTGATGGGAGGGTGTTAAGCTATAGAATTGTAGATGCAAACATGTTTGAGTCTACATATTATTCATAACTAGATTCATCAGGGCTCGTTACTTAAAGATCATATTCAATTTCTATCCATTAATAAAGTTAATGCTTCCCCTAGTATCACTATTTTGAGTTATACGAAGCTAATGTCAAAACATATCTAGTGATTCTTGTGTTGCAGAAAAACAGAGTAGAATTTACAGGATTTTGTCCTAAAGAGCAAAAGCTTCTTTATACTAGGGGAGAGGGCTAATTGTTGACACCAAAATTCGCATTGGCCAGATATAAAGAAGTAGAAGCTCCAAATCCGAAAGAACAGAGGGTTTGGGACAGCGAAACCAGGATCATGAAGAAAAGGGAAGAGCTAAGCAACCGCCGAAAATAGAGTCCGACAAACCGAAAGCAGATACAGGAAACCAAGAAGATTCAGAGCACAAGAATTTCGGTCCGACACCAATAGCAGCAAGAAAAGAGGAAGATGTGGCAAGTGTTCTATCGATACAAGCATAATGGGTGGAAAACTAGAACCAAAACAAGAAAAGACACCGGCAAGGTAATGCCGGCACTTAATGAGATACAGAGAAACATTCCCGGAAGCATTCCACATAATACCGGGAGGTGGTGATAAGAAGTTGCCGAAAGGCATATGGCCCGAAACCTAACAGAAGGAAGCAAGAGGATATCGATACCAACTTGCCTGGAATTTATAACAAACATAATGAAGTAGTTTCAACACTAGCGAAAGGTGATCCAGCATCATATCTTTGTAATAAAAGCCACCTACGCTAGAGTGAAACAGGGCAAAAGAGGAGATACCCCGACCCATGGTTCTAGAAGTGGAACCGACAAGCGAAAGCATCATCCGTCAAAACATGTAACGAATACATAGGGAGATAAAGTAGTTAGAACCAATACTAAAGTCTTTATGACTCAATGTCAAAAGCCAAGCACAGAAGCAGACCAAACCCAATGGTCCCAGAGCCGAAAGCCGACTATCGGAAGGCCGACCGGAAGCATATGCGAAACACAATGAGGATTTGCAACCATCACCAAGAAATAACTTTAAACTACCAAGAGGAACTTCAGCGGAACCATTCCCAGAAGCCCAGGATTAATATTCCGAAGGCCAAAAAACATTAATGAAGACATTCAATAAGAAGAAAAGCGGCCAAGACCTTTCTACCGGAACCAAAAGTCACAAGAGAGGCCTAAACCTTATTAAAGCGTCCGAAAGAGGCTTTTGCTGGGCCCACAACAGAAGGGGGCCCAATTTGCCTATAAATAAGACCCAAGGGGTCTCATTTGAGGGGACTTTTTCCTCATTCCAGTACAATCTTGCTCTCATTTCTAAGAGAGCTAACCCTATTTTGTAAATCAATTTGGGGATTTCTTATGTTACCTCCTCCACGAATAAAAACATCAAAGCCCTTAAAGTGGACATAGGTTCAATCTGAGCCAAACCACTATAAATTGTTGTGTTCTTGACTATTTTGCGTATTATATCGTGTATTGTTGTGCTTATACATATATACTCTATTAAACCCAATCCTTACAACAATTACCTAAACGCCCTTAAAGCGTACTTTAGTGCCGATTAGTGGCAATTGTTGTAACCCTAACCTAGGGTAATTGTTGATCCTTAAGTCTCACAGGCGTGATGCTCACCTCTTGAAGGAAGAGTAACTAATCCTAAGACTAAGGGTTTTGATACCTAAGGAGTGGTGAATTCAGTCAAGCTCAAAAGGACTAGATTACCAAAATACCTTTCTATAAGTCATTTAGCTTCCTAACTTGTGTTGAGCTTAGGGAACCCTTATCCCAAGGTAACCATCGGTCCTTGAGTCATAGAAGCATGATACTCACCCCGTGTAACGGCCCACCCCACACCAGCCGACATTTCCAATGAAAGTGCGCTGTGCGAATGTCCGACTAGCACGGGACGGTCGCCAAAGAAAGGAAAAGAAAGGAATTTGAACTAATAAGGAACCTGTAGTATATCTCACAGTGCATGAAATAAAATAAAATAATAACATAACTTTGACATAAAACAGGTGAGACAGTGCATAAGCTGAAAACTAAACCATCATAGCAGCGGAAAATCCAAAATACAGCTTATGTTCCATATCATCATTATTACAACTTTAAAAAAACTATCTCTAAAGCAAAGTAAAGGAAAGGTACGCTACTAATGCCCAAAGTAGTGACCAGCAACGACACAAGGAGGATATATATAGAGAATAATACGTGTAAGCCTCCTGCTCATCTCCAGTACAGCTACTCGTGCATAACCACCTGACCTGTCTCTAGTCTGCCCGTTCAAGAGCACCCAGAGTAATAAGAAGAGACATAAAACTCTGGGTCAGACAAAATTCTGGTATGAGCGATAAGCAGCAAAACAGAACAATAACAGGTATACTAATCCATACCTGAACCTGGACCTGCAACCAAAGAGTCAGCACAACAAGATGTACAATACTCTAAGGTAACACTAGCACAAGGTGTCAAGATAACGGGGGTGGGGTGTGCATGTCATAGTGATGGCAAACAATCAAACATAGCAACCATCCTCACATCTCTCACTCAGTGCGTAAATCATACGATATCCACCACTTTGATCACCCAAATCCTTGCTATAATCACTCTGCCCCATGGAGTCATGGTGACTCCACTACACTGATCCATAGCCACTAGTCCTTGCTATGCCCACTCTGCCCCATGAAGTCATAACAATTCCACTGCACTGGCTCATAGCATTGCTACGATCACTCTGCCCCATGAAGCCATAATGACTTCAGTGCACTGATCCATAGCCAATATCCGTCTCTCAGTGGTGAATCAAAGATATGGACGTCGATGACCCCTTTGCACACGTCTCGCAGCAAAGTCCAATTATGAAGTTAACTCGTTGGTTCCTATCTAGATCCTGAGTTCTACTTCCCATTTGGACTACCTTTGCATCTCGGGTTTGGTCTTCTCCGGATTGGTTTAGACGTTCAGCTCAAGCCAGGCTCCTCGGTTCGGTTCATGATCTTCCAGGTAGCTCGTGGTGCTTCTGGTCAGGTCGATTTGGAAGAGACAACCGGTTCGTGCTCCCTCCTCTTGGTCATCAGTTCGCGGGTCGTGCCATGGCCCTCAGTTCGGATCGTGAGCACCCGTTGGGTTCGGGTCGCAGTGCCTCCTTTGGCTCGTGGGGTTCGAGCATGTGTGGGTTCGTGACCAACATGTGGAGTAGCGACGGTTCGTGAGGAGGATCTGATGCGAGCGGGTCGGGATCGGTCGTGGGATGCTCCATAAGTGGGCTCAGAGGATCCGATCCGATCTCCTGCATATTTCCTGCACTTTATCCAGCGAGTTGTTTACGCCATTCGACAGCGTTTTCGACCAATCTAACTTTTCTATGCAATAACAAATCATTCCAAACAGTCATAGCAACATGTATAATCAACCATAAACACCAAAACAACGATTTAATATGTTCATATGGATCAAACATACCCAAAACCAATGTTTTTCCCTTAATTCCCCTTAATCATGTTTAAGCATACAATTAGCAAAACTTATCCGAATTAGCCCAAATTTATATCAGAGCCCTAAAATAATATTTTAGAATTTTACAAATTTTTCCAGATTTTTTTGAGCCATAATTTCGTTAATTATCACTAGTCACCCCTTATTAGCCGTAATTAGTGAAAACAATGCAAATCACTCACCTTAGCCACAAATTACTTATAAATCTGAAAGTATCTCTGGTATAGTCGAATCTCTATGTGTTCCAGCAGCTCTATCCCAAACTTGATGCCAATTTGTCTTGATTTGATGTAGATTAGGCTAAAACTTGATTAAACGGTGATTAAAAGGTGATTTTGGTGTTGGAGGCCATTGTTAGGGTTGAAGAGAGGTAAGTGGCGGAAGGACAATGACAAAGAAAAAGTTTCTCTAATCCTAATCAGCGCTCATATAGCTTTAATCCTGAAATCCCCAAATGGGCCTGGCTGTTAATCACCCGGTTAAGCCGAATTAAGCTGTTTTTCACCTTCTAAACCTTAATTCAGCCATATCTCCCAAACAGAAAGTCCGTTTGACAAGTATGACCACTCTACGGAGAGGTAAACCATCATCTGGATCTAATAGAGGTGGTTTCAAGTTAAAACTCCTTACCAATCAAAAGTTATAGGCGAAACAAGATTTGCTAGGGGCAAAACGATCATTTAAAAATCGGAAAAAATCGTGAACATGGAAAATGACCCCAATAGTCGTTCCCCAAAGTTACACGACCATACGACCTCATATGAAAAAGAAACAAATATTCTATGATCCTTCGATACGTAGAATGCGGGTCGTTACACCTTGAGGGAAGAGTAACTAATCTTCGGGCTTTTTGACTTTGATATCTAGGAAACGGTTAGCTAACTCAAGCTTGTGGGAACTGAATAATCCCATTTCTACCTTAGATCCATTTCCTTAGACCTATCTCTGGTGTTAATAAAAAATATCGTTAGCAAATACCATGGTATGGAACATGGTTTCTACACATGGTTTTCCATGCATGGATGGTTTTAGGCATGTGCCCATGTAAAAAAATTACTAAGATACCCTTAACCTATCCAATAAAAGAAGCCTAAAACCCATTCCATTCCGTTCCATTCAAGCATTCTACTACTTTTCCATTTCCAAGCTCTCTTCCCTCTCCATTTTCCCTTATTACCCTTTCTCTCCTCCTCCCTAAACTTCGGCTAAGTCCTTAGGGCTGCACAAAGTATGGGTTGGGTCGGATTAGACCACATACTTTATCTGACCCACACAGATATGGTTTTAAGGTAGTTCAACCCGTATCCGACCCTATATGAGGTTGGATAAGGGTTGGGTTGTAGTATGGATTGGATCAGGTTAAGTAGGGTTAGGTTGCATGAATCTAATAAAAAATGAAAACAAGAGGGAATTTTTTAAAAACAATACTAAAATATTCAGCATAATATGTTAGAATTTAGCGAGCATAATGCAATAAAAATAATCGATTCATTAAAACACATAAAATACATCATATGAAATTAATTCACTACATAGTAGAACAAATGTTTCATTTTAAAATACATTGAAATCCCTTTAAAATATCTTTGTCGAATTATATCTAGTTTGGATTGACATAAAATATGATTTTTTGTGCATATTATAGGATACATAATTATTATTCTAGGATTAGAATATTCTAATTTTCAGTGGGTTGATATTAAATTAGTTTTTTAATATAAGTTTGGGTTGGCTTAAAATAAGGTTGGGTAGAACAAAGTAGCACACCCGACCCATATATGGGTTACAAATTGCAATTCATATCTGACCCGAACTATGATGGATTGGGTCGGGTTGGTGGGTTGGATCGGATTGGATATAGGTTGTGTGCAACCCTACTAGGCCTTCCTTTCCTTGGCCCACCTCCCACCTCCTCCCCCTTCCAATGCCTCATCCTCTCCTTTCCCCTCCCCTTTTGCTCGGCCCGCCGTTCCAAAGCCACCCTAAGCTCGACCATCCCAACCCTATCACCTTCGTTCACCTAGGCCGCCGCCACCCTACCATCTCCGTCGATACACCCTTCCCTCCTCCACCACCTTGTCGACCCCACCTACCCTCTTTCTCCTCCTCTCCATCTATAAAAGAAGAAATATATACATAGATAATAATATAATATTTTATCAAAAAGTCGGTGCGGGGAAATACTATCCGATTGGGATCATTCGCGGTTAGCTAGGCTCTCATACCATAACGATTTAAGGAGCAACGATGTCGGTGAGAAACTCTACACGTTTTTATTTATATACAATTAAATATGGTTAATAATTATATGTACGTAATGTTGGATGAATGATTGTGTGGTTAGTGACACATATATACTGACAAGCATTGATTTCCGTAATGCTTGCATATAGCCGATAACATTTAAATTGATGATATTGCTGATGATTAGTATGAATGTGCTTGTGATTGTTAGTATTGCTTGCATATCATTATATACCTATGACACTGTAAGTATGGCATTATAGAGGTGGTTGGTTAAGTCTTTGTCCCTTTTGAATATATATACAGGATTTATTATTTTTATATGGAAATAATGCCCAAAAATGAAATTTTGAATTTGATATCCAGAATGGTTTATAAATGAAATTAAAGTATATAATAACAACTTTTGTACAGGTGGAAACGCATTTGAATACAATTTTGACTATAAAAGGCTTGTTCAATTTCGAAATCAATTTTAAATAGCGAATTTCAAAATTGAAGTTAAGTTAGGTATGCAAACAATAGTTTAAACTCAAATCGATATTCCAATAGTCTTATGTAATATTTAATTTGATTTATGCAAAGTTTGAAGTCCATCGATTAATTTTTTGAAAAATAATATTATTTGATTAATATAATAATATTACAATAATCAATTTTGATTTAAAATTGAATTTAACGTGAGATTTTGGAAAAATATTCTTTTAAATAACATTATATACATTTGTAAAGGTTAATAATCATATTTTAAGTAAATCAGATAAATTTTTATTCAAAGTCGTAATATGGACTGAATAGGACTAGTCGCACTGCGGGAATTCGTGAATTTCGACCATGAATTTTAATTGCTTATAACTAATGCAATTTAAATCAGATTTACGTGAAACATGTTGGAGAATAGAATTTTGATGACAACAACCTTGTTTCAACCACTAACATTACTGACTATAAAATATATAGTAACATCTTTATATGGAATATATATATATATATATATATATATGTATGTGCAGGAATTATATGTAGGTAATAGATATTGAATACTGTACAATTTAAGAGATTCAAGATTTCAAAGGAGATTCAAGCCAGATATCAAGATTTCAAAAAAGATTCAAGACTCATGATATCAAGATTTCAAGAGTTCAAGGTTATCATAGTAATAGAGTGCAGTTAGCATATAAAACTCTGATTAGCACTCTCACAATCTGTTTTCAAACTATTCTTTTAAATTGATTTCAAACTCCTTTAAAAATGATTTTAAATCATATAAATACTTTTTATGATTTCAAATATATATATATATATATATATATATATATCAGTTTCTTATATAGTTTATATATTATAAAGTTGTATAATTATATTATATGTGTTTATAATTATGTTATATAGTTATATATCATTTATATATATAGTTTTTATATGTCATATGGTTGAATAATATTTTATATGTCTTTATATCTTAGAAATTATATTTTAAACAACCAGTTTTATTTCAAGAATTTCCAGAATATATATAGGTTTAAATACTTGAAAAATGATTTAAAATTCAAATTTACATATATATGTCGACATACACAAATGTACATGTCGACATATAATTGTCACAAATTTTAAATTTAAAAAGATGTGTATTTTCATATTTAAAGCATTCCATGAATGGTTATGTCCCTTAGAACACTATATAAAGGGTCTGATTTCGAGTTTTTTTTTATAATATATCAATTCCTTCTCCCTCCTTTATCAAACCACCATTATTCTACTTAATTTTCTAAGTTTTTACACTTATACTCTGCCGATTTCAATACAAATTATATCATTCTTCTTTTATTCTCAATCTATATCAAGTACTCTCTGATTGGAAGTGTTATTCAAGAGTTCTAGAGTAGTAGTAACCGATAAAGAAATGGTGTGTTCCTTGTAGCCCATAAATTAAGGAAAAAGAGCGATGTTAACATCGTAGCTGTAAAATCAAGGGTGTTGAATCGGTGTTAACCTTGTAACCGCGAAAAAAAGGGGGTTGTAATTGGATACTGATATTAATAAAACTCTGCGGAATCCAGCGTTGCGTGTAACTAGACATAGGAATAATTTGAACCAGTATAAAATCTAGTGCGTTCTTTCCTTTTCTGCATTTTATTTCTATTTATATTTGCATCTGTGATTGTTTCTGTTGTGATATTCATTATGTGATTCATATAGTAGTTTGACTAATTGTTAATAGTTTAAGTTTCTATAAATACTTTAAAACACTATTCCCCCTCTAGTGTTAGTTTTTCCTTAAGATCCGTGATTCTCATGCCTAACAATAGGAACCAGAGCATAGGTTTTCAAAATTTCATCATTTGAATTTTGGAAATATTAAATGGAAAATTTTGAAATGATTTATAACACTAGTTTAAATTCATGCGTTGCATCAGTATTAAATGAGTTTGCATTACATTCTGTTGAAAAATCAAGTTATCTACTGAATTGTTGTTCTACCTAGGAAAAGGTGTGTTACATGGCTGTTGAAAATTCAACTCTTGATGGTCAAATGATGGAAATCAAAAAGGGCAAATGGATATTGGATAGTGGTTGTTCAAGACATGTGACGGGAAATCCAAAATTACTGAACAATCTAGTATATGAAGATGGAGGAATGGTCAACTTCGGTGATAATTCTAAAGGATATATGATTGGCATCGGCAATGTTAGTAATTCTGAAACTCCTACAATTTCTGATGTTTTATTAGTTAGGAATTTAAAACATAACTTACTAAGTACAAGTCAACTATAAGATAAAGGCTATAAATTTAATTTTGAAAAAGATAAATGCTTTATAGAATATAAAATTTCAAAAATAATATTTGAAGGAGATAGAAAGAAAAATATCTATATACTAAGTATGAAAATTTCTAATGATAATTTATGTCTTATGGCCAATACAAGTGACCCTTGGATCTAGCATAAGAGAGTCGGTCATATAAATTTCAAACATATTGCTAGAATTTCAAAATTATATTCAATAAGAGGTTTACCTAAAATGAAGTTTAAAGTAAATAATTTATGTGACTTTGTCAATTCAAAAAATTGAAAAGTAGTCCTTTTAAATCAAAAGAATAAATTACAACCACAAAACCATTAGAATTATTGCACATGGACCTATTCGGTCCATCCCAAACTCATTTGATAAATCACAATAGATATGTTTATGTAATAACTGATGAATTTTCTAGATTCACTTAGACTTTTTTTCTTAAAATAAAAGTGATGCCTTTGATCAATTAAAAACCTTTGCTATACGAATTCGAAATTTATTATCTCTAAAAATTAAAACGATACGTAGTGATCATAGTGAAGAATTCAAAAACGAAAATTTTGAAAAAATTTGCAACAAAAAAGGATAACCCATAATTCTTCCTTCCCCAGAACCCCTCAACAAAACAGAGTAGTTGAACATAATAATAGGTCAATTTAAGAGTGTGCAAGAACTATGTTATCAAATAGTAACTTACCAAGAAATTTTTGGGCTGAGGCAGTTGCAACAGCTTGTTATATATTAAATCGGATCATAAAAGCACTAGTGGAACGTGTCATTTCCTAGGTCATTCTTTAGTCTCTTGGTTTAGTAAAAAGCAAAATACGGTATATTTGTCAACAACTGAAACAGAATATATATTTGCTGCTTTGACTTGTTCACAAGTAATATATATGCAACAAACTCTAAAAGTTTTTGGATTAAATATAAATAAATCACTGATATACTGTGATAATACAAGTGCTATAAATATATCTAAAAATCCAGCACATCATTTAAGAACTAAACATATTGATATAAGACATCATAGCCTTAGAGATAACGTAAGTAAAAAGAAATTTCACTAGATTTCACAGAAATAGAAAAACAAATAGCAGATATATTAATCGAACCTTTAAATGAAGCAACATTTACTAAATTTAGAAGAGAATTAGGCATTTGATTTTTAAGTGAAATAGAGTAATTAAATACATAATATAAAAATATAATAAAAATCAGAAAAAATTACGTATGTCGACATATAAGTTTGTACATGTCGACATATAACCATTATATTTTGAAATAATTCCCACTAAAAAGTAGTTACAACCTATATTTAAAACTCCTAATTTCGAAGTTCTTTCTTCTTCGCATCATTTCTTCTCTGAATAAATTCTGAAATATAATAAACAATGGCCTCCTCTAATAATTCAAACAAAAACAACATCATTTCTTTCCTTGGATCTTCCTCTGGTCCATTTCAACGTACTACGCTTGCAAGAGTCATGAAATTGGAAGAATCTATAAAGAACACATTGCAAATGTTGACTAAAATTCAACTTCTTCAAATAAGGATGAGTATAGAACAAGAAAAGAAAGGAAAGATTATAAGAAATATACAATGGTTTGTAATGGATAATCAAACCAATCCAATTATCATTGAGGATGATAATAAAGAAACACACATGGAAGAAGAAGAAAAAGATGAAGAAGAAGAGGAAGAGGAAGAAGAAATGGAAGAAGAAGAGGAAGAAGAGACGCTAAACAAAAACATGGAAGAAGACAAACAAGTAATTTGCATAGGCGAAGTGTGTTTTAACAAAGATAAAAATGTAATAGAGCAAAGTGGGGAATTTTGTCTTCATTATCCCCATTGCCCAATTCACAAATCCTCGATTGTTAAGAAACACCAGATGTTTAAGGATTTTGTATATTTATTCATGATGTATGTATTACGATTGTTTGAATTGATTGTTTTGATTGGATTACTTGTATTGATTGAAAATATTGTTTGATCACTTAATTTGTATAATGTTTGTATTGATTTAGATTTCTTAATAGGAATACACTAGTATAATTATTGAATTAGGAAGAGATCTAGTTTTGTAGATTTAGAATTATAAATTTAGATAGGATTATACTTTGGATTAGTCACTAGGATCATTATTGGTATGAATTTAGGGGGAGTATAGTTAGATATACCTTTTGTTGATGAAAAAGGAGGGGTGGAATTATAAAATAGGTATAGTTTAAGGGGGAGTTATAAAAATAGGTATCAATAAAATAGGTATAGTTTAAGGATTCATGGTGAAAGAGGGAGTAATCAAAGAATCATATTAACAGGTAATATCAGGATCTTTATCTAGAATATCAAGTATGAATATATTTTATAAACTAAGGTTGTCATTATAAAAAAGAGGGAGATTGTTAGAGAATGGAATTTTGATAACAACAACCTTGTATTAATCATTATCATTATTGACTACAAAATATATACTAACATCTTTTTCCATAATATATATATATATATATATATATATAGGAATTATATGCAGGTAATAGATATTGAAGACTGTACAGTTTAAGAGATTCAAAATTTCAAAGGAGATTCAAGACTCATGTGTATCAAGATTTCAAGAGTTCAAATATATATATATATATATATATAGGTTTCTTATATAGTTTATATATAATAAAGTTGTATAATTATATTATATATGTGTTTATAGTTATATTATATTGTTTTATCATTTAAATATATAGTTTTTATATATCATATGGTTAAATAATATTTTATATGTTTTTATATCTTAAAAAATATATTTTAAACAACTAGTTTTATTTCGGGAATTTCCAGAATATATATAGGTTTGAATACTTGAAAAATGATTTAAAATTCAAATTTACATATATTTGTCAACATACACAAATGTACATGTCAACAAAAAACTGTCACAAATTTTAAATTTAAAAAGACGTGTCTTTTCATATTTAAAATATTCCAGGAATGGTTTTGTCCCTTGGAACACTATATAAAGGGTCTGATTTTGATTTTTTTTTATAACATATCATCTCCTTCTTCCTCCTTTATCAAACCACCATTATTCTACTTAATTTTATAAGTGTCTACACTTATACTCTGCCGATTTCAATTCAAATTATATCATTCTTCTTATATTCTCAATCTCTATCGAATACTCTCTGATTGGAAGTGTTATCCAAGAGTTCTAAGGCAATTGTAATCGATAAGGAATGGGTGTGTTCCTTGTAGCTCGTAAATCAAGGAAAATGAGCGGTGTTAACTTTGTAGCCGTAAAATCAACGGTGTTGAATCGGTGTTAAACTTGTAGTCGTGAAATCAAGGGGGTTATAATCAGATACTGGTACTAATAAAACTTTGCGCAATCCAGCGTTGCATGGGACTGGACGTAGGAGTAATCCGAACCAGTATAAAATCCGGTGTGTTCTTTCCTTTTTTGCATTTTGTTTCTGTTTATATTTGCATCTGTGATTGTTTCTATTGAGATATTCATTATGTGATTCATATAGTAGTTTGAATGGTTGTTAATTGTTTAAATTTTCTATAAATACTTTAAAACACTATTCACCCCCTCTATTGTTAATTTTGCCTTAAGATCCTTGATTCTCATCCCTAACAAAACGAATGACATTTGCTTTGTAATAATAATAGTTTTTGAATAGAACAAGAGTTTTTTAATTCAATGTATAGATTTCATGTTGCGTTCAAATCTATTTCCAAATAAAATCGCGGTTTTGGAGTTCGGTGACCATAATTGGAAAACGAATAAAATGACTTTATAAAAATTATAAAAAATTTGGGAAATTTTTGATAAATCATAATTAATTATTTGAAAGTGATTTTAATTGGAAATATTAAGTTTTAGATAATTAAAAGGTTATTTTGAGCAGACTAGCTTAAGTATAACGCTTTTATAACACTTCTGCAACGCTTTTGGTATTGTTTATCTAAAATAGTATGTTTTGAAGTTTTAAAATTACTTATTATTATTTGAATCTTAAATAAATATTTTTTAAAATAAATAATGAAATATTTTCGGATGTTCGTAGTACTTAAACATATTAGTTTAAATAAATTCTTATTTACTTTAAGAAAAAGGGTTTTCCAATTGTTGATAAATATGAAAATGGCTAAAAGTGATATTTGAATGTTGATATCAACTCCATAGATGAAACTTATACCATCTGGGGAATTTAATAGGAATTTACCGTTATTCCACTTATACTGTCGGTTGAATACGAGAATTGATATTGAACATGAGCTAATATAATTTCTGTCCAATTCTTATGGTTTTAGGTTAATATTTTGATTAAGATAAAAGTTTTCAAGTTAAATAAGATGGGTTTGGATAGAAATAATCTTCGGATATTTGATATGTAATTCCTTTGTTAGACATATATTATCTGGGGAATTTGAAAGATGTTATATCGTTATTACGCTTGTAATATTCATTGATTTCGAGAATTGGTATTATATATAAGTTGATGCAAATTCTGTACAAATCTTATATTTTGATATCAATTGGTTTGGATTTAAATAAATTTTAAATCAAGTTAATCGACAAAGATATTGAAAACATTTATTTAATATAAGTAAAGCTATATAGAAGGATTATTAAGACCTACATGTCTTAATGACCCTCGGTTTTAAAAGCCATGTTTTAAAAAGGAAATATTAATAAATTTTAAAAGGAAGGATTTAAAGTAAAGAATATTGGTTAAATTTTGATTACTGAAATATTGGATTTTATAGGAATGAAGTTTAGAAACTGAGAATGGTTTTAAAGTAAAATCTTGATCAACTAGAATTAAGTGAAGGGAAACTTAATTAAGATTTGATATAATCCATAATTATTTTTAAATCTGCGCTAATTATTTAAAAAGACCGAGATCAGATTTCTATCCGGAAACCATTTTAATATTCATATGACGTAATGGAGCAAAGTTAAAGATGGTGCTTGAAGAACAGAAATCTTCACATCGAGGGAACTGCTTGTTGGTGTCTCAGTTGGGAGGCATCCCATAATGAGGTTATTTATAGCTGTGGTCTCAATATACTTGGAGAATTTTCGGATTTGCAAGGGCTTCTCTCCTTTATTGGACGAGGAATAAAGTGCCTTTGGATTCGTTCAGACTGAGAATGGACTTGTCGGACATCGTATTTTGTAATGTGTGATTTGTCTTTACTAAACATATTTTTGATTGGTGGTAGAGAATATGTTCTCTTAGCTTAACACCCTTCTTTTAGATGTATGAGCTCAAAGGTAATATGGTTAGTGATTATCAATTATATGCTATTAAATGACATTGTGGCATACGACGTGATGAGCTATTGATGATCAAAGCATGAATTAGTTAAGTGTAGCTTTGTGTAACGAGACTTCGACAAACCTTACTTCTCGGAAATGACCGAAACAGGAAAAAAATGCGGCATGGTAATAGGTGTGTCATTTCCTTTTAGATAAAACGTGTACCATGATATGAAACCCAGGTATTACTTATGTATCGACTTCTACTTATGTGGATGTTGATATTGCGGGCGCCCGGTTAAAGGTTGGTAACGACCGAGAAATAGCATGCTTAGGCGCAATCAACCTAATTCATCCAGTTAAGGGATGGACCAAACATGTGTTAGAAGAGAACCAGTTGGTTCTCGGGGCATCCCTCTAGAGGTGTACCCATCATATAAGGAAGCTCCTTTGCCTGGTCATTTGTTGGAAATCCATTCTCCACTACGAACCCTTACGGTTTCATCTGTATATTATTATGTCAACATAATAGGATGGGATACTATGTTGGCTAGGATTGATACATTTACATGCGAAATGATTTTTCACACTATGCACTAATAATAATATAAAAGGACTTCTGACGTATCAAAGCATATTTTGTTATCATAAGGAGAAACCTCGCCCAAGTCCGTGTTTGCATTTTGTGTGCCGCGAGACCTTATGGTAGCTTCATTTTCCAAAAATCATTGCGAATTTCTTACACTGGAACATAAGGGTAAACCCATTCCGTGTTTATACGACGTGTCCTTATGATTTACCTCACTTTAAAATAAACCCAAATATAATCGTTTTAAGTTTCTCACACCAGTTTCATGACTGGCCTATGGTTTACTGTTCCTTTAACTAAACTCTGGGTGCCCATAATTTTCCATGGGAAGCCTGATAGTTTTGGTTTGCAAATTTGTTTTAGAGTCAGTTGAGCAGGTTCAAGCCGGAGCTATATCTTGGATCATTATTCTTCCGCTAAGAGTTTATTTGTGACGGCCCGCCCCGCACCAACCGACATTTACTCCAAAAGTGCGCTGTACACATGTCTAGTTAGCACAGAACGGGTCGTGAGAAGGAAAAGGAAGAAGGAAATGAACATACAAAGAACCTGTAGAATGTCTCACAGCGCATAGAACAAAATATAATAATAACATACTTGACATAAAACAGGAGAGACAGTGCATAAGCTGAAAATCAGAACTAAACATCATAGCAGCGGAAATACAAAATACAACTTATTACAACTTTCAAACTGTCTCAAAGCAAAAGTAAGGTAAATAAGGTACACTACTAATGCCCAAGTAGTGACCACCAATGACACAGGGAGAATGTGTGTGTGTGTGTATATATATATATATATATATATATATATATATATCATACGTGGAAGCCTCCTGCCCGCCTCTGAATCAGCTACTCGCGCATCACCAGCTAACCTGCCTCTAGTCTGCTCGTGTGAGCACCCAGAGTAATAAGAGGAGACATAAAACTCTGGGTCAGACATAAAGCCTGGTATGAGCGATAAGCATCTAAAGTGAACAATAACAGGTAGACTAAAACATACCTGAACCTAGACCTGCAACCAAAGAGTTAGCACTACATACTGTACAACACTCTAAGGTATCATATCAATCAATATAAAGATACGGAGGTGGGGGAGGTGGGGGAGGTGTGCATGTCATAATGATGGCAAACAATCAAACATAACATCCATCCTCACATCTCTCACTCAGTGCATAAAGCATACGACATTCACCACTTCGATCACCCAACATACCTTGCTACGATCACTTTGCCCCCATGAAGTCATAAATGGCTTCACTGCACTGATAACGTAGCCACTTTCACTTGCTATGTCCACTTTGCCCCATGGAGTCACAAGAACCCCACTGCAGTGGCTCATAGCCTTATTAATCCTTACTATGTCCACTTGCCCCATGGAGTTATTCACCCCATCTGCGCTGGCTCATAGTCTTACTACGCATCACCTTGCCCCTCAGGTCATAATGACCCTACTGCA
This sequence comes from Allium sativum, assembly GCA_030737875.1. Classification (NCBI taxonomy): domain Eukaryota; kingdom Viridiplantae; phylum Streptophyta; class Magnoliopsida; order Asparagales; family Amaryllidaceae; genus Allium; species Allium sativum. Next base: position 863,418,547 of record CM060926.1, read on the forward strand.
CTGATAACGTAGTCTTGCTACCTTCACTTTGCCCCTCAGGTCATAATGACCCTACTGCACTGATAAGTAGCCCATCATTCATTCTTAGTGGTGAATCGAAGTTATGAACGTCGACAACTCCTTAGCACACGTCCCGCGGCAAAGTCCAACCATGAAGTGAACTCATTGGTTCCCAACTGGTTCCGGGATCCTGAGCTCTAACTTCCATATGGACTACCTTTGCATCTCGGGTTATTGGTCATCACCATCGAATCAGATCGGATCAACCTTCACATTCTTCATCGGATCGGATCGGTCTTAGGCATTCGGATCGGGTCGCACCTCAAGCATCGGATCGGGTCAAGATCCTCCAGGTGATCGGATCGTCATTGCAGTCTCCTTCTATTTGCCTCGGATCGTGCTCCCCTCCTTGGTTCGGATCGTGATACCCCATACGGATCGGATCGCGCCCCTCCAGCTCGTGGTTCTCTCCTGGTTCGGATCGTCGTCTCGTTGTGCATCAGATCGTGGATGCTGCTTTTCTGTTGTTCGGATCGTGATATGAAGCACGAGTGGATCGGATCGGGTAGCAGTTCACGATTGCTGCTCGTGGGCCTTGCGCAGATGGTTCGGTTCGTAGGGGATGACTCGACTCGTGGGGATGTCCCACGATCCCATAGGGCGATCCGATCGTCCCTTAACCCCCTATGCGATCCGAATCCCTGCACCTTGTCCAGCGAGCTGTTTACGCCATTCGACGGCGTTTTCGACCATTCTAACTATTCTAATCAATCACAAAGCATACCATACAGTCATAGCAACATACATAATCAACCACAAACATCAAAACATCAATATGATAAGTAGAAATGGATCAAACATACCCAAAATCCCATATTTCCCCCTTAAGCATGTTTAGGTGAAACTAATGATAGGACTAACAAAACTTAACCAAATTAACCCAAATTCATATCAGAGGTCTAAAACATCATTCCGAATTTTATAAACATTTTTCCAGAATTTTATCATGTTTAAATTCGCTAATTAACACTAATCACCCCTAATTAGCCATAATTAGTGCAAAACTATGCAAATCACTCACCTTAGCCACAAAATAAACTAAGATCCGAAATAAATCTCTGATTTGATGTGAATCTCAATGCCAAACAGCAGCTCCTAAGTTGCTTTAGTGAAGATCTTCCTTGATTAGGGGTTGCTAAGCCAAATCCTTGACCAAAAGATGATTTGGAGGTGATTTAGAGGTTGGAAGCCATTTTTAGGGTTCCTTGGTGATAAGTGGAGGCTAGAAAACTGAAATGGAATGATTCTCCATCTCATTTCAGCCCTCCCATAACCCAAATCCCGAAATGGGTTATGGGCCTACTCGCTAATCACCCGATTTAGCCCGGTTAAACAGTTTTTTCACATTCCAAACCTTGTTTCAGCCATATCTCCCAAACGGTAAGTATGTTTGGCCATTATGACCACTCTACGGAAAGAGAAACTACCAAACAAATCAAATGGAAGTGGTTTCAGGTCAAAATTCCTTTCCAATCAAAAGTTATGGCCAAAACAATACCAACTAGGGGCAAAATGGTCATTTAAAAATCGACAAAAATCATGAACATCGGAAATGACTCTAATGGATGTTTCCCAAAGTTACATGACCATACAACTTCATACAGGAAAGAAATAAATATTCTACAATCCTATGATGTGTAGAATACGGGTCGTTACACTCTTCCCCCCTTAAGAAATTTCGCCCCCGAAATTCCCTAATCCAAACACACACAAAGGTCCTGCATGCCTATCAATCATAAAACAACAATCAACATGCAAAACAAGCAAAACAAGTCTACCCTAGCATGCGGAAAACTAGATCGCAAAGTAAACCTTACTAGGCAAAGAGTTCTGGATGTGCTTTCCTAATGCTCTCCTCTGTCTCCCAAGTACAATCATTCTCGTCCTCGCCCCACTGAACCTTGACTAGCTTCACCGACTTCCTTCGAAGTTGCTTTGTATCGTGCCCCACAATACGGATCGGCTTGCGGTTCCCAACCGCCTCGGGTTCTACTTCGAAGTCCTCTAACTGATCAGGTGAAATAGTCACATCTGAGTCGTGAACGAACTTCCTTAGTTGGGAAACATGAAATACATTGTGAACTCCCGCCATTTTCTCTGGTAAGCCAACTCTATACGCCAAATTCCCGACTAATTCAAGAACGGGGAACGGGCCAACAAATCTTGGTGCCAACTTGCATCTCCTGCCAAATCGTATCACACTCTTCAACGGAGAGATCTTAACAAACACCAAGTCGCCAACGGAGAATTTCAAATCTCTTCTCCTCTTATCAGCATAACTCTTTTGCCTATCTTGGGCAGCTTTCATTCGTTGCTGAATGATCTTAATCTTATCTGAAGTTTCTCTCACCACATCTGGTCCAAGCACAAACTTCTCGCCAGTTTCTATCCAACATGATGGTGAGTTACACGATCTTCCGTACAAAGCTTCATATGGAGCCATACCGATACTGGATTGGTAGCTATTATTATATGCAAACTCTACTAGATGCAAATGGTCATCCCATGATCCACCAAAATCCAATATACAAGCTCTCAAGAGATCTTCCAATATACGATTCACCCTCTCCGTCTGACCGTCGGTCTGAGGATGATATGCGATACTGAGATGTAATCCTGACCCTAGAGCCTCTTGTAAGCTCTTCCAAAACCCACTAGTGAACAACGGGTCTCGGTCACTCAAAATGATTTTGGGTACTCCATGAAATCTCACTACCCACTTCATATACAATTCTGCCAACTTGGCTGCCGTTCTGGTCGATTTGACGGGTATAAATCTTGCGCTCTTAGTCAATCGATCCACAATTACCCAAATGCTATCATATCCCGATCTAGTCCTTGGTAAACCATCGATGAAATCCATCGAGACTTGCTCCCATTTCCATTCGGGAATTTCTAATGGTTGCAACAACCCACTAGGCTTCTTTTGCTCGGCTTTAACTAGCTGGCAATTCATGCATTTGGATATAAACTTCCCAACGTCTCTTTTCATCCCTTCCCAGTAGTAAGTCTGTCTCATGTCTCGATACATCTTATTACCACCGGGATGTATAGTCAGTTTTGAGTGATGACATTCTCTAAGCACTTCATCTCTCAAACCATTCACGTTGGGCACAACTAGTCTTCCATTCTTTCGAAGCCATCCATCTCGATCAAGCCCATACACATTCATCTCCTCATCGATACCCATCTCTAACTTGGAGATGATTTCCAATAGGTTAGGATCGTCCCTCTAACTAGAACCAATCCGCTCTATCAAAGTGGGTCTGATCGTCAAACTAGCTAGCATAACTGGATCCAACTCGCACTTTGGTCTGAAATCAAAACCCGCGATAAACTCCAGTTGCTTCCATTCAAGAAACATTGCCCCTAAGCTGGCATGTCTCCTACTCAAGGCATCGGCTACTGCATTACCCTTCCCAGGTGTATACGCGATATCAAAATCATACGAAGCCAAGAACTCTAACCATCTCTGTTGATGGAGATTCAGATCTTTCTGAGAGAAGAGATACTTTAACGATTTATGATCGGTAAACAACTCAATTCTTTCTCCCAAGAGATAGTGTCTCCACATCTTCAGCGCAAATACAATCGCTGCCAATTCCAAATCATGGGTAGGATACTTCTTCTCATGCGGCTTTAGCTGTCGACTAGCATAAGCTACAACCCTACCTCCTTGCATCAATACAGCACCCAGTCCGGTACCACAAGCATCCCTGTATACCGTCATCTCTTCATTCCCTTTAGGAATGACTAACACTGGCGCACGCGTCAACCTCTCCTTTAGACTCTTGAAGGCATCCTCACACACTCCGTCCCAGACGAAGGACTGATTCTTCTTAGTCAACTGAGTCAACGGTGCTGCAATCTTGGAGAAGTCCTGGATAAACTTACGATAATATCCGGCTAATCCCAAGAAACTTCTTACATCTGTTGCATTCTTGGGCGTATGCCAATCTTGTACCGTAGCCACCTTCGCAGGGTCCACGGCAATACCACACTCTGAAACAACATGACCCAAGAATCTTACTTCCCTTCTCCAAAAATGACATTTAGAGAATTTCGCTTTCAATTGGTGTTTCCTCAACACCTCCCTCACTATCCTCAAGTGTCCCTTGTGTTCCTCTTCTGTCCTTGAGTAAACAAGGATATCATCCACGAACACAAGAACAAACTTATTCAACTGATCTCTGAATACTCGATTCATAAGATCCACAAAATAGGCTGGTGCATTGGTCAACCCAAACAGCATGACCAACCACTCATAAAATCCAGACGGCGTCCTAAAGGCCGTTTTCGGAACACTCTCATCTGCTACTCTAAGCTGATGAAATCCTGTCGCGAGGTCCAACTGGGATAACACTCTTGCTCCTTCCAGCTGATCAAACAAATCATCTATCCGCGGTAGAGGATACTTATTCTTCCTCGTCACCTTATTCAACTCGCGATAGTCCACACACAAACGAAGGGAACCATCTGCCTTAGTGGCAAACACAACTGGTGCTCCCCACTCGGAGACACTCCTTCTAATCAATCCCTTCTTCAAAAGATTGCTGACTTGCACCCCGAGCTCTCGCTGCTCCTTTGGTGCCATACGACGAAGTGGCATCACTATGGGTCTGGCATCTTTCACTTAATCAATACGGAACTCAATCTCTCGGTGTGGTGGAAGCCCGGTCACCTCCTCGAAGACGTCCGGATACTGGCCAACCACGAGCACATCTGACAACTCATCCTGCGGGATGTCGAGGGAATTTACAAAACTAGCCATAACCCCATCACTAGGTTAGACTACCAAACACTACCCTCCGCCCATCATCCGCCCTTACTGTCACCAAAAAGCCCTCACAGTCTACCACCACCCCGTATCTTTGGAGCCAATCGACTCCCAATATAATGCCATACCCAGTAAAGCCCAAAACAAAGCAATCACATACAAACATACATCCATGACTCGATAAGACCAAATTCCTGCAAATCATACTAAGGCTAGTCGAACCACCAATCTGGTTCGTCACAACCAATGGTCTATCGACTATCTCGGGTTCCAGTCCCAACCTATCTACCAGGTCACTAGATATGAAGGAACGGGAAGCCCCAGTATCAAACAAAACTCGAACTGGTATATCATAAATAGAAAGCATACCTTGAATAACAACATTCTTTCCTTTCTCCTCCGCAGTTGGGGCATTCGACGAAGAAGGAATAGCATCAAGAGCATATGCTTTCACAATCTGCTTCTCCTTAAGAGGTTGCGGACACTTGTCCTTCTGATGTCCCACTTGACCACAGTTGTAGCACTTCCTTTCCGCTGGCTTGGCCCGACATTCTTTAGCATAATGGCCCTTCTTTCCACAGCTGAAGCACTCAACATCCTTCTTACTCTTTTTCTGACCACTCTTAGATTGGTCCTGCTTCCTCTTATTCTGAGAGTTATTCTTGCCTCCACCGCCTGCTTGCGACTTTGGCCCTTCTGCAGATGCAGCTTCAGTCTTTGACTTAGGGTAAAGGCTTTCTGATCTCAAAGCTTTCCCCACGATCGATTCAAAAGTCTCATCGATGTGGTTGATAAGCCTTTCCCCCAAGTACCCATCCAAACCAGTAATGAACTTCTCATTCTTCTTCTCAGGAGTATCAATAAGAGACAGTCCATACTTCGACAAAGTGTCGAACTCGGCAATATAATCAGAAATTGCCCTCCCATTCTGCTTGAGTTCTAAGAACCTCTTGAACAACACTGACTTTTGGGCAGCTGGAATGAACTTCTCGCTAAAGCGAGCCTTGAACTGAACCCAAGTAACCTGGTCCTCTGGAGTAGTTGTCCTAATGGCATTCCACCAATTCATCGCTCGCCCTTGCAGCTGACGAGACGCTAGCCTTCTCTTCATCGCATCCTCAAGACCCAAGTCATCAAAGATACGGTCGCAGCTATCCATCCAATCCTGAACATCTGTGGCCGACTCCGTTCCGTGGAACCACTTCCCACCAAGGTTAGTGTAATCCTTGCACAACTTGGCAAAATCGGCCCTAGGTGTAACACCCCACCTTCACTAGGGTCACTCGCAAAGGAATGCACTAGCTTTGGAGGGGCATTATTGGTAAACATGCATAATGATATAGCAAGGCAGGACATGACATATATATATATGTGCAAATAAACAGAGTAAGTAAATAAAACAGCGGAAGACTTTTAAACTATTTCAAAAACAAGTTTGCTACATCATAATGTCAATTTCCCAAGTAAACAAGTCTAGTACATAAAATAACATCATCTGATACTGAAAAAGAAAACATAAAAGTAGCTATCCCCAAAGTGGAAGAAAAACCATAGCGAGCCCAAGTCCAAAGCATACATGAGCTATCCAAGAAAGCAGCTAAGATCCAAGCTAGGCTCCTGTATTCCCTCCCTGAGAACCTGGGGGGGGGAACGGAAGAAAGAGAGGCGAAACAAAACGGGTCAGTCAAAAAGACTGAGTAAGCCCTGCTACGATCAGTCTATAAACTAATAAAGTTAACATCATGATGGGAACTGAGATGATCATAGATAACAACATACTGGCATGGTAAATTAACTACAAGATAGATAGAGGTGTCATCGCATAAAGCAAGGTTAAGTTTTTGCACCACGGTGTACTAGCGAACCAACATAACAGGTATTGATCCCTTGGCCCAAGCTTTGGCCCAATAACATGAGGTGACCTTAATACAAGGTCCGACCCAACGGTCTAGTCGATCGGCTCCCTATAAGCCTAACACGTCAAGTGTTGATGTCCATACGGCCCACATATGGATGTAGGTAGTCTGTGCTGGGCCCACCTTTGGGTGTATCAAGCCCTCGGTTGTCGACCCCGGACACTTAAGCAATAATGCACAGCCCTAACCTACTGGTACCCGTGCCTCGAGTTTTGTCCAACATCGGACTACGTGCACGTCCGTAGCCCGCCGGACCCGCACCGCTGTACCACTCAGCCGTCGCTTTGGTCGCTTACATCAGTCCAGTAATCGTGCCCCGCCCTAGCCTAGCCCCTAGGGTTGTGAATGATACCAAACTGGGATTACTGCTGGAACAGACCACGCTGCTAGGGTTTCCTAAGGAGGTTAAGTGTGATTTAACCCTTTACTAATCCTGGATTAAACAGGTTAAGTGTGGCTTAACCCCGTTCTAATCCCTTGAACTCCCAAATGGATTAAACTAGTTAAGTGTAACCAACGGTTCAGAACTTAACCACATTCTAATCCCTCGAATCCCCAAATTGGTTAAGTATTAGTGGACCCTGACTTAACCCTAATCATGAGGCATTAATTAATTTAATGCACCTTAACCTCTCACATTAGACCTTGTTGTGGTTACTAGTTAGGCCGGGCGGGTCCGGGTAGCTTTACACCACAACTTGGTCTAACCTCGGGTCTTGGCACCCCATGACCAACTTCCCACATTGGGTCCTATTGTTTGTAGCCACTAGTTAAGCCGGTCGGTTCCGGGTAGAATTACGCTACAAACTCAACCCAACCTCGAGTTGGCCACACTTATGTTTTCTAAGTGTCATGTCCACTTTATTTCAAAGCATAAGTACAAGTCAACAATTACTTGGGTAGACCTAACTTAATAGGTAAATTCCCAAGGGGTAGGCCTAACTTAATAGGTAAATTCCCAAATCTTATATTTTCATGTATTTTAAGTTTACCCCAAAACCCCAACGTCATTCTATCGCTTACATATTCGTAGTAACGCATAAAGGATAGGAAGAGGGAACTTGGCACAACATACATGACAAACTTGCACAACAATCATGCATAACATGTTAGACTTACACAACTTAGCAAAGTGAACTTGCATATTACCACAAACATGCATAACTTGTCATTTTAAACTTGCATAAACATGCACAACTTGTCAAAACATGCACAACTTGTCAAAACATGCACAACTAGTCATTTTAAACTTGCATAAACATGCACAACTTGTCAAAACTTGCAAATCATGGCTTAGTATACATGCATAACTCAATTAACTTGCAAATCATGGCTTAGTACACTTGCATAAACATGCATAATCCATTAAACATGTAGAACATGGCATAATAAGCTCGCATAAGCATGCATAACTTGTGAAACATGTAAAACATGGCATAGAAATCTCGCATATGCATGCATAACTTATGAATCATATAAAACATGGCCTAGCGAGTTCGCATAAGCATGCATAATCAACTAAACTCACATAAATCTCAACTTTCACCAAACATTAACTTTAGAGTTTGTAAAGTGAAGGTAAGAGGGCTTACAATGCTTATGCGGACTCAAATGAGTATAACAAATGCAAGAAACCCCTTATGCAACTAATTAAAACCCCCAAATGCAAGCAAACTTGATCAAGACTCCTCCTTTAGGATGCCAATTGAAAAACAAGCCTTTAATGCAAGCTAAGGAGGATCATACAAGCCTAAATATGCTTGTATGCATGGAAAATTACTTAGGAATTATTAATGAAGAGATTGGAGGCTAGGGTTTTAGGTGGAGGCCATGAGAGTTTAGATTTTGGCATAGTTTTGTTGTTAGGATGATTAATGAATGATTTAGGGTAGGTTAGAGGCTTATTTATAGAAGATTAGAGTGATTTAGACCATAGGATTAACCCTAGGTGAATTTTGGCCCGTCAGATTTAGGAACTCTCCAGAACCAGACCACACAACCAAGCCCAAACCAAGCCCAAACCAAAGAGGTGCGCCAGGCTAATCTGCCTGGCTACCCCCTGTCGACAGGGCTGTCGACAGGGCAGTCGACTCCCTGGGGACCCTGTCGACAGGCCTGTCGACATGGGGCCCCTGGCGGGAGTTTTCCCGCCTTGGCCCAGCTGGCCCAATTCTTTAAATTTGAATCTGTTTTTACTTAGGATTTTTCTGAAAACTTCAATGGGCCTTAACTGGGTCATACGGACTCCGATTTTCGAAAACTCGGACTCTATTTCGCGTATTTTTCCGAGAAGAACGCAATGGCATAGCCCGTTTCCCTTGATTCAGATTTTTGAATTGAATTCTGCCTCGATTTATGTTATAACAGGTTATTGAAAATACGGGTTGTTACATTCTCCCCTCCTTAAAGGATTTCGTCCCCGAAATCTTCAAGTTAGGAAGAACGTATCCTACCATCCAATCATCCATCTACTCAAAGCATCATCCACGAGCAATCCTTGTCCTTACAGGATTCTAAATGTGGTATGAACATATGCAAAAGTGTGTGTATATGTACTTATCTAATGCAAAGATCAGGCGGTTACTGATACAGTAAACCCCCTTAATGCATATGTATGTCAGTGAAAATCAGGCGGTTACTGATACAGTAAACCTCCTTAATGCATATGTATGTCAGTGAAATGAATCCATATGTATGCAAATTCCTAAATTCATAGTATCTATATGAGTGCACATAACATCCACCCATATGCAACATCCATGTGATAACACGACAAGTTTCAATCATGGATAAACATAAACACTCATGCATATGCAACATGAAGAGTGTGTGAGCCGATCTAGTGCCTAATCGTGTATAATGCATCCACGAGCAACCACTTGCAAACACTTGCAGCCACTTGCAACCATCAAGCATAACATGTTTCAAACACATGTTTCAACCAAAAGGGTTTCTACCTAAGGTTCTCATGAGAAGATAGACACGATAAACTAGATAAATTAGATAAACTAGACAAACTCCTTTTTGGATTACAAGAAATCCATTCAAACTTTGACATATATAGTACTAACCGATGAGTCTTAACCCCCTTATGGAGTTCACAACCGAAATAAGATCGGGAATGGGACCGAGAGGGTATATACAAAAGATAACTTGTAAGCAAGCTCCACGGAAAAACAAGGATCAAGGATGCACTCTTAAAAAGAGATATGATGCGCGTATCTAGTCTTCACTCTTCTTAGTCACGTTTCCTTGAGCTTAACTCCATTGTGCTTTGACTATCTTTCACTTCATGATTCCTTGGCTTCCTAACTCCTATTTCCCAAATTCGGGTTGGAACTCATTTCATTATCGCCTCTCGTCTTTCTTTTCCACTTATTCTTCCTTCTGTATACTTGGCTTAACCATACTATAACCTTATGATTTTATGCAAGCTCTCCAAAGTTCACTAGTGAATCCTGGATCTCGTCTACTTACTATAAAGTATTCCATGCAGCAGAACTTTTCTTGAAAATACCAATCCACGTTGCTAGTTGATTTTCTATAACTCGTGCTTAAATCGAAATGAACCATCTGCCTATGAGTGATAGGCCATACCTAGATTCAGTTGTCTACTCATGGCCTCCTGTAGGCTATTTCAAAATTGGCCAACTTCTTGAGGGTAAACCGTTGCTGACCCTGATGCAGTCCTCTCGCTCTTCATCGGACTGAAATGAGCACTCTTCGTGGGTCTACCTATTATGACCCTCATACCCGTATTCCCTTTCTTTGATCTAGGTAATTTATCCACCTAATCTATCGAGATGTTTTCACACTCCCCTTGCGAAACCTCTAATGGAGGTACTGGCCCGCTGGGCTTTTATGGCTTGGCCTCAACCTGGTGGCACAACATGTATCCTGAAACCACCTCGGCCACCTCCTCGAGTGATGCGCATCTTAAAGAACCCTCTTTACCAAGTCTTTCACTCGAGGAACACATAATCTCTTGTCGCGCCTTAGTCATCCTTTATAATATATCTAGCGAGGTGACCTAACATCTCGCCTCGAGCCGACTGGTCCATGTTCTTGACCAACTGCGGGTCTTCTTCCCGGGAAACTCCCTTCTTGATCCAGAAGAGTAAGTCTAAGCTCCGGGAATGCTAACTAACTAGTCAAACAGAGGAGGCTTCTTACTCCAATTGCCCTCCTCAGAGTTTTCCGGTCTTAAACCGTAACCACTTTAGCGGAATCCACCGCTAAGCCTTACTTAGGGACTGTGTGCCCAAGAAATCCAACTTCTTTCCTCCAATGTGACATTTGGAGAACTTGACCTTCAACTGGTGGTTCTAAACGTATCCATCACCTCCTTGAGATGTCTAGCATGTCCTTCCTCGTTCTTTTAAGGAGATCAAAACATCGTCTACGACGACCCCGACAAACTTGTTCAAGGACTTCCTAAACACCCTACCCATCAAGTTCACGTAATATGCGGGTGCCTTAGTCAAACCAAATAGCATGACTAGCCATTCTAAAAATCCATCTAGAGTCCTAATCGCAGTCTTGTCAATTCCATCCTCAGCCATCCTAAGCTGATGGAATCCGGTAGCTAGATCAAAAGAAAACGGATGCTCCTACTAGCTGATCAAACAAATCATTGATCCTTAGTAACGGTTATCTATTCTTCTCACGAAGATCAACACACAAGCGAAGCAAACCGTCCACATCAGTAACGAATACTACTGGAGCACCCTACTCGAAAATGCTTCGTCTCAGGAAGTTCTTCTCAAGCAACTCCTTGACTTACTTCCTTAACTCTCATCTCGTGAGATCATGTGCCTGACCGGCCACGAAGCTGGTTTGGTATTACCAACCAGATAATACGGAAATCTATCCCAAGATATCAGGATATTCTCGGACCACCCTCCCAGATTGCAAACTATCGATAGACGAGTTGAGGGATTCAAGATAACATAACATGACGGGACCCCTAGGGTTGCTGGAAATTTCTAGGGTATTACCGAGGCGAGTCATGAGCCTCATACCCCTATATACAAAAACCCAGAATGGCTCCAAAATCGGACAACCATTCCATGCCCAAAACCAACCCATATCCCCTGAAACTGAGAATAAAACATCCCACGAGAATTCTATACTAAAAATAGAAATTTTCAAATCCACTCAGACCACAGACAAACGGGCAGAACCCCCAATTGGATTTGAAACACATACGGGATCATCAACTACACTAGTACTTAGGTGCAAAACTTTCAACTGGATCAGATGAAATAAAACTATGCGATGTGCCAGGATCAAACAAAGTTCGAACAGGGAAAATCAGAAAATGTGAACAAGATTTCCACAGAAACGCTACCTCTATCATAAGCTGGTGCTGAGGGGATGAACTCGCCCTCCAGATAGTCCGGCACACTGAGTCTGGCCTCGCCCTTGTTTCCTCGGGCAATCCTTGCTGAAATGTCCAAACTCTCCACAAATGAAGCATTCGCCCCGCTTTCTCTTTTCCTTCTTCCTACATTCCCTGGCTATATGTCCAATTTTACCACAGAAGTTGCATTTCATATTCCCTCTTGGCTTGTTCTTGCGGTTGTGGTTATTCTTGCCCCGTTTCCCGGAATTTACTCTCTTGTCTTGAGACTCATTCGCCTTGACCTCTTTCTTGTCATTGTTATCTTATTCTTGAAGTAGGGCCAGATTCACCAAATTCTCGAAAGTCGCCCCCAAGGGTATATGAGACAGGGCCAAATCACGTAATGGCTCGTTTAATCCTAGAGCAAAGTGTAGGGCCTTCTTCTGAGCTGTATTAACCAAGTCTAAATCGTCCTGAGCCAGTTGATTAAACTTATCTATGTATTCCTTAATAGTCATGTCCCCTTGCTTCAGTGATAAGAATCTCAGTCCAAACCTTCCTCTGAAGTCATCCCAAGTCTCAATTGGACTAGTAGCGGTGGTGACTACCCACCAACGTGCAGCTTCTTCCTTTAGCAACCATACTGCTAATAAAACTTTCCTGCGGTCACCTATATCAAAGGTGGCTAAAAGATCTTCGGTCTCTTTCAACCAATTCCCTGCTTCTACAAAAGTCTCTGTTCCATTAAAATTCTTACCACCCATCCTCTTAAAGTTCTTGCAAGTTTCCGCGAAATCCGCTTGTGGAGGCTGAGGGGGAAGAGGAACATCAGCTACGGGAGAAGGAGGAGGAACAGCGGCCTCGACTGGGGAGGCAACATTAGGGACGCCCGGGACCGGTGCCGTGACTTCCAAGTACCGACGAAACCAATCGGGTATCGTTACTCCTTCGGGCAAGATGTGATTATCAGACATGCTGGAAACGAAAAGAAAAGAGTTCAAACGAGGGGTCAAAGGATAGTGCTAATGGCTTTTGGGGAATAGCCTTTTAAGAATAACTAGACTTTTCTTTGGAAAATAGTTTTTTTCAAAAGTTTTTTAAAACCTTTTTATCCCTTCTCGTAAACCATATGCTCTGATACCAAATGTAACACCCCACCTCCACTAGGGTCACTCGCAAAGGAATGCACTAGCTTTGGAGGGGCATTATTGGTAAACATGCATAATGATATAGCAAGGCAGGACATGACATATATATATATGTGCAAATAAACAGAGTAAGTAAATAAAACAGCGGAAGACTTTTAAACTATTTCAAAAACAAGTTTGCTACATCATAATGTCAATTTCCCAAGTAAACAAGTCTAGTACATAAAATAACATCATCTGATACTGAAAAAGAAAACATAAAAGTAGCTATCCCCAAAGTGGAAGAAAAACCATAGCGAGCCCAAGTCCAAAGCATACATGAGCTATCCAAGAAAGCAGCTAAGATCCAAGCTAGGCTCCTGTATTCCCTCCCTGAGAACCTGGGGGGGGAACGGAAGAAAGAGAGGCGAAACAAAACGGGTCAGTCAAAAAGACTGAGTAAGCCCTGCTACGATCAGTCTATAAACTAATAAAGTTAACATCATGATGGGAACTGAGATGATCATAGATAACAACATACTGGCATGGTAAATTAACTACAAGATAGATAGAGGTGTCATCGCATAAAGCAAGGTTAAGTTTTTGCACCACGGTGTACTAGCGAACCAACATAACAGGTATTGATCCCTTGGCCCAAGCTTTGGCCCAATAACATGAGGTGACCTTAATACAAGGTCCGACCCAACGGTCTAGTCGATCGGCTCCCTATAAGCCTAACACGTCAAGTGTTGATGTCCATACGGCCCACATATGGATGTAGGTAGTCTGTGCTGGGCCCACCTTTGGGTGTATCAAGCCCTCGGTTGTCGACCCCGGACACTTAAGCAATAATGCACAGCCCTAACCTACTGGTACCCGTGCCTCGAGTTTTGTCCAACATCGGACTACGTGCACGTCCGTAGCCCGCCGGACCCGCACCGCTGTACCACTCAGCCGTCGCTTTGGTCGCTTACATCAGTCCAGTAATCGTGCCCCGCCCTAGCCTAGCCCCTAGGGTTGTGAATGATACCAAACTGGGATTACTGCTGGAACAGACCACGCTGCTAGGGTTTCCTAAGGAGGTTAAGTGTGATTTAACCCTTTACTAATCCTGGATTAAACAGGTTAAGTGTGGCTTAACCCCGTTCTAATCCCTTGAACTCCCAAATGGATTAAACTAGTTAAGTGTAACCAACGGTTCAGAACTTAACCACATTCTAATCCCTCGAATCCCCAAATTGGTTAAGTATTAGTGGACCCTGACTTAACCCTAATCATGAGGCATTAATTAATTTAATGCACCTTAACCTCTCACATTAGACCTTGTTGTGGTTACTAGTTAGGCCGGGCGGGTCCGGGTAGCTTTACACCACAACTTGGTCTAACCTCGGGTCTTGGCACCCCATGACCAACTTCCCACATTGGGTCCTATTGTTTGTAGCCACTAGTTAAGCCGGTCGGTTCCGGGTAGAATTACGCTACAAACTCAACCCAACCTCGAGTTGGCCACACTTATGTTTTCTAAGTGTCATGTCCACTTTATTTCAAAGCATAAGTACAAGTCAACAATTACTTGGGTAGACCTAACTTAATAGGTAAATTCCCAAGGGGTGGACCTAACTTAATAGGTAAATTCCCAAATCTTATATTTTCATGTATTTTAAGTTTACCCCAAAACCCCAACGTCATTCTATCGCTTACATATTCGTAGTAACGCATAAAGGATAGGAAGAGGGAACTTGGCACAACATACATGACAAACTTGCACAACAATCATGCATAACATGTTAGACTTACACAACTTAGCAAAGTGAACTTGCATATTACCACAAACATGCATAACTTGTCATTTTAAACTTGCATAAACATGCACAACTTGTCAAAACATGCACAACTTGTCAAAACATGCACAACTAGTCATTTTAAACTTGCATAAACATGCACAACTTGTCAAAACTTGCAAATCATGGCTTAGTATACATGCATAACTCAATTAACTTGCAAATCATGGCTTAGTACACTTGCATAAACATGCATAATCCATTAAACATGTAGAACATGGCATAATAAGCTCGCATAAGCATGCATAACTTGTGAAACATGTAAAACATGGCATAGAAATCTCGCATATGCATGCATAACTTATGAATCATATAAAACATGGCCTAGCGAGTTCGCATAAGCATGCATAATCAACTAAACTCACATAAATCTCAACTTTCACCAAACATTAACTTTAGAGTTTGTAAAGTGAAGGTAAGAGGGCTTACAATGCTTATGCGGACTCAAATGAGTATAACAAATGCAAGAAACCCCTTATGCAACTAATTAAAACCCCCAAATGCAAGCAAACTTGATCAAGACTCCTCCTTTAGGATGCCAATTGAAAAACAAGCCTTTAATGCAAGCTAAGGAGGATCATACAAGCCTAAATATGCTTGTATGCATGGAAAATTACTTAGGAATTATTAATGAAGAGATTGGAGGCTAGGGTTTTAGGTGGAGGCCATGAGAGTTTAGATTTTGGCATAGTTTTGTTGTTAGGATGATTAATGAATGATTTAGGGTAGGTTAGAGGCTTATTTATAGAAGATTAGAGTGATTTAGACCATAGGATTAACCCTAGGTGAATTTTGGCCCGTCAGATTTAGGAACTCTCCAGAACCAGACCACACAACCAAGCCCAAACCAAGCCCAAACCAAAGAGGTGCGCCAGGCTAATCTGCCTGGCTACCCCCTGTCGACAGGGCTGTCGACAGGGCAGTCGACTCCCTGGGGACCCCGTCGACAGGCCTATCGACATGGGGCCCCTGGCGGGAGTTTTCCCGCCTTGGCCCAGCTGGCCCAATTCTTTAAATTTGAATCTGTTTTTACTTAGGATTTTTCTGAAAACTTCAATGGGCCTTAATTGGGTCATACGGACTCCGATTTTCGAAAACTCGGACTCTATTTCGCGTATTTTTCCGAGAAGAACGCAATGGCATAGCCCGTTTCCCTTGATTCAGATTTTTGAATTGAATTCTGCCTCGATTTATGTTATAACAGGTTATTGAAAATACGGGTTGTTACACTAGGCGCCTGCACTACTGGGCCAACACCAGCTCCGGGATTGGGAAATGCCCCTTGCACTTCTCTAAGCATGTCTCTCATGAGGTTGGTAAACATCGCCCTCATGTCAGCGGCATTCCCATTATTGGCACCTCTACCGGTACCTCTAACATATCGGCTCATCGTCAATATGTAAAAGGGAAACGATTAACGACTCCATAGTGGTACTAGTGCAGTGCAACTTCATTCTTATACTACTAATAGTATATATATACATAGCTTTTGAAAACCAAAGTAATCACAAATACGCGCTCTCATATACGTACTAACTCTCCCTAGTGTTTTTCCCTAGGTTAACTACGCAACCTAGAGCTCTGATACCAAGTGTGACGGCCTGCCCCGCACCAACCGACATTTAATCCAAAAGTGCGATGTACACATGTCCAGTTAGCACGGAATGGGTCGTGAGAAGGAAAAGGAAGAAGGAAATGAACATACAAAGAACCTGTAGAATGTCTCACAGCACATAGAACTAAATATAATAATAACATACTTGACATAAAACAGGAGATGCAGTGCATAAGCTGAAAATCAGAACTAAACATCATAGCAGCGGAAATCCAAAATACAGCTTATTACAACTTTCAAACTGTCTCAAAGCAAAAGTAAGGTAAATAAGGTACACTACTAATGCCCAAGTAGTGACCACCAACGACACAGGGAGAATGTGTATATATATATCATACGTGGAAGCCTCCTGCCCGCCTCTGAATCAGCTACTCGCGCATCACCAGCTAACCTGCCTCTAGTCTGCTCGTGTGAGCACCCAGAGTAATAAGAGGAGACATAAAACTCTGGGTCAGACATAAAGCCTGGTATGAGCGATAAGCATCTAAAGTGAACAATAACAGGTAGACTAAAACATACCTGAACCTGGACCTGCAACCAAATAGTTAGCACTACATACTGTACAACACTCTAAGATATCATATTAATCAATATAAAGATACGGAGGTGGGGGAGGTGTGCATGTCATAATGATGGCAAACAATCAAACATAACATCCATCCTCACATCTCTCACTCAGTGCATAAAGCATACGACATTCACCACTTCGATCACCCAACATACCTTGCTACGATCACTTTGCCCCCATGATGTCATAAATGGCTTCACTGCACTGATAACGTAGCCACTTTCACTTGCTATGTCCACTTTGCCCCATGGAGTCACAAGAACCCCACTGCACTAGCTCATAGCCTTACTAATCCTTACTATGTCCACTTGCCCCATGGAGTTATTCACCCCATCTGCGCTGGTTCATAGTCTTACTACGCATCACCTTGCCCCTCAGGTCATAATGACCCTACTGCACTGATAATGTAGTCTTGCTACCATCACTTTGCCCCTCAGGTCATAATGACCCTACTGCACTGATAAGTAGCCCATCATTCATTCTTAGTGGTGAATCGAATTTATGAACGTCGACAACTCCTTAGCACACGTCCCGCAGCAAAGTCCAACCATGGAGTGAACTCATTGGTTCCCAACTGGTTCCGGGATCCTGAGCTCTAACTTCCATATGGACTACCTTTGCATCTCGGGTTATTGGTCATCACCATCGAATCGGATCGGATCAACCTTCACATTCTTCATCGGATCGGATCGGTCTTAGGCATTCGGATCGGGTCGCACCTCAAGCATCGGATCGGGTCGTGATCCTCCAGGTGATCGGATCGTCATTGCGGTCCCCTTCTATTTGCCTCGGATCGTGCTCCCCTCCTTGGTTCGGATCGTGATACCCTATACGGATCGGATCGCGCCCCTCCAGCTCGTGGTTCTCTCCTGGTTCGGATCGTCGTCTCGCTGTGCATCAGATCGTGGATGTTGCTTTTCTCTTGTTCGGATCATGATATGAAGCACGAGTGGATCAGATCGGGTAGCAGCTCACGATTGCTGCTCGTGGGCCTTGCGCAGATGGTTCGGTTCGGAGGGGATGACTCGACTCGTGGGGATGTCCCACGATCCCATAGGGCGATCCGATCGTCCCTCAACCCCCTATGCGATCTGAATCCCTGCACCTTGTCCAGCGAGCTGTTTACGCCATTCGATGGCGTTTTCGACCATTCTAACTATTCTAATCAATCACAAAGAATACCATACAGTCATAGCAACATACATAATCAACCACAAACATCAAAACATCAATATGATAAGTAGAAATGGATCAAACATACCCAAAATCCCATATTCCCCCCTTAAGCATGTTTAGGTGAAACTAATGATAGGACTAACAAAACTTAACCAAATTAACCCAAATTCATATCAGAGGTCTAAAACATCATTCCGAATTTTATAAACATTTTTCCAGAATTTTATCATGTTTAAATTCGCTAATTAACACTAATCACCCCTAATTAGCCATAATTAGTGCAAAACTATGCAAATCACTCACCTTAGCCACAAAATAAACTAAGATCCGAAATAAATCTCTGATTTGATGTGAATCTCAATGCCAAACAGCAGCTCCTAAGTTGCTTTAGTGAAGATCTTCCTTGATTAGGGGTTGCTAAGCCAAATCCTTGACCAAAAGATGATTTGGAGGTGATTTAGAGGTTGGAGGCCATTTTTAGGGTTCCTTGGTGATAAGTGGAGGCTAGAAAACTGAAATGGAATGATTCTCCATCTCATTTCAGCCCTCCCATAACCCTAATCCCGAAATGGGTTATGAGCCTACTCGCTAATCACCCGATTTGGCCCGGTTAAACAGTTTTTTCACCCTCCAAACCTTGTTTCAGCCATATCTCCCAAACGGTAAGTCCGTTTGGCCATTATGACCACTCTACGGAAAGAGAAACTATCAAACGAATCAAATGGAAGTGGTTTTAGGTCAAAATTCCTTTCCAATCAAAAGTTATGGCCAAAACAGTACCAACTAGGGGCAAAATGGTCATTTAAAAATCGACAAAAATCATGAACATGGGAAATGACTCTAATGGATGTTTCCCAAAGTTACATGACCATACAACTTCATACGGGAAAGAAATAAATATTCTACAATCCTATGATGTGTAGAATACGGGTCGTTACATTATTTTTTCGTTGTGTATATGTTGTACTCTGATGATTATTGTAACTCCGATGTAGCATTATTTAAGTTCATTTTGTTCTGTTCCAATGTGTAAGTACCCCTAACAATCTGTCTTTATGAACATTTTGAGTCGGTTTAATTACGAATTAGAAATGGGCAAAAAGGCGAGTCGTTACAACAATCATAACCCCAGTCAAGCATTCAAATCCCAATTAGCCACTTAATTGAGAGATACAAAAACATTTTTGAATTACAGCTATGACCATTAGACTACAGATGGTCTCTATTTCATGATTTAAAAATCTTAAGGGAGGTCATAGGTTAGGATATGAAATGGATCTAATTATGCATAAATCACATTTGTACCTATCATGTTAGTGGATGAAAGTAATTATAGTACATGATTGAAACAAAAAATTTCATGATTACCTTAATTGTCATGAATTCCTTTTTTTTATCACATACGGTCTTACAAATTCTTTCCTCAAATCAATCCGGTAATTAGGGTTTCACCCCCACGATAAGTGATTACAAACGTTAGGGATAAACAGAATGTCTGGAAAAAGACCCCCACTTTGAGCTTCTAAGGTCCTATTTATAAGTGTGAATTGATCCTTCCTTAGTCTTAAGTGCTCCACTTCGGTCACCCAATAAGGTTTAATCACGAAGGCTTTGCGAGCACACTGGTGGCTTTCTCTCAAGAGAAAATCCAAGTAGCCGCTTTCGAGGGTTTTAACGAAGGGAGCTCTTAGTTGAATGTGAAAGGGATGGTCTCGCAGGGGATTTCAGATCTCTTCTAGCTTTTGTCTCGTGCTTTATCTCTAATGCTTATAGGCTTTAATTTATATTCCTCGCCCTTCATGTTGTGCCAGCCGTATCTTGTCCTACTTAGTCCTTGGAGGTATGGATAAAAAAGTCTTGCTTAATTTCATCTGAGGGGCTCCTCTGTTATCCATATAGGGTTATCCTTCCTGCTTTCGTCTTCAGCTGCTTTCAGAGATCCTTTTCTTCTATTCCGTACTTTCTTATTACTCAAATAGTCTTTAGGCTTCATCTGTTATTGCTTTGAATGCCCTTCTTACGGTCATACAAAGGCCTTCTTGGCTTCAACTATTCCTCTTTATTAGTATTCTCAGGGTAATCCCCTTTGTTTTCAGTCTGAATAGTTGCGAGAGGCATAAATGAATGTAGACTCTTGGTTTGTAGTGGCGGACATCTTCAAATCAACATCCTCCTTGTTATGGTTAGGTCCGAAATTTCTTTTTCCCAATATCTGATCTGTTCGGATGGGCCTCCTCTTGGCTCTTTCTCTTTCCTTTCGGTCTTATGCTCGGGATCGTATTTTATTCTAATATATTTGAAGGATGGATTTGTTTTGCCGATGCCTTTTTCTTACCGAATACAGACCTTTTGGAATATGATCGAAGACCTTTGCCAATTGAAAACTTACCTATTTGCGGCTTTTATTCCCTTCTTCGCTTCTTCTGATGCTCCGCCCTCGACTCGCTCTTTCTTACAGGGTTAACAGATTCAAAATTAATACCCTTTCGTTAAGGTTGGAATGGGCTTTTTGGTTTGAGTTAATGAGTTTTGGTTAAGGTCGTAAGGGGCTTTCTGGTTGGAGGGAAATTTCCTTTTTTTTTCTTCCCTTATTTCGAAAGGGATATTACCGAAGGTCTAGCACTTCTACCTTCAAGGCGTTGTTAGTTTTCACACTCATTCTTCTTAATTTGCCTTGTTTATTTTTGGCGCTAACTGTTAGAATGACCTAAAAATTTACATCACAAAGAACATAACCACTATTTTCTTTCAAATAATTTTAGTATGATTTCAGCAAGAATTTAAGAAGTTATGATATCACAAAGTTGGACAAAGAGCCTTTTTCAGCTATAAACATAAAAACACAACTTTTATTTTTATTGTGAATCGAATACTTACCGAAGCTATACGGTATGACCACAAATCATTGATAAACCAGAAGGTTTAAGTTAGTCACCAATTCGCCATTTTATAGCAAGTTACACCAAAGACTTTGAGTAATTATTGAGTTTTTAACTTGCTTTGAGCTCTCGACAACCTATAAGAGATGATGCAACAACGTACAAAGAAGAAAACTCAGCATATAGTAAAATCGCTTCTGAATTGAGACAAAATGGAATAATTACATGGGTTAGGAGTAATTACCTGATTACAGATTGAATTTGCTACAAAGTTTTGGCCTTTTGATTTAATTTGATGGTGAAAGGTCGGGTTTTGGAAGAGGATTTCTAAACTTTCTCATTGATGTATACTTTATTTAGAGAAGAAAATGTTTCAGGGAAGAGGGAATGTATTGGAAATGGATTTCTAGACATTACTTTCCTCAATCCCTTTAATTAGGCCTTAATCAAAGCTCATCAGCGTTTAGGTAATTGATTTAGGCCATTGACACTTAGTTTGGATTATGTTAGGATTAAAAAGAGAGGTCAACACATAAATCACACTATATTTTATTAAATTACATCAAAATAAAAACTTTAACTTTATTATAAATTAATATAACATATTTAAAGTATTTGAAAGCCTTTTCAAACATGAATTTGCATATGTTAATGCAAAATCTTCATTTTACTAACATAATTTTACTAACAAATTATACACTTGTAAATTTTTATGTGCAAAATTACATTTTTGAGATTGTAATTGCAATAAACACATTGTTTTGACATAATTAACTTATACAAACATACCAAAAATAATTTTAGCACATAGATTTTGATTTTCATTAAGATTTTCATTTCTACGCTTTATCAACAAGTCTATTACATATATAAAGCACAACTTACATTAAAAATTCATTATACACATATATTGCAATTTATTGTAATATAACATAATAACATCTTATAAATATTTATTGCATCTTATCGTATATTATAAAGCTTTCTACAACTTTATTTTTAACATTTACATTTGTACACACAAATTTAACCACAAAATTCATCGTATTTGCCCAAACACTATATTTAATAATATTAAATGATTAAACACCTATTTATTTAGAAAATAAATAAATTGATACAAGCTCAATTTCAAATTCAATCTAAATAATTATTTATATTATGTTCCCAGCCATGTTTACTTCTTAATTATCCCCAGAACACATTGTTTAATCATTTAATGATTATATTAATTTTCTTTCCAAATTATCCCAAGTTAACACTAAACTTGTTAGTTGATTAACCAAATGATTAAGTTATTTCCTTCGAATCCTTTTTTATTTCTTTGATTAATCCGGTAATCATTGAATTGAATTGCATCTGCAAACACAATTCAGTTCATCCAGGTATATTTTCGTATTTTGACTCCAAATCAGGCTTTAATGCTAGTTAACTCGTTAATACGTTGTTTAATTGATCTTATATAAGTAATCACAAATTCAGGGCTGTTACGGACTCTCCTTTATAAAAATTACAACTCGTAATTTCCTTAGGGAAAAGTCGTATTAACTTAATTTATTCCATCAACAAGAGAAATAACCATAAAAAATATAAGCTTGATTCAAAAAATTTCACCCCATATACGAGAAGGTAGACAAATATGATACGATCTCTCGTCGAATTCTCTGGTTTTCCAATAGTAGTTATTAGGATTACTAGACCACTGAATCTACATGAGCGACACACTCTTGTTCCAAATGCGTTTAACCTCTGAAGCAAGAACATGCATGGGGTTTTACACAATAGATGGATTAAGTGAGACCTCAAGCTCCCCTAATGCATGAGTGTCAGATACATAATCTAGATCATGTAGACACTTCTGCAATTAACATATATAAAATACATTGCGAAAACTAGAAAACTGGGCTGGAAGTGCTATTTGATAATCTACAAGACGGACGTGCTCAACGATAGGAAATTACCTTATACATCGCAAAGCTTGTATCCCAGTCTGACTAAAGCATATCGTTCCTTTTAAAGGAGATGCAAGAATAAAATAGATTCACTATTAGAGAACTCACGAGGCTTCCTACAGCTGTTTTTGTAGGGTTACCACAAATTATGCGCCTATTTCACTTTTTCCTCGGGTAAGAGTAATCTTCTTGGAAGCTTCTCGAATGAAGTTGGGGTTTAAAGTCAGCCTCTTCCCTAGATTCTAACTACCATGAAAGGAATGGACACATTCTTTCGTATTAGGTTTCAAAAGGAACCATACTGATACTAGATAGTTAATTACTAATACACACACACACACACACACACACACACACACACATATATATATATATATATACACCCGACAAGAGGAAGGTCGTCTTTCCAACTTTTATCGAAACCCAAAACATAAATACGAAGTGAACTTTTAAGAAAACAATTCACCCATCCAATCAGTCCATATGACTGAAGATAGTAAGCAATATAAAATTAGGCTTTGTTCTCAAAGCCTTCTAAAAACTCTGCTTGAAACTACTAGCAAAGTTGAGTCATTTTCATAGAAAATGAACTAGAAATATTGTGAAATCACGGGATTTCCATGATATACAACTTAGGTAGGTGAGAGGATATCTTAGAAATTGTAATTGGAACAAGTTGAAGGGTTTTGGTCAAATGATCCAATTCTACCCAAGCGTACAGAATTATGCGCAACGTAGGTTAAGTCACCAAAATGTTAAAATCATTTTAAAAAAATTCATTTCAAAACCATTTATCTTGTTTTAAACAACTTGTAAATCACTTTTAAAATATTTGCATATTCCACGTTGACTTTTAATCGTCATTCTATATTTTAACATTCTCTTACAACTCAATCTTTAATTTAATATTCACAAACGATTGCTTGGTAACACTACCCAAATTTGTTATATTTAATCAAAATAAAACTTCTTAATGCACTTTTATTTCAAGATCCATTATAAAGTTTCCAAAGTGCCATGTCCTTGATTTAACAAACATGTGTTGAATTTAATTTCTCTTATTTCTTTATTTGAATTCAATTTAACTCTAATTCAACCCAACCGCCCGCCCAATCCTCAAATTACATTGTTTACTTAATTTCAATAAGTATACGAACTCCTTTCAGTTTGTATCTATCCATCATTATGCCCAGAACACAACTCATATATTTTTTCCCTTAGAATATATTTTAAAAATACACCTGAACCCTTGAAATCTCAATTAAATTAATGGTCTTGCCTTGACATTTATTTTAGAAAATCATATGATCGAATAGTTGCGATTTTGATTATAAAATAAATATGGCCTCATTATTTGTTTCTCGATTATTACCACAACTCGATGCAAATTATATAAGTGTATACACTAAAATATTGCATTTGTTTAGGTTGTTTATTGTTTTGTTTCTCCAAATGCACTATCATTCAGATAGTCTCTATAACTTACTTCAAAATAATATTAATCCCAAACTATAATGATTCATCTTCATAGTTTGGCTACAAAGTCGATTTAACATCATTTTCCTTGCCATGCTTAGCTACCTTACACTATTCATTTAATGGCTTAACATTATCTTGACATTGATGGTTTTCTTTAACCATTTATTCTATTACCCTAAACACCATGTTCGTACATCTTGTTATAGTGTTTATGTAATTCCTATCAATAACATTGATTAGATGTACCGACCAAAATTCTTAAAGCACTCAACTAACAATTCCACACAATAAATAATCACAAATTCTCCTCTTTGTTTGTATTTATCATATTATCGCTAATACACTTATTTTAGTTTAAATAATTACAACTTATCAATCAATTCCCCCTTGCAAGGATCATAAAATTAAGTGCTCAGCCAAAACATTCTATTGGTTCCAGCTGTGCACTTTGATTAATTTAAATTATTCACTCTTATCCCCATTTAAGATTTCAATTAATCGTCTTAGTTGTTAATTCAGTATCCCGGAACTGTAACTCACAAGGATAAACGTGAGAGTGAGATATGAATGTTAGTTTTGAAGCATATAGAAAAAATGAATCCCCAAACTATAACAGATAGTCATACCAATAATAGAACAAGAAAAAACAATTCGGTAATAGATAACAAATATTACAAGGGGGATTAAGTTCTTAGTTTCCCAACGATTATAAGAGTTCCAATTTCTATTGTTAAACATCCTTATAGGAGGAGGATGAACAAGCTAAGTATTGCAATTAAAATGGATGCGAAATCGAATGCCTGCTTGGATGATAAACCCGAAGCAGGTCCGAGCATAAAGAAAAATTTGCATGTACAAGAATTCAAGATATGTCATCATCATCTAGAGATCCAGGAAAATATATAAGAGTTTTGGAATCACATTCAAAATCCCAAAATACAAGATATGCCAAAACAATTCGTTGAGGATACCCATGATAGACAATTCCCAAGGTTTGAGCCAAATCTTAAAGGAGATTACCCATTCCTAAAATTTACCTTAATCCCAGGACAATATGTCGCGTGCTAATTCACACAAAAAAAGCGACAAGAAAGATTTTTCCCCATCATCTTTACTAATACTTCTCAAGTGTTATAGATTCCCAAATAAAAGTTTCAATCAATAAGGAAACCCTCAAGCACGCTGCTTTTAGAGATATACTATTCACAAGATTTTTAGATTTAGATGAATATGGTGCATATGTATCAAAAAGATATAGAACAAAGCAATCACAAGATGAAACAAAAAATTGAAAGAGTAAAGGGTATTGTTATCACCAATATAACCAAGGTAAAGACCAAAATCGAGAACCAGGGTGAAGGGGTGCAAAAACCAGCAACCTAATGGAAGAGATAGTAACAAGCTTTCAATACACACTCTCGGAACCAAGAATGAAGTATTAAAGAATTCCTATTCTTCAGAAAGCCCCTATCGACCCGAAAGCCAACAACTCCAGATATACAATTTCCAGTCTTGAAAGGCTAGGCTTGGTATACCTTTTGGTTGACATGAAATGGGCATACGGGAAAGCTTGAGACTCCACCAACAAGACATTATACATAGAAGGAGAAGCCATGGGCAACACCGAAAGTTGAAAGCTCCGGCAGATCCTTTCTCCAACATCTTACTAAGACTTCCGCCTCTGGAAGTCTACTTTCGAAAGCTCTTGCAATGGCCATGCAGTTGCTCTCCCAAGGATTAACAGAAGGCACACTCACGAAGCCTCCATAACCAATCTCTTCAAAAAGTTGGGACGGAGCCCCTATACGAGCAAAAGGGCCAACCCACACATATAAATACAAATGTACAGGTTCAGAATCGACGACTAAAGTTTTAATTTCTCAATCTTATAATCATAGGTTTGAAGTGTAAACCGTAATTTCTAAATTGATTTGGGGAAAAAGAGCCTATAATTGTGGAAAGTATCAATAAAGAAGTTTCTCCAAGAAACTAAGGAATTCACTTTTGGAGTTCATTGGAAACATTCTATAGGAACTCAACAACATAAACAGTTTTCAATCCAGAAGCTCTTCCCTTTCATATGTAAAGCATTCTACTCGAACACACTATTTGGGGGTGCTAACCATAAATTTGGCCAACATTTTAGCGCTAGAATGAGGACTTGAACCTTTGAAACCTTTAACCTCCTTATTCAGTGAGAGCTCCTTTTTAAGACAGAAAAATGGATTCCAAACAAGGAAGAATTTGGAATATAAAACAAAGGATCATCGATAACTTGAAGAACATTTCGAATCAACTGATAAGTATTGACTACAAATTAGGAAAAAGTTCCCTCAAAACAAAAGGATTTCCTTAAAGAATAAATAATGAACCCGGAAGGGAGAATTGAACACCTCTATAGTCTTTTAAAGGGAAAGAGGTGGCGACTCCTTCACTCTGTCAACGTGGTAACATTAAACGAAGAATGAATATAGTATCAAATCTAGTTCCCAAAGAAATATATGTGATCTGTTTTTCAATAATATGGAAACCTGTTTTGGATGATAATTTGGTTAAGTATGGACAGGAAGCTTCTAATCCTGCAAGGTCGAAAGCAAATAATGGAAGCCTACAATCCTACAAGGAGCCGAATTTAAAGATGGAAGCATTAACCATATCTCTCCAAAGTGGGATGAAGAGTATAACCCAAACAAATAGAGTATAAATCCCTTCCATTATGGAGCAACACCAATCTTCACCTACGAAAGAATTATGCGATGGAATAACAACTTGTTTATGAGGATGAGGAATGAAATCGGAAACTACAACCAAAGGATTAAGTCTGAAAGGGGAATAATGAAAAAGCATCATGCTTTCCTACCAAAATGGTAATTGAATGTCAGAAGTGATGAGCCCCTCGGTGCTCCGTAAGGAATACTCGAAAGGGTTAAAGGAACTTTTAAGCCTATCTTCAAAACCTCCAAAGAGCTTAAGCGAAAAACAATGGCATCCCACAATAAGTTTTGGGAAATGTGAATCACATATCTTAAGGATAACGTAACACTACAAGAAGGTGAACAATGTTTAATAGATATTAAGAATTTTTGAAATCTTTTTGAATTTAACATAGTCAAATGCAAATTACAAATATGAATCAAATATAGAATCAAACTCAGATGCAAATAATAAATAAAAATAGTAAAGGAAATAACACATTGGAATTCAATACTAATTCAGAGTTACCCTACATCCAGTCCCACACAAATCTTGGTCGTGTAGATTTCCTTAAACTTAGATGGCCAATGTTACAATCCTCGATTTAAAGGGCCATAATGTCCACCCCAACTGCTTCCGAGCACAAGGTGCTCTCTTGATTTAACCAGACTACATGATCACCTAATTGATTTACGGGCTACACTCAGACCCATTTGATTTGAATGAGCTATAACTATACCTTTGTAGTATTAGTTTGGAAAAAAAGACTCGATAGGACTTTGATATAACAATCGTTGTTTACCTATTACTTTGAATAGCATCTGGATATTTGAGAAAGCGTGGTAGAGAATAAAAATAGAAAAGATTTGGTTTGATTCTTTTTGAATTTCGGTAGAGTTTGATTATGGAAGCATGAAATATTAAGAGTATAAATGGAGAGGAGAAAAGGAGAGAAGAAGATAATGAAAAGTTGGTTAAATTTTTTGAATATAGATGGGTATTCTTAGGGAATAAATAGTCATGTCTCTTTAGGAAAAGTTTTAAACACATAGACACTTCTTTTGAAATTTGAATTTTAAAAATAATAGCTATAATGTCGTTAACCGGGGGGGGGGTAGTACATGTCAACATGGCCTATATATTTTTCAAATTTAAAATTTTGTAAATAATGTAAATCATGTTTGTTAATGTCAAAAAATGAACAATAACATCCTAAAAAGTGTGAATACACCTTCAGACTATTAAATCTTGATCACGGGCAACCACAAACACAAAAACAATAAAAAGAGAAAGATTTATAGTGGTTTGGCCTTAGATCTGGCCCACGTCTACTTTGAAGTTGGATTTCATTATCATTCTCAACATTACAAGGTACACATTTTCTATAACTCTGTTCATATTTTCTCTTTACAACAATTCTTTATATTTCTTCTCTTTGATCTCTCGATTCTCTTGATCTCAACATGGAAAACCTTAGATCTTTCTAGTTGTGAAGATTATAGAGGTAGATCTTCGATAATCTTTCTCTTGAACAATCTTTGATGATTTCCTGATAATTGAGATGATGGATCGGAGCTTGAAGGAGCTTAATGGAGTTTGAGAATGGTTTAGGATGTTAGAGCATGAAAATAGCAGCACTTCGTGGTTTCCCTTTCATGTAGGAATGGATGGGGTATTTATAGGTGTGATTTGGAGTGGAGTGGCTGTCTTATAATTTGGTGTATGTAGTACCTCGGGTCGGTGAACGACCCGACTTGATGGGACGACCCAATTACATGGGAACAACCTGACTACATGGAAACGACCTGGATTATACGAGAACGATCCATATATAAGCCAGGCGACCCATGAAACTTTACATGTCTCACAATCTGACATGTGGTGGCCCCTTTGAATAATTATTATGCATGCGCTTCAGTTTGGTACACGCGCTTCATATTTGCTTTAGCCAACCCACTGCATTTACACGACCCACTTATTCATATTGCAACCGATCCAATATTTTTGGACTGTGGAAAGCTCCATGCAATATTTGCACGTGACCTGACTTAATTATGCCTTACGTTCTACCACCCCAGGTTGGCACTCGCGACCTATATTTAAAATGTGTTACTGACCCATGCAATAGCCCAATGACTTGATCAATACTGTACATCCAACGACCCATATTTGGCCTAGAATTGTGCCACGACCTGGGCATGAATGTGACCGACTCATATTGTATGTTCATTCATGCCTTATTGTGCCATGTTGCATTCTTTGGTGTCACTGGGCACAACCGACCCATGCTAAAAGCTTCTGGTTTATCCAAACTTGTGGTCTACATATTAGCTACGTGACCCATGCAATCGTGTGCTAAGTATCATACTTGCACATTATTTGAATGACCCAATTCTATAGCGTAAACGACCCAAGGTTCTAGACATAACAACCCAACATATTTCTCATAAATAACCCATTGTGGATCATTTTCTCACTGCATTGCAATGTGTACCCAATCCACATATATTATAAACGACCCATATCAGTATAGCCGGCACGTGCTGTTCTTCTCATAC
The DNA here is from genome assembly GCA_030737875.1 of Allium sativum. NCBI lineage: Eukaryota > Viridiplantae > Streptophyta > Magnoliopsida > Asparagales > Amaryllidaceae > Allium > Allium sativum. The sequence continues at coordinate 863,448,533 of CM060926.1, forward strand.
ATCTGCCATGTGTTTCTCTACATATATTATAAGCACGGTCAAGCTTTAAACAACTCTGCCGACCCATCATAAAGGATTTGACCGATCCACTGAATAGAACAATGCCCGATCTATGATATTGTGGTTGAACGATCCAATGCAAAATGCCAATCCGATCCATCATCATAAAAACACATCTAACCCAATATTATAACTATGCGTGACCGATCCAACACATATGCCTTTTAACACATTGCTTTTATACCATGTTTTCATAACAAGGTTAACATTTGTCATTCGAAATTTTCATTTTTCATTTTTGAAAAATGTAAACTTCGAAATGAGCCTCATAATTTGTGTTTAAGCATATTGGTAGGTCGTCACCAGTTATTTTTTGGATGGATCGTAAAAAAATGAATCGGAATTAACTCTTACCAATGGATCGGTGCAGAAATTTTTTAGTGGGCCATGGAAAATTTTCTAATGGGTCGGTAAAACCTAAACATAGGTCTGGTGCAGTTTCCTTAACACTACTCTATATATTATCAGATCTGCATCTCTCATTTTGTCACCTTCTATTGGGAAGAAGCATTTAATTGGCGGTTGAAATTTTCTAAGAAAATCCGATCAGCTCTAAACTGGTCCCTCATCTTCAATCGACTCCTTCTCCAATCAGATCCGCCCCTCAGCCTATTCCTGAATCTGATTGCCATCTCTGCCTCAGTTAGCTCAAATCGAATTGAAACCAAAATCTCTAGATCTGAATTGCTTTGACATTATGCTGATTCATATTTAATCCAAATCATCTTGTAGTTTTATTTTTTGGATCCAATTTGCTTTGAATCGCCATTAGCAATGATTTTTCGATTCCAATCAACTACTACAGAGGCTTGGATCGAGTTGTGGCGTTAGATTAAATTTGGTGTTCTAGAGTGTTAATTCTTGTGTCAGACGAGTGCTTTGGTGTATTATATACAACCGATTTGTTTTCCTCTGAATAATGTGGACTTGGGCAAGTTTGTATCCTGATTAGAACTAGCGATTTGATTATTGCTGCAACTGCACCCTGATTCTTGAATGTCCATACAAATTCATGTTTCACATGTACTTCATGCAAATTATGCTTTGAATCTGTATGATAACTTTGTGCCAAGATGACGATCTTGTCCACAAAGTCTGAAATGGTTAAACTGATTTTTCATTTTGATGTTGTCAAATATTTGAAATTTTCATTCCCGCTTTGTATTTTAGTTTGAACATTGCAGACTTTATGATCCATGTGAAAATTTGTAAATGGATTTGTCTCTTAGCTTTAATCTACGAGTTGATTTTAGCGATTGCTGTTGTCCACCTGAACCAATTTATTGAATTCAACATGAAAAGCTTCTCACATTATTTGCATCCTAAGAGTTAAGAATATCATGCTCTACTGCATTAGATGAAATATAAGAATTCACTATATCAGTATCTACATTAGCACGAAGGGGAGAGTTCAAATTCGAAGCCTGCTTGATCTTTATGCTGATTTACTGCCCTATATTCACTGTGTATTTTAATAATCTGCATTTGAAGCTTATCATGTTGAACAACACTAATTTGTGATTAAATCTTATCGCATCATAGCTTGTACTCGAGTTTGATTTTCTGCTTCAAATGGATCCGGCAATATTTTAGGGTTCTTCCAGTTTTGTGCAGCTAAAAATCCGATTATGATGGCCCTTTAACATTAATATGTTGATCGCAATGACTTTATGTTTCAACTTCACAAACTCGATGTATGAATCCCATAATTTGCTATTGGAATTAGCACGTGAAACTCCACATTCTCAGTGTGATTTTGTACTGCTCTGAATCCGATAACTCAATGCTTATTGTAGCTGAATTTAACTATTTCGTTGAACGGACTTGTACTTCTGAATCTCTAAATCCACTTGCTACTTTATGTAATAGCTTGGTGTTGAACTGATAATCTGTGGGTTACTTTGTCTTTGTCATGATTTTTTTGTGTTGATCGTCTTACAATATGCTGATGGCTATTGAATCAATTCGTCATGGTGATTGATGCTTCATTGCTCCATATCTGGACTTTATAATTTTGTAGTTCCCGTCATTAGGCTAATCCTTCACTGCTCTGGACTTGGGCCGTCAAGCAACTCGTGACCCTTTGGGTCGTTGGCCGACCCTACAATGTTTGGTTGTTTAAATGACCTATGGGTTCAGGTTGTCGGACGACCTATCCATGCGTTTGGCGACCCAAAACTTGAATGCATTTTTTAAGCTCGCTGCAACCAAGCGACTCATATGTGGATGTAACCTAAGTTTTTCATAATCCAAACTCCTTGAACGACCCGAGCCTTAGAACTTGGAAATTGAATATATAATTTTCATGCCACCTGTTATATAATTACAACAAGCACTTGCACGTTTTTGGACTTATACTTCGCCATCGACCATCCACATCGATAACGGTAGTTAACTAAAACGAAATACAACAAATTTTCAAACTTAAATTGAATGATGTATCAACACAAGACTATTTCGTTCAACAATTTGTAACTAATCAAGCTTTGTCTGCATAGATACACCACTTTAGTTTGAGTTTGCAGCGATGCTTGGGATCAACTAATTGACACACATCGATTGTGGATTTCAAGCTTCGCTTTTAATAACTTTTATAATTTTGCATGACGGTTCATACTGTATGAAATGTGTACCTGTAATTAGTTTAAAACGAGGAACCATTTGCAAAGTGAATACCATATAGAAGACTAGCTACCGTTCTGGAATGGAAATTACTTCTGCTCAAATTGAGTTTTAATTTGGATTTCTAAGGCTAGAGTGATACAACTTCTGGATTGTAGACGAACCAGTCTTTGGTTATTCCCATCCTCTTGACAATTTGCTGAAGGGACGCCATTCTGTGCTGACTCGATATGTCTTTTGTTAACGTTATTTTTTGTCAACACCCAGATTAAGTTATTTGGGACATGTGTTCATGGGATTTGACACTGTCATGACTTAGAGTTATTGAAGGTCATTCCGAAGCCTGTGAATCTAAGCTAATCTACCTTCCCTTAGGCATCAGAATTCCAATTCTAACATTTAGTTATATTTCCCTCGAAGGATGGATATCACACAGGCTGTGCGCTAGTGTTCCGAAATGACCTTAGGAAGGTTATTTAGCTCGATATTGCTAGGTTTTATGTAATCAATTGCTCTCTAATTATGGACGTGATGATATGTACTGTGATAAGAAGAAAATAAGCAAACACATCCTTCTATTCAGGAAAGAAGGCATCATAATGTTCATTAACTCAGACAATCATTCCGCACCGGACCAACATATAAAAAGAAAAGGTCTGGATCGCGTAAGAGATCGAGTCACAAACTCGTAGATGCTCCCTTCCTTTGAGGTTAGAAAGCGCTAGGCTCATCACGAGAGCGTCGATTATCATGGCAAAACCCTCGAGATAGAGGAAAGGCAGACTTCGAATTTCTATAAAGTCCTTCCGACATTACTAAGTGAGTGTTCATGATCGATTTTCTCATAAGAAAGATTAGTATTAACTTCAGTTTCATCATAATGGCACAAAAAGATTACCAAATCGCAAGATATTTAAGACTCAGAATTCTCCATTCATAAATTGTAGATGTATTACAAGAGTTGAGGATTTGCTCCTTTAAGAAGAGAAGAACAAGATTGAGAAATAAAAAGTTCGTCCCGCTTTTTGTGGCTTCTGGGGTCTTATTTATAGATAATTCGGAGCTCCTTCTGTGCTAGGCTATTGGGCTTACATGGGCCTCCACTGGCCGCTTTTCCCTTGGTCTCGTGCATTTGGCACTCGACCGTTCTTGTGGTGCTAATTATAGTCTTCAAAGTGAGGGTCCCGGTCAACTGGGGCTTCTCCGAGACTGATATGGGCTTTTTGTCATGGTGGTTTTCGGATGACATTTGAACTCCCGGTATTCTAGGTGAAGATTCCCGGATGCAAGCTCTAGCTGTAGGCTTCCGGCTTTCTCTTGAATATTAGAGGAGCTTGCCCTTGTGATGTATGTAGATAGCTTACAGTTCGAAACCACTATTGGTTCCTGTATTGGGTAAATTAGTACGGATAGCTTGTATCTCTGCTAGGGTCCTGGCCAGCCTTCCGGTGGAGCTTTCAGGATGATCTGGTTTGCCGAAAGATAGCACTCGATGATGTTTACGTTGTTTATTGGTGTGACCTTTCGTTGTTCATGAAGTAGCTACTCCGGAAGATGGTTCTGGATAATCTTTATGTAATTCTGGCTTGAAGTTCGGAAGCCTCTTCCGATATTGTGAAGAGCCGAATCAACCCAGATTTGGGTGTTAATATAGATAGAAGACCAGAAACCTCTTCCGGTATTTGTGAAGAACCGAATCAACCCAGACTCGGGTATTAATATTTAGAAGACCAGAAAACCCTCCGGTATTTGTGAATTGAAGATTGGAAACCCCTTCCAGCATTGTAAATAGTCGAATCAATCCAGATTCGGGTGTTAATGTAGATAGAAGGCCGTAAACCTCTTCTGGTATTTGTGAAGAACCGAATCAACCCAGATTCGGGTATTAATATTTAGAAGACCGGAACACCCTCCGGTGTTTGTGAATTGAAGACCGGAAACCCCTTCCGGCAATGTGAAGAGCCAAATCAACCCAGATTCGGGTGTTAATATAGATAGAAGACCAAAAACCTCTTTCGATATTTGTAAAGAACCGAATCAGGCTAGATTCTGGTATTAATATTTAGAAGATCGGAACACCCTCCGGTGTTTGTTGTTTTGGCATCCCTTTTTGGACTTATTTGTGAAGCAGAGGCTGTACGTGCTTCCTGAGCCACTCCTTGGGCTTTTGATGTCAAAGCAGAGGATGTACGTGCTTTGTTGGGCACTCTCTAGGCCTGTGCGTCCGGTACACTTGGCTAGCTTATCCACAAGCAAGGACCAAGGACTTTCCGGACCTCCCTCTAGAAAGCACCTTATCATGACCATCGTAGGCGATGATAAGGTCTTAGAAACTTAGGCGGGGCAATCGTAGTAACATAAGTAAGGTTTACTCTTTTGATGCTCTATACTGACCATCGTAGGTTCTGATAGAGGCTTATACGCCACCTGTAACGACCCGCAAATCCGAGCTATCTGAGTTGACTAAATACAACACACGTCCAACCCAAATAACACAGAAACACGAACCATTAATAGAAAGAAGATAGAGGATGAGAAATAGAAAGAAATATTAGAATAGAAGAAAAAAACGAAGATCACAAACTCACAGCGGAACGAATAAAATATATTATATAACATAACTTTTGAAATACAAATCAGTAACTTTATATACATACCATCATCAGAGCACAACAGTCATTTCTGGAACAGTTATAAACACCTGTTTCCAGATACAACATGGTACACAGCGGAAATACGATAATCTACAGCTAACTGGTGAAGCCGCCTGCTTCTAGCTCCTCCAATTGAATCTGTAAAATCCCGACTACTTGACTGCCCGTACAAATTTGGGCACCCAAGAGTTTAGGGAAAACAAAATAAACTCTGGGTCAGTCATGGGACTGGTGTGAGTAAACTCCAACCACTTGTTTAACTTTTAAAAATCCTTTCAAAAGAAAAGATAATAGTAAGACCAGCCCACACATAAACATGGACGGTTTTTACCTTACTATAACCCAAAACACTTTGATACGAAAATCCAGTGATATTATAATAATGTCTATATCAAGTAAATAACCAAATAGCAGAACGCTTGCATCTCACGCTCCACATACTTGGTATAAAATCAAAAACCGCATGGCGCTTATTGGAGATTGGATTTCCAACATGACAAGGTATGGAACCACCTTCCGACTGTGTATCTCTAGAGAGGAATACAATGGGTTCAACAAGAACATCTTGTAACCCGGCCCACACATGACCGACCACTCATTTCGCTTGAGTGTATCGAATGTATATCACCAACGGTTGGGATCAGCAACCGTCTCCCGACTGGGACAGCATCGAATAGAATAAGAAATTAAATGAACCTCTAGATAGGTGATTATACATCCTAATGGGTGCGACCCACATAGCCATGCTGCCTGCCCGATTTTTGTCCTTTCCCGGTTGTTGAGGCCTGAGGCTACGAATACTTACCATTCATTGATAGCACAATCACTTTGAATGCCACATTGTCAGATCCGTTAATCACTAGTTGAGTTTGCACAAATATTCTGGATGTTATGCTAAGGGAATAAATCCGTTGCAACCATATATATTTATACAGACCAACCCATTTGATCATTGGAAATACTCTGTCAGACATTCGTCCATATACGTTCGTTCTGGGATTGAACGAAACCGAAGGCACAATTTCTATTACTAGAAAAAGCCCTTGCACTTTACTCCGTCTTCGATTATCTTCATATAATCTGATTCGCAACGCTACTGCCAATACGGAGTGGTTCTCGGATAATAATCCAACCGGTCCCTCCATATTGACAACGATGGTAAAAACTTCGATAGTCTGTGATTTAACTATCGAATAAAAACAAGTGTTCATCCAAACATATCAAACAAATCACTGGGCTCTTTAATTAATATTTCATTAATTAAATCTCTTCTCCATTTCCTTATCAATATTTGTTACCCAAATATTTTCAATAACCATATTGGCCCTTTACGCTATTTGGAAAAACATTTCCAGATATCAACTTCTTTTATTTTCTATATATTAGAAAATATCTCTATTTGCAATTGGAAACAATTCCAATCACTTATCTCTATCCCGACTATTTTAATTATACTCAGGAAATATTTACTTGTTATATTTCCAAAATTCCATCACTTGGTTTTAAAATGAATTTTGTGTAAAACATCGTTACAACAACCCAAAATATTTTATTCAACTAACTCTTTTTCAAACACTTCTCTTCGAGACTGGATCTTGCTATTTATCCATTAAAAATGAAATCAATCAAGTTGGAGTAAAATTACCTCTCAGACCTTAACTGAAAACATCCTCAACTTCAAAACGGCAAAACCACTTACCTCGAATAAACACACTATAATTATTCTGAATTCAAAACATGTATAAAGTTCGCTTTCTATTTCTAATTTATAGATTTCCTTTTTTGTTTACAATATTCGATTTTTATATTCATTTACCTATCGAATTCTATACGTCGATACAATGATTTCTAACTATCAAAATATCTTAAAAATATTCTAACTCCTTAAATTTCCGGAAAATTTCGCCATAACCTCTCCTGTATCGGGAGCATCGGGAAATTTCAAATAGCTTCCCCGGTCCTTCTTATCTTAAAAAGAAAAAGAAAAAAAGCCAAGCGGCTTGCCGATATGGCGCATAAAATCTCATATATGAATTAAACATGTACCTTATTGTCGAGTATACTAATTATATACCTTCATCACTTTATCCCATAACTGTCTCCGGTATATTTATACCTGTACAATTCATTTCAACTTCATACACTCGTTTTGACTCAATTCGTTAAAGTAACTCTTTAACTAATTCTTTGCCCATTTCGCTTGTATATATGCATATAACACATTTCAAATATATTTCAACTTACTTATCAACTAATTGAATTCAAATTTCAATTTAAGTTCTATATTCGATTTCGAATATATGTTTACAATTCAAAATTCACTTTTCAAAGTTCGACTTCAATTCACTACTCGATTACTAATTCTTCTTTGACTTAGTTAATTCTATTCAATAATCAAAAATATGATTATTGTTTCAAAATCATCTTCTTTACTTCACTTGAGTTCACATTTGTTTGTTTTTTTAACTCAAGTCTAGATTTTTAAATGGAAATTCAGATTTTTATTTGCTTAAAAATCCCTATATTTATATATAAAATCCATTATGGTTTTAATGGTTCCTGGCGCTGCACTTTTAAAAATTTGATTTTGACATATCTCAAAATCTATACGACGAAATCCAGCTTTTTCTCTTCTATTAGAAAACTATTATCAAATTGGTCCTGACGTCTCTTGTTTCAAAGAATTTCGACTTCAATTGATTCCTGTATATTCAATTGAAGTTCGAAATGACAATTTACGAACTGCAGCGCTGCGGCGAGTTCGTTTTAATTATATTTATATATATAAACTTTTGAACTGCCGTTAAAATGAATTCAACTCCATTTTAACTCTATTTGAAATCTATTTTCAAATTCCCATCACATTCTATTTGAATTCTATATTCAATTTACATTTGAATTTCACTATTCAAATTCTATTTCAAATCTCTTATTAAAATTCTATTTGAATTTCCCTTATTCAAATTCAATACTCACATTTCGTTTAAAGTTCTATATTCCTTTTCTATTTGAAAATTCTACTTTTGAATTCCTACTTGAATCCTGTACTCAAATTCCAATTCAACCCTATTTGAATTCTATGTTTAAACTCCATTTCACTTCTATAGTTAAGCTCCCTTTGAATTCTATTTTCAGGTTTCTATATTTTAAATTCCCTTTGAATTCTATTTTTCAAAACTCTATATTTTACTTTTCTTTATTCAAATCCATTTGAATTCCTTTGAATTCAAATTCTATTTCAATTTCTTACATCCAAATTCTATATCTAAATCACATTTAAATTTCTGTATTCAAATCCTATACTTAAATTCTAGTCAAATTCTATTTATTCAATTTGACTTTTATTTAAATAAAATTCGAATTAATCGAATTCAAATCATAAATCCTTATGGATTTATTTTCGTTCAATTTATATTCTGAACATCAGAATAAATTCCATCGTTTATTTCTTTAAACGATTTCCCCATTTCTATTTTCAAATTCACATTTGAATTTAAATATTCAAATTATCCAAATGATAATTTTCCCACTTTCTATTTACAAACCTCATTTAAACAAGTCTCGCTTTCAAATAAAATATTTCATCTTTGGAAAAAAATATTTCCTTTTTCAAAGTCACACTTGTATTTCTATTTTCTGAATTATCCAATGATAATTCATTTCACTCCACTTATAAACTTCATTTATAAAGGAATCACTTGTTTTATTTTTCAAACAAGTTTATATTTCAACTCTATTTAAAAATTCAAATTCTATTTAAAAATAGAATTTTCCCTTTTAAATCTCAAATATCCTTCCATGATATTTTAAATACATTAACACTTAGCCCAGTGATATTTAAAACAATCAAATCACCCAATTTTCAATCATTTGATTTTTAACACATCATGTATGAAAAATATATATGAAATCAAACAAACAACAAACAAACAGATAATATATTTTTGAGGAATCCAGTTGGATTCCTCCAACCTGTTTTCCTGCATCCACAGATGTTAGCACATAAATAATACCCATTCTGCTTCGTGGCAGAATATCGTGGTATAGAAGGTCATCCACTATCATAGCGTGGGGCGTATAGGGTAATCCTCCGCTATGAAACTGCGGGCATCCGCTAATGAGACTGCGGGAATCCAACCAATCAATCAACCCAATATATATATAATAGCCTAAATAACTAATATATATAAAACAAGCAGAAAAATCCAAACAAGCAACAAAAATTATTTTTACGAAGTAAAAATAATTATAAATAAAAGGTGAGTGAGATTTACTCACCGTGATATTCCTTTAATCCGATCTATTCTGATTTCCATTTCAAATTCCATTTCGCGGCCTACACCGATATGATTCAACGCAACCGGTTTTCCACTCGAATCTGATATCATGTATATGTTAAATGAAATATTCCTTAGTTAGTAAAATTTTATGCATTTGGATTAAATTAATTTAATCCTAACTGACATACTAATTTAATTCTAACTAGTATGCTGATTTAATTCTAATCCATATATTAATTAAATTCTAATCCATATATTAATTAAATTCTAACCTTTTCTAAATAAAATTCTAACCTCATTATTCACTTCATAAACATTTAACCATATATGTATATTTTTCATTTACTTAAAATAAATAAATAACAAGTTTTAAATTACCTTAATTGCTTCAATTAGCTTAAGCTAATCAGGCTCTAACCACACTCTGAAATTTCGACTTCAGGTTTCAGAAAATAGATCAAAACTGTTTCATCCATTTTCCGGCATTTTACCGAACAACTGCACCGCACTCCCTCTTTTCTTCTTATAGTTCTAATGATCACCGTTCAGTTCTGAAATCTGAAACTCTACCTCACCATCGAGCAGAAGAACTGAGCCCTAACTTCTCCTAATCGCAACCTTAGGTTGCTGCTCCAACCCCTAGTACTACCAAGATGATGCTGCGCACCCATCAGTCTGCTGTCACCCCCAATTCCGTGAGTGCATCCTCTAACATCACCCACCAGAACCCATCATCAATCAGATTGAACTCCACCCCTCCAGTACACATCGAACAGCCTCACAACCCCATCGCAACCTCACGGAACCCCCAAATCGGTTACCAATGCCCAGTAGAAGCTCCTCCTTACCTCGAAGACTAGCATCGTACTGACCCCAAGCACCTGTCGTGACCTTATTCCGTTTGACAAGACCGAAGTCGAACACCCAAATCGCGAGCTTCAACTGACACGTGACGAGATCGATGACCCCTTTTCGCGATAGGCTTCCCTGATTCGAACGCGACTTCGCAACCCCTAGACTCCACCAAGGTTCGAGCGAATTCGATTTGAGGAATTTATAGGAAAGGCGTAGCCTAGAGGAGCATTGGCTATGAGGAAAAGGATCGCCCCTTTATTTTCTTTGAAAGCTTTCGTTTTAACAGAGAAGGTGATTTCGATTTTGGAATGAGAAGGGGTTGGTTCGAATTCTGGTACAAAGGAGTTCGGCCATTAAATTTGAGGCTTTTGTTTTGTTTCCCTGTCTGTGAAGAATGAAATGGAGAAGAGAAGGTGAACGCGATTTTATAGATGATAATACTTGGAGCTGAAGGAGTTTACAGTGCGTGGAGTACATTCAATTTAATACGATGTGATATAAAGAGATTTTAGTTTATTTAAACCGATATCGATTTGATTTTGATCCTATCCAAAAATCAGATATTTTGGGTTCATTAATTTAAACCATGAACCGCTATTTTAACGTACCGACCATCGTTCCAATGTTACAACGTTATTTTGAACTCTGTGATCTGATATTGAAATTTAAATTCGAATGTAAATATAAACGGCCATATTAAATTGATAATTCAATATAAAATATCATTTATATTATCAACTAAATATTTAAACAATATTAAATATTTAAAATAAATTATTCAAAAATCTGGGTCGTTACATTACCCCCCTCCGAGGGGTGCCCTATCCTAACCATCGTAGGCGATTATAGCTATCTGCGTTCCCTTCTGCGGGTAACGCAGAACATAAGCAGAGGTAGGGCGTGCTTAGTTCTAGCATAGGCAGGGCGTACTCTTCTACGAGCATAGGCAGGGCGTGCTAATTTTAGATGCACTGCCACGACCATTTCTGGTGTGAAATGGAGGCTTACGCTTTTGATGCTTTAACCTAGCCCCCTCTGAGTTTGGCATGGAAAAAGACTAACACACAATCCCCCTCCGGGGAATGCCTCATCTTGACCAATTTTGGCGATGACAAGGGATTTGATCCTTTTTTCAACTTGACCCCTTTTGGGTCTCTCATGAGCTTCTGGAAGGGTTTTTGTGCCCTTATTTACGTAATCATCTTTGGAGGAAAGTCCTTTTTCCTTTATCGTTGAGAAATATGGTCTTATATGTTCCGAGTTCCATATTCTCGAAATAAGATCACCATTGGATCTGCATAGTCGATATGTTCCAGGCATAACTTCTTGATGGACGATCAAAGGTCCTTCCCATTTTGGACTGAGAGGGCCATCCGCTGGGTTCTTCATGTTAGCCATCACTCTTCGTAACACTAACTCTCCTTTTGCGAAGGTTCTAGTCCTGATCTTTGAGTTGTAGCATTTCATAATCCTCCTTTGATATTCAGCGATTCTGATTGTAGCCTCATCTCTTAATCCTTGTATTAAATCTAGGGATTCCTTTCTCAACTCTTGATTTGGGTAAACGCGTATGATATCCTTCTATGTGAGGGGATTTCGATCTCAACCGGAAGCATAGCTTCACATCTATATATCAAGGAGAAATGGGTGTGTCCCATGGCTGTTTTGGTAGAGGTTCTATACGCCCAAAGCACTAAAGGCGACTCTTCGATCTAATTTCCTTTGGCTTGATTTAGGAGCTTTTTAAGAATGGTCTTTATGGTTTTGTTGGCAGCTTCCACAACTCTGTTAGCTTTCGAATGGGCAACTGAGGAGAAACTTTGTACGATTCCATTTTTCTCACAAAACCGGGTGAATTCTTCACACTTGGATTATGTTCCATTATCTGATATGATTTTGCGAGGGATTCCAAAATGGGTAACGATATTTTTTATTACGAATCTTAATACCTTCTTGGATGTGATTGCCGGAAGGGGTTCTGCCTCCACCCACGTGGTGAAGTAGTCGATAGCTACTACGGCATACTTAGCTCCACCTTTGGAGATTGGTAAATCTATTCCCCATATATCAAATAGCCAGGGGCTTGATATAGTGGTTAGGTCGCTAGGAGGAAGTTGGGGTAGCTTAGAGTAGTTTTGACACTTATCACATTTCTTGACGTACTCAACTGCTTGACTAACCATCCATGGCCAATAATAACCCTGTTGCATGACCCTTTCGGCTAGCTTAACTCCGCAGGAATGGTCTCCACACCATACACCATGATCCTCCTCTAACAGGATAGGCCCATCTTCAGAACTTACACATCTTACGTAAGGGAGCGAATGTCCCTTTTTATAGAGTATATTATCCTAAATCACAAATGTAGGAGCTTGGTGTTTTATCCTTCTTGCATCTTGCTTACTAAGAGGCAAAGTCCCATTTAGGAGGTAATCTACTATGGGAGTCATCGATGTAATCTTACGATGACAATGCGTTTCCGTTAAGGGAGGTTTCTCATTAGAGTTTTCCTCTTTGTTTCCTTCGTTTCCTCTTCACAATGCTTGGGATCTAGTTAAAACTAATAACTCTTTCCCCATTTCCGATTCCTCATGCTCGATACTGGGCCTTTCTGATATACCATGGGAATTATTCAAGTTTTGGGGACCCCCTGGAACTGGCTAACTTGGCTAGCGAATCCGCTTGAGTATTCTCCCCGCGGGGTATTTGATGAACGGAGAAATCCTTAAACCGGGAAAGTATCTTTAATACCCTTTTCATATATAAGATTAGCCGCTCATCCTTGGTTTGATATGTCTATTTTATTTGGTTCACCATTAGTTGTGAATCACTAAAGATTTCTATCCGAGGTATCTTCAAATGTAGTGCCAAATTCAAACTAGCTATCATTGATTCATACTCGGCCATTTTGTTAGTTGCCGAGAACCCTAACTTTATGGCGTAGTGCAATCGGTGTTCGTCAGGGGTAATTACAACATAACCCGCCCCTACTTCTTGTTCGTTAGAAGCTCCATCTACAAGAGCTACCACTTGGTTTTTAAGTCATTCTTTTTAATTGATTTTTCCAAAATGAAGCTTGTGCATTCATTCATGAAATCTACGAGAGCTTGTCCTTTAATTGCTGCTCAAGGATGGAACTCAATCTCATATTGGCTAAGCTCGACACCCTATTTGATTAGCCTCCCTGAGGTTTCCGGTTTGTTGAACACTTGCTTGAGTGGAAAACTAGTTCAAACCATAACGGGGTGAGCTTGAAAGTAGCCTCTAAGCTTTCGCGCGGTAAGGATTAGGCAATAAGCTAGTTTCTCTATTGCAGGGTATCAGGTTTCTGCATCCTTTAGCCTACGGCTAACGTAGTAAATGGGGGTGCTGAGTCCCAATATTCTCTCTTATCAGGACCGAGCTTACCGCATGTTATGAAATAGCCACATATAGGTATAGCTCTTCTCCCTTCTCGGGATTGGATAAAACTGAAGGCGTTCCCATATAAACTTTTAATTTTTGGAATGATATTCTACACTCTTCATTTCATTCGATATTCTTCTTTTTCTTTATAATATTGAAGAAATGGACACATTTGTCAGTGGCTTTGGAAATGAACCTACTAAGGGCTGATACTTTCCCGTTTAGACTCATGACCTCTTTGCTTGTCCTAGGTTCTTCCATGTCTCTTATGGCTTGGATTTGGTCAGGGCTAGCTTCATTCCCTTACTCACTTACTACATATCCCAGAACTTTCCAGATTGAACTCCAAAAGAACACTTTTGAGCATTTAGCTTCATTTGGTAACTCCTTAAAACATCGAACATTTCCACAAAATCCTTTAGATGGTTCTCTGTTTTGGTGGACTTCACTAGCATGTCATCCACATATACCTCCATATTACACCTTATTTGTTCTTGGAACATCCTGTTTACCAGTCTTTGGTATGTTGCTCCCGCGTTCTTTAACCGAAAAGCATCACTTTATAGCAAAACGTTCCCTAATCAGTGATAAAGCTTGTATGCTCCTCGTCGGGTTTATGCATCGGAATTTGGTTGTACCCCGAGTAAGCATCTATAAGGGATAGTATCTTGCGACCACTCGTGTCATCAACTAATTGGTCAATCCGTGAGGAGGGATAACAATCTTTCGGACAATCCTTGTTTAACTCCGTGTAATCAACACACGTCCTCCACTTCCCATTGAACTTCTTCACTAGTATGGGATTGGCTAACCATTTCGAGTAAAGTACTTCTTGAATAAACCCGTTAGTTTCCAACCTCTTGACTTCCTCTTTCGAGGCCTCTATCTGGTTTATATTATATTGTCTTTTCTTTTGCCATACCGGGGTTACCGAAGGGTCAATGTTTAAGGCATGGCTCATAACAGAAGGGCTGATGATGATCATGTATGAATGGGTCAAGGAGGAAACATCTTTGTTGAGTTGTAGGAACTGGATTAGTTCGCTTCTATGGGGTTCTGCTAGCCTTTTCCCTATGTTGACGACCTTCGATTTATCCTCTGAATCAAAATTTACTTCTTTCACGTTTTCTATTGGTTTTATTCTTTCAATGTCCCCTCTAGAATCCAAATCCATGACAATTTCTCCCTCTTCAGTCAGATTTACATCATCGGACCTTCTCATTCTTAAAGAAATGTACCTACCATTCGCACATTTGTTTGCCTTATCAATTTTTATCTTAGCTTCGAATGTTGTATGTAAGGATCCCTTATCCAAAGGTATAAAAATAGTAGAAGAATCAAAGTACAAAGAACACTCCCTTTTGTATTTTTCAATCATTGCGAAGTACAATTCACGAGAACTAATCTGTTCTTCCCTGATGGTACCCCATTCCTATTTGGTTAGGAATTTTAACATAAGATACTTGGAAGAAGCAAAAGCATCCATCTCCTCCAAAGCTAGTCTTCCAAAAAAGGCATTGTAATAGGATGGTTGATCAATCATAACGAAGAGAATTTCAAAAGTTCTATGAAGCGGAGATAGTCCAACTTGAACCAGAAGGTTGATCTTTCCCACCGAATTTGATCCTTTGTTGTTGAAGCCGAAGATCGGTTCATTGCTTGGCTCTAACTTCTTCTCAGAAATTCCCATCTGATCGAAACCATGCTTGAAGATGACGTTGATGGCACTCCCAGTATCCACAAGGATTATGGAAACAACAGAGGGCCCTATCTACGCTGTTATCATAAGGGGATTATTATGCGGGTGGCGGACCCCTTTCTTCATTTCTTCCGGAGAGATCACTAGGTTGTGCATTTTGAGAGCATAATATGTGTTTTTCAATGATGGTTCTTCTTGAATGTAGAATATCCTCTCCATGGCTTCCTTCATATATTGACACCTAGCTCTTGGATAACTTTCGGCAGGGTGTGGTCCTCTATAGATCACATTGATTCGATTTATGGGTGGCCCCAAGTCTAAGTTGCCCTCTACCGTAGCAACTCCTATCGCATTTACTGGAACCTTCTACCGTCCACTTGCATGCTGAGCTAATGTTGTCTTGTTTAAAACAAATTCCTTCAGATGTCCCTCTCGGATCAGCTTCTGAATAATCCCGTCCAATACCTTGCACTCGTCAGTATTAAGTCTGTTGGTTTGTATAATTCACAATACTTATCGTCGGAATAAGATTCAGGGCAATTCTTGGCTTTGAACGAGACAGGAAAGTTATTAACCCTTTCTCTTGCAACAACATACACACACGAGACGGGCTTGTTTAGAGAAACCGAGTTGGTATTAGAATCTTCCTACCTTGACCTCTTCTGATTTCCTTCTGGGAGCTTTTGTCCAAAGTTTGGCCTTCCTCCTTTCCCTCGAGGCCCGAACTTTCTCTTTGTGAAGTACAATTCGTCCATGCGAATGAACTTGTCGTCTTGGAAATGAAAGTCTTGTAAGTCTTTGCAGCCATGAATATATAATTCTTTCCAGAAGGGAGTATTTTTAATTAATCCTGAGTGTATGGCAATCAACTTGTCACGGTCGTTCATATCCTTGGCTTTCAATGCCTCGATGTTGAACCTTTCAGGTGACCCAGAGACCCCCCTGTCTCTGGTTGATGTTAGCAATGACTGTGTAGTCAACTGGCGGATCTTTGCAGATGCAGAACTACACGAAAAATTCATAGGAGAACCGTTTCCATGAGTAAATTGTGTTTTCTCTATACTGGCAATGCCACTTTGTTGCTGCCACTTGAAAAATCACCGGGAAAAGGCACCACCTGACGGCTCCGGAGGCATTGTAGAGGTCCATCTGGCTGTCGAAAGCCATCTGATGATCATCGGGGTCGGTTGTCCCCAGTTACTTTACGGTTGGAACCTTCACTCTCGATGGTATTATGGTATTCATAATTTCATCGACAAATGGTTTACCCTTTCGTTGTCGTTAACCCTGTCATCTTGGGTCATCTACCCCTTGCTACCCAGTAAGTCTTTGATGGTCTTCTGGGTGAGGTCTTTAATATAAGCTTCTGTGTTGTCATAGTTTACTCTCTTGGGATCATAACCTTTGGATGTGGAGCTCCCGGACTGTTCCTACTCGCATTGATTCCCTTAATGGACCACCCCCGCCAGATGGGACTTCTTCTTCTTGGATGAAGTTGCCTTAAGCTTCTCCTTTACTTCTGAGTCCAGAATGGGAGCCTTTCTTTTCGGAGATTCATTCGTCTCTCAGACTAGATCTGGTGAGCCTTGAGGACCTCTGTGCCTGAACAGTGTTTACTTGAGCTTGCATTTCCTAGAGTTGCTTCTTCAAGACCAAGATTCTTTCGACATTATCTTTCATGGCGTTTGAGTTTGGTGGTTGTTGCGGATTGAATGTGGCCCCTCTTTCATTATGTCTGGGTTGAGCGTTAGATCCACATTTCCTTCAAGAGTTGTGCTAGGATCCAGTTCCCTGTTTCTTTCCTTTAATTTTTTCGATTTCATCTTTCCTGCCATGGAGCAATAAATTCACCAAATTAATTTTGACAAATTAACCATAAGGACGGAGGTTCAAGCCCTTCTTCTAGCACCAAAATGTTAACGTTATTTTCCGTCAACACCCGGATTAAGTTATTTGGGACATGTGTTCATGGGATTTGACACTGTCATGACTTAGAGTTATTGAAGGTCATTTCGAGGCCTGTGAATCTAAGATAATCTACCTTCCCTTAGGCATCAGAATTCCGATTCTAATGGTTAGTTATCTTTCCCTCGAAGGATGGATATCACACATGCTGTGTGGTGGTGTTCCGAAATGACCGTAGGAAGGTTATTTAGCTCGATATTGCTAGGTTTTATGAAATCAGTTGCTCTCTAAATTATGATATGTACTGTGATAAGAAGAAAAAAGGCTAACACATCTTCTTATTTGGGAAAGAAGGCATCACAATGTTCATTAACTCAGACAATCATTCCGCATCGGACCAGCATATAAAAAGAAAAGGTCAAAATCGTGTCAGAGATCGAGTCATAAATTCATAGATGACCCCCTTCCTTTGAGGTTAGGAAGTCATGAGAGCGTCGATTATCATGGTAAAACACTCGAGAAAGAGGAAAAGAGGCTTCGAATTTCTATAAAGTCCTTACACCATTATTATGGTGCCATGATCGATTTTCTCATAAGAAAGGTTAGTGTTAATTCCATGTTTCATCATAATGGCACAAGAAGATTATCAAATAGCAAGATGCTTAAGACTCGAAATTCTCCATTCATAAATTGTAGATGTATTACAAGAGTTGAGGATTTTTTCTTTTAAGAAGAGAAGAACAAGATTGAGAAATAAAAAGTTCATCCCACTTTATGTGGCTCCTAGGGTCTTATTTATAGAGAACTCGGGGATCCTTCTGCTACTAGGCTATTGGGCCTGCATGGGCTTCTGCTGGCCGCATTTTTCCTTGGTCTCGGGCGTTTGGCTCTCGATCGTTCTTATGGTGCTAATTATAGTCTTTAAAGTGAGGGTCCCGGTCAACTGGGGTTTCTCCGAGACTGATATGGGCTTGTTGCAAGGTGTTTTTCAGATGGCATTTGAACTTCCTGTAGCAGCTCTTGGGTGAAGGCTCCCGGATGCAAGCTTCTAGCTGTAGGCTTCCAGCATTCTCTTGAATATTTAGAGGAGCTTGCCCTTGTAATGTATGCAGATAGCTTGCGGTTCGAAACCGCCATTGGTTCCTGTACTAGGTAAATTAGTACAAATAGCTTGTATCTCTGCTAGGGTCCTTGTCAGTCTTTCAGTGGAGCTTTTGGGATGATCTAGTTTGTCGAAAGATAGCTTTCGGTGATGTGTCTGTTGTCTACCGATGTGAGCTTTTGTTGTTCATGAAGTTGCTACTCCGGAAGCTGGTTTCGGATAATCTTTACGTACTTCTAGCTTGATACCTTTCGCTTGAGGACTCTCTTACTGGGTAGATCTTATCGGATAGTCTCGATCGGATAAACTTTGCTATCGTTTTGTTAGGCTTTGAACTCCTTTCTTAGGGGGTGTCAGTTTATGTTGTTCTCAAATCATTCTTTCCCGCTTTCGTCTTCTCCATTTGTTCTTCCGGAAGGTTCTCCTTTGTTTGTGTTCCTCTGATTCCCCTTCACGTCAGCCTATGTTGCGGGTTCGTTTTGGTAATAACATCTTTAATCAAGCATGCATTCATTTTAGCATTCCCGAATCTGACATGAAATTGCCAGGGAAAGTAGAATTTGTTGATTGTTCACCCTTTAACTTTGTCATAATAGCTTGGTTGGACTCAAAAATTTGAGTTTGAATTTGCACATGGCTCTTGAACTAGTCAATGATGCACATTGGACTTGTTTGGACCTTTTGCCTTATTTTGATGAACAGTGGTGCAAGATTGATCCAGTTTCATTGGAGAGTTTGACAATGACTGCAGGATTTTTGGGAAACTGAGTGGCTTATGTGCACTGCTTAATAAGTTATACTAAGCCGACATTTTGTATTTTGCTTTTGCAGAATCTATCCTGAGAACCGTGAGTCTTGGAGCTTGGTCTTGGAATTTGAGTGTTGTGCAAAAATGAATCACTTCTTGTGCTAATCCCGCCTTTGCTCGTATTGACTTTCTCCGTGTTCTGAGATGTTGTTATGTATATCACAGCCTCGCGGTATTGTTGTATCTTCCAACAGTGTTTGATACCGTGGATCATCCCGAGCCATATAAAACTTTGCATCTCAACTGCACAATGTCTTGCCTTAGTGCATGACTATTTCTCAATCTTCTTTTTATATCTCATATTGAAACCATCGATGGATATTAGCTTTAATTGCTCAGGAAGCGTTATTGCTTTATTGGAAACTAACTATGCCATATTCGCACAATTGCCTTTTAAGTATCGCTTCTTAGGTTTGAAGAAGAATACCATCGGGTTCTTTGAGTTTTTTACGATTGTATATTTGCAGATGTGGAAGCTTTTGGGCTGAGGGAATTTAACTTTTCTTAGCGAAGGAATTCATTCTTATAAGATATTGATTTTGATTCGATTTGACCAATGTATCTACCTTTTCTTCTTTATGAGGTTCGCAACTAATTAATGATAACCAGTTGGATATCCAAGGTTAATCTTCATCGATGTAATGAGTCTTTTCGACATATCGACCATATCAAATTTTCTAATACCCCACTTTCGAAGGCAAGGACCTTTTTCCAAGCTTTTCAAGGTGAGATCTCTTGTTTGCTACACACTTTGGCTCATATACCTTCAAGTGCATTTATTTCTTTATCGAGTGCGAGTCAATTTTTGCTTATTGCAATGTCATGATGGGCCCGTGGTATGTTTTCCGAACATTGTCCAATCTTAATGTGGTTGTGTTTCCCCCATACCATGGGTCGTCACGAATTGCATAAGATGAATGTGATCAACTATGCCGAATTTCCTTGATTCAAATTGTCGCACTAGAAGCCTCTAATTTGCTGGCAAAGTCTTTTTGCTTTTACCAGCTTATTTAGAGCTTCTCAGCTTGCCAATACATCTAGGAAACCTGGCTTTAGTAGCTGATCATTTGCTTCTTCTGTGGAGAGGTCTTTAATTCCTGTTCCCCCGCTTGGGAGGTTTCATATTGTTTTTTGCCCAATGTTCATCGACTACCCAACTAGTTAATTCAGGCATTGAAGACTTTCATTGACAATTAAACTGATTAATTCAAGCATCGACATACTCAGAGAGGGTGCCCCATAGAGGACTTGGGTTAAAGACCAACTTCTTCTACTATCATGCTGGTTAATTCAGCATTGAAGACTTTCGTCAATCAATTAAACTGATTAATTCGAGTGTCGACAGATTTAGAGAGGTGCCCCTATAGAGGACTTGGGTTAATGCTCAACAGTCGCCGCATCCGAATAAAGCAGACGCTAATCGACTTAATTGAACGCCTCTTAAGAGGTCATTTAAGCCCAACATTCATCACATCCGAATAAATCAGATGCTAAACAAATTAATTGGACGCCTCCGAAGAGGTCATTTAAGCCTAACATTCGTCACATCCAAATAGATCAGACGCTACGTGAATTAATTGGATGCCTCCGAAGAGGTCATTTAAGACCAACATTCGTTGCATCCGAATAAATCAGACGCTACGCGAATTAATTGGATGCCTTCGATGAGCTTATTAAGCCCAACGTTCGTCGCATCCGAATAAATCAAATGCTACGTGATTTAATTGGATGCATCCGAAGAGGTCATTTAAGCCCAACTTTCATTGCATCCAAATAAATTAGACGCTACGTGAATTAATTGGATGCCTCCGAAGAGGTCATTTAAGCCCAACATTCGTAGCATTTGAATAAATCAAACGCTATGTGAATTAATTAGACGCCTCCGAAGAGGTCATTTAAGCCCAACATTCGTCACATCCGAATAAATTTGATGCTACACGAATCAATTGGACACCTTCGAAGAGGTCATTTAATCCCAACATTCGTTGCATTCGAATAAATTAGACGCTACGCGAATTAATTGGGCGCCTCCAAAGAGGTCATTTAAGCCCAATATTCGTCGCATCAGAATAAATCAGACGCTATGCGAATTAATCGGCCACTTCCGAAGAGGTCATTTTAACAAAATGGTTCGTCGCATCCGAATAAATTAGACGCTACGCGAATTAATTGGACACTTTCGAAGGGGTCATTTAAGCCCAACATTTGCCGCATCGGAATAAGTCAAAAGCTACACGAATTAATTGGACGTCTATGAAGAGATCATTTAAGCCTAACATTCGTCGCATCCGAGTAAATCAGACGCTATGCGAATTAATTGGATGCCTCTGAAGAGGTCATTTAAGCCCAACATTCATTGCATCCAAATAAATCAGACGCTACACGATTAATTGGACGCCTCCGAAGAGGTCATTTAAGCCCAACATTCGTCGCATCCGAATAAATCAGACGCTACGTGAATTAATTGGATGCCTCCGAAGAGGTCATTTAAGCCCAACATTCGTCGTGTACGAATAAATTAAACCCTACACGAATTAACTGGACGCCTCCGAAGAGGTCATTTATCTTGCCCCAATGTTTGTCGTAATCGGGTCAGGTACTTCTTGACATTGACTTTCTCGTTGGGTGCTCCCCTTTCGACTGAGATTTCTGTAGGCTTTACTATGAGAGGTTTTCTATTGCATCGTACCATGAGATAGATGCCAGTTCCTTCACTGGAGTAAAAATGGGGGGCCACTTAGGAACCTTTGTATATTGAGATTTCCAATCTTAATTCTTTGCCTCCACTTCTTACGGAGCAATAATTCATCGAATTAGATCGGCAGAATAAGAAATCAAAAATCTTTGGTTGATCAGGCGACACCCGGATTTGAACTGGGGATAAAGGATTTGCAGTCCCCCGCCTTACCACTTGACCATGCCACCAAATTCGATCCAAAATAAAATGGATAAAAATAGTAGCCATATTCTATTTCTACTACTAACTCTTTTTTTATCTTGAGTCCCATCGTACTTAATCAATCCTCAAAAACACATTTTTTTTATCTGGTTTCTATTATTTTCTTCGATTTATTATATCTCAAAATATACATTAGTTAATAATTTCCCTTCTCGTTTCTTTTCTACTGATAGTCAAACTCTGGCGATAGACTGAAAAATTCAGGGTAAATTGGAACCATTAACAATTTACTTTAAATTAGTCTTTCGCTTGACTTAGCAAGCTATCTCAGTTAAAGTACCAGGGCCTTGAACTTTCACTTTGGGAGGCGCCCCTTTGGTGGAAGTTACAGCCCTTGCATTTGTTTGCAGCGCTTTTTCACCATTTGACTCTTTGCGACTCTTTCCATTCACTTTTCAAGGTGGTGCTCTTCATCTTGGCACTTGTGCATATGGACATTTATAGCACTCGACAATTGAGTTAATGTTGTTGGGGTCGTAATGTCTTGTCGGACTTTAAAGTAACAAGCGCTTGTCAGATAGCCTGCATTATTAAATCATCTTTAAAAAAATTCTGAATTAACAAAATTTTTACAAGTAAGAGATTTACTCAGGTAGGCATGCTTGTATTCATAGAGCTAGTGTTTAGTACAATGATTGTAAAATACTTACAGACTTTTTACAAGAAATTTTGAACATAGCATCAAGTAAAGTAGCAGCGAAGATGATCGTTATTCCAAGGCCTTGGAAATTGAGTGCCATCAACGGTTATCAGTTATTCACCAGCCCTGAATTATTCTACGTTGGAGCTCCGTTACTTGGATTGGTTTGATTAGTAGGTGCAGTTTTCCCCTGAGAAGCTGGGGCAGGATTTGACGCTTGCGGCCTCCTCACATATTGTTGCAGCATGTTCTTTTGAATCAATTCTTCAATAATGCTTTTCAAATGTCTACATTCATTATATTGTGACCGGGTTGATTGTGGAAGCAAAAAAATCGTCCAGTGTTCGCCTGGTTATCACTTATGTTTTGCAGTTTTGGTGTTGGATAATCTTCGGTGTCTTTAGTACCAATAGAGATATTCTCTAGAGTATTTGTCAATGGAGTCAGTTCAACAGCTTTGAAAAAGCGAGACTTCTTTCCATTTCGGTTATCCATTCCATCATTTCCTCTCTTTTAACCTCCGACATTCTTCTGATTGACTTAAACACCATTATCCTTCTTTTCCGGCACAACAATACTTTCAGCAATATCCAGAGCAAGAGAAGATTCATCCTCCACACCGATCAACTATTCTTCTTTCGTATAGAATCTTTCCAGGGTATCTGGCTTCTTCATCTTTATCCACCTTCCAAACTCTGGCTTCTTGTCTATAACCTGGTTCAATTCCATCAAGATTAACCGAGGCTCTGGATTCCCCACCTCTGTTGCAACAGCATTAAATTGAGTAAGAAAGGATTTAACTAATTCTCTCGGTCTTTGCTCCAAGTCATTTAACGATATCAAATCTTTGACTTTTGTGGTCCACAGTCTGAACTACTCCCTGAATTTCTTTGCCAACATAGAAAAATTATCCACAAACTTTGGCGACAACTTGGTGAACCAAAGCGATGCTACTCACTTCAAATAAATGGGGAAGTATAAGTGCTTGATCTCATTTGTAGCTCGTGCAACATTCATGTGATGGTACTGGTATAAGTACAAATTAGGATCACCAGTCCCCCATAAGCTGGAATCGTTGGCGGAACAAACTTTTTCGGGAACTTGGCCTTCCGAATTCTCTCAGTGAGTGGAGTCTTACTAGGAGTAAAGTCCCACTCCTTCTTATCATAATTTCTTTCCATGCTTTCCTTCATAATCTGTAAGATCATTTTGGAAGATACGTTTTTCCTCGCCATGCCAATCCACTTGGCGGATGTCATTTCCTTTGTCGGATGTTTACCTGGGTAAAGGGTAATGGTTAGGGATCTGGGGAACTATGCCTCCCTCATAGGAAGGTGCCCCTTTGGTGGAACTAATCACTTTTCGAGAAATACCTCTTTTGGAATGATTTATGGCAGGAGGTATGGACTGTAATAACCCGGAAAATCCGAACCAATTTTAAAATTTATTTTGGAAATTTTAATGAATTTTGAATATCTAAAATGATTTATTTTAAATAATAACAACGAGAAATTTATTTTGAATAGAATTAGAATGTATATATTTATTTGAATTGACGATAATAAGTATTTATTTATAATTGTAAAAGGAATTGAAAATGGCGCGGTAGTTCGAAAATTCGATTTCAAATTTCAAATGAATGTACAGGATGCAACATAAACCATATTTTAGTGAAACCAAAAATATTAGAATCTATTTGAAAATATCTTTCCAACGAATCCGAAAAACCAAAATTTCATTGCGGGGACAAAATGTTATGCCCAGTTGAAAATTCAGAATAGTCGCTATGGAATTTTGGCCCTTAAAAATGGAAAATTTGCAAACAACCTCCGTTTTCGATGAAACCACTTTTATTGGATCCGGGATGTCGAATTATTGCTAGATTCCAAAATTCATAATTTTTGGGATTAATATGCAAGCGTGGAGAAGTAAAACGTGTTTTGACAGTTTCAGTCAATTTGGATCGACCAGAAAATAGCCATTTTTCAAACCGTCTCCAGATTTGACGAAATTAGTTTTGTTAGAACCGTATCGTCAATACAAAGATAGAAAAAAAAAATTGGGAATTTTTAGAGTCCGTACGTGGCCCCAGTAAATTGAAATGTGCGTTCAAATTCAATATATAGATTTATATTTTGATTTTGACGGAAACCGATCGAAACGGTCGAGTGAGCTTACGATACATATCCCATTGTGTTCAGAATGAGGGTAATTAGTTATGGATGACAGTCGATGGGTCTCGTTTGGAGGTCGAAATTAAAAGTTACTTTTTGAGAATAGTTAAATAAAAAATAGAAAAAGGGGGTTCACCCCCTTCTCTCTTCCAAACCAGATTACGGGTATACAAAATTTAAAAAAGGGGGGAGGTCGTGCACCACAATGCCGCGCTGGCCATCATGCCGCTGCCGGGCAGACGCTCCCTTCCGCCAAACCCCCTCCCTCTCACGCCTCGCCCCTCTTCTTCCCCATTCGAAGAACCCCGAGACCCTCCAACGCCTAAACCCTTAGCCTCGCCTCCATTCAGCACCAGCCCCCCTCCCGCGTCGCCTGAGTACCACCCTCATCACCCTTTGCCGCCTGACAGCCCCCCTCTTCTGAATCCGAATTGTAAGTTTTTTCTTTTCCTTTCCTTTAGTTTTTTTATGTATTTTATTTATTCATGAATAACAATATAAAAATGTGGTTAAAGTTTGGATTTTTAATATCATAAAAAAATTTGATTTTTATATGTATAACATTACTATAAAAGATGGGATTTTTATTTGAAATAAAAATAAAAATTTTATAATATAGAAAAAATAAAAATATGATTTTTATATTATATAAAGATTAAAAATATGATTTTTTTTATTACAGAGATAATAAAAATATGATTTTTATATTATAGAGATAGTAAAAATATGATTTTTATATTACATAGGTAGTAATAATATGATTTTTATATTATATAGATAGTAAAAATATGATCTTTATATTATATAGATAGTAAATATTTGATCTTTATATATTCGTTAGCGATAGAAAGATTTGATTTTATCTACATAGTAGCGGAATAAAAATGTGATTTTTATCTATGTAGCGTTGTTATAAAAATATAAAATTATTTTTAGAAAGATAAAAATATAATATTTAGCCTATGTATGTTATTTATAGAATAATCATACAAAGAAATAATTATTGATTGGTTAAAAATATAATTTTTAACGTTGGTATACTACATAGATCGACAATCAAAGCATGGCGGAGTGGAACCCAAAGATGAGAACTCCTCACTTTTATTTTATTTTCTAGTTAAAATATATACTGGGATGCGGATGGTGCTTAGCAACACCCCGACACCCGTCGTTCACAGACCATGGACGACTTGTTTGTTTGTTTGATTGTGTTGTGAAAATTTATTGTGTGATGTGGAATAGAGTAAAATATTTTATAGTTAAAAATATAATTTTTAACGTTAATGTGAATAAAATAAATATTCATTTACAAATCAGACGATTTGTTTATGAATATTGAGTGGGACGATAAATTTTACACATTGCCCACCTACACAAATTAAATTCATTATTTGTTGATTGCAACCCCACACCGGTATTAAGACGATATTGGAAATACACTAATCCCAATAGTTAGTTGTATGTCGATCGATCGATTGACACGCTGTGTAAGCGTTGAATATTCATATTTAATCCTTATGCAGTGTAGAATGCACTTTGGATGATGATTGATTGTGTTTGATTGTTGTTGTGTACATGTGGTGTATGAAATCCATATAATCACATTATATGGTAATTGACTATGTCTCATTCCACTTCAGAAGTAATGAATATTTTAAAATAATGATTATTTTAAAATAACAGATATTTTCAAATAATATTTAGAAAAGAATCAAAATATGATTTTGATATCCGATTTGCGGTGGGAACGAAAATATTTAAATAAATAAAGCCGTGTTGATTTGATTAACGCCATTTTGAGTGAACGATATTTATATCGATTTTATTCGTTTTTATAATGAATATCAAAAAGTAAATGATTTCGAAATATAACATTAGAAAATATTATCATTTATATATCAATGATATGGAATAATCAATATTGATTTGAAATTGAATATGAAGTTGAAATCGTTTCGAAAACGAATTAAAACGATTTATAAAAATCGTTTTAAAAGGAAATCGACGAAATATATATAATATATATACTATATGTATATAATGGCCTGAATAGAACGCGCCGCGCTGCGGCAGTTCGCGAATTTCGACTATTGACTTCGAATGGACATTGCGGGAGATCCGACCATCGGATTCTCCTAAAACCGGAAACGTTGGGTTTGTATCGAAAAGATATTTCTAACAAATATTAGAGATTTGAAATCTAACGGTTGGATTTGGGATTATGTCCAAATCAAATTTGAAAAAGGTAGTAGTAAGTGCAGTTCGATGGTCGTTTATGGAAATCGACTGTACGGGACTTGATAAAATTATTAGAAATATCAATAGTTAGTGTAAAATCATAAGAAATGATTTAGAAATAATTGGGATGAAAAACCCCATATTTGAAAAGAGAAAAATATATTTTTGTCGAAATGAGCTAGTTTTGAACTAGAATTAAAAATCCAATATTTTTAAATAAATAAATTGAATTTAAAATGGTTTTAAAAATAACCAGGATTTCCAATATATGAATGGGAATGGATTCGAATCGAATTTATCTTTAGAATATTTCGATATTTGATTCCATGATTATACAGATATTGTGGAGGAATTTGGAAGATATAGATATATCGTTATTCCAATACGATATTTGTTGATTTCAAAATTTGATATTGAATATAAACTGATATATTTTCCATTCAGAGCCTTGTATTTAATATCAAATTGGATTTTTAGTTTGTCATGAATGGTATCTTTAATAATACTATTCTTAAACCCAATGGAGTTATGAAAATTGGAAACTGACTGGATATTAGTTAAGTTGAATGACTTCCTGGGTATTGATCTGATGTTGGTTTTGGCCTTCGGGGTTAACACTTAGGGAATTGTTCTCTTACTAGTTTACGGTTAGGGACTGATGGAATGCGAATTGGGTTCATTGTGAACTGTGTTTTAGCGACATTCGTTCTTTAACCCGATTTACAATGAAATGGGATTTGGAATTTATAAATCTTTTGTTAAGATTTAAAGGAGATTTTCCAAAGCAAAGTTTTCCAATTTAACATATTAAATTGGAATTGAATGGAATTCGATTTGGTAATAATCGAAGTAAGCTTCTGTAGAGGAAGATGGTTCATATATATGGAATTTAAAAGGCCTTGTCGTTATTCCATTTATATTATCGGTTGGATATGGAAGTTTATATCGAGTATATATATCGATTTTTTTTCATGAAGATTCTATTGTTAATGGAATGTGATTTTGGGTTGTCGTGAATGGTATCTTTAATAATATTGTTCTTTGACCCAATGTAGTTAAGAAAATTAGAAACTAACTGGAGATTAGTTAAGTTGAATGGTTTCCTGGGTATTGATCTGATGTTGGTTTCATCCTTTGGGGTTAATACTTAGAGAATTGTTCACTTGCTACTTTACGGTTAGAGGCCGATGGAATGGAATGTGATTTTGGGTTTATCGTGAACCGTGTTTTAAATAATATTGGTTCTTTAACTCAGTTAAAGACAAGATATGGTTTCCCAAGTTAAAAAATCGTTAATATTGATTTTTGGGAAGATTAAAATCAAGTGGAGTTTTAATGCATCTTTAATTAGATTGAATTGATATCCAAGATTAAAGAATAAATTTAAAGAATTTATCTTTGATAAAATTAATGGGAACCTTTCCCAAAGTATATGAATATTTTGATAAAGAAATATTCTGGATTGGAATGAGGCATATGTTGTCTTTTTATAGCACTTGTTTATTATATATGCGAGTTATTCAGAAAGACCGGGTTTATCCCATTCTGAATAACTGATTCGACGATGTGCCTACCATGAAGACTGTGGTTGAAGACTGGAGGTCTTCGCATCGTTTGGATAATTACTGATGTCTTGATTAGGCTGTACACCCAAGGCGAGGTAATAAGTGGTGACCATCCAGACGTACTTGGAGATCGACGGATATGCTAGGGCCTCTCCCCTGTATTGGACATATGGGGGAGGAATAAGGTGCCTCCGGTTTCGTTCAGACCCAGAATGAACTTGTAATTGGATGTGTGTCTGACATCGGATTTCATTCTATGTGATTGATAGACATCGGTTACATAGAGTGAATTGCCCGTGTGGCATGCTGAGATGCAAATGATCAAGGCTTCTATTGAAAAGCAGAGTCTTGTGGTTGATGATCAAAGCACGACCTCTGTGGCATAGCTTTGTGTAGCGTTAGTTCGCGAGCCTCACACCCCGGTGTGAACCAGAAACGGGAGAGGACTTCAGGGAAATGGACATATGCTAGTTTCTAGCTAGGAGTGGTGTTTTAGGTTTTTCACGCTCGGACATTTTATTTATGTGGATGATGGATAGCGAGGCACCGCGGTTATATCGGTCTCTGCGGAGCCAATGGAGTCATTTGGCTTATTTATGCCCCTTAGGGCAGACTAGCATATCGTTTACGGTATTATAAATCCACTCCATGTGGACCGGCCCTGACGATCCAAGGGTCACTCGAGCTCTAATCCTGAGGCTCGGACTAGACAGTCTCGAAGCGGTAAGGACGATCCCTTGCCTTGATTCACAAATGGAAATCCAACTCCTAATACATGACATTTGCGGTCTTATGTCGTCTATGATTGATACTTACGATTGAAATTGTTTTGACACTATACACTTATAGTAATAATAAAATATGAAATTTTACGTAACAAGCATTCTTGCCTATTATGTGGTAAAAAATTCTATCCTCTGGCTTGCGTTGCATTTTGTGATGGGACCTGAGTCTTATAATAGCTTCATTATTCTTTATTTAGCATTGCGCTATTATTTTTATGCACTAGTATTCTTTGGAGGAAAACTCGTTCTGTGTTATACGACGTGGTCCCTGGATTTACCTAACTTTAAAATAAAGATTAATAACTGTTTTAGTTAATCACACCAGTCACATGATTGACCTGAAGTTCATTGTTTTAACCTAAACTCTGGGTGCCCCTATTTTCCGCATGGGAAGGTAGTAGTTTTGGTTTTTCAGATTTATATTCATGGGATCCTGACTTACAGCTGAAGCGATATTCAGAAAGCTCTGTATCCGTGTATTACTTTCAGTTGTGTTTTGTATTGTTTTCCGTTGTTATGTATTAAAATGTAATTTAAATATCTGATATTGATCAAATGTATATGATTTATTCATACTCTGTTATATTCTTGTATTCTGATGAAATTGATGTAATAAGCAATGAAATGTTCTTCTATTTGTGTCCCGATGTGGCTTGTTCTCAAGGAAATCCGTTCTTCCTCTTCTCCTTGGAGAACGGGGAAGTTCTGGGTCCTTGCATGGACTCTTCGTCATCAGCATTATCTGAATCATCGATCACTTGAATAGAGCGATCACGATTGGGATTTAAGGAAGAGGAATTGGCATTCTCTTCAAGATTAACATTGGCATTCACCTTTATCACATTGGCCTGAGCAGCAAAAAGAGATTCTATTCTATCCATCATAGCTTTGTTTGAGATCTCCATCTGCTGAGTCAAAAGAGCAACCGCTTCATTCAACTCATTCCTGGTCACACCAAATCCTATTTCTAAGGATTGGCCAAAATCGTGAAGATTAGTTTGTGGAGTTGTAGGATTGTCCGCAACATCCCCTGAGCCCGAAGGTCTTACGGATTTACCAGTTGTTTTCTTTGGCGGTGCATTATTTCAGACAAGCTCTTAGACTTCAAAGATAATCTTTCAACTGGCCTGATCTTTATATAGTGGGGATCTATCGTAAAAATCAGGCTCTAGGCTTTGATGTCCCCCACAAAGCTCTTGACCTTTGGATGTGAACGTGGCACCTTGGTGGGCGCCAAAAATGTTAATTTCAAAAAATGAACACTAACACCCCGGAAAGTGTGAATACACCTTCAAACTATTTAGATCTAGATTATGGGCAACCATAAACACAAAAATAGTAAAAAGAGAGAGATTTATAGTGGTTCGGCCCTAGATCTGGCTTACGTCCACTTTGGAGAGGGATTTCATTATATGTAACGAACCAGGATTTTCGGCCCTGAAAATCGACATAAATACCTTTACCGTAACTCATGCCGATCTACCAAACACCGAAAAAAGCTAGAACGTTATTAGAAAGAAATTAGAGGGTGAGATAAGAAAGAAAGAAGTATTAGAATAGAAGAAGAAACACCACAACACAGAATCAGAGTCTCACATCGCAGCGGAATAAAATATAATACAGAAATAAAACTTTATTGAGAGCTTTTAAAAATACTTACAGTCATCAGAGTACATCACACATCTGGACAGTTATGATAACCTGTCCTCATATACAACACACAGCGGAATAATAACTATATGATATCATACGTCAGCACACCTTCAACACGTCTCTTCAAAGCATTCGATAACCTGAACCTGTACACCCTGGGCTAACCCGAGCATTTACAAAACACCAGGTCAGTCTGGTGAACCAGAGTGAGTAAAACTCGCACAGTATTAAGGTAACACACAACTTGATTTTAAAGTCAAAATCTTTAAAAAGAAAAGGATAATCGTAAGACCAAATCCACACATAAACACGGACGTTTCTTACCTTACGATAACCCAAAGTAGTTTTGAAACCAATATCTTTTCCGATATTATAATAATGTCTAAATACAAGTAAATATCAACCTAGTAGAACGCTTGCATCTCACGCTCTACATATATATTATACAAACAAAACCGTGGGCGCTTATTGGAGATTGGAATCCGATTATGACAAGGTATGGGACCACCTGCCGATAGTGTATCTCTAGAGGCGAATACACTGGGTTCAACAGGAACGTCTTGCAAACCGGCCCTCAATTGACCGGCCACTCATTTCGCTTGAGTGTATCGAATGTCTATCACCAACGGTTGGACTCAAACCACCGTTTCCCGAAAGGGACAACATCAATAGATTAAAGAATGAAATGGATTTTCTCTAGATAGTTGATTATACACCCTAATGGGAGTGACCCACATAACCATGCTGCCTGCCCGATTTTTTTCATCTTCCGGTTGATGAGGCTTGAGGTCAGAACACATGTAGTCATCATACACTTTGAATGCCACATCGTCAGATCCGCCAAATCACTAATTGACGTCCACAAAAATATTATGGTCATTAAGCTAAAGAGGTGCCCCTCTCCGCCACTAACAGAGATACGTTTCTACAAATCAACGTATGTGACCTTTAAGAAATACTCTGTCAGACATCCGTCCATACAAGTCATCCGGGAATAGGGTGAACCGAAGGTAATCTCCTATTGCATCCAATATAGGAATCACCCCATGGATCAGTAGCGAGAAGTCCTTGCAACCCGAAGATTCCAACCACGACAGAACCACAGTACATCTTTGGCTGCAGACCGAAGATTATTAGCAGTCCTTCCGTTTATGAAATTCTACGGTCTTCAATGCTCCATCTCGATCGTCTTATAATATATTCACGTATTTGTTGGTCGGAATGGTTTTTGAATATGAATTCGAGCCTGATCTTTCCGTACCAACAATCATATTGGACAGATTTGATAGTCGGTGTTTTAACCATCAAAATAAACAGTGTTTCAATCATGACAAACAAATGAGTTCACTGGTTAAGTATTCAGCATCGCTTGGACTTTTAATTAAACAACATTATGAAATACACTTTCTTTATTACCCGACAGAACCCAGTGCTTACTCCTATTGGATAAAACCCCACCTTTGCATTATTTCACTAATGGAAATAAATTATCACTAATCCCTTTTACCATCACAATTAATATCACCTTTAGATAGTCCTGATGTCGTTCAAGTTGGGGTATTTTAATTACCTCTCAGACCTTGATCAACAACGTTCATATCTAAAGATGGATACGTGTTGTAATATAAAACCAATATCTCATCTAATCTCAACGCAACTTTTATTTAACTATTTGGTTTAAAAATACGGTTTCATAACCCTTCTTTCCTTTTTAAAATCTTTTTCTCGGATATACCATTAGTTCTTAATTCACTAATTAAGAAATCTTCTTTCTAAACATCACTTTTAACTCTGCTTCCTTAAACAAACTCATTTCATAATTCAAATTTGATTACGAAATCTCATGATCCACTTCTTTTACCCAATCCACTTTTACTATCCCTTTTCAAACCCATTCGACAATTCCTGCTTCGAAATCTTATTTTAGTCTCCTCCCTTTTTACTTTATCCATTATTAAGTAACTTTAATGTATAATTAACCCTGGTTTATTCTAAATCTTTTTGATGGAAATCACTTTTCACTTGACTTAAATAATTAAGTAACATTCATTTTTAAGCTGTTAAATTCGCTTAAAATCCCTTTTTATTACTTGTTATACAAATTCAGGTTTTAAATATAAAACTCATTTGTAATTCCCTTTCAACATTCAATTGGATTCCACTTCAATTTCGAGTACCTTTTAAAAGAATCTCAATTAAAAAGTATTTCTCTAAATTATTAAAATAATAACTTACCTTGGTCGTTAACTACTTTCATAGTTAATTCCTTTATTTACTAAAATAAATATCAAATTTCCCTTTTTAAAATCTTATTGAAATTAAACAATACCATTCAATTTATTTCTCATCCTCATACTTATAAATCCGATTAACATCAGAGTTGAATTTATAAAATTAATTTATAATAAATAAAATCTTAAATAAAACATTTGTTTATTTTCCCTTTTTATAAACTCTTATTTAAATAATATATTTCAAATCTATCTCCAGTTGTAAAACAAATTTTATAGGCCATATGTTGACAGACACTCAACCAATACCGCCCATTGGTTTAAATTGCACAGATGTTGAAATTTCAGTCAACAATCAATACTCAAATCATTCATCCCATCGGATCAGTTCATATATGATAACAATAAATAACGACCATTTAACATCAACCAATAAAAAAACAATTCAACCAGTTCAAACCATTAAACATGTTTATTTTATAAACGCGACCAACAAGGTAGGTTACCATTATTAGGACCAATCGTTAAAATAACTATTTGGTATTTCACTGAAATTAAACGACGGTTTAATTTCATCAGTTCAATCAACCAATAATTATATAACTAGCTAACAGTCAACCATTGGCAAGCAGAGCACACAAAATAAAAACCCAATTTATATAAAATATAAATGGGAAGAAACTGAGTTATTTTAACTCACCTTGATTTGATTTTCTGTTGAAACTGTTCGGTTACCGTTAATTGAAAGATCTCTGTCGGCTCTATCACTGTCCAGAACAAACCCATGACGTTGCATTCATGAGCATGATTCCAACGGCACCTAGTTTGTCCAATTCTGATTATATATGATTCAGTTATTAATATTAAGGGTTAATATGATTTAATTTATAATTTAATTCCTAATTAAAATAAATTATTAACTAATTATATTTATAAAATTCACGGTTGATCTTATTCTTGGCTTCCTCTGGCTTGCTTCTTCGTTATGGATTCCCACTTGAGAATCCTGTTCAACAACAATTATTAGCTTGGCTTCTAATAACTTAACTTGCTTTAAATCTAAATTGATTTAAAATTTTAATTAAATTTTCGTTTGGGCCTTACCTCATTTCGTTCAGCCCATCTCCAAAAAAACCAGCCTGCACCCCATTATATTCTCATAAACCCTCGAATCCTCCACTTCCCTTCACAAAGTCATCCACCGCCTCACGAAAATTCCTCATGGCCCAAATCAAAACCCTATTCCCTTTCCATCTCCAGCAACATCGAAGAGCAACGGTGTCACAACCTCCCCTTTATGCCCCTCTCCCCTTCAGTCTTCCCTTCGCTCCTTCTTTAATCGATCCACCGAACCCGAACAACTCCTTCGACAATCACCAACTCTTCACCGATTAATCCCAACCCTTTCCAGTGACTAAGTAGCTTCCCCCTCCATCACTACAAACCATCGACAACGAAAGCAAGGCCTCAGTTGCACAAATTCTTCCAAACCCTAGGTTGTCGAGTCCGAACAAAATCATCAGGAAATCGGGCGAAGGTATACAAACTTGAAGTGTGTGGATCTACCAATTAAGATAAGTATTTTAATCGATTTTTGATTACTGTATTTTATTGTTTTGATTTTTCTTGTGGTTCGAACAATTCTTTCTGATCTGTTTCATTTTTGGGGCTTTACAACACAATGCATGTGTATATATAACCGTAGATGGATAGAATTGATGTCAAAATCAAACTAAAATCCCCTAACTTTAGATTCTAGTTGTTTAGGTGATATTCTCCCTTTTCCAGCAGTGATGTGATCAAACTGTTGGTACTGGGAACATGGATGTTGTTACAAATTTGCATTGGACTTTATGTACTGTCAGTTATCAAATTGTTTGTGTAGGTTTAGGTTAGGCTATGAGTTGTTTTATCAAATCAAAGATTTGAACTGTAGTGTTAGATTTTATATTTCATTTTTATATACACTGCACTAGTGAATTGCACCTGAAATTCCGTACGTATATGGATATATATATATATATATATATATATATATATATATATATATATGAGCTGTTCGAATCTACAATAGATTATGGTGTATAAAATATATACATATGGATTCTTCTTAGCTGTTCTAAGACTGCTTCTAGCTATACATAGCTGTTCAATTCGGCCTGATAGGTTTGATGTACATTTCTTAGCTGTTGATTTCAATTTCTGTATATGGATTTAATGTGTGGATCTATATTCTGATTCTATTATAGAATTGATGGTATAAACATATACATATATGTTGTTTCCTTAGTTGTTCATATCTTCTCTTTAGTTGTTAGATTATATCCTCTTTTCTTTTACTTATATTTTGTTGTTTATTTGATTTTTTCTTTCCATACTGTCCTTAGATAGGCCAGCTACTATTAGCTTAGGCGATTTGTTTCTTTTCTTTTGCAGATTTGTTTTGTAGATGGTTGATGGTGCTGCGTGCTTTCAATATTGGTGGAAAGCTCACAGGGTGGTGGAAAGAGAATACACCACACATTATTGAAAGGAAAAGAGATAGCTGTTGGTCGAACTGTTCATGCAGGAGTTATTGAATTGTTAAATCAAATGTGTGGGTCGAAATTTTAGTACTAAGTGTGTTTTCAAATCAAGTATAGAATGCGTGATTTGTAAATGAGGTAGCATGTTAGGTATGCAGGCATTTGGTTAAGTTATTGTATTCATAGCCATGTGCATAGACATATGAGCAATGATATAATGGCACATAGCTACTGTAACCGAGTAACAACAGAATATATAATGTATTCTTTTGGTTCGCCATTGTTAAAATGATCCGTGCCCAAGTTAATTACTTGTAAATGTGAAAAGATGAAATCTTGTTTGGTTTGTCATTTCTTATTTTTTTTAGTTGTGTTTAGTTGGGCGCAAATGAATGATTAAGCCGCTGCTAATATCTCTAATGTTGTATTGCTTAAGCTAATGTGTTCACTATTGTTTCCAACAAAGCAAACTACCCAAAACTTTAAACTTATGAATTTAGTATTTATAAATACGATTAAGGACAACTTTTTATTATTTAAACCCACCGAATAGTTTATAATTTTAAGTTTTCTTTGCAAACTCCTTAGCAAATATGCCGAATTAGAAAGGAGTTCCACTTTGTATCTACGAAATTTTTAAAGTATGCGAACGAAATATCCGGATTTATTATGGTTATCTTAATACGGTTAGTTTAATTTCATCGTTATTTAACATCAAACGTTAAATATGTGCCCTGTCACAAATCAACCTCAAACGAAACAAAAACAGACATACTACTACGTCTTACCGTTTCGAATCCAATGAAATTAATTTCGTCGAAAACAGAGATTGTTTTTAAAAAAATGACTAATTTAAAGGCCTATAATTTAAATAACGAACTAAATATTAAAATCCATTAATATTCCTAATAAAATATTTAAAATAATAAATTAAATTGACTATTTGACGACAAAAATATATGGGACATTATATTCTCCCCCCTTAAAAGAATTTCGACCTCGAAATTGCTAAGGTAAGAAAGAACGTTACAACCCCATTATTTTCTAAATCGATTTATTTTAAATTGAAAGCCAATTCAATATAGTAAATAAATAATTTCCAAAATCAAGCATGAAGTATTCATTTGCAACATAGGACGGAATTATTCAACTTTAATCCATGTGATTTCACTCCAGTTGACTATACTGGAATTTAATTATAATTCAATTTTTTATTAAACTATCGATGAATTTATATTCAAGCAATCTAACACCAAATCAATACCAATCAACCATCCATCCACAACCAATCTCAATCAAAATAATTGAATTTATGCTTAATTAAATATTTTACTTTGGTTTCACATATTTGAACATCAATCGGTTAATACCCGATTTATTTTTATTTGATTAATTCAAATTCCAAATTTGATTAATTTAATTAAATTTGACCAAGTTAAATTTCAATTCAAATTTGAATTTCATTCACATCAATCAAACACACAAACCAATATCTCAATAATTTGATAAATTATTTCTTTTCTATACAAAATATAATTTATGTAAATTATTTCATTTACCCTCTTTTCAAAACAATGTCGTATTCATTGTCAGTTCAACACTTCTTAACACTTGAACCGATCAACAACACAATATAAAACATTTGTATATACAATTTACAAACACGCTCTCATATATATACACTCAATCTTGATCTAGGGTATTTCTAACCCAATCTCTATCGAGTTACACCACAGAGCCAAGGTTATTACTAAACCAATAGCTCTGATACCACTGTAACGACCCATGATTTTCGGCCTTGGAAATCGACATAAATACCTTTACCGTAACTCATGCCGATCTACCAAACATCGAAAAACACTGGATCGTTATTAGAAAGAAATTAGAGGGTGAGATAAGAAAGAAGTATTAGAATAGAAGAATAAGAAGAAACACCACAACACAGAATTAGAGTCTCACATCGCAGCGGAATAAAATATAATACAAAAATAAAACTTTATTGAGAGCTTTTAAAAATACTTACAGTCATCAGAGTACATCACACATCTGGACAGTTATGATAACCTTGCCTCATATACAACACACAGCGGAATAATAACTATATGATATCATACGTCTGCACACCTTCATCATGTCTCTTCACAGCATTCGATAACCTGAACCTGTACACCCCAGGCTAACCCGAGCATTTACAAAACACCGGGTCAATCTGGTGAACCATAGTGAGTAAAACTCGCATAGTATTAAGGTAACACACAACTTGATTTTAAAGTCAAAATCTTTAAAAAGAAAAGGATAATCGTAAGACCAAATCCACACATAAACACAGACGGTTTTTACCTTACGATAACCCAATGTAGTTTTGAAACCAATATCTTTTCCGATATTATAATAATGTCTAAATACAAGTAAATGTCAATCTAGTAGAACGCTTACATCTCACGCTCTACATATATATTATACAAACAAAACCGCGGGCACTTATTGGAGATTGGAATCCGACTATGACAAGGTATGGGACCACCTGCCGATAGTGTATCTCTAGAGGTGAATACACTGGGTTCAACAATAACGTCTTGCAACCCGGCCCTCACATGACCGACCAATCATTTCGCTTGAGTGTATCGAATGTATATCACCAACGGTTGGA
Organism: Allium sativum; assembly: GCA_030737875.1. Classification (NCBI taxonomy): domain Eukaryota; kingdom Viridiplantae; phylum Streptophyta; class Magnoliopsida; order Asparagales; family Amaryllidaceae; genus Allium; species Allium sativum. Next base: position 863,487,343 of record CM060926.1, read on the forward strand.
CTCAAACCACTGTTTCCCGAAAGGGACAGCTTCGATAGATTAAAGAATGAAATGGATTTTCTCTAGATAGGTGATTATACACCCTAATGGGAGCGACCCACATAACCATGCTGCCTGCCCGATTTTTGTCATCTCCCGGTTGATGAAGCTTGAGGTCAGAACACATCTGGTCATCATACACTTTGAATGCCACATCGTCAGATCCGCCAAATCACTAATTGACGTCGACAAAAATATTCTGGTCGTTAAGCCAAAGAGGTGCCCCTCTCCGCCACTAACAGAGATACGTTCATAAAAATCAACGTACGTGACCTTTAAGAAATACTCTGTCAGACATCCGTCAATACAAGTCATCCAGGAATAGGACGAACCGAAGGTACTCTCCTATTGCATCCAATATAGGAATCACCCCATAGAGCAGTAGCGAGAAGTCCTTGCAACCCGCAGATTCCAACCACGACAGAACCACAGTACATCTTTGGCTGCAGACCGAAGATTTTTAGCAGTCCTTCCGTTTATGAAATTCTACGGTCTTCAATGCTCCATCCCGATCGTCTTTTAATATCTTCACGTATTTGTTGGTCGGAATGGTTTTCGAATATGAATTCGAGCCCGGTCTTTCCGTACTAAAAAACGTATTGAACAGATTTGATAGTCGGTATTTTAGCAATCAAAATAAACAGTGTTTCAATCATGACAAACAAATGAGTACACTGGTTAAGTATTCAGCATCGCTTGACCTTTTAATTAAACAACATTATGAAATATCCTTTCTTTATTACCCGATAGAACCTGGTGCTTATTCCTGTTGGATAAAACCCCACCTTTGCATTATTTCACTAATGGAAATAAATTATCACTAATCCCTTTTACCATCACAACTAATATCACCTTTAGATAGTCCTGATGTCGTTCAAGTTGGGGTATTTTAATTACCTCTCAGACCTTGATCAACAACGTTCATATCTAAAGATGGATACATGTTGTAATATAAAACCAATATCTCATCTAATCTCAACACAACTTTCATTTAACTGTTTGGCTTAAAAATACGGTTTCATAACCCTTCTTTCCTTTTTAAAATCTTTTTCTCGAATATACCATCAGTTCTTAATTCACTAATTAAGAAATCTTCTTTCTAAACTCTGCTTCCTTTACCAAACTCATTTTATAATTCAAATTTGATTACGAAATCTCACGATCCACTTCTTTTACCAAATCCACTTTGACTACCCCTTTTCAAACCCATTCGACAATTCCTGCTTTGAAATCTTATTTTAATCTCCTCCCTTTTTACTTAATCCATTATTAAGTAACTTTAATGTATAATTAACCCTGATTTATTCTAAATCTTTTTGATGGAAATCACTTTTCACTTGACTTAAATAATTAAGTAACATTCATTTTTAAGCTTTTATCTTCGCTTAAAATCCCTTTCTATAACTTGTTATACAAATTTAGGTTTTAAATATAAAACTCGTTTGTAATTCCCTTTCAACATTCAATTGGATTCCACTTCAATTTCGAGTACTTTTTAAAAGAATCTCCATTAAAAAGTATTTCTCTAAATTATTAAAATAATAACTTACCTTGGTCGTTAACTACTTTCGTAGTTAATTCCTTTATTTACTAAAATAAATATTAAATTTCCCTTCTTAAAATCTTATTAAAATTAAACAATACCACTCGATTTATTTCTCATCCTCATACTTATAAATCTGATTAACATCAGAGTTGACTTTATAAAATTAATTTATAATAAATCAAATCTTAAATAAAACATTTGTTTATTTTCCCTTTTTATAAAATCTTATTTAAATGATATGTTTCAAATCTATCTCCAGTGTAAAATAAATTTTTTAGGCCATATGTTTCCAGACACTCAACCAATACCGTCCATTGGTTTAAATTGCACAGATGTTGAAATTTCAGTCAACAATCAATACTCAAATCAATTATCAGTTCATATATGATAACAATAAATAACGACCATTTAACATCAACCAATAAACAAAACAATTCAACCAGTTCAAACCATTAAACACATTTATTTTATAAATGCAACCAACAGGGTAGGTTACTTTTATTGGAACCAATCGTTAAAATAACGATTTGGTATTTCATTGAAATTAAACGAAGGTTTAATTTCATCAGTTCAATCAACCAATAATTATATAACTAGCAAACAGTCAGCCATTGGCAAGCAGAGCACACAAAATAAAAACCCAATTTATATAAAATATAATTGGGAAAAAACCGAGTGAGTTTAACTCACCTTGATTTGATTTTCTATTGAAACTGTTCGGTTACCGTTAATTGAAAAATCTCTGTCGACACTCTCACTGTCCAGAACAAACATATGACGTTGTATTCATCAGCATGATTCCAACGGCACCTAGTTTGTCCAATTCTGATTATATATGATTCAGTTATTAATATTTAAGGGTTAATATGATTTAATTTATAATTTAATTCCTAATTAAAATAAATTATTAACTAATTACATTTATGAAATTCACGGCTGATCTTATTCTCAGCTCCCTCTGGCTTTCTTCTTCGTTCTGGATTCCCACTTGAGAATCCTGTTCAACAACAATTATTAGCTTGGCTTCTAATAACTTAACTTGCTTTAAATCTAAATTGATTTAAAATTTTAATTAAATTTTCGTTTGGGCCTTACCTCATTTCGTTCAGCCCATCTCCAAAAAAACCAGCCCGCACCCATTATATTCTCATAAACCCTCGAATCCTCCACTTCCCTTCACAAAGTCATCCACCGCCTCACAAAAATTCCTCATGGCCCAAATCGAAACCCTTTTCCCTTTCCGTCTCCAGCAACATCGAAGAGCAGCGGCGTTGCAACCTTCCCCTTATGTGCCTCTCCCCTTCAGTCTTCCCTTCGCTCCTTCTTTCATCGATCCACCGAACCTGAACAACTCCTTCGACAATCACCACCTCTTCACCGATTAACCCCAACCCTTTCCTGCGACTAAGTAGCTTCCCCCTCCATCACTATAAACCCTCGACAACGAAAGCAAGGCCTCAGTTGCACAGAGTCTTCCAAGCCCTAGGTTGTCGAGTCCGAACAAAATCATCAGGAAATCGGGCGAAGGTATACAAACTTGAAGTGTGTGGATCTACCGATTAAGATAAGTATTTTAATCGATTTTTGATTACTGTATTTCACTGTTTTGATTTTTCTTGTGGTTCGAACAATTCTTTCTGATCTATTTCATTTTTGGGGCTTTACAACACAATGCGTGTGTATATATAGTCGTAGATGGATAGAATTGATGTCAAAATCAAACTCAAATCCCCTAGCTTTAGATTCTAGTTGTTTAGGTGATATTTTCCCTTTTCCAGCAGTGATGTGATCAATTTGTTGGTACTAGAAACATGGATGTTGTACAGATTTGCATTGGACTTTATGAGCTGTCAGTTATCAAATTGTTTGGGTAGGTTTAGGTTAGGCTATGAGTTGTTTTATCAAATCAAAGATTTGAACTGTAGTGTTAGATTTTATATTTCATTTTTATATACACTGCACTAGTGAATTGCACCTGAAATTCCATATGTATATGGATATATATATATATATGAGCTGTTCAAATCTACAATAGATTATGGTGTATAAAATATATATATATACTGATTCTTCTTAGCTGTTCTAAGACTGCTTCTAGTTATACATATCTGTTCATTTCGGCCTTATAGGTTTGATGTACATTTCTTAGTTGTTCATTTCAATTTCTGTATATGGATTTGATGTGTGGATCTATATTCTGATTCTATTATAGATTTGATGGAATAAACGTATAAATATATGTTGTTTCCATAGCTGTTCATATCTTCCCTTTAGTTGTTAGATTATATCCTCTTTTCTTTTACTTATATTTCGTTGTTTATTTGATTTTTTTCTTTCCATACTGTCCTTAGATAGGCCAACTACTATTAGCTTAGGCGATTTGTTTCTTTTCTTTTGCAGATTTGTTTTGTGGATGGTTATGGTGCAGCGTGTTTTCAATATTGGTGGAAAGCTCACAGGGTGGTAGAGAGAGAATACACCACACATTATTGAAAGGAAAAGAGATAGCTGTTGGTCGAACTGTTCATTCAGGAGCTATTGAATTGTTAAATCAAATGTGTAGATCGAAATTTTAGTACTGAGTGTGTTTTCAAATCAAGTATAGAATGCGTGATTTGTAAATGAGGTAGCATGTTAGTTATGCAGGCATTTGGTTAAGTTATTGTATTCATAGCCATGTGCATAGGCATATGAGCAATGATATAATGGTACATAGCTACTGTAATCGAGTAACAGCAGAATATATAATGTATTCTTTTGGTTCACCATTGTTAAAATGATCCGTTCCCAAGTTAATTACTTGTAAATGTAAAAAGATGAAATCTTGTTTGGTTTGTCATTTCTTTTTTTTAGTTGTGTTTATTTGGGCGTAAATGAATGATTAAGCCGCTGCTAATATCTCTAATGTTGTATTGCTTAAGCTAATGTGTTCACTATTGTTTCCAACAAAGCAAACTACCCAAAACTTTAAACTTATGAATTCAGTATTTATAAATACGATTAAGGACAACTTTTTATTATTTAAACCCACCGAATACTTTATACTTTTAAGTTTTCTTTGCAAACTCCTTAGCAAATATGCCGAATTAGAAAGGAGTTCCACTTTGTATCTAGAAATTTTTAAAGTTTGCGAACGAAATATCCAGATTTATTATGGTTATCTTAATACGATTAGTTTAATTTCATCGTTATTTAACGTCAAACGTTAAATATGTGCCCTATCACAAATCAACCTCAAACGGAACAAAAATAGACACACTACTACGTTTTACCGTTTCGAATCCAATGAAATTAATTTCGTCGAAAACAGAGATTGTTTTTTTTAAATGACTAATTTAAAGGCCTAAAATTTAAATAACGAACTAATTATTAAAATCCATTAATATTCCCAATAAAATATTTAAAATAATAAATTAAATTGAATATTTGACGGCAAAAATATACGGGATGTTACATTATCATTCTCAACATTACAAGGTACACATTTTCTATAATTTTGTTCGTCTTTTCTCTTTACAGCAATCCTCTTTATATCTTCTCTGTGATCTCTTGATTCTCTTGATTTCACCATGGAAAACCTTAGAACTTTCTAGTTGTGAGGATTATTGAGGTAGATCTTCAATAATCTTGCACTTGAACGATCTTTGATGATTTCCTGGTGATTGGGACAATGGATCAAAGCTTGAAATACCTTTAATGAAATTTGAGAATGGTTTAGGATGTTGGAGAATGAAAATGGCATCACTTCGTGGTTCGAGAAATTGGTCCCTTTCATATAGGAATGAATGGGATATTTATATGTGTGATTTGGAGTGGAGTGGCAGTCTTGTAATTTAGTGTATGCAGTACCTTGAGTCAGTGAACGACCCAACTTGACGCAAACGACCCGATTACATGGGAACAACCTGACTGCATGGGAACGACCTGATTATACGAGAACGATCCATATATAAGCCACGCGACCCATGAAACTTCACGTCTCTCACAATCTTACATGCGGTGGCCCCTTTGAATAATTCTCATGCCTGCGCTTTAGTTGGTACATGCGATTCGTATTTGCTTTGTCCAACCCACTGTATTTACACGACCCACTTGTTTATATTGCCACGTCATATTGCAACCGACCCAATATTTTTGAACTATGGAAAACTCCATACAATATTTGCATGTGACCTGACTTAATTATGCCTCACTTTTTACCACCCCATGTTGGCACTCACGACCCATATTTAAAACATGTCATCGACCCATGCAACATACCATGACCCGATCAATACCATATGTCTAACGACCCATGTTTGGCTTGCAATTATGCCACGACCTAAGCATGAATGTGATTGGATCATACTGTATGTTCAATCATGCCTTATTGTGCCATGTGGCATTCTTTAGAGTAATTAGGAATGGCCGACCCATGCTAAAAGCTTCTGGTTTATCCAAACTTATGGTCTACATATTAGCTACATGACCCATGCAATCGTGTGCTAAGTATCATACTTGCACCTTATTTGAACGACCCAATTTTGTAGCATAGCGACCCATGGTTCTAGATATAAACGACCCAATATATTACAAATGAAAGACCCAATATGGATCATTTGCTCACTGCATTGCTATGTGTACCCAATACACATATATTATAAACGATCCATATCAGTATAGCTGGCACGTGCTGTTCTTCTCATACATCATCCATGTGTTTCTCTACATATATTATAAACATGGTTCAAGCTATAAACAATTTTGCCGACCCATCATAAAGTACATGACTTATACATTGAATAGAACAATGTCCGATCTATGATATTGTAGCTGACCGATCCATGGCACGTTGTGCCCGATGCATGGAAAATATGCCGATTTGATCCATCGTCATAAAAATACATCTGACCCAGCAATTATTACTATGCGTGACTGATCCAACACATATGCCATTTAACCAATTGTTTTTATACCGTGTTTTCATAACGGGGAACGATGTTTAAATAAGTAAAGGTAATTTTGAAGTTTAAACAAACTATTTTCCTATGTATTTAAATTGTATAATAAAGTAAGAATATAAGTTTAAAACATATATTTATAATATATAATAGTGATATCAAAAACTTAATTGAATTATAAATATAAATATAAGAAATTTAAAACTTAAGATATAAACCTATAAAAATGAATAAAAGGAAATTAAAACTCAAGTAAATGTTAAGTATAAAAACTTAATACGGAATTAGTATCAAATACACACACACACACACATATATATATATATATATATATATATACATATATATATATAATCTAAAATATTTAAATCTGGATTTAGATTAAAATTTAAGAAATGTTTTAAATAATTTAAAGATTAGGAGATATATACATTTTAAATTTGGAAGTAATTTTGAAATCAATTTGAAAATTTAAGATAAGAAGAAGAAAATGGTGATAAAATTGGTATAAAGATTTTAGTGATATTACGGAGTTTTAACAAAAATTATAGACTCTATTACTTATCTTGATTTCTTGAACTCTTGTTTCTCACGAGTCTTTAATATTGAACTCTTCTTCTTTGTTATATATGCTCTTGAATCTTTAAGTTGTACAGTCTTCAAAATCAATACCTGCATATACATCCTACACATATATTTTCTATATAATATTGTAAGTATATATTTTATAATAATAATTAAAACAAGGCTGTTGTCATCAAAACTGTGATAACCATCATCTCAGTCCTTAACAATCTCCCTCCCTATTGATGATGACTACCTTCGTTTATAAAATATACTTACCTGATACCTTGATTCTTCTGTTACTCCCCTAATTCCAACAACTCCTTATGAATCTACTAACTCGCCCTTAATATAAGCCTTATTTTATAACTCTCCCCTTTTGCCATCAATAAAAATATTTACTTATGTTAATACTTCCACTTAAACTAATATAAGAATTAACCTAGACTAAATAAACGACTCTGATGCTCTCCCTTGTACTATGGTATCACTTATTGTAACGACCCGGGGGATTTGCGACCTTGGTAGTCGACATAAACCCAATGTCAACTATCCAAGCATCAGAGATACCGGATAGTTAATGAAAGAAATTAGATGGTGAGAATAGGTAAGATAGAAAATTAGAATAGAAGAAGAAGAAGAAGAACATACAACATCAGAGTAACACGAATCTCACAACAGATCGAATAAAATATAGTATACAACATAACTTGAAATCAAAATAGTATATGTATACAATACCATTATCAGAGTACAACGCTTATAACTCAGCGGAAATAAACAATAGCTATATAATCCTAAAGCCTCCTGCTCCAGCTCTTCAAGTATCTGTAAAATCCCGACTACTTGACAGCCCATACAAAATTGGGCCCTAAGAATTTAGGGATAACAAAACAAAATAAACTCTGTGTCAATCATGTGACTGGTGTGAGTAAACTCCAGCCATTTGTTTAACATTTAAAATCATTTTAAAAGAAAGAATAATCGTAAGACCGATCCATATATAAACACAGATGGTTTTTGCCTTACGATAAACCAAAACATTCTTTTTAACATCCATACTCTTCTGATATTATAATAATGTCTAAATCAAATAAATAACAATCTAGTGGAACGCTTTCATCTCACGCTCCACATATATAATATACAATCAAACACCGCAGACTCTTACTGGGTAATGGATTTCCATCTATGACAAGGTATGGAACCACCTTTCGATCGGTGTACTCTAGAAGCGATACACTGGAGTTCAACAAGAACATCTTGTAACTCGGCCACACATGACCGACCATTCATTTCGCTTGAATGTTCCGAATATATTGTCACCTTACGGTTGGTATACCAACATAACCATTCCCGGGAGATACATAATTGAAAGAAGTAACAAATATGAATATTGTCTAGATGGTGACAATATATCCTACTTGGGTGCGACTCACTTAGCCATGCTGCCTGCCCGATTTCTGTCATTTCCTAGTTGATGAGGCTTGAGGTCATAACGTATCTTTTAACAGATCACTCCTTCTTTTACTTTGAATGCAACGTCGTCATACCCGTCAAATCACAAATTTATTTCCCCAAAAATACCACGGGTATAGGCTTAAAGAAACGAAATCCTCTCCCACCAATGTAAATACGTTTGAAACGATCAACTTACGCGATTTACCAGATATACTCTGTCAGACATTCGTCCTTTCAAGTTGTTCTGGGACTAGACAACCCGAAGGCACTATTCTGTAAATCCATCTTAGGCAATTTCTACCTAGGATTTACTGAACATCTCTTGCATAAACTCCGTCTTCAATTATCTTGATCGTATTTGATTCGCAACGCTAATTCCCATAAGGAGCGGTATTCAGATAATAAATCTGATCGCGGTCTCTCCATATTCACAACGGAAATGGTCAAAAACTTTGATAGTCGGTTATTAACTATCAAAGGAAAATATGTGTACAAACAGTGGTCGTATTTCGAAATGGAAATCTTACCGATCAATCATCATTTCATTTCCCAATTTCCCATTTATCATTTCCATATATTCATAAATTCCTTATTTTCTAAAATTAGAAAATATACGTTATTAACTTTGGAAAACGTTTCCATTTTTGATTCACGCATCAATATCTTCCTACCTCTATCAGTCTCTAATTGTAAACTAGTAAGAGAACAACTTTCCAAGTATAAACCCCGAAGGCCGAAACCAACATCAGATCGATACCCAGAAAGCCATTCAACTCAACTAATTTCCAGTCAGTTTCTAATTTCAGTAATTCCATTTAAATTCCTAATTCAAACCCCAAATTCCTTTATAATATTTTATTTGCAAAATATTTACTTTAATCTATTATTTCACATAGAATGTGAATAATATTTCTTTATATAATCAAAACAGTTTGAATTCGTATTTAAAAATAATATCTCAAACCCAAATTCTATTTATGTTTTTATTTGCAGAATTATTCATACAAATCTTATTTCATTTCCAACATTTATAATCTCATTGCAAATTTCCTTTATAACTACTACATTCACATTTCATTTCAATTATCAGTGTTAAAATCGATTTTACTTCTCTATATAAATTCAAAATTTATATATTCAATTTATCAAATGATAAATATTTCCTTAATTTATAAACATCATTTATAAACTATTCTCCTCAATTTATCTATTAAACGGTTTTCTATTAGATATTTACTTTAAAACAATATCATGTTACACCCGTGTGCGAAGCACGGGTCTAAACCTTCCTAATGTAAAATTCTCTTTTTATAAAATTCTATTCATTTTCCAAATATTTCCTTTTATAATTCTATTTACTTTCCAAATAAATATTCCTTTTATAATTGTATTTATTTTCCAAATAAATATTCCTTTTATAATTATATTTATTTCCTATAAATATTTCATTTATAATATCATATTAATTTCCTATAAATATTTCATTTTCAAAATACGCTTTGAAAATTCTCTTTTTGCATTCCAATATTCTTACGGTATTTAAAATACCAATTAAACAAACCAGTGTCATCATAATCAATCACAGGTTCTATATCACATCACATATCATAATATATGAAAACAAACAGTATTATAAATATTGAGGAATCCAGTCGTATCCCTCCAACTTGTGTCCCTGCATCCACAGATGTTAAACGATATAACTAACAACAATTCTATTTCAATATGAAATATTTTGATAAACAGAATCGATATTTGATTAATGATATATATTACATATATCGTTATCTATATTCTCAACCAATTAATTAGCAGTTCATCCAAACAGTCAACACATAACAATCAACCAACATTTATCAATTCTAAAAATACGTTGTAAAATATAAACTGATCAGAGTTAGTGAGATTACTCACATTGGTTCGCAGTTGACGATTCTGCTTTTTATTTCATTTAAAATCAAACAGGCATTTGATTTCTTTAACGAAATTCCGGTAACTCTGTTCTCAGCAAAAACCATTCCATAGTGTAGCTCTTATCACTATGATCCCATCGGATCTTATTTCACTGAATTTCGATACTGTATGAATAAGTTATATGGTTTATAACTTAACTCGTTATTAAATAAAAATTAAATTCTTTTTATTTAATTGGGCTTCATTTTCAATTCATTCGGCCCATTACTTGTTTGTAAAAGAAACCGACCTGCTAATGTAAAAAGAAGCTACTTTCTTCGTCCCTATTAATATCCATGTCCTTCTGTAGCTTCCACCAGTTCTGATTTCTATGTACTCACTTTTCGACTGCATTTCATCCCAAAAATGCAAACAAAAATCACTACTTTATCTCCTTTTCAATTCTCTTTCGCCTTCTCCTATCCATGAAACGAGCTTCCATTCATTTCCTTGTGTTTAAACTACCTCATCATTGCTCGTATGAGAACCCCATGCTCTGGCTTCCCAATAGCCGAACTTCACACCTCCAGCTAACACTCAACCTCCCTTGCGTTGGCAACAACTTCCTCCCACGGCCAAACAGTAAACACAGTGAAACTAAAACTCACCACCCCATAAATGCATGGACACACAACACGCTCCAGTTCCTCCTTTACTCACGAAAACTTGCTTCCAGTTTGCCATTTCGAAACTTCCATGTTGTTTTTCTTCTTTCCAGTTACGTCCCCCTCCCCCCTCATACAACGCGCCCTACTTGCATGAAGAACGTGAATGCATCCATCATCCCTTTCTTCCCTAATAATGACATCGCAGGCTCCACTGTTTTAAACTCCATTTGCCGAATATTTATGCTCCCAGCTCTCATCATTTTTGTGTACTGCATTTTAAACTGTGTTTCTCTCCATCCATAATCGAAAGCTGTTGCTCCTGTATTTTCTCCATTCAACAAACCCATCTGCTCAATACGTCAGTTAGCATCCACTCCTTGCGGCGTCCGACAGTGCTTATTCACGCACCAACAGGCCTTCCATGTAAAAAGCTAATCCCAAACCAAATTTCCGCAAACTCCTACAAACACTTCAATCACCGTTGCCGAAAGTTTCATGGCAAATCCTTCCTCCACTGTAGAAAGAAACCACGCATGCAACTACACAACTCCCATGAAATTCGAAACCTTTCTGAACTTATGGGGTGTTTGCCTTCCTTTTTGTTCCAAAATTTGTTTGTTTTTTATTTTTAACAGTCATAGAAGCTCGTTGGAGAAGTTTGGAACCCAAAATGGAACGAATTTGTTTGTTTTTTATTCTATGTGTGCCGCAGACCAGATGAGGTGAAATGGGACTAGACGCTTTGATGTGTTTACGATTGCTTAGTAGCTAGGACTTGCTGTATTTTATAAAGGTATAATATATATATATATATATATATATATATATACATATATATATACATATATATATATACACACATATATATATACATATATATATATATACACACATATATATATACGTATATATATACGTACATATATATATACGTACATATATATATGTATATATATATATATGTTTGGTCCTTTCGAATGAGGTATGCTTTACAATACTTCACATAGAATGAAACAATTTATATTATGTATACATACGTTGGCCCTTTCGAATGAGCTGTGCTTTGAAAAAACTGAAGCAACGTTCTTTTATATACGTAGGTAATGTATATTTTTTTTATGTTCCCGTTACGTGATCCACTCATTTATACATACATACATACATATATATATATATATATATATATATATATATATATATATACATACATACATACATATATATATACATATATATATATATATATATATATATATATATATATATATATATATATATGTTTGGTCCTTTCGAATGAGGTATGCTTTACAATACTTCACATAGAATGAAACAATTTATATTATGTATATATATGTTGGCCCTTTCGAATGAGCTGGGCTTTGAAAAAACTGAAGCAACGTTCTTTTATATACGTAGGTAATGTATATATTTTTTATGTTCCCGTTATGTGATCCACTCATTTATGGATAGTTATTGACAGATATAATTATATTATTGTAACGAGCAATGTGTCACCGTTCCTAAAAACATAATAATATAGACAGTTTAGCTTATTCTGTGAGACCCCAAAATGCTGATACATGGTGTAAAATACTCCAAATAAAAAGTTGTTTATTTTTCAAAATAAAAATTACAGAAAAATTCTATAAATTAAATTATAACTACGTCTTCAAAATCTCGTCCAACTTCGAAATCAATATTTAATTAAAATTAAATATATCGTTATGGTTTATAAACGATTTCATAGCGACTATTTGAAAATTTGATTTGGACATAACTTATAATCTATACGACAAAATCTCCATTTTTCACTTCCATTAGAAAATTATAGCTTAATAGATTCCAATATTTCTTGTTTTAAAGAAATCCGACTAATAACGGATCCTATACACTCAGCTGAAGCTCAGATCGTAATATTACGAACTACAGCGACATTATGAGCTCGATTATAATTTATATTATAATTAATACGTTCAACTATCGTTTAAATAATATATACGTTATTCTAACATGAATCTAAACTCTATTGAATATCTTATATTACCCCCATTTACACAATATTGCCAATTTAACAATTCCCAACTATTTCGAAAATAAATATATTATTATTACCCTGCTATTCATATAATTAGATAACCAAATTATTTAGCTTAAGTTATCGATATCGCCAGGTCAATGTTTAAATAATTAAATTAATTAATTATTCAATCACTATAAATATGGGACGTTACACTTATGTTAATAATAAACAAGAAATATCAAGAACAAATCAAGATAATACTAAAAACGTATCAACAATCAATCAATCCAAACCAATTAATTATACAGGCAATTTAAATCATGTTGTTGCACACCATTTATTCAAATTCAAATAAAATCAAACATACTAAACACACCAAATTCAAACATAAATTCAAACCTTTCTCCGAAATTCTATCCATCCTTCTTCTCCAAAGATTGAATCAGCCTTTAAAGCATCCCATTCTTCATTTTCTTTGATAAAAGTTCCTTTTGAATCTTTATTTTCTTCTCCTTTGTTGAGTGTAGAGATCATCCAATGTATGTTACCGAAATGTTTTTCTTGGTTTTTAATCATCTACATTGCACTCAATTTTAAGTGTCGTTGATTACAAAGAATGATAGACAATATATTTTTGAAAGAGTTGAGTGTTTCTACAAGATCTTCATTGAAATTGTGAATTGGAACAATAATATTGATAAAATTAGTGGATAATGAACGGAGACTAATGAGAAATGAAAAGGTAACTTTTTCTGAAAGAAATATGTATTTATAGGCTCTGGAATTCATTTTAAAATGAATGGACACAAGTTGGTTAAGACAATTTTTGAATTCAATCAATTTTGAAAATTCAACAGTTATATGTCGACATAGAGGGTTGTACATGTCGGAAAGTGTCCTTCAATTTTTTTTTGATTTTGCAATTTATGGTCTTATGTTGAGTTCTGGATTATATATAATCATTCTTGACACGATACCGATCATTCCAGAGATTTTTAGAGATAATAAACAAAAATAAAGGAACTTCATTGATAGTTTTGGCTAACAATACATTGAAATGATAATAACGTGGAATCAAACTACAACAGAAACAAAAACTACTACAACATGAAAATTAAACTAGAATTCGGTGGAAGATGATGATAATCTAAGCTTGCGACTCACTTTTCCAAAGAACTTGTTCATCTTTATGGAGATTTTTTCCATTTTCTTACTAAATGATCACTTTAAAATCTTTAGATCTTCCTCTATATTCTTTTGATTCTTAAAAAGGATTTTATTAGATGGATCGGAGGTACTAGCGGGACATTCTATGCTTTCTAAGGAAGTATTTTAGTCTTCTTCATCTTCTTCGATTTCTATTCCTTCTCCTTCTTCTTCCATTTCATGGGCCAACCTTGCCACTTTTTTCAAAAGTGTTCCATATGGTTGAAACACTGACGGGATCTTCAAAAGAGATATATTTCCGAAATTAAAGACCATTTTGGAAACAAACTCTTCTCCTTTGAAATCAACTCACGTGTAAGGTAAATTCCATGATATAACGTATTTTCACCCATCGAAAAATCTTTGGCTCGAAATTCATCCAAATTAACTTGAGCCTGATTAATGTTATAATTTCCATAATTTGCAAAAAGAGCTTTGCTAATTTTCGTTGTTAGGTTTTTGAAATTTCCCGAACAAGGTGTAAGGGTGTGTTGAAGAAGTAGATTTACGATTCTTGCCTTTGGTCGAAAATAACCATTTTTGAATTTAAAATTGTCGTCTCCTTAAAAAATGTGGTGAAAAGTTTCTCGGTCATGTTCATTAATTTTGAAATTTAAGAGATCAATTTCCGTGCTCGTACAACACAAAATATTCCCTAAAACTTCACAATCCAGAATAGTTTGAATACCTTTTATACTACTCCATACTTCATTCTCTTTTCCTTCATAAAAACTAAGATTTAAATTTGCATTTTTTTTTTTACAAGATTCAGATAGCACACAATATCATTTTCCTGAGAATCAATCAAACTAAGGATTTTTTTTTTGATTAAAAAGAGATTCTAACTCATAAGTTTCAAAATCTAGAAAGATAGCAAATTTTACTGCATCGACTTTACCAAAGTTTACATAGTTGATGTACTCTTTGATAGTTTCCGGGTTATTGAAAAGAAAGCCTTTGATGGCCTTAGACAACCTCGTAGTTATTAGAGTGCGTGAGGAAGCCATTATTGAAGTTTTGTGAAGAGTAGAAGATAGTTTGAATTTTGAAATAAAGAAAAAGTGATGATAAGGATAGACATATAAATTGAGAATCTATAGACATGTTCTTTGGTTACTAGGCACCTTTTCAGTAAATTGGAGTTGCTAAAAAGATGGAGGGAATTTCAAAAGTTTGAATTAAAAAACTATAGGAGGCATGTCGACATGGGTGGGGAGCATGTCGACATGTATTCATTTTTTCAAAGGACATGTGTATTTCTATTTTTAATTATATATATATATATACTTATCTTCTATTATTATTTATATAATCCCGAAGATAATATTTCATATAATACTTTTATATTAATATTTTATTAAAATAATGTTATTTTAAATTTTAGTTTTTAAATGAATTTTTGTATTTTAAAAGTCAAGGGATTCAAACAAAACAAGTAGCCAAACAACCATTCAAACAAGTAATTCCAACCAAACTAATATAAAAGTGTACCTATTTTTAGGTCCAATTTCCAATATTTCCACGGCTATAAGCCAAGAGACATCCATTCAACTCGCAAGTATTCTGACCTCAGCCGAAGGGGTTTACCCTGAGAATACTAATAGAGAAGAATGGTCGGAGCCAAGAAGGCCTTCGTATGAACACCAGAATAGCTTCCGGAGCAACAACCAGTGAAGCCAAAAGTCCATTTTAGTTGTACAAGGGGGGACAAAGTAGGAAAAGGGAATCTCTGAAGGTTGCCATAGACTATATAAGAAACGATAGGTCAATGTGGATACTCAAGGAACCCTTTGGTGGAGATAAAGCAAAACTTACAACACATACTTTCAAAGCCTAAGAGGAACACAACAAAATCGGCATAGCACAAAGGGTAAGGAATCTAAATTCTGTCCCTCTAAGCCTTAGAGACAACACGAAACAAAAGTAAGAAGAAATACGAAAGCCCATGCAGGGACATCCCTCTCGTATTCAATCTAGGGCTTCAACCGTTAGGACCTTCAGTAATAGATATTTGGACATACCCGCGAAGGAATGTTACCAGTATTCTCGCAAAGCTATTGCATTTAAACCTTATTGGGTGAAGGAAGCAGAGCATCTAAGTCGAAGGAAGAGTCAATACACGCCTATAAATAAAACCCTAAAGACCCATGGCGGGGGTTCGTTTTCATTTTCCCCGACATTTATTGTACTTTCAACATTATTGTAATCTCTTATGGCAGGGCAAAGCCCTAACAACTAAATCAGCATGGAGGGAGATTTGTAACATTGGACATGATCAATAAAAAGAGAATATAGAACAACTAAGGTAATTGCGAAGGATCTTGTTTCAATGGCATATTATTTTCACTTTTTCTCTTGCAATGCAGGTACAAAATGCAACCTATGCATAATTAAGTTTAATTCATATCCTGACCCTCAATCATCTTTGAGGCCCTTAGATTATGAAATAGAGTTTTTCCATAGTTCAATGGTTACAGAGATGACCTAAGATTTGTGTTAGGATATCCTTGTTAAAGGACCTATATGATTTGAATGCTTGACTGAAATTAGGGGCATTTTTCTGCTGTTTCTTCATACGTTTAAGGAATTAAGGAAGATTCATGAAAGCCCTTCATATGATGACTACAAAGAGGGATTAGCCTTCTTTAACTCACTTTTTCGATCAAATAGGACTATCTAAGAATTTCAGTGCATTCCAAAGGAGTAGTAATATAGGAAAACATAACTTCCTTTTTGGAAATTGAATCATGATTCGCAACTGAATCTCAGTTTATCCACTATCACCCAATTTCCCGTATTGCACTTCCTTGATCGTGACAATCCATCGATGAAATCCATAGAGATGCTCTCCCACTTCCATTGCGGGATATCCAACGGCTGAAGCAATCTGCCAGGTTTCTTTTGTTCAGCCTGCACTCTTTGGCAAGTCATGCATTGTGCTACAAACTCCGCCACATCTTTCTTCATGCCAGTCCAAAAGAAAACCCTCTTTATATCTCGATACATTTTGTTGCTGCCCGGATGGATAGTCATCCGAGAATGATGAGCCGCTTTAAGCACTGCCTGAAGCAATTCACCAATCTTCGGAACACATAGCCTTCCATCTCGTCTTAGCCACCCCTTATCATCCGTGGTATATATAGAAAGGTGACTAGAAGTCCCTCCTCTATTGAGATTGTCCAAGATGTCTAAAATCTGCGGGTCCTCTCGTTTCTTAGATCCAACTTGCCCTAATAGAGCAGGCCACACCTCCAAAGATGCCAACAATCCCTTTATGAAATCCATAGAAGGTCTAAAGCCAAAAGTCGAGATGTACTCCAAGCTCCGCCTTTCTACGAATAGAGGATTCAAGTAATCCTTTAACTACTTAGTGCGTCCACCACTACGTTACCCTTGCCAGGGGTATAAGCTATCTCGAAGTCGTAGGACGCCAGGAACTCCATCCACCTTTGCAGCCTCAAGTTGAGATCCTTTTGTAAACAAGTACTTGAGTGACTTATAATCTGTATATAGCTCAATCTCTTCTCCAAGAAGATAGTGTCGCCAAGACTTTAGTGCAAACACTATAGTATCCAACTCTAGATCGTGGGTTGGGTAGTTCTTTTCATGAACCCTCAACTGTTTGCTTCCATATCACACTAACCTTCCCTCTTGCATCAGAACGACAACAAGTCCTGTTCCACAAGCGTCGATGTAAACTTTAAGCATCTTGCTTCCATCTGGGAGAGTCAGAACTGGGGCTCTTTTCAGAGCCCTCTTTAACCTCTAAAAAGCATCCTCACAATCAACGATCCATGTAAATGCCAAGTTCTTTTTTGTCAATCAAGTAAGCGGGGTTGATACTCTTGCAAAATCTCTGATAAACTTTCTATACTAGCCCACCAACCCTAGGAAACTTCTCACTTTCGTTGCATTCTTTGGAGCCCTCCAATTTTGAGCTACAACGAATTTCGCGGGATTCACAGCTATCCCATCCTTAGAGACCACATTCCCTAGGAACCTTACTTCCTTTCTCCAAAATTGACACTTAGAAAACTTCCCTTGAGTTAATGTGACCCGAGGGTACGTAGAACCTCCCCTAAGTATTATTGGGCACACTCCTCCTCGTTCATTGAGAAGGTCAGGATGTCATCCACAAGACCACCATAAATTTGTTCAGAAACTCCCTAAACACCCTACTCATCAAGTCCACAAAATAGGCGGGTGCATCAGTTAGCCCAAAAGGCATAACCAACCATTCGAAGAAGCAATCTGGAGTTCTGAATGCAGTCTTATCAATGCTGTCTTCTTCCACTCTTAACTAATGAAACCCCGTAGCCAGATCTATATGCGAGAAAGATGACGCGCCAACCAGCTGATTAAACAGGCCATCGGTTCTAGGTAGATGGTGCATATTATTCTTAGTGAGCTTATTCAGCTCCATATAATTCACACATAGATGAAGTGATCCATCTTCCTTAGTTGCGAAGTTGACCGGAGCTCCTCATTCTGAAATGCTTCGCCTAATAAAACCTTTCTCGAATAGCTCCCGTGTTTGCTTACTGAGCTCCCTCCTTCCCCTTGGAGAAATGTGGCGTATTGGTAGAGCAACTGGCTTCGCCTTCTCTACTAAGTAAATATGGAAGTCTATCTCATGCTTTGAAGCTAGTCCCTTAACCTCCCCAAACACATCTGGAAATTCTCTAACTATGTGCACAGATCGCAAGTCATCAACAGAAGTATCAAGTGATATTAGAAAACTGAGCATCTCCAACCCTCGTGGGTCGCAGGAAATTTCGAGAGTCCTACCATGACAAGAAAGAAGTCAAACCACTCTCTTTCCACAATCTAGGATGGCACCATACATGGCTAGCCAATCCATGCCTAGAATTAAACCATAGACCATAAAGCCCAATACATATGTACCGCATTCAAATTCAACACCCAAGATAGAAATTCTCAAACCCTACACATCATGGATAAATGAGATGATCCTCCTTTGGGGTTTGAGACTATTATAGGTTCAGAGACTATACTAGTATTTATGTTGCAGACTATCTACTAAAGAACTGGATATAAATGAGTGTGAAGCACCAGAATCAAACATGGTTCGAATAGGATAGTCAAAAAAGGAAATCAAACCTTCAACCGTGACTTTCCTACCTCGATCAGGTCTACTTGCTTCCAAAGCATGCACTTTTCCAGAAGTTCCTGCCCCTTTCCCTTGCTCGCTAGGGCATTTCTTTGTGAAGTGTCCCATCTAACCACAATTAAAGCAAGCTCCCTTGATATTTCTGCAGTCTTTTACAAAATGACCCATTCCACTGCAACCATGACACTTTACCTCCTTTTTCATTTGGGCTTTGTCGGGTTTTCCACCTTTCTTTTGTTGTCCTACCTCAGCCTGAGATAAGAATTTCATCTCGGACCTTTGCCTAAAATCATCCTATGTCTCCACTGGTTGTCCAGCTTGCGTTACTTCCCACTAGTAGGAAACTTCACCTTTAAGTTGCCATGCAGCCAGTTGTATTTTCCTTCGGTCGTCGACCTCGAAAAGTCCAAACAAGTTCTCTATCTCTCATAGTCAATTCCGTGCTTCAACAAAGCTTTACGTTCCACGGAATGGTTTCCCCCCATAGCGTAGAAATCTTTGCATATCTTAGATAAATTATCTACTCCGGAGGTGGAGCAATGACTGCAGCTGAGGGAGGGTCATCTCCTTGACCTCTGGCAGGCACCGTAGCCTCAAGATATCTACAGAACCAAGCTGGTATTTGAATGCCCTCGGGAAGATTAGGTTCCCTAGACATGCCGAAAAGAAAGAAAAAGGATTCAACAAGAGATCGAGAGATTATTGACTATGGCTAAAGGGGATATGTTTTACTAAAACATATTTTTCCTTGAAAATACTTTGCTTTTTGAAAATGGTTTTAGAAAACTTTGTCTCTAATCTTGTAACCTTCAACTTAGATACCAAATTTGACACCCATGTCTGTTAATGTCACTCTTAATAGAATGCATTAAGTTCCATGAAGCGCACAGGAAATCAATATAGAGAATATACAAGACAGATGAAATAAGCAATGGAAAATTTTAAACTTTATTATAAAATAAATAAAGCATAGTCACATAAATATCTCAAAACCAGTTAGAACTAGCAAACTATCCCAAATCTGTCTTTCAAGCCAACTCAGAAAATAAAATACCAAAGTACATAAAGTCATATCCCATGCCATGAGACAAATTAAAGTAGAAAGCAAGTCAAAGCGATACATTCTCTAGAAGTCCAAGTCAAGTCCAAGCTGACGAGATATCTGAGTTACTGTTGAGTGTCGCCACTCTAAGGACCTAAGGGGGGGAAAAAGGAAGAAAGAGGCAAAAGAAAAAGGGTCAGACATAAAGTCTGGCGAGTTCCGGTGATTTACAAATATGCATATAATAAGAAATGACAAGACAGGTAAATAAAACTGGATAAGAAAGTTACAGCGTTACAACAGATAAACTAAACAAAATAGCAGAATGGTCAGGATAACAGGAATAAAATTATAATCGTGTAATGCTTCACTTTTGTATCCTAAATGGGTATATGTCTGAACCTATATGTTTCATTACTTAAGTCTTAGTTTGCACCAATACTAGTATAACAAGTTCAACGGGATTATACTTTATAGGATTAACTGCAGGAATAACAGCAGGATTAAGTGTACCCTAATTACATAACAGGATTAGGTGTTAACCTAATTACATAACAGCAGGATTGGGTGTATCTGAACTACTACCCAAGCGATCGGTTCCCTACTACCCGAATACCCTGTGTCATGTCCAACAGTAAGGTGTATCACTCCCTAATCCAACGACTTATATCCGTAGGTGTTATAGCGTCTTATCTTCCTTTGTCGGACCCATGCATGCTCATGACCCCGCCAGAACACGCCCGTAACTGCTCCCATGTGAAATTCTTACTATCTAGTACAGTAAAGCGTGCCCTGGCCTCTACCTAGTGCGAGGCCCCTTATAATAAGACACCAAACATGGATACTAACTGATATGGGTTCCAAACAACAGATTGACACAAGCCAAAACCTGTGACGACTGCCCATAACCCCTGCACTAAACAAGAGGAATAATGCGCCGAAAGGTATGCCAGGTAGCTATGGACAATCATTAAGGTAAAGCAACAATCTTAGAACCTATGGTTAAACTCACAGCATAAGGATAAAATATAATAGAACATATACAACAGGTAGTGATAGTGAAGCAGAAAAAACTAAACTTTCATGACAACTAGAAAATAATTCCCATACACGTGGATAACAACAATAGTGTTTCTACAATTTTCCTCACTACATCGCTCAGAGAAATATCAAACAGCGGAAATCCAAATACTAGATAGTAGGTAAAATAATACGCCAGCCTCCTACTCGCCTCCTAATAACATCATCGTCAGCACTAAGCTTTAACCTGTCACCTAATCTGCCCATCCAAACAACCAAATAAACAACCCAAGGTAATAAGAGGGAAACATAAAATCTTTAGTCAAATAACAGTCTTAGTGAGCGATAAAATAGCTAACAAACTTTATCAATAAAGTATATGAGAATGGATAAATAAATAAAATAATCTACCCATCTTCAGAGAAGAACTTACACCTGCCTTCCCGACACTTGATAGTGATAGCCTTTACAATCCATAAATCCAAAGGGACAATAATTCGGCCATGACAATTAGAACAACCATTCATACACGGCAAAAGCAACTCATACAACATCTAGTCATGTCTCATGAAAACCACCCTAATCGAACTTGGCATCCCTTAAGCACAAGCCCTAGAGGAAACCAAGCATTTGAAATCATCCAAACGTCCATGACTTACTCTGGTAGCCAAGCAAACAACCATCCAAAGTACACCTCATTCGAGGTCAGATAACCTCCGTGAGATGGCACAACCTAAGAAACCATGCATCCAAACGCCCATGACTGAATCTGGCTATCACTGCCAACCTTGTTTCGAAATCATCGTTAATCATATGATTAGCTAAACAATTTTCCGTCAACTGTCAAGGACCATACATGACGCCCTGGTTCTAGGAAAACCCCACACGCTATACATAACACGTGTCTAGGCCATACACGACGCGCAGGGCACTCAACCTACAACCGGTCTTCAATTGTACCCCTGCTTTGAGCTAGCTAGAACCTACGACAACGATAAATCCTCGACCTTTGCATCTCTAGTCGTTATAAACTATGACTATTCATAAGCTCAGAACACCTTAGAGCAATTACTTCACACTAACTCAATACATCCTTGAGTCGTTTTCACATTTGTCACATCCAACGAACAAATCACCACACTTCGTCATTCCCCGTGGAATTCACTTCAAAATTATCACCACTTTCGAACCAAAGAAAACATCAATCATAAGGTCCGAAACAATCGACAACATCACATCAACTTGCTATTGAAAACAAACCACAACGCTTAGAAGTGTTGTTATAACTCTGGGTACATGACCGACCGACCAACCCCTGGGTACATGACCGACCCACTTCAAAGCATCGCGATCGACCAACCTATTCTCCACCAAACTGACCGATCCAAATCACCAGGACCGACCCACCACTTTGAGCTCGACCCTCTTTCTTTACAACATGTCCGACCAGCCTCCCACGTCTCGACCGACCCGGTTTCTTCACACCAGACTGACCCAGTTGCTTTATGTAGGACCGACCCATCTTTTCCTTTAAGACCGACCCGCCGCACAGCACCCGACCCACCAATCATCAACCCAGGCTTCACGACCGACCCGTTAGGACCGACCAGAAATAGACCAATCCGACCCAAAAGTGAGACCGACCTATTCCTGACTTTCTCCCTAAGACATGATTTTGACTCGACCGACCCACCCATGACCGACCTAAAACCTGCATATTGCAATTCAACTCCGATTTCGAACAAAAATTTGCCAAATGATAGATTCGACGAAACCAACTTGTCCAATTCACCAAATATGGCCACAAACATGGCATGAAACCATTATCAACATGAATACGATGATTTCACCAAAATTATGCAAATCACTCCAAAATCATAACGAATGATCATGTGAACAAATTTACAGATCTAACTCGTATAATCATATGAAATGGCATAGGAGTTACCGGTTTAAACTTACTAAATTAGATCTTAAGGTGATTCATATGATAATAAACTTACTAATGCATAGATCTATGAGAAAACACTTGAATTTGATGAAAAACATGATCAACTACTCACACACTTCATTGAATCCATGTGAGAGAGGTAAACCACTCACCAATTCTCCAAAACAAAGCAAAAATGGTGTAATACGAATCCGGACAACAAGGAACTCGATCTAAACCCCTTGATTTGATGAATTCGCCCTTGAAACCATGTAGATCTGGCTTCCAATGGTATCTTGATTTTAATGGTGGAAAGGCGTTAGAGGAAGGAGGAACCTAGGCCACCTAATGAAAGAATGGAGAAACTAAACCCTTTCCCATATCTCCCACCCCTTATTTATAGTTTCCACCAACCCACTAATGGGCCTCTTCAAGTCAGCCCATTAAGGCTTCAAAACCTTGAACAACTAACTGAAAACCCTTAAACAGTGATTCCTCCCAAACTGCTGAGCCAAATCCTTAATGTAACCACTCTACGGAAAGGTAACCATCATTTCCTTTCCAATGACACAGGTATCACCCTTTGATTTGACCTGAGTCAAAAGTTATCTCCTGTACAAGACTGACAGGGACAAAATGGTCACAAATAATATTGGTAACAATTATGGACATGTTTCACATTCCCATAAGCAACATATCAAAATGTGAGAATGATCCAACTCTCAGGACAAAAAAATATATTTTACGATCCTCCAATTCGTAAAATGCGGGTCGTTCCCTCCCTTAGGAATTTCGTCCCTGAAATTCCAAGCAAACACAAGCAACCATAACAATTCTGCATGCCTATCATCGATGAGAAGCCAATTCAATCATCCAAACTAGCAACCATCAAGCCATGCATCCATAGCCTTATCCTAGCACGCGGAATTCTATCAAACAAGATACAACGATATAACGATGATACGATATCAATGTGTCCTACCGAAGAAGAGTTCTAGATGAGTCGCCTTCATGCTCTTTTCTGTCTCCCACGTACAATCGTCTCCATCTTCACTCCATTGTACATTGACTTAGCTTAACCGTCTACCTCCTAAGCTGTTTTGTGGCATTGCCCACAACTCGAATCGGCATACGAGGTCTTGTAACAATGGTCTCTATTTCTAGGTCTTCGTACTGCTCTGGAGATACGACTATTTTTGAATCGTGCATGAATTTCCGTAGAAATGACACATGGAACACATTGTGCACACTCGACATCTTCTCGGGCAACTCCAATCTATATGCAAACTTTCCAATTCGGACGACTATCATAAACGGTCCAACAAACCTAGGAGCCAACTTTCCTTTACTTTCGAATCGAACCACAAGCTTCAATGATGAAATCTTCACGAAAACCACGCCACCAACGTCAAATTCCAAATCTATTCGATGCTTATCGGCATAACTCTTTTGACGATCTTGGGCTGCCTTCATTCTTTGTCGAGCGATCTCGATACAATCCGAGGTTTCTCTAATCATCTCAGGCCCAAATATCAACTTATCTCTAGTCTCTAACTAACAAGCTGGGCAGTTGCACGGCCACCCATACAACGCCTCGTATGGTGCCATCCCAATGCCCGATTGGTAGCTATTATTATATGCAAACTCAACTAGATGTAGATGGTCTTCTCACGTTCCCCTAAAATCCAACACACAAGCTCTTAGGGGATCTTCCAAAACTCGATAGACTCTCTCAGTCTGACCATCAGTTTGGGGATGATACGCCATACTCAAGCACAACTCGATTCCCAAAGCTTCTTGCAAACTTTTCCAAAATCCACTCGTAAATAATGGATCTCGAACACTCACTATACTCTTTGTGAACCACGGAATTGAACTATCCATTTCACATAAAGTTCAGCCAACTTTGATGCCATCCTTGTTAACTTGACAGGAATAAATCTCACACTCTTGGTCAAGCGATCCACGATGACCCAAATCCCTTCATTTCCTGCCCTGGTTCTAGGTTCTCCATTAATAAAATCCATCGATACTTGCTGTTTGAATCAAAAATGGTTCAAACATTTGGCGCCCACTGTGGGGTCGCGTTCACATCTAAGCTCAAAACTGCCTCCTTATTAGACATAATGGCTAAGTCTAAGAGATCCGCAAGTAAAGTGGTCGAAGAGACTAACAAAGAAGCTATACCACCTACTAATCGCTTTGAAGTCGGTGAAAATTCCATGGTGGAGCGACCCGAACTTCCCCGGTCCCCGAAGAAAAGAGAAAGAACGAATTACTATGAGGACAAGACCAATCAAAATGCAAACAGAAGAACATTTCATTGCTTATTACAACAATTCCATCAGAATACAAGAATATATAGAGTATGAATAAATGTACATTCGACAAACGTCAGAGATTTAAATTCCATTTAAATACATAGCAGCGGAAAAATAATACAAAACACAACTGAAGGCGATATACGGATAAAGAGCTTTCCGAATATCACTTCAGCTATAAACCAGGATCCTGTGAATAGAAATTTGCAAAACCAAAACTACTAGCTACCCTTGTGGAAAATAAGGGCACCCAGAGTTTAGGTTAAAACAATAATCTCCAGGTCAGTCATTTGACTGGTGTGAGAACTAAAACAGTTATTAATCTTTATTTTTAAAGTTAGGTAAATCAAGGGACCATTCCATATAACACGAAATGGGTTTCCTCCCAAGAATACCAGTGCATAAAACAAACAGCGCAATGCTTAATAAAGAAAAATGAAGCTATTATAAGACCCAGGTCCCATCACACAATGCAACGCAAGCAGGAGGATAGGGTTTTACCTTATAATAGCCAAAGAATGTTTGATACGTTTAAAAACAGATTATTTTGATATTACTATAAGAGTATAGTGTCAAAAATATTTCGATCATAAGTATCAATCATAGACGGCATAAGAGCCCCATACCACTATGTCACCAATACTAGGCTCTACAAATAAAACTGAAATATCACGTATTGGAAATTGGATTCCATCATGAGTCGAGGCAAGGGGCAAGCTCCTCTCCATTCGAGACACTCTAGCAAATGTCTCAGGACCACACACAGCGATCCTTGGAATCGGTTGGGTCGGTCCTCTCTTACTTTTGAGGATTGGCAATTCCTGAACACACGTTTCCCGGTCCTATCAGACCTATATCCGAGGCGCCATGCATTCCAACAACCACACAGGTAAAAAGTATATAAATGTCAGGGCTGGTAGGTCACTGACATCACCCATAGCTAGAAAGAAACGTCGTGTTCTCCCAACGGTCCTTATCCTGTTTTTGACTCATACCGAGGTGTAAGGCTCGCGAATTCACGCTATACACAAAGCTATGCCACATAGGTCGTGCTTTGATCATCAACCACAAGACTTTGTTTTTCAACAGAAGCCTTGATCATTTGCCACTAAGGCATGCCACACAGGCAATTCATGCCTTGCGATTGATATCTATTGATATATAACCTCTGAGCTCGTACGTCCCAGAGAAGGGCGTTAAGCAAGAGAATAAATTCTCCGCCGCTAAACAGATATATATTTAATAGAAGTCAATCACACAGAATAAAATCCAATGTCAGACACATAGTCCATTTACAAGTTCGTTCTGGGTCTGAACGAAACCGGAGGCACCTTCCTCGCATATCCGTCGATCTCCAGTACGCCTGGACGATCTCCAACTTATTCCCTCATCTTTGGTGTATATCCCAATCAAGATTGACAGGAATCAACCAAACGACGTGAAGACCCCCGGTCTTCAACCACCGTCTTCACCTTCGACACATTGTTGAATCAGTTATTCGGAATGAATATAAACCTGGCCTTTCTGAATAACCCGCGTATAAAATAAACAAGTGTTACACAATGCAGCATAAGCTTCATTCCAATTCAGAATATTCTTTTATACAAATTTTCACATTCTTAGGGAAAGGTTCCCATTAATTTTATCAAAGATAAATTATTTTAAATTCATTCTTTAATCTTCCTTTGGATATCATTTCAAACCATATTATGGTTTTCCAAACTAGTCGGGATTAGCGAGCCACACCGAAGTAATTATTTATTTTATTTCCCAATCCCAACCTATTCATCCCATTGAGCAAAACTGTAATACTCCATATCTAACACCACGGTGCTATCGGTAAAATTAATTGCCATTTCACGTTCAAATCTAATTAAAGATTTAACTATCGTTTTGGAGCAAAACCGGTGATACTCCATTCTCGATTATTTCAATCTAATTAAAGATTCATTAAAATTCCACTTAGTTTTAATCTTCCCACTAATCAAATCCTGTCTTTAACTGGGTTAAAGAACTAATATCATCTAAAACACGGTTCACGATAAACCCAAAATCACATTCTATTTTTAGTCGTGTTAAAGAACAGGTGTTATTCAAAACACCACTCACGATAAACCCCAAAAACCAATTTAAATTCAATTCCAATTAAATACTAATTAATTGGGCAATTTCACTAAATCTTAACTAAAAGATTTATTCTATTCTAAACTGGGTTCAAGAACAGTGTTATTTAAGACACCATCCACGACGAACACAAAATCCCATTTGATATTAAATACAAGGCTCTGAATAGAAAATATATCGGCTTATATTCAATTATCAAATTCTGAAACCAACAAATATCGTATTGGAAATAACGATATAAATATATCTTTCAAATTTCTACAACCATATCTGTATAATCACGAAATCCAACATCGGCATATCCCGAAGATAACTTCGATTCAAATTCATTTCAATTCACGTATTGGAAATTCTGATTATTTTTAAAACCACTTCAAATCAAATTTATTTATTCAAAAATATTGGATTATAATTCTAGTTCATAACTAGTTCATTTCGATAAAAGTATATTTTTATCCTTACAAATATGGATTTTTCATTCCAGTTCTTTCTAATTCATATATTATGATTTTACACAAATTATAGATATTTTTAATAATTTTATCAAGGCCCGTACAGTCGATTCCCAATAACGGTCGTCGAACTGCACTTACAACGAACTTTTCCAAATTTGATTTGGACATAATTCCAAATCGAACCATTAGATTTCAAATTTCTAATATTAATTGGAAAGATCTTTTCGATACGAACCCAACGGTTCCGGTTTCAGGAGATCCGACGGTCGGATCTCCCGCAACATCAATTCAAAGTCAATGGCCGAAATTCGCGAACTACCGTGGCGCGACGCGTTCTATTCAGGCCATTTAATATATATAATATATATCATATATATTTCATCGATTTCAATTCAAAACGTACTTTATAAATCATTTTAAATTCGTTTTCAAAACAATTTCAACTTCATATTCAATTTCAAATCAAAATTGAATATTTTATATCATTAATATATAAATGATAATATTTTCAAAATATTTTATTTTGAAATCACTTCCTTTTTTATTCATTATAAAAACGAATATAATCGATATAAATATCGTTCACGTCAAAATAGCGCATACTTAATCAACACGGCTTTATATATTTCAATAACTTCATTATTCTATTCAACAAATGAATATTTTCTCTTCAACACATGAATATATATTTCTTTCGACACATGAATATATACTTTATCAACACATGAATATTTATTTATTCTTACTTACAATAAAAATGTGGATTTTATGGTATAAATATTTTATTCAACACATGAATATTTTCAACACATGAATGGTTTCAACACATGAGTATTGTCAACACACGACTATTTTGTTTATTCAGCACACACGTTGTGACAACCCCAAACCCCGTTCCACGGTGGCAAGGGTAATCTTTGGAATATAACACATAAACAGATAACAGCAGAGCAGAAATAAATAAATACACCAGATAATGTACAATAGAATACACTAGATAGACATAATCATCAGAGTTACACAGTATACAGGATCATACTTAGTACAAATACAGTTCAGCTATACATAAATGTCTACAGCAGAAAACAAAACATAATATGCACAATAGGAGCTGAACATCATAAAAAGAGATAAATGATAGAATCCATCTTCAGCGCCGGCTTTCCAAAAAGAGTCTGCTAAAACCTGAATACAAGGCTGCCCGTGTAGAGAAAGGGGCACCCGAGTTTGCAAGTGAAACAAACTACGAGTCAGTCATGGGACTGGTATGAGAAATCTACTTAATTTACTTTATAATATGGCCAATCACAGGACCACGCCGCTAATGCGGAACGGATTTACTCCATTGGATTGCCAGTGCTTTAAAATAAGTAAATTGTTTAAACATCGCAATGCTTTTTATAAAAATGAAGCCATTATAAGACTCAGTTCCCATCACACAATGCAACACAAACCGAAGGATAGAGTTTTACCTTATAATGGCCAAAATATGCTTGATACGAGAAAAACAAATCATTTGATATTATTGCTAGTGTTTATATGTTTCAAAAACAATTTCAATCATAGCTATCAATCAAAGATGACATGGGTACCATATATCATGTCGCCATATATAGGTATACAATCAAAACCGCATGGTGTCGTATTTGGAAATTGGATTTCCATCTTGAACCAAGGCAAGGGATCGTCCTTACCGCTTCGAGACAATCTAGCCTACCACAGGATCAGAGCTCGAGTGACCCTTGGATCGTAAGGGTCGGTCCACTCGATGTGGATTAAAATGCCTGAACACTGCGTTCCCCACTCTATGGGGCGTAAACTGGTCATAACCCGACCAGACCATCGGCTCCAAAGAGACCGAACTAACCGAGGCGCCTCGCTATCCATCATCCACATAAGTAAAATTCCCAGGCGTGTCAAACCCAAAACACCACTCCTAGCTAGAAAGAAACGCAGGTCCTCCCTGAGGTCCTCTCCTGTTTCTGGCTCATACCGGGGTGTGAGGCTCGCGAAACAACGCTAAACACAAAGCTATTCAAGGCCATTCTTCGATCATCAACCACAAAGCTCTGCTTTTCAACAAAAGCTTTGATCATTTGTATCTTAGTATGCCACACAGGCAAACCACTCCATGCAACCGATATCCATCAATCACACAGAATGATATCCAACGTCAGACACACCGTCCATTTACAAGTCCGTTCTGGTCTGAACGAAACCGAAGGCACCTTATACCTCACACATCCGTACAATCAACAAGTACGTCGGACGGCTACCACTTCATCCCCTTCAAGGTAGCTACTCCCATCATGAGCATCAGTAGCACCCCTCCATTCGACGTGAAGATCATCGGTCTTGCACCGTCTTCATATCTTCGACTTCTAACCGTCGATCAATTATTTGAAATGAGAATTAACTTGGCCTTTTCAAATAATTCACGTATATTTAGAATTTCAAATCAATTCATTTCAATGGTTAAATTATTCGACATCAATAATTCTGTTCTTTAATGTAATTTTCACGCCAAACACATTCAACCATGAACTATCCAATAAACTAAGCAAATTCAGTTTATTTTCATTCCATATCGTTTATAATATTTTATCACGATTTATCGTTACTTTTATTTATTTAAAAATAGCCAATTCATTCAAACGACGTTTCAGGCCATAACGCGGTCGTGGCGCTGTTTTTCTTCAGATTTGATTTACACATATCTAAAAATCTAACCATTGGATCTTCACAAGTTTTATACCATTAGACAGATCTTTTAAAAAGGATTCCAGCGGTTCCAGTTTTGGGAAGATCCGACGGTCGGATCTCACAGTACAATCGTTTGAAGTTACGATTTCAAAATACGAACTATTAACAATAGTCATACCTTGAAATCGATGAAATATATATATAATATATATATATTATATATATATAATGTCCTGAATAGAACGCGCTGTGGCAGTTCGCAAATTTCGACCATTGACTTCGAATGGACATTACGGGAGATCCGACCATCGGATTCTCCTAAAATCGGAACCGTTGGGTTCGTATCGGAAAGAGCTTTCTAACGAATATTAGAGATTTGAAATCTAACGGTTGGATTTGGAATTATGTCCAAATCAAATTTGGAAAAGGTCGTTGTAAGTGTAGTTCGATGGTCGTTTATGGAAATCGACTGTATGGGCCTTGATAAAATTATTAAAAATATCAATAATTAGTGTAAAATCATAAGAAATGATTTGGAAAGAATTGGGTTTATCGTGAACTATGTTTTAACGACATTCGTTCTTTAACCCGATTTACAGTGAAATGTGATTTGGAATTCATAAATCTTTTGTTAAGATTTAAAGGAGATTTTCCAAAGTAAAGTTTTCCAATTTAATAAAATAAATTGGAATTGAATGGAATTCGATTTGGTGATAATCGAAATGAATTTCTGTGGAGGAAGACAACTAATATATCTGGAATTTAAAAGGCTTTGTCATTATTCCATTTATATTATTAGTCGGATATGGAAGTTTATATCGATTATATATATATCGATTTGTTTTCCATGAAGATTCCATTGTAAATGGAATGTGATTTTGGGTTTATCGTGAACCGTGTTTTAAATGACATTGGTTCATTAACCCAGTTAAAGACAGGATATGATTTCCCAAGTTAAACAATCATTAATATTTATTTTTAGGAAGATTAAAACCAAGTGGAGTTTTAATGAATCTTTAATTAGATTGAAATGATCGAGAATGGAGTATCACCAGTTTTGCTCCAGGCGATAGTTAAATCTTTAATTAGATTTGAACGTGAAATGGTTATTGAATTTATCGATAACACCATGGTGTTAGATATGAAGTATGACCAGTTTTACTTCATAGGATGAATAAGTTAGGGTTGGGAAATTTAACAAGTGATTACTTCGGTAAGGTTCGCTAATCCCGACTAGTTTGGATAAACCATAATTTGGTTTGAATTGATATTCAAAGAAGATTAAAGAATAAATTTAAAGAATTTGTCTTTGATAAAATTAATGGGAACCCTTCCCAAAGTATAAGAATGTTTGAATAAAAGAATATTCTGAATTGGAATGAGGCGTAGGTTGTGTCTGTGTAACACTTGTTTATTATATATGCGAGTTATTCAGAAAGACCGAGTTTATCTCATTCTGAATAATTGATTCAACGATGTGTCGAGGATGAAGACGATGGTCGAAGACCGGAGGTCTTCACATCGTTTGGATAATTACTGATGATCTTGATTGGGCTGTACACCCAAAAGGAGGGAATCAGTTGGTGATCGTCCAGACGTACTTGGAGATCGATGGATATGCGAGGTATCAGGTGCCTCCAGTTTCGTTCAGAGCCAGAACGAACTTGTAAATAGACTATGTGTCTGACATTGGATTTTATTCTGTGTGATTAATTTCTATTAAATATATATCTGCTTGGCGGTGGAGAATTTATTCTCTTGCTTAACGCTCTTCTCTGAGACGTACGAGCTCAAAGGTTATATATTGATGGATATCAATCGCATGGAGCGAATTGCCTGTGTGGCATGCCTAAGTGGCAAATGATCAAGGATTTTGTTGAAAAGAAAAGTCTTATGGTTGATGATCAAAGCACGGCCTATGTGGCACAGATTTGTGTATGGCGTTAATTCGCGAGCCTCACACCCCGATGTGAACCAAAAACGGAAGAGGACCTCAGGGAGGACATGCGTTTCTTTCTAGCTATAAGTGGCATCAGTTGTTTTACATGCCCTGACGAGTTTGACTTATGTGGTTGTTGGAATGCGAGGCGCCTCAGATATATCAGTCGATCCAGGACCGATGGAGTCATTGGACTGATTGACACCCCATAGGGTGGGGAAACGCAGTGTTCAGGCATTTAAATCCACATCTGATGGAGAAACTTGACTGCATCCTTAATGCTCGACTAAATCAAGCCCCTCAAAATGTCCATGTCAACATGGAAGACGATAATGAATGCTTGAGCGACAAAGATAAAGCTAATGTTGAAAACTTGACCAAAAGCAAAGAGTCACTCCGACATGAAAACCCGAAAGATTAACAATCTCGTCAAAGGGGCACCTACTCGCCGTGAAGAGCAACATGACACTGAAGGACACATCTCAGATGTGATAGAACAAATTATGAAGAAGAATCAAGTTGGAAACATTCCGAAAGATGCTATGTCTCGAGAGGAGTTCGACAGTGCTATAGGCAACCTATATCAAAAAATTGATGCTTCAAATGAGATGTTGCTAGACCAACTCTATGCTCTTAAAGTCGCTCAGGCCGATTTCGTAAATTGCTTAACCAGCATTTTTTTTTGCAAGGAAACACATATTCCTGTGCCTAAGACTCTCACGAACGGAGGTGTAATTGTCGTTACCAAAAGGAGGATGAGCTCAATCCCATCGATTTGGAGGATAATTAGAAAAGTACTCGGGGCAAAAAGTGCGCCAACGATGGAAAGGGCGATGAAGGTTATAAGATGATTCGCCTTTTCAACCCATCAGAGCTGAGGCCTTTGAATGACACCGCTGAAAATATCTATCTTGCGAAGAAGAATTCTGAAAAATATGCGAAACCAAAACCAATAATGATAGGTGATAAAGCAGCTATATCTGGGAGTTTCTTCCTCTATCACAATCAGCATGGCCATGATACCAATGAGTGCAGACATCTAAGAAGTTCCATTGAAACGCTGGTTAAAAGTGACAAGCTGCAGCAATATGTTAAGATCTCGCATGCAGTAAATCGTTTTCCAACCACCTAGGGGCAAAGCATATCCTCCAATCAACCAAGCACGGATGGAAAGGCTCCAACAGTAAATATCTCCTGCTCAACCGATAAAAGCTGGGAGAAGATGCGAAGCTACGCGAATATTCAGGAGTACAATCCAACAGAAACAATAACTCTTATGGAATTAAAAACTCCTGTTCATTCAATGATCGCTAGACACTTCCATACCAAAGCTTGGTAAAGGCTAGATGGCATCTACAAATTGTGAACCCTTGAAGGAATCTCAATGCCAAGAATCTGGAATAACGGCTGCCTGTGACAGCATTCTGCATAAAAGCACTGCTCGGCACTTGTGCAAAATTGATTTACTTTTTCTTACAAATATAAGTCTCCCTTGGTAAAGGAGAGATTGTAATAGAATATCATATCTACTACTGAAAGCATGCCTATCTGTATAAATCTCTTGCTTGCAAAATTTTATGGCAAATCAAAACATGATTAAAAGTTGATTTCATATTCCAGGCTACCCGAAGAGCGCTCGTTCCATCAAAATCTGACGAAGCATGGCGATTCCAACAATGATAGATCAAGTGCCAAATGTTGCAAATAACAACATGCGCAGATGCAAAGGAAGAAAAGCACCTCCTTGGAAAGCAAATGGGAAGAGTTGCCAAGATAAAAACAACAGACGAGCGCCATGACAAATAAGCGAAAGGGTTGCAACTTTCTTCGAAGGGGGCATTTCCCCAAATGAGAGATTCAAAGACCCAGCTCCTAAACTGAGATAGTTCACCAAGCCAAACGTTCGACAAAGGAACTAATGACTGCCTCTGGAATGATATAACGGCCACTCAATTCATGTGCATAACACATGAAATCCCCGGATGTGAAGAATGTAAATCCCAAAGGTTGCGAGAATCCGTAAGCGCGAAACGAAGCGCGGGAGTTCAGTATACGTGAAATGAAGCATGTGAGTACGTAAGCGCGGAGCGATGCAATTCTCCAAGGTCGTGGGATCCGTAAGTACGAAACAAAGCATGGGAGTTCATTATACGTGAAACGAAGCATGCGAGCTCGAAAGCGCGAAGTGATGCAACCCTCCAAGGTCGTAGGAATCCGTAAGCGCAAAACGAAGCGCGGGAGTTCACTATACGTGAAACTAGGCATGGGAGTTCGTAAGTGCGGAGCGATGCAACCCTACAAGGTCGCGGGTAAGCGTGAAACGAAGCGTGGGAGTTCACTATACGTGAAACGAAGAGTGGGAGTTCGTAAGCGCGGAGCGATGCAACCCTCCAAGGTCACGGGAATCCGTAAGCGCAAAACGAAGTGCGGGAGTTCACTATACATGAAATGAAGCATGGGTGTTCATAAGCGCGGTGCAATGCAACCCTCCAAGGTTGCGGGAATTCGTAAGCGCGAAACGAAGTGCGGGAGTTCGCTATACGTGAAACGAAGCATGGGAGTATGTAAGCGCGGAGTGATGCAACCCTCCAAGGTCGCGGGAACTCGTAAGCACGAAACGGAGTGTGGGAGTTCACTATACGTGAAACAAAGCGTGAGAGTTCGTAAGTGCAGAACGATGCAACCCTCCAAGGTTGCAGGAATCCGTAATAGCGAAACGAAGCACGGGAGTTCACTATACGTGAAACGAAGCATGGGAATTCGTAAGCGCATAGCGATGTAACCCTCCAAGGTCACGGGAATCCGTAAGTGCGAAACGAAGCACGAGAGTTCATTATACGTGAAACGAAGCATGGGAGTTCGTGGCGCGGAGCTATGCAACCCTCCAAGGTCGCGGGAATCCATAAGCGCGAAACGAAGCGCGAGAGTTCACTATAAATGAAACGTAGCGTAAGAGTTCGTAAGCGGGGAGCGACGCTACCCTCCAAAGTCGTGTGAATCCGTAAGTGCGAAACGTAGCACGGGAATTCACTATACGTGAAACGAAGCGTGGGAGTTCATGGCACGAAGCGATCCAACCCTCAAACGTCGTTGGAGTTCACATTGCGAAACGATATGTCAACCAAAAATTCATTTTCATAGAGAAAACAATTTCTCCACAAGAAAAATCAACAATGCTCAATGAACTCGACAATGTTGATTCAGTCAATAGGAGAGGACGAGCGGTTGATTATAACAGCCTCTCCAAAGCACGGGGCATCCAATGGAATCTTCAATGATAGAACGGATCGATAAGACAAACATTGAGTTATAAAAATTCTTCCCATAATGAAGACTAACAATGGCCTCCAAAGCTGGGGCACCAATAATCAAAAACTTCTCCAAAGAGAAGCAGAGAATGAATTACCGATACGTGTTTCACAAATGTGA
Organism: Allium sativum; assembly: GCA_030737875.1. Taxonomy (NCBI): domain Eukaryota; kingdom Viridiplantae; phylum Streptophyta; class Magnoliopsida; order Asparagales; family Amaryllidaceae; genus Allium; species Allium sativum. The sequence goes on from CM060926.1 coordinate 863,523,774, forward strand.
AATATCGAATACCGTCGTATAAGTCATTAAAACAATAATGTTTGAAATCCATAGTAGACTTTAGTCGATTAGTTGATTTTAGGCGTTAACGCGAATTCAAATTCGAATATCGTATTTGTGCAGATAACACTTAATTGATTATAAAACGTTGAGTGGAACAATTCTGTGCAGGCACTTTATTGAATTCAAAATAAAATTCGCTATACCTCATTTTTTTAATGTTAACTGATCCACTATCGATATGGGCAGTCGATGGTGAAGTATAAGTCCAAGACCATGCAAGTGCTTGTTGTAATTACAAGAACAGGTGACATGAAGCATATGAATTCAAAGCATGGTTTGCGGCAAAAAGATATAACTGGATCTCGATGCAAAATATATCAACAACAGAGTTTATTTCGAAGCTCGCATTTCTCGCAAGCGAAAAATTTAAGCTTCGAGGGGTAAATGTTAACCCTATTCAAAACACCGGGTCGGTTAGTATTGAAGAACCGAGTCGGTCGGTACCAATAGACTGGGTCGGCCAGTACCAAAAAAGTGGGTCGGCACTGACTTGGTCGGCACTAAACTAAATGCATGGCAAAGAACTGATATGGTGACCAAAGTACATGCACCACACTAGAAATAATGCATCAAGAATACCATTCATAGATGAGCATCATCAATACAATTTGGTTCCATATAGCATTTGAAAATATGTGGCATTGTTTATAATAAATGGGACAGTTCAAGGATGCTTGTGTGAAATAGCGTTGGGTAAACAAGAAGTACACGTTGTTCTAGCGGCTTCGTTCCTGGTCGGCCATATACATTCAATACCAGGTCGGCCATCATCAGTTCACGTTTATGCATGAAGATGCATGGATCAAATATGCATCAATTGTACGGACCATATGCTAAGAAGACGGAGTGAGTATTGGATCAGTAAAATAATGAGCAATAGCATCACAATGGAGTGCAAACACCCATAACTAGAGTGGCATTAGTTAGATAACAAATTAGTCATGAAGTGTATATATTAATACGTATGCTAACACAAGTAGCATTGTTTCAGTGCATTTAGTTCCAATAAGAGTGGTGATGCAGGCATACTTAGAATGCTGTAATACATGGAATGTGTGAGGATTTATAAATACGTGGGGGCGGCTTCATACAATATTAATATGGGTTTGTCACGTGTCTTTGTTTGGTGAATTAAATAGGCTACGTGGATCAGTATTATAAAGCAATGTGGACCGATATGAAATTATAGAATGGGTCAGCACTAAGTGCATGACGAGGTAAACTAATGTATGGTGCACAGAGTGAACGCGTGTACAACAAATGATGAATGTCAGCAATTGCCATGTAAGAACGCAATGGCATTAGAGTAATTAAAGTGTGCGGTCCTATCAAAAGGCAAGAATGGAATCTGGGTCGGCCATGAGAAAAAGGCGGTGGCAATAAGGTAAATAACGAAAAGAATGGGTCGGTGCTTGATTTCCAGTCTGGGTCTGTGCATTCATAAAACTGGGTCGGTCATATAAGCACAATCCTGGTCGGTGCTAAAATGTAAATATATATAGAAATGAATCGGCCATGTTTGGAATTAAAGTTGGTCGGTCGTATAAGTGAAGAGCTGGTCGGTCATAACAATGAAGTAGTGGCAGAACCATAAATATGGGACATGACAGCTGTTGACAATTATAAAGTGGACCAGTGACATTTTGTAAATAAGTTTGAGGCCGACCCAAGTTTACGGCCGACCTAAACTCTGCGTTCCATAATTACAAGACTGCCACCACCCTCAAACTACACCTATAAATAGCCCCTTTCTCCACCATTCAAGGAACCGATTCCACTACCCCGAAGGGCTTCCTAAATCATTCCTCAACCCTTCTAAATCTTATTAAAGCTCCATTAATGGCTTCCTAAGCATGCTACTTCTTCCTCCAACAACATGAAGATCAAATCACATCTTTTCTCCATTCGAATGGGCTCAAACTCAATCCTAGTGCTCTCCAACCGCCATTAATCTTCTCTAAAAACTCGGATCTAACATAAACTTCGTCATGGGATCAAGGAAAAGCTTCTATGTGCCAAAGTGATTGAATATCTACAAGATAACTTTCACAATCCACGAGATCTAATCCATTTCTCTATGAATTCAAGTGTGATCTAAAGCTGAAAGAGAGCAAAGAGAGGAAAATCATATACAAAGAGAGAATGAGCAAAAGTGAAATGTATGAGATAATAAACTTTGTAAATCTTCTCAAGATAGTGGAAAACGTTTCAAAAGTGGATGTAGATCTTTGCTAAGATCGAACCACTATAAAAACCCCTTGTCTTTCACTTACTTTTTCCTGTCTATTTTTCGATTGTGGCTCTTTTAATTTCTAACCATAATTGGTGAAGTGTGATTTCACATTTGCTCCCACTTCCATGTAGAAACTTCCAATGGGTGAAGCATACCACTCGGCTTCTTCTGTTCAGCTTTCACCAACTGATAATTCATGCACTTAGAAATGAACTTTCCAATATCTCGCTTCATCCCCTCCCAGTAGTAAACTCGCTTCATGTCCTGATACATCTTGTTACCACCGGGATGAATCGTCAATTTCGAGTGATGACATTCCCTCGGATCCTCATCTCTCAATCCATCGATATCAGGAACAACTAATCGCTCTTACTTTTGAAGCCAACCTTTTCGATCGACTTCGAACTCTTTCTCTTCTGGTTCTAGCTTCTGGATAAACTTGATAAGCTTTGCATCTCGCTTTTGGCTCTCGCCAATCCTTTCGATAAGAGTAGGTCTTATCGATAAGCTTGCTAACATTTCAGGTTCCAATTCACACCTTGGCCTGAAATCGAACCTTGCCAAATACTCGAGGCTTTTCCATTCTGAAAACATCGCTCCCAAACTTGCGTGTCTTCGACTCAATGCATCTGCAACTGCATTACCCTTGCCCGGAGTATAGGTTATACCAAAATCATACGATGCCAGAAACTCCAACCATCGTTGCTGCCGAAGATTCAAATCCTTTTGAGAGAAAAGATACTTCAATGACTTATGATCCGTAAACAACTCGAATCGAATTCCCAACAGGCAATGCCTCCACATCTTCAGCGTAAACACAATCGCCGCCACTCCAAATCATGAGTTGGACTATTCCTTTCATGCGGCTTCAGTCGTCGACTCGCATAGGCCACAACCTTATCCTTTTCAATTATTACTGCTCCAAGCTCCACATGCATCGGTATATACTACCATCTCTTCATTCCCGCTTGGAATGATCAACACAGGTGCACTCGTCAATCTCTCCTTCAGGATTCCAAACGCTTGTTCACACTTTGCATCCCATGTGAACACTTGGTTTTTCTTCGTCAATCCTGTCAACGGTGCGGCTACCTTGGAGGAATCCTTGATAAACCATCGGTAATATCCTGCCAACCAAAGGAAACTCCGAACATCCGTCACATTCTTAGGTCTATCCTAGTCCTGGATTGCTGTCACCTTAGCGGGGTCAACCGCTATTCCATTTCCAGGAACAACATGACCTAAGAATCTCACTTCATTCTTCTGGAAGTGACACTTTGAAAACTTAGCATTCAACTGATGCTTCCACAAGATTTCCAACACAACTCTCAAGTGTGTCTTGTGTTTTTCCTCATTTCGAGAGTAAAACAAAATATCATCCACGAACACAAGCACGAACTTGTTCAACTGATATCTGGAAACTCTATTCATAAGATCCACAAAATGCGCTAGTGCGTTAGTCAACCTGAATGGTATCACCAACCATTTGAAGAAACCGGATGGTGTTCTAAAAGCAGTCTTTGGCACACTATCCTTGGCCACCCTCAACTGGTGAAATCCTGCTGCCAAATCCATCCGAGAAAACACTTTGGCTTCGTGAAGCTGATCGAACAAGTCATCAATCCTTGGCAACAGATACTTGTTCTTCTTAGTTACCCTGCTCAGCTCATGAAAGTCCACACACAATCTTAATGAGCCATCTACCTTGGTTGCAAACACGACTGGTGCACCTCACTCGGAAACACTCCTCTGAATGAATCCCTTTCCCCAAAGGTCACGAACTTGCACCTTTAACTCTCGTTGTTCCTTAGGCGCCATGCGCCTAAGAGGCATAACGATTGGTCTAACACCCTCGACCAAATCGATCCTAAACTCGATCTCAGGATGTAGCGGCAACCCATTGACCTTGCCAAAGACATCCTCAAAATCTTTTGCGATTAGCACAGATGACAAGTCTTCCTGTGGAATCTCAAGCGAATATAGATAGCTAACGAAGACGCCCTCTTCGCGCTTACACATTATCAACACCTTTCGCCCTTACACATCCCCGACTCTCACCTCTTGCTTCTTGCAGTTCATCCTTGCCGCATATCTTTTGAGCCAATCCATGCCCAAGATGATCCCAAAGCCAACAAAGTTAAGAACAAAACAATCACACACAAAAAAGCAACCATGACTCGACAACACTGGACCACGACACAACATGCACAAACTGGACAAACCCCCAACTGGATTAGTCACAATCAATGGTCTATCACAAAATTCGGGTGTCAAACCCAAACAGCACACAAGCTCATTGCAAATGAATGAATGCGATGCTCCGGTATCAAACAAAACTCGAACTGAAACACCATGAACAAAAAAAGTACCTTGAACGACGACACCCTTTCCTTTCTCCGCTGCAGTAGGAGCTCCCGAAGAAGATGACACTGCCCCTAAAACATAAGCCTTAACCACTTGCTTCCCTTTAGCTGATTCTGGACAATCCCTCTTCTCAGGTCCCGGCTTCCCACACTTGAAGCACTTCTTTTCAGATTTAGGATTCTTGCATTCATTAGCAAAATGGCCCTTCTGCCAACAATTGAAGCAAGTCACTTCATTCTTCTGCTTCTTCTGGCCATCCTTTCCCTTCTGTTGTTGCTGCTTCCTTTTCTTATTGTTACCACCCTGTTGTTGTGAAAACCCGTAACTTCCCCGTAAAGGAAAGCGGCGGATAGTTCGAGAACAAACCACAGCAGAACACATACAGAAGAACATTTCATTGTATATTACAACAATGCATCAGATTACAAGAATATACAGAGTATAAAAGAATATTACACAGAAATATCAGAGATTTAAATTACATTTAAATACATAGCAGCGGAAAATAATACAATACACAACTAGAAGAGATATACGGATACAAAGCTTTCCGGATATCGTTCCAGCTGTAAACCAGGATCCTGTGAATATAAATCTGCAAAACCAAAACTACTAGCTGCCCGTGTCGAAAATAGGGGCACCCAGAGTTTAGGTTAAAACAATAAACTCCAGGTCAGTCATGTGACTGGTGTGAGAACTAAAACAGTTAATCTTTATTTTTAAAGTTAGGTAAATCAAGGGACCACGCCGTATAACACGGAACGGGTTTCCTCCCAAGAATACCAGTGCATAAAACAAACAGCGCAATGCTAAATAAAGAAAAATGAAGCTGTTATAAGACCCAGGTCCTATCACACAATGCAACGCAAGCCGGGGGATAGGGTTTTTACCTTATAACAGCCAAAGAAAGCTTGATACGTTTAAAACAAATCATTTGATACTATTATTAGTGCATAGTGTATAAAACAACTTCAAATCATAAGTATCAATCATAGGCGGCATGAATGACCCATACCACTATGTCGCCATAAATAAGTTTACAATCAAAACCGCAAAGTCACGTATTTGGAAATTGGATTTCCATCTATGAACCGAGGCAAAATATAGTCCTCAACCGATTCGAGACTGCCTAGCCCGAGCCTCAGGATCAGAGCTCGAGTGACCCTTGGATCCTCAGGGCCAGTCCACCGATGTGGATTAAACTTAAACCCTGAACATGCGTTTCCCCGCCCTATGGGGCGTAAACGAGCCAACTAAATGACTCCATCGGTTCGAGAACGACCGATCAATCCGAGGCGCCTCGCAACAGCAACAACCACATAAGTCAAACTCGTCAGGGCGTGTAAAACCACTGACGCCACTTCTAGCTAGGAAGAAACGCATGCCCTCCCTGACGTCCTCTCCCGTTTTTGGTTCATACCGGGTGTGAAGCTCGCGAATCAACGTTACACAAAGCTACGCCACAAAGGCCTTGCTTTGATCATCACCACAAGACTTTGCTTTTCAACAGAAGCCTCGATCATTTGCCACTTAGGCATGCCACACAGGCAATTCACTCCATGCGTTTGATATCCATCAATATATAACCCCTGAGCTCGTACGTCTCAGAGAAGGGCGTTAAGCAAGAGAATAAATTCTCCGCCGCCAAATAGATATATATTTAATAGAGATCAATCACACGGACTAAAATCCAATGTCAGACACACAGTCCATTTACAAGTTCGCTCTGGGTCTGAACGAAACCGGAGGCACCTAGTACCCCGCATATCCATCGATCTCCAAGTACGTCTGGACGATCACCAACTGTTTCTATCTTCTTGGGTGTACAGCCCAATCAAGATCATCAGTAATCACCCAAACGACGTGAAGACTTCAGGTCTTCGACCACCGTCTTCATCTTCGACTTATCGTCATATCAGTTATTCAGGATGGGATAAACCCGGTCCTTCCGAATAACTCGCGTATATTTTAAATAAGTGTTACACAAACACAACATACGCCTTATTCCAATTCATCAGTCACTAACCGTAAATTAATCAAGAGAATAATTCCCCAAATATTAACCCAGAAGGCCGAAACCAACATCAGATCAATATCCAGAAAACCATTCTGCTTGGCTAACCGACAGTTAGTTTCTAAATTTCACGTTCATAGGGAAAGGTTCCCATTAATTTTATCAAAGATAAATTCCTTGAATTTATTCTTTAATCTATTTTTGAATCTCAATTCAAACTAGTCGGGATTAGCGAACCTTACCGAAGTAATCATTTATTTTAATTTCCCCATCCCAACCTATTCATCCCATGAAGTAAAACTGATAATACTTCATATCTAACACCACAGTGTTATTGGTAAATTCAATTACCATTTCACGTTCAAATCTAATTAAAGATTTAACTATCGCCTGGAGTAAAACTGGTGATACTCCATTCTCGACCTTTTCAATCTAATTAAAGATTCATTAAAACTCCACTTAGTTTTAATCGTTCGCTGGGTTAAAGAATCCGTGTCATTTAAAACACGGTTCACGATAAACCCAAAGTCACATTCATTAATTATCGGGTTAAAGAACGAGTGTTATTTAAAACACTATTCACGATAAACCCAAAAATCAATATCAATTCAATTCCAATTAAATATTATTTAATTGGTGCACTTCATTAAATCTAAATAAAAAGATTTAATCATTTCTCAACTGGGTTCAAGAACAGTGTTAGTGAAGACACCATTCACGACAAACCCAAATCACATTCGATATTCAATACAAGGCTCTGAATAGAAAATATATCGGCTTATATTCAATATCAAATTCTACGACTAACAAATGTCGTATTGGAAATAACGATATAAATATATATCTTTCAAATTTCCATAACAACACCTGTATAATCACGAATTCCAACATCGAAATATTCCGAAGACAATTTCGATTCAAATCCACTCCAATGCAATCATTGGATATTCTGGTTATTTTCAAAATCCTTTTTAAATTCAATTTATTTATTTAAAAATAAATAGAATTATAATTCTAGTTCAAAACTAGTTCATTTCGATAAAAATCTATTTTTATCTTTTTAAATATGGAGTTTTTCATCCCAAATCTTCACAAATCATTTCTTATGATTTTACACAAATTATTACTATTTTTAATAATTTTATCAAGGCCCGTACAGTCGATTTCCATCAATGGCCATCGAACTGCACTTATAGTGACCTTTTTCAAATTTGATTTGGACATAATTCCAAATCCAACCGTTAGATTTCTAATTTCTAATATTCGTTAGAAAGCTCTTTTCGATACGAACCCAACGGTTCCGGTTTTAGGAGAATCCGACGGTCGGATCTCCCGCAATGTCAGTTTGAAATAAATGGTCGAAATTCGCGAACTACCGCGGCGCGGCGCGTTCTATTCAGGCCATTATATTATATATATAATATATATAATATATATTTCGTCGATTTCTATTTAAAACGAATTATATAAATAGTTTTAAATTCGTTTCAAAAGCAATTTCAACTTCCTTTTCAATCCAAATCAAAATTAAATTCTTCTTTATAAATTCGTTTTAAAATTCATTTATATTCAATTCAAATTTCAATTCAATTTGAGTTCATTTCAATTTGCTTTCAATTCAATTTGAATTCGTTTTCAATTCATTTCATTTCGAAATCGTTTTCAATTCATTTCATTTCGAAATCGTTTTCAATTCGTTTCATTTCGAAATCGTTTTCAATTCATTTCATTTCGAAATCGTTTTCAATTCATTTCATTTCGAAATCGTTTTCAATTCATTTCATTTCGAAATCGTTTTCAATTCATTTCATTTCGAAATCGTTTTCAATTCATTTCATTTCGAAATCGTTTTCAATTCATTTCATTTCGAAATCGTTTTCAATTCATTTCATTTCGAAATCGTTTTCAATTCATTTCATTTCGAAATCGTTTTCAATTCATTTCATTTTGAAATGAATAAAATCGATATAAATATCGATTCACGTCAAAATGGCGTCCATCTAATCAACACGGCTTCATAAATTTCTATTTCAAATATTTCCTTTTTCAAAATAGTTGTTATTATCAAAATATTTCGTTCAACACATGACCAATCTCAATGGATGAGTACTGTCAACACATGAACCTTTATTTTATAATATTCTTTATTTTTCAAATTGGAATGAGGCCCAATCAATTACCATATAATGTTAATTATATGGATTTTCGTACATCACATGTATATAATAGCATTGAAAAATAATCAACCATCAACCAAAGTGCACTACACTGTATAAGCATCAAATATAGATATCTAACGCTTATAACAGCCTGTCAATCAATCGATCGACATATTTTATCAATCAGGATGAGTGAACTCCATATTTCATCCCAACACCCGTGTGGGGTTTCAAACAATCAAACACAGGTTTTATTTGTGCAGTTGGGCGATGTGTAAAATTTATCGTCCCAATCAATATCAGTCAAATCAGTGTATATAAACAAATCGGCCGATTTGTTTATAAATATTTATTTATTCACTTTCACGTTAAAAATTATATTTTTAACGATAAAACATTTTATTCAACCTATGAATATTCTATTCGGTTCATTTATTCAATAAAATGATATTTTTATTTTTCTAACTTATTTTAGAAAATTTCGGCGGCATAACGGCACGATACTAGAAACGGGACCAGGCCTAGCCTTATCCCCAGTCTAGTGAAGGCCCACGCCATTCACACATCAATCAAATTCACCAAACAACCAAATTTCAAATCAAATCATATAACTAACCTATGCAACCAAACAAACAAGTCCATGGTCTGTGGACGATTGTGTCGGGTGCTACTAAGCACCGTCTGCATCCTAGTATATATATATAATTAGAAAAGAAATTGAAAGGTGAGAAATTCTCACCGATAGCTATCCAAACATCTTGACTCTTCTTTGATAGAAACCTTCATCGTTATTGCATCTTCGTTGCTCGTAGCCACTACATATGTAAAAATCAAATTTTTACTTCGCTATTCAATATATAAAAATCGAATTTTTATTTCGATGTTCAATATATAAAAATCACATTTTTTCTATGCTATTCATTTTATAAAAATCACATTTTTCTATGCTATTCATTTTATAAAAATTACATTTTTAATGAAAATCATATTTTTATTTCGAAGTTCAATATATAAAAATCATATTTTTATTATGCCACTAGTATAAATACTATATTTTTAACCTTTCTACATTATAAAAATATCGCCTTTGTTATAAATAAAAATCTCAACTTTGCTAAGCTAGAAATCATAGCCTTTCTAGTTTAAAAAAACTCACCTCTTCTAAGTTAAAAATCTATTCTTTTTATTCAATAAAAGTCTAACTTTCAAAAACAAAAATTCAAACTTTTATCACCTCTTCATACAAATAAAAATCACTTCCTTTTAAATCAAGATCAAAGCTTTTACAAATAAAAATCATGCCATTATATATATATATTAGAATTTTCATAAAAATCCTATTTTTATTTATTAAAAAAAATCTTATCTTTATTGGTTCGCTATCATATAATAAAACTAAAATTAAATAAGTGTAAATTAAGAAAACTTACTGTCTTTGGCGTGTTGGAGAGGGGGGGCTGCTGCGGTGCTTGAGGGGGTCGGAGGAAGCTTGACTGGCCGGCGACGAGTGGAAGGGGAAGGAAATTGCGGTGGATCCGAGGTCATGGGGCAAAGGGAAGAGGGAGGAGGGAGTCTACATTGGCGGTGGGTCGTCAGTGGTGCGACGGGGGGTGTCTGAGGCGGTTGGAGGGTGGCGCCAGTGGTTGGCGCGGCGGCGTGGCTAGGGCTTCGCGGTTTGGATGAGGGCTCTCATTCGAGAGGAGAGAGAAGCAAGGTAGGAAGGAGGAGGGGTGCGTGGCGATCTGGTGATGGGGCGGCGGTGGTCCGTCGTGGCAGCGCGGCGGTGGGAAGGTTGCGAAGGGGGCGCTGAACGATTTGGGGCAAAAGAGGTCAACGGGGTTTGATTTGTTCCGAGGAAACTGATGTTGGGGGGGTTATGTAAAAGGATTTTATTATTATATTATTTTATTATTAATTTAATTCATAAAGTAACTTTTTATTTGGAACTCTAAATCAAGCTCACCGACTGTCGTTCATAGCGTAATACCCCTATTCTGAACACAATGGGATATGTATCGCAGGTTGATTCGACTGTTTCGATTAGTTTTCGTTGAATTTACATTTAAATCATTATATTGAATTTCAAACGTACATTTCAAATTACCGGGGCCACATACTGTCTCTAAAAATTCCAGAAAAATATTTTCTAGCTTCGTATTGACGATACGGTCCTAACAAAACTAGTTTCGTCGAATTCTGAGACCGTCAGAAAAATGGTCATTTTCCAGTCGATTAAAATCGACTAAAACTGGTCAAACGCGTTTTCCTTTGCCACGCTCACATATTGATTTGAAAATTTTTGAAATTTGGAATCTAGCAATAATTTAACATCACGGACCCAACAAAACTGGTTTTGTCGAAATCCGAGGTCGTTTGCAAAATGTCCATTTTTAAGGGCCTGGATTCCATAGCGACTATTCAGAATTTTCAACTGGACATATCTTTTGATCCCCGCTATGAAATTTCGATCTTTCGGGTTCGTTGGAAAGATACTCTCAATTAGATCCCATTATTTTTGGTTTCACTAAAATCCGGATTGTTTTGCACCCGGTACTTTCAATTGAAGTTTGAAATCGAATTATCGAACTACCGCGCCATTTCCAATTCCTTTTATAATTTAAAATAATTATATTCTAACGACGACGTATATAATATATACGTTCGAATTATATTCAAAATAAATTTCTCGTCGATATTATTTAAAATAATTCGTTTTAAATAATCAAAATTCGCTAAAATTGCCAAAATAAAAATTTTAAACTGGCCTAGATTTTCGGGTTGTTACAATCTCCCCCACTTAAAACTTTTCGTCCCCGGAAAGGAACAAAGTCGAAAGTGGTTTGATCATTCAACTCTACGTTCGGTCTGGCTTCCGTTCTCCAACTTTTCAGTTTCTGAGAATTTTCAAAATTTCAAAAAAATTTCTAACACCCTAAATTTTCGAAAAATTTCGCCATAACCTCCCCTGCACCGGGAGCATCGGGGAATTTCAAATAGCTTCCCCGGTCCTTCAGATCTCAAAAAGAAAAAGAAAAAGCCAAGCGGCTAGCCAATAGGCTCATAAAATCATCATCACCCAAACAAAACAGTAAATTATATAGTAAATATGTACCTATTTGTCGGGCAAACAAATTTTATTCTCTGCTCTAGCCTCCTTGCAATGACCTGTTCAATGTAAGTACATGTATATGCAAGCGAATGCGACCAATTTTCAATATAATTCATTATGTGATTCAATTAGGCTAAATGGCTAAGAATTAGGAAACCAATAAACAAACAACCAAAACATCAATCAATTAGTGAATTATCATTTGAAATTCATAACTTTGATATATAGTCAAAAATCAGATTTTTGATGCCAAATCACAACAATAAGCCCTATCTAATTTTTGGTTCTCACACCAGTCAATAGGAAATATATAGATATTACACGTTCGGAGCACGAACATAAATATTGATGATGTCATGGTCATAATCAACATCATCTCCGGGCGACTAGAGTGTGATTCTATATCTATCCAGTATATTAAAACTTCAAATACACGTTTGCAAGGCGTATATGCGAAATCTTTATATACTGGACTGTCCTAATCAATATAGATAAATAATCAAATACGAATAATTGATTTAACTTTTCAAAACAAAAATTTGTTTTCATTTTAAAAATATACTCTTCACACTCGTTCTAGGATACTACTGATCCTATCTCTAACGAGTCATTCTAATTGGATATTACTAACCCAATATCTGATGAATTCTTTCGTATGGTTCTAATGTGCCTTGTTCTCTAAGCTTTGTAAACCAAAGCTCTGATACCAACTGTGAAAACCCGTAACTTCCCCGTAAAGGAAAGCGGCGGATAGTTCGAGAACAAACCACAGCAGAACACATACAGAAGAACATTTCATTGTATATTACAACAATGCATCAGATTACAAGAATATACAGAGTATAAAAGAATATTACACAGAAATATCAGAGATTTAAATTACATTTAAATACATAGCAGCGGAAAATAATACAATATACAACTAGAAGAGATATACGGATACAAAGCTTTCCGGATATCGTTCCAGCTGTAAACCAGGATCCTGTGAATATAAATCTGCAAAACCAAAACTACTAGCTGCCCGTGTCGAAAATAGGGGCACCCAGAGTTTAGGTTAAAACAATAAACTCCAGGTCAGTCATGTGACTAGTGTGAGAACTAAAACAGTTAATCTTTATTTTAAAAGTTAGGTAAATCAAGGGACCACGCCGTATAACACGGAACGGGTTTCCTCCCAAGAATACCAGTGCATAAAACAAACAGTGCAATGCTAAATAAAGAAAAATGAAGCTGTTATAAGACCCAGGTCCTATCACACAATGCAACGCAAGCCGGGGGATAGGGTTTTTACCTTATAACAGCCAAAGAATGCTTGATACGTTTAAAACAAATCATTTGATACTATTATTAGTGCATAGTGTATAAAACAACTTCAAATCATAAGTATCAATCATAGGCGGCATGAATGACCCATACCACTATGTCGCCATAAATAAGTTTACAATCAAAACCGCAAAGTCACGTATTTGGAAATTGGATTTCCATCTATGAACCGAGGCAAAAGATAGTCCTCAACCGATTCGAGACTGCCTAGCCCGAGCCTCAGGATCAGAGCTCGAGTGACCCTTGGATCCTCAGGGCCAGTCCACCGATGTGGATTAAACTTAAACCCTGAACATGCGTTTCCCCGCCCTATGGGGCGTAAACGAGCCAACTAAATGACTCCATCGGTTCGAGAACGACCGATCAATCTGAGGCGCCTCGCAACAGCAACAACCACATAAGTCAAACTCGTCAGGGCGTGTAAAACCACTGACGCCACTTCTAGCTAGGAAGAAACGCATGCCCTCCCTGACGTCCTCTCCCGTTTTTGGTTCATACCGGGTGTGAAGCTCGCGAATCAACGTTACACAAAGCTACGCCACAAAGGCCTTGCTTTGATCATCACCACAAGACTTTGCTTTTCAACAGAAGCCTCGATCATTTGCCACTTAGGCATGCCACACAGGCAATTCACTCCATGCGTTTGATATCCATCAATATATAACCCCTGAGCTCGTACGTCTCAGAGAAGGGCGTTAAGCAAGAGAATAAATTCTCCGCCGCCAAACAGATATATATTTAATAGAGATCAATCACACGGACTAAAATCCAATGTCAGACACACAGTCCATTTACAAGTTCGCTCTGGGTCTGAACGAAACCGGAGGCACCTAGTACCCCGCATATCCATCGATCTCCAAGTACGTCTGGACGATCACCAACTGTTTCCATCTTCTTGGGTGTACAGCCCAATCAAGATCATCAGTAATCACCCAAACGACGTGAAGACTTCAGGTCTTCGACCACCGTCTTCATCTTCGACTTATCGTCATATCAGTTATTCAGGATGGGATAAACCCGGTCCTTCCGAATAACTCGCGTATATTTTAAATAAGTGTTACACAAACACAACATACGCCTCATTCCAATTCATCAGTCACTAACCGTAAATTAATCAAGAGAATAATTCCCCAAATATTAACCCCGAAGGCCGAAACCAACATCAGATCAATATCCAGAAAACCATTCTGCTTGGCTAACCGACAGTTAGTTTCTAAATTTCACGTTCATAGGGAAAGGTTCCCATTAATTTTATCAAAGATAAATTCCTTGAATTTATTCTTTAATCTATTTTTGAATCTCAATTCAAACTAGTCGGGATTAGCGAACCTTACCGAAGTAATCATTTATTTTAATTTCCCCATCCCAACCTATTCATCCCATGAAGTAAAACTGATAATACTTCATATCTAACACCACAGTGTTATTGGTAAATTCAATTACCATTTCACGTTCAAATCTAATTAAAGATTTAACTATCGCCTGGAGTAAAACTGGTGATACTCCATTCTCGACCTTTTCAATCTAATTAAAGATTCATTAAAACTCCACTTAGTTTTAATCGTTCGCTGGGTTAAAGAATCCGTGTTATTTAAAACACGGTTCACGATAAACCCAAAGTCACATTCATTAATTATCGGGTTAAAGAACGAGTGTTATTTAAAACATTGTTCACGATAAACCCAAAAATCAATATCAATTCAATTCCAATTAAATATTATTTAATTGGTGCACTTCATTAAATCTAAATAAAAAGATTTAATCATTTCTCAACTGGGTTCAAGAACAGTGTTAGTGAAGACACCATTCACGACAAACACAAATCACATTCGATATTCAATACAAGGCTCTGAATAGAAAATATATCAGCTTATATTCAATATCAAATTCTACGACTAACAAATGTCGTATTGGAAATAACGATATAAATATATATCTTTCAAATTTCCATAACAACACCTGTATAATCACGAATTCCAACATCGAAATATTCCGAAGACAATTTCGATTCAAATCCACTCCAATGCAATCATTGGATATTCTGGTTATTTTCAAAATCCTTTTTAAATTCAATTTATTTATTTAAAAATAAATAGAATTATAATTCTAGTTCAAAACTAGTTCATTTCGATAAAAATCTATTTTTATCTTTTCAAATATGGAGTTTTTCATCCCAAATCTTCACAAATCATTTCTTATGATTTTACACAAATTATTACTATTTTTAATAATTTTATCAAGGCCCGTACAGTCGATTTCCATCAATGGCCATCGAACTGCACTTATAGCGACCTTTTTCAAATTTGATTTGGACATAATTCCAAATCCAACCGTTAGATTTCTAATTTCTAATATTCGTTAGAAAACTCTTTTCGATACGAACCCAACGGTTCCGGTTTTAGGAGAATCCGACGGTCGGATCTCCCGCAATGTCAGTTTGAAATAAATGGTCGAAATTCGTGAACTACCGCGGCGCGGCGCGTTCTGTTCAGGCCATTATATTATATATATTTCGTTGATTTCTATTTAAAACGAATTATATAAATAGTTTTAAATTCGTTTCAAAAGCAATTTCAACTTCCTTTTCAATCCAAATCAAAATTGAATTCTTCTTTATAAATTCGTTTTAAAATTCATTTCTATTCAATTCAAATTTCAATTCAATTTGAGTTCATTTCAATTTGCTTTCAATTCAATTTGAATTCGTTTTCAATTCAATTCATTTCGAAATCGTTTTCAATTCATTTCATTTCGAAATCGTTTTCAATTCATTTCATTTCGAAATCGTTTTCAATTCATTTCATTTTGAAATCGTTTTCAATTCATTTCATTTTGAAATCGTTTTCAATTCATTTCATTTCGAAATCGTTTTCAATTCATTTCATTTCGAAATCGTTTTCAATTCATTTCATTTCGAAATCGTTTTCAATTCATTTCATTTCGAAATCGTTTTCAATTCATTTCATTTTGAAATGAATAAAATCGATATAAATATCGATTCACGTCAAAATGGCGTCCATCTAATCAACACGGCTTCATAAATTTCTATTTCAAATATTTCCTTTTTCAAAATAGTTGTTATTATCAAAATATTTCGTTCAAGACATGACCAATCTCAATGGATGAGTACTGTCAACACATGAACCTTTATTTTATAATATTCTTTGTTTTTCAAATTGGAATGAGGCCCAATCAATTACCATATAATGTTAATTATATGGATTTTCGTACATCACATGTATATAATAGCATTGAAAAATAATCAACCATCAACCAAAGTGCACTACACTGTATAAGCATCAAATATAGATATCTAACGCTTATAACAGCCTGTCAATCAATCGATCGACATATTTTATCAATCAGGATGAGTGAACTCCATATTTCATCCCAACACCCGTGTGGGGTTTCAAACAATCAAACACAGGTTTTATTTGTGCAGTTGGGCGATGTGTAAAATTTATCGTCCCAATCAATATCAGTCAAATCAGTGTATATAAACAAATCGGCCGATTTGTTTATAAATATTTATTTATTCACTTTCACGTTAAAAATTATATTTTTAACGATAAAACATTTTATTCAACCTATGAATATTCTATTCGGTTCATTTATTCAATAAAATGATATTTTTATTTTTCTAACTTATTTTAGAAAATTTCGGCGGCATAACGGCACGATACTAGAAACGGGACCAGGCCTAGCCTTATCCCCAGTCTAGTGAAGGCCCACGCCATTCACACATCAATCAAATTCACCAAACAACCAAATTTCAAATCAAATCATATAACTAACCTATGCAACCAAACAAACAAGTCCATGGTCTGTGGACGATTGTGTCGGGTGCTACTAAGCACCGTCTGCATCCTAGTATATATATATAATTAGAAAAGAAATTGAAAGGTGAGAAATTCTCACTGATAGCTATCCAAACATCTTGACTCTTCTTTGATAGAAACCTTCATCGTTATTGCATCTTCGTTGCTCGTAGCCACTACATATGTAAAAATCAAATTTTTACTTCGCTATTCAATATATAAAAATCGAATTTTTATTTCGATGTTCAATATATAAAAATCACATTTTTTCTATGCTATTCATTTTATAAAAATCACATTTTTCTATGCTATTCATTTTATAAAAATTACATTTTTAATGAAAATCATATTTTTATTTCGAAGTTCAATATATAAAAATCATATTTTTATTATGCCACTAGTATAAATACTATATTTTTAACCTTTCTACATTATAAAAATATCGCCTTTGTTATAAATAAAAATCTCAACTTTGCTAAGCTAGAAATCATAGCCTTTCTAGTTTAAAAAAACTCACCTCTTCTAAGTTAAAAATCTATTCTTTTTATTCAATAAAAGTCTAACTTTCAAAAACAAAAATTCAAACTTTTATCACCTCTTCATACAAATAAAAATCACTTCCTTTTAAATCAAGATCAAAGCTTTTACAAATAAAAATCATGCCATTATATATATATTAGAATTTTCATAAAAATCCTATTTTTATTTATTAAAAAAAATCTTATCTTTATTGGTTCGCTATCATATAATAAAACTAAAATTAAATAAGTGTAAATTAAGAAAACTTACTGTCTTTGGCGTGTTGGAGAGGGGGGGGCTGCTGCGGTGCTTGAGGGGGTCGGAGGAAGCTTGACTGGCCGGCGACGAGTGGAAGGGGAAGGAAATTGCGGTGGATCCGCGGTCATGGGGCAAAGGGAAGAGGGAGGAGGGAGTCTACATTGGCGGTGGGTCGTCAGTAGTGCGACGGGGGGTGTCTGAGGCGGTTGGAGGGTGGCGCCAGTGGTTGGCGCGGCGGCGTGGCTAGGGCTTCGCGGTTTGGATGAGGGCTCTCATTCGAGAGGAGAGAGAAGCAAGGTAGGAAGGAGGAGGGGTGCGTGGCGATCTGGTGATGGGGCGGCGGTGGTCCGTCGTGGCAGCGCGGCGGTGGGAGGGTTGCGAAGGGGGCGCTGAACGATTTGGGGGAAAAGGGGTCAACGGGGTTTGATTTATTCCGAGGAAACTGATGTTGGGGGGGTTTATGTAAAAGGATTTTATTATTATATTATTTTATTATTAATTTAATTCATAAAGTAACTTTTTATTTGGAACTCTAAATCAAGCTCACCGACTGTTGTCCATAGCGTAATACCCCCATTCTGAACTCAATGGGATATGTGTCGCAGGTTGATTCGACTGTTTCGATTAGTTTTCGTTGAATTTACATTTAAATCATTATATTGAATTTCAAACGTACATTTCAAATTACCGAGGCCACATATTGTCTCTAAAAATTCCAGAAAAATATTTTCTAGCTTCGTATTGACGATACGGTCCTAACAAAACTAGTTTCGTCGAATTCTGAGACCGTCAGAAAAATGGTCATTTTCCAGTCGATTAAAATCGACTGAAACTGGTCAAACGCGTTTTCCTTTGCCACGCTCACATATTGATTCGAAAATTTTTGAAATTTGGAATCTAGCAATAATTTAATATCAAGGACCCAACAAAACTGGTTTCGTCGAAATCCGAGGTCGTTTGCAAAATGTCCATTTTTAAGGGCCTGGATTCCATAGCGACTATTCAGAATTTTCAACTGGACATATCTTTTGATCCCCGCTATGAAATTTCGATCTTTCGGGTTCGTTGGAAAGATACTCTCAATTAGATCCCATTATTTTTGGTTTCACTGAAATCCGGATTGTTTTGCACCCGGTACTTTCAATTGAAGTTTGAAATTGAATTATCGAACTACCGCGCCATTTTCAATTCCTTTTATAATTTAAAATAATTATATTCTAACGACGACGTATATAATATATACGTTCGAATTATATTCAAAATAAATTTCTCGTCGATATTATTTAAAATAATTCATTTTAAATAATCAAAATTCGCTAAAATTGCCAAAATAAAAATTTTAAACTGGCCCAGATTTTCGGGTTGTTACAGTTGTGGTTTTGGTTCTTCCTTAGCTGCAACAACAGACACCTTCTTGGGAAACAGGCTTTCATACCTCAAAGCCTTCGCGACGATCTTCTTAAAACTATCATCGGGGTGATCCACAAGCTGATTCCCAAGATATTCATCCAACCCCAAGGCAAACTTCTCGTTCTTTTGATAAGGAGTATCCACATAGGAACGAGCATACTTCGAAAAAGCCTCGAAGTCAGAAATATAATCAAGAACAGGTTGACCATTCTACTTAAGCTCCATGAATCTCTTAAACAGAATTGACTTTTGCACGGTGGAGATAAAATTTGCTTCAAACTTAGCTTGGAACTGCTCCCAGGAAATATCCTCTTCAGAGGTCTCAAGTGTGACAGAGTTCCGCCAGTCCATTGCTCTGCTCTTTAACTGCCTGGATGCAAGTTTCCTTTTGGTTACATCATCAATGCTCAAGTCCTTGAAGATTCGAGCACAAATATCCAACCATCTCTGAACCTCCTCCACTGGTTCTGTACTTTTGAACTGTTTCCCACCCAATAATGTAAAATCTTTGCATAGCTTTGCAAATTCCACAGCTCTAGGCACTTGGACTCCAACGTCTTCCACAGCTGCCACTGGAGCGAGGGCCCTTCATAGGCATGCTTCTATCATAGCTTCAAACATGGTCGGGTAGTCAGGTGTCCCGCTATTACCCCCTCCAGGCACAGCCTCTCTCCTTGCAATATGTCTTGTATAACGTCTACTCATTCTAAATCTGCAAATTAGAATGATTAGCCACTTGAAAGAAAACTACTAATGGAGTACTAATGCTACTATAGTATCATATAGTATACATCCAATTGAAATCTATAAGTACATCTCTCATACGTGATTACGTCCTTGAACTTTGGCTAAAATCGTTAACCGGAGCTCTAATACTAAATGTGACGATAACCCCTGCACTAAACAAGAGTAATAATGTGCTGAAAGGTACGCCAAGCAGCTATGGACGATCATCAAGGTAAAGTAACAATCTCGGAACCTGCGGTAAAACTCACAACGCAAGGATAAAATATAATAAAACATATACAACAGGTAGTGATAGTGAAGCAGAAATCACTAAACTTTCATGACAACTAGAAAGTAATTACTATACACGTGGATAGCAACAATAAGGTTTGTACAATTTGCCTCACTACAACACTCATAGAAATAGCAAACAACGGAAATCCAAATACTAGATAGTAGGTAAAATAATACGCCAGCCTCCTGCTCGCCTCCGAATAGCATCATCGTCAACACTACACTTTAACCTGTTACCTGCCACCTAGTCTGCCCATCCAAACAATTGGATGGACAGCCCAAACTAATAAAGATGGAAACATAAAACCTTGAGTCAGACAATAGTCTTAGTGAGCAATAAAACAGCTAACAAACTTCATCAATAAAGTATATGAGAATGGGTAAATAAACGAAATAATCTACTCAGCTCCAGAGAAGAACTTATGTCTGCCTTCCCCACACCTGACAGTGATAGCCTTTACAATCCATAAATCTAAAGGGACAACAATTCAGTCATGACAATTAGAACCATTCATACACGGCAAAAGCAGCTCATACAACATCTAGTTATATCTCACGAAAACCACCCTAATCGAACTTGGCATCCCTTAAGCACAAGCCCCCGAGGCCGAAACCAATATCAGACAAGCACCCAAAGGACACATTACTACAAAACATGTCATTTGTGATGGTTGTTTATGTCCATTTGCAACGGTTCAAAACCGTAGCAAATGCGACCATCACAAAAAGAACAAACCTTTTGCGACGGTTAAAAACCGTCGCACGATATGACTTTTTGCGATGGTTTTTAAAAAGAGCAGTCACATAATATCAAGAATTTACAATGATTTTTAATAATAATAGTCGCAAATAAATGTTGCTCAGTTTCAAAACTATGCCTTTTTGCTACGGTTTTTATAAAAACCATAGCAAAAAAGTATTATTTGCGACTGTTTTTAATAAAGAGTAGCAAAATAGTTTTTTTTTTTTTTTTTTTTTTTTTTTTTTTTTTTTTTTTTGCAATTGGATTTTATATAGCTGCCACAGTAAAATTGTTGGTGCTTTTAAAGCAATAATTTTTTAGCTACTTTACCTAACCCTGTATTTCAAAGCAGCAAAAAACAAAAAAGAAAAAAGAAAAAGAAAAAAAAAAAGAAAAAAGAAAACTACTAATATCATAGAATTAATATGCATATGAGCTTAGATAACAATCCACATAGCTCAGCATAGACTATACAAATGAACATACATCAAATGCACTTCCAACAATCAACATTTAACATAAACAAGGTTGTATGTATAAATCAAAATAATAACAGTCAAATTTACCATATTTAACACAAATTCTTATGTTACATAATTTACCATTAACTTCACAATACTTATATATATATATATATATATATATATATATATATATATATATATATATATATATATATATATATATATATATGTACATGTGTGTGTGTGTGTGTGTGTATATATATATATATATATGTGTGTGTGTGTGTGTGTGTGTGTATGTATATATGGGGATCCAAAGAGAATATTTTACAGTGAAAATATAATAGTGAATATCTATTACACGAAGATAATTACACAATAGCTAAAATGATATTTTTACTTTCTTATTCCTTGCATCTTTTTGATTACATATTTAATTACCATTTACATCCTACCATTATAAATGGTGATCTAAAGGCTGATATTTGAAGCAAGCATCAACTTTGTATCACGATTAAAAACAAAAATCATAAACAAACTTCTGCATGTGAAGAGAAAACCCAAATAACAAATGATGGTTAAATACCGACTTCAAGAGTTTGTCCATTTGAAAGAATAACAGTTTCTGATGTTTCTGACCGATCAGAGTGACGTGCTTTAACAGGATGGATGTTCATTTGAAAGAATACCATTCACATCCTACAATTCAACAAAACATTATAAACTCTTCTATCATACAAAACAAAACGAGAACTGGTTGCATATATAAAAACGAAGAGTTACATCCACAGAAATTTCTATTAACTAATCTCCGCAGATTAATAAAAATATAAACCGTGTCAGAATATACTGAGTATTAATTTTGCAATTGAATAAAAGAAACTAATATTTTCCTTATCCCTTGAAAAAAGGTTCTTTATTAGATTTTAGTGCGGTGGCCATTTTTACATCAAAAAGAAATACATAAACAAAATAATAAATAAATAAAATAATTATGATTTACCATTTTTTACATACATTATGGACTTGTGATAACAAGAAGATGATTCTCTATAATATTTCTCCCGTACAAAAGCATTTTTATTCAAGAAGATTATTAGTCAGTCGTGTATCTCTTCATTTCTAGCAAAAAAGATTAGCAAAATTGTTATTGGTACTTTTGTTATGGGGGTGTGTGTGTACACAGCACTTCCTATAAGAAAACAAGTGGTACTTGATTTTCAGTTAAGAGAGAACATAAGGCCAGCATATCATATGTTGTTATTACTGGTTGAAAACAGTAGAGTCATGTGGTCCATAAGACCATCCGAACAGAAAACAAGCAAACACAACACGCTACACACGGTATTGCTAGCTAAGAATTATAAGACAAACCTGGAAAGCAAATAATACGAGACAAAGAAGGCCCATCCAGGAATGCAGGCTATAGAAGTTGGCCAGTATTCCTATTCTACCCTTGAACTTGGCCCAAATTAAGAAAATCCTAAACCTGAGTGCAACGCGTTGTAGTGAAAGGTGGGCAAATTATCTAGTATTTCTGGAAAATGAAATCTAGTCAATTGATATTAGACAAATAAGATTAAACAGGGAAATAGTGTGAAGGACAAAAAGTAGGCAAAATTTGCCCAAAAGGACAAGTCACAAAAAATTTGCTCAAAAGGACAATTTGTAGTGCAAAGTGCAAAAACATGGGACCCCCCTGAATTCCACCATTTGCACTAAAAGTTGTCCTTTTGGACAAGTTTTTTGTTGACCGTCCTTTTGGGCAAATTTTTAGTTGACTTTGTCCTTATGGGAAAAAACCCCTGCATCATTGCATTTCGTTTCCATTTTTACATGGACAAAGATTATCAACTGCAGCCCATGTCCTCGCCTTCCTTGTCTTACCGAAGTCTGATTGGTGCAGTTGGTGCCAGTGCATCATTGCCACCGTTGTAATCATTCTTGAGTCCCTGGTTCTAGAATGTCACGTCTGACTGCTTACTTTTTGCTGTGCTAGCTGATGGGGAGTAGTGCCCCAGACTTTGACGATGCCCAAAGTGGATGCATTCTCAGATGGCCTGCAATAATCCGTGAAATATGCTAGAAGCATTCAATGAACTCACTATACAAATTTAGGTGTGTTTCCATTAACACCATGGGGTTAACGTACAGAACATATAGGCAAATCCCAACCATTATAATTTAGGTGTGTAATAGTAACCGTAACCATTTACTGAAAGCGATATGAAATTTAGGGAAGTCATAATAATTAGCTTTTGAAAAATGGGTAAGAAATCTGCATATGTATATAGTAACAGATGGCTTGAATAAAAATTTCAAAACTTGTTTCTACTATGAAATTTCCAGTCAAGGCATTATTGCATAACTTTGAGTCTTATAACATTCTACATTAGCACACACTAGTCACTATTAACAAATTGCAATCTGTTTTATCTAAAATAAGAAAAACTAAATAAACTCATGTGGCCTATTAGCATGTGCTAATGGCAGTTTGAAAAAACAGTATGCTAGTAATGAAAGAATAATTAATCTGTTACTAATCATGGAATTGAAGGGGGGAAAATAGAAAATAGTGTTGGCTCAAGTTGTACTTTCTGATACCTTGGTTGGAACTAAAATTTACAGTCAGAACAATAATCAAGCAGTGTTAGTTGTTTTGAACTTGTACGATATGCAAATAATATGTTTAATATAAGCAAAACTTCAAACAAAACTCTGACAAATAAATATCATAGGTAGCAAAATGGAATAGCAGAGAGAATATTATCTTTAATGCACAAATTCATGAATAAATTCACTAATCTCGGTTAAGAAAAAAGCAAAAAAATAAGATAAGAATATTATTTTTATAATTGAGAAGGACAATAGCTAAGCAGATGATAGTAAAAAGAAAAGATAAAGAATGTTGTTGTTTTATAATTCAGAATGATAAAATACTTGTCCATTCGGAAGACTAGATATCACTTAAATAATAGGCAGGAAAATGAATAGGAAATATAAAGATATTTCCAAATTTATATGCGTGTGCGTACGCGCGCGCGTGTGTTTGCGTGTGCGCGTGCGCGCTTTGTTTATTTACAAATGCAGTTAATGCTATCTTATCAGCATCATTCTTATTTATTTTTGTTTATTTATAAACACGTAGCTGTTGGGCAGTTTCTACCATGGCAATTCTAATGCTTCAATACCAACAACAGTCCATGGGTATAGCATGGGCTGCATCATATTTTTATTTATTACTATGTAAGAACAGGATCAATGACCGGTTTTATTTTAAAATAGCTATGGACAATGTTAGAAGCCGCGTACCAGTTGTTTCTTGATCTAACCTCGTGGCATAAGATCAACAACCCCAAATGGTCAGTTCCCTAATATGGAGAACTGAACGACAAGCTGTCTGCAATCTTTTAATCAAGGGCTAGACACATGTCTATGGAAAACGAAAATGCACTATTAACCATGCAAACCAGAATGTGAGCCACTGACCATCTATTTTAAACTACGAAAAATACCTACAAGACGGTTGACACCATAAAACAGTCATTAATCCATGTGCGCAACAAAAGTTTCATCCAGGATATTGTAATGGTCAGTTGCTGACATGCTGATTTTCGGTATTGGTTTTCTAGTTATTTTCACCACAATAGTAATAGGTGGGCAAGGTTACATTTTCGGTATTGGTTTTCTAGTTATTTTCACCACAATAGTAATAGGTGGGCAAGGGTACAGAAAGCTAGAGATATTAAAAAAGTTATGTACCCTATGCAAAAAATATTAATTAAAGTGCTAGCAAAGTTAGAACGAACAACTGGAACCGTAAGTATGAAGTGGTGTGGTAAATACATGGGATAGTGGTAAGACTAAAACAGTGCAGAATGACCATCTCCAATACATTCTCAGCTACGTCAAAGGTTGCCTAATTTCAAAGATTAAAAAATAGCTGAGATAGAAAAAAATTTCCTGTTTTAGGTGGGATCAGCAAGTACCAAGCGTTAAATAAATCAACCAATAAGGGAAAACAATATACCTTTTTGTTTCTGAAGCAATGCGTCCAGCTAGCAAAAAACAGGCAAAGCCTGAAACGATAATAACACAAGCTTACTCCACCCAATTTTTAACTCATATTCATATATTATATAACCTAAAAAGTGCACAATCATTATTTTAAACTATCAACATTTTTCTTAACTAGTACGCATAAGTAGGAGCAAACCTTTTAAAAATGCATAACAGACGCATCTCATCCGCTTGTCATAACAAACAAATTGAAGGAGAACTACTTTAATTACAATTTGTTCCTTATATGAACCATTGCTTTATTCATGTTCTGTAATTTGTAGCATGTTCCTATTATAATTAAGTTTAACACTAACCAACCTGCATTTACACTTGTATTAAAAAAAAAGATACATGTAATTTGGACAAGTATATAATTATAAGAGCATACACAAGAATTTGAAACCAACACATCACCAAACGTGTGCTACAGAATATTAACAGTAAGATGCATATGCATAACCCATGCACTGACACATGTTAGAAATAAATGAAAAGAATGTCGACTAAATATTATTTGAAGCACCTTCCTACATCAAAAACCCTAAACAGCAGTATATACAATAAAATACTAAACTGCAAAATTTCACAGCTGTGCAACTCCAAAATATTCCTGAAGATGTATAACCGCAAATTAATTCAGAAAATCCAAATGATTTATGCGGACGCTAATGCCTGAATAATTTGTAACATCATCATGCATCCATGAATATGCACACTGAAGACTTCTATAACTGAGACCAGCCGATGATTCCTGTACCATCATTTTTATTGTGGAAATCATTGACTTGGTTACAACATAAGGTGATCTAAGTGTATATTGATGGGTCTGATCCTGAATATTCACATATAATTTGTGTGATATTCTAGCAACAAGTTGAGTGCTTTAAAATTAATCCGCTTTCAATACCCATCACTGCCATATTTGTGTTTGAGGAATTTATTTCAGAGATAACAATATTTCTCCAGTCTCAGTCTTTGAGATGGTCCTTTTTACAGTTGTCAATAAATATGGTGGAAAATGAAAATTGATATGGTCAATCCTAAGCATCTAAAATTAGAATCAAGGACGACGATGATTTCTACAGTCATCAATGCTTTAAACATATTTGGTAATTATATATATATATATATATATATATATATATATATATATATATATGTGTGTGTGTGTGTGTGTGTGTGTGTGATAGAGAGAGAGAAAGAGAGAGGGGGGGGGGGGGGGGGGGGGGGGGAATAGCAATCTTAACCATTCACAATTTTAATGCCTACGTTTAAATCTCAATATGTGAGGAAAAATAGCAATCTTAGCCATATAACATGATGCTTGATCTAGTCATTGGGTTAGCAAGCAACTGTGCAGCTGGTCTTTCTAAAGCATTGATCAAAGGTGATTCGTTTATATACCCAAAGTTCCTTGGCAATTTATATATTCGTAAAGCTATATATAATATTTTTTGACAACATACATTCTGTCAAGGACATACTCCTTGTTGGAGTTACCATCCACACTCATTTTCCTAACTAAAATAAGAAAGAAAAATTGGACAATCAGCATGAACATGATTCAGCTGAACTATTTCTACAAGCATTTTGAGCTGCACTCAAAAGCTTTCAGTCAATTTGGATAGGTGTCAATATTGTGTTTGAAAGTTGAAACACCACAAGACGCTGACCAAAACGTGTGTGATATTATTAGGTATTATGTTTTGAATCTTTTGATACAACATGAACAGCATGAAAAATATTATATTAAAAAATACATGTATTACAAAGGGATAGGAGATACCTCAATTTCATAAGAAATTAGGTGTGGTAACTCAATCATCCTGAAAACTCATATATGGTATGATTAACAAACTAATTAATAAGCAAAATTTCAAATAAAGTACATGTAATATGTGCCTCAAAACAACAGTAGCTTTTAGAAACTGATTTATCCTATATTTATAACCAGTACACAGACACGTTCGATGGACGTGTACATAGATGACTTTGACCGTAAATAAATGAAAGAGAGAATGGTATAGTGCACATTTTGGTAAGCCAGCATTAGTCAGTAGCTATAGTTTGGTAGTGCCGTGTATATGTGTACAGCAGTAAATCAAAAGGAGACAATATACTGAAAAATGGAGAGAGGCTTTTACAGCTAAAATGCCATTACCTTTGCCTGTTACATGAACTCTATGTAATGTCATACTTGTTAGATACATACATGCCCAGATCAATCATCTCTATCAACGCATGAATGAAACTAAGTAAATTTAGGAAATTATAAACGAATAAAAAGTGTAACTAATTATTACATAAATATTTTGAGAATTCCAATACTTCGCAACTTAATAAACTTGCTGCCATATTCAATAATAATAATAATAATAATAATAAATAAAATGAATCGACAAACAAATATAGCAGTACAGCCCATGTAACCACTCCGTTACACTTTTCTAAACCACTATTATAGTATATGCAATTTTTTTTCATGATCTCGGTTCAGCCCCAATGCATAATCAGTCATAGCCTTCAATGCATATCCACTGCAATTCCAGCAATCCATGCGCCAGCGCTTATCAAGTCTTCTTGCTAATCCAAACTTGATCCACGTCAGTGTATATCCGCACTTATTTGGTCCAAAAACACTTCACTTCAATTGTTTATTGTTGTCTAACGTAATTCTTTAAGTCACATCCATTGAACTCCCTTTAAACTTACAGTAATCAATAACTATACAAAATTTATCATATAACATAAAGTCAAAATGCACCATACTGTCTTAGTTGATAGTAAAATAAATAAATTAAATCATTATACTTACTAATGATGTATAATATTTAAACGCAAAAGAGATCTACTATAGCAAGTTAAACCAATTACGCTCATGTTTGTACAACATATGTTTCCACAATCAAATTGAAAAGTCGTACAAAATATGTAAATAAGATTAGTTAATTAAAATGGAATATAATTCTCACCTGCTCTAGGCATTCTTCATTGCTTTCTTATTTATTTCAGCCGACTTGGTCTTTTCTTCAACAACTAAAATAATGCTAGTGCACTTTATGCTGAAAGAAGCATGAAAAAGAAAATGAAGTCATAGAATACAAAATTTTGAGCTAAGGTTGGTATAATGACTGAAATACTAATAATAATGTTAATTCTCTCTAGTATCTGGTTATAGCTATCGTTGGGTATTGAGAAGCAATGAGTTTGAGGAGTTCCAACCGCAAATAGAAGCAAGGATATTGTGCAACTTCACATATTTCAAAGGACCATAAGTAAACAAAATGTATATACAGTAATACCATGATAGAAGCTTGCATGAATTCATTGGTACACCTGGTTGTAGTTTTTTTTCCTCTGCAAAACAAATAACAATAAGCACTTGTGTATCATGTATGTTACAATAATAACAAAATCATGGACACTGTTCTCTCAAGTTTTAACATTAATCTTCTTTCTATGACTAAAACTTCACAACTTTACAGTTCATACTCCAAACATGACGAATTATTAAAAGTTGATGAAATATTATTGCACCAAGGGAAAAAGAAAAATTATGTTCATTGGTCTGCACATTTATACTTAATCGTAATCATATTTTTGATTATGACATTAATCAATCTGCTTAATTATTCTTTTCTGGTGAAAATATTCAGCCATAGGGCTTGGGCATTGAAGCTTTTTGTATTAAACATCCAATTATGGTTTCGTTAATTTTGCATCATACATGAGGTTAACTACTTGTATAACGGTTAGCAGTAAAACAATATACATGAGACATCATGCAACACTATCATAAGCGTTATTTTGTTAGCCAGGAAAATAACTGAATTGGAAAGAGGTATTACAAACCATGATGCATCAAATGGAAGTGGACATACCATGAAGCATCAAATGGAAGCCGTACAATGAGGCTTTTGAAGAAGCATATAATTGCAGCAGTTTCACAATCATGAATCATGAACAATAAATGTCTCATGAATCATCTTGCAAACGGTACATTATAAGCTCTCCCAAAAAAATTAATAGAAAAAAGGATGTAAACAAAAATCAAGCTGGAAATAAAATATATAAAATCAAGTAAAGTGGAAAAAAAAGGCAATAATATACGTACAACGACTGAAGTGAACTGGCTAGCATAGTCGATCTGGAGATGCGGCCTTCTAGCAAACCTGAATTCGCTGATTTCAGACTTCATCTTTGCCAAGTCGCCGGAGCACTAACTCCGCGTGCTAAATCTTCCAGCCGCTAGATCTTCAATAAAGTTACTAATGTTGTGTAACAGTTGAGATATATCATATGCATGTACACCAAGTAGTACAAAATGGGAGTTCTTTTTTTTTTAGGATGCCCTGCTGCTTGGTGAATGCATTGAACACCTTCTCTGTTACAAAATGACAACAGTTAAGTCCTAAATATATGAACACAGTTAATGAACTTGTATAATGCCATATGGCAAAACTTACCAATATGCACCCCAATAGAAAGCATGAGAAACATACGGTAGGCAGATATAGTAAAAGAAATCAAAGGTAGAAATAAAAAATGATATGTACCGTTGCAGGGGATTTCAAGGCTTATGACAAACATGAAATTATACATTAAAGCACTTGAAAATATAAGTTTCACTTGTTTAGTAGCACTTTAAACCATTGAATCGACTCAATAAATAATAGCTATTAATAAGGTTCGGCATGTCACTAAGTCTCGACATGGGTGATGCCACATTGTTATCAGCTAAAATTTGTTGGTCGAAGATATCTAATGACCACCGACCGCAAAAGAGATGCTAAGTACTAAATATTGGTCAAACTATCAAATAAATTATTATACAACATTAGTTGCTTTGGCAGTCAAATATTCCAAATGGTAATTTATGAAAAGCAAATGTTTTTGTAGCTGAGATTTCGAACTGCTGACAGGAAGTAAAGTGACAGAAAACCGAATGTAAGTAATGGATAGCATAAACATACCTTATGCAAACTCTCCGCCATTAATCTTCAACCCAGTTGCACTTTGATGCATTTGACAAAACAATTCCATCCTCTTTCCATCTTCAGATTTTCTGTGATAAAAGCAATATTGTATTCAACCAAAAATAACAATAGAGAAAACATCCATTGTTTTGCTAAAAGTCAAAAGGAAGAACAATCATAATAGGCTTCATCGCGTATATAAAAGCAGCATAATTAAAACTTTAGTCTAAACGAAAGTCTGAAAAATTGGTTACGACAATTAATAATACTAATTAATGGTTCGAAATATTACTCCTGGCAATCCACACAAACCAATAAAGCATTCATGTTAAAACAAATAGCAGCCTGAACGAAATTCTGGAAAATTAATTACAACAATAAATAATATTTCGAACAGAGAATTCGTGCTTCAAATGTTACATAGAAAACAAATCTTCTACTTCACGCAGAAGTAAAACCGCACAATGTTTATTTCTTATGGAGCAGCACCCGATGACAATTTTAGATATCAAGACTTCAAACCGATGCTTTAATTACCGCTAATAATATTTTACAAAAGCTACATGGTACACATATTTACCCCCAAAGTAAAGCACGGGAACAGAAAGTGAAAATTAAATACTTATAGATAACCTACGGGGTTATAAATTGGAAGTCAGTCTAAATTTATTCGGTTAGTGGGAATGACAGTTCTGACAAAACAACCATTCAATCGGTTGGTAAAGCACAACGGTGTAGTATTACAACGTAGGACGAAGCAGGGAAGAAGTAATGAAATTTACCGTTGATGTTGTCCTCGAGTGCCAGACCTGAAGTGCAGTAGCATATCTGAGTAAAAGCAGAAACTTTGGACGAAGTTTAACCACCGGTCATTCGATTACCCGTTTTGGAAGGGATCCCGTGGATCTGGAGAGGAGAAGGCAGGAGAAGGTGAAGACATGGAGGAGTTGAAGATCGAATTCGCTGAAGATTGATTATAGGTGGAAGATCGAGTTGTTTTATGGCTAGGAATGGGGTAGAACAGATGTAGAAAAGGGAGGAAACATGGAGAATGGCGTGAGAGGAAGGAAATAAAAGAAATGTTTGAAAATGGTTGACTAACCGTATATGCTGAGTGGGGAGTAGAAAGTGACATGATGAAAGACCGGTTCGCCCTCTAACTTAAATTTCTGTCGGGTTAAGTTGTGAAGGGAAAAGGGGTATTTCTGGTACTATATAAAAGCTTCACCATCTTAAAAGATTTTCTTTATTAGTAAAGATAAAGTAGAGAAAATAAAAGATTCACAGGAAACAGAGTTATCTTTGTCTTGAATTGGGTTATTCAATAGACTATGCAAGTAATCCAGATTATATATGAATGCAAGACAAAGCCAAGATATGAGATTGTAAATTGGTTTCAAGGAAGTGGTTTAATGAAGGAATTCTCTGTTGCTTGCTAAATTAAAAAAGATGTTTAGTTTTTATCTTTACAGAATTCCTCCTGGTGCTTCAAAACAATGGTCAAAGAAATATTCGTCGAGGCATGATCATAATTTAACGCAATTGACTGAAAATGCTTTTATGGTACACGAAAAATGTTAAAAACAGAAATGCTAAGTACAAAAAATATGTTTCCCTACGTTTGTGCGTCCAATTGTACTCATGATTGATAGAGTGGGAATCCATTAAAGATCAAACTATAGTGGGATCCCATCGTGGATTGAACTATAACGCGTAGCTCTCAGAATGAAAGGGTGTGCCGTGTTCATAACGTGCTTTATCTCGAAAATTGGAAGTACCTAACAATGAGAAATACTGATATAATCTAGTTGTATCCCTTAAATGCTCGTCTAAAAAGTTCATAATAATTTGATGTTGCACACTGGAGTTAGAGGCAAACTAAGGAAGCCATATGAAGCATCGACAAACTAAGAAGGAATAACGTGGAAAACTAAAACTACTCCCACTGCTCCAAAAAATACTTGTTTCCCATCAAGTAGAAGTAAAAGTAACAGGAAACTACAAGACTAAAAAAATCACAGCAATGCTTATAAGGCAGCTGAACACATCTTATTTAATCTCTAACAGCCACAACAGGAAAATTAAACTTTGATCCGTTAAAAGCATACATTATAGAAGGTTAAACTTCTATACAAAAAATGACAAAATCAAATCAACAGGAAAATTAAAATATAACTGGAAATAGCATACCTCAGTCACAAGAGGCCAAAGCTGATCCGTTAAAAGCATCAATTAGCCTACAGTTAAAATAATAAAGGTATCAGTTTGTCAATCTAGATCATTACACCAGTAAACAATATTATGCATCAGTTTAGTGCCATCAAAACCATTACTATCTTGTATCTTCGACCAAGAAAATTCATACCTGACTACGACGCAAAGAAGAAATCGACTGCAAGAATGTTGCTGTGGTGAAACGATGACGTTGGTCCATGAAAGAGGGCAGCACGGATCTGTGGAGGTCGATACGTCTTTTCAATGAAGGAGGCCGGAGCTGGGAACGTTTTAACGAAGTAGGCGTTTTTTTTCCTTTCAAGATAGAGTTGTCAATTTTAGGTTCAGACGATGGGGGCTACTGAACGCAGATGGAATGCAGATGGATCGCATAGGTCAGATAACCTCCGTGGCACAACCTAAGCAGCCGAGCATCGAAACGTCCATGACTTACTCTGGCTATCACCGCCAACTTTGCTTCGAAATCATCGTTATTCGTATAACTGGCTAAACAATTTGCTATCAATTGTCAAAGACCATACACGACGCACCAGTTCTAGCAAAACACCACATGCTATACACAACACGTGTCTAGGCCATACACGATGCTCAGGGCACTCGACCTACAACTGATCTTCAATTGTACCCCAACTTTGAGCTCGCTAGAACCTACGACAACGATAATTCTTCGGCCTTCGCATCTCTTGTCATTATCAACTACGACTATTCATAAGCTCAGAACACCTTAGAGAAATTACTTCACACTACATCCTTGAGTCGTTTCCACATTGGTCACATCCGACGAACAAATCACCTCAATTCATCATTCCCCATGGAATTCACTTTGATGTTATCAGCATTTTCGAACCAAAGAAAACATCAATCATAAGGCCTGAAACAATCCATAGCATCACATCAACTTTCTATTGAAAACAAACCACAATGCTTAGAAGTGCTGTTATAACTCGAGGTATATGACCGGCCGACCCACCCCTGGGTACATGACCGACCCACTTCAAAGCATCGTGACCGACCGGCCTATTCTCCACCAGACCGACTGACCCAAATCACCAGGACCGACCCACCACTTTGAGCTCGACCCTCTTTCGTTACAACATTCCCGACCAGCCTCTCACGTCTCGACCGACTCGGTTTCTTCACACCAGACCGACCCAGTTGCTTCATGTAGGACTGACCCATCTTCTCCTTTAGGACCGACCCAGTTTGACCGACCCACCCCACAACAGTCGACCCACCAATCATCAACCCAGTCTTCACGACTGACCCGTTAGAACCGACCACACACAGACCGACCCGACCCAAAAGTGATACCGACCCATTCTTGACTTGCTCCCCAAGACATGATTTTGGCTCGATCGACCCACCCATGACCGACCCAAAACCTGCATATTGCAATTCAACTTTGATTTCGACCAAAACTTTGCCAAACGATAGATTCAACAAAACCAACTTGTCCAATTCACCAAATATGGCCACAAACAAGGTATGAAACCATTATCAACATGAATACGATGATTTTCACCAAAATTATGCAAATCACTCCAAAATCATAATGAATGATCATGTGAACAAAATTATAGTTCTAACTCGTATAATCATATGAAATGGCATAGGAGTTACTGGTTTAAACTTGCTAAATTAGATCCTAAGGTGATTCATATGAAAATAAACTTACCAATGCATAGATCTATGACAAAACACTTGAATTTGATGAAAAACATGATCAACTACTCATACATTTCATTGAATCCATGTGAGAGATATAAATCACTCACCAATTCTCCAAAACAAAGCAAAAATGGTGCAATACGAATCCAGATAGCAAGGAACACAATCTAAACCCCTTGTTTTGATGAATTCGCCCTTGAAACGTTGTAGATCCAGCCTCCAATGGTGTAGATCTTCGATTTCCTAAGCTTAGATCTCGATTTTAATGGTGGAAAGGTGTTAGAGGAAGGAGGAACTTAGGCCACCTAATGAGAGAATGGAGAAACTAAACTCTTTCCCATATTTCCCACCCCCTATTTATAGTTTCCACCAGCCCACTAATGGGCCTCTTCAAGTCAGCTCATTAAGGCTTCAAAATCCTGAACAACCAGCTGAAAATCCTTAAAACAGTGATTCCTCCCAAACCGCTAAGCCAAATCCTTAATGTAACCACTCTACGGAAAGGACACCATCATTTCCTTTCCAATGACACAAGTCTCACCCCTTGATTTGACCAAAGTCAAAAGTTATTCCCTATACAAGACTGACTGGGGCAAAATGGTCACAAACAAAATTGGTAAAAATTATGGACATGTCTCACATTCCCATAAACAACTATCAAAATGTGAGAATGATCCAACCCTCAGGGAATAAAATAAAAATATTTTACGATCCTCCGATACGTAAAATGCGGGCTGTTACAAAAACCCCTAAGCTTATGTCTTAAAAATCTAAGATTTAAGAGTCCCCAGAACACCGATACAACAGCAGACGGGGGATCTCTTTACTTATTAATACTTATATTCAACTTAGCAGGTTCAGGTTTTATTCATAAGCATGGTTGTAATATCATTATGCGTATACAACCTTACTCTTAACATGTCATTTACCTAATGTCCCTCTAAGTCAAAGTTAACATGTCTATTCCTTACTCATATTATTTATTAACTACACTCCCAAGTTACAGGTTCATGCATAAGGTCCAATTACAACAAGTATCTACAACAAGTCTACACACGTATATTTATCCTTTTTCCCCAATTTATTACTTACATAGGTTTATGCATATCTCTACCAAGTTATAACATATACACATTATTGCAAGCCTAACATGTGTATATTCAGTCATTCCCAATTTATTAATATGCCTGAATTCCATTTTATGTCATTCATTATTGCCCCCAACTATACGTACACTATAACCAGGTATAGTATAGGCTTCTAAAGGCCTAGGTTGGCGTAAAATAAAAAGGAAACAAGGGAAGAAGAATAGAATCTCATAGGCATATAAGACTGGAAATAAACATAGAAAAATGGGAAAAGGAAGATAGCTACATTTTACTTGTTATTTATCCAACATCACAAGCATGTGTATGACTTGTCTAATTAACATTACGGGCATGTATATCACTTGTTTAAACATCACAGGCATGTATATATAACTTGTTTAAACAACGCAGGCAAGTATGACTTGTTTAATTAACATTACAGGCATGTATAATACTTGCAACATCACAGGAATATGTATAGTTTGTTTACTAACAATATTATAGGCATATAATAGATTATAATGGCATATGTGATAACGGTGAATCAAGTATATTTATTTTACTGTAGATCCTAGCCAGTTTCATTTAATTGTCATGTTCAAACCCTAAGAAATATGATCTGTAAATAACTGTAACTCACAGTGAATCTTGGTGAAGATAAATATGTATATAACACTAAGCCACAGAAAATGCAGTCCAATCCAAGTTGTATGTATGCAAGTCTTGATGTTGCTTCTGTTTAATCCAATCTCTAGCAGCATTTTCCCATTATGCGTATATAATTTTCAGAATAATTGAGAGACAGCGTAAGAGGTGAAGAATTTGTGTGAATTTCAGAATGAGGGAGCCGTCTATTTATAGAGTTACAGAGCCAACATCAACCCTTAGATCTATATTTTAAATAAGAACCGTACAAGTCATGTTGAGTCGGCATGAATATAGTGCATAAAACAGTCCAAGTGCACAGAATAGATCTGCCCAGATCCACGATGGGTCGATCCTATGGTCGACACCCTTGTATGGGTCGACCAAAGGTTGACCTTGGGATGAAGGTGGGTCATCCCCTAACGGTCCACTTTCCCGCGTTGTCTCATTTTGATTTTTTGGAATATTTTATTATTTATATTTATATATGTGAACCTTATGTGTATACAAATTCTAAGGTCCATAACTTCTTCATACATTATCCATTTTACGCAAATTTGGGGCCTATCTAAACCCGAATTCCGAGACGAATGCGACGGTAGTGTTGATTTTACTTAATTTTGAATATTTGATTAAGTTATTCTCAATTTATTATATTCAAGTATGGTTATAGTGTGTTTAAATTCCGGGGTGTTACAACCAAGAAAAAGGAAGTCAGGAGCCGGCCCCTTAAGGAAAAAGGGAGAACCCAACCCGACTTTGGGAATATAAGTTAGCCACTTCAAAAGAAACAAACAGAATTTATAGTGAAATAATTAACTCTAAACTCAATTCTCATTCGAAATAAAGGTGTTTCTTCTTTTTGTTATATATTTGTTATAATGTGTTATAAATAATTAATATTTAATTAAAATATATTTAACAGAAAATCCATGATTGTTGTGTTTGTGATAGTAATTACAATAGTTGTAATCATGACTATTAGATAACGTTATTACGAAGCACATTATTTTAAATGTTCTTACTCAAGATGCATCAAGACTGGTGTTAACTATATTTTTCGTCAACATCAGAAATGAGTTGGTAAGGACAGATCTAAAGGGGAAGTAGGAAGGTTCGATCCTCTTCTTTGATTGGCTTTGGTAGGGATTGAGAGGCTAAGGTTCAAAGGAGCAGGCTCGCTTAGGTCCACCAGATCGGGTCTAAACTTAATGAACGGGATTCGGTTGCTATTTAAGGGTGTAATGGACACAAGTTAGAGCTCCTCTGTAGAATTGACAATAAACTACGACTATTAGAATTAGAGAAATAGAAGTGCGCACTTACAGAGTAATTTTCTCATAAGAAGATCTCCTTTTTATTGAGCTTTTAATGGATATACATTGAGATTATAGGTAGGGATTCTCCATTAATGTTGTTTTCTAAGTTGTTTCCCAAGATTACAAAAAGCAAGAGAAAAGTCCCCCTTTATGCGGTCCCTGAGGTCTTATTTATAGTGGCTCAGGACTTCTTCTATCGATGGGCTCGTGGCCCGTAGAGATCCTTGTCGGCCGTTTTATTCTTGGCTTCGGGTGCTTTTGGTGCCATGGTCACAGTCCCTGAGCAATACTTGAATCACTGAAGTGACTTATGAATGCAGGCTTGCGGGTATAAGCTTTCGGGTGTAGCCTTTCGGCTTTATCGTGAATACTTAGAAGAACTTGTTTTCGTGGTGTATGTCGATGTTCGCCGGTTTGAAACCGCCTTGGGTTTCGGTACTAAGCGAATTAATACAAGTAGCCTGTGTACCCGCTCAGGTCTCAGTTAGCCTTTCGATGGGGCTTCTGTGGTAGCCTGGATTTCCAAGAGATGGCTTCTGATGTCCTTCCTGTCATCTATGACTTCATCCTTTCGGTATCTATGCGGTAGGTGCTCCGGGAGTTAGTTCCGGTGGCCTTCGTGCTTCTTCGGTTTAGTGCCTTCAGTGCTTTCGCCTTTGGATGTACCTGTGTTTAAGCAGGTTATTTGCTGAAGATTTCTTTTGGGCTCCGTCTATCGGGTTTGTTGCCTCCGATTTCTTTGGTTCTTGGTCGGAGTGGTTCTTTTCACGAAGCCTTTCGTTAAACCGATACTATCGTAAGGGTCTTGTCAGACAGGTTTTAACGAAAAGACTGGTTAAAGCGACCTTCCAGATTACTTTTTCTTGCTCTTTCTCTTTTCAATACCGGGCCCCATTCCCTATTGAGCCTTTCGTAAGCTTTTAGTTATTCGATACCCCTTCACCACCAGCTTTCTTCAATGTTGATTTTGGTAGTAATATTTTCCCTCTAGTGAAGGGGAGTTTTCGACTTTTCATGTCGAACTTTGTTTTCTTCCGAAGCGTCATATTGAAGCCTTTTGATCTTCCTTGGCAGGAGAACGGTGATTATTCCTTGCTTATGGGGTGTGGATTTGAGCAGATATCCTCGCACAGTTACCACTGCTTTTTCTCCACCTTATTCCTGCATTATTAATTTCTTGAACCAGATTATTTATTCCTCGAAGATCTTTAGTTTATCGCAGGAAATCTACTGCTTAATCCCTCGGTAAGCATTAAATTTTCTAATTGGGGAATTAGGTCGTTTGCCCAAATTCACTTAGGGTTCTGTATATAGGATGCAAATTGTTTGTATCTTAACAACCTGAGAGATAATTTCACGGTGATCAACCTATTTCCCCCTCTCCCAAATATCAATTTTAGGGTTTATGGCTTGTAATTGTGTTTAAGTTTTCATCATTCTAGCCACTTGTTATCAATTGGCTTAAGCATAACCTCTTCCAAATGTTCTAATGAATTGGATACAGACTTTATATGTTTATGAAATTACATCACCTGGTAGTGTCATGTCTGACAAGATGAGTCTTGGCCTATCACCCGATGATGCCTATGGTCCTTATCGAAGGAGAAAATTCTTTTTTAAGAAATTGCTGGTCACTTCTCGGGATGATGTCAATTTCATCCTTGCTAGTTTCGGAATGGAAGATGTGGAGGTTGTTCCTACTGCTGATCGTTATGACATCATGCATCCTCCTGAGGGATATTTTTCCTATTCAGCCACTCGTGTCTGGCATGGGGGCTTCTTTCCTTTTCCACCCTTCATGCTTCAACTTCTAAGGGATTTGCGAGTCACGCCAATCCAATTTTCTTTGGGCACTTATACATTACTTTTGTGCTTGGAAGTTCTTGCTCTGGAACTGGGCCAAGTTTCATTTACGTCGAATCTTGTCCATCGCTTGATGCTCTTTTCAAAGGATGAGAACTTTCCCTTACTGCATGCTTCTCCTTTACGGAAGGTTGTCAATGATGGTGCTGACAAGGTTATGCCTTGAGAAGACCAATTCTTCTTCTTTAAATGCCCTGCTGGTGTTTCCGACCAAATTGTTGATTGTGGTAAGCTTTCTTGACCTTCCGTAGGTGGTTATTTTCTCGCTGAGATGCATCCTTAATTCTTTTCTTTCATATTTTGTTTCTGAGGGGGCGCCCCTAATGGAGAGTGAGCCTCACATGTTTAAGCCTATTTTGGGATTGCTCGAGAAATTGTCGCATCTGTCCGCTCTACTAACCAAGGATAAGTTGTGTTTTAACAATCTCCTTCCTTGTGGTCAGGAGATATTGGGGGGTCTGCCGGTCTGTCTCCCTGGTACTAATTTTCTAGTGGCAGGTTCGGAAGTGTTTACTCCTTCTGCCCCACTATTCCTAGGAATGTCTTACTGATTCCATAGTTTTCCATGTTGAGATCTTCTTTCGATACTACTATTCCACATTTTTAGTCTTTTCCTGATCTTTCATTTGGTTAGGGGTTCCGGTTGCGGGAGCCTCAACTTCCACCGATGCGTTGAGCCAGGCTTCCGCAGCTGCACTTAAGAGGCTAGCCAAATTTCCTGCTGATCTGCCAACTAAGAGACTGAAACCCAATACCCCTACTTCCA
This sequence comes from Allium sativum, assembly GCA_030737875.1. Taxonomy (NCBI): domain Eukaryota; kingdom Viridiplantae; phylum Streptophyta; class Magnoliopsida; order Asparagales; family Amaryllidaceae; genus Allium; species Allium sativum. The sequence continues at coordinate 863,563,892 of CM060926.1, forward strand.
CGACTCCCGTGGATGTCTTTGAAGGGAAAGTAAGAAGTGGTGCTTCCTTACTGTTTTCTTCAAGCATGTCTGGAATAGGCATATGTGCGATGCCGCATACTTCTGCTTCTCAGGCTGTCGGTTCTTCAAAGCCTCTTGACCTTTCGCCAGACTTTACTGATCTTGTGAAGCTCATTCTTTCTGAACCTGAATTTTCTAGCATTTCATTACTTTCCACTCCTTCCAACACGATGGATTTTTGTCGACATCTGATTGCCCGACAGCTTAAGGTACAACGCTTTTTTTTTTCATTTTTGGGCTTTCTGTCTATCGCAACTGTATGCTGAGTGTTCATACCTTCACGGGCCATTAAGAGATGGTATGAGCCTAGGTCCTCCCCTTCCTCCTCCGTTACTGAAATTGCTCGACTTAGGGAGGCCAACTCAGTTTTGAGCCAAGAATGCGAGAGGCTGAAGACTTCCTTGGAACATGATGAGTTGGCCTTGGAGAAAGAGAGGCAGACTAGAGATGTAACTCCCGACAGGGTTTCAGTGTTGGAGCACTAGATGGCGGAGGATGTAGTTACCTACACTGATGAGCTTCAGAAGTAAGATAAAGAACTTTCTCGTGCCGTCCAGGTCATTTATGCAGCCCAAGATAGAATTTCGGATTTTTCGCAAGTCCATATTCCACAGATCAAGTCTGACTGTTATGAAGATGTCTTATTTTCTCTTTTTTCTAACAACCTTCAGAGTTATCCTAAACTCCAAACCTCCTATATTCCTCCCTTTAGCCTGGACCGGGTTAAGGAAAGGATCAAGTTGGGTGAGGAAGGAGTGGATGTGCCGAGGAGGGGCGGCCCTATAGCCGAGGACCTCTTATTCATTGACAAACTTTTGGATGAGTTAGGCGAGGAGGAGGTAGCCCCCATTTCTTTAGGCAGCGATAAAGAGAGAGAGGGTATTGGTCCAAAAGGTGGTGAATGTCCATGCAAGTGTGCCATCCATGATTCTGAATTGCCCTTATCCAGAGTGGGTGGAGCTTCTGGCCTTCCGGGAGGTGGAGAAATTGTTAATAACGAAGTTCTCTCTCTTCAGGTATAACTTTTTCCATGGGTGTATCATTATTTTTTCTGAACATTTGGCCTTGAACATTTTCCTGTTGTTATAGTAGACAAAAGAAACTGTTTTCCTGCGTTAAGTAGAGTTAGATGACAAAAGTTCAAATCATTTTAGTGTTGCACAGATTGTACATTTGTGTATATTTGATTTCATAACCCACGCGACACTCGTATGAGGTCACCCTCTGTTGCCGGCGAGGCCTAATGCAGTTATTTGCATTATGACAGAACTTAATTTACTGTAAGGAGGCATTAGGCACAGCTTGTAAGTTGAAAAAAGAGTTACGCACGACGCCTATCCCTTCTTTCAAGGAAACGCGTTTCCTCGAAGGGTTCGAGTGTGCTTATATCACATTCCTCATCTCTTCTCGAACTTGCGGACTGGAGATAATAAAGCTATGTTAAGGAATTTTTGGATTAAACATGCTGAAGCGTTATGTAAACAGTAGGTGTGTGAAACAACAATGTGCTTATAATTCTCCCTTCTATACATAAGTAATAGTTGGTAGGCCCTGGGTTTGACCTACGTAATAATGTACAATGAGGATAGGAGAATACGACCTTTGAAAATAAAGTTGTAATTAGTTTTTTTTACACGTTCGTGGCAGGTCGATCAACGTGAGACCCCTTCCTTCTGGGATGGAACACCGTAGGAGAAAGAGGCGCTTCCTCTATCTTATGAGAGGAAGCTCTTACACCGGGACTTATCCATCAAACATTTAACCGAGAGGATGAATATTTTGAAAAGAAAGTTGGAAGAGAAGGATAGAACCATTCTGGGGTTGAGGACGTACATAAAGACTAAACCATCCATCGAGTTCGAGGACGAGCTAAAAAACCTTCGTCAACGCATCATCGACTTGGAAATCAATTTAAACAACATTAGTACAAAGTGTGAGACGTGGGAACATTGTTATGAGAACATCCCTATAATGACAGGAACTTCATCCTCTGATGTTGCGACAGCGCATAAGGCCTCCGCTCCTCAGAGGTGTTATTACTTGAATAACCCTCCACTGGATTTAAAGAAAATAGTTATTTCTAAGTGGTGTAAAAGAGTGGTGGCCGAAATGAAAGGAGTTTATGACAATAGATTAATTAAGGATTCGCACGACCGTGTCGTCAAGTACGTCGATCAGATCAGACACTTACAGGAAGAAAATCATGATTTACGTATGAGCATTTTTTATTTGAAAAAAAAAACAAATCTCTCAGGGTGATGTGTAGGGCTTATAACAGAGCTTTGAAGCTCCAGCTACAACCTTCCGGTTACTTAGATGAGACGAGTAGGAAAGTTCAGCGACTTAACAAATTATTAGGCGTGGCACTTCATCATGCCATCGGCCCCCCTTTACCCGAGGATGGAGAGGACCCTGATGTTCAGTGACATTCTGCGATGCGGACATGTGATTTTGCATTGCATTAATGGTGATGATGTAAACTTGTTAATAAATAAACTTATGTATTGAGAACTTGTAATACGTAAGTGAGTATTAGTATTGGACATGAATGTAATTTATGTAATTTACTTGCATGATGTATGACTCAAGAGGTCTTCTTTAAGTACGGGAAAACACAAACCCTTTTTTTCACCTGACCTCGTTTCCGATGATGGGCTTTTTGTTTGCCTTCGACCTTTGCGGGTGTTCTTTCGTAAGCATCCTGCGGATGTTCTGATTTGAAACAACTACCTTGGGAGTGTTAAGACCGTCATTCCAACGGATGGAGCCTCTTTCCGATATTTACAAAAGGTTTCTCCCACCCAGTCTCGGGTATTAATATATGGGGAACTTGCCTCCCTTCTGGCAATAGTTCAGAGTCGAATCGTGTCAGATTCAGGCGTGAATTATAATAAACCAGAAACATCTTTGGCTTGGGTGAAACAGTGAGGCTTTCCTAGACTTGAGCATTGATAATAGTTGGTCGGGACCTCCTCTATTCCTTATATAGGGTTGGATCTTCCTAGGTCCTTATATAGGGTTGGATCTTTCGATATTAAGAGAACACCAAATCTACCTAGATTCGGGTATTAGCATAGAGAACCGAAACCTCTTTCAGTATTCAGAGAGCACCGAATCGACCCAGATTTGGGTATTAGTGTAGAGAACCGAAACCTCTTTCGGTATTAAGAGAGTACCGAATCGATCGGTATTAGCATAGAGGACCGAAACCTCTTTCGGTATTAAGAGAGTACCAAATCGACCTTGATTCGGGTATTGGCATAGAGATCCGAAACCTCTTACGGTATTAAAAGAGTACCGAATCGACCCAGATTCGGGTATTAGCATAGAGAACCGAAACCTCTTTCGGTATTAAGAGAATGAGCATCCCATTCGGATTTGATTTTGGAAGCAGAGGTTGTACGTGCTTCTTGAGCCTCCCCTTGGGCCCTCATTGTCAAAGCAGAGGATGTACGTGCTTTGTTGGCCACTCTCTGGGTCTGTGCGTCCGGTGCGCTTGGCTAGCTTATCCACAAGCAGGGCCCAAGGACTTATCCGACCTCCGTCCAGGAGGTGCCTTATCTTGACCATCATAGGCGATGATAAGGGCTTAGAAATTTAGACGGGGCCATCGTAGGCACAGAACTAAGGTTTACTCTTCTGACGCTCTACATGGGCCGTAGGCACTGGTAGAGGCTTGTACGCCACCCCCTCCAAGGGGTGCCCTATCCTGACCATTATAGGGGATGATAAGGGTTTGCGTTCCCTTCTACGGGTAACGCGGAACATAAGCAGAGGTAGGACGTTCTCTTTTGCGAGCAGAGGTAGGACGTGCTTAGTTCTAGCAGAGGAAGGGCGTACTCTTCTGCGAGCAGAGGCAGGGCGTGCTAATTTTAGATGCACCGCCACGACCATTTCTGGTGTGAAACGGCGGCTTACGGTTTTGATGCTTTAACCCTGCCCCCTCTAGTTTGGGCAAGGAGAAAGACTAACACAATCATCCCCCTTCGGGGGGATTGGCTCACCCCGGCCGATTTGGCGATGACGAGGGTTTCCCTCTTCTTTACCCATTCGTGGCATGACCTTTCCTTGGTCATTTTGCCTATAGAAAATAATCTTTCTCTTATTATCACAGTAGGATTTCGATGGCATAACCTTCTATGATTTCCTTATATAATTTTGTAATTTTCCTTGGTTCAAGAACCTGATGATCATTACCTCCAATACTCTGCAATGGTTGGTTTCATGTCCATTTACCATATGGTAGTAGCAATACAATCCTCCTCTTTTAGCTTCGTTTTTAGGCTTCTTCTTGGGCGATGGCCAGAAGTTTAACTCGTGTCTAGTCAGGAAGTAGATACCCTCAATTGACATAGTGAGCTTATAACCCTTTGGTATCCTTGACTCGAAATTCTTTTTTTGCCGCTGCATCTTGGCCCTTTTGCCACTTAGCTTCGTTATTCCTTTATTATGTCTATACTTTCTCTTTATTATTCTTCGATATGGGGGTATATCTTCTTTATACTTTATGTCAGTCAAGGGGATAGAAATTTTCTCTATGCTTTGTTCGATTATGGTTTCTCTGGCCTTTGCAAGAATGGCTCTTTTGGCGAGGAGAAAGGAATTGTGTCTCTCGGTTGAGGGTTGGTAAAGGGAAAAAATCGGAGTTGATCCAACGTGGAAGGGGTTGATGCTCCATCAATCAGGGTCATAGGGCTCCACGTCCATCTTTTTCTCCTACATGTGGAGGTTTTCTATCTTGGATCTTTCAATTGCCCATGGCTCATCGATGTTTACTTCAGCTGTGGGAAATCCCTCAGTCATCGGTGGAAATCCCATACTCATAAGTTCTCAAAATCTTAATTCAGGATGGAACAATCATAGGTAGGTATGGGGTATGGTTGTTAACCACAAGGTCGGAGGTTCAGGCACTCCTTCTAGTGCCAAAATGTTAACGATATTTTTCGTCAACACTGGAAATGAGTTGGTAGGGACAGATCTAAAGGGAAAGTAGGATGGTTCGATCCTCTTCTTTGATTAGCTTTCGTAGGGATTGGGAGGCTAAGGTTCAAAGGAGCAGGCTCGCTTAGGTTCACCAAATCGGGTCTAAACTCAATGAACGGGATTCGATTTCCATTCAAGGGTGCAATGGACGCAAGTTAGAGCTCCTCTGTAGAATTGACAATAAACTACGACTATTACAACTAGAGAAATAGAAGTGCACACTTACAGAGTAATTTCTCATAAGAAGATCTCCTTTTTATTGAGCTTTTAATGGATATACATTGAGATTATATGCATGGATTCTCTATTAATGTTGTTTTCTAAGTTGTTTCCCAAGACTACAAAAAGTAAGAGAAAAGTCCTCCTTTATATGGTCTCTAAGGACTTATTTATAGTGGCACAAGACTTCTTCCGTCGATGGGCTCATGGCTCGTAGAGATCCTTGTCGGTCGTTTTATTCTTGGCTTCGGGTGCTTAACCTTTGGTTGCTTTTGGTGCCTTGGTCACAGTCCCTGAGTAATACTTGAATCTTTGAAGTGACTTATAAATGCAAGCTTGCGGGTGTAGGCTTTCCACTTTATCGTGAATACTTAGAGGAACTTGTTCTCGTGGTGTATGTTGATGTTCATGGTTCGAAACCGCTTTGGGTCTCGGTACTAAGCGAATTAGTACGACTAGCCAATGTACCCGCTCGGGTCTCGGTTAGCCTTTCGATGTGGCCTCTGTGGTATCCTGGACTCCCAAGAGATGGCTTCTGATGTCCTTCCTATCATCTGCAACTTCATCCTTTCGGTATGAATGCGGAAGGTGCTCCGGGAGTAGGTTCCGGTGGCCTTCGTGCTCCTTTGGTTTAGTGCCTTCGGTGCTTTTGCCTTTGGATGTACTGGTGTTCGAGTATGTTATTTGTTGAAGATTTCCTTTGGGCTCCGTCTATCGAGTTTGTTGCCTCCGATTTCTTTGGATCTAGGTCGGAGTGGTTCTTTTCACGAAGCCTTTCGTTAATCTGATACTATCGTAAGGGTCTTATCAGACTAGTTAAAGCGACCTTCCAAATTACTTTTTCCTGCTCTCGCTCTTTTCATTACTGGTCCCCACTCCCTATTGAGCCTTTCGTAAGCTTTTAGTTATTCGATACCCCTTCACCGCCAGCTTTCTTCTATGTTGATTTTGGTAGTAACAACTGGATATCGATGTATCCGTTGAGAATAGAGTGTGTAACGCTCTCCAAATGTTGGGTAGTGCATTACTCATGATTGTTAGGGACACTTAGGGGTTATGTATTAACAACTATTAGATAACTATAGAACAACTCATTCGATAGTTTTTGTTGGTTAGTATAACTAAGGTCAAATAGATATATCGATGTGAATAATTTACACAGTTCTTTCGACTTCCGAATACTATGAATCTTCAATATGAAAGCTCTACTTCGATTATACTCAAATTATGGTACATGGTCCATTAAGTGACTATAGTTGGGTCGAGTGGAAGAATTGGAAATGAAGCACTATTCAAGGGAGGATTCGTTTCCTCAGTTATATGAGGTTAGTATCACGGTCAACTCAAGTCAACCCAAAGTCAAAATCTCTTATCAGAGTGGTTCAATTAATAGTAATTGTTATTGTTAAATCAAGGACTTTGTGTTTGGACTATAGAGTTGAATGGGGGCGATGTTGAAACTTTGATCATTAACAAATTCAATATGTACAAAGTGATATAGTTTTGATGAAGAGAATTGGTGCAAATAATTATCATAACTGGGTAACACTTATTCAATTAAAATGAGATTTTTTTTTAGAAAATGCATAAGTGGCAAATTTGGCCATAATGTCACACCACCTGCTAAGTGAAATGTGAACATTAACATTCAAATAGTTTGACATTAATCGCTGACTGAATTTGCACATAAGAGTCACACAATCGAAACAATGATCTCTCTTAAAACCTAATGCATTAATTAATTTATAATTATTATAATTTGATTAAATTAATTAATATTGAGGAAATATTAATTATAAAATTTGACTTTGATATGAGAAATAAATTTGTTGCATATATTTATAAAAATTATGAGTATATTGATCGATATGAGATATCGACGACAAAATATGTTAAATATGATTGTACATATTTAATTTGGGTTAAATGGGCTTATAACCCATGCATTTTAAGGGAGGAATTTCATTGGTATTGTAAGAGGAAAGTGAAAGCTAGTGTACATGAAATCAGGATTTTGAGATGGGTGGTTAAGATCCCTTTTTGCTTTCTCTTTGTTACTTATATAAATGGCAAATCTCAAAACCTTAGAAAGAGGTGAATTCATTTTTGAGCCGCCACTTTCTTCTTCCTCTTCTTCATTTTAATGGAAGAAAAATTCCCCTAAATTTATCCCTAAAATTCTCAAATCAAACCCAAAACAGAATCACTAATTTGTAGTAGAAGGTCTCTAATCCCGGATTAGCAACCTAACGGATTGTAAATCATTATTAGAAGATAAATTATTGTTCAACATGGATTCAAAGGCTTCATTAAAAATGTGTGTTTTTATTTAATCTTATTGTTTTGATTTTACTTTTATTATATAAAGTATATTTCCATCCAAATCCTCTGTTAGTTTTTAGATATGCTTATTGTTTAGATTAGGTGAGATTTTTGTGGGTATATTTGTTTATTACAATTAAATTGGTTATCTGCTAGTTATATTATGTTTATTTGATTTTGGAATTAATCTTCTGTAGAAAAAAGTGGATTTTAATTTTGATTTATATATCTATATACATATACTAAACTAGCATAGATCTACAAATCATTTATACGTGTAATTGTATATATATGTTTGTATATCATCTGTATTTATTCCAAAATTTTCTTATGATAATTTGTACTTATTATGAGTCATGAAATACAAAATTATTTTATTAAATATGTATATATACTATATAATGATTTTGTGAATTTTTTATTATGTATATATTAATTAATATCTCAAAAATTCAATTTTATAACTTTTCTTTACTGCAATGTATGATAAGATTACAGTAATTTTTCATATTTTTTAAACTTAATTTATTAATTTTGAAAATTAATTTGTTTTCACCCTAAAATTAATTATTTAATAAAAGTATAATTTATATTACAAAACTTAATAAAAAAATTAAGCCCTATATATGTATTTGGAACCTTCAGAAAATTTTAGAATTTCTAGAACTTGTTTGCTAAATTTTAAATTTAATTTAGTTCTGAAATGTAATTAAATATTTGATTAAAAAAATAATTTGGATTGAGAAAATTACTAAAGTAATTTCATAACCAAAATATGTCTTAAATAACTACAGATTTTTTTTAGAAATTTTAAATTTGTTTTCTTATTTTAAGTATTTATTTGATTACTGACTATTATCAATTATTTGGTAATAAATATTATTTTAATTGTAAACTTTTTTGTAAATTAATCTTGAGCCTAAAATATATTTCCATATTTCTAAAATTGTTCGACTTGTAATTTTATCATGTGATTATTTTATATTAATTTATTATGATAGAAACTATTTTATTCAATAATACACACACACACACACACACACACACACACACACATATATATATATATATATATATATATTCATACAGATTTGTTAATATCCTATTTTTGACATATTATACAAGCACATATTTAAACAAACTACAACACACATAAAATGAGCTAATGTGTCTGTTGTAATGTAAATCACAACTTCTATATATGTCCACGTTACACCCTTCACGGAATATGATGTTACATATGCACACTAAGTACATTATGGCTAACTAATTAAGCTTACCCACTAACTATGGTGTCTAGAAAGGTAATGTCTAGGATTGGAATTGGGTAATCAAGTACCCTTTCCTACCTAGTTACCCGCCTGGCCTGAAAGGTGAAGTGTACCCAAAGGTTTCCCCTAATAGAAAAGGCCGAAACTTAATATGGGATGTGGGCTAATTTTCAAAATCATTTTGAAAATTAAAGTTGAAGATTTTAAATTTAAAATGAAATATGTTTATTATAAAAGTTGTAATGTAACATATTTTTCAAAATGTTCACTAAAACAATTCACATTAATTTTAAAATTTTAGTTTATTAATACGATTAATAAAAATAAATTAATTGAATAAGTTAATAAATGAATGAACATGTGCACGTATTGTATATTAAGATTTACATTATGTTGTTTTAAATTGTTTAAAATAATATAAGTATAATGTATGTGTAGGAATTGAAATTTGAAATTAATATGATTTAATTAAAGGCTAATTCTATTCATACACCAAAAATTGCTGAACATACACCAAAAAATATAATAAATTACTACACACCAAATATTTCTTTACATAAACCATGTTATTTTACTAATTTATTCTTTTTCCATCTTCTTTCTCTTCCCTCTTTCAAACTTAAAACACGTATACCCAAAATTAGAAATCCATTACACCAAATTACGTAATGTATATATATATATGAAAAATCATTTCTTGCAATAATATTGTAGCCATTTTAAATTTTTCCAGAATTTATCGATTTTAATAAAATTGCTTAAATTTTAGAAAATAAACTTCTACATTTCTAAATTATAACAATTATTTCTGAATCATGTTTTAATTGAAATTTCATGCTTCATGATGAAGTAGTTTATTAACATTTGAATTAACATATCTGATTTGCATCAAATTTTATTGCGCTTAAGGTTAATCTAATTTATTGTATGAAAATTTTTAAAATAATTAACTAAGCAAAAAGGGTATTTTAGTAATAGATTTTTATAAAAAGAAGTAACGGTGTATATTAAGTGATTTTTGGTGTATGAATAGAGTTTGCCTTAATTAAAATCATTTAATTAGATAAATTAATTAAAAGTGTTAATCAATAAAATTAATTGAATATGATTTAATTAAGATAAACTAAAGGTGTAACCTTATAGAAACCCATAATAGACTTTAGAGATGAATACATACGTAATTGTACGTATAACGTGATTTCCAATGTGTACGACACTTGAATCACGAGAGTAGTTCATAAAAATTACATTATTTCATAAGTCGATATCACTCGATTTAATGTTGTTCTCTACCGTATATATACTAATAAATTACTTGCATGCTCCTTGGTTATTAAGCAAACTGAAGCTAAGGATATAATGTGTAGTATTATTAATATATTGAATAGACGAGGTAAGATAACTATATGTATCTGTTAAGCAAACTCAAGGTACATATACTATACTTAGGTCGTCACGATGTAGTAGGTATGAGTGAGTAATTTTATTTCGATTTGTTGAGCAAACTCAAGGTCGAAGTGAAATTGAGAGAAGGCGCTAGGGGTTAGGAGTTGTATATGATACATCCGATAAGGAGTTATCCATCGTCCGCGGAGGTATGACTTTTTGAGGAAACTCAAGGTCATAATTTCAAGATACTACAACAAACAGAGGCTTTTATAGCATTTGAAAAATGCTATGATACCTTACCACGGAGTTTTTGAGAACGCTACGGAACAACATGCTATATAAACCTTCAACTTTAAATAGCAATGACACAAACACTATACAAAATAAGTTTTCTATAGTGTTTTTCCTATGCTATTAAGCTACAACGCTATATGAAATATAATTCCATTGTTGCTTTTAATAGTGGTTTTTGACACATTTCTATAGCGTTTTTATTAACATTTTATAGCGTTCCTTGTGATTACTTTCTATAGCGTTTGTTTTAAAATTGTGTTTTTCAAACGCTATTAAATTTAATACTTATTTGTGGATTTCATTTACTGCCCATTCAGCTTTTTCAAATATATGATACCCATTAACCTAATTTCTCTTCGCACATATAAATTTACCATGTTTTCATAAACAAAAAAATATGTAAATTACATCACAATATTTTATAAATATTTGGAGAACTTTTCCCTCATATAGACAAATTTCATACATATTCAAACTTCTGACATATCCAAATATAATATTGCATACCATATCCAAACAATTTTACCATATTCAAACATAGTATTTCATTCATATTATTGTAGTAGTTTTTCCTAACACCTACTAGTAAAGTCCTAACACCTAATAGTAAAGTCATTAGACTTCTATGTTTCAGTTTAGGGTTTGATGAAACATAAAAGACCGGTGGGAGATTATTAGTAAAATGAAACATAAAGTTTAACCTTACTAATAGTATGAGAACATCCACTGTGATTTGTCCTAATAATCTACCACTTAAACTTGCAGAAAATGTTGACTTTAGAACTGTGTTTTCTGAAAGCGACAAGCTTATTGGATTTAACTATACCGACTGGTTGATATCAATTAAGATAGCATTAACTTACGAATGCCTTTGGACTTCTGTTACACGTGAACCCAAAACCGAACCCGCTGATGTAGCAAACGCTGAAGAGCAATTTGCTTATTTGAAATGGAAATCTGACCTGGAGATCGCCTAAGTTTTCGTGTTGTCTACCTTAGACAAATCGTTGTAAAGGCAACACGAAAACATGTCTGTCCATGAGATTTTTGATAGCCTCAAAGCTCTTTTTGGTGAATAGTCCCATTCCGCAAGGTATGAACTTTCGAAGAAACTGTTCAACACCAAAATGCCCAAGGGATAGAAAGTGGATGATTACGTTCTAATGATGAAAGGCTATATTGATAGACTTGCACAATTGGACATAGAGATAAGCAACGAAATACAAATAAACTTGATTCTTTGTTCTCTCACTTCTCTGTATGAACTGTTCATATTGAATTACAACATGAACCAATTAAATTTGAATCTCGTGGAGCTCCTCAATATGTTGAGGTCTATTGAATCTACATATAAGGATCAAGGTACCGTACTTGCTGTGAAGGGCAATGCATCATCTTCAAAAGGTCCGAAGAAGCAGAAAGAGATGGTAAGAAAAAGAAAAGTAAGAAGATTGATGACAAGGGCGAGTGTCACCACCATCACAAGAAAGGTCATCAGAAAAGGAAATGTCCGAGTAATTGAAGATTGTCGGGGAAAGGAAGCATAATGGTTTTGTAGCTCCATCAAGTACATTTATGATTCAAAATAGTTTTGTAATCAATAAAATGTATTGGATTTTAGACACTGGATCTGGAACTCATAGATGTAATTCATTATAGGGGCTTAGGAACTAGCGCCGCATGGCAAAAGGTGAAATGAGCCTCCAAGTTGTTGAAGGATCTGTTGTAAATGCAACAACAGCAGGAGATTATCATTTAGTTTTTCCTAATGGTGTAGTATTAATATTAAATAATTGCAATTTTTTGAAAGATTTTATTTATGGAATTGTACATGTTTCTATATTGTCTGAGACTGGATATGTTTTTCATTATGCAAATAATGTTATGAACATTAGCTTGAATGGAAATAAGGTCTGTATTGGTATTCTTAAAAATGGCTTTTATTTGACCAACGCTAATTATGTGTGTTCTATGAATAAATCTTCTAACAAGATAAATGAAAACTATCTTTGGCATTGTATACTAGGTCTTATTAGCGAGAAACGACTACACAAACTGAAAACCGAAGTTTATCTACCGTTAGTTGATTTTGAATCTTTTGATGCATGTGACTCATGTCTTAAAGGTAAAATAACTAAGCATCCCTTTAGTGGGAGAAATGAAAGAGTTGATTAACTCTTGAAGCCGATACATAGTGATGTATACAGCCCTTCCCTATAGTTACCAAAGATAATAGTTCTTATTTTGTTACCTTCACTGATGATTTCTCAAGACTAGGATATATATATATATATATATATATATATATATATCTTATGAAGAACAAATCCAATCTCCGTGAGAAGTTTTTTAAGTATAAAAATGTAGTATAAAATCAAACGGAATGTAAGATTAAATTTTTTTGATTAGATTGAGGAGGTGAGTATGTTGGACAAGATTTCCAACAATACTTAAAAGATAATAGGATTATCTCTCAGGTTACTCCACCCTATAATCCACAACAAAACGGTGTGTCGGAGAAAAGGAATCGAACCCTATTGGATATGGTTCGTTCCATGATGAGTAAGGCTGAGTTACCTCTGTCATATTGGGGATATTCGTTAGAAACTGCAACACATATATTGAATTTATTTCCCATAAAATATGTGCCCAAAACACCATATGAGATGTGGTATGTAACAGCCCGCACCTCCGTTCACGCAAGATATTGTCCCCAACTTAGCCACCGTATAGGTGTGGGGTTTTGTTCCTCAAAAGGCCTCGGCGTTAGTAAGAGATGAGATCTACTATATAAGTACCCACTTCACACAGGCTTCCACGATGTGGGACTTAGGGGTGTTACATTCTCCCCTCCTACAGAACCCAACGTCCCCATTGGCTCACAAACATCTCACCCAGGCGCTGCGGTCCACACAGGAGCCACAATTCCGACTGGGTATTGGCTCTGATACCACTGTAACAGCCCGCACCTCCGTTCACGCAAGATATTGTCCCCAACTTTGCCACCGCATAGGTGTGGGGTTTTGTTCCTCAAAAGGCCTCGGTGTTAGTAAGAGATGGGATCTACTATATAAGTACCCACTTCACACAGGCTTCCACGATGTGGGACTTAGGGGTGTTACATGGTATAGTAAGAAATCCCAACTCAAATACTTTAAAGTATAGGGTTGTCCGACATACGTTAAGAACGTTGGCCCAAATAAATTAGAAGCAAGATCGTTACTCCATAAGTTTATAGGATATCCCAAAAACTCAATGGGATATATTCTACAATACCGAGGAACAAAAGGTCATTGTTTCTCGATATTTTGTCTTTCATAAAAAAAAGATTTTATATTAAAGGAAATTTACAGAAAAGTAGTAGATTTGGATGAGATCTAATGAACTAATGTTGAGACCGAAACAAGTTCACCTGTATATGAAAATACACAACCAACTAGAAGGTTTAGTAGGGAATCTCATGCACCAGAGAGATACTACGGTTTTCTCGTGGAATGCGAAAAGGAGGACTGTGTCTTAGATGATGCCTTTGACCTTCCTGTTGGAGAAAAGAGTTTTGATGACAACAACCTTATTTCAATATCAATTGATTATAAAATATATACTAACACTTTTGTCTAGAATATATATATACTAGAGTTATATACAGGAATTACTACTGAAGACTGTACAGTTTAAAGATAGTAGAGATTCAAAATTCAAAGATGATTCAAGACTCAAGAGTATTCAAGATTTCAAGAGTTCAAGACAAATATAGTAATAGAGCTAGATTATATAAAAATCTGAATAGCATTCCAGGTTCAAATTCAAATTCTATTTTTCGAATTTCTTATTTCAAATTTTGTTTTCAAATTCTATCTTTAATCTCTATCTTCTTTATTTTATTTTCTTTTGATTTTTGATTTTAAATTCAAAGTTTTACAAATTTTATAATTATACTTTTATATACTTTATATTTATATTGTTTTAACTCTGTAATTTTATAAATATGTTTATATAGTTTATATTTATGTTTTCATATGATTTTCTACTTTATAATATTCATTTATAACACTATGTTTTAATTCAAGAATTTCTAGGAATATATATATATATATATATATATATATATATATATATATATGTATATATATATAAATCAAAACACTTGAAAATGCTCAAAATTCAATTTTAAAACATGATATGTCGACATACATTTATATACATGTCGACATATAACTGTCATTTTTTTCAAAATGGACAGAAAGCGTCTTTTCACTAATTATGACGGTTGAGAAACGTTGCAACCTTTCAAATGTTATAAATAAGGGCTGATTTCGAATTTTTTTCATCATTCTTCTTCTCCATCTTCATTTCCTTTCTTTACACCATTATATTTTCTCATTTTCATGATTTCTGCACATATATTCTACCAAATTCAATTCTGTTTCCATTAAACTTCTTCTCTTCTCACTCTCTACTCATTACTCTCTGTATAAAAGTGCTATTAAAGAGTTATAGGGTTGTTGTAATTGTTTGGATAGTGTTTGAATCGGTGGTGTCCCTTATAGTCGTGAAATCAAGGAAGGGCAATCGGTGGTATCCCTTGTAGCTGTTAAATCAAGGAGGATATACTTGATCAAGTGTGTGTGTGGAATCGGTGGTATCCCTTGTAGTCGTGAAATCAAGGAGGATTGTAATTGGATATTGATATAGTAATAAATCTCTGCACAATCCAGCGTTGTGCGGGACTGGACGTAGGAGCAATTCCGAACTAGTATAAAATACAGTGTGTTCTTTCCTTTTTTGCATTTTATTTCTGTTTACCTTTGTGTTTGTGTTTGATTCTACGTTTGTGATTGTTTCTGTAGTGTTTGATTCATATAGTAGATCATATAAGTTTTAGATTTTGTTTAAATTCTCAAAAACACTATTCACCTCCCTCCCTCTAGTGTTTGTTTTACCCTAACGATCCACTCCGCAATCCCTAATAATTGGTATCAGAGCAAGGTCTTTCAAAAAGTTCATAATCTGATTTTTGAAAATAGCGATAATGGCAATCAACACTGGTAGTAATAATAGTTCTTTTATAAAGGGTCAGTCCGTTGTTGGAGCACCACTGTTTAATGGTAGTAATCATTCATATTGGGCATGTAGAATGAAAATATATTTGCAATCAGTAGGATTAGACACATGGAATAGTACACAAAATGAATTTGTTGAACCCACAACTACTTTCGCACAATGGACAAATGAACAAAATACAGTTGCACAAAGCAATTCTGAAGCCATGGATATGCTATTTTGTTCATTAGATAGGAATGAGTTTAATAGAGTGCCAGTATGTAAAGTTGCTTATGAAATTTGGAGAACTTACAAGTACTCATGAAGGAACTAGTAAAGTTAAACAAACTAAAATAGCAATGTTAGTTAATCAGTTTGAGTTATTCAAAATGAATGAGAATGAGTCTATCTCCGATATATATTACAGATTTCAAGAGATAGTGCATTTTCTTACGACACTTGGAAAAACTTATTCTGAAGAAGATCAAGTCAGAAAAATATTGAGTCCATTGACTCCAGAACGGGATCAGAAAACTTTAGCAGTTAAAGAAGCTAATGTTGTCAATGAAATGAAGATTAAGGAGTTAATCGGAAATCTGATGTCTTATGAAGTCCAATTACAGAAGAGAAAGGAAAACAGGCCAACTGAGAAGAAATCTACTGCATTAAAAGCAACAACATATGATCCTGACTCGAGTAGTGAAGATGATGAAGAAACAACTCTTATGACAAGTCATTTTAGAAAATTTCTGAGATATAGAAAGAAAAATTATAATCAAGGAAGCTCAAGAAGTAATGATGGTCGATGTTATAACTTCGACAAATCAGGCCATATAAAGAAAGTTTGTCCATATCCAGATAAATCGACTCAACAAACAAACAAAAGCAATTCTTTAAGAAAGAGAAAAAAGCATATGCAACAACGTTAGATGATTCATATTCATCATCAAGTGATGAAGAGCCAGAAATCGGAAATTCGAATGTGTGCTTTACGACAATTCAGAAAATTTTGAAGTAAAAGATCTTAAAACCGGGCATGCCTTAATTAATTTTTAAATTTTATTTGGTCGAATGGTTGCTTTGTTTTGAATTTAAAATTTAAACTTAAAATTTAAACTTGAATTTGAAATTCAAATTTGAAATTCAAAATATTAATATAATAATAAATAACAAACAAAATAATAAAATAAATTATTTGAATGTTTGCTAGCATTAGAATTATTTTAGGAAATCGTTAAACCTGAAATATAAATTGATAATTTAAATCATATTTCACAAAAATCAAATTTCCTTTGAAAATAGGTACATATGTCGACATACATATGTCTATATGTCGACATATCTGACCAGTAATTTGAGATTTAAATTTTAAATTTCAAAAGTTTAAACTTTCAAACTTCCCTCCAACTTTTCACCAACTCCCAATATCTGAAAAGGTGTCGTTGACTACTGAAAAGTTGTGCCTATTCAATTTATATCCATTCAATTTCTATATATGCACTTATTCTCTCTACCTTTCATTCATAATTCAAAACCATATACTTCATGTCTATTCTTTTCAAAACTATCAATTCAACGACTTCCTCAAGTTCATCTCAGAAATTGAAAATAACCATAACCATCAAAGGTTATCTTTATAATGACAAAGAGGATATAGAAACCTACACTAACTATTTAGCAAATGTAAAAGTTAACACCGGTGCTTTCGCATCTTTGGAGATTTTCCTTCCTATGATCTTATTTCTCTCTTCAAACACAATTAAGTCTTGAGTTAAACTGACTCATGTGATAACAATGAAGTGTTTTATCCCAAAATTGTCTAGATGTTCTATGCGAATCTTAATCGTGGATTTTACGAAGGCAACGAAGACCAAATTTGGAGTAGCATCAAAGGCACGCAAATTGTTCTCAATGCCGAACTCTTAGACAATATCTTAAATTGTAGAAGCACGGGCTCAGATTTTTTGGATTTCAAAATCGATGAAACCGATTTAGGGACATATCACGATATTTTCGAAGACGATGTTCAAATGGATTTCAAAAATCGCTTTTTCCGTCTAAAAACAAGAATCGTAAATCTTCTCTTTCAACATACCATCACTCCCCATTCCGGAAATTTCAACAATCCAACTCTCAAGGCCCAAAAGGCTCTCTTTGCTATTATTGGTGGTTATACCATCAATTGGGCCGACATGATCTTGAATGAAATAAAGCCTATAGAATTGTCATCAAGAGAAAACACTCCCTACTATGGTGTTTATCTCACTCATTGTAACGGCCTGGAATTTCGCTCGATCCGTATCAGTCGTTAAACCGATCTAGATCGTTTGAAACCCCTGATCGTTTTCAGAACAGGACAAATTGGAACGCAAACAGAAGAACATTTCATTGTTATTACAACAATTCCATCAGATACAAGAATATACAGAGTATAAATGAATAAATTACATTCGATAAATATCAGAGATTACAACAAAATACATAGCAGCGGAAAAACAATATAAAACACAACTGAAAGTAATGCACGGATACAGAGCTTTCCGAGCATCGTTCCAGCTGTAAATCAGGATCCTGTGAATATAAATCTGCAAAACCAAAACTACTAGCTGCCCGTGTCGAAAATAAGGGCACCCAGAGTTTAGGTTAAAACAATAAACTCCAGGTCAGTCATGTGACTGGTGTGAGAACTGAAACAGTTATTTAAAACTTTACTTTAAAAAGAAAGTAATTCAAGGGACCACGCCGTATAACACGGAACGGGTTTCTTCCTAAGAATACCAGTGCATAGAATAAACAGCGCAATGCTTTTTCGAAAAATGAAGCTATTATAAGACCCAGGTCCCATCACACAATGCAACGCAAGCCGGAGGATAGGGTTTTCCCTTATAATAGCCAAACATGCTTGGTACGTTTAAAACAAATCATTTGATACTATTATAAGTGTATAGTGTCAAAACATTTTCAATCATAAATATCAATCCTAGGCGGCATGGGTACCATATATCATGTCCCCATACTAGGCTCTATAAATAAAACCGAAATATCACG
Source organism: Allium sativum (assembly GCA_030737875.1). NCBI lineage: Eukaryota > Viridiplantae > Streptophyta > Magnoliopsida > Asparagales > Amaryllidaceae > Allium > Allium sativum. Next base: position 863,582,521 of record CM060926.1, read on the forward strand.
TATTGGAAATTGGATTTCCGTCATGAGTCGAGGCAAGGGGCAAGCTCCTCTCCGCTTCGAGACACTCTAGCAAATGCCTCGGGATTACACACTCTGGGTAACCCCTGGATGCTTCAGGGTCGGTCCTCTCTTACGTTTGAGGATTAGTATTCCTGAACACACGTTTCCCGGTCCTTACAGACCTAAAATCGAGGCGCCTCATCCAACAACCACATAGGTGAAAAGTATATAAATGTCAGGGCTGGTAAGTCACTGACACCACCAAAGCTAGAAAGAAACGTCGTGCTCTCCCTGCAGTCCTTATCCCGTTTTTAACTCATACCAAGGTGTGAGGCTCGCGAATTCACGTTATACACAAAGCTGCCACGTAGGCCGTGCTTTGATCATCAACCACAAGACTTTGCTTTTCAACAGAAGCCTTGATCCATGCAACTCAGCATGCCACACAGGCAATTCATGCCATGCGATTGATATCTATCGATATATAACCTCCAAGCTCGTACGTCTCAGAGAAGGGCGTTAAGCAAGAGAATGAATTCTCCGCCGCCAAACAGATATATATTTAACAGAAATCAATCAACACAGAATAAAATCCAATGTCAGACACACAATCCATTTACAAGTTCGGGTCTGAACGAAACCGGAGGCACTTTCCTCGCATATCCATCGATCTACAAGTACGTCTGGACGACCACCAACTATTTCCGTCCTCTTGGGTGTACAGCCCAATCAGGATCATCAGTAATTATCCAAAAGATGTGAAGACTTCCGGTCTTCGACCACCGTCTTCATCTTCGACTTATCGTCGAATCAGTTATTCAGAATGGGTATAAACCCGGCCTTTCCGAACAACCCGCGTATATTAAAAATAAATGTTACACAAACACAACATACGCCTCATTCCAATTCATTAGTCACTAACCGTAAATCAGTAAGAGAGCAATTCCCCAAATATTAACCCCGAAGGCCGAAACCAACATCAGATCAATACCCAGTAAACCACTCTTCTCAACTAACCTACAGCTAGCTTCTAAATTTCACATTCTTAAGGAAAGGTTCCCATTAATTTTATCCAAGATAAATTCTTTAAAAAAAATTCTTTAATCTTCCATTGGATGTCGTATCAAACCAAATTATGGTTTTTCCAAACTAGTCGAGATTAGCGAACCACACCGAAGTAATTATTTATTTTATTTCCCAATCCCAACCTATTCAACCCATGAAGCAAAACTGGTAATACTCCATATCTAACACCACCGTGTTATCGGTAAAATTAATTACCATTCCACGTTCAAATCTAATTAAAGATTTAACTATCGCTTTGGAGCAAAACTGGTGATACTCCATTCTCGCTCATTTTCCAAATTTGATAATTTAAATTATCAATTCACCTTACAATCTAATTGCAGATTCATTAAAGCTCCCTTTTACTGGGTTAAAGAACTAATGTTATTTAAAACACAGTTCACGATAAACCCACAAATCAATTCTATTTAAAACCCATTTCAAATCCAATTTATTTATTTAAAATAAATGGGTTTTTATTTTAGTTCTAAACTAGTTCATTTTGATAAAAATCTATTTTTGTCTTTTCAAATATGGAGTTTTTCATCCCAATTTTTCCCAAATCATTTCATATGATTTTACACAAATTAGTACTATTTTTAATAATTTTATCAAGGCCCGTATAGTCGATTTCCATCAACGGCCATCAAACTGCACTTACAACGACCTTTTCCAAATTTGATTTGGACGTATCTCCAAATCCAACCGTTAGATTTCAAATTTCTAATATTCTTTAGAAAGCTCTTTTCGATACGAACCCAACGGTTCCGGTTTTAGGAGAATCTGACGGTCGGATCTCCCGTAATATCCGTTCAAAATCAATGGTCGAAATTCACGAACTACCGCGGCGCGACGCGTTCTATTCAGGCCATTATATTATATATATATAATATATATAATATATATATTTCGTCGATTTCTATTCAAAACGAACTTTATAAATAGTTTTAAATCTGTTTCAAAAACAATTTCAACTTCCATTTCAAATTCAAATCAAAATTGAATTTTTTTCCTTTATAAATTCGTTTTAAATTCATTTCAATTCAATTCAAATTCCAATTCAATTTGAATTCATTTCAAATTGATTTTTATTCGATTTCAATTCGTTTTCAATTCAGTTCGAATTTGTTTTATATTCAATTCAATTCGAATTCGTTTTATATTCAATTCAATTCGAATTCGTTTTATATTCAATTCAATTGGAATTCGTTTTATATTCAATTCAATTCGAATTCGTTTTATATTCAATTCAATTCGAATTCGTTTTATATTCAATTCAATTCGAATTCGTTTTATATTCAATTCAATTCGAATTCGTTTTATATTCAATTCAATTCGAATTCGTTCTATATTCAATTCAATTCGAATTCGTTTTATATTCAATTCAATTCGAATTCGTTTTATATTCAATTCGAATTCGTTTTATATTCAATTCGAATTCGTTTTATATTCAATTCAATTCGAATTCGTTTTATATTCAATTCAATTCAATTCGAATTCCATTTTTAAATCTCTTTTCAATATTCATTATAAAACGAATATAATCGATATAAATATCGTTCGCGTCAAAATAGCGCATCTCTAATCAACATGGCTTTATATTTTTCAATAAATTCGTTATTCTATTCAACAAATGAATATTTATTCTATTCAACACATGAATCTATATTTTTGTCAACACATGACTAATCTCAACGAATGAGTATTGTCTACGTGTGACTATTTTTGTTATTCAATATATTTTATAAAAATTATGGTATCTATCGTTTGATTTAAATCAGACTCCAACCGTAAATTAGTAAGGGAACGATTCCCTAAATATTGACCCCGAAGGCCGAAACCAACATCAGATCAATATCCAGGAGACCACTCATCTTATCTATTTTCCAATTAGTTTCTAATTTTATATATGATAAAGATGTAAATTTTATTGTTAAAATATTTCGTTCAACACATGACTAATCTCAACGGATGAGTACTGTCAACACATGAACCTTTACTTTATAATGATAAAGATGTAAATTTTATTGTTAAAATATTTCGTTCAACACATGACTAATCTCAACGGATGAGTACTGTCAACACATGAACCTTTATTTTATAATGATAAAGATGTAAATTTTATCGTTAAAATATTTCGTTCAACACATGAATAATCTCAACGGATGAGTACTGTCAACACATGAACCTTTATTTTGTAATGATAAAGATGTAAATTTTATTGTTAAAATATTTCGTTCAACACATGACTAATCTCAACGGATGAGTACTGTCAACACATGAACCTTTATTTTGTAATATTTTTTATTTTTCCAATTGGAATGAGGCCCAATCAATCACCATATAAAGTTAATTATATGGATTCCATACAACACATGTATATAATAACAACGATAAATAATCAACCATCATCCAAAGTGCACTACACTGTATAAGCATCAAATATAGATATCTAACGCTTATAACAGCCTGTCAATCAATCGATCGACATACAACTAATTACTGGGATTAGTGCATGTCATATATTATCCCAACACCCGTGTGGGGTTTCAAACAATCAAACACAGATTTTATTTGTGCAGTTGGGCGATGTGTAAAATTTATCGTCCCAATCAATGTTCTTCAAATAGGTGTACATAAACAAACCGTCCGGTTTGTAAATGAATATTTATTTATTCACATTCACGTTAAAAATTATTTTTTTAACGACCAAATTATTTTATTCAACCTATGAATATTTTGTTATCTATTTCACATCAACATCACAAACAATTTTCACAACGCATCAATCAAACAAACAAGCCATCCATGGTCTGTGGATGACGGGTGTCGGGTGCTACTAAACATCGTCTGCATCCTAGCATATATTATAATATAACTAGAAAAAGGAATTTTAAAAGGTGAGAAGTTCTCACCGATAGCTATCCCCATTCCATGACTCTTCTTATGTAGGAAATCATTACCTTTTCGTCTTTTGTCATTTTCGCTGCCCGTAGTCACTACATATTTAAAAATCACATTTTTATTTCGCTATTCAATGTATAAAAATCGAATTTTTACTTCGCTATTCAATATATAGAAATCGAATTTTTACTTCACTATTCAATATATAAAAATCGAATTTTTACTTCGCTATTCAATATATAAAAATCGAATTTTTACTTCGCTATTCAATATATAAAAATCATATTTTTACACCGCTACTATATAGATAAAAATTATATTTTTACATCGTTACTATATAGATAAAAATTCTATTTTTACATCGTTGTTCATATAATAAAGACTATATTTTTATATTCTCTATTATATAGAAATTTTATTTTCAATACACTACTTATATAAAAATAGTATTTTTATATCTTCTACCAAGTAAAGGTCATATTTTGATACTTTACACAAGTAAAAATCATATTTTTGATTCACTACATATTTAAAGATCAAATCTTTAACACTTCTACCTCTTAAAAATTATATTTTTATTACTCCTACATAATGAAGATCGAATTTTTATTATCTATATTATATAAAAATTATATTTTTATTAATCCAATGGTATTCATATCAAGAACTGAAATTTGAATTCAATGTTATTTTAATTAAAAACTGAAATTTAAAAAATGATGTGAATTTATAAATAAAAGCAGTCACCTTTGCTCTGCTAATTCCATCAGACCGGCGTCCCTCAAATAGGCTCAGCCCCTAGGGTTTCGATCTGCACGCTAGACGAGAAGCTGGAGGGGGACTCGTCTGACAGACGGCGACGACGGAGTGGGGCTAGCAGGGGATGGCGAGGCTCGAGGGGCAAGGGGAGGGCGGCGGCGTGGAAAAAAGGGGGGAAGGAGCGAGAGAACGAGGCAGAGAAGAGGGCGTCGCGAGGAAGGAGAAGGGAAGAAGAAGGTGAACGCGAGGAAGGAGGCGGAGCGCGGGGGGGGGGATGGCTGTCAGCGGCGGTGGCAGGGTGAGGGGGGTGGATCGATGGGGTAGGGTGCATTTTCTTTTTTTTTCTGATCGGAGAAGAATGAGGGGGGCATATAATAAAATATATATCAATTTATTTTAATTTCTCTTTAAAAAGTAACTTTTTATTTCGAAGTCGAAATCAAACCCACCGCCTATCGTCCATAACTAATTACCCCCATTCCAAACACAATGGGATGTGTACCGTAGGCTGATTCGATCGTTTCGATCAGTTTTCGTCAAAATCAACATATAACTCTATATATTGAATTTGAACGCGCATTTCAATTTACCGGGGCCACATACTAACTCGAAAAATTCCTGTAAAATATTTTCTAGCTTCGTATTGATGATACGGTCCTAACAAAACTAGTTTCGTCGAATTCTGAAACCGTTAGAAAAATGGCAATTTTCCAGTCGATTAAAATCAACTAAAACTGGTTAAACGCGTTTTCCTTTGCCACACTCACATTTTGAATCGAAAAATTATGAAATTTGGAATCTAGTAATAACTTTACATCACGGACCCAACAAATGTGGTTTCGTCGAAATCCGAGGTCGTTTGCAAAATTTCCATTTTTAAGGGCCTGAATTCCATAGCGACTATTCAGAATTTTCAACTGGACATATCTTTTGACCCCCGCTATGAAATTTCAATTTTTCGGCTTCATTGGAAAGATATTATCAAATAGACCCTATTATTTTTGGTTTCACTAAATTCCAGTTTGTTTTGCACCCGGTACATTCAATTGAAGTTTGAAATCGAATTATCGAACTACCGCGCCATTTTCAGTTCTATTTATAATTATATATAATTATTTATATTATAACGACGACGTGTATAAATATATACGTTCTAAATATATTCAAAATAAATTTTCGTCGATATTACTTAAAATAATTCATTTTAAATGTTTAAAATTCATTAAAATTGCCAAAATAAAAATTTTAAATTGGCTCGCATTTCCGGGTTATTACACTCATATTTTCAAATACTTTGGGGTTGATCTTCATGGAGAAGAGTTTGTGTCTAGAAAAATGTTTGACCCATCAAACATACATCTTATGGAAATTCCTCTCACTTTCCAACCATATGAGACATTTAAAGCCAAACAAGCTCGAATTCAACAAGAACAAGCGCCAATGGAAGTCGAAGAAGAAGAAACATCTTTAGAAAGTGTTGAGCATCCAACCAAAACTAGACACATTTCCAAAGAGGCGATTATTCAAAATCAAGTCAAAATTGCCAACAATCAAAAGAAACTTAAGAAGAACTTTTCAAAAATGACCAAGTTCACGGTCAAGATTGGAAGAAAGCTTGAAATCTCACCTTCCTCATCATCATCTAAAAACTAGTCTATCTAGCTTTATTTACCTTTATGTATTCGCTTATATTTGCTTGTATTTTCTTTCGAATCTCATATTTAGTGTGTCTTAATTAGTTGGATGTATTTTCTTTCTATGAAGTAATGAATGGAGTTTCATTTATGACAAAATCATCTTTATGTTACTGTAAAAACTTTAGAGTTAATTATAATATAATATAATATAAGATAAAAAGATTCAAAATTTAAAATTCTCGAAATTTTCAATAGGGTATGTTGACATACATTTATGTATACGTTGACATATAACTGCCAGATTTTCAAATTTTAAAATTAAATAACTAACTTATATCCATTCAAAATCCAATGAATTCCAGACCCTATTTAAGTCTATTTCTTTTAGAAAAAATCATTATTCCATTTCTCCTTCTTCCTTATTTATTTCCTCTCAATTTCGTGGCAAATCCAATTCATGATCTTAGCGAAAATCTTGAAGAAACCTTGGATTCTTTCAAGAATATCCTCTCTATAATTCTACGAAACCAACATCATCTCGAATTGAGCCAAATAAAGATGTTTGAATGGTACGAGAAGCACTTTGATGCAATTCGGTGGCTAATCTCTTCTCTTTTCAGAGATGAAAATAACAATCTCGCTAAGGCTCCACCAACCAAAGAAGATGAAGATTGGGAAGTCATCAAGAAGGATCCAATCTTTGGAGAAGACAGTTAGGTTGAAGTTTCGAGAAATGTTTAATTGATTGGTATGGTTGATTTGATTAGATTAATTTTCTTGAGTTTAAATTCTATGATTTCAAACTTGTATATATTAAACATAAGGTGTGGTGTGCTTTGATTTGATTTGGTTTGTATATATGATAGCAAACAAGTTATAATACTTGGATTGGTTTGTATTGATAATTGATAATCGTGATGTTAGGAATTTGTATTATAAGATTATATAGATTAAGGGGAGTATTATACTTTGATTTAGAAATTACTTGGTAACTTAAAGGTTTTACTTAGATAGTTATATGATTTAGGGGATTAGTTTTAGAATTTCTTTCTGATAATGCCAAAGGGGGAGAAATTATAAAATACAGGATTCATATAGATATGGGGAGTATTTGGAGGATCATCATGAACATATATATACAGGTATGATATTTCATAAACTAAGGTTGTCATCATAAAAAAAGGGGAGATTGTTGGAGAAAGGAGTTTTGATGACAACAACCTTGTTTCAATATTAATTGATTTTAAAATATATACTAACACTGATGTCTAGAATATATATATATATACACACACATATGCAGGAGTTATATACAAGAATTATTACTGAAGAGTGTATAGTTTAAAGATAGTAGAGATTCAGAATTCAGAGATGATTCAAGACTCATGAGTATTCAAAATTTCAAGAGTTCAAGACAAATATAGAAATAAAGTCTAGATTATTTAAGACTCTGAATAGTACTCCAGGTTCAAATTCGAATTCAAATTCTATTTTTCAAATTTCTGATTTCAAATTTTGTTTTCAAATTATATCGTCAATCTCTATTTTCTCTATTTTATTTTCTTTTGACTTTTGATTTTAAATTCAAAGTTTTATAAATTTTATATTTATACTTTTATATACTTTATATTTATATAGTTTTAACTCTATAGTTTTATAAATATGGTTATATAGTTTATATTTATGTTTTCATATGATTTTATACTTTATAATATTCTTTTATAACACTATGTTTTAATTTAAGAATTTCCAGGATTATGTATATATACATATATCAAAACACTTGAAAATGCTCAAAATTCAATTTTAAAACATGATATGTCGACATACATTTATATACATGTCGACATATAACTGTCAATTTTTCAAAATGGAAAGGAAGTGTCTTTTCACTATTTGTGATGGTTCAAAAACGTTGCAACCTTTCAAATGTTATAAATAGGGGTTGATTTCAAATTTTTCATCATTCTTCTTCTCCATTTTCATCTCCTTTCTTTACACCATTATATTTTCTCATTTTTATGATTTCTGCACTTATACTCTGCCGAATTCAATTTCATTTTCATTAAACTTCTTCTCTTCTCATTTTCTACTCGTTACTCTCTAAATCAAAGTGCCATTGAAGAGTTATAGGTTTCTTGTAATTGTTTGGGTAGTGTTTGAATCGGTGGTATCCCTTGTAGCCGTGAAATCAAGCAAGGGTAATCGGTGGTATCCCTTTAGCCGTTAAAACAAGGAGGATATACCTGCTCAGGGGTGAGTGTGGAATCGGTGGTATTGCTTCTAGCCAGAAATCAAGGAGGATTGTAATTGGACATTGATATAGTAATAAAACTGTGCACAATCCAGAGTTGTGCGGGCTGGACGTAGGAGAAATTCCGAACCAGTATAAAATCTGGTGTGTTCTTTCCTTTTCTGCATTTTATTTCTATTTATCTCTGTTTTTGTGTTTGATTCTGTGTCTGTGATTGTTTTTGTAGTGTTTGACTCATATAGTAGATCATATAAGTTTTAGATTTTGTTTAAATTCTCAAAAACACTATTCACCCCCTCTAGTGTTTGTTTGCTTTAACGGTCCATTCCGCAATCCCTAACACTTCCAATAAGCACCACAAAGTAAAGACTCTGCACTTTGGCTTGGAGCCATGAAATCCAAAATGGATTCCATTTATGAAAACAAAGTTTGGACTTTGTCAGACATACCTTAAGGGATAAAACCCATTGGCTGCAAATAAGTTTTTAAGAAAACGCTAAATGCGGATGAGGAAGTTCACTTTAAGAATACACGACTATTCCAATGGCTCACAGCCATTTGTAGGTGTTTGCAGCCGTTGGAATAGAGTTAACGTAGTCCAACGACTTCCAATGGATCCAATGAACTATTTCCAACGGCTGTTCCAACAACTTCAAACAGTCAACAACCGTTGGGAACCATTTAAAGCAACGACCTATAAGACGTTGGAAGCCCTTGGAAAAACTGGGTTATTTTTTTTATAACAGCAAGCCTATTATCTTCCAGCCACCCCTTTTCCAATCCATTCCATTTCCAATCCAATTCCAATAAATTCCACATATTTACCAATAAAAATATAAACAACCAACATAAATCAAATAAACATCGGTATATACAAAACAAACCATCCAAACACCAACACATCAAAGTAACATTTCCACAATCCAAGTATAAACCATCAAAAACATATCCAAAGTATCATCCTCACCCACTCCGTGCCAATATATGCAACATTAAAACAAAATCTTTACCATCTTCAACTCATAGGAAAACAAATACCTCAAGCATCATTATCGTCGTTTCTGGAAGAAAACGACGAAGGAAAAATACCATGATTGTGCACATACTCTGCAACCTTTTGATTTAGTTGCTCAATCTGTATAGCCTGCAGACGATTCTAGTCCTGCAGCTGCTCAATCAATTCTCTAAGCTCCTTAATTTCTGCTTTGTCTTGGGCCTTTTGACCTTATTGAGCCTGCAAATAGAATGAATAGCAAGAGGGTTATGTCATGTCAGCATATAAAATATTATAACACTATATATGTAGATGCTAATATGGTGTATGTATGTAAAAAGATTAACTATCGTTAGGTTCTCGAAGTCATAACGTCTGCTCCGCTGCGACGGATCTATAACAACGTCAAATATGTTGTCTTCCTCCTCTGGTGTCAACTCATCACGACCATGCTCCTTAAGCGTATGAGCCCGTGCCTCTTGAAACCTTGCCTATAATACAAAAAACAATTTCAGTAGAAAAACAATGTAACGTTATTTTTATTTTACATTAGCTGGCAACTAATAAACTAATCGATGTGCGTAATAGAATTTAAAATACGCGTACATATGCAGCTATCGCCTTAACCCTCTCATCTCACTGATATGTGACGTTGCCAGCCTCGTCTACTTGCTTGGATGTGTGGGTGTGAGCAAATACGTCCATGTAGGACACAGGATGTCCACGAGCTCGTTCCTGCAATTGATAATTTGGATAAATCAATTCCACATAGTCAACTACTAAACTGATCAATATACAGATGTAATAATTGATAAATTTACCAAGTCCTCGTGGTGATGCAGGAAAGACTTGGATCCTCCATGACGAGTTAATGGATTCCTACTCCTACTTGCGGAGTTCCTTGCTGACTCCGTCTGTAAATGTATATTGACTAATTATTTAATAATCGGTTAAAAATAAAAGAGATTCGTTATAAATTTACCTTGAGCTCATCTGTGTCCCACCACTCAACCGTCTTATTAAATACTTCATCGCTTATTTACCTAGGTTTCTTCCCTAATTTTTTAATCTCATTCGTTTTTTCTTTGTAATTCTTAGCGACCTTCGAATTCCAGTGTTGTTGAACTAGGGTGATGTTGGTCTCCTGCAAATCTACTACCCCCTGTACAATGAGAAAATATTACTAATTATTTATTTGTATTTAATTGTTTTGTAAAGCGGTATAAACATACACTACGCCATAGATGGCCTATCACAACGAAAACCCATGGTGTTGCTAGCTACAATGTTGCCATTGTTATGCTGTTTTTTGTCTATTGCAACGCACTCTTCAATGTGTTAGCATAGATATCAAATTGTGTTGCAGTAGTTATAGATTTATTCATATTAAAAAAACTAAAAAAGTTACCAATCCGCGTGATAACGATCCAACGGTCTACGTTATCAATCCGCAATCTGATATTCCTTGTCCTCTCAGCTTCTTTGCCCCCAAATTTTCATTTTCTCGCTGTAACCTAATTCATACTCCTTTGCCCCCAAATTTTCATTTTCCCGCTATCTGCTTCTCTTTTTTTTTCCTTGAGAAAAAACATGCGGATCAAAAACTAGGTTTCGCCCTCTTCAACAAATCGCGACTTCAAGCCGCTAGGTTTCAAACCTAAAACTCTCTTAAATCCCAGATCAACTTCAATCACCTTCTAATCGTTTCCTTTGCTGTGGATTTAGCTCTGGAGAGGAATCGCGAGTTCGATCTTCAAATCGATTCAAAAAATTGGATTTGGGCTTCGGTTTCTTTTAGGTAAATTTGATTCTATTTCTTCAATTTGAAAAGATTCGTCGATCCTTTACTCGGTGCTGCCTCATGAAGTCGGCGATAAATAAATCTGGTGAGTTATACAATCGCTTTCCTTTAATTAGCATATGATTAATTATTCATTTGAGCTTTAGGTCTGAATGTTGTTAAATATTAAACAAGATAATTTGCTTATTTTAAAAATTAATCTTTACTGAGAATACGGATTTTGTGGTTTTACACATTCACACCCATAAGTTAACAAATATGATAATTTTAAATACTAATGAACTGTTTTCCCACAGCCTAAAGGTACGTGTCTGTGAAAATTTAATAGTAGGTAAGAGTTTAGAGTAACTATTAGATGATGATGACTACATGGCAGCGTAACTATTTGAATGCGTCCACATTACATAGTTGAAAAGGAGTCTATGGTGCTGGTGGTAGGAGAACCTATGGAATGCATGGCTTTCCCATACCTTGAGTTTCCTCCTCTCTAATAATCATCTCTGCAATAGTTTCTTGGATTATCGACACTTAATTTGGTTTTTTAAATGTGTTTTGAACTAACCTATTTGCATGAATATTTGAGTTGTACTTTATATGTACCCTTGATTGGCTCAGTATGTCGTTTGTATTGTTCTGTTCTTTGGTAGGAGACCCTATGAGAAGCTTTAGTTCTTTGGACAACAGTGATATAGAGGATATGAAACCTTTCAAGATCTAAAAAAACATAATTTACATTTCCTATATTTTTCTTTTTTCAGAGGTTATTAATGTTACTTTAATTAGCCTGGATGCCAACTTTTATCTATAACATATGATAATTTTTCGTATCAATGGTACATTTTATATTTTTATATTTATGATTTGTAGGTTTTCCGATTGCAAGATAACAATGGAATCCCAATCGAGAGTTGGTACAACGACCCATCAGATAAAGCACTTCTAGACTTGCTTCCTTTTCTAGAAACTATCCATAAAGCAGAAAATGTCTGTCCTCTAACTGCAAAAAGGTTTGGAAATGCAGTGATAAATTCTTGAAGGACTAGGGGTGGTTTTAGTCTAATTTGATCGTCTTTTAGGCAGTAGTAACAACATAGTTTAGGAAAATTGGAATAATCTTGTATATAGGAATTTTAGAGTTGTGTTTATGATTTCTTATTATAGGGTTCTTCTTTTTTAATGTTTAGTATCAATGAATGCTGTTAGATTATAAACTGGTTGGAAGCATTGATGGACGTATGTGTGTACATTTTATTTTTGGTGCAGGTATTTATGAATAGAGCTACAAGGGATGTTGCATTCTCTTTTGTAGTTTTGTCTCCAAAATTACACTTTCTTTTGCTGCTATAGCCTCTTTCTTGTACCTCTTTTGAAGGGTATTAAGCAATACTCTGGAAAATGTGGACTTTCCAGTTTACACAAAAGACTCGACGGTTTACTTTTAGAGTTACAACCTGGTTCACTAACACCACATCAGGTATGCATTTACTTTTCCCTTATTTTAGCTAGTTTTAATCAAAACATTGATGGTTTGTGCAATTACTAGGTCATAATCTTTGCTTTGCTGGTTCTATGTAATTATTTCATATTTATTCATAGGTTCTATCCTTTTCATCAAGTTGCACACTTGAGAAAGTGACTTCATACCTTATGGATCTCCTTATAATTGGTGTTTGCACCCATCAGTGGATTATGATGGCACTCAGTGGGTTATGAGTGTGTTTGTTAATTTGGCTATGGGATGCTCTTTTATTGCAGCTACTCTTGAGCTATTTCGGGTGTGCTTGGTTATCCAGTTACTGCCATGATGCTTTAGTAAACGGTCTTATATGTAGACATTGAGGTGGATTTGGTCATATTCGCTTGCTAGTGATACAGTTTTCCTGCTGAGAGATACAATAATAAGTTGTTTGCACGACTGAAATTCTAGTGACGATCAGTTTTGAGTTTTTTCAGATCTTCAATGGTATACTTGATTTATTTTCTCATTACTTCTTTGTTTTGAGATAGGAATGTGTTGTATAGTTTTCCGACTAAATTTTCCGCAACTCAGTTTTCCAACTGAGTTTGCAGTCCATCTTACATATAACTGTGTTTTGTTTTGTTTTCATTACCATTAAATAAATTTTGTTATGTTAGATCAATTCAAGGCGATCAATGATGAAGTAATGCCGAAGTATCAGAGGCCATTCATGATTGAACTAGAGAAGTTGCGGTTGCGAGCGAATCATCAGAAGGAAAAAAATAAAGGTAGTAGTTTATATAATTATTTTCGTGTATTTTTTCTTGTTTATGGTTATATGTGTGAGTCTGTATATGAGTGAATCGAGTGACAATGTAGTGAGGAATGTATGTAAATATGAATGATTGTGTAATATACGAGTGAATGTACAATAGTGGAGTCAAAAAATTTGTACCATTTGAAATATTGAAATAAAATATTTATTCGAATAAAATTCTGCGTTATAATAATATTTATTATAATATTATGAAAGCTTTGATTAATAGCAGTTGAGGTGTAATTACTTTTAGTAGTTGTAAAACAAATTTTAACAACTGCTAGAAATAGTTGTAAAAAAGGTTGACTTTATTACAATTGCCAGCTGTACTAGACATATTACAACTGTTTTTGGCTGTTGCGAAAGGGTATTTTTTGTTGTATTGGTACCTGTGGCAACACCTGTACCGATATTACCATAGAGTCACAAAGGCGTTGCCTTTGACTCTAAGGCAACGCGGCAAAAGGCAACCCCAAAAAAGTGTTGCCATAGATCATTTTTTGCCTATAGCAACACTTTTTGGCACCTACTGCGTCACTTCTCTGGGGTTGCCGTAGGCCATCTATGGCGTAGTGTTACAAGAAAATCTTACCAGATGGTCTCTCTGACGGCTTCGGTGATCCTGCTCCACTTGGACCAAAAATCGCTCATTCTTGCCATGTAAGTATCCTTAGAAATATTTAGCACCGTCTGAGATGGCTCCAACTCAAACCCCCTTCTTTAAATATAAACAAGTGTGCACTCGTGCTTCGCATACGGATGTTGCAAAATAAATGTTGCTACAACACTTTTATCAATCTTAAAAGTACACATATAAAGAATGTCATTTTTCCACAAATTTATTGATATTTCTATAACATGCTCAAAATGTAAATATCTTTGGAAACTTCAATACTATTTATCTGAGTGAACTACCAACCATGCAAGCCATAAGATATTGCAAATTATACTAATGCTCGGTATTCTATGGTAAATTATAAAAGTGCGACGTATATCATCACTTCATTAAGGAAGAAAACAATCCCATATTACTATTTTTAGAAGATTACAAAAGAAATCATTGGACGTTCAAATAAACAACTTATTCGGAATTTTCAAAAATTTATAAATGATCACATTGAACAGAGATGCCATATAAAAGGCATGCTACGCCTGTAAATTTAAAATAAACCGTCTAGAAATAAACAAATACAGTTGATTTAAATAGGGTCCAACCCAGTAAATATGTTTGAAAAAGCTGTGAAAACGCCATTTAAGATGTTGTTTATGAAGATGATGCACAATATAGTTTTAATATGGAGGATGTATCTTACCATAAAGTTCATATACTTAGGTTTAGTAAAATATAGTTAATTTCAAACTTGGAAGACAATATAATTATAATCAATATGTCATATATTTTCATTCAAATAGCAGCACACGGAGTTAGCCATATTAATGAATTGTACTCATATTCACCACAAAGATAAAACATAACTTCTGTTTACCCATGAATGAATAAGGTCTTATCTGCTAAAATTTCTTGTATAATGAATGAAAACATTAGTAGAAATAGTATAGCTTTATCTTTGTCTTTCTTTTTCTCTTTTTTTCAAAGAGAAAACGAAACAGGTATATAAAATAACTTTTACGGCTCAAATGGCAGCAAAAAACTTAACGTACCCATGCTAATTCAACAATTTACATTCTACTGCCCTTTAACTAAGCAGAACAGGTTCCAAGTAATCTTGAAGAAAAATTACTTCTTGCTCCCTCTGGAGTCCGGACGCTCTGACACCTACCGCATCTTTCTTTGTCGGAGCCTTCTTCACGGCCACCTTCTCCACCGGAGTTTTCTTTACAGCTGCTTTATTTGCTAGAGCCTTCTTCGCTAGCGTCTTCTTCACTGCCGCTTTCTTGGTAGGCGCAGCTTTCTTGGCAGTTGGTATTTTGCTGATGGGTGCATACGAATTGGGGAATCCTTTACCATATGTAATATTTATTGAATTGCATAGGTGGACTAAAGATCAGTTATACTTTTTAGGCGTGAACAATATAATACACTGCTGAATAAGTACAACAACAAAGAAAAATAAGCAAAGAAAATAACAACAATTATATTAAAATACGGGAGCCAGGGCCGGTTTTAGGGCTAGGCGGGCTAGGCCGCCGAATAGGGCAACCCACCTCCAAGGGCAACGACAAGGGAGGAGGTGGTGGTGATCAGTTGGTTTACTGGTTTCAAAATGTGACAACTGCTTATCATCAACAACCATACATAGCTTAGTTGGTCCGGGTTATCATTCAGGGTGTGTAATGCTTGAGGTTTGTGGTTCAATCCTTCAGCTTGCTGTTGTTGTTAATTTTTGCCCCACGTTTAAGGGCAACCTCGTACAAATTTTTCTTTTGTCCCTCGCATTATTGCCTAAGGCAGCCCAAAACTCCCAACCGGGCCTGACGGGAGCAGCTGTGGGGCAATCGTGTTAGAATTCAAAGGATGAATGACATATACTTTAGTCCCACATTGGCAAAAAGAAGATTAGCTCCATGTATTTATATCTATTCCTCATTCCCAATATTGGCCCTTAGGGTCAGGTAATTTTGTGCGAGGGGGAGGACCTAGATCATACGAACCAAACACATGCGCGCGCCGCCCATCCCGTACCGAACCGGGCCGGGTCAGGTCGGGGCTTGGGCTTTGGTCTAGAATGAAATCTTATTTCTGCTACGAAAAAACTTAACCAATTTGATGGGTTTTTTGAAACGATGGCGGGTTTAAATTCAAACAGATGTAGGTGCGACCCGTTACGGTTCAAATGAGCGGACGCGTTCATTTGAACTCAAACGGCAACGGAAAATAAACGGCTACGTTTTTTCGAACGGGTGCGACACGTTAACGCATCCATTTGAAAACTATATATACATGGTGATTCTGATCAAATTATCAATAGAATAGTTCGAAAGTTTTCTTCTTCCTTCCGCTGTATACATCCTCGAATATCTGCCATTACTGATCATCACAGTCAGTACATAATCACTACAATCTCGAGCAGCTTTCTCGTCTGTTGTACCCTAGGAGGCTTCGACTGAAAGTCTTAAGGAAACTGTTAATACAGGCCTCAGATGAACTCGGTTAGACATCAACTTTTGTTGTTTAACTTTTGTGTGTTATATAATAGTAACACTGTTTGGCACAGATAATAATTTTGTCGCTGAATTGATTTGTGTGCAAATCATTTTCTTTGTTCATTGAACAGATAGCAGTACCATTTCTGATTTGGAACACTTTAATTCTGTTACAAATTAGAAACGCTTATACTCTGTTACAAATTCTTATTTGAATACAGAAGATTCAATATCTTAAGACTTTCAATTTCTTTTGACAAAACATAGATGGCAGCAGAGCAATTGTCAATAAAAACTGGCAATTTGAACAAGCCAGACTTGTTCAAAGGCGAAGGTGATGATTTTTTGACGTGGAAGAGTCAGATGTTGTTCTATCTCACCACCCTTGGCTTGCAGAAGTATCTTGAAGAAGATGAACCGATGTCGCCCACACCAACAAGGACGCAACTAAGCATTATGGTCATTCTATTGATGCGTGGAGGCATTCCGACTTTCTATGTAGAAACTACATTCTCAACTGCCTAGACAAGGTCCTGTACAAAGTGTACCAGCCCATAAAGACTGCAAAAGCTCTTTGGAATGCACTGGCTACAAAGTACAAGACGCAGAGTGTGAGTTTGAAAAAGTTCATCGTTGTCAAGTTTATGGACTATAAAATGGTGGACTCAAAGTCGGTGATTTCTCAAGTGCAAGAGTTGCAAATTATTATCCATGAAATGGAAGCAGAAGGCCACAAGGTTGGTGAATCATTTCTGGTTGAAGCAATTACTGGAAAATTGCCACCATCTTGGAGGGAGTACCGCAACTACTTGAAGCACAAAAAGAAGGAGATATCCTTACAAGACCTCATCGTTAGATTAAAGATAGAGGCAGATAATCGTGGAGTCACTCAACCTAAAAATGAAGAGGCGCTTTTTGTTGAAGGGTCAAAGAAGAAAGAACACTTCAAAAACAAAAACAAGAAAAGGAAGGCGCCAGAGAATAATATTGAATCTTCTGTATTCAAAACAGAATTTGTAACAGAGTATAAGCGTTTCTAATTTGTAACAGAATTCAAGTGTTCCAAATCAGAAATGGTACTGCTATCTGTTTAATGAACAAAGAAAATGATTTGCACACAAATCAATTCAGCGACAGAATTATTATCAGTGCCAAACAGTGTTACCATTATATAGCACACAAAAGTTAAACAACAAAAGTTGATGTCTAACCGAGTTCGTCTGAGGCTTGTATTAACAGTTTCCTTAAGACTTTCAGTCGAAGCCTCCCAGGGTATAATAGGCAAGAAAGCTGCTCGAGATTGTAGTGATTATGTACTGACTGTGATGATCAGTAATGGAAGATATTCGAGGATGTATACAGCAGAAGGTAGAAGAAAACTTTCGAACTATTCAATTGATAATTTGATCAGAATCGCCATGTATATATAGTTTTCAAATGGATGCGTTAACGGGTCGCACCCGTTCGAAAAAACGCAGCCGTTTATTTTTTGTTGTCGTCTGAGTTCAAATGAACGCGTCCGCTCATTTGAACCGTAACAGGTCGCACCCGCATCCGTTTGAATTTAAACCCGCCATCGTTTCAAAAAACCCATCAAATTGGTTAAGTTTTTACGTAGTAAAAATAAGATTTCATTCTAAACCAAAGCCCAAGCCCAAACCCGAACCCGACCCGGCCTGGTACGGTTCTGTTCGGTACGGGACGGGCGGGCGGCGCGCACGCGCGTGTGTTTGGTTCATATGATCTAGGTCCTCCCCCTCGCACAAAATTACCTGACCCTAAGGGCCAATATAGGGAATGAGGAATAGATATAAATACATGGAGCTAATCTTCTTTTTGCCAATGTGGGACTAAAGTATATGTCATTCATCCTTTGAATTCTAACAATCCCCCACATGAATAAGTAGAATAACCAGAAGAAGTCCAAGAAATTCAAAGGTGAATGTTGGTTTTGTGGCAAGACTGGTCATCAAGCTAAAGAGTGCAGACACAAGAAACAGAAAAATTCGGAAGCAAATGTGGTGGATATCGATGAATCCAATTTTTCATGAGTTACGACCGAATGCAACTTGATTCGGAATTCTGCATAATGGTGGTTGTACACGGGTGCTACTAGGCATATATGCTCTAATAAGTCCGTTTTCTCAACCTACACCAAATTGGATCAAGATGAGAAACTCTATATGGGCAATTCATCAGTTTCGATGGCTGAAGGCAAAGGAACAGTCACCCTCAAGTTTACTTCTCGGAAGGCTATTAAATTAAATGATGTCCTTCATGTTCCAGATATCCGTAAGAATCAGATTTCTGGATCCGTGCTTTCGAAGAAGGGATTCAAGATGGTCTTCGAGTTAGACAAGATGGTTCTGTCCAAGGCAGGAATCTATAGGAAGGGGTTACTTATGTGATGGCCTATTTAAGTCAAATGTAGCCATAATCGGTAATAATATGTATTCTGATAATGCTATGAATAAAAAGGAAGTTTCTTATATCGTTGAGCATGAAACTTTATTATGGCATGATAGATTAGGACATATTAATTTTCGAAAAATGAAAAAACTTGCAAATTTAGAGTTAATTCCTAAATTTCAAGTGGATAAAAACTACAAATGTGAGACATGCGTAGAAGCAAAAATGGTTAAGAAACCTTTTCATACTATTGATAGAAGTACTGAACCATTAGGAATGATTCATACTGACTTATGTGATTTCAAAAACTTACCTACAAGAGGTGGGAAAAAGTATTTTGTCACATTTATTGATGATTATACACGATATTGCTACGTATATCTTTTAAACAGTAAAGTTGAAGCAATCATATCGTTTATAAAATATAAAGCTGAAGTAGAAAATCAGCTTAACAAGAAGATCAAGATATTGAGATCCGATCGAGGTGGAGAATATGAATCACCTTTTGAACAATTCTGTGCAGAAAATGGAATAATTCATCAAACGACAACACCATATTCGCCACAACAAAATGGCATAGCCGAGAGGAAAAACAGAACGTTAAAAGATATGATTAATGCAATGCTTTTAACGTCTGGTCTACCGACGAACTTGTGGGGGAAGCCTTGAATATGTCTAATCACATATTAAATAAAGTTCCTCACAGCAAAACGGGAAAAAATCCATATGAGTTATGGAAAGGACACTTACCAAGCTTCAAATACCTCAAAGTGTGGGGGTGCTTGGCAAAAGTTCCTATCTTGCCTCCAAAGAAGGTCAAACTTGGACCAAAAACAATAGTTTTGTTACTACTTAGGGCCAGCCCAAAATAGTAGTGCATATAGATTTTTGGTATTCAAGTCCGATATAGATGATATCCATATAAATACAATCATGGAATCAAGAGATTCCTCCTTCTTTGAAGACGTGTTTCCACATAAAATAAATGAAGGAAATAATGTCCCCAAAAGGACACGAGAAGAATCAAGTAGCCTACATGAAGATGAAACTCATCGTGAAGTTGATGATGTTGAACCAACATGAAGCGTAAGGGCCAGAACTTCCAAGTCATTTGGCTCTGAGTTCCTCACTTACGTACTTGAACATGAACCTCAAACATATAAAGAGGCCATGTCATCTTCTGAATCTTCGTGTTGGAAAGAAGCAATCCAAAGTGAGATTAATTCAATTCTAAGTAATAAAACTTGGGAAATTGTTGATATTCCACCTGGAATAAAACCAATTGGCTGCAAATGGATTTTCAAGAAGAAAATGAAAGCAGATGGCTCTATTGACAAATATAAAGCCAGATTAGTAGCCAAAGGATATGGTCAAAAAGAAGGAATAGACTTCTTTGATACATATTCACCCGTTACACGAATAACCTCAATAAGAATGTTAATAGCAATTGCATCCATCTATAATCTAGAGATTCATCAGATGGATGTAAAGACGACGTTCTTGAATGGAGATCTCGATGAGGAAATCTACATGGAGCAACCCGAAGGTTTTATATCCAAGGGAAATGAAAATAAAGTCTGTAAATTGGTAAAATCATTATACAGACTCAAACAAGCTCCAAAACAATGGCACAAAAAATTTGATAGTGTTATGATGCAAAATGGTTTTCGTATAAATGAATGTGATAAATGTGTTTGTTATAAACAAATTGAACAGTCATATGTCATGATTTGCTTATATGTGGACGATATGTTAATCTTTGGTCCTAACGTAAAAGTTATAGAGACCATAAAGAAAATGTTGATCAACAATTTCGATATGAAAGATTTAGGAGTTACAGATGTTATTTTGGGAATCTAAATAATAAGAACCCTAATGGAATTGAATTATCTCAGTCACATTGTGTAGACAAAGTAATTGAAAGATTTCAAAATATTGGGATTAAAGGAGTAAAAACACCTTTTAATCCGTCAGAAGTACTGCATAAAAACACTAATGAGAGTGTAATGCAACTAGAATACTCTCGTGTTATAGGATGTCTAATATATCTTATGAACTGCACGAGACCAGATATAGTTTATGCAGTAAGTCGACTAAGCAGGTATACAAGTAATCCAGGAAAAGAACACTGGAAGGCACTAATGAGAGTGCTTGGATACTTAAAGAATACCACAAATTATTCTTTTCATTACGGAAAATATCCAGCCGTATTAGAAGGATATAGTGATGGAAACTGGATTGCCGATTCAGAGGAATCAAAATCCACAAATGGTTATGTTTTTACTCTAGCAGGAGCAGCTGTGTCGTGGAAATCTACTAAGCAAACATGCATAGCTCAATCAACGATGGAATCTGAGTTTATTGCTTTAGATAAAGTAGGCGGAGAAGCAGAATGGCTTTGTCACTTCTTAGAAGATATTCCACTTTGGCCTAAACCTGTAACGGTCATATGTATTCACTGCGACAATCAAGCAACACTAAGTAGAGCAAAAAACTTTGTGTATAATGGCAAATCTCGACACATTCGTCGACTCCATAACACAGTTAGGCAGTTACTCTCAAATGGAACGATCTCCATTGATTATGTAAGAACCAATGATAACCTAGCGGATCCATTTACAAAAGGGTTATCATGAGAGAAAATTGACTGCGCATCGAGGGGAATGGGTTTAAAAGCCTAAACCAAAAAGAGTTATCTTATACGGAAACCTATCCTAGCGACTGGAGATCCCACGGACTAGGATCAATAGGCAAACCAGTTCTGAATAACTCAAGACGTAATGCATTTGCTCGAACATAGTCCTACTCCATTCCTATGGTGCACAATATAAAATGCATGCCTACAGAAGTTTCACAGGTTAAAGCTATGCTTTTTAATGATGACCATATCTTGTAAAATAACAAGTGGGGTATATGTAGGATACTCCTAATGGTAGCAATCACCTATGTTAGTGTGAGTTGGGTCGGCTCTATGAGAATATTGAAGGCTTAAATTCTCTATATACACTCGTAGAACCAGAAAAGTGTTATAGGACCAAAATAGACACAACCAAGAGATTGGGTGATAAGGGAAATAATGTTTTGTTAAACTTATTGTCTGGTTATACATAAACGGCTGACGGTTCAAGATGAAATAATTCACCGATTAGCCAAGTATATCTGATGAGTTTTAACTAGGGAAAGTTCAAAATGAAATATCTACTTATCCTCAATAAAACATTATTCCATATGTAGTCTGTGGTATTCCACTTTGTGTGGGGGAAAGTATATTATCATTCATGTAGGGGATTGTTAGAATTCAAAGGATGAATGACATATACTTTAGTCCCACATTGGCAAAAAGAAGATTAGCTCCATGTATTTATATCTATTCCTCATTCCCTATATTGGCCCTTAGGGTCAGGTAATTTTGTGCGAGGGGGAGGACCTAGATCATATGAACCAAACACACACGCGCGCGAGCCGCCCGCCCGTCCCGTACTGAACCGGGCCGGGTCGGGTTCGGGTTTGGGCTTTGGTCTATAATGAAATCTTATTTTTGCTACGAAAAAACTTAACCAATTTGACGGGTTTTTTGAAATGATGGCGGGTTTAAATTCAAATGGATGCGGGTGCGACCCGTTACGGTTCAAATGAGCGGACGCGTTCATTTGAACTCAGACGACAACGGAAAATAAACGGCTGCGTTTTTTCGAACGGGTGCGACCCGTTAACGCATCCATTTGAAAATTATATATACATGGTGATTCTGATCAAATTATCAATTGAATAGTTCGAAAGTTTTCTTCTTCCTTCCACTATAAACATCCTCGAATATCTGCCATTACTGATCATCACAGTCAGTACATAATCACTACAATCTCGAGCAGCTTTCTCATCTGTTGTACCCTGGGAGGCTTCGACTGAAAGTCTTAAGGAAACTGTTAATACAGGCCTCAGACGAACTCGGTTAGACATCAACTTTTGTTGTTTAACTTTTGTGTGCTATATAATAGTAACACGGTTTGGCACAAATAATAATTCTGTCGCTGAATTGATTTGTGTGCAAATCATTTTCTTTGTTCATTGAACTGATAGCAGTACGATTTCTGATTTGGAACACTTTAATTCTGTTATAAATTAGAAACGATTATACTCTGTTACAAATTCTGTTTTGAATACAGAAGATTCAATAAATCGTACTAATAAAGAGACTTTAATTTTAAAGCAAGAGTAAGTGTGTACAAAATATTCATGGTATGATTCAAAAAGAACCCGGGATATCCTAAAAAGGTAAAGGATTCAAGATTAACCCATACAGGAATAATGGTCCATAATAATTCCCCAGTTAAAAGTCCAATTAATGTATAAGCAAAAACAACCATCAATACAAAACCACTGCTATAAGAGGTATATGACTATATAATCATCTAGAGTTTCTCTACTACCAATTGCATCCCTTAAAATGCTGCTTCTGTTGTATTCCCTCATCAATGATTCCAAAGTTTCATAGCTGGATTGAAGATAGTATTTGTTAGTTTTATTTAAAACGTAACATTAAAAATATAAGGGTACAAATAAAAATATTCTTAGTGGACAGCATAATGAAAGATGGAAGGGTAATTATATAATTTGCAGTAAGAAAAAGTAGTAATGTACTGGAAATTAAAAGAAAAAGAAATTGATATATAACTTTGAACATGAAGACTGAAGAGGCATGTCAAATTTATTCTTCTGAATAAATACTCGGCTACATTTATGTTTTAAATACTGGGTGTAAGTATAAGGTGAATACACTTGCTTAAATGTTGGTATTGATATAAAAAAGCTGGTTTGAACACATATTTTTTTTAGTATGATATTACTAGTATTACCGCACAACGGTGGGAAAATCGACCGTTAAGGCGTTTAATACAAATTATAATCTTTTTATAATTTAGATTTTAATGGAAAAATTATGGCGTAGTTTAAAAGATAATGAAAGTAACTAAAAAAATGCAAATCCAATTACATTGAATCCTACATGTAATTAGAAATATGATATTAATAAAACATGAAATTACTTTATTTTTCAAAGCATCACAAAAGGGATACATGAAATGCAACTTCACTAGCATCTTTTTTCAAACTAAAGTAAGCACCAAATTAGAATAGAATGCAATTTGAGCATAAAAACACGATTATAAAAAATAATTGAAACTGATCAAACTTATGTCATAAGCGGTGCAACTATAATGATTTTTTGACTATATAATATGAGCACGCCCGGAGGCTGCATTTAGAATTAAATCACAGTTTTAGTCTTTAATGCAAAAGGCTTTTTTCTCTAATGTCATTTAAAAACATTTTATAATTAGTTATCCATCCAAGGAATTTTGTCATTATTGGGTTTAACATGGAAATACATAATTTCCGACTAGAAACACAGAGGAGACTCAATCGTGATTTTGATTTTAAATTGCCACGAACAAACTAATGGGAAGTACTAATTTCTAAATAATAAAAATGAATTTTAAAAAGTCAAACACAATGAAATATGCGTTTTTTCTTTGTTTTGTGAACTGTTGGAACAAAAAAGCAAAGATATTGTTCTACAAAAAAATCTGGATCATGTACAAGCAGTTGATAAATGTGCTAAAGCTTAAACTAGCATAGTAAGTAATAACAGAAAAGTCCGTGCAAGTGCCCTCTTCTAAAATTTAAGCAGGTTGCTATTGTTTGCTTCCCTGGTGCAAGTATCCGATCGACAATATAACGAAAAATCTGTATAGAACTCAGTTTGGTGGTTTTCCAAATTAAAAAGTAAGATAGTGTTTAGTTTGCATTTTGAGTGCTTAATTTTGAGTTTTCATGATCATTTACAATTTCTCATTTTGATTATTTTAACTATTTCTCAAAATGTGTTTAGGTGTGCCTTTTCCAAAAACATGTTTTCAAAATAAAAAATCGGAAAATGTGTTCAATCTAAAATATAATCTTAAAATTTTGAAAATTTGAATTTTCATTTTAGCAATCCAAACAAATTTTACATTTAAAGCATAATACGTAACATAATATATATATATATATATATATATATATATATATATATATATATATATATATATACACACATATATATGTTACTTGTTTTTCATGTTCATATGTACATACTCTAACATGAAAATCAAACAATGAACAAAACAAAAAATTCATATATAATGAAGTTAAATAAAAAAACTGTAGTTATATCATGTTACTAATTAAAATTGATAATAAATAAAATGTAACATGCTAAATTCTAAACATAATAATTAAACATTAAAGAGAAGACAACATGTTAAACTACACGTGACCAAAATGTACAGGAACAAAATTACAGTAATAAAGTTCATAACACAATTTCCAATATGTAATATAAGAGATACTCAGAACAAAAAGGAAATTAATATTAAACTACTTAAGCATAAGAAAATTAAAATAAAACTACTCAAGCATCTTTCACAATAATACACACACATACATCGCAGTAGGAAACTCATTTGGTTTAGCTGTTAATGCCTGTTTTTTGGTTTAGCTCATGAATAACACTGATAATGCTATTTCAGTGCCTTCAGATTTTCTTCTTGCATTCGGTTCAGCTCTTCATCTTATGCTAAGAATACTTTGGCTAAGTTTGCATTCAGTTCCCGCTTGCACAATATACCATATGTAATGCTTATTCAACTCCTGTTTGTACACGTTCCCCCAAGCATTCAGCCAAGAATAGTTTTATTTTCCTTTTTCTTAAAAAGAGAAAAAGAAAAAACTAGTTTGAAATTTAACCATTCAGTTACTGTCTAAAATTTTGAAATGAGGAACCACCTCTGTACAAATCTATGATGACCAAAATGTATAGTTTAACCTACCTTGTTAGTAATTCAGAAATTATGAGAAGCAGAAGTCATTCTCTTGCTGCAGATGTCACATTGGCCTGCTATGTAACACTTTTTATTACAATTTGGACTTTACACTACAAGGGAAAAGGTATGCTAAAATCATAAATAAATAGAGCAGGCATGATTTAGGTTTCCACATCAAGTATGTTTTTGGTCACTATGAATGTAGGGTTATTGGCATATGCTTCATGCAGCCTTGCCAGAGGACGGTAAGGACTAAGGAGTCTGCAAATTGAATACAGGAAAATACCATAACCCAAATTCAGCTTTATCAATTCCCCTAGGTCACATTTCTCTAAAGTCTTAATCATCTTTAGGGTATCTCTTATGTCCAATATTGTATTAGAGACAAGGATCGCATCATCTTATTCCATCTCCATAAATATTACCTCGTTCTTTCATAAATCTAACTTGGAAATTTTCAAAATGAAAAGCACCAGTGAATCCCTATAATCAACTCCAATGGTTAATAGTATACAACAGAATTGGTATATATCATTGTCAGTTTAACAGCTTTTAAATGAAAACACAACTGGGTTGAGCATAAGAAATTCTATACATGTTCATGTGCATGATATACAGGAGCACATAATAAAAGGTAAAGTTAAATACCATGACAACTTGGAACCTAGTAATTACTGCATCAATTTGGGGAGCCAAGAAAGCATCTGCCTGCAAATAACCAAATCTTATGTTCTCATCAAGCTGTCCAGTAATAATGAATGTTTATTTTGTCAATTTGAAAGAAGAAAAAAAAATAGAAGGCTTTCTGAAATTATATATATGTCTGTTCAAGTGGAATTAAGTCACAGAAGCGCAATAATATGATTGCACTGATGAAACTGTATGGAAATCATTTCCGTATGCATATACTACTTAAAAGTCAACAAAATTTCTGAAACACGTATGATCGTAAAATATGAAAGGTCAGCCATACTAAAAGAAAATTTTGGTGCACGCATAATTTACTTAATGAAACCAGCACTGAATGCCTATTGTATTTTTTTGGAATGGAGTACATGATGCTGTGAACATAATTTAACCTGAAAACGAAGTAACTAAAGGTTAATACGGTGGCACCCAAAAAAATAAAAAATAAACAAACAACAAACAAAAGAAAAAAAACCATAGATCATAAAACAATATCATACATAATAAAAACTTTAAGTACTTTGCTTTATTAAATCAAGTTGAAAAATAATTACAAAAACTCACCGTCCAAATAGAATTGAACATTTTTACTTTGGCACTGGTCAATGATATTTTAATATTGGTCAAGCTAATCAAAAATTTATATTCCTATCATGTCAATTGGGTATACTTTATTCCATTTCAAAATCCATACCATGCATTGAGTATGTATTCAACATTGCATTGCACTAATAGCCTTAATAAATATGGAGGAGAAAACTGACAAGTATGCGCGAGCTCCACCATTTGAAATATATGTCACTTTTAGGCTGCCATTGGTTGATGATTCTATCCCTAAATGACATAATCAATAAAAGCAACAATTTCTATTCAGCAAGTATAACATATCATTACTGAAACAGATTAATATAATTGGTAGTGGAAGCAACCTAACTTGCACCTTAAAATTTCCATCACTGAGGTACAGACCGATGTAGATTCTTAAAAGGAGCCTAATTGCTTAGAGATGGTGTGTTGCTGGATCTAGAGTTTGCCATTGTTTGAGTTCACCGCAAGCCTAGTCTCATGCTAGAATAAAGGTGTTGACCGACTAATGCAATAAGAAGCTTGCCTATGTTTCTTTTGCAGTGATTTGAGATATGTAAATATGAATGAAGTTGATGTGGGCAACTTCTCTGAGTTGGTGGTTGAAGCTAACAGTGTTGTTAACAGGCTACCTATCAGCTTAGCCCATGTCAGATTATTGACGTAACGCCTATCCAAAATGCATGCCAGTGGCCTATAACACTGGTCATTGCCTTAGCTCATGCCTGACACTAACCTCTGTGGGACATCAAATCTCAATCAAATTAAGATCTCATAAAAATCAGATGTTTATATAGTTTCTTTTTGTTGCAATACTTAAGGTTTTATCAAAGAATTGGTAGAAAATATCTTAAACAGGTTCATCCCTTGGTATAATAGCGTTATTAGCAGCCCCTCCCTCTTGAGATATGTAAATATGAATGAAGTTGATGTGGGCAACTTCTCTGAGTTGGTGGTCGAAGCTAACAGTGTTGTTAACGGGCGGCCTATCAGCTTAGCCCATGTCAGATTATTGATGTAACGCCTATCCAAAATCCATGCTAGTGGCCTATAACACTGGTCATTGCCTTAGCTCATGCCTGACACTAACCTCTGAGGGATATCAAATCTCAATCAAATTAAGATCTCACAAAAATCAGATGTTTATATAGTTTCTTTTTGTTGCGGTACTTAAGGTTTTATCAAAGAATTGCTGGAAAATATCATAAACAGGTACATCCCTTGGAATAATAGTGTTATTAGCACCCCCCCCCCCCCCCCCCTCAATTAGGAAAAGGAGTTCTGTTTGCACTAATGAAATTTTAAGAAAAAGTGTAAACTCATACAAATTAAATTAAGCACCATACACAAATCAACAATGCGTGCAGCAAGTAATAAGAGGATTAATTCAATTCATTCATTATAATAAATTTAAATGACCAAGAGAACTTTTTTTAATAATAGATTTAGAAATTGGAACTACCTAATATAGTTTGGCTTAGACATCACTAGATTTATAATTTTATATATCAATGAAACTATGAAATTAATGTTATGTTGTTAATTTAAGTGAAGAAGAACAATATTAAAATCATTGCCAGCAATGCAATAATAATTTAAAGAAGAATAACATACCTGAGGCTTTTCTCCCAAGGCATCAAAAAGAATCTAAAGCCAGTTCATATGAAACACTCGCTCACTCTCTGATTGCAGAAAAAAATAGATGTATGCATTATACATAATGTAACCACCCGTCAAAGCTGCAACAACTTTCCAGCGATCCTGACTAAGTGACTTTATAGCATCCAACTTATAAGCAATGGCAGTCCGATCTATTGTTGCAACTAATAATCCAAACAATACGCATCAAAATCATATTTGGATGATCAAATATCTCATCATGGAGAGCATGTTGCAATTATTCGTAATAGAACCAAGAAAAATTGCAAAAAGATGTTTTTAGCGGATTTAAACTTGATAGCGCTAAATAGGAAACATGAATTGCAAAAGGAAGCAAGCATTCCATTATAATTTTGTATGTTTGTGCTTTAGAAGCTATTACACTAATTTTACTCAGTGCAATCGCTGATAGGATTCACTTCAGCACCACTCGCTGTGCTCCCAATTTTGTTATTCTCTGGCCTAAATCAAATATGTAAATCCGATTATGAATAGAAGTTGCAATTAGAACCAATACAAAACGATTGCAAAATAAATAAATTTCCAGATCGATTCAGGAGTTAGTTCCCTTAAACTGATTTTGTTTAAGTTATAATTACCTGATTTCGCGATTTTGACTTTGCGTTGTCCTCTTCATCTCCCCATGGGTAGTTAGATTTGAAAATATATGATGGATTCTTAATCAAATAGGACTATAGCAGGAAAAATGAATTAGAAGGGATTTTAGTTCGGCAGCAAGCAGATTTTCAGAGAAGGACGAATTTTGCTAGATACAGAGGAAGGGATCTTAGATCGGTGGCAAGCAGAAGAACGGATTTTTTATACAGAGAGAAAGGATTGAAATAATTCTAGAATCACGTGGTGAGAAAGAGTCAGAATTCGATAACTTTGAGAAAGAGTCAGAATTCTAGAATCACGCGGTGGGAAAGCGAAATTGAGATAACGGAAAAAGATCCGAGAATAGAGAGATGCACCTCAAAAATTGCGGATGAGATATAAGCGAGGAAAATCGGACGAGAAACAATTGCAGAGTGAGAAAGCAGCGAGACGTTGTTGAAAGCGGGGAAGACGAGAGGAAATCCGATAAAACACGGACGCCTGTTTATTGGCTTCGGTGAAATCCATTTTGGCCAAGTGACAGTAAGCAAACCTCCCTAACGGTCGGTTTGATGAGATAAACATTAACTATTATATGCAGTTTAGACTGTTTAATTGACTATTCCATAGCAACAGTAATACAGACAGTCTTAACTTTTGATAGAAGTTGTGTGAGATATTTCATCATTTTTTATGCAATAGGCCTCGTTTGAAAGCTTATTTATCTCAAATTTTGATATGAGCTACTTAATCAATCAGATTATTGTGATTGGATTAATATATTGTACCATATATTAAATATGGCAGCGTTATTATTCCAAAGGGTAAAGGTAGACAAACATCGGTTACATGGAAGGATGAATCTCTAGCACGTAATAAGCACAAACAATATCCAATTATTTGTTATACCTATAGGAGTACATAGGTGTGTTAGTGATAGTTCTCACCCTTTAAACACAACAGATTTTTGGATACGAAGTTTTTTTAATGGTTAAGAGCCAAATCATGATATAGTAGGTTGGCAAACATAGTTCTTAATGATTTTCAATTCTAAATTTGTTAATATTAAGAAAATAGCATGTATCTTTTCCACATTCAACCAAAATACTATTGCTATTCACATAGCACCTAAATATATCCTCTCATAGTCAAAAGAACACAGTTAGCAAAAAAAAAGACTCTAAATTAGTTGACACGTTAGTCTAACCTAAGAGTTGGAAGTTTATTTTATATGAATGGATGCATCCAAGCTTCATTTACCTAAGGAAAAAATGGGGGACAAAAAACAAAAGCAAGGCAAATAAACCAACAAATAACTTGGTTACTGTAAAAACATACAAAACAAAATGAATAAACAATCTAACAAAATGAAATATCCCAAATCAAAAAGTTAGCAAAGTAATAAGAATAATCCAAGCTTAAGTGCAAAGTTACCCTTTAAATTTCACTAACGGAAGTACCTCAAGTTACTCATATATTGGTTATCAATGTTCAAAAAGTCGTTTGAACTCAAACTCGATCATAGAAATATTTATCATCTAAACCCACTAAGTGTGT
Organism: Allium sativum; assembly: GCA_030737875.1. Classification (NCBI taxonomy): domain Eukaryota; kingdom Viridiplantae; phylum Streptophyta; class Magnoliopsida; order Asparagales; family Amaryllidaceae; genus Allium; species Allium sativum. The sequence continues at coordinate 863,613,670 of CM060926.1, forward strand.
AGCGACCCGGAAAATTTGACACTCGAATTTTCGACATTTACACAAACTGTGTCCCATTCGAGTATCGAATCTCCAGAAAGCTAGAAGGAAGAAGTTGGAGGATGAGAAAGATAAGATAGAAATATTAGAATAGAAGAAGTAGAAGAAGAACAAAGACAACACAGAATCAGAGTCTCACATCGCAGCGGAACAAAATATAATATGGAAATAAATCTTTATTGAGAGCTTTCAAAATTACTTACAGTATCAGAGTACATCAACATATCTGGACAGTTATATAACCTGTCCTCATATACAATCACACAGCGGAACAGTAGCTATATATATAACCATACGTTGGAACTCTTCCAGCTTGTCTCTGGACTTCGCAGCATCCGGTAACCTGGACCTGTACACCCCGGCCTAACCCGAGCATTTACAAAACACCGGGTCAGTCTGGTGAACCAGAGTGAGATAAACTCGCACAGTATTAAGGTATCACACAACTTGATTTTAAAGTAAAAATCTTTCCGAAAGAAAAGGATAATCGTAAGACCGAATCCACACATAAATACGGACGGTTTTTACCTTACGATAACCCAAAACATTTTTGAAACCAATATCTTGTCTGATATTATAATAATGTCTACATACAGGTAAATAAAATCTAGTAGAACGCTTGCATCTCACGCTCCACATATATAGTATACAAACAAAACCGCGGCCGCTTATTGGAGATTGGATTCCGACCTTGACAAGGTATGGGACCACCTGCCGATAGTGTATCTCTAGAGGCGAATACACTGGGTTCAACAAGAACGTCTTGCAACCCGGCCCTCACATGACCGACCACTCATTTCGCTTGAGTGTATCGAATGTATATCACCAACGGTTGGGCTCAAACCACCGTTCCCGAATGGGCAGAATCGATAGAATAAGAAACAAAAGGAATTTCTCTAGATAGGTGATTATACACCCTAATGGGAGCGACCCACATAGCCATGCTGCCTGCCCGATTTCTGTCATCTCCCGGTTGATGAGGCTTGAGGCTGCGTTTTATCAGCACATCACATTCACTTCGAATGCCACATCGTCAGATCCGTCGAAATCACTAACTGACGTCCACAACAATACATTATGTGTTAGCTAAAAGAAGTTTCCTTCTCCGCTTCCACTCTTGGTACGGTTGAAGAAATCAATGTGCATGACCATTCTGGAAATACTCTGTCAGACATCCATCCATACAAGTCACCCAGGAACAGGATGAACCGAAGGTACCCTCCTACTGCATTCTAGGAATCACCCTGAGAATCAATAGCAAGAAGTCCTTGCAATCCGTAGATTCCAACCACGACAGAATCACAGTATATCTCTTATTGCAAATCAGAGATTTTAAGTAATCCTTCCGCTTAGGAAGATCCACGGTCTTCAATAGCTCTATCTCGAATCAACATCTTTAACGTATTCGTATTTGCTGGACGGAATGGTTTTCGAATATATATTCGATCCCGGTCTTTCCATACCAACAATCGTATGGGCAATTTTTGATAGTTGGTTATTTAACTATCAAATAAAACAACCATTCATCCATAAAAGAAAATGGATTCACTGATTCAATACTCAGTATCATTTAGCCTCTCTAACGAACCGCCCGTTAATTAAAATTTCCAAATTTTCCAGTATTTGAACATTGCTTTTACTTCTTATTATAAAATAAGAATATACTCCCAATTCAACTTATCCCGCTTATAAACTTTCCGAATACAGTTTATAATATCATATACGGAAATCATAACTTATATTTCCCTCAACTACCCTCGTTTATAAACTAATATTATTCTTGGATAATCATGTCATCGTTCAAGTTGGGGTATTTTATTTACCTCTCAGACCTTGACCAATAACATTCATATCTTCAGAATGAATAGAAGTTTATTAACCACACATTTCCCTTATTTAAGTCTCGACTGTGTTTACTTAACTAATTATTAAGTAAATTCTTCTTAATCTCTTCTGATTTATGTTTAACAACCCTTTATGATATTATATACGAGCTTTAATTCTATTATAAATAGAATTCTTATAAAATTTCCTTAATATCTCTTTATTATTATATTTACAAAATATTTTCAACAACCCCAATTCATTTGTTTAAAATCGCATAAACAAAGCCTTTGTGAATTTTATATTAAATATCTTATTGTATGAGTATCTTTTCAAATTCTTATATTTGTATTTATCAAAAACAATTCAACTTATCATCCATAACAATCATTACTTATTTCCTTTCAAAACCATTTTACTTGTCACCTTCTCAACCACATATATTCGCAACTTATTCATTGTTTAAAAACATATAATAATCCTTTATAAAATCTTATGTCTAAACTATAATTCATCTCGTTTGTAACAAATGTTACAAAACATATTTACAAACCACTAACTTCATTTACTAACTTGATTTCATTCCCAAAACTTTAGAATTTCCATGTACAAATTTTTTTTGTAAATAAAGTACGACAATTCACCATTTGTTTTCATTTTCACTTCTTTAACTTTGTTTACAAATCTCTTTTGCAATTCATTATCGACAACTAATATTCGTTGTTGTTATCCAAAACATTAACCTCATTTATACTTGTGCCTTCAGTTAACATTCCGAACCTAGCAATAAACTCACTTCCATTTGTTTAATTCACTCCCATTCATATTCACAATTTCAACTTGTTTCATTTAAAATATCAAATCCCATTTCCAATTCACCACTCATTTCCAATCCATTGATTTGTTAATCTCATTCACGAAATGATATTAAATCACATTTCGTATTTATTTATTTGAAACACCGTTTGTTGAAAACAATCATTTATTACAAACATTTCCTTTTGAACTCTTTTACCCATTCCCGTGTATTCACAATCCAATGATCCTATTTTGAATTACTTAACTTCCCATCCGACCGATAAGGCTTTTACAAAATCATTTCAACATTTAAATAGCCAATTCAACAAATTTATATCGTTTAAACATTTATTTGATAATCTCTTACATTTCTGTTAGTTATAAATTTTGTACATTTAGCTTCGACTATTATCTTTGCCATAAGAGTCGCATTTTAAAATCATATCAAAAATATATTTATAACTTTGAAACCGCTCAAAATCCATTTAATATTGATTTCGAAAATCATTCATTTTAACCGACGGTACTAAAGAGGCAAATGACTACTGTAGTACCAAACCGTGAAATATACACTAATTTCACATTCAATAACAACAATTTTATCATATTGATAAACGTTATCAATATTATCCAACCTGTTATTCCCTGCAAAACAATGGTTATCACAACTCAAACCATTCAGTTCAATATTTGTTTCCATCTAGACAGATGAAATAAAACAGTTTAATAATAACGGTCAATATTAACTGTAACAGTCAATACTGGGACAATGACAGCAGTTCAAGCATTCAACTATTTGTTTATAACGTTTATAGTGTTATAAACGTAACCACTGAGGTAAGTTACCTCACTTGGATTCAATCGTTATAAATAACGATTAATTAAATTAAACTAACGTTTAATTTAACTGTTCCAGTCAAGATATGGATATAAAATCAACAATGAACAAACAAACAACCAACCATAGCACACAATTATAAAGCCCGACTTATATAAAATATAAGAGGGGAGAACTGAGTGAGTTTAACTCACCTTGGGTTTCCATCTGTGACTAACCCAGTTCCAAATTGTCGTGTTCTCCGATATGGTTTCAACGCTTCCGGTCTGGTTGAAATTTTTTTTTTTTTTTTTTTTTTCCCACCGTTCCTCTCACATATGCAAAACCCAATAGCCAATACGCCTCCTTCCATATCTTGCATGCGCCACATCACTACTTCACACAAATGCGCCCACCTGTCCTTTGCTCCACTCCATGCCATGCTTAGATCCCCATAGCCGCATGTACACAGCCCTCCTTCCCATGCTAACTTCCCTTTCTTGTTTCGCATCTCCCCTTTCTTTCTTTCTTTCTTTCTTTTCTTTTTTTTTTTTTTTTTTTTTTGATGCTGCTTTTCGTTTCCCAAAGAAAGACAGCACCTCTTCTCATCACACGCACTAATCCCATGCACCAAAACTTCCCACCGCCATGCTACAGACTCACGTTTCCTCCCCACTTTGCAAAAATACAAACCGCACTCCTGAACCCTTCTTCTATATATTTATTTATATATATATATATATATATATATATATATATATATATATATTATCTCTTGTGAAGAGACAGTGCGTTTCTTCTTTGCTGAAGTGAGAAAGGGACGGGGGTATTTTCTTTTGAAAAGGAAGACTGGGTTTGAGGAGAGAATGGAAGGCACTATTTATAAGAGAACCATACGTGGTGTCCAAGTTTTATATAATATATTTTATAAACAGCGTAGGCATGCATGCACGGTTTAGGGTAGCTGTATAACACTGTGGTTGCAGAAGCGTGGTCGGCAAGGGTAGGTAGTTTGACAGACAAGAAATAAAAGGTTTGGGGCGCAAGTCATGTCAGTGGTTTGGGCGCAAGTATGTTTGGCGCAAGAAACAAAAACAAACGTAAAGGAAAGGAAAGGCAAAGAGTGAAAAGTGGGATGTTTTAATAATATTTTATTGTGTAAAGCTTAGCATTGGAGAAATGTGTCAAACTATCCACATAAATTCCCTGTTTTTGACAAACAAATATGTAATCCTAGCATAAAAAAATATTCTGGACCCAATGGGACAGGTTTCGTCGAATTCCGAGACCGTTTGTGAAAATCCTTTAGAAAATATCGATGAAAAACACCGAGCAATAATTCCTTAAAATTACAGAAAAAATCCTAAAAATATGAGGCCTTGACGTTTCACTAGACCTCTTCCTAAGGTTTCGTATGAAACTTGTTTCGTTGAATTTCGAGTCCGTTTGACCAGTTAACCATTCAGTTTAGTTTGCTTTAAGTTAAAAACATAGCGTACCCCACTATGAAATATTCTTTTCACGTAGAAACAGTTATGGACAGAAATAAAAATACCATTTAAATGAGTAATGTGCTCTGGTCCCAAAAATGTAATAATACCGGTAGATGAACTCATATTGTGAAACCCCGAAATGTTGTCATAGGGTGTAAAATACTCCAAATAAAAAGTTGCTTATTTAGTTAATTAAAAATTTCCATAAAATTCTAAAAATTAAATTATCACTACGCCTCAAAAGAACCTTGTCTAAATTCGAAACCGATATGCAGTTATATCCAATAAACCGTTACGGTCGATAAACGATTACGCCGCTGTTTTTCTGCCAAATTGATTTGGGCATAACTTCCAATCTACATGACGAAATCCCGATTTTTCTCTTCCACTAGAAAAATATACTTCTCCAACTCCGTACATTTCTTGTTTCACAGGAATCCGATTTAAAACGGACTTTGTATATCCAGTTGAAGTTCAAAACTCTATTTTACGAACTGCAGCGCTGTTCTGAGCTCGTTTTATTTTATATATGAATATATATCGTTCAACTTCGTTTAAATAGCGATTTAAAAATTAAAATTCATTTATATTTCAAATAAAATATTTAAAATAATAAATAAAATATTTGACGGTCAAAAATACGGGACGTTACAAAGTGAAAATGAAAGTATGTTTCAAATTGATGGCTAGATGATTTCCAGTGGTTATATATGCATAAACAACATTGTGTGGTTATATATGCATAAACAACATTTCTCTTTTGCTTTTGTAAAATACCTATGATTTATGTTTTAAATACAAATAGTAGTAAGTGGAAATAGGAATACCCCTTATTTTCAAGTTTCATATGGAAAAGCCGTTTCAAGAACGTGTTTTAGGTCACAGCCCTGTTTTTATTCTTGGTAAAATAGAAGTGTTATCTTTTGAATTTAAAATTTGAAGTTAATTACATGTTTCTTTGGCCTAAACATTTTTTAAAAAAGCGCAAATAGTTGCAGTTATTTACTTCAAATAGTTGCACTTCCAAAAAGATCAAATACTCGCAGTTTAAATGGAATTATCTTTTGCCTAAAATAAAAAAACTTGGGCATTTATTATTCAAAACTTGTTGTTGATGAGGGGTGGTTTTGATTTTGAATATTAAAAATGGTGTCTGATAAAGGTTCCCAAAAATAGAATATATGTCAAGTGGAAAGAAGTGCGTTTGCTTCAGCAATATAGAACCACAATATTATGATAAGATATCATTATGAAGTTGAGACATGGTCCTTCAACTATTGTAGTTGCAGTTTTCATTTTTAGGCAATACGCACGTCGAGAGACAGATTAGATTTTAAAATTTTGTTGGATTATTTTTATATGATACAATCATGCAACTAATTTTGTTTCTATAATCTTTTAACTTTTTCGAGTGTACATAATATCCTACCTATTCTTATGTGACTAATCAAAAATTCATCACTATCAGTTGGTATTTTTAAAATAAGGTGGAGATGTATAACAGCTTCAGGGTGCGTTCGCAGCCTTTATTTGCCACGCTCAGAATTTTTGTAGCGTCCGACGCGTCGGACGCAAGAACCTTTACCACTGCCAAATAGAACGTTCGTTGGAAGTTGAAAATCAAGTCGTTCGCGTCGGACGCGTCCGACGCGTCGGAGCCAACGGCTAGATTTTCAAATTCCCTTTCTCCCTATAAATCACACACTCTATCCTTAACACCTTTCACAATATTACTTCAACAATTTCTTCAACTCTTTCTGCTTATTCGATTAATGTCTAACTCAGATTCATCCTCCGATTACGACGATTTGATGGAGCTCTACGGGGTTTATCTGGTTCAGAATGAAAGGAGAAATCATATGACGCGCATTAATGATTCGGAGTTCACTGGCTTATCTTGGATCAACGAAATTTTGAACGGTCATCAAAGCCGTTGTCAAAATAATTTTTGAATGAAAAGACTATGTTTCCATGCCACTACAAAAAAAAGGGAAGTTTTCCAACCATCAGTTCCCTACGCCATCCCTACGCGACGTAGGCGCGGCGTAGGGAAAATGTAAAAATATGTGAATGGGTAGGGACTGCGTAGGGAATTCCCTACTCATTCCCTACGCCGTCTATATGGGTTGGAATTTACTTTACTGGTTATGAAATTAGGGTCAAAATAACCGCATCCATTCAAATACACTGTTCAACGCAGGACCCGTTCATTGAAAATTGACCGACCTTTTTCATTCCATCGATTATTCAATATCATTTAGCCGACCTTTTCATTTAAAAAAAAAAAACCCTAAATCAATCTTGTTTAGCCGCCTTCGCATCGCCAGATCCCAGCCCAGAGTCGCCGCTCCTTCATCGCAGATCCCCGTCCATCCCGCGCCTCTCCTTCATTCTCCGCTCCTTCATCGCCAGATCCCAGAGCCGCCTTCGATTCGCCACTCCTTCATCGATTATTCACGATAAACACAGTTGATCCCTCTTCCGCGTCGTCGATCTGCCACGCCGTCATCTCCTTAGTCGCGCTGCTGCTTTTAGTGTCAGGTACCCTTCTTATTTTAAACGACTGATCAAAAATGTGTCCAGTGGAAAATGGAAAATGGGTCTTCTTGATTTGGAACATCTGTCCAGCGGTATTGATTTGGAAAATGTGTCCAGTGGTATTGATTTGGAACATGTGTATTCTTGTTTTAAACTTGGATTCTTAGGACATATGGAAAATGTGTCTAGTGGGTTTTATTGAAACTAAGGAATCAATTTCTAGTAAAATTTAGGAAACTAAACCGAATGCACATCGCATACCTGAGGCTTGTGACATGCTGTAGTTTCAATAATTACTTAATTGCCTACTTCAGTTGATATTGATTGAATTTTCCTACCAGAGCATAAGAAATAGCTCATTTATTATTTCAGCTTGACCTAAAATGTGGTTGTTCCTTTTTTCAGAAATAACATATCTTAAGATGTGTTTGACCCATTTTAAGTTTTTAATTATAAATTTATTTAAGGCAATGATTCTCATTTTTTTTAAACATAATGGACTAGTAATCTACGATACCTAGCATAAAAAATAAATAACAACGTATTGGGATATTAGTAAATCTAATATTAGAAATGAAAAGATTTACAAAAGTCTGATCATCAATGTGTCAAAATACAAATAGCATTATATCATATACTTGATGGACATTAAATTTCAACACTGACAACATCCCTTATCAATTTACTGGCATCAATCACTGATACACTGAGATCATCAACATCACTAATGGTTTTACGTTTTGACTTATTAATAAAATCAAGGTGGTAATGAAATTTTTTCCTGTATTGGTACCATAATAGGTTAACTGTTTATGACCTGTTAATGTGTTGAATATGTAATCCTATTGTCAATTTGTCATACTCTGTCTGCGTAAAAAAAAAAAAAAAAAAAAAAAAAGACTATCGCATTTATTTCTGCCAGCTGCATATCTATCTAGTTCTTTTATTTATAACATTTTCAGAAATATTCAGTTTAATTGCATGTTTAACTCAAAAGTCCTAAGAATAATCTTTTGATCTTATCTCACAGCTAGATTATAAATTCCTAAGAAATAGGTGATGTTGTAAGCTCTGAATTATATAACATGGAACAAATTTGTCCCAAATTCAATTAGAGATTGGGGATAAAGCTTGGTAAAAAATAGAATAATACATCTTTTTTTTCTCTTTTCTTTATGGTGTTGTCAAATGCACCACATTTGTGACTTTATTTTGTCGATATTAGTTAGCAATATATATTGCCAAATGAAATTTAAATGCGACGAACGATAGGTTTATACTATGATTGACTATGTTTCTCCGAAATTTGTGGGTCAGTCGACAATATATTACTGATTGAACAAGAATAAAAGAAGTAAATACGGTAAATTTAGCAGCACCGTTTTCTATTGTGCCAAATATTGTGTTAAACATGTACAAGATAGGATAAATTTACCCCTTAAAATTAAGCAAATCATATCTTGCAAGCCAATTAATAGAAATTTACATGCACCAGAAGCAGCGCATATGCAGATAACTTGGTCTAATTATGAAAATGAGATGGCATTTGCCATATTTGGGTTTAAACTTATAATGTTATTTACATGATCAAAGTTTTTTCCATTTAAATGTAGATGTTAATTTTTGTTCTCAATTAGATTCGATATTCCTATCTTTTGTTTTAATTTTATGTCAACTTTAGAAATTTCAGTATCGGGCCAAAAATTATATATCTATTTAAAAAAGAAAAAACGTAAGTTTTTCCATTATTTAGCAGTTTTTACTTGCACATTCTGAAAATGTACAGGAATAAATTATTGACTTGTGCTTGCACATTTTCAAAATGCACAACCATAATCAAATCAATAATGACTGGTACATGCGCATTTTCCGAATGTGTATGTGCGAAAAACCTATAAATGGAAAACAATATTTATTTTCATAACAAGTTTTCAAACATAGCCTTAACTTAATTTTCGTCTTAATTAACACGAATATCAAAAATGTGTCTTGTGGGTTTTATTGAAATCCAGGAATCGATTTCTAGTAAATTTTAAGAAACTTAACCGAATGCATAATATATTTAATAATCATAATATTTTTAGTAACTTGTTTTTCGCATTAGCATGACTAATGAAAATGCTTTTTTTATAACATTTACCAAATATACTCTCTTTATAAATTCAACTCACTTATCTGCAAATATTATCAACTGTTAATATCGCTTAAAAAAGGGATCAAACAAGTAAAGTTTATTTACAAGTTTGTTCATTGTTAATTAATAATACAACTAAAAATCAAGATGGAAAAAAAATTGATCTTGCAACTTAAAAATAAAAATTTAAATCAACTACACATGGTTTCAACAAAACAAAAATTGACTAAATGACATTAGAAATCATTTTGTTTTGAATTTTTTAGACATGATCAATTTGTAGAACAACGGTTTATGCAAAAAGTGTGTAATACTCAAACGTGAAGCGCATATTATAACACTCGTTATAATAATTCATCTTCTTTGATCATATAATGTTTCTAATTGAATTTATAGTGTGATCGATATATAATGTTTCTCCAAAATCTGTGGGGCAGTCAGTGATACATTACTAATTGAATTTGAAGTAAAAGTAATAAATGTGGTTAATTTAGCAGCACCATTTTCTATTGCGCTAAAATTGTGCTGAAGATATACAGGATAAGAGAAAATTATCCTTTATTGTCCTATAAACCAATAAGTAACACTTTTACATACACCAAAATAATGTAAAAATTAGCTAACATATAAATCATGCACAACTAGCTCAATTGATTCATAACAGGTTTAAATAGCTTAACAGTTGCAGTAACCCGCGGAGTATGTACCTTTGGCCATGTTTTTCTTCTAACCTTTACTAGCAATTAGTATGTCACCGAACCTAACAAAAAACTGGTAAAATGGTCGACTGAAATGTTATCGTACTTCAAAAGATGCAAGAGTATCGTATGGTTGTATTCTTGGGAGCTAGTACTTATTTATGGTCAATGTTTTAAATTTCGGATTTCAGATGTGATCTTGAACTGATATTTGGATTCATATCTTAAGTTGAGTTTTTTTTAATTGTTTTTTGTTAAAAAAAAAACCTCAGATTTTCAAATTCCAATTTAGTACTCAGTTAATATGACGATTAGGGGATCATCGATCCATTTTCAAATAAAATAATAATAATAAAATCCAATTGCATTTACAATTCCACTTTTTCTTTTTTCCTTTCTAAACTAAGGTAATGATGTAAAGAAAGTAAAATTACAAGGTCAGAAGGTGAAGCTTAAGAGCCATAATGGATTTCAGAAATATAGAAGTGTTGGTGCTTAGCATGCTTAAACATTGATTAAGCAGCTTATTAGTTGTTATGATGTTACTGAACAAAATATAAATCTCCCTTGAAATCCAAGCCGTTAACATGGTGCCAACTACTTTGTTACTCACTTTGAATTCAAGTTGGCTTAGCATGAACACTTTTCCAGCATGAACACTTTTCCATTTAAAAACATAAATTATTATTTTAAATAGAAGATTAGATAGTGTAAATAGAAGATTAGATGTTTTCATATGCATAAAACTTCATTTAATAACCTAGAGAGGAAGTTCGTTAGCATAAAAATATGTATACCTACATTAAAATATAAATTCTTAAAGCTAAGTAGTGTTTTCAATCCATTTTCAATTTAGATTATGAACTTCATGCGATTTGAGCTCAAGTATTTTATTTATTGTATAAAAATATTTACTTTTGTGACAGATCTGCTCCTTTGACTGTACCTCAAACATTTTGTAATGGAATAACTTTTTTTTGGATTGGTAAAAGGTGCAGCAGCTATATCGATTATCTCAGTAAATCATCCTTATTTTGCAGTTTTATTCAGCATCATTCACTGGTGATCTTAGTCAAGTAGTGGACCATGTTTCAACTCTCTACCCAAAATCCAAAATATATGCTATTGGCTGGTCTCTTGGTGCAAACATTCTTGTCCGTTTCTTAGGTCAGGTATAGTAAGTTATTGAAATTTCTGCCTATGTTATCATCCTCAGTTCCCGAAATATATAAATATAAACATGTGCGTGTCTTTATGTGTGTATATATTGTAGTTCTGGAAGCTTAGTTGAACAAAAAAATAGCATTGTTTGGGATGTTACATTAAACCATAATATTCAACTGAACCTTAAGTTGCAGTATTTCTGCCATGGGCATCAAACAAAAGCGGTATTCTCATTTTTAATCATGATGCTTATCAGTCTCTTACATGTTAATTTACAGGAGTTTAGAAGAAATCAGATATGATTGTATAACTGATCCAACAATAAACGATCAAGAATTTATGCTCTGTCATGCAAAAAGATTAATTACATGGAACATACGTATCATTCAAGATGGTCACCATCCCAGCAGTTATAAACCTTTAAATCTGTTTCTATCGACTTTAGGCATGCTCTTTTATTTGAAGATGATGCACTAGAAATAAGGTGTAGATGTCATGAGAATGAACCTATACCTTTTTTTCTAAACCAAAGTACCCTTATCTTTCTCTTCCAACAAGCACTAAGCGTGATTGTATAAATGAAAATAATACATAAAATAAGGTATAGCTGGCCACTTCTGGTTAATAATCCCAATTGGCCAATGGGTCATATGTAAAGTCTGAGTGTAGGTACTTGGTTTCCTTACATTTTTTTCTGATTAAGAAAAAAGGTTTGCAATAAAAACTAAATGCAACTCTTTTCTCTTTTCTTTTGTTCTCAATAAAACCCACTGGACACATTTTCCATTTGGACAAATATTGGTATTGATTTAGAAACTACAGCATGTCACAAGCCTCAGGTATGCGATGTGCATTCTTGTTTTAAACTTGAATTGAATATTTTTTTGACTACTTATGTGAACCTCTTAGATAATTTTGGCCCCGTCCGACGATTGTTGTATATGATCGTTATATGGATATTCGTTTTTACACAAAACGGAAATCTATATTCATCTGATACAATATTCGTTGGATTTGTCCTAGTATTGGACAAGTTACAAATATAATAACATAAGCATATTTTATAAATCATTTCAGTATAAACGGTTAACAGAATTTCTATGGCACTTCCTTTTTGTTCCCTGTGTACACGCATTTGTGTACGATACAGGGACCAAAGGGAAGTGCTGCCGAAATTTTATTGAACCGTTTAATCTGAAATGATTTATAAAATATGTTTATGTTATTATATTTGTAATGGGAAGTAGGTAGACCGGCCGTCAAGGTAGAAAGAAATAAACAAAAAAACTGAAAACATGCAGTAGTTTACAAATATAATAACGTAAGCATACATCTAATTTGCATAAATGAAATTATATCCATCTAAATAAAATAATACAATAATTAAGTAAGTATTAAAATAATGAAATTACTATAGTTCTATATAATAATAATATAAGTACTCATCTTATAATATAACATGTTTTAATTATGCAGTATAAGATGGAACAATTGAAAGTTCGTCGCGCTTGGATGTACAAAGATGTTGGACATAGACGAACAATTCCATTTCAATTTTTAAGAGGTTTAAATGAGTTCATGCTAGTGGCATCTTCCAATGGAAAAAACATGACGGAAATCCGTTGTCCTTGTAAGAAATGCAAAGCTACAAAACATCATCCTCATGGAAATGTTCAAAGACATTTGACTAAAAACGGTTTTATGGATGATTACTATGTGTGGATACATCACGGTGAAGATGCGGTGAATGTTATTAATACGTCGGTAGATGTTGAGGATGGTAACATAAATTTTGGTGTTGATTTTGATGAATCTAGTACTAGAGAAAATAGAATGACTGAAATGGTTATTGATGCCGCTGGTCCGAGCATGTTGTCTAATTCATTGGATGTAGACGAAGAACCAAATCCAAAAGCTAAATCTTTTTTTGATTTGTTAGAAGCATCAAAAAAACCGCTTTTTGATGGATGTCCTATGACAGAGTTGGCAACGACTGCTAGGCTAGTTGCAATAAAATCCACAAACAATGGTACACAAAAATTAATGAATGACGTTCTTAGTTTAATTCGAGATGTGGTCCCATCCGGTTTGCAAACTAGATTGGCTGAAAATTGGTATCAGTTAAAAAAACAAGTGTCCGCATTCGGATTGCCGTATGAAAAGATAGATACATGTCGAAGTGGTTGTATGTTATATTGGAAAGAGGACATAGATCGTTCACAATGTAAATTTTGTGGCTTAGGAAGATACGAAAAGAAAAAAAGTAACGGTAAAGGTGTGCCTTTTACTCGTTTACATTATCTTTCGATTATTCCTAGATTGCAAAGATTGTATTCGTCTTATGCCACTGCGGAGCACATGAGATGGCATAGTGAACGGGTTCGAGAGGAAGGAGTTTTATGTCATCCTGCAGATGGAGAAGCATGGAAACATTTCGATGAAAAATATCCTGATTTTGCCAATGAATCACGAAATATTAGGCTCGGTTTATGCACTGATGGTTTCCAACCTTTTAGTCAGTATGGTAAAAAGTACTCCACTTGGCCAGTTATTTTGACTCCTTACAATTTACCTCCTTGGATGTGTATGCAAAATCCATACATGTTTTTAACCCTAATTGTCCCTGGACCCAAAAATCCAAAAAACGGAATAGATGTTTATTTGCAACCTTTAATCGAGGACCTGAAGAAAATGTGGGTAGAGGGCATTGACACGTACGACGTATCAAAAAGAAAAAATTTCAAACTATTTGCTTGTTTATTATGGACGATAAGCGATTTTCCCGCGTACGGGATGCTTTCGGGCTGGAGTACGGGAGGTAAATTATCTTGTCCTGTGTGCATGGATTCAACAAAAGCATTTACACTGAAGCATGGTGGTAAGCAGTGTTGGTGGGATTGCCACCGTCGATTTTTACATACAAATGACACATTTAGGCGTGATAAGAAAAACTTTGAAAGAAATAAAACTGTAAACTTGCAACCACCAACTTTTTTGAATGGAGAAGAGATATTTGATATTGTACAAGATTATGCAAAATTACATGAGACAGGAAACAAAGAGCCCAAAATTCCTGGTAAAGGTGATTATCACAATTGGTGCAAACAGAGTATATTTTGGGAATTGCCATATTGGAAGGATCTAAAAATTCGACACAATTTAGATGTGATGCATATTGAAAAAAATGTATTTGAGAATTTCTTTCATACAATCATGAATGTGAAAGGAAAAACCAAAGATGATTTGAGATCAAGAAGAGATGTTGAATACTATTGCAATCGTCCAGAGCTTAAAATTGATCCGATTCGTCCAAACTTCAAAGTTCTTGCTTGTTATGAGCTGGATAGAACTCGTTGTATAAAATTACTAGAGTGGGTCGATTCTTTGAGATTTCCCGATGGTATTGCTTCTAATATGAAACGATGCGTTGATATGAAAGATCTTATTCTGTCAGGCATGAAGAGTCACGATTGCCATGTATTTTTAGAGACTCTATTTCCGATAGTATTTAAAGAGATTTTACCACAAAAGGTTTGGATGCCTATAACAGAGCTCAGTTTATTCTTTAAAGATATATGCTCGACAACTCTATCTAAAAGCCATTTGCAGAAGCTTGAAAGAGATGTACGCAAATTAATATGTAAATTAGAGAAAATATTTCCTCCTGGAGTATTTAACTGCATGGAACATTTGCCAGTACATTTACCAACTGAAGCATTACTACGGGGACCAGTGCAGTATGGATGGATGTATCCTTTTGAGAGGTATATAATAATTATATTTATTTATGTAATGTTTAAATATAGAACATGTTATAGTATTATTCACACATTTTCCTATTAAGGTATCTGGGCCACCTAAAGAAAAAGGTGAAGCAGAAAGCACGTGTTGAAGGTTCTATTTGTCAAGCGTACATTATTGAAGAAGCATCCATATTTTTTAGTCATTATTTCGATGATCATGTGAATTTAAATTTTAATCGTGGTCATCGCAATGAAAGTGATATTGTGGATGATTCAGTCGATAACGTTCTCTCAGTATTCAAAAAACAAGGACGCCCATCTGGTAAATGGAAGAATGTTAAAGGCTTCGCTACAACAAAGGATTACAATCTAGCCAATGCAACTGTACTTCTTAATTGCAATGAATTAGCTGATCTTATAAGGTACTATAATAATTTGATTATTCATTAACTAAATTAATGTCAATCTCTTCAAGCTACACACAATACTACTTAGATATTAACATGTGTATTTCATTTAAACAGCAAGTTCGAAAGTGAATATCCCAATGCTGAACTCTGTAAAGAATTCGAGGGATGGTTTAAACAATATGTAAGTATGATAAGTCATGTTTTTTTTAAACCTTGCACGGTATCCATTATATATTAACGTGTGTATTTAATTCAAATTGATAGGTTGATACGAACAACATCACCGACATTTGCTATAGGAAACTTGCTTTTGGTCCGCGTACTAGTTACAGAATATGTCCAATAATGTTTATAAATGGATTTAAGTTCCACACAGAAGAATATGGAAAGAAAAAGACGACTGTTAATAGTGGAGTTTGTATTAAAGGTGGGAACAACGATGATGACATAACAGATTATTATGGTGTACTGGAGGAAATAATTGAGTTAACTTACTCGGTGGTGCCGGAGTTAAAAACATTTCTATTCAAATGTCGATGGTTTGATAGTAGGCCGAATATTGGAGTAAAACGTGTACATAAGGACTACCCTCTTATTGAAGTGAACCACAAAAAAAAATATTTAGGGTATGATCCCTTTGTGTTGGCAGCACAAGCTACACAAGTTTATTTCACACCGTATCCTGCCATCGACAACAGTCGTTCAGATTGGTGGGCTGTCATTAAGACAAAACCGAGATGGTCATTTCACTCAAACACGATCATAACCGATAATATGGCGTATCAAAATGACCCAGAACCTAATGAGCTACTGGAGATTGTACAACAAGTAGAAGACATAGGATCTCTTATTAATGACGTCAATGATGGGATCGAAGTAGATGAAGATGACGATGCGCAAATTGAAGTAGAAGAAGATGAGTGTGAGCTTGAAGACGAGAGTGTTAACATTGAGAGTGATGATGATAATGAAGATTGGTAGCATGCATATTTAATTATGATTGTTTGCATGTGTTTTTAGTTGCTCGGCTGCTTTTATGTTTATGAAGTTGTTTATGTTTAGTTATTAGTACAAATTTTTCGAACCTTGTCTTAAATAAAGTTCACAACTTCCGTTTTGAAATGTTAGATTATCTTATTTATGTAGTTGCAAATGTCGTATTCATGTAATAGATATGAGTTCTCGTGGTCGCGGTGGTCGTAGTAGTAGTGGCCGTAGTAGTGGTGGTGGTCGTGGTGGTCGTAGTGGTAGTGGCCGTAGTGGTAGTGGACGTGGTTTGGGTTTGATCGAACCAACACCACCCTCTATCGATCAACAATCCACCCCTTCGGATGAATGTGATCATAATGAAGACACCCCTGGGCTATCTGGACAAGTGTCACAGACTGGCTCGACTTCTTCAGTAGGTACCATGTACATCTATTGTAGGAATAGTGGCGAGTAAGTAAAATTTTTAGAATTTCGAATTATTGTATATTTCAATAATGCATTACATAATTTACTCTAATTTCTACATTAACAGGTGGGAATTCGCGAATAGTGAATCGACATCTCGTACTTTATCTAATATGCTTAAGGCTCGTTTGACATCATTTTGGCCTTGTTTCAGTACGATTCCTGCTAATATTAAGGATCATTGGTTTGACGAGTTTAAGGTAGAATAATTTTGAAATTCAGGTTCTTGCAATATTTAGTTCATTCATGATTAAGTTTTCCAGTTTATTTGATCCTAAAATCTTGTGTAGGCATTGTACACTTGGGATACCACTACTTCTTTTGCTGATGTCAGACTGTTATGGAATCAAAAGTGTTCTTTGAAGTATAGGTGGATCTTTGGAGACATGAAAAGATATAAAAAGAAAAATGCTTGTATAACAGATGAGGTATGGCAACAATTTTTAAACTATTGGGAGAGGGAAGATGTGAAGGAGCTTTCTAAAAAAAACTCAACTGCTCGCAAAAAAAATCCAAGGCCACATAGATGTGGTTCTAAGTCAATGGCACAATGGATGAACGATATGGTAATTGTTTAAATTATTAACTAATAATAGTGTACAATCCAAATAAAGATATGATAAATTGTTTTTATTTTTTAGGAGAAAGAACAAGGACGAACACCAACATTCATGCAGGTTTATATTCGAACACATTATGTTGAGAAACCGGACGGTTCTATAGATGGGGGATGGGTTGATGAGTACTCGGAACAGTTTGTTGTACGTAATCAACAAAAGTTTTAAATTATAGTTTACAATTTTCTAATTCTGTTAAACATTACAATATCTAACTTTTATATAAATTACAGGCCAAATACAATGAGCGGGTTGCTCAAATGACCGAGAGTCAGGGTGGCGAGCTCTCTCACGACGAGCTAAATCATCTTTACATGCAACTTATTGGAGAAGGTGAGACAAGTGCTTCTTCAAGAAGCAAACGAAGGCCTGGTACCGGCAATATTCCTGGGGTATTGACTGAAAACTAAATTTATTTATTTTCTAGTTATGCTCATGCTCTATACTGTAGACTTTATGCAGTCTTTATTTATATAAGTTCACATGGTTACTTCTACTTCTCTATCTTTACACACACACACACACACATCTATATAAATGTGTGTATGTATATGTATGCATGTCTATATGTAAAAATAATGAAATCCTGATCTATAGCCACCTACAATGGATGCTTCCTAGTTCAATTCAAACACATAACTCATATCATCGCATAAAAATGCAACTACATACCTAAAGCCAATGAATAAATAAAATTTAAAAAGTTTGCACACACTGAACATAAAGCTATTTCTGCCATAGCAAAGAAAATCTCCTTCAAAAATTATTGGAAGTCAAGAGCGCTAGTTCTCTTACCTTTTTGTAGTTCTAGTAGTATAAATTAAAACCTAACCATATTATTTTTTGAAATAAATAAAAAAAACTAATTCAACATAAAGCAGTGAATACATTTTTTGTTCATACTATGCGACCAAAGCACCGTTTTTATTTAACAATACATAATAAAATATTATATTTTTCATGAGATTCCCAACTAAGAATCAAGTTTCTGTATGTCTTATGCTCAAAATCTAAAAGCTGTTAATCACCTCCCATGGATATCTGAAGCAGTGTACACATTCATTCTAGCAGCACATACCTGCGTTCCAAACAAAAGCAATAAGCATGGAACTATAAGTAGAAAATTAGTAGATGACACTAACAGTATGGAACTATACGCAGGAGATTAGTAGATGACACTAACAAATTAATATCATGTCTCGGCAATCCTAATAAATTATGTAGATGAATGGTAAGCTCTAAAAGGTTTTCAAATTCTATTTGCCATGATAAGTGAGGTAGATTACATCTGAAGTAGGACAAAAAAACAAATCAATTTTGACACAGGTTGCATATGTGTGCAACCTGAAGTTGCACACAGCAACTTCAGGTTGTTGTGTGCAACCTGAAGTTGCTGTGTGCAACCTGAGTTGCACACAGAACTGTGTGCAACCTGAAGTTGCACACAGCAACTTCAGGTTGCTGTGTGCAACTTCAGGTTGCACACAGCAACCTGAAGTTGCTGTGTGCAACTCAGGTTGCACACAGTTCTGTGTGCAACTCAGGTTGCACACAGTTCTGTGTGCAACCTGAAGTTGCACACAGCAACTTCAGGTTGCTGTGTGCAACTTCAGGTTGCACACAGCAACCTGAAGTTGCCGTGTGCAACTCAGGTTGCACACAGAACCTCTGTGTGCAACCTGAGTTGCACACAGCAACCAGGTTGTTGTGTGCAACTCAGGTTGCACACAGAGGTTCTGTGTGCAACCTGAGTTGCACACGGCAACTTCAGGTTGCTGTGTGCAACCTGAAGTTGCACACAGCAACCTGAAGTTGCTGTGTGCAACTTCAGGTTGCACTGGTTGCTGTGTGCAACTCAGGTTGCACACAGAGGTTCTGTGTGCAACCTGAGTTGCACACGGCAACTTCAGGTTGCTGTGTGCAACCTGAAGTTGCACACAGCAACCTGAAGTTGCTGTGTGCAACTTCAGGTTGCACACAGAACTGTGTGCAACCTGAGTTGCACACAGAACTGTGTGCAACCTGAGTTGCACACAGCAACTTCAGGTTGCTGTGTGCAACCTGAAGTTGCACACAGCAACCTGAAGTTGCTGTGTGCAACTTCAGGTTGCACACAGAACCTCTAGGTGGTCTGAACTCGGCTATCTGCATGTGTATGATTACTCTGTGATTGTTTCGCTGATCATTTTACTTAATTGTAATATGAGATATATTCGTTGTACTAATTGGATTAAAAATTTTATGTGTAGATATATAAAGATAATACGTACACCGTTAGGTTTGGAGTTACAGATGAAACAGAGAAGCTTGTCAAGGAAGTTGAAGACCTAAGAGATAAAAATCAAGAATTGAGTGTCACTGTTAGCAAACTACAAGAAGAAATGAGTTCTGTACAAGAGTTTTTACAAGGGTTGCGGCGAGAGCAAGAACCGCATATATGACGTTCTATATAAATTAATCTTATTTTCGTAATGAGTTTGATGTTCTATTTGTGTAAGGTACATTACACGATGTTTGAATTAGATGAAACGATCATGTTTGACTTATGTAGCAACTTTATTTTATTGTTTGTTGGACATGATTTATTTTAAATATATTTGTAGCAAGTTTATGGTAATTCGACCATGATATTCATTTTACAACAATGTTTTTATTGATATATATATTGCTATGATTATGCATATGTTCGGTTTTATTATGATTTGTGGTAGACGAAGATAAATATAGAACTACCATATTGATTTTTGGTGCACGGATGCGTAGGGAATGCGTAGGGAAGGGGTAAGGATGCATATGAAACTTGGCGTATGGATGGCGTAGGGAATTTCGCGTAGGGACGGCGTAGGGAACTTAACGTAGGGACGGCGTAGGCTACTTGGCGTAGGGACGACGTAGGGAACGTGGCGTAGGTATGGCGTAGGGAACTTGGCGTAGGTATGGCATAGGGAAGTTGGCGTAGGTATGGCGTAGGGAATTTGGCGTAGGTATGGCGTAGGCATGTAGGCGTAGGGATGACGTAGGGAAATATTTGCGACGAGCTGTTTTCCGACTTCCAATTTGGCGTAGGGATGGCGTAGGGAAATTCGTTTCCCTACGCCATCCCTACGCCAAATTGGCGTATGGAATTCAGAATTCTTTTGTAGTGTGCGTTATGTGAAAAACTGCAACATCATGGTCTCGCTTCTAGACCAGAAATCTGTGTCGTCGAAATGGTTGGAATTTTCATTTATACAATGGCTACTGGGCTTTCAAATAGACAACTTCAAGAAAGATTTCAACAATCAGGTAGCACAATTTCCATTTGTTTTCATGATGTCCTAAACGCTTTTCAATTACTCGCCGCGGATGTAATAAAGCCAGGAGAATAACAATTTAATACTGTTCCACATCACATCAGAAATTCAACCCGGTATTATCCGTATTTCAGAAACTGTATTGGCGCTATAGATGGTACACACGTATATGCACATTTATCCGCTAATCAAATTATCCCTTATATCAAACGAAAAGGCTTTGCAACTCAAAATATATTAGCGGTTTGTGATTTCGATTTACAGTTTACGTATGTTATGGCTGGTTGGGAAGGGATTGCACATGATAGTAGAATTTTTAATGCTGTTATAAACGATAGAAACTCTAACTTTCCTAGCCCTCCAGTTGGACAGTATTATTTGGTTGATTCAGGCTATCCACTTCAGACTGGATATTTACCGCCATATCAAAATGTGAGGTACCATATTCCGCATTTCTGTGATACCATGAATCAACCAAAGTTGGCCAATGAAGTGTTTAATTACTACCATTCGAGTTTACGTATGGTCGTTGAAAGAACATTTGGCATTAGGAAAAAAAAATTGCCATTCTCAATAAGATGCCTACATATCGGTTCAACACTCAAGTGAAAGTTGTCATATCTACAATGGCCTTACACAATTTAATATGCAAATATAATAGCGGTGCCCCTGATTTTATGGCTTTTGATGATGATCCTGAACTAATCCCCGATCAGTACATGGCGGAATATTATAGTATGAGAAATACGACGAATAGAGGCACTGAACGTGTATACCCAGGCAGATATCGAGAAATGTCATTAGTTCGAGATAACATTAGAGATGAGTTGGTTGCTGCCGTTCTGCGCTAATTTGTCTTTGTATCTGTAACTGTATTTGTACTTGTATCCATATTAGAAACTGTATTTGTATTTGCCAAATCATATTTATTTATATGTTATTTTAAAAATACCACGCTCAAATAGCACGCTCAGATACCACGCTCAAATACCCCATTTACAGCTAAAAACACATTCCCCGTTCGCTACAGTATCACGCTCAAATGCCGCGCTCAAAAGTCACGCTCAAATACCCCGCTCGCGTTGGTTAAGGGTGCGTTCTTAACGAACGTGAGCGTGGCATTTGAGCGTGCCATTTGAGCGTGGTACTGTAGCGAAGAGGAATTGTGTTTTTAGCTACGAACGGGGTATTTGAGCGTGGTATTTTTAAAATAAGATTTAAATAGAGATGGTTTGGCAAATTCGAATACAAATATAAATACAGTTTCTAATACAGATACAAGTACAGTTACAAATACAAACACAAATTAGTGCAGACCCGCAGCAACCAACCGATCTCTAATGGTATCTCGAACTAATGACATTTCTCGGGATCCTTCTGCTTGAACACGTTCCGTGCCTCTATTCGTCGTATTTCTCATACTATAATATTCCGTCAAGTAATTATCGGGTATTCGTTCAGGATCATCATCAAAAGCCATAAAATCTGGGTCACCACTATTGTATTTGCGTATGAAGTTGTGTAAGGTCATTGTAGACACCACAACTTTCACTTGAGTTTGAAACCGATATGTAGGCATCTAGTTGAGAATGGTAAATTTTTTCTTCCAAATGCCAAATGTTCGTTCTACGGCCATCCGTAAACTCGAATGGTAGTAATTAAACACTTCATTGGACGACTTTGGTTGATTCATTGTATCACGGAAATGCGGAATATGATATCTCATATTTCGATATGGCGGTAAATATCCAGTCTGTAGTGGATAGCCCGAATCAACTAAATAATACTGTCCAGTTGGAGGGTAAGGAAAGTTATAGTTTCTATCGTTTGTAACAGCATTAAAAATTCTGCTATCATGTGCAGTCCCTTCCCAACCAGCCATAACATACGTAAACTGTAAATCGAAATCACAAACCGCTAATATATTTTGAGTTGCAAACCCTTTTCTTCCAATATAAGGGATAATTTGATCAGCGGGTAAATGTGCAGATACGTGGGTACCGTCTATAGCGCCAACACAGTTTTTGAAATACAGGTAATACCGGGTGGAAGTTCTGATGTGATGTGGAGCAGTATTAAATTGTTGTTCCGCTGGCTTTATTACATCAGTAGCGAGTAATTGAAAAGCGTTTAGGACATCATGAAAACAAACGAAAATTGTGCTACCTGATCGTTGAAATCTTTCTTGTAGTTGTCTATTTGAAAGCCCAGTAGCCATTGCATAAATGAATATTTCAACCATTTCGACGACACAGATTTCTGGTCTGGAAGCGAGACCATGATGTTGCAGTTTCTCACATAATGCGTAGAAACAAAGCCTTTTCATCCGAAAATTATTTTGACAACGGCTTTGATGGCCATTCAAAATTTCGTTGATCCAAGATAAGCCAGTGAACTCCGAAGTATTAATCCTAGTCATATGATTTCTCCTTTCATTCTAAACCAGATAAACCCCGTAGAGCTCCATCAAATCGTCGTTCTCGGAGGATGAATCGGAGTTTGACATTAGTCGAATAAGCAGAAAGAGTTGAAGAAGTAGTATTGTGTAAGGTGTTAAGATAGAGGGGGTAATATATAGGGATGGAGAGAAGTTGGAAATCAAGCCGTTGGCGTCCGACGCGTCGGACGCCAACGGCTTGATTTCCAACATCCAACGGTCGTTCCATTTGGAAGTGGAAAAAAGTGCTCGCGTCCGACGCGTCGGACGCGAATACAAAGTTAAGCGTGCCAAAACTTTGCTGCGAACGCACCCTAAGAACGCACCCTCAGTGAAAGAAATTATGGATCTATGGTGGTGATGCTCTTTATAACAATAATCACACACTTATTACATAGGTAGTGCAAGCCGTTTTTGTCAGTATACGAATTTTGTCCGTTAATTATCACATTTCAGCAAAATCTGGAACCCAGAAACACATGAACAATGAAATGCTCAAAGAATTATATATAGTACCGAATCATCTTTCATTATACAAATATCCGTAAATCAGATTTGTTGTTTCTTTTGCGTCCCTACCTAGAACCATACCTTGATACATGTTAAGCCAGTCCATTTGGTGATTCACTTGTTGCTTGCTCCTAAAAATGAAATGTAGTTATAGAGTAACAAAAAACACATTAAAGCATATTGTAGGACATTTGTGAGAGGTACAAAGCCTATCACTGACTAAATAAACATATCAAGTCATGATGGTTTATTGTTTACATACAATAAACATATCAATTATGATGGTATATCATTTACATTGCATCTATGTAGTTCTAAGATTCTTGTAACAAAAAATGTCATATAAATTTCTGTAATACATTAAATGCAATTCTAGAATTATGAATACGCAAAGGCTCCACTTTAGCTAGTGCTTAGAGCTAGCATATGATTCTTTATCACTCAATCTAACAATTAGAGAAAGCATCCTAATTACACAACATTACTAATTGAAATATAGAACATTACAAAGTATAAAAAACCAAATATAGGATGTTAGTTGAAATGATTACCTAAAAGGTTATGGACTCTCCTTGGTCTGTAACACTATCATGGATAAGACTTGCAGATTATTTTTTTGCTAGTGCAAAGTAACAAAATAACTCTATAATAAACAGTCACACATACATCGACACAAAGACTCTCACTTGACAAAGTTATTAAATTTTCCCAACAAAAATCTTAAGCATGATACTCAAGTTTATATGTGTAATACGAAAGCGAGAACATTTAAAAAAAACAAAAATCGAGTACAATGTAGTGGTGAAAAGGAGTTTAGTGATAAACTGTCCAAATTAAAGTAATGTAATAGGACAATCAGTCTGTATGAGTAGTTATAACATTATCGGTTATATTACTGAAGTCCTATTTAATATTGAAACAATCTTCTGTACATGTTCTGTAGCAACTTAAATCGTAGATATGCAATTTGTGACAGTAGTAAAACATAATACCAAGGTGTTATTATCTAAAAGAACATATTTTTTTGAGTAAATTTAATATAGATGCTTTACAAAAGAAATAGGTGCATTAAGAAGTACAGGGATTTAAATAATGATGTACACCATATTCACATGTCCTAGGAACTATAAGAAATTTATCTTCTGTCAGATTCAACAATGGCACAGTATAAGCATATGCTTTTAATTGAAAGGCCACGATAACTTTGTGAGGTAATCACTCAAGAATATTATTTAGCCTACAGCCTTTTAGGAAAATTCCTATGTATCTTGAACCAAAGATGTGATTGAGCTAACTTTGTTAATGATATAGCTATTTGTAATATCATGAATTTCTATGCATCTTTAATATAAATCGAAAGATTGTTATATTAGAGTCGTCCTCATATTTCAAAAAACCTGAAATATTTGTGGTACGTACAATATTAATGTCAAATATGTTGACCGATAGAGAGCAAGCACGTAGTTTTATGTCATTTAATATTTCTGAGCTGAAGTACGAACCTTGGAGAACTTTGTAGCTGTACGACCCGTGGTGCAGTTATGAAGTGCAAATGTGTGCAAACTCGTGTTTCATTATGTATTTACAATGATATATTCTTATGCAAAGTACAAAAACAAATAATTTATTATTGCAAGAAAAATTATACAATAACATATCAAATTGGAATTGAAACGAAATTCACGGAACTTCCGAAACGAAACCGAAAACTTGATAATCTCAAATGGACGGAACATGAAAAGGAAACACAAACCAGAAATTTAAGCCTTGGTATCACATTATCATCGAATAAAGTAGTCGTATATGGTAGCGGATAGGACGAAATATAATATGCGTTTGAACACAAAATTTTAGTTCGTTGCACATTTCTGAAGTTCAATAGTTATGTTTTGACACATGAATCCCAACTACAAATACTATTCCTTCCCTATATAGAAAATTCTTGCAAACTGTAATTACAATATTAATGTGTCAAATACACTTTGTTTAGTATCAATATTTTAATATTGTAATTACAGTTTGCAAGAATTTTAATGTGGTCTATTGCAAACCGTAATTACAATATTTTAATGTGGTCTATTGCAAACTGTAATTACAATAGACCAAACAATAAGGTACCTTATAATAATGTATAATAATTTTTGTTCCTTAAATGGGTAGACATTATAAGATTGATAGAGTGAATTGAAGTATGGATAAGTATGTACATCCTTGGTCGTATATTTTGAACAATAAGTGTTACAAAAATTAAAAGGTGAACAGGAAAACCCAACAATTTATTCTCTGATTATACATAGAACACGTAGTAAGATATTCAAACCATATTTATTAGAAGTAAACACCAAGACTACCTTACCTAAAATAGTCAGGGAAAAATGTAATCATTTTCAAAGACGAAAAATATATCATTAAATATTAAGACAACGAAAACCGAACAACTGAGATTATAGTGAAAGATAAGGATTTTTTAAGGCATAAATGTTTCATATAACAATATTGTATGGTCTCCAATCAGTACAAAAAATGTAAAAACCTGCATTGCATTTAAAAAAGTAATAGATTTTGTTGTATTCACTACTGTAAGCATATACGTTTAGCAACAAATATTCGACATTCGGTTGAAGCTATTCAAAAGCATATAGAAAACAATGTTGAATGATATAAAGTCATTTAGCTACAACTTATGAAGATTGAGCAAAAACATTGTTATGTCGTTTTCCTTTAGATATTGTCAACAATTAGGCCTTTATTGCACCTAATTTGAAATACAAATCTGAAACGAAACAGTAATTTTTCATCAAACCGACCGTTAGGGAGGTTTGCCTATTGTAAGAACCAAAAACAAATTGTCTGAGCTAATAAATTAAGCCGTAAATTTTGCTCCCAACACTTTCCTTTCCGCGTTTTCCTTCTTCTCGTTTTCTTCCGCGTTTTCCTTGTTCTCGTTTTCTGCTCGTCGCGATTTTTATCCTTCTTCTCATTTTCTTCCGCGTTTTCCTTCTTCTCGTTTTCTACTCGTCGCTATTTTTCTCCTTCTTTTAGTATGCGTGATTTTAGATTTTTTTCCCCCTCTTTGCCATCTTTAAAAATATCTCCGTCTTCCTAAAAAAAACCCAATTTGTTTTCCTCTAAAAAACCCTACCTCCTAAGTACAGTAAGTCGTGACCAACCTCCGCGGCTCCGCCTCCTCAGAATCCGAAGCTACAACCTATCTTCTCCATTGTAAAAAAAATAGTTACGACCTTCCTCCTCAGTTATAAAGCAAGCCACCGACGATGAAGAAGAAAACGATCCTCAGTCATCAAGCAAGCTCACTGACGATGGAGAAGAAAACTTGTTTTTCCGCTAGTCGTTTGGAGAATAAGGTACGATTTTGAATTAGTATGGTTTGATAATTTTGATTTTCCTGTATCATGAGGTCAAACAACAAGCACATGTTTTGGATTTTCCTAATGAGCGTTTGATCCTTCTATTTATTCTAGCACATTTTTTCTCTTTATATTTATTGCTTTATGCTATTGATTATTTAATTTGTTTTTTGTGTGTTACAGATTGTCAAAAACTGCTAGCATGTTTTTTTTAAGATATATATTTATTCTAAAGTTCTTTAGTTTATGTACATTAAACATAAGCATTCAATTGAACTCTGTAATTACTATGACAAATTTACTTTAAAGAATTTGATTTCAAATTCATGCAGTTTTTGTTTGTCTACTTTAGGATTTGAAGATATATCTAACACAAATATTGAGATTTCAATGTTTATGCATCATTTAAATAATAATGGCACATGTCTTGGTAACAAACTGTAGGTGTGGATGAACTGTATTCTCTTTAATGAGTAGATAAGTTGAAAGAAGATGAATTATGGAGAGTGGGTGGATAATGCAGATCGCTGGTTTGCTGGTTTTCTACAGAAGTTTGAAGAAGGTTGTCATATCATGGTAATTATTTTCTTTCTGTTCATAAATATCAACAAATTTTTGACAAGGAAAAACAATGCCTTTTTGCGCCTTTTTTCTGTAACAAAGACGGTTTCGACAAACAGGACGGGCCATAATTTAAACGAATGCTTCATAAGTTAAGAATTAGAAATTGGAATTCGGCAAAATCTGCAAAATATAATGTTGTTATAGGATAACTAGACGCATGAGTTTTTAACATTATTTTGGGCTCACTATATATAGTAAGTTCATTTGAATGGTGCTGAATTAAAACTCTTTAATATCAAACTATTTACAGGTTTAACTAGCATCAAGGATATCCAATTGCAATGCCTGGGAAACTATCTTTGAGAAGATTTCATGTTTAGAAAATCATTAGTTGGGTTATGTATATCAAATTTCTAATAATACGATATTTTGAAATTCCATAGCACTGTATGGTTGTGAAATTTCTATACATGTTGATTTCCCAAATACATAATACATATAGAATTCAAATGGACACACTGACCGTTGAGAAGTGCATCCAAATTTCAAAAGTGATTTTTTTTCCTTAAATTTCACTGTATGTGATTTGCACAGCCGTGTGTGTGTATGTGTGAGGAGCATTCAATGGCACCCAAAACAGTGTAGCCAAAATTTCACGCCTGTTTTTCCTCTTTTGTTTCTTCCACGTTCTTTTACGGTGTTTCTCCCTTTGACTTTGCCATTTTTTCTCCTATTGCTTTTGTTCTCAGACCTGCATTTCCTTCTCCTCCGTTCAATCTTCCTATATATCCTCTACTGAATTCTCCTCCGTTCTTCTACATCGCACAGTCCAAAACCTTAATTCCAAGCTCCCAATTTTTTTAAAATATTTGTATTTTTCAAGACCACACATAAATCTTACAGGTCATGGAAAAAGGGTCCTTTGAAATCAAGGGTGCAAATCAGTTTCAGGTCGGACCTTTAAAATTTTGTTCATTTATTTATTCTTAATTTTTTTTAAAGTTCATAGCATATATTTTGTTTTCTGTTAGAGTGTCAACTTATGAATTTACGCATATCCAAAGTTCAGTTTTTTTTTCTTTTCACTGCGGTTTCATTATAAAATTGAAGTTTAATGGGTTTATATATATATACATATATTTCAGTTAGGATCTCAGCTTGGTTTCGTTTCGATCTTTACTGGAATCGAAAGGGGACGGCTGGAATATGTTGTGAAGCATAAGCCATGATTGGTTCAGCTGATAATGTTGGTGGCGAAAACTAATTGCATTAGATAATACTTGATGATCCTTTTCAGTATTTCATAAATCTCTCATTATCTTTGTTGGACAACATTGTCAATATATTATGATAATTTGGTTGCATTCATGTTAACTTATTTATAAATTACATGGTTGTGGAAAATGGATTTATTTTATCGAAAGTTTTCCCAACATAGTTCGATACCATTTTGCTTTAGGACGCACTTTTTGCCATTGTACGAAACCGTTTTAAGTCAAATTGTAACTTGGGAACAAAAACTATATTACTAAACCCTGATGTGAATGCCCACTTTTAGGTGAGCAAAAGGGTTAAAATTTCGACTTCCAAACAATCTGCTGATTGTGTCCAATATGTGGAAATAGTAGCCAGTATTAACATATAATAGTTAACAGCTTATAAAATGTGAAAAACCGTGACGATCTTCGTGTATAAGAAGAAATAATTCTGACTCAAAAAATAAAAATAATATTTAAATATTTGTTAATAATTTTACACCTCGTTACATAGAATCATTATAATGCTTTTTAGTCATTTTACTTACATCAACCTGTACATATTTCAAACAAATAAACAAATAAAATAATGAATGGTGATAGATACATATTTATGCCTTGTAAAGAATAAAATTATTCCGATCAGATTTATGAGTTGACTGCCTTTTGCCTTCTTTCTTCAAACAGAATTTCTGCAAAGCGAATTGAGTGCATCTTCATTTGTTTCCTACCCATCAATTGGTTCAACCTGTCAATTCTCTAAGTTTGCCGTTGCGAATGCTTCATAAGTTAAGAATTAGAAACTGGAATTCGGCAAAATCTGTAAAATATAATGTTGTTATAGGATAACTAAACGCATGAGTTTTTAACATTATTTTGGGCGCACTATATATAGTAAGTTCATTTGAATGGTGTTGAATTAAGGCACTTTAATATCAAACTATTTCCAGGTTTAACTAGCATCAAGGTTATCCAATTGTAATGCTTGGGAAACTATCTTTGAGAAGATTCTATGTTTAGAAAATCATTAGTTGTGTTATGTACATCAAATTTCTAATAATATGGTATTTTGAAATTCCATAGCTCTGTATGGTTGTGAAATTTCTGTGCATGTTGATTTCCCAAATACATAATACATATAGAATTCAAATGGACACAGTGACCGTTAAGAAGTGCATCCGACTTTCAAAAGTGAATTTTTTCCCTTAAATTTCACTGTATGTGATTTGCACAGCCGTGTGTGTGTGTGTGTGTGTGTGTGTGTGTGTGTGAGGAGCATTCAATGGCACCTGAAACAGTGTAACCAAAATTTCACGTCTGTTTTTCCTCTTTTGTTTCTTTCGCGTTCTTTTACGGTGTTTCTCCCTTCGACTTCGCCATTTTTTCTCCTATTGCTTTTGTTCTCTGACCTGTATTTCCTTCTCCTCCGTTCATTCTTCCTATATATCCTCTGCTGAATTCTCCTCCGTTCTTCTTCTACATGGCATTGTCCAAAACCTTAATTCCAAGCTCCTAATTTTCTTACAATACTTGTATTTTTCAAGACCACACATAAATCTTACAGGTCATGGAAAAAGGATCGTTTGAAATCAAGGGCGCAAATCATTTTCAGGTCGGACCTTTAAATTTTTTTCATTTATTTATTCGTAATTTTCTTTAAAGCTTCATAGCATATATTTTGTTTTCTGTTAGAGTGTCAACTTATGAATTTACGCATATCCAAAGTTCAATAATTTTTTCTTTTCACTGCGGTTTCATTATAAAATTGAAGTTTAATGGGTTTTTATATATATATGTATATATATATATATATTTCAGTTAGGATTTCAACATGGTTTCGTTTCGATCTTTACTGAAATCGAAGGGGGACGGCTGGAATATGTTGTGAAGCATAAGCCATGATTGGTTCAACTGATAATGTTGGTGGCGAAAACTAATTGTATTAGATAATACATGATGATCCTTTTCAGTATTTCATAAATCTCTCATTATCTTTGCTGGACAACATTGTCAATATATTATGATAATTTAGTTGCATTCATGTTAACTTATTTATAAATTACATGGTTGTGGAAAATGGATTTATTTTATCAAAAGTTTTCCCAACATAGTTCGATACCATTTTGCTTTAGGACGCACTTTTTGCCACTGTACGAAACCATTTTAAGTCAAATTGTAACTTGGGAACAAAAACTATATTACTAAACCTTGATGTGAATGCCCACTTTTAGGTGAGCAAAAGGGTTAAAATTCCGACTTCCAAACAATCCGCTGATTGTGTCCAATATGTGGAAATAGTAGCCAATATTAACATATAATAGTTAACAACTTATAAAATGTGAAAAATCGTGACGATCTTCGTGTATAAGAAGAAATAATTCCGACTCAAAAAATAAAAATAATATTTAAACATTTGTTAATAATTTTACACCTCATTACATAAAATCATTATAATGCTTTTTAGTCATTTTACTTACATCAACCTGTACATATTTCAAACAAATAAACAAATAAACAAATAAAATAATGAATGGTGATATATACATATTTATGCCTTGTAGAGAATAAAATTATTCCGATCAGATTTATGAGTTGACTGCCTTTTGCCTTCTTTCTTCAAACAGAATTTCTGCAAAGCGAATTGAGTGCATCTTCATTTGTTTCCTACCCATCAATTCGTTCAACCTGTCAATTCTCTAAGTTTGCCGTTGATACCGGTTTTTTGAGCAAAACTTTTCTAATTTGAACTAAATCCAGTAAGTTCTTTTTCGTGGACAGGTCAACGTATGTCGTGTTCCCAGTTAAGGTGTCATCCTAGTTAACAAAAGTAAACTGGATTAAGGCGTCATCTTAAAATACGGATATGGGATCGATCAATAAAATTCAATGAACTTCAAATTTTATAGATTAAATGGTGAAGAAGTATCACTAATATTTTTTTATAATTAAGTCCATTTTTCTATGTTTCTATCTTTTACAAGATACATATCTTTTCAATGAATAATTTTCATGTTATTACCTATGGTAACAATTTATGTTTCTATAAATAAAAATATTTGAACTCAAAAATAAGTTAAATGATGCAGTTATAAATAATTTCGGTACACTTATACGGAGGTAGTCCTTTTTAGAATGCATTGCTTGAAAGAGAATGGAAGTACAAATATGTATCATATTAGTACTTGCAATATTGCTGAATGTTGAATATTGGCATGGTTCCTTTGTTGTATAACCATCCTATAAGTCCCCATTTTTCACATTCTTTGGCAGTATACTTATTAATGTCCTTGGCAGCAAATAAAGGCCGTTTATGAGGATTAGGAGCAGTGAGCATTGCAGTAAACAGAGCATCGGTGCTTGTTCCAGCTATCACATCAAAATGGTCTGCTAGTATTGCATCTGCTCTATCCAGCTCCTACATTTACAATGTCATTACCATAAACACCAGGATATGAAAAAAAAGGGGAAAAAAATGTTAGCATATGAAAAAATGTACATACTTGAAGTTTGGGTTTGAGGAAAAGCAAGAATAGTTCCGAGAATAATGCCACTGAGTCCTCCTCCATCAATGCTTAGAATTGTAACCGTTTTTTCCAATTAGAGGAGTAAGGGTTGGAGTACCATTGCTGTTGTAGCTTGCCGTTGAATATTGTATTTTGATTATAAAGTTTCTTTTCTAGAGGAAGGAAAGGAAATATTTTTGGATGTAAATGGATGTTTGATACATTGCAACAAATGTTTAGAAAGCTTTCGTGATCAGTTTTTGACGTTATTATCTCTTTAGACTTGCATAATGTATTTATAAGCAATAAATTTGAACTTGTAAAGGAAGACTTTGCTTTAAATTTGCAGTCATACGATTTTGATAAATTCAAGCTTTATGAATGATATTCTATATATAGGTCTATTCTCGGAAATTTATTTGAAAAATTGCTTAGAATTAGTTAAAATCATAGGTCATGCATTTGACAGAGGTCCGATTACTTGCATAGGTTATGTAATAATTTTGTATACTCCAGAATGAACATTTTAATCTTCACATGTCAAAATAATGTTTTTGATACGCATCTTTTGTATTAGATACAAGGAAAACGACCAATACTGTTACTGCTGTATTCTTTGATTTACTGTGATTTCTGTTGTAACTTAAGTTGCAATTTCAATAATACTTGAATTATTTCTTACATATATGTTTGCAAATTTTAATTTTTAAATTAAGTTTTCAAAAATATAATCTATATTTTTATGCTAATATTTTTTGATTTGTCCTTCCTATCTTTCAAATTCTATACTAATTACAGTTACAAAGAAGCTCAAAACTAAGAGTACATTTATCATCGTTGATATAATATATATGTATTTATAAATGATACATATCAATACATTGAAAAGAAATTATCAACATCTTGCTAATTTACATGTACAACCCTCGGTAGAATTGGATTTTCACTTTTACAGTTACTTTTGTTTCTTAAAAAAGCAAGTCAGTTAAGAATTTTTTTTACACAAATATTCTTTTCTCTATTATAGTATAGTTTAACGATCGGTTTTCCCACCGTTGTGCGGTGATACTAGTATTAGGTATGAAGTAAATGAGTGAAAGTCTGCTATTTAAAAATGTTTCATTAAATTAGAGTGCATATCGTATGCAAAAAGTATTGCCTTAAAAGGAAAAAAGCAAACATCATAAAGGACACACTATGAAAAATGAAAGCCGTATTGAGATAGTTATCATTTCAAGACTAATTTCTAGAAAATAATAAAATACAGCTGCCATTTATATAGCAAAAACTTCATAAATTATATTACAATCTAAATAATATATTATTTGACATAGCTTTTGGAAAATACTCCAGTGTAATGCAAACATAGCCTAAGATAGTTGAAAATTTTCTAATAGTTGAAAATATAAGACTGGTGCTTTAGTCATTGCACTTTTGTTATTCGCTGGAAATAACTAAGACTCTAGCATGATCCGCCGTATAAAGTGGTTTATCATAAATGTAAAATAAAATAAGAATTATAAACATAAAAATACACACATATTTTCATGTAAAAGTGTATCTACCTACAATAATTTGCTTATCCACGATGTGGTCCTTTGTGTATTTAACCTGAATATTAGAACAAAAAGCATGTGGCCCTTTTAGTTATTATTATCTATAGTCCATCCGACATTTACAAATTAGCATTCATACGTTCGTATGTCAATAGTTACAAAAAATAACAAATTACATAGAGAATCTATGATAGCTTTAGAAGACATTAAACTACATAACACGCAAATATTTTTGTATGATAGAAAATCCATTATAGTTATCCTTATGACAATCATAGCTGATTTTATTCTTGCTTACGAATGACTCTCTTTTCCACAGCTATGGCTGGCTCATGCTTTATTGGGGAATATCATTGTCGTTTCATGCTTCTTTATTTTGTTAAACAAGACAGATGCTTTGTTGTAATAGGTATAGGTGTTGGAAAACAATCTTCGAACAAGCAGTTTTACCAAGCTGCTGTTTTATCAATAAAGTAAAGTTTTATTTATTTTCCGCTATTTAAATTTTTTCTATTTTGTAATTTATCTGTTCCATACACTCATGACGCTCCACTGAAGTTAATGCATTCCCTTTGTGAGTGACCTTAACGGAGGTAGGGTGTTACACGTGGTATCAGAGCTAGAGGTTACCAGAACAGATAAAGGATTTTGAAACCCATTTTCAAAAGCATTTTTATGAATAAGTATTTTCTAAAACATATTTTAAAGAAGCGTTTTTCAAGAGAAAAGTATTGTTTTTAAAAGGCATATTCCCCAAAGCCATATGCACTATCTTTCGATTCTTTATTTGAATCTCTTCTTTCTTTCTTTTCGCCATAGTTTCGTAGGCATACGGCACATGTCGAGGGCGAAGTAGTGTCCAACCTCCATCTGTGGCCGCAGTAGTTTCAACTATGGCTAATCTTCTTTCAAGCTTTGTAGGTTGTCGTGCGATGGAGGTAGTTTCGAGAAACTTGTCAACAAGCTGCATAAGGATAGTAAATATGAGAATAAGGGAGTTTGGGCTAAGGAGCACAATCCCAAGGATAAGAGGCTTGTTGATATGGCTTAATCCACGTAGAAGGAATGATGAAAAGAAAGAGGCCAAAGTGGAAGAATCACAAGCAAGGGATTGGAATATAAGAAGAGTGGAAGAAATAATAGATCCCACGACAAGAGGAAGTGTCTTTTCTATGGTATAGTGGGTCATTTAATTGTAGGAAGAAGAAGACAGGTGGTTGTTTTCAGTGTGGTGGAGCAGGGCATCTTATCAAGGATTGCTTGAAGGACAAGGACAAGGGCAAAAGGGCATGATCTTCTAAAGGGTAATTGCATGCTCTCGCTGCTAGTGTACCTAAGAGAGGTAGGAATGTTTCTATTGAAAATTTAGTTTTTCTTTTCAATCATCCTGTTAGAACTTTGTTTGATTCTAGCGCTTCACATTCGTTTATATCTAGGGGTGAGCAATATTCGGTTCAAACCGAATTAACCGACCAAACCAGTTCATTTCGGTCGGTTCGGTTTGGTTTCAAAACTAAATCGGTTTGGATTCGGTTTGTAAAATATTTATTTTTGGTTATTGGTTTAACCGAATTAACCGAACTTTTAATTTTTATCTAATTTTATGGTATTGTAGTACTTTAAATAATTAGTTTAGTTATATAATACCAATGCATTTGTTGCAAATAGATCAAATCTTATCATAAAATTAAAATTTACCATATAAACTTTCTCCAAACATGACTTTATTGTTTACTTTGAGTGAATGTATCATTTGAATTATAATACATCCTTCAAGTTCGGTTAAATCGGTTACCGACCGAATTAACCGAAATTAATTTGGTTTGGTTCGGTTCGGTTTGGAAAATTTTCGGTTTTAATTCGGTTTGAGGTTTTTTGCGTCCAAACCAACCGAACCGACCAAACGCTCACCCCTATTTATATCTGCTTCCATAGTTGAGTCTCTGCAGCTTAGTACTTGTGTAGTAGAAGATCCCATTGTTGTCTCAAATCCAATTGGTGGTTCGGCTCATTTATCTTTGGTTTGTAAGGATTTGAGAATAGCTATATTAAGTATTG
Organism: Allium sativum; assembly: GCA_030737875.1. NCBI lineage: Eukaryota > Viridiplantae > Streptophyta > Magnoliopsida > Asparagales > Amaryllidaceae > Allium > Allium sativum. The sequence continues at coordinate 863,649,945 of CM060926.1, forward strand.
TGTTTACGTGAAATGCTTATGTTTTTTGTTTCATGAGCTATGGGTTGATTCTAGGGATGGATTGGTTATCCAGTAATGGTTCCATTCTCGATTGTGAAAGGAGGGTAGTTAGACTTTTGACTCGCCTCGGTAATACCCTCGAAATCTCGTGTAACCCTAAGGGTTCTGTCATGCTTAGTTGCCTATAATCTCTTGATACATCTATTGATAATTTGCAATCTGTTCAAGTAGTCCATGAGTATCCTGATGTCTTTGATGAAGTGAAGGTTTTACCCCAAAATGTGAAATAGATTTCCGTATACACTTGGTTGATAACGCCAACCCAGTTGCATTACCCGTACGACACATGGCTCCTAGGGAGAGGAAGGAGCTCAACAAGCAAGTTAAAGAGTTGCTTGAAAAGGGGTTTATTAGGCGAAGTATTTCTGAATGGGGTGCTCCAGTAGTGTTCGCTACTAAGGTGGTTCACTTCGCCTATGCGTGGATTATAGGGAATTAAACAAGCCAACTAAGAAAAATAGGCACTCACTTCCAAGAATAGATGATTTGTTTGACCAGCTTGTAGGTGAGTCTATTTTCTCCCAACTAGATTTGTCTACAGGGTTTCATCAGCTAAGAGTAGCTAAGGACAGTATAGACAAGACTGCTTTTAGGAACCCTGACAGATTCTTTGAGTGGCTCGTCATGCGTTTCAGTTTGATGAATGCATCCGCTTACTTTGTTGACTTAACGAGTCGGGTGTTTAGGGAGTTCCTTAATAAGTTTGTAGTAGTCTTCGTGGACGATATCTTGATTTTCTCAAAGAACGAAGGAGAACATGCTTTGCATTTAAGAGAAATCATGGATACACTTCGAGCACATCAACTTAAGGCGAAGTTCTCCAAAATGACATTTTTGGAAAGAAGATGTAAGGTTTCTAGGACATGTGGCGTCCAAAGAAGAGATAGCAGTAGATCCCGCAAAAGTAGTTGCAGGGCAAGACTGAAAGGTCCCAAGGAATGCAACAGAAGTAAAAAGCTTTCTTGGACTAGCGGGCTAATATAGGAAGTTCATTAAGGACTTTGTGAAGGTATTAGTCCCACTTACTGGATTAACGAAGAAGAATCTAACCTTTTCTCGAGATATTGATTGCGATGTTGTTTTCCAACGATCGAAGAGGGCTCTTACAATGGCACCAGTTTTTACTTTTACCTTACGGTAGTAAAAGGTTTACGGTATACACGGATGCATGCGGCAGGGACTAGGCGCCATTTTGATGTGAAAATGAAGGGTAAGGTCGTAGCGGATGCCTTAAGAAGAAAAGGGTTGACTTCAAGTCCTCTTTATGTGAAAAGGAAAAGTTCAGAATACATATCAACCTTTGATTTTAAAACCTTCGGTTAAGTTAGTAGTTGGCATCGCTAGGAGTAAGACCTACGCTTTTGGATCGAATAGGGACTTCACACAAAGAAAAGACTCTCAGATAGTTGACGCAATGGATAAGTTAAGAAGATACCTCTAATCACCTTAATAACTACACCTGGTAACATGGTTAGCATATGTTTATTTTCAAGAGATAGTTCTTCCACATGGAATACCCTCTAGTGAATTTTGAAGACCCTTTGAGGAAATGTTAGCATGACACAACAGAAGTTGTAGTCCCGTGTATACTAGAAGGAGAAGAGGTGGAACGAGAGGCGACAGTGTAATGGGTTCCAACTCATATTTTGGAAACAGAAATTAAAAAGCTACGCAATCGTTAAGTTAAGACAGTCAGAGCACAATGGGGTGAAGCTCAAGAAGATGCGACTTAGAAGGCTGAAGACTAGATACACGCATCATACCCTTTTTGAGGGCATATCCTTGATCTCTTTTTTTTTGTAAAGTTTATTTGCATGCTAGTCTTTATCTTTTAAGTATATCCTCTCAGTCCTATCCTCGATCCTTAGGTAGAAGCCAATGGATGTAAACATGTGTTTGAGACATGTTATGTTTAGTGGATGCAAGTGGATGTAAGTGTTTGCTAATGGTTGCTCGTGGGTGCATATACACACACATTAGGCACTAGATCGGCTCCGTCACTTCCATATTACATATGCATGAGTGGATTATATATATATATATATATATATATATGAATTGAAAACTTGATGTGTTATCATATAGATGTTGCATTTGAATGTATGGTTATGCACTCACATAGAAATGATATGTATCAATAAGGTTCTTTTGCATACATAATGGACGCATGACACTATCAATAATTGCATTAAGGAGTCAATTGAATCAGTAGATAAACTGATTTTGCATTTGGTAAGGTCATATACACATACTACGCATATGTTCATGAAAAGCATTAGAAACCTTTTTAAGGACAATGGATGCATGTGATTAAATGGTTGAGTAGATGGATGTTGGATGGTAGGATATACATTCTTCTTGACTTAAAGATTTCAGGGACGAAATCCTTAAAGTAGGCGGGAATGTAACACCCCATAATTTTAAAACGGGACATAAGAGATAATTAAAGAATAATTACTTATTAAATGAAGAATTAGATGATATGGGTTACGCCATTGCGTTCGTATCGGAATTTTGTTGGAGATAGAGACCGAGTTTGCGTGAAACAGATACCGTATGAAGGAGTTATGGACGAACGAAGTTAGGCGGAAAAACCAGAAACATACCATAATGCACTGGCGTACTTGTGAAGTGCACCAGCACAAAAATGCACTGGCGCACCTGCCAAGTGCGCCCATACCGAGGGCAGTCCAGCACAACATTCTGGAGTGTTCTGTGATGACGTGTCTTCTTCTGATTTGTTGGATGACCTGTCTTCGAGCTGTGTGGTTTTGATCATCTCCTAGTTCATCTAAAGGCTCAAATTGATCCTATACGTCTATATATACATCTCTAAACCTAAATCCTAATTGATAACAATTCCTTATGACGCATCTTTGCTGCTGAACTCTCAATTCTCTTAGCTGCCGCCTTTAAAACCTAAATCATATTAGGAGTTCTTCATCAACAATCAACTTTGAAGATCAATCAACATCAAATTAGAGTTTTTGCAACAACAACGATTCAATTATCTTTTCTAATCCTAGCAATGTAAGTTCATGTTATTTTCATATTTGAATACCTGATTGTAATCTTGACATGTAATAAAATGAATCGAAGTCTATGCCTGATTATAAGATAATCTTTTTAGATTTATCCCTATCCTTCTATTGAATCTATGTCTTTACATGCCTTAGAGGTTATCTTTATTGATTAAATCGGGCCTATCTTTGTCGTACATAAGGTTTAAAATCCTCTTTGGTTCGTGATGTTATTCTTATGCCTGTGATAATGATTGTATCAGTTTATTCAAGAATCTATCTTTGTTGGATCTAAATCTCTTGTATTAGGTATGTTGTTACATGCCTATTTTTATGCCCATTCTTAATTTATGCTCCTTCTTTCTCTCTTCCCCTATTTCCTTTTTCTTTTATGAACCTGGGTTACCTTCAAACCTAGGCTAAAATCGCGAAATATGAACGATTGGAATACGGGGAATATTTTGGGTAAATATTGGGCATAATGTATTTGGTGAAATAATTGGGCATAACATATTCGGTGAAATTGTTGGACATAATTTGTGACTTGTGATTTGGGTATAAATGTTATTGTTGCGAACTTAGGGTAAATTGAAATATTAAATCTAGATTGGGCGAGAAATGTAAATTGAAATATTAAATCTAGATTGGGCATAACTATTGGTTGGGACGCCAAGCATAATGTATATTGTGATTTTGGCGCATGACTGTTATTGCAAATTTGGGAAGATTGGGTGTAACCTATTTTGAGTAATAACTTGTAATTGAATTTGTTGGGCATAACTTGGGAATTGGAACATGGCTAGTTTTGTGAATTTGGAATAATTAGCTTATAAAATCTAGACTTGGACATGTATGGTAAATAGGTAAATTGGCTAAAGATGAACGTGCCTAACCCGAGGTTCGATTGAGTAGCGGTGTAAGACTACTTGGAACCACCCGGCACATTCAGCGACCACAACAATATAGATCTAATGTGCGAGGTTAACGCATTATGCCCAAAACCAGAGGTTAGAATGAGTTTGCGGTAGAAGTCTGCCCGGAACCTCCCGGCACATCCAGCAATCGCAAACAACAGTTCTAATGTGAGAGATTGAGGCATTAATGAATGAATTAGTGCTAATGAATGGACATGCTAAGAATGGCTGGGTTAAGTTGACACAAGAGGGCAACACTTAACCAATACAACATTATGTGTTATAGGGCAACACTTAACCAATGTAACATGACAAGTGGTAGGGTTAAGTAACACAAGAGGGCAACACATAACCAATGTAACATGACAAGTGGTAGGGTTAAGTAACGCAAGAGAGCAACACTTAACCAATGTAACATGGGAAGTGGTAGGGTTAAGTTAACACAAGAGGACAACACTTAACATATATAACGTGATGAACGAGTGGGGTTAAGTTAATGGGAAATACTTAATCGATACAACATGATGAACGAATGGGGTTAAGTTAAGGGGAAACACTTAACCAATATAATATGATGAATGAACAGGGTTAAGTTAATAGAAAACACTTAACCAATTCCAACATGTTGAATGAGAAGGGTTAAGTTAATAAGAAACACTTAACCAACATGACATGATGAGTGGGCGGGTTAAGTTGACTTGAATGGATGGGTAACACTTAACCAATTTGGAGGGTGTACGAATAGACACTAGGAAACCCTAGTAACGGGGACCCATTTCAGCAGTAACCCACATAGATGTATCACGGTACCCTAAACTAGGCAGGGTGGGGCACGATTACTAGGCTGATTATAAGCGGTCAAAATAGCGGCAGGTGGTGCAACAGTGTAGCTTCCGGCGGAGTATGGGCGTGCACGTACTCCAGAGTGGATAAAGCAGGCACTGGGCATCAGTAGTATACACTGTGCATCTTGAATCGTGTCGGGCTGCTACCATATGGATTGATACACCTTATGTGGGACTAGCACAGGATATCTACACGCAAGAGAGGGCCGATTGACACAGACACAAGGAAAATTAATACAAGTAGGGAGCCGAATCGATAGGGTAGTATGGGTACATCTAACATCTTCATGGAAATTAGGCTGATTGAGGTAAGATCCTCACACTAGATGTACACCTGAAGGCTACCACAATTGCGGGGTTGGGATCACCTTAATATATAACACAGGATACTAGTTGGGACACTAGTAGGGGATAAGGATCCTTTTTCACAGGATACTGGTTGGGACACTAGTAGGGAATATGAATCGTTCTATAAAAGACACTAGTTAGGATGCTAGTTGGGTGGTGCAGAGAAAATAGGAAACCAGAGAAAGAACCGAAGCGCATTCAGTGTATCTTACCTTGTCATATCTAACGATCATCATTTGATGTCTTGCTATGCTTATTATCATTATTATGGTCTGGTATCCAGTTTATTCATGTCATGATGATTTTACCTATTTACGTGCTGAAAGTCACTGGACTTACCAGGTTTTATGTCTGACTCTGTTTTGTTTTGCTTTCTTTTCTTCTGTTTCCCCCAGGTTCACAGGGGGGGAATATTACCACTTAGCTCAGTTTTCTTTCCAAGCTCGGGGATAGACGATGTATTGCTTTGAACTCTCTTTTCCACTGCTATGGCTGGCTCATGCTTTATTGGGGAATATCTTTTTAGTTTCATGCTTCTTTATTTTCACTACAAGAAAACACTGATTTAGCGGCAAATATTTAGAAGCGGAAATTTCCGTCGCTAATTTGCGATGGATTTCCATGTGATCTGCATGGGTTAGTTTTTTGTTTTTTCAACTTTTTTTTCTTTTATTTATTACCGTCGTCTTCTGTCATCCCTCACTAAGCCTTTGCAAATTGCGTCAAATTACCAATAGAAAATTTCTGTCGTTATTTCCCGCTGCAAATCCAAGTAGAATACCGATGAATATTTATCGAAGCTATTTTACAGCAGAATTTCAACAGAATTGCAAGAGATGAAAATATTAGTTTATTATAACAATTATTTAATAATTAATAATAAAATTTAATACCTATGAAAGATATCTAGTATTCAATAATTAATTTTAAATAAGTGTATCTAATAATTATAGTTGATACTTATCTTTACTAATAATCACTAATAATCGAAATAGTTTTGGTGCCACACTTTTTTGGTGTACACCAGAACTGACAAAAATGCCCTTCACTTAATTTGTATGTTACATTTAACTCACCTGTAGGTAGTATTCAAACGTTAATTATAATTGTAATGTAACGTATATTAATTATAATCTGCGAACATCGATTATAATTGCAACGTATGTTAATTATCATTAATTCTTTGACCATTTCTCTTCTTCTATGTATATATTTTTAATATCATTCGTTTCTATAACTAAATTCTGATACATATATCAATTCCACAAATTTGTTTCTACTTAATCATATTTTCAAATTTGAAATCCAAATGTTTATATGTTTACTTACTTTCTGCTTTATATAGCTTTTTTAAAATTTTATTTCCTACTTTACTTTATATAATACGTATACCCCATTTTTTTTAATCAATTTATTTAGAAGCAGTCAATCCCTTGAAATTCACGTACGTTAATTATCATTAATTGTTTGATCATTTCTCTTCTTATATGTATATATATTTTTAATATCACATGGCGAAAATTATCCCAATTAGCCTAAATTTCAATAGGCAATTAGTCAAAATTTTGAAACATTCAGCTTTTACAAAAGCCACATGGAGGACTTATCCCAACCAAAAAAGATAGACAACAATCCGATTAGATGTCACACATTATGCCTCATAATAAATATGGTAATATATATTATCAATTAATATATATTTATTATACAAAATATCACATGGCAACAATTATTCCAATCAGCCTAAATTTCGATATTAGTCAAACTTTTTAAACATTCAGCTTTTACAAAAGCCACGTGGAGGACTTATCCCAACCAAAAAAGATAGACAATAATCTGATTAGCTGTCACACATTATGCCTCATGATAAATATGGTAATATATATATTATCAATTAATATATATTTATTATACAAAATATTGAAAAGTCCGAGTGTGTACGACTTGTGCAGGATCTATAATATGGCTATGCGTTATGTATGTGATAACTTAAGCTATTCAATAGTTGTGCGAATAAATATTCGCAAACAATATATATATCACAAATAATTATAAATGCAGTAAAGTAAAGTAAAGTAGAGTAACGACACCACGATTTTTATACTGGTTCGGACCTCCAGTCCTACGTCCAGTCCCGAAGCTCCTCTTCGGCTTTTCACTAAACAACACCCTCTCTTCACCCGGAGGAACATGTTCACAACACTACTTGATTTACGGGCTACAAGTTTACCCACTTGATTTCACGGGCTACAAGCTTACCCACTTGATTTCACGGGCTACAAGCTTACCCACACAGGACAATTACAAGAGTTTGACTTCTGATTGTGTTCTTCTTTCAACACTGATTTGTCAACGATTGAGTACACCCTTCCTATAATCTTATCCTCGAGTATATGAATTGAATGCGAAGATTTGAAGGAAGTTAGTTGCTTGTTGAATCAAAATATGAGAAATATTATCAAGGATTCAATAAGTAACTTGAATTTGGGAGCTTTTTAGAATGCAAGAGTATTTAGAAAGTAAGATCAGAAATCAGAGCAAGAATCGTTATTTGGATGAATGAAAGATGATGTATTTATAGCAAATGAGAAGTTGTAATTATTAGTGAAAAGTTGCAATCAAAAGGAGTGATTTTTAATGAAGAGAAATGGATGCAACTTTTCAAGAAAGAAGATGACTCTTCATGAAATTCAAAAATAGGTCGACAGGAAAAATTAATAGGTTGACAGGTTTTTGACTGTTATTTCAAAAAGCTGTGACCTGTTAATTTTAACAGGTTGACCTGTTATATTTAAAAATAGGTTGACCTGTTATTTTTAACAGGTTGACCTGTTTTTGTCAATATATAGTAAAAACGAGTTTTCATGCATAATTTTGAAAGCAATGAGGAGTATGATTATTTGAGGATAGATTTTAACATAAAATACTCTAAATAACCAACTTCTAACCTATGAAACCATTGAATCTTCTTTTTGTCGATCATGAAGCTTCTTCTCGTCATTAATCAAAATAAGCATTGAAACCGTTGACTCAACATTCTCCCTCTTTTTGATTGATGACAATATAGCTTGATATTTTAATCTTTATTGCTATCTCCCCCTGTATATAAGCTCTTTCTCCCTTTGAACATCTATATATCCATAATCTTAGCTCCATGTCATGATTTCCATTGATCTTTATTTTGTTGTTATCAATCGAAATTCTCGTGTCTCAACATTCTCCCCCTTTTTGATTGATGACAACACCTTGGATTTTCTCCCTTTGAATATAAAGCTCCCCCTGAATTTCTGCAACATTTGTTAGTAAATAATCTTACCTTTTGATTCCTGCATTAACAAATGTCAGCACACATATACTTTTACCATATTAAGCACATATATTTTAAATAGTGTATGTAAAATATTTCTCCCCCTTTGTCATCGATTAAAAAGAAAAATATCATAATAACCTCAATAATCGAGAGTAGTATAATTTTAAAATAGTACAAGAAATGGTGTTTGAGTTCGGAATTTGAAACGACGTGTCTTTATAAATAACATAAAAAGGTAAACATATCTACTTAGGTGGTATATTGGAATCGGTATCATCTCCGTCATATTCTGATGATTCCACCTCATCTCCTTCTTCTGACGATTATTCTTCCTCAACTCCTTCTTCTTCTTTGATTTTGGAGCCATAGGAGATTGAAGGAAATGAAATTTGAGAAGCTAGGGGTTGGAGAAAAGGTGTTTTGAGTTTTTGAAAGAGTTGAGAATGAATTGGTATGTTGGATTTGAGTTTGAACCGACGTTTGGCTGCATAAAAAAACAATTTTATCGTTGATCGGTCGACCTATAGAATAAAAGCGGTCAACCTAAAAACTCTCGGGTTCGAGATAGAGGAAATAAGGCAAAAACGGTCGACCCCTTTTTTCTAACCGGTCGACCTATTTTGTTGCTAAAACAGCATTGGTCGACATGAATTTCGGAACCGGTCAACCTAAAAAGTCTCTACAAACTACATGTATTAAAACCGGTCGACCTATAGTTTTTGACCGGTCGACCTGTATGACCGGTCGACCTATATTTTGCCACCGGTCGACCTAATTCTTCTCTAGATTGAAAATATTCAAAACAGGTCGACCTATATTTTTTAACAGGTCGACCTAATTTGTAAAAAATTGTTTTTCTGCCTTATTTTAAAAGAAATCAAACTCAAACAACATTTTATTATAATAATATATATTAAATACATGAAGAAAGAAATAAAGAAAAAATTTAAAGAAATATAAAATATCTCCTTAGATCTGATATATTAAAATTATTTTCTTGGTTCCCAAGGAGAGTATTTTGCACTTGCGCCTTCATTTTTGTTATAATTCCTATCCCATGAGTTAGGTGATCTTGATGATGATGGAATTTGGGTAGGTTCGTGAACGTTGTGCTTATTTGAGCTACAGAAAAGTGAAGCGATTTGTTCGAGATACGTCAAACGAGAAGCTGTCAACTTCTGCTCGTAGTACATCTCCCTCTGGAGATCAACTTGATGTTTCTGGTAATGATGTATCTCATCAATCTTCTCCTTTGTTCGTGGAGAACAGAATAGCGCCTTCTTGGTACGTTTTGAAGTTGGTGTGTTTCCAGGTGTACGGGAGTGTTGATGAAAACCAGGAGGATGTTCCGGTGTCTTACGGGAGTAGTGCTCTTCGGATTCGGAACTAGTTATGGTGATGTGTGATCTTCGAGCACATTCGTCGCAAATATGAGCTATTATAAAATGAAATGAATGAAGATTTGAGGGAATGGTTTTAGAAAGCACTCAAAGATTACATATATAGAGAGAATCATTTCTATTTATAGAAAATGAATTGTTTGTTTCATATTCATTCCACCGTAGAAAATTTCTCTACTATATATATTTAATATTTTATTAAAACATTAGTTTCTGTAGATGAACTCTTTTATGTTATATATCGTTTTAGTTTTCGAGTTCACTTTTAGAAACTAAACCTAGCTCTCTACGCAACTTAACGAAACTTGATTCCAGTAGAGGCTTGGTAAATATATCTTAAGTGGGACCTGCAAAAAATAAAATTAAGCCCATGATACCCACTTTTTATGGGGTCCTAAGAGTTAGGTCTTAGGAATCCAAACCCATACGGGTCCGGTATCCCCTTTATATAAATAATTTGAATTATTATGCACAGAATCCATAAATTTTTTGATATACTTGTTCCTAATCAAATTATTATCTGTTTTAAGAACCCATATTTTTATGGTTTTGACATTTTTATTTTGAGTTTTCACAATCGGTTTTGGTTTGGAGAATAAACTAGAATTCTTCTTGGCTTTATTCTTTTGTACCGATTTCTTTTTCCTTGAACCAAGAGATTTCTTATTTTCCGGTTTCTGATATCCCAAACCATGCTTATTGGAAGTAGATTGTGAACTCTCAATAATCTTTGTCAAATTCTCACGACCTTTGTTAAAATTAGATACATTTTGAGAAATGTTATCTAATTTACTTTGTAAGCTAATTTTTTCTAGGTCCATGATTTTAATTTTTGCCTTAAGTTCATGATTCTCAGTAGAGAGAGCATCATTTTTCACTTTTTGAGTTTTGATTTCTTGACTTAAAAGAGATAACTGAGAATGATCATTAGATGAAGATTCTTGAAGTTTTTCAATCTCTTCTTCTAATATCTTCTTTTCATCTTGTAACATATCTCTTTCAAGCTCTACTCTACCTAAATCAGCTTTGGCTTGTTTGCATTGTCGTTTCATATCTTTAAATTTATATATCAACTCAGCATTTATATCAAGAACTTCTTCAAAAGAAGGAATTTGTACCTCATCTTCTTTAGCCATAAAGCATATATTTGCTTGTTCATTATCTGAGTCGCTTTCACTTTCGGATGAAGATGAATCTGAATCATCCCAAGTTACTGAGAATGCCCGTTTCTTTGACTTTTCCTTTTTGTGTTTGAACTTGTCATTTTCTGTCCTCTTCTTTTGTTCTGGACAATCATTTTGCATATGTCCCTTCTTATGATAGTTAAAGCATTCTACATTCGATGATGATGGTCTGTTTGATCCGAACTTCTTTTTGTTGTATCGACTAGCTTTTTGTTGCTTTAAGAATTTTTTGAATCCTTTTGCAATGAATGCTAGATCCTCATCTTCAGAATCTGAGATGTCTTCATCAGCATGAAAAGCTACATTTTTATTTTCTTCTTTTTGTTCTTTTCGAGCCTGCAAGTTAGCTTCATAGGACATAAGATTTCCTATCAATTCATCTGGCTTCATGGTGGAAAGATCATTAGCTTCTTCTATGGCTAATACTTTTCCTTCCCATTCGTTAGTCAGTGAATGTAGGACTGTTGAAACTACATCAAAGTCAGAATATTTTTGCCCTAACCCGATAAGAGCATGATGAATAGTTTGAAACCTTGAATACATCTCATTGATTGTTTCGTTTGGCTTCATTTTAAAATTTTGAAATTGACTTTTCAACAAAGCTATTTTTGCTTGTTTAACCTTGTTAGTACCTTCATGAGTGGTCTTTAGTGTTTGCCAAATTTGATAAGCAGTGGTACAGATACTAACACGGTTATACTCATTTTGGTCTAATGCACAAAACAACATATTTATTGCTTTTGCATTTACAGCTGTTGCTGTTTTCTCAGCAGGAGTCCATTCTGCATACTCAGTCGTTGGATTAACTATTTCTTTCTGAGTAGCATTCCAAGCGTCATAACTTGTTGATTGCATATAAAAAGCCATACGTGTTGCCCAATAGCTATAGTTTAGTCCATTAAAGAAAGTAGGTCTTTGTGTCGATTGACCTTCAGTGTAAGTGGTGTTACTCGTACTTCCGTTATTTGCCATATTACTAGAATATATCAAATAACTATGTTACAGTTAAATGATAACCTCGCTCTGATACCAATTGAAAATGTCGGGGTGTGTACGACTTGTGCAGGATCTATAATATGGCTATGCGGAATATATGCGAATAAATATTCGCAAATAATATATATATCACAAATAATTATAAATGCAAAGTAAAGTAAAGTAAAGTAACGACACCAGGATTTTTATACTGGTTTGGACCTCCAGTCCTACGTCCAGTCCCGAAGCTCCTCTTCGGCTTTTCACTAAACAACACCCTCTCTTCACCCGGAGGAACAGGTTCACAACACTACTTGATTTACGGGCTACAAGTTTACCCACTTGATTTCACGGGCTACAAGCTTACCCACTTGATTTCACGGGCTACAAGCTTACCCACACAGGACAATTACAAGAGTTTGACTTCTGATTGTGTTCTTCTTTCAACACTGATTTGTCAACGATTGAGTACACCCTTCCTATAATCTTATCCGAGTATATGAATTGAATGCAAAGATTTGAAGGAAGTTAGTTGCTTGTTGAATCAAAATATGAGAAATATTATCAAGGATTCAATAAGTAACTTGAATTTGAGAGCTTTTTAGAATGCAAGAGTATTTAGAAAGTAAGATCAGAAATCAGAGCAAGAATCGGTTATTTGGATGAATGAAAGATGATGTATTTATAGCAAATGAGAAGTTGTAATTATTAGTGAAAAGTTGCAATCAAAAGGAGTGATTTTTAATGAAGAGAAATGGATGCAACTTTTCAAGAAAGAAGATGACTCTTCATGAAATTCAAAAATAGGTCGACAGGAAAAATTAATAGGTTGACAGGTTTTTGACCGTTATTTCATAAAGCTGTTGACCTGTTAATTTTAACAGGTTGACCTGTTATATTTAAAAATAGGTTGACCTGTTATTTTTAACAGGTTGACCTGTTTTTGTCAATATACAGTAAAAACGAGTTTTCATGCATAATTTTGAAAGCAATGAGAAGTATGATTATTTGAGGATAGATTTTAACATAAAATACTCTAAATAACCAACTTCTAACCTATGAAACCATTGAATCTTCTTTTTGTCGATCATGAAGCTTCTTCTCGTCATTAATCAAAATAAGCATTGAAACCGTTGACTCAACATTCTCCCCCTTTTTGATTGATGACAATATAGCTTGATATTTTAATCTTTATTGCTATCTCCCCCTGTATATAAGCTCTGTCTCCCTTTAAACATCTATATATCCATAATCTTAGCTCCATGTCATGATTTCCATTGATCTTTATTTTGTTGTTATCAATCGAAATTCTCGTGTCTCAACAAATATCACATGGCAAAAATTATTCCAATCAGCCTAAATTTTGATAGATAATTAGTCAAATTTTTGAAACATTTAGCTTTTATAAAGCCACGTGGAGGACTTATCCCAACAAAAAAGATAGGCAATAATCTAATTAGCTGTCACACATTATGCCTCATAATAAATATGGTAATATACATTATCAATTAATCCATGGAATTCTAGAAAAATCCCCTTCGTTCTATAAATACCACTTAATATAATCATTCATCTTCATCACTCTTTGATCTTCAACCTTTACTGCTACTCCTGCAGCATTTCAATCTCATAGCCACTACCAATATCTGTCAACCTTAATTTAGGGTAGCTTCTCTATTTAGGTTGAGGTATATTTCTGTTTTCTTTTTGTTTTATATGTATTATAGAATTTTGAGTTCCAATATTATTATTTTACATCGTAATTCTTCTCTTTTTTTTGCAGGTGGATTTTACGGCAATAGAATTCGCTATATACAAATACTATTGCTATCTTCAAAAGGAGAGATTTGATATATTTTCTTTGGTTAATTATTTCTTCCTGTAATGTTTGAAACATAGTTTAACAATATTTATTTCCAGTTCCTTTCTTTTAATGCATACTTATGAAGTAGCAATCACCATCAATGAAATATATCTTAATCCTACTGATTGTTTTATATTTAAAACTTTTCTTTCATGCATGTCATTCATATATCAAATTACTATTTGGTATTTTCATTTCTTTCTCTTGAGTGGTAGTTTATAAATTATGCAATATTTGTACAATTCATATGCGAACATATATAAATTGCACCAAATTTCAACGCGTGCCATGACGCTCATATTTTATAATTACAGTTGATAATTATATTTTATATTTTGAAATATTTAAAAATTTGAAATCATCTTGAATAAATTTGAAATAAATCATAAAGATTAACCAATTATTGTTTGACACGAAATAAACGAAATTTCTAAACTTTAAAATATTTAAAAAGTTCACTTAATAGTTTAATTTAAATTGTATAATACTTCATATTCTAATTTTAAAATTTTCTATAAATTCCGACTAAGATAAAGTACAATTCTTTTAAACGTTGGCTTCGTATGAGAAATTTTGGCTCCAACACGTGAAACTTTTGGCTCCATCATTCGGGTTTCATTGTAAAACAATTTATAAAATATACGATGTGTTTTATCTATTGTAAAACGTTGTTTGACTATGATTACCACTTTAAAACGCTTATGATATTATTTTTATTATGGACTTTAATTATTTTATATAATGATTGCAAACCATTGTCAATATTGTTTTGGTTACAAAGAGATTATGCTTATAACTTATGTGAAATATTGTAAAATATGTTGACATTAACGATGAGTGTTAACATACTGAAACAAAATAAACAAAAATCTCCAGATGAAAAAGAGCAAAAAATTGCTCTAGCAATTCTAGCAAATGAAACATTTAGGGAACTTGAAAAGGGAAAGGAAGTAAAATTTATCCCATATCAAATTATCTCTAAACTTGAAAAGATAGGGTTAATAGGCGATGATGTTACCAAAAACAGAGTAAACTACACGTGTAAAATTAAAATAATAAATCCAGAAATTACAATTAAAACAGCAAATATAGATTATTCTCCAGCTGATATCAAAGAGTTTAAGACCCAGATTAATGAAATGATAAATCAAAAGTTAATACGCAGATCAGACAGTAAACATCGATCAACAACATTTATAGTCAGAAATCATTCTGAGCAGAAACGTGGAAAACCTAGAATTGTTTATAACTATAACCGGCTAAATGATAATACAGAAGATGATGGGTACAACATACCTAATAAAGACACATTAATAAATTTAATCCAATATAAACGAATTTTTAGTAAGTTTGATTTAAAATCTGGTTATAATCAACTTAAACTAGAAGAAGACTTTAAGCCATGGACGACTTTCATGTGTTCTGAAGGGCACTTCGAATGGAATGTCCTTAGCTTCAGCTTAAAAACAGCCCCAACCATTTTCCAATGATTTATGGATAGTATTTTCAAAAAATACGAATTTTTCTCGGTTTATATAGACGGCATTCTGGTCGCTAGTAGCAGTATTAAAGAACATGAAAGTCACCTAAAACAATTTTTCAAGAAATAGAAACAAATGGTCTGGTAGTATCAAAACGAAAAATGGAACTTTTTAAGCAAAAAAATTCATTCTTAGGTCTCGAAATTGGAAATAGTAAGGTTGAACTTCAACCACATATTTCACAAAAAATTATTGAGTTTCCAGATAAGTTAGATAATAAAAAAAAGATTCAAGCGTTTTTAGGACTGGTAAATTACGCTAGGAAATTTATCCCAAACTTAGCAAAACTGGTAGGTCCGTTATATGGAAAGATTTCAAAAAACGGTGAAACACGATTTAATACAGAAGACATTAAATTAATCCAAAAAATTAAAGAAAATGTTAAAAGGATTAAACCCTTAGAATTGCCATTAGAAACAGATTATATCATTATAGAATGTGATGGATGTAAAGAAGGATGGGGAGCAGTTCTAAAAAGTAAACCATCGAAATATAGCGATAAGTCAACAGAAAAGATTGCAGCTTATGCAAGCTGTATTTTTAATACAGCAGCCAGTTGGACCTCTTTAGACTTTGAAATACAGGCATTAATTAATGCCTTAGACAAATATAGAATTTATCTTAATAAAGAATTTACAGTCAGAACCGACTGTGAAGCAATTGTGAAGTTTATTTCAAATGAAAATTCTAAAAAAGTGAACCGGACTAGATGGTTAAATTTACAAAATCTTATACAGGGCAATGGTTATAAAATAAACTTTGAGCATATTAAGGGTAAGAACAATCATCTTGCAGATATATTATCGAGAAAGTTGTTACCAATCTTCGATACTAATCAACTTTGTTTACAGGAAAGAAATATGATGAATACAGAAGCTAATAAAACGGTAAAGGAAGAGCAATCTCCTGTGGATATAGCATCTTCCAACTCAACCAGGAAGGAGGAGATAGAATCCCCTTCAAATCACAGTGTACAAACCAGATTAAGAAGGGAAGAAAAATCACCTTCTCCAGTACCTGATGACAGAAAAATAATGACTTTTGGTCAATACAGTTTGCTCCAGTATAATGATAACGATCCAAGGAGGTTCAGACCCCTTACTTATATATCAGATCATTCACAGCAATGTTTGTTTGACCATATATGGAATTTGCGAGCAATAGAGACAGAGAGAAGACACAAACAAACAGTTGCTAACAGTCTTGCACATTATTTTTCGAAAATTCAGCAAAAACCGCTTTCTAGAAATTTCTTTTGTTATGTTGTTTTTCGAGCAAATTATACAGGTGTTTTTAAACATTATAGCCAGTTTCAAATGGCCATTCAAAATTTTCAAAATCCAATTTTTAAAGGTTTTTACAGTCTGTAGGAAGCACTGAATGAAGCAAGAAATGCAATTGGTCCAAATTTCTATTTGGATCCAGATTGCAAACAGTCATACTCACAAACAACCTCTTCCCCCCCACAATCATCTACTGACCTTATCAATAACCAGGCTTCACAGTTAAATGATTTACAATATCTTTATCAAACCAGTCAGGCCCAAATTCATCACCTTCTTCAAAGAAATCAATTCCTTGAGGATTGTGGGGGCTGGTTTCACCGATCAGTTTTAAAAATCTAATTGAAATCACAGTTTTTAAATCAGTTTTAAAAATCTAATTAAAATCACAGTTTTTAAATTATTAAAATAAAAAAATACTTACAGATGGGGGCTGGTTTCACCGATCGTCGGAGGTGCCTCGAGGTGGCGGCGCTCGGGGTTCGAACGGGGGAGGCTCGATTTGATTTGACGGGGAGGGGCTCGCGATTGGTTCAGGGGGGCGGCAGGGTTCGTCGGCGTCGGGCCTCGAGGGGGGGGGGGGGGCGCGATGCTTCGTCGGCGTCGAGACGAGGGGGGGGGGGGCGGATCGAATCGATTTAGGTTTTTTTTTTTTTTTTTCTCTTTTCTGGTAAATGAAGTCGGGGGGGGGGGGGGGGGGGGCAGGCAGGAGATAAGGAGGGAGGGAAATTAAAAATTATATATTTTTTTTTATTATTTTATTATTTAAATTTGCAAAATGGTTGACTTTTACATACGACCTCGAAACGAGGCCCACCGCCTGTCGCCCATAGCGTTTCACCCCCATTCCGAACACAATGGGATATGTATCGCAAGCTGATTTGATCGTTACAATCAGTTTCCTTTTGAATTTTCATTTAAATCACTATATTGAATTTTAAACGCGCATTTCAAATTACCGGGGTCACATACTAACTCTATAAATTGCAGAAAAATATTTTCTAGCTTCGTATTGACGATACGGTCCTAACAAAACTAGTTTCGTCGAATTCTGAGACCGTTAGAAAAATGGCCATTTTCCAGTCGATTAAAATCTACTGAAACTGGTCAAACGCGTTTTCCTTTGCCACGCTCACATATTGATTCGAAAAATTATGAAATTTGGAATCTAGCAATATTTTAACATCACGGACCCAACAAAACTGGTTTCGTCGAAATCCGAGGTCGTTTGCAAAATTGCTATTTTTAAGGGCCTTATATATATAAAAATATATATAAATTCCACAGCGACTATTTCTAATTTTAAACTGGACATATCTTTTGATTCCCAATATGAAATATTGATTTTTCGGATTCGTTGGAAAGATATTCACAATTAGATCCCAATGTTTTTGGTTTCATTAAAATCCGGATTGTTTTGCACCCGGTACATTCAATTGAAGTTTGAAATCGAATTATCGAACTACCGCGCCATTTTCAATTCTATTTATAATTATATATAAATATTTATATTCTAACGACGACGCGTATAATATATACGTTCGAATTATATTCAAAATAAATTTTCGTCGATATTATTTAAAATAATTCATTTTAAATATTCAAAATTCGTTAAAATTGCCAAAATAAAAATTTCAAACTGGCTCGCATTTTACGGGTTGTTACAATCTCCCCCACTTAAAACTTTTCGTCCCCGAAAAGGAACAAAGTCGAAAGCGGTTCGATTAATCAACTCTACACTTGATCTGGCTTCCATTCTCCAACTCTTTAGTTTCTGAGAATTTTCAAAACTTCAAAAATTTGGCTAACACCCTAAATTTTCGAAAAATTTCGCCATAACCTCCCCTGCACCGGGAGCATCGGGGAATTTCAAATAGCTTCCCCGGTCCTTCAGATCTCAAAAAGAAAAAGAAAAAGCCAAGCGGCTAGCCAATAGGCTCATAAAATCATCATCACCCAAACAAAACAGTAAATTATGTAGTAAACATGTACCTATTTGTCGGGCAAACAAATTTTATTCTCTGCTCTAGCCTCCTTGCTATGACCTGCTCAATGATATATATGTATATGCAAGCAAATGCAACCAATTTTCAATACAGTTCAATATTTGGTTCAATTAGGCTAAATGGTTCAAAATTAGCAAACAAATAAACAAACAACACAAACATCAATCCATTAGTGAATTAGAGTTTCAAATTCATAAATTTGATACATATACAAAAATCATGTTTTTGATGCCAATTCACAACAATGTATTCTAACTATATTAGTTTTGGTTCTCACACCAGTCTAATGGAAATATATAGAAAACACACCTTCGAAACACGAACATAAATACTGATGATGCACGTGCTATCATCAGTACCATCTCCGGGCGACTAGAGTGTGATTCTATATCTATCCAATATATTAAAACTTCGAATACACGCGGATCAGACGTATACGCCAAATCTATATATACTGGATTGTCCACATCAATATAAATAATCATATACGAACTATTGATTTAAATTTTCAAAACAAAATTTGTTTTCATTTGAAAAATATACTCTTCACACTCGTTCTAGGATACTACTGATCCCATCTCTAACGAGTCATTCCCATTGGATATTACTAATCCAATCATCTGATGAATTCTTTCATTCGGTTCTAATGTGTCTTGTTCTCTGAGCTTTGTAAACCAAAGCTCTGATACCAACTGTAAAGACCCGTAACTTCCCCGTAAAGGAAAGCGTCGGATAGTTCGAGAACAAGCCACAACAGAACGCAAACAGAAGAACGTTTCATTGTATATTACAACAATGCATCAGATTACAAGAATATACAGAGTATAAATGAATATTACACAGAAATATCAGAGATTTAAATTACATTTAAATACATAGCAGCGGAAAATAATACAATACACAACTAGAAGGAGATATACGGATACAAAGCTTTCCGGATATCGTTCCAGCTGTAAACCAAGATCCTGTGAATATAAATCTGCAAAACCAAAACTACTAGCTGCCCGTGTCGAAAATAAGGGCACCCAGAGTTTAGGTTAAAACAATAAACTCCAGGTCAGTCATGTGACTGGTGTGAGAACTAAAACAGTTATTAATCTTTATTTTAAAGTTCGGTAAATCAAGGGACCACGCCGTATAACACGGAACGGGTTTCCTCCCAAGAATACCAGTGCATAAAACAAACAGCGCAATGCTAAATAAAGAAAAATGAAGCTGTTATAAGACCCAGGTCCCATCACACAATGCAACGCAGCCGAGGATAGGGTTTTCCCTTATAACAGCCAAAGAATGCTTGATACGGTTAAAACAAATCATTTGATACTATAATAAGTGCATAGTGTATAAAACAACTTCAAATCATAAGTATCAATCATAGGCGGCATAAGCGCCCCATCCCACTATGTCGCCATATATAGGATTACAACTAAAACCGCAAATGTCACGTATTTGGAAATTGGATTCCCATCTATGAACCGAGGCAAAAGATAGTCCTCAACCGATTCGAGACTGTCTAGCCCGAGCCTCAGGACCCAGACTCAGGTGGGCCCTTGGATCCTCAGGGCCGGTCCACCGATGTGGATTAAAACGCCTGAACATGCGTTTCCCCGCCCTATGGGGCGTAAACGAGCCAACTAAATGACTACATCGGTTCGAGAACGACCGATCAATCCGAGGCGCCTCGCAACAGCAACAACCACATAAGTCAAACTCGTCAGGGCGTGTAAAACCACTGACGCCACTTCTAGCTAGAAAGAAACGCATGCCCTCCCTGACGTCCTCTCCCGTTTTTGGTTCATACCGGGTGTGAAACTCGCGAAGCAAACGTTACACAAAGCTACGCCACAAAGGCCTTGCTTTGATCATCACCACAAGACTTTGCTTTTCAACAGAAGCCTCGATCAATTGCCACTTAGGCATGCCACACAGGCAATTCACTCCATGCGTTTGATATCCATCAATATATAACCCCTGAGCTCGTACGTCTCAGAGAAGGGCGTTAAGCAAGAGAATAAATTCTCTGCCGCCAAACAGATATATATTTAATAGAGATCAATCACACGGACTAAAATCCAATGTCAGACACACAGTCCATTTACAAGTTCGTTCTGGGACTGAACGAAACCGGAGGCACCTAGTACCCCGCATATCCATCGATCTCCAAGTACGTCTGGACGATCACTAACTGTTTCCATCTTCTTGGGTGTACAGCCCAATCAAGATCATCAGTTATCACCCAAACGACGTGAAGACCTCCGGTCTTCGACCATCGTCTTCATCTTCGACTTATCGTCGTATCAGTTATCCAGAATGGGATAAACCCGGTCTTTCCGAATAACTCGCGTATATTTTAAATAAGTGTTACACAAACACAACATACGCCTCATTCCGATTCATTAGTCACTAACCGTAAATTAATCAAGAGAATAATTCCCCAAATATTAACCCCGAAGGCCGAAACCAACATCAGATCAATATCCAGAAAACCATTCTGCTTGGCTAACCGACAGTTAATTTCTAATTTCACATTCATAGGGAAAGGTTCCCATTAATTTTATCAAAGATAAATTCTTTAATTTATTCTTTAATCTACTTTTGAATATCAATTCAAACTAGTCGGGATTAACGAACCTTACCGAAGTAATCATTTGTTTTAATTTCCCAATCCCAACCTATTCATCCCATGAAGTAAAACTGGTAATACTTCATATCTAACACCACAGTGTTATCGGTAAATTCAATTACCATTTCACGTTCAAATCTAATTAAAGATTTAACTATCGCCTGGAGCAAAACTGGTGGTACTCCATTTTCGATCTTTTCAATCTAATTAAAGATTCATTAAAACTCCACTTAGTTTTAATCTTTAATTGGGTTAAAGAATCAGTGTCATTTAAAACACAGTTCACGATAAACCCAAAATCACATTCATTAATTATCGGGTTAAAGAACGAGTGTTATTTTAAAACACTGTCCACGATAAACCCAAAAATCAATATCAATTCAATTCCAATTAAATATTATTTAATTGGTACACTTCATTAAATCTAAATAAAAAGATTTAATCTTTTCTCAACTGGGTTCAAGAACAGTGTTAGTGAAGACACCATTCACGACGAACCCAAATCACATTCGATATTCAATACAAGGCTCTGAATAGAAAATATCCCGGCTTATATTCAATATCAAATTCTACGACCAACAAATATCGTATTGGAAATAACGATATATATCTATCTTTCAAATTTCCATAACAACATCTGTATAGTCACGAAATCCAACATCGAAATATTCCGAAGACAATTTCGATTCAAATCCATTCCAATGCAATCATTGGAAATTTTGGTTATTTTTAAAACCCTTTTCGAATTCAATTTATTTATTTAAAAATAAACAGAATTATAATTCTAGTTCAAAACTAGTTCAATTCGATAAAAATCTATTTTTATCTTTTCAAATATGGAGTTTTTCATCCTAATTCTTCCCAAATCATTTCTTATGATTTTACACAAATTATTACTATTTTTAATAATTTTATCAAGGCCCGTACAGTCGATTTCCAACAATGGCCATCGAACTGCACTTACAGCGACCTTTTTCGAATTTGATTTGGACGTATCTCCAAATCCAACCGTTAGATTTCAAATTTCTAATATTCGCTAGAAAGCTCTTTTCGATACGAACCCAACGGTTCCGGTTTTAGGAGAATCCGACGGTCGGATCTCCCGTAATGTCCGTTTGAAATAAATGGTCGAAATTCGCGAACTGCCGCGGCGCGGCGCGTTCTATTCAGGCCATTATATTATATATAATATATTTCGTCGATTTCTATTTAAAAACGAATTATATAAATAGTTTTAAAATCGTTTCAAAAGCGATTTCAACTTCCGTTCCAATTCAAATCAAAATTGAATTCTTCTTTATAAATTCGTTTTAAAATTCATTTCTATTCAATTCAAATTTCTATTCAATTTGAATTCATTTCAATTCACTTTCAATTCAATTTGAATTCGTTTTCAATTCAATTCAAAATCGTTTTTAATTCAATTCGAAATCGTTTTCAATTCAATTCATTTCGAAATCGTTTTCAATTCAATTCGAAATCGTTTTCAATTCAATTCATTTCGAAATCGTTTTCAATTCAATTCATTTCGAAATCGTTTTCAATTCAATTCATTTCGAAATCGTTTTCAATTCAATTCATTTCGAAATCGTTTTCAATTCAATTCATTTCGAAATCGTTTTCAATTCAATTCATTTCGAAATCGTTTTCAATTCAATTCATTTCGAAATCGTTTTCAATTCAATTCATTTCGAAATCGTTTTAAAATCGATATAAATATCGTTCACGTCAAAATGGCGTCAATCTAATCAACACGACTTCATATATTCCTTTATTTTCAAATATTCTATTTCAAATATTTCTTTTCCCAAAATAGTTGTTATTATCAAAATATTTCGTTCAACACATGACCAATCTCAATGAATGAGTACTGTCAACACATGAACTTTTATTTTATAATATTCTCTATTTTTCAAATTGGAATGAGGCCCAATCAATTACCATATAAAGTTAATTATATGGATTTTCATACAACACATATATATCATAGCATTGAAAAATAATCAACCATCAATCAAAGTGCACTACACTGTATAAGCATCAAATATAGATATTCAACGCTTATAACCGCCTGTCAATCAATCGATCGACATATTTAATCAATCAGGATGAGTGAACTTCAAATTTCATCCCAACACCCGTGTGGGGTTTTCAAACAATCAAACAAAGATTTTATTTGTGCAGTTGGGCGATGTATAAAATTTATCGACCCAATCAATGTCCTTCAAATAAGTGTACATAAACAAACCGTCTGGTTTGTAAATGAATATTTATTTTATTCACTTTCACTATATTCATATTCACGTTAAAAATTATATTTTTAACGATAAAACATTTTATTCTATCTTATGAATTTCTATTATTCATTTACACAATAAAATGATATTTTTATTTTCTAACATATTTTAGAAAATTTCGGCAGCATAACGGCACGATACTAGATACGGGACAAGGCCTAGCCTAATCCCCGGTCTAGTGAAGGCCCACGCCATTCACACATCAATCAAATCAATTCGTTATGTAAACCACAAAATTTGGAGTAAGAGTCTAACCTAGCCTTACTCCTTCGCCTTATAACGGCGCACGTCTAATCCTAACCAATTTATCGATTCGATTTTTCACACCACAAACCACATTCAAACCAATATCGCAATCAATCACCAAACTGCCAAACAAACAAGTCCATGGTCTGTGGACGATTGTGTCGGGTGCTACTAAGCACCGTCTGCATCCTAGTATATATATAACTAGAAAAATTAAATTGAAAGGTGAGAAATTCTCACATATAGCTATCCTAGCTCCACGGCACTTCCAATGCAGGAAATCTTCACCGCTATCGCATCTTCGTCATCTTCGTTGCCCGTAGCCACTACATACATAAAAATCGAATTTTTACTTCGCTATTCAATATTTAAAAATCAAATTTTTAGTTCAAAGTTCAATATATAAAAATCGAATTTTTATTTCAAAGTTCAATATATAAAAATCGAATTTTTATTTCAAAGTTCAATATATAAAAATCGAATTTTTAATTCAAAGTTCAATATATAAAAATCGAATTTTTAGTTCAAAGTTCAATATATAAAAATCGAATTTTTATTTCAAAGTTCAATATATAAAAATCGAATTTTTAGTTCAAAGTTCAATATATAAAAATCGAATTTTTATTTCAAAGTTCAATATATAAAAATCGAATTTTTATTTATATAGATTCCGCCTTTTCCATTTCAAAGATCTAATCTTTTCTTTTACTTTTCAAAGTTTAAATCTTTTACCTTTTAAAAATTCAAATCTTTTAAAACCTTTTTAAAATTCAAATCTTTTAAAACCTTTTTAAAATAAAGAATCAGTTTTAAACATTTAGAAAAAAAACTGTTTTAACCTTTTAATTAAAATCAGTTCAGTTTTCTTTCTTTTCTAAAAATTTCAGTTTTTATTTCTTTTTTAAAAATCAGGTTTTAATAATCTCAGAAAATCAGTTTTTATATTTTTATAAATCAGTTTTTAAAATGCTTTTAAAAACAGTTTAAAAATGCTTATAAAATCAGTTTTAAAAATCATTTTAAAATCAGTTTTATGCAACTAAAAAAAAACAGTTTTGAATTCAAAAAAAAACAGTCTTTAAATCATTATAAAATCAGTTTTAAAAATCTAATTAAAATCACAGTTTTTAAATTATTAAAATAACAAAATACTTACAGATGGGGGCTGGTTTCACCGATCGTCGGAGGTGCCTCGAGGTGGCGGCGCTCGGGGTTCGAACGGGGGAGGCTCGATTTGATTTGACGGGGAGGGGCTCGCGATTGGTTCAGGGGGGCGGCAGGGTTCGTCGGCGTCGGGCCTCGAGGGGGGGGGGCGCGATGCTTCGTCGGCGTCGAGACGAGGGGGGGGGGGGGCGGATCGAATCGATTTAGGTTTTTTTTTTTTTCCTCTTTTCTGGTAAATGAAGTCGGGGGGGGGGGGGGCAGGCAGGAGATAAGGAGGGAGGGAAATTAAAAATTATAATTTTTTTTATTATTTTATTATTTAAATTTGCAAAATGGTTGACTTTTACATACGACCTCGAAACGAGGCCCACCGCCTGTCGCCCATAGCGTTTTACCCCCATTCCGAACACAATGGGATATGTATCGCAAGCTGATTTGATCGTTACAATCAGTTTCCTTTTGAATTTTCATTTAAATCACTATATTGAATTTTAAACGCGCATTTCAAATTACCGGGGTCACATACTAACTCTATAAATTGCAGAAAAATATTTTCTAGCTTCGTATTGACGATACGGTCCTAACAAAACTAGTTTCGTCGAATTCTGAGACCGTTAGAAAAATGGCCATTTTCCAGTCGATTAAAATCTACTGAAACTGGTCAAACGCGTTTTCCTTTGCCACGCTCACATATTGATTCGAAAAATTATGAAATTTGGAATCTAGCAATATTTTAACATCACGGACCCAACAAAACTGGTTTCGTCGAAATCCGAGGTCGTTTGCAAAATTGCTATTTTTAAGGGCCTTATATATATAAAAATATATATAAATTCCACAGCGACTATTTCTAATTTTAAACTGGACATATCTTTTGATTCCCAATATGAAATATTGATTTTTCGGATTCGTTGGAAAGATATTCACAATTAGATCCCAATGTTTTTGGTTTCATTAAAATCCGGATTGTTTTGCACCCGGTACATTCAATTGAAGTTTGAAATCGAATTATCGAACTACCGCGCCATTTTCAATTCTATTTATAATTATATATAAATATTTATATTCTAACGACGACGCGTATAATATATACGTTCGAATTATATTCAAAATAAATTTTCGTCGATATTATTTAAAATAATTCATTTTAAATATTCAAAATTCGTTAAAATTGCCAAAATAAAAATTTCAAACTGGCTCGCATTTTACGGGTTGTTACAATCTCCCCCACTTAAAACTTTTCGTCCCCGAAAAGGAACAAAGTCGAAAGCGGTTCGATTAATCAACTCTACACTTGATCTGGCTTCCATTCTCCAACTCTTTAGTTTCTGAGAATTTTCAAAACTTCAAAAATTTGGCTAACACCCTAAATTTTCGAAAAATTTCGCCATAACCTCCCCTGCACCGGGAGCATCGGGGAATTTCAAATAGCTTCCCCGGTCCTTCAGATCTCAAAAAGAAAAAGAAAAAGCCAAGCGGCTAGCCAATAGGCTCATAAAATCATCATCACCCAAACAAAACAGTAAATTATGTAGTAAACATGTACCTATTTGTCGGGCAAACAAATTTTATTCTCTGCTCTAGCCTCCTTGCTATGACCTGCTCAATGATATATATGTATATGCAAGCAAATGCAACCAATTTTCAATACAGTTCAATATTTGGTTCAATTAGGCTAAATGGTTCAAAATTAGCAAACAAATAAACAAACAACACAAACATCAATCCATTAGTGAATTAGAGTTTCAAATTCATAAATTTGATACATATACAAAAATCATGTTTTTGATGCCAATTCACAACAATGTATTCTAACTATATTAGTTTTGGTTCTCACACCAGTCTAATGGAAATATATAGAAAACACACCTTCGAAACACGAACATAAATACTGATGATGCACGTGCTATCATCAGTACCATCTCCGGGCGACTAGAGTGTGATTCTATATCTATCCAATATATTAAAACTTCGAATACACGCGGATTAGACGTATACGCCAAATCTATATATACTGGATTGTCCACATCAATATAAATAATCATATACGAACTATTGATTTAAATTTTCAAAACAAAATTTGTTTTCATTTGAAAAATATACTCTTCACACTCGTTCTAGGATACTACTGATCCCATCTCTAACGAGTCATTCCCATTGGATATTACTAATCCAATCATCTGATGAATTCTTTCATTCGGTTCTAATGTGTCTTGTTCTCTGAGCTTTGTAAACCAAAGCTCTGATACCAACTGTAAAGACCCGTAACTTCCCCGTAAAGGAAAGCGTCGGATAGTTCGAGAACAAGCCACAACAGAACGCAAACAGAAGAACGTTTCATTGTATATTACAACAATGCATCAGATTACAAGAATATACAGAGTATAAATGAATATTACACAGAAATATCAGAGATTTAAATTACATTTAAATACATAGCAGCGGAAAATAATACAATACACAACTAGAAGGAGATATACGGATACAAAGCTTTCCGGATATCGTTCCAGCTGTAAACCAAGATCCTGTGAATATAAATCTGCAAAACCAAAACTACTAGCTGCCCGTGTCGAAAATAAGGGCACCCAGAGTTTAGGTTAAAACAATAAACTCCAGGTCAGTCATGTGACTGGTGTGAGAACTAAAACAGTTATTAATCTTTATTTTAAAGTTCGGTAAATCAAGGGACCACGCCGTATAACACGGAACGGGTTTCCTCCCAAGAATACCAGTGCATAAAACAAACAGCGCAATGCTAAATAAAGAAAAATGAAGCTGTTATAAGACCCAGGTCCCATCACACAATGCAACGCAGCCGAGGATAGGGTTTTCCCTTATAACAGCCAAAGAATGCTTGATACGGTTAAAACAAATCATTTGATACTATAATAAGTGCATAGTGTATAAAACAACTTCAAATCATAAGTATCAATCATAGGCGGCATAAGCGCCCCATCCCACTATGTCGCCATATATAGGATTACAACTAAAACCGCAAATGTCACGTATTTGGAAATTGGATTCCCATCTATGAACCGAGGCAAAAGATAGTCCTCAACCGATTCGAGACTGTCTAGCCCGAGCCTCAGGACCCAGACTCAGGTGGGCCCTTGGATCCTCAGGGCCGGTCCACCGATGTGGATTAAAACGCCTGAACATGCGTTTCCCCGCCCTATGGGGCGTAAACGAGCCAACTAAATGACTACATCGGTTCGAGAACGACCGATCAATCCGAGGCGCCTCGCAACAGCAACAACCACATAAGTCAAACTCGTCAGGGCGTGTAAAACCACTGACGCCACTTCTAGCTAGAAAGAAACGCATGCCCTCCCTGACGTCCTCTCCCGTTTTTGGTTCATACCGGGTGTGAAACTCGCGAAGCAAACGTTACACAAAGCTACGCCACAAAGGCCTTGCTTTGATCATCACCACAAGACTTTGCTTTTCAACAGAAGCCTCGATCAATTGCCACTTAGGCATGCCACACATGCAATTCACTCCATGCGTTTGATATCCATCAATATATAACCCCTGAGCTCGTACGTCTCAGAGAAGGGCGTTAAGCAAGAGAATAAATTCTCTGCCGCCAAACAGATATATATTTAATAGAGATCAATCACACGGACTAAAATCCAATGTCAGACACACAGTCCATTTACAAGTTCGTTCTGGGACTGAACGAAACCGGAGGCACCTAGTACCCCGCATATCCATCGATCTCCAAGTACGTCTGGACGATCACTAACTGTTTCCATCTTCTTGGGTGTACAGCCCAATCAAGATCATCAGTTATCACCCAAACGACGTGAAGACCTCCGGTCTTCGACCATCGTCTTCATCTTCGACTTATCGTCGTATCAGTTATCCAGAATGGGATAAACCCGGTCTTTCCGAATAACTCGCGTATATTTTAAATAAGTGTTACACAAACACAACATACGCCTCATTCCGATTCATTAGTCACTAACCGTAAATTAATCAAGAGAATAATTCCCCAAATATTAACCCCGAAGGCCGAAACCAACATCAGATCAATATCCAGAAAACCATTCTGCTTGGCTAACCGACAGTTAATTTCTAATTTCACATTCATAGGGAAAGGTTCCCATTAATTTTATCAAAGATAAATTCTTTAATTTATTCTTTAATCTACTTTTGAATATCAATTCAAACTAGTCGGGATTAACGAACCTTACCGAAGTAATCATTTGTTTTAATTTCCCAATCCCAACCTATTCATCCCATGAAGTAAAACTGGTAATACTTCATATCTAACACCACAGTGTTATCGGTAAATTCAATTACCATTTCACGTTCAAATCTAATTAAAGATTTAACTATCACCTGGAGCAAAACTGGTGGTACTCCATTTTCGATCTTTTCAATCTAATTAAAGATTCATTAAAACTCCACTTAGTTTTAATCTTTAATTGGGTTAAAGAATCAGTGTCATTTAAAACACAGTTCACGATAAACCCAAAATCACATTCATTAATTATCGGGTTAAAGAACGAGTGTTATTTTAAAACACTGTCCACGATAAACCCAAAAATCAATATCAATTCAATTCCAATTAAATATTATTTAATTGGTACACTTCATTAAATCTAAATAAAAAGATTTAATCTTTTCTCAACTGGGTTCAAGAACAGTGTTAGTGAAGACACCATTCACGACGAACCCAAATCACATTCGATATTCAATACAAGGCTCTGAATAGAAAATATCCCGGCTTATATTCAATATCAAATTCTACGACCAACAAATATCGTATTGGAAATAACGATATATATCTATCTTTCAAATTTCCATAACAACATCTGTATAGTCACGAAATCCAACATCGAAATATTCCGAAGACAATTTCGATTCAAATCCATTCCAATGCAATCATTGGAAATTTTGGTTATTTTTAAAACCCTTTTCGAATTCAATTTATTTATTTAAAAATAAACAGAATTATAATTCTAGTTCAAAACTAGTTCAATTCGATAAAAATCTATTTTTATCTTTTCAAATATGGAGTTTTTCATCCTAATTCTTCCCAAATCATTTCTTATGATTTTACACAAATTATTACTATTTTTAATAATTTTATCAAGGCCCGTACAGTCGATTTCCAACAATGGCCATCGAACTGCACTTACAGCGACCTTTTTCGAATTTGATTTGGACGTATCTCCAAATCCAACCGTTAGATTTCAAATTTCTAATATTCGCTAGAAAGCTCTTTTCGATACGAACCCAACGGTTCCGGTTTTAGGAGAATCCGACGGTCGGATCTCCCGTAATGTCCGTTTGAAATAAATGGTCGAAATTCGCGAACTGCCGCGGCGCGGCGCGTTCTATTCAGGCCATTATATTATATATAATATATTTCGTCGATTTCTATTTAAAAACGAATTATATAAATAGTTTTAAAATCGTTTCAAAAGCGATTTCAACTTCCGTTCCAATTCAAATCAAAATTGAATTCTTCTTTATAAATTCGTTTTAAAATTCATTTCTATTCAATTCAAATTTCTATTCAATTTGAATTCATTTCAATTCACTTTCAATTCAATTTGAATTCGTTTTCAATTCAATTCAAAATCGTTTTTAATTCAATTCGAAATCGTTTTCAATTCAATTCATTTCGAAATCGTTTTCAATTCAATTCGAAATCGTTTTCAATTCAATTCATTTCGAAATCGTTTTCAATTCAATTCATTTCGAAATCGTTTTCAATTCAATTCATTTCGAAATCGTTTTCAATTCAATTCATTTCGAAATCGTTTTCAATTCAATTCATTTCGAAATCGTTTTCAATTCAATTCATTTCGAAATCGTTTTCAATTCAATTCATTTCGAAATCGTTTTCAATTCAATTCATTTCGAAATCGTTTTCAATTCAATTCATTTCGAAATCGTTTTAAAATCGATATAAATATCGTTCACGTCAAAATGGCGTCAATCTAATCAACACGGCTTCATATATTCCTTTATTTTCAAATATTCTATTTCAAATATTTCTTTTCCCAAAATAGTTGTTATTATCAAAATATTTCGTTCAACACATGACCAATCTCAATGAATGAGTACTGTCAACACATGAACTTTTATTTTATAATATTCTCTATTTTTCAAATTGGAATGAGGCCCAATCAATTACCATATAAAGTTAATTATATGGATTTTCATACAACACATATATATCATAGCATTGAAAAATAATCAACCATCAATCAAAGTGCACTACACTGTATAAGCATCAAATATAGATATTCAACGCTTATAACCGCCTGTCAATCAATCGATCGACATATTTAATCAATCAGGATGAGTGAACTTCAAATTTCATCCCAACACCCGTGTGGGGTTTTCAAACAATCAAACAAAGATTTTATTTGTGCAGTTGGGCGATGTATAAAATTTATCGACCCAATCAATGTCCTTCAAATAAGTGTACATAAACAAACCGTCTGGTTTGTAAATGAATATTTATTTTATTCACTTTCACTATATTCATATTCACGTTAAAAATTATATTTTGAACGATAAAACATTTTATTCTATCTTATGAATTTCTATTATTCATTTACACAATAAAATGATATTTTTATTTTCTAACATATTTTAGAAAATTTCGGCAGCATAACGGCACGATACTAGAAACGGGACAAGGCCTAGCCTAATCCCCGGTCTAGTGAAGGCCCACGCCATTCACACATCAATCAAATCAATTCGTTATGTAAACCACAAAATTTGGAGTAAGAGTCTAACCTAGCCTTACTCCTTCGCCTTATAACGGCGCACATCTAATCCTAACCAATTTATCGATTCGATTTTTCACACCACAAACCACATTCAAACCAATATCGCAATCAATCACCAAACTGCCAAACAAACAAGTCCATGGTCTGTGGACGATTGTGTCGGGTGCTACTAAGCACCGTCTGCATCCTAGTATATATATAACTAGAAAAATTAAATTGAAAGGTGAGAAATTCTCACATATAGCTATCCTAGCTCCACGGCACTTCCAATGCAGGAAATCTTCACCGCTATCGCATCTTCGTCATCTTCGTTGCCCGTAGCCACTACATACATAAAAATCGAATTTTTTACTTCGCTATTCAATATTTAAAAATCAAATTTTTAGTTCAAAGTTCAATATATAAAAATCGAATTTTTATTTCAAAGTTCAATATATAAAAATCGAATTTTTATTTCAAAGTTCAATATATAAAAATCGAATTTTTAGTTCAAAGTTCAATATATAAAAATCGAATTTTTAGTTCAAAGTTCAATATATAAAAATCGAATTTTTATTTCAAAGTTCAATATATAAAAATCGAATTTTTAGTTCAAAGTTCAATATATAAAAATCGAATTTTTATTTCAAAGTTCAATATATAAAAATCGAATTTTTATTTATATAGATTCCGCCTTTTCCATTTCAAAGATCTAATCTTTTCTTTTACTTTTCAAAGTTTAAATCTTTTACCTTTTAAAAATTCAAATCTTTTAAAACCTTTTTAAAATTCAAATCTTTTAAAACCTTTTTAAAATAAAGAATCAGTTTTAAACATTTAGAAAAAAAAACTGTTTTAACCTTTTAATTAAAATCAGTTCAGTTTTCTTTCTTTTCTAAAAATTTCAGTTTTTATTTCTTTTTTAAAAATCAGGTTTTAATAATCTCAGAAAATCGGTTTTTATATTTTTATAAATCAGTTTTTAAAATGCTTTTAAAAACAGTTTAAAAATGCTTATAAAATCAGTTTTAAAAATCATTTTAAAATCAGTTTTATGCAACTAAAAAAAAACAGTTTTGAATTAAAAAAAAAACAGTCTTTAAATCATTATAAAATCAGTTTTAAAAATCTAATTAAAATCACAGTTTTTAAATTATTAAAATAACAAAATACTTACAGATGGGGGCTGGTTTCACCGATCGTCGGAGGTGCCTCGAGGTGGCGGCGCTCGGGGTTCGAACGGGGGAGGCTCGATTTGATTTGACGGGGAGGGGCTCGCGATTGGTTCAGGGGGGCGGCAGGGTTCGTCGGCGTCGGGCCTCGAGGGGGGGGGGGGGGCGGCGCGATGCTTCGTCGGCGTCGAGACGAGGGGGGCGGATCGAATCGATTTAGGTTTTGTTGTTGTTTTTTTTTTCTCTTTTCTGGTAAATGAAGTCGGGGGGGGGGGGGGGGGGGGCCAGGCAGGAGATAAGGAGGGAGGGAAATTAAAAATTATATTTTTTTTTATTATTTTATTATTTAAATTTGCAAAATGGTTGACTTTT
Organism: Allium sativum; assembly: GCA_030737875.1. NCBI lineage: Eukaryota > Viridiplantae > Streptophyta > Magnoliopsida > Asparagales > Amaryllidaceae > Allium > Allium sativum. The sequence continues at coordinate 863,683,303 of CM060926.1, forward strand.
ACATACGACCTCGAAACGAGGCCCACCGCCTGTCGCCCATAGCGTTTCACCCCCATTCCGAACACAATGGGATATGTATCGCAAGCTGATTTGATCGTTACAATCAGTTTCCTTTTGAATTTTCATTTAAATCACTATATTGAATTTTAAACGCGCATTTCAAATTACCGGGGTCACATACTAACTCTATAAATTGCAGAAAAATATTTTCTAGCTTCGTATTGACGATACGGTCCTAACAAAACTAGTTTCGTCGAATTCTGAGACCGTTAGAAAAATGGCCATTTTCCAGTCGATTAAAATCTACTAAAACTGGTCAAACGCGTTTTCCTTTGCCACGCTCACATATTGATTCGAAAAATTATGAAATTTGGAATCTAGCAATATTTTAACATCACGGACCCAACAAAACTGGTTTCGTCGAAATCCGAGGTCGTTTGCAAAATTGCTATTTTTAAGGGCCTTATATATATAAAAATATATATAAATTCCACAGCGACTATTTCTAATTTTAAACTGGACATATCTTTTGATTCCCAATATGAAATATTGATTTTTCGGATTCGTTGGAAAGATATTCACAATTAGATCCCAATGTTTTTGGTTTCATTAAAATCCGGATTGTTTTGCACCCGGTACATTCAATTGAAGTTTGAAATCGAATTATCGAACTACCGCGCCATTTTCAATTCTATTTATAATTATATATAAATATTTATATTCTAACGACGACGCGTATAATATATACGTTCGAATTATATTCAAAATAAATTTTCGTCGATATTATTTAAAATAATTCATTTTAAATATTCAAAATTCGTTAAAATTGCCAAAATAAAAATTTCAAACTGGCTCGCATTTTACGGGTTGTTACACAAATCATTTGAAGCTGAAACCTGCTCCAATTCTAGAAGAATTATATGAAAAAACAGGTAATACATCAAAATAAAAATAGAAAAGAAGGTATTTGACAGATAGACAGAACATTGCGCAAGTCTCCAACGACTTCTAAAAGGTTATTACCAAAGATTTAAGGAAGGAGTGCAATTCAAGGTTGTTCAAGACGAAAAGTCAAATATGCTACGCATTTGAGTTGACAGCCAAACGTTACCAAACGATATAGATGAAGTAGTTGACTTATTCCATCATGGAATGCTATCAAGAATTACCTTTCATAATCCCATTGAAGAAACAATCATAGAAAGGTTTGGAAGAAGATTTGCCCTAGTAGCATCGCAGTATCTAAGGGTTTTTCCAGGAATAGTAGTATGCATAAATTCAACCACTCCTTTTTACTGTTTCGATCCAAGTCATACAATTAAACGTGCAAAACACAGAATTCCTATTTTTAAACATTTAGGTTACACTAGACAACATGTTTCCAGAAGTCTTAGGTGTTATTTCCAGAACTATGAAGGCAGTCCCATCTGGTTCGAGGCAAATAAGCCATGGGAATTTCATCATTCAGTCACCACAGTAAGCCCTCCACCTAGTTGGAAGGAGTTAGTATTACAGTCAGAAAGTTCACATTATCAAATATGGGGAGAAATGGAATTAAAAATTCTATTTCCATTCCCACAAGCAGAAGGAATATTCGACCCAGATAATGATGTAATAATTTATGATCGATTATCTTCTGAAAATGAATTAGAAGACAGTCCAGAAATAAATGAGAGCAAAAGATTGTTACGAGAAGATAGTCCAGAATACATGGCCGACACAGATTAAAGAAAGAAGAACCGAGAAAGAAGCCAACACAACATCTATTAAAAGACAGGTGGCCTACAACAATAATTAAGGACTCTCCGGAAAAAGGGGTATGTGGCAACATAATTATTACCTCTTTAAAGACATGTTCCAGAAAAAGGCTACGTGGTTACACAACTATCACCAGTTTAAGGCACTTCTCAGAAAGAAGACGACATAGCATTGTACTCGTCCTTATCTTTTAATGAATGATGTAAGTTAATATGTACCGGATAACCGGATAAGTATGATATAAATATATGCTAGTACGATCAGAGAAATTATTCGTGTGAGCATTGTAAAAATATTGTAAGCTTTTAAAAGTTGTAATGGCAGCGTAAACTTTCTCTTCATTTCTCTGTGTAAGCTTTTTATCATTCCTGTTGTGCGTAAAGTTTGAGAGAGAAATAATTAAGGTATGGATTCTTATGACTTGGCTTTTTTCTTAATTTCTGTGATTAGGATGATAATCTTTTACCTTGCAGGCTTTGTTTTCGGTTTGTTTATTAATATGATAGAAGATATTATTGTTTTGTTTGACCGCGTAAAGTGTTCTGAAAAATTATATATATATAAAAAAAAATGTTACTATTTGCTACAGTGTTTTTCTGAAGATAAAAATTTACATGTCAATGTTCCGAATGTTGTGTCTCAAAACTGTATCTTAGTTTGAGAAAGTAGTTTGAAAATTTTATTTGTGTGTATCCCTCTTCTTTTTAGTTTGAAAATTTTATTTGTGTGTATCCCTCAACTTATGTGAAATATTGTAAAATATGTTGACATTAACGATGAGTGTTAACATACTGAAACCCTTGGATCATTATAGTGATCCGCACGAAAGAGATATTAACTGATTGGTAATCCTAAAAACTAAGCTAGACACATCATCATCCGTTGGATTTACATTGACCGTTCAGATTTTTGCAACCTTTAGTGACCCGTTAAAACACTTTCTCAAGCGTCCTTCAATAATCATCATCTTAGGACTGTTAATGGATACCCGAAAAATCCGAAATTCGTCCGCATCCGTATCCGAAAAGCGGATAAATATCCGATATCCGGAAAAGCGGATGTGGATGCGGATATAAGCATATCCGCATCCGAAAATTATCCGTCCGCTTTTTTCTCCTGATTATAGCTTAAATTATGTGTATTTTAACACAATTAAATATACTAATTTATTAATTTACAAAATTAAAAGTCTAACTAAATGCTTGTTAATTGCTCAAAATTATATATTATTTTCGTATTTATTGATGTCCAATATTTTACCAGGGTGGGTAACGATCTGGCACGAACGCATCAAATTGAAGAACAATCAGAATCTTAGGAGCAAAGCGTCAGGTAAATTTGTGAAATACATTAATTTACGATTTGATAAATTATATAGTAGTGTTTAACAAAGAGTATATTGGTATTTAAGGAAAAACCATTGGCGATTGGGTTGAAATCGATTACCACTGAATTTTCTATGGTTTCCTTTAGGGTTTTCAGCGATTATTTCCTTTTTCAGTTGACTTATTCTTTGGTTGTTGCTTTTAAGTTGTTCCGTGACTTGATAATTTTTCATATTAGAATAGGCCTTTGTCTACTTTCATGCTCATGTTGCTTGCTTCAGATCTACAGTAAAATTTTGCTTATTCTAATGTATAAAAATAACATCGGTAAGTAAATTTAGCTTACTCATTCACTGTAAGCTTCTTGGATATACTAATCCCAAACCAAATTGTAACATTAATTAATGGTTGGTTTGTTGGTCTGGGCCAGGTAATATGGATTTAATGGAGATAATAGTGGTCAGGTGACCATTACTAATGTTATTAGCATCAAATTATACACCTTTGTAATTTTTCTATGACTGCACCATAAAACTATAACAAAGAAAAAATGATATACATGTATTTTCGTCTTACCAAAGTATGAAAATTAGATTTTCAAGGAGATCTCAGATGACAGGAAGAGAATTTGAAAATTCAATAATTTATGGAGCAACCAGAGAATTGTAGATAGCTGATCGTGAGTTTCTAATTAAATTTTCCTACATAGAAATCTACAAAGAGTAGATCGATGACCTCCTTAGAGGCATGAGATGATTAATAATTCAACAATGCTTCTTGTTTCAAAAATGCACAAGTATTTGAATGACGACTTATTTAATTTGAGGTATCATTGTTTTATAAAATGCAAATCTTTATAGGATGATCCTTCATTGGGCTTTAGAAATTGTGAAAGAATGTTAGAAATAATGCATATCAATGGATTAATATGCTAATGGGAACAAGTATAGCCATTACTCTCAGATTGAATGTATAGAGTTTATTGTGCATGCTATTTGGCCAAACTATATCTATACTATACTATTAAAGCTGAGTTGGTTTTAGATGGCACAGAAGCAATCTCCAATCTTTGAGAGAATTGCATCTCATCACGCCACGTGTACTGTCAGCTGAACCGTTCTTTTTTCTCTTTCTTTTTTCTCTTCCCCAAAATTACATTTCAACATTCCTTAGGGAGTGTTTGGTTAAAAATGAGTTTTTAGTTTTTAGTTTTCAAAATTAATTACAAAACTTTAAAGGTGCAGAAGAAGGAATGGTAGAATGAAAGCAAGATGGAGGGGACCGCGGAGGGGACGTAGCAATCATGAAATGAGGATTTGGTCTCCATATTTCTCTCATTTCTCAAAACATGAAAAATGGATAAAAGTTGTTTTTTATTTTGTGTGTTAACTTTGTTTTTTTAAATTGTTGTTTTGCATGATTTACATGCGTTGTGCACATTTTTGTATGGACGAAAACCCAAAACTTAAAATGGTAAACCATACAGTACTTAGTTTCTCATACTCATCGGTCACGATTCTTTTTTCCCCCAGCTACCAATTCCAATATCGCTCTTCTTCAATTACACCTCTCCCGTTCCTCCTAAATAATAACATTCCACTTATTTTCGGCTATCCGCTCTGTCCTTTATCGTCCATTGTTCCTGCCAGCGCCGCTCGCCAAATTGTGGGTAATTGATATCGGTTCGTTAGTGGGGTGTTTTCAAGGTTGTTGCCTCTTCATCCGATGTAAGCACCTGTTATCCTTCTTCCTGGAAACAAATTTTAATTTATCAGCTTTGTCTCCATGTCGATTCTCTTTGATTAGGGTTTTTACTTTTTGTATCACGAACCAATTCTGAATACTTAGGTTGCTTGGTTTGTTGTTTGGCACAGAACCCTTCTGGTAATTCGATTCTTAGCTTAGATTTTATTTACGGTTTGAGCAAGTATAAATGTTTTTTTTTTTTTACTGTGGCATTGGTCAGTTTTAAGAAAATTTATTTTGGGATCTTTGTTTTTTTGTAAATTATAGTTTCCCATTTGAACTGTTCATTTAACGAACAAATCATATGTTTGGTGAGTGTTTTGCAGAATAATACCTGTTGTGTCTAGATTAAATTACGTTTATTTCTAGATGAATGCATTTTCTATTTGTTAAGTCATGCATTTATCATGTTTTCATTGTAATACCATGGGCAGAACAATGTAGTTTACAAATAAAGTATACATATTACATGTTTATGCAATGGCATTTGGGATTTAAAACATTTTAGTAGAATAATAATACCAACACTTTATTATAATGCTTTCTTCCAAGCTCTTCATCATACTGTTTGAATAATAACAAGTATTTTGCTTCTTATTTTGGTTTGTTTTATAATTTCCTTCTTTCTTTTATCGGCATTTAGACTTAAAACATTTTAGTAAATAATAAAACCAATATTTTGCTTCTTTTTTTAAGCTCTTCATCATACTATTTGAATAATAATACCAATATTTTATTATAATGTTTATGCAAAGGCATTTGTTTGTTTATTTGAATAATTACATATATTTTGCTTCTTATTTTGGTTTGTTTTATATTTTCCTGTCCTTGCCAAATCAATTTTTTGTAGATGTTTTTTGTTTTCTTTTGTTTTTTACGTTTTTTTTTGGTACAAATTTTGGTTACATAATTTATTTGACCATTCAATGATGTAATTGGAAGAGAAGATCCATCATAGTCAAGTTTGAAGATGTTCTGAGGTATTTTTACTTTCTTAATTTTTTTTGCATTTTAATGATAATACTACTTTCGTGTACTAAGGCTATTTATTGAATTAAAATGATATTTGCTATTTATTTTTGAATATATATATATATATATATATATATATATATATATATATATATATATATATATATATCTGTGTGTGTGTGCGCGCGCGCGCGTGCGCGCACGCGCAAGCGAAGTATGTCCAATTGTTACTGCTTAATCCACAACTTAGAATGGTTAGTTTGTTACTTTACTTAATTATTTACATACAAATTATGATTCATTTTGGCAAGTAGGGACAATTTTATCTACTCAGTGTTGGACTATTCAGGGAATTAATGCATTTAGCTCTGAATTAGGTGAATTAGAACCAGGCTGACCCATTGACAGATCCTAATAAATTGTTTTAACTTATCCAAACAAGCGTTTCATTACCAAATTAATTATATTTGTTGTGCATATCTGATTTGGTGATACTAATAATGATATAAAGATTGTTGGCACTTGCATAAATCTAAGTTGAATGATGTATTTTGTATGAAGTGGAATGGAACTTATACATACAGATCTAAACTTGACTATATCGATCATGGTGAATAAAGGGGCAGTGAAGTTTCGAGTTGCCTTACCATTCTTGCAGTTTTTCTTACATTTAGTTGAATTTATTTTCAACAACGAACATGTTTCTCCCGAACGAATCATCAAACTATGCTCTAAAGTCAGTATGTTTAAATTCCAATCTATTTTGTTGAACATTTTTTCATCTTTTGTTTGTGATTAACAGTATCCAAATAAGAATGGCTTTTTTTTGTGCATGTTATGCTGTACATTTTGTGGTATGTAACTTCCATATTAAGTTGATTCATTTTCTTCTAGGATAGATAATGAATATCCCATAATTTTTCATATTGACTGCACACAGATACGCGACGTTTTATCTTATCTGAATTACATGCAGGTGAAGTATTTGTACTTGCTAGCTTAAAATTGTAAGTACGAAAAACACACTATTACTTTGTACTAAGTTCTTTAAAAATGCTCGAACAATTTACTAAGTTACGAAACGGTTTGTTACTTCTACTAATCTACTGTCAATAGAAAGTATTTTTATTTCTCATTTTTATTCTATAATACTTAAAATAATACCATTTACAATAACGTACTACAAAAACTGATTGTTTCTTTCTGAATGCTTTTAATTTTTCTAACACTACGGCTTGACTTTTCTACAAAAGGTATCTTATTATCTTGCAAAAATTTCATTTTGGGCTGTTATATTTTTACAGATTCGAATACTGAAACATTCTGATTTGTATTATTAATATTTGGATTATGAAAACTTAGTATGAATATTGTTTTCATTTACTAAAATTAATTCTTCATATAGGTTCGTTTCAATCTTTTATCAAAACAATGTCACAAACATAGATGAAGTTAAATGGCTGTATTACTCAGCAGCTGCCTGCTACTTTATTTGTTATTGGTTGGTTATTAATTGTGGAAACCATTGTCGGTTTTAAGTTAAAAAAAATAACAAAAATGGATCTAACAAATGATGGAGCACATCACAGAAGTTTAGCTATTTTGTTTAAAAGCCCTCTATCTGTCAAGCTATATTGATCGTCTTTTCATATCTGTATAGCATACCTATTTTGAAATATATTAGATAATGTTAATGACTGAATTGAGCAATACCTTATTCTAACGTCTATCAGGACGCTACACTGTTATTATAAATCTATGTATTCTGATTTATTTATAGCAAACTTAAGGAATTGTAACACATAGAAAAGAGATGCAAACGTAAACAAATTTAGTGCCTCTTGCTAAGTATGAAACAAGTATACAATTTTGGATATTTGATCAAAATAAGTTTCTACGAATATTATCTTTTTACCGAATTTAGGTTTAACTATATTTTTGATTAGTAAAAAAGTTTGGAATGGTTTCAATTTTACATGGTAGCCATACTTTTTAATGCGTATATGTTTCTTTCTCATGTATCAAAGATCATTTAATTTCTAATTATATTTTTGCTAATTCATCTTACTATAGTATTTCCCTTCTCTATTTCTTACTTAACAATATAAATTTTGCGACAATATTAGTCGTTCAACTACCACTTTAGGTGAAGATACTGAATATTTAGCTTTTATGTATGTTCTTTGCCTTAGCTAAGATGACAAAGCAAATACGGTTGTCAGTAATTACAGAGTCAGATAAAACAAAGAAAAATCTAAAAACGACAATGAAGATGAACTGCTCTTAAGTTCATTTATCACAGTTCATACAAGGAAGCAATGGTAGGTTCATAAAGACTATAATTATTCTATCACATGTATTATTGGCCCAACCTAGACTGGACTATGATATCTCACTGGAATTTTGGGCTGACAATAAAAATATGACTGTCCTAACATGTCTACAAGATTATGTCTATTACTATTGTATAAAAGTAAAAATTTAATATTTACTGGTAATTGATGAATTCCTGTTTTCGGATGGAACATGAATGGTAGAAGTTTCTTTTCTAGAATTAGGAATTATATACCAAAAGTAAAAGTAGATATTAGAAGCAGTTCTGATGATATTTACATGGACCATTTATTTGTGCACAAAGGACTATTTTATTTGATGAGCATTTTGGGGATTAGTGGACTGAATTTAGTTAACGTAATGGATGGAAGTGTAGTATATTTTGAGTTATCAATAGAAATTTTAATAACTCTTTTCAATGGCAAAGAAAAAACATTATTGCATTATATATTGTACTATCAAATGTGATATAGATTTAGCATATAACTTTTTCCCTAAATCTGAATGGAAGATCTAACAAGATAAGCAAAACACAGTTTTCTAATTAACTACTGTTCATTTTTGTATAAGAGATTAAACCGTATTTCGTTATAACTTGATTCTAAGTTGATTCTGTAATCTCCATACGTGTACTTATCATACATCTTATACCTTCTATTACCTATTGATTCTATCTCAAATTTCAGCAATTTAGACATTTTTTTGGTCATATTGATGAGTGATAATATGATTTTGTGGAAATGCAATACCGGAATCGAAGTTTACTTTTTTTATGTACAGAAACGTAGAGTTTTTGATGTTTGCTGCTCTTTATGAAGATGAGTTATGACAAAAAATAATGTTGTTAATTTTCGTTTATAGGTTTTTTTTGAAAATGGAACCGTTTATGCTATGGAATTCCTAATTAATGTGTGACCCATTCAAACTGTCAACTAATTAGGACAATAATTACCATCATAATCACATCATCAAACGGATGTTATAATTGTATATTTATAATTTTGATTGGTTATTTCAGGCAGTTCTTCTTGAAAAATAACGGCAATGAAATTATGTGTTAAATATCGTATAAGTCAATGCTTCTATTTCAAGGTCCATAGATGGTTAAATATATGCAACATTCAATCTCTAATATTTACCCACTAGCTACATTATCTAATCTATGAAATTTATCCAATATTCTTTGAGATACTAATCTCTGTCCCGTAGCTTTCAAAGACAATGCTATCTCATTTATTCAATAAGGAATAGGTAAATTGATTAGAAAAAATAAATGATAAGATTTTTTAATGTTGGTTCAATAACATAATTAAAAATGGATGAATGTGACGACAACTCAAAGAATAGCTTAAATTTTGATATTGTTCAATGGTTTCTTGCTAAATGGAGCTACCTAAAAAGGTATGATCCATTGTTTGCCTTTATAAGACAGGAAAATTTCACCTTTGCAATTAAGAAACAACTCTAAAGAACAATAATAATTGCTGTTTTTTTTCCTTTCTGTTTTAACTTTATGATAAACATTTATGAAAAAGCATATGAATTGGGTGAGATAATTAGGCATCTTGCTGAAAGGTATGATTAACTTTGAAAGTTGAATATTGTAGGAACAATTTGTTAGGATCACGAATACATGCTCCTGTCTTCTATGAAAGCCAAATATATGAATTGATTGGCATTGCTAAATGTTGTATTTACTGCCTAAAATCATTAGGTCACTTTGTTGGTGTGACTAACATGAAGTTTACTTCCTTATATCATAAAGGTGGATATTTGTTACTTTCCTATATCAGTTTTGGAATCATTTTTTGTTGAAAACAGACATTAGATTATTTTGTATCAGATTCATTCATTCATATATGTACAGAATGACCCAATATTTGGTTATTTTAATTATATTATTTTGTGTACTTATTGGATGAACAACGTTTACAATGTATGATGTACTATCTTGATAATTTGGATGTATCATCCTGATAATTTATAGCTAAGATAAGCTATATACTATAATTTCATAGATTAATTAATGAGTTTCTAGCATCGTTGCAGATATAAACTATTTTACATGCTTAGTTTGTTTATTGTCAGGACTAAAACTGTAAATTACTTGATGACTTTCTAGCATCGTTGCAAATTTAAGCTGTTTTACATGTTCAGTTCATTTATTGTCAAGATTAAAAATAATAAGTTGCTATTTCTATTATAGTTTGTAAAAGGCTATTATTACCTGTTTAACATAGGGATAAGGAAGAGAGAAATGCTATGATACAACTTTGTCAAAGTTTTGATTATTAATAAGCCTTCAACTTTTGATGTGAGTGCTGCTTTACATAACTTGCTTTTTTTTTTATTTTTTTTTATTTTTTTTTTGCGTAAATCAATTAGTTAGCCATACTTGGAGAAAGGGATTAAAGCTTTTTGCTAGCCATTATTGACTATTAAAGTTAAGAAATATCAAATTATCAGTTGCACAAATTACTAACAGTGTTTATTGTTTTACTATACTAGCAACTAGGTCTGTAAATAGATGCTATTGGATGAAGCAGTGTCACGTGTATGTATCTCAAATCAGTTTCGAATATTTGATATTTGCATTAGATACAAGCACATATCAAATAATTGTTCAATCCATCTATAATCAATAAATCAAGAGAGTTAAATAGAAAATATTGGTTGATTATTTAGGTACATAATCTGCTGAAATGGTCATTTGTATCCTTATAGGAAAGGAGAATAGGCTACAGACAAGGGTGATATTTATCCAAAAGGATTTGAAATGGATGTTATTAATTTGTATCAGATTCATTCATTCATCTATGTACAGAATGACCCACTATTTGGTTATTTTATTATATTATTTTGTGTACTTATTGGATGACCAACATTTACAATGTATGATGTACTATCTTGATAATTTGCAATGATGTATCATCCTGATAATTTATAGCTAAGATAAGCTATATACTATAATTTCATATATTAATTAATGAGTTTCTAGCATCGTTGCAAATATAAACTATTTTACATGCTAAGTTTGTTTATTGTCAGGACTAAAACTGTAAATTACTGTTACATAAATTACTTGATGACTTTCTAGCATCGTTGCAAATATAAGCTGTTTTACATGTTCAGTTCATTTATTGTCAAGATTAAAAATGATAAGTTGTTATTTCTATTATAGTTTGTAAAAGGCTATCATTACCTGTTTAACATAGGGATAAGGAAGAGAGAAATGCTATGATACAACTTTGTCAAAGTTTTGATTATTAGTAAGCCTTCAACTTTTGATCTGAGTGCTGCTTTACAAAACTTGCATTTTTTTTTTTTTTTTTTGCTTGCATAAATCAATTAGTTAGCCATGCTTGGAGAAAGGGATCAAAGCTTTTTGCTAGCCATTATTGACTAATAAAGTTAAGAAATATCAAATTATCAGTTACATAAATTACTAACAGTGTTAATTGTTTTACTATACTAGCAGCTAGGTCTGTAAATAGATGTTATTGGATGAAGCAGTGTCACTTGTATGTATCTCAAATCAGTTTCGAATATTTGATATTTGCATTAGATACAAGCACATATCAAATAATTGTTCAATCCATCTATAATCAATAAATAAAGAGAGTTAAATAGAAAATATTGGTTTTGCATGATTTTCTCCCAATCCCTCTGGCTATGAGGGCGCAAAAAATAAATAAATAAGATAATAGTAGATAGCTTTTAGCAATTAATATGCATTAAATTCATATAATATAAATTACCAACATAATAAAAATATGAATACGTATTTTTCATTACATTAGAGTACACAAAACATAAACTATGCTGTTGAAGAAAATAGATGGATAATTTTTAAACGTAAATGTTTTTATATTCACTTTGTATTTGTGTTTTCGAATATTGAATATTTACTCGCTTTTAGTTACGATATGCACGAATCACCTTTTTTATATCTCCATCGATACTCTTATAAGCATTTCTCCGCATTTGGTGAGATTTCGAGTCTTTGAAAAACAATAATTTGAAAAAGAGAGTGGATTTCATCAATCATGCATTAAAGAACAAAGTAGCTGGAGAATGTGTACCACACGTCAGAATGGTAGTATATTTTGGACAATCAAAGCAACTATACTTCATACGTAAAATAAACTGGAGAAAATCCAACATAATAATTTGACAGAAACATTGGGCAAAATGTATCTATTACATACAGACTTCACAATCGACCTTTTACATAGCTCGGGTCACAAACTATTATTTATAGTAGTTATATAGAATGTGATTGATCTGATAGTACAAAGATAATAAAAATGGTGGTCTAAAATAGTTTTTGGATATATGCATCGAAATCGACTGTGTAATACTATATTAACTGAAATTCATGCTGGAATAAAAAGGAGGTTGTAAGCCTTACAAATGATTAGTATTGTTTTTTTTTTTTTTTAAGTGGTTTTATTTTTCTCTTCTTATTCCAGATGTAGTACTTCTTTTGTCCACTGTCTTTTGCCTTTTATTTGTTTGTAAACTATCATATTTCTCTCTCTGACTATTTTGACCTCTTATCTAAAAGTGGCCAGTGTAGAATCTGTTATGGGTATGAATAATTATTCTAGGCCGAAAGAAAAGGGAGTTTGCAGTTTCATAGAACAATAAAACACTTAAAACGTGTTTTCTTTAGAATCTTGGAAAACCAACAATTAAATATGAAGAATTTTCTGCTCTCCTGAGAACATTGACTTTCGTTTTTTTTTCTAAGAATGAATGCAGATACACTATTCTTGACTTTTTTTTTTCACTACTGAGATTATTGAATGATGTTTTTTTTTTTCAGTGCACAATCTTCTGATATTGCTACTGTAATGGGTAAGCTGCAAGGATAAAGAAAAGCTGCTGTACATGAGCTCTAAAGAATGCTGCAAGAGAGAATTGCATTGCTTTCAGGTGGAGCTATAGGAAACTGATTCATCTGAGATGGGCATTGGAGTTGTTCAAGGTCGCATGGCTGACTGCAGTTTACTTAACCTGTGGCTGTTTTTACTGTTTTCATGGCAGCTGCCTGCCATTAGTTTGGTATATAACTGATTTATTGTATCCGTCTATTATGTTATGTGAAACTTATGAGCTGTATCATTTATAACTATTTGTATCTTGAGATCTATTAGTTGAATAAACCAAATGCAATCCTTAATTGGCATAGGGTAAAGTGCCCAAAGTTTTTTTTTTTTTTTTTTTTATTATTATTATTATTATTATCAAAGTATTATTATTATTAGTAGTAGTGGTGGTGGTGGTGGTAGCGGTCTTGGTGGTCGGTAGCGGTAGGGGTAGGGGTAGTGGTGGTGGTGGTGGTAGTAGTAGTACAACTACTACTACCAAAAATGTTGTATATTTGTCTCCAGTTGTCTCTGGCTTTGTTTATAGTTTACAACCACTATATTTAAAACTTAACATATTTATACAGTCGTATTTGAGATTTATGAAACATTGCCAGATAATTGATTCATCTTCATGTTCTGGCTATGGAAATTATACAATGATAACTTTTCATGCTTTTTTCAAACATTTTCTTCTTTTTGTTATATTTCATAAAAGCAATGGTATTCTTAACTAATTTACCACTACTAACGTTTTGACCTTTTTACTTAGCTTTTTGGTTGATTGTGGTATGCTAAATAGCAACATTATAGCATTGCAAATTTTGTTTAAACATGTTTGTCTTAACCTATGCTGTCAAGTGTTTCGTCGATTCGTCATTGAGTGCTAATTAGGCGTTATTTTATCATTTTAATGCATTATCCTTTTATTATAGCGCTTCACTACGTCCATTGGTTGGGAGGCCGAGCATTGAGTTTTCTTGAGGGGTCAAAAATACATATTTTCAGTATGACTTTTTTGGTTGAATATTCAAACAATTCAAAGGTCTATTCATATGAATCAGCTGCTCTGTTAAACTTCCATAATAACGAGACGATTGGGGGTAAAAGACGTTTATCTAGGCCACTTAGTTTCCCATGACATTGGTGAAAATGAGTCGGATTGTGGTACTCGCTGCTATTGACAGAGAATCAGGAAATCCTTCATATATATTAATTGATTGCTCAATGCAATCATTTTCTATAACCGGTTATTGTTGAAAAATACTATTTTTATTTTATATAAGTAGAATTATGCCTAGATTTTGATACACCTAATTTTTTAGTGACAACAAATAATTTACCTATGTGGTCTCTCAGCTTAATGTCTATATATCCAAATTACTCAGCATTAGATGCATCTCAATCAATACATTGAACAAATCTCATAAGCCATACCATAAAGAGTCATCCATCGTGGTTCTTGCATTTTCATTCTATATTATATTTTGTGTTTATTTTACTATACTTTAAACAAAGATTTTGTAGATCGTATGTCAACTTATCCTAAAAGTTTACTACATTAATATACTAAGCCACGTATATAATATATTTATCTCCATGAATACACACACGTACATTACATTCATATAGGCACATCAAAATATTGTACAGGTCTACATTCTCTTTATGTAAAATTCATTTATTTTACATAGCCTGTTTTCTTGATAACTTTAAACATCAATATAACAACGAACATTGCCCTCTTTATGTAAAATTAATTTATTTTACATAGCCTGTTTTCTCGATAACTTTAAACATCAATATAACAACGAACATTGCCTGTGTGCGTAGCACGGGCCACACACTAGTTCTATTAAGTAGTTTTGGTAGAATTGTTATTTATAGTCCTACTTATTACAAGAACAGAAGTTGATGTCAACTGTCTAGTGATTAAATTGTACTAAGAATTACTCCTATTTTATTTCAATCCTTATATTTTCTAAATGCTTGTTGTCTTGTGTTTTATTGTCGCCAATAACTCATATTTACTGCTTCATATTTCTTTCTAGGACTGTTTTGTTGTTTGCTGAAATTTGTATAGCTTTGCTCGCATTTATGTTTGCATTCATGACTTGTTTAAATTGACCATTTTACTTATTATTCTAACATAAGTAAACTATGTTCATCACTTACTCTTTCAGCCTTAAAAAGGATTATACAAGTTACAGTTCATGTCATTGCAGTTAATTTCCCATGGTGCCTTCATTTTATTTTGGTATGTCTCATAAATTTGTTACTTACTAGTTGGTATAGTTGATCGTTAAATATTATATACTTATTCGCTTCGTGAGTATCCTTCATATTCAAAGACATTCTGTTTTATAAAACACTAGTCTTGTTCAAAAATTAGATGTTACTGTAGATCCACCGTGAAAGATTGGGTTTTAAGCTAAGTTTTAGATTATCTGACATAATCTTGTTTGATGATCATGTTATCTTGTACGAATGGTTCTTTTTCTAGTCTTATGTTTTAATATCTATTATTACCATTCACATTTTTCAGGGAAGAGGTGCTGAAAGCATTCCTTGGTCAGCATACCCCATGCACATTCACCGGCTTTTCATTCTTTGATGGGTCTTGATAAATATCACCTCCCATTAATAGGTACTTCCGAATTCTATCATTTTAAACCAATAATTTACCATGTCGTTTTATTTAGTGATCGCTTGTTCAATGCACTTAGCTGGAAACCATATTTTTAATTATTTTAACTGAGCAAGCAATGTGCTAAATATGTTTTTGTTGACTTCCAAAATGAACCTAAAGCGAACAGGCATAACATGCCATCTGTTTAGTTTGTTCCTTGAAGTTTTTTAACTGCCACAATTTTGCCACTGGTACATACAAATATGAAATGATTTTTCTATACATGTACAAATTGGTTAATTCCTTCTAGACGCTATAAATAACTGGATATAAATTTTTTTGGATTGACATCTTCTTCTTGATTACGTTACAAATATATTATGTTGGTAAATCATTAAGACCGGCACTGAGAATAGGGAAATCCCAAAATTTATCAAATCACTACACATTGAACATATATTTGGGTCATGAGCACGGAAATTTGACTCATAAGCATGAAGATTAAATACATCAGTTTGATTCTTTTCCTTCTCTTCTGTTATTAGTAATAGGTAATTTTTTTATACTTCTAGTATAAAAAATAATACATAAATGCAGTATAGGATTCTAATAACAAACTATGGATTGCATGACTCATTTGTTTTGATACTCGACACCCATGTTGAAAAAACTTGTTAGTTGATTTTATGCGCTGATATAAAATCAGTTATTTGTGGTTCCAAGAGAGGTAAATGTTTTATTTGCTGATATATTTTATTTAGATTATGAAGGAAAATATCATATGTTATCATGTTTTTGTTTCTTACTCAATTATGCGCTAATGAAGTAAAAATGCGATACAAATTGTAACTTGGAAAACCATCAGCTGTATTAGTTTTGAATTGATTAATAACTAAAACAACCTATAAATTGATACAATTTTTGGAGATAGTCAGCAGTATTAGTTTTAACTTTATAAAATTATCTATAATTTAATATTGAAACACGTTACGTGAGTTCTACATAAAAGAAAATCCAAAGAAGTACTACCTACAACTGTTGAAACATAGGTAAGTCAAAAAATGCTAAATTTTTGTAGCGTAGATATCTACAAGTAGGCAAGTTAATTTGACATGCTAAAAGGGTTTACCATGTGCATACGCTACGACTGCCACATATGTGGTTGGTATCCGCGGACCGGGCTAGGTGCACTTAGGGGGGGGGGGGGGGGTGTTAGGGCTCCGGTCGGTTTCCCCCCTGAACAAATTTTTTTTTTAAAAAAGTTAATTTGACATTTTTCTGGAGCTAACTCTTAGACATAACGTCATACCATCATTAAATTTCTGTAGGGTAACTATCTGCATTAAATTTTTGTATTGGTTTTAGTGTTATTTAATTGGTAAATAACGTCATACCATCATTGTTTTAAATGGTTTGTTACCTATTTAATGTCAGTTTTATTACTCACATAACACTAAAACCACAACTTTCCTACAGAGAGCCACATATGATCACGTGTAACAGCCAGTTTTATTTACCATTTAATGCTTTCGTACTGTTTTATTTACTAAACAATGTAATAAGACAGATGCTAGGACCACTCGCTCCCAACGACTGTACCAACACTCGCTATCTCATTGGTGACAATATTTAAGTTGGGACCCAATTTGTACAGATGAATGAATAAGTAATAAATAAGTGAAAAATGTGACCAATAGGAGAGGGCGAGTATGAGCGACTATGCATTTGAAGCGACTGTGGATAGAATTCCTCATGTAATAAAACACTGATCGCTTTGAGTTCAGTTTTATTTACCATTCAGATCCCTTGGTTGGCTCACGTAAACTGAGCTCAATTTGGTTTGGTTAAACAGAGCCTGGGTTAGGCTCAGTTTAGTAGAGCCTAACAAATGCTCGGTTAAACTAAGAGTACGTTAGACTCGGTTAAAATGTGCCTAAACTGAAGGCTCGATTAAACTGAGCCTAACAGGGGCTCAGCTCTGCAAAACTGAGCTTGAGTGCTATGTTTGTCAAAACTGAGAATGCATGCTAAACTGAATGCTCGATTTTACTAGCTCTTTGTAGTTTAATTTTATATGAATGCAATACATGTCCTTGTCTTGGTTGATCTATGTGTTATTAAATTAAATTTCAATGCTAATGATTAGAAGCCTAATTAGGAATTTGTATTGTCTAGGTTATTTGGTGTAGTAGGCAAGAACGTTCATAAGTGAGTGAAAAATAATAATAATTATTATGATAGAATTTTATATCAGAGAGAGGAGAGAGACAAAGCAATGAACATTAGAAGACTACATTTTATTGATTCACTTTCATCTATTACAACAGATATTCTTCCTACTTATAATAATGCTCCAGACAAGAATATTCCAAAGCATATTTGGTCTAATTGAATACAATAACAAATATACCTCACACTTAATACAATACCAAATATACCTTACACTTAATACAATACCAAATATAAGGTAATGTATTTATTTGTCCTTATCTCCAACATTAACTCATTCTTAATATCTTTCCTTAATATCTCAACACCCCCCCCTCAAGATGGAGCATGCGGATCACAAATGCCCATCTTGGATTACTTCTTGGATAGCATTACGAACAAAATGACAGTCAGCGTCAAACTTCCATACGCCGTCAGCAACTCTTCACTTTTAACAAACGGTTTTTAAAGTGGACCAACCACTCAATAATGGTTTTTAAAGTGGACCACACTCAATGGTTTTTAAAGTGGACCACACTCAATATACAGTCAATAATGGTTTTTAAAGTGGACCACACTCAATAATGGTTTTTTAAATGGTTTTTAAAGTGGACCACACTCAATAATGGTTTTTAAAATGGTTTTTAAAGTAGACCACACTCAATAATGGTTTTTAAAGTGGACCAACCACTAGAAATAATGGTTTTTAAAGTGGACCAACCACTAGAGTATATTGGTTTTAAAAGTGGACCAACCACTAGAGGTCAATGGTTT
This sequence comes from Allium sativum, assembly GCA_030737875.1. Taxonomy (NCBI): domain Eukaryota; kingdom Viridiplantae; phylum Streptophyta; class Magnoliopsida; order Asparagales; family Amaryllidaceae; genus Allium; species Allium sativum. The sequence continues at coordinate 863,701,920 of CM060926.1, forward strand.
TTAAAGTGGACCAACCACTAGAGTATATTGGTTTTTAAAGTGGACCAACCACTAGAGGTTAATGGAAGATGACTGACTGTTATCATAATAGATCCATCAGCAAAAGAATATATCAGCAGGGGGAATAGCCACAATAAACGCCAAACTAAAAAAAAATCCGCAAGCAGCAGCAAGATTTTTTTTTTTTTTTTTTTTTTTTTTTTGAAAGACACAAAACAACAGCATCGACTACCACAACAGCCAACAATCACCATACTTCATCACCATAAACAGCCTTCATCATAAACAAACTCCATCCCAATACTCTTCAATCAGTAGGAAAACCAAATCGCCAGAAGCAGAGGAGGCGAAGACCACTCGACGGTGCTGTACTGGCTATAGGGACTGCCGACTTTTTTTTTTTTTTTTTAGCAATATATATACATATCTCTCTCCTTCTCCCCCGGCTTTGATACCATGATAGAATTTTAGATCAGAGAGAGGAGAGAGACAAAGCAATGAACATTAGAAGACTACATTTTATTGATTCACTTTCATCTATTACAACAGATATTCTTCCTACTTATAATAATGCTTCAGACAAGAATATTCCAAAGCATATTTGGTCTAATTGAATACAATAACAAATATACCTCACACTAAATACAATACCAAATATACCTTACACTTAATACAATACCAAATATAAGGTAATGTATTTATTTGTCCTTATCTCCAACATTAACTCATTCTTAATATCTTTCCTTAATATCTCAACATATTATAATCCAATTTTTAGGCAATTTATAATTGTTACACACTAAATAGGGATAATTCCCATGATAGGTTGATTTGATTATATTTTATGTTACTGGAGCTCTTATCTCTTATTGATAAGCTTATGCTAATCTTACATGTTATGGTTGGTTATCAACTCTGGAATCATAGTATTTGTATTTGCTATCTTTTCGCGTTAGGCTTTGGGAATTTTCCTTTGTCATGTACGTCCACCTGATATCTTTATAGCACACTTATGCTATGCAATAAATTTACAACAGAGTTTGACTACAACAAGCAATGCATTTGTTTGTTTTAAGAATGTTATGTCATTTTATGTGCTAGCATACCTGTGATTATTTTGAATATAATTACAAGAGAAGCACAATTTATCTGTTATACATTTTTTTCCTTCATGTTATATTTTTGATATCTTTCAGCAAATTTAATCAACGGGTGAAGTTGGACCTGCAATTGCAAAAGATGTCACTGAAGTATGATCTCCATCTACTGTTATTCTACATGTTCTGCTTTTTATTCCTAGAATAATTCCTAATTATTTTCACTATTCTTACAGTTGATTGGTAAAACTCCATTGGTATATCTGAACAAAGTTACAGCTGGTTGCAAGGTTCGTATTGCTGCCAAGCTTGAAATGATGGAGCCTTGCTCTAGTGTTAAGGACAGGTATTTTTCCCATATTGTCATACCGCAAAAAATATTTAAAAATAGTAATTTTCTTTCTTTTTTATATTAGCAGATACCCTTATATTTAGTTATGCTTACGATTATGTACTGATGAAAAATTGTGCTCTTTTGCTGTCTAGTGCAATATTTTTCAAATTTTCACCCTTACAAGTTTACAACAATTGCATTCGTCTTTTCAAAAAAAATGAAGAATCTCCCTTTGGCAGGATTGGATAAACCATTTGACAGTGGTATTAGAGTCGGAGTTGAGAAAGTCAAATTTGTTTTAATGGAAGGATTGAGAGTTTGTATTCGTACGCAAAAGTCTGTTCCCAATAACAATTTGAGCTTAACTCTGAATAACACATTGTTTTAGGTTGAATGAACTGATCACGTCATGGCAAATTCCTGATGGGAAGCGAAGATATTTCAACATGGGGAAAAACTGATGGGAAGCGAAGACGCAGATGGTTTTGCCCGTTTTCTGCATAAACAGGTTTTATTCTTAAATATCTATTAAAACTTCCTGTTCTACTATTGTCTTGGGCTTTTTTTAATAAATTTATTGAAATCCACAGCCTTTCATTACCAGTTGGAGCATGCTTTTGAAACCAAATCTGCCGTCATTAGAAGCAAACCGTGCTTTTTTTACAAAGAGGTACAGTTTCAATTTCGATCTACCCCCATTTCTTTTAACATAAAAATCCAACATTTTGATTTCATGTTCTTTCTTGTGACAGTATATATCGCTCGTATTCATAGGCATGCTGATTGTTGTATCAGTTAGGGGCTTCTTGACAAATCCCATAAGGTAATCTGTCTAAGTGCCACTATAAACATTCTCATCATAGGAGTTATTGTGGTGGCTTTTCATGATTATTAAGGCACATTATGTTTGCACAGTTCTTTGCAGTTTCAAGAGAACGTTGTATATTTCTTGTCAGAGACCATGGGAATGTACTTTGTTTCATCCATCCTTCTAGTAAGAAAGAGTTTAGCTACTGAATACAGGTAAGTCATAATCAATTTAAGTGATGCTTATATGTGTCGATGATGATATTAGGGTGATCTCGAATATGCCTATGAAGCATAAACTATTCAAGTATGGCAATACATGGTCAATGTTTTACTATGTGTTAAAAAAAGTTCCATTAAATTTTGGTTGCAGGATTATTATTACAGACGTATTGGGTAGTGAAATTCAATTTGATTTCTACCATTGCTGGTTTGATGCAATATTTGTGGCAAGGGCCTTTCTTTCTTTGCTATTGCTTTCTACACAACATAATTCTAGCCAAGCAGATAAGCATCCTATTGATTGAATTTTACACGTGTAGGTAGGTCTGTTTTTACATGGGTGTCTCGTATGATGTATTCTATAGATCATTGATAAAGAATATTCATTTTGTTCTTTAACAGAAGTGATAATATTCTTTTGCACGCTATATATCAACTCATAGATTGATCTTTGACTGTAATATTCTAGCTGTAGTATTGTGTAAAATTCAAAATGCTAATGGACTTGAATTGAATTCCTCTATCTTGGTCTGTAACCAATTTATCCTTCTGTTTAGTTTTGAATTTGCTACGTTGCGGGAATATATTTTGAATGGTAGTTTTTGGTTTGTGCTATCTAATAGTTTGATGATATTGGCGTGATGATATATATATATATATATATATATATATATATATATATATATATATATATATATATATATATATATATATAATGTCGTTATATTAAAAGAAAATTGTGTGTGTATATATATGTATATGTCGTTATATTAAAAGAAAATTGTATATATCGATCATAAGGGGAATAGCGACAAATTACCAACAAACTGGTTTTAAACAAAAAATGATCCGTCGCAAAACCCTTGTTATTTTGCAAGGGATTACCGATGGATAAATATAAATAATAATTTCTAAACAATAAAATTCCGTCACTAAAACATCGGTAAATATATTTTAATTTAAATGAAAAATAAAATTTAAATTCAATGGAAATGACGGAAAATGGACGGAAAACTCTCGCTAAAATCCATTGCAAAACTCACATGTACCGTCGCGATTTTCAACGACGACCATTATCCATTTCAAATCCGTCGCTAATGGCTATATAGCGACGGAATTGAAGCGGATATGGTCGTCGCAAAATTAGCCTTTTCTTGTAGTGTTTGTTAAACAAGACAGATGCTTTGTTGTAATGGGTATAGGTGTTTTGGTGTTGGAAAACAATCTTCGAACAAGCTGTTTTACCAAGCTGTTGTTTTATCAATAAAGTAAAGTTTTATTTATTTTTCGCTGTTTAAATTTTGTCTGTTTTGTAATTTATCTGTTCTATACACTCATGACGCTCCACTGAAGTTAATGCATTCTTGTTGGCTAGCTTTTTGACCAAGCCACAAAGGTTCACACATAAGAAGAAAGTATGGAACTACATTCCTCAAAGATCGGATCGCACCAGCGGATCGCACTCACGGATCGCGCCCCTCGGATCGCCCGCGCAGAACGCGACCCGATCCGTCCATGGGAGCACGACCCGATCCGCCCATGGGAGCGCGACCCGATCCGCACCTATGCCACCACTTCACTCCGATCCGATCCCCTGCTACGTGGCGAAACTTCTGACTTGTTCAAACCATGAACGGGTCTTCAACGATCCGAAATGCACGGATCTCGCGACACTTGTCCACAACTGTCATATTGACCAATTCCTCCTCAACGCTCGATCCGATCCGATTTTCTCGGGATCTGCACCACGTGTGACCGCGAACCGCCTGACAGAATCAGCTATAAATAGCCCAGAGACTGGCATTTTTCAGGATCCTTTTGACAGTATTGAGCACTGATTCCACCATTACTGTCATACCACTATTTCTTATCAGTTTTACTCCGAGATTACTGAGAGAAATCATAATTGTAAGAGTGAGTTTGAGAGAAATCATTGATTGTACTAGCATTCAAAGTATTATCGATAACATATAAAGTGGACGTAGGCTCGCTAACGCCGAACCACTATAAATTCTGTGTGTTTTCTGCTTTTTCTTCATTCTCCAGTTATAATTCTCTACGAATCAGAACAATTTGGGTTTTAGGTCCAAATTTTGATCTAACATTTTGGTGCTTTCACTGAGAATTCAATTCTCAGCCTACCGGATTGCTATTCTACTATTTGGATTTGAAAGTCCGAAGAAAACAGTCCCAAAACTTCACTGTTCAGATTTCTGAAGATTCCAGCGACATCTGATATCATGGCTGGAAAGAAGTCTAAGGAAGTACGAGCTTCGCAAGCGAATGAGGCAATTGAAGAAAGTGTTCACGAGCAGGTCGAGGTGAGTCTCGCGGATCGCGGGGACCAAGGCACGATCCAAGCAGATGAGGGCGCCACGATCCAGGCTGATGAGGGCGGAGCGAACCGGACTGCTGAAGGGGTTGTCACACGATCCCATGACAATGCACCGAACCGAACCAAGGGGGGCGCAACGAGCCACCTACATCGATCCGCAGCGATCCGAAATGATGACCAAACTACAACTCGACCTGGAAAGGAGGTTATGGCTCACACTTCCCGTCCCGGTGCCTCTGCTCGACCTGGTTCAAGTTCTCCGCGCATAAGAGAAAATGTTGATGATCAATATGACCCTTCTGCTCCCGTTACTGAGGGAGATCTTTCTCGCTTTTCTGAAATGTGGGAGAGGCTGTTTGATGAATTGGCTGCTCAAAGGCAGGAGAGCTCCGTGCTGCGACAGAACTTGACTGCTATGGACAGAAGGCTCAATGATCTTGCAAGGCAAAAGACGCCCCCAGTTCGTCCGCTCACCCCAGAGTACTCTTCTTCGTTAGAGGAATGACCAAGACCTCCGCGGCGACCGTATGAGAGGCCTGAAAACATAGAGCAGCTCCGATTTGGAACCCTGCCATCACGGGAAGAAGAGGTACTGGGTGCAGGGCCCTCAAACCGCAATGTGAATAATCGTGCCGCAACTCCCAGAGCTCGAGGCGTAGACAACCCTGTTGAGAATAGACCACCTCAGCCCCTTCGCCGTACAAATGCTCATGGTAACAGGGGGCAGCGAAGCCCAATCCGAGCCCCAGATTTCGTGGCTGCTCCTGGAAGGGAGATTAGAGAATTCCACCGAGCAAGAAGCGCTGATCCCGAGCCTCCGTTGACCAGTGCAAATGTTGCAGCTATGATCCATCAAATTCTGGCAGGTAGCCGTGGACAACGGAATGAAGATTGGGGAATTGACCGTAGTCACACCCCTTTCACTGATGACATTTTAGATGCGACGTTCCCGAGGCGCTTCAACATGCCGCAGATGAACCGTTACGCGGGTAGATCTGATCCCATCCAACATCTAATGAGATACTCTTGGTCAATGACCACTGCCGCAGCTTCCGACGCTGTCAAGTGCAAAGCATTTCCTATGTTCCTGGAGGATGTAGCGTTATTATGGTTTACTCGCTTACCAGCAAGATCAATTTCCAGCTTCAGGGAGTTGAGTGAAAGGTTTGTGGAACAGTTCCGCATCTATGCACAAAGGACGAAGAGTGTGATTGACTTATTCCTTGTCAAGCAACGACCAGGCGAGAGTTTGAGGGTGTATCTTGACCGCTTCAACCTAGCCGCTACTGAAGTCAAAGATCCTCATGAGCCAACTGTTGTGGCAGCCCTGATTGATGGGGTAGATAAAGACACCGAATTTGGGAGATACCTGGCCGACAAGCCACCTCATACTAGAGAGTTATTCTACGAAAAAGCTAACGTGCACTTACGCCGGGAGGAGGTATATGCTAACCGAAAGGCAAAAATGGCCGATAAGGAGGAAATCCAGAGCAGTGTCGCCATTAAGCAGGCAGGAGACAGCTCGGGGAAGGTCGAAGTTAATGTCGGAAACCGGAACCAGGGTGGTCGCCAGTCAGGAAACAATGGTAATAACAATAATGGCAATAACCGGAAGAGGAATCGAGGGAACGACTCCCAGAGAAGGACTCGTCCCAGGTCTTTTGAAAGTTATACGCCAATAAACGATACTTTGGAGAATATCTTCATGGATTCGTACAACGTCCTCCAAAATAAAAGGCCTCCTCCCAGAGAATTGACGGAGAAAGAACGTGAGACGGGGAAGTTCTGTCTCTTCCATCAGATTCACGGTCACTCAACAAATGAATGCCATCACCTAAGAGATGTGGTTGAGAAGCTTCTCCGAGAAGGAAAATTGGATGAATACAGAGTGACACCCAGAGACAGGGGGCAAGCCGTACCGGCCCCAAATCAGAACCAGAATCAACCTGCTGTCAGGCCAACTGCCCAGTAAAAGGGAAAGGACCTTGTTATCAATACCATAATCGGAGGGCTTTATCTTGTCGGGCACGGTTCCAAGGCATTGGATCAATATGTCAATGCAGCTAAGCAACACCTCGGGGTAGGAGAGTGTAGCAACCCTGAGGACAATGTCCCGGTAAAGCAACAAAAGATGATGTCCGACGACGTCGTTTTCCGCGAACGAGAAAGCATTGGAGTCCATGCTCCGACCGAAGATCCATTTGTAATCACAGTTCCTATTGGCCCGGCCACTGTTCATAAAGTCTTGGTGGATAACGAGAGTTCCGTCAACATTCTTTTCAAAAAGACATTCGACCAGATGAATCTCGAGATAAAAGACTTGAAGCGCTGTGAGGGATGGATCCGTGGATTTAACGGAGCATCCACCGCTCCAATGGGATATGTAGAGGTAGAGCTACCAGTTACACTTGGGGAAGGAGAACGCCAGAGAGTGAGAATTCTTCCCTTCGTGGTTTTGGGTATTGAATCACCCTATAATGCCTTCTTGGGCCGACCGGCCCTAGCAAAGTTCAGAGCCTGTATAGCTCCCTGGTGCTTGTTATTGAAGTTTCCTACAGAAGCTGGTGTTGGTATTGTCAGAGGAGATCAAGTTGTCGCACGAGCATGTTATATTGCAGAGCTAAAGCTACTCCGCAACGGAGGAGACATAGAAACCAAGGGCGCTTCTCCCCCCACAAGGGCGGAGACCTCATAGCAATTAAAGAGGATAACCGTAGGTGAGTCGCCCAGAGAGTTGCCCAAGGATATAGATCCCAGAGAGGACAAAGAACCTGGGGGTAGAATGGTGACTCCCAACGAGACAACTGTGGATGTACCGATCGATGATAGTGACCCAGAGAAGGTCTTTAAAATTGGATCCCAGTTAAATCCGAATTTAGCTAAAGAACTGACGGATTTCTTGAAAGATAACTTGGATGTATTTGCTTGGATCCACGCAGACATGTGTGGGATATCTCCATCAATCATGAGCCATTCACTAAGCATTAACCCTAAGCATCCTCCGGTAAAACAAAAAAGGCGAATGCTGGGCCTAGAGAGGTCCGCTGCCTTGAAAGAAGAAGTTGGAAAGCTAAAGAGTAATGGATTTATCAGAGACTCAACCTATACAGACTGGATTTCAAATCCAGTTCTGGTAAAGAAGGCCAACGGGAAGTGGTGAACGTGTATCGATTTCTCGGATTTGAATAAAGCCTGCCCAAAAGACAGTTTTCCATTACCCAGGATCGATCAGTTGGTGGACTCAACGGCGGGTCATGAACTTCTCTCCTTTATGGATGCTTATTCAGGATATAACCAGATTCGAATGCATGTTCCAGATCAAGAACACACTAGCTTCATTACGGATCTGGGATTATACTGCTACGTGGTAATGCCCTTTGGCTTGAAGAACGCAGGTGCTACATATCAACGGTTAGTGAACAGAATGTTCTATAACCAGATTGGGAAAACAATGGAAGTATACGTCGACGACATGTTGGTTAAGTCCAGGCAATCCTCCAATCACACTACAGACTTGGCAGAGATGTTTGGCATTCTTCGAAAGTACGGGATGAAACTCAACCCAACGAAATGTTCATTCGGGATCGCCTCCGGAAAATTCTTGGGATTCATCGTCAGTTCTCGCGGGATTGAGATTAATCCAGACCAGATCGCAACAATCAGAGGCATTCAGGAGCCTAGGCAAATTAAAGATGTGCAAAGCCTTGCAGGGAAAGTAGCAGCACTAAGCAGATTCATCTCCAGGGCTACAGACAAATGCATCCCATTCTTCGAATTGATAAAGCGAGGAAAACGCCACTTCAAATGGACGCCTGACTGTAACAACCCGTATTTCGATAACATGATTAAGACGAGGATCAAGGCAGAATTTAATTTTAAAATTTGAATCAAGGGAAACGGGCTATGCCATTGCGTTCGTCTCGGAAAAATACGCGAAATAGAGTCCGAGTTTTCGAAAATCGGAGTCCGTATGACCAAGATATGGCCTCGCGAAGTTTCACGAAAAATTCCCAAATTAAAGTATACTTAATTAAGTGAAATGGGTTGCGCAGAGAAATATATATATATATATTGATATATATATATATAATTAAAAATTAAATAAATAAATATGCAAAAATGTTCAAAACAGCGAATTGGGATAGGGGAATAACCGAACCGGCCGATTTTTGAGGTCGACCCGAGCCCGCTGGGTTGACTAGGGGTTAATCTAGGGTGTTTGGCTGTCAACCCGTGGGCCGATTCGCTCAAATGCAGATTTTGCATTTGGATGGTTCTCATGGTTCATCTTTAATCTAAAGGGCCTAGATGGTTCCTACACTTGACTTCTTCCCCAAGACATGCTTTGATGGCTTGGATTGAATCTAGGTTTAATCCTATGGCCTAAAACACTTGCCTAATCTATAAATAAGACCCTAACCTATCCTAAATCCTCATTATTCATTCATGCAACTAAACTATGGCAAAATTCCTACTCTCATGGCCTCCACTCAACTATCCTAGCCTCCACTTCATTTCTATGAGAGGTTTCATGATCATGAGAGTATTAGAGAGTCCCTATGTTAGTATGAGAGCTTCTCAAGTTGATTTCAAGGCTAAAGCTTTTATCTTTGTTCATAAAGATGGGGTTTTTATTGATTTGGAGTGTTCATCTTTGGGTTTTTGGGTGATGGCATGCATAGGCTTCATCACAAGCTTTAGTTTAATCGATTTAGGCCTTCATAGCTATGTAAGCCCTTTTCCTACTCTTAGATATTAACTATGAAGTTAAATGTTCATGTTGCAAGTTTGGGTTTGATCATTGAGTATGATACATGCTATCATGTCATGCAAGTTTATGAAGTCATTATCTTGATCTTGTGAGCTAAAAGCTACAACCTTTATGTTGAAATGTTGCATTAGGCAACATGAGAACCCTCATAACCTTTATGTCAACTTGCATATGAAGTCATAACCCTTATATGATGATATATGCGAGTTACTAGTCATCATTCCATGTCTTTTGTCACCATGATTCGCTTATGTGCCAAGTTTGGGTTTATGCATGTTTTGAGGCTTAAGAATGTAACATGCAAGTTAATGAACACATTTATGCCTCATTTGCCACCATGATTAACTTGTGGCTTAATATCCATTTTTATCATGCCTTTGCCAAGTCTTTTCTTTTAATCCATTACGTTGTTGCGAACGTATATGTGAGTATAAAAGCGTTGGGTTATGTATGGGTAATTTCTAATGGCATGAAAATACAACTTGAAAATATGACTTGAAATATAACATGGAAGTTGACATGTAAGTATGCTTGAAAACATAAGCTTGGGAATTTACCTATTAAGTTAGGTCTACCCTTTGGGAATTTACCTATTAAGTTAGGTCTACCCAAATGCTTGAAAACTTGTAACATGTTTTGGAAACATGATGGACATGACACTTAGATAATATAAGTGTGGCCAACTCGAGGTTGGGTTGAGTTTGCAACGTAAAACTACACGGAACCGACCGGCCTAACTAGTAGTTGCAAACAATATGACCCAATGTGAGAAGTTGGTCATGTTGTGCTTGAACCCGAGGTTAGACCAAGTTGTGGTGTAAAGCTACCCGGAACCGACCGGCTTAACTAGTAACCGCAACAAAGTCTAATGTGAGAGGTTGAGGTGCATTAAGTAATTAATGCCACATGATAGGGTTAAGTTAATTTGATTAATGACGCTTAACCAAATATGACATGGACAAATGGGTTAAGTAAATGGTTTAGGCTAATGATACTTAACAAAACATGACAAGGTTGGGTAGGTTAAGTAATTTGATTTGCCTAATGATACTTAACCATTTTTATACGATTAGTGGACGGGGTTAAGTTAACCAACACTTAACCAATCCAACACGATAATTTGGGGAAGGTTAAGTAAGTTTTCTTAATGACACTTAACCGAAAAATACAGTTAATGGATGAGATTAGACTCCACTAGTCTAAGCATGGAAATCGGATGGGGTTAAGTTAGCCTAGACTTAATTAATCCCACTTGGTAGTTTAATAGAGTTAAGTTAAACACTTAACTAATCTAACATGATGATTGAGGTGGTTAATTGACCTATACTTAACCAATCTAACTCGTGAATTTATTGAGGTTAAGTTAATCTATACTCAACCAATCTAACGTGAAAACATGATAAGGCTAAGTCACGAATCCCTTGAATACACTTGACCGATTTGACTAAGAAAATTGATAGGGTCAAGTTAATATATACTTAACCAATCTGGAATGATAATTGGACGGGGTTAAGTCGTGAATTGCTTAATATACTTAACCAACGTGAACATGGTTTGTAGGGTTAAGTCTTGGACTTGGATACTTAGCCAATTTTGACATGGTTTGTAGACGGGTTAAGTCATGAACTTAAGTGACACTTAATCCATTATGAAAACCCTAGTTCTGAGGATTAGGTGGATAACCGTAGTTAACAAGGATAACGGGAATAAGGCTAAGTGGTAAACCTTAGTTGAGGGATAACTAAGTAATGATTCTTAGTCAAGGAAATTTAGACCAGTTCATAGATAGATGAGTAACCTGATACGGTAGGTCATCCTTTAAGTATACGAGTAGGAGCAAGTATCTGATTTAGATAAAGGCTCCAGCGAACTGGGTGACGAAGCAGCGGCTTCGGGGAACGTGAGGATATTCTTGGTATCCCTCTGTGAGCTGTCAGGTGATTATACTAGGCTCATGAGAGGTTAAGGTCTGCGTTAGAAGAGCCAAGAGTATGCCTTGGTTGCTATGCGAGCGACCTAAAGACGAGGATGGATAGGGGATAGTCGACGATACACGGTCGTACCCTAGATAGCATTTCGTCAGGCTACCTACCATCTTTGGTCAAGCGTGTACGTACGGAAAGGCAGAGAACACCCAAAAGACCATAATTGCTATCTAATTATGGTTGCGGTAAGGCTTGGATGTGGGTTGGCCAGTGTTGTGTTCTCATACAGGATTTATCCTGTCTTGTCTTTCTCTAGTTGAGGGAGGGGTCGCGTGGGACCATAGCCACGTATAGAAAAACAGACCTTAGCATCTGCATCGGCAGATAAATCGAAAGCTCCCGACCGAGTCCTGTATTTCCTGGTCTGCCCTGTGACAGGACTCGGATGGCACGATGTGATACATGTGCATACAGTCATGGAAAAACGATTCACGATGAATGCGTGGGAAAAAGGGCGCGGTTGACGGTTAGCGTAAATCCTAGTGGCCCTGGGTGGTTGAACCAAAACCGAGATACGAAAACGTGCAATAGGTAAGCGTAATCCCTAGTAGTCCTAGGTAGCATAAGTCCTAGTTGTACAAACGATAATTCATGTTGGAAGACCCTAGCTAGGTTTAGGGTAACAGTCCAAACCGATCTTAAGGATCATAGAACTATGTCAAGGTAGTATATAATCTCATGGGAAAGCCCGTATGGTCTACGGCAAGGGACTGAACATTTACATGGAACAAAACATACGAGTTGAGTAACCTATATATGCGATATACTAGGTTGACATGGACCATTACACGACTTTTGAGTAAGGGTCATTCACGGATAACACGTGATACAGTTGGGATACTAGTACGGTAGGTGCAGAGCAGATGTACATGATAGATACCATGGGACGTTATACGTGATAGATATCTTGGGGATATTATACTTGATAGAAACCTGACGATGTGATACCTTGTTTTATCTTGACATCGTAATTTATCATGACACCTTAGTTTACCTGAGTTCAGTAGTTCATCCTGTTATTTTGATTTAGCTTATCCATCTTGTTATCATGCTTATGTTCATCTCAGTTTCTCATGTCAGTTAACTTTACTAGTTTTTATACTAATAGTAGATAGGGCTTACTCAGTCCTTTTGACTGACCCGTTTTGTTTCGCCTCTTTTCTTCCGTTCCCCCCAGGTTACAGGGAGGAAATACTGCTGTTAAGTTCGGACTTCTTCTGCTTGAAGGTCATCATGGATGGCTTGGACTTTTCTTGGCTATGGCTACTTTACTGTTTTTACTTGGGGAATAATTTATGAAAAAGTCTTTATGCTTCTTTATTATTGCAAGACAGGTTTTGATGTAATCTGATGTAAAAGGCTTTAGACCTTATTTATTTATGTTATGAAAGTTTTATTTTACTTCCGCTATTTTATATGTTCTGTCTTGTGATATTTCTGTGCATGTTTACCAATAATGCCCCTCTAATGCTAGTGCATTCCCTTGCGAGCGACCCTAGCAGAGGCGGGGTGTTACATTTGGTATCAGAGCAGAAGGTTACTAGACTGGGCAAAGGTTTTTTTTTTAAGACCTTCTGAAAACTATTTGAAAAACTGTTTACAAAGAAGCATTTTTCAAGAAAATTTTCTTTTAAAAGAAAAAGGCTATTCCCCAAAGGCCATTAGCACTATCCTTGTTTTCTTAATTGGATCTCTTTTCCTTTCTTTCCTCCATCTGTAGTCACAGTGGTTTTAACTGCGACTAGTCTTTTCTATCTACGAAAGTGCTTTCCATACGATGGAGGTGGTTCTCGAGAGACCAGTGGCCGCGTTATAAGAAAGGATAGTGAGAAAGAGGATAAAGGATACGAGCTTAAGGATGAGCAACTTGTTGGTATGGCTTAGTCCTCAAAGGAGGGAGAAAGATGAACAATGAAACCCATGACGAGAGAGTACCTTTGGCATGGTAAAACGGGACGGATAGTTAAGTATTATGGGACAAGGACAAGATCATCGGGAGGGCAATAGTATGCTCTCATTTCTAGGGCACCTCGGAAGGAGGGTAACGATCTTGTTAAAGGTTTAGCTTTTCTTCTCTATCATCCCGTTAGGACTTTGTTTTGATCATCGTATCATTTAAGTCTGCTTCGATAGCTGAGTCTCTGCACCTTAAGTACTAGCGTAATAGAGAATCCCATTTTTGTCTCAAGTCCTGTGGAGAATCGGTCCATTTATTCATGACTTGTTTGGATTTGAGAATGTCTATGCCAAGTGTTGAGTTTGGAAATAATGCTTATGTTTATAAGCTATGGATGGATTCTAGGGATGAAGTGGTTATCCAGTAGGGGGTGCCACTCTCGGTTTTTGATAGGAGGGTAGTTAGACCTTTCGACTAGCTTTGGTAATGCCCTCAAAGTATCGTGTAACCTTTTTGAGGTTCTGTCATGACTAGTTACTTAGAATCCCTTGATGCCTTTATTAGAAATTTGAAGCCCGATCGAGTGGTGTTCGCCGATAAGACGGATGGTTTATTTCACCTATGCATGGGTTATGGAGATCACCCTAGTAAGTGCGCTTGATAACCTGGTTGGCATCTGTTTACTTTCAAGAGAAAGTTCTTCTACATGGGATACCTTGTGGTACGAGGTCCGAGATTCACTAGTGAATTTTGGAAAGCTTGCATGAGATCATGAGTACGCAGTCATGTTTGCGTCAAGTATTCTAGGAAAAGGATAAGTGCAAGTGGAACGAGAGGCGACGAAGAAATGAGTTCCAGCTCATGTTATGGAAACAGGAATAAGAAGCTACAAAATCGTGAAGTTAAAAGACGGTCAAGGCACAATGGAATTAAGCTCAAGGAAATGCGACTTTGATACGCGCATGATATCTCTTTTTGGGAGTGTATCCTTGATCCCTGTTTTCTGTAGAGCTTACTTGTAGGCTGTCTTTTGTGGACATCCTCTCGGTCCTATTTTCTGTAACAAACCCCGTAAGGAGTTTGTCTTGTTTATCTTCTCGACCCTGTTTCAGGGAATCCTAGGTAGAACCCTATGGATGTAAACATGTATTTGAAACATGTTATGATTGATATGGTTGCAAGTGGCTGCAAGTGATTGCTCGTGGATGCGCGAATACACATTAGATACTAGCTCGACTCGATCACATTTCATATTGCATATGCACGAGTATTTATACTTGTTTATGGATGAAATCGAATGTATTATCATGCGGTTGTTGCATATGAATGAATGATTGTGCACGCATATAGTATCTATATGACTAGGACTATTCGCATACATGTTGGATTCATGGCACTATACATATTTTTGCATTAGAAAGATTATTCAGGCCTGATCATTAGCACTAGCTAAGGAACATGTACACACACGTTTTGCATACATTCATACATCATTAGAAATCATCTAAGGACAATGGTTGCTTGTGGATGATGTTTTGAGTAGATGGATGATGGATGGTAGGATATGTTCTTCCTAACTTGGAGATTTCGGGGACGAAATCCAAAAAGGTGGGGAGAATGTAACAACCCGTATTTCGATAACATGATTAAGACGAGGATCAAGGCAGAATTTAATTTTAAAATTTGAATCAAGGGAAACGGGCTTTGCCATTGCGTTCGTCTCGGAAAAATACGCGAAATAGAGTCCGAGTTTTCGAAAATCGGAGTCCGTATGACCAAGATATGGCCTCGCGAAGTTTCACGAAAAATTCCCAAATTAAAGTATACTTAATTAAGTGAAATGGGTTGCGCAGAGAAATATATATATATTGATATATATATATATAATTAAAAATTAAATAAATAAATATGCAAAAATGTTCAAAACAGCGAATTGGGATAGGGGAATAACCGAACCGGCCGATTTTTGAGGTCGACCCTAGCCCGCTAGGTCGACTAGGGGTAAATCCAGGGTGTTTGGCTGTCAACCCGTGGGCCGATTCGCTCAAATGCAGATTTTGCATTTGGATGGTTCTCATGGTTCATCTTTAATCTAAAGGTCCTAGATGGTTCCTACACTTGACTTCTTCCCCAAGACATGCTTTGATGGCTTGGATTGAATCTAGGTTTAATCCTATGGCCTAAAACACTTGCCTAATCTATAAATAAGACCCTAACCTATCCTAAATCCTCAGAGTCAGTTTTATAAATTGTCTTCTTTTTACCATTAATCTGAAAGATGGCTCATTTAATTTTTATTTTAATGGTTAATATGCTTTCTACCCAAATTTTATTTCCCATTTAGGTCAGAGGTTTCGGTAATGTACCGAAAGTTGTATGTTAATAATATATTACAACCATTGGTCGCTTGGTCATAACTGAAATTATAATGTTTTACTTTTATAATTTGGACAGGATATTGTAATTCGAACATGTAATGACCCGCATTTTTCAGCGATATAAATAATTTATTTAATTATTTAAATAATGGTTTGGTTATTTAAAATGACCAGAATTGAATAATATTGAATATTTAATTAAAATAATAATATAATAATATATTAAAATTTTGAAATAGTCAGAAATAGTGGAATTCACAAATGGTGTGAATTGGATCATCGGTGATATTTAATTCAGTTTAGAACTGAATTAGAATAACGAATATATTATTTTAACGGCAGTTTGAACGTATAATTATAATATAATTATAATCGAGCTTGAAATGGCGTGACAGTTCGTCATTTGGCGATTTGAACTTCAACTGAATGTATATGATTCGTTTTAAATCGGATTTATGTGAAACAAGAAACGTATAGAGCTGGTGAAGTATATCTTCCTAATGGAAGAGAAAAATCGGGATTTCATCGTGTAGATTTTTATATATGTCCAAATCAAAATTTAGAAAAGTCGTTATGGAATTACTTTATAATTTATATCGACTTATTTATATTTTAAAAATGGATTTTTGAATATAAATCGAATATCGATGTAACACTGGATTTGAAATATCGAGCTATAAATCCCAGTGGAGCAGTATGATATTCTGTTGTGAATATATACTGTTAGACCAAAAAATGGCACTAACACCCAATTGTCTAGAATTTGCGAGGAATAATAAGCTAAAACGTAAAAAATCAAGTAGAGACACGAGATTTATAGTGGTTCGGCGTTAATAAGCCTACATCCACTTCATAGTTTCTCATTTCATTCATGGATTACAATTACAAGGAATACAATCACTCAATCGCTCAAATACAATGAATAATTCTCTCCGAATTCATTGATTTTCATTGATTTTCATTGGAGAAGAAGGTAGTTATTGGTGGGGGAATTCGGCCGTGGCTACCATGAATGAATGAAACGCTAAAAGTCCCTTCAAATGACCATGTTGTGGTGTATTTATAGCTGTAGATAAGCTCTGGGCGCTTCCGGTTCGGATGGGCCACGTGGCGTGACCAGAGGAGATCTCAGAAGTAGTGGAGAACGTGGAAAAATGGTTACCAGGTCGTGCTTTGCCAAGTGGAGTCCGATCCGCAATTGTAGGAGTCGATTATGCCAAAAGAAGAGGTCAAACTCTGTGTGCAGAAGCAGGTCCAGTCGGTTCGGATCGGATCCGAACCGAACCAGTTGTTCGAGCAGAATGCTTGCACGCACTTTTGTGCAGAATACTTCAGGCGGTTCGGGTAGAGGGTACTCTGATCCGATCTGGGGAGGGGGATCCGATCCGATCCAAAAGGAGGGATCCGATCCGATCCGAATGGGGGATCCGAACCGATCCGAAAGGAGGGATCCGATCCGATGACATTTGCATGAATAATTCAAATTTTCCATCTTTCTATCACTCCATCCAAGTGATCGCCAATCAATGTAAGTTCATACTCAAGTCCCTGGCTTTGGGTAGCCTGGTCACAAAGCAGGCTAACATATACGATAATATTTATTTTTAAATATTAAATTCAAATGTTTTTAAATATATTTATATATTTAAATGGGTTATTTAAAGCTTTAAAAATAGTCAAATTTTCAAATGACCTCAGAATTCAACGAAACTAATTTTGTGGATCCGTAATATTAAATTATTGTTAGATTTCAATTTCCATGATTTTTGAAATCAGTATGTGGCCGTACGGGATTTTAATGTGAAAAACAGTCAGTATTTTAATGGTTAAAAGTACGCTGTGTGAGCAAACGAAGTCGGAATTCGACGAAACCAGTTTCTTTGGGACCGTAATGTCGAACTGTAGCTGCATGTCGATTTTCATGATTTTTGGGTATTGTGTGTGATCACAGGGATTTTTAAACGACAAATGAAAGCAACGATTCAATATAAACAAATAAAATAATCGAATATAAATATATTAAATCCTACTATAAATACCCCTAACCTATTGCAAACCCTAATTCTTTCATTTGAGAGGTCAACGGGATTTTTTTTTCGCCGTTTTCTCCTTCAGAAGAAAAACAAAACACAACTTCATAAATCGAGATAAATTCCTAGAAATTTCCTAAAATCCCAAATATCATATCGTTGTACTCCTCATGGCTTTATCTTCTTTTCTATACTGGTTTCTATGGGATCAGTGATGTTCACGTTCGCTGCAAAATACATAGCAGTGCCTAGAGTTGGGATTTTTAGGAGATTGGTGATTCGATTGAAGAGATTATCGTTGTCGTTGAGATCAGTGTGGAAAGTAGCTTCGAAAGGGGGGTTTTGTGGGATTCGATGTTTTTTTGGTCGATCAGAGTGCTGAAGCACGAGAAGAGTATGGTTCAACGCAAGGGGATTTCATTGATCGAGTGAGGCGTTTAGGTGATGGACGGGTAGAGGGTAGGGAGGAGAGTTGTGCGGTGGTGTCATTGGAAGGGTTTGGTGGACGACGAGATGGTGAACGATGGATCAAAAGGGGGCGGTGTTGGTTTACAGGAGCAGTTTTCAGTTCGATCAATTGGGGAAGAAGAGTTTACATGGTTGGGCTGGTAGAAGGGAAGGTGGGTCGTTATACAAAAGGTTAAGCCCATTAGTTATAAGGGAAATTTAATTTAATTTTAATTTAAATTGTATAGGATATTATAAAATATATATCTTTTCCATACGATATCAGAATTGGACAAAACAAGATCCGATGGGATCGTAGGGACGGTGGCTACACCATGGAACTGACCGGGAGTGAATTGGGCTCGTTTGGATTTATGGTGAAACTAAACGCCTGAATCAAATCAATGACCAATTATCGTTATTTAACGATAACCGTCCAAAGTGAGTAAAACTCGCTAACTCTTCTCAGTATATTTTTATAACATATTTTTATAACCGATAAATAATGATTGTTTGTTGTGTGTTGGCTGTTTGGTTGAACTGCTAGTCAGTTGATTGAAAATACAGTTAACGATATAGATATAAATCGTTAATCAAATATTGATTCTATTTAGCAGAATATTTCATAGTGAAATGAAATTGATGTTAATTTTATTGTTTAACATCTGTGGATGCAGGGAAACAGGTCGGAGAGACCCAACTGGGTTCCTCAACATTTATTTTACTGTTTTGTCGTATATTGTGTTATATGATGTAATATGAAATCTATTGTTGATTTTGTATGGTTGAATGATGCTGATCATTGTTATAGGGTATGTTAAATACCATAGGGAATACTGGAATGTTAAAAAGGACATTTTGAATGTTATATTGGAAAAGAAATATTTATAAAATCAAAAGATTTTATAAAAAGAAAACTATTTATTTAGATTGCAAAGGAATATTTATTTGTTAATCAAATAGATAGAATTAAAAAAATTATTTTTAAACTTTTTACAAATAGAATTGAAAAGGGATATTTATTTGAAAGTGAATAGAATAGAAAGGGGAAATATGTGTAAAGGGAATAGTTAATTATAAAAGGGATTACTTATAAAATCAATAGATTTTATAAAAAGAAAATATTTTATAGAATAAATAGAATCATCAAAAGGGATTTATTTTGTAAATAAATAGATTATAAAAAGGAAATACTTGAAAAAGTGACTAGAATAGTATAAAAGGAGAATTTTACATTTGAAAGATTTAAACCCATGCTTCGCACATGGGTATAACATGATATGGATTTAAAGCAAAGATTTTAAATAGAATCCATTTTGACCGATAGATTGAGAAGATAAATTTATAAATAATATTTTATAAATCAAATATAAGGTTTATCATTGGATAAATATAATATATATAACTCATGACTTATATAGAGGAGTAGGAATCGATTTCAACATCGATATTTGAAACTGAATAAACGATGAATTAATCAAAGGAGTTAACCAGTTAGAGTTAATCAAATTAGAATTAGTTGAATATCAGTTATTCAATTACAGTTGATCGAATGTAGTTATTTGAGATAGAGTTAGGCAAACATAGCTATTTAGGATGTGTTGCCATTTCGTACGACTGCTAGCGTAATTCGCAGGGCTGCGGATAACCTATGGTGGTCGGATGTTTCCTGAGGGAATCAGGCATAACCATTGTGATCGCTGCGATCTAGAATCAAGCGAATGGAGTTAAGTCAAGTATTAGTTAATCGATAGGAGTTAATCAAGTCGAGTTAGTCAAGTTAGAGTTGAGTTAAATAAGTCGAGTTAGTTAAATTAGAGTAATCAGTTAAAGTTAATCAGTTAGAGTTAACCAGTTATGGTTAATCAATTAGAGTTAATCGAATGGAGTTAAATCGAATTAGAGTTATTCAATGGAGTTAATCAAGTTCGAGTAATCAAGTATTAGTAAATTGAATAGGGTTAGTAAAAAGGAATTAATCGAATATCACTTATTCGAAGTAGAGTTATCGCATATAGTTTATTCGAGAAGTGAGTTAAATTGAATACAAGTTATTCGAAGGAGACAGTTAAGCAAATATAGTTTATTCGAAAGAAAGATAAATCGAATATGGTTATTCGAAAAAGAGTTAAATCGAATATAGTTATTCGAAAGAGAAAGTAATCGAATATAGTTATTCGAAAGAGAAAGT
This sequence comes from Allium sativum, assembly GCA_030737875.1. Taxonomy (NCBI): domain Eukaryota; kingdom Viridiplantae; phylum Streptophyta; class Magnoliopsida; order Asparagales; family Amaryllidaceae; genus Allium; species Allium sativum. The sequence continues at coordinate 863,722,414 of CM060926.1, forward strand.
AATTGAATATAGTTTATTCGAAAGAGAGTTATCGAATAGTGATTATTCGAGAGTGGATTATACATTGGGATTCGATTATATCGAATGGGGAAAGTACTATTTCTTTCCGGTTTTTAAAGAAAGATTCATTTATCTAATAAAGTAATTAATTTTAATTATTTAAACTAGTAGAGAAAAGTTGTATTTAAATATTTTATTTCAGAATAAAGGATTATAACACTATTGTTATAATCAAGAGATTTTTTTGTAAAGGAAGAGGATTCGTGAAAAGAATACGAGAGTTTCGTAAGGAAGTTGTTAAAGGTTAAAAGGTGAACTTTGTCTATTTCGAGGTTGGAAATGTCGTTCAGTTAAGGTCTGAGAGGTAATTATACCCCAACTTGATTGACTTCGTTTTTAACTAAGGGATGGGTAAGGTTCGATAGTGAAGATGGATTAAGTGAATTTAGTTAATGAGTGTAACGGTTTAAATTGGCTCAGTGATGTTTTATTTAAACATCTGTTTAAATCAGATGAGTAAATTTTGGAAATATTTTCCAAATAAAATCAAAGATATTTTCTGATAATAGAAAATGAAATGTTGATGAAAAAGAATACTGGAATGACAGTGATACGTGAAACAGAGATGGAAATGTTTTCCAATGATTGATGATATACATTTTCTAAATTTAAAAAATAAGAATTTACAAATATATAGAAATGGGGAATTAGATAAATTAAAGATAATTTTATAAAAAGAGATAAATGTGGATTGATGATTGATCGATAGAATTTCCATCTGGAAATAATATCGTTGGTTGTACACCTGTTTTTCTTTGATAGTTAAATCACCAACTATCGAAGTTTTGACCATTTTTCCATCGTCAATACGGAGAGATCGGGATCAGATATATTATCTGAAGACCACTCTGTATGGACGTTAGCGTGGCGATCAAATATTGAAGACGGAGTTAGGCAAAGGCTATCCTATTTACAGAATAGTGCCTTCGGTTTGTCCAGACCCAGGACAAACGTGAATGGACGAATGTCTGACAAAGTATATCTAAGGGATCGCGTAAGTTGATCTCTTCAAACGTACTTACGTTTGGTGGCGGAGAAATTCATTTCTTTTAGCTTTATACCCGTGATATTTTTGGGGAAATCAATTTGTGATTGGGCGGGTATGACGATGTGGCATTCAAAGTAAATGAATGTATGATTTGTCAAAGATACGTTATGACCTCAAGCCTCATCAACTGGGAAATGACAAAAATCGGGCAGGCAGCATGGCTAAGTGGGTATCTCCCATTTGGGTGTATATCACCTATCTAGAGAAAATCCAATTCATTCTTTTATCTATTCGATGTTGTCCCTTTTCAGGAAGACGGTGGGTAGCTCCCAACCGTTGGTGATATACATTCGATACACTCAAGCAAAATGAGTGGTCGGTCATGTGTGGGCCGGGTTGCAAGACGTTCTTGTGAACCCAATGTATTTGCCTCTAGAGATACACTATCGGTAGGTGGTCCCATACCTTGTCATAGTTGGAATCCAATCTCCAATAAGCGCCCGCGGTTTTGTTTGTATACTATATATGTGGAACGTGAGATGCAAGCGTTCTGCTAGATTCTAATTACTTGTGATTATACATTATTATAATATCAGAAAAGTATTGATTTCCAAAATTGTTTTGGGTTATCGTAAGGTAAAAACCATCCGTGTTTACGTGTGGATCGGTCTTACGATTATCTTTTCTTTTGAAAAGGATTTTAAAAAGTTAAACCAAATGATTTGAGTTTACTCATACCATTCCCATGACTGACCCAGAGTTTATTTTGTTTTGTTTTTCCCTAAACTCTTGGGTGCACAAATTTGTATGGGCAGTCAAGTAGTTCAAGTCTTTACAGATATACTTGGAGGAGCTTGTAGCAGGAGGCTTCAGGATTATATAGCTATTGTTATTTCCGCTGTGTGTAAGTGTTGTACTCTGATAATGTTATAGTGTATATATACTGTTTTTATTTCAAAGTTATTTTATATAATATATTTTATTCGTTCTGCTGTGAGATTCGTGTTTACTCTGATTGTGTTCTTCTTCTATTCTAATTTTTCTATCTTATCTATTCTCACCCTCTAACTTCTTTCTATTAATGATCAGGAATTTCCGATGTCTGAATAGTCAACATGGTAAGTTTTGTGTCGATTTTCGGAGTCGAAAATCCCAGTTAATTACAGAACATTTGAACGTCGTCCCTTCGGGGACATCCGATTAAATTGGAACGATACAGAGTAGATTGGCATGGCCCCTGCGCAAGGATGACACGCACAAATCGAGAAATGTTCCAAACATTTGAACGTCATACCATTTAGGTAATGGACTAGAAGCCATATATCTTTTTTTTGGGTCGATTTTTCAAATGTGGACATGATATTGTTTTATTTTCAAATTATAAAATTTGTGGATCACATGATAGTATTATCTAAATGTGACATGGTTATAATTAAGATATAAAGGTATTCTGAATTTTATGTTGAATCAATATGATGAACCATGGGAAAATCAATATTAAAATTAATGTTAGTTTAAAGTTATCCATTTTTTTAAAGAATTTTTACATTTTATGTGCATGAAAAGTAAAATTTTCTATTAATGTGTTGCCAGCGGTTATATTAACAACGCTTATATACATTATAAGGTTAACCGACAGACATAACAATTTATAAAGGGAGAGAATATTTAGTCGCAAAATTAGTGGACACACAACCTTAACCATTAGATTATTTTGTCTTTATATGGAAGAGTGGAATTTATGGGTTGATCCAATGGTGTAAATTCATCATGTCACCAATTATGTCTAAATATTGTGCCCAAATAGACTTTCCCATTTATAAATGGTGCTAAATAATTATTTCCAAATATTTACAAGCCCAACGAAATATTTCAGTGTTGGTATTCATATGTGTTACAAATAAGCGTATTGTTAAAACTTATAAGTATTGACAGATTCGATTGTTTCGTTGCTCACATTTAATTGATACTACTTGGAAAGTGGTATTGAAATCATTTGAATAGATATAAATGCTAGAAAATGTTTGTTTCGATGTTGTAATAACCAAACAGCTGAAATGAAATTGTATAAAATTACAAATACAAAAATTATATACAAGCATAACATATTTGCATTGCACAATAAACCTGCTTCACTCATTAACTCGACAACTGCCCGTGTGCGTAGCATGAGCCACACACTAGTTATTTATTGATTTACGATCCTATTTATAGCAATTAATTATATTGATTGCTATAAATGGTCACCACAAATATATTAATTCAATATGGATTACATTTTCATATAATCCCATAATTGAACATTATCCAAACATTCAATACAATGTATATATTACCGATTTACGCTGATTTGGATGGATAATATTTATATATTTATATTTTCGTACGGTCAACGTAGTTATTATTTTTATTATTATTCTTTCATATTTAAAGATTTGGTTTAATCAATAACCAAACACTCCTTTTTGCATTCAATCTTGCCAAAGGTTTCAAATCTTACAAAAAGACCATTAGCTGTAATTATTGTATATTATGACTGATTAGTAAAATAGACATATCTCAAATTCACAAGAAATACATATGTATGTGTGTGTGTGTATATTTGGAATAGTTGATGCAAACTACACACAAATATTTCTACGTACGTTTGCACCACTTTTTCCTTTTAAATCTTTTTGTCGTATCTCTTGTGAATTTAAATTGACATCTTTTTGTTCAAAAAGAGGAAAACGACATATTTAGAACAATTAAGCCAAATCCCAACAACATTGAATACAAATAGGTATAATTCTTTTAAATATTACAATCACATAATTTACCAATCGTACTTTTTTACCCAAATTCACATAATTTACTATTTAACACTGAACTAGAGATCTGGAATGTAACTACATCTAAATGGTATTTAATGGGACTGATTTCCAGATCTACAGTGCTTTTCAACAATTGCAATATATTTTAAAACATAATTATAGGAATATGTGTAAACAAATTTAAGGATCCTACAATTAATATTATGCATAACCACAATTTACAATTCACAAGTTTTAACAATTTTTACAATCAGATCTGATAGGTACTAATTCCATTATAACAATATCATGAGCATATCTGATGGAAATAGGCATAAAATTTGAGATCTATTACAAATGAGATAAATACGTTATTATAAATGTATATATAAATTTCCCACTCACCTGCAAGCATCCAAATTCAGAGTTTGAACCCTTTAGGTCTAAATTCCCAATTTCTTATAAATCTACAATTTATCTGAAAAAGGGTAAATTCCAGATCAATAGAGATGTAAGAAAATAGGGAGAGATGGGAGAATCTATTGTTGAGCGCTAATTTGCATTCTTTTCCATTGGATCTGATAATCTTTTCATTCCTATGTGATTTGGATTTGATTTGTTGTATAAGAATATATTTTTGATCAAGAAATTAGGTTTGGAGAAGAAGGAAAAATGGCAGAGCTTCGCTGCTTCCCACAGATTTGTATGGAAAAGAATGAGGCCTTATCCCTGCAACAACCCGCCGGAATGAACCTAAATTTAGCTAGAAAAGGCCCATCGAAACTTAGAGGCATTCTAAACGGGTCGTTGTTTCCTATACGGATTACATTTGCGCAGATAATATAGGCATATACTTCAAATGGAATTCTCACACATCGGAAAGAGAAAATACAACACTAAAATAAGGTGTACCACTTATTTAAAAATCACAGAGATACAACAGTCAAAGTTACATCTGTTCAATGGGTACATCAAATAATTCATTCTCACAAGCTTCAAAAAGAAGTAAAGCAATAACTACTAATAATCGCATAACAACTACGTCTTCTTCTTCAGCTCCAGTCATGACTTCGTCCATGGATTTTACCCCATCTACTGATCTGTTGGATATGTTAAGGAATGGGGTCAGAACATAAAGTTATGTGTGACTGAAATATGGTGTTACTTAAGGTCCATACCTTATATTTTTAGCAGGTTACATATGTCAAGGTATGTCTACGCAGCATACTGTATTCAAACAAACACCAAGTATCTAACCAATGGAGGTGGATATCCAAGTCAATCACCCATTAGTGTTTTTAGGGCAAAGAACCAACGAGGTGGACATTCTCGGTCACTTATAGCCCTATTAAAGGTGGATTCTTATGATCACTTATAACCCTGAGGCGGGCCCCTAGCCCCATAAGACCCCGTCCTAATATGTTGACGTTATTAAGTCTATACTCTGACTTGTAATATGAGAAGTAGTACTGCGAACATTACAACTTAACTGGTATTATGGTAGGACACCTGCGTCGCTTACGATTTCCCTTAGACAGTTGGTTAGCATGCAATGACCATATATCTTTCATATACCAATTATGTCCCTAGTTGAGCCCTTGCAAGCCTTTAGAGGAAGTGGACATCCCTGTGAACTAGTCTACTCTGTTACCGTTTATGCCTAACCACTTTAAGAGGAGGACCCAAGACTTACTTCAATTCTGGTAAGGGTGGGTCTCATGACTTTGGTTCCTCTTAGGGATCCTAGTCCTAACCACTTAAAACCCAAATTAGATAAAAAGAAAAGTCAACCACTTAAGACCTTCTCATAGTGTAGTAAGCCTACCTATTTTCACATGCAGTAGACTTATATATATACACATACACTAGACCTCTCACATTAAACCATATACTTGTAGATGATGGATATGTCGGTCGGTTCCAAGCAGGCTTCTACTATAAGTTGGTTTAACCTTGTGTCTAGTGCACTAAGTTTGAATTTATGGCACCTAGACCTCTCACATTAGTTGGGCCTATGTGTAGTTGTTGGATTTTCTGGTCGGTTCTGTGAAGACTTATACCACAAATGGCAACTAACCTCGTGTCTGTGTGTCATTATATATATATATATATATATAACCATTATATACGCACACAAGCAATCAATATAAATTTATATATATGGGGACAATTCAAATTTGAATTTTATCCTAATCGCATTTATTACATAAATAAAATGTTAATTACGTTGCTTATATTTATACATGTATAATTATTATAACGCCTAAATAACGTAAATACTTGTATTAATGAGAAAACGTTCTAACGAGATGCAATAGTCAATTTGTCTAAATCAAGGTATACAAGTTAGTTTTTACATACTTTTACTGCTATAACTTTGGCATAATGGCATAATAACAAGGTAACAAATAGCAGTGAATGGAAAATATACATACATACAAATTTTAACTTGCATCCTTGGCTTGTTGGAATTATTTCAATACTAGATCAAAAATAGATTATAACATACACATATAATATATATATATATATATATATATATATATATATACACACATGTATGTTTATAATTTCCACCTTATATAATTCACCCAATTTTGGTATTATGCGCATAAAAACGTTTATATTTGACATATTTCAGTATGAATACGTTTGGATTCAAATTAGAATCCAAACCTAATCAAATCATCAAGTAACCAAATTTAAATCCTTTTAGGTTATAATCAAATGTTCGTATGGGTTGATTACACAAAGTAGAAACAACAACAACACCCCTTTCATTCTTAATCCAATATTAAAATCAAAAGTCCACAAAACCCAAATAACATGACAATTCATACGCAAATATAAAATAGAGGATTTGGGGATTTTGGTATTGATGTTATCGATTTCCAAATCATCTTAGGCATATATATCAGCATAATAATTTACTAAATATATGAATATGCCTAAGTATACGACATTCCACTCACAAATCTAGGGAAGAACAAAGAGGAATCTGTAGTAGATCTAGATCTGTGCTTAATCTTTGCGGAAAACGTGCTCCAACAAGTCTCCATATATACACACACACACAAAAGAAACTTGTATTAGAATCTTATATACATTTATACCAAATTCCAGAATATTAAACCTATATGAATTAGAATAGAGAGAAGTTAAGAATAAGGTTGGAGGAATAGAAGAAATCCTTAACCTTTTTTTTTGGAATTTAGTATTGGAAGAGAGGTAACATAGAGGCAGAGACAAGAGAATGGCTAGGGTTTCGTAGTGTGATATGAGGGCCTATATATAGTTTCCCATGTGAGTGTCGGCCGTTGGGTTATTCATATTTAATCCAGGCCTTTTATTTATATATATCTCTTATAGAAAACCTAACCATATAGATCCATTAGTCTGTTCAGCCGCCAGGCGGTCGATTGGCGGTCGACACCCTTCCTGGGGGGGCGGTTGACCTCCTGGTCACTGAAACACCCAATGTACGCTATGACGATGAGGTGTTAATTTAATTAATATGTTGCTTAAATTTCTTAATCTTATTCCTTATATATAATATCCTTTGTCCCCATAATCTTATCCTCATTTCAAATTTCAGATTCTCCCTCTTTATTTTGAATATATTGGGCACATATATATATTATCTTTATAATTATATATATATATATATATATATATATATATATTCTGCGTTTTACTGTCCAAATTCATTTGTTTATAACTTATTCATACATTGATCACATATTATATATGAAAACGATTCAAAATTTCGCCATGAATCCAAATATAAGAATTTCGTAGCCATATTCCTAATGCTGCAAAATCTCATTTTCCAGCCTTATTATTTAATTGCATATTAATAATTATTATTTATTATTAATATTTACGTATTTTACGGGGGTTACATTTTCCTCCCTTTAAATAGATTTTGTCCCAAAATCTTTTTGAAGTAGAGAAAAACACAACTCGCACGATCACATCAATGTTGTACATCCATGTTATTTTTAAATCATCCATAAGCATCCATGACTCTCAATGATTATGAACTGCGAACCCACTAAAGTGAGCTCATCCCTATCGTGTAGGTGTAATAAGTGCGCTTGTACAAAGGTGTTGCATCCATTTCTTAACATCCAATCTAGCAATCACGATGCATCCATATACCTTAACTTGAGGAAAATTTATCCAAGAAAAGCTCTGGGTGAGTTTGTCTCATCTTATCCTTGGTCTCTCATGTGCTTTCCTCAGGATCATTTCCCCATTGTACTCGAATAAGGTGAATGGTTTTATTGTGGAGTCTCTTGATTCCGTGCTCTACAATCTTTGCAGTGGCAAGGGGCACCCTGGACTCCAACTCAAGTTTTTCTATGTTCCTAATTTCATCAAGCTCGAGTCTGATAGCAGAATCATGAAGGCATTTCCTTAGATGAGATATATGAAAAACATTACGGATCCTGATAGATGCTCTGGGAGATCCACTTGATAAGCCAAAGATCCTATCTTCTTGATGAAACGAAATGGCCTAATAAATCTAGGAGCCAACTTCCTAGTCTTCCCAAACCGAACAGTCTTCTTAAGAGGGATACTTTTACGAATACCGAGTCTCCAACATTTAAACTCATGTTCCCTCCTTCGCTTATTGGCATACGATTTCTGATGGTTTTGGGATTCCTTCATCCTCTACCTGTTCAAGTATATCTTCTCCGTGGAATCACAGACGAGGTCTAGTCCGAGTATAACATTGTCGATAGTTTCCCACCAACAAATTGGCGACTTGCATGGCCTCCCATAAAGTGCTTCGAAATGGGCGATACCATTTGTCGTTTGAAAACTATTGTTATAGGTGAACTCCACAAGCGTTAGGTGCTGCTCCAAACTCCTCCAAAGTCGACGATGCAAGCTCTGAACAAGTCATCCAAGATTTGATGTACTCTTTCTGTAATGCCCCACCTCAATGCTCGCATTAGCCAAGGCCTTTGCAAGCAAAGGTGTTAACTAACCCGAAGAATAAGGCTGTTGAGGAGCGACCATCTGTATATTAGCTTTGAACGACTGTTAAATATGTCCGATTATACGGTCTAACTTTTTAAATCTCATGAGGAAATCCAACACATCTAATTCAAGTCCAAATCTACTACACAGTGGTTATATATAATTCAGAAAACAATACAAAATACATAATAATAAAATTAGAGTCAGACACAGATATTCACATCATGAAGGCGGAATAGATATGAATAACATCACCATAGTGTATACAAAGAGATAGTGGCCAAACAAGGTCCACTATACCACAAAAGAGTAGACATTAGTACATGCCAAAAGAGTGTGAATACATAAGAGTCACTGTCTCATATACATATAAACAGAAACTATAACACTAGTGTAGTAAGCCAAAATAAAGAACTGGATCTTGCCAGAAGTCAGGTGGAAGCACCTGCAACACTCGGTCTGACTTGAGTATTATTTATAAGAATAAACAGTCTAGCCGTACATAATAAACTGAGATAAAAATAGAGATATAAACAGATAATGACATACATGGAATACACAATAATAGTCACATAAAATGTGTAGGCTTGAAAAATATCTACAATATATCTCATAGAATCCTGATGCTATAAAAGATTTTCACACTATTAAGGTATAGCTGCTCACGAGGAATATTCGCACATATCCAAAACAATACAACATTGGATAGCACAAGATATCTCCTATCAAGTCAACACAAGATCGATAACATGATATCACGACGACAACAATTGATGACCCATATCAAATAAACCCGAATGGGTAACACCTATCAAAGAAAACACAAGATTTGATAACACAATTCGAGATGATCCAAAGATCGGAGAATACATGATCCCACTTATAACACACAATTCCAATAAATGAACCGAAGTTCAGCAAATAGTCCGAAGACTCTCAACAAGGAACTAAAGTTCTATAAAGAGAACACAACTCGGGATGATCCAAAGATCGAATATAGTGTAAACTACGCCAAGCTAATAAATACAAGAGTCGAGCTATATGTCTCATAACCACTTGCTCTACTCGAATATTTATGAGCAAGTTGTATATTCCACTAGAAATACAAAATGATCATTGCCACGGTGTTCAATCAAACGAGTCTAAGAATTAACCATCAAAGCAAACAAAAGGGGCCATATTCCTTGTTTTTACTAAGGCGTTTAATTAAATTTCTCATACGAGCGAGAAAAAGGTTAATGAAATCATATGCTAGTAGATAGTAAAACATATTTGGAAAATAACTTCATATAATGAAGTAGAGTTTGAAACTGTTTAGTAAAAGATTGGTATCTACTAGTAATATGAAACCCTTTATATATAGTTTCGAAGTGGCAAATTTCGCTAATGTTGAACCGAAGTTCCTCAAGATGATCCAAAGATCATAAAAAAAAACACGAAATCGTGAAAATGCCACAATTGATCCCAAATAGTGTAAATTACTCAAAAAATAGTTTCATTTCGAAGCTCTCGTCGATACAGTTCCAACGCATCTTGTTTCGCTAAATTCCGAGTTCATACGAAAAAGTTATGATTGTTTTAAAGTAAATTAATTATTTCACCCTTTGTTTTTCACTATTTAGTTATTTTCATTGGATGTTTTCCTCCACCAAAATTCCCATAAGCTCCAAATCACTCCAAATTAGTTTCATTAGAATCTATCCTCGAGACGGTTCCAACACACCCGATTTTGCTCAATTCCGAGTTCGTATGAAAAAGTTATGGCCGTTTAAAGATTTTTTTTTCCACTGGTCGGCCATTAATGGCCGAACAGAAGCCATACCCATGGCCATTAATGGCCATTAACGGACTGTTAAACCCCAAATTTTTTTATATTTTGCCTAGAAACATGTCCGGAAGGCCTATGATGTTATATATGCAAATGAAGCTTCTAAGGCTTGCCAAGGCAACTCACAACACCATATTCACATGCATAAACATATATACATAATATTGCAGTGATTTTGATTATATATTCCAAAACGAATAAACTCTATAACCAAAGTAATCAAATACAACTCAAACTATGACACAATGGTTTGGCAATGCTAAAGGGAGATTGTAAGGACTTGTGTGCACATAAGAACTTCACTTGTAGCATGCACAATCTGAACATAGAGTATAATAGGGTTTCCATTACTCAAAACGCAAGGAAATCAACAAAGTAAGCTACTAACTAAATGGACACACAACATATACACAATACAAGCGTGCCATAGGCACACTATACAAGCTTGAAGCTTGAGGCATAGATGGGAGTTCTAAAAGAACTCACCTTTGTTTGCTAGAAACCCAAAGAAACCCAAAAACCAAGCACGATCAATCTCTCTTCAAGCAAATCTCTAGAATCATCAATCTAAGAGCACATAAATAGAATTCCTAAGAGTTAGGTTATAGGAAATTTCAGAAATTGAAGAGAGAATAAGATGGAGAAGATGGAGATGGACTTACATAAGCTTCTCCCTTGCTTTTGCACTCGATTTCTACAAGAATAGAGCTCCTAGCATCAAACTAGGTTAAGGGAATTCTAATTTCCCTTTCTTTCCCCCATTTTTTAATTTCTTTGAAGTGAGGAAGAGAATGAAGGAGAGTGGGCCGATGGAGAGGCTTTAGTTAAGTGGCTAGGTTTAGCCATCTAAGCCCCACTAATTTTCACAAACTTGAAACATATCCAAGTTTATAGTCAGAAGGTTGTAAACGATGATCCAGACTCAATGGAAGTGGTTTCAAGTCCAAACTCAACCGTATGCAAAATTTCACTTTTTGGACACAAACGTGATTAACGATTAATGACGTTATATTTAACTAAAATATTTAAATATATTATCGTTAAATATGCGGGTTGTTACACTTTCTGTCTAGGTGTCAGTTTGTTGATGATAGGTTGTGCTTAAATTGAGTCTTGTTCCCAATGCTATTTGCAGGATTCTCCAAAATTCGCTTATGAATAAGGGGTCTCTATCCCTCACAATACTCGATGGCATACCATGTAGTCTGACTATCTCTTTGACATATAATTAGGCTAATGAGGCTGCAGTCTTTGTCTTCTTGGCTGGTTTAAAATGGGCACTTTTGGTTAAGCAGTCTATCACAACCCAAACGACCTCATTCCCCTTTTGGCTTCTAGGAAGTCTGTCTACAAGTCCATGGAAATATGTTCCCACTTCCACATGGGGATCTCTAAAGATAGTAATAATCCTCCAAGCTTCCCTTGCTCTTCTTTGACATTTTGGTACGTCAAGCATTTGGCCAAGAACTCGGCTACATCTCTCTTCATTCCTTCCCAATGGAGATTACTCTTCATATCTTTGTACATTTTATTCCTACCAGGGTATATGGTCATTTTCGACCTATGGCATTCCTCTAGAATTTCTTTCCTCAACCCTTCATACTTAGGGGCGTAAAGTTGTCCATACTAAAGTAAAATCCCATCATCACTGTTCGAATACCTATCCAAATGGGGAAAGGTTTCTTTCCTTCCCACTTTCTTCTTTATGCTTCTCAACCCTTCGTCAAGGTCTTTTGTATTTCGAATCCTTTCTCTTAAAATAGGACTAACTATCATGGATCCAATAAAACCATTAGAAGTGGTTGGTGAGGGTTGCAAATTAAAATTAGAGAGAAACTCTAATTGCTTCCGTTATGTCATCACATTCAAGGTTGCGTGTCTTCTACTTAGAGCATCTGCCACAACATTCCCCTTTCCCGGGGTATACTGGATCATGAAATCAAATGAGGCAATATATTCCATCCACAGTTGTTGTCTCATGTTTAGGTCGCATTGAAAAAATAAATACTTTAGAGATTTATGGTCGGTAAAGAGTTCAAATTTCTCCCTTAAAAGATAATGCCTCCACATTTTAAGGGAAAACACTACTGCGGCTAACTCAAGGCCATAAACTGGATATCTCTTCTCTGGATCCTTGAGTTGTCTACCAGTGTAAGCAACTACTCTTCCTTCTTTCTTAAGGATTGCTCCTAAACCGGTCCCACATGCATCGGTGTAAACAGTAAACAATTTTGAATCGTCGGGCTGGTGAGCTAGTTAATACTTTCTTTAATTTGTTAAAGGCTATATCACATTTATTACTCCAATAGAACACCAAAATTTTCTTCGTTAATTGGGTTAAAGGGGTAGAAATCTTTGCAAAGTCTTTTATGAATTTCCTATAATACCCAGCCAATCCAAGGAAGCTTCTTACTTCCGTAGCGTTTCGAGGTATTCTCCATTCTTTGATTTATTAAGTTCCCTATAGTCCACATAAAGTCTCAAAGACCATCTGCTTTGGTGGCAAATACAACAGGTGCACCCTATTCTGAGGTATTTCGTCGAATGAAACCCTTTTGTAATAGTTTTGAAACCTGCTTATCTAACTCCCTTCTTTCCTTAGGCGTTATATGCTGCAAGGGTAGTGCTATAGGTCTAGCGTCTTTCTCTAGGTCAATACGAAAAGTGTTTTCCCTATGGGGGTAGAAGTCCCCTGACCTCCTCAAAAACATGCAAGAATTCAAAAACTATAGGGATCAAAGATGGTCCTTCAGAACTAGGAGATAAGGAATATAATAAGGCTTTATCCTTGTTCCTAACATTACAAGGAATATTTAGGCTATGTCCTCCTCGTCTCCTAAGACGAATGTTTTTCTTGTTGTAATCTAGGACGACCCCATAAAATGATAGCCAGTCCATGACCTGGATAAGGTCATACCCAATGAAATCCAATCCATATGCTTCGCAATGGAACTCGACGTTGTAGATCTCCAATACCAGGCCTTTGCAAAACAATTCCTTAGATCCTCCGATAAGGTTGGCCACCTCTATCAGACTATCAGAGAAAGATATGGGAAGGTTCAACAAATTAACAAGTCTCTTAGAGATAAAATAATGAGTCGCTCCGGAATCGAACAAGGTTTATGCAGAATTCCCTAAAATTGGAGTTATACCTTCAAGTGCGGGTTGCCCTTGGTCTTTTGTGGTTCGTCTTTGAATTGGTGCTGCCTCTGTTGCATAATTCTGACCACTCTTGATAACTTTGGGCTTCAGGAAGTCCCTAGACATGTGTCCTTCTTCATGGCAGTTGTAACACTTTCCTTTCAATCCTTTCTTCACCAACGAGGTCCTACAATCCTTGGCCTCATGGCCCTTGCGGTTGCACGTCGTACAAGTCCTTGCTTCCTTTTTGAATTTGTTTCTTTTCTTCTTGTTTTTCCACCATTCGTTTTTCCTATTCTTGTTGGAACTTCCTTCTCGTTTCTCTCCTTCTTTCTCCTCCTTGGAATTTTCAGTCGTGCATTAGATAGCTGTCTCTACTAAGGTTTCAAAGGTTGCCCCAAATGTTACCTGGGCAAATAAAGTTTCCTTCAATGGAGAGTTCAACCCTTTAACAAATATCAAGGCTTTGTTCACGGGGCTGTCTACCAATCCTCTTCCAAACTTACTTAAATCGATAAACTTGGCTATATACTCTTGCAAGCTCAAGCTTCCTTGCTTGAGGTGGATGAATTTCTCTAGCTGGATAGTCATTTCTTTCTTAGGCCAAAAATTCACTTCATAACGGGTTTTGAATTCAACCCATGTAAATATGCGACCCTCGTTTTCTCTAGATATTAAATTCCACCATTCAAGGGCTTCATATTTCTAGTGTCAGGCCGCTATTCTTCTTTTCATTTTACCAGACCAGCCAGTAGCTTCAAAAATTCTTTCACAATCCATAATCCAAGATTGGGCACTAGTAAAGCTTTGCTTCCTAGAGAACGATTTCCCTCCAAGATTCACGAAAGTCTTGCAGAAATGAGAAAATCCAAAGGCTACCTCAGTGGCAGGAGCTGCAGGTGCCGTTGGGGCAGGATTAACAACTGGGACCTGTTCCATAGTACGGAGGTACTGTTGGAACCAATCTGGCAACTATCTGGGTCTTGCCTGGTTACCCTGCTCAGTAGGATTTTCAGCCATTCTATTATCTGAAAAGAAAAGGAATCATCCTTTAGTGGATGAAAAAGGAAGAAAACGATAAAGCTGCCTAGTATAAATGCATATGCTTATTGGGGTAAATATATTATATATACTTATATGGTTTGAAAAACCTTTTCAAAACACAAATACGCCTCTCATACGTATAATTCCCTTATAGTCGGGTAATCTATGCCCTGATATCAAATGTAACAACCCACCTAGAATGGACCTAAATTTTGACCTAGAAAAGGCCCATCGAAACTTATAGTCATTCTAAATGGGTCGTTGGTCCCTGTAAGGATTACATTTGCACAAATAATATAGACATATACTTTGAATGGAACTCTCACATACCGGAAAGAGAAAACATAATACTGAATAAGATGTACCACTAATTTAAAAACCACAGAAATACAACAGTCAAAGTTACATCTGTTCAATGGGCACATTAAATAATTCATTTTCACAAGCTTCCAAAAGAAGTAAAGCAATAACTACTAATAATAGCATAACAACTATGTCTTCTTCTTCAGCTCCAGTCATGACTTTGTCCATGGCTTTTACCCCATCCACTGATCTGTTGGATATGTTAAGGAGAGGGGTCAGAACATAAAGTTCTGTGTGACTGAAATATGGTGTTACTTAAGGTCAATACCTTATATTTTTAGCAGGTTACATATGTCAAGGTATGTCTACGCAGCACACTGTACTCAAACAAACACCAGGTATCTAACCAATGGGGGAGGATATCCAAGTCAATCACCCATTAGTGTTTTTAGGGTAAAGACCCAACGAGTGGACATTCTCGGTCACTTATGGCCCTATTAAAGGTGGATTATTATGATCTCTTATAACCCTGAGGCGGACCCCTAGCCCCTTAAGACCCCGTCCTAATATGTTTAAAGTTCTTAAGTCTACACTCTCACTTGTAATATGAGAAGTAGTATTGCGAACATTACTACTTAAGTGATATTACGGTAGGACATCTGTGTCGCTTAAGACTTCCCTTAGACAGTTGGTTAGCATGCAATGGCTGCATATGTTTCATTATCAATTCTGTCCCTAGTTGAGCACTAACAAGCCTCTAGAGGAAGTGGACATCCCCATGAACTACCCTTCTCCGTTACCGTTTATGCCTAACCCCTTTTAGAGAAGGAGGACCCAAAGACTTACTTCAAATCTAATAAGGGTGGGTCCCATGACTTTGGGTCCTCTCCAAGGAATAAACCTTCGGAGGGATCCTAGTCCGAACCACTTAAGAGCCAAATTAGATAAAAAGAAAAGTCAGCCACTTAAGACCTTCTCAAGGTGCAGTAAACCTGCCTATTTTCACACGCAATAGACTTTATATATATAGTTATATATTCACTGGACCTCTCACATTAAACCATATACTTGTAGATGCTGGATATGCCGGTTGGTTCCTGGAAGGCTTCTACTAAAAGTTGGTTTAACCTTGTATTTAGCGTACTAAGTTTGAATGGTTCTTGGCACCCAAACCTCTCACATTAGTTCGGCCTACGTGTGGTTGTTGAATTTGCCGGTCAGTTCCGGGTAGACTTATACCACAAATGGCAATTAACCTTGTGTCTGTGTGTCATTATTTATACATATAAAACCATTCTATATGCACACACAAGCAATCAATATATATTTATATATATGGGGACATTTTAAATTCCAATTCTATCCTAATAGCATTTATTATGCAAATAAAACGTTAATTACTTTGCTTACATTTATATAATTATAATAATTATAACGCCTAAATAACGTAAATATTCGTATGAACATGAAAACGTTCTAACAAGATGGCAATTGTAAATTTATCTAAATCAAGGTATACAAGTTAGTTTTTCCATACATTTACCGCTATTACTTAGGCATAATGGCATAATAATAAGATAACAAATAACAGTGAATGGAAAATATACATACATACAAATTTCAATTTGCATCCTTGGCTTGTTGGAATTATTTCAATACTGGATCAAAAATAGATTATAACAAACACATATAATATATACAAGTATGTTTATAATTTCCACCTTATCTGATTCACCCAATTTTGGTATTATGCACATAAAAACATTTACATTTGACATATTTCAGTATAAATACGTTTGAATTCAAAATAGAATCCATACCTAATAAAATCATGAAGTACCCAAATTTAAACCCTTTTAGGTTATAATAAAATGTTCATAAGGGTGGATTAGACAAAGTAGAAACAACAACACCACCCCTTTCATTCTTAATCCAATATTAAAATCAAAAGTCCACAAAACCCAAATAACTTGACAATTCATACAAAAATATAAAATAGAGGATTTGAGAGTTTTAGTATTAATGTTACCGATTTCCAAATCCTCTTAGGCATATATATATATCAACACGATAATCTAATAAAAATATGAATATGCCTAAGTTCACGACATTCCACTCACAAATCTGGGGAAGAACAAAGAGGAATCTGTAGTAGATCTAGATCTGTGCTTAATCTTTGCAGAAAATGTGCTCCAACAAGTCTCCATATATATATATATATATATATATATATATATATATATATTAGACTCACACACATGAGAAACTTGTATTAGAATCTTATATATATTTATACCAAATTCCAGAATACTAAACCTATATGAAATAGAATAGAGAGAAGTTAAGAATAGGTTGGAGGAATAGAAGAAATCCTTAGCCTTTTTTTCTGGAATTTTGTTTTGGAAGATAGGTAACATAGAGGCAGAGACAAGAGAATGGCTAGGGTTTCATAGTGTGATATGCGGGCCTATATATAGTTTCCCATGTGAGCGTCGGCCGTTGGATTATTCAGATTTAATCCAGGCCTTTTATTTATATATATCCCTTCTGGAAAACCCTAATCACATATATTCATTAGGCCATTCAGCCGCTAGGCAGTTGACCGACGGTCGACACCCCTCCTAGGGGGACGGTCGACCTCCTGGTCGCTGAAACGCCCAATGAGTGTTGTGGCGATGAGGTGTTAATATAATTAATACATTGCTTAACTTTCTTAATCTTATTCCTTATATACAATATCCTTTATCCCCATAATCTTATCCTCATTTCAAATTTCAAATTCTCCCTCTTTATTTTGAATATATTCTAGATGCATATATATATTATCCATTTAATTATATATATATATTCTACGTTTTACTGTCCAAATTCATTTTTTCATAACTTCTTCATACATTGACTGTTTTCAACATATTATATATGGAAACGATTCATAATTTCGCCACAAATCCAAATAAAAGAATTTCGTAACCAAATTCCTAAATCTCATTTTCCAGCTTTATTATTTAATTGCTTATTTTTAGTTATTATTTATTTATTTTTAATATTTATATATTTTACAGGGTGTTACTACCCCAGTAGATCTATTTTAATTAACATCCGTCCATCCATATATAATTTTATATACTTAAAACCTTAGCCATCACTACCTGGGTCGACCAAGCGATCGCAACCAGTGGTCGACTGCCGCAGGAAGATTTATTTATATATATATATTATTCTGTTTTATTTATTATCCATCCGGTTTCGTATTTCATCGGTAAGTTCTTCATAAGGACTCTGTTCGCGAAACTCTGAACATGAAAGTTGAACAAAATTCCGAGACGAATGCATCAGTTAAAGTTTCATGGTCAAATTCCATCATTTGCAGAAATTACTATTTTTGAAATTTTGTTAATTAATTTATATTGCCAAAATTCCGAGTTGTTACAGTCTTGCTTCACGACTGGAGTTCAAACTATTTTTGTGACCTTGGGTTAATCATATCATGGTAGCAAAATGCTCAATCTCGTGTTATAAACACTGCTTGTGTTGTTGGAGGTTTCCACATCACCATCTCTTCTAAGAGAGAATTTGCGATGAGCGAAGAAACCTACCACAAAACTGCTTCTCATGGAAATCCACCTAGTATTGCCTAGAGACGAAGATGGATAGGTGAAATTACAGAATTCTATGAGACAACGCACAAGAACAAAAAGCTAAATCAAATATGATGCGACACTAAATGACGATTACTCCATCAATCAAGCAAAAGTATTAATTTCCGCACCCTGAGATAAATATAGTCATAACTTCCCATATATAATTATGTACTAAATGGGTCACACATCTATATGGGTAGTTCGAACATAGATTTCTGAACTCAAAAACCCGATATTAAGAAAAAGATTTTTGTTGCAAAATCTCCAAAGTCAATCAAACAAAAGACCATTCAAGTCTAAGTACAACACAGATGCATCTAAAATATCATCAAGATTCTCCTTAGAAAAACCATCCAAAGATAGCTTAATCTTCATCTCTGAAACGACGATCGCCTTCATCAAAATCTATTCCAACAAGATAAAAAAAGGCGGATGAAGCACAAACGACAATCCTATTCTACGATCTTGAAGGAAATGGTCGGTGCAAGTCCAACTGCCATGTCTAATTTTCTTAGCCATAAAGCGGTGAGACCTTTTTCCTCATTCCGATCTAACCAAATGACTCTCCATAAGAATGAGATTTAAATGGTGTGAGCAAGATCAGATAGCTTAATTAGGTATTATGGACTAAGGAATGGTCGGAGAAGAAATTGGATTAGATCTTGGAGTACTAATAGGGCGAGATCTAATGCGCAAACATGCACTGGAAAAAGAGAGAAGATAAGGCGACGACAAAGAAAGTGAAGAAGGATAAAAATATGGTTCGGCTAGATGAGGAAGAAGGAAGTACGCAAGAAAGAAGTTAAGTGGGGTGATTTGGACACAACTTTTACGGTTTAGTCCTAGGTCCAAGTTGTACGAAAACTCATCAAAAAGTTGACCACTTTATATATAATGCTAAATGGTCAAATGTCAAATAGGCTTTGGGAAAAGTTGAACTTTGACCTTATTATGTTGGATTAAACATTAATCGTCCGCATCATCGTTTAAGATTTCGCGTGACCGAAAAACAATTATCCTCATCATGGCAGTATCAAAGACCGTAGACAAACTTCTAATCGTATCCGAAGATCCAAAGTAGCCTAAATGACGATGCGGCGACCACACAACAAACGAATTTCCAAAATAATTCTGCTAGAAATCTACAATAAAATCAAAATGGATTTTCCCCTTACCTAGCTACATACAAATAAATGATGCAAAATCAAATACCTCAAAAATCAAGATGAAGGAATTTACTTAGCCTTTTCGAAGGAAAATTTAAAACTGTTCAAAAAAGGAATTTATTATAAACTAACAGTTTCATATTTATAAATTAAATTTATTAATACTACTACTACTATTATTTATATTCTAGTTTGTATTGAAAACTGAAAAACCCTTTCAGGTTCAAAAATGTCAGAACATTAAAATCTTAAGTTTTAATTGTGATAATTTCAATAAACCATCCAATATATATAAAAAGAGGGATATTAAAAGTCACAAGGAATGGGTATTAATTATTTTCAAGTTTTAGTGACATATTCATTGTCATCTCTAATTCCCTTCTTTCTACCAATCAGATTATGTTTATTAAAATCACACAAACCCCAACAATTCCGAAACATGAATAGATTAAAATTCAAAAACCGTATCTTTATAAAACTATGTCTTTATAAAACCATTTTCTGAAATTGTAATTTCAAAGCTTTCGAAATCCATTTTATTTTTCCACATGGTTTTAAAAATAAAATTTCCTCGGGTACAAGGCCAAGAACTCAAATGAATATTTTCAATAAAGGAATATCCAAAAATTTAACGAAGAAAGGAATGGATTAACCTCGTAAGTATTTTCGAATGGATAAGACATATTAACATGGATTTCCCGCTTCATATCAAGGAAGGACTTCGATTAGAACTACCAAATGAAACAAAAAACCTGAAATTACGGCTATCTTGGTTGTAGCTAGATTTTTGTCCAGTCTCCAAAATTGAATCAATGGAATCCACCATATGTCGTCCTTATGCTCTTCACAGCGAAATCGCCAATGTACTTTGGGGGTAAGATAGAATTGGCTAGATACCCGAACTCACCATATTTCAACTCTTAGTCGCTTAAAGCCTAATCTATATAATTAGGTCCACGACCAATTCATTGTTGAAATAAATAAAAGTCAAGTAAGAAAGATGAAGAAAAGTAGAAAAGAATGTCGAATTACGTTCTCTCACGAGTCGTAATGTAACACCCATGTCCGTTAATGTCACTCACTAAGGGAATGCATTAACTTTCATGGAGTATTATAAGAGTATAGAACAGAATATCACAAAATAGATATATAAAATGGTACTTATGAAAATTCAAAATTTATTCATTGCAGCGAAAAAGCAAACCATGTTTGTTTACAACATCAAAACCACATGCTAAAGCCAAGTACACAAATATCCATCTTGTACAAAACTATTATCAAAGTACATAAAAGTAAAACCATAATCCCACTCCAAATAGCCATAATGAAAAAGAGATAAAGCTGAGCATTACTTTCAACACTTCCAAGCACTTCAAGAAGAAAGGAATCCAAGTCAAGCTTCACTATTCCCACTCTGAGGACATAGGGAGAAGAAAGAAAAGTGGAGAAACAAAAAGAGGGTCATACATAAGTCTGGAGAGTCTAGTGACCTTAACAATATAATCAGTAAAGTAACAAGATAAGAACATAAACTGGATATAAGAGATGACTTAACATAAGCAAATATGACAAGGTAACAAGATGAACAAGATGTAACGTTGACTGCGCTTCTAATCACTATAAGATAATTCCTACACCGCACCAATGCTAGTTCCATACTGAAAGTTGATCCCTCTTACCAAACATAATAATAATAATAATAATAATAATAATGGTAGTTTCGTGTTCTCGTAGCGCTGTCATAGGTGCCGCCAACTCCTATCTCCACAAGTTGTACCCACTACCCTCCCCATTTGATCGTCTCCCTAACTCGTAGATACCCGTGATGGTCCCACAGTAAGGTGTATCACTCCCTAAAGTGGCAACCCAATACTACTAAAATGCATGGCTTATACCTACACGATGCAACAACGTCTTACCTACCAGTCCGGACCCATGCACACACATGACTCCGTTGGACTTGCATTGCCATCGCTAACTCTTTATTGACCTCTTACAATCAATCCCGGTAAGCGTGTCCTGTTCTCTACCTAGTTCGAGCTCACATAAATACTAAATGGGTTACTGGTTGAAAAGTGTCCCCACACTTGACACAAGCTTCCCTCCTAAGCTTGGTCCCCACTAGGAATTCCCACTTAACCCCTCTTATCCCCATGTCTAATCACATGTCTCATCTTGGTTAAGTGCTTCAATTATGTTTCACATACTACCCATATTAGCCACTTAACCCTTTATCATCCCTATGTCTAATCACATGCCTTATCTTGGTTAAGTGTTCATTAATTCATTATAATTGTAATCTTGCAAGACCTCCCACATTAGATTGCCATTTTGCGGTTGCTGGATATGCCGGGCGGTTCCGGGCAGTCTTCTACCACAAACCGAAACTAACCTCGTGTCTTTGCATTATTACGCATCTAATTTCTGCCTTTGACCTCTCACATTAGATTACCAAATTGCGGTTGTTGGATGTGCCAAGCGGTTCCGGGTAGTCTTATACCACAATTCGAATCTAACCTCGTGTCTTAGGCGTTTATTATCACTTTCTTGATTCAAGTCCCAATTTTAAGTCTTGGATTAAAATATACTCCAATTACCCATAATTTCCAATCTAAATTATGTTTATAATTTCTAATCCAAATTAGTCCTATAATCCTATGTATACATGCTATGCCAAATTAATTCGCGTTCATTGTTGTTAACAATTCATGCCAAACCTCATGTATACATATTATATCCAATTATGCCCAATCCAACTTATGCCAAATCTCATGTATATAATTTATACACAATTATGCCCAAATTGATTTATGCCAAAAATCTCACTTTGTTACATATATTTTTCCAAACTTTTCCCAATCGTTCAAATGTTATTCATACGCAAATCTCAACGTAATATGTTAGGCTCGAAGTTAGCCTAATCTCATAAAAAAAAGGAAAAGAAGTGGAGAAGAGAATCATGTCATCAAACTGGCATAAAAGAGGCATATGAAACATGAACTGATATAGAACAATAAAATAGATCCAATTCGGCATATGACAACAGTAATTTGGGTATGATAAGAATCTGCAAAACTTGATATGATTCATCTTACAAGAATGTTCATAAAATCCAATTTGCAATCCTATCACAATCACTTTTTAATTAATTATATGTGAAAGTAACATAGACTCACACCGATAGGATTTAGGAGAGAGGACAGTTCTGAGTTCTGATTTCTGAATTTGATTAGCTAAACCATTGTTGTAGAATTTGATTCTTATCTTCCAATTTGAATACTCCTATTTTGATTTGCTTTGGTGGAGAAGAAAGGCTAGGTTAATTTAGACTAGAGTAGCATGGAGGCGCCATGGATTAGTGTAATGAAATTAGGGTTAGGTCTGAGTGTCTATTTATAGGAGTACTAGGTGTATTAGGACCCTTAGATTAGATTAGGATCCATCAGAGCCATCCAAACCAGAAAAACACGTCATTCAGCCAATCCCAGATGGACACATCATCCCTAGACCTTAAAAACACGTTTGCCAGATCTGGGCAGATAGGGTTCGACACCCCTATAGGGGGGTCGATACCTATGTCGACTCCCCTAGGGGTCGACACCCTAGAGCGAGAGATTTTCCGCTCACCTAGATTTTACTGATTTTGATTTTTGAACTCATTTTTGATTTTTAATTATTATTTTAATTTAAATTCCGCTAATTCTAGAATTCTTCTAAGCTTCATAAGTTCTTCATATGACATCCGATTAATGCAAACTCAGACTCTATTCCAAGCAGAATTCTGAGACGAATGCAAAGGCGCAACCCATTTCCCTTAATTCTTCTTATAAAAATTAAGTATTCTTTAATGATCCCTTATGCCATGTTTTAAAATTACGAGTTGTTATATTCTCCCCTCCTTAAAGGATTTCGTCACCGAAGTATTCAAGTTAAGAAGAATGTTTCCTGCCATCCAATCATCCATCTACACATCCATCATCCACAAGCATCCATTGTCCTTGAAAGATTTCTAAATTTATATGAACATATGCAAAAGTGTGTGTATATGTCCCTTATCTAATGCAAAGATCAGGCAGTCTACTGATTCAGTTGACATCCTTAATGCAAAACATGATAGTGCCATGCGTCCATTATGTATGCGAAAGAATCCTAATGATACATATATTTCTATATGAGTGCACAACCATTCATTCAAATGCAACATCCATATGATAACACATTCAATATGCATCCATTAACTTAAATATTGACACTCATTCATATGCAATACGAAAGTGATTGAGCCGATCTAGTGCCTAATGTGTGTGTAAATGCATCCATTAGCAAACACTTACATTCACTCGCATCCACCAAACATAACATGTCTCAAACACATGTTTACAACCATAGGATTTTCCACCTAAGGGTCGAAGATATAATCGAGAGGATACACTAAACGATAGAACAAGTATAAACAAAGTGGTAGAAAAAGGAGAAGTTAAGAACATACCCTCAAAAAGGAAAGGGCAAGACGTGCGTATCTTGTCTTCAGTCTCCTAAGTCGCGTCTCCTTGATCATCTCCCCATTGGACTTTAACCAACTTGACCTCTTGGTTGCGTAACTTCTTGACCTACGATCCAAGGATGCATGTAGGAGCTCATATAATCATGGAATCTCGCTCCACTTCCACTTCCCTAAGCATGCTCGGCTCTATACGCCATCTGTCCAACTCTCTCTATAATAGGAAACGGTCCTACAAAACTAGGCGCCAACTTTCCTACAGGTCCGAAGCGAACTACACTCTTTAAAGAAGATACTTTAAGGAAAGCCATGTCTCCAACTTCAACTCAAGATCGGTTCTTCTCTTATCTGCTAAGGATTTCTGCCTATCCTGTGCCGTCTTCAAGTGTCTTCGAATAAAATCTACCTTCCCGGAGGTCTCCCTAACCAAGTTGGGTCCAAACAAAATCTTATCCGTAGATTCCCACCAACAAGTCGGTGATCGTCAAGGTCGTCCATATAGAGCCTCAAAAGTTGCCATGCCAATACTAGTCTGATAGCTGTTGTTGTAGGCAAACTTTACTAATGGAAGATGTTCCTCCCATGTGCCTCCAAAGTCCAAGATACTTAACCTCAAAAGATCTTCTAGGATCCTATTTACTCTCTCGGTTTGGTCGTCCGTCTGAGGGTGATAAGCGGTGCTAAAACACAATTGCATTCCCACCGCCTCTTGCAAGCTCTTCCAAAACTCACTGGTGAAAATGGGATCTCGATCGCTGACGATACTGGAAGGTATGCCGTGTAAATGAACTATCTCTAGGAGATAAACAGATTCTAACCATGTCGTTGTTCTTTTTTCTTGACGGGAATAAAATGGGCGCTCTTGGTAAGTCTATCTACTACTACCCAAATCTCCGTATTACCCTCCCTTGACCTCGGCAACCCGTCGATGAAATCCATGGAAACACTCTCCCACTTCCACTGCGGAACCTCTAAAGGGTGAAGCAAACCACTAGGCTTCTTTTGCTCGGCCTTGACTTGCTGGCACACTAAGCATCTAGAAACGAACTCAACCACATCCTTCTTCATTCCGGCCCAAAAGGAAACTCACTTCATGTCCCTATACATCTTGTCACCACCAGTGAAACACCCCACCTCCGTTAGGGTCAATCTCAAAGGGAATGCCCTAATTTTGGTGGAGGTTTATAAGTATAAGTCACAGATATGCAAGACAGATATAAGAACACATATTTTTGAACAGCGGAAAACAACAACTTTTATTTCATTAAAATACGTGTTACACCAACCATACCATAATTGTCTTACAATACTTCCAAAAACATTACATCTTCATAACTGTCTTGATTACATTATTTAAAGAAGCATAAAGAAAACATAAATAAACTGCAAAAGTCCCATAGTTGCTGTCCAAAGCCATAGTCCAAAACGAAAAGATCCAAGCAATACATTCTTTCTCTTCAAGCTGGATATGAAGGCCGGTCAAGCTGCGGTATTCCCTCCCTGTGGACTTGGGGGGGGGGGGGAACGGAAGAAAAGAAGACGAAAGAAAAGTAGAGTCAGACATAAAGCCTGAGTAAGTCTAGGACTATTTGTTGTATATAACGGTGTTGTATACACAATTATATGATTTTTTGTTTGATGATAACAACCAAATAAATATTATCTTAAATGTGTTTGTTACTGTACTGTTCTATATATACACATTCAGATAGGAATATAATATTTAAATTTAAATAAAATACGACTTCACAACGAATTCAAATACTCAACAGTATTTTATTTAAATATAAATATTTTATTTCATACACTCAAACAGTACAACTCTTGTAACTCCACTATTTGTACACCACATTTCAATTTCATACATATAGAGTTCCATATACAGTGCTCCTCACTATAGTTCTCTGCTCACTCATATACACTTTTCATATATACATTCTTTACACTGTTACATACTCTGATATTCCTTTCATGTTACTGTCTTCTGTCTTCACTACTACAGTCAGTCCAGTCAACATCCTCATACCTGTCATATACAAAAACACACACAGTATCTGGAACAGAAATAATATTCTAAATTCTAGCAGATATAATTTTTTTTATTTTAAAAATTTATTTGCCTCAGAATTTTGGTGTGTTTCTCATCATTTTTCATGACCTGATCTGATTTATAAAACCATCAATCTGTGTCTAGACAGCTTGTGATATTCACAGTGATACACTGTAAATACCACAAGGTAGACAATATGTATATATAATGCAGGGACAGGAAATTTATTCTGATGGCTGCATGTACACACGTATATAAATATATACGTGTGCACTGCCTCGCCGATCAGTGTGCAATTGAGGAGTAGCCACGTGGACCTGCTCAATTCAGTGCACATGTCAAACTTTGAAAGCCAAAATGGTCGAGCCATGATTCAGCTCAAATACAAAATAGTGCAAGTAAAAAATTGAAAAATGTCGAGCACAAGTACTCATAGCACAGTCCAAATAAAATGGTCGAGCTCAAACCAACAAACTAGTCAATGCAAAAATTCAAGTCAGAAGTGGCTCAAGTATACAAGCATAGCAGAAATGTGAGCATGGGGATGAATCAAGACAGTGTGACAGAATACAATGCAAAAGTGATTGAGCTAGAACATGGTCAAGTGTGCATGCTTCAAGTGCACACATTGTTTCAACAAAATGGACTCAACACCAAGCATGACAAGTTAACAGTGCAGTAACAACAAATCCACTGACATATACACAATGACTCAAAGCAGTTCAGCTACAAGAGTTCATTTCAGCAACTACAATGGTGTTCAGGTATTCAAGACAAACCAGTGTGTGTGTGTGCCAAATATGTTGATATACAAACACAAATGGATAACCAATATTTGTGCATATACTAAAGTTTGGTCACCACATACACAAATGCATGGTGGAGCCATCAAACTCAAGTGAATGGTGCAAAATCAGTTTCAGAATTCATGAGTGCAACAAGTATAAAAAAGGAAGACCAAATGAATGGTGCAAGGGTCGAGCACATGGTGGCAACAGCAAGTTCAAAAGTTTTTCAGTTCAAACAAGTAACAAAACAAATAATTTATGGTCATTGCAAAAAGAGTAAAATCTGCATGACATAAATCTTTGTTGATATGTCCAGGAAATCAGTTTTGAAATGGGCAAGTATTTTTTGCCAAAATTCAATGACATTCAAAGCAGCTCAGTGACACAGCATGGTTCAAGCGTGTATGATTTATTTTGGCAACAATGAATTCCAGAAAATCACATGAAGAATATTTGGCAAGTTTTTAAATGCGAAATCTTACCAGAGCATCAATCCAAATCAGGCAAAAAGAGGCAAATTCGAGCAATTAGAGGGTATCTAGGAAATCATACTTATTTGAAACGATTCAGTCTATTCATTTTTTGGCAAGTTATTCAATCAAATGTTTCCAGAAATTCCTTGATGCATTCATGGAAACAGTTTAAAAGGAAAATCAGCAAGAAATTAATTTGCAGATATCAGCAAGCATGTTATGGCAAGAAATTCACATGCAAGCAATCAGAGAAATAGTCTTGAAGTCGACAAAGGCAAGCATGCAAATATTGGGCAAGAAATCATTTCTTTTGATTTCAATGTTCACGGCAGTTTTTAAATCAAGGCCAGTATCAATTCAAGGCAACATTTCTAGCATGTTTTATTTTCAGAAATCCAAATCATTCAAGGCAGCGAAATCACGCATTGGAGACTTATTCATGTACAGGATTCACGGCTTGTAATTCAAAAATTCAGAAGAACTTTTTTTTGGGCAAGTCTAAATTTCAGAAATTAACAGATAAGTTTCAGTGAAATCACAGAGTGTGTTTAAGGAATGAAATCAATTCGTTCTTTCCAGATTTCATATCCATTCAAGACAACAAACTTATTCAAAGGGGTTTTTAATTCTGGAGCTTCATCAAAGAATAAAATCATGCCAAAAATCATTTCAGGAACTCACGCAGCAAATAGGAGGAAACCGTCCTAAATCAGATCAAATCATTTATGGTGAAATCAGAGTTTAAGGGTTTTCTATTTTTTACTCTATTTAGTCACACCAATTCATCATAGGCAAGACACAGAAAATCGAAAAACCCAATCCAACATTTTTCAAATCACAAATGATTCAATCGAAAATCAAAGCCCAGCATCACAAATTCTAGCAAAGAATTAAAATCCGAATTACTCACATTTTTGTTTAGGTTTTCGAATCGATTCAGAACACAAAGCAAGCGACCAAAGCTAGCAATCAATCGGAGCTTCAAACAAACCAACAAGAATCAATTTTGACGTCGAGATTTGGGATAGCAGAAACCCTAGCCTTTGAAGCACCAGCCGCCATTTTTGTTTCCCAGAGCAAAAGAGAAAGTAAAGGGATCGGGTGCAAACAAAAGGAGAGTGGGCCGGCCAAGTGTCAAAGGACTTTGGGCTTAATTATTAAAAGGGGTTTTTAATTGTTCAACTTTAATTTGTTTTTTATTGTGTATTGTTTCAACTTCTGTTCTGTAAACCGTCGAAACAATTTTCTAGAGTCTGTAAAACTCTAGGGGAGTTTCAGTTAGGAGTTAACTGACAATACTAGACTCTGTAAAATCTAGGAATACAGGTTACGGGTTTGTAATCTGGGGAAAATCTGATTCAGGGGTTTGAATCAGTCTAGGGGTTTGAGCGTAGGGTTAGAATAGGAGCAGGGTTTGCGAGTGTACATGGTCTTGTATGCGGGATCTGTTCTATCACCTAGTAGAAACCTTAGAAATGCAGCAGTAGGCAGGGTTTTGCCGAAGCTGGGTATATCTGTGTGTGATTTATTTTCTGCATTTCTGTTTCTGCTATATTCTATGATCTGTTTATTTTTATTTATCTCGTTTGATTTTTAATTCAGTTAAAAACTGTCAATAACCCTATTCACCCCCCTCTAGGGTTATTCTAGATCCAACAAGTGGTATCAGAGCATGTATTTTTTTAACTCTAGAGAAATGGTGAATTCTAGTTGTCAGCCTTCTGAGAATCAGTCCAGTCGTACTCCATTTATTTTTAATGGTACAGATTTTTCAAATTGGAAATTAGAAATGGAATTATATTTAAAATCTATTGATATTAAATGTTGGGATACTGTTATTAATGGTTATGATATGGTCAATAGGAACGATATTGGATTTAATTCTCGTGCTATTCACAGTTTGTATTCTTATATTGATGATGTCCAATATAACCTCATTTCTCATTGCTTGACTGCGCAGGAAATATGGGATTTTCTCAATACAAAGTATGGAAAGATCGACAACAGCAGCTCAAAACCCAAAATGGTCAACTCAGATTCAGATTTATGCTCAGGAGAAGAAACAAATGAAAATTCAAGTAGATCTGACAATGGAGACTCAACAGACAATGAGACTGAAAGCTTCTCTTATGAAGAGTTGGTTTATATGTGTACTGATTTAACAAAAATCGTTGATAAACTCCATCGTAAAAACAAATACTTGAAATCTAAAAATCACGAGTTAAATAGCAAAATTAACTGTTTGGAATCAGAATCTACAAATGTCATGAAATTAGAAAATTCCGACTGTGAAAGTTGTTTGAAATTGAAAACTGACCTCGTTCATCTCAATAAAAATATTCAAAGACTTAAAGAGGAAATTTTGATTTTAAAAGATAACGAGGCTGAACTAAAAGATTCAAACAATTCTTTGCAAAAAGAATTTAATAATTTTAAGGCCATCAAAAGTTCCAAACATGAAATTGCTGAGAAAGAAAGCTTGTTGAAAAGTGATTTAATTTTAAACGAGCTTGAGAAAGAGATTGAGAATTTCAAGAAACTTGAATTTGAAAAACAAGTTAAATTTGAATCTGAAATCTTTGAGTCCAAGACCAAAATCAAACTTCTTGAAAACGAAAATTTGTCTTTGAAACAAAATGATACTGAAAGGAGAAAGATCAACATTAATCGTTGTTCAAATCTGATAAAAGAAAACTCTGATCTTAAATCCAAAATTCAACGATTAGAATCAACTTTGAATAAATTTTCGAATGGAGAAAAATCGTTGAATATGCTGTTACAAAACCAATTTTCGGTTGGTCATAAACAAGGTACTGGTTTTGGAAAAACAAGTATTTTTGAAAAATTGAATTCTTGTGATTTTAAAAAACCTTTAAATTGCTTTAAAAAGGGTCTTTCTGAAAATTTGAATTTTGACAATTCCAAAAGGTTTTTAAATCACAAACGAAACAAGAATTGGTTTGATAACAATCCAGTTGAACAGATGTGGACCCCAAAAGGAAATAAAATGATTTTTGGAAAAACTAAACAAGTTTGGGTTCCTAAAGGCACAAAGATAAATTCGAATGGGATGTTATACAAACAGGTTTGGGTACCAAAAGTGGTAAACAAATATCAGAGTGGTTTTACAAATTTTGTTAGACCACTTGATCCACTTAACTGCTAGGTACCAGTGAAGGTTGAGGAACTGCTATGCTGAAAAGAGATTGATTTCAAGCTGTTCTATATTTCTGTATTCTTTACAGTTCCTTGGCCAAGATTTACTGAGTCAGAGATTCTGGTTTACACTGATTTCAGGTATGATCTCTGAACTTGTCTTTGTAAATATTTTTTGTTTATTTCTTCTTCTACCCCTTTCCTTTTTATTTTTTTTCTTTTTCTTTTTGTTTGTCCTGAGTTGATTTGACACTGCCATATTCTTCTTATTCTACGCTTCATTAACTTCCGATTGCAGTACTTATGATTTTCTGGAAATTCGTTTAATCTGCATAAAACTGTCATGTTTTAATTCTTCCAGAATCTGAATTTAAACTTGTATATATCTGAAATTGTTTTGTTTTTTTGAAATTCTAATAGTGCTGAAGCATTCATATCATATCTTGAACACTGTTAGTATAAATTCAAAAATTTTGAAGATCTGAATAATTAATGAAACTTCACACACTTATACTGTTTTGAGTCCCTTCCAATTCATTTTGGAAACACTTAAAGTATTATACTCATTACAGCACTGTTACTTCTCAGTTGTGATAATCTCATTAATTTTTAGATTGGCTTGATTATTTCTGACTTGAAAAATATTTGGTTTGAATCAGTGATACATCTAGAATTTCATCTTTACTCATGATTATTATGATTGAAATTAGTTTGTTTGAAATCATCTGAAATTCTTGATATTTTGAATATCACACACCTCTTAAAATGTGAAATAATCAACCTTGTGTGACTGATTCATTATATCTCAAACTTAACATTGATTCAAGTGATTTCAAATAAATTATTTTTTAATTTCTTGTATCATGAATACCTCTCAGATTTGATGTAAATGATCTGGTGTTTCTATTGGGCTTGTAAGAAATAGTTTTTGAGAAATTCTTGAAAAGTTCTTTTTTGAAAATGGTCTTTGAAAATCATTGATATTTCATGATTAATTGATTTAAATATTTATTTGTTTAAAATCATTTGAAATTATTGATTTATTGAATCACACACATATCTTGAATCTGACATTAATAATTAGGTGTAATCGATTCATTGAATCTAGAGTATTTCATATTCATCAAATGATTTAAAATAAATGGTATTTTTAATCTTGGATAAGGAACCATCTTATGTGACCATCATTCTGACAAGTTTGTTTCTGAAACTATTTTTGTGCTGCTCTGATACTGTTTTTTCAAATAACTGCCTGTTTTGATTTGTCTGTTGCTTGCCAAATTTGTAAATCTTGTCTGCGTGGGCTCTGTGTTTGAAACTCTTTGATATCCTTGTTTGTCTCAAGTGTCAATTTTAAATCCTCGAGAAGAGAGAACAATTGGTATCAGAAGTACTGATTTTTTTTCTCTTATCCTGTATAGCTTTCTCACATTTCCTCTTGTAATTGATTTTCAACTTTAAAATTATTTGTTGATTATTCATTTAGAAATTGAAATCAATATCCAATTGAACTGTATTTATAATTCATCAAAATCATTATCAGTTTTTGAAGTTGTGATGAATTATGACTGCAATATATTTCATAATAAGAGGAGATTTTATGATAGTTGAATATTTATTATAATATCTTTGAACTGGCAATTATTTCACGATCATCTACTGTCATCCATTATGAGTTTATATTAATGTGGAGAGTTTATATTTTTAAAATAATCTAACAATGAAAATAGTTGTGATGGAAATGTGACTGCATTTTTTTTCAGAATTAGTGACAATTGAAAATTTTCAAGAATCCCGGTACAGTTCATGCATATCTCATAATATAATTAATTTAGAAATTTATTTCACAGTCCATCTCTGTACTTACCACATTTCTATCATCCATAATGGTTTTATATATCGAGGAGTTTTTTTTTCCTTTTTAAAAGCTGAAAATGATGAAAATATAATTAATATATAAGTGTGTCTCTAACCTCATTTAAAAATCCAATCTCTGGTCATGAATGGTTAAGAGACAACTTATAATTTAAGCTGCGACTGACTTCATTTAAAAATCCAAGCTCTGGTTATGCGTGGTCAGTGTGCTCTTAAATAAAATAAAAAGAAAAAGGGAAAGTGTGCTATAAATTGAAATTAATTTGAATTTCTCCTTGGTGTATATAAAAACTAGCCTATCAATCCATATTCTAATTTGTGAAATGTGTTGAAATCTTATGAAGTATTATGATTTGTTGATTGATAGCTATTGGGATTTGAGATTATTTGTTTTTGTCACTTAAATTGAATTATTAATTATAGTCCAAATCCATCACTATTTTTGTGTTCAATTTATAAAATTCTTCTAAAAATAATTGGAAATATATGTTTTTGAAACTCTTCCCATTTTATATGAAATTCATCGTATATCCATCATTCTCTACAATGTGAAATATACCACTAGTTCTCAGTTTATTATGATTTTTGTTTGACTGATTGAGATTTATGATGACTGTTCTTCCTCTTATGCTGAAATTACATTTCTAGTCATTCTTCATCTATATTTTAAGGTCTGAATCCTTTTGATGATAACAAAAGGGGGAGAATGGATTAAGATTAAGATTTTGATTTATGAGTGAATATTTTATAAATGTTTTTATAAATTTTGAAAATTCATTATTTAGTTCATATTCACTCATGCACAGTTATAGGGGGAGTTTTCTGTAGTAGGGGGAGCAAATAAATAGGGGGAGTTCAATTTTCACTGTAAAACACACTTGTTGGATTCAAAATCTTTTATTTGTTTGTCATCATCAAAAGGGGGAGATTGTTGTATATAACGGTGTTGTATACACAATTATATGATTTTTTGTTTGATGATAACAACCAAATAAATATTAGCTTAAATGTGTTTGTTACTGTACTGTTCTATATATACACATTCAGACAGGAATATAATATTTAAATTTAAATAAAATACGACTTCACAACGAATTCAAATACTCAACAGTATTTTATTTAAATATAAATATTTTATTTCATACACTCAAACAGTACAACTCTTGTAACTCCACTATTTGTACACCACATTTCAATTTCATACATATACAGTTTCATATACAGTGCTCCTCACTATAGTTCTCTGCTCACTCATATACACTTTTCATATATACATTCTTTACACTGTTACATACTCTGATATTCCTTTCATGTTACTGTCTTCTGTCTTCACTACTACAGTCAGTCCAGTCAACATCCTCATACCTGTCATATACAAAAACACACACAGTATCTGGAACAGAAATAATATTCTAAATTCTAGCAGATATAATTTTTTTTATTTTAAAAATTTATTTGCCTCAGAATTTTGGTGTGTTTCTCATCATTTTTCATGACCTGATCTGATTTATAAAACCATCAATCTGTGTCTAGACAGCTTGTGATATTCACAGTGATACACTGTAAATACCACAAGGTAGACAATATGTATATATAATGCAGGGACAGGAAATTTATTCTGATGGCTGCATGTACACACGTATATAAATATATACGTGTGCACTGCCTCGCCGATCAGTGTGCAATTGAGGAGTAGCCACGTGGACCTGCTCAACTCAGTGCACATGTCAAACTTTGAAAGCCAAAATGGTCGAGCCATGATTCAGCTCAAATACAAAATAGTGCAAGTAAAAAATTGAAAAATGTCGAGCACAAGTACTCATAGCACAGTCCAAATAAAATGGTCGAGCTCAAACCAACAAACTAGTCAATGCAGCAATTCAAGTCAGAAGTGGCTCAAGTATACAAGCATAGCAGAAATGTGAGCATGGGGATGAATCAAGACAGTGTGACAGAATACAATGCAAAAGTGATTGAGCTAGAACATGGTCAAGTGTGCATGCTTCAAGTGCACACATTGTTTCAACAAAATGGACTCAGCACCAAGCATGACAAGTTAACAGTGCAGTAACAACAAATCCACTGACATATACACAATGACTCAAAGCAGTTCAGCTACAAGAGTTCATTTCAGCAACTACAATGGTGTTCAGGTATTCAAGACAAACCAGTGTGTGTGTGCCAAATATGTTGATATACAAACACAAATGGATAACCAATATTTGTGCATATACTAAAGTTTGGTCACCACATACACAAATGCATGGTGGAGCCATCAAACTCAAGTGAATGGTGCAAAATCAGTTTCAGAATTCATGAGTGCAACAAGTATAAAAAAGGAAGACCAAATGAATGGTGCAAGGGTCGAGCACATGGTGGCAACAGCAAGTTCAAAAGATTTTCAGTTCAAACAAGCAACAAAACAAATAATTTATGGTCATTGCAAAAAGAGTAAAATCTGCACGACATAAATCTTTGTTGATATGTCCAGGAAATCAGTTTTGAAATGGGCAAGTATTTTTTGCCAAAATTCAATGACATTCAAAGCAGCTCAGTGACACAGCATGGTTCAAGCGTGTATGATTTATTTTGGCAACAATGAATTCCAGAAAATCACATGAAGAATATTTGGCAAGTTTTTAAATGCGAAATCTTACCAGAGCATCAATCCAAATCAGGCAAAAAGAGGCAAATTCGAGCAATCAGAGGGTATCTAGGAAATCATACTTATTTGAAACGATTCAGTCTATTCATTTTTTGGCAAGTTATTCAATCAAATGTTTCTAGAAATTCCTTGATGCATTCATGGAAACAGTTTAAAAGGAAAATCAGCAAGAAATTAATTTGCAGATATCAGCAAGCATGTTATGGCAAGAAATTCACATGCAAGCAATCAGAGAAATAGTCTTGAAGTCGACAAAGGCAAGCATGCAAATATTGGGCAAGAAATCATTTCTTTTGATTTCAATGTTCACGGCAGTTTTTAAATCAAGGCCAGTATCAATTCAAGGCAACATTTCTAGCATGTTTTATTTTCAGAAATCCAAATCATTCAAGGCAGCGAAATCACGCATTGGAGACTTATTCATGTACAGGATTCACGGCTTGTAATTCAAAAATTCAGAAGAACTTTTTTTTTGGGCAAGTCTAAATTTCAGAAATTAACAGATAAGTTTCAGTGAAATCACAGAGTGTGTTTAAGGAATGAAATCAATTCGTTCTTTCCAGATTTCATATCCATTCAAGACAACAAACTTATTCAAAGGGGTTTTTAATTCTGGAGCTTCATCAAAGAATAAAATCATGCCAAAAATCATTTCAGGAACTCACGCAGCAAATAGGAGGAAACCGTCCTAAATCAGATCAAATCATTTATGGTGAAATCAGAGTTTAAGGGTTTTCTATTTTTTACCCTATTTAGTCACACCAATTCATCATAGGCAAGACACAGAAAATCGAAAAACCCAATCCAACATTTTTCAAATCACAAATGATTCAATCGAAAATCAAAGCCCAGCATCACAAATTCTAGCAAAGAATTAAAATCCGAATTACTCACATTTTTGTTCAGGTTTTCGAATCGATTCAGAACACAAAGCAAGCGACCAAAGCTAGCAATCAATCGGAGCTTCAAACAAACCAACAAGAATCAATTTTGACGTCGAGATTTGGGATAGCAGAAACCCTAGCCTTTGAAGCACCAGCCGCCATTTTTGTTTCCCAGAGCAAAAGAGAAAGTAAAGGGATCGGGTGCAAACAAAAGGAGAGTGGGCCGGCCAAGTGTCAAAGGACTTTGGGCTTAATTATTAAAAGGGGTTTTTAATTGTTCAACTTTAATTTGTTTTTTATTGTGTATTGTTTCAACTTCTGTTCTGTAAACCGTCGAAACAATTTTCTAGAGTCTGTAAAACTCTAGGGGAGTTTCAGTTAGGAGTTAACTGACAATACTAGACTCTGTAAAATCTAGGAATACAGGTTACGGGTTTGTAATCTGGGGAAAATCTGATTCAGGGGTTTGAATCAGTCTAGGGGTTTGAGCGTAGGGTTAGAATAGGAGCAGGGTTTGCGAGTGTACATGGTCTTGTATGCGGGATCTGTTCTATCACCTAGTAGAAACCTTAGAAATGCAGCAGTAGGCAGGGTTTTGCCGAAGCTGGGTATATCTGTGTGTGATTTATTTTCTGCATTTCTGTTTCTGCTATATTCTGTGATCTGTTTATTTTTATTTATCTCGTTTGATTTTTAATTCAGTTAAAAACTGTCAATAACCCTATTCACCCCCCTCTAGGGTTATTCTAGATCCAACACTATTCAGTCTATGAATAAAGAACTGGGTATGATAAGTATAAACTAGAAATGGGAAAGCACCATAAACTTAGTTAAGTTGTCTAGGGTCGAATATACTATCGTACCCCATATTAATCTCTGTACCCATATAAACTAGTTCCCAACAGGCACCCCATAATCAGGGTGAAGTGATCCATTTTATGATGATCGGCTCCTACTCGCATAGTTACATGTGTCTTACGGCCCCCGATGTTGTAGTTACCTATGCTGGTCCCACCATGGGGTGTATCAAGTCCCATGGTGGCGGCCCGACACATCCTAGAATGCACAGGTATGCTACTGGTGCCCAGTGCGTAATTTTTCTGCGCCGGAGTGTATGCACGCCCACACCCCGTTAGAACCTACACTGCTGCACCACCGCCGTCGATTTGACCTCTTACAGTCAGCCCAGTAATCGTGCCCCACCCTGCCTAGTTTCAGGGTATCATGATACCTTATAGGGTTACTGCTGAAAAGGGTCCCCCGCTACTAGGTTTTCTATTTCTAGCCAACATGCTAAGTTGGTTAAGTGTTTTATAAACCTAACCCCCAATCAGTCTGTTTAGTTTAGCACGTTCCATTCTGATTAAGTATTAATATAATTTACTTAATCCTATCAATCCTAACTCAGCCTTAATTGTCTTATTAAAGCCTTGACCTCTCACATTAGACAGGTATTGTTGTGGCTGCCTGTTGCCGGTTGGGTCCGGGCAGTCTTACGCCGCAACTCAGTCTAAACTCGGGTCCTTATTGGGCTCCGTGTTTAACCACCCACATTGGATAGGTATTGTTGTGACTACTGGACAGCCGGGCGGTTCCGGGCAGGTTTACACCACAACTCAATCCAACCTCGGGTTAAACACATCGTATTTTCTACATTTACATATTTTGTCTCTTTTCTTTTTATATGTAAATATTTGCGGCCCATTATTCAAATTCATCTTTATTGGTTAAGATTTATTTATGCCACTTAATTGTTTTTCAAGGTTATTAGCGTGCGTCAAACATGCCAACACATATGTTCTATATTTTAGCCCAAACGTCATTACCCCCGTTTTATTCGTTCGTTCCAATGTAAGGTGTGTTGGGTTTAATACTTAAACCCAATTTAGCCATATGAAAAGGGGAGTCTATAACATGGTGTTTATAAGGTGACATAAAAAGGGGAGTGTGAACGCATGAACTTGCAACGAACGATTCAATTAACATAAAATAGGCACATGTGAACTTGCAATTGTAACATCATATAATCATGGCACAACATGAATCATTTTATCCATATAATCATAGCATAAACAATACTTAAACATAAATCATTCTATTCAT
Organism: Allium sativum; assembly: GCA_030737875.1. Classification (NCBI taxonomy): domain Eukaryota; kingdom Viridiplantae; phylum Streptophyta; class Magnoliopsida; order Asparagales; family Amaryllidaceae; genus Allium; species Allium sativum. Next base: position 863,760,861 of record CM060926.1, read on the forward strand.
ATGGTTAATGCATAGACAATGCTTAAACATGAATTATTTTATTCATATGATTATGGCATAAGTAGTACTTAAACATGAATTATTCTAGTCATATGATAATGGCATAAACTTAAACATGAATCATAGGTTCAACTAACCATGTAAACTTGAAATTAAGAATCTAACTAAATTAGATATCATTATTATTGGCACAGGGTCTTGACTAGAAATATAAGCCTATATTTTTATTTAGGCATAAACTAATCGTGTTCATAAAATCACTACATGTTAACAAAAGGGTACTTACTTTTGTCACTAATACAAAAGTATGGTTCAACTAGAATTATCCCAACCTAATTCTTATATGAATCATGGTTTTCATTCTATTCATAGAATTATAGCATAAACATATCTAAACTTACATCATGGTTTTTATTTTATCTATGTAAACTTGCAAGAGGAATGTAATTCTAATGTAATTCTAATGTAACTTATGATAACAACATGAGCCTAAAAACATGTTTTTCAATTGGGCATAATAACGAACATAGTTTAGTCATGTTCATAAAATTAATACAAATTTACAAAGATGCGTGCTTTTGTCACTATCACAAAAATATGATTTTTATACTTGAACTATGATGCCAATTCCAACATAACCTTCATATGAATCATAATACTTAGGTGAATCAAATTACACCATAGAATTTTACATCATGTTGTCATAACAATAGATCATAGACTTGCATGAATTTCAAAATAAACTATTACAACATATAGTTGTTGTTTCAACATGAATCTTATACTTGCATTTATCAAATGGGTGTTGTAAATAACTACCACAAACATGTAGTTTTCAATATGAATCATATGCTTGTATGAGTCCCAATCAAAATTCCACAACATGTGGTTGTCAACATAAGCCATATACTTGTATAAATCAAACCATAGCATTGCTAAATCGTTTAGAATCAAAATAACATACAAATATGAGTCATTATCGCCACAATTCCATTTTCGTTTCCAACGCAAATCGCGTACTTGCAAATATCCAATCGTATACCATAATATTCGCAAATCGTTTTGCATCAAAGCAACATACAAATATAGATTATTATCGCCACAATTCCATTTCTTACATTACACAAATCAACACAATTATTTAATTCGCATCGGAATAGCACTCTACTTATAGCGTATGACGAATCTTCAATTCAGGAATCTGAATTCTGAATTTGGAGATGCTATCCTTTGTTGTAGGCGTTGCTTTGATTTGATTAACGTTGCTTTAAGCTTTTGATTTATCTCCTAATTGTCTCTCTATTTCCGACGGCTATCTTTAGTCTCTCCTCAGCAACATGACGGTCTCATCTCCATTTTAGTTTGTGTGAATTAGGGTTAGACCTTGGTCCTTTTTATAGAGTTTGTGAGTTGATTTAGACCGTCGATGAAGCTTGGCTTGATAATAGCCGTTCGTTTGAAGGAGAGACCAACCAGGAGCTGACACCTAGCCCTAGTGACAAGGCAAGGCTCAGAAAATCGACCAAACACAGACCTGGCCAGCCAGGACTTGACCAGACCTGACCAGCAGGTCATTTTTGACCTGGGCGCACTTGGCAGGTGCGCCAGGTCAAAAATGTACTGGCGCACTTCCAAAGTAAGCCAGTGCGTTTTTGTTCTGGCGCACTTCCCAAGTGCGCCAGTGCATTCTGACCCGTTTTCTGGTTTTTCGCCCAACTTCGTTCGTTCATATCTTCTTCATACGATATCCGTTTTACGCAAACTCAGACTCTATCTCAAGCAGAATTCCGAGACGAACGCAATGGCGTATCCCGTTTCCCTTAATTCTCTAATTTGAAATTAGTTATACTTTAATTTGTGAATCTCACTGTTATAGAATACACGGGGTGTTACATTCTCCCCCACTTAAAAGGATTTCGTCCCCGAAATCTTCAAGTTCAGGAAGAATGTACATCCTAACATCCAAACATCCATCTACTCATCCATCAAACACGAGCATCCATTGTCCTTAAAAGACTTCTAATGCTTCATGATCATATGCGAAGTGTGTGTGTACATGTACTTATCTAATGCAAAATCAGGCGGTCTACTGATTCAGTTGACCTCCTTAATGCGAATTATGTAAGTGCTATGAATCCATTATGTATGCAAATCCTCCTATTCATGATTCTACATGAGTGCACAATCATTCATACAAATGCAACATCCATATGACAACATATTAAACTTCAACCATATACGAATGCAAACATATATGCATATGCAATATGAAGTGATTGAGCCGATCTAAAACCTAGATTGTGTGTGTATATGCAACCACGAGCAACCACTAGCAATCACTTGCAACCACTTGCAATCATCATCCATAACATGTTTCAATTACATGTTTTCATCCAAAGGGTTTCTACCTAAAAGATAAGGTCGAGGAGATATACCTAAAAAGATAGATAAAAGCGCAACTTAAGGAAAAAGAAAGATCAAGGATGTACCCTCGAAAAGAAAAGGGTAGGCAGCGCGTATTTTAGCCTCAGTTTCCCAAGTTGCATCTCCTTCGGCGTCGCTCCACTGAACTTTGACGAGCTTGACTTCGCGGTTGCGTAGCTTTTTCACTTCCGTTCCTAATATGCGGGTTGGAACTTTTCTTATGGTTGCTTTGCGTTCCACTTCAGCTTCTTCTAGGATATTTGGCTCTACCACTTCAGCAGACTCATGTAGACATTTTTCGGAGATGTGAAACATGAAAAACGTTGTGAACTCCGGCCAAACTTTCGGGTAGCTCTAATTTATAGGACATTTTCCCAATTGTTCCTATCTAAAGGTATAGTCGAATGATAGAAGCAAGTAAAAACTTTGTGCCCATTAGGCAATGTCAAAACTGGAAATCTATGCCACATATATATTGATTAGGAGAAGAACTCTCTAAGCATCATCCCCGAAGACTGAAATCAACATCAGACTGACACCCAAAGAATCAACTCAACCCAACCACTATATATGATTCTAGGAAACTAAGCATGATGGGCTCCTTTTAGGTCACAAGGGAATCCCTTCCTAAGACCAACCCGTATCCTATAAAACCCAAAAGTTTGGTCAATCCAACGAACACCCTCAAGCCCCAACATGTGTTACTAACATATGAGTCATACTCCCTATGGGGTTTGCAACAGAAATTGGATTGAGAATGGGACCGAGAGGATATACAGAAAAGATAGCATGCAAGTAAGCTCTACAGGAAGAGAGGGATCAAGGATATACTCTTAAGAAGAGATATGATGCACGAATCTAGTCTTCAATCTTCTAAGTCGCATTTCTTGATCTTAACTCCATTATGCTTTGTCCGTCTTTAACTTCACAATTTCGTAGCTTCTTAATTCTTGTTTCCAAAATATGAATTGGAACCTATTTTACTGTTGCCTCTCGTTCCTCTTTCACTTACTCTACTTCTAGTATACTTGGCTCAAACATAACGACGTACTCATGGTTTCATGCAAGCTCTCCAAAATTCACTAGTGAATTTTAGATCTCGTCCACTTACTATCAGGTATTCCACGTAGAAGAACTATCTCTTGGAAATAAATGCCAACCATGTTGCCAAATGTACTTACTAAGGTGATTCTCCACAACTCATGCATAAGCGAAATGAACCTTCTGCCTTAGTGGCGAACACTACTGGAGCGCCCCATTCTGAAATGCTCCTTCTAATGAACCCCTTCTCTAGAAGCTCTTTAATCTGTTTACTGAGCCCTTACCTTTCCCATGGAGCCATGTGTCTAACGGGCAACGCAACAGGCTTTTCATTATTTACGAGATATATACGGAAGTCTATCTCCCGCTTCGGAGGCAAGCCCTTCACCTCTTCGAAGACATCCGGATATTCCCGGACCATTCTAACCGATTGCAAATTTTCAACGGAGGCATCTAGAGATTCAAGATAACTAAGCATAACCGCATACGAGGGATTACAAGAAATTTCCAAAGTGTTACCGAGCTGGGTTAGGAGCCTGACAACCCTTTTCTCACAATCAAGGATGGCCCCATTACTGGATAGCCAATCCATGCCCAAAATCAAACCATATCCCGAAAAGCCCAAAACAAAGGCACTACATTTAAATTCTACGCTTAGAATAGAAATTTTCAATCCCAAACAGATCATAGACAAATGAGCTGGGCCCTCAATTGGATTTGAAACAATTAAGGGGTCCTCTACCATACTAGTTTTTAGGTGCAGAGATTCTAACTAAAGCAGACGAGATAAAGGAGTGTGACGCGCCGGAATCAAATAAAGTGCGAACGGGGTGATCATAAAGATAAACTACACTTTCTACAGAAGTATTTATACCTCGTTTCTTTGGCAGTCCTTAGCCATGTGGCCTGTCTCACCGCAAGAAAAGCACCCACCATTCATCTTGGCCTTCTTTTTCCGACAATCTTTCACTAAGTGCCCCACTTTGCCACAGAATTTACACTTCCTCTTCTCTCGGGACTTGTTGTCTTTCCCGCCCTTCTCAAAGTCTGTCTTCTCAGGGCAGTCTTTGCTAACGTGTCCAGTCTCCCCACAATGAAAACATTCTCCTTGCTTTCTTTTCCTTTTTCTACAATCCTTGGCTATGTGCCCTTCCGTACCACAAAAATTGCATTTCCTTTTTTCTCGTTTCTTATTATTACTGTTACGATCCTTTCTTGGTTGACTATTATTCGTCTTCCTACTCTGAGACTCTCCCGCTTGCCGGTTCATGTGGAGGAGGAGTGAAAGCGTCAGCAGCTGGGGAGTAAGGTCTCCAGACATGCTGAAACAGAAAAGGGTAGATTCAAAACGAAGGATAAGAGATAGTACCTATGGCTTTGGGGGGGACTTTGCCTTTTTTTTTAAAAAAAATGCTTCTTTAAATTTCCTTTTTGAAAATAAATTTTCAAAACTTTTTATCTTATCTGGTAAACCTATGCTTTGATACCAAGTGAAACACCCCACCTCCGTTAGGGTCACTCTCAAAGGGAATGCCCTAATTTTGGTGGAGGTTTATAAGTATAAGTCACAGATATATAAGACAGATATAAGAACACATATTTTTGAACAGCGGAAAACAACAACTTTTATTTCATTAAAATACGTGTTACACTAACCATACCATAATTGTCATACAATACTTCCAAAAACATAACATCTTCATAACTGTCTTGATTACATTATTTAAAGAAGCATAAAGAAAACATAAATAAACTGCAAAAGTCCCATAGTTGCTGTCCAAAGCCATAGTCCAAAATGAAAAGATCCAAGCAATACATTCTTTCTCTTCAAGCTGGATATGAAGGCTGGTCAAGCTGCGGTATTCCCTCCCTGTGGACCTGTGGGGGGGGGGGGGACGGAAGAAAAGAAGACGAAAGAAAAGTAGAGTCAGACATAAAGCCTGAGTAAATCTAGGACTATTCAGTCTATGAATAAAGAACTGGGTATGATAAGTATAAACTAGAAATGGGAAAGCACCATAAACTTAGTTAAGTTGTCTAGGGTCGAATATACTATCGTACCCCATATTAATCTCTGTACCCATATAAACTAGTTCCCAACAGGCACCCCATAATCAGGGTGAAGTGATCCATTTTATGATGATCGGCTCCTACTCACATAGTTACATGTGTCTTACGGCCCCCGATGTTGTAGTTACCTATGTTGGTCCCACCATGGGGTGTATCAAGTCCCATGGTGGCGGCCCGACACAATCCTAGAATGCACAGGTATGCTACTGGTGCCCAGTGCCTTATTTTTCAGCGCCGGAGTGTGTGCATGCCTGCACCCCGTTAGAACCTACACTGCTGCACCACCGCCGTCGATTTGACCTCTTACAGTCAGCCCAGTAATCGTGCCCCACCCTGCCTAGTTTCAGGGTATCATGATACCTTATAGGGTTACTGCAGAAAAGGGTCCCCTGCTACTAGGTTTTCTATTTCTAGCCAACATGCTAAGTTGGTTAAGTGTTTTATAAACCTAACCCCCAATCAGTCTGTTTAGTTTAGCATGTTCCATTCTGATTAAGTATTAATATAATTTACTTAATCCTATCAATCCTGACTCAGCCTAAATTGTCTTATTAAAGCCTTGACCTCTCACATTAAACATGTATTGTTGTGGCTGCCTGTTGCCGGTTGGGTCCGGGCAGTCTTACGCCACAACTCAGTCTAACCTCGGGTCCTTATTGGGCTCCGTGTTTAACCACCCACATTGGATAGGTATTGTTGTGACTACTGGACAGCCGGGCGGTTCCGGGCAGGTTTACATCACAACTCAATCCAACCTCGGGTTAAACACATCGTATTTTCTACATTTACATATTTTGTCTCTTTTCTTTTTATATGTAAATATTTGCGGCCCATTATTCAAATTCTTCTTTATTGGTTAAGATTTATTTATGCCACTTAATTGTTTTTCAAGGTTATTGGCGTGCGTCAAACATGCCAACACATATGTTCTATATTTTAGCCCAAACGTCATTACCCCCGTTTTATTCGTTCGTTCCAATGTAAGGTGTGTTGGGTTTAATACTTAAACCCAATTTAGCCATATGAAAAGGGGAGGCTATAACATGGTGTTTATAAGGTGACATAAAAAAGGGGAGTGTGAACGCATGAACTTGCAACGAACGATTCAATTAACATAAAATAGGCACATGTGAACTTGCAATTGTAACATCATATAATCATGGCATAACATGAATCATTTTATCCATATAATCATAGCATAAACAATACTTAAACATAAATCATTCTATTCATATGGTTAATGCATAGACAATGCTTAAACATGAATTATTTTATTCATATGATTATGGCATAAACAGTACTTAAACATGAATTATTCTAGTCATATGATAATGGCATAAACTTAAACATGAATCATAGGTTCAACTAACCATGTAAACTTGAAATTAAGAATCTAACTAAATTAGATATCATTATTATTGGCACAGGGTCTTGACTAGAAATATAAGCCTATATTTTTATTTAGGCATAAACTAATCGTGTTCATAAAATCACTACATGTTAACAAAAGGGTACTTACTTTTGTCACTAATACAAAAGTATGGTTCAACTAGAATTATCCCAACCTAATTCTTATATGAATCATGGTTTTCATTCTATTCATAGAATTATAGCATAAACATATCTAAACTTACATCATGGTTTTTATTTTATCTATGTAAACTTGCAAGAGGAATGTAATTCTAATGTAATTCTAATGTAACTTATGATAACAACATGAGCCTAAAAACATGTTTTTCAATTGGGCATAATAACGAACATAGTTTAGTCATGTTCATAAAATTAATACAAATTTGCAAAGATGCTTGCTTTTGTCACTATCACAAAAATATGATTTTTATACTTGAACTATGATGCCAATTCCAACATAACCTTCATATGAATCATGATACTTAGGTGAATCAAATTACACCATAGAATTTTACATCATGTTGTCATAACAATAGATCATAGACTTGCATGAATTTCAAAATAAACTATTACAACATATAGTTGTTGTTTCAACATGAATCTTATACTTGCATTTACCAAATGGGTGTTGTAAATAACTACCACAAACATGTAGTTTTCAATATGAATCATATGCTTGTATGAGTCCCAATCAAAATTCCACAACATGTGGTTGTCAACATAAGCCATATACTTGTATAAATCAAACCATAGCATTGCCAAATCGTTTAGAATCAAAATAACATACAAATATGAGTCATTATCGCCAAAATTCCATTTTCGTTTCCAACGCAAATCGCGTACTTGCAAATATCCAATCGTATACCATAATATTCCCAAATCGTTTTGCATCAAAGCAACATACAAATATAGATTATTATCGCCACAATTCCATTTCTTACATTACACAAATCAACACAATTATTTAATTCACATCGGAATAGCACTCTACTTACAGCGTATGACGAATCTTCAATTCAGGAATCTGAATTCTGAATTTGGAGATGCTATCCTTTGTTGTAGGCGTTGCTTTGATTTGATTAACGTTGCTTTAAGCTTTTGATTTATCTCCTAATTGTCTCTCTATTTCCGACGGCTATCTTTAGTCTCTCCTCAGCAACATGACGGTCTCATCTCCATTTTAGTTTGTGTGAATTAGGGTTAGACCTTGGTCCTTTTTATAGAATTTGTGAGTTGATTTAGACCGTCGATGAAGCTTGGCTTGATAATAGCCGTTCGTTTGAAGGAGAGACCAACCAGGAGCTGACACCTAGCCCTAGTGACAAGGCAAGGCTCAGAAAATCGACCAAACACAAACCTGGCCAGCCAGGACTTGACCAGACCTGACCAGCAGGTCATTTTTGACCTGGGCGCACTTGGCAGGTGCGCCAGGTCAAAAATGTACTGGCACACTTCCCAAGTGCGCCAGTGCATTTTTGTTCTGGCGCACTTCCCAAGTGCGCCAGTGCATTCTGACCCGTTTTCTGTTTTTTCGCCCAACTTCGTTCGTTCATATCTTCTTCATACGATATCCGTTTTACGCAAACTCAGACTCTATCTCAAGCAGAATTCCGAGACGAACGCAATGGCGTTTCCCGTTTCCCTTAATTCTCTGATTTGAAATTAGTTATACTTTAATTTTTGAATCTCACTGTTATAGAATACACGGGGTGTTACAACCAGGATGTATGGTCATCTTAGAATGATGTGCCTTTTCAAGGACTGTCGTTCTCAAACTCTCGTCTCGAGATACGCAAAGTCTTCCATCCCTACGCAACCAACCTTTGTCATCTATAGTATACCTACTATGATGGCTCGAAGACTCCCCTCTGGTGAGCTGGTCTACTATCTCTATCAACTATGGGTCATCTCACTATGCCCCACCTATCTGTCCTAAAAACATAGGTCGTACCTCTAACGATGCCAACAAACCGGGTACATAATCAATAGAGGGTCTAAAGTCAAATGTAGAGATATACTCTAAACTCTGCCGCTCGACAAACAAAGGACTCAAGTTCAACTTCTTTCTACTCAAGGCGTCAGCTACAATGTTACCCTTTTCTGGGGTATATGCAGTCTCAAAATCGTAGGATGCTAAGAACTACATCCACCTTTGTTGCCTTAAGTTTAAATCTTTTTGGGAGAACAAATACTTTAGTGACTTATGGTCTGTATACAACTCAAACCTCTCACCGAGCAAATAGTGACACCAAGACTTAAGTGCAAAAACTATGGCAGCTAACTCTAAGTCGTGGGTAGGGTAATTCTTCTCATGGGCCTTTAATTGCCTTCCACGATAGCATATCACCCTTTCCTCTTGCATCAAAACTGCGCCATGCCCTGTCCTGCAAGCATCGGTATACACTATGAACGGTTTACTCCCATCTGGCAAAACTAAAACTGGAGTTGTTGTCAATGCCCTCTTCAAACGTTGGAAAGCATCGTCACAGTCAACATCCCAAGAAAAGGTCAAATAATTTTTCGTCAACCGTGTAAGTAGGGCTAATATCTTAGCAAAGTCCTTAATGAACTTTCTGTAATAGCCTGCCAAACCAAGAAAACTTCTTTCTTTTGTTGCATTCTTAGGAACCTTCCAATCTTGGATTGCCACCACCTTTGCGGGATCCACAGCTATCCCTTCCTTGGAGGCCACGTGCCCTAAGAACCATACTTCTTTTTTTTTCCAAAAATGACATTTGGAGAACTTAGCTTTCAGTTGATGTGCTCGAAGAGTCTCTAAGACTTCCCTAAGATGTAGGGCATGTTCCTCCTCGCTGTTAGAGAAAATCAAAATATCATCCACAAAGACCACCACAAACTTGTTTAGAAACTCCCTAAACATCCTACTTATCAAGTCTACGAAATATGCAGGTGCATTCGTCAAACCAAAAGGCATGACGAGCCATTCAAAGAAACCGTCGAGAGTTCTAAAGGCAGTCTTATCTATACAATCCCCAGCTACCCTCAACTGATGAAATCCTATAGCTAAGTCCAACTGCGAGAAAACCGAAGCACCAACCAACTGATCGAATAAATCATCTATCATCGACAATAGGTGTCTGTTTTTCTTCGTGAGCTTATCCAGCTCCCTATAGTCAACACACAATCTAAGCGAACCATCAGCCTTCGTAGAAAAAAGAACAGGAGCACCCCACTCCGAGATACTTCTTCTTATGAACCATTTCTCAAGCAACTCTTTCACTTGTTTACTAAGCTCCCTCCTTTCTCTTGGAGCCATGTGGCGCACTGGCAATGCAACTGGCTTTGCATTGTCCACCAAGTATATACAGAAATCTATCTCGCATTTTGGAGGTAAGCCCCTAACATCCTCAAAGACATCTGCATACTCACGGACTACTCGAACAGATTGCAAATCATCAATAGATGTGTCAAGAGATTCTAGGTAGCTAAGCATAAAAGAACCCTTAGGGTCACAAGAAATATCGAGAGTATTACCCAAACTAGTCAACAGTCTAGCTACTCTCTTTTCACAGTCAAGAATGGTACCATACCTGGCTAGCCAATCCATTCCTAGAATTAACCCATAGCCCGTGAAGCCAAGCACATAAGCGTTGCATTCGAACTCAACGCCATACACATATATTCTCAAATCCCAACATAACATAGAAAGATGAGCCGTACCCCCAATAGGATTTGAGATAACTACGGGATCCATAACTAGACTAGCATTTAGGTGTAGTTTTTCAACTAACGAAGCAGATATAAACAAATGTGAAGTGCCAGAATCAAAAAAAGTTCGAACAGGATGATCGAAAAGGAAAATCAAACTTTCAACAGAAATGTTTCTACCTCTCTCTTGTCTAGGTGCCAAGAGAGCATGAACCTGCCCTCCAGGAGTAGATCCTGTCCTCTGCCCTTGCCCTTGTCCTTGCCTCCTTGGGCAGTCTTTAATCATATGTCCTTCCTCACTACATTGGAAGCAACCCATCTTCTTCTTCCTACAGTCCTTGCTTAAGTGGCCCGGTGTTCCACAATTAAAACACCTTTTCTTCCCTTGGCCCTTGTTATCCTTGCCCCATTTCTTTTGTTGTTGTTGTGCCTTCTTTGGATCCCCTTTCTTATCCTATGCCTTATCTACATTAGCACCTTTCTCCTTTTCATGTATCAACACCATGTCATCAAGTTTCTTGAAAGTAGCCCCCATAGTAATGTAGCACATAGCCAACCCGTGTAATGGTTCATTCAGACCCTTGGCAAATCTCAAAGCCTTCTTATGTGGTGTATTAACTAGTTCCATACCAAATCTTGCTAACTGGTTAAACTTGTTAACGTACTCCTCCATAAACAAACTCCCTTGTTTCAAAGCCAAGAACCTCTCCATGTATAAAATCTCCTCGACTTGTGAAAGAAAATTCAACTCGAACCTTCGCCTAAAATCCACCCATGTCTCCACTGCATGTCCTCCGTTAGCTACTTCCCACCAAAAGGAAGCTTCGTCCTTCATTAACCAGGCAGCTAGCTGAACTTTCCTTCCCTCGTCTATCTCAAAGAAACCAAACAAATCCTCTACTTCCTTGAGCCAATTCCGAGCCTCAACAAATGTCTTAGTCCCAAAAAACAGTTTTCCGCCCATCGCGGAAGTTATTGCATATTTTAGAAAAAGTGTCTACACGGGGAGGAGGAGGAGCGGCTGCAACTGGGGGAGGAGGAACGTCTGCTGGGCCTGCGGCAGTAGCCCTAGCCTCCAGATACCTTTTGAACCAACCTAGTATCTGTATGCCCTCGGGTATAACGGGTTCCCCAGACATGCTGAAAGGAAAAAGGAAGAGATTCAAAACAGAGAATTGAAAGATAGATATATGGCTTATGGGGATTATGTTTTTCATAATAAACCTTTCTCTTGAAAATGCCCTCTTTAAAACATGTTTTTGAAAATACTTCTTTCTATAAATGCTTTTTGAGAACGGTTTTCAAAATCTTTTATCTATCCTGGTAACCTTCAACTCTGATACCACGTGTAACACCCCACGTCCATTAATGTCGCTCACTAAGGGAATGCATTAACATTCATGGAGTATTATAAGAGTATAGAACAGAATATCACAAGACAGATACATAAAATGGTACTTATGAAAATTCAAAATTTATTCATTGCAGCGGAAAAGCAAAACATGTTTGGTTACAACATCAAAACCACATGCTAAAGCCAAGTACACAAATATCCATCTTGTACAAAGTTATTATCAGAGTACATAAAAGTAAAACCATAATCCTACTCCAAATAGCCATAATGAAAAAGAGATAAAGCTGAGCATTACTTTCAACACTTCCAAGCACTTCAAGAAGAAAGGAATCCAAGTCAAGCTTCACTATTCCAACCCTGAGGACCGGGGGGGGGGGGGAGGGAGGGGGAGAAAGAAAAGAGGCGACACAAAAAGAGGATCAGACATAAGTCTAGCGAGTCTAGTGACTTTAACAATATAATCAGCAAAGTAACATGATAAGAACATAAACTGGATATAAAAGATGACTGTAACATAAGCAGATATGACAAGGTAACAAGATGAACAAGATGTAAATTGACTGCGCTTCTAATCACTATAACATGATTCCTACACCACACCAATGCTAGTTCCATACTGAAAGTTGATCCCTCTTACCAAACATAATAATAATAATGATGGTAGTTTCATGTACTCCTAGCCGCTGTCATATGTGCCGCTTGCTCCTATCTCCACTAGTTGTACCCACTACCCTCCCTATTCGATCAGCTCCCTGAATCGTAGATACCCGTGCTGGTCCCATAGTAGGGTGTATCACTCCCTAAAGTGGCAACCTGATACTACTAAAATGCGCGGCTTATACCTACACGATGCTACAACGTCTTACCTACCAGCCCAGACCCACGCACGCACATGACTCCATTGGACTTGCACTACCATTGCTAACTCTTTATTGACCTCTTACAATCAGTCCCAGTAAGCGTGTCCCGTCCTCGACGTAGTTAGAGCTCACATAGATACTAAATGGGTTACAAGTTGAAAAGGGTCCCCACACTTGACACCAGCTTCCCTCCTAAGCTTGGTCCCCACTAGGAATTCCCACTTAACCCCTCTTGTCCCCATGTCTAATCACATGTCTCATCTTGGTTAAGTTCTTCAATTATGTTTCACATGCTACCCATGTTACCCACTTAACTCTTTATCATCCCCTTGTCTAATCACATGTCTTATCTTGGTTAAGTGTTCATTAATTCATTATAATCGTAATCTTGCAAGACCTCCCACATTAGATTGCCGTTTTACGGTTGCTGGATATGCCAGGCGGTTCCGGGCAGTCTTATACCGCAAACCGAATCTAACCTTGTGTCTTTGCATTATTACGCATCTAATTTCTGCCTTTGACCTCTCACATTAGGTTACCAAATTGCGGTTGCTAGATGTGCCGGGCTGTTCCGGGCAGTCTTATACCACAATTCGAATCTAACCTCGTGTCTTAGGCGTTCATTATCACTTTCTTGATTCAAGTCCCAATTTTAAGTCTTGGATTAAAATATACTCCAATTACCCATAATTTCCAATCTAAATTATGTTTATAATTTCTAATCCAAATTAGGCCTATAATCTTATATATTTATGCTATGCCAAATTACGCCCAAATTAATTCGCGTTCATTGTTATTAACAATTCATGTCAAACCTCATGTATACATATTACACCCAATTATGCCATATCAAATTTATGCCAAATCTCATGTATATAATTTATACACAATTATGGCCAAATTGATTTATGCCAAAAATCTCACTTTGTTACATATATTTTCCCAAACTTTTCCCAATCGTTCAAACGTTATTCGTACGCAAATCTCAACGTAATATTTTAGGCTCGAAGTTTGCCTAATCTCATAAAAAGAAGGAAAAGAAGAGGAGAAGAGAATCATGTCATCAAACTGGCATAAAAGAGGCATATGAAACATGAACTGGCATAGAATAATAAAATAGATCCAATTAGGCATATGACAACAGTAATTTGGGTATGATAAGAATCTACAAAACTTGATATGATTCATCTTACAGGCATTTTCATAAAATCCAATTTTCAATCCTATCACAATCACTTTTTAATTAATTATATGTGATAGTAACATAGACTCACACCGATAGGATTTAGGAGGGAGGGTAGTTCTGAGTTCTGATTTATGAATTTGATTAGCTAAACCATTGTTGTAGAATTTGATTCTTACATTCCAATTTGAATGTTCCTATTTTGATTTGCTTTGGTGGAGAAGAAAGGCTAGGTTAATTTAGACTAGAGCAACATGGAGGCGCCATGGATTAGTGTAATGCAATTAGGGTTAGGTCCAGGTGTCTATTTATAGGAATACTAGGTGTATTAGGACCCTTAGATTAGATTAGGATCCATCAGAATCATCCAAACTAGAAAAACACATCATCCGACCAATCCTAGAAGGACACATCAGCCCTAAACCTCAAAAACACGTCTGCCAGATCTGGGCAGATGGGGGTCGACACCCCTATAGGTGTTCGACACCCTTGTCGACACCCCTATAGGGGGTCGACACCTATGTCGACTCCTCTAGGGGGGTCGACACCCTAGAGCGGAAGATTTCCCGCTCACCCAGATTTTACTGATTTTGATTTTTGAACTCGTTTTTGATTTTTAATTATTATTTTAATTTAAATTCTGCTAATTCTAGAATTCTTCTAAGCTTCATAACTTCTTCATATGACATCCGATTAATGCAAACTCGGACTCTACTCCAAGAAGAATTCCAAGATGAATGCAATGACGTAAACCATTTCCCTTAATTCTTCTTATAAAAATTAAGTATTCTTTAATTGTCCCTTGTGTCATGTTTTAAAATTACGGGTTGTTACACCTAATTTAACTAATTCCTCTGATTGTCTAACCCATGCTCTGATACCAAATGTAACACCCCACACTTTTCTGGGAACAAATTTTGAAAAAAATCGAACTCGAACACATCCAAGCATGGGGCGTGTAAATCTAGTACCTATAAAAAAATGAGCACAATCATAATCAGAGTACGATAAAAATAACTCATAACGGAAACAAAATAGGGTAGACTTGTATTAACCCAAGTGACTACCTTATTAAAGCAAGTCACCATGTCAATACTGAGCAAGAGAGAAAACGAGAGCCGAAATCCAAGATACCTGTGGAGACCTGACCTTCTCTTGAAAACCTTGGAGGTTGTAATGAGGAGGGGGTCAGAACAACAAGTTCTGGTGAACAAGAATACAACACAGATTACAATACACAGATGTATCTCGTTTGGTTCAACCTAAGATATATGCCTACCGTGGCTGGTAATTCTAACATAACCTTGTAAACATTTATGCACGGCTCTAACTATCCTTTCCAAGGTAGTATTCCCAATAATACGATAACAAGATAGAACATTTATGCATATATTTATAAAGCCTTTAAACTAATCATTAAAACGAGAAATGAACTCCCAACTATGAAGTTTATTTATTCATAAGTGTATACACAGCCACTTAATGCCTCACTATCGAAGAATAGATAGGGTGAATTCTCCCAATCACTTAAGACCCTAGGCGAACCTATTAGTCATTTAATACGTCTCGATGATTTACTTAGCGCTAATCTAAACTAGAGGATGCTAGCTATATGTCCTACTAATCAAGGCTTCTGTCATTTGCATATCAACCCATACCCCGCATAAGGCGAGAGACGGTAAGCATCCACTTAAGGCTACTCAGTTAGCTAGATGTAGCACACCATTTAAGACCACTCGGTGGAAGGCCCCTTCGTTACTACCTAGCTGGCCCTATTGGATAATCTCCAAGATGCTTAATACTTCCCGTAGGATAGGTAGCGCTATGGAATGACCATACCAGACATTTAATATCCAGGTTTAAGTAGGATTCACACACCATTTAAGTCCCCTAACTGGAGGACCTAATCCTAGGTGGACTCCTCGACCCAAAACCACTTAAGACCCAAGGAAGCAGACTACTCAAGAAGATTATCAAACTCACACCCCATTTAGCCTTTAATACTTTTATTTATGGGAGGTAGGCTACGCGATCGCTTAATACCTTTTTTATCGGTTGATCTAACCACTTAAGGCCTTAATCCCAAAGCAGACTACGTTTAATAGATTATTTACTGTTTGGTTTGAGGACCCCTTTTGGCCACTTAAGACCTCCCCCATGGAGTAAACCTTATTTTAGAAAATAATCAATGATACACAAACTAACTATCGTCATGGGTTCTTATGGTTAATGACAGTGCACATCAATAACCTACCAAGTCCAATTCTAACCTTTACATATAAGTTCTAGATTAACTGGCATAAGATAATGAAAGATATCCTTCTTAACCTAGGATATTTATTTAATAATTTTCCTAATTGGACTTTGTATTTAAAATGACAATCAATACCCATTAATCCCCTTTTTATTTCATTTATTTCTATTTCAATAGAGTTATTGCCATTTATGACCATAACGGTCATATTTTCCTAAGGCAATAATTTATCTTTAACTACTATTTATTTCCATTGATTATAATTAATGCCATTTATGAGCCTAACACTCATAATTTTCCTAAGACATTAATTTACAATGAAATACCCTTGGTTTATCAGTCCCGAGGTATCTATTTATTATACCCAAACAGACATTTCTAATTTAATTATTGCTTGTTATGTATATTTATATTTATGCACCAGAACCCTCACATTAATTTAATTTCCTAATTGGGATTTACAACATTAATCCTAGCCAATTTAGAAATTGTAGCCATTATGCCTAACTGCCTAATTAAATTTGTTTTCCCCAATAAATGTTGGTTACAATATTTATTTATTTATGGTCCTATTTATAGCAATCAATTACGCTAATTGCTACAATGGTCACCACGAATATATTCATTTAATATGAATGACATTTACATGTATAATTCCATAAAATGAATACCATTCAAATGTTCAAACAATCATTATTATATATATATTTCGTTGTTTGTGTAGATGCGGACACTTAATATACATATATATTTATATTTATATTTTTGCGTGGTTAACATAGTTATTTTCTTTTATTTCTATTATCGTCACGTTTGATAATTTGTTCCAACTAACAACCAAACATACTTTTTTTTGTTCAATCTTGCAATAAGGTTATAAATATAACAAAAGATTATCAACTACAGTTATTGTAAATTATGACCGAATATAGGAATAAACACATTTCAAACCACTAGAAATATATGTTATGTTTGGAATTGTTGATGTAAACTACGTATAAATATATATATATGCGTGAATTTACACAACTTTTCCCTTTTTCAATATTTGACATATGTCTTATTGGTTTCAAATAACGTCCTTTTATTTTAAAGAGGTAGACGACTTATTTACGATAATTAAACCGAACCTTAACAAGATTGAGCACAAATAGGTTTATATATTTTCAATCAAACTTACATAATTTATCATTTAACACTGAAACTAGAGATCAAGAATAAAATTACATCTTAACGATGTTTAATGGGACTGATTTCTAGATCTATAGTGTTTTGCAACAACCACAATATAATTTCAAACACAATTTTAGGCAATAATTTAAACAATTATGTAAGCCTACAAATAATATTATTGAAAACCAAAAATCTATACTTTCAGGGTTTTGACAATGTTCATAAGCAGATCTAATAGGCATCATTTTAGTTTTAGCAGTATTATAAACAGATCTGATAAATGTTAGACACATATTTAAAAATCTAATACAAACGAGATAATTAAGTTATTGTAACTTTGTATATAAATTTCTCACTCACTTGAAAGCATCCAAATCTAAAATTTGAATAATCTTTTAAACCTACAATTCCCAAATTCTTACATATCTTCAATTATTCTGAAAAAGGGACACTTTCAAATTTGTAGATTTGCAAGAAAATGGGAAAATATGGAAGAATCTAATGAAGAATAGCTTAGACGTCAATTCATACCCTTTTCCATTTGAATCTAATATTCCATTTCAAATCTATATGAATTTCATTTGATTGATTGTGTTTGAATATATTTTTGGTTAAGAAATTTGATTTGAAGAGAAAGGAAAATGACAATGCTTTGGTGCTTCCTACTGATTTGTGCGGAAAATAATGAAGCCTTACCCCTTTATTTATAGGAGCGGAATTGTCGATGAACCATTAGATTTGTTTAAATAAACATCCTTCCTTTTATAATAATAATATATACAAAATTACCCTTTAAAACTAGCCGTCACCGGACTGTAATTGCTCAAAGCGGTCAATCGCTTCCCCAAGGGTGTCGACCGCCCTTCGATTGATTCCCCAGTGAGGGTCGGCTATAAATGCTAAGATATATTATATTTAAGTACACACACATGCTCGATGAGCGTGTACATAGATGAATTTGACCAAAGTTGGAAATGAAGTTTAAAGTGGACAGCCGCTGAGGCTGTTGGTGTATTAAAATTTAGGTAATAGTTGCATGTTTGTTAGTACTCTAGAGAATGAGGTAATAAAAACCAAAACAATGCATGGCATAAGAAGGAGAATAGATGAAGGTATAGAATTTAGGTTGTTTGGACGTGTACATTTAAATTGTTAACTATATTCTACCCTGTAACTATACTAGGAGATGTGCAAAGAAATGTATGAATTCAACAGTATTAATTTGTTTACATGTAAATATTTTCAAATAAAGGGGATAAAAGAAGATACTTCAGCTGTGAAGAACACGGTCCAAGAAGAATTTTAAAAAAACCATATAATGTTAGTTCTACTTACATTATAAAATTTGACATACAAACTTTATAAATTGCAAAGCTGCATACTGTGTTGATACTATAATGATGTTTTAGTTTTGGAAAACATATATGGAAATAGTGACAAAATATTCAATGTTCCTTTTACAAACTGAAAAAAAAGTTGTAAAATTCTTCGCTGTTTGGGCACTGAAAATTTGTATCAGTTGTAGCACCGAAGTGGAAAGAACCGTAGATGGAAAAGTGAGTAAATTGAATGTGATAGTCTTCAATGAACCTATGCATTTACTTGCCTTCTCCTTTTCAGGTGTTGATGTGTGATGTCAGTTGCTGGGTCTTCCCAAAGTAACTCCCACTGCTACCATTCATCTGCTTCAAAAACAGTTTACTGATAATATAAATTTTCAGGATGAGTATAAACTATTATGATGTGTGAATGATGTTGTGCATTCAGTGTTTGTTAAAATCACCCATGTTATTGCAACATGCAAAGCACCTGTGCTAAGGCTCTGTGATAATTGATGAGTCCAATAAAGGAAAAGTGGCAATGATCCCAAGTGTAACAACCCGCTATATTTTTTTACGATTTAAATTGATTTTTTTTTGAAAATATTTATAATTTCTGGTAATGGGAATTTGATATTTGAAATACGTACAGTGAGATATAACGGTAGTGAAAGTTTCATCAGAAAATTTGAATGTTTGTCGATCGCGCAATTTTCAGTCCAAAGCTGCACATAACAGTTCAAATTTTAGCTATTTTAAAATCTTTCCGAAACCAGTTTGGACAAACATGAAAAATATTCTATTCGATGTCACGAATCCGATGGCAAATTTCATTTCACGAAAATCGGATATTTTGACCTCCGTTTAATTGCTTTTCTATCCGAATTTTACGTTTAAAGGGGTCCGTAACGCGTTTTAAACGGAGCATCCTGACACTGCAAATTATATACCGTTGTGTCCGTCTCGTCGCACTGATTTCCGCAATATATTCATCTGTAGTTTCGATATTTGGTTTGCGCTGAAATTGTGAAAATGCTTGTATAGTTCATTTTTGAAACAGGGCCATCTGAGTTCGATGTGTCCCTTTTCCGATCTTCCATACTTTTCTAGCCATTTTGGGTCTGCAAAACCTGTCATTTTATTTTACTAAACCACTTAATTTTTTATTTATTTATCTAGATGGCTTAGCAAGGAACATATTTTATATAAAGTGTGCATGCATGTCATTTTTCAATGCCTTTTTTCCTTTCGATGTCACATTCCTGAGAGGTTGCCCCTTTTCAAAATTCTAATGATTACGGTGACCAATATAATGTAATTAGTAAAATGCTATTTGGACATTGAAACTACTATATATATTTTGTGTAATATTTAGTTGTATCAGCATGCTCAACATGATATTTTGTTTCGACATCTAGTCTGAATTCCCATACACAGGTTAGTGGATATGAGCAGTCGAACAGAAAACACGTTTGTTTTAAAACGTGATTTTTAAACAATTTTGAATGTGCAATGTTTACATGGTCCACGCTATGCAAATATATCGGCTCTAACTGTCCTTGCACGTGCTTATAAGGCTCCTTCATCTTCTTCGTTTGCAATTCTTAGATCTACATTTATTCTGTACTCCATCAAAAAAAAACCCTCAACTTTCCCATCCATATTAATAAAAAAAATGAATGAAGAATTAAAGCAGCGGCTTCCCTATCGTTATTTTCTACCGATGTGAACTGAGCGAACCCTCCACTGAGCTCTGTCCATGAAGTCACCAACTACCGAGCTCCGAACTCAACCGCGCCGCCTGCTGTTCCTTCCCATACCCACCGTGACCCTTCATGAACCGCACCGACACCCATCAGTACCTCTCCACGACCATCCCCACTGCCCGCCCTCAAACCGAGCCTCACTGCATCTCCACGCCCAATAGAACTAGGTCGCCAAAAGCTCCATCCTACACCCGATAACCGAGCCCAAGCGAACCCCGTTCCCGAGTCTTGTTCCCATCTTTCATGCATGCGTGTGATTTTTATTGTTTTTCTGCGTGAGTATTAGTACATGCGTATGCGTGTTTTTTTATATATTATGTATACTGTTGGGTTGATTTGTTTTACTGTTGGGGCATGGTTTTATATTTTATATATTTTGATGTATATTTGTGCGTGTGAGTCGGTGTGCGAGTGTGTGTTTGAATGTGGGTTTTCATTTATGTTATCATCTATGTTATCTAATATATATATATATATATATATATATGTGTGTGTGTGTGTGTGTGTGTGTTTGCGTGTGTGTGTGTGTATGTGAGTAATATATATTTTTGGTGTTTATGTGTTACTATGTGTGCATGAATATCTTTGAATGCTGTGTGTGTATTTGTGATATGTTGGTGTTTGTGAGCTGTGTTATTATGTGTGAGTACTTTTGAAATTTTATTTGTTCTGAAATTATATATATATATATATTGTTTAAAAGTTTATATGTGACATTAAAAATTATATATATTATAAATTTATTGTGTATTACGTATGTAGAAATGTTTATATAATATTTTATAAAAGAATTTATTGGATTTATTTTGTGTTGAATACGGTGTTGAGTTCGAACCCACTCCAAATAGCCGTACTATTCCGAAACCCAATAGCCGTATCGATCCGTTTAGGATTCCCGACCTTTCCTTATAGAATAAAATAAAATACTTAATGATCATCGAGTGGAATTCATTATGAATCGTGCCTGGATGTCATCATCTCTGTCAGTATCCATCCGTTGTTGTCTCCAATCTGTGCCACGAAAGGTGAGTTTATCTCACACCTGACTTACATTTTTCATGGATGTTAGATAAATAATGAACTGTTATATAAAATGTATAGGACTGTTGATAAAAATTATTTGATTTGATATATATGCACATTTCATCTGTGACACGATATATTCATATGACACGTAGTGCACCAATGATATATATGCTATGATTATTGCTATGAGATTGATGTTTGTGATTGTTGATACCCCTAGTTTAGAAAAAAAATTACTAAGGGTTGAAATGATATATACCCGAACATACATTAGAATAGGGAAAAATCGTTATGGGTTGAAATGATAGACCTGAACGATTTTTACTGAATTTGGGATCGCGAGTTGAAATGATAAAACCGTGGAAATTTTATAAATTGCGGGTTGAAATGATAAATATCCGTATCACTTGACCATAGGGTAGAAAACTATATACGGACACCGTTGGTCGTATTTTCGAAGTATTTTGATTTGGAAATTTGATTTTAAAGTAATGACTTTAAATTTTATATTATATATATTTATATTTTAAATATTTTAAACTTAAATTTTTATAATTTTGAATTATATGTTTTAAATGATTTTTATAAGTAAATATAGATTAAATGCTTATTTAAGTTTTTACTTATAATTTATTTATTTTAAACTATATAATTTAATCTTATTAGCATTTTTAACTTTTATGTTATTATTAATAATTAATCTAAACTTATTTTCTATATTATTTTAATTTTATATATGTTTATAATCTATATTCTAATTAATTTTAGAATTTTATAAACTTATATATATATATATCTATTTTCAAAAGTTATTTTTCTTTTATTTATATTTTATAAACATTAATAATAAACCATGAATTGGATAAGTTAGATTTCGTGATTTAAATTTGAGGTTTTAAAGATGTAAATTTATATAACGATAATTGAATTACAAATGAACTCATATTTAGTTATGAATTTGAATTGATACGAACCTTTAGTAGAGATGAATTTGAATTAGGTAAAAATGAAATGAATTTGATTTCTTTAGCGACAAAAATGTGAATTTGAATGCATATAAATTTTATATAGAATTGGTTTTATAAATCGTTTGGTTTGAATTGGGATATTTGTAAAATTGATTTATAAGAATAATTTTAATTCTTATAAATTGTTTGAGTTGAATATAAGCCTTCGACTCAAATTTTAAGTAATGAATTTGTATAGCTTGATTTGAGTTAATATATTATATGATTCGATTTAATTTGAAATATAAGATTTCGATGTGAATTATATAAACTAAATTTGAACTTAAGTGTTGGATTTTGAATTGACTTAAACAAATGCTTAATTGGTAAAACTAGATTTTATGAATTGTTGAATAATGATTCGAATCGTATGACTAGAATGTAATTCGTTAAATTGAAGTATCAGTTTTGGATTTGAATCGTTATGTTGAATTCTTAACAAATGTTAAAGTTTACAAATCGATATAAACGAATTATTTTAAAGGTGGAATTGAATGGTTTGAAATGTTGGAACTCGAATTTTTCGAATATAAAACATACCAAATATTCTCGAAGTTAAATATTTTGTTTTGCTTTAAACGATAACTGTGATCCTTAAGGTATGATTTAATATAAGTCAATTTGAATTGAAAGCCGTTATATGAATACCTTCGAAAATCAAATATAATCGAAGTTAAATAGTATAGTATTAGTTTATACTACATTTTGAGAATTTTTCGATATGTTTCCGAAATCAGTTTGATTTAAGTGATTTAAGTTATTTTCAAATTTAAATATAATCAAAGTTAGATATTTAATTTTTGATTTCAAATTCTAATATAAGCTTTCGTATAAATGATTTTATAAAGTGATTTATAAAATAATGGTCGCGATTGGAAAAATGTAAACGTTTGGTTGTTAAAGAGACCGGGATCGGCTATTGTCATATTCTCTGCCGATATCGAAAACCACTTTAACAACTGTTTACGCAGTGGTGTTCCAGAATGAAGGGGACGATTTGGCGAACGACTCCATTTATTTTATTTCATATTAATCACGAGACCCTGACTACCTTGAGTCAGCTTGATGTGACTAAAACAGGAGCTACGCACGGACAAAGTGAGGTCATACCTCCTATCGAGCACACTTCTTCGATATTATTCTAATAGTGTTGAGATTCTATTTGGGCCATTTTGATTATGGGAGTGTGTATCGAGGTGGGCGGTAGTAGCTAGTATGCGTTACCACCAGTCCAGCTCTGCAAACGGTGAATCCACCCTGGCATTCCCTGCGTGCCTTGTCACATGCCTTATACAAGCCCACTACGACTTTGTTTTGTACCGTTTTATATGGAGTGCCCTCTGATCAACCTCCAGTTTACGGAGGAATTACGGTACTGTATATACTACGGGAATATATAAACGGTGTAAGGGTAATAATGGTAATCCCGCTTACGCTATTTTGATATTTTACTTTACCGATAGACACTACTGTATATAGCGTATTATACTATATATTATTACTTTGACGGATCCTTAAAGGATGGTGATCCCAAACATCCTTTAAGTTACTGATTGCATTTCATTGAACATTTCATTTGAATTGATTTACTTTCATGAGAACGTTAGTCCTGATCCGAGTTGTTTTGTTTTTACATTATTGCTCAGGTTAGATCGATTATCACAACCTTCGAGATTTACTATTGGAGTTGATGTTTATATTGGCATTTGCTCACTTGTATCTACTCAAAATGTTGGTCCAGTCATCCAGCTAATTTTTCGTTTCTGTTTCAAATTATTATCATTTATTTATGTATCTGAAATTAATTGTTTAAGTTTTCCGCTGTATTGATTTATGTAACTCTGATGTAAATTTTTATTTAGTAGCTTCATGAACTACTATTGTATTTTGTAATTTCCGTTGCGAGATATTATATTGTTCTGTATTTGTGTTTGTGATCTGTGATTCTGTGATTTATTCTATTTACCTCAGAAGCTAATAACTATCTGTTGTTTTGGACGTTCGAGTTGACATGTTTTGTCGATTCGGCACGGTCAAAATGGCGGGTCGTTACACCAAGTATCAAAAATAACACAAACATCTTATGTAGGTTCGTAGTAGCTAACAACTGAAATGGTAGTACATGTGAAAGTGTCAAATTATGCAGCAACAAAATACAAAGAAAAGGAACTAATGAAAATAGTTCATAATTAAGCTATTTACCATGTAAGAAAGCATTCTCTTTTTCAGGCCCGAGAACTACATTAAATAAAAGAGTTAACGACGGAAGAGTTAAATATTTATGTTTATATCAAAATACGTTAAGTTTAAAAATAAACGAAAATGATTCTGACAAATATATAATGGTTTTTATATATAAAATGAGTGCATGTGAGATTGTTATACCGGTTAATTCAATGTTTTAGTACATGTGAGTAAAACAACTTTGTAAACCACATTTTTAGCATGAATAAAAAAGGTTCTTTGAATTCTTCCATTTGTACTGAACTTTGTCGTAATGAGTAAAAAGATAGAAGAAATAGGAATTTTTTTATCCAATGATTAATTCTTAAACAACTATATTTGTTAGCTATTAGGAAGCATGTTGTATTAATTTCTAGCAGCTGGCAAAAAGAAAAAGAAAAACTAAACTAAATTAAATGTGTTACCCATTGATTCCCTTATTTCTTTTTTTACTCCACATCTCTTTGGATGAATCTTGAGGTAACATAAAATTCCCCTGAGTTTGCATAATCATGCTATAGGACATTTATTGATAGAAAAAAAATCTTATGGAAAATCTCAATCACATATTAAATATGTAAATTAATGGGATATATAAGCCATGAATTAAAAAATCACCTAACAAAAGTAGCACGGTGCATCCACTAGTAGCCCGTGCAAATAATGTGACATTATTTTGTAAGCATCCATTATCATATTAAAAATTTTCTAATTAGGAAATATAGTAAGAGTTTCATAAAGAAATTTCAAAGATCAAATATTGCCAAATGTCGAGTAATTGTCCTAGTCGAAAAGAATATTTGATACATGTTACGGTAACAATAAATCATAGAATATGAAATAGAAAATGCATATTAGTATTAGTTTTGAAATGGAAATGGTAAAAAGGGAAATGCACTGAGAAAATTTATTCAATGACATGCATAAAAAATGGAAACTGAAATTGCTGAAGGATACAAAATAACCAATTAAAATTCAAGTAATAAAAGTATAATCATGGTTGTTACGACTTCAAGTCGATAGAGGTCCAACTAGTCGATTAGTCAGACTAGTCATGAACTAGTCATAGACTAATCGATAAATAAATAAATATGTACATATATATTAATACATGATAATTACAGTTCATATTCCACTTTAGTTTACTTCTCCAGGTCGTATTCCACTTCGTGATTTGCGGTCGATTTCGGGTGAATTAGGATGATATCCTAAGTATAAATAAATCGATTTCGGATTAATTCTTCTCCAGTTCATATTCGACTTCGTGATTTCAAGTGAATTCTTCTCGATTTTCACTTAACTATTTGGGGTTGATTTTGACTTCGACTTCATGATTTAGGGTTCAAGTTCATGATTTAAGGTTCGACTTCGTGATTTAGTGTTCAATCTCGACTAATGACAAGTCGACTCTTCCAGTCGATGCTCCGATGTCGACTAATCGACTTGTCGCGACTAGTCAAGTGCCGTAATAACACTGAGTATAATTAAAATTCATGTAATAAAAGTTCAATATGGGAACAATTGTCAAAGGAGGAAAAATATTTTAACATACTGTAAATATCATAAGCATTACATGAGCAAATAAATCTGCCTGATAATCAAATCACATTGATAATGGAATTAACAATTTGCTAATGTTTTTAGGTATTGGTTATCACAAAGTTTCTCTGAAAGCAATATAAATGTATTTTAGGTAAAAATTATCATAAATTAAACTAAATTCGGTGAACATAGTTAGGGTATATGCACTAAATTTAAAAATAATTTGCAGTTTGGTAAGTATCCATTATCAAAAGATAAAAAATTTATTTAGGAAATATAATTAAGGGTATCAAATTTCATAGATCGTTATAATTAGCGTAAAAGTAGACACATCCTACATACCATTAAAAGCCCAAGCAAATAATGTGGCAGTTATTTATTTAATATACGTCAATTCCCACTGTTTAATTTCTCAATTATTTAGTCAAAAAATTTGTATTTCTTCTCATTGTTTATGGTAAATAATCAGTGCAATGTTTAGTAAACATTCAATCATCAATTTTTGCCATCTAAAACCAAAAAATACACAGGACATACGACAAAAGGATAGGCAAAAAATCGGTGCATATTTTGTAATGTTAATTGTTGATTTAGTGATCTAAGCAAAAGACACTTAAAAATGTTGTGTTAATTATAAATCAAGGACTGTAAAATAGGAAATTAGTAGAAAATGCATTTAAAAATGCAAAAAAAAAACGAAAAGAAAATGAACATAAGGGTGTTTATTTATTTTTTATGAGGGTAAAGCTGGAAAAAAATATATTTGATAATTAATATGTGTTATGGTAAGCATTAAAAAAGGAACCGCAAATATAAAATGTAACTAAAGATTATTGTTAAAACCCAAAAATGGATTAAAACACCAAAGGTACACAATTGGTACTTCACCAATGCGGTAAGAGAATAAGTGGAGCCACAATCGTTAAATGCAAGTAAAAGACAACGGTTTTATAGTGGTTCGATCTTATGCAAGATCTACGTACACTTTAGCAACAATTTCCATTAACAATTCAAGAGTTACAAGTGTAAGATCTCTCAAAAATGTATTCATCTTCTCCTTAACACTTAGATCACAATCCAATCAAATCAAATCAGCGAGGAATCGAGTAAATCCCTCTAAATGCAAGGGAAATTGCGGAGTATCTTCACTTTCTAAGATGCTTGAGCACTTTTGGTAGGATTCATGATGGGTTCGACACTTGATCTTTGCTTTTGAATGGTAGGAGGTGTTAGGATCACTTAGAACAGGAGAGGAAGCAATTTGTCACCCCTTCGGGGTGTTAGAAATCGGTCCCTAAAAGTAGGCAAGCCATGGCCTATTTATAGGAGAGCATGGAGTGAAGTGGTGAGCTGAAATGTGTATATGCAGGTTATGGGTCGAACATACAAGTAATTACAGAAATGCCAATGCCAGCTGTTGATAGCTGTATCCAGCTGTCTTTATGGATCAATGTTCGATCGACCCAAAGAGAGCATGTTCAACCGACCCTTCTTGAAGTCCATGATTGACAGACCTTGTTGTGCTACCATGTTCAACCCTGCTTATGACACTTGTTCAACCGACCCTTGACGTTCGATCCTTACCTATCCGACCCTTGCCTGTTTGATCTTACAATGCCCAAGTTCTCTACGTTGTCCTAATGCCTGTTCGACCCTGGATCGTTCAATCCTTATGAGTGTTCGGTCCCTATGCTTATTCGAGTGGCTTTATGACTTGAACCACATATGTGCTTGACTCACATGTTCGATCTATTAATGGGTGTATGATTTTTATGGATTAACATTTGCCTCTCAAAGTTTGTAATTTTTTGTTTGCAAAAAATTATGAGCTTTGAGATATATAACATCATTTAACGGATCGAAATATGGTCCTATTGCGTGTTGAACATTGAATTGGTTGTCATCGCATAAACCTGACTGAATAAGTTGATCATTCACTTTGAGTCAAACAAACATAATGGATTGAACAAGCGCTTCGGGTTGAATATGCCTATTCAACGGTTTGGGTCGGACATATTCAGGGTCGAACACATCTTTTGGATCGATCAAACCACCTGATCGAACATAGCTCTTTGTCTCTCGGTCCATTATATTACCATAGCTCCTCACTTTTCTCTTTTTTCTTACTTCCATTCAAAAACTTATTAATGGCGGCGGCCTCTTCCTTTTGAAATTCTTCAACACTTTAATTCGTCTTTTCCAAATCCAAATCGAATCTCGTGTAGCTGAACAGTGAAGCTCGCTCGATCTTGTAACGAAACCAAGCCGACTTCGAACCGCTCTGGAACAACTATTCCTCTTAAATTCGAGCTCTCATACTACTTGAAGGTGACTTTCCTTTTCTCTTTTACGTTGTCTTTGGTATGTATCCTTCAAGCTTGGATTTGCACTTGATGCACACTAAGTGTTTGATTGAATGCCTGCGCAGTGTATTCTCATTTGTTTTGTTAACTTTTTTTTTCACATTCACACTTCATAGTCTCACTGCCAATACTTGTGCTTGTAGTGTAGATAATTTGGAACCAAACTTTAGCAATGAGTTATTCACGCTGTATCATCCCAGGCCTCGCTTGAACCGATGTACCATGTCCGACCCCCACGCAACTCATCTGGTTTGACCCATTTTGGTTTGAGCATGTTCGACCTTATTCAGGTTTGAACATGTTCGACCCTATGGAGTTGGCCATGTTCGGCTAGCTAGGGTTCGAACATGCTCGACTCTACTTATACTCAGACATGTTCGACCCTGAGGGTTTAGTCATGCTTGACCAACTGAGGTTCAAGCATGCTCGACCCGATTTGGGCCTAAACATGTTCGACACTCATAAATCAGACATGCTTGCTCCTGCTAGGGCTCGAATTCGTTCGATTCTGTTTGCATATGTCTGAGTTGCTTGGGAATGAACACGGTTTCATTATTTAGTTGGAGCTTGTACTCTTTGATCTGATGATCCTCTTTGATCTTTGTGTAGGATGTATGCAAGGATTGGGGAGATTTCGAGCGAGGGTAGCTCTCGGAAACGCCATAGGTCGGACAAGCTCCCCGTGCCTGATACTTAGCCCACTTCTAATTCACCTTCTTTGGCTACTTCCTTTATTGCCACAACTCTGACTGAACTTCAAACAATCATAGACATGCCTTGTTATACTCCCGGACCGTGCATCCCTGAATTTGTTGAACGATTTAAGGGTTGGTGTCTACAGGGGTTGCACTTTGATCATTTTGACTTAGATATATACCCTTCTGATAAATGATCAGTCCCTAACAACTTAGACATCATGAAGAATGACTCGTTAGCACAACTTGATGCTGCTAAGGATTGGCTGGAGAAGCATCTTGACCTCATTGGAAATTATACTATGCGCAATCAGGGTGCCTGGAATACCTTCGCTTGTGATCTTTAAAGGTTAAACAGGGAGAACCTTGAACGCATTTCTATCTTAGAGAAGGACAAAGCTGCGCTTATCTAGGCTCTCAAATCCCGTGACAAGATTATTGCAGAATTAGCAAATCTTGAGGTCAAGATAGAACCAGCTGGTACACTCCCTTCCTCTTCTACTTAGGTTGGGAAATGATCTTTGTTATTTCCTTTTATGCACTTATACTTTTAGATCGGTTGTATATGCAAAAGCCGACCCTTGCTTACTACTTTTATGCTACTCTGTGTCTGAAACTTCTATGTTGGACTAGCTTTTGTGATGTTATGATGAAAACGCATTCAGCTTGTTGTACTTTAAGCGTTCATATTAGCTTTGTTGCTTTGCATTCCATGCTTGTATTCTTATCATACTCATAACAAAAAGAATTTTTTTGCACTACAAATCATTAGTTATTATAATACTTGGTTTTAAAATGATCTCGTGGTACTTTTTGTAAACTGGTTTTTCAGTTGTAGCCACAAATCATTTATTAGATGGACTTATTTGATCAATCTTGGTTCTGACTGGTGCAATTTTTGAAGCTTCTTTTCTATGAATAGCCGCCTTTGTACTTATCACAATATCAAAGTTTTCAATTTTGCATCAATCATTTCAAGATTCCATTTTGTTGATCAAACTAGTCCTTGTTTGCACTAAACCTTTAATGTAAGATTGTGACGAGTTTGTGGTATGTTTAAGTGAGCATTATTAAATTTCTTTAATGTGGTGGTAATGCCCCCATACCAAAATTTGTCACAAAATTTTTAAAGGTTTGGCACGACAATTTGTGATCGACTTCATTTGGAATTTCCCAGTCATGTGCTCTTGCCATTATAGAATTTCTTAGCATGATCATGATGAAAGATTTTTGGTCTAGTCGATCCAACTCATAATTATTCGTGAGGATGAATTTCTGTTTTTATGCCCCTTCCTGAGAGGTCTTATATTTTTAATATATTCAATCATATTTCTCGCTAACCTGGCAATCTAGGCCCTTCGGAGATTAGATTTGAACACATGCCCCTGGTGAGGTCTTTATAAAGCCCAGGGTTTGTCATAATCAGGCCGTGTGTAAATGGCACTGACAATCAACTGGGTTCCCCTCGGGGAGGTCTTTGGTTTAAAGGCTCAGTGTATGTTGTAGTCGGACCATGTATTAATGGTATCGGCGATGGACTGGGTGCCCCTCTGGGAGGTCTTTGGTTTAAAGACTAAGTGTTCTTATCATAATACAACCATGTATCAATGGCGTCGATGATTGACTAGGTTCCACTAGGGGAGGTCTTTGGTTTAAAGGCCCTATGTTTTTATCGTAATCCAGCCATGTATCAATGGCGCCGACGATTGATTGGGTTCTCCTATGGGAGGTCTTTGGTTTAAAGGCCCAGTGTTTTTATTGTAATTCGGCTATGTATCAATGGCGTCGACGATTGATTGGGTGCCCCTTGGGGAGGTCTTTGGTTTAAAATTGCGTTGTTTCACAGGGTAGACGCCAGTTCAATTATCGGGCTTTACCATGATTTGTTAGAACTAGGGCTGAAACCTTGCAATTAAGAAGGTTCCCCTTCAGCAAAACTCGCAGCTTTATTTGTAGCTTGAACGCTACTCCGTTTGACCACTTAATTCGTGGTGTCCCTTCTTTGCGATGTTGTGCTTCACATCTTCGTATTTGTTGTGAATGATGTTTTGAGCATTAAACAATGGGTATTTGAGCTATCCCAACCGGGATGTGTTGTAATGGTCACCAGGCTTTATTAGGTCATTGATGCGTCAGTGTTCTTTTAAGGGACCTGCAATCAAGATCGAATGTTAGCAAAGAATTTGCAAACGCAGGATTTAGGCAAGTAAAGCAATTCCTTTCATAAATATGTACAAAGCTTGTAACAATGTTGCATGGTATTTACAATGCATTATGTTTACTACTTTGTTAGACCACGTGAAAGAAATATTAAGTAAAATAGTGATGGAGGTGTATGGTGCTCCAAGCCCTCGGAAGTTTGATCCCATCCATCGTCTTTAGGTCGAATGTGCCATCTGAGAATTTTTGACTTATCATATACGGCCCCTCCCAATTTGGTCCGAGTACTCCAGTCCCTGTCATGATTATTTTCAGAATGAGGTCCCCAACTTGGAAGGTTCTCCATTTTACTTTGGCATTGAAATGACAAGCTATTCTTCTTTGATGTGTAATTACTCTGAATTCGGCTTCTCTTATTTTTTCCTCAAGTGCTTCGAGTTGCAGTTTCTCATTCTCTTCTTGGATGAAGTGAATTCTTCTATGAGTTGGAACTTCCAGCTCTACTGGAATCATAGCCTCGGATCCAAATGCAAGCGAGAATGGAGTGTGCCCTGTCACAGTTTTATGAGTGGTTCGATATACCCATAGTGCAAGGGGAAGCTCGTCTACCCAACCACCTTTAGCTTTTTCGAGCCGCTTCTTAATGGTTGACTTCAAAATTTTGTTGATTGCTTCAACTTGCCCGTTGGAATGCGGATGAGCAACCAACTACAAAACTCTTTTTAATCTTGTACTTGGCATAGAAATCTAAGAATTCACCGCTCTCAAATTGAGTCCCATTATTGGTGATTATTTTCTGTGGTACCCCAAACCTACAGATGATGTTCTTCAAGACAAAATTGATCACCTTCCTTGAAGTAATAGTAGCTAGTGGTTCAGCTTCAACCCATTTAGTGAAATAATCAATCGCTACTATTGCATACTTCATATTTAATTTAGCTGTAGGCAATGCCTCAATCAAATCTATGCCCCAAACGGCAAATAGCCATGGGCTGACCATTTGAGTCAATTCAGTGGGAGGTGCTCTCGGAATTTTTGCAAATCTATGGCATCTATCATACTTTTTAACATATGTCATCGCATCTAGGTTCACATCGGGCATAAAGTAGCCATATCGCAGAATTTTCTTGGCCAGTGTTTGACTGCCTATATGACCCTCGCAGTCTCCCTCATGTAACTCTGCCAAGATCGCTTTTGATTCCTCCTTGGTTACACATCGCAGCAGTGTCATGGAGTGTCCTCGTCTGTATAACCTTCCGTCCTGGATAAGGTATAACGGAGCTTTGCGCAATACCTTCCTCCACTTTTCTGGCTCCTCTGGAAGTGTTCCATTGAGGATATACTCCTTGATCGGAGTCATCCAGGACACAGGCTCTTCAGCTGTCCCCACGATCCAATCAATATCCACCTCCTCAATAGCGGGGTTGAAAGGACTTCGACGGTTATTAAGCCCAGCAATTGTGCATCTGAAGAACTAGCATATTTAGCGAGAGAATCTTCCTTTGAGTTTTCTTCTCTAGGAATGTGAGTTATAGTGTAGTGGTTGAGGTCGTTGAGAAGTTCCATAGCTTTGGTAAGATAAGAAGGAAGGTTTCCAACTTTAGTTTGGAATTCTTTGAGGACTTGACACACAACCAGTTGAGAATCACTAAAAATTTGTAAGGTTTTCAAATTCAGCTCTTTTGCTAATTTTAGCCCTATTATCAATGCTTCATATTCAGCCTCATTATTGGTTGATGGGAATTCCAATCTTAAGGCATAGAATAGAGAATGGTCATCTGGAGTTTCCAGGACAATTCTGGCCCCTGAACAGTAACCGTTTCTGGACCCATCAAAGTATAGCTTCCAGCTAGTCATCATTTCTGCTGGTTCCTCGGTTTCCTCTCCCCTGCCCATGAACTCGGCGATGAAATCCACTAAAGCTTTCCCATTAATAGCTCTTCGAGGGTGATAAGTGATGTCATATTGACTAAGCTCAATGTTCCACTTTAATAACCTTCCCAAAGTTTTTGAGCGAAAAGAAATTGTCCTAGCGGTTGATCGGTGAGATTAGGATGGAACTGGAAATATGGTCTTAGCTTCTTTGAGGAAATAAGCAGACAATATGCAAGTTTTTCTAACTTTGGATAGTTTAATTCTTCCCCAGCGAGTCATTTACTGATGTAATAAACCGTCCTTTGGACCTTGGCATCTTCCCAGATAAGTGCGACGCTTAAGGCATGTGATGAAACGGTCAAGTACAGGAACAACTCCTCTCCATCTTTGGGTTTGGAAAGCATTGTCGGGGATTCCATGTGCTTAATCAACTCTTTGAAGGCCATTTGACATTCTGGAGTCCATTGGAAATCTTAATTTCCTTTCTTCAAAGCATCGAAAAGTGGAACGCACCGATCCGTTGCTTTAGTGATGAATCGGTTGAGCGCAACTACTTTCCCATTCAAGCTTTGAAGCACTTTCTTTGTTCTTAGAGGGCACATTTCCCGTAGGCTGTGACTTGAGAAGGATTTGCTTCAATGCCCCTGGCGCTGACCATCAGCCCGAGAAATTTTCCTGACGATACTCCAAATGAGCATTTAAGAGGATTTAACTTCATGCCATATTTTCTAAGGAAGTGAGATATTTCGGCTAAATTCTCCAGATGATCATCAGCTTTCTTAAATTTTACCAGCATATCATCTACATACACCTCCATTGTATTCCTGATTTGGGATTTGAACATTGAATCCACAAGGCACTTGTACGTTGCTCCCGCATTTTTTGGTCCAAACGACATGACTTTATAGCAATACAAGCCTCTATTTGTTATAAAACTTGTGTTTACTTCACCTATCTTATGCATCATAATCTGATTATACCCATAGTATGCATACATAAAGGATAACAATTCGTGCCCCACCGTCGCATCGACAAGTTGATCAATCCTAGGCAATGGAAATTTGTCTTTGGGACACGCCTTGTTAAGATCCAAGTAGTATATGCACACTCTCCATTTGTTGTTGGGTTTTTTAACAAGGACCATATAGGAAACCCAATCGGGATATGCAGATTCTCGTTTAAAGTTATTTTTGAATAACCTGTCTACTTCTTATTTCAATGCCACAGATCTTTTAGGTCCTTGAATTTGTCATTTTTGCTTCACAGGAGTCATACCTGGATTAATATTCAACTTATGAGTAATTACATCAGGTGATATTCCACACATGTCGGAATACGTCCACGCGAAAACATCTAAGTGTTCTTTTAGGATCAATATCAAATCCTTCTGAAATTTAAGGCCCAGCTAAGAACCTATTTTAAAGACTCGGTCTGGATTTTTATCATGTACCAGAATAGAGATTGTGGCTTCAGCTGGCGCAACCCTGTTTCCCCCCATATTGGCTTTTCTGGGATCACTCTCCTTATGAGCTCCGCTATGCTTGCCAGTATGGGGCCCCCACTTTAATTGCTATATGGGGGAGTCATGAATGTGGAGCGGAGGCTGCACATCCTTCTTCACTTCTTTCTTCCTCGCTTCAGCAAGCTCAGCCAGATAACACTCCCTTGCCGCCTGTTGGTCGCCTTTTATAATGCCAACTCCATTTTCGGTAGGGAATTTCATCGTCAGGCACCACAGGGCCATTATTATTCTAAATGCCACGAGGGTTGGTCTTCTAAGGAAAGCATTATAAGCGGACAACTCATCGATTATAACAAAATCTTGTTTTAATGCAGCCTTCCATTCTCCTTCTCCAAGTTCGACAAGCAGATTGATGATGCCAATTGGTTGAACGGCTTGCCCCGTGAATCCGTGGATTTTATTCTGACATGCTTTTACATTGCCCAAGGAAAGGTTCATCTTATTAAATGCATTAATGAAAAGGACATTAACTGATGCCCCACTGTCAACCAAGACTCTCCTGACGATGGTCGGACCCAAACCGATAGTAACTACCACTAGATCTACCGTTGGCGTTAGTAGTCCATCTGATTCTCTATCTTTGAACACAATATCATCCCATGGAGATTTTGGCATCTTTGCTGACAAGGCTTCATTCATGATCATGAGCTTTTCTCCTTTCGGAAGGCTATTCACTTCATTATTGTATTTCACAATGTCCCCCCAGCTTCTTCCGGCTGGGTGAGGCCCACCTGAAATGGTATTAATGATCAACCTTGTGATGATCGCGACCGAAACATTCTCATTCTGCCTAGGTTTCCCTGCAGATGTTCTTTGACCTTGAGCAGTTTAAGTGTTCTGCGGGTTCTTTACGTACTGCTGAAGTCCGTTTTTCCTTATCAGTTCCTCAACCAAGTTCTTCAGGTGTTTGCCCTCATTTGTATTGTGACCTGGCTAGTTATGAAACCGACAGAACCTTCCTAATTTAATCGCAGCATCACTGATTTTCATTTGCTTCGGAGTTGGGTACTCTTCAGTATCTTTGGTTGTCATGAAGATGTTCTCCACGGTGTCGTTCAAAGGAGTCAATTCTGAATTTTTGAAGAAGCAAAGTTTTTTGTTGGCTCGATTATCTCTTCCATCATTGCCCCTTTTCTGACTACTGGGATTCTTCTGGTCAACTTCTGACCATTATTTTTATTCTCAGGCTATATATTGCTTTCAGGAACATCTATGGTATAGGTTGGATCTTCATCCACACCTATATATTCCCCAGCTTTGTCAAACAATTCTTCAAGCATACTTGGTTTCTTCTTCTTAATCCATCGTCCAAGCTTAGTCTTCTTGCTTATGGCTCCCTTCAAATCCATTAAAACCAAATGAGGCTCATAGTTTCCAACTTCAGCTACGGCAATGTTGAAGCGAGTGAGAAAAGCCTTGATAGATTCTCCTGGCCTTTGCTCGAGTTCGTTCAACTCCATGACATCCCGCACCTTTGTCACTTGGAACCTGAACTGCTGTCGGAATAGCTTGGCCAAGGTGGAAAAATCATCCACAGATTTGGGTGGTAGCTTTGTGAACTAAAGTGATGCCACCTTTTTGAGGTAAGTTGGAAAGTATAGGCACTTCAACTCGTCCGTGGCACGTGCTCCATCCATATGTTGATCATATTTGAACAAGAACACGTTGGAATCACTTGTCCCATTGTAGGCTTGGACTGTCGGAGGTTTGAACTTTTTTGGATATGGAGCCATCTTGATCTTCTCTGTATGTGGGGTTTTGGTAGGAGCGAAACCCCAATCCTTCTCATTGTCTTGCTTTTTTAGACTTTTCTCCATTATCTTCCGAACCATTTTCGATAGGCGCTCCTCCTCATTGAGCTAGTCCACGGGTCGGACGCCATCATCCTCGGATGTTTTCCTGAGCAAACGGTCATGGTTCGGATTCCAAGGCCCTAGGCCTCCCCCTAGGGGAGGTGCCCATTTAGTGGTACCAAGCGCTTGTCAAGAAGTTGCTTTATTGGAGCAGTTGTGTGTAAGAGGCTTGACTTCCTTTTGAGGATCATTAGGATCTGCGACCTCTTGGACAAATTTTTTTCGACTTGGACTTGAAGATGAAGAACCCGCATTTTCTGTATGATCTGCTTGAACGGACTTAGCGCGAGCGGTATCCATGGCTACCTTTACCGTAGAGGCTTGCATGGCAAACATAGACTCAAGCTTCTTTATAATGGCATTGTTTTCAATGTCTGTTTGACTTGTCAAGCCCGCAACAACTTCGTCCAATTCTCCTTTTGTAACAACTTTTCCAGCCTTAGAAGTTTTGCCAACTTCGAATTGGTTGGTGATGGGAGTAGTTTCGTTGTTAGCGGTGTTGTCGATCTCTTCGATAGTCTTACAAGCAGTCCTCCTTGATGGTTTACCCATGATTTCGGATTGGGACTTGAATTTGAAAGCAAGTTCGTTGATTGGACTATACCGAAGCCTTGTAGGATCTATGGAAAGAATGGACTTAGAACCTCAATGCAAGGCCTTCAACCTTGTAAGAGAGTGTGAGAGAAGGAAGCATGAATCGGCCCCACGGTGGGCGCCAAATGTTAAAATCCATAAATGGAATAAAACACCAAAGGTACACAAATGGTACTTCACCAATGCAGTAAGAGAATAAGTGGAGCCACAATCGTTAAATGCAAGTAAAAGACAATGGTTTTATAGTGGTTCGATCTTATGCAAGATCTACGTCCACTTTAGCAACTATTTCCATTAACAATTCAAGAGTTACAAGTGTAGGATCTCTCAAAAATACATCCATCTTCTCTCTAACACTTAGATCACACTCCAATCAAATCAAATCAGCGAGGTATCAAGTAAATCCCTCTAAATGCAAGGGAAATTGCGGAGTATTTTCACTTTCTAAGATGCTTGAGCACTTTCGGTAGGATTCCTTATTAATCTTTGCTTTCGAATGGTAGGAGGTGTTAGGATCACTTAGAACATGAGAAGAAGCAATTTGGCAACCCTTCAGGGTGGTAGAAATTGGTCCCTAAAAGTAGGGAAGCCATGGCCTATTTATAGGAGAGCTTGGAGTGAAGTGGTGAGCTGAAATGTGTATATGTAGGTTATGGGTTGAACAAACAAATAATTACAGAAATGCCACTGCCAGCTGTCTTTATGGATCAATGCTCGATCGACCCACTAGAAGCCTGCTCGATCGACCCAAAGAGAGCATGTTCGACTGGTCAAAAAGAGCAAGTTCTACCGACCCTTTTGGAAGTCCGTGATTGATAGACCGTGTTGTGCTACCATGTTCGACCCTGCTTATGACACTTGTTCGACCGACACTTGACGTTTGATCCTTACCTGTCCGACCCTTGCTTGTTCGATCTTACAATGCCCAAGTCCTCTACGTTGTCCTAATGCCTATTCGACCCTGGATCATTCGACCATGAGCGTTCAATCCTTATGAGTGTTCGGTCCCTATGCTTGTTCGTGTGGCTTTATGACTTGAACCACATCTGTGTTTGACTCACATGTTCGATCTATTAATGGGTGTACGATTTTTATGGATTAACAATTATAAAAAGGAACTTTATTCAATTTCCCTGGTGTTTGGAAGAGAAAGAAAAGGTGTTCAAATGTAGACGAAAGTTCTGCACAAAAGAAAGTTAGTAAATGAGCATGAAAAAAATAACAGTACCAAAAAATAGCAGCATGTGACACAATGACAACTACTTGAAGAACTACGAGTTGTATGATTGTGATTGAAAAAAATATGTATTACATTTGAAAGCCAAAAAGGCAATTGCGAATAATGTATATATTTAGTAACTCTTTAAATGCTTGATAATAATTCATGTTAATAAGATGAAACATAAATTGGATAATATAAGAGGTATCCTTTTTTTATTTTGTAAGTATCAGTTGTCATAAAACAATTATTAGTTCGTGCAATATAACTAAGTGTATCATAAAACAATATTAGAGATCAAAACCATAACAATATAAATGAAAACATCTATAAACATACCATCTAAGTTTTCGCAAGACATTAAGCTACCAAACTTTTTGGTAATGTAGCCACGATATAAAATTGTATACAGAACGGTGAATGGCTATCTATGAATGGTGAATAAAGACGAACACTTGTAACTGCTGACATGCAATTATGCCGATTATTGATGATAAAATAATAAATGTTCTATTTTCATGAAGTGAATCTAATTGCGACTAAGTGACAATGTTTCAAAAGGGATATTTCACCAAACTCTTGACGATTTTTTCCAAATGCAGCATGCAGAAACTATTTTTTTCTTGACCAAGTTCTAGACTAACATGACTTGAAATTTAATTATTTCAATTCTATTTTTGAGTACTATAAAAATCATTGTAGTTTCTATGGTCATCAGTCATGAATTTCTTTTAAATCCATAAAAAGAGATATCATATTCATTTTTGAGTACTATATAATTGAAGCTATTTCAAAACATGACATAGGAATGTAATCTGAAATAATCTACAATATATTATAACTTTTCAAATTTGTAAATATGGTAATAACAAATTTGGAATCAAGCATTGTACCATTTTCGAAGGTAAAGGAACCGCCAAAGTAGACCGCATTCTGTCAAACCTATGGATCCGGGATAACAGACCTGTTGTAAAAATAAAGAAATTAGTAACAAAGATTGCATAACTGGCAACATTAAGGAAGAACAAATAGATTTTTAGTAAGTCCAAAGAGGAATTTATAGCGGACCTGAAGAGACAAAAGAAAGAAGTAGGTTAGTACGCAGGGAAAAAATTAAAAACCGATTTCACCTCTGAAGTCGTCGTGTAGGCAGAGTAAGGGTATGTAGAAAGAATTATAGTTTTACACCATCGTGTAAGCCATTATTTATTTCTGCAAAAAGAAGAATTGGATTATGTTAATCAAGTAAAGGAAGAACTATATGCATTAGCAAACTAATAGACATCATAAACATATCTACAAATTCGTACATCATGGCAGGGATCATATATCTTATTAAGAGATGCAATTCGTATTCCTATGGATGTTGAATTCATACAAAATTTTTTAGAAATAAAAAATAAAAATTGTATAAACTGGATTAATAAATTTAACTCATTTAGTAAAATCAATTCGCCTTTTACTTCAATTTACTTCGGGTCAAGCTCTTATAAACAAAATACGTAAATAGTTTTATTTATTAAGAAGAAGTCAAAAATTGATTATCTACCTCCTCCCCTTTCGAATATCCTTTTACTGTTGTATGGACCTAACTACCTGTGATAGGGTAAAGGATTAAGGTCAATCACAAGCTGGCAATCAACAAAAGCATTCAGTTGGAAAAAAATGGGTTTTAGCAAAAGTGGAACTGTAATATCTCGTGAATATTGCACATCCACATCAATTATCACTGATATGCTAAAAAATTGCATATCAGATGGAATTAAAATTTATAACTATCATATTGTAGTGATCAATTAAATAAAAATATCCAATGAGAAGATTTAATTTATGCTTAAAAATTTGAAACAGATTCTAGTAAATAAGCTTTCGTTCTAGGAATGGACAATATAGTTTTAAAAGCGGTTGGGAAACTATCAAAGCTAATAATGAAAACAAAATCCGAGATAAAGTTTTATGGAATAAAATGCATGTCTTAAGGAGGGCAGTATGTATTTATAAGTATAAAATAATTTCTTTTCCAACAAATAAAAACTTATTCATCACAATATCACAGTCGTCGTTGGTTCTATTCTGTGCAACGAACACCAAGAAGACATAACTCATATTTTTTTCGAATGTAAATACAGGAATTAAAATCCAAGGATATTAGTAATGCATCTGCAATGCCTAAAATCTGAAATTGGAATCGATAAATAAATAATGAAACTGAAATACAGTAAATCAATATCGAGTTATCAAATTGTTAGCTGCTAATTGTTAGCACTGTTTTTCGAAGTAAAATAAAAGGAAACAGAGTCCAACCTCACTGTATCAAGTCACAGTCAGTCCTAAGCTACCAAAACAACACCAAGCCTACTTTCAGTACACTTAAAGAGGAAATAAGTCACCTGAACAATAGGAAACCCCTTAAAATTCAATAAGGCGTGACTGAAACCAACGCAAGCCGGATATCTATGCATGGTCGCAGATCTGAAGAGACAACAGAAAGAAGTAAATTAGTAGGAAGGGAAAAATATTAAAACTGATTTCACCTCTGAATTCTTCGTGTAGGACGAGAAAGGGTTCGTCTAGTTCAAAAGGCAAAGAGGAGTAGACGATGTGGAAAAAAGTGCAAAATAAAAGGTGGTTTTGAGCATGGATCTTTGTTTGTGGGGGGAAGAAGGAAGGTCTAGTTGCAGATCTGAAGTAGAGAAGTGAGCAAGAAGGGCAATAGCCGGTCTGGGAAATGGTGCAAAATAAAAGGTGATTTGGTGATTGTAGTAAACGTTGAGTAATGAGGAATTTTCGAGGAAAGCCAGGCTTGACAATGGCGAAGGTAGTTTGATGAAAGTAAGAAAAGGTGAAGCATCTACAGACGGGTGCTGTAACACTCCGTATTTTCTGTGAACATAATAGTAACAAAACAAAGTATAATTAATTTTTAAAAGAAGAATTAAGGAAAATGGGTTATTCCATTGCGTTTGTCTCGAAATTCTAGTTGAGATAGAGTCCGAGTTTGCGTAAATCGGACTCCGTATGAAGAAGTTATGACACTTAGAAGTTTCAGGGATTTAGAATAAAAACCAGCCCGAATTCAAAATTCAAAACAGACACCCGTACTGGGAGGGAACTTTCCCGCCCAGGACCCAGGTCGACCAGGGGGTCGACTTGGGTAGAACAGGTCGACCATGGGGTCGACCTGGGGGCCGACCTCCCCCCTATTCCAGATCCGTGGGCAGATTCGTTTTTCTGCATGTAGACGCCCGTTCTGACCAGATTCGTTGCTCCTAAGCTATTTAAACACCCCCAAACCTCACTTTCTCTCCATACAATTTCATTACGCCTATACTCTGCCCTAATTCTTATAAAATAAATCAATGGCGTCGCTACTTTACTGAAACCTAAGCTAGAACAAGTACTCGTTCTTCCAATCTGAATAGGATTAAAAGAGAACAACTACAACCCTTTTCCTTTTAGAATCCAACCAAGGTGAATATAGTTATTTTCAGATATGAAATTTAATTACGATCTTGACATGGTTATAAATCTGAATTGGAGATTATGCATATTCTTGTTTATCAGATCTGTTTTCTGTGTAGATATATTTTATTCCTGTTTATCAGATCTGTTTTTCTGAGTAGATCTATCTTATTAATATTACTATAACTATTATGTATCTCTTCCTTCCTTCTGTTCTACAGCCAGGCTACCATGAGCCTGAGCCAAATCTCATAAGATATTGACGCACGAATGCTAAATTTGGGGAAAATATTGAATGATGCATAATTGGACATGACTGATTTGTGACTGATTTAAGAAACGGGTATATGTTGTAATTTAAGATTTAGATCTAGGCATGGTATATATGACGATTTATGATTTAGAAGAAGGAGAATTATTGTATGACAACATATGACTTGTAATTTGGGGACATAATGCATGTTATAATTCAAGATTTGATTTTGAGGACATAATACATGTTGTAATGTAAGATCTAGGTTTGGGGCGTATTTTATATGATGATCTATGACTTGGAAGAAAAGGATATGTGACTTAGGCCTGAAAAACCTATATTATAATAGGGATAATTATAAATGTGAACACGCCTAATTCGGACTTTTGGATATTTGACATACGCGGTAATCAACGGTATAATTTGGCATAATTTATATTGTGCATCATGATTTGGGGTTTTTAGAGAATACTCCGTACGATGCAAATTTATCTAAAATTTGGGACGTATGCTATATTCTAAATTGTGACCATAATTTAAGAATGAAAAATTAGGCTTAATTTTATGATTAAGCAAGGTATGTCAATGGAATTTTAAGAGATGATTAAATCTGTTAAATTGCTTAATACACTAAATCTGTTGAAACTGAATACGGTAATTTAGGGTATGAAAATCTATAGGCACGATCTAAAATTGAGCAATACATGTTAATAGAACTTTGAATAATCTGTTGTAACTTTTAAAGAAGTTAATTTGTTGAATTGGAATAATTAATCTGATATTGGCATAATATGCGAATGAATACTTTAGCTAAAATAAGAATGCTGAGACATGAGGTTAGACTCTATTTGCGGTAGAAGCATGCCCGGACCCAACCGGCTTAACCAGCAACCGCAAACTGTCAGTCTAATGTGAGAGGTCGTAGGCATAAAGATGCTTAGACACGAGGTTTGGTTTGGCTTGTGGCAGAAGTCTGCCCGGAACCGCCCGGCACATCCAGCGGCCACAAGCTACCGACCTAATGTGAGAGGTCTGTGCATTAATATTTAATTAATGCAAATCTAAGAAAAATGTGATACCTAAAACATGTTGGGTGGATAGGGTTAAAACAACAGGACTGATGAATCTAATAAACCCGTTTCGTAAATCTGTAGGCCCAATACAAGGTTAGGTGAAACAAGCTGTAAGTTTGTTAATCTGTATATCTGATCTGTTAGTCTGAAAACTTGTTAACCTGTATATCTGATTTTAGAACTAGTTAATCTGAACTATGTACATCTAAAATTTGTAAGCAAGTTAATATGAAATATGTTAGCCTGAGGACACAAGGTTAGGAGGGGTAATTACTTGTGTCATCTGTTGTTTGAGACCCATATTAGTCAGTAACCCTTTCTGGTATCAAAACTATGACCCAACACTAAGAGGGGTTCGGGCACACATACTAAACTAATTGTAAGAGGTTCACTCTGATAATGGCGAGGGATGCTTATGGCGCACTCCAACCGGGTCATGTGCGTGCATGGATCCGGTCTACTCTGAGGATGTAAGACACCGTGACATCTGTAAATAGGTCTGTGTCTATAGGTTGCCACTTTAGGGAATGATACACCCTTCTGTGGGGCCGGCACAGGGTATTTATGTATTAGGGAGCCGATTGCTTGGGGTGGAATTTAGGGTACACTTAGTTCTGTCTGTTTCTGTTGGGGTACCGTCTGTTTCTATTGGGGTGGTAACACCTGTCTGTTTCTGTGTGGTACCGTCTGTTGGGGGTGGTATAGGCCCATTACTAGTGTACGCCTAATTCTAATATTCTATTTCTGTAGGGAATATTATGTTTCCGTCTCTGATTCCGTTTCCTCCTCTGTTTCTATACCGTCTTTCTCTGTTCGGGTGGTAAAGGCCCATTACCAGCATTCTGTTACTGTACCGTCTGTCTCTGTTAGGGTGGTAAAGGCCCATTACTAGCATCGTGTTTCTGAAGAGATCGTTCTGTTTCCTGTTTAGACATTAGGACAACACCTAATTTTGTTATACTAGTATTAGTGCTGAGAAGTGAAAGCCAAGGAAGAAGCTTAGTTTAGCCTATATCATTCTGTCTCTTCTGTTAACCTGCTACTCCTGTTATGGTTATCTCTCATCCAGTTTTATTTTCATGTCATGATACTATTATCTGTTTATATGCTGAAAGTCACTGGATTCACCAGACTTATGTCTGACCTAGTTTGTTTCGCCTCTTTTCTTCCGTCCCCCCCCCCCAGGTTCTCAGGGAGGAAATACGCAAGCTTAGTTCTGATATCTCTTTCTTCCAGCTTGATGTCGAGGACGTATTGCTTGGCTTTGATTCTGCTTATTTATGGCATTTTATGTTGGGGATTATGGCTTTAAAATTATGTATTCTGAAGGATTTTGTATAAGACTGATATTTGTGTACTTGGGTTTTGGTATCGTGATGTAACCAAACTTATTTCTGTTTCTGCTGTAATAAAGTTATAAAATTTTCAAGTACTACTTTACATATCTGTCTTGT
Organism: Allium sativum; assembly: GCA_030737875.1. Lineage (NCBI taxonomy): Eukaryota > Viridiplantae > Streptophyta > Magnoliopsida > Asparagales > Amaryllidaceae > Allium > Allium sativum. The sequence continues at coordinate 863,805,705 of CM060926.1, forward strand.
AAATTTCTGTTCTGTTTACTTATAACGTTCCACCGAAGTTAAGGCATTCCCTTTGTGAGTGACCTTAACGGAAGTGGGGCGTTACAGGTGCGAAGAAAAACGGCGAAAAGAAATTAATGGGGGAACGTGTTACGAACCGATGTTTTAGTGGGTTGCTGAAAATGGAACGTAAAAAGACATCTATGGCCTCTACTATAAGCGGTTGACCTTGTTCATGTGGGTTGAAGGTAGAGGGCATTTATAGAACAACAAAAAATCTTCACCACAATCCAAGTATTTTCATTAAACTATATAAGATTTTATTTATTTATATTCGTACGTTTTTCATATTTCGTTCGTACCTTTTTCATACAGACCAAGTTCGCAAAACTCCAAAAATGAAAGTTAACCGAAATTCCGAAATGAATGCAATGGTTAAAATTTTCGTGGTCAAATTTCATCGTTTATAGAAGTTTATGTTTTTGAGAATTTAATTAAATAAATAATTTATCATCAAAATTATGGGTTATTACTGGAGAGATCTATGTAATGTATAAAATGGTTTCCAAAGAGAGAGATCTAAAACAAATAAGGTTTCGAAAGAATAATGTGGTCATGTAATCATTTTCATTTTTTTTCTTTTCCTTTTACGCACTAGTGTTGACTGCTAATGTTAAACTTGAATTTCAAGTAATTATATTATTATCATTTTTAGAGCTACCAAATTCATTTGAACTATGGTATTCAAACCATTAAAAAGCATATCTTTTACATAATCTATTTGTGGAAAAGTGTGGTCCGAGCAACACAATTATGGTGTCAGAACATTTAACTGGACGACTTAAATAACAATCGAATGACATCAATCAGAGTACCAATTTTAGTTTTTATAATATGATTTTTCTCTAATAATTAGGTACCTGGCTTTTAGTTTCTTTTAGTTATTTCCTTTTTTTCATGATATATGATTTAAATAATTACTACTTCAATTTCATAATGTTATTTCCCTTTTTTTCATATTTTTTCTCTAATTATCAGGTATTTGGCTTCAATTTTCACTTTTTTTTTATATATCTTGAAATTGTTTACTGCTTTGGTTACATAAAAAATTTCTATGAAGTCAAATTTGATTGCTCTTGCTTGATTGAATAAAACTGTAGGTTTATTTCTTTATGTTATCTAGAACTTCATACATTTATGTGAACTATATATATTTCGGCTTCTGTAAAGAAATTATCCTACCTTCTCGCTATGCAACCAAGTTTGATGATCATACAAAGAGTATTTACTATGCTTCACTGTTATAATTATTGTAATAAGGATATATTCCACTGTCACAATGATTTGGTTCTTAATTCAGTTTCAGTAACTTCCATCTAATATACTTAATGAACCCACCATCTTTTAATTATATTCTTTCTTGCTTTATTTTTTTTAATAACTAGTACTGCAATAATTTTCTCAGATGTACTTCAAATCTACTAATTGTCATTTTTTAATGTTTATGATTTTATTTTACCCACTGGTCTTTCAAAATTTATGCTTGCATTACATAATGTTTATATTTATTTCTCATAATACAGTTCACGTACCATAAATGATAGATCCAACCTAACGGTCTAAGGTCGTTTTTGCGCCTATAAATAAAGAGCTAGACCCACATTCTCTTATTCACACTTTCTAGAGGTAGCAGCTAAGCTCTGTCGTTTCCAATCCTCTAATCTCTTCTAAAACATAAAATATAAATATATGCAAATCAGATTAGCAAGAACTGGAGAGATCAGATTCAGATTTAAGGTGGGTTCTTCACTTAGATAATTTATATTATTGAATTTGCCACTTCTTTTCCTATTTATCTTTCAGATCTACAAATCTGAATCTTTGTTTGTAAGTCCCATTTGGAAATAAATTATAGATCTATAGGATTTAGGAATTTTAGACCTAAAAGCTGTGTTAGATCCGAGTTCGGATAGCTTTCAGGTGAGTGAGAAATTATATACATTATTTATAATAAACTTATATAATTCATTTCCGTTGATTTTGAAATAGATTGCTAAAAGTTTATTAGATTTGTCTATTCTAATCAAATCTGAAATAATATATTGAATTCTTGGATATAGATTTGTAGGCCTTTTGTTTAATAAGATTATATAGCCTACAATTGTTCTTACATTCGTTTTGGTTATCGTAAAACCTTAGATCTGGAATTAGTCCCAAAACCATTATTATATTTGTATTTTTATTCCAGATTTATAGGATTTGGTGTTGTTTGTAGTTTGTGTAGTTTTGATTAAAATAGAATCATGTTTGTGTTTGATATTGTTGAGGTTTTACATAATTATTGTAATTTTGTCCTTTTTGTTCTTTTTGTAATAAAAGACATTATTTAAAATCTACAAGGAACATAATTAATTCAAATAAGAAGAGGTGTGCAAATTCAAGTATTTGTTTCATAGTTTGTAACATCTATTCTAAATAAATGTCAACCTATTCCATATGATTTGAAATGTGTCAATTTCCACCTTTTTAAAATAGTTAGGGAAAAAAATGTATAATAATTATAGTAAACAGCCTTTTATAAGATTTTGAATCTTAGAACAAGATTAAACACAAAAAAAAGTTGTTTTGGTTGTTAGTTTAGACTGAAGCATAATAACAAATGTTAAATAAATAAAAGTGGTAACTATGTTAAGTATGCATTTAAAATATAAATAACTATATATATATATATTATAATCTTATCTATCTAAATCTATGTATGAAACATTATTATAATAAATATTTGTTGTTACGTATTTAAATTGATTTCCATTTTATGCAGTAGGAGTTTGTTCACACTACTTTTGGGTAGTGTGAACGAAACACTTCCTTTGATTGGTGGAAATCAGAGGGACCTATATGGCCCCCCGATTTCTACCAATCCCAGTTGATGTTTTGTTCACACTGACGAAAATAGAGTCAATAAACTCGGACTCCATTTTATAGGTATATATATGGAAATATAACCCGTATTAAATGGAAATAATATTATGGCCGTTATAGAAATAAATCTAGTTGATTTTCTATAAAAATAAAAAGACTCATAAGCAATGTAATAATTATTGTAACCATGAACGTTTAGGGAAATAACAGTATTTTATAAATATGCCTAAATGGTTACAATTAAGTTTTGTATTTAGGAATAGAGATTGTAACTCCAACTGGGGAATAAATAAATAGTATATATGTATACACACATAATCACATAAGAATTAATTAGCATTAAATTTATAGTAATATTTGGGAGTTACAATAAATAGATTAGAATTCAAATGGGACTGATATAGATGACATTTAATAAGATAATGAATGCCTTAGGTAAATATGACCGTTAGTGGCATAAACGACATATTATCTATATAATGGAAATAAATAGAATTAAAAGGGGAATTAATGGGGATTGATTGGCATAGTAAATGTTAAGCCCAATAAGGAAATTAACTAATAAACATCTAAGGATAGGAAGTTATAGGTTTTCCTTATTTATTTCTAGTTAATCTATAATCAATATAATTAAGAATAAAGATTGGACTTAGTAGGTTAATGATGTGAGGTTAGTTTCCTTACTCGTTAGAAGTCTGCACTTTCCAACAGTTAGATATATGTAGTACTAATGCAATATATCGTCAACTATAGGAACCCATGATGATAGTTAATTACTCGCAAGGATTATTTTCTAAATTTAGGTTTATTTCAAGTGTGAGGTATTAAGTGGTAGTAGGACCCGCCTCTAGCCTAAAAGAGGAAACATTAAAAAGGAATTAATTTACAAGTGTAAGCCTGATTCGGGATAGAGGTATTAAGTAGTTAGATCCATACTTAAAAGGGTATTAAGTGATCATGTAGCTTGCCTTCCCATAAATAAGAAGGGTTAAATAGCTATTGGGTACGAGTTTGGTAATCCCCGCATAGGTCTTCTTCCTCTAGGTAGTAAGTGATTGGGTTGAAAGTCCGCCTTGGGTTTAGGTATTAAATGACAGTTATGGAGGTACCATGAGTCTGCCTATTCTGTGGAAAGTATTAAGTAGTTAGGGGATCATCTAATATGGTCAGCTAGATGGTAACATGGGTTCCACTAGGAGGGTCTTAAATGGTGTCATGCTCCTACCTAAACATGGTATTAAATGGCCAGTTACTATCTCTCGCCTTATGCGGGGTTTCTGGGTATAAGCGTGAACGACAAAAGCCTTAAATTGGTAGACTTACTAGCTAGTGTCCTCCAATTTATATTGATGTAGAGTAAACCACCCATTAAGGTATTAAGCAATCGATAGGTCTGCCTTGGGTCTTAAGTGATAGAAAGGATCCACCTTTATCTTATATTGATAGTGAGGTCTTAAGTTGTTATATATAAATAATTAACCTCGTTATGGAATAGTGAGTAGCTGGGATTCCACCTCTTAGTCTTTGGTAGTTAGTTGAATAGTGGTTTAAAGGCTTCGTACTTATGCGCAAACGTTCTATCTTGGTATTGTGTTATCATGATCTTCGGGGTTACTACCTTGGGTATGGTAGTTAGTCATCGTGCGTAAATCTTTACAAGATTAGGTTAGAATTACTAGCCTTATTTGTCATATGTTTTGATCCTGACCAAATGGGATACATTTGCGCATTGTAGACAGTGTTATACATTTTCTACTCACCAAGACTTGTTGTTCTGACCCCTTCCTCATAACAACTCTCAGTTTTAGCTTTGGAAAAAGAAGGTCTTAGCATGTGTTCAGTTTGGTTTTTGGTTCTCGTTTTCTTATGCTCGATATTGATGTGGCAATATGCTTTAAGGTAGTCGCCTTAGTCAGTATTAGTTATCTTATTTTGTTTCCGCTGTGAGTTAGCTTTATTTTACTCCAATTATGCTCATGCTCATAATTTGCAGGTTCCAAATTTATGCTCTTCATTCTTGAATGGAGTTTAGTTTCGATTTTTTCAAAATTCGAGCTCAGAAAAGTGTGGGGGTGTTACAAGGGTCTATGTGATGGTGCTGGATAGACGCCAAGGAAGAATATGGGAAGGTGGTGGAGGTCTGACGCTATGGCAAGGAGGAAGGTGGAGAGGATAATTGTTTTAGGGTTTTGATTCTAGATTTAGATTTTGAAAGTCAAAAATAGAAAACCAAAAAAGAAAATTGAGAAAAAAAATTAAAAATATAAATTACCTAGTAATTTGGTTTATGAATATGGAAATTCAGACTTATAGAGGAGGAATTTTACAAAGAGAAAGATGATTTATAGAAGAACGAAGACAAAAGATATCTCAGTGAATAAAAAATGAGAAATACAGAGAGAAAAAACACATATTATAACTTATCGAAGTCTCGTAAGATCCAAGCAAGAAATATTAATGAGGTGTGAGGTAGAAAAGATTTCCTAAGAAGCCAAATAAATATCTCTATAAAGAGCAAAAGAGGACATATGTATGTACACACAAATAATGTCCATTTGCGCATTTTACACGCTATGAAACTCATGTCTATAGCAAACAAAAGCGGATTTTAATGAAACGAAAAATTCTAGACAACTCATAACCCATGGTAGAATCATAAAAAAGAAACTTTTGAATTTTCAAACTTTGGAGATTTTAAGTCAAATTCAAATTTTGACCAAAATTGATCTTTTTTTTTTTTGAAAAAAAAATCCATTTGAACAGATTTAGCAACTACATTATTGAATATTATAAGTTTGTTATTAATATTAAGAGTGAACTTAAATTCAAATAATAATATAAATCAAGTTAACTCAACAATTAAGGACAACATTGACAACCATTAAATTTCCATTGTCAAATTATACCTACATATGTTTGTATACAGAAATCCAACTTATTTATTTCACAAAATTCAATAATAAATTAAATCTTAAAATTTAAAAATTAAAGTTTCATTTAATTCATCTTTTTAAAATTTCAAAATTTCACGTTGTTACAAATTGAAAGAGTGTTAGTTGATTAGTTGTTGAAATATTTAATAATTAAATCAATTTTCAAATGAAGATAACCTTATAGAATTAAAATAAAAGAATGAATAATTTCATCACTTTTAAACCGAATTCGAAATATTGATTTTGAATTGAATATCAACATTCAATATTAAATTGGAATAAATTAAATTAAAATGAATTTAAGATTCTTTAATTTAAAATTTTATTTGATATTAGAAAAAAATAAATATAATCGATAGTTAAACAAACTGATATTCGATTATCGTGTTGTATGTTGATTTGGATCTTGATGGTATGTGTGAACCTATTGGATGATGAATGATATTTATTTTATTTTATTTTATTGCAATATATAAATAGCCCCACATTGTTGATTATCTAATTGATGTTGTTATTGAATGATTATATACAATAACTGGAATTGAAAACTTAACAAATATGTTGAAATGATATATGCCTATGACATTTAAGTATGGGTTGAAATGATATATATTCATTTATTTAAATTATTCAAATTGAAATTTTAATGCTCCGTTTCCCATGATCAGAAGTACAACCCTACATATGTTGTAATCACTCTAGTGTTGGGCTTCGATGGTGGGAAACTAGATGTTAATAAACTATAACATCAGAAAATACAAGAGTGTGGAAAACTTCAGAAAACGTCATTTATATACATTTCATTCATACATCCCTTTTGAATAACCCGTTCAGAGAAAATTTAAATTATTACAAAACATTCATGGCAATCCCAATCCCTTTCTTTTTGTATATGAACTGCACAACTTTAGGTTATCGCTTGCCAGGCAATGGTACCTTTCCGATCCCCTTCCCATACTTCACAATATAACTGCCTACTAACAACAATATCAGAAGTCTCTAATTTAACTGGTACCTCCTAATTATCTCATCTATTGGTACCGCCAATGTTCACATAAATACAGATGTCGTATCCATGGTTGCCCACCAATAACATATGCAATTTTCAATGGTGTCCTACCAAGTTTTACAATAAATTCCAAGAGGTAAACCTTTTTGGCGAAACCCTTCAGGCTACATATGACAAAATATCATTTACTCCGAAGGTAACCCCACTGATACCATACTATTCCCCCGAAAGACACCTCGTCCGGATCCATACAATCAGGAAATCAACCAAGACATGGAAAAAATAATCTCCGAATGGTAACCCCTTTTGGTTTTATATTAATTACAACTCTCTTCCAATTCCCTGGAATGGTGCAAAGTTCCTTTATAAAAAACACTTCTTTCTTTCAAATGACACTCCTTCGTCCCTATCGAGAGGGTGAAGGTAAATGCCTCTGATGGAATAATTACTTTAAAAACATATATTTGACAGAGCTAAGACCCATCCTGAGGGTTAGAGGTGGAAGCCTGGATACTTTCTATACCACATTTGTGATACTTTAAGTGTCTAGCGAAAGATGGCTTCCGAAAGCATCGAACTTTCATTCCCGGATATGACAGTGGCGCTGATAGAAAATACAGAAAAAGCTGACTATTTCCTTTTAGAATATTACTTTATACTTACTTCACCTTATTTTTTGAATTCTCATTGGCTTATAAAATAAAATATTGCCTATATACAGTATTTTTATATTACTTTTTTTACCGAAAATGTATAAAATAATTATATAGATATATCTAGCATTTTAATTAATCTGAAAACCCTTTAGGCAATTCAAACTTAGGAAATTCATAACTAGTTCATAAAAGCATGAAAATATATGAAACTTGAAATCTATTTCCAAAATCATGTAACAAGCATCATAAAAAAAATTCCATAACATTTAAAATATCTAACTTACCCTAAAACTCATCCATTTTACTGTAAATATCAACCATATAAACACGTCAAACGTAGCTAGTGATCTACCATTAATTATCATTAGTTCGATCAAGACAACCTATCATGAATCCGCATGACACTTTGGGATATTACCCAATAACTAGACCATAAAGGAAAGACTATTATTCACCTTGATTAGAAGAGGTTGTGAGATGTTGTTTCCAAGCTAAAAATCCTGTCTTTACTTTATTTGTCTTTATTTCTAGCTTTAGTGGTCGGTCACCTAATGTTCTTTTTGATTTTTAGGGAATGAAAAGTGAACAAAAGAGGTAGAATATATGATATATATATATATATAATGGATGAAGGTTTACCACTCTGTCCCTCTCATATACCATTCCCTAAGCATTCTTTAGTTAATTTGTTTCTAAGGCCAACCCATTAGTTTAATAAACATAAATCCCGTTTTCCTCCTCATTCTCATTGTTCCCATTTAGTTTTAATAATTAATCTCATGAATAATGTTATTGAATTTTGGGATATTGCATCCTCCCCTCCTTAAAAGAATTTCGTCCTCGAAATTCAGTCAAGGACTAAACAAGCAAAACAATCACAACAACCTAACAAGAAGTGCCATCAAAACATATACTAGTGTACCCCACTAGTAACTAATCTTTAAAGCAATATAGATCTTACCTAAAGCAAATCTAGTAAATCTCCTCTGATCCTTTCTTCCTTCTCTTAAGTACAACCCCTTTCGTCAATGCCCTACTGAACTTTCACCAATTTAACCATCTTGGTTCTCAATTTCCTTTCATCTCTATCTATAACATGAAATGTTTGCCTCACGATAGTCAGATGATGTTCCATTACAAACTCTTCCAATGCCTTCAGATCAACGATAGCATTAGGATCATTTATATACTTTCCTAACTGAGATATATGAAATACATTGTAGACTCCCATAGTTCTATCCAGTAGCTCCATTCTATAGGAAAGCTTTCCAAACCCTTTCCAGTACCTGAAAAGGTCCAATAAACATAGGAGCAAGCTTGCCAACTTTTCCAAAACGAAACACTCCTTTGATCGATTACACCATGATGGAAACCTTTTCTCCAACAGAGAATTTCAAAGTCCTTATTCCTTCTATCCACATAAATATTCTATCAGGATTGAGTTTCCTTCATTCGACCTCAAATGATATTAATCTTGTCTGTAGCTTCTTTTACTAATTTTGGGCCAAGAACTAGCCTATCGCCTTCCTCTCGCCAACACGTAGGCAATTTACACGATCTTTCATATAAATCTTTGAAATGCGCCATTCCTATAATAGCCTGAAAGCTATTATAGGAAAATTGCACTGAGCGCAAATGGCCCTCCCACGAACTACCAAAGTCCAGAACATAAGCTGTAACACCCCACCTCCGCTAGGGTCACTCACAAAGGGAATGCACTAGTTTTGGAGAGGTATTATCGAGATAACATCACAGAATTATCACAAGACAGAACATAAATAAATAATTAAGTAAACAGCGGAAGAATTTATGAGCAAAACAGAACTTCATTTCATTCCAAAATAAACCATGTCTTTTACAAACATTTCAAATAACTTCATTACAACTGTCTTGTAATAATAGCCAAAGAAGCAATAACTTAAAAACAGAAAAACAGCTTATTCCCCAAGTGCAGTAAAAAGAAGCAGCCATAGCAAACCGTACATGCTGAGCCAAAGCAAGTGATATCCAAGCTAAGAGCTAGTGTTTCCTCCCTGAGAACCTGGGAGGGGGGAGGGGGGGAACGAAAGGAAAAGGGTCAGTCATAAAGACTGAGTAAGTCCTAGTGACTTTCAGTGTAAAAACGGTTAAAACAACATGTCATGTATGAACTGGAACTAAACTTGAGAATGGTGTCAAGGTGGACAAGATAGGCTAAGGTGATCATGATAAGTCAAGACAAGTCAAATAAAGCATCACATGTTCAAGATTCGTTGCATCGACTGTACTAGTATACTAAGCCCATGTCACCAGTTAATCACGAAATAAATCCCACGGCCCAATATCATGAAATGACCCTGAAACGGGGTCTGACCCAAGTACGGGGTCCTACGGAGCGATTATCTAGTCGATCGGCTCCCTACAAGTTCTAGCTCGTCAAGTGTCCGTGTCATACGGCTAATCACGAATGTAGTCACCTGTGCTGGGTCCACCTTCGGGTGTATCAGCCCTAGGGTGTCAACCCCTGACACGATTCAAGATGCACAGATAAATCTACGGATACCCAGTGTCTGCCCCGGAATACGTGCATGACCGTAGTCCACCGAACCCACACTGGCGTACCCCACTGCCGTCGTTCACCTCTTACAATCAGCCCAGTAATCATGCCCCACCCGGCCTAGCCCCAGGGTACCTTGATACATCTAGAGGGTTACTGCTGAAAGGGGTCGTGTCTAGGGTTTCGCCTAACAGATTAGGTCATGTAATTCGTGACCTAACCCGCCTAACCGATTAAGTCATGTAATTCGTGACTTAATCATTTTCCAGTCTAGTCATGTCAAGATGGTTAAGTATGTCATTTAAATTCGTGACTTAACCCGCTTACGTGTCATGTCAAGTTGGCTAAGTGTTGTCGTTTCAAGTCCATGACTTAGCCCTACAAATCGTGTTCAAGTTGGTTAAGTTGTCTTTTCATGTTCATGACTTAACCCTAATTGGCATTAATTGATTCGTTAATGCACCGAACCACTCACATTGGATCTTATTGTTCGTAGCCACTGGATTTGCCGGGCGGTTCCGGGCAGGTTTACGCTACGAACTCAACCCAACCTCGGGTTTCAAGCGCGATGTGACCAACTACCCACATTGGATCCTATTGTTTGTAGCAACTGGATTTGCCGGGCGGTTCCGGGCAGGTTTACACTACAAACTCAACCCAACCTCGAGTTGGCCACTTTCTTGGTTTCTAATGTCATGCCCATGTTCTTATCAGATTCGTGCTATTTTCATAGCATGTTCATATGTCAATTTCTTGCCCAACTAAGGCATGTTTCAAGTCAAGTCATAGAATATTCAAGTCAAGTTTTTCGTGCCATATTTCATGTTCTACTTATGCCAAATTTCATGGTTTATGATTATAAACAATTCAAGTTTTGCCTATTCTACCCAATCGTATCCCCAACGCATATAAACGTACTTCGTTCACAAGCATAAACTATTCAAGAGATAAAGGGGAATAACACCAAACATGTGATAGGCATATGTGACAATTCCACCATCACTTGCATAATAAACAGGCTATAACATATCACATGGTTTCAATACTAGCATGATGATAACTTGGCATAGTAATGGTTCCAACTTAGTTCAACATGATGAATTCAACTTTACATCATATGCATAATAACCATTGCGGGCATAATAATAATTTTATTACAAACATGAAACATTAAAGGCATGGTAATTCTAATAGGCATAGTGGATTCCAATTTAGTATTTTTAACATAATGATTCTCATCTAGCATTATAAACATAATGATTCCAACTTTTCATCATAACCTAGCGATTCCCAATTTCACATGATAGGTATATTAACATCACATGCATAGTTTCATTAATATCATAGACATGGTTTAATTAGCATCATAGGCATGGTTTAATCAACATGAGGATTTCAATGAACATAATGATTCCATGGACATGTATTTGTTCAACTTGCAATAAAATTAAGCCCAAGTGATTCATAACAACATCAACATCATGATAAGTTTAACTTGCAACATTAACATAGCAATATTCCCAAATTTTGATTCAAAGTTAAACAATATAAACATGGATTAATAATAGTTCTTAAATCCGGTTTCAATTCATAGCATGTCCATGTTATTTTAGCGTTTTTGCCTAAAAAGTGACATAGAACTTACAATATGAAGCAAGTAATCCAAATCAAAATTTCAAATCAAATAGCCCCAAATCCGTTGTCTAAAGCGTCGTAGTTGTTGTAGCTTCTAGTTGTAGCCTTCAAGAATCGTCCTTCGTCTTCTATAATTTTTGTTCTTTGTATTTTTAATTTAGAGTTCTAGGTTTAATGGCGGCTGCATGAGGCTAAAATGAAATAGTATGATTTAAGCTAGGTCTTAGGGTCTTTTTATACTGTTTAGGATTAGTTTTAGCCATAGGATAAACCCTAGGATAGATCTGAGCCATCTAAAATCGTCACAAGCCCCCAAAACAAGACCCAGGAGCCAAAACAGGTGCACCAGGCCGACCTGGCCAACCAGGGAGGTCGACCCCCAGGTCGACACCTTGGTCGACTCCCCAGTCGACCTGGGGGGAGGTCGACACCCAGGTCGACTCCCCAGTCGACCTGGGGGGCGGGGGGGAGGTCGATCCCCAGGTCGACTCTAGTGTCGACCTGGTTGAGGGGGAGGTCGACCCTAGTGTCGACCCCCCTGTCGAGCTGTCTGGGTGGGATTTTTCCCGCCTACCTTGAATTCTGAAAATTTGAATCTGTTTTTGAATTTGAATTTTTTGTTAAACTTTGCGAGGCCATATCTTGATCATACGGACTCCGATTTACGAAATTTCGGACTCTATTTCGCGTATTTTTCCGAGACGAACGCAATGGCGCAACCCGTTTTCCCTGATTCAGATTTTTAACATTTAATTCTGCCTTGATTCTTGTCTTAACATGTTGTTAAAATTCGGGTTGTTACATTCTCCCCTCCTTTAAGGATTTCGTCCCCGAAATCTCCAAGTTAGGAAGAACGCATCCTACCATCCATCATCCATCTACTCAAAACATTATCCACAAGCAACCATGGTCCTTAAAAGACTTCTAATGTTTTATGAACACATGCAAAGAGTTTGTGTATATGTTCCTTAGCTAATGCTAATGATCAGGCCTGATTGATTTTCTAAATGCAAAATATGTTTAGTGAAATGAATCCAATATGTATGCAAAAAAATTTCCTATTATAATTCATAATTTCTATATGAGTGCTCAAACATTCAATCATATGCAACAACCAAATGATAGCACAACCAAGTTTCCAAAATAAACACTCATGCATATGCAAGTATGTAACTGTGACTGAGCCGATCTAGTGCCTAATGTGTATTCATGCATCCACGAGCAACCACTTGCGACCACTTGCAACCATTTTGCAATCATAACATGTTTCAATTACATGTTTACATCCAAAAAGATTCTACCTATGGTTCTCAAGATAGGATCGAGGAGATAACAAGATAAAACAAAGCGTCTAGAAAAAGAAGTTAAAGATGTACCCCCGGAAGGTCCGGTCTGCTTCTTAGGGCAGTCCTTGCTGATGTGTCCAGTCTCCCCACAATGAAAACATTCACCTTGCTTTCTTTTCCTCTTTCTACAATCCTTGGCTATGTGCCCTACTGTACCACAGAAATTGCATTTCCTTTTATCACGTGTGTTGTCGTTCTTGCCTCCTTTCTCAGAGTCTACCTTCTTATTCTGAGAATCGTTGGGCTTGACCTCTTTCTTGCCCTTCTTATCTTCCTCATACAGTAGGGCCATATCCACCAAGCTTTCAAAGGTCGCCCCCATGGGCACATGAGTCATGGCCAAACCATGTAGTGGCTCGTTCAAGCCTCGTGCAAAACGTAGCGCCTTTTTCTGAGGAGTGTTGACTAACTCCAATCCGAAGCGAGCAAGCTGATTGAAATGGTTCATGTATTCTTTAACTGTCATATTTCCTTGTTTAAGGGCCAGAAACCGTTCCATTTGGAGACTCTCCTCTGCCGATGACAAGAATTTAAGCCCAAATCTCCCTCTAAAGTCCGCCCAAGTCTCAATGGGCCTAGTAGCGTTGGTGACTTCTCACCAATAAGAAGCTTCCTCTTTCATGAGCCACGCCGCCAACTGTACTTTATTATTGTCCTCTACCTCAAAGATAACAAACAAGCCTTCAGTTTCCTTCAACCAATTCCGTGCCTCAACAAAAGTCTCAGTTCCTAGGAAATCCTTTCCGCCCATGGCCTTAAAGTCCTTACATATCTTTGAAAAAGCAGTCTCTCATGGTGGTTGAGGAGGATAAGGAGGAGGATTGGCTGGGCCTGTCACATTAGCCCGAGCCTCGAGGAAACGACGGAACCAAGTGGGTATATTGACCCCCTCGGGAAGATTAAGGTCGTCGGCCATGATAAGCTGAAAACGAAAAAGGAAAAGATTCAAACGAGGAAACAAAGATAGTGCTAATGGCTTTGGGGAATATGCCTTTTAATCAAAACAAAATTTTCTTGAAAATTTGCTTCTTTGTAAATGGTTTTGAAAAAAAAATTCAAAAGGTTTTCAAAACTTTTGCCCAGTCTTGGTAACCTTCTGCTCTGATACCAAGTGTAACACCCCACCTCCGCTAGGGTCACTCACAAAGGGAATGCACTAGTTTTGGAGAGGTATTATCGAGATAACATCACAGAATTATCACAAGACAGAACATAAATAAATAATTAAGTAAACATCGGAAGAATTTATGAGCAAAACAGAACTTCATTTCATTCCAAAATAAACCATGTCTTTTACAAACATTTCAAATAACTTCATTACAACTGTCTTATAATAATAGCCAAAGAAGCAATAACTTAAAAATAGAAAAACAGCATATTCCCCAAGTGCAGTAAAAAGAAGCAGCCATAGCAAACCGTACATGCTGAGCCAAAGCAAGTGATATCCAAGCTAAGAGCTAGTGTTCCCTCCCTGAGAACCTGGGGGGGAACGAAAGAAAAAGAGGCGAAAGGAAAAGGGTCAGTCATAAAGACTGAGTAAGTCCTAGTGACTTTCAGTGTAAAAACGGTTAAAACAACATGTCATGTATGAACTGGAACTAAACTTGAGAATGGTGTCAAGGTGGACAAGATAGGCTAAGGTGATCATGATAAGTCAAGACAAGTCAAATAAAGCATCACATGTTCAAGATTCGTTGCATCGACTGTAGTAGTATACTAAGCCTATGTCACTAGTTAATCACGAAATAAATCCCACGGCCCAATATCATGAAATGACCCTGAAACGGGGTCTGACCCAAGTACGGGGTCCTACGGAGCGATTATCTAGTCGATCGGCTCCCTACAAGTTCTAGCTCGTCAAGTGTCCGTGTCATACGGCTAATCACGAATGTAGTCACCTGTGCTGGGTCCACCTTCGGGTGTATCAGCCCTAGGGTGTCAACCCCTGACACGATTCAAGATGCACAGATAAATCTACGGATATCCAGTGCCTGCCCCGGAATACGTGCACGACCGTAGTCCACCGAACCCACACTGGCGTACCCCACTGCCATCGTTCACCTCTTACAATCAGCCCAGTAATCGTGCCCCACCTGGCCTAGCCCCAGGGTACCTTGATACATCTAGAGGGTTACTACTGAAAGGGGTTATGTCTAGGGTTTCGCCTAACAGATTAGGTCATGTAATTCGTGACCTAACCCGCCTAACCGATTAAGTCATGTAATTCGTGACTTAATCCTTTTCCAGTCTAGTCATGTCAAGATGGTTAAGTATGTCATTTAAATTCGTGACTTAACCCGCTTACGTGTCATGTCAAGTTGGCTAAGTGTTGTCGTTTCAAGTCCATGACTTAGCCCTAGAAATCGTGTTCAAGTTGGTTAAGTTGTCTTTTCATGTTCATGACTTAACCCTAATTGGCATTAATTGATTCGTTAATGCACCGAACCACTCACATTGGATCTTATTGTTCGTAGCCACTGGATTTGCCGGGCGGTTCCGGGCAGGTTTACGCTACGAACTCAACCCAACCTCGGGTTTCAAGCGCGATGTGACCAACTACCCACATTGGATCCTATTGTTTGTAGCAACTGGATTTGCCGGGCGGTTCCGGGCAGGTTTACACTACAAACTCAACCCAACCTCGAGTTGGCCACTTTCTTTTTTTCTAAAGTCATGCCCATGTTCTTATCAGATTCGTGCTATTTTCATAGCATGTTCATATGTCAATTTCGTGCCCAACTAAGGCATGTTTCAAGTCAAGTCATATAATATTCAAGTCAAGTTTTTCGTGCCATATTTCATGTTCTACTTATGCCAAATTTCATGGTTTATGATTATAACCAATTCAAGTTTTGCCTATTCTACCCAATCGAATCCCCAACGCATATAAATGTACTTCGTTCACAAGCATAAACAATTCAAGAGATAAAGGGGAATAACACCAAACATGTGATAGGCATATGTGACAATTCCACCATCACTTGCATAATAAACAGGCTATAACATATCACATGGTTTCAATACTAGCATGATGATAACTTGGCATAGTAATGGTTCCAACTTAGTTCAACATGATGAATTCAACTTTACATCATAGGCATAATAATCATTGCGGGCATAATAATAATTTTATTACAAACATGAAACATTAAAGGCATGGTAATTCTAATAGGCATAGTGGATTCCAATTTAGTATTTTTAACATAATGATTCTCATCTAGCATTATAAACATAATGATTCCAACTTTTCATCATAACCTAGCGATTCCCAATTTAACATGATAGGTATATTAACATCACATGCATAGTTTCATTAATATCATAGACATGGTTTAATTAGCATCATAGGCATGGTTTAATCAACATGAGGATTTCAATGAACATAATGATTCCATGGACATGTATTTGTTCAACTTGCAATAAAATTAAGCCCAAGTGATTGATTCATAACAACATCAACATCATGATAAGTTTAACTTGCAACATTAACATAGCAATATTCCCAAATTTTGATTCAAAGTTAAACAATATAAACATGGATTAATAATAGTTCTTAAATCCGGTTTCAATTCATAGCATGTCCATGTTATTTTAGCGTTTTTGCCTAAAAAGTGACATAGAACTTACAATATGAAGCAAGTAATCCAAATCAAAATTTCAAATCAAATAGCCCAAAATCTGTTGTCTAAAGCGTCGTAGTTGTTGTAGCCTTCAAGAATCGTCCTTCGTCTTCTATAATTTTTGTTATTTGTATTTTTAATTTAGAGTTCTAGGTTTAATGACGGCTGCATGAGGCTAAAATGAAATAGTATGATTTAAGCTAGGTCTTAGGGTCTTTTTATAGTGTTTAGGATTAGTTTTAGCCATAGGATAAACCCTAGGATAGATCTGAGCCATCTAAAATCGTCACAAGCCCCCAAAACAAGACCCAGGAGCCAAAACAGGTGCACCAGGCCGACCTGGCCGACCAGGGAGGTCGACCCCCAGGTCGTCACCCAGGTCGACTCCCCAGTCGACCTGGGGGGAGGTCGACCCCCAGGTCGACACCCAGGTCGACTCCCCAGTCGACCTGGGGGGGGGGGGGGGGGAGGTCGACCCCCAGGTCGACTCTAATGTCGACCTGGTTGGGGGGGAGGTCGACCCTAGTGTCGACCCCCCTGTCGACCTGTCTGGGCGGGATTTTTCCCGCCTACCCTGAATTCTGAAAATTTGAATCTGTTTTTGAATTTGAATTTTTCGTGAAACTTTACGAGGCCATATCTTGATCATACGGACTCCGATTTACGAAATTTCGGACTCTATTTCGCGTATTTTTCCGAGACGAACGCAATGGCGTAACCCGTTTTCCCTGATTCAGATTTTTAACATTTAATTCTGCCTTGATTCTAGTCTTAACATGTTGTTAAAATTCGGATTGTTACATAAGCTCTCAGCCAATCTTCCAGCACCTTATTCACCCTTTCGGTTTGTCCTTCCATATAAGAGTGATAAGCTGTACTTATCTTGAGCTTCGTCCCCATTGCCTTCTACAAACTTTTCCAAAACTCCCTTGTAAATAATATATCCTTGCCACTTATGATAGTACTAGAAATTCCATGAAGTCTCGCTATATTCTTCATGAATAACTTAGCCAAAACTGGTTCTGTCTTAATAGGCTTCGCGAGAATAAAACAAGCAGTCTTGGTTAGTCTATCCACGATAACCAAAATATATTCGTTCCTTTTTCTTGATCTTGATAGTTTAATGATGAAATCCATGGATATTGAATTCAATTTTCCAAACTGGTACATTTAATGATTGTAGCAAACCATTAGGCTTCCGGGGCTTTGCTTTGACATGCTGGTAGTTCATGCACTGCTTCACCCGTAAGCCAACATCCTTGTTCACTCCCTCGCAAAAGAAACTTCTCGTCATGTTGTTGTATACCTTGGTTCCTCCAGGATGTATCATGAACTTAGAACGATGATATTCTCTAAGAAGTTTCTTTCTTAGATCACCAACTTTTGGAACGCGTAGCCTTTTGTTCCTTCAGAACCATCCCTTTCATTCAAGAGAAAACTTACCATGGCTATTTCCTTTTGTTCTAGCCTTAAGCTCTCTGATCCTTCCGACCCACAAAGGAGTCACTTCTTGCTTAGATGCAATCTTCTATATCAAAGTTGGTCGAGCCTCTAAACAAGACACGATCGGTGTGCTTCCTTTGGAATTGGATGTCGACTTAATTCTCACATTACATGTGACCAAAGCTTGTAAGTCCCATTTGTTTAGCATAACTGACACCATCCCTTGGTGTTTCTTACTAAGGGAATCCACAACCTTATTTCCTTTTCCAGGAGTACACTCTATGCCAAAATCATAAGTCGCCAAGAACTCTAACGACATCTATTGTCGCATGTTCAACTCCTTCAGAGAAAACAAATATCTTAAAAATTTGTGGTCCATGAACAACTCGAATAATTCATATAATAAATAATTCCTCCAAATATTCAAGGGAGAAGAAAAAAAAGATAACTCAAGATCATGATTGGGTACCAGACTTCATGAGGTATAAGATGTCAGTAAGCATAAGCAATAACCCTTCCCTTATGCATCATTACAACACATAACCCTGTTCCACAAACATCAATAAAAATAATTAAATCTTGGTTCCCTTTCAGTATAATTACCATCGATGCGTTGATCAACAAGCGCTTCAGATCCTTGAATGCTTCCTCACACTTATTGGACCAAACAGACTTAACATCCTTCTGTGTCAGTTTAGTAAGCGGTGTCGTCATACGCAAAAAATCGTTGATAACCCTTTGATAGTATCCAGCCAATCTCAAAAAGTTCGGACCTCTATAACACTTTTAGGCTGCTTCCAACTAAAGATAACATCAATCTTGGCTGGATCTATAGACAATCCTTTCCTTGAAATAATATGACCAAGGAACTTCAATTTCCTCTCCAAAAGTGATACTTAGAAAACTTGTCCTTCAATTGGTGCTTTTGCAAACTTTCCAGCAGGACATGAAGGTGAATTCCATGCTTTTCTGCATCCTTCAAATACACTAATATTTGATTTATGAAAACCAACAAAAATCTATCTAGTTTTCATGAAATATTTGGTTCATCAAATCCATGAAGAAAACTAATGTGTTCATCAATCCGAATGGAATTACTATCCACTCGTATGATCCATATCTATTATGAAATGGAATCAACGGAACACTATCTAGAGCTATCCTCAACTGGTGAATACTAGTATCCAAGTCCAACTGAGAAAACTCCTGCGCTCCACTCAGCTGATCAAACAGATCACAAATACGAGTAAAAAGTTACTTATTCGTTACTATTATTTCATTCATCCTCTTGCAATTAATACGCATCCTCAACAATCACATCAAGATTCTTCACAAAATCCATTGATGCACCTCGAGGGGAACTTCATGGAAAAATGAAGGTGTTACCTTCTAACTTGACAAGTTGTACCTTCAGACCCTTCATCTCCGGAGTTACTCGACCAGATAGCCTACTCACTGGCTCAGCTCCAAACACAAGATCAATCCAGAACACTATGGCTCTTCATGGCAGTAGTCCTTCCGCTAGTCTGAAGACGTCAACAATTTCCATAACATCAGGAACATAACTTAGCTTTACCTCCAATTCATTAGTACTTGTCCACGAAAACATTTGTGGAAATTCTATTTCCATCGAAAAAATTCCTCTTGCTACTATTTGGATGGTTCAACGGTACTTCTTTGCTCTGACACAATACTTCTTCATCATAACGACTTAACCAATCCATACCTAAAATAATTCTAACACCCTTGAAATCAAACACATATATGTTACGAAAAAAAATATATCCTAGCAACTGAAATTGTAGGTTATCATGCCTTAATCCTAGAGTTGTGTATTCTCCGATAGGATTAACCATGCTAAAGGAAGCAACGAGGTATGATGGTTCTAAAGTCAATCTATCTACTATACATCTAGAGATAACTGAATGTAATGCACCAGTGCCAAACAAAACTCTAAAAAGTATGTTATGAAAAAAAGCATATCTTCCAACACTGTATTCCCTTTCTCTACAGTAGTTGGTTTGCAAGATGGAGGTTCTAATTCCCTTACTCTACCCTTTCATGCTTCCGGAAATCTTTCCTTATAGTTCCCAAGTTGGTTATAGTTAAAGCACTTGGCATTCGAACTCTCGGTAGTGATCTAAGCTTCCACTGCCTTGCACTCTATCGAATAATGACCCTTCTGGTCACACTTAAAGGAAATAAAATTTTCTTTATTCCTCTTGGGCTTTCCTTCTTTTTGATCCTTCTCGCCCTTAGGGAATTTCCCCTTCTATTTCCAATTGCCTTTGTTTCTGCCTTCCGTAAGCATCTCTTCATTATGAATATCCATCCCCACCACTATGTCTATGGTGTCTTGCAAGTGAGGCATTATTACTTTTGCAATCTCAAGCCGTAGTGCCTTTATAAACATCTCATTCCTCAAAATGATAGTATCGATTGTCCCTCAGGCATAACGAAATAATTGATCGAATCTAGTGGCATACTCAACCATTGTCAAATCTCCTTGCTTCAAATCAGCAAACTTCCTCATCATCATATCCCTAAACCTCCTTTGGAAGTCTTACCTAGTGATCTCTTCTTCTGGTGTCGCAACCGTAACACCGTTCAACCAATGCAAAGCATTACTCTACAGCTACCACGAAGCTAATTTTCTCGTCAGTCAAGCCTATGTCTCCAAAGGTTCTCTTATAATGTAACACCAAATATCTGTAGCAGCAACATCCTCCACCCTAGGAAATGATTTTCCTCCCAAGCTAGTATAATCCATGCTCAACTTTGCATAGGTGTTTCCAACTTGTGCTTCGGGGTTAATTCCTCCATGACCAGCAGTGGTTCCGACTTACAACTTCTGCATGAAAATCTAGAACAAGTTCCCCAAATCCACTGGCATGCTTTCAGCACCTTGGTTCTCATTAGCCCGTCGGTCATGTCCTCTCATCACAGGTGGAACATTTCCATTGGTAGAAGTGCTCTTGGCACCAATATTCAGTCTTGCACTCCATACCATACTTCATTTTTCTGCATATAAACCGAAGAAAGATACCAAAGGGTTACCCTAAGACTGTGTGGATATATACATACTTGTATAATACAAATACAAATACGCTATAGATTCATTATCCCAACCCTTAGTATATTTAAAATCCTTGTAAAGAAATCATTTTTTTAAAATTGCATAAACCAATGCTCTAATACCAAATTTGTAACGCCCTATTTACCAAGACCGGAAGCACAACCCTGTAGATGTTATAGTCATCGCTAATGTCGGCCTTTGGTGGTAGAAAACCGAGTGTTACTAAACATAACATCAGAAACACGAAAGTATGAAAAACATCACTAAACATTCATTAATATATATTTCATTCATACATCCCTTTCGAATAACCTATTCATGGAAAACATCACTAAACCTTTGATTGACCAAAGTTTATATATATAGGAAATTAAAACTTAGCTAATACATACATCAAAAGAAGAACTCCTAAAAACTATTACCTCTTGCTCGCCTCTGAAGCTTATTCAAAGAAGATACCTGAATGACCTTTACCCTCAACTTACTCAAATAATTACCTAAGAATTAAATGGGAAAGAAAAAAATTCGGGTCAGTCAACAGACTAGTGTGAATAATAATCCTTTATACC
The DNA here is from genome assembly GCA_030737875.1 of Allium sativum. Taxonomy (NCBI): domain Eukaryota; kingdom Viridiplantae; phylum Streptophyta; class Magnoliopsida; order Asparagales; family Amaryllidaceae; genus Allium; species Allium sativum. Next base: position 863,827,429 of record CM060926.1, read on the forward strand.
TGACATAAATATAGCTAGTTGGACCATGCCACATAACTGATCGGGTTTCCCCCATGCTAGTATCAAGTCACCTCCGGAAACCCTTCAGGAACCAACCCTATGATCCTGCACTTCAATGGTTACCACAGTAGCATAGTGATAATATAAATGTGTAATATGCAACACATAATGGATTCCCTATCTCCGTTGTCCCATGTTACCAACCTTAATGATTTCTCAATGATTACCCATCATTTTAGTTATTTCTTTCGATTCCCTCCCTAAATGTCCAAAGGTAACCCCTGCTAACCTTCGAAATCGAAGCACGTCTTGCACGAGCATTAGGTCTAAATGCATTTTCTTCAGGTTGAATCGGTAACCCCAATCCCTTTCTTACTAGCACCAGAAAATGCACAACTGAAGGTAATCCCTTGTTATGCAGCGGTACCTTTCTGATCCCCGTCCCATGGTCCACAAGATAACCCCCCGCTACAATAGAACCAAAAGTCTTTAGTTAAAATATTTAAATGGTACCCCCAATATTCACACAAATGTAGATGTCATGTCCATGATTGCCCACTGATAACAGCCATAACTTCCAATTGTGTCCTACCCAGTTTAACAACCATTTTCAAAAGGTAACCCCTTCAAGCGACCTCCAAAAAGGTAACCCCTTCTGGTTGCATTAGACAAACTATCATTTACTTTGAAGGTGGCCCCTCCGACACCGTGATATTTTCTCCAAAAGATACTCATTTCAGACACATACAATGAAGCAATCAACTAAGACATGACAACAATCATCTCTAAAAGGTAACCTTTTTCAGTTTTATATTAATTAGGACACCCACCTAGTTCACTTGAAAGTGCAAAATTCCTTTACTCAAAACAGTTCTTTCATACAAAAGACACACCTTTGTCTCTAGCAAGAGAGTGGATGTGAAAGCCTTTGAAGGAATAATTACTTTCAAAACATATAAGTAATAAAGAAAAGACCCATCCGGCAGGTAAGAGATGGAAGCCTGAATACTTCCTATATATGATATTTCAAGTATCCATTACAACCAAAAGTGACTTCTGAACACTTCCGAATATTATTTACGGATATGGCGGTGGCACTGACAGTACGCAAATACTGAAAATGCTGACTTGTTTCTTCTTAAAGTAATACTTTATACTTAATCCACCATATTTATCGAATTCTCATTGGCTTGTAAAATAAAATACTATCCATGTACAGTTTTTATAGTACTTTTGTACCAGCCATGTATTAAAATAATTATACATATATATCTAGCATTTTAATTAAAACAAAATCCGTTAAATAATTCAAACCTAGAAAATCCATAACTACTTCATATAAGCATGAAAAATTATGTTACTTGAAATATATCTCTAAAATCATGTAACAAACATCATACAAATTCCATAGCATCTAACTGTAAGTTTTACCCCAAAACCCATCCATTTTCATGTACAAATTAATCATACAAACATGTCAAATGTAGCTAATGAACAACCATCAATTAGCATTATTTCTATCATGAAAACCTATCATGAATCCACATAACACTTTCAGATATTTACCCAATAACCGAACCGTAAGTAAGAGCATTATTCACCTTGATTATAAGAGGTTGCGAGATTTGTTTTCCAAGCTAAAAATCCTATCTTTACTTTATCCTACTTCTTTCCTATCTTTAAAGGACGGCTACCTTATGTTCTTTCAGATTTTTAGAGAATGAAAAGTGAACAAAAGTGGTAGGATATGTGATACATACGAGAGCCAAAAGTTTACCACATTAACCTTCTCATGTACCCTTCCCTAAGCATTCTTTAATTAATTTTTTTCTAAGACTAACTCACTTGTTAATTTATTAAACACAAATCTTATTTTCCTCCTAATCGTCATTTTACCCATTTAATTTAACCAATTAAATTCATGAATAATGTTACCAAATTTTGGGGTATTGCAGAAATATTTTTACAAAATTGAATGTTAAAGATTTAAATTTGTTTAAAGATAGTTTATAAAAATTAATTTAAAATGTAAAACCTAATTTAAATAAATCCGACATTTAAACTTGTTTTAAGTTATATCTAAAATCAAGTTATCTTTAAACTGAATTTTATATTTAAATCTTCTTTAAGTTGGTTTAGAATTTTTACCTGTTTGATTTAATTTGGAATTTAAATATGTTCCTAAGGCGATACTTAAACTTACTTAGATAGAATTTGGAAAATAAATTTGAATATTGCTTTAAATTAAAACATAAATTTGAACTTGAAAGTATGAATTGTTTTTGACTGAAATGCAATATTTAAAGTGTTTTAAAAGATGTTATAAATTTGGATCCATTTAAATTAAAACAAATTGTTAAACTTAATTGATGATGTTTCATTTGAAGAATAAGAGTATTCAAAAATAAATATTTATGAATGTTGATGTGAAAAATCGGCGCCATACCCAAAGATTTCTGAATGAATGAAAATAACGTTTCGCGTAAGGAAATTGTACAGAAAGCAATGAACACATCATTTATAGTGGTTTGGCTTAGGATAAAACTACGACAAATTTGAAAGCTTTGTTAATTTTATTCACTCTTATAGAAGTACAATGGTGAATATCATCATTACAAAGTTAATGGTGGTAACTAAGTTTTACTAAATCCAAGTATAGAGTTATAGTTCTTGTCTTTTTAGAGTCCTTTTTTGTCAAAGAGTTCAAAACCTTGAGAATTATGCAATTTTTTCCTCCTAAAGCTTCAAGTTGCTTTAATGGTGTCCAAGGTCAAGAATTTCTTCACGAAGTGTCAAATTAGCCAAATGCACACCATTATTTCTTTTTCCGTAAAGGGATATTTATAGGCAGTGGAGTAGGTGGAAGTAGTTGAGAAATGGGGCCTACTGGCCATTTTTGTACCCTAAGAGTCGTGTTGATCCCGGGATCGGATAACTCCTGTATACTTATCCAAATTGGTTCTCTGTGCTTTGGAACTCTGAATCCTCTCTCTACCTCATTTTGTATCCTCATTGCCCTACTTCGCTTTATATCCGGTTGGCCTTGGTCCACTTTGTATCCACTATGACTTGCGTCATTTCGTATTCGCTTTATTTTCCCCTACCCTCTTTATACCCCTTAGTTTTTCATATCCCTTTGGGTACTTCGCCATTTCGTATCCGAAGGTGGGATACGAAATGGAGCAGAGTGGGATGGTATATGAAATCCTCTTTGAAATGTGGGATACGAAGAAAGTGGGAGTTAGTTGAGGGATATGAATGTGGCGAGGGATACAAAATTAGAGAGGGAGACGATGGATATGAAATTGAAGATGGAGATGAGGAATACGAAATTGGAGAGGGAGAAGTGGGGAAAGAAATTTCTAGGGGTTGGTGTATTTTTTGAGAAGATGTTGAGGATTAGTACGAAATTCCATGGTTTTGGGCTATCTTGAGAAGTTTGACGAGTCGTGACAACCACACTTGTGCGACAACATCCGGGCCTGGTTCTTGAGTATCTTGGCGACACTTCAGACTGTTTAACCACACAATGGGCCAAGTTTTGTAGGCCTGGATTGCTTTTGGCAACCGGGCCAAGAGGCCGGTTAACACTTGTCCCTCAAAGTACGTCTTGCCTTGACATAATGTGCATTGGGTTGAGTCAAGTATTTATGGAAGTTGGAAAGATCTCCAAGTTGTGTCAACGATTGGTCATGGCCATTCCATTGTTGTAAAATCGTTTTGTTGAAGTTTGTTGACGTGAGCATGAAGTTCCAGACTCGTTGAGAATCCTGATTACTCGAATTGGAAATCATCTCCGGTTTCCCAAGCAAGTGTTAAATTCCTGTCGAGTCAAGAAATTAGATATTATTCGTAGACTCTTGCTTACGTCGGAACATAAGCAAGTCATTGTCGACACCGTGTCATGTATGCATTCACATGTTTGCACGTGATTTCGCGTGATATGATCAAATTTCATAATAGAACATAAACAGAATAGTGTGTTTTGGGCATACAATCGCGTAAGTTTCTTTTCGAAACATTGTTTATCCGAGACTCGATCACTTGGCGTGTACTTTAGAATCATTTATGTTGATGATTGTTTAGCGATTCGAATTAGTTTGGAGACTCAGATTATTGAAAACTCGTATTCGTGAATCGATGCTTTGAAATTAGCTTTGGGAACACTCGTTGATCCCACAATGGTCTGATCGGGGTTTCCTCGTTTCCTTCTCGCTGGTCCAATTCGAACTCCTCCCATCTTCCTCCGATTAAAGTCAGGTTGGTGGCTCAAACTTCACGATCAATCAGACACCATGTTTAATTGAGTTTGACATGGACTTTAACCTCTTCCATGATGTTTTGATGTGCGTAGGCCATGGCGTGGAGGTTGCAGTGGGCTGATGGAATTCGAAGTGTTGTAGGGGAGCGCGAAGCTCTTTATGAGAGTTGAAGAATGGATAGTGAAGACAAAGTTTTTAGGAGAACGAAATTCAATTTCGTAACCCAAAAACTTGGTGCTTCAGGTACAAAATTGGATTTCATATCCCAAAAACTCAGCATCCTCCAGGTGATTTGAAGAAGGAGACGATGGAAGGAGATGGAGCGATATATGAACAAAGCAAGGTGAAGTGGAAATTTTGCCTTGTATCTTGAAGGGGATCAGAAATTTATGAAGTCGTAGGATATAAAATGTTAGTTTTCGTATCTTGGGGACTTGAAAATATCGAACCCCTGTGGGGATACAAAGGGAGTTCATGGAGATGTAGGAATGGGATATGAAATTCGACTATAGAACCGAGATACAAAATTTCATGGAGCGAGCGGGGTATGAAATTTTTTTGGCCAGACCATATACAAAGTCTTATTGTGTGACCGGATAAATAAAAATTCATATCTCAGCATACTTAATGAAAATTGGACTCTCGAAAAATTTACCATCATACTTGGGTCATTTTCATGATGTTACGTGATCAAATAAGATTAGGACTTGAGCGCGTCGACCAACAATGCCTTATCGCTCAAACTACAACTGATAATTTGGACATGCACATAGGATTATAGCATAAACTCAAACTATGGACATATGATTGAACTATTGATTCTTGGACTTGATTTCCATTCTCAATAACGATGTAATCGCGACTCGATGTGAATCCTATAATAGTGGTTAGCAATGACAATTGTTTTAGTTCTAAGGACTAGGAATTATCGCCGCGTCCCAGGTTCATTTTACCACAATTGCATCAGCATCCATGACATTACACTTTCCTTGTTTTTTACACTAATACCAGGGGTACATGTTTTCAGTTTGGTAACTAATGAAACTATCTTAAAAGTATAGTTTGCAATGGCATCAATAATTTCTAAAGGATTAAAAGGTATGGAAGCTAAAACCATAGGACTTCCATCATTTCCGAATGGATTGTTCGGTGACTCCAGTCCATTGGGCACCAAGCTTGAGAACTCTCAGGCTTCCACCCCTTCGCAGCATGCGAGCCCATTTACCATATCCGACCAAGGAGGGCAGTCGGAAGGACCACAGCAGCCAATTGGGCGTACGATCCAGCCAATGATACACAAAGGGGATGAAACTGTAGAAGGTGGCTCGCAAAGAGAAATGGATGTAAATGTTGAGTAAGATGTCATCCTATAGGCATCGTACATGATAGTGGATGCCTCCATAGTCGACAACCTGCTGAATTCGGTTGCTTTTCAAAAGCATGAAGCTGTATTGAGACACATTTGTAAGAAGTACATTATATCTTAGGACGACGTTCTTGTCCCTGGGGAGGAAGATAATGCGCGTACGCCTCTGGAAGGGCACACTGCCTGGAATAGACACATGTGCGCTATCAGGTGCTTGCCTCCATCTTGCAAATTCATTCAAGATATGTTGTACTTTTTCTGCCTAGCGCTGACACAGTTCCATCTAAAAACATACACCTTCTTTCTTGGCACTTGCATCCTGTTCTTGGAATACATGCATATGGAGCCGACTGGAGATGATATTTGGTTTCTTTTCTAGATGAAGAATAGGACTGTTGTTGCGCCTTCTCTTGTTTACCTGGAGGCACATGCCAACACCCGATTCATCCTGGAAGTGTGAAACAAGCTCAACAATTTTAAATATGACCGGTTCTATGTTCGAAGTCCCCCGGTATTTGCAAGGTGATGATTAGTGGAAAGTAAGCATTTTTCTCTTACATTGTAGTTACAGTTAATTGGGTCATAAGCTCGAGACTTACTTTAAGTCTACATGGCAGATATTCCCTTGATACCTAAGGGTAATGCATATCGCAAGCGACTCGAGGCGCTGAGGGTTGTTCCTACTGAATTCCGTAACGTCTAGGGTTTACTGACTAACCGTCTCCTTCATCGGTCAGGCTTACTTACCGTAAGTTGTTCAACAGGTTGTCTGAACGATGATAAAGAAGGAAAAGAGGCGGAAGTTGAGGGAGAAAACATTTCTTGGGGTCCGCAAGTGGGAGTTCCCTGTGTCGTGCTTCCCGACGTACCCCTCATAGAACATGAGATTGTCCAAGCTCAAGGAGAACTCGGTGGGCGCAATGGCAGTGATGATGAGATGCATACTGAAGAAGAGGGTTTGACTGCCACCCTTGTCCTATCTCTAATAGACAAGACAAGGTAAGGATCATCGCTAACCTATGGGACCACTAAGTTGTTGGAAATGGAAGGCCAATTTGAAGACTTGGACAAGATCCTGATTGAGCAAACATTGTCTTGGCCGAGCGGCACTAACGTCAAGAGCCTTACGCTGAGCATTGGGTATACCATCCCTTCAAGCAGGCTAAAATCTAATATATGGAGGAAACAATTAGGACACACACTCATAAACACTGCATGACACAATATTTATTCGTGTGCGTGGGATGTTCAATTCTGACCTAAAATTTGCTCCGTACAGGTGAAGTTACTCGTCAGGGTGATAAAGACCAAGATCAAGGGTTGGAGAGCCATTGACGATAAAAGAGTGGTACTTTAAGTAGCTTTAAGGGGAGTGCATACCTGCACTTACAACCCCCTAGATCTTATTACCACAGTAGCAGCCGACGGCAGCGGGACCAACCTCGACACTCTACATCTCCACTACCCAATGTCCAGCCAACCGAGCAAAGAGAAGGTCAGAAGTAGTTAGCACGAGGTAGTAGGCATCGACGATACCCGCTCATGCATCACTTGTGGCACCTATGTCTAAGACTACAACAAAGAGATGGCAATCATAGGGTCAGGAGCCATAAAGAAGCTTGTAAAGAAGGCGCGGTCCAGCACTATCGGACATGTTGGTGATCCCGAAGCTCAACAACGATGAGAAAAAGGAGATACTTAAGATGTCATTCCCCGGCTTCTACTTCGATGAATTGTTATGGATACCGAACATGCATCGTATCTCTTTGGACATTGACAAAGACATATGCAACATGGTTTATGATGTTTATCACCAAGGCAACACATGGAGTTGTACATATATTCTAGGAGTCTCTCAGAGATGATTTTCAAGAACAATAGAGAGATCCAGGACTTACAACTTGAAGTCGACGCTGTGCGGGAGAGCCTCGGGAACCGAGAGGCTGAACTGAGTAAGACAACATCTCAATCTGCTTTTATTTCTGGGTATTCGAGCAAAACGTTTGTTCTAACTCTCTACTACTAAAATTGACGAGATGAAGAAGGAGTTTGTGAAGATCAAAGCTGAGATGCACCAGGACATGAATCATACAAAGACACACTGACCTCGGTCTCAACTCGGGTGATAGAGGTTGAACATGATAATATGGGTATCATTGAGGAGAACATTCGGTTGTTGAAAGAGAACGAGGAAGTGTGCCAACTCCGTTAGAGCAACGAAACCCTGACCTAGGAATAAAAGGCTACGAGAAAGGAACGAGCGAGTACAACTTCTTACCAAATTGATGAAGAGCTAAGAAAACTTCTTGACTCAAACTGTGCTAAGCTCGAGAAATCCAAGAAAGACAAGGAGGCTGCGGAAGCATAGAATAAGGATGTGTTGGGTTAAGTGAACTGTAAAGGCAGAGTTCCAGACCCAGTTGGAAAAACTAAGAGCCTAGGTGGAGGAGGCAGAGGAGAAAGTAGAGGCAGAGCGAGAGCCGACAGTTTGGGGTATCTACATCAAAATACTTCGATTTCACGAAAACACATGGGTCATAGATTACACAAGCACACTGGCTCAAGATTGGGATAAATTGGTGGAGTATAAGTCTAGGATGAAAGAGGTGGAATCGGTTGACAAGGCGGCACTGATGGTTCAATTTCTAATGGAAGAAGAGCGTTGGGTGCTGGCCGAAGGCAGGGAATTGATGAAAGAGGACGCCGAAGCAGAGAAGGCTACACAACTTACTGCTGCTAAGGGGAAAGACCTTGTTACTGAGAGCGTGGTGGTCGTTTATACATTTGAAGTTGGAAGTTCAGGATAACAACAAGTTACTCCACTTGGTTCCACTAGTGATCCATTTATTCTAGCTCCAGTCGCTACCGCGTACGATCCCAATTATCTGGGGTTAGAATACAAATGCTCTCTTCTGCCAACAATCGAAAGCACAATGCCCATCGAACCACACAACATATGTTGGAAGGTAAAACAACTTCTTTACTTGTACTTAGAGGAATGTTAACATGAATTTGAAGTAGACTAACTTGTCTCCTTCTACATCGTGTAGGTTCCCTCGGAGTTGAAGTGACAACCGCTTATGCACTAACTGTGCCTGCTGATTCTGGGTACGATGTGGAAGCTTATAGGAGGTAGTTGGGGGATGACTTTGGTCACCTGGACAGATTCACGGATCTAGAAATGGAAGAAATTTGGATAGAGGATCTCGAAAAATACTTTTTGGTGGAGAAGGAGAAGCAGGGAGAGGAAGCCCAAGGGTCTAAACTAACAAAGGCAAGACGGTAAACTATGCATGAGCTGTCGAGTAATAGATATCCCAACTGCTGGTAAAGTTGGAGGAGATGGAGGAGAAGAAAGATGCTGATGAGGAAGCTCTTTTTAAAGCTTAGGAGGAGGCGAGGGCAAAGGCTGTCACGCCCCACCTCTATACTCGTGTTAGTCAAGGACATTATGAAGTAAAGTTATCAGCTAACTCAATGAATTTGGCTGCTGAGGAGCGACCATCTATGTAACAGCCTAAGGAAGCTACTACATAGTGGCTAATTTTTTTTCGAAAACTAATACAAAATACATAACACAAATTACTCATAGATATTCACATCACAAAGGTTGAAACAGATGTGAATATACCACATAAGTTGTTAACGATATTTTTCGTTAACTCCAAAAATGTGGGGTTATGCTTGTGTATTTAGGGTGATCGAGTCCCTTTAAACTTGACTGAATTCACCGCCCCTTAGGTATCAAGACCCTTAGTCCAAAGATTAGTTACTCTTCCTTCAAGAGGTGAGTATCACACTTACGAAACTTAAGGGCCAACAATTACCTTTGTATGGGGCTACAACAGTTGTCACTAATCGGAACTAAAATACGCATTAGGGGTGTTTTGGTAATTGTTGGAAAGATTGGGTTAAGGATTGTTGATATGCATAAGCACAACAATACACAATAAAATATGCAAAATAGTAGAGAACACAACGATTTATAGTGGTTTGGTTCGGATTGAACCTATGTCCACTTTAAGGGCTTTGATGATTGTATTCATGGAGGAGTTTACATAAGAAATCCCCAATTTGATTACAAATTAAGGTTAGCTCTCTTAGAAATGAGTCAAGATTGTGGAATGATGAAAGTCCTTTCAAATGAGACCCCTCAGGTTTTATTTATATAGAGGTTCCCCCTTCTGTTACCGTTGCTTGGTGTTGGATGCACTTCCATATTTCTTGATTTCGGTGTTGAAACATTGTAAGTGCTATGATGCCCGCCTTGTTGATTTCTTTTCTTTGCTTTCGTCTTTCAATATCAGATTGTGAAGACTTCGGTCCCGGTGTTGAATGAATGCCTGGTGTTGGTCTAACTAGTTGCCTCTATTCCTTTATGTATTTGTTTTTACTTTCAATCACTACTGTCTTCCGATACTCAGTTTCTCCTTTGATGCTTATGCTGATTAGTTTCAACCTTGTACTGGTGTCGGTATCAGAACAATTGGTGCCGATAGATCTTCTTTCACTCTGTTATGCCCGTTTCCTTCCTTGAGACTTTCTTTGACAAACCTGGTTTTGACTTCGTGTCCTCTCCTTACATATTTGGTATTGATATCACTGATTTCCTTATTTAGAGTTTTGTGTCATCCTCCACGATACCGGTTCCAAACCTTGCTGGCTTCTAGTCTTGTCATCTTCAGATGAAATGTTAAATCTGTGTTGCCTCCCTCGAGGCTTTAGTACCGTGGTTTCGGTATCATAATTCTAGTGTCGGCCTTGATGCTGGATCGATTGTCCTTTCTTTATCACTTTGGTACTCATCCGTTGCCTTCGCAGCCTTGGTGTCGATATCAACCAAATGGTTCATTGCATGTTCATGCCGACACTATACTTTTCTCTCTTCTTTCTTGTTGCCTTAGTTACCATTGCTTCTCCCAATCTTTTACTATCCGTGTCGAACCGATATCCTTATGCTCCGGTACCAACCAAGCCTTTCTTAGGTTTCTTCTTTAACGCCTATGTTACTTCAGTACCGTTTCCTTAACAATACTGGATGCTGATACTAGATTACAAATTGAACCTTTTCGCTGCCGGTGATGATTTCACTGCTCTCAATTATGGGTGTCGACATAGCTATCCCCAAGGCTCTTTCTTTCGTGCCTTATGGTACTGGTTCCAAAACTTTCGGACCTTGCTCTTGATATCGCCTTAGCTTCCTTCCAGGCTTTTTCTACTTGGTTCCGACTTTGCTGCCTAAAGCCTTTTGTTCTCTGATTTTGGAGCTTATACTTCTTTATATTTCGCTGATGCAAATTTTGGTGTTAACAGTTAGCCCCTAGTATAAAGAAACTTTTGTTCTTCAGGACAAAATCCTGTGTTTCCTGTGCTATTTTCTATAACTTGAAAAACATTAGAAAGATCTTTCATGAAACCCAAAATAATGATGCAGGAGGAAAACAAACTTTCTTTAATGAACGAAGCTTGAATATAAATTTCAAGTTATGAAATTTTGTAAATCTAATTATACATAATGTGCACACTCAAATACGTATCCGTGGGGGTTTTATGGCTTTCAGACTTAACATTTTCCTACTAACATTGATCGGGGAATTCAATAATCTTATTTAGGTATCCAATTATCAAGAATTTACTCTTGGAAGTGTAAGATAACAAACTCAAAATATATATGTGGATATAATAGAAAATTAGAAGTTCACTTTTGACAAGCATAATGTGTCAGTAGAAGTAACGTGATTTGCATTGTGTTTGATATTCTTCTTATAACATGTCAAACATTGTTTTAATGAAATAATATAATGATGAAGTATAAAGTGACATATGTTTAGGAAACTTCGCTGTATGTGATGTTGAGAACCCCTACTTCTGTTGGAAACTTCCAACTATGAGTCTCGTAATACCAACCCGTGTGCTTGATTGAAAACAGTTTTACCCTAAAATCAAGGTGGTAGGCCCGAACTCCATGTTTGTGCATGACCAAAGAAGTTTAAACATTCTCTGAAATTTTAGGTGGCAAACTCAAAATGCAGATTTGAATATAGAAACCTGGAAGTTCACAATAGAAATTTCAATTTGGCTATTTATAATTTGACAATTAGAACTTATTTTATGGGGATCATGGTGTATCAACAAAAGCAATAGGACTTGCATAACGTTCAGTATTTTACTTATAATGTGTCAAGCATTATTTTGACCAGAAAACACATAACAATGAGGTTAAGTGTAAAGGCAACATAAATTTAGAAAACCTCCCTGTGTGAGGTGTCAAGAAAGCATAACCTTTGTTTGGAGATTATAAATAAAAGACTTGAGGCTCCAAGTTGAGTACTTGATTCAAAATTCCCTTTTCGTAAAAATGAGGTTGTTGGCCTAAATTCCATACTTGGTCATGCTGATAAAAGCCAGGAACTTCTTACCTGGAAATGAGAATATAAAATCCATAACTAGATTCAAGTGTTAGAATAGTGTAAATATAAGGAATTCTTTTCAGAAAGTATTATAAGTCTAGAATGTTCATTTGGAATAACGAAGAAAAGGTCCAAAGCTCTGATTTGAGTTGGTGTAACAGAATTCCTTCTAGCGATAATAGAAGTCCAATACCTAAATCCAGGTATTTATGATAGAAGGCCAAAGCTCTGCAAACTAAAATTAGTGGAAACCCGGAGACTCATCCCCGGTACATAGGAAATCAGAAATTCACATTTTAAATTAGTATAAAATCTGAGACTCACACTCAGGTAAATAGAAAATCAAAAATTCATATCTAAAATCATGTGATTCATACTCAGGTGAATAGAAAATCAGAAAACCATCAATGAAATTGATAGAATCCCCGAGACTCACACTTGGGTAAATAAAAAATTCATATCTAAAATCCTGAGACTCATAGTCAGGTAAATAGAAAATTAGCAAACCATCTCTGAAATTGATGGAATTCCCGAGACTCACACTGGGGTAAATAGAAAATCAGAAATTCACATCTGGAATCCTGAGACTCATACTCAGTTAAATAGAAAAATAAAGGTTTACATCCAAACCAAATATGAATCCCGTGACTCACACTCCGGTAAATAGAGAATCGGGAATTCACAACTGAGCATAATAGAAATCCCGAGACTCATGCTCAAATATATAGAAATCAGAAAACCATATCTAAAATTAGTAAAAGCCCTGAGACTCACTCTCGGGTAAATGGGAAACCAGAATTTACATCTAAACATAATAATAGAAATCCCGAGACTCATTCTCGGGTAAATGGAAAATTAGAGATCCATATCTAAAATTACATTCAAATTGGACATTACTAGAAAATGCCATATGTAGAATGCCTTAATAAATTATAGAAGAAACAACAATTCTTTTTTTAACGATCATCCAATGAAAGTATCACAAATCAGCCAAAGATCATCCATGTGAACAATGTTAAACAACCCAAACATCATTGAGAGTTAAAAAACAACCATAATTTATTCTTAGGTTCCTCGGAAGTTTGTTCAAAGAAAACACATGAGCAAAAGAGTCTTTAGAACCCCTAAAATTAATTTCTTGAATGCGTATATAGATGACTGCCTTCAAAATAAACTAACCTTATCCTAAGCCGATTAGTCATGCAGTAGTTGTCCCGTTCAATTTTGTAGCCATTTGACCCTTCAACAACAGTTCCGTTCAATTGTTTCATCATTTAAGCATTCAGCAGGTAGTTCAGTTCAATCATCCAAATTTTCAATTGTTTGATCGTTCAACACACTATAAGAAAACCTACATTTAGTTACAAATATAGGAAGCATTTGTAAATCAAATGCATGCATTGATTTCAGCGGGAAATGATAAAATGGTGGGGTTGAATTTTTCTTTGGCCTGCTTAAATTTTTTGTGAAACTTTTCCAAGGATCGCTCATTTTTTCATTCTCTTGCTTCCACTTCAGAACAACGCTCTCATAAAATCCTAATCGTCTTCACCCAAATCCACTTTCCATAGCTGTTTCACTTGCCTGTTCCACCTTTGAATCACTAAATCGTCATAACCTACCGACACACCAAACCCCTAAGTTTTAATCTATCAAAAACCCTAAATCATTATTTCTTCAGCATTGACTAGCTTCTCAATAGACGGACTCAACCTAGGTATCAACTTTGACTTTGTTTCTTTTTCTTCTTATTGTTCTTCTTCTTGTATTAGGTTAATCGATTGTAGATTACATATGTTTTTGTACTGGAGCAATTCGACAAGTCTAGGTAAAGTCATGCCGATTGATTTAGCTTAATGCAGTACAATATGTATATGCTAAGCCGATCAAATTGTTTATTTTCTTAAACTAGTATATTAGTTTCAAACAGTCTATTGGAAAATTGGGTTTATGTTTACTATTAGTAATAGTTTTGGACTGATGGCTAAAATATGGTTACTTGGATTAATTTTTGGATTGCCCATATATTTTGACGTTCACTGAACATGAATGCAAAATCAGAAATCATAATACATCTAGAGTTGAGTCAATATATACATACCATACATTCAATTTTTTGAGGTTGCATTTTTAATTTATTAATGAAAATATGTGAATATTTCCTTACTTTCGTTTGAGGAGGAGAATTCTCTCTGGCTCAAAAGATGTCATCTATATCCAACTATCAATTTAACTCGCTGTCATATCTTGTAATTCCAGTTCGTTTTAGTTAATTATGAACATGCATATTTGTTGGGGTTATGATTATTTAGTACCTTTAGTAACATATTAACATAGTTAGACAAGTATAATAGCGATTTTGGGATCAGTAGTCGCTTACATATGTTGGTTAAATGATTAGGATATTGCTTATGATGGATGCTTTGGCTATGGCATGGCTGCTCGATTTGAGCCTGTATTAAGAGAAAAAGGCGCTTGGATGTATCCTCCTTCATTTTGGTTGTGCGGTTTTCCTGGTTGATTATTATACCTTAAAGCTCATGCTATTGATAGCCACTGGAATTGGTTGATGCTTCGATGATATGGCAAGTTTTGTCTATTTTTATAATTATCTCAAATATTACACCAATTAATTGGTTAATTATCATGATGTTTGTTGCATTCCTAAAACCAATGTGATAGTGCTTGTCCAAACTATAAAGTATATTAAACGTCATGAAATTTAACAAGTTGTCAAAATCAAATAGGGAACGAAAGAAGGAATGTATAATCGTCTTCCTCTCCCATGCTTTTTTTGTAACATATCGACTGGATCGTAACTCATACAAGGGAACAAAGGCATCATCCAAGATTTACATCATTTGATGAGGTGTTTGTTCTTGATATTACAGAAGTGATTGCTCAGACTAACTACTTTCTCACATTCTTAGGTCACATCATATCATCGTTATATCATCTTTTCTTAGGGGTGGGCATTATTTGGTTAAACCGAATAAACCAACCAAACCAATTGAATTTGGTCGGTTTGGTTTGGTTTTGAAATTAGAACGGTTTGTAATCGGTTTGGAAAAATATTTATTTTGGTTATTGGTTTAACCGAATTAACCGAACTTTTATTATATTTTCAAAATTATTGATATTATAGTAAATATTTTAGGTTAATTTAGTTATCTAAATTAATTTTAATAATCATATATGTAACATAATTACTTTTGTGAAGCATAAAAATCATAAATAATAATAATTTAATCATATATTTATAATTTATTTCAAATTATAGTTAATATTACGAGCATAAAGTCTAAAATAGTTTAAGTTCGGTTAAATCGGATAACCAACCGAACCGACCAATCTTAAATTGGTCGGTTTGGTTTGGTTTTCATTTTTATCGGTTTTAGTTTGGTTTGACAATTTTCATCATTGGATAAACCAAACCAACCAAACGCTCACCCCTATCTTTTCTTCCCTTGGTAATCTAGAAGCTCCCTCTATGGTTGTTTTAATTGACTACATCTGAACATTTTAAATTTTAATGATGCATATTATAGACTCAGTTTTTTGAGTTTGCACATTGTTTTTGCAGATAATCAGAAGATAATATTGATAAACAAGTTATCTTTTACATATAAATAGCCTATGCTATACATTAATAAACATATATATAGCCTTTGTTTTACTGGAATTGACAATATCTATTAACAGGATCTGACAAGGGATAACCATCTAATATTAGTGGAATTATCAATTTATTTTATAGGAACTGACAATCAATTAATAGGAATTAGAACTTTCCTATTATACAATATTTTGTTGTCCTGACTTTGTAGATGTGTTATGGGAACTTCATTTTTGTATACAAACTCTAGTGAAATAGATTGTATGTTTTTGAATTATGTTAAGATTGTGAAGGTCAAGTCAGATTTAATATAATGAGCCTAAAAATCATGGTACCATATCTCTGCATTGGGAGATGTAGATGTTGCGTTATGGAATTTAAAGAACATTATGATTAAACAAGTGTGTATATGCCCAGGATAATTAAGAATTAGTCGAAAAAATTAATTTGTTATTTTAATAAGGAATTTTATTAAAGATTTTAATAAGGAGACAAGCTTACATACTACATAATGGCAATTAACTAAATCACATATTATTAAAATTAAGGTTCATGCTTCTACAAACAGGGTAACATGGATATAGTGGACTGCAAAATCTGGTAATCTTGAAAAATACTACTGAATTGTAGCATGCCTATACGCTATAGACATGTCTAAATTATTAACTGTTTGTCCATATGTTTGCAACCAGTCTTGAAATAATACTAGTAAGACTGTGAGTGACCATAGAATCAAGTTGTGTTGTAACTATATGTCAATTTCTCAATATTCAGTTTTTTTTTCAAAAGAAAAGAAAAAAAATTTGAAACTAATATTTCCACTTAAATTGTCCACTTTAAATGCTCTTTTTGCCTCCTCATGATTACTTATAATGGCATAAAAATGAACTCTAGATTGTAAATTAAAAGAAAGGATGCAAAACTTTGTGCCAAGAGAATTTTTTTTTTGAAATGCCTAGTATAGTGGAAGTGTGGCACACCAGAAAGTGTAGTTTTACATATAATTCGAGTGATTTTACTTATATCTCATATTTTTTAATGTATGCACTTTGGAAAGAATATAATTTAGTTGCAATCCACATAAGAAAGCTATCAAGTTCATTATCGTCACCACTTTCCTTTTCCTTGCAATCAATTAGTTATTTCTTTGGATTGAGGTTTTTACTTTTTAAGCAAAGCATTTTATACTATTTTTAATTAACTGCAAAATACATATAGTAGTTGATCGTTCTACATGTGCCATCCTTAACCAGTTTGGCTTCTTTGGGTCTTTGGAATTGACTGATGTAAAATTGACAACTGTAACACACATTAACGGAGAATATGGCCTAATAGTAGGGTCTTCAAATCTGGTCATGTTTAACACTCTTTTATGAGATATTTGTCGGAGGTTAATGGTCATTGGTTAGTTTTAGTGTGAGGCAGTGCAAAGACTAGAAAAATAAATGAAACAACGTCCAACTTGCCGGAGTAGCAAAAGAGTAACTTTTCATATTGGCTTCGACATTTATTTAGTTATCATTGGGAAATCATATAGTTCTTACAATGTAATTTTCAGGTCTTAAAACGCAGGAAATGCAGCCATGTCTACTAGTTCCAAAATCCTTTAAGCACTTGGTTGGTGTTTCAATTTGTTGGTATTTTTAGGTAGTTGTTGCAGCTATGTAATATGCACAAAATATTATCTATGAATATGAGAAAGTAGTTTGAACATTATGTATGAAACATTTTTTCGCTTTAATTTATATATTTAGCTTTTTTGATATAATATATGTGAAAACTCACTTTATTTATATGCAATGAGAAAATGGACAAAATTATAATATATTTGTGGAAGTTTATGAAGCACTTAGTTTTGGGACCCAGTTCAACCCTTTTTTATTTACAGAAAGATGAAAATTGAAGGTAAAAAAAATCATTTGACAAAAAACTAAAATGAAAAACAAGAACACATGAATTTTCTCAATGATTAGCTAACATGGCTATAAATAAATTTGTGTTGATCACATTTTCTGTACATAGTTTTTGGCCCTTTTTGGTTTGGGGTTTATAATAATTAATATTGAGATGAAGTATATTATATTCTTCAACTAATTTGCTGCTGGCTTTTTGGAACTACAACTGTACAACAGCTTACGGTTACATTTTTGTTCAAAGTTAAGCTATTTCATTTCATTTTGGAAAGTTCAACATATACGGATGGGAATGTTTTCAAACAAATTAAACAATTATAAATAACTGTAAAATCCATTCGGCTTTCCTAAACAACAAGGATCGTTGTAGAGGGTGTCAACTCTGGGACCAAAAAATATGTTAATTAATAAACCCAATCAAGTTATTCTAGGATTTTGATTGGTTGAAAACACAGAAAATATATGAAAAATGAGTTTTTGACAATAAGAGAAAGCAGTTAGGGAGTAATGACATAAATTAGATAAATATTCATCAATAGCCAAATGAATTAATACAGATCTAATTCATGTTTCTGTCACAAACATGAATCAACAATAATTAGGTTTCTAGAAACAAATGTGTGAATAACAACAAGTATAGCATATGCAGGAGCTACGCTCTTAAACAACCATAGGCTATCGGGACAGATTCACTAATTAATTTCTAAAACCCTAAAATTAGTTCTAAATCTGATAATTGTTAGATCGAACACGAATATACCTTGTGAAGGAGCATAGCTCTTAAACGACACAAAATTTAAAGGTTCAGATCTAACCCTTGATTCAGATCCAGATCTACATGTATAAAGTCCTCATCTTTTGGCTATGTGATTCATATTGAATCATATCTATTATTGTTATCACCCCCTAATCAAAGGGGATTAGTTTGACATAGCTAAAGAAGAAGAGAAAAAAATAAAAATAAAATAAAATAACGACTGAGAAGAGAAGGAGAATAATTTTATTCCAATAGAAGTTGTACAGAGTAAAACCCAGTGTGTTTTTACATGAATGAGATACAATGTATTTATATTTGCATTGGCCAAGACTAAAAGGCTCATTACACAATGTGGGACAAAAGATTTATCTTAAATAACACATAAGCCAGTGTGAACGAAACATTCTTAATGAGAAACCTTGCAAATGAGCTAATGTGAACACATGCAAAGAAAATAGGTTGCGGGCTTCAACTCCAATTGCCTTGAGAATGAATAAGAACTCTAAGTGATCATTATGGAAAAGCATTGAATCTTGACATTAAAATATGCAGCAGAAGGTGATTGAACAACAACATTTCTTTAGGTCTTCAAGCTTTAATCCAGCTCTAAAAATCAACACTTTCTTGCACCAATTCTTCAAGCTTTTCAACAATTAAGTGCATTCATCCATTCATCATAGATAATCTGGAAACACAACTATAAATACACAGTATTAGTTATTTTAAAGAGAAAACAAGATATATATGCGGATAAAATATACACATTTACGTGTTTATCAAGTACCCCCACACTTATCTTTTTATTCGTCCTCGAATAAAGTAAAAAAAAAACTAAGATAAATCTGTATTCGTAGGGAGCCAGTCTTCTTGAATAGGCTTCCTCTTCTTTTAGCTTGGTGTTTTTCTAATTTAATCAAAAACATTGGCTAGTTGGGTGCCCTTCTGTCTTATGATTAGGACAGTAATAATTTCCTTTGCCAGACTCTGAAGTGCCTTCTGAAAAAGAGTCGGACGTACTCTCCTGCCTCTTGACCTTGTTGCAACATTTTCTTTGTGTTGAGAATTTCTTCCCTGTGAATGAATTTGTCGGTTCTACGGTAAAAATCGTCCAAGCTTTCTCATTTTTTAAGATAAGATCCTTCATGAAAGGGGACGGTGCTAATAACTTCGACTGCACCGCTATTAGTTTTTCTCTATTCATTGCTCCTTTTACTTTGGGCGACTCAGCATGAATTCTTTTCAGATAATGGTCGAGTGATTCCTCTAGTCTCTGTCTAATTCTAGCTAAATCATAACTGTTGATTGTTGGATATTCCCGCACATGGAACTGCATGCTAAACGCAGTGGATAATTGTTTCCAAGTTGCGATGACCGGGCCATAATAATGTCTACACCATTTGTTAACTTCCTTACGAAGAGTTGTCAGGAAAATCTTGCATCGAAATGCTTCGGGAGTGTTACACAAATCCATGTAACTTTCAAAGATGTAGAGGCGATCCATGGTATTAGTAGTTCCATCATATATGAGTCATGGTACTTTCATATTAGATGGAATTTTAGCTGACTTTATCTCATTGGAGAAAGAGATTCCCTGCAAGTTCCTGTCACTTGGCAACTCTGGGCCTTTGTATTCCTCTAAACTATCCACCTGTCTAGCTGCTTGATGGCTTCTCTGCAAAACTGGATTGTCCTTAGGACTTGATGTGGTTCTAATTTTGTTATTATGCTCTTGTGGTTCCATTGTTCTTGATTCTTCTTCATAGGGTTTTGCCTCAGAAGATCTCTCAATCATGTCTTCTTCAATAAATCTCTTAGCGGTATCAATCCGTGAAGCCAAGTGCAATATTTTCAATCCATCACTGGTTCCTTCCATTAAGTTAGAAGGTTCCCCAGCTTACAAATTTGCTAAGCGGAAGTTCAGAAGTATGCCATCTTCTAGCATGGATGTTGTGCTGAAATCTTGCTACCGATTCTTTCTCGGTCTAACGATCTTTAACTTTCATATCTCTTGTTTTCAATGTCTAAACATTGTAAGTCCTATTATGCCCGCCTTGTTGTTTTCTTTTCTTTTCTCTCGTCTTTCGATATCGGATTGTCAAGACTTAGGTGCTAGTGTTGAACAAAGGCCCGGTTGATGAGTTCCTCCTTTGATGCTTATGCCGATGAGTGTCGACTTTGATGCTTATGCTGATGAGTGTCGACTTTGCATTGGTGTTGGTATCGGAACAATTGGTGCTGATAGCTTTTCTTTCACTCTATTACGCCCGTTTCTGGCCTTGAGACTTTCTTTGATGAGCCTGGTTTCGGTTTCGTGTCCTCTCCTTACATATTTGGTATCGATCTCACTGATTTCTTTATTTAGAGTTTGGTATCACCCTCCATGATACCAATTCCAAACCTTACTGGCTTCTGGTCTTGTCGTCTTTATGTGGAATGTTAAATATGTGTTGCCTCCCTTGAGTCTTTATTACTGTGGTTTCGATATCATAATTCTAGTGTTGTCCTCGATGATGGACCATAGTCCTTTCTTTATCACTTTAGTATTCATCCGTTGCCTTCACAGCCTTGGTGTCAATGTCAACCTAATGGTTCATTGTATGTTCGTGCTGACACCATACTTTTCTCTCTTCTTCCTTGTTGCCTTAACACTATTATTGTTGTTTTCCCAATCTTTTACTATCAGTGTAAAACCGATATCCTTATGCTCCGGTACCAATCAAGTCTTTCTCAGGTTTCTTCTTTAACGCCTATGTTACTTCGGTGTAGTTTTCTTAACAATACTGGATGGTGATACTAGGTTACAACTTGAATCTTTTCACTGCTGGTGACGGCTTCACAACTCTCAGTTCTGGGTGCCGACATAGCTATCTCCAAGGCTCTTTCATTCGTGCCTTCTGCTATTGGTTCCATAGCTTTTGGACCTCGCTCTTGGTATCGCCTTAGCTTCCTTCCAGGCTTTTTTTTTCTTGGTTCCTGCTTTGCTGCCTAAAGCCTTTTGTTCTCTGATTTTGGAGCTTCTACTTCTTTAAATTTGCCCGATGCAAATTTTGGTGTTAACATAAGTGTATTCAACAAGATAGTTGTCAAGCAAGATCCACCATACCACAAACGAATAGATACAGGTATTAACCAAAAGATTATGTATACCTAAGGAGTCTCTATATCATATGCATATATAACAAAACTGCAATACTAATGTAGCTAGCCAGAAGTAAGGAGATGATCACTGCTAGAAGTCATATGGGAGCACCTGCAACACCTTGGTCTGACGCGAGTATTATTTATAAGAAAATAAACAATAAAAGGATCAGTCTAGCTGTACTTATCATAATAAACTGAGATAGAAATAGAGATATAAACTGATAATGACATATGAGTAATAGCAACAATTATCACAAGTAAATGTGAAGCCTCAAAAATGTCCATATAATGTTTTGACAGAATCTCAGTGGCATAAAAAATATATCCTATTCTAAAATTTATGGCTATTCATAAGAAATAACATCACATATCAAATCATCACAAAATTGTTAACACAATATCAAAATACAAAATGATAGCATAACACCAAATTCCAGTCAATATTTGAGAATCTAGAAAATCACAAAAAAAAAAGGGGAAGATGCCCATCATAAATGGGGCCTTGAAGACTCACTAACATGTGTACCACAAATGAGACAAGTCTAGGTAGCTAAACTATCACAAAATGGTCTAAAGGCCATTGATCCGAAGCTCCACAATATGTTCCGAGAACCATAAAAAATTTCACAAATCCGCAAAATCACGAATAGATCACAATTGATCCAAAGTGGCGTAAATTACTCCAAGCCAGTAAGTATAAGTGTTAAGCTACATGTCCCATAACCACTCGCTCTACTCGAGTATTTACGAACACGTTCTATATTTCACTAAAAAGACACATAAACTGCCATAATTTTCAACCGAATAAGTCCTAGAATCAATTGTTGAATCAAACGCAAGTGTTTCATAGCACTCGTTTTACTAAGGCTTTTAATTAGATTTCTCATAAGAATGAGGAGAAAGGTTTATATAAACATAAATAGTAGATTGGAAGATGATTTGTAAAATAAATTTGTACGGAAAATAGCTTTGGAAACCATTTTAATAAAAGATCAGGTATCTACTAATAATATAAAAACCATTTATAGTTTGAAGTGGAAAATCTCGTGTAATATTGATCGTAATGACAATCGAACTCAAAATCCACGTTTTAAAAATGTAATCAAACCTTATAATATTGATTATAAAATTCATTCACAACGAATAAATCAGAAGCTCTAGAAAAAATTCATTAACATAAAAACAATGATAGAAATCAATCAGGAGTAAATTGAATTGATAACTCTTGAAATATCTCACGAAATTGGCAAGTATTGCCTTAATTACCAATTCAGTTGGCTGAAATATATTTTTAATCGTCTAAATTGGATATACATAAACCATGTTTCTGTTTTACACTTCTGCCGGCTGAATGGATATAATCAATCATCTGATCCTCATTAATTCGGCTGATTGGATCAATTCAGCCGACTGGGTGATGTATCAGATTTTTTTAAATATAGGAATAGGTCAGCCGGCTGATCTACATGATTTAGCCGATTGAATCAGTGCCTAGGCACTGGTTGCCTAGGCAATGAATACCAAAACTGTTTAGGACTAGCGGTGAAGGCTTATAAAATTATTCAAGTAGAAATGAAACTTCTAAGGCTTACTGAAACAACACGAAAGCACAAACTCAAATGCACACAAAGAATTACACTAGAAATCATCGAAATGAATTCAAACTCATAAACTGGAAAGTTCACACACAAACAAACCAATTCAACCAACGAGTACACAACGTACACGTTCCAAGGGTACATTAGCAAAGCAAATAAGCTTGAGTTATAGATGTGAGTTCTCCAGAACTGACCTTTGATTTGTAGGAGCAAATATGAGACATAACCTAGAAAAATCAACCTATCTTCAAATATAACTCACAAAAAGTTCAACCTATTCACAAACACAAGAATCCTAAGAGTTAGGTATTTGAAATTCAAAAGGATTGAAGTGGAGTTGAGTTGGAGGAGATGAAGATTGAGCTTACCTCTCTTTTCTTTAAATACACACTTAAATCAATCTTACTAAGTTATTGAAGCTTAGGAAAATTTTCATCCTCCAGGGATTGGGAGTTATGAATTTATGATGAGGAATGAAAAAAATGAAAAATGATGTGGGTGAGTGGCGTTATAATATAGGAGCTGCCTACTTAAGGTCAACGGCCTAGTCTTTGCAAAAACAAAGTCCTACTCAAAGTCCTGAATTTCACTAACTCCAAACATATCAATGTTTACCGTTTTAAATATCGTAAACAACATTTTGAACTCAATGGAAGTGGTCCCAAATCATGATTCAACCATATACAAAAAGTGATATTTTGGACCTACACTCAATTAACGACGTTATATTCAAATAAAAATTTAAATATATTATCATGAAAGATGCGGGTTGTTACAAAGGTCGAAGAGGAGGATCACGCCAAGGTTTAGGAGGCTGCTCAGAAGAAAGCCAAAGATGAGGTCGTCAAGAAGAAAGCCAAAGATGAGGCCATTTAGAAGAAAGTGGAGGAGCCGCTTAACAAGCTAAACGCCAACAAGGGAAAGAAGCAGAAGGTCGGGTTTGAGGCCCATAAAAAGATTGAAAGTGAGGCAAAGAAGGCAGAGAATGGCCAAAAAGGCCGGCAGGGATGCGAAGAAAGCGAAGGAGGCTGAAAAGTAGAAAGACATGTTTGTTATGTTAGCACTGTCCACCGAGCATCATCCCTAGCCCTTGAAAACCATATACGGCCCTTGATTTGAGACCACCGAAGTTGCCAGTGATACCGAGGAGGAGTTCTCAATGAAACCCCAGATAAGCCTACTCCGACGAAGGGAAAAAAGGGAAGTGGAGAGGATGAATCCAAGAAGAGGAGAAAGAAAGATGAGGATGAGCTGTCCATGACTGAATCCAAGAAGAATAAGAAGGGTGGATCATCTAAACGAATGTTAAAGATATACATTTTGGTTATGTAGGGTGATATGATACGCGAGTACGACTCTCGCTTTTGGAGGCGTGATGTGGTTTTCATGTACATCACATCATAAGAAAGAAAGATAGTTGTATTTCGGTTTGTGAAAGAAAGTTTGATAACTTTACTTACATTACAAATTATTCCAATTGTTTGAATTTTTGTCTACACTTTCTAATTTACGTACTTACATAGATGTACTCATTGTTAAATTTAAATCAATGTTGTTTGTGACTTCACTTTTGAGATACTCAAGTCGTGTTAAGTTCGAATGTGTTGACTTTGCCCTCGAGACTTCCTTTCATTTGTCAGTTTCAAGTCGTGCGGAATTTGGTAACTTTACTCTCAAGATCTTCTTGCAGTCGTTGATCCCGAGTTATGAGGATTTAAGATACAAGTGTCATTGTTTTGTTCTTTCTACCCTCCTATTGTCTCATGGGGTTAGAGCTGAGGGCGTCAGTTTGCCAGTTTTATACTTGGATCTAAGCTTCGAAGATTGGAGTTAGCCAAGAAAGCGGTCGATATCACACTTACTCGACTAGTGTGTTTCCCCGAAGTCCGGAGACTAAGAGACAAAGTTGGACAATCATATTAATGAGTGTCTTATGTTATTTATACTCGGCCTTGTCGTTGATTCAAGATTCGAGTTCACTTATTGGGGGAGGACCGCTCCACAATGTTTGAGTCCTTGTAAAAACTCGAGATGGCGGATCGAATCCAAGCTATGAGGTGTCGATCTAGTGTTGTGCACTCATGTATGCAAGTTGGTTGTTATCACAGCTCAAACATACTATGTGGAAAGTAAATGCACCAAGAACATAGTCATATGAAATTTCATTACTGATAACTATCGATTGTAATTGAATTATGTTTATAATGCCTTGAACCGTGAAAACGTAACATTTGGGGAATGTAGTAAATCTGTACCATAAGCTTAGTAAAGTAGA
The DNA here is from genome assembly GCA_030737875.1 of Allium sativum. Taxonomy (NCBI): domain Eukaryota; kingdom Viridiplantae; phylum Streptophyta; class Magnoliopsida; order Asparagales; family Amaryllidaceae; genus Allium; species Allium sativum. Next base: position 863,852,767 of record CM060926.1, read on the forward strand.
TACGAAGATGCTTGTTGTATTATGCCCTTATTAGTTCGGCTCCATCAATGGTCATTAGCTTGAAAGTACAATCTCAAAGCCTTTGTTGAATGGCATATGGACCTTCCCAATGAGGACCAAAACCGATCATTGTGGGAAAGACCGCTTTGGAACGAGGTTGCCAGTGTCAAAGTGCTTTGGGTAGACTTTGGAGTATAATTACCGGGAGACTCGTTGACAGTGTGCGGCAGCTATTAGTTCAGATTTATCTCTTTTCTCTTCCTGTAAATTGAGTGACTCCAAGAGAAGATCTTGGTTGATCTCCGAATCATAGTATGTGACTAGATGGGATTGGAATTCAAGATCAATGGGAATGACGACTTCAGATCCATACGAGGGAGCAAATGGAGTGTGACCAATGGATAACTTATGGGTATTCTGGTATGATGGATTTCTAGGGATCAAGCAAACAACAGATAAAATAAAATCGAAACCCAAAAGAACTAGATCTATGTTAAATATTGTAAATCAAGATCTATACCTGTCGCATCTTTTCATTTCATGAATTCAAGCATATATTGGATCTGAATAGAATTGGTGAACAACTCCTAAAGATGAAGCCTTTATCGATATCCACTTGAATGCCCCTCGAAGTGGTCATCATGAATTCGAAGAAGAAAGAGAGGTACTAGCCTCTAACTGCCGTTTTTCTTTGATCCCCATTGATTAGGGTATTTTATTTTCTGTGTATCATCTGAAAAAGGTAAGTGTTTATTTTTTCCTTTTAAAGTGACGCGAGAATAAAAATATCCGAATCCAAGAAAATTAGGTGGGTTAGACCATATCAAATGATATAAAACATTAACTATTTAATATTTATGTGAATAATGGTCATATTTCCTTTCAACGTTCTTGCTGTGTGACCGTATAGGTTATTATAACATTGGAAATGATTTTAAATCATATTTAAATTCATAAAGAGTGATTGGCATCTAGCAATACGTCGTTGTTACCCAAGTTATAATAAGATCAATGATTCAATACATCCTTTTGTGTGTGACCAGTGACTCAATGTAATATAATCCTTTTAACCAGTATATCTAGAATTAAACTCGAGGCATGGAATGTATCACCCTCCTTATAATTCAATCTGTTTATCTTGATCGATGAATAGACTATATACAACAAATCAATATTTGAACATGGCCATGCATTCCATAGTTTGACTCAATAAAGAGGCCCATGGGTATCACCACAAATATATTGCAGGGTTAAATTCCATCTAAATCATTCATAATTTTCATTCGATTCGAGAGTATCCAATAATGACTGTTATCATATACTCTGTTATAAGTAACTTTAGATGATATCAAAACACAAATATCCTCGAATAAAATTATAATGATTTCCAGTCTGAGGACCATTACATCACTATTACTCGGAGAATAACTTATGATACTGTTAATTATATTCCATGTAGTTTTCTCATGTTGGGTCAGCCCAATACGCTATTCTCTAATACGTATTTATGTCTTGACATTAATATCATGTATATTAATGATCAACGAGATGTTATCATCAGTCAATCAACATACTAGTCTCAATGTTTTATTGTTGTCCTATATAAACAATAAGACTTGACTAGGGACATTTAAGAATTTTAATACTTTATATATTATATAATCTCAAGTTCAAGTCACTTACTAGAGCTATATAAATCTGTATTATTATTCTATGGACTTCTATTATGTTAATAATTATATTACGCAACAAATATATCATAACAGAATATTTTATTCAAAATAGAATAACATCAACAATGTTATCAATCACATCAAATGGATTGTCTCATGGGCATAAACTCTAACAATCTCCCACTTCCACTAGAGTCAATCATTCATGTATCGTATACTCCTGAAACTAGTGTGACTATTAAACTTCTGCTGCTACAGAGTTTAATTTAGTAGGTTTGCAACATCACAACTTTTGCAACTTTGCAGATATGTTTATTTCCTATTTGAGCAACTTCACATAAGAATTATATTTCTTAAATATATGTTTGGATTGATAGTGAGTTTAATGTTTTAGGCCTGAGCAATAGCCACATTGTTATCTCAATGTAAATCACTGGATTAACAACGAATTAATTTCAATTATGAACTTCTTAATCCAAATATTTTCTTTCTTAGAATCAATATTTCTTTCTTATTTTAAAATTAACATTATTCACAATAATTAATGTGTTATCGAATAACATTATAATTATTGTGTCACTCCCACTCAATTTCTTGTCTATACAAGATTCAATGGTATTTTCTGGTTTTCTAGACATTTCGAATTTTATTTCATTCTCATCGGTATCTTAGAGACTGGCTCTCCTTTATAAAAGATACCAATTCGATCAATAAAAATTTTATTCTCAGAGAATTTATAGAAATAATATCCATTTATTTCTTGTGAATATTCCAAAAAATAGTTATCTGATTTGGTCCGATCTTATCAGAGGAAAGACGATTAATAAACACCTTATGTCCCAAATCTTCGCATTAGATATAGTAGGACATTTCCTAGTCCATATCTTATATGGTGTTTTTTAACCGTTTTAATGAGATTAGATGCAAGTGTTCTAAATTTAATTTATTGGAAGATCTATATGACTTATCATTAATCGTACTATATCAAAACCCCAGATGTCTATTTAGTTAAACTTGTAAAAATAGGAAATTTCAGTTTCATTTATCAAAAATCTGTACACATTTCTTGCATGGTTAATATCATATATATATATATATATATATATATAGCTTTCGTAGGATATAGTATGCAATTCAGACATGCAGAATTCACAAGATGTAGCAATGATATTATATATTCAGCTCTACATTCATACTATATTACGTATACACTGTATGTACACTGATTTATATGTCAACAAGACAGACAAGTGCATACACTGGCATATATTCAAGTACAAAACATGCATGTTACAGGGCTAATGTATACATCTATACATACATGCCAAAAGTAAATAAATAAAAAACAATTTTCGTGAATCTCTCATACATCACGTCTTATTCCATATATCTATACTACATGCTTTCATATCATACACATGTGTATATAATCATGTCTAAAGTCCATAACAATAAACAAAATATAAACCGATAAAAGGGAATATTGGCTGCAGTGTATCTATATACTATTGCAGTTCAGTTTGTCGCAAAATTTTGTGGCAATTATACATTGGAATCCATCCTTAGAACAAAGTTCTGAAACTGCAAATCAAATTTGCATTGTATCAATGCACACATGAGTGAATCAGTCACATTGATCCCTGTAACAAATAAACACAAATTATCCCTTTTAAAACAATTGAATACTAGATTCTTATGTACCACCAGCATCTATTTTGCATGCTGGTTTTTACTTGTTAAATAAATTCATGTATCTTTTAGAAATTAACATGACAAGGGAGCGCAGACCAGCTTGTATTATGCATACTTATGAGTGTATGTATCCTGATTGCAGGAGTTGAACAAAATCAGCCATACAGATTTAAATTTGTTTCAAAAAAAATCATGTTCAATAAACAAACAGTTTTGATTCAGTGTTTTTAAAAAAAGATCCAATCACCTACACTAAAATGTACATCAATTATTTAACATTCACATTTTTCATGTATGTACACTGATTCCCTTTTTGTGAACATACTAGTTCATACAACAGTGTTCAATATAATAAAAACAAGTCAAACTTGCTATAACAATAATAAACAGGTTTGCAATAGTTTTATACATTTATAAGTATGCAGCTTGTATCTATATTAGTACCAATGTCACAAGTAATATCAAATCAAAGCATATATATCATCTTATAGACTCAACAAGTCTCAAGTGCTATGTCCATTTACTTAATGATTTCAATTAGTATTAAACTAAGAAGCGACATATTATATATATGTATTGTGACTTTCAGACAATAAACAATCATTTATACATACATACATACACACACACACACACACATATATATATATATATATATATATATATATATATATATATATATATATAGTGTATGACTGCATTTATATTCAATCAACGAAAAATTGAGTACAGGCTTATGCATATGTGTTTAACTAAGGGTCTCTTTATAAACATATAACACATTATGCATACAACTATGAATATCTCTACTATTGCATGCTTATTCAAAATTCAAGCAACAATTTTGCTTTCTTCAGAAATGATTCAAAATCATGCAGTCTTAGTGTTGTTGAAAATAAACATGGTTTTAAAAGGAAACAAAAATTATGGAATATATTTAATTATTGTATTTAGGAAAGGATAAAAGTAAGTGGTAATAAATATTGGAGTTATTATATATAATAGAATTATCCAGGGAATGTATTATTAAGGCAAGTCTTGAAATTAGAGGATAAGGAAAATTCTAGAGAAGAAGATTCTAGAATCTTTGTTGTGTTATAAATATAATTGTACTCTCTCACTTGTGGTATGAAGAAAAAAAAGCAATAAAAGTTTTATTAATTATTCCTCTTTCTCATATTTTTCTCTCTTCCTCATCTAAAATTTCTAACAAACTGATATCAGAGCCAGTTATTCTTAGGGCTTGTGAGGTTAACAAAAAACTGTGGGTGTTCTTATAATGTCTACTGCAACAAAATTTTCACTTTCCATTCCTATATTCAAAGGAGAAAATTATCAATCATGGGCTGTCAAAATGAAGTCATATCTTAAAGCTTTAAGTTTATGGGATGTCATTGAAAGTGATATTGATCCCACTCCTCTTCCTCAAAATCCAACAGCCATTCAAGTCAAAAAATATGACAAAGATATGGCGAGAAAGTCAAGGGCACTTTCGTATTTGCATAGACCCGTGTTTGAAGAAATTTTCACAACTATTATGGGTTGTGAATCTCCCAAAGAAACATGGAAGAAAATTAAAGAGGAGTATGAAGGAAATCATCAAACAATATTAATGCAAATTTTGAATCTTAAGAGGGAATTTGAAATGATGGGGATGAAAAGTAATGAAGATGTTAACGAGTATGGGAGTCGGATGATGCCCATTGCCAACCAAATCAAGCTACTTGGTGGAGAATTTACAAGCCAAAGGGTGGTGGAAAAACTTCTTGTCACTCTTCCAGAAAAGTATGAAGGTAAAATTTCTTCACTTGAAGATACTAAAGATTTGTCCAAGTTAACATTTTCAGAATTGATCAATTCACTCCATGCGGTGGATCAAAGGAGGATCATGAGAAATGAAGATGGTGAAAACAATAGTGAAAAAGCTTTAATAGCAAAGCATCAAACTCAAAAAGGGAAAGGCAAATTTCTCCAATGCAACAATTGTCAAAAAACTGGTCATGAAGAAAATGATTGTTGGCATAAGGGAAAAACTAAGTGTTTCAAGTGTCAAAAATTTGGGCAAATGGCAAGGAATTGTTAGTTTCAAAGATGAAGATCAAGAGAACATGGCACAAGTGGCCGTGGAAGAAAATTTATTTTAGAGTTGTGGGTGAGAAGTGCAGAGAGAAGTGCTCCAATATTCAAAGAGTAAAGTTGAAGAGACGTGCTTCAACAATTGAAGGTGATGAGAAGTGCACCACAAATCGAAGAGAAGTGCTTTGTTTATTATCTCAATAATTTTGAATCAAGGAATCTGCTTGGAGTAATAAAACCAAGTTTAAGGGGGAATGTTGAAAATAAACTTGGTTTTAAAAGGAAACATAAATTATGGAATAGATTTAATTATTGTATTTAGGAAACGATAAAAATAAATGGTAATAAATATTAGAGTTATTATATATGTAATAGAACTATCTAGGGAATGGTTTATTAAGGCAAGTCTAGAAATTAGAGGATAAGGAAAAATCTAGAGAAGAAGAGTCTAGAATCTTTGCTGTGTTATAAATATAATTGTACTCCCTCATTTGTGGTATGAAGAAAAATGATGCAATAAATTTTTATTAATTATTCCTCTTTCTCATATTCTTTTCTCTCTTCCTCCTCTAAAATTTCTAACAAGTTCTACTTGTAATACACGTGAAGTCTGCTTCAACTATTTGATAATGCGCCGAGACATATATTATAATACATCATCCTTGCTAATTAAAAGATCAAGTAACAATTACCAGTCTAGTACCACAGTTACGCTTTTCTATGATGTTTAGTGTAATATATAAATTAATTTAAATAAATAAAAACTAATTCATTTCAAGTTGCAAACATGAATAAATAAATAAAATTATCAGTTTAGAGATCCATATGTTTACTACACTATAGCCCAGCTGACTGCCTATATGCATACATCATAAGAAGGATAATGATGTACAAACATCATTTCCTACTTATTTATTACAATTACATAGTATATTTACACTGACGTTTATAAATCATTCTCATAGAGGTGTATATCAGTATTATCTTTATCTAATATATATAGTATGCTATCATCCAAACAAATCCATGGCATATATACATGTATAATTAGTACTAACTGATATAAATACTTAGTTTTAACAGAGTGGATACACACACACACACATATATATACTGCAGTTCAGTGATAGGGTGTTTGGACACTGATAACCAAAACATGTTCTAAGAGAAGAGTCAAAACTCTATCTCATACTACTGGTAAATACTTGTCAATATGATAAGATTATTCATACGTGTATGTGTGTGTGTGTATGAGGAGCGATCGGAGGCACCCCTGTTTGCACCCCTATCTGTCTGTGAGCTACGGCGATCCAAATCAAACGAGAATTTGTAAATGTTCAATCCATATATATTTAAGGACATATCCAAAATTTGAGTTCGTTCGGACATTCGTACAATAATATATTTGATGTTTAAATTTAACGGTTTAGAAAAAACATCTGAACGGTGAATAATTGAGATAAGATTTTGAATATGTTATGAATGTCGAAACGAGCTCAAATTTTGGATAGGTCCTTAAATATATGTGGATTGAACATCTACAATTTCTCGTTCGATTTGGATCGTCGTAGCTCACGAACAGATATGGGTGCTAACGGGGGTGTTGCAAATAAGGGTGCCCCTGAACGCTCCTCTCTCTCTCTCTCTATCTCTTTCTATATATATATATATATATATATATATATATATATGCAACTAAAAAATACCAATCCAAAATACAGCTTGGTCCAAAATATAGTAATGATTCGAATCATTTGATTGTGTATATTACTCTCAGTAATTAAAATTCATGGAGTCATAGCCTGATATAGTTAATAAAACAAGTTCCAAATACTATTTGCTATATTCAGATTGGTATTTTTTTAACATGGCAATTAAGCACACATGTTAACAGATTCAAAGATATATTTTATTCCAAAATGTGTTTGACTGAATAAGTAAACCTATTGATTTCTGAAATCAATCAAGAACAGGGATGATTATATAACTGCATTTAATAATAAGAGATATAATTCGGAAAATAAACCCACAATTCCAGTTTTATCAATATAGTTAATCCAGTTTGAAAGGATTAACATAATAGGAATTAGTAATTGAATTGATATCCAATATCAATATATAAATGGTTTTCCGAATTCAAATCAAACATGAATTTTTATTCTAGAAGAAACAAATTTGCATCAGAACAAAATTATGTTTTGAGGCCTTTTATTAATACGTATCAGTGTTCACAACACCTAATTTATTACAGCATGCATTCAAGTAACCATATTAAAACATGGTTTCGGATCTAAATCTGTATTTGTATATATGGTTTAATTGTGTATGACGCATTAAATCTAATTAATATCCAATATTAGTTCGTATCTAATTGAAACAGTTTTTTATCTCATAATAAACCAATACAACAATTCTAATTAATTATATCAGTATTAAAACATTTTTGCATAGTTTACACTTTCGATCGAATGATAAATCAATCATGAATAAATCAAAATCAAAGTTCAATATATTATTTCTCGCAAAACCTAGTTTTAATAATTCAGATCCAATCAATATATTAAAAGCACACAGAATCAACAGTTAATTCATATGCCCAATTCTTGACAGGATAGCATTTATCAATATTAACTAGAATTAATATCAATAATTAACCAATCGATTCAATTTTTGAACTTGGTATTAAAATATAAAACTTCTATACAGTAAAACAATTTCACTTTATAATAGGATTTGTATTAAATTATTTTGCCAGTGTTCATAACATTGTGATTTTGCTATGAATCGAATATAGATAAGAAAATCTAAAACTCAAGATACAAATTTTACAAGCCTCGCTCTGATACCACTGATGGGTTTCTAGGGTTCAAGCAAACAGTAGACAAACTAAAATCGAAACCCGAAAGAACTAGATCTATGTAAAATATTGTAAATCAAGATCTATACCTATCACATCTTTTCATTTCATGAATTCAAGCAAGTATTGGATTTGAATCGAATCGATGAGCAGCACCTATAGATGAAGCATCTATCAGTATCCACTTGAACGCCCCTCGAAGTCGTCATCACGAATTCGAAGATGAAAGAGAGGTACTAGTCTCTAGCCGCTGCCTTTCTTTGATCCCCATTGATTAGGTTATTTTATTTTCTGTGTATCATATGAAAAAGGTAAGTGTTTATTCTTCCTTTTAAAGTGACGCAAGAATAAAAATATCCAGATCTAAGAAAATTAGGTGGGTCGGACCACTTCAAATGACATAAAATATTAACTATTTAATATTTATGTAAATAATCGTCCTATTACCTTTCAATGTTCTTATTGTGTGACCCTATAGGTTATTATAACGTTGGCAATGATTTTAAATCGTATTTAAAATCATAAACAGTGATTGACATCTAGTAATATGTCGCTGCTACCCAAGTTATAATAAGATCAATGATTCGATACATCCTTTTGTGTGTGACCAGTGACTCAATGTAATATAATCCTTTTAACTAGTACAACCACAATTAAACTCGAGGCATGGAACATATCACCCTCTTTATAATTTAATCCGTTTATCTTGATCGATGATTAGACTATATAAAACAAATCAATGTTTGAGCATAGCCATGCATTTCATAGTCTAACTCAATCAAGAGGCCAATGGATATCACCATAAGTATAATGTAGGGTTAAATTCCATCTAGATAATTCATGATTTTCATTCGATTCGAGATGTATCCAATAATGACCGTTATCATATACTCTATTAGAAGTAACTTTAGATAATTTCAAAACACAAATATCCTTGAATAAAATTATAATGATTTCTGGTCTGAGGACCATTACATCACTGCCACTAGGAGAATAAATTATGATACTGTTAATTATATTCCATGTAGTTTTCTCATGTTAGGTTAGCCCAATACGCTATTCTCTAATATGTATTTATGTCTTGGCATTAATATCATGTATATTAATGATCAATGAGATGTGATCATTAATCAATCAACATACTAATCTCAATGTTTTATCGTTGTCCTATATAAACAATAAAACTTGACTAGGAAAATTTAAGAATTGTAATACTTAATATATCATATAATCTCAAGTTCAAGTCACTTACTAGAACTATATAAATCTGTATTATTCTAAGGACTACTATTATGCTAATATTTATATTACGCAGTAAATATATCATAATAGAATATTTTATTCCAAATAAAATAATATCAACAATGCTATTAATCACATCAAATGGATTGCCTCCGGGGAATAAACTCTAACACGGTAAGCCCAAAGAGCTAGAGGGAGTTCATCTACCCACTTTCCCTCGACCTTTTCCAAATGCTTCTTGACGATGGATTTGATGACTTTGTTAACAGCCTCAACTTGTTCATTGGCTTGAGGATGAGATATTATCAAGAATCTTTCTTCAGTGTGGTGTCGACGGTAGAAGGTCTTGAACTCAATAACACTCGAATTGTTTCTCGTTATCAGAAATGATAGTGTTAGGAACTCCAAACTATATATGATGTTGCGAACTATGAAGTTGATTACCTTTTTAGTAGTGATTGTAGTGAGGGGCTCGGCTTCAACCCATTTAGTTAAGTAATCAACTGCGACGATGGAATATCAAGCGCCACCTATGTCCATCGGAAGAGTTCCGATGATATCGATTCCCCACATTGCAAACGATCATGGGCCAACTGTCTATGTAAATTCGGTAGGCAGGGCTCCCAGAATTTTAGAGAATCTATGGCATTTTTCACATTTGCGGGTGTAGTCTGCTGCATCTGGCTTGAGAGTTGGCAAAAAATAGTCGTATTAGAGAATCTTCCTTGCCAGAGTTTGCCCTTATGTTGTCAACCCACTCGCCTTTGTGCCTATCTAGTAGTACACGATCGACGTCGTTGTGGGCTACACACCGGAGTAATGGAACAGAGAATTCTCTTCGGTAGATCACTCCATCTTGAATGATATAGCGCGATTATTTGCAGGTGAGTGTTCCTTTTTCATTTCGGCTGCTAGGGAGGAGGATCCAGTGTTGCAAGATGTCCTTGATTGGAGTCATCTTGGACTCAAGTTCAGGCCCGGTCTCCGTTGTTGATATCAAGTTAGTCTTCATCTGATTGATACTCGGAAAGTTGAGTACTTCGACTGGGACGAGTCCCAATAGTTGTGCATCCCCAGAACTTGTTAGTTTGGACCAATGAATCAACTTTCTTGTTTTGGTCTTGAGGGATATGAGTGATAACATAGTAGTTTGAGTTGGCAAGCAATTCACGAACTTGAGCAAAGTAGGGAGCGAGCAGTGTCTCCTTGGCTTGATAATCCCAATGCGCCTGGCATACGATGATCTGTAAGTCAGAGTATATTTGGATTGCCTTGTTGTTGAGTTCGATGGAAATTATGAGTCCAACGATCAAGGCTTCTATTCTGCATCGTTGTTGGTGGCAGGGAAGTAGAATATTAGAGTGTAATAAATTGAACGTTCCCCAGGAGTAATGAGTACAACTCCGATGCTAGAACACCGATTGTTTAACGAAGCATCCACGAATAGTTTCCACTAGATATTGGGAGGATCAACATCTTCCTGCGGATCTTCGGGAATTGTGGATTCTGCGATAAAGTCTGTTAGGGCTTGTGCAAGGATGGCTCGACAAGGGATGAAAGTAAGCTCAAATTTACTCCGCTGTATATTCCATGCCAAAAGTCGCCCAGATGCCTCAGGTTGTTGTAGGACCTATCATAGCGGCTGGTTAGTGTAAACTTTGATTGGATGAGACTAGAAATATGGCCGAAGCTTCCAAGAAGAGATCAACTGGCAGTCAACTAGTTTTTCGAGCTTTTGGATAGTTCTTTTTGGCGTCTGTCAAGCTCTTGCTGATATAATAAACTTGTCATTGGACACGATTTTCTTCGTGCACTAATGTCGAAATAATTGCATGCATAGAAACAGCCAAATATATAAATAATTTTTTGTGGTCCATGGGTTTTAATAGGATGGGCGGCCATTCTAAATGATTCATGAGGTCCTCAAATGCGGCGATGCATTCCGATTTCAACATAAAGTTGTGCTTCCCTTCCCTGAGCAAGTCGAAGAAAGGAATGCACTTATCGGATTCTTTTGATATGAATCGACTTAGGGCTGTCACTATCCCGTTTAAGCTTTGAACATCCTTGATGCTCTGTGGGGCCTGTATATCCTGAATAGCATATATTTTTTTGAGTTTGCCACGATTCACCGTGAAATGATGATGAAACCCAAGAATTTTCCCGATGCAACTCCGAAAGAGCATTTTAAGGGATTGAATTTCATGCCATATTTACGAAGAACATCAAATATTTCCACGAGGTCGTTGATGCGGTCATTCAACACCCTCATCTTCATGAGCATGTCGTCCACATAGTCCTCTATGGATCTCTCGATTTGGTCCATGGACATTCAGTTAAACAGTTGCTGATGGGGGCTCCAGAATTCTAGAGACCGAAGGGCGTGACGACATAGAAATAGAGCCTAAGGTTGGTGATGAATGAAGTGTGCTTCTGATTAGGAATGTACAGTGGAATTTTATTATGGCCTAAGTACACGTCCATGGACGAGAGAAGCTGATAACTTATAGTTGAATCAAGGAGTTGGTCGATCTTTGGAAGCGTGAAGCTGTCTTTTTGGTATGCTTTGTTTAAGTCTAAAGTCGACATATATCCACCAATTTCAATTTGATTTTCTGACCAAGACTGGGCATGAGACCCATTCAGGATAGAGGGCGTTGCAAATAAAGTCGTTGTCAAGTATCATATCCAGCTCCTCTTTAGGTGTCACCTATCTTTCTATTATCAAGATTCGACACTTTTATTTGACTGGAAGATGCTTCAGATTGGTACTAACCATGTGGCAGGCAATTCCTGGGTTGATGCCACACATATCGGAATGGGTCCAAGCAAATACATCTTGGTTGGCTCATAAGAAATCCACAAGCTCTTCCTTTATTTCTATTTGGAGATGTGATCCAATCTTTAAGACTCGCGTTGGGTCGGCGGGGTTAATTGGAAAATCGATGGTTGGCTCTAACAGAGTAGCCCTTTTGGAATCAAGCTCGTCTTCTTTCCATGGATCAAGATCTTGGGGGGAGACGGGAGTTGCATCTGAGCCAGGCTTTATAATCTAATGACTTCTACGCACTTACAGTTTTGGCATAGCGGATTGGTTATATGTCGTTGCCCTACTCCTTATTGATTGCGTCTTTCCATTTTGTGAGATGGCAGGATCTCATGGTAGCTTGGACGATTTTGACGGTTTTGATCCCACACTTTATAGGAAATTTCATGAGGAGGGACCACGGTGCCATACAGAATCAAAATTCTACAAGGAAAGGAAGTTTGAGGAAGACCTTGTATGGAGTTGAAACGTCGATGCCCATAAAGGTGAGTACCTGGAATCTGCTACAAATCCTATCTCCAAGCTAGATCATTAGTTCTACTAAGCCAACAGGACGGTTAGAAGAGCCCTTGAATCCATGAATGGTGGCATGGCAAGGCTTTAAGTATTTGGCCTCAAGTTTCATCTGATCATATGCCGACTTAAAGCTAATATTAACAGAGCTCCCTGAGTCGACGAGGACCTTTCAGACATAGGCTGGACCTATGTATGTAGAGACAATGAGAGAATTTATGGTTGGAACGTCAATTCCAGTAGCATTACTCTCGTGGAAGACTGTGTTAGAGCACACATATATTTTAAAGCTTGACCGGGACAAATTCGTCCTGGGTGGAGCACGCTTTCAAGTTGGCATGGTTGGTTTATTTGGCGTACTCCTCCATATGCCTGAAGCTTTCATTTGTAGGATGAGTCCCACTACAAATGATGTTAATAATGAGAACCCCTCGTAGAGATCTCAGATTGGATGGCCTAGGGGCCGCTTGAGCTTGAGGAGGTGCATACGTTGAAGGACCCACTAATGCTTCTTGGGTAGTAGGGTTTTGAATGTATTGCACTAGACGTTTCTCTCAGATAAGATTTTTAATGGCATTCTTGAGGTGACGACAATCATTGGTGTTCTGGACGAACATATCATGGAATCTGCAATATTTGCAGGAATTATTCTCCCGGTTGGTGTTCAACTTTGTACTGTAATGTACTGCAGACCTCTAGGTAGATTGTCTCCAACTTCGAATTGAGTAGAGTTTACACCTTGTAAGTCGAATAATGGTCATGCTTCTTTGGATCTCCAAGCTGTTGGTTGTTACGACCACCTAGTTTTTCGTTGTTAGGCTTAAGCTTGAATTGGGCTATCCCTTTACCCTTGTCGATAGATTTACTAATATGTTTTCCCTTGATGTTGTTTTAAACAGTGCTTTTATGTGGGTTGTGAGGATGGCCAATCTGAGCCACATTTTTTTTCCCACTTCTTCTTGATACAAAAATTGGTAAGCCTTTTCATAGAAAGATTCCAAAGTTTTCGGCGGCTTACTATCGATCCAAGCTCTGAATTCGGTATTGGGAAGAATACCCTTAGCAAGTTGAACCAAGACGATGCAAGGATCTAGATCTTCGACTTTTTCTAGGGACTTGTTGAAGCGTTCGAGGCAACTCTTAATAGTTTCCTCTATGCCTTGGTAGGGAATGGAGATAGTCAGTGTGTCATTTGGTTGTGCGACTTGCATCCTGAATTGTTTCACAAACTCGGTAGCAAGTTGGTTGAAAGCAGAGATGGATCTTGGCGAAAGTCGATAGAACTAGTGTAGAGAGACGCCTTTAAGAAAGAATGTGAAGCATTTGCATTTTACGGCATCGGTAGTGTGACTTGAGTCCATATTCCACTAACAACGGTTCATGAAGTTACAAGGATCAGTTTTCCATGAGTATGCCGTTAACTGAGGCACACCGAAACGTCGAGGACATTCAGTGTCGTGCCCAGCCCAAGTAAAGGACTTATGCCTCATATTGGTTTCCCAAACATCGATGTCGTTCCCACGCGTTTCTCTGAGGAACATACGTACCATGTAAGTGAGAACCGCGGGCTAGAATCCTTTGGATCTAGCGGTCGTGGTCCAACTCGAGAGTTCGTGGCCACGGGCGTCTTCTATGATGAAAGCTGGCATCATCTTCAGCTAGGTCTTCAACCTAGATTACTTAGTTCTATTTAGGTTGGTTGGGAAGAACTTGAGCCTGGTTAGTTGTTGGATGTGTATGCACCAAGTTCTGGGTAACAACAGAAAGGTTCAGACGTGCAGTGGGTTGGGTACTAGTTCCTTGATTGTTGTTAGGACCCAATCGGGAACAGTCGCGTTGATGCGTACCCTCACTGATGGTAATTGTAGTTTCGTTACCATTTCCGTTGCGTTAATCCTCCTCCTTTGGATATGGTTTTTGTGGTAGAGATTTCTAAAACATTCTGTTGTGGATGAGCATTTCTATTGACTTCGAGGTGAGTGACATCACATTGAGTGTTTTCTTAGAGTCGTTGCATTAAGTCGATGTTGTTTTCATTTTATCATTAAGTTGTATCGTCCTTTCCTTCAATTTCTTGCTAAGTTCAAGGAATTAGGCTTGAGTAACCGATGGCTTTGGGTTGAGGAGGTAGCGATTTCCATATCAGTCGAAATTTCCAAAGGTTGAGGCCGAAGGGAAGTTTCCATCTCAATGGAAATGGAAGTTGCGATCATGATTATTTTTCCTTTCCTAGTCATTGTAAACGAACTCAATAGGAAGGTCTAAGGGACCTAAGTAGCACTCATAGTTTGAAATGGAAGATGGTTGGAAAGAGGTAAAGTCTTGAGTCTTCAGGTTTTTCAGTGAAAGCACTAGAGCATTGATGCACAAAATTATCACAACACCAAAAGATTTCTGAATTAACGAAAATAACGTTCTTTGTAAGGAAAATATGTCGTAAGTAATGAACACGGTATTCATAGTGGTTCAGTTCGGGTTGAACCTGCGTCCATTTTGAAAGCTTTGCTAATTTCATTCACTTTTGTAGAAGTACAATGGTGGACATCATTATTACAATGATTACAAAGCTAATTGTGGTAACTAAGTTATATTAAATCTAAGTATGGAGTTATAATTCTTATTCTCGAGATTTCTTTGCTGTCCGGGAGTTCAAAACCTTTAGAAGTATGCAATTTCTTCTTTTCAAAGCTTCAAGGTGCTTTAATGGTGTTCAATGTCAGTAATTCCTTCACAAAGTGTCAAATCAGCCAAATGCCCCATTCTTTTCATTTTGGATGAAGCGGTATTTATAGGTAGTGTAATAGGTGGGAGTGGGGTCAACTGGCCATTTTTCATATCCCTGGAGTCGTATCGATCTCAAGATCAGAACAACTCCCGAGTACTTAGCTAAATTGGTGCTATGCTTTCTGGAACTCCGAATCCTCTCCCTACTTCATTTCGTATCCTCATCATCTTACTTTGCTTCATATCCTCTACGCCTTGGTCCACTTCATATCTACTATGTTATGTGTCATTTCGTACCTGCTTTAGTTTCTCATGCCCTCTTCTTGTCCCTTAGTTTTTCATATCCCCTGGGTACTTCGCCATTTCGTAATACAAAATGGAGTAGAGTGGGATGGGATACAAAATCCCCTTTTGGAACATGGGATACAAAGAAAGTGGGAGTTGGTTGAGGGGATAATATTGTGGCGAGGGATACGAAATTGAAGAGGGAGACGAGGGACACGAAATTGGAGAGGGAGATGTGGGACACAAACTCTTTAGGAGTTGGTGTATTTTTTGAGGTGTTGTTGAGGACTGAATACGAGATCTCCAAGTATGCGAAATTCCATGGTTTTGGGCTATCTTTAGAAGTTTGTCGAGTTGTGACGACCACACTTGTGAGACTTCTCCTGGGACTGGTTCCTAAGTTTTTTAGCGACACTTCGGACTGTTTAACCACATGATGGGTCGAGTCGTGTGGGTCTTGATAGTTTTTGCGAACCGGGCCAAAAAGCCAGTTAACAGCAAAGTTATCTTACTTATAAAACTTAGTTTATAAAATACAGTTTATTAACAAAAAGGTCATTTTCAAAGAGGACTGCAAATTTGAAATTGTAAAGGAATTAAATTTCATCCTGCAACATCTTTTGATTATTGCACCTTTATTTCCTAATTTGAATTTACTTGCACAAGAATATTTAATCATGACTCAAGTGTATTGTTTTTTTATTACGCTTGGGCTGGCTTGAAAGTTTCCATTTTGAAGACATCTGTTCTTGAAGGTTAAGTCTTGAAGACCGTATTTATTGCTACTATTTTGCTACATTATTTAGTTTGTCTTTTAATGTATAACTCTGATTATAGTGTAAAATGAAATTAAACATAAATTATTAAATAGCTTAATCAACAAATTATGTTATTATTATATTTTCTAATTCCGCTACATGATTCTGATTAGTGTTTTGTTTTGTTCTCTTCTTCTTTCCTTCTTTTGTAAGCCCCATTGTTAATATGTCATTTTGAATAGTTTGAATTGGACATGTCTGATTTATTGTCGACTTAAACTCATTCAAAATGAAGGGTCGTTACCGTATATGTAATTGAATTATATGTATACTGTTGACGGCAAAAAATGTCGCAAACACCAAAGATTCCAATTATTAGGAATAACTAATTTGGTCGCACAGATAAGAGTAGAAAAGCAGTAAATAACACAAGATATTTATAGCGGTTCGGCCTCGTGAGGAGCCTACATCCACTTTGAAGCGTTGTTGGAATATTATTAATCACAAAAAGTTACAAGATTGAGACCCTCTCCGGACATCTCATTACATTCATCATTATGCTAGATGATGTCATAATTAAGATATATGATGTCATCCTTAGGGCTATATGATGTCACCTCTTAGGTATGATGTCATCATCCTCATATATGATGTCATGATTATCATATATTAAATATCTCAAGAAAGGGACACTTTTGCCCTTCTTCTTCCTTAAATGGGAGATGCCATTAATGGAGCTCTCTAGAGGTGTAAAGGTATCAAATTACAACCCCTTTGAAGTGTGAAGTCATGGGGTATTTATGGGAAAGAAGTAGGTAGGGATTAGGTAGGAGTAGCTAGAAATAGGGGACCACATGCAGAAATTCGCACCTGGAGCCTGCAGATACGGAAAATTCGCACCTGAGCCCGAGGCGTGTATTTCGCACCTCATGGGTGCGAAATTTCAAACCTTGCGGGCGCGAAATTTTGGACCTCGTAGGTGTGAGATTTCGCGCCTTGAGGGCGTGAGATTTCGCACCTCGAGGGTGCAAGTTCTCGCACCTTGAGGGTGCGAGATTTCGCACCCTGAGGGTACGAGTTCTCGCACCTCGAGGGTGCGAGAATTTGCACCTTGAGGGTACGAGGCTTCTCACCTCGAAGGCTGCCCGAATGGGGGTTTGGGGGTGCCGTGAGGTCTCCATTGGCGTGATCCCTCTTCATCATGTTTCCTTCGCCTTTAAGCGTCCCTTTCGGCTTTAGTTCCACGAAATGTGTTAAGTCGAGTGTGTCTTGTGTGCTTTTGGGAACCGGACCAAAACGTCGGTTAACATTTGCCCCCTAAAGTACGTCTTATATTGACATGATGTGCTTTGGATTATTTGAAGTGGTAATTGAGTTGCTGGATTATCCTTTAAGTTAAAGAAAAACACATGTTGATTGACAGGCTTGTTCGCTGCATGGTGGCGAGCGAGCTGTTGCTGGCGTGGCGCCATGCTCGCGTTGCTAAATATTCGCAAGGTGTTGCCTCACGTGTCCGCAAGATCAGTGTGCACAGGGAATACGTGTACATGAGCTCGTGGTGCGAAGTTTTGAACCCGGGGGGTTCGGTTCTCTCTTTTTTTTTGGTGGGGTACGAAATTTCAACCCATAGAGGTTCGAGATTTCGACCCCAGGGGGTTCGGAATCTCGAACTCATAGGTTCAAAATTTCGAACCCGTAGGTATGAATTTCTTTGGGAATACAAAGGGATTATTTCCTTTTATTACAAATAGCCCCCTCCTCATTTTCTTCATCCACTGTTGTTTCTATCTCGACCGCCATTAATTTCGAGCTTCGAGGTCCACTAATTTTCGAACTTATATATAGGTAAGGCATGGGGTTGAGGTGCGAGGAGGAAGGAGGTCGAGGCGTCAAGGCCTGGACGGAGTGGTTCGACGCGAAGGAGGGAGAGGCGGAGGCCTGAACGGGGTCGAAAATCTCGACCCTTTCGAGGTTCGAAATTTTGAACCTCCAGGGGTTCGAGTTTTCGAACCTTCAGGGGTCGAAATTTCGAACCCGACTGGTTCAAAGCTCCGAATCTTGACGGGTTTAGATCCTCGAGCATGGGGTTCGAATTTTCGACCCTTTGGGGTTCGAATTTTCGAGCTCAGTGGGGTTCGAATTTTCGAGCCTTAAGGCTCGTACTTTCAAACTTTGAAGCTTGTTGGAGCCTCTCTTGCCTATCGCGGTTCTTGGTCTTGCTGCTAGCCCAGCTACTTTGTGCCATGCCTTGGCGTGGTATCATTTTTTGGGTTCAGTACTTCGATCTCCTGGCTGCCCGCCCTTAAGTTTACAAATCACATATTGTCTTGCGTGATTGCACACATGCATATGGTGACAGTCGCGTGGACAAGGTCATGAATTATTCTCATAGGATAGCGCATATATCCGAACGATGACTGAATTGTTGGACTGTATATCTTCTTTATGTATCTCTTAATCTTGCATGATACTGCACACACATGTTAGTTTTCACCAACACGAGGGGTATAGGTTATTCCAATGCGATGTCTAACACTAATGTCTTAAAGTATAGTTAACCATGCAAACAAGATCAAAGACGGGGAAAAATCCTGGAAGCCGAGGCTTCCCCGTCATCTTCACATTCATCTGACTCTTCCAATAGCGGTAGCTCGAGTGGTTGTGAGCTTGAGACTACCGAAGGATCCGTTCCTTCTCAATCGGCCAATTCACCCGAAGTGTCTGATCACGGGGAACAACTTGAGATGCTACATTCTCCGGTCATACGCGAAGAGGTTGAGAATGTGGACATTATGAATGAAGATGCACCAGCGGGTCCAGTGGCCCCAGATATGTTACCCGATGTTATTGTCTTGGAAAATCCGATGGACTCGGTACCGTTGGGCTTGGATGCTACGGCAGTCATAAAACTGGCCAGTGGTTCAACATACTAGTAGGTGATGCTCATGCGCCGGGAGATGGAAGGGCTCACGCACCGTCCGAGGGTTTAACTTCCTGGAATAAGCAAGCTTGTTTCGCGGGGTGTGTGCCCCCGGCTAATGATTTTATTCGGGATATCCTATCATATTCCCGCCTGACACCTTCGCAACTACATCCAAATGCTTGTTCATCGCTTATAGGCCCTTACGTTCTATACCGAGAGTATTTGAACACGGAACCCACCTGAGAGGACATTCGGTATTTCTTTAACCTGAGGAGAACGTCTAGCAGATCGCCTTCCCGATTGTTCCTGGAAGCAACAACCGCCACCAAATTCTTTAGCGGGACGTGGCCCAGGCCATCGGTGTTTAGACAAGACTGGTTCATTGTGTGCTGCCCTCCTGGATTTGCAAGGAGGTGGATTGAAGGGAGTAAGTGCTTTCGAACTTTGCTTCCAATTATAAAGTTCTTCGAGCCCGTATCTTATTATTATCCTTTTTTAATTGCGGTAGGGAATCCAGAGGCACCCACTGGCGAAGAGTATAGGCAGCGTCTTGATGCCTTGTGGGCAATCCTCGAGGAATTTCGTAAAATGGAAACTGTGACAAGCCAAGAGCGCCTTCGCCGTGCGGGGTTGCTTCCTGACGATTGGGCTGTAATTAGGACCGCAGTGGCGGTCGGTGTACCTAAGAAGATGGTGGCGAAAGGCCCTGTGACCCCTGGTCAGAAAAGGAAGAAGCCCTCTGCTGGGCCCCGACCGAAGAAGGTCATCAAGTTCCAAGGAGACGTCGGTGCAGATGGGGCTCGTGGCGAGGAAGCTGCAGCCGGAGATAAGGGCCCATTGAATGCTCCTGTTCCTCCCCCGACTGAAGGGACGGGGGAGGAAGAGTCGATTAGGCCGTTGTCTCCAGTAGCTTCTCCTGGAGCTGCCACCCCAATCGTGGACAAGCGCTAGTTTGATGACTTGAATAAACCCGATCTTGATGTATACCTGCGGCCGACTCCGGCTGTCATGGACGACTTAGCTCTTGTTGCGGAGGGGTAAACTCCTTCGAGCGGATCACAATCTGGTATGTTGAGAGAACACTTAAGGCATACACTCATTAGCACTGCATTGTATAATGGCTTATCTGAGCGTGCGACATAATTGATTTTGTTTCATTTCTTTAACAGGTGATATGGCAAGAGGACGTGGAGGACGAGGTTACGGGCTTGGAGGCCATCAACGCCCTAGGAATCCTTTCTTCGAGGGCTTCAGAAGAGGGACCAACTTGTATAGCACTCCACCTCCGCTTGGCCGTGGAAGTGAGCCCAGAGGTGGGGATCAATCTCGACGATCTCCTCCTCCTCCAATTCGGGTGTCCTAGGGAGATTCCCGACTTAACTTGGGTTCTCGGCATTTAACTTCGACAGCTCCTTCACACACTGCACACTTGGTTCCTGCTCTTCCAGTTAAGAGTAGGGAGCCGTCGTCCGGCCATTCAGGACTGGCGGGGAAAATGATAGTGGGGAAGCAAAGTCTTTCAGAGCCCGGGAGGTCGGGGCTTCCCATTGGCGAGAGGAAAGAGCTGCTGAAGCGAGACTTTCCTCACCACTATTTTGACGAGATAAAAGTCCTTCCTGATCTTAAACCATCCTCTATTAGGGAGTCCGGGGATATCTGGATGCACGTGAAGGCAGAATACAATCAGGTCGACTAACTTCTCAGTTACTCCCGCCAACTCTTGAAGCTAATCAGGAAGAAAAATTTGGAGCTTGCCAACCATGGTTTGGCCATAGAGGCTTAACGGGCTACCACTAGAAATTTGAGTGTTGTCATTAGTGAGTTTGCTATTTGTAGTGTGCGCGCACTATTTCCTATTCATGCATCTTTATATAACGACTTGTGGGCCCTGTTACTGCAACGGAGATGAAGAGGGCCTAAGAGAAACTCAATCGAGAGAATGATCACTCTCGCTCACGATCCGTGCTTGGAGGAAGACCACGATCCATGCTTGGAGGAGGACCACGACCCAGATGCCCATCACGAGCCGCCCACGAGTCACGAACCGTAGCGCCATGAATGTAGGACTCACGAAGCGAGCATATCTGAGCTGAAATATGGACACGAATGGAAACTGAGGTGCGAACGGGATAATGACCATACCCAAGATGCAAAGGTAGCTCAAATTAGAAGTCAGAGCTTAGGATCTAGACGGGAACCAATGAGTTGACTTCATGATTGGACTTTGCTGATTTGACCACCGAAAACATGGCCCTTAAGAGGGATAAGGCCGAGGTGGATAAAAAATGCATTGAGCTGGAAAGGGAGAATGCCAGAGTCTTAGACCTCCAAACTGATAATGATGCTCTAAGAGCGGAGAATGACAGCCTGAAGAGGCAGCTCGAGGAAATGAGGAAGGCCAAGAAGGAAGCGGAGGCCAGTAATCGGGATGTGTTGGGCACAATGGATGGACAAAGAGAGGCTCACCCGAGAGAAGTGGAACAATTGACAGAGGAGATGGAGGATACAGAGTTTCGAGTGCAATTGTCTGTGGTGGAAGACATCGAAAACATGTATGTTAAGGTCTTGAGATTCCATGGACTCTCGTGGGTTGACGATTATCCCCGGGAACTAGCCCGAACTTGGGAGAGGATGGTGCTGTATGAGGCCTTTCTGCGCCAAGTGGATGTACGAACTTTAGATGAATGTCAACTCGCGACTGATCTCCTGACTGTCGAAGAGTGAGAGAAGATGGAAGAGGATAGGAGGTTGCTGCATGAGGATGCCGAGAGAGAGAGAGAGAGGCTGGAGAGACTCACTGCTGAGAAAGGGAAGTCTATCCTGACTGAGAGTGTTGTGGTGGCAGAGACATTTGCCAAAGCAAGCTCCAATCGGCCATCGGCCCCTGAATCGATTATAGTGAGTGATACCGCGGCTTCGAGTCGGGTTCCAACCGAATACGACCCTGAGCATCCGGAGCTTGGAGAGACCGGATTCATTTTATCTACCACCACCAGTACCCCTCTTGACATTTCTACACTATCCCTATCCGTAGGTAAATTTCTTTTGCCATGTATCCCTGAGGATGATGTAATTACCGAATTTGCAGACTAAAAGGTTGTGTTTTCTGTGTACAGCCCTTCCTGGACTGATCATGACATCGGGCTCTGCCCCCACGGTCCCACAAACAACGGAATCTGGGCCAGGACTTGCGACAGCGCAATTAGGGGAGGGAGATGATCAACTGGACACCTATTCGGATATAAGGTTAACTCCCAGCATGGTCGATACCCTTATGGAGGAAGGAGAGGTGGTCGACGGGCAAAGTGTGGATGCCCGGGGCCTAGTGGAGGCTGATGTTCCTTTGATGGTTGCTATGGTGGAGACCCAAAAAAGCCAACATGGTGGCTAAGCATGAGGAGGTAGAGGAGCAGCAGAGGTGTGATGAGGCTTCCAGGAAGGAGGTCCTAATGAAGACCAGGCAGAATGCTAAGGCGAAAGCCACTGATACGATCGCGAAGAGGAAGGCCGACGAGGAGGCCGAGAAGAGGAGGGCTGATGATGAGGCCCGGAAGAAGAGGGAGGATGAGGAAGCACAGCAGAGGACTACCGAGTCCATTGAAAAAACAAGGGCTGGTGGTGACACACCGCATAGATCCCAGAAGCTTACTGAGCGTCGGGCTGCTAGAGAGGCCAAGGAACGGGCCCAGCGAGAAGGCAAGGCGGTCCCGGAGAAGAGTGACGCTGTGGTCGGCCTCGCTGCTGGGAGTGCCCCCGTGCCCACATCGCATACCGCCGTTGTTGATATTACTGAGAAATCTAATGGCGAGGGTGTGGACGAGAAGCGACTTTCGGCTTCTCATGAATCAACCACCTCTCGTAGGGGCTGAGATAGGAAGAGCGGGTCTAGCAAGAGGAGGCTCGGTGCATAGGATGAACCATTAAGTGCGGAGTCTGCAAAAAAGAAACACAAGCACAAAAAAAAAAGAAACATGATTAGTGTTAACAACCTACGTTGTAGTTACCGCTTATTTTGGTAGTGTAGGCCGATAGTTTTCGTGAGTACGACCCTCGCTTTTGGTTTTTCAAGACGCGGTGTGTTTCTCGTGTACACCCTGTCATTAGAAAAAAAGACGTAAGACATGCAGTCTGTTTTCAATGTGTGTGTGTTGAAATGGAAATATGAATTAGTAAAGATCGCAATTTGAGTTAAGTTTTTCGATGTTCTTCTTATGTTTTCAGGCGTCCCGTACTTGCATAAGCATACTTATCATTACACCTAAAAAAAGCAATTGTGTGCCTCGCTCTGGGTCATTATTCCAGAGGGGTGTGATTGTGTACCGCACTCTGGGTTATTATTTCGGAGGGGTGGGTTAGAGCGTAGGCTTCTAGTAAGTTTCCCTCATATCAGAAAACCTGTATTTTGCGAAGCCAGGCTGAGCGCCTGCTGTGTTTGGGTTTCCCGGGGTTAATCCCAAGTGTAGCGAAGGCATATGACGTCTCGTTGTGCGGTCCGTCTGGTGTATGGCTTTCCCGTCGTTCATCTGGTTGAGGTGAGCCGCAGTCGTTTATTCACCTGAGAAAAGAAGCCCGGATCATCAGCCCGTAGGGGACGATCGTGGCCATGGGCCACCCCTCAGCCTTGAGAGCTTAAGGGAAGAAATGATTTAAGGGTCGGTCTCAGTGCTGCACCAAGATTCGACCGATGCCCTTAGCCAAGAGAGGGATGTACATCACTCCTGTCTGGCTGTTGGGTGGCCCCAAGTCGCTTGGGAATTCGACGGGGAACGATTTACCCTCAGTCTCGGCACGGCGCCAATATCCGAGTTCGTGGTTATTTATACTCGGTTGCGCCGCGGGTCGGCGACTCGAGTAGCGTTGCCGGCTCCCATGCTCGGGGTGCCGGCCGTAGCCATTGTGTTTTGGCCTCGAGGTTGGTTCAAGGCTCGAGCGGCGGTGCCAACTTCGTGCTCGGAGCTCGAAACGACAACCGATTGTTTGAACGTAAGCTAGTTGTTAGGATTGATCAAATGCGTCATGTGCAGAGTAGACATAAATAGGAATAGATGGGAAGTTGAACATCATTTCCACCAGTAATTTTGGCAGTAATAGCTTTTACAATGCATTGAATTGCTATAAAACAAAACATTGTTGGAAAGTGTTAATAACTATGTACTAAGTAAAGTAGCGGTGGAGATGTTCACTGTTCCATGCCCTTGGGAGTTCAGCTCCGTCCACGGTTGCGAGTTTGAAAGATCCATTACTGAGATTCCGTTGTATGGACTACGGACCTTCCCAATGAGGTGCGAGGCCTGTCGGTGGAGGGAAGACCCGTTTCAAGACGAGGTTGCCGACGTTGAGGTCCTTATGGCGGACCCTAGAATTGAAGTATCAGGCGACTCGTTGTCGTTGGGTGGCAACCCGGAGATCAGCTTCGTTCCTTTTTTCTTCCAACAAGTCAAGTGATCCTAAAAGTAAATCCTGGTTTATCCTCGGATCGAAATAGGTGACTCGGTGAGATGGAAGCTTGAGTTCAATAAGAATGACGGCTTCTGATCCGTTGGTAAGGGTGAAGGGAGTATGTCCGGTTGTTGTCTTCTGGGCGGTTCGGTATGCCCATAGGGCTAGTAGAAGTTCGTCCACCCACATGCCCCCAGCCTTTTCCAAGCGCTTCTTGATGACGAACTTAATAACTTTGTTGACCGCTTCGACCTGCCTGTTGGCTTGAGAATAAGCCACTCCATAGAATCTCTTTTCGATGTTGTGCCGCTGGCAGAAGGCTTTGAATTTGACGCTCTCTAATTGAGTGTTGTTATCAGAAATGATAGCTTGAGGGACCACATATCGAGTAATGATGTTGCGTACAACGAAGTTGATAATCTTCTTGGTGGTGATTGTGGCGAGGGCTTCGGCCTCTGCCCATTTGGTAAAATAATCAACTGCGATGACGGCATATCGTGCCCTGCCTTTGGCCATTGGAAGAGTTCCAATGATGTTGATTCCCTATATGGCAAATGGCCATGGGCTGATCATTTGTGTTAACTCAGTTGGTGGAGCTCTCGGGATCTTTGAAAAATGTTGGCGTTTACCGCACTTGCGATCATAGTCTACGACAACTTGATCGAGCGTAGGCCAGTAATAGCCATGTCTAAGTATTCTTCTGGCCAGGGTTTGCCCTCCAGTATGGTCGCCGCACTCCTCTTCATGCACATCATTTACGACTTTGATGACGTCATGATGGGCTACACATCTGAGCAATGGGACGGAGAAACCTCTGCGGTAGAGAATCTCATCCAGAAGAAGATAGCAAACCGATTGGTGGGTGAGTGCTCATCTTTCCTTGTAGCTCCCCGGAAGGGTCCCGCGCTGTAGGTAATTCCTGATTGGTTTCATTCAGGATTCTGGTTTGAGTTTGGTTCTCATGACTGCCTCAGTCTGAATTTGCTTGATACGAGGGGAGTTGAGCACTTCGACGGGGCCAAACCCTAAAAGTTGTGGATCCTCGGAGCTTGCCAGTTTGGATAGCGAATCAGCTTTTTCATTCTATTCTCAGGGTATGTGAGTAATGATGAAGTGGTCGAGGCGAGCGAGTAGCTCCTAAACCTTGGTCAAGTAGATTGTGAGTCATTCCCACTTAGCTTGATATTCCCTTTTTACTTGGCGCATGATGAGTTGCAAGTCGGTGTAGATTTGGATTGTCTTTAGTTTAAGCTTGATCGCGATTCTAAGTCCGGCTATCAAGGCCTCATATTACGCGACGTTGTTGGTAGTAAGGAAATTTAGTTTTAGCATGTAGCATATCGGGCGTTCCTCGGGGGTGATGAACATGAATCTAGCCCTGAAGCATTTGTTGTTGGAGGAACCGTCCACGAATAATTTCCATTGAATACACGCGGCCTCTGTGTTTTCTGTTGGAGTCTCCTCGGGGGCAGTGAATTCAACTATGAAGTTAGCGAGAGCTTGTCCAAGGAAGGCTCGGCGAGGAATGAACGTTATCTCAAATTGACTCAACTCCATACTCCACCTCAATAGCCGTACAGACGCTTCGGGTCGCTGCAGGACCGGTTGTAGTGGCTGATTGGTGAAAACCTTTATAGGATGAGACTTGAAGTATGGTCGAAGTTTCTGAGAGGAAATGAGCAAGCAGAATGCCACCTTTTCCAGCTTCGGGTAATTCTTCTCTTCCCCTGTTAGTCGCTTGCTTATGTAGTAGACGGGCCGCTGGACGTGATCCTTGAGGCGAATTAATTCCGAGCTGATTGCCTGCGTAGGAACAGCCAAATAAATGTATAAGTCATCATGGTCCACGGGCATAGATAGGATAGGTGGTTGCTCTAAGTGATCCAGAAGTTCTTTGAATGCCGAAATGCATTCCGGGGTCCACTCAAAATTGTGTTTCCCTTTTCGAAGTAAATCGAAGAAAGGGATGCACTTGTCGGTGGCCTTGGATATGAACTGACTTAAAGCGGAGAACTTTCCATTTAAACTTTGGACATCCTTGATGTTCTTGGGGACTTGGATGTCCCGAATAGCTTGAATTTTTTTTGGATTAGCTTCGATTCCCCTGGGAGTTGACAATGAAACCCAAGAATTTCCCTGAAGCGACTCCAAAGGAGCATTTCAAGGGGTTGAGCTTCATGTCGTACTGGCGGAGGATATCGAACATTTCAGAGAGGTCGTGGACGTGACTACTTGATTCTTTAGATTTTACTAACATGTCGTCCACGTACACCTCCATGGACTTTCCGGTTTGGTTTTTAAAGACTCGGTTAACCATTCTCTGATAAGTAGCGCCTACATTCTTGAGGCTGAAGGGCATGACGCGATAACAGTAAAGTCCGAGGTCTGTTATGAAAGAGGTGTGATCCTGGTCGCGATGGTTCATTGGGATCTGATTGTAGCCTGAATAGGCATCCATGAAAGATAGTAGTTGGTATCAAGCATTTGAGTCTACAAGTCGGTCGATCTTTGGAAGTGGGAAGCTGTTCTTGGGACATGCTTTGTTTAAGTCGGAGAATTCAACACACGTTCGCCATTTACCGTTGGCCTTCTTAATCAGAACAGGGTTGGAGACCCACTCGGGGTAGTTGGCTTCGTGAATGAATTTGTTGTTGAGTAGACGGTCTACGTCTTCCTCGAGTGCTTTGGATCTGTCGGGTCCCAAGAAGCGGCGCTTCTGCTTGACTGGAATTGTTATAGGATCAATACTTAGACAATGGCAAGCGACCGCAGGGTCGATGCCTTTCATATCGAAATGAGTCCATGCAAACACGTCTAGGTTAGCCTTCAAGAAATCCATAAGATCTTCTTTTATTGTGGGATGGAGCTGCGATCCTATCCCTGGAACTTTGGATTGATCATCGGGATTAACGGGAATATCTATTGTAGATTCGACCGGGGTAACCCTTTCGTACTCAGGCTCTACGTCCTTCCATGGGTCGAGGTCTATCGTAAATTTCATTAGGAGAGACCATGGCGATATGCAAACCCGAAACTCTATGAGAAAAGGGCACCCAAGGAAAGCATTGTAGGGGGAATCAATGTCTATAACTACGAAAG
Source organism: Allium sativum (assembly GCA_030737875.1). Taxonomy (NCBI): domain Eukaryota; kingdom Viridiplantae; phylum Streptophyta; class Magnoliopsida; order Asparagales; family Amaryllidaceae; genus Allium; species Allium sativum. The sequence continues at coordinate 863,880,875 of CM060926.1, forward strand.
TGAGGATTCAGACCCGGCTCCAATCCCCCTCACCTAGCTCCATAGGTAAATCAATCACTCTTACTGGAGAACTAGAAGCCCCGTTGAAGCCGTGGATCATGCCGCGGCATGGCTTTAAGTCTTTTGTTTCTAACTTCATCTGGTCGTAAGCAGCTTTGAAAATGATGTTGACTGAGCTTCCGGATTCGAACAACACTTTTCAGACAGAAGAGGCACCGATCTGAGCAGTAATAACCAGTAGATTGGTGGTTGGGATTTCCACCCTAGTAGAATCTCTTTTGCGGAAGACGATGTCATCCCGCATGGTTTTTTGGAGCTTGGCTAGGACGGATTCGTTGAGTGTGGAGCAAGTTTGATAAGTAGCATGCTTTATTGAACAAACATACTCTTCCATTTTTTGGAAGCTATCATGTGTGGAATAAGGTCCGCCACATATGGCATTGATTACGATCCCACGCTTTGGATTAGATGGGCCTGGAGATGCTTTGGCGACTGCTTGAGGCGTTGGTGCCTGAGGCTTTGGGTTTTCTCCGGGAGGAAAAGGCTCTTGGACGTATTGTTCAAGTCGCTTTTCGAGGATAAGCTTATCAATTGCATCCCTGAGCTGGCGACATTCATTGGTATTGTGATCGTGCACGTCATGGTATCAGCATTACCTCCCAGTATTTTTCTCAAGATCGGTTGATTCCCTAGTGCGCGGCTTCTTATATGGCAAAGTGTTGCATGTCTCCAAGTATATTGTTTCTAGATCCTCGTTTAGCGGGGGTGTATGTCTCGAAGGCTCGGTAAGGGCCGGGCTTTCTTGGCTCGGTCGGAGTTTGATCGTTGTTCCCGGCCATCTTGCCTACCGTTGTTTGGTCTTTGCCTGTTAGGACCTTCCCCCTTGTTCTGATAAAAGGGCTCTTCTACTTGTTTTCTTTTGAGGTTGTTTTTGCAACGCCTGCTTGATGGCTATTGGGGTGATTGGTGGCTGAGAGTCAGTTGCGCCTTGCCTACTCTTGGCATAAGTACTGATCCGCCTTCTCATGGAAGGCGTCGAGGCTTTTTGGTTGCTTCCGATCAATCCACGCCCCGAATTCGAAAGTAGCGAGTACACCTTTAGCTAACTGAAAGAGTATGGTGCGAGGGTCCAGATCCTTGACCTCGGCGAGGGCAATATTGAACCTGGAGAGGTAGTTTTTGAGCGACTCAGTGGGCAGCTTGTATAAGTTTGAAAGGGTGAGAGCATTCTTTGGAGTTGGTATGTGCATCTTGAATTGCTTGACCAACTGTATCGCTAACTGACCGAAGTTGCTAATGGAATTGAGTGGGAGGAGAGAGAACCATAACGGAGCTGTTCCTGATAAAAAGACTGGGAAACATTTGCATTTGACCGGATGGTTGCCCTGGCTCGAGTCCATTTGCCATTCATATCGATTTAGGAAGACACATGGGTCAGTGGTGCCGTTGTAGAGCGGCATTTGCGGCATGCTGAAGCGTCGCGGTCATTCAGCTTCGTTTACCCTACTTGTGAAGGGGTTATGCCTAATGTGCGCTTCCCATGAATCGTGCACATTTCCTCGCATTTCCCTAATGATTCTTCGAACCATGTCGGGTAGGTAAGTTGGATGGGATCCGCCATTGGGACCCATGGGTTTTGGCGAGGTTCTGGAATTCTGTTGTGAGGGAGTCTCCTTTGATGGACGTCCAGATCGTCTTCCTCCATGTCCTCGACATATATGATTGGCTCTAGGTGTGGACGGTGAGGGGAAGCGGGGTAATGTGGTTCCTATTCTGGAGGAACGCAGACTATTGGAATAGCAAGCCCATCATCCTGATGGTCCACCGTCGGGTTGTGTCGAGGAAGAGGATGGTTTGTAGGACTTGGTAAGTAATTGATGATCAAGCGAGAGCGGTCTCAATATTGTGCCCCCTCGCTATATGTGACGGTAGTTCGGTCGCCGTTCCTGTTCCCATTTCTGTTGGCGCAGCCATTGTCAGTACCGTTGTCAAGGACATTGGTGCGGGCAGCGATGTTGTTTATAAGGCTAAACCTCCTCCTTTGATGCGGGCCCCTTGACTCTAAAGAGAAAGTTTCCGATATGGTTGGTCGGCGTCGAGCATTGTTCCGAGTTAGTTGTAGTCGAGCGACGATGCATTGATTTTCTTGAAGTTGTCGCATAAGATCGTTGTTATTCCTTAATGCTTGTTTAGCTTGACCACTGTGTTCTCATACTTTTCATTAAGCGCGTGGATTTGAGTTTGTGTTGCGGGCGCTTCGTGGTCCACAGTAGGAGGGACGGTTTCATTAGTGGTCGGGATGTCCGTTGGTTGTTGTTGGGACGTACCAGCCTTGGTTGCGGATGAAGAGCCGACCATTGCGTTCTTTGGTCGCTTTGCCATCGTAATCAGACTCAACAGCAGGATTAGCAAGGAACCTCAAGCTTGTCGGAGGACAAGATGACAACGCGCGACAAAGGCACGAAATTCGAGTTTTCTCAGTGAAAGTACCAAATGTTGACGGCAAAAAATGTCGCAAACACCAAAGATTCCAATTACTAGGAATAATTAATTTGGTCACACAAATAAGAGTAGAAAAGAAATAAATGACACAAGAGATTTACAGTGGTTCGGCCTCGTGAGGGGCCTACATCCACTTTGTAGCGTTGTTGGAATACTATTAATCACAAAAAGTTACAAGGTTGATGTTAGCCTACTTTGTGAACAATGCTACACAAAGATTAAAAGATAAAAAGAATGAAGAATGTTTTTTAGTTAATTCGGATCGGATCGGAACTCCTTGGTTGAGGCAGCACAGCGTAGAGCAAAGAAGGGAGGAGCGCAGGCCAAATCGGATTGGTTCGGGTAACCCCGATCCGCTCCCATAATCTGTAATACTTCTGATTCGAACCCAGAGAATTGAAGCAGCAACGGTTATAGCCCGTGTTTCCTCAAGACTCGGAGCGGTTATACTCACGTTCTCCCCACGTTTGCCACTAATCTGATGCGTTGTTGCCACCATATTCTGTCTGAACCTGACAATGATGGGATGGAGACCACGTGTACCCAACCCGGAGCCACTTCAGAGGCATTTTCCACCTATAAATACACCTTCAAGGCTCATTTCAAAGGATCTTTTGGCATTTTCAAAACCCAAACTCCTTCACTATCCGAATTTCATCATCTTATTCAGATTACAATCATATTGTGAAGCAAAGTGAGTGAATCAATGTATTGTATAAGTGAGAATTGAGTGAAAACCGTTGTTGTACTTGCATTCAAGACATCAATTCAAAGAGTAGAAAGTGGACGTAGGCTATTTAATGCCGAACCACTATAAATTGTGTGTTTTCTCCGTTTTTTATTTCATTTCAGTAGAATCATTACTCATTTGGGTGTTAGAGCTAATTTTGGATCTAACATTTTGGTGCTTTCACTGAGAAATCTTCGAATTCTTCGCTTTTTGGAATTATCATTCTACCATTTGGACCTTCAAAGTTCAAAGAAGTTAATCCTCAATTTTTGACATCTTTATGTACCTGTTGGTTAATCACTGAAGAATTGGAAATTATGGCCAAAGGAAAAGGCAAGGAAGTCCAAAGTAATCGAGAGAATGAAGTGAACGAATACCAGCAAACAATGGTTGTGACGATGTCGCGTGGTCAAGATTCTGGAGCAGGCCGCTCCGGTCAGGAAGGACCGATCCGAACCGATGACCCTGATCCGATCCGATCCAGCGACATTGAAGCCACCCACTCTCCCCATCCGAACCAGTCCGGCCGTATCACTCTGCTCCGATCCGACCCAAATCGAAGTGAAGTTGGAACTTCTACTCGAGCTCCTGCCAATGCTCCGATTCCAGCCGTTATGACCAATGATCAGCCTGACCCATCTGCACCCGTCACACAAGGAGATTTTTCACGCTTTCTTGAAATGCTCTAGAGTACTAAGGAGGCATTGGAAGCCCATAAACGTGACAGTCTTCGCATGCAAGAGAACATGATCGCCATGAGTAGGGAACTCAAGGAGCTCCGGAGGCAAAAGACACCATCCTTAACACATTTCCTTGCTGCAGATTATTCATCTTCCTCAAATGAGGGACGTCCTCGTGAAAGAAGACCGCTTGATCGACCTCAGAATCTTGATCAGTTAACTTTTGGATCTTTAGGAACCCGCGAAGACTGTGCTCATGTGTTAGGGCCCGAAGACCCAAGCTTGAAAGAGCCTATGTTGTTGCCCATGCGCGGATCCCATGTTCTACCCAGGGATCCTAACATTACTAATCCTATGCAACAGCAACTTCTTCAGCCCCTCCCTCCTGAGATCGACCGGGAGCATAGGGAGCAATGTAGAGCAGCCACCGCTAGAAACAGGAGGTTATCCCCTAATCAGGAACCCAGGGGTAATCAGAATATCAGACCTAGAGAACCTGTGCAGGCATTAACAAATGCCGATGTATGGGCGATGATGCATCAGATTATGTCCGAAAGCCGACGATACACTAATTAGGACTGGGGCATTGAGCGAAGTCGTAACCCCTTCACAGATGATACACTGGACTTCCAGTTCCCTCGGCGATTCAACTTGCCACAAATGGATCGATATTCAGCGAGAACGAACCCGGGACAACATTTGATGAGGTACGCATGGTTCATGAATGCAGTAGCAGCTCTGGATGCTATAAAATGCAAGGCCTTTCCAATTTACCTAGAAGACGTGGCATTAATGTGGTTCACCCGACTCCCTCTATGGTTAGTGTCAAACTTCACAGAATTAAGTGAGCGCTTTATGAACCAGTTTCGACTTCACGCCCGCAAATCCAAAAGCGTCATAGAGTTGTCAAGGATTAAACGGGCTCCAGGAGAATCTCTGAAATCGTATTTGGACCGCTTCAACCTGGTCGTCACTGAAGTTAGTGACCCTCATGAACCCACTATTCCGATGGCTTTAATAGAAGGAGTTGACCCGGACACAGAATTTGGGGATTATCTATGCGGGAAACCGCCCCCTACTAGGGCAATGTTCTATGAAAAAGCTAATTTTCGCTTAAGGCGAGAAGAAGCTCATGCAAATAGGAAGAGAAAGTCCGAAGGGGCCTCGAGGGAAGGTGTCCAAAGTAATGTTGCTGTGAAACAATCTGGTGACAGTTCAGGGAAGGTTGAAGTGAACGTCGGCAACCAGAATGGAGATAATAGCAGCAAGAATGGAAACGACAATAGGAGAAGTAGGAACCGATGGAACAATTCCAGCAAAAGACCTCGATATCAAACTTTCGAAAACTATTCGCCATTGAATGATACCTTGGAAAACATTTATTTGGGTACATATAGCATATTGCAATACAAAAAACCACCACCCAGAGACTCCATTGAAAAAGAGATCGCAATAGGAAAGTTTTGTTTGTTCCATGGAACCCACGGTCATTCCACCAACGAATGCCGTCATTTGAGAGATATAGTTGAAAAACTACTGCGGGAAGGGAAGTTAGACGAGTACAAGGTTGCCCCAAGGACCGGGGGCAAGGGGGACAAGCCCCGAACCAAAACCAGCCTACTTCAAAACCCACAGCCCAATAGAAAGGTAAGGGGATCGTTATCAATACCATTATAGGCGGACCCCACCTAGCTAGTCGTAGTTTCAAAGCGATGGATCAGTACGTCAATACCGCCAAGCACTTTGAGGTAGGAGAATGCAGTAACCTCGAAGACATTACTCTAGTAAAACAACAAAAGACAATGTCAGACAACGTCATATTCCGTAGTAGAGATGATTCCGAAATTCAATCCAAATGAAGATCCACTGGTAATTACCATGACCATCGGCCATGCTTTAGTCCATAAAGTGTTGGTGGACAACGGAAGTTCGGTCAATATCCTCTTCAAGAAAGCTTTTGAACAAATGAGACTTGAAGCAAAAGATCTAAAGCCCTACGAAGGATGGATACGTGGATTCAATGGGGGCGTCGACGGCTCCGATGGGCTACATAGAATTGCCAGTGAAATTAGGGTAGTGAGATCGCTAGAGAGTGAGGATCCCGCCATTTGTAGTTTTGGATGTAGAGTCACCCTACAATGCCTTCCTAGGACGACCGACCCTTGCCGAGTTTAGGGCATGTATTGCACCTTGGTGCTTGCTGCTTAAATTCCCGACTGACGCAGGAATTGGGGTGATAAGAGGCGACCAAGCTACGGGACGAGCTTGTTACATGACGGAATTGAAGATGCTAATGAAGGCGTTGAATATAGAAACTAAGGACGATTCTCCCCCTTCGAAGGAAAACTCAACATAGCAATTAAGGGGTCCAGCCCCAAGAGAGTCGCCCTTAGATGTGCTCGAGGATATATATCCCAAAGAGGATAGAGAACCCGAGGATAGGAAGGCGACTACCAACGAGATAACAATAGATATACCTATTGATGAGACAGATTCGACAAAAGTACTAAAGATCGGCTCGCAACTAGATCCAGTTTGAGCGAAAGAGTTGGCTGATTTCTTAAGGGCAAATGTGGATGTGTTTTCCTGGACTCACGCCGACATGTGTGGGATTTCACCTGCCATTATGAGCCACTCTTTATGTATTAATCCAAAGCACCCACCAGTCAAACAGAAGAGACAGATGTTAGGCCCAGAGCGTTCAGCAGTTTGAAAGAAGAGTTAGAGAAATTAAAGGATAATGGATTCATTAAGGATTCGAAATATCCCGACTGAATATCAAATCATGTTCTGGTCAAAAAATCTAATGGGAAGTGGCGTACATGTATCGACTTCTGTGACTTGAACAAGGCTTGCCCAAAGCATAGCTTTCCTCTTCCCAGAATAGATCAGCTAGTAGACTCGACGGTTGGACACGAGCTTTTATCCTTTATGGATGCCTATTCGGGGTACAATCAAATTCCCATACACATACCAGATCAGGAACATACAAGTTTCATCACAGACTTGGGGTTATATTATTATGTGGTAATGCCATTTGGATTAAGGAATGCAGGAGTCACGTACCAGCATTTGGTCAACCGCATGTTCTATAATCAAATCGGGAAAACCATGGAGGTTTACGTGGATGACATGCTTGTGAAGTCTAAACGATCTTCCGACCATACAAGAGACTTAGCTGAAATGTTTGATATTCTTCGAAGGTATGGAATGAAGTTAAACCCCCTAAAATGCTCGTTTGGGGTCGCATCTGGAAAATTCCTTGGGTTTATCGTGAGTTCTCGAGGAATTGAGATAAATCCTAGTCAAATAGCCGCAATAAGAAATATTGAAGAACCACGAAAGATCAAGGATGTTCAAAGCCTAGCCGGAAAAGTTGCTGCATTGAGCAGGTTTATCTCCAAAGCTACAGATAAGTGTGTACCTTTCTTCGATCTAATAAAACGAGGAAAACAAAATTTTGAGTGGACCCATGACTGTGTGGAGGCATTCCAGAATTTATTAGACTTATTAGAAAATCCTCCAATATTATCAAAACCCGTGGAACATGATGATTTGTTTGTCTCCCTGGCGGTATCATCTCATGCCGTCAGTACAACATTGGTACGTAAAGAGGATAAAGTCCAGATGCCTGTATGCTACTTGAGCAAGAAGCTAGCTGTTGTAGAACGTAATTATCCAAGGATAGAAAAACTTGCTTATAGCCTCCTGATTGCTTCCCGCAAACTTCGTCATTACTTTCAGGATCACCCGATAGTTGTATACACCGATCAACCTTTAAGACAAGTGTTGCAAAAACCCGAAGCATCGGGGTGGTTACTTAAATGGAACATCGAGCTGAGTCAACTTGATTTAAATTTTCAGCCACAGAAATCAATAAGGGGGCTGGCATTGGCGGACTTTATAGCTGAATTCATAATTCCCGAAGAGGAAATGGTGGGTGACAAGGTAGTTACTTTGGACCAAGAGTTAGAGCTCAGTCCGTGGAAGCTATATACGGACGGAGCCGAAAATGATCGAAGGTCCGGCGCCGGAGTTGTTTTAATAACTCCTGAAGGACGATCTATTTACTATGCATTGCCATTAGTGTTTGTTGCTACCAATAACAATTCCGAGTATGAAGCCCTGATTGCCGGGCTGAAACTCGCCAAGGAACTAGGGGTGAAGACACTGGATATATGTTGCGATTCCAAGATAGTTGTATGTCAGGTTCGGGAGGAATTTATTGCTAAAGGGCCTCGACTCTTTACTTATCTCAAAAAGGTAAACGAGTTGCTGGGTAGCTTGGAGCATTATAGCATAACGCATATTCTAAGAACAGAAAATCAGAAAGCAGATCGGTTGGCAAATCTAGCAAGTTCTGATAATCCGAAAGAAACTGTAATGGTTCCGATAGCGGTTTTGGAATCACCGAGTTTCGACCTGATGGAAGTGGAACTAGCCTTGGAAGTTGATCCAGAGAGAGAATCATAGATGACACCGATCAAGAATTTTCTCAAGAATGGAACCCTCGCGTTGAAGAAGAGCGAAAGACGAGCTGTAAGATGTAAGGCTGCAAGATACGTTTTACAGGACGACGTCCTTTATCGCCAGGGGTTTCCAATGCCCCTACTACGGTGTATCGCACACAACGACATCAAACGTGTACTGCAAGAAGTACATGAAGGTGAGTGTGGGGACCACACCGGGGGCCAAATCCTAGCAAAGAAAGTATTACGGTATGGATATTTTTGGCCTAACGTGAATAAATACGCGGCTGATTATTAACGACGCTGCGACAAATGCCAAAGATTTGCCAAGATTCCCAGAGCGCCTCCAACTCAGCTCAAGTCGACGATAAGCCCATGGCCATTTGCTATGTGGGGGATTGATATTATTGGAGTTACCTATTGCCAGAGGGGGAGCTAAGTACGCGATTCTCGCCGTGGACTATTTCACGAAATGGGTGGAAGATGAAGCTTTAACAACGATCACGGCAAGAAAGGTGATTAGTTTTGTGGTCAGAAACATTATCTGTCGATTTGGGATACCGAAGACCATCATAACCGATAATGGGACACAGTTTGACAACGTTGAATTTAGAAACTTCTTCCAGAAGTACAAGATTGATAAACGGTACACTACTGTAGCTCACCCGTAGTCAAATGATCAGGTCGAAGCAATAAATAAGGTCATTAAATCTATTCTCAAGAAGCGGTTGGAGCGGGCCAAAGCCAAATGGGTAGATGATTTGCCACTAGCTTTGTGGGCCTACAGGACAACCTTTAAGACGGCCACCGGCCATACTCCCTATTCACTTTCCTTTGGGTCAGAAGCAGTAATCCCAATAGAATTGGAAGTCCCTTCTCATCGAGTTGCATACTATGACCCGATGACAAATAGAACACTCCTTATAGAGTCTCTTGATATGGTTGAAGAAAAAAGAGACGAAGCAGACTTGTGTGCCTCAAGACATCGACATCAAGTAGCACATTATTATGACCAGAAAATTCGTTTCAAAACCTTTGAACCAGGAGACTTGGTATTGAAGCGAGTCTTCCCGCCTTCAACCCAATTGGGCCCAAAATGGGAAGGGCCATACACCATCCAATGGAAGCTTGATACAGGAGCATTCAAGCTAACGACCGTGGACGGTGAAGAGATTCCCAGAGCTTGGAACGCTCAGCACTTACGATGATATCTGAGCAAAATATGAAATGTCTCCCTTTTTGTTTTTGTAAGCTATGTAAAAAGGCACGACTTTCCTTAAAAAGTTTGTTTATACGAACAAAGGATTATGATGTGGATGTAGGCTATGACTTAGCTGAACCACTATAAAAATATCGTGTGTCATTTATTTTCCTGCATTATTTATATCTTTAACCATTATTCTGTCATGACAATGAAACACTAAATTAAATTTCAAAAATTGGAGACAACCCATGTGCAGGAGCAAACAACATGACCGTTTGCATGTTAAGATGAAAATAATGGGAAGACGACATTCCAAACTCTAACTCTCATGAAACAAGAGAGAGTATAAAGGATGGGAAGATGACGCCCCTTGAGGCGTGAAGGTGCACCCCGATAAGAGGCCGCCTCAGTCATAATCTAACCTGGTTATGAGACAGGAGAGTATAAAGATGATAAAAAGAATAAGCATCAATGCCGAAAAGAATATGGACCCGTCAGAGAATCGGGGATAGCTGGATTTTGAATTTAATCGATCTTGAATAAGTCTTAATCAGTTATCCAAGATTGAATGGGGGCATATATATGTACACATATTCCCCTTAATAATGACTTTACTATATAACTGTGATATGACATGCTGTTCATTTGCATTTTTACCTAAATGTTAAATTTATGGGTATCAGACATTGCAGGGAACAAACCACTTTATTCATAAACATATGAGTTTATACAGGAAGACTAAGCAAAAGATGCGAGGGCCGCACTCACTACAATAATAGCGGACCGGTGGAATATCAAAATAAAATAAAACAAAGCACATTATCACTTGGGCTTTGGAGCAGACATGGATTTTTTGGTAGCCTTAAGAGCATTTCTAGCTTCTTTTTCAGCATCAGACATGAGACGCTTTAGCCTTTTCTTCTCTGTAGTTGAAGTACTAGAATCGGTAGATTTCTTCCCAGGAGTCGGAACACTGGAATCAAGAGAAGATTTTTTAACAAGCTCTTCTGTAATTGACCTAGTTGAAAGCTTAACAACTAACCTCGATCTAGGATCCACCACTGCAAGGGGCTTAAGGCTTTTGGGGTTTAAGTCCTCGACTTTCAACTGCATGCGCTTGTCTTGTTCGGCTTTCATTTCAACCAAAGTCATGTCATCAGCATTTTTCAAATCCCCAGTTATAGCAACATCAGGATCTTCTTCATGCCCCTCATTACCATCGTCGACTTTCAAGGCATCTATAATTTCATCATCATGAGAAGTGTCGACCTTAGACGGTTCAGCTCCCCCTCCAGATTCGATGATGGCAGCCTTATCCTGTCCTCCCTGGGTCTTTTCCACAGATTTTTTCCCAATGGAGGCTCCCCGAGGCTCATCATTCTTCTCGGCTGGTTCAACACCTATAGAATGAGAAGCAACAGTTATCACTCAGGAGAAAATAAAGGATCCTCGATCGATTGCCCAATGATGTGATGAAAGGTAAAAACAGCCTTGACAAATTGAGGTGAAAAGGTAGAAATACCTTCTGATGAATTCTCAATTGGGACGGCTACCGTATCTGACGCTGATTCGGGTATAGGAGATAAAAGAGACGCTATAGAAATTCCCGGATTCTCGAGATCATATCCCTCAACTCCAGTAGTTTCGGCGGTAGAAGAAGAAAAACCAACTTCAAGGATATTCTTTTGTTTGGCCAGCATTTCTCCTCCTCCATTGCAGCAGCAATAAGGCGACGCCCCTCGGCCAGATGTGCCGGTTCATCATCTCTCAGATACTTCTCCATGAGTTTGTCTTCATCAACGAAGTCTACCTTAAGTTCCTCTTTTTCCCATTCGATGATTTGACTCCATACGTGAACTAAGGTAGTCGGATAGTCTTCGATCCAAGAGATGTTTCGGCGACGAATTATGTGTGCAAAGAATTCAATCATTAGTTCGCCAAAGCTGTGCAATTCTTCTTGAGCCTCTGATAGCTGTTTATGGGTTTCGTCAGCAGACTTAATAGTGCTATCCACATTCCCCTCAGCTAGGGAAGCCCTAGTCTTGTCTTCCATTAACTTGGACTCCAAGTCAGCATTTTGTTTCTCCAGCTCGACATTCTTCCTCGCTAACTCGGCCTTTTCTTCCTCAAGAGTATTGTAAGCCAATTGCATCTTGACATTGTTTGACTAAGCGTCTTCCGCTAGTTTCTTCAACTCTAAACGTTCTAGACTGTGAGATTCCAGCAAGTCATGATAACGCTTTTGTAATTCCTCAAATTGTTGTTTGAAGTTGTTGGCATATCGTTGAGCAATGACGAGTTGAGCCTGTGTATCTTCTAATTCCTTCTCCATCTTTTTCAAAGCATTCTCATCGAAATCTACAGCCTTCTTCACTGCATCAACGTCTGTAATTAAGGCCCGAATGATTCTTGAGAGATTTCGTGAATACTTGTACATCTCCGAGTATTGTTTCTCAACTGCGTCAATCTTTGCTTTAGCCTCATTTGCCCACTTTGAAGAAATAAGCTCAAGTGCGGGTAAGAAAGTTAGATTCTCAAAGTAGTGATCTGGGAACTGCTTCTCCAGATATGCCAGCTTAATTTTGGAATCAACATCCAGTGGTGGGGGCTTGCAGTATGATAGTTCAATGTGTTTCTGCTTTGTAGGGACGATGGCTGCATCACCTTTTCCAGATCGCTTCTCAGAAGCTTTGTGTTTGTCTCGTGAATCGGTGTGTTTTGGTGGACTTTTTTCTCGATTATATTTGTCTTGGGGAGAAGTTCGATCTTTGGATTGCGATGTGTCTTCCCCACGATGACTCTGGTGGCTCTTATACCTCTGTGGATCCGACCGGACAGGAGAACGAGAGCGTGAGGTGTGTGGTCGATGAGAATCATGAGGCCTTCTGTCATCTCTGCCCCGGCTATCACGGCGACCATGCTCGGTGTCGGAAGGAGGTCTAGACATGCTACGGCGAATTTTCCTAACATCATAGTAAGGGCGAGACATTGTACCTGCACAACAGTATAAGTGGAATTCAGAATCAATGCTCACATAAGACATGAGTCTGTGACGTGCGGTGCTAATGTGTTATGTACATCCTAAGTGGTGTTCCCCCTAGCAAACCCGAGTCTGAAGCCAGACTAGCATGAGCGGGCTCTTTGGCCTTCACGGGAGTAGTCTCCTCTGAATAAATGAAGGTTAAAGGATTCGTGCCAAAATCCTCTAAAGTATAGATAGTTTTGGGCAGGGGAAGATTTCCTAAACCCTTAAATGTGGAATCGTCGGTAGTAGGAGCATCTCCCTGTGAAGCATCTATTGGCAGCTGTAATGGCCCGAATTTCCATACCCTTTGAGTTGACTAATTACACCACACGTCCAACCCATATTGCATAGAAATACGAATCATTATTAGAAAGAAGTCAGAGGATGAGAAACAGAAAGAAAGAAGTATTAGAATAGAAGAAAATGAAGATCACAAACTCACAGAGGAACGAATAAAATATATTAGATAACATAAACTTTGCAATACAAATCAGTAACTGTATATACATACCGTTATCAGAGCACAACAGTTATTCCTAGAACAGTTATAAACACCTGTTTCCAAATACGAACATAATACACAGCAGAAAAATATGATAGTCTATAGCTAACTGGTGAAGCCTCCTGCTTCATGATCCTCCAAGTGAATCTGTAAAATCCCAACTACTTGACTACCCGTACAAATTTGGGCACCTAATAGTTTAGGGAAAACAAAACAAAATAAACTCTGGGTCAGTCATGGGACTGGTGTGAGTAAACTCCAACCATTGGTTTTACTTTCAAAATACTTTCGAAAGAAATGATAATCATAAGACCGATCCACACATAAACACGGATGGTTTTTACCTTACGATAACCAAAAATATTTTTGATATCAAATCCGGTGATATTATAATAATGTCTAAATCAAATAAATAGAATCTAGCAAAACGCTTGTATCTTACGCTCCATATATAATATTAAGTCAAAAATCGCAAGGCGCTTATTGGAGATTGAATTTCCAACATGACAAGGTATGGGGACCACCTTCCGATAGTGTCTCTAAAGGCAAATACACTAGGTTCAACAAGAACGTCTTGCAACCCGGCCCACACATGACCGACCACTCATTTCGCTTGAGTGTATCGAACGTATATCACCAATGGTTGGGATCAGCAACCGTTTCCCGAAAGGGACAGCATTGATAGATTAAAGAAACAAATGGAATTTCTCTAGATAGATGATTATACATCCTCATGGGAGCGACCTACATAGCCATGCTGCCTGCCCGATTTTTGTCAATTCCCGGTTGTGAGGCTTGAGGTTTGAATTATCTTCCAGAACATCTGGCCACCATTCACTTTGAATGCTGCATCGTCAGATCCATCGGAAATCACTAATTGATTCCCACAAAAATACTCATATTGCTAGGCTAAAGAAGTTTCCCTTCTTTGCCACCAACTTCGTACGTTTGAAGGAATCAACGTACGTAATCCCTTTGGAAATACTCTGTCTGACACTCGTCCATACAAGTTGTCCTGGGTCTGGACAAACTGAAGACACCGTTCTATTAATCCATCTTGGCAATTTCTACCTAGGGTTAACAGAACAGCCCTTGCATTTTACTCCGTCTTCAATTATCTTCAGCACAAGTTGATTCATAACGCTTATACCAATACAGAGTGGGTTTCAGATATTAATTCTGATCCCGGTCTCTCCATATTGACAATGGAGGTATAAAATAAATCAAAACTTTGATAGTCGGTGATTTAACTACCAAAGTAACATCCATACAATCAACGGTCCTATTTCCAAATGGAAATTCTATCGATCAAGCATCAAATAACACCGGGCCCCTTTAAATCAATTCCTGATTATATTATTATTTCCAATTCCTGTTTCCCTATCTTTCGTATCCTTTTAAAGCTCGATTTCCCCTCTCGATTCTTTGAAAAACATTTCCAATACCTAGTTTCTTTATTCGAGAAAATATCTCTTATTCCAATTAGAAAACATTTCTATATATATTAACGAATCCTTATTTTCTATATTCAGAAAATACACCGCATTAATATTGGAAAATATTTCCAATTTCTCTTCCTTAATTTCTCGTTGGCCAATCCATTATGCGTAGAAAATATCTCTCATTTTATTTGGATAAAAACATTTCAAAATCCTTTAAATTAACGCGATGTTATAAAACATCGTTACTATAACTCAAACTATTAATCATTTACTAACTAATCATATTGATAATCAATCTTTACTATCGAACCTTAACCATTTCTTCATCAATCATGAAGTCAATCAAGTTGGGGTATAATTACCTCTCAGACCTTAATTGAACAACATTCTCAACTTTTAAATAGTCAAAGCTCACAACTTTAAACAAAACATCGCCTACACGACTTTCGGATTCAATCTAAGAACATACTTCTTTTACCGAAAAACATTGATTATAACGGTAGCGTTATAATCGCTGTCTCCAAATATTAGATTTATAAAACATTATTTTTAACAACAGTGTTATAATCGCTGTTTAGCTTTTATTATAATAGCAGCGTTAAAATCGTTGTTAAAACATTTGTGATAACAGTAGCATTATAATCGCTGTTTAGATTTACGAAACATTTATTATAACAACATCATTATAATTGCTGTTTAGATTTACAATACATTTATTATAACAACAACGTTATAATTGTTGTTTAGATTTACAATACATTTATTATAATCATTTCATTTAAATCACTCCTTCGATTCTAAAAAATCAATTCTATATTCTTGCCTCCACTAATCTCTCACGTTTCATTACTTTGAAAACGTTATCCAATTCTTGAATCTTTTAGATAAACAAAACTCCTTTCATTGATATTCACCTTCACTTAATCTTTCTTTTCTTAAGTAACTCTTATTTAAAACAAAACCTTGGTTTTTACTTCTTTCAATATCATTTATATACGAAGCTGGATTTCTATTATAACAAATCCATTTATCCCATCTCAAAATTTAAATTTATTTGGTGTAACATAACTTAGGCTCAATACCACCAACAAAGTCCATTAAGCTTTTTCCTTTATAAATTTCGAACATCTTCCTTCAATACCAAATATTTTACTTCATTAAATTATTAAGTAAATGTTTGTTTAAAACTATCATTTTAGCCCATTTAAGCTTTAAGTCCATTTATAAACTTTGTTTGCCAAACTTGGATTCATTCTTGAATCTCTTCTCGATGTCAATTATTTTTCTTAGCACAATTTACCCTGTAACTTTTATTCAAATCATCGCATAGGTCTTGTGCTTCTTTGGTAAACCTTGTTTATAAAGTTTGGATTTATTTTTAAATCCTCCCTTCAAACTTTTCACAAAACTTCAAATGATATATCAATCTAATCTGATTTCCAAAAAAGGCAATCATTTTAATTATTATTAACTAAATAATAATTAACTTTAATATGTACTCTAGTATAGGTGGTTAAGTCCTCGATTAACTAGAAATAGAATAGAATAATTAATTATCCTAAATAGTTATTAAAATGATAATTAACTTAATAATAATCAATTCAATAATTCCTTTATAAGTTCAAATCTATTTTCAAATATTGGTCTCAATACCGATTTTTCACTTTCCCATATAAATTCATATTTGAACTTATATTTCAATTTATCCAATGATTAATAATTCACTTAATTTATATTTATGTTTATAAACAAATTCTTGTTTTCTCCACTAACATGTTTAAATTTCAACTCTATTACATTTCTATTTTTGGATATAAATTTCCTTTTTAAAACTCAAAATTTATTTTCTATATTAAAATATATTTTACTGTATTGAATACCAAAATTTCTAAAGCCAGGGTAATTCAACCTAACAAAATCAATCACGGTATATATCAAAGTAAACAACAAACAATAAATAAATGTTGAGGGGTCCAGTTGGATCCCTCCAACCTGTTTCCCTGCATCCACAGATGTTAATTAACATAAATAACATCAGTAATAGTAATTTCACATCCTATATGAAATATCATGGTGAACAAAATTATTTAACGATCAATGATATAGCTATATCAATCAATTCAACCATTATCAACCATTCATCCAAATAACCATCATGCAGTATAAAATACTGTAAATAAATTTAAAGCTCGTTTATATAAAAATATAAACGAGTCAGAGTTAGTGAGTTTACTCACTTGTTCGAAGTTAACAAATTCTTCTTTGTTTCATTTAAAGCGAAACGGACGTTTAATTCTTCTACGAAATTCTGGTAGCTTCATGGTTCACCACACTAGCTCCATAGCGTAGGCCGCATCGTTACGATTTCAACATGACATGTCTGGTACAATTCAGTTAACATATGTTCAAGTTATAACATGTTAAAGTATATGGTTTTTATTTAATTATCATTCTCTTAATAAATTAACCATCTAACTTAATTACCTTTATAATCCGACCCCGTTTAACAGGAAGTGCCCACGTGGATTCCTCTTAAGCCATCTTCCCTAAAGAATTACTTCCACTACAATCCCTTTTATGGCCATAACCACCACTTATAGTCCCCGTTCTTACTCAATCCTTCACCAAACCCCACGCAATCACCTTTCAACAGCACCACCACTTTGTTGACCCAACGTGTTCTCCCATTCACCATTTCTTAATTAATGTATTAAGACAATTAACCCCCTCCTTCAACACAGTTAAACCCGCAACCTCCTGGCATTCGTTCTCCCTCCATTTGCTCCACTGTTTAACCAAACCGTCACCCTCTTCGCAACTCCAACACTTCCCAGACCTCGTCGTCGGTTACAACGCCTCAAACAAGCGATTCCGGCTTCCACAGCCTCACCGTGGAGCAAGAGAGTTCATATAAACGAAAACCTTCCTCTTCCACGCGAGCACCACCGATCAAACCCGAGCGCCCCTTTCTACATCGTGACAACACCTTTGAACGCTGCTCTTATGAAAGTAGCGAACAAAATTTACCCTAAAATCTGTAGCCTTAGAACACCGCGTCATGAACACCGTGACCAAACATCCATCGCCCATTGTGATGGCAACGTAGAAGTGAAGAGGGATACGCAAGGGACACAAAGATCATATTTTACAAATTTAAGAATTTTTCCTCGATTTTAAACTGAATTTAGACAACTTGATTTTGATTATTTTGAGGGAGGAGTTTTCTTGTTTTACTGAGAGCAAAGAAATGGAAAGGGTTCGCTTGTTTTTGTTTTTATAGAGATTGAGTAGCTTGCAACGCACAGCTTTAAAATCCTTGGTAAACACGATATTAAAATTCTTGGCACTCACGGCTTTGAAGTTACTTGACAGGCATGGTTTAGAAACCGTGAAGAGCATGGATTTGATAACGTGGAAAACACGTATTTGAACATTTATAGGCAGCGATTAATGTTGCACAGATATCAGTGAATGTCATCGCCAAGAATGTTTATAATTTCACACTTGTAATAGATTTTACCTGTACCAACTTTCGCGGATGTTTGATTAAATACATAAAGGAACGCAACTCATATTTTCCAGCAATGAGGCATGGTGATAACATATTTTTAGTCTTTCTTTGGCATATATAAGTTAGCGCGGTAAGTTATGTTTTGTGTATTCTGCTACAAAAATCATGTTCACTTATAGACTGCTATAAACAAAAATGAAAATAGTATCGTGTCGAGCGAGGTGCCATGATCCCAAATATATAATAATATCGGTAATTTAACTTATATTATGAAACCCCAAAATATTGATATAGGGTGCAAAATACTCCAAATAAAAAGTTACATATTTAATTAATTAAAAATTACAGTAAAATTCTATAAATTAAATTATAACTACGCCTTGAAAATCTCACAATAATAATCTATTTCGGATTTTATAAAAATTTATTTCATTATAATCATATATTGTTTTTGGAAATTAAATCGAATCAAATTTCAAAATAAACAAATAAAAATACCTATCTAATCTGAATATATACATATAACTTCATAGTAATCTAATTTGAATTTTAACTTGACATTTCTATTTTTAAATTAAAATGATATCTAATATATTTTAAAATCCATTTATTTTATTAAATAGATTCCTTATAAATTTCTATATAAAATTCAAATAAAATATTTAAAACAAATTTAAATATTCAGAATTCAACGGCTAAAAATCCGGGCCGTTACAGCAGCTCTTTAGGGGATGCTGACTTCTCAGGAGAAATAGCGTCATCAGGGACGATATACCCTTCTCTGTGCTTTTCAGCTATGTTGGCTAACTCATTGTCCTGAGTTGAGGATGGAGAAGGTGGAGTCCGAAGAGGTATTGTTGGACCTTTTAAGCCCTCACCCGTCTCAGGAATAATGTCGATCGGAGGTATGTATACATATGGACCCGTCCTATGACCTATACTACGGGTAATAGATAGTAACTCGTGATAATGGAGATACTCATCCTTAAGAACTTCGTCGATGGTTAGGAACTTTTGATCGCCATTGAGAAGCCGATGCAAACGATCAAAGTATAATTGATCCGATATTTTCTTTAGGTTATCAACTGCGAATGAAAAGGAAAGCAAATTAATGCATTGGCATGAGCATTTAAAATTGAAATCTATAAGGTCAGTGCTTTGCTTGGTTTGGTCAATCTCCTGGCACACCCCAGCTGCTGTCTGATATAAAACCATTCAAGTTTAGAATCGCCAGACTTGCTGCTAAATGGAATAGTAATAATTTTCCTTTTCGGGACTGATTCAAAATATGAGAAGGAGGGATTCTCTTGAGTCCGATGCTTAAAATTATAAAAAAAATTGGACGTCATCGAAGGTAGGCTCTATACCTAAAACTTCTTTGTATGCTATATACAAGGTGTACAAATAAGCATAAGAGTTGGGATGTAATTGCATGGGGGCAATCCGCGTCTGTCTCAGAAAATCGACGACAAAAGGCGAAAATGGTGGAATTGCCCCAACCAGACACATCAACCGGGTAATTGCCATAAATCCTTCCGGTGGATTGTGGGGGCGATCTGTTTTCGATGGCACCAGGGTATCTCTTTTTAATATTCCATGATTTAGACATATTCGGACGAGTCTATCCTCATCGATCGTCAACTCAACAGAATCTTTGGGTAACTCCAATATAGTGGCAGTTTCAAACTCATCGGGAGCACGATCATCTCCTATCCCTCCTTCCTCTTCATCACAAAGAGAAACTTCACTATCAGAAGGTATTTCACTATTGTGTGCTTCCACTTCATAATTTGGGCCCTCATCATCCTATTCAGGGTCTGAGGGAGAGGATATGTCATCAAGAGTGAGTTTCTCAAAAGTTTCTACAACTTCTCTCTTTTCTGCTAACCTAGATGAACGTCTCACTGCCGTGATCGCTAAACTACTGAAGAAGCAATAACATAAGTTAAAGTAAGATAGCCCGTATACCCCCGTGTACGTGTGTGAACTAAAGTGTGTGCTATGTGTGCAAAGGATGCAAAGTAAACACATGAGAGCATAACGCAAAGGTTTGACGAAATAGTAATATGTTCACAATAGTCTTAAATGTTTGCTCATGTTTATAAGGCACTATCCTAACTGTTCATTAAGTTGTAGATCATGGCAAGCAATGACCGAGCCAGTTGAACAAATTTTTGTGCATTAAGTTAGATGAGTTTAGTTCGGTTCGGATGTGTATTTTTGGATCAGATCGGGGGAAAAATCATGTTTCGGTTTGAAGCAGAAGTTAACGCCCTATATGAAAATCGGATCGGTTCGGGAATGGATATTCTGAGTGGTCCGGATCGGCTTGAGTGCCCATGCTTTTCTCTCTTTGCTTTTCATTTCGACCCGACCCGGTTGTGTAAGCCTTGTTTTCCTTTTACCCTTCACTTTTCAGTCTGATCCGATCCGATTAGATGAAACCCCTATCCTCTTCACTCCTATGTCTCTCCACCTGAACCGATCCCAAATCCTCCTCTTTTCTTCTTCTCAATCCTTCCTCTTCCTCAGCCAACACCGAACCCAACTTTGTGCCAAGAACTAAGTCAAAATCGAATGTTCATACATTGGCTTGGCCAGTATTAGGCTCTGGTCTCCTCTGTAACTGCCTCGAGATGGTGACAAGACCATCGACGATGATGGTGATGGGAGGAGGTCGTGACGTCAAGGTCAAACAAACACCATACCCAAATCGTCCAAATTAACCACAAACCCTAACTGAAAACAACTATTACGAAGTTAATTGAGGTTATAAACCTACCTATTTGTTTGATTCGAAGATTAGCATGAAAATTCTCTAAGTTTTTGAGAACTAGGGTTTCGATGTAAAACCTAGAAGATGAGAACAATAAAGGAAAGGGAGGTAGAAGAAGAAGAGCGGCAGACTTATATAGGTTCAAGATGGCTCTTTGTATTCCTAGCCTTTAACTCCGTTCGGACTGGAATACAAGCCCAAGTATGTTTGGCCCATTAATTTAGTAGTTGAGGGTTAAAAAAGGAGTCATTCGGACCGGTGGTACTTTCCCCTTGATCTCACCCTGGGTTCGGACCGGAAACCGAATCCCAATGAAATCGTGCACTTTAATTTAGCATGCGAATTAAACTCAAAGAAAAATATACAAGAAGTCTACCTGGAAGAGTCACTGGACATCAAGAAGAAATTTCAGAATTATGTGAAATGAAGAAAATAATTTTCATATTTCATGGTGTATATATAAGTAGCAAGAGACATGACTTCATGACACAACGCGTCCCGACGAATGAATGGAAGTGACTATTCAATAGTTCAAATTCAGAAACTAGTGAGCAAATAATGTCAAAGTATGCTCCATCTTTAAAAGAAGCGTCCTTTGAGGGGGCAAAATGTTAGCCTACTTTGTGAACTAGGCTACACAAAGATAAAAAGATAAAAAGAATGAAGAATGTTTTTTAGTCAAGTAGGATCGGATCAAAACTCCTTGGTAGAGGCAGCACAGCGTAGAGAAAAGAAGGAAGAAGCGCAGGCCAAATCGGATCGGTTCGGGTAACCCCGATCTGCTCCCTTAATCTGTAATACTTCCGATCCGAACCCAGAGAATTGAAGCAGCAACGGTTACAGCTAATGTTTTCTCATGACCCGGAGCGGTTATACCCACATTCTCCCCACGTTTGCCATTAATCTGATGCGTTGTTGCCACCATATTCCATCCGAACCCGACAATGATGGGATGGAGACCACGTGTACCCGGCCGAAGCCACTTCAGAGGCATTTTCACCTATAAATACACCTTCAAGACTCATTTCAAAGGATCTTTTGGCATTTTCAGAACCCAAACTCCTTCACTATCCGAATTTCATCATCTTATTCAGATTACAATCATCTTTTGAATCATATTGTGAAGGAAATTGAGTGAATCAATGTATTGTATAAGTGAGAATTGAGTGAAAACCGTTGTTGTACTTGCATTCAAGACATCAATTCAAAGAGTAGAAAGTGGACGTAGGCTATTTAACGCCGAACCACTATAAATTGTGTGGTTTCTCCCTTTTTTTGATTTCATTTCAGTAGAATCATTACTTGTTTGGGTGTTAGAGCCAATTTTGGATCTAACAGTTGAGACCCTCTAATGACATCTCATTACATTCATCTTTATGCTAGATGATGTCATAATTAAGCTATATGATGTCATCATTAGGGCTATATGATGTCACCTCTAAGGTATGATGTCATTATCCTCATATATGATGTCATAATTATCATATATTAAATATCTTAAGAAATGGACACTTTTGCCCTTCTTCTTCCTCGAATGGGAGATGCCATTAATGGAGCTCTCTAGAGGTCTCAATGTCTTAAATTCCAACCCCTTTGAAGTGTGAAGTCATAGGGTATTTATAGGAAAATAATAGGTAGGGGTTAGGTAGGAGTAGGTAGAAATAGGGGACCACATGCAGAAATTCGCACCTGGAGCCTGCAGATACGGAAAATTCGCACCTAAGCCTGAGGCGCGAAATTTCGCACTTCGTGGGTGCGAGATTTCGCGCCTCGAGGGTGCGAGATTTCGCATCTCGAGGGTGCGAGTTCTCGCACCTTGAGGTTGCGAGATTTCCCACCTCGAGGGTGCAAGACTCTGCACCTCGAAGGCTGCACGAACGGAAGTTTGGGGTGCCGTCATGTCTCTGTTGGCGCGATCCCTCTTCATCTTGTTTCCTTCGCCTCTAAGCGTCCCTTTCGGCTTTAGTTCCACGCGATGTATTAAGTCGAGTGTGTCTTGTGTACTTTTGGGAACCGGATCAAAAAGCCGGTTAACATATACATGCATTTGCTGTTATTTTTTTTACGTGATATAAAAAAAATAACTTATGGACTACATAGGCATATATAAAGGAATAAATCAATGAATCAGGCATGTAAACAACTTATGTACCACACTCAGCGTATGCACATGAGTCACTCATTACAATATACATTTGAATTTAAATTAGATTCTTAATATTTTAAACAAATAAAATAAAGATTTTATTTAAAATAGTTTAGATTGAATCTAAAATTTATATAAAATAAAATTTTAATTTGGTTTCAGACAAAACCGCATTTCGAGGTTAACGCTAGTGGTCGCAAGTTCCAAACTTTAGCGTGATTTGAACACATATTGAACTGTAGTGT
Source organism: Allium sativum (assembly GCA_030737875.1). Lineage (NCBI taxonomy): Eukaryota > Viridiplantae > Streptophyta > Magnoliopsida > Asparagales > Amaryllidaceae > Allium > Allium sativum. The sequence goes on from CM060926.1 coordinate 863,904,107, forward strand.
GTTGGACCACTACTTAAAGTTTGTAGTAAAAATATGTACTACATCTAAGTATCCTATTTTCAAACAAAAAATAAAATATAATAAAATACACTTCATTAGTCGATGAATGTTGTCTGGTAGAATAAAGACTTTAATATAGTCACACACTTAAATACAAAATTTAAAAGAGCTATTGGCCTTAGACCAAGTTTTAAGTATCTTGACGATACACTAACGAAAAGAAAACAAGTCCAGAGAAAAAATTACTAGGTTGGTGCAGCTTGATAACTAAATAATAGAAATTGGATTTCATTTGAATGATCTCCAAAAGCAATTGAACTTGTGTGCGATATTGTATTCTAGCAAAGTCTATACAGACTTCAATGTATAAATTGCTTAAATATAGATGGTAAACCGGCACGCACACTAGAGTCAACCTACTTATATTGGTTTGATGACTTAACCTTCGGTTCTTTTGGTCTGCAAGGTTAGTGCAATGCTATGATTTTACTGGATGAAAAATGTGATTGAAGGTTCATCTAGTCTACTGAATTGTTCAACCATGCATTGGCAAGGCCTTCTTGTGTGATTCAATGCTAACATTGAGGATGTCAAATGTTTTGTTTTTGACTTTTTTTCTTAAAATGTTACAGGCTATATGTTATATCGTTTATGGTCAGTTTTGATCATATATATGTTATATGTAAGAGCATCTCCAACCCAAATCTCTAACCAAAGTAGTTTGTAATGTTAATTAAATCTTATATATCAAATATAGTTCACAATTTTCTAAATAAAATTATTAAGTATGACATTGAAAATAAAACATGGACTCCATTGCTAATTTGTTTGTAGAAACAATTTGTCTACATGTAACAATTACATCATAAATATATAAAATTTATTTATAAAATAATATTTTTTAAATGTTTACTATATGAAGTTGAATGTTTAAAACTAGACATTTCATTTGACAATATCTAATAAATTTTATATCACACCAACTTGATATTCCAATTAACATTGACATTGAAGAGGACAATTTAATATTATTTGATGTTTTGATGATGTGTAATTGACATGGTATTGTTTTTAGACTAGCTCTGGAGATGTCTAACCCAAAACAGTTTGTCCACTCTTTATTACTAAAAATGTCAGAGAGCCGTTTAAACCGTTTAACTTCTGTTACTTTGGAGAACAGAAAAAAAAGAAAAGCCTCATTTGTTGAATAAAATGTGTAACATCTTTAACATATACCTCTACATTTAATCTTGTTAGTTTCGACTTAGAATATTGTAAGCCACTGTCAACCGTGTGTGCAAATACTGGATAACCGAAGCCATAAACTAATTATTTAGCGGTTACACAGAATTCATGAAGATGAAATGTTCACTTCTACTTTCAGGTATGTCGTTATTCTCAACCAACTAGCCGTTAATCTAATACTCTAATTCAAAATATATGAAACCTGCACAATGAATGATTTAGAGCAGTCCCAACAGCGTGAGCAAGAGGGGAAATAGGAATGAAATGCGAATTAACGCTCTCCAGCACTTGAGCGATGGGTGTGTGGAGGGAATTGAAATGACGACGCTCGCCATTTTCAATTTGAAGCGGCAACACCCTTAAACGGTTTTCAGAAAACCATTTAGGGTCCGTTTGATTTTGAACTGAAAGGGGCATTTGAAAGGGGCATTTGAAGGGGAATAATTGAGAACGGGGAATGTGTTCTTTTTACGAAAGGGGCATTTTGGAAGGGGCAAAGTTATTATTTTATTTTTTTTGTATATATATTTTTTAATTGTTTGTGTTTGTGTTGAACAGATAGTAAAACGCAGAATACAAATATTACTGAATTTAAAAAAACAACAACTACGATTTAAAAAAAAACAACACCATCACAACACCATTCAAAAAAAAAACAACAACAACAACACAACTAAACTCCAACATTCTGACACAACACCCACAAGAATCACACATGTCCACTCCTCAGCTGCCTAACAAAATGAATAACACAAGCCCTAAGCTGTGCGGGCTTCTCAAGCAAAGAATAAAATGGGTTGTGACCCAATCTGTCCTGCTGTGACAGAATAACCGCCACCTCCCAATCCTGATAGTCATACTCCTCACAGCGTACAGACATGCATAACTCTACAAGTTCGTCTCGATCCATGCGCGAAGGAGCTGAACGAGAAGGACCAGCACCAGACCTGACCGGCCTACGAGTCAGATGACTCGAGATGTCCACATTCTCGCCACGGATGACATCACCAAATATCTGACCTCTTGCAAATGAACTGGTGGAGCATCCGGAATCACGTACTGACATCTGTCTGTACGGATGCATCCTGAAAACATGGAGTCCAGCTCCCTGAATCGTGCCAGGGACCCACTCTTGAACTTGCGCATCTGTGGTGGCACAGTCGCCCACCATTCATCCGATCCTTGGACGGTATCTAATTGCTCGTCCCATCCCCCTCCAGCAATCTATAGCAGTCTGTTCCAAGGTGCCCAATCTCTTTTCATGTTATCGAATTTATTCTTCATTTGACCAGCGTTGTAGTCCAAGCCGGTCCGCTCGTTGAACGCCTGGGCGATCAACTGATACCATCCGCCAACATTATGTGCACGCGTACCCAAATGTTGCATGCACACGTCAATGAACGCGTTCGTGGTGTCGTTGGTCCATTCGGCGATGGAGCGAGTGGACGATGACTGACTTGCGGCCATTCTGGAAAAGTAACAAAAAAATTGTGAATAAACTATATAGGAAGAGGAGTAAATAAGAAAAAAAAAACAGATTTAAGGGAAAAAAACCTGAAAATATCGACGAGATGAAGGTGAATAGAGCTGAAATTTTCGGATTTGATGTTGATTAGTGATGAAAATGGAGATGGAATGGAGCGAATATATAGGGAGAGAAGGAAGAATCGGCTGTTCTGGAAATTTCGTCGCGTCGGACGCGAAACTTATATTTTCACCCGTTCGTCTTGAAGGGGCAAAAGTGTGGGACCCACCTCTGACGCGTCGGACGCAGACGCGAACATTAACTGCCCAATTCAGAAATCAAACGCTACCTAAAGGTATTTTCAACTTTAAAAAAATAAAACTTTTTATCTTAAACGGTTTTCAGAAAACCATTTAAGGATTTTACACACTAAAAAAAAAAAAAAAAAAAAAAAAAAAAAAAAAAAAAAAAAAAAGTTGAGCCTTCCCCCACCCACTATTGGAAGGGTGGGGGAAATTCACGCTTGATTTTGCATATCAGCGCTCGAATTCGCGCTAGCTGCCGGGAATGCTCTTATACTAGACTATTTTGCTTGTCTTTCAGTTTTGGTCTGTATCTATCTGGTTGAGCCTCTCTGTTCCTGAATGAAGTTTGCTATATCATTAGCATATACCTGTGCATTTCTTATCTTGCAAAAATATTGACTTCAGATATGCCAATAAGCCCAACAATTATTGTTATTTAGTACTTTAATTCAACATAACCAAAACTTGCATAATAAATGATTCAATTTAACACCACCTCCAAATGCAAGAACTGTAATATTCTCAATCCATTTATTAGATAAATTTCTGATAATTTTGGCAGAACCATACAATTCCAGTACTTATCACTTCAAACAGCCACAGGGTAATTCTAGTTATGCAGTTTCCTCTTCTTGACCACGATGACTCTTTCGACTCCGCATAATTCCTCCGACAAGCGAATGAACTCCTCCATGGCCTCTTCCACTTCCTTGACCTTGCCTTTAGCCACAAGCATTCTCACCATCACTACTAGTCTAGCATTCAGGTTTGCTCTTTCCACCACTTTTCTTACCATGTATCCCTTTTTCTCTTCCTTTATCCTCTCATCTTGTAAAACCATTCTCGCTATCATCTTCACAATCCTGGCTTCTTTCTCTACCGGTAGTAATGTTCCACCTTTCCATTAAAAGAATAAAGCTTCCAAGGTTTATGATAAATGATCCAAATTTAAGTTAACTGAAGTGGTCTAATCTTCACAATCCCGAGGGGATGAAGATTAAACTAAACCGTATCATTTGCTCTGGCTAAAAGCAATCATTCTCTAATTATTTAGGCCTTTACATCAAAAATGTAATGATTGTACTCCAGATAAGAGATATATGAAAATTGTTATGGATCATCAAATCTTTAATTTAACTTAACTGAAGTGGTCTAATCTTCTAATGACACTTTCCCATCATGATATTAGGCAATAAACACATGAATCAAGTCTTTTAATCAAACACTATAAAAGTCATATGAATCTAGCATTACCTTAAATTTTATAAAATGCATCATTCTATTTTGATAATACATTAGAAACAACAATAACAACAACAACAACAAATTAATTTTTTACAAGTTATGCATGAGAGAATAACAAGTGACAAAGAATCAAGCAAGGTACCAAAATCGATCAGATGACAGTAAACAACATTAAGCAAGGCAGCAGCATAGCCAGTAGCAGCCTTCCGATATGTTCCAGATGCTGGTCTACAAAGATCAGTTGCTGCGAAAGCACGCTTACTGCGAACAGCAGTGAATGCTTTCACAACAGATTTGCGCTGACCAGCACCACTGCTGTTTGATACTGCAACTGTTGCGGAATTAGAAGGATTACGCCGACGCTGTACTATGGAACTGTTGCAACTTTTGGTGTCTAGAATAAAGGGTTTTGCTGGCACAGGAGCTGAGATTTGATTTCACAAAGCAGAAGCTTCCATTGTTGTAAACAGTGGATAGCTCAATGCCATAATATTTTTTTTGTGTTTTATAGATGAATGAAGAGTGTGGAATCACTGGAATGGGATTGCAATCTTTGTCATGCATGGACCGAATGTAATCAATGTATCTTGTGCATTTGGTAATTAATACAAGGGATTTATTGCATGATTTATAAATGTTTCTTCTGGAATTTGGTTATTAAATATGCAGCACTTATTGCAATGTTTAAGCGCATCATACAAATGAGGACATAAAGCCCGGCCCAAGGTTTAGGGGGAGCAGGCCTAGGTCTAGGACAACACCAAGGAGGGAACAAAAAATTGGCTGTCATACTCATGTTGATGGTACCAAGTCAAGGGAGAAAAACACTATCAGATTTCTTACACGGGACATTTTTTCTCACAATTTAAACTACTTTTTTGCTACCTTTTATGTTCAATTGGCAACAATACTGCATGGACAAGCTGAAAAGTTTGTTCGAAAAAGTTTTGACGTTTTTCTGTGATTTGTTTGTTGTCCGACTCGTACGAACGTTGTCCGATTGATACAAACAATGCCGGAACTTAAAACTTATCAAATATATGTTCGTCTAAATCTCCTTGTAAAGAGAGGTCGTACAAACCTTTGTCTGGTCCAGTTCGGTGTGACCCATTTACATCTTTAGTAAAGTATGAAATTGCTTTTAACCTAACGACGGTCAAACCTTGGACCATGAACTATTTTGGTCTGGAAACTCAACAAAACCCTAGTCGTATACAAATTCAGGTTAGTTGTTCGAACTAGTGGTTGTTCATCCATCTTACATGGTTGAACAATGATTTTATTTTTATTTTTTCCCTTAACTTTCTTAATGAGTTATTCTCTTTCAATCTATACCTTTTAAAGAAAAGAAAAATCTACATTTGTAAATTATAATCGTTCCAAAATATACACGGGCTTTACACTTCATTTTCCGTGTCAACAAACTTTTTCATATGATTGAAAGCTTTATCAAATTGAACACCACTAAACTTCTATACGTCGCTTTATCATATTCAGCATCACTAAACTTCTATGCATTGCTACAACATACAGGAATACATTTGTGCTGTTGCAATTATTTATAATAGTATTATTCGACTCCGATTGCAAGCCTTAAAGACTTTTTATAGTTCGCCTACCTAACATTCATATTTCAGTATTTTTGCATATAACTTATTTTTAAATGTATAAATTTTCTTACACTCTCAACGATTCTGATGGTATGATCAGTTGAACCACTTAAACTTTGAATCTTGAACCATTATGATTTGATTCACTATCGGATTTTGAGAACTACACCTATCAACATGTTAGGTCCGATCTTGGTTTTTTATAACCCGGATTCATACCTAATTACAAGAATTAAATCTAACACTGATTTAAGCCAATATTGTATTTCACAACCAATGCACGAGCTCGACTTATCAGGCTCTTCTTGAAAGTGGTGTTGACTAAAGATTTTAATGCTAGATTAACACTAAAGAGGGATGAATTGTGTTTACTTAAATTAAATTATGTTTTAGATTTTTTTTTTATAGTTGTCAGTATATAGAATGGAATACATAAATAAAAATATATGCAATACAAAATAAACAGTATATACCAACGGAGGGGGGCAGCGGCCGCCAATGGCAGTGTGACAACGACTTCCAAAGGCAGGTATTTTATGGATATTTTAACAAAATAAAAAAATATTTTGGAGGTCGTTGCTAAGTTGCGAAGATGTTGCTAGAACGGCTTCTTCTTTCCCATTATGAATTCCTCACTTAAATCCCCCAAAACCCACCTCCCCTTCTCAGATTTCGCCTTCCAACTCCACTTCGTCCACCCCTAGCCTCTCCCAATTACCTGGAAGCCTCCCTCTCTTCCTCTCTGGTCTCCTAGTCTCCTCCAAATAAGGTATAAACCCTAATCCATGTTTAATTACATTTGCTAATTTAGGGTTAGTTTGTTAATTTACATATTTGTATTGTCTTATTGTATGTATTGTGTAGTTTATTGAGGCCTAATTCTTGTTAGTTATCTATATACTGTAAGTTTATGTAGTTTGTATCACAATAGAATTATGTGCATATAGATTGAATATTTAAGCGATTTTAGGCCTTGTTGGGATGTTTAGTGGAGATGGGCATAATTAAGTTTATGTTTTCTAGAAATTTATCAAAAATGATATTTAATTTTATAAAAATGTACGTATATGTGATTGTTGATCCACTTTTTGGTAAAGCAATCACACGTCAAGATTATGGTAAGCGACGCGCTCGAGTCTCGATAACGTCGCCGGAAAACAAAAACAATTTAGTCGACGTTCAGAATAGATTGGAAATATCGTCGATTCTTGAATTGGCGTTATCAGATTAGAAAAGTTATTAAAATCTAAGAATTACCTGGCATGGTCAAAAATGTTAGGGATTGAGATGTTGATGATGATGGTTTTGATGACAACAAACTTGTTTCAATTATTATTATTATAAAATATATACTAACATTATTATCTATAATATATATATATAGGAAATCTATGTACGTATTAATTATTGAAGACTGTACAGTTCAAAGAATCAAGATTTCAAAGTAGAAGAGTTCAAGATACCAGACTCATGAGTAGCAAGAATTCAAGAGTTCAAGAAATATAAAGTAATTGTGTCTAGATATTTTGCTAAAACTCTGGTTAGCAATTTCTATTTCAAACTGTTTCTCACTATTTTTAAATGATTTCAAAATTACTTTCTTGTTTTTAAGTTTATTGTCAAAATGATTTCAAAATTAATTCCTTATTTTAAATATATGCCTCTTTGATCTTAAATATATTTTAACTTCTAAAAATTTATTTTAACTCCTGTTTTGAAGTAATACTAGACTTCTATTTCAAATGTTTTTTTATAGATTTAATACTAATTTTACTATACTTACTTATGTTTTTAATATCCTTAGTAAGTTCTAAAGTATTTCTTATATTTATAGTTTTATATATATACTATTATATTATTTTATATTTAGTTTTTATTCATAATTAAATCATCTTAATATATGTTCTTAATATATATTTTTACTTGAAATACCCAATTTTAATGTAAAGGAATGTAGTTTGTTCTAACTTAGAAATCACCATAATTTATTTAAACATTATGTGCTTTGATTTAAAACTTTTTTTAAAAAAAATAACTACAATATGTCGACATGCATAAAGTGATATGTCGAATATGTACCGTTGACTTTTATTTCAAAATTTGAAATGTTGTGTCTTTTGAATTCAAACATTTTCTGAATGGTTGTGGCTGTTGGAAAACTATGAGTAGGCTTCAGATTTCGAATTTTTTAATAAATAATCATCATTTTCTTCTTCCTTTCTATCCTTGCCATTATTCTTCTTAAATTCTTAAATCTACACTTATACTCTTCCGATTTTCAAAAAGAATTATATCAATCTCTTTCGATTTTCAAAGAGAATTATATCAATCTCTTTCTCTTTCAATTCTACATTAAACCCTCTTTGAAATTCAAGTTCTACTCAAGAGTTATAAGCTATTTGTAATCAAAGACTATGAGATCAAGTTCTATAAAGTAAATAATTCAAAACTAATACTGAGAAAAGTTATGATTGTAGCTCGGAAATCAATTGGGTGTGATCATAGCCCGGAAATCAATTAATTAGGTGTTGGTTGTGGCCCGAAAATTAATGAGTCTCACTGTACTTCGGAAATTAGTTGGGACATGCCTTCTAGTCCAGAAATCAAGGATTATAATACTGGATATTAGTTGAATAGAAATCCACATCAACCAAGCGTTGTGTGGGATTGGATGTAGGGTAAATCCTAACCAGTATAAAATCCCAATGTGTACTTTCCTTTTACTTCCTTTTGTTTTTATTCTTCTGCATCTGTGTTTGATTCTGTGATTATCGATATCTGTGATTTGCATAACATTCCGATAAGCTCTAAAAATATTTCAAGAAACTGATAAAATCCATAAAACACTATCACCCCCTCCAGTGTTTAGTTTGCCTTAAGATCCTTAATCCGCATCCCCAAAAAATATATGTGATTGACTCGATCCGATCAGCTCAAAATCCTTGAGCACCTCGGTTCGATCATGTGGCAAAACTCGTTGAGGCTAAATATTTCGGTTTTGGCTAATTATTGTTTCGATCACTCAAAAAACTTCTGATCGACACAGTACAATCACCTAAAATTGCTTGCACAAACTCAACAATGTTGGATCAGCCACTTGGCAATTTTTCAGATTTGGCACTCAAAATTATGTGATCAACATGGCAAAATCATCGAGTTTCATGTGCGTGCATTAGGCCAGGCACAGTCCGGGTTTTGGCAAATTAGGGTGTGAAATTCTAGATACGAATTTGGCAAGTCAAAACCCCCATAGCTCACTGGGATGCTTTGCGAAATACGTGTATGTGACATGGGGATTCGGGATACGATTTTCGACATAGCTTTGGGATTCGAATCCCAAGCATGTATTTTGCAAAACGAGATCCATGTGTAGATCACTGCATTTCTCTTTCGCAACTCGGTCGAATCATGGTTTTCTAGAATGCGAAATATGGCTTGGCAAGAGGGATGTAAAATGGTTCAAGAAAGTGCCAGATTACCCTCAAATACGTGTTGATCACTGTTTTTCAGGTGATCAACTTGTGCCGATCATTGGTTTTTCAGAATTTTTCGAGGATTCCAAATTTTCCATCGTGACCCTATTTTGGCTAAGTACTGGGCATATGAAATTCGCATCCCCTCGGGATACAAAATTCGAGCTAATGCACGGAGACTTCACCTATAAATACCCTATCTCTTGGCATTTGAAGGGGTGTGCATTTCTACACTTTGGCAATCATTTAGCAGTTGGGATTGCTTTATTTGGAGCTCATTAATGGCTTCCTTGGTGATTCCCATGGCTTTGAACTCTATCTTGGACTTGTAAACCTCATACATAAGTTTACCTACAACTTTTTGGCATTCTCTTGAACTTTTTGGACATTAATGGGTGTTTTTGGACATTAAAGCTTTTCATTAGGCATTAATGTTCATTCTAACACACATTGGCTTGAGGAGGAGGAAGAAGAAAAATGTCATTTTTGTCAAAGTTTGAAATTAACAATATATTTGTTATTATGTATACAACTTTGTATAATCAAAGTGTCTGAACTTGGATAAACATTATAATTGACAAAATTACGATGAATGATTACTATAAGTAGACATAAGCATTATTTCCAAACCATTATAAAAAGTTGTGCGTCCTTTTACAGATTTACTTCTCCACTAACACTTGGGTGTTCGCGTGCGTAAGTGACCAACTCCCCTTGTTAACACTTTAATGTGCCAGGTAGGAGGCGCGACAACTTCTTCTTCGGCTTTGGTTTTGGTTCTCAGATTTGGTCTTCGGATTTGGTTTTTGGTTACGTATTTTAGATTCGGCATTGTCTCGAAAGCCGATTTTGCATGATTTTCATTATGGTTAATCAGAAGTGGCTCGACACTACTTTAGAGGCTCAAAGTACTAGTAGTGAAGGAAATTAAGAACTTTCTTAGACTAAAGGCACTACTAGAAAAGAGGCTGATTTCTGACATCATTTAGTGACGCCATAACAACTTTCGATGGCATGACGTCACCAAATTTATAGTCATCACTAAATTACCATAAATACATCACAATTGTGTTTGTAATTAACTATGTCTTAGCGATGTTTTGAATGTTTCTATGTTTAAAAGAAAACGTCGTAAACGCATAGAGAAATCTTTATGCTTTTGTGACGCCATCAAAATTGAAAAACGAGTTGATGCATTTGCATGAGAACGGTTTATAGTACCATTGAATTTTTACCACAAGTAATCATGTTTTTGAATTTTATTGTGTGAAAACATGAAAAAAAATTGAGAAAAGAAGCTTGGCTTGCATTGAAAGCAGACAAATATAACACCCCGTAAAATTCACAAGTATTAATAATTAATAAATAATTAAAAATAAGCAATTAAATGGTATGGTTGGAAAATAAGATTTTGCAGCCTTAGGAATTTTTCCACGAAATTCTTTTATTTGGATTCATGGCAAGATTATGAATCCTTTTCATATATAATATGTTGAAAACGGTTAATGTATGAAAAAGTTATGAACAAATGAATTTGGACCGTAAATGCAGAAAAAATAGATAATATTTATATGTGTCCAATTTATAATTTAAAAATAAAGAAGGAAGATTCAAATTTTGAATTGAAGAAAAGATCAGGGGGACAACGTATACTGCAAACATGGAATAAGATTAAGAGATTAAATAACATATTAAACAAAATAAATAGCTCGACAACGCAGCCTAATTGGGCGTTCCAACCTAGAAGGGTCGACCGCCCCCATTAAGGGGTGTCGGCCGCTCGGCTGCGGGACAACCCAATAAAGCTAGCAGGTTATGGTGTTTCTATGAGGATATATATAAATTTAAAACTTGGATTAATTCTAAGTAATCCAACGGTTAATGCTCACATGCGCAACTATATATAGCCCTTCTATCACACTATGAAAACCCTAATCAATCTCCATCCCTACCTCCATGCTGCCTCTCCACCATTGCTAAATTCCATAAAAAGGTAAAAGAATAGGGTAAAGGTTTTCTTCTATTTCTCTAACTCTATTCTTAATCTCTCTCCATTCCACTTAATATAAATTTAATATTACAGAATTTGGCATAAACATATATGTATAAGATTCTAATGCATGTCTCTTATATGTATATAATTAGGAGGATTATTGGAGCACACTTGAATGCAAAGAATTAGTGCAGATCTAGATCTACCAATGATTTCTCTTTATTCCACCTAGATCTGTGAGTGGAATTTAGTTTACTTAAGGCTTATTCATGTTTTTAATAGATTTTCATGTGAATAGAGATGCCGAGAGATATTTCGGAAATTCAACAACATAAACATTAAAAAATAACAAATCCTGTATCTTGTAATTGCTTATGAATTGTCATCATTAATTGGATTTGTAGATTATGGTTTCAATATTAAATTAAAGATAAAATTGGGGTATTGCTACTATTATTTATATTTTATGTAATTCACCTTTATTGTTGTTTGAATTTAGCCTAAAATGGTTTAGATTTGATTGTTTCATGATTTGAATTGGGTTTGGATCCTATTTTGGATCTAAATGCATTCACAATTGAAATTGGTCAAATGTAAACATTTTTACGTATACAACAACAAAAATGGTGAATTGGATGAAATATCAATTATAAACATATACGTATAAGTTTATGTAATACTCTATTTTTAATTCAGTATTGAAATCATTTTTACATGCTTAGGACGCAAGTTGAAATCCTATGCTGTAGCTGTAAAAGTATGGAAAACCTAACTTGTATATGTTGACTTTGGATAAAAGTTGACAATTGCCATCTTGTTAGAACGTTTCACCAATTTTACGAATATTTGCGTTATTTAGGCGTTATTATTATTAAACTTATATATAGACGTAATCAATGTAATTAACCTTGCATTAGCATAATAAATGCGGTTAGGTTAGATTCGAATTTGAAATGTACCCATAATAAATATATGTTTGATTGCTTATGTGTGCGTATATAGAATGACTTTATATATACATATATACATATATACATATATATATATATATATATTAACAGTGACATGAAGACACGAGGTTAGTTTCCACTAGTGGTAGAAGTCTGCCCGGAACCGATAGACAAATCCCGCAACCACAAGTAGGTCTAACTAATGTGAGACGTCTAGGTGCCATGGGCCATTCAAAGACTTAGTACATTAGACACGAGGTTAAACCAACTTGTAGTAGAAGTTTGCCCGGAACTGACTGACATATCCAGCATCTATAGGTATATGGTTTAATGTCAGAGGTCTAGCGTGTGTATATTTAACTATATATATAAGTCTGTTGTGTGCAAATAGGCAGGTTTACTACGCCTTGAGAAGGTCTTAAGTGGTTGACTCACTTTTTATCTAGTTTGGGTCTTAAGTGGTTAGGACTAGGGTCCCTCCGAAGGTTTATTCCTTGGAGTGGAACCAAAGTCATGGGACCCACCCTTATTAGATTTGAAGTAAGTCTTTGATCCTCCTTCTCCAAAAGTGGTTAGGCATAAAACGGTAATGGAGTAGGGTAGTTCACAGAGATGTCCACTTCCTCTAGAAGCTTGTAAGGGGCCAACTAGGGACAAATTGGTAATTGAAAGATATGTGGCCATTGCATGCTCACCAACTGTCTAAGGGAAGTCTTGAGTGACATAAGCGTCCTACCGGGTAATATCGGTTAAGTAGTAACGTTCGCAATACTACTTCTCATATTACAAATGACAGAATAGACTTAACAATGTTAACGTATAAGGACGGGGTCTTAAAGAGCCAGGGGTCCGCCTCAGGGTTATAAAAGATTGTATGAATTCAACCTTTAATAGGGTCATAAGTGACCGAGAATGCCACCTCGTTAGGTCTTTACCCTAAAAACACTAATGGGCAATTGACTTGGATATCTACCTATTGGTTAGAAACTTGTGTTTGTTATGTGCCGCATAGACATACCTTGACATATGTAACCTACTAAAAATATAGGGTATGGACGTTAAAGCAACACTATATTTCATCATACAGAACTTTATGTTCAGACCCCTCTCCTCAACATATCCAACAGTTCAGTAGATGGCGTAAAAGCCATGGACGAAGTGATGATTGAAGCCGATGAAGAAGACAAAGTTTTTATGCTATTATTAGTAGTTATCACTTTACTTCTTTTGGAAACTTGTGAGAATGAACTATTTGATGTACCCATTAAACAGATGTAACTGTGACTGTTGTATTTCTGTGGTTTTGAAATAAATGGTACATCTTATTTTTAGTATTATAATTTCTCTTCCCACTGTGTGAGATTTCCATTTGAACTATCTATGTATTTATATATTCTGTGCAAATGTAATCCTTACAGGAACCAACTACCCGTATAGAATGGGTTTAAGTTTCGATGGGCTTTTTTTGGGTTGAATTTAGGCCCATTCCAGGTGGTTGTTGTGTTTGGTATCAGAGCATAGGTTACTTGATTATAAGGGAACTATACGTATAAGAGACGTATTTGTAATTTAAAAAAGATTTTTCAAACTATATGTTTATATAATATATATTTACCCCAATAAGCATATGCATTTATACTAGGCATCTTTATCGTTTTCTTCCTTTTTCAGCTTAAATACTATCTCAGGAGTATCCACTAAAAGATTCTTCCTTTTCTTTTCAGATAGTAGAATGGCTGAAAACCCAACTGAGCAGGTAACCAAGAAAGGCCCAATACTTGCCAAAATGGTTTCAACGGTATCTATGTACTATTGAATAGGTTCCTGTTGCCAATCATACGTCAGCGGCCACTGTAGCTCCTTCCACTGAAGTGGCCTTTGATTTTGCTCGCTTTTGCAAGACCTTTACGAATCTTGGAGGGAATCATTTTCTGGAAAGGAAGGCTTTGTTAGTGCCCAATCTTGGGTTATGGACTGTGAAAGAATTTTTAAGGCTTCCGCCTGGCCCGATGAAGTAAAACGGAGGATAGAGGCCTGATATTTGGAGGATGAGGCCTTTGAATGGTGGAACTAAATGTCGATGGAGAATGAGGGCCGAATTTTTACATGGGCTGAATTCAAGACCCGTTTTGTAGTAAAGTTTTTGCCAAGCGCAAGACCATCCAACTAGAGAAATTCATCCACCTCAAGCAAGGAAGCTTGAGCCTACAAGAGCATATATCCAAATTCACCGAGCTATGTAAGTTTGGAAGAGGACTAGTAGACACCCCTATGAACAAAGCCCTTATGTTTGTTAAAGGACTGAACTCCCCGTTGAAGGAAACCCTATTAGCCCAAGTAACTTTTGGGGCAACTTTTGAAACCCTAGTAGAACAGCTACCCTTTGCACGGCTGAAAGCCCCAAGGAGGTTAAGGACGGTGAGAAAGGAGAAAGCTCCAAAAAAATAAGACGAAGGAATAGTGGAAAAACAAGAAGAAAAACGAATTCAAAATGGACGCAAAGACTTGTACGAGGTGTAACCACAAGGGCCATGAGGCCAAGGATTGTAGGACCTCGTTTGTGAAAAAGGAGTTCAAGGGGAAATGTTACAACTGCTATGAAGAAGGACACATGTCCCAAGACTGCCCAAAGCCCAAAGTTGTCAAGGGTGGCCAAAACTATGCAATAGAAGCAGCACAAATTCAAAGCCAACCCCTAAGGAACCAAGGGCAGCTCGCACTCGAAGGTATAACCTTTGTTTTAGGAAATTAAGTACACACCTTGTTCGATTCTGGAGCAACCCATTCTTTTACCTCCAAACGAGTAGTAAATCTATTCAACCTTTCCATATCTATTTCGAATAGTCCGACAGAGTTAGCCAACCCTATCAGAGGTTCTAAGTACCTTGAGTTTTTGTGTAAAGACCTAGTATTGGAGGTCAACAAAGTCGAGTTCCATTGCGAAGCGTATGCATCGAATTTTATAGGGTATGACCTTATCCTAGGTATGGACTGGATATCGTTTAATGGGGCCATCCTAGATTATGATAAGAGAATCGTTCATCTTAGGAGTCGAGGAGGACGCAGCCTAAATATTCCTTGTAATGTTTGAAACCAGGACAAAGACTGATTGTATTCCTTATCTCCTAGTTTGGTAGGACCATCTTCGGCCCCTATAATTTGTGAGTTCTTGGATGTTTTTGGGGAAGCTACGGGACTTCCGCCCCATAGAGAAATCTCTTTTCGTATTGACCTGGAGAAGGACGTGAGACCAGTAGCACTACCCTTGAGGAATATGGCGCCTATGGAAAGAAGGGAGTTATATAAAAAGATTTCAGAATTATTACAAAAAGCTTTCATTCGAAGAAATACCTCAGAATAGGGCGCACCTATTGTATTTTCCACCAAAGTAGACGGATCTTTGAGCCTTTGTGTGGACTATAGCGAGCTTAATAAGTTAACCAAAAAGAATAGGTACCCTTTACCTAGAATCGATGACCTTTTTGACCACTAGGGTGGGGCCCGAGTATTTTCTCAACTAGATCTTGTTACTGTGCTTCACCAATTAAGAATTACGGAGGACAACAAGGACAAAACTGTGTTTAGGACGTCAGCGGATTAATCGATGGGAAGTTATGCCCTTCGGACTAACGAATACACCCACCTTCTTTATTGACCTCATGAGTAGAGTGTTTATGGGCGTTCTAAATAAAATTGTTGTAATCTTCGTAGATGATATCCTTATATTCTCAAAAGACCATAAAGAGCATGAAAAACACTTGAGACAAATGTTAGAGATATTAAGAAAGAACCAATTGAAAGCAAAAAATTTGATGTGTCATTTCTGGAGGGAAGAAATAAGATTTTTAGGACATATTGTGTCGAGCAAAGGCTTGGCCATAGATCGAGGCAATCAAGGAATGGAGAACTCCTCGAAATGCTATAGAGGTAAGAAGCTTCCTTGGATTGGCCGGATATTATAGGAATTTCATTAAAGACTTTGCCAAGATTGCTATCCATTAACCTAATTGACAAGGAAGAATTTGGTGTTCACTTGGACATATAAATGTGATATAGCTTTAAGAAATTAAAGGAAGTATTAACTAGTGTACCTGTCCTAATTTTACTCGACGGTTGAAAACTGTTCACCGTTTACACCGACACATGTGGGATCAGTTTAGGAGCAGTCCTTACGCAAGAAGAAAGTATGGTTGCCTATGCTAGTAGACAACTCAAGGATCCAGAGAAAAGATACCCAATTCATGACCTTAAGTTAGCCGCAGTAGTGCTTGCTTTTAAGATGTGAAGGTATTATTTTTTAGGGGGAGAAATTTGAACTCTTTATTGACCATAAATTCCTTAATTATTTGTTTTCTCTACGTGACTTAAACTTGAGATAACAAAGATGGATGGAATATATTGCCTCATTTGACTTTACGATTCAGTATAACCCAGGCAAGGGGAATTTTGTGGCGGATGCTTTGTGTAGGAAACATGCGACTTTGAATGAAATCCTAGAATGGAAACAATTAAAGTTCCTCACTAGTTTTAATTTGCAACCTTCACCAACCACTTCTAATGGTTTTCTTGGGGCCATAATAATTAGACCTACACTAAGAGAAAGGATCCAAAGCGCACAAGACTTATACGACGAATTAAGAAACATAAAGGAGAAGGGGGAAGGAAAGATACCTTTCCTCCATTCGGTTAGGTATTCGATCAGCAATGATGGAAGTTTACTTTGGGATAGACGACTTTACATTCCCAAAGATGAAAGGTTGAGAAAAGAAATTCTAGAGGAGTGCCATAGGTCAAAATTGACCATACACCCCGGTGAGGACAGAATGTACAAGAATATGAACAGAAATCTCCATTGGGAAGGAATGAAGAGAGACGTAGCCGAGTTCGTGGCCAAATACTTGACATGCCAAAAAGTCAAATCGGAGCAAGGGAAACCCGATGGACTCTTACTACCTTTAGAGATCCCCACATGGAAGTGGGAACATATTTCCATGGATTTTGTAGATGGACTTCCTAGAAGCCAAAAGGGGAATGAGGCCATTCGGGTTGTGGTAGATCGTTTAACCAAAAGCACCCATTTTATACCAGTCAAGAAGACAAGGACTGTAGCCTCATTAGCCAAACTATACGTTAAAGAAGTAGTCCAACTCCATGGTATCCCATCAAGCATTGTGAGTGATAGAGACCCCTTATTCACGAGCGAATTTTGGAGAAGCCTACAAGCAGCATTCGGAAAAACCCTTGATTTAAGCACAACTTATCATCCACAGACCGATGGCCAGACAGAAAGAGTAAACAAAATTTTGGAAGACTTGCTCAGAGATTGCATCATCGACTTTAAAGGAGTTCGGGAGCAGCACTTACCGCTCGTGGAGTTCACGTGTAATGATAGTTTTCAAGAAACGATTGGTATGTCCCCTTTTGAAGATTTATATTGGAGGCTATATAAATCACCAACTTGTTGGTAGGAAACTACCGACAAGGTTATACTCGGACTGGACTTCGTCCGTGATTCCGCAGATAAAATATCTTTGATTAGGTAGAGGATGAAGGCAACACAAGACCGTTAGAAATCATGTGCCGATAAGTGAAGAAGGGAGCTTGAGTTTAATGCTCAGGACATTGTATTCGTAAAAGTGTCCCTCTTAAGAAACCTGTTCGGTTTGGGAAGACTGGGAAGTTGGCTCCTAGATTTATTGGGCCTTTTTGTGTCATCAAGAAGATAAGATCTTTGGCTTATCGAGTGGATCTCCCAGTGCGTCTATCGGTAATCCATGACGTTTTTTATGTATCTCATTTGAGGAAATGCGTTCTTGATTCTGCTATTAGACTCGACCTTGACAAAATTGGGGACATAGAAAAACTCGAGTTGGAGTCCAGGGTGCCCCCGCTACTGCAAGGATTATAGAGCATGGAATAAAGAGACTTCGCAACAAAACCGTTCGCCTTGTCCGAGTACAATGGGGAAATGACCCTACGGAAAGCACATGGGAGACCG
Source organism: Allium sativum (assembly GCA_030737875.1). Taxonomy (NCBI): domain Eukaryota; kingdom Viridiplantae; phylum Streptophyta; class Magnoliopsida; order Asparagales; family Amaryllidaceae; genus Allium; species Allium sativum. Next base: position 863,922,391 of record CM060926.1, read on the forward strand.
AGGATAAGATGACATAGACTCACCCAGAGCTTTTCACTGGTAACTTTTACTCAAAATTTATGTTTATGGATGCATCTGGCTAGATTGGATGTTAGAAAATGGATGCAACACCATTGCACCGAGCACTCATGTAGAGATATATGCATATTTAGGTTGTTTGCATACATATTGCATCACTTATTACACCTACATGCTAGGATAGAGCTCACTTTAGTGGGTCTGCAGTTCATAATCACTGCCAGTCATGGATGCTTATGGCAGATTTATAAATAACATGGATGTACAACATGGATGTGATCGTGCGAGTTGTGTTTTTCCTTCCCTTATACAGATTTCAGGACGAAATCCATTTTAAGGGGGGAAGAATGTAATACCCCATAAAATTGACAAGTATTACTAACTAATTAATAATTAAAAATAAGCAATTAGATGATATGGATGGAAAATGTGATTTTGTAGCTTTAGGAATTTGGCTACGAAATTCTTTTATTTGGATTCGTGGTGAGATTCTGAATCGTTTTCATATATAATATGTTGAAAATGGTTAATGTATGAAGAAGTTATGAACGAATGAACTTGGACTGTATACGAAGAATATATATATACATATATACATATATATAATTAATTAATTACTAGATAATATATACCTGTGTCCAAATTATAGTCTAAATATAAAGTGGGAAGATTAAAATTTTGAGATGAAGATAAGATCAGGGGGACAACGTATATTGCAAATATGGAATAAGATTAAGAGATTAAGGAACGTATTAAATAAAATTAACAGCTCAGCACCACAACCTTATTGGGAGTTCCAACCCCGAAGGGGTCGACCGCCCCCCTTAAGGGGTGTCGACTGCCGTTCGACTGCTAGGGTTCGACCGCTCGGCGGCTGGACAACCCAATTAAGCTAGATGGTTTGTGTTTTTCTATGAGGATATATATAAATTTATGGCTTGGATTAATTCTGAGTAATCCAACGGTTAATGCTCATACGGGAAACTATATATAACCCTCCTATCACACTATGAAAACCCTAATCAATCTCTATCCCTGCCTTCATGCTGCCTCTCCACCATTGCTAAATTCCATAGAAAAGTAACAGAACAGGGTAAATGTTTTCTTCTATTTCTCTAACTCTATTTTTAATCTATCTCTATTCTACATCATATAAATTTAATATTATGGAATTTGGCACAAACATATATGCATAAGATTCTAATGCATGTCTCTTATATGTATACAATTAAGAGGATTATTAGAGCACCCTTGAATGCAAAGAATTAGTGCAGATCTAGATCTACCACATATTTCTCTCTATTCCACCTAGATTAGTGAGTGGAATCTAGTTTAATTAGGGCATATTCATGTTTTTAATAGATTGTCATGTGAATCGATATGCCTAGAAGGATTTGGGAAATTCAACGACATAAACATTAACCCCCCCTCCCCAAAAAAAAAATCCTCTATCTTGTAATTGCATATGAATTGTCATGATTAATTGGGTTTTATAGATTTTTGATTTCAATATTGTATTAAAGATAAAATTGGGGTGTTACTACTATCATTTATGTTTTATGCAATTTAACTTCATTGTCATTTGAATTTATACTAAAAAGGTTTGGACTTGATCATTTCATGATTTGAATTGGTTTTGGATCTAAACACATTCACAGTTGAAATGTTTTGTATACAACACCAAAAAAGGGGTGAATTGGATGAAATATGAATTATAAACATGTACGTGTAAGTATATGTAATACTCTATTTTTAATTCAGTATTGAAATCATTTCTACATGCCTAGGATGTAAGTTGAAATTGTGTATATGTATGTTTTTCCATCCACTTCTATTTGTTGTCTTATCATTATGTTATCATGCTTATGTTGTAGCGGTAAAAGAATGGAAAAGCTAACTTGTATGCCTTGATTTGGATAAAAGTTGACAATTTCCACCTCGTTAGAACGTTTCACCAATTTTATGAATATTTACGTTATTTAGGCATTATTATTATTATACTTATATAAACATAATAAACGTAATTAACGTTGTAGTATCATAATAAATGCAGTTAGGTTAGATTCGAATTTGAAATATCCTCGTAATAAATATATGTTTGATTGCTTGTGTGTGTATATAGAACGGCTTTATATATGTGTGTGTATATATATATATATATATATTAACAGTGACACATAGACATGAGGTTAGCTGTCATTTTGGTGGAAGCCTGCCCTGAACCGACCGACAAATCAAGCAACCACAAGTGGGTCCAACTAATGTGAGATGTCTAGGTGCCATGGGCCATTGAAAAACTCAGTACACTAGACATGAGGTTAAACCAACTTGTATTAGAAGTCTCCCAAAACTGACTGACATATTCAGCATTTAGAGGTGTACGGTTTAATATGAGAGGTCCAATGTGTGTGTGTGTGTGTGTATAACTATATATATGTATAAGTCTATTGTGTGAAAATAGACATGTTTACTACGCCTTGAGAAGGCCTTAAGTGGATGACACACTTTTTATCTAGTTTGAGTCTTAAGTGGTTAGGACTAGGGTCCCTCCGAAGGTTTTTTTTTCCTTGGGGAGGAACCAAAATTATGGGACCCACCCTTATTAGATTTGAAGTAGGCCTTTGGGTCCTCCTTTTCTAAAAATGGTTAGGCATAAAATGGTAACGGAGTAGGGTAGTTCACGGAGATGTCCACTTCCTCTAGAAGCTTGTAAGTGCTCAACTAGGGAGAGATTGGTAATTGAAGAATAAGTGGCCATTGCATGCTCACCAACTGTCTAAGGGAAATCTTAGTGACATAGGTGTCCTACTGGGTAATATAGGTTAAGTAGTAACGTTCGCAATACTCCTTCTGATATTACAAATGAGAGAATAGACTTAAGAACGTCAATGTTTTAGGATAAGGTCTAGAAGGGCTAGGGGTCCGCCTCAGGGTTATACGAGGTTATAAGAATCCACCTTTAATAGGGCCATAGGTGGCCGCGAATGCCACTTCATTGGGTCTTTGCCCTAAAAACACTAATGGGCAATTGACTTGGATATCAACCCCATTGGTTAGAAACTTGTGTTTGTCGTGTGCTTCGTAGACATACCTTGACATATGTAATCTGCTAAAAATATATGGTATGGGCATTAAGTAACACTATATTTCAGTCACACAGGACTTTATATTCTGACCTCTCTCCTCAATATATCCAACAAGTCAGCAGATGGGGTAAAAGCCATGAACGAAGTGATGATTAAAGCTGATGAAGAAGACGAAGTTGTTATGCTATTATTATTAGTTATCGCTTTACTTCTTTTTGAAAGTTGAGAATTAAATATTGTTGTACCCATTAAACAGATGTAACTGTGACTGTTGTATTTCTGTGGTTTTAAAATAAATGGTACATCTTATTTTTAGTATTATATTTTCTCTTTTCGCTATGTGAGATTTCCATTTGAAGTATCTGTGTATTTATATATTCTATGCAAATGTAATCCTTACAGGAACCAACGACCTGTTTAGAATGGCTCTAAGTTTCGATGGGGCTTTTCTAGGTCGAAATTTAGGCCTATTCCAGGCGGATTGTTACAACAATGGACTTCATGTAGCCTAGGGCTATTAATCTAACGGATCAAATTTGGCTAGGTATGAACGTTCTTTTTCCTTAACCATTCTTTTTCCATTCATAAAACCCTTCTACTTCGTTGGAAAGCATTAACCATTAGATGACAGTGCAAATGAATGCGTTGGAATATATTAATCGTTTCCTAACAACACAGATGAAAATCATTCACCATCTAAAATACCTTTTCCCTAATCAACACTCAAAATTGCTCTCAAAACCATTCACATTCTAAAATCATTCACCGTCTGAAATACTTTTTTTCCTTAATATCCACTATAATCGAACTATCAATTCGCAAAACTGCTCTCAAACCACTAATCCGATAACCCGAAATGTTGCATAACCATCCAAACACGTGCAATCGATTGATTATATCTACAAATCTGCATCGATCGGGTATTATTCATTTTTTTTCTAAGATTAATGATATGTGATCTGTGTTTTTAGTTGCGATCGATTTGTAACTACCAAACCTATATGTCGAAGGTAAATTATATGTGATACTTTTTATTTGTTTTATTTTTGAAATCTTTTTACTACCTCTTCGTCTTTTACTGAAGTTTGACCTTTTTTTATTTAATTTCATTCTCATTTTTAAGCGTACCATTTTTGATGAAGTTTGATAAGGTACCACATACACCCAATCTTTTTACTGCCTTGTTATGCAACAAACGAAAGAAAAGTTGTTAAGCCGTGTACTATGTTATGCAAAGAGGCGAGGAAAAGTTGGTTGATAGCAATATATTTGAGTTATGAAAAGAATTTAAGAAGAGTTGATTAATAAACATATAATCATTCCATCTGCTGAAGCATCATATTGTTTTTCCCTTCCTTTTCTGTTTTTATATATACCACCACTAAAATTGATAATTCCATGCATTTCTGTGTTGTAAAAAGAAGAAAAATCAAAAATAGTGACCAATAAGCACTGGAGTATCATAGGATGCAAACTATGAAGTACTCCTATTGCATCTCCATTAAAATCCTATAACTTTTAAATTTGCAAATAATTAACTTAGTCTAGCCTGTCATGTGTTATGGTTTGGTTAACTTGACTCCTTATTTAGTTCTTCACATAATTATTTATAAAAAATAATAATTAGGATTTTCATGTGAATGGTCATTCATTCATGTAATTTGGTTTTTAGTGATAGCTATAGTGATTTTATTACTTGTTTTCTTTCATGCCTTTGACTGTATTGTGATTAAGATAAATGAACTTGATATTCGGAAAATGTGGTAAAGATAATATAGAAATAAAACCTGTGCCAAACATTTGTTGTCCTTGCTTCCTTAGATGTGTTGTAGTTAAGATAAATGGTATAGAAGTTTGAACCGAATTGAGTATACGTACGCAACTCGTTATTACTTGCACTAAACTCATCATGGCACATGATACTCAAGTGGTTACCCAACTACCAAATGACGTGCATCGAAGTAAACATGGTGAAATAAATTTCAAGGATACACGGTATGGATACTTACAACATGGATTCACCTACGGATAACAAAAACTAAATAAAAGAAGAAATTACATGAATTTTCACCTACCAGTGGAGCTTATGTCATATTTCCTTCTTCTTGGTTTATCCTTAGTTTTGGCGGTCAACGCATCTAAGGCGATGAATCATCAAGGTCTTAATGTAAAATATTTTAAAACATAACTTAGACAATGAGAGTTTAAGAATTACAATTGGTTTTTCTATTGTGGTAAATCTGTTTACTGGTTGAACAAATGCTATGTAAATGAATATAATTTCATGAGTTGCAATGCTGGTTAAAAGTTAGAAGTCTTAGTAATTAAAATTATCCTAAAAAAAGGGAAACGAACTCAAAAGCTTTGGTATTCTTATGCAACATAATAGTGTTAATGGGTATTTTTGTCCGGTTCCCAAAAGTACACAAGACCCATCCGACTCTATGCTTCATCTGGCACCAAAGCTCGAAGTGTTACCAAGCCACTGAAGGTTCAGGCCTAGAAAAGAGCAAGTAACAACTGGCCTCGCATCATCCCACCACGACTCGCACCGCATCATGATTACTTGCTTCGCATCGCATAAACCAGGGGATCTTATCCATCATCGCATCGCATCCAATAAGTTGTGATGGCACTGCATCCCTTAGGATGCGACGCCATCAAATCCGACGAGATGCGATGTCATCGCATCCCTCGGGATGCATCCCCGTCGCATCCAATGAGTTGCAATGGTGTTGTATCCCTCCAAATGCGATGTCATCGCATCCCACGAGATACGATGGCACCACATCTCTCGAGATGCGATGCAATCACATCCAATGGATGAGACACCCCTGATATTCACCACGCATCCCTTTAGGATGCGATTTTCGCATCCCTGGAATGTGAAAATCTCATCCTACAAAGGGGATGAGAATTTTCTTCCAATAATCATGCATGATGCGATTTCCTGATGCACGCAAGCCCCTGATGCAATTTTCTGCTGGGTGGTCCCCAAGTCCTACCTACTTCCACCTAGACACTCCACTATATATACCCCTAAGCTCACACTTCAAAGGGGTTGGAATTTAGTTGATTTGACACCTATTGAGAGCTCCAAGTGACCTCTTTAATGACATCCTTGCTTTAAGGAAGAAGAAGGACCAAAATGACTTTTTCCAATATTCGTATATGATAACTATGACTCCAAATCATATGGAAATGTTTGTAATTAAATGCCTAGAAGATGATTATAGCTTGTGACTCATTGTTGTGAATAATATTCAAGCAACTATTCCAAAGTTGACGTAGGCCCCTCATGGGACCGAACCACTATAAATCTCCTGCGTTAATAACTTCTTTTCTACACTTATTTTCCATACGTGAAACTGCATTTCTTAAGTAATTAAAAAACTTAGTTATTGTTGCCATATTTTAGCATCAACATTCTGTTCTTTCACTGAGAAATATCTAACACTCACTCTTTCGTCGCACATCTCCGTCTCGACTCCGACTTTCTTTAGGTTCCTTCTCTAACCCACCGCCAAGTCAGCTTACGATGGTTAAGCGACCAAAGATTACAATGATCGGTTCGGCTAATTCGACCGAAGCTGGAACATCCCAACAACCTCGACGGGTGGATACCCCGACCGAAATAGACATACTTCCTCCATCGGTCCCGAAGACCCCGCAACTCAAGCGTAGATTTATGCGCTCAATAAGAAGTATGAAAATACGGCTCTTGAACTCAACCAAGTGTTGAAGAACAACATCAACCGTATGCTTAAACTTCAAGAGAGTCAACGCATAGTCGCCCAAACTCCAACTCGCTCAGAACAATCCCCGAGTAAGGCGTACTATCTCCAAAACCTCTTCATCCGAGTCTCGGGGCCCACATCAACGAAGGAAGTTCATCCTTAACAACAATGTCATTGTCCGCTATGGTGCTCACAATAACGGTCACAACAACGACAACAGAAATGGGAACGGTGACAGAACCGTCGTCACTTATAGTGGGGGCACACGTCACTGTGATCGACCCGAACTAGTCATCAATGTGAACCAGTTCCGAGTAATCACCCCTTCCTCGACAGAACCCTACTGTCGTCGCTCAGAACTTGGCGCCTACGCTTTCAGTAGCTCAATAGGCCCAAGTCCTTCAAAATCAGAACGAACGTCAGCACGCTCAGCCCAACTATACAGGAACCATGCAATTGATGTCGATGGCATGGAAGAGGACGATCCCGACATTCACTATAGAAGGCGTCCACGGAACAGAACTCCCGAAATTCACCGGAACAAGATTCCGCCAGAAGATGTCTATCCAGCATATCTTCCCGGCATGGTCCGGAGGATCATGAGAGATATGCAGGGAAACGCCAATGGCTCGTGGGAAACCTACCTGAGGCGTAACCCCTTAATAAGGCTATGCATAAGGCCATGTGGCCACTACGCTTCAGCATGCTACAAATGACACTTTATGATGGTACGACTAATCCCTACGCTTTTCTGAACCGCTACGAATGAATGATGGACTCTGGTCGGGCCACCGACGCCGTCAAGTGCAAAAGCTTCCCAGTCGATTTGGAAGGCATGGCTTTGCTTTAGTTCTCTTGCCTTCCGCTCCACTCTGTCAATAACTTCGGCCAGCAAGCCACGGAATTGATCAAACAGTTCAGGATGCACGTTCCAACTCCAAAGAATGCACTCACCCTGTCCAACCTGTACCATGTAACAACCCGCATTCTACGTATCTAGGATCGTAGAATATTTATTTCTTTTTTGTATGAAGTCGTATGGTCATGTAATTTTGAGAGACAACTATTGGGGTCATTTCTCATGTTCATGATTTTTGCCGATTTTTAAATGACCGTTTTGCCCCTAGCCGATATTTTTTTGGCCATGACTTTTGACTGGAAAGGGATTTTGACCTGAAAACACTTCCATTAGATTTGTTTGATGGTTTACGATTCCGTAGATGGTCACATTAGCCAAACGGACTCAACGTTTGGGAGATATGATTGAAACAAGTTTCAGATAGTGAAAAAGAGCTTAATTGGGCTTAACCGGGTGATTAACAGCTAGGCCAAATGGGGAATTTCGGGATTAGGGTTATGAGGAGGCTGAAATCAGTTAGAGAACGATCTTATCTTCATTTTTCAGCTGCCACTTTCATTCTTGAACCCTAACAATGGCCGCCAACATCTAGAAACATCCCCAAATTACTTTCTAATCAAGGATTAAGCTTATCAACATCAAATCAAGGAGAAATAGCACCAAATCAGTATTAGAGCTGCTGTTAGACATCAGCATTCACGCCAAACAGAGATTCATCTCAGATTTGGTATTTTATTTGTGGCCAAGGTGAGTGATTTGCATAGTTTTGCACTAATTACGTTTAATTAAGGGTAATTAGTGAAGATTAGCGAATTTAAACATGATAAAATTTTGGAAAAATATTTATAAATTCTTAAATAATGGTTTAGGCCTCTGTTAGAAGTTTGGGTTAATTTGGTTAAGTTTTGTTAATCCTATGCTTAGTTGTTCTTGAACACGATTAAGGGAAAATTGGGGTTTTAGGCTATGTTTGATCCATTTTAACTCATCATGTTGTTGTTTTGGTGTTTAAGGTCACTTCTATTCATTGCTATGACTGTTTGGAATGATTTGTGGTTGTTTAGAAAGGTTAGATTGGTCGAAAACGTCGTCCAATGGCGTAAACAAGTTGATGGAAAAAGTTGCAGAAAGTTGTGTAGGGTTTCAGATCGGATCGAGTTAGGGGGCTCGGGTCGGATTGGTGGAGCTGAGCAGAGTACCGAACCGGATCGAAACCCAGTACAAGAATGAGGGATTGGCAAGAAGGAAGGCCACGTGCAAAAAGGGTTGGAGTTGGGTTGAGGATCGGACCAGAGAGATACCAACGGGGATCAGATCGGAGATAGGCCAAGGGGGATCGAATCGGAGAGAGACCGGGGGGAGGGGGATCAGATCGGAGGGAAACTAAAGGACATCGGATTGGAGAGACCAAAGGAGAACAGATCTGGAGACATGGGAAAGCACATCCGAACCAAGCCACCTCAACACACCCGAACCGAACCGACGTCTGAAGGAGGAGAACCACCGAACCAAACCGCATCCAGGAGTACACATGAAGCATTCTACCGAACCGAACTAGGTTATATGTATATATCCGAACCGAGCCGAATTCAGGGCCACTTCTGCGCGATGACTTTTCTGAAGACTAACTCCAATTCGACCAAGACCTGAGATGCAAAGGAAGTCCAAGTAGGAAGTTAGAGCTCCGGATCCAGTTGGGAACCAACGAGTTCACTTCATGATGGGACTCTGCTGCGAGACGTGTGCAAAGGGGTTGTCGGTATTCATAATTTTGGTTCACCGCTGAGAGAGGACTTGTAGTGATAGTCGTACGGGGTTGGACTCCGTCATGGCCCGAAGAATTAGGTGACCAAGGTAGTGGATATCGTATGCTTTACGCACCGAGTGAGAGATGTGAGGATGGTTGCTATGCTTGATTGTTTGCCATCACTATGACATGCACACCCCACCCCCGTTATCTTTACACCATTTGAAATGGCACCTTAGAGTATTGCACGGTATGTAGTGATAACTCTTTGGTCGCAGGTCCAGGTTCAGGTATGATTAGATTATACCTGTTATTGTCCTGTTTAGATGCTTATCACTCATACCAGACTTTTTGTCTGACCCAGAGTTTTATGTCTCTTCTTATTACTCTTGGTGCTCACACGAGCAGACTAGAGACAGGTTAGATTGGTATGCACGGGTAGCTGATCCGGAGATGAGAAGGAGGCTTCCACGTATGATACATATAGTATTCTCCCTGTGTTGTTGAAGATCACTGCTTGGGCATTAGTCGTGCATCTTCTACTGTAGCTTTCTTTTGTTTTAGAGACAGTAAATTTGGAAAGTTGTAATAAGATGTATTTGGATTTCCGCTGCTATGTTGGTTTATTTTTCAGCTTATGCACTGTCTCGCCTGTTTTATGTCAAGATTATGTTATTATTATATTTTGTTCCATGCACTGTGAGACATTCTACAGGTTTCTTGTTAGTTCATCCTCTTATTTCCTTTCTTTGGCGACCGTTCCGTGCTAGTCGGGCATGTGTACAGCGCACCTTCGGAGGAAATGCAGGCTAGTGCGGGGCGAGCCGTCACATTTGGTATCAGAGCTCTAGGCTGCGTAGTTAACCTAGGGAAAGACACCCGGGAGAGATAGTACGTATATGAGAGCGCGTATTTGTGATTATTTTGGTTTTCAAAAGCTATATATATATATACACTATTAGTATAGTTAAGGATGAAGTCGCACTGCACTAGCACCACTATGGAGATGGTTAATCGTTTTCTCTTTACAGATTGAACGATGAGCCGATACATAAGAGGTGCCGGTAGAGGAGCCAATAATGGGAATGCTGCTGACATGAGAACGATGTTTACTGACCTCATGAGGGAGATGCTTAGGGATGTTCAGGGAGCAGTTCCCAATCCCGGAAATGGTGGTGGTCCAGTAGTGCAGGCGCCTAGGGTCGATTTCGCCAAGTTGTGCAAGGATTACACTAACCTTGGTGGGAAGCCGTTCCACGGAACGGAGTCGACCACAGATGTTCAGGATTGGTTGGATAGTTGTGAACATATCTTCGACGACTTGGGTATTGAGGATGCGATGAAGAGAAGGCTAGCGTCTCATCAGCTGCAAGGGCGAGCAATGAATTGGTGGAATGCCATTAGAATAGCTACTCCAGAAGATCAGGTTACTTGGGATCAGTTCAAGGCTCGCTTTAGCGAGAAGTTCATTCCAGCTGCTCAAAAGTCAGAATTGTTTAGGAAGTTCTTGGAACTCAAACAGAATGGTAGGGCAGTCTCGGACTATATTGCTGAATTTGACACTTTGTCAAAGTATGGACTATCCCTCATTGACACTCCCGAGAAGAATAATGAAACGTTCATTACTGGCTTAGATGGATACTTGGGGGAAAGGCTTATTAACCACATCGATAAGACGTTTGAGTCGATTGTCGGGAAATCTTTGAGATCAGAAAGTCTTTACCCTAAGCCAAAGACCGAGGTTGTTATTGCATCTATAGAGGAGCCAAAGCCGCAAGCAAGCGTTGGAGGCAAGGATAGTTCCCAAAATAAGAGGAAGCAAAACCAAACCGTGGATGGCCAAAGTAAGAAAAGTAAGAAAGATGGCGAGTGCTTTAGCTGTGGCAAGAAGGGCCACTATGCCAGAGATTGTCGGGAAAAGCCTGGGGAAAGGAAGTGCTTTAATTGTGGCCAGGCGGGACATCACAAGAATGAATGTCCACAACCTCCTAGGGAGAAGCAGATCGTTAAAGCATATGCTATCAACGCTATTCCTTCTTCGTCGAATGCCCCAACTGCGGCGCAGAAGGAAAAAAGTGTCGTTATTCGAGGTATGCTTTCTATTTAAGATGTTTTGATCGGGTTTTGTTTGGCAAACCTGAGTTAGTCGATAGACCATTAGTAGTGATGAACCCAATTGGTGGTTCGATTAGCCTCAGTATGATTTATCATAACGTGGTCTTATCGAGCCATGGATGTATGTTTGTTTATGATTATTTTGTTTTGGGCTTTACTGGGTTTAGCATTATTTGGGGAGTCGATCTACTCTAAAGTAATGAGGTGGTATTAGGTACCTACCTAGTGATGGCGATAGTGACTGGAGTCAAGGAAGCTAAGAGGTTATCGTTGTATTAAGCCCTAGTTGTCTCTGGGAGGCAAATGAGTGCTCCAGTGCTTAGTTGTTTTGCTAGTATCACTTCACGTGGATTGTCCGAATTCGGAGGAGTTGTTCCTTGGGTGCTTGTCTGATATTGGTTTAGGCCTTTGGGGCTGGTGCTTGGGGAATGTCGAGTTTGACTAGGATGGTTTGCGTGAAGGATAAGTAGTCGTTGTGATTTTCATTGGATGATACCTTGGTTTACTCGAGGAGTGATGGGCAGCTGTGACAGGATAAGACTATTCGATGGTATGGACTGCCCCGAGTTGGACTCGATAAGGTTATGAGATGACTCGACTGGGACTCGAGAAAGATGCAAAGTAATGGATTTTTAGGACCCTATGCTGATGTTCTCTTTGGATAGTAGAACTTTGAAGGAATAGGATGAGTTCGTTGATAATGGAAGATGCAACGAAGGTTAGGACGATTCAAGTTGGACTTGAACTCGTAAAAGAAAATAGGTATTCGTTGATCTAGGAGCTGCAACGAATAGGGGGGCGACTCATGTTGGACTAGGTTTGATAGGTAAAGGATAATCAAGACTGGGTCTGAGTTTATAGGTAATAGATTGACTCGAGTTGGACTCGAGAAGGCTACAAGGAATTGGATTGACTCGAGTTGGACTCGAGAGGGCAACAAGATAATGGATAGACATGGGCGAGACTCGAGTGCTTCAGGCAGACTAAAAGCAGGGGTATCTGGGGACGCCCACTTACCCTGGATCCATTGGACGTGATCTAGTTATCCTTGGAGGATAAACGTACGTTGGACGTACGGTGTTCCGTTTGGAGGCAGAGTTTCCATTAGTTATTGATGTTGGTTGGACCAGACATATAGGTATTGACGTATTCATGGCTTTAGCAGGTGATAGATAGGATTTGTTTGATGGATGCTATGGTTGTTGTGTTTGCTCTTACCTTTCTTCTCTCGAGTATCACCCGTAGGATCCTGTTGAATGGAAATAGGGTAAGTTCGTTGATCATGGTGATATGACGAGTGTAAGATACTTTACGTTAGACTTGAAGCATGTTGGGCATTGTGGAGTGTCCGTTGTCTTGGAGATTCAACGGATATAGGAGTTTCAGTTGGACTTGGACTCATAGGTAGAGTACTTAGATTCATTGGATGAGTCTAGTTCACCTTTGGAAGGTGAATGTACGTTGGATGTGCAGTATGAATATGGGTAGGGTACCTGGGTTCATTGGATGAATCTAGTTCACCTTTAGAAGGTGAATGTACGTTAGACGTACAGTGCAGATATTGGTGTAGTGCCTAGGGTCATTGGATAGGTCTAGTCTGCCTCTAGGAAGTGAATGTACGTTGGACGTGCAATACGAATGTAAGAAGGACTCAAGTTGGACTTGAAAGGACATTTGGAATGTAGTTGAAAATTTGGCATATAGGTTTGGATTACCTAAGAAAATGACAGTATAGACGAATGCCATAGTATCGGACTGGGTGCGATAGCTGATGCATTGAGTAAGAGACGTGCCAGTTTAGAGGCTATTTTTCTGGAATTGGAGCAACTAGTGTGTATCATGGGATATGACTTCAGACCTAAGTGTGAATTGGATTCAGAAACGCTAGTAAGCTTGACGATTAGATCAATCTTGATTAGGTGGATCGGTTCCAGTTAGAGGGACGATCCCAACCTATTAGAAGTTACCTCTAGGGCAGAGATGAGAATCGATGGCAAGAGAACGACTGTGCTTGGGAAGTAGAGAATGGCATAAGAAAGTCGTATCCAAAGCTCTTTGCCTGGTAAGATTTTAGTGACGATGATTCTTCCCTTGTTAGTAAACCGCATGTTAGGGCAGAACGGTTCTGTTTATTTTGCATGTTTGATTGTTGTATATGGTTGGTAGGCATGCGGGATCCTTTGTATGTTTGGGGTTAAGGAATTTCGGGGACGAAATTTCTTAAGGGGGGGAGAATGTAACAACCCACATTCTACGTATCTAGGATTGTAGAATATTTATTTCTTTTTCGTATGAAGTCGTATGGTCATGTAACTTTGGGAGACAACTATTGGGGTCATTTCCCATGTTCATGATTTTTGCCGATTTTTAAATGACCGTTTTGCCCCTAGCCGATATTGTTTTGGCCATAACTTTTGACTGGAAAGGAATTTTGACCTGAAACCACTTCCATTAGATTTGTTTGATGGTTTACGATTCCGTAAAGTTGTCACACTAGCCAAATGGACTCACCGTTTGGGAGATATGGTTGAAACAAGTTTCAGATAGTGAAAAACAGATTAATTGGGCTTAACCGGGTGATTAACAGCTGGGCCCAATGGGGAATTTTGGGATTAGGGTTATGAGGAGGCTGAAATCAGTTAGAGAACGATCTTATCTTCATTTTTCAGTCGCCACTTTCATTCTTGAACCCTAACAATGGCCGCCAACATCTAGAAACATCCCCAAATCACTTTCTAATCAAGGATTAAGCTTAGCAACATCAAATCAAGGAGAAATAGCACCAAATCAGTATTAGAGCTGCTGTTAGACATCAGCATTCACGCCAAATAGAGATTCATCTCAGTTTTGGTATTTTATTTGTGGCCAAGGTGAGTGATTTGCATAGTTTTGCACTAATTACGGTTAATTAAGGGTAATTAGTGAAGATTAGCGAATTTAAACATGACAAAATTTTGGAAAAATATTTATAAATTCTTAAATAATGTTTTAGGCCTCTGTTAGAAGTTTGGGTTAATTTGGTTAAGTTTTGTTAATCCTATGCTTAGTTGTTCTTGAACATGATTAAGGGAAAATTGGGGTTTTAGGCTATGTTTGATCCATTTTAACTCATCATGTTGTTGTTTTGGTGTTTGAGGTCACTTCTATTTGTTGCTATGACTGTTTGGAATGATTTGTGGTTGTTTAGAAAGGTTAGATTGGTCGAAAACGTCGTCGAATGGCATAAACAAGTTGATGGAAAAAGTTGCAGAAAGTTGTGCAGGGTTTCGGATTGGATCGGGTTAGGGGGCTCGAGTCGGATTGGTGGAGCTGAGAAGAGTACAGAACCGGATCGGAACCCAGTACAAGAATGAGGGATTGTCAAGAAGGAAGGCCACGTGCAAAAAGGGTTGGAGTCGGGTTGAGGATCGGATCGGAGAGAGGCCAAGGGGGATCGAATCGGAGAGAGACCAGGGGGATCAGATTGGAGGGAAACTAAAGGGCAGCGGATCAGAGAGACCAAAGAAGAATAGATCTGGAGACATGGGAATGCACATCCGAACCATGCCACCTCAACACACCCGAACCGAACCGACGTCTGAAGGAGGAGAGCCACCGAACCAAACCGCATCCAGGAGTACACATGAAGCATTCTACCGAACCGAACTAGGTTATATGTATATATCCGAACTGAACCGAATTCAGGGCCACTTCTACGCGACGACTTTTTTGAAGACCAACTCCAATTCGACCAAGACCCGAGATGCAAAGGAAGTCCAAGTAGGAAGTTAGAGCTCAGGATCCAGTTGGAAACCAACGAGTTCACTTCATGATGGGACTCTGCTGTGGGACCTGTGCAAAGGGGTTGTCGGTATTCATAATTTTGGTTCACCGCTGAGAGAGGACTTGTAGTGATAGTCGTACGGGGTTGGACTCCGTCATGGCCCGAAGAATTAGGTGACCAAGGTAGTGGATATCGTATGCTTTACGCACTGAGTGAGAGATGTGAGGATGGTTGCTATGCTGGACTGTTTGCCATCACTATGACATGCACACCCCACCCCCGTTATCTTTACACCATTTGAAATGGCACCTTAGAGTGTTGTACGGTATGTAGTGCTAACTCTTTGGTTGCAGGTCCAGGTTTAGGTATGATTAAATTATACCTGTTATTGTCCTGTTTAGATGCTTATCGCTCATACCAGACTTTTTGTCTGACCCAGAGTTTTATGTCTCTTCTTATTACTCTGGGTGCTCACACGAGTAGACTAGAGACAGGTTAGCTGGGTATGCACGGGTAGCTGATCCAGAGGCGAGCAAGTGGCTTCCACGTATGATACATATAGTATTATCCCTGTGTTGTTGAAGATCACTGCTTGGGCATTAGTCGTACATCTTCTACTGTAGCTTTCTTTTGTTTTAGAGACAGTAAATTTGGAAAGTTGTAATAAGTTGTATTTGGATTTCCGCTGCTATGTTGGTTTATTTTTCAGCTTACGCACTGTCTCGCCTGTTTTATGTCAAGATTATGTTATTATTATATTTTGTTCCATGCGCTGTGAGACATTCTACAGGTTCCTTGTTAGTTCATCCTCTTATTTCCTTTCTTTGGCGATCGTTCCGTGCTAGTCGAGCATGTGTACAGCGCACCTTCGGAGAAAATGCAGGCTAGTGCGGGGCGGGCCATCACATACCAGGTCCCTGTAGAGTCTCTCAAAAGCTATCTCATGTGATTCAATACCGCCCTCACCGAGGTTGATGATCCTGAACCCCGTACCGTGTTCTTCTAGCAAGCCAAAGGCATCTTCTCTACTCTGAATTCGGAACCTGGATAGATAGAAAACAACACATGTATTTGGTGGCATTTTATGAAAAGGCGGGAAAGTTCTTGTGCCAAGAGGAAGCTCGGAGTAACAGATCCTCGCGGGCCAACCACTCTGACAACTCGCACATCAGCACAATCGACGGCATCGTCAAAGGAAAACATGTCGGAGAATCTTCCGACAAGGATAAAGGAGCCATCCCCTACAAGCCGAAGCTGAACCCTTGCAAACAAGGCGGTCACAACAACAACCAGACTCCCTCGGACCCCAAGAAGCATGATCGCTATCAAAATTAAAGGAACTACACTCCGCTAAATCATGACATGGAGACCTTCTACCAAGAAACTTGTAATACGCTCTAATACAAGAAGCCCAACACAAGGGAATCCAACGACCGTGAGAAAAATTCCAGCAAATACTATAGGTTTCATGACATATATGGGTACAACACGAACGACTTTCGCCACCTCAAAGATGCGACCGAAAGTCTCATCCCGGAGAAATGCCTGAAGTAGTATGGTCAAGATCCCGCTAATCCCGAAGCAGTTACGCTCCTGTCAAACACCCACTCCCCCAGCTCCTACTAATGCGGCACCAGGAGTGTCTAACGAAAGGTCACGTGGCATCATGATCAACACTGTCTGTGGTGGATCTCCCCCTTCACATGAGAGCTTCTGCAAGATGGAGGAGTATGCCAATTCGATCAAGCATGCCACATACGAAGCCTGTTCTACCCTAGACGAGTCAGTTCCTGCCAAACTTCAGAAGACAATGCGGGATAACATAGTCTTCAGTGAGAGGGAATCAACGGGAATTAAAATCCCAACTATAGATCCTCTCGTTTTCTCTGCTCAGATTGGCCTGGCCTTTCATTTGAAGAGTTCTCATTGATTCAGGGAGTTTGGTCAATATCATCTTCAAAGTGGCCTACAACCAGATGAAACTTAAGGCCAAATGTAACACCCCGCGTATTTTATAACAGTGAAGTTCACAAATTAAAGTATAATAAATTTCAAATCAAAATATTAAGGGAAACGAGATATGCCATCGCGTTCGTCTCGGAAAAATACGCGAAATAGAGTTCGAGTTTTCGAAAAACGGAGCCCGAATGACCAAATTATGGCCCGATGAAGTTTCAGAAAATTTAAATTTCGAAAACAGAATTGAATTTCAGCCCAATCAGAGTAGGCGGGAAAATTCCCGCCCAAACCCACCAGGTCGACCGGGGGGTCGACCTGGGAGTCGACCTAGGTGTCGACCTGCCCCAGGCAGGTCGACTCTAGAGTCGACCCGGGGGTCGACTGGGGAGTCGACCTGGCCCCTGAGCCTGGTCGAACCCAGCCCACCCTGGCTGGCCTGGTCTGTGTTTGGTCGATTTTCTGAGTCTTGCCTTGTCACTAGGGCTAGGTGTCAGCTCCTGATTGGCCTCTCCTTTGAACGAACGGCTATTATTAAACCAAGCTTCATCGACGGTCTAAATCAACTCACAAACTCTATAAAAAGGACCTAAGACTAACCCTAATTCACACAAACTAAAATGGAGATGAGACCGTCATGTTGCTGAGGAGAGACTAACGATAGCCGTCAGAAATAGAGAGACAATTAGGAGATAATTCAAAGCTTAAAGCAACATTAATCGAATCAACGCCTACAACAAAGGATAGCATCTCCAATTTCAGAATTCAGATTCCTGAATTGAAGATTCGTCATACGTTGTAAGTAGAGTGCTATTCCGATGTGAATTAAATAATTGTGTTGATTTGTGTAAAGTAAGAAATGGAATTGTGGCGATAATAATCTATATTTGTATGTTGCTTTGATGCTAAACGATTTGGGAATATTATAGTATACGATTGGATATTTGCAACTACATGATTTGCGTTGGAAGTTAACAACGAAATGGAATTGTGGCGATAATAATCTATATTTGTATGTTATTTTGATTCTAAACGATTGGGCAATGCTATGGTGTACGATTGGATTCATACAAGTATATGGTTTATGTTGACAACCACATGTTGTGGAATTTTAATTGGGATTCATGCAAGCATATGACTCATATTGAAAACTACATGTTTGTGGTAGTTATTTACAACACCCATTTGATAATTGCAAGTATATGATTCATGTTGAAAATAACAACTATATGTTGTAATAGTTTATTTGAAATTCATGCAAGTATATGATTTATTGTTATGCCAACATGATGTATAATTCTATGGTCATCTTTAGTGTAATTTGATCCATTTGAGTATTATGATTCATATGAAGTTATGTTGGAATTGGCATCATAGTTCAAGTATAAAAATCATACTTTTGTGATAATGACAAAAGCAAGCATCTTTGTGAACTTGTATTAATTTTATGAACATGACTAAACTATGTTTGTTATTATGCCCAATTGAAAAACATGTTTTTAGGCTTATGTTGTTATCATAATCATATGATAATATATGTGACACATAAGTTACATTAGAATTACAGTAGAATTATATACCACCTGTAAGTTTACATTGATAAAATAAAAACCATGATTTAAGTTTAGATATGTTTATGCTATAATTCTATAAATGGATTAAAAACCATGATTCATATAAGAATTAGGTTGGGATAATTCTAGTTGAACCATACTTTTGTATTAGTGACAAAAGTAAGTACCTTTTTGTTAGCATGTAGTGATTTTATGAACATGATTAGTTTGTATTATGCCTAAATAAAAATATAGGCTTATATTTCTAGTCAAGACCATGTGCCAATAATAATGATCTCTAATTTAGTTAGATTCTTAATTTCAAGTTTACATGGTTAGTTGAACCTATGATTCATGTTTAAGTATTGTTTATGCCATAATCCTATAAATAGAATAATTCATGTTTAAGTATTGTTTATGCCATAATCATATGAATAGAATAATTCATGTTTAGGTATTGTTTATGCCATAATCATATGAATAAATGATTCATGTTTAAGTACTGTTAATGCCATAATCATATGAATAGAGTGATTCATGTTTAGTATTGTCTATGCATTAACCATATGAATAGAATGATTCATGTTTAAGTATTGTCTATACATAATTATATGAATAGAATGATTCATGTTTAAGTATTGTTTTAGCTATGATTATATGGATAAAATGATTCATGTTAAGCCATGATTATATGATGTTACAATTGCAAGTTCACATTTGCCTACTTTATGTTAATTGAATCGTTCGTTGCAAGTTCATGCGTTCACACTCCCCTTTTTCATGTTATCTTATAAACACCATGTTATAAGCCTCCCCTTTTCATTTGGCTAAATTGGGTTTAAGTATTAAACCCAACACACCTCACATTGGAGCCAACGTATAAAACGGGGGTAATGACGTTTGGGCTAAAATACAGAACATATGTGTTGGAATGTTTGACGCATGCCAACAACCTTGGAAAACAATTAAGGTGCATAAATAAATCTTAATCAATAAAGATGAATTTGAATAATGGGCCGCAAATATTTACATATAAAAAGAAAAGAGACAAAATATGTAAATGTAGAAAGTACGATGTGTTTAACCCGAGGTTGGATTGAGTTGTGATGTAAACCTGCCCGGAACCGCCCGGCTGTCCAGTAGTCACAACAATACCTATCCAATGTGGGTGGTTAAACACGGAGCCCAATAAGAACCCGAGGTTAGACTGAGTTGTGGCGTAAGACTGCCCGGACCCAACCGGCAACAGGCAGCCACAACAATACCTGTCTAATGTGAGAGGTCAAGGCTTTAATAAGACAATTAAGGCTGAGTCAGGATTGATAGGATTAAGTGAATTAAGACTTAATCAAAATAGAACATGCTAAACTAAACAGACTGATTGGGGGTTAGGTTTATAAAACACTTAACCAACTTAGCATGTTGGCTAGAAATAGAAAACCTAGTAGCGGGGGACCCTTTTCAGCAGTAACCCTACAAGGTATCATGATACCCTGAAACTAGGCAGGGTGGGGCACGATTACTGGGCTGACTGTAAGAGGTCAAATCGACGGCGGTGGTGCAGCAGTGTAGGTTCTAACGGGGTGCGGGCGTGCACACACTCCGGCGTAGAAAAATAAGGCACTGGGCACCAGTAGCATACCTGTGCATTCTAGGATTGTGTCGGGCCGCCACCATGGGACTTGATACACCCCATGGTGGGACCAGCATAGGTAACTACAACATCGGGGGCCGTAAGACACATGTAACTATGCGAGTAGGAGCCGATCATCATAAAATGGATCACTTCACCCTGATTATCGGGTGCCTGTTGGGAACTAGTTTATATGGGTACAGAGATTAATATGGGGTACGATAATATATTCGACCCTGGACAACTTAACTTAGTTTATGGTGCTTTCCATTTCTAGTTTATACTTATCATACCCAGTTCTTTCTTCATAGACTGAATAGTCCTAGACTTACTCAGGCCTTATGTCTGACTCTACTTTTCTTTCGTCTTCTTTTCTTCCGTTTCCCCCCCCCCCTCAGGTCCACAGGGAGGGAATACCGCAGCTTGACCAGCCTTCATATCCAGCTTGAAGAGAAAGAATGTATTGCTTGGATCTTTTCGTTTTGGACTATGGCTTTGGACAGCAATTATGGGACTTTTGCAGTTTATTTATGTTTCCTTTATGCTTCTTTAAATAATGTAATCAAGACAGTTATGAAGATGTTATGTTTTTGGAAGTATTGTAAGACAATTATGGTATGGTTGGTGTAACGCGTATTTGAATGAAATAAAAGTTGTTGTTTTCCGCTGTTCAAAAATATGTGTTACTATATCTGTCTTGTATATCTGTGATTTATACTTATAAACCTCCACCAAAATTAGGGCATTCCCTTTGAGAGTGACCCTAACGGAGGTGGGGTGTTTCACTTGGTATCAGAGCATAGGTTTGCCGGATAAGATAAAAAGTTTTGAAATTTTATTTTTCAAAAAGAAATTTAAAGAAGCATTTTTAAAAGATAAAATATTATTTTATTTTAAAAGGCAAAGTCCCCCCAAAGCCATAGGTACTATCTCTTATCCTTCGTTTTGAATCTATCCTTTCTGTTTCAGCATGTCTGGAGACCTTACTCCCCAGCTGCTGACGCTTTCACTCCTCCTCCTCCACGTAAACCAGCAAGCGGAAGAGTCCCAGAGTAGGAAGACGAATAATAGTCAAACAAGAAAGGATCGTAACAGTAATGACAAGAAACGTGAAAAAAGGAAATGTTATTTCTGCGGAATTCTTGGACATCTGGAGGGAGACTGCAGGAAGAAGAAGAGGAGGATGAGTGCTACTTGCTTTCAGTGTAGGGAGACAAGCCACTGGGCTAGGGACTGCCCAAGGAAGAAGGAGACAAAGGCAGAAAGCTCTCAAGGGAAGAAAGAGGGTTTACAGCTTAAGAAGACAGACTTTAAGAAGGGCGGGAAAGACAACAAGTCCCAAGAGAAGAGGAAGTGTAAATTCTGTGGCAAAGTGGGGCACTTAGTAAAAGATTGCCGGAAAAAGAAGGCCAAGATGAATGGTGGGTGCTTTTCTTGCGGTGAGACAGGCCACATGGCTAAGGACTGCCCAAAGAAACGAGGACAGGGGCAGAGGGCTGGATCCACCTCAGGGGCACAAGTTCATGTGCTAGAGGCGCCACCTCTGCAACAGCGAGGTATAAATACTTCTGTAGAAAGTGTAGTTTATCTTTATGATCACCCCGTTCGCACTTTATTTGATTCTGGCGCATCACACTCCTTTATCTCGTCTGCTTTAGTAGAATCTCTGCACCTAAAAACTAGTATGGTAGAGGACCCCTTAATTGTTTCAAACCCAATTGGGGGCCCAGCTCAGTTGTCTATGATCTGTTTGGGATTGAAAATTTCTATTCTAAGCGTAGAATTTAAATGTAGTGCCTTTGTTTTGGGATTTTCGGGATATGGTTTGATTTTGGGCATGGATTGGCTATCCAGTAAAGGGGCCATCCTTGATTGTGAAAAAAAGGGTTGTTAGGCTCCTGACCCAGCTCGGTAACACTTTGGAAATTTCTTGTAATCCCTCGTATGCGGTTATGCTTAGTTACCTTGAATCGCTAGATGCCTCCGTTGGAAATTTGCAATCGGTTAGAGTGGTCCGGGAATTTCCGGATGTCTTCGAAGAGGTGAAGGGCTTGCCTCCGAAGCGGGAGATAGACTTCCGCATATACCTTGTAGATAAAGCAAAGCCCGTTGCGTTGCCCGTTAGACACATGGCTCCACGGGAAAGGAAAGATCTCAGTAAACAGATTAAAGAGCTTCTAGAAAAGGGGTTCATTAGGAGGAGCATTTCAGAATGGGGCGCTCCGGTAGTGTTCGCCACTAAGGCAGAAGGTTCATTTCGCTTATGCATGAGTTGTAAAGAATCACCTTAGTAAGTACATTTGGCAACACAGTTGACATTTGTTTATTTTCAAAAGATAATTCATCTATGTGGAATACCTTCTAGTAAGTGAATAAGATCCAAGATTCACTAGTGAATTTTGGAGAGCTTGCATGAAACCATGAGTACGCAGTTATGCTTGAGCCAAGTATACTAGAAGGGGAATAAGTGAAAGTGGAACGAGAGGCAACAGTGAAATAGGTTCCAACTCATATTTTGGAAACAAGAATTAAGAAGCTACGAAATTGTGAAGTTAAAGACGGATAAAGCATAATGGAGTTAAGCTCAAGGAAATGCGACTTAGAAGATTGAAGACTAGATTCGTGCATCATATCTCTTCTTAAGAGTATATCTTTGATCCCTCTCTTCCTGTAGAGCTTACTTGCATGCTATCTTTTGTGTATATCCTCTCGGTCCCATTCTCAATCCAATTTCTGTTGCAAACCCCATAGGGAGTATGACTCATCTGTTAGCAACACATGTTCGGGCTTGAGGGTGTTCGTTGGTTTGACTAAACTTTTTGGGTTTTATAGGTTGGTCTTAGGAAGGGACTCCCTTGTGACCTAAAAAGGAGTCCATCATGCTTAGTGGTTGGGTTGAGTAATTCTTTGGGTGTCAGTCTGATGTTGATTTCGGTCTTCGGGGCTGATGCTTAGAGAGTTCTTCTCCTAATCAATATATATGTGGCATAGATTTCCAGTTTTGGCATTGACTAATGGGCACAAAGTTTTTACTTGCTTCTATCATCCGACTATACCTTTAGGTAGGACCATTTCCTATTATTGAGAAAAATGGGAAAATGGCCTGTAGATTAGAGCTACCCGAAAAATTGGCCGGAGTTCCCAACGTCTTTCACGTTTCACATCTACGAAAATGTCTACATGAGTCTGCTGAAGTGGTAGAGCCAAATATCCTAGTAGAAGTTGAAGTGGAACACGAAGCAACCGTATGGAAAGTTCCAACCCGCATATTAGGAACGGAAGTGAAGAAGCTACGCAACCGCGAAGTCAAGCTCGTCAAAGTTCAGTGGAGCGACGCCGAGGGAGACACAACTTGGGAAACTGAAGCTAGAATACGCGCTGCCTACCCTTTTCTTTTCGAGGGTACATCTATGATCTTTCCTTTTTCCTTAAGTTGCACTTTTATCTATCTTTTTAGGTATATCTCCTCGACCCTATCTTTTAGGTAGAAACCCTTTGGATGAAAACATGTAATTGAAACATGTTATGGATGATGATTGCAAGTGGTTGCAAGTGATTGCTAGTGGTTGCTCGTGGTTGCATATACACACACAATCTAGGTTTTAGATCGGCTCAATCACTTCATATTGCATATGCATATATATTTGCATTCGTATATGGTTGAACTTTAATGTGTGTCATATGGATGTTGCATTTGTATGAATGATTGTGCACTCATGTAGAATCATGAATAGGAGGATTTGCATACATAATGGATTCATAGCACTTACATAATTCGCATTAAGGAGGTCAACTGAATCAGTAGACCGCCTGATTTTGCATTAGATAAGTACATGTACACACATACTTCGCATATTATCATGAAACATTAGAAGTCTTTTAAGGACAATGGATGCTCGTGTTTGATGGATGAGTAGATGGATTTTTGGATGTTAGGATGTATATTCTTCCTGAACTTGAAGATTTCGGGACGAAATCCTTTTAAGTGGGGGAGAATGTAACACCCCGCGTATTTTATAACAGTGAAGTTCACAAATTAAAGTATAATAAATTTCAAATCAAAGTATTAAGGGAAACGGGATATGCCATTGCGTTCGTCTCGAAAAAATACGCGAAATAGAGTCCGAGTTTTCGAAAAACGGAGCCCGTATGACCAAATTATGGCCCGATGAAGTTTCAGAAAATTTAAATTTCGAAAACAGAATTGAATTTCAGCCCAATCAGAGTAGGCGGGAAAATTCCCGCCCAAACCCACCAGTTCGACCTGGGGGTCGACCTGGGAGTCGACCTAGGTGTCGACCTGCCCCAGGCAGGTAGACTCTAGAGTCGACCTGGGGGTCGACTGGGGAGTCGATCTGGCCCCTGAGCCAGGTCGAACCCAGCCCACCCTGGCTGGCCTGGTCTGTGTTTGGTCGATTTTCTGAGCCTTGCCTTGTCACTAGGGCTAGGTGTCAGCTCCTGATTGGCCTCTCCTTTGAACGAACGGCTATTATTAAACAAAGCTTCATCGACGGTCTAAATCAACTCACAAACTCTATAAAAAGGACCTAAGACTAACCATAATTCACACAAACTAAAATGGAGATGAGACCGTCAGGTTGCTGAGGAGAGACTAACGATAGCCGTCAGAAATAGAGAGACAATTAGGCGATAATTCAAAGCTTAAAGCAACATTAATCAAATCAACGCCTACAACAAAGGATAGCATCTCCAATTTCAGAATTCAGATTCCTGAATTGAAGATTCGTCATATGTTGTAAGTAGAGTGCTATTCCGATGTGAATTAAATAATTGTGTTGATTTGTGTAAAGTAAGAAATGGAATTGTGGCGATAATAATCTATATTTGTATGTTGCTTTGATGCTAAACGATTTGGGAATATTATGGTGTACGATTGGATATTTGCAAGTACGTGATTTGCGTTGGAAGTTAACAACGAAATGGAATTGTGGCGATAATAATCTATATTTGTATGTTATTTTGATTCTAAACGATTGGGCAATGCTATGGTGTACGATTGGATTCATACAAGTATATGGTTTATGTTGACAACCACATGTTGTGGAATTTTAATTGGGATTCATGCAAGCATATGACTCATATTGAAAACTACATGTTTGTGGTAGTTATTTACAACACCCATTTGATAATTGCAAGTATATGATTCATGTTGAAAATAACAACTATATGTTGTAATAGTTTATTTGAAATTCATGCAAGTATATGATTTATTGTTATGCCAACATGATGTATAATTCTATGGTCATCTTTAGTGTAATTTGATCCATTTGAGTATTATGATTCATATGAAGTTATGTTGGAATTGGCATCATAGTTCAAGTATAAAAATCATACTTTTGTGATAGTGACAAAAGCAAGCATCTTTGTGAACTTGTATTAATTTTATAAACATGACTAAACTATGTTTGTTATTATGCCCAATTGAAAAACATGTTTTTAGGCTTATGTTGTTATCATAATCATATGATAATATATGTGACACATAAGTAACATTAGAATTACAGTAGAATTATATTCCACTTGCAAGTTTACATAGATAAAATAAAAACCATGATTTAAGTTTAGATATGTTTATGCTATAATTCTATAAATGGATTAAAAACCATGATTCATATAAGAATTAGGTTGGGATAATTCTAGTTGAACCATACTTTTGTATTAGTGACAAAAGTAAGTACCTTTTTGTTAGCATGTAGTGATTTTATGAACATGATTAGTTTGTATTATTCCTAAATAAAAATATAGGCTTATATTTCTAGTCAAGACCATGTGCCAATAATAATGATCTCTAATTTAGTTAGATTCTTAATTTCAAGTTTACATGGTTAGTTGAACCTATGATTCATGTTTAAGTATTGTTTATGCCATAATCATATGAATAGAATAATTCATGTTTAAGTATTGTTTATGCCATAATCATATGAATAGAATAATTCATGTTTAGGTATTGTTTATGCCATAATCATATGAATAAATGATTCATGTTTAAGTACTGTTTATGCCATAATCATTTGAATAGAGTGATTCATGTTTAGTATTGTCTATGCATTAACCATATGAATAGAATGATTCATGTTTAAGTATTGTCTATACCATAATTATATGAATAGAATGATTCATGTTTAATTATTGTTTATGCTATGATTATATGGATAAAACGATTCATGTTAAGCCATGATTATATGATGTTACAATTGCAAGTTCACATTTGCCTACTTTATGTTAATTGAATCGTTCGTTGCAAGTTCATGCGTTCACACTCCCCTTTTTCATGTTATCTTATAAACACCATGTTATAAGCCTCCCCTTTTCATTTGGCTAAATTAGGTTTAAGTATTAAACCCAACACACCTCACATTGGAGCGAACGTATAAAACGGGGGTAATGACGTTTGGGCTAAAATACAGAACATATGTGTTGGCATGTTTGACGCATGCCAACAACCTTGAAAAACAATTAAGTGGCATAAATAAATCTTAATCAATAAAGATGAATTTGAATAATGGGCCGCAAATATTTACTTATAAAAAGAAAAGAGACAAAATATGTAAATGTAGAAAATACGATGTGTTTAACCCGAGGTTGGATTGAGTTGTGATGTAAACCTGCCCGGAACCGCCCGGCTGTCCAGTAGTCACAACAATACCTATCCAATGTGGGTGGTTAAACACAGAGCCCAATAAGGACCCGAGGTTAGACTGAGTTGTGGCGTAAGACTGCCCGGACCCAACCGACAACAGGCAGCCACAACAATACCTGTCTAATGTGAGAGGTCAAGGCTTTAATAAGACAATTAAGGCTGAGTCGGGATTGATAGGATTAAGTGAATTAAGACTTAATCAAAATAGAACATGCTAAACTAAACAGACTGATTGGGGGTTAGGTTTATAAAACACTTAACCAACTTAGCATGTAGGCTAGAAATAGAAAACCTAGTAGCGGGGGACCCTTTTCAGCAGTAACCCTACAAGGTATCATGATACCCTGAAACTAGGCAGGGTGGGGCACGATTACTGGGCTGACTGTAAGAGGTCAAATCGACGGCGGTGGTGCAGCAGTGTAGGTTCTAACGGGGTGCGGGCGTGCACACACTCCGGCGCAGAAAAATAAGGCACTGGGCACCAGTAGCATACCTGTGCATTCTAGGATTGTGTCGGGCCGCCACCATGAGACTTGATACACCCCATGGTGGGACCAGCATAGGTAACTACAACATCGGGGGCCGTAAGACACATGTAACTATGCGAGTAGGAGCCGATCATCATAAAATGGATCACTTCACCCTGATTATGGGGTGCCTGTTGGGAACTAGTTTATATGGGTACAGAGATTAATATGGGGTACGATAATATATTCGACCCTAGACAACTTAACTTAGTTTATGGTGCTTTCTCATTTCTAGTTTATACTTATCATACCCAGTTCTTTCTTCATAGACTGAATAGTCCTAGACTTACTCAGGCTTTATGTCTGACTCTACTTTTCTTTCGTCTTCTTTTCTTTCGTCCCCCCCCCCCCCCCAGGTCCACAGGGAGGGAATACCGCAGCTTGACCAGCCTTCATATCCAGCTTGAAGAGAAAGAATGTATTGCTTGGATCTTTTCATTTTGGACTATGGCTTTGGACAACAATTATGGGACTTTTGCAGTTTATTTATGTTTTCTTTATGCTTCTTTAAATAATGTAATCAAGACAGTTATGAAGATGTTATGTTTTTGGAAGTATTGTAAGACAATTATGGTATGGTTGGTGTAACACGTATTTGAATGAATTAAAAGTTGTTGTTTTCCGCTGTTCAAAAATATGTGTTATTATATCTGTCTTGTATATCTGTGATTTATACTTATAAACCTCCACCAAAATTAGGGCATTCCCTTTGAGAGTGACCCTGACGGAGGTGGGGTGTTTCACCAAACACTTGAAACCCTGCCATGTCATGATCCACGACTTTAATGGATCCTCCATTCACCCACTTGGCATGGTAGACCTTCCCGTAGAACTCGGAGAAGTGGATCGGAGTCAGTCTGAATCCTTACCTTTTTGGCTATTGATGTCATCACTTCATACATTGTCTTCTTCGAATGACCCTTCCTCTCAAACTTCCGAGTCTGCATGTCACCATGGTCCATACTGATGTAGTTTCCAACGAAAAATGTAATCGGCACATTTAAAATCGACCAAGCAATAGCTAGAGATTGTTATCTCATAGAATGGAAGAATGCGATCAATAAGGACAAAAGCAAGATAGTGCCTCCGCCTTCTTGCATTAAGACCGTCTCCATATAGCAATCAAAAGCGTCTGAGTCCTGGCTCAAGCGCCACTATCGTCTTTCCAATGATCTCGATCGAAGGGAGGACAAAGAGCCTAATCTCGAAAGGGCTACCCCGGTAGAGCCAATGGTGGACGTTCTAATCAGCTCCGACGACCCAATAAAGGTCTTGAAAGTTGGATCGCAACTCCACCCCACATAAAGGAAGAGCTCGAGAAATTCTTAAGGGCCAATCTTGAGATGAGAGGGCCTATGTGGCGGTTCGGGGATTTCCCCGGTGCTCCCTGTACAAAGGAGGTTATGGCGAAATTTTTCGAAAATTTAAGGTGTTAGCCAAATTTTCAAAAAATTTGAAAATTCTTAGAAACTGAAAAGTTGAAGAATGAAAGCCAAACTGAAAGTTGAGTTGGTTTGTAAAACAACTTTCAGCACCGTTCCTTCTCGAGGACGAAAAGATTTTAAGTGGGGGAGATTGTAACAACGCGGAAAGTCAGAACCAATTTAAAATTTCTATTTTGGCAATTTTATTGAAATTTTGAATATTTAAAATGAATTATTTTAAATAATAATGACTAGAAATTTATTTTGAATAGAGTTAGAACGTATATATTTATTTAAATCAAAATTAGAATATAAATATTTATTTTAATTATAAAAGGAATTGAAAATGGCGCAGTAGTTTGAAAATTTGATTTCAAATTTCAAATGAATGTACAGAATTCAAAATAAACTGGATTTTGGTGAAATCAAAAATATTTGAATCTATTTGAAAATATCTTTCCAATGAATCTGAAAAATCTAAATTTCATAGCGGGAATAAAAAGTTATGCGCAGTTGAAAATTCAGAAAAGTCGCTATGGAAATATGGACCTTAAAACTAGCCATTTCGCAAACGACTTCCGTTTTCGACGAAACCACTTTTATTGGATCTGGGATGTCAAATTACGGCTAGATTCCAATTTTCATAATTTCTGAAATCAATATGTGTGCGTGGTGGATTTAAACGCATTTGACTGATTTCAATTTTAATTTAATCGACTGGAAAATGGTCATTTTTCAAACGGTCTTCAAATTCGATCAAATTAGTTTTGTTAGGACTGTATCGTCAGAACATAGTCAGATTTTTTTCTGGAATTTTTGGGGTCAGTATGTGGCCCTGGTAAATTGAAATGTGTGTTTGAATTTAAAATATAATGATTTATATTTTAAATTTAGTGGAAACTGATCGTAACAGTCAAATTGGCTTACCGGACATATCCCATTGTGTTCAGAATGGGGGTACTTAGCTAGGAGCGGCAACCATTGGGTTCGAATTGAAGTTGAAATGAAAATTTACTTTTCATTATTCAAATTAAATAAAATATATAAACTATTATAAAGCCCCCCACTTTAATTTATCTCTCCTCCCTCTCATTAAGTCAACACACCCAAAAATCAGGAAAAAAATGTAAAATAAAACTCGCTCCCCCCTCGATCCCGATCTCAGCCGTCAGTGCCTCCGTCGTAGGGCCCTCCCTAGCCGGACCTCCGCCTCCTCCTCCCTCCGATCAACTACGGCACCCCCCTCTTCTCCATTCGAACCAGCACCCCCAAGCCCTAGAAATCGAGCCGCCGGCCACTTCAAACTCCTCCGCCGCTGCTGCATATGTCCTGCACCACCCTGCGCTGCTGACGCGGCTCCAACACCACCTCATGTCGTCCGCCACCACTGAGAGCAATAGCAACCCCCCATGCGCTGTGAGTTTCTAAATTCTCCATTGATGATAATTTTTAGTTCTTGCAAAAAGAATTGATTTTTATTTACAAAAAGAATTGATTTTTATTTACAAAAAGAAATGATTTTTATTTACAAAAAGATTTGATTTTTAAATAAAAAAAGATTTGATTTTTAAGTAAATAAAGATTTGATTTTAACCAAATAAAGATGAGATTTTTCATGAAGCGATGTAATAAAGATGAGATCTTTTTTTACATTAAGCGATATTATAATAAAAATATGATTTTTATTATAAGGTAAGCAAATTAAAAATATGATTTTTATATGTATAGTAGCGTTATAAAAATATAATTTTTATAATGAAGTGGCAATGTAAAGATATGATTTTTGTATATAAAACTAAATTATAAAAATTTGATTTTTATAGAGAAATCTTTGCATAAAAATATAATTTTTATGTATATAGTAGAGGGATGAAAATTTGATCTTTTATATAGATATAGCGATATAAAAATTTGATTTTTATATATATAGAAGCATTATAAAAATGGATTTTTATTATCTAGATAACGGATAAAAACGTGATTTTTAATATAAATTTCATAAAACAGATTGCGTTGGAATCAAAACGGCGAATCTGAGCGACGATAAAGGATGACGGAGTGGAACCCCAAGGTGAGAACTCCTCACTATAATTTTCTTTGTATAGTTATTTATTTTATAATTGCATATATGAACTGCTCCCCGTCGTCCACAGACCATGGACGACTTGTTTGTTTGATTGTGTTGTGAAAATTGTTAGTGATGTGAAATAGACTGTATAAAATATTCATGTGTCGAATAAAATAAATATTCATCTACAAATTGTATGATTTGTTTATGTACACACATTTGACTGATATGGATTGGGATGATAAAATTTTACACATCGCCCAACTGCACAAATAATATCCAGCATTTGTTGGTTGAAATCCCATATGGGTATTGGGATGATATTTGACGTACACTAATCCCAATTGTTTAGTAGTATGTCAATCGATTGCTTGACAGATTATTATAAGCATTAAATATTTATATTTAATGCTTATGCAGTGTAGAATGCACTCTGGATGATGGGTGATTGTTTATCATTGTTGTTCGATACATGTGTAGTATGAAATCCATATAAATAAAATTATATGGTAGTTGACTGTGTTTGATTCCAGTTCAGAAAGAATGAATATTTTAAAATAATGAATATTTTAAAATAATATTCAGTAAAAGATCAAAATCTGATTTTGATGTCCGATTTGGGATGGACACGAAAATATTTAAATATATAAAGCCGTGTTGATTAGATTAACGCCATTTAGACGTGAACGATATTTATATCAATTTTATTCGTTTTTATAATGAATATCGAAAAGGAAATGATTTCAAAATCTGATATTTTGAAAATATTATCATTTATGTATTATAATGATAAGGAATATTCAATTTTGATTTAAAATTGAAAAATGAAGATGAAATCGTTTTGAAAACGAATTTAAAACTATTTATAAAATACGTTTTAAATGGAAATTGATGAAATATATATAATATTATATATATATATATATATAATAGCCAGAATATAGCGCGCCGCGCCGCGGCAGTTCGTGAATTTCGACCATTGACTTCGAATGGACATTACGGGAGATCCGACAGTCGGATTCTCCTAAAACTGCAACCTTGGGTTCGTATTAAAAAGTGCCTTCCAATGAATTTTAGAGATTTGAAATCTAATGGTTGGAATTGGAATTATGTCCAAATCAAATTTGGAAAAGGTCGATGTAAGTGCAGTTCGATGGCCGTTTATGGAAATCGACTGTACGGGCCTTGATAAAATTATTAAAAATATCAATAATTTGTGTAAAATCATAATAAATGATTTGGAAAGAATTGGGATGAAAAATCCCATATTTGAAAAGATAGGAATATATTTTTATCGAAATGAACTAGAATTATAATCCAGTATTTTTAAATAAATAAATTGGATTTGAAATGGTTTTAAAAATAACCAGAATTTCCAATATATGAATTGGAATGGATTTGAATCGAAATTATCTTCGGAATAGTTCAATATTTGATTCTTTGATTATACGGACATTGTGGAGGAATTTGGAAGATATATATCGTTATTCCAATACGATATTTGTAAATATCAGAATTTGATATTGAATATAAGCCGGTATACTTTCTATTCAAAGCCTTGTATTTAATATTAAATTGGATTTTGGATTTGTCGTGAATGGTATCTTTAATAATACTGTTCTTAAACCTAGTGGAGTTAAGAAAATTAGAAACTAACTGGAGATTAGCTAAGTTGAATGGTTTCTGGGGTATTGATCTGATGTTGGTTTCGGCCTTCGGGACTAATACTTCAGGAATCGTTCTCTTACTAATTTAGGTTAGAGACTGATAAGATGGGGTCTTCAGTAACACTGTTCTGAAACCCCGTGTGAAAAGAATAAATCGTTTAATTAAGATGTAGAGAAGAATTACCAATTAATTAACATTTAATTAGAGAAAGGAATACGAATTGGGTTTATTGTGAACTATGTTTTTAACGACATTCATTCTTTAACCCGATTTACCGTGAAATGGGATTTGGAATTTATAAATCTTTTAATGAAGATTTAGGGGAAATTTCCAAAGAAAAGTTTTCCGATTTAATAAAATAAATGGGAACGGAATGGAATTTGATTCAGTAATACTCAAAGTGAACTTCTGCGGAGGAAGACTGTTACTATATACATAATTTAAAAGGCTTTGTCGTTATTCCATTTATATTATCGGTTGGACATGGAAGTTCATATCGATTATATATATTGATCCGTATTAAGTGAAGATTCCATTCTTAATGGAATGTGAATTTTGGTTTATCATGAGCTGTGTTTTAAATGACATTAGTTCTTTAACCCAGTTAAAGATAAGATTAATTTCTTAACTTTGAATAATCATTAAGTAATGATTTTTGGAAATTAAATCTGAATTAGAGTTTTAAGGAATCTTTGAATCGATAGAAAGGTGGATTTGATAACTAAAATTATCAAATTCAAGAAATGATCGATAATGGAGTATCACCAGTTTTGCTCCAAGCGATAGTTAAATCGTTAATTAGATTTGAACGTGAAATGGTAATTAATTTTATCGATAACACCATGGTATTAGATATGAAGTATTACCAGTTTTACTTTATGAATAGGTTGGGATTGGAAATCAAACAAATGATTACTTCGGTAAGGATCGCTGATCCCGACTAGTTTGGATAAACCATAATTTGGTTTAAATTGATATCCAAAGGAAGATTAAAGAATAATTTGAAAGAATTTATCTTTGATAAAATTAATGGGAACATTTCCCAAAGTATAAGAATATTTGAATAAAGGAATATTCTGGATTGGAATGAGGCGTATGTTGTGTTTTTATAGCACTTGAGTTATTCAGAAAGACTGGGTTTATCCTATTCTGAATAACTGATTCGACGATATGTCGAGGATGAAGATGATGGTTGAAGACTGGAGGTCATCACATCGTTTTCACATCGTTTGGATGATTACTGATGTCGTGATTGGGCTCTACACCCAAGACAAGGTAATAACTGATGACTGTTCCAGACGTACTTGGAGATCGACTGGATATGCAAGGACATCTCTCCTGTATTGGACATACGGGACGAGGAATAAGGTACCTCCGGTTTTTGGTTCAGACCCAGTACGAACTTGTAAATGGACTGTGTGTCTGACTTGGATTTCATTCTGTGTGATTGATAGACATTAGTTGCATAGCGTGAATTGCATGTATGGCATGCTGAGATGCAAATGATTAAGGCTTCTGTTGAAAAGCAGAGTCTTGTGCTTGATGATCAAAGCATAGCTTTAATATAGCGCCGCTTTTTGTATAGCGTTAATTCGTGAGCCTCACACCCCGGTGTGAACTAGAAACGGGAGAGGACATCAGGGAGGACATGCGTTTCCTTCTAGCTAGGAGTGGTGTTTGGGTTTTGCACGCCCGGATGTTTTACTTATGTGGATGATGGATAGCTAGGCGCCTCAGATATATCGGCACTGCGGGGCCGATGGATGGTATGGTCTTTATACAGACCAGATTGATGCCCCATAGGGCGGGGAAACGTAGTGTTCATGCATTTTAATCCATATCGAGTGGACCGGCCATGACGATCCAAGGTGTAGTTGCGGCTGTTCCTGAGACACGGGCTAGAGCGTCTCGAAGCGGTAAGGATGATCCCTTGCCTTGGTTCACAGATGGAAATCCAAATTCCAATACGATATTTTACGGTTTTAGTTGTATACTATTGGCGACATAGTGGCATGGGACGTTAATGTTGTCTATGATTGATACATTTATATTTAAATTGTTTTCATACACCTACACTACAATAGTATCAAAATGATTTGTTTTAAACGTACCAAGCATGTTTGGCTATTATAAGGTAAAACTCTATCCTCCGGCTTGCGTTGCATTGTGTGATGGGAACTGAGTCTTAAATTAGCTTCATTTTTCCAAAAAGCATTGCACTGTTTTGTTATATGCACTGGTATTCTTGGGAGGAAACCCGTTCCGTGTTATACGATGTGGTCCTTTGATTTACTTTATTTTAAAAGTAAGAATTTAATTAACTATTTTAGTTCTCACACCAGTCAAATGACTGACCTAAAGTTTATTGTTTTAACCTAAACTCTGGGTGCACCTATTTTCCACATGGGCAGCTAGTAGTTTTGGTTTTGCAGATTTATATTCACAGGATCTTGGTTTACAGCTGGAATGATATTCGAAAAGCTCTGTATCCGTATATTCTTTTCAGTTGTGTTTTGTATTATTTTCCACTGCATTGTAATTTGTAAATCTCTGATGTTTTATCAAATGTATACTATTTGTTCATACTCTGATTATTCTTATACTCTGATGTAAACTGTTGTAATAAACAATGAAATGTTCTTTTGTTTGTGTTATGATTTGTCGTGTTCTCAAAGCAATCCGGACTTTCCTTCACTGGGAAGTTCAGGTCGTTATAAGACTCGTGCTAAACCCAGATACCATTTCACCCTTCACTATCGGGGTAAGGGGTTAAAGGGAGACGCCACATGGATGTTTAGATTGTTTGCGTAGGGGCAGTCGGTCAGCTCTGGTAGTCTTTACTAGTTGAGGGAGGGGCCAAGGTGGGGCCATAGCCACCACGAAAACTGACCCTAGGTATATTTGTATTTGGAGGCTCTTAAAGGCGGGCTTGTACAGATATGGAAAAGCTCCTGACCGAGTTTCGTGCTTCTTGTATCGCCCTGCCACGGAACTCGGTGCACATTAGAAGATGTGCGATTGAGGCATCGAGCTACGATTGAAGATACGTATGGTGGACAGTCTAGATACATGCATGTCGGCTCTAGGTGGCGTATCGTAGACTTGAGGGCATTACTCCAGTATGGAGTCTGATTTGAACAAAGGTAGTAGTCAGTATGTTTACGTAGCATAGCAATGATAGATATATGTGGAACATAATATTGTTATCTGTACGTCACTACGACGTAGGATAAGGGACTGCGTATATTTCGATAATGTTATGGCGGAGACCGTGCGAGTGGGGTACCATGGGGTGTACCTTATTATTGGGGGTACCTACATATATACCATATTAGGTTAATCCATGGGAAAATAAATGTGCACGACGTGTGTGTAAGCCTTGAGTGCTAATAAACCAAGTAACCTAATAAATAAGAAAATATGATTGAATGGTATATGTAGGATTATCCAAAGTGTATAGTTTAAATCCAATCACCAGAACTTGTGTTATGACCCCCTCCTTATAACATACTCGCAGGTTAGATTTGTGGCAGGGACATGATAGCCTTGGATACTGATTAGGCAGTATCATTAATATGATATGGCTATATTTTGATTACATTATAAATTATCCATTCCGCTGTGAGATAATTTCTGAGCTTTGACATGTTTTATGTCTCTGTATTTTCTGTAGGATACCAGATCAGACCAATCCGAGTTTCGATAGATTGGAATTTTAATAAAAAAAATCGGTATGTCGAAATCGGGGTTGTCAAAAAATGAGATCATTTATTATTACATAACCTATATTTATTCCTTTAATTACTCAGCTTATTTCTCCTCATAATCAATCTCCATGCATGTTCTTCTTTTCTCTCATCCTTTTCATAGCAGCTTCAAAAAAAAATCTACAAAATGCAGAATTTCTACTTCTCTTCAAACAAACCCTTATTCTCCTCTCTTTGCAATCGATTGAAAGAACAAAATATTCTCCAGGTCGTTAAGTTATAAGTCCAAATAAAACTAGGGTTCGTTTTTTAATAGGCTTACTTCTAGTATTACAGGTTTATGCGAATTAGTTGATTTGACTCCAAATCTTAATTGTGTAGGATTTAGATTAACCCTAGAGGAGGGTGAATAGGGTTTATTGAATTAATTCGAGGTATTAAGAAATATCACAACACAAATTATAATAGAAAAATATAAATGGGGAAATAAATAACATAGTTTTTACCCAGCTTCGTTAAACCCTACCTACTACTGCATTCCCAAAATTTTTACTAGGTATTAAAACAGATCCTGCTAACAGACTTTGTAAACTCACAACCTTGCTCTTGTTTTAATCCTATGCTCAAAACCTTAGTCTGATCTTAAACCCCAACATCAGATTTTCCCCTAGCTACAAACCCATAGCTAGTAAACCCTAGTCATTATGGACACTAGAAAACTGCTAGTTTAAATCCTATAACCAGACGACCTAGTTTTTACAGAAAAAACTAGAAAACAAATACGATGATTTTACAAAAAGTAAAAGCAAAACAATAAAAATAAATAAAACCCCCCTTTACACAAATAAACAAGGTCAGCCTTCCTTTCTTATTTTCACTTTGGCTTTGCTCTATTGTTTAATGTCGACCGACTTAAAAAAATAATTAGGATTTTCCTTCGATTCTCCAAATTGAATCGTGGCTTCTAAATGGAAATCGTCTCTGATGGCTTTCGTTTGTTGATGCTCTCTCCTGTTGGTTTATTCGAGTTGAAGGAATTCGATTAGATCCAAGATCGTTCTTTCGTGCTCTGGTATGATATTGCAATTTGAATTTTCTTTTTGATTTGAGATTTGACTAGGATTTGTTGCTTGTGGTTTCGATTTTGGATAAAATTGCCTGTGAGGAGGATGGTATTTTTATAAAGCTAAAAAAACCTTAATCTCTGATGTCGAAATAATGGCTTGCCTGATATGATTTTTGTATTTGTTGCATTGCTTTGAGTGAATCAACCATGAATACATGCTTGCATGATTTGTTGGCTTTGATTGTTGAATGGTTCGGCTTTGATGATTTGTGAGATGAAAATCAGGAGATAAATTGTATTATGGCCCCTTGATATTATCACCTGAAATCCCCTTTTGTTTTTCTGGATTGAACCCCGTGTATTTTATGATTGAATTTCCCTTTAAAAAGATTGCATGAAGGAATATGTTGCCAAGAATGATTTAATGATTATATGTCATGAATATCTTGTTGGTTTCAGGAACCAATTAGAATAAACACTTGATAAAAAATATGTCCTGGAATTCTTTTAAAAGATGTGAATCAATCTTTCCATGCTCTGATTTGTAAAAGGAAATTCTTATCAAAAAATTTATTGCAAATCTTTTATGAAAAAAAAAATCCTATATTGCCAAAAACAAAAACAGTGATTTCTATATTCACATATGAATCCGGAAACAATAAGAATTAACTAGCCATTTAGTGATTTCTTGAAAATTGAAACATGCCAAAATCTGTTGAGTTGAAACCGCTTTGACATATGAGTGATAGCAAAATTGATTTGTTGCCTTGAGATATTACTATGAATTTCTGGAAATTAATTTTTCATGTTAGTTGCTACTTGTCTCTTTTGCTGTGAACGTTGATTGCATTCAGAAAACAAATCAAATTTATTTCATGCCTTAAAAAGACTGCAAATTTTCATGCTCCAAAATTGTTTCACTACAAGAAAAATACCCTATTGCAACTAGTTATTTACAACAGGCAACACACGACAGTTGCAATAAACGATATTTAGCAACAAACCTTTTGGGGACAGTTGCAATAGATGAGATTTAACAACAGGAATTTCTCTCCAGTTGCAAAATCATATTTTTAACAACTGCGTTTTCATGACAGTTGCAACAAACATATTATTTGCAACAACGCTTCCATTACAGTTGCGAAAAACATACTTTTAGCAATTGTGCTTCTAAGCTAGTTGCGAAAAAAAGTCTTTAGCAACTATTCTGACCACTTGCAATATCTGTATTTTTTGCAACGGTTTAAGTGAGTTGCCAAAAAAATAATTTTAATTTTTTTAATTTTTCCCCACCTTTGTTAAACATAATTATTATTAAATACCAAAGTACAAAGTAATAAATAATATTTATTTATAATGTAAAAGGTATTAAGTAATAATAATTGATTAATATGAATTAATACTTCAATAATTTAACAAGGTTAATTATTACTGGTGTGTAAATTATATTTAACAATTATTAATTACATTAATAATTAATAAAACTAATTAACAACAAATATTAAATAATTAATATATTAATATAATACATTGTATTTAACAATTAATATTCGATTACAATTGAGAAGTAAAACTACTAACAATTAAATGTAATTAAAATACTTTTTAATTAATAAATAACTTTTTAGTCTACCCTGCTTTTTTGAATTCAAATCTAAATGCTTTAATTCCAAATAAATAAATAAATTATAGTTACGAAATAAAAAAATAAACTAATAATGAGTTATATTTTAATAATTAATAATTATAGTTAAATAATTAAAAGTAATATTCGAAAATAATAATTAATATACTTAGTAATAGTTTATAATTACTTTTGTAATAAATTGAAAGATATTTAATTAATATGTAATATGCTTAATAATTATATTTAATACTATTAGCTAGATGATTTGGGTCTCCGCCGATGTAACAATTACATTTTCGGTTAGGCTTATTTCGTTTAACATATTTTTCTTTTTTACGTTTATCATAGTGTTTTGTTTTCCTAAGATACTTCTTTAGTTTGTAATAACCATATGCTTGAGGGGTATAAATTGCAGTTCTACAAAATGATTATATTGTATTTTAATATTTATTTGCTGATAAATATCAACCATATTTTACTGATTATTAGTAAGTAACCATACCAATAATATATATGAATGAAAATTATAGATTGTAGGTAATAGTTACATTTATTAATAATCTTTGTTTATAAAAAAATATAAATAATAACATATAACAACTAACTCAGAGGGTTCTACATTAAAGCAATATGACATTTGTAATCCTAGGAACAACCATGCTCTGATACCAAAAAGAAGATGATACCAAAAAGAAGAGGGATACACACAAATAAAATTTTCAAACTACTTTCTCAAACTAAGATACAGTTTTTTTGAACTGAGACACAACATTCGGAACATTGACATGTAAATTTTTATCTTCAGAAAAACACTGTAGCAAAGCTTAATAATTATATTTAATATTTTTTTTATAAAAATTAAATTTTCTTAAATTTATTTAATATTTTAAAAGTTGATAATTAATAGATACTCCACCACTTGTTTTGGCTCCTCCGTTAGAAATTTTGGCGGCTCCGTTGCAATTTTGCCTCCATCGGTAAAAATTTTTTTGGCTCCAACCTTATAATTCTGGAGCGTCATCTTTCTCCCCACCTCTTTTCTAGCTTTTACCTGTTTCCCATTTGTCCTTCTAAACCCTAAATCCCCAAACTTATTCTTTAATTATTATTTTTTGATTTCTATTGCTATCAATGCTAAGAAGGACGGATCTGGTAATGAGTACAAGCGGCTGTGAATTCTCGGGTGAGACGAACGCAGCCGGATGTGTTGACAAATTGTCGAAGGAGAGAAACACCACCTTAATTCGCGTTCAGGAGATCAATTGTGAATTCAGGAAGTAGTAATGGTGGCGGATGACCAAATCTTCCAGAATAAGGCTCTTTCTTTTTCTGAACAAATCGAACTCCTCTGCTCCATCCAGCAGAACTTCTCCTCTTGTGCGCCACAGGAATTCAGCGACGGTTGCAGCCCCAAATCGAAGTTTGACCTAATTTGGCCAGCCAACTATATCGTGCTCTGCAGTAACCTATGCTATTACTTTTGCTGGTTTTCTAAAATGTAATTTTTTTTATTAATTTTATTTTTAAATATAAACATGAATCAGATGATTGTTGTTGGAAATAGGATTGATGTTGTTAACTTTTTTATAAATATGAATATATAATTGTTGTTGAAAAATGAAACCAATTCACTGAGCTAATACTTTTTTACTAGTTTAAGTTAGTAATTAGTTCAAGTTAGTAACTTGCCAGAAGACAATTCCGAATATAAAAGACATGCCTCAGTGCCTTGCTCTTCTATATCTTCTTGCTATTCTAGGTTAGTGGAGTTGCTTGTTCTCTGGTACTGACTGTTCCCAAGTAACTGAAAACTCGTCCAGAGAACGAGTACCATGGTCCACCAAAACAAGTTTAAAAAAAGACGAGTTGTTATTACTATTACAACAAAGCAAAATACCGCATGCTTTTTAGACAACGAAAACAAAATTTTAGGTAGAGTGGTGGGCAGAGCAGCTTAACTTACCTACCTAGAATGATACAATATGCCTTGAAGATGGTTGGAGTTACGTTGAGCTCAAAGCCAACATTAAACGAGTCCACTTCCAAATTGGTTGTTTCCTTTAAGCTTAATCCTCCCGCTTTCCTAATATATGAGTTGCTGTATAATCATCCAACCTGTCACTAATTGTATAAGCATTAGTAACAGTCAATATTTCTAAATCCAACACAAACATATACAAAAACTAGATTGGTAAACCATTAATATTCTTTTTAAATACTGTTAATATTACTGTTGATGTCATTTGATAATTTTGGAAAATTCTTCAACAACAAATTTAATAAGTAAAATTCATTTTATGGACAAGTATTACCTTTATGCCAGTTGATCTGGAACATACAGTTGATGCATATGGTATTTTGTAGAAATCTGGAAAACGTGAATTTTCATGTTATTGTATGCTGAAGAAAAATAATACAAAATATGAGGCATATTTGAAGTCTGATCTACTTGATGCTAATATAAGTTTGTTATACTCATAAAGCTGAATGTTACCTTAAAAACTCAACTTGAAATGGAATACTGAGCTTAACTTAGTAAGACTAAGGTCATATCATATACTCAAAGAATTTACATATAACTAATAACTGCATGATGTTACGCCTTACAGTACTTGATTATAAGGAAACAAACTTAAACTAGTTGAAAGAAGTAAAACTCCTTAGGCACCGCACTAGTGTAAATGGCACATAAACAATGTTTTCAAAAGACATGCCTAAATGGTTTTTCTTTTATCAAGTGACAAGCCTAAAGCGTATCTCTATTTAACAAAAGGCAACTGCATACAATATATGCTAACATACATATGCAAACTGCATTCATATGAAACAAACTAAGTTTCAATCTAGGATGTAATGATGGATACTCATGATTTTTCTTTTTGTGGAAATTAGGATTTGGCTTTATTTTGAAACTTGAAAAACCTCTCTAAAAAAAAGTTTTAGGAAACATTCGTCAAAGTTTCCAGTAAAAATATGTCGATCAAACTGTATATTTTTGCTGCTAGAATTGCAAATATAATTTTGCATTTTATAATGTAAATATTTGCAAGTCTAACTACACATTTTTATAAAGTGAAAATGTAAACCATGAAGTGTAAAATTTTCATTTTACAAAATATATAGTTAAATCACATATATGTACAATGTAAAATGCAAATAATTTGCAGTTCTAACTGCGAACGTATGATTTAAACTGCATATGTTTTGTGATTTTTTTTCCCTTAATGGAACTTGAAGGTTAATATTGTTACTTTTTTGAATGTTTGACCATTCTTGTTTCATGCACGATTCTTTGATTATGGCTTAGCTAGTTTAGCGTCTATTAAGTACTGTGTTCTTGAAAAGTATAGTTCTTTGTCGAAACTATAAGTTTGTAAGCATGTTATTATGTTATGAGATCATGGAATGAAGATAGAATAAGGAACTTGGGTAAATTTAATAGCATGTAAATATGCTACATAATTATTTTGTAAAACTGTAGGTCTGCAAGAATACAATTGAAATACGATGAGTCGGAACTAATAGCCAAAATTAGTAGTTTATTTTTTACAAGTTAAACATAAGTCAGAAATTGAAATACGATGAATCTGAATCATGCTCCTCAGCCAAATGTTAATAAGATACTTGCTATCAGTCCTATTGTTATTGTGTCTGTTA
This sequence comes from Allium sativum, assembly GCA_030737875.1. Lineage (NCBI taxonomy): Eukaryota > Viridiplantae > Streptophyta > Magnoliopsida > Asparagales > Amaryllidaceae > Allium > Allium sativum. Next base: position 863,965,263 of record CM060926.1, read on the forward strand.
TGTCTTCTATTGGTGTTATACCTTCTGCGTCTACTACTGAGAATGCTAATCTTACTTAGTTTTTTGTTGCCTGATGATGGCAGTCTTGATTCTTCGAACAACAAGTGAATTAATCGCCAAAATTACTTGTTTCAGTCGATGCAGCAGCTCCAATTACTGGTCCCAGTACTAGGCACTACCATGAGCAAAACCGAGCACCATCACATCTGGATCCGAAGCAACCAATTCAGGTATATGAATTACCTAGTGTTCGAATACTGGTATGAATAGAATAGAAGTTGATTTTTGGAATAGTCTCGGACTATTTGTTAATTATTTACAGTCATTTGGTATAATCATTCCATTTATTGTTAGCCTACACTATTTTTTCAGTTCAACATCAAACGATTTAGATTTCATTGTTTAACTTGATGACATAATGTCTATTGGCTATCCAAAGCTTGAAATGTGTTAATTAGGTGGCTGGATGATTTGTTACAGGTAATATAGAGAGTTATGAATGACGTAGTTCTATTTTTTCTATTAATGGGTTGTGTAAATAAAGTATGGGTTCAAAAGGAATATCATATGTACATGATCAATAACCACGCTATATGTCAATGTAATGGAAAACTTAGGATTTTTTTTTTATTTTTTTTGGTAGGAAAAGGCGAGTTTTTCATGTCATGGATTCTCTTCCCTATTTACCATCATTTGTGCAAAACATTCATCCTTACGCGAATAAACCACACATTATTTGTACGAAAAAAAACTCTATATCATATGCATGTGCAGACTTGCTGAGAGCTTCCATCTTTTGAAAGTATTCCTTCTCATGTGAGAACAATATACAGTACGTGCAAATAATTTTGTGTTACACATGTAAAAACACAAGCCATTTCCATGAAATATTCTTGCCACATACAAAGCATGTGCTATAGTAAATTCTTTCAAATGATTTTCTAATAGAAAGAACAATACTAATTGTCATAGGACCAAATATATATTGTTTTCAATCCGGAGGATGTCACATTTCTGATTCTATCAATCATACTTACCAACTGTTTAATTCACATTCAATTACATTTTTATTGCATAAGATGATCATTTTATCAATGTTTATTGTAAGTTTCTTAGATTTACCTATGATTTAGTTTAACATAGGGAATATAGAGAGCTAAATCTGCAGGTATGACTCATCCTTTTTTTCTATTGTTTGAATCCGATAATTTTTTTTTATCAAGGGGCCATTGCTTTGATGTATTTGAAAAAGCTGAAGGGGATGCATCGAGTGAATGAAAGACACAATGTGCTAGACTGAAATGCATGATGGTAGAGATATAGAATTTGCATCATTGAATTTGGATGTGGGAGAGAGGAATGATTCTACGGTTAATGCTTGTGTTGTTAAGTTTCTGATCAATTTATATTGAAAATAATTTGTAATCTTGACGAGAAATGTTGATAAATATTTGTAACCATATTTGACAATGTATTGTTTTTTCTTGAATTTAAAGATATTAATGAAATTTGAACTTTTGTGAATGTTTAATGAAATATTTTAGAGTATATTGCCTTTGAGCTGATATTTAAATTGTATGTATTTTAATTTATGAAATCATGATTTTATAATAGTTGATATAGAACATTTTGTAAAAGATTCAATTGCAACGGAAAAAAACAGTTGTGTAAAATTCTTTTGCAACAGGTACAAAATTGTATAAGACTATTTTGCAACTGTCATTTGTTGTTGCAAAACAATAAGTTGCAACAACAAAGGCCTATCGCAAATAAGTATACTGTAACATCTTATTGCAACAGGCAGAAAATTTGCGGACTTTTTACAACTCCGGCTATACCAACAGGCGCAGGCCTGTTGCAATTGGTCTACTGCAACAGATATTGTCTGTTGCGAAAAGTGTTTTTTGTTGTAGTGTTTTCTGGAAATATTTGTGACTTGAATTTGCAACTATTGATTTTCTGGAAACCAATACAATCTTGTGGGATTTGTTAACTTTCTAGAAATGGAATTGCATGAATCTGATACACACATGTCCACTGGCCATTTTGTTAGATCATTTCAATTGACTCATCACCATGTATTTTTGAAGTCAGTGCCATTTACTTTAGTCAACCTGTAAATGAACTTGTATATATATTGGTCTCGAAACCTAGTTCGACATTTATTCTAGCTTATCATTGACGTGCTCCTTGTTTATTTTTGAGCTGCTATATGAAACATATTTGCATTGCTATTTTGCACCACATTAATCCATGTTGTGCCATGTCCATTGCCTTATTAAAAACTGCATTTCGTTTTGGCACTTGAGTACTTTTGGAAACATATTACTTGCTATGTCAATGTGTTCAAAAATTCCAATAACATGAATGGTTCCATTTTGACCTTGCTCCATTAATGTCGCTACACATGTAATTGTTGTGTACATCATGTGTGACATTTGGCTTAACCATGTTGCACAGTACTATGTATCAATCCTTGGATTGTTATGTAGTGACATTTGATTATTCTGCCTTGCACTCGACCCAGTTTAAAACTTGTTGCACATGCATTTCACATTATTTTGTCACTTATGCATGACCATTGAAAATGCATGCTTAAAACTGAATTTTAGTTGTATACTCATACACTTGGACCAGATTGACCATGCGTGTGTGTGTGTATACACAAATTATATATATATAGGTGTGTGTGTGTGTGTGTGTGTGTGTGTGTGTGCGCGCGCGCGCGCGCTATTACTTCATTGTTCCTTTTGTGTTGTTCATGGACACCTGACCCATGCACCATGCATGTGTGTGGAGCTTCACCTGAAAACCACTCGCTTGATATATTTGTCCCTTGCCGATTGTTTTGTGCCTGCATAAAAATATGTGTATACACATACAACGTATGTGTATACACGTATAGTGCACATCCAGAGAATATATATATATATATATATGTATATGTATATATATGTTAGCACTACAGACGATGTCTACGTTGTGGTATTACAGTGTATCACTGTGAATATCACAAGTTGTCTAGACACAGATGGATGTCCATAAAAATAGAATCAAGTCATGAAAAATGATGAGAAACACACCAAAATTATAAGGCAAATAAATTTTTAAAATAAAAATTATATCTGCTAGAATATAAAATATTTTTATTCCAGTTTATTTTGTGTGTGTGTTCCTATGACAGATAAGCAGAAGACTGGACTGACTATGAAGCAATGAAGACAAGAAGACAAGTGATAGTGAGTAAATAAGAGTTTGTACAACTGAGTGACTGAGTGAACTGTAATGAGGGGCAATGTACATAAATGAAATTGAATGTGAATGAATTGAATTAAAGTGGGTTGTACAAATAGTGGAGTTAAAATTTGTACTGTTTAGATGTTGAAATAAAATATTACATTTAAATAAAATACTTTTGAATATTTAAATTCTTTTGCAGTAGTATTCTATTTAAATATAAATATTACATTATGTTTGTGATGTAGTATAACAGTACAATGAAAAACACATTTATAATAATAAATATATGTTTGTTATTATCAAACAAAAATCATAGAATTGTTAGAAATAACAATCTCCCCCTTTGATGATGAAAAACATAAAATAAGATTTTGAATATAATATTACAATAAACGTGTTTGACAGTTGATTATTGAACTCCCCCTAATTGAAAGCTCTTCCTACAACAAAACTCCCCTTAGATATGTGCATGAGTGAAAAACACTAGTTGAAACTTCAATGTTAAAATATTCAAAGAATATCCACTCATTGATCAAAATCTTCACTCATTCTCCCCCTTTTGTTGTCATCAAAAGAATACATAAATAAAAATAGTGGTGAAATAATTGACTAAAAATATAATATTAGCTTAAGAGGAAGAACGTGCATTATAAATCTCAATTAATCAAACAAAAAATCATAATATTCTAAGAACTAGTTGCAAATTTCACATTATAAAATGATGGATTTACGATGAAATTTATAGAAATGGAGAGAGTTTTTTAAAATGATTCCAATTATTTTCAAATAAGATTTTAAAAATGTGCACAAAAACAGTGATGGATTTGTACTATAATTATAAATTCAATTTAAGCGACGTAACCAAATAATCTCAATTCCCAATAACTATCAATCAACAAAATCATAATATATCATAAAATATTAACACATTTCACAAATTAGAAAATGGATTGATATGATGGTTTTTACACACCAAGGAGAATTTTATATAAAAAATATTTGTTTCCATTTTCTTTCGTTTTATTTAAGAGCACACTTATCACGCATAACCAGATATTGGATTTTTAAATGAGATCAGCTGCAGCTTAAAAATAAGTAATCTCATAACCATGCATGACCAGAGCTTGGATTTTTAAATGAGGTTAGAGAAACACTTATGAATATTATATTTTTATTATTTTCTGTTCCAAAAGAAAAATCTCCTCAGTATATAAAACCAATATGGATGATAGAAATGTGGTAGGTACAGAAATGATTGTGAAAAAAATTCTAAATTAATTATATTATGAAATATGCTCAATTGTACCGGGATTCTTAAAAAATTTCAATTATTACTAATTCTGAAAAATAATATAATCATAATTCCATCACTAATTTGACAATGTAAATTTATTAAGATGATTTTTAAAAAATATTATACTCTCCACATCAATATAAAATCATGATGGATGACAGAATAATGGTAGATAAAGGAGATGTTCGTGATATAAGCACCAATTCAAAGATATTATAACAACTGTTCAATCATCATGAAAATTTAAATAAAATTTCCTCTTGTTGTGAAATATACTATAGTCACAACTCATCACAATCTCAATTATCTGATAATAATTTTTATGAATTCTAAATACAGTTCAATTTGGTTATTGATTTCAGTTTCTAAATAAATAATCAATAAATGATTTTAAAATTGAAAAATCAATTACAAGAGGGAATGTGACGGCCCGCCCCGCACCAGCCGACATTTTCAATGAAAGTGAGTTGTGCCAAGATCCAACCAGCACTGGACGGTCGTCAAAGAAAGGAAAGAAGGGAATGTGAACTAACAAGGAATCTGTAGTATATCTCACAGCGCATGAAATAAAATATAATAACAACATAACTTTGACGTAAAACATGCGAGATAGTGCATAAGCTGAAAACTAAATCATCATAGCAGCGGAATCCATAATACAGCTTATGATCCAACATCATTATTACAACTTCAAATTACTGTCTCTAAAGCAAAAGAAAGAAGAGGTACACTACTAATACCCAAGCAGTGACCAGCTACAACACAGGGAGTATATATGTATATCATACATGGAAGCCTCATGCTCGTCTCTGAACAGATACTCGCGCATTACCTCCTAACCTGTCTCTAGTCTGCTCGTTTAGGAGCACCCAGAGTAATAAGAAGAGACATAAAACTCTGGGTCAGACAAAAGTCTGGTATGAGCGATAAGCAACAAAACAGAACAATAACAGTTATAATCCAATCATACCTGAACCTGGACCTGCAACCAAAGAGTCAGCACAACAAGATGTACAATGCTCTAAGGTAACACTAGCATATCGTGAAAGTATACGAGGGAGGGGATGTTCATGTCATAGGGATAGCAAACAAATCAAGCATAGCAACCATCCTCACATATCTCACACAGTGCGTAAAGCATATGACAACCATTACTCTATTCACCTAGTCCTTTGGGCCACGACGGAGTCCAACCCCGTATAGCTATCACTACAAGCCCTTAATACGTCTCTCAGTGGTGAACCAAAATTATAGGTATCGATAACCCCTTCGCACATGTCTCGCAGCAAAGCCCAATCATGAAGTTAACTTGTTGGTTCCCATCTGGATCCTGAGTTATAACTTCTCACTTGGACTACCTTTGCATCTCGAGTTTTGGTCATCATTCCCGTTCGATCTCCATTTGGTTCGGTTCGTAGCTCCAAGCTTTCATTCATGTCTATACTTCAGTTCACATATGCATGGTTAGTGACTCGCATGGTTCGTGGGTCCTACTCGTGGACCACCTTCTGGTTGTGGGGTCCACTCGTAACCTATACCCTAGTCGTGATGGTGAGCTCGGTTCGTGGCCTTTCTCCTGGTTCGTGGCCTTCATCCTAGTGGTTCGGTTCGTGACTCATGATCATGGCTCCAAGCTTCAGATTGCGGTTTGCGGTTCTCCATCCTAGGGTTCGCCCTATTCCTCACGGTCAGGGTGTGAGGGTTCACCATCTTCCTCACGGTCGGGGTGTGGGGTTCGTGATCATTCCTCACAATGGTGTGCGGTTCGTGATTCCTCACGATCGTGGTGTGCGGTTCGTGATCATTCCTCATGATTAGGGTGTGGGGTTCATGATCATTCCTCACGATCGGGGTGTCCGGTTCGTGATCATTCCTCATGATCGGGGTGTGGGGGCGATCCGATCCGGTTTCTGCATAATTTTCTGCAACTTTTACTGCGACTGTTTTACGCCATACGACGGCGTTTTCAACCATTTTAAATGTTCTATTCAATCACAACGCATACCATATAGTTATAGCAACATGTATAATCAACCATAAACACCAAAACTACAAATAATCATGTCAATATGGATCAAACATACCCAAAACCCATGTTTTTCCCCTTAATCATGTTTAAGCACAACTAAAGATAGGATTAGAAAAACTTATCCAAATTAACCCAAATTTCTAATAGAGGAATAAAATAATATTTAAGAATTTCTAAACATTTTTCCAGAATTTAATTACGAATAATTTCGCTAATTACCACTAATAACCCCTAAATAGCCGTAATTAGTGAAAAACGATGCAAATCACTCACCTTGGCCACAAAAATACTATAGATCTGAAATATTATCTATTTTGGATCGAATTCTAATGCAACATAGCAGCTCCAACTCTGAGTTGGTGTTATTTCCCCTTGATTTGACGTAGCTTGGCATAATCTTCAATTAGAAAGCGATTAGGAGCGATTCAGATGAAATTAGAAGGTGAAGGTCATGGTTAGGGTTAGAGAAATATTTTAGGCAGCTGAAAAATGAAATAAAATTCGTTCCCCAACTGTTCTCAGCCTTCCCATAACCCTAATCCCGAAATGGGTTATGGGCCCTCTTGCTAATCACCCTAATTAGGCTCGGTTAAGCTGTTTTTCACCTTCTAAACCTTGTTTCACCCATATCTCCCAAATGTTAAGTCCGTTTGGCTAATGTGACCACTTTACGGAAAGGTAAACCATCATTCGGATCCAATGGAAGTGGTTTCAGGTCAAAATTCCTTACCAATCAAAAGTTATGGCCGAAACAAGATCGGCTAGGGGCAAAACGGTCATATAAAATTCGGCAAAAATCGTGGAGATGGGAAATGACCCCAATAGCCATTCCCCAAAGTGACACGACCATATGACTTCACACGGAAAAGAAATAAATATTCTATGATCCTCTGATGCATAGAATGCGGGTCGTTACATTCACCCTCCCACCCCTCCCCATAAGAAATTTCGTCCCCGAAATTCCTTAATCAAAACATACAAAGGATCCCGCATGCCTACCAATCACTTACAAACAATCAAACATACATAATAACACAACAAGCCTGTCCTAGCAAGCGATTTACTAACGAGGGAGTATTATATCGATATAAAAACCTTACCAGAAAAAGAGTTCTGGATACGTCTTCCTCATGTTCTCCTCTGTTTCCTAAGTACAGTCTTTCTCATCATCACCCCACTGAACTTTGACTAGTTTCACCACCTTCCTTCGAAGCTACTTCGTATCGTTTTCAACAATACACATAGGTCTACGGTTCCTAACCGCCTCAGGTTCAACCTCGATATCATCCACTGATCTGGTGAAATAGCCACATTAGGGTCGTGCACAAACTTCCTTAACTGGGAAACATGAAATACGTTGTGAACTCTCGCCATCTTGTTAGGTAACTCAACTTTATATGCCAAATTCCCAACTTGCTCGAGAACTGAGAATGGACCAACAAACCTTGGTACCAACTTGTATCCCCTACCAAATCGAATCACACTCTCCAATGGAGAGATCTTGACGAATACCAAGTCGTTAATGAAGAATTCCAAATCTCCTCATCTTGACGAATACCTAGTTCATTCGCTGTTGGACAACCTTGTTCTTATCAGAAGTTTTTCTTATTACTTCTAGTCTAAGTACAAATTTCCCACTGTTTTCTAACCAACATGATGGTGAGTTGCACGGTCTTCCGTACAAAGCTTCAAATGGAGCCAGTTCAATACTAGACTGACAACTATTATTATATGCAAACTCAACTAGGTGCAAATAGTCATCCCATGATCCACCAAAATCCAATATACAAGCTCTCAAGAGAACTTCTAATACTCGATTCACCCTCTCTGTTTGACCAACGGTTCGAGGATGATACGCGGTACTGAGATGTAATGTTGATCCTAAAACCTCTTGTAAACTCTTCCAAAACCCACTAGTAAATAATGGATCTCGGTCACTCACAATGCCTTTGGGTACTCCATGAAATCTACTACCCACTTCATATACAGTTTTACTAACTTAACCACCGTTCTATTCGATTTGACAGGTATAAACCTTACACTCTTGGTTAATCGATCCAAAATCACCCAAATACTATCATGGCCCAATCTAATCCTCGGTAAACCATCTATGAAATCCATCGAGACTTATTCCCAATTTCGTTCGGGAATTTTCAATGGCTGTAACAAACCAATAGGGTTCCTTTGCTCAGCTTTAACTAACTAGCAATTCATACTCTTGGAGATAAACTTCCCAACGTCTCTCTTCATCCCTTTCCAGTAGTAGGTCTGCTTCATGTCTCGATACATTTTGTTACCACCAGGGGTGCATAGTCAGTTTTGAGTGATGACGTTCTCTAAGAACTTCATCTCTCAATCCATTGACATTGGGTACAACTAGTCTGTCATTCTTTCGAAGCCATCTTCCTCGATCAAGTCTATACTTGTTCATCTTCTCACTGTCGATGCCCATCTCTACCTTGGAATGATTTCCAATAGATTAGGATCGTCCCTCTGACTGGAACCAATCCCTTCAATCAAAGTCGGTTTGATCGTCAAACTTGTTAACATTTCTGGATCCAATCCATACTTAGGTCTAAAATCATATCCCACGATATACTCCAGTTACTTTCATTCAAGAAACATATCACCTAAACAGGCATGTCTCCTACTCAATGCATCGGTACAACACCTAGTCTGGTACCACATGCATCTGTGTATATCGTCATCTCTTCATTCTCTATTACCAGAATCCTACAGGTGATAGTCTACTCAAGGGAAAAATATAGGAACAAACGTAACAACCATAGCATCCATCAAACATGTCCTACCTATCACTTGCTAAAGCCATACATACGTCGATACCTACTTGACCGGTCCAACCAATCCCAAGGCTAACGGAAGCCCCACCTCCATACATACGTCGATGCCTACTTGACTGGTCCAACCAATCCCAAGGCTAATGGAAGCCCCGCCTCCATATGGACTACCGTACGTCCAACGTACGTTTATCCTCCAACGATAACTAGATCACGTCCAATGGATCCAAGGTAATGGGCATCCTCAAATACCCCTGCTTCTAGTCTGCCTAAAACACTTAAGTCCCACCCAGGTCTATCCATTATCTTGTTTCCTTCTTGAGTCCAACTCGAGCCAATCCATTTCCTTGCAGCCTTCTCGAGTCCAACTCCAGTCAATCTATTACCTATAAACTGAGACCTAGTCTTGAGTATCCATTACCGACAAACTCTAATCCAGCGTGAGTCGTCTCCCTATTCGTTGCATCTCCAAGATCAATGAACACCTATTTTCTTTTACAAGTTCAAGTCCAACTTGAATCGTCCTAACCTTCATTGCATCTTCCATGATCAACGAACACATCCTATTCCTTCAAAAAGAACATTAACATAGTGTCCTAAACAATCCATTTCTTTGCATCTTTCTCGAGTCCCATTCGAGTCATCTCATAACCCTATCGAGTCTAACTCGGGGCAGTCCATACCATCGAATAGTCTTATCATGTCACGCTGCCCATCACTCCCCGAGTAAACCAAGATATCATCCAATGAAAAATCGCAACAACTATTTATCTCTCGTGCAAACCATCCTAGTCGAAGTTGACATTCCCCAAGCACAAGCCCCAAAGGCCTAAACCAATATCAGACAAGCACTGAAGGAACATCTCCTTCAAATTCAGACAATCTACATGAGATGATACTAGCAAATCAACTAAGAAATCACAAGCAAACATACATTCATGACTCGATAAGACCACATTACAACAAATCATACCAAGGTTAGTCGAGCCACCAATCGGGCTCGTCACAGCTAAAGGTCTATCGACTATCTCAGGTTCCAATCCCAACTTATCCACCAGGTCACTAGATATGAAGGAATGGGATGCCTCGCTATCAACAAAACTAGGATAGAAACGTCATAAATAGAAAGCATACCTCGAATATTGACGCCCTTTCCCTTCTCCGCCGTAGTTAGGGCATTCGACGAAGAAGGAACAACGTTGATATCATATGCTTTCACAATCTGCTTCTCTTTATAGGGTTGCAGGCAATTATCCTTGTGATGTCCCACTTGGCCGCAATTGAAGCACTTCCTTTCCCTAGGATTTTCCTGACAATCTCTAGCATAGTGGCCCTTCTTTCCACAACTAAAGCACTCTTTATCTTACTTGTCCTTCTTTTTCTGACCACCCTTGGTTTGATCCTGTTTTCTCTTATTCTGAGACTCCTTCTTACCTCCACCGCTTGCTTGTGGCTTTGGTTCCTCTATAGATGCAAAAGCAACATCGGCCTTTGACTTAGGGTAAAGACTCTCCGATCTCAATGCTTTCCCCACTATAGACTCGAACGTCTCGTCGATGTGGTTTATCAGCCTTTCCCCTAAGTACTCATCTAAGCCGGTTAAGAACTTCTCGTTCTTCTTCTCGGCAGTGTCGATAAGAGATAATCCATACTTCGATAAAGTATCGAACTCAGCAATATATTTCGAGACTGCCCTACCATTCTTCTTAAGCCCCAAAAATTTCCTAAACAATTCAGATTTGTGAGCATCTGGAATGAACTTTTCGCTGAAACGAGTCATAAACTGATTCCAAGTAACTTGATCTTCAGGAATAGCCGCTTTAATAGCATTCCACCAATTCATAGCTCGTCCTTGAAGCTGACGCGATGCTAACTTTCTCTTCATGGCATCATCGATTCCCAAGTCCTCGAAGATGCGCTCAAAACAATCCAACCAACCTTGAACATCCGTAGCCGACTCCGTTCCGTGGAATGGCTTCCCGCCAAGACTAGTATAATCCTTGTTAAGGCTGGCGAAATCGGCCCTAGGAGCCTGCACCACCACCGTAAGCAGCATTAGGAAATGCTCCCCGAGCATCCCTAAGCATCTCTCGCATGAAGGTAGTAAACATCGTCCTCATATCAGGAACATTCCTATTGTTTTCTCCTGAACCTGTACTCCTCGTATATTGGCTCATCGTTTAGTCTGTAAAGAGAAAACAATTAACAATCTCAATGTTGTGCCAGTGCAATGCGACTTCCTCCTTAGATATACTAATACTATATATAAATATATATAGCTTTTGAAAACCAAAATATCACAAGTACGCGCTCTCATATACGTATACTATCTCTCCCTGATGTCTTCCCCTAGGTTAACTACGCAACCTAGAGCTCTGATACCAAATGTGACGGCCCGCCCAGCACCAGCCGACATTTTCAATGAAAGTGCGCTGTGCCAAGATCCAACCAGCATGGGACGGTCGTCAAAGAAAGGAAAGAAGGGAATGTGAACTAACAAGGAATCTGTAGTATATCTCACAGCGCATGGAATAAAATATAATAACAACATAACTTTGACATAAAACAGGCGAGACAAAGCATAAGCTGAAAATTAAATCATCATAGCAGCGGAATCCATAATACAGCTTATAATCCAACATCATTATTACAACTTCAAATTACTATCCCTAAAGCAAAAGAAAGAAGAGGTACACTACTAAGGCCCAAGCAGTGACCAGCTACAACATAGGGAGTATATATGTATATCATACGTGGAATCCTCCCGCTCGTCTCCGAACAGCTACTCGCGCATTACCTCCTAACTTGTCTCTAGTCTGCTCGTTTAGGAGCACCCAGAGTAACAAGAAGAGACATAAAACTCTGAGTCAGAAAAAAGTCTGGTATGAGTGATAAGCAACAAAACAGAACAATAATAGGTATAATCCAATCATACCTAAACTTGGACCTGCAACCAAAGAGTCAACACAACAAGATGTACAATGCTCTAAGGTAACACTAGCATATGGTGAAAGGATACGGGGAAGGGGGTGTGCATGTCATATGGATAGCAAACAAATCAAGCATAGCAACCATCCTCACACCTCTCACTCAGTGCGTAAAGCATACAATACCCATTACTCTGTTCACCTAATCCTTTGGGCCACAATGGAGTCCAACCTTGTATAACTATCACTACAAGCCCCTAATCCGTCTCTCAGTGGTGAACCAAAATTATAGGTATCGATAACCCCTTCGCACATGTCCCACAGCAAAGCCACATCATGAAGTTAACTCGTTGGTTCCCATCTGGATCCTGAGCTATAACTTCTCACTTGGACTACCTTTGCATCTCGGGTTTTGGTCATCATTCCCGTTCGATCTCCATTTGGTTCGGTTCGTAGCTCCAAGCTTCCATTCATGTCCATACTTCAGTTCAGATATGCATGGTTAGTGACTCGCATGGTTCGTGGGTCCTGCTCGTGGACCTCTTCCTCACGGTCGGGGTGTGAGGGTTCACCATCTTCCTCACGGTCGGGATGTGGGGTTCGTGATCATTCCTCACGATCGGGGTGTGCGGTTCGTGATCATTCCTCACGATCGGGGTGTGCAGTTCGTGATCATTCCTCATGATCGGGGTGTGGGGTTCGTGATCATTCCTCACGATCGGGGTGTGCAGTTCGTGATCATTCCTCATGATCAGGGTGTGGGGGCGATCCGATCCGGTTCCTGCATAATTTTCTGCAACTTTTCCAGCGACTATTTTACGCCATACGACGGCGTTTTCGACCATTCTAACTGTTCTAATCAATCACAAAGCATACCATACAGTTATAACAACATGTATAGTCAACCATAAACACCAAAACTACAAATAATCATGTCAATATGGATCAAACATACCCAAAACCCATGTTTTCCCCCTTAATCATGTTTAAGCACAACTAATGATAGGATTAACAAAACTTATTCGAATTAACCCAAATTTCCAACAGAGGCATAAAATAATATTTAAGAATTTCTAAACATTTCTTCTAGAATTTAATTATGAATAATTTCGCTAATTACCACTAATCACCCCTAATTAGCCGTAATTAGTGAAAAACGATGCAAATCACTCACCTTGGCCACAAACAAACTATAGATCTAAAATATTATCTATTTTGGGTCGAATTCTAATGCAACACAGTAGCTCCAACTATGATTTGGTGTTATTTCCCCGTGATTTGACGTAGCTTGGCTTAATCTTCAATTAGAAAGCGATTAGGAGCGATTCAGATGAAATTAGAAGGTGAAGGTCATGGCTAGGGTTAGAGAAATGTTTTAGGCGGCTGAAAAATGAAATAAATTTCGTTTCCCAATTGTTCTCAGCCCCCTATAACCTTAATCCCGAAATGGGTTATGGGCCCTCTTGCTAATCACCTTAATTAGGTCCGGTTAAGTTGTTTTTCACCTTCTAAACCATGTTTCAGCCATGTTTCCTAAACGGTAAGTCCGTTTGGCTAATATGACCACTCTACGAAAAGGTAAACCATCGTTCGGATCCAATGGAAGTGGGTTCATGTCAAAATTCCTTACCAATCAAAAGTTATGGCCGAAACAAGATCAGCTAGTGGTAATACAGTCATATAAAATTCGGCAAAAATCGTGGATATGGGAAATGACCCCAGTAGCCGTTCCCCAAAGTGACACGACCGTACGACTTCACACGAAAAAGAAATGAATATTTTATGATCCTCCAATGCATGGAATGCGGGTCGTTATAGGGAATTCGGAAAGAAGTATACAAGACAAGAGGGATTTTATAAAAATATACAAGAGAATCAAATCTATAAAAAATTCAGCACTTCTAAACTGATGCCACTTGTTGTTTCCATCAACGAGGATTTTAACACAACACTAGTGGCTAACAAAGATATCTCAGACAATAGTATCCAATTACCGAGCCCAAGAAAATAATTTAACAATTCAAATCCATTTATTAGAGCAACTAGACAAATTCAGAAGAGGTTTCACAAGAAAGTTTTCAGAATTTTCTTAACAAGTCCAAGAAGTCAAATCATGATTCAGTTCAGACCATTTTATCAGAACAGTAGATCAACATTTACCAAAAACAAGCAGTCAACAAAACATTTTCAAAATCAATTCCTTTTATCAGAGTAGTACAACAAACAATTTCAAAGCAGACTTATCAAGAGAATTTTTCAAATATTTCTAACAGTCACAAAAGATGCTTCAGGATTTAAGATTAAAAATATAGTTTGTTTGAAATCATTTGAAGGAATACGAAAATATCAAGATTCAATGATTCGATCACACTAGATTATAAATTTAAAATCCAAGATATGTGCAGTTTCAAGAAATCAATAATTTCAAATGATTTCAAACAATCAATTATTCAAATCAAATGATCATGAAATAATAATGAGTTTCAAGACCAGATTTTCAAAGAATTTTTCACAATTATTTCTGACAAGCATAAGAGAAATTTTCAGAATATTTACATTAAGCTTAAGAGATATTGATGATCCAAAATTAAAACGGTTTATTTTAAATCACTTGAATAAATGTAAATTTTGAGATACAAAGAATCAGTCACACAAGAATATTTATTTCAAATCTAAGAAGTGTGTGAGATTCAAAATATTAAAAAATTCAAATGAGTTCAACAAACAAATATCTAAGTCTAATGATCATGAATAAAGATGAATTTCAAGATGTAACACAATGATTCAAGACAAAAATTTCAATTCAGAAATAAATAAGCTAATCCAAAAACCAATGAAATTATCACAACTAAAAAATAACAGAGTTGTGTGAAATTTCATTAATTTTTCAGATCTTCAAAAATTTATCATTCATGTTAATAGTGTTCAAGATATGACAAGAATACTTTAGCATTGTTAGGAATTCAGAAATAAATAAATAAATATAAACTTTAACCGCAAAAATTTTACAAAATTGAATTCAAGATCTGGAAATCATTAAAACATCATAGTTTTATTCAAATGAAGCGAATTTCCAGAAAATCATGAATTCTGCAATTTGAAGTTAAGATAAGCTCAATAAAAAAAACATGAGTGTGTTAAATCAAAACAGAGTAATCAAAAGAAAATAAATTGAAGGGGTAGAAGGAGGAACAAACAAAGAAGAAGAAAAAATAGAGAATATTAACAGTGATAAGTTTAGAGATCATACCTGAATTACAATAAACATTATGGATCTCCAACTCAACAATCTTGGCTAAGGAACTCTAAATGATACAGAAATATGGAATAGCTTGAATTCAATCTCTTTTTAGAAAAGCAGTTCCTTAGCCATCTTTGGTACCTAACTGTTTAGAGGATTGAGTGGTCTAACAAAAGTAGTAAACACACTCATAGTTTTGTTCACGTCTTTCGGTACCCAAACCTATTTGTCTAACAACCCATTGGAATTTACCTTTGTACCCTTCGGAACACAAATCAGTTTGAACTTAGTCAAAATCGTTTTATTTCCATTTAGGATCCAGGATTGTTTAAATGGTTTGTTACCTAACAAATTCATATTTTGTTTATGATTCAAAAATCCATTTAAATTGCCAGAGTTTAGATTTTCAAAACAATCTTTTCCAAAAAAAATTGAAGGATTTTCAAAACAATTTAAATTTAGCTTTTGAGCAAATTTATCAAAATTTTTAAAGCCAAGACCACTTTTATTTCGAATTTTTTTTGGTTTTATAACAACATGTGCAACTGTAACGACCCGGAAATCCGAGCCAATATAAAATTTTTATTTTGGCAATTTTAGTGAATTTCGATTATTTAAAATAGATTATTTTAAATAATAGCGACAAGAAATTTATTTTGAACATAATTCGAATGTACATATTTATATAGATCGTCGTTAGAATATAAATATTTATTTTAATTTATAAAAGGAATTGAAAATGGCGCGGTAGTTCGATAATTCGATTTCAAACTTCAAATGAATGTACCAGGTGCAAAATAAACTGGATTTTAGTGAAACCAAAAATATTAGAATCTATTTGTGAATATCTTTCCAATGAATCCGAAAAAATCAAAATTTCACAGTGGGAATCAAAAGATATGTCCAGTTGAAATTTCTGAATAGTCGCTTTGGAATTCAGGCCCTTAAAAATGGAAATTTTGCAAACAACCTCGGATTTCGATGAAACCACTTTTGTTGGATCCGTGATGTCAAGTTATTGCTAGGTTTCAAATTTCATAATTTTTCGAATCAATATGTGAGCGTGGCAAAGGAAAACGCGTTTGACCAGTTTTAGTTTATTTTAATCGACTGGAAAATGGCCATTTTTCAAACGATCTCAGAATTTGACGAAATTAGTTTTGTTAGGACCGTATCGTCAATACGAAGCTAGAAAATATTTTTCGGGAATTTTTCGAGTTAGCATGTGGCCCCTAGTAAATTGAAATGCGCGTTCAAATTCAATATATAGAGTTATATGTTGATTTTGACGAAAACTGATCGAAACGATTGAATCAGCTTACGATACATATCCCATTGTGTTCAGAATGGGGGTAATACGCTAGGGACGACAGTCGATGGGTTCGATTTCGAGTTCGAAAATAAAAGTTGCTTTTTGAAATTAAAAATAATAAAACATATATTATTTATATAAACCCCCCACTCTATTTTCTCCTTCCCCGTTCATTATATCAGAAAGAAAAAAAAACCTAAAAGCGTGTCGCCCCCTCGATCGACACCTCCCCACCGCCTTTGCCTGCTCCGCTCCCCCCTAGTCGTCGATCGACGCAGCGTTAGACCCCCCTCCGATCCTTCAACCGGCGAGCAACCCCCCCCCCCCAAATCGAGAACGAAGACCACCTCATCCCTCCCCTTCCGATCCGCCCAAGTCCCTCCGCATCCTCCCGTCTCCAACTTGCATCCAGCGAAGCCGACCCCCCCTGGTGGACCCTCCTTCCCTCCAAAAACAAATATGAAGTAAGTTTTTTGTTCTTTCCTGATTTTGTTTTTATGCATAAAACATAGGTTAAATTCAGTTTTTATTTATGTATAAGACATAGTAAATTCAGTTTTTATTTTAATAAAAAACATAGTTAGAATTCCGTTTTATTTATGTATGGCATTTCTAAAAAATTTGGATTTTGACAAGTAAGGTTAGGAAGTAAAAATATGGTCTTTTCATATATAGTTTTGAAACAAAAATTTGATTTTTATATAATAGGCTTTGGATTAAAAACGTGATTTTTATATATGAAGTTATACGGTAAAAACGTGATTTTTATATATGAAGTTATATGGTAAAAATTTGATTTTTATATATTGAATAGCAAAGTAAAAATTCGATTTTTATATATTGAATAGCGAAGTAAAAATTCGATTTTTATATATTGAATAGCAAAGTAAAAATTCGATTTTTATATATTGAATAGCTAAGTAAAAATTCGATTTTTATATATTGAATAGCGAAGTAGAAATTCGATTTTTATATATTGAATAGCGAAGTAAAAATTCGATTTTTATATAGGTAGTGAATACGGATGACGAAAGTGATGAAAGAAGAAACGACGGAGGATTTCTACGTATGAAAAGTTGTGGCGTTTGGATTAGCTAGTCGGTGAGAACTCCTCACTTTTAATTTATTTTTAGTTTGAAGCATATACTAGGATGCAGACGGTGTTTAGTAGCACCCGATACCCGTCGTCCACAGACCATGGACGGCTTGTATGCTTGTTTGTTTGATTTTGATGTGTAGTTGATTGTGTGATGTGATGTGAAATGAAATATTTTATAGTGGAAAATATTTTATAGTTAAAAATAGAATTTTTAACGTGTATTTATAATAAATATTTATAAACAAATCGGAGATTTGTTTATATACACTGATTTGATTGATATTGATTGGGACGATAAATTTTACACATCGCCCAACTGCACAAATAAAATCTGTGTTTGATTGTTTGAAACCCCACACGGGTATTGGGATGATATATGACATACACTAATCCCAATAATTAGTTGTATGTCGATCGATTGATTGACATACTGTTATGAGTGTTAAATATTTAATTTTGATGCTTATACACTGTAGAATGCACTTTGGATGTTGGTTGATTATTCATCATTGTTATTATATACATGTGTTGTAGAAAATCCATATAATTAACA
Source organism: Allium sativum (assembly GCA_030737875.1). Taxonomy (NCBI): domain Eukaryota; kingdom Viridiplantae; phylum Streptophyta; class Magnoliopsida; order Asparagales; family Amaryllidaceae; genus Allium; species Allium sativum. Next base: position 863,983,756 of record CM060926.1, read on the forward strand.
TTATATGGTAATTGATTTGGCCTCATTCCAGTTTTGAATAGAAATATTTGAAATAGAATGTTTGAAAATAGAAGTATTTGAAAAAGAAATATGTGAAATAGAAATATTTGAAAAGGAAATATTTGAAATAGAATATTTGAAAATAGAAATATATGAAGCCGTGTTGATTAGATTGACGCCATTTTGATGCAAATAATATTTATATCAATTATATTCGTTTTTATAATGAATATTGAAAAGTGATTTCAAAATCGAATATTTTGAAAATGAATTCGAATCGAATTGAAATTGAATGGAAATCAATTTGAAATGAATTCGAATTGAAATTGAATAGAATTGAATTTGAATAAGAATTGAAATTCGAATTAAATTGAAAAGAATTGAAATTCGAATTAGATTGAAATAGAATTAAAATCGTTTTGAATTGAATTTAAAACATATTGAAATTGAACTGAAACCGATTTGAATTGAAACCGATTTGAATTGAAATAGAATTGAAACGAATTTAAATCGAATTTATATTGGAATATTCAATTTTGATTTGAAATTGAATATGAAGTTGAAATCGTTTTGAAAACGAATTTAAACGATTTATAAATTACATTTTAAAAAGAAATCGATGAAGTATATATTATATATATAATATAATGGCCTGAATAGAACGCGCTGCACCGCGGCAGTTCGCGAATTTCGACCATTGACTTTGAACGGATATTGCTGGAGATACGACCGTCGGATTCCCCTAAAACCGGAACCGTTGGGTTCGTATCGAAAAGAGCTTTTCAATTAATATTAGAGATTTGAAATCTAACGGTTGGATTTGGAGTTATATCCAAATCAAATTTGAAAAAGGTCGCTGTAAGTGCAGTTCGATGGCCGTTGATGGAAATCGACTGTACGGGCCTTGATAAATTTATTAAAAATACCAATAATTTGTGTAAAATCATAAGAAATGATTTGTGAAGAATTGGGATGAAAAACTCCATATTTGAAAAGATAAAAATAGATTTTTATCGAAATGAACTAGTTTTGAACTAGAATAATAATTTATTTATTTCTAAAATAAATAAATTGGATTTGAAATGGTTTTGAAAATAACCAGAATTTCCAATAATTGCATTGGAATGGATTTGAATCGAAATTGTCTTCGGAATATTTCGATGTTGGATTTCGTGATTATACAGATATTGTTAGGGAAATTTGAAAGATATATTTATATCGTTATTTCCAATACGATATTTGTTGGTCATAGAATTTGATATTGAATATAAGCAGGTATATTTTCTATTCAGAGCCTTGTATTTAATATCAAATGTGATTTGGGTTTATCGTGAATGGTGTCTTCATTAACACTGTTCTTAAGCCCAGTTGAGAAAAATATTAAATATTTTTATTTAGATTTAATGAAGTGTACCAATTAAATAATATTTAATTGGAATTGAATTGGTATTGATTTTGGGTTTATCGTGAACTGTGTTTTAAATAACACTTGTTCTTTAACCCGATAATTCATGGAATGTGATTTTTAGGTTTATCGTGAACAGTGTTTTAAATAACACTTGTTCTTTAACCCGATAATTAATGGAATGTGATTTTTAGGTTTATCGTGAACAGTGTTTTAAATAACACTTGTTCTTTAACCCGATAATTAATGGAATATGATTTTGGGGTTTACCGTGAACCGTGTTTTAAATGACACTGATTCTTTAACCCAGTTAAAGATTAAAACTAAGTGAAGTTTTAATGAATCTTTAATTAGATTGAAAAGATCGAGAATGGAGTATCACCAGTTTTACTCCAGGCGATAGTTAAATCTTTAATTAGATTTGAACGTGAAATGGTAATTGAATTTACCGATAACACTGTGGTGTTAGATATGAAGGATTACCAGTTTTACTTCATGGGATGAATAGGTGGGGATTGGGAAACAAAATAAATGATTACTCCGGTGTGGTTCACTAATCCCGACTAGTTTGAATTGATGTTCAAAGGAGATTAAAGAATAAATTTAAAGAATTTATCTTTGATAAAATTAATGGGAACCTTTCCCAAAGTATAAGAATATTTGAACAAAAGAATATTCTGAATTGTAATGAGGCGTATGTTGTGTTTGTGTAACACTTGTTTATTATATACGCAAGTTATTCAAAAAGACCGGGTTTATCCCATTCTGAATAACTGATTCGACGTGGTGTCGAAGATGAAGACAGTGGTCGAAGACCGTAGGTCTTCACGTCGTTTGGGTGATTACTGATGATCTTGATTGGGCCGTACACCCAAGAGGAGGGAATCAGTTAGTGATCGTCCAGACATACTTGGAGATCGATGGATATGCGGGGTACTAGGTGCCTCCGGTTTCGTTCAGACCCAGAACGAACTTGTAAATGGACTCTGTGTCTGACATTGGATTTTATTCTGTGTGGTTGATTTCTATTAAATATATATCTATTTGGCGGTGGAGAATTTATTCTCTTGCTTAACGCCCTTCTCTGAGACGTACGAGCTCAGAGGTTATATATTGTTGGATATTAAACGCATAGAGTGAATTGCCTATGTGGCATGCCTAAGTGGCAATATGATCAAGGCTTCTGTTGAAAAAGCAAAGTCTTGTGGTTGATGATCGAAGCACAGCCTGTGTGGCACAGCTTTGTGTAACGTGAATACGTGAGCCTCACACTCCGGTTGTGAACCAGAAACGAGAGAGGACATCAGGGAGGGCATGCATTTCCTTCTAGCTAGAAGTGGCGTTAGTGGTTTTACACGCCCTGACGAGTTTGACTTATGTTGTTGTTGCTGTTGCGAGGCGCCTCGGTTATATCGGTCGATCCCGGACCGATGGAGTCATTCGTTGGCTCATTGACACCCCATAGGGTAGTGGAACGCAGTGTTCAGGCATTTTAATCCACATCGTTGGACCGGCCCTGACAATCCAAAGGCTTGACTGAGTACTTGCCTGAGACACGGGATAAAGCGTCTCGAATTCGGTGGAGGACGTTCCCTTGCTTCAGTTCACAGATGGAAATCCAATTTCCAAATACGTGATTTTGCGGTTTTAATTGTAGAACTAGTATGGCGACATGATATATGGTACCCATGCCGCCTATGATTGATATTTATGATTTGAAATTGTTTTGACACTATACACTTATAGTAATAATAAAAGATGAAATTTAGCGTATCAAGCATCCTTTGGCTATTATAAGGTAAAACCCTATCCTCCGGCTTGCGTTGCATTGTGTGATGGGACCTAGGTCTTATAATAGCTTCATTTTTCTTTATTTAGCATTGCGCTGTTGTTTTATGCACTGGTATTCTTGGGAGGAAGCCCATTCCGTGTTATACTGCGTGGTCCCTTGATTTACCTGACTTTAAAATAAAGATTAATAACTGTTTTAGTTCTCACACCAGTCCCATGACTGACCTGGAGTTTATTGTTTTAACCTAAACTCTGGGTGCCCTTATTTTGACACGGGCAGCTAGTAGTTTTGGTTTTGCAGATTTATATTCACAGGATCCTGACTTACAGCTGGAACGATATCCGGAAAGCTTTGTATCCGTATATCTCCTTCTAGTTGTGTTTTGTATTATTTCCACTGCGATGTATTTAGATGTAAATTAAATATCTTATATTTCTATGTAATATTTATTTATACTCTGTATATTCTTGTATTCTGATGGAATTGTTGTAATATACAATGAAATGTTCTTCTGTTTGCATTCTGTTGTGGCTTGTTCTCAACTCAATTCGTGATTTCCCGTAAGGGGGATTTCGGGTCGTTTCCTCGTGGTATCAGAGCTTTGGTTTACAAAGCTCAGAGAATAAGACACATTAGAACCATACGAAAGAATTCATCAGATATTGGTTTAGTAATATCCAATGAGAATGACTCGTTAGAGATAGGATCAGTAGTATCCTAGAACGAGTGTAAAGAGTGTTGTTTTGAAAAATAAAATAGAAAACAAGTTTTGTTTTGAAAATTTAATTCAATTATTCGTATTTGAATATTTATTTATATTGATTTGGACTATCAGTATATAAAGATTTTGTGTATACGTCTGATCCGTGTATATTCGTAGTTTTAATATACTGGATAGATATAGAATTACACTCTAGTCGCCCGGAGATGGCACTGATGATAGCACGTGCATCATCAGTATTTATATTTGAGTTTCGAAAGTGTGATGTCTATATATTTCCATTAGACTGGTGTGAGAACCAAAATTAGATAGGGCCTATTGTTGTGATTTGGCATCAAAAATGTGATTTTTGACTATATATCAAAGTTATGAATTTGAAATGATAATCAACAAATTGATTGCTGGTTGTGTTGTTTGATTAATTAAAATGTTGAACCTATAACCAAATTGAATCAAATATTGAATTGTATTGAAAATTGGTCGCATTTGCTTGCATATACATGTACTTATATTGAACAGGTCATAGCAAGGAGGCTAGAACAGATGAATAAAATTGTTTGCCCGACAAATAGGTACATGTTTACCATAATTTACTGTTTTGTTTGGGTGATGATGATTTTATGAGCCGATTGGCTAGCCGCTTGGCTTTTTCTTTTTCTTTTGAGTTGAAGAAGGCCATGGGAGGCTATATGAAATATCCCGAAGTCCCCGGTGCAGGGGAGGTTATGGCGAAATTTTTCGAAAATTTAGGGTGTTAGCCAAATTTTTGAAAAATTTGAAAAGTTTTTAGAAACTGAAAAGTTGAAGAACTTAAGCCGTAGTGAAAATACTGGAAGTTGAGTTGATTAGTTAAACAACTTTCGGCTTCATTCCTTTTCGGGGACGAAAAGTTTTAAGTGGGGAGATTGTAACGACCCGGAAATCTGAGCCAATTTAAATTTTTTATTTTGGCAATTTTAGTGAATTTCGATTATTTAAAATAGATTATTTTAAATAATAGCGACGAGAAATTTATTTTGAATAGAATTCAAACGCATATATTTATATAGATCGTCGTTAGAATATAAATATTTATTTTAATTTATAAAAGGAATTGAAAATGGAGCGGTAGTTCGATAATTCGATTTCGAACTTCAAATGAATGTACCGGGTGCAAAATAAACTGGATTTTAGTGAAACCGAAAATATTAGAATCTATTTTTGAATATCTTTCCATTGAATCCGAAAAATCAAAATTTCATAGCGGGACTCAAAAGATATGTCCAGTTGAAATTTCTGAATAGTCGCTATGGAATTCAGGCCCTTAAAAATGGAAATTTTGCAAACGACCTCGGATTTCGACGAAACCACTTTTGTTGGATCCGTGATGTCAAGTTATTGCTAGGTTTCAAATTTCATAATTTTTCGAATCAATATGTGAGCGTGGCAAAGGAAAACGCGTTTGACCAGTTTTAGTTGATTTTAATCGACTGGAAAATGGCCATTTTTCAAACGATCTCAGAATTTGACGAAATTAGTTTTGTTAGGACCGTATCGTCAATATGAAGCTAGAAAATATTTTTTGGGAATTTTTCGAGTTAGTATGTGGCCCCTAGTAAATTGAAATGTGCGTTCAAATTCAATATATAGAGTTATATGTTGATTTTGACGAAAACTGATCGAAACGATTGAATCAGCTTACGATACATATCCCATTGTGTTCGGAATGAGGGTAATACGCTAGGGACGACAGTCGATGGGTTCGATTTCGAGTTCGAAAATAAAAGTTGCTTTTTGAAATTAAAAATAATAAAATATATATTATTTATATAAACCCCCACTCTATTTTCTCCTTCCCCGTTCATTATATCAGAAAGAAAAAAAAACCCCTAAAAGCCTGTCGCCCCCTCGATCGACTCCTCCCCACCGCCTCCGCCTGCTCTGCTCCGCTCCCCCCCAAGTAGTCGATCGACGCAGCGTTAGCCCCCCTTCTGATCCTTCAACCGGCGAGCAAACCCCCCCCCCCCAAATCGAGAACGAAGACCACATCATCCCTCCACTTCCGATCCGCCCAAGTGCCTCCGCATCCTCCCTTCTCCAACTTGCGTCCAGCGAAGCCGACCCCCCTGGTGGACCCTCCTTCACTCCAAAAACAAATATGAAGTAAGTTTTTTGTTCTTTCCTGATTTTGTTTTTATGCATAAAACATAGGTTAAATTCAGTTTTTATTTTAATTAAAAACATAGTTAGAATTCCGTTTTATTTATATATGGCATTTCTAAAAATTTTGGATTTTGACATGTAAGGTTAAGAAGTAAAAATATGGTCTTTTCATATATAGTTTTGAAACAAAAATTTGATTTTTATATAATAGGCTTTGGATTAAAAACGTGATTTTTATATATGAAGTTATACGGTAAAAACATGATTTTTATATATGAAGTTATACGGTAAAAATTCGATTTTTGTATATCGAATAGCAAAGTAAAAATTCGATTTTTATATATTGAATAGCGAAGTAAAAATTTGTTTTTTATATATTGAATAGCGAAGTAAAAATTCGATTTTTATATATTGAATAGCGAAGTAAAAATTCGATTTTTATATATTGAATAGCGAAGTAAAAATTCAATTTTTATATAGGTAGTGAATACGGATGACGAAAGTGATGAAAGAAGAAACGGCGGAGGATTTCTACTTATGAAGAGTCGTGGCGTTTGGATTAACTAGTCGGTGAGAACTCCTCACTTTTAATTTATTTCTAGTTTGAAATATATACTAGGATGCAGACGGTGTTTAGTAGCACCCGACACCCGTCGTCCACAGACCATGGACGGCTTGTATGCTTGTTTGTTTGATTTTGATGTGTAGTTGATTGTGTGATGTGATGTGAAATGAAATATTTTATAGTGGAAAATATTTTATAGTTAAAAATAGAATTTTTAACGTGTATTTAAAATAAATATTTATCAACAAATCGGAGATTTTTTTATATACACTGATTTGATTGATATTGATTGGGATGATAAATTTTACACATCGCTCAACTGCTCAAATAAAATCTGTGTTTGATTGTTTGAAACCCCACACGGGTATTGGGATGATATATGACATACACTAATCCCAATAATTAGTTGTATGTCGATCGATTGATTGACAGACTGTTATGAGCGTTAAATACTTATATTTGATGCTTATACACTGTAGAATGCACTTTGGATGATGGTTGATTATTCATCGTTGTTATTGTATACATGTGTTGTAGAAAATCCATATAATTAACATTATATGGTAATTGATTGGGCCTCATTCCTGTTTTGAATAGAAATATTTGAAATAGAATGTTTGAAAATAGAAGTATTTGAAAAAGAAATATTTTAAATAGAAATATTTGAAAAAGAAATATTTGAAATAGAATATTTGAAAATAGAAATATAAGAAGCCGTGTTGATTAGATTGACGCCATTTTGATGCAAACGATATTTATATCGATTATATTCGTTTTTATAATGAATATTGAAAAGTGATTTAAAACTCGAATATTTTGAAAATGAATTCGAATCGAATTGAAATTGAATGGAAAACAATTTGAAATGAATTCGAATTGAAATTGAATAGAATTGAATTTGAATAAGAATTGAAATTCGAATTAAATTGAAAAGAATTGAAATTCGAATTAGATTGAAATAGAATTAAAATCGTTTTGAATTGAATTTAAAACGTATTGAAATTGAACTGAAATTGATTTGAATTGAAACCGATTTGAATTGAAATAGAATTGAAAGGAATTTAAAACGAATTTATATTGGAATATTCAATTTTGATTTGAAATTGAATATGAAGTTGAAATCGTTTTGAAAACGAATTTAAATGATTTATAAAATAAGTTTTAAAAGGAAATCGATGAAGTATATATTATATATATAATATAATGGCCTGAATAGAATGCGCCGCGCCGCGGTAGTTCACGAATTTCGACCATTGACTTCGAACGGATATTACGGGAGATCCGACCGTCGGATTCTCCTATAACCGGAACCGTTGGGTTCGTATCCAAAAGAGCTTTCCAATGAATATTAGAGATTTGAAATCTAACGGTTGGATTTGGAATTATGTCCAAATCAAATTTGAAAAAGGTCGTTGTAAGTGTAGTTCGATGGCCGTTGATGGAAATCGACTGTACGAACCTTGATAAAATTATTAAAAATATCAATAATTTGTGTAAAATCATAAGAAATGATTTGTGAAGAATTGGGATGAAAAACTCCATATTTGAAAAGATAAAAATAGATTTTTATCGAAATGAACTAGTTTTGAACTAGAATAATAATTTATTTATTTTTAAAATAAATAAATTGGGTTTGAAATGGTTTTGAAAATAACCAGAATTTCCAATAATTGCATTGGAATGGATTTGAATCGAAATTGTCTTCGGAATATTTCGATGTTGGATTTCGTGATTATACAGATATTGTTAGGGAAATTTGAAAGATATATTTATATCGTTATTTCCAATACGATATTTGTTGGTCATAGAATTTGATATTGAATATAAGCTGGTATATTTTCTATTCAGAGCCTTGTATTTAGTATCAAATGTGATTTGGGTTTGTCGTGAATGGTGTCTTCATTAACACTGTTCTTAAGCCCAGTTGAGAAATAGATTAAATCTTTTTATTTAGATTTAATGAAGTGTACCAATTAAATAATATTTAATTGGAATTGAATTGGTATTGATTTTGGGTTTATCATGAACCGTGTTTTAAATAACACTTGTTCTTTAACTCGATAATTAATGGAATGTGATTTTTGGGTTTATCGTGAACAGTGTTTTAAATAACACTTGTTCTTTAACCCGATAATTAATGGAATGTGATTTTTGGGTTTATCGTGAACAGTGTTTTAAATAACACTTGTTCTTTAACCCGATAATTAATGGAATGTGATTTTGGGGTTTACCATGAACCGTGTTTTAAATGACACTGATTCTTTAACCCAATTAAAGACTAAAACTAAGTGAAGTTTTAATGAATCTTTAATTAGATTGAAAAGATCGAGAATGGAGTATCACCAGTTTTACTCCAAGCGATAGTTAAGTCTTTAATTAGATTTGAACGTGAAATGGTAATTGAATTTACTGATAACACTGTGGTGTTAGATATGAAGGATTACCAGTTTTACTTCATGGGATGAATAGGTGGGGATTGGGAAACAAAATAAATGATTACTCCGGTGTGGTTCGCTAATCCCGACTAGTTTGAATTGATGTTCAAAGGAGATTAAAGAATAAATTTAAAGAATTTATCTTTGATAAAATTAATGGGAACCTTTCCCAATGTATAAGAATGTTTGAACAAAAGAATATTCTGAATTGGAATGAGGCGTATGTTGTGTTTGTGTAACACTTGTTTATTATATACGCGAGTTATTCAGAAAGACCGGGTTTATCCCATTCTGAATAACTGATTCGACGTGGTGTCGAAGATGAAGACGGTGGTCGAAGACCGGAGGTCTTCACGTCGTTTGGGTGATTATTGATGATCTTGATTGGGCCGTACACCCAAGAGGAGGGAATCAGTTAGTGATCGTCCAGACGTACTTGGAGATCGATGGATATGCGGGGTACTAGGTGCCTCCGGTTTCGTTCAGACCCATAACGAACTTGTAAATGGACTATGTGTCTGGCATTGGATTTTATTCTTTGTGGTTGATTTCTGTTAAATATATATCCGTTTGGTGGCGGAGAATTTATTCTCTTGCTTAACGCCCTTCTCTGAGACGTACGAGCTCAGAGGTTATATATTGATGGATATCAAACGCATGGAGTGAATTGCCTTTGTGGCATGCCTAAGTGGCAATATGATCAAGGCTTCTGTTGAAAAGCAAAGTCTTGTGGGTGATGATCAAAGCACAGCCTGTGTGGCATAGCTTTGTGTAACGTGAATTCGCGAGCCTCACACCCCGGTTGTGAACCAGAAACGGGAGAGGACATCAGGGAGGGCATGCGTTTCCTTCTAGCTAGAAGTGGCGTTAGTGGTTTTACACGCCCTGATGAGTTTGACTTATGTGGTTGTTGCTGTTGCGAGGCGCCTCAGTTATATCGGTCGATCCGGGACCGATGGAGTCATTCGTTGGCTCGTTGACACCCCATAGGGTGGGGGAACGCAGTGTTCAGGCATTTTAAACCACATCGGTGGACCGGCCCTGACGATCCAAAGGCTTGACTGAGTACTTGCTTGGGACACGGGCTAGAGCGTCTCGAATTCGGTGGAGGATGATCCCTTGCCTTAGTTCACAGATGGAAATCCAATTTCCAAATACGTGATTTTGCGGTTTTAATTGTAGAACTAGTATGGTGACATGATATATGGTACCCATGCCTCCTATGATTGATATTTATGATTTGAAATTGTTTTGACACTATACACTTATAGTAATAATAAAAGATGAAATTTAGCGTATCAAGCATCCTTTGGCTATTATATGGTAAACCCCTATCCTCCGGCTTGCGTTGCATTGTGTGATGGGACCTGGGTCTTATAATAGCTTCATTTTTCTTTATTTAGCATTGCGCTGTTGTTTTATGCACTGGTATTCTTGGGAGGAAACCCGTTCCGTGTTATACGGCGTGGTCCCTTGATTTACCTGACTTTAAAATAAAGATTAATAAATGTTTTAGTTCTCACACCAGTCCCATGACTGACCTGGAGTTTATTGTTTTAACCTAAACTCTGGGTGCCCTTATTTTGACACGGGCAGCTAGTAGTTTTGGTTTTGCAGATTTATATTCACAGGATCCTGACTTACAGCTGGAACGATATCCGGAAAGCTTTGTATCCGTATATCTCCTTCTAGTTGTGTTTTGTATTATTTCCGCTGCGATGTATTTAGATGTAAATTAAATCTCTGATATTTCTGTGTAATATTTATTTATACTCTGTATATTCTTGTAATCTGATGGAATTGTTGTAATATACAATGAAATGTTCTTCTGTCTGCGTTCTGTTGTGGCTTGTTCTCAACTCAATCCGTGATTACCTGTAAGGGGGATTTCAGGTCGTTTCAGCAATGATTTTTCTCTGGTTGAAAAACGTTTTAAACTCAATTCAAGATCGTTGATTTTGGATTTAAGATCAGAATTTCTTTCATCAGATTTAAACAACTATTAATGTTGATCATTCTTCTTTCAGTATCATTTTGTTTCAAAATAAAATTTTCGTTTTCAAGTAGTTTGATTTTGGGCTTGGACTCAAAGATTTCACATTCAAATTTTAGTTTCTTGAATTTTTCAATCTCTTTTTGAAGCACATTCAAGATAATTAGTTTTATGCAAATTTTACTTTTTGGCGATTTCATGTTTGGAATTTTTAATAGCCTTAAAGAAAATTAAATTCCTTTTGCAAAGAATTGTTTGTACTTTTTAGCTCAAACTCGTTATCTTTTAAAATCATAATTTCCTCTTCAAGGTTTTGAATGTTTTTATTGAGATTAACGAGATCGGTTTTCAATTTCAAATGATTTTTACAATTAGAATTTTCAAATTTCCTGACGTTTTCAAGCTTTAATTCCAAACCATGACTTTTTTTGGTCAACTCATGATTTTCAGGTTTTAGAAGATTGTTTTTCCGATGGAGATTATCAAAAGATTTAGTTAAATCAGTACACATGTAAACTAAATCTTCCTTAGAGAAATGTAACAGCCCGATAGATTTTCGATCCCGAAAATCAACATAGAACATCATGTCGACTTTTCAAGCATCGAAAACATCGGATCGTTATTGAAAAAACATAGAGGGTGAGATAAGAAAGAAAGAAATATTAGAATAGAAGAAGAAAAACACAACACAGAGTCTCACATCGTGGTGGAACCAAATATAATATAGAATTAAATCTTTATAGAGAGCTTGAAAATAAAACGTACAGTCATCAGAGTACATCACACATCTGGACAGTTATAATGACATGCCCTCATATACAACACACATCGGAATAAATATATATCATACGTATGGACTTCTACAGCTCGTTTCTTCACTGCATCCGATAACCTGAACCTGTACAACACGGTATAACCCAAGCATTACAAATTCACTGATCAGTCTAATGAACCAAAGTGAGAAAAACACACTACGTTTAAAGGTATCATCCAACTTAATTTTAAAGTTAAAATCATTTCGTAAGAAAAGATAATCATAAGACCGAATCCATACATAAAGACGGACGGTTTTTACCTTACGATAACCTAAAACATTTTTGAAATAAAATATTCTTCTGATACTATAATAATGTCTAATATCAAGTAAAAAACAATCTAGTAGAACGCTTGTATCTCACGCTCTACATACATAGTATACAATCAAAAACCGTAGGCTCTTGTTGGAGAATGGATTTCCAACTATAGAAAGATATGGTAACACCTTCCGACAATGTACCCTTGGAGATGAATACATTGGGGATTCAACAAGAACATCTTGCAACCCCGGCTAAACATGACCGGCCCCTCACTTCTCTTGAGAGTACTGAATATATCATTACCACGGTTGGGGGCCAGCCCACCGAATCGATAACATACATACAAAAATAAAAAGGGACAACCGAAGGCATTTGACTTCTCCAGATCAGGTAAAGATATACCCTTTTGATAGGTGCGACCCACATAGCCATGCGACCAACCCGATTTTATACCATTTCCCTGTTGATGAGGCTTGAGGTCAAAATTTATTAATTTATTAATGAATTTACTTATTCATTTACCTTTATTGTTATTATTTTAGAACATTTGGCCACCATTTACTTTGAATGTCACATCGTCAGATACGCCAGATAATAACTAATTGACGTCCCCAAAAATAATCTGGGTGTTTACACAAAAAGAACGAATTCCTCCACCACCAACAAAAGTACGTTTGAAGAAATCAATATATAAAATCCTTTGGAAATACTCTATCAGACATTCGTCCATTAAGTTGTCCTGGGACTGGACAAACCGAAGGCACCCTCCTACCACTTCCTTAAGGATCAGTAGCAAGTAGTCCTTGCAAATCTGTAAATTCTCAACCATGACTGAATCATGTCAGAATACCTCTGGTTGCAATCCCAGAGAATATTCGGCAAGTAATCCTTCCGCTTATGAAGATCCACAGTCTTCAATTGCTCCATTTTCATCTTCACGTATTTGATGGTCGGAATGGTTTTTAATATAAATTCGATCCCGATCTTTCCGTACCAACAATCATATTGGCCATATTTGATAGTCGGTTATGTAACTATCAAATAAATAATCATAAGAATAAAATGAGTTCATTGATTTAGTTCTCGGCATGGCCTTTTTAATTAAAACAATTAACGAATGTTAATTCCAAATTCTTTAAATATTTCGATATTACGAATATAGCTTTTCCCTTCTTATTTAACAGAAGATAAATTTCAAAACAATTTAATTATGCTTCTTAAGAAAAATTCTAAAATCGTATCCAATTTTCTATTCTATTATTGTTTCAAAACATTGGCCATAACATTTCTCATTATCTATAACAGAGAAATCAATTCGTCTAAACATTCATAAAATAACGTTGCGAAAACTCTTTTATTTCATTATTTGAAAACAATATCCAACACTTCTCTTTTTAGAATAAACTTGTTTCAAATATCAACTTTTTACTCCCTTTTATCTTGAAAATATCATTCAAAATCTCCTTTCTTTCCTTCACTTCGGGAAATTCCTTATATTAACTTTATTTCCAAACCATTCAACCATCCCGCTTTGAAACCTTGTTTCAATTCATATCACTTAATATCATTATTAAGAAATGTTAATTTAATCTTATGTTTTAACTCCACACTCTTCTTATAAGCCTTGTTTATAAACCTCCGGTTTAATATAAAACCCTTTTCTTCGATTCCTTTTAATCCAAATGTTAAGTCAATATTTGTTAAACCATTATATTTGCTTAAAGACTTTTTCTACTAAACCTAATACAAATAGCTTTTACCAATCCGTTTACCTCTACGAAAATCTCATTTCAATTCCATTTATCTTAATTCATTATTAAGTATTTTCAATTCAAATTAATGCTTTGACTCCTCATTTCTTTTTATATAAACCTTATTTATAAATTCTCAGGTTTAAGATAAACCCCCTTTTTATCTTATTTATTCTACTTAAGTAATTGTATTCATTTAAATCTCTTTCATAACTTCGTTATAAACTCGGTTTCATAACCTCTTTTCAAAACTCAACCATATTCCATTTCAAAATTGGTTACTTACTGAAATGTATTTCATTTAAGAAGTAATTACTTAAATTATTTTTTTAAAATAATAATTTACTTCATCATTAACTAGAATTAATATTAAATTTCTTTCTAAAATCTTATTTAAGTTAAACAACTATATTCTAAATTATTTCATTTCTAATTAGCACAAACTAATTTAATTAAATAATCAGTTTCAATTAAAACTGTTAACTTGGTCAATTCTAAAACATGATTAACTCGTTGATCAACTTTAACTCGTCTCTTCATTTAAATTAATTAATAAATTAATTTAAATAATCTCATTTACTTCAATTAATATTAAATAAATAATAATATAATCCTATTTTAATTATTTCTTAAAACAATTAATCTCAGTTATAAATCGTTACATCAATTAAGATGAGGCACGTGCTTCGCACATGGCTGATTTTTGATATAAAAATGGTGATTGGTGGTTAAAATAATCAACATATATGTGTTTGGTTTATTTCCCTTTTATAAACTTCATTTTTAAATAATATATTTAAAAATCTATATTCGGTTATAAAATAAATTTCATCACTTTATTTTTATCCATTTACCTGACAGTAAATCACTATTTCAAAACGATTGATTTATAGGCTAATTGCTGCCAATTACTCAACCAATACTGCCCATTGGCTAAAACAAAACAATTCATTGAATTTCAGGTCAATGGTCACAATCAAATCAATTATCCAACAAATGTGTTTAAACAGTCCATATAATGATAATATGAAAATAAATTACATTTAATATATTTGAGGAATCCGGTTGGATCCCTCCAACCTGTTCTTCTCTGCATCCAAATGGTTACTTCACATGATATCATTCAATTCAATTTTACTACTGATTTAATTCTAAAGCAGTAAAATAACAACAATTTAATATCAGTCAATTTATTTAACATTAACAAACAATTCAGAAAAATTCAAATAATTCATTAAATTAAACACGGTTATTTTATAACCGTGACCAACAAGGTAAGTTACCTCGTTTGGAGAAATGATCATTAAAAACGGTTTGTTTTCATTTAAATTTAACTAACATGCAGTTCAATCAATTTAGACAATATATATGTAAACAATCAACACACAACAAACAATCAGCAATTATAACACATATATAATAAAAACCCAACTTATATGAAATATAAGTGGGAATAAAAACTAAGTGAGTTTAACTCACCTTAATTTGATATCATTGTAAACTGCTCATTTTAATTAAATTAAACAGTTGTTTAATTTAATTAAAAATTCTGGTTGATTCCAATTCTGTCTAGATTGGTTTCATGTTGTAACGCTCATCAATGTGATTCCCACGGCTGTCTGGTTTGTCGAATTCTGACAACATAAGATCATGTTATTAACATTTAAAGTTAATACGATTTAATTATTAAATTAATTTACTTAATTCATGTTTAATTAAAAATAAAACAATTACTTTGATTATACTGTCCAGGCTAGTTACAAACCCTTTTCTCATTCAAAGCAGGTTGGTAGTCGCGATTCACATGTCACAGTGTCCACACTCAATTTAAATTATCATTTGTAGCACCCATTATAAATTTAACAATTTAAATTAGATAATATTCTTTATTGACTAGTTAGAGAATTAATAATTTCTAATTTTTATAACTGGATCGATTTACCCTGTTGCCTTTCCTTTTCAGTTAATCTTCATATCACTGTTTCTTCCCAAAGTGCTGACCCTATTCCCGTTTCCATACTGTAAACAATGTAATGAGTTATGTAGATTTAAAGTTAATATAATTAATCACTAATTATATTCACTAATCACATAATAGTTTAATTACACTATTAGGAAACTAGTGCTGATCCCTTCCTTTGCTTCTGTTTCACGATACAGGCGCGGACAAATCTCTTCCTACCATCCTTGATTCCATCTGTATCAACAACAATCAATTTAACATATTAGTTTAGTACTAATCATGTATCATGGTAAATTAATCACTATATAATTATGGATTATGTTTTTAATAAAGTTATCAGGCCACTTTAGTTTCTTAGTTAGAAATGGTTACAACAATTTATATTATACTAATTATCTAAACTTAGTTACATTAATAAACTTATCTACTCCTAGGTTTCTCCTTCAAACGAGATGCAGACCCACGCTCACACTTCCTCTCGCTTTACTACCTCTCCACGAACCTAGGTACCACCGAATACAAATTCCACCGCAGCACCCAGCATCGCCATAATCTCACCGATATCCCCCTGTAATGCCAAGCCACTCGATGCTACCTACCCTTTAGAAAATGCCACGAGCTAGAATCGTTAAACCCATACGCTGTCTCCAAAATACCACGCCAAGAGCCGCCTACCATGCCCTTTCTTCGCCTTAGGTCTTGTGCCATATGGTCGACCCAGTTGCCTGCTATAACCCATGAACTGCTGCTACTTCCTATGCCCTTTCTGACAACTCCAAACTGCAAGCTTCGATCATCGCCAGTCGTCATGAAGTGCTCGTCGAGCTCGGTAATTTTGCAGTCAGGAATGCGTTAGATTTTTGAGTGGATTTACGTGATTCTGGGCTAGAAGCTTTAATCATTTCTGATCATTGGTTTGGGATAGTATAGGGATGCAGTGTACTTGTTCTGCTGGGAAGGAGGAATTTCAAACAAAAAAAGAAAAGTAGTGGTGTTTATATACATGGACGAAGAAGGTTTGGATAAAAAACTCTGTCTTTCGGTAGGGTATAGTGTAGCTGAATGTATTTTCTTTTCATTAGGCATACTCTTGTGCAACAATACATAGGATAGCAGAAGTAGGGTTTGAAAATAATTACACAGCCTGTGCATGTGTTTGGTTTCCGATGTATACACGTTCTGTATAGGGTTAGCATGATTTTTTCTTTCTTGTTTCGTTACTTAGGAGAGAAGCAAATTCATATTTCATTTTTATTTATGGTTAAGTTTTATTTTGCCGCTAATTATATTGTACGTACTATATTCACACCGACATTCACGAATTCCAAATGTAATGAAATTGAACACACAGTTACGTCTTAACATTCCGGTCCCAGTGAAATCAATTTCGTTGAAAACCGAATCCATTTTCAAAACGGAGTCATTTTAATTTCAATTTATTTATCGATTCACCTTTAAATTGCACGCACGGATAAAACAACTCTGATTGGCTCCGAACTGGAAATATGCAATGACTAGCTATACGTATTCCAATAAAATTTGTTTTGTCGGAAACGGAGATCATTTTAAAAAAAAGCTATTTCCAAGGCTTATATAATTTTATAAAATATATATAAATTCCAAAATAAATTTAATGAAATAATAACAAATTATTATCATAAATATCCAAATAAATTTGTCATATGGTTTCAAATATAAACCAGCATACATTATACAACTCAATGACATCAATTTCGAGTTAAACGATTTAAATTTACCTATTAAATAAACTTTATATTTTAATAACGATTTCCATAGCGACTATTTTAAAATTTGAATTGGACATAACTAACAATCTATAACATGAAATCTGAATTTTTCTCTTTCATATGAAAATTCTTACCAACAAGATTCTAACGTTTATTATTTCACATAAATCCGACCTAAAACGGATTATGTACATTCAATTGAAGTTCAGATCGTAAATTTCGAATTACCGCACCATTTCAAGCTTGTTTTATATTATAGATAAATTTAACGTTCAAACTTCGTTTTATAAGCGAACACAATATTAAAAACCATTAATATTCAAAATATAATACTTAAAATAATAAATTAAATAAAATATTTGATTACCAAAAATACGAGACATTACAAGAAATTTCCTATCTCGTCGTCTGTTGAGACTCCATTGTTCAATCTATTTGAAATTTCTTTTATAAGACCTGTTAAGCATATATCTGAATCTGAGTTGACATTGTGCGGTTTTGAGCCGCTGTCGTCACTTCCATACAACACGTTGAGAGTTTTCCAGATATCCTGTGCATATGAGCAATGAGAAATAAGGTTAAATGATCGATATTAATGTAAGAATAAATAATATGGATTACAATCTCATTCCTATCTGCATCATTACCTCCATTCATAATAATATCCCAATTTTTAATATTACCAGATTTTAAATAGGATTCCGTTTCTGATTTCCAAATTAAAAAATATGTATCATTAAAAATAATTGGAATACGATTGGACTGACTCTCGGTGGACCGACAATTGGGGAAATACATGAATCTAGAGTTAATGAAATACCTGCTCTAATACCACTTGTTCGATCTCGATTAACCCTAGAGGGGGTGAATAAGGTTTATTGAATTAATTCGAGATATTAAGAAATATCACAACACAAATTATAACAGAGAAATATAAATGCAGAAATAAATAATGCAGTTTTTACCCATCTGTGGCAAACCCTACCAAATGCTTTCCCAAGATTTTGACCAGATATTAAAACATATCCCGCTTACAAACTTTGTAAACACGCATCCCTGCTCCTGTTCTAGCCCTACGATCAAAACCTAGACTGATCTTTAACCCCAAGATCAGATTTTCCCCTAGCTACAAACTCGTAGCTAGTAAACCCTAGTCATTAGAGTCACAAGAAAACTGCTAATTAAAATCCTATAACTAGATGACCAAGTTTTTACAGAGAAACTAAAGAACAAATACGATGATTTTACAAAAAGAAAAAGCAAACAATAAAAACAAATAAAACCCCCCTTTACACAAATAAACAAGGCCGGCCCAATTCCTTCCTTATTTTTACTTTGGCTTTGCTTTCTTGTTTAATGTCGGTCGACTTAAAAAAAAGAATTAGGATTTTCCTTCAATTCTCCAAATTGAATCGTGGCTTCTAAATGGAAGGTGTCTCTGATGGCTTGGGTTTGTTGATGCTTTCTCATGTAGCTTTATTCGACCTGAAGGAATTCGATTAGATCCAAGATCGTTCTTTTGTGCTCTGTATAATATTATAATTTGAATTTTATTTCTGATTTGAGCTTTGACTTGGATTTGTTGCTTGTGGTTTCAATTTTGGATAAAATTGCCTGTGAGGAGGATGGTGTTTTTATAAGGCTAAGAAAACCCTAATCTCTTATGTCGAAATAATGGCTTGCCTGATTCGATTTTTGAATTTTTTGCGTTTCCTTGAGTGAATCAGCCATGAATACATGCTTGCATGATTTGTTGGCTTTGATTGTTGAATGGTTTGGCTATGTTGATTTATGAGATGAAAATCAGGAAATAAATTGTATTATGGACCCTTGATATTATGCCGTGAAATCCCCTTTTGTTTTCCTGATTGAACGCCATGCATTTTATGGTTGAATTTCCCTTTAAAAAGATTGCATGAAGGAATATATTGTCAAGAATGATTTGATGATTATATGTCATGAATATCTTGTTGGTTTTAGGAAACAATTGGAATAGAATCATGCCAAAAATGATTTCTTGGAATTCTTTTAACAGTTGTGAATCAATCTTTCCATACTTTGAATTGTAAAGGAAATTCTTGACAAAAAATGTGTTGCAAATTTTTTGTGAAAAAAAATCCTTTCTTGCCAAAAACAAAAACTATGATTTCTATATTCACAGATGATTCCTGAAATAATAAGAATTGTTTATCAATTTGGTTCCTGAAAAGTAAAACACACCAAAATATGTTGAGTTGAAACCGCTTTGACATATGAGTGATAGCAAAATTTATTTGTTTCCTTGAGATGTTACTATGAATTTCTGGAAATTAATCTTCCATGTCAGTTGCTACTTGCCCCTTTTGCTGTGAACATGGATTGTATTCATAAAACAAATCAATTTTATTTCTTGTCTTAAAAAACCTACGAATTTTTATGCTCCGAATTTGTTTTCTGGAAATATTTGTGACTTGAACTTGCAACTATTGATTTTTTGGAAACCAATATAATTATCACAACCCGGATCTCGACAGACCAAATTTTTTCAAAGACCCAATCAATCGAAACCCGTGTTGGTTTGCTCTGGTATCCTGCAGAAAAAGACAGTCACAAAACATGTCAGAGTTTGGAAAACATCTCACAGCGGAAGAAACAAAATATAATATAATCAAAACATAGCTTTACCTTAATAATAATACTACCTAGCTAGTATCCAAGCTATAACATCTCTGTCTCAAGCCTAACCTGCAACTGTGTTATGAGGAGGGGGTCGGAATATATGTTCTGTGTGAATGAATTTAAAGTACACACTTTGGATAATCCTACAGATACTGTTCAGTTATATTTTCTTATTTATTAGGTTATTGGTGTCAACAGCGCTCCACGCTTACACACACTCGTTGTACCCATCTACTCCCTAGTAGATTAACCTAATATAATGTATATGTAGCTACCCCCAAATTAAGGTACACCCCATGGTACCCCACTCGCACGGTCCTCACCGTATCATCGCAGGAATATACGCAGTCCCTCATCCTACGTCTGAGTGACGTACTGATATCTGTATATAACGACGTTATGTCTGCATGGAACCACTATAACTATATTACGTAGGCGTAATGACTGCCATCATAGAATAATGCCCTCTAGTCTACGATACACCACCCAGAGCAGACATGTGTTGAAACAACCTGAACTTCCCCATGAAGGAAAGCACAGATTGAGTTGAGAACACGACAAATAAGAACACAGAAAAAAGAACATTTCATTGCTTATTACAACCATCAGAATACAGGAATATAACAGAGTATGAATTAATATTACACATTCAACAAATATCAGAGAATTTAATTTACAATGCAGCGGAAAATAATTCAAAAACACAACTGAAAGAGACAAACGGATATAGAGCTTTCCGAATATCATTCCAGCTGTAAACCAGGATCTTGTGAATATAAAACTGCAAAACCAAAACACTAGCTGCCCGTGTGGAAAATAGGGGCACCCAGAGTTTAGGTTAAAATAATAAACTCCAGGTCAGTCATGTGACTGGTGTGAGAAATAAAACAATTATTAAATCTCTACTTTAAAAATAAAGTAAATCAAGGGACCATGCCGTATAGAACAGTACGGGTTTCCTCCCAAGAATAATAGTGCATAGAATAAACAGCGCAATGCTTTTTGGAAAAATGAAGCTATTATAAGACTCAGGTACCATCACACAATGCAACGCAAGCCGGAGGATGGAGTTTTACCTTATAATAGCCAAACATGTTTGGTATGCTTAAAACAAATCATTTTGATACTATTATAAATGTAAAGTGTATGAAAACAACTTCAAATATAAATGTATCAATCATAGACGGCATAGTACCCTATACCGCTATGTTGCCATACTAGGCTCTACAATCAAAACCGATATGTCACGTATTGGAAATTGGATTTCCGTCATGGGTCTAGGCAAGGGATGTACTCCTTTCCACTTCGAGACACTCTAGCAAATGCCTCGGGACTACGCACTCTGGGTAACCCCTGGATCCTCCAAGGTTGGTCCACACTTACGTTAGTGGATTGGAAATTCCTGAACACACGTTTCCCGGTCCTATAGGACCTATCCATCGGCTCCGCAGAGATCGATATAACCGAGGCGCCTCGCAATCCAACAACCACATAGGTAAAAATATAACAACGATGTCAGGGCTAGTTAGAAAGAAACGTCATGTTCTCCTTGGGTTCCTTTATCCTGTTTTTGACTCATACCGAGGTGTGAGGCCCGCGAATTAACGCTATACATAAAGCTATGGTGTATTAAAGCTATGCTTTGATCATCAACCACAAGACTCTTCTTTTCAACAAAAGCCTTGATCATTGCATCTCAGCATGTCACACAGGCAATTCATGCCATGCGACTGATATCTATCGGTATATAACCTCTGAGCTCGTACGTCTCAGAGAAGGGCGTTAAGCAAGAGAATAAATTCTCCGCCGCCAAACATATATATTTAATAGAAATCAACCAACACAGAATAAAATCCAATGTCAGACACACAATCCATTTACAAGTTCATTCTGGGTCTGAACGAAACCGGAGGCACCTTATTCCTCGTTCCGTATGTCCAATACAGGAGAGAGGCCCTCGCATGTCCGTCGATCTCCAAGTACGTCTGGACGATCACCACTTATTACCACGTCTTGGGTGTACAACCCAATCAAGACATCAGTAATCATCCAAACGATGTAAAGACCTGCGGTCTTCAACCATGTCTTCATCGTCTACTTATCATCGAATCAGTTATTCAGAATGGGATAAACCCGGTCTTTCTGAATAACTCGCTTATATAATAAACAAGTGTTATAAAAACACAGCATACGCCTCATTCCAATTCTGAATATTTTTGTATTTAAATATTGATATCCTTTGGAAAGGTTCCCATTAATTTTATCAAAGATAAATTCTTTAAATTTATTCTTTAATCTTCCTTTGGATATCAATTCAAACCATTTTAAGGTTTTCCAAACTAGTCTGGATTAACGCACCTTACCGAGTAACCATTTATTTAATTTCCCAATCACAACCTATTCATCCCATGGAGCAAAACTGGTATTACCCCATAACTAACACCTTGGTGTTATCGGTAAATTTAATTACCATTTCCCGTTCATATCTAATTAAAGATTTAACTATAACTTGGAGCAAAACTGGTGATAATCCACTCTCGATCATTTCCCAAATTTGATAATTTAAATTATCAATTCCTATTTCAATCTAATTAAAGAATCATTAAAACTCCATTTAGTTTTAATCTTCCCAAAAATCAATATTAATGATTATTTAACTTTGGAAACACAAACATGCCGCATCGACAATCTACACCGTACTATTGATTTCTACCAATATATAACCTCTCAGCTCGTACGTCTTAGAGAAGGGTGTTAAGCAAGAGAATAAATTCTCCGCCACCGAACATATATATATTTTGCAGAGATCAACTATACAGTTCAAAATACAATGACCGACATGTAATCCTGCCTTTAACTGGGTTAAAGAACCAATGTCATTTAAAATACAGTTCATGATAAGTCCAAATCACATTCCATTAATTATGGAATCTCCACGGAAAACAGATCAATATATATAATCGATATCAATTTCCGTATCCGACTAATAATATAAATGGAATAATGACAAAGCCTTTAAAATTCCATATATATTAGTAGTCTTCCTCCACATAAATTCACTTCGATTATTATCAAATCGAATTCCATTCAATTCCAATTTAATATATTAAATTGGAAAACTTTACTTTTGAAAATTCTCGTTAGATCTCAATAAAAGATTTATAAATTCCAACTCCTATTTCACTGTAAATCGGGTTAAAGAACGAATGTCATTAAAAACACAGTCCTCAATAAACCCAATTCACATTCCATTTCAATTCCAATTAAATGTTAATTAATTGGTGATTCTTTGTAAATCTTAATTAAAAGATTTATTCTATATAAACAGGGTTCAAGAATAGTGTTTTTAAGACACCATTCATGACAAACCCAAAATCCCATTTGATATTAAATACAAGGCTCTGAATAGAAAATATATCGGCTTATATTCAATATCAAATTCCGAAATGAAAAAAATATTGTAATGGAATAACGATATACATATATATCTTTCAAGTTCCTCCACCATGTCCGTATAATCACGGAATCCAATATCGAAATATTCCAAAGATAATTTCGATTCAATTCCATTCCAATTCTTTCCAAATCATTTATTATGATTTTACACAAATTATTGATATTTTTAATAATTTTATCAAGGCCCGTACAGTCGATTTCCATAAACGGTCATCGAACTGCACTTACAACGACCTTTTCCAAATTTGATTTGGACATAATTCCAAATCCAACTGTTAGATTTCAAATCCCTTATATTCATTGGAAAGCTCTTTTCGATACGAACCTAACAGTTCCGGTTTTAGGAGAATCCGACGGTCGGATCTCCTGTAATGTCCATTCGAAGTCAATGGTCGAAATTCGCGAACTGTCGTGGCGTGGCGCATTCTATTCAAGCCAATATATATATATATATATATATATATATATTGTCGATTTCCATTTAAAACGTATTTTATAAATCGTTTTAAATTCATTTTCAAAACAGTTTCCACTTCATGTTCAATTTTAAATCAAAATTGAATATTCCATATCATCAATATATAAATGATAATATTTTCAAAACATTAGATTTTGAAATCAATTCCTTTTCGATATTCGTTTTAAAGAAGAATAAAATCGATATAAATATCGTTCGCGTCTAAATGGTGCATAACTAATCAACACGGCTTTATATGTTTAAATATTTTCGTGTCCATCCCAAATCGGACATCAAAATCAGATTTTGATCTTTTACTGAATATTATTTTAAAATATTCTTTATTTTAAAATAATCGTTATTTTAAAATATTCATCATTTTGAAATATTAGTTATTTTAAAACGTATGAATATTTTAAAATATTCATAATTTTGAAATATTAAAATATTCATTATTTTATTCATATACACGTTAAAAATTATATTTTTAACGAAAAAATATTTATTTCAACGTATGAATATTTTATTTATTCCATTCCACATCACAATCAATTTCACACAAACAGACCAATCCAAACACACAACCAAACAAACAAGTCGCCATGATATATGGACAACAGGGAGCAGTTTATGTATGCAGTTATAAAATAAATAGCTGAACAAGAAATTTTAGTGAGGAGTTCTCACCTTAGGGTTCCACTCCGCCATTCTCTATTTATGAACGGTTCGGATTTGCCCAAAATTCCAATGCGATCTTTTCCAGCTGTTCATAGTAAAAATCGCATTTTTAATATGATGTTTATGTTAAAATTCACATTTTTATAATGGCACTTCATATGTAAAAATCATATATTTTTACAATTCTACTTTCTATATAAAAATTATATTTTTATATCTCTATTTCTTATATAAAGATCAAATTTTTATTTTGCTATTGTATATATAAAAATTATATTTCTACATATATAAAATTTTTATTTTTATTTCGCTACATCTATAAAGATCTCATCTTTATATTCGTAAAAATAAAATCTTTATTTATTTAAAAATCTAATCTTTCATGTATAAAAAATCTCAACTTTCATGTATATAAAAATCTCATCTTTCTTTTAGAAAAAACCATATTTTTAATTCGCTACTTGATTAAAAACCATATTTTTATTTCGTTATGATCTACATAAAAATATTACATTTTTATGTGCAAAAAATTATATTTTTACATAACCAAAAATCTTTTCTTTTCATGACTAAAAATCTCAACTTTTCGTATAACAAAAATCTAATCTTTTCCTATAATAACGATTATATTTTTAATACGATTCCATTTCGATAAAGATTTCATTTTTAATACGATGATAAACATATAAAGATCCATTTTTTATTAATTCTATATACATATAAAAATCATATTTTTATATATTTCTTTTAATTTATATAAATAAAAACTGAATAAAAAAACAATGTTTTTAAATAAAACAACAAAGAAACTCAGTTTGTCTTGGAATGGAGGGGGTTTGTCTGCAGCGAACAGTGGAGGAGGAGAATGAAGGCGCGGGGTGATTTCGAGTAGGGGCGGCGGCTGTGGGTTCTTCAGGCGGCGGCGACTGCTGAAAATGGGGGGCTAGGGTTCGGATTTCAAGGCTTGGGGCTGGGTTTGGGCGAGGGGAGAGAGAAGGGGAGGAGGAGGGGAGGGCTCGCTGGATTGGTGGTGGGCGGCGCCGCCTAGGGGGGCACGATGGTGGGTTTCATTTTTTTTCTCTGTCGTGTTCTGAAAGGAGAGGAGAGAGGGAGAGTTATTATATAATAATATATATATTTAATTATTTAATTAATTCTAAAAAGCAACTTTTAAATTCGATCTCCAATCGAGACCCAACGATTGTCGCCCATACCTAACTACCCCCTTTCCGAACACAATGGGATATGTATCGTAACCCATTTCGACTATTTCGATCAGTTTCCGTTTAAATTAAAATATAAATCTATATATTCAATTTTAAACGTACATTTCCATTTATTAGGGCCACATACGGACCCCAAAAATTGCAGAAAAATAAATCTGGCTATATTTTTATGATACGGTCCTAACAAAACTAATTTCGTTGAATTTGGAGACCGTTTGAAAAACGGTCATTTTCCAGTCGATAAAATTCAAACAGAAATGACCAAACACGTTTAACCTCGCCACGCTCACATATCGATTCCAAAAATTATGAAAATTGGAATCTAGTGATAATTTGAGATTCCGGATCCAACAAAATTGGTTTCGTCAAAAACGGAGGTCATTTGCAAAATCTTCAATTTTAAGGGCTATAATTCCATAACGACTATTCTGAATTTTCAACTGGGCATAACTTTTCATTTTCGTTATGAAATTTCAATTTTTCGGATTCGTTGGAATGATATTTTCAAATAGATTCTAATATTTTTGGTTTCGCTAAAATCCGGTTTATTTTGAATCCTGTACATTCATTTGAAATCGAATTTTCAAACTACCACGCCATTTTCAATTGCTTTTATAATTAAAATAAATATTTATATTCTAACTTCGATTCAAGTAAATATATACATTCTAATTCTATTCAAAATAAATTTCCAGTTGTTATTATTTGAAATAAATCATTTTAAATATTCAAACTTCATTAAAATTGCCAAAATAAAAATTTTAAATTGGTTTTGATTTTCTGGGTTGTTACAATCTCCCCCACTTAAAATAAAAGGAACGGAGCTGAAAGTTAGTTAACTAATCAACTCAACTTTCATTATTTTGATTATGGCTTAAGTTCTTCAACTTTTCAGTTTCTAAGAATTTTCAATTCTTAAAAAATTTGGCTAACACCCTAAATTTTTGAAAAATTTCGCCTTAACCTCCTTTGTACGGGGAGGGGTTTGGAAATTTATTGGGTCATATTAAGCTCCCGATAAATCCTAAAAATCTTACACATATTTATAGTGATATATTCCGGTGCCCACGTGGGAGTGTGTATAGATCATAGCTTCAGAGAATAAATTCTCGTCACCCTATAAATAGTTTTTGTGCCTTAATGACTAGAGAGATGTGATTATTATCAACTGCAGACCCGTTGAGACGACCCGAAATCCCGTTCAGACGGAAACAAGGGTTATCTTTGGAATATAACACAGAAACAGATAATAGCAGAAAAGAATCAAATAAATACACCAGATAATGAATAATAGAATATACTGGATAAAAGTAATCATCAGAGTTACACAGTAAGATCATCAGAGTTACACAGTACAGGATCTTACTTAGTACAAATACAGTTCAGCTATACATGAATGTCTACAGCGGAAAACAAACATAATATGTACAATAGGAGCTGAACAGCATAAAAAGAAATAAATGATAGAATCTATCTTCAGCTCCAGCTATCCAGAAAGAACCAGCTAAACCTGAATAAAAGGATGCCCGTGTGGAAAAAGGGGCACCCGAGTTTGAGAGTGAAACAAACTACGAGTCAGTCATGGGACTGGTATGAGAAATCCACTCAACACATATATAATTGGCTAATCACAGGACCACTCCACTTTCGTGGAACGGGTTTACTCCATTGGATTGCCAGTGCTTTAAAACAAATCTTTCTTTTAAACATCGCTATGCTTTTAACAAAAATGAAGCCATTATAAGACTCAGTTCCCATCACACAATGCAACGCAAACCGGAGGATAGAGTTTTTACCTTATAACGGCCAAAATATGCTTGATACGAATAAAACAAAGGCATTTGATATTATTGCTAGTGTTTATATGTTTTGAAAACAATTTCAAATCATAACTATCAATCATAGACGACATGAGCTTCCCATGCCACTATGTCGCCAAATATCTATACAATCGAAACCGCACGATCACGTATTTGGAAATTGGATTTCCGTCATAAACCAAGGCAAAAGATAGTCCTTACCAAATTCGTGACTCTCTAGCCCGAGCCACAGGCAAGCCTTTAGATCGTCAGGGCCGGTCCACCGATGTGGATTATTATGCCTGAACAATACGTTTCCCCGCCCTTTGGGGCGTAAACGAGCCAACGAATGACTCCATCGGACCTGGATCGTCCGATCAAACCGAGGCGCCTCGCAACAGCAACAACCACATAGGTGAAAAGTATATAAATGTCAGGGCTGGTAGGTCACTGACACCACCCTAGCTAGAAAGAAACGCATGCCCTCCCTGAGGTCCTTCTCCTGTTTTAGGTTCATACCGGGGTGTGAGGCTCGCGAATTCACGTTATACACAAAGCTACGCCACACAGGCGGTGCTTTGATCATCACCACAAGACTTTGCTTTTCAACAGAAGCCCTGATCACTGCATCTTAGCATGCCACACAGGCAATTCATGCCATGCGACTGATGTCCATCGATATACAACCTCTGAGCTCGTGCGTCTCAGAGAAGGGCGTTAAGCAAAAGAATAAATTCTCCGCCGCCAAACAGATGTATATTTAATAGAGATCAATCAATACAGAATAAAATCCAATGTCAGACACATAGTCCCTTTACAAGTCCGTTCTGGGTCTGAACGAAACCGGAGGCACTAAATACCTCGCAAACCCTTCGATCACCACGTACGTCTGGACGATCACCACTCATTATCCATATTTCAGGATGCCTCCCAATCTGGACCTCGGTTACCATCCAAACGAGGTGAAGATCTCCGGTCTTCGACCACCGTCTTCATCTTCGACTTTCAATCGTCGGTCAATTATTTGAAATGAGAATTAACTCGGCCTTTTCAAATAATTCACGTATATTTAGAATTTCAAATCAATTTATTTTAATGGTTAAATTATTCGACAACACCAATATTGTTCTTTAATGTAATTTTCACACCAAACACATTCAACCATCAAATACAACATAAATCGAGCAAATTCAGTTTATTTCCATTCCATAATGTTTATGGTACTTTATAATAATTTATCGCTATTTTTATTTATTTTAAAATAGCCCATTTATTCAAAACGACGCTTCGGGCCATAAAGCGGCCGTGGCGCTGTTTTTCTTCAGATTTGATTTACACATATCTGAAAATCTAACCGTTGGATCTTCACAAAATTTACGTCATTAGAAAGGTCTTTTCAAAACGAATCCAACGGTTCCAGTTTCGGGAAAATCCGACGGTCGGATCTCCCGGTACAATCGTTTGAAATTTCGATTTCAAAATACGAACTGCAGCGTCGTTATTCGATTAAATATATAATTATATATATATATATATATATATATATATATATATATAAATATAATCGCTTCTGGCGCTGTTTTTCATCAGATTTGAATTAAACATTCCAGACAATCCAACCGTTGGATTTTTACAAGGTTGGTGCCGTTGGGAAGATATTTCCAAGGCGAACCCGACGGTTGAGGCTTCGGGAAAATCCAATGGTCGGATTCCCCGTACTAGTTGTTTGAAATCACGGTTTCAAAATGCGAACTGCACGGCCGCGTTTTGTTTTAATTTTATTTGTATTTAAATAATTATATAAATATAGTTCATTCAACAATTTCAATATCGTTTTCACTTCAAATATTTCACTAACGCCTTAAAATTTTGGAAAATTTCGCCATAACCTCCCCTGCACCGGGAGCATCGGGAAATCGCAAATAGCTTTCCTTGTCCTTCTAATCTCAAAAAGAAAAAGAAAAAGCCAAGCGGCTAGCCAACAGGCTCATAAAATCATCACCCAAACAAAACAGTAAATGTGTACCTATTTGTCGGGCACAAAATTTTATTCCTCTTCTCTAGCCCCTTTGCTATAACCTGTTCAATGAATATGCATGGACATATATATAGTTCTTATCATTTATCATTTTCTATTCAACTTCATATTTGATTTCTATTTGGTTTAAAAACACCATTCATTCGAATGTTACATACATAGGTACAAATCATATCATTAGTTAATTAATGAATATTTCAACTCATATATATTTATTTGAACAAGTGGCTATTTTTAACACTTCACATTTCAACGATTTATGCATATAATAAAAATGTGATTTTTATTGTAAAACAACTAATTTCAAAACACTATTATTTTATATATTTCATATTGGTGATAAAAATAGGATTTTTCTTATAAAACAATTTCTTTCAAAACGAGATTATTTTACACAGTTCATATAGTCGATAAAAGGTGATTTTTATTATCAAACAATTTATTTCAAAATATGAATACCATTCAACACATGAATCTCAAATCAACGAATGAATATCGATTCTACACATGAAGGTTTTCTATAGTTTCTATATATAGATAGAAATGTGATTTTTATATTTAAAACGCGAATACCATTCAACACATGAATTTCTAATCAACGAATGAATATCAATTCAACACATGAAGGTTTTCTATTCAATGAATAAATATAGTTTAAGCAGATGAAAATAATTCAAACACACGAATATTATTCAAAATTTCGGCAGCATAATGGCAGGGTAGTTAAAACCGGGACCGTCCCTAGTACGGCTCCTCGCTCTACCTTAAAACCTCGCGGTTTTTGACAATGGGGATCATGCATCTAGTTCGCACGCAGGCGGCATGTATATATTTATTTCATTTCCACAAACTAATCCTATGTGGTTTCAACCAAATATTTCTCAACCACAAACGGGTATTTTTCAACCTCAATCAATCAATATCCACCACAAACAATCCCAAACAATCATTCGTTATCAATCAATTTTCACAACAATTTCAATCAATAAATATCGTCCATGGTTTGTGGACGAGGGGCGTATATATATATATATTTATATATAGCAATTCACTTTTATTTCAACACATATATATATATAGCTAGAAAAAGAAATTGAAGAGTGAGAAATTCTCACCGATTAGCTAATTCAAACGTCTCGACTCTTCATATGTAGGAAATCTTCGTCGTTTCTTCTTCTGTCACTTTCGTCATTCGTATTCACTACATATATAAAAATCACATTTTTACTTTGCTATTCCATAAATAAAAATCGAATTTTTACTATGCTATTCCATATATAAAAATCGAATTTTTACTTTGCTATTCCATATATAAAAATCGAATTTTTACTTTGCTATTCCATATATAAAAATCATATTTTTACTTTGCTATTCCATATATAAAAATCGAATTTTTACTTTGCTATTCCATATATAAAAATCATATTTTTACTTTGCTATTCCATATATAAAAATCGAATTTTTACTTTGCTATTCCATATATAAAAATCATATTTTTACTTCGATGTTCAATATATAAAAATCATATTTTTTCTATTTTAAAAATATAATATTTTCTCCCTTCAAAATATAATCTTTATATATTATAAAGCCTATTTTTCATACATGGGAAACAAAAACCCGACCTATTTCATTTTAAATATCAAACCACCTTTTATATTTTTATCCACTTAACATAAAATAAAACTGATTAGGAAAAATAAATTAACATAAAACTAAAAAAAAACTCACAGTGGCGCGAAGGGGAGGGGGGTTTTTCCTCGATCTAGAGTGGGGTGCTGGTCGGTGAGGTGGAGCGCCGGAGGGAGGGGGATCACCTGTGGAGGCGCGGCTCCGGTGGCAGTGGCCTGGTAGGGACTCGCGGATCCCACCTCGCGTTCGAACCTCGAATTGGGGAGGGCTGGAAGAAGGAGGAGGCGGAGCAGAAGTGGGGGCGACGACGTGAGGGGTTCCGTCGATCTCGATTTAGGGATTAGTTTTTTTTATTTCGAACGGTAGAAAGAAAGTGAGGAGAGAGAGAGAGTAAAGGATTTATATAAATATTTATTATTTTTAATTTCAAAAAGTTGACTTTTTTATTCGACCCCTAAACGAGGCCCATCGCCTGTCGTCTATAGCGTTTTACCCTCATTCCGAACACAATGGGATATGTATCGCAAGCTGATTTGATCGTTACAATCAGTTTCCGTTGAATTTACATTTAAATCACTATATTGAATTTTAAACGTACATTTCAAATTACCGGGGTCACATACTAACTCTAAAAATTCCAGAAAAATATTTTCTAGCTTCGTATTAACGATACGGTTCTAACAAAACTAGTTTCGTCGAATTCTGACATCGTTAGAAAAATGGCCATTTTCCAGTCGATTAAAATCAACTAAAACTGGTCAAACGCGTTTTTCTTTGCCACGCTCACATATTGATTCGAAAAATTATGAAATTTGAAACCTAGCAATAATTTGACACTGCGGATCCAACAAAAGTGGTTTCGTCGAAATCCGAGGTCGTTTGCAAAATTCCCATTTTTAAGGGCCTGAATTCCATAGCGACTATTCAGAATTTTCAACTGGACATATCTTTTGATTCCCGCTATCAAATTTCGATTTGTCGGATTCATTGGAAAGGTATTCACTAACAGATTTAAATATTTTTGGTTTCACTAAAATTCGTTTTGTTTTGCACTCGGTATAGTCCGACAAAGTTTGAATTCGATTTTTGAAACTACAGCGCCATTTCAGGCCTTGTTTATAATTATAATTATAATTAATTATATTCGTTTTCAATTGTCGATTCAAACTCAGTTTTCATCGCCATTATTTAAAATATTTATTTTGAATATTGAAAATCCATTATTTTAGCCAATTTAAAATTTTTAAATTGGTTCAGATTTTCTGGGTCGTTACACCCGTGTGGGGTTTTTATCAATCTGGCAATTTTACAGTTATAGTTTATATAGTCCATATCAATCTTCGGCTCAACCTAAAGTATATTCATCGCCATACAAACCTCTGGCTTGTATGGTAAATCTTCAACCTCGTCACATAAGCTCCAAATGCTTATGTGGTATATGATAGAGTATGTTACCTTCACGCAGTATGCCATATAATGTAGTTCAAAATTAATTGTTACTATCCTATGGTGATGTTTATAATCTCACACAGAACAACCAGCACTCCGCATCCAATGGCATTCACAGTAGTTTGTATAATAAATAAAATTGTGCATCCAACTCATTAAGGTTTACCTATTTGTCGGGTACGCAAATAAATTCTTTACTCAACAGCAAATCCATTTACCTGTTTAACAATGTGTAAATATATGCACATCTAAGCTAAAAATAATATTTTTAGTGAACAAACGTCTATTTCTGCACACAGCTATTTTTAGCACTTCATATACATGATAAAAATGTTAATTTTATCATTTTAAGATTTTAATTCGGTTTGGCTAACGGTTCAAATTTTTAATTAATCAAACCAATAATCATACAACACAACCAGCAATAAATTAGTTGGTTAATTTTTCAACCATATAACTTTGATATAATTATTCAAAAATCATATTTTTGATGCCAATTCACAACAATAAGCCCTATCTAGTTTTGGTTCTCACACCAGTCAATTGGAAATATATAGATATCCCACTTTCGAAACTCGAACATAAATACTGGTGATGGTATACTTCATCATCAGAATCCTGCCCGGGCGACTAGAGTGTGATTCTATATCTATCCAGTATATTAAAACTTCGAATACACGTTTTCAAGGCATATATGCAAAAAAAATTATATATTGGATTGTCCAAATTTGATACAAATATAATATTCAAATACGTATTATAGGGTTTTAAATTTTCAGAACAAAGTTTGTTTTCATTTTTATTTTAAAAATAACACTCTTCACACTCATTCTAGGATACTACTGATCCTATCTCTAACGAGTCATTCTCATTGGATATTACTAATCCAATCTCTGATGAATTCTTTCGTTTGGTTCTAATGTGTCTTGTTCTCGATCTCTATAAACCAAAGCTCTGATACTAACTGAAACGACCTGAACTTCCCCATGAAGGAAAGCACGGATTGAGTTGAGACCACAGACAGAAGAACATTTCATTGCTTATTACAACGATTCCCTCAGAATACAGGAATATAACAGAATATGAATTAATATTACACATTCGACAAATATCAGAGAATTAAATTTACAATGCAGCGGAAAATAATACAAAAACACAACTGAAAGAGATAAACGAATACAGAGCTTTCCGAATATCATTCCAGCTGTAAATTAGGATTCTGTGAATATAAATCTGCAAAACCAAAACTACTTGCTGCCCGTGTGGAAAATAAGGGCACCCAGAGTTTAGGTTAAAACAATAAACTTCAGGTCAGTCATGTGACTAGTGTGAGAACTAAAACAGTTATTAAATCTCTACTTTAAAAATAAAGTAAATCAAGGGACCATGCCGTATAACAAGGAACGAGTTTTCTCCCAAGAATACTAGTGCATAGAATAAACAGCGCAATGTTTTTTGGAAAAATGAAGCTATTATAAGACTCAGGTTCCATCACACAATGCAACGCACGCCAGAGGATAGAGTTTTACCTTATAATAGCCAAACATGCTTGGTACGCTTAAAACAAATCATTTTGATACTATTATAAATGTAAAGTGTATGAAAACAACTTCAAATATAAATGTATCAATCATAGACGACATAGTGCCCCATACCACTATGTCGCCATACTAGGCTCTATAATCAAAACTGAAATGTCACGTATTGGAAATTGGATTTCCGTCATGAATCTAGGCAAGGGATGTACTCCTTTCTACTTCGAGACACTCTAGCAAATGCCTCGGGACTACGCACTTAGGGTAACCACTGGATGCTCCAAGGCTGGTCCACACTTACGTTAGTGGATTAGCAATTCCTGAACACACGTTTCCCAGTCCTATAGGACCTATAGATCAGCTTTGTGGAGACCGATATAACCGAGGCACCTCGCAATCCAACAACCACATAGGTAAAAATATAACAATGATGTCAGGGCTAGTAAAACGCTGACACCACCCATAGCTAGAAAGAAACAACATGTTTTCTTTGGGTTCCCTTATCCCGTTTTGACTCATACTGAGGTGTGAGGCCAGCGAATTAACGCTATACATAAAGCTATGTTGTATTAAAGCTATGCTTTGATCATCAACCACAAGACTCTGCTTTTCAACAAAAGCCTTGATCACTGCATCTCAGCTTGCCACACAGGCAATTCATGCCATGCGACTGATATCTATCGATATATAACCTCTGAGCTCGTACGTCTCAGAGAAGGGCGTTAAGCAAGAGAATAAATTCTCCGCCGCCAAACAGATATATATTTAATAGAAATCAATCAACACAAAATAAAATCCAATGTCGGACACACAATCCATTTACAAGTTCATTCTGGGTCTGAATGAAACCGGAGGCACCTTATTCCTCGTCCCGTATGTCCAATACAGGAGAGAGGCCCTCGCATATCCATCGATCTCCAAGTACGTCTGGACGATCACCACTTATTACCTCGTCTTGGGTGTACAGCCCAATCAAGACATCAGTAATCATCCAAATGATGTGAAGACCTCCGGTCTTCAACCACCGTCTTCATTGTCGACTTATCGTCGAATCAGTTATTCAGAATGGGATAAACCCGGTCTTTTTGAATAACTCGCATATATAATAAACATGTGTTATAAAAATACAACATTTGCCTCATTCCAATTCTGAATATTCTTTTATTTAAATATTCATATCCTTTGGGAAAGGTTCCCATTAATTTTATCAAAGATAAATTCTTTAAATTTATTCTTTAATCTTCCTTTGGACATCAATTCAAACCATTTTAAGGTTTTCCAAACTAGTCGGGATTAATGCATCTTACCGAAGTAACCATTTATTTAATTTCCTAATCCCAACCTATTCATCCTATGGAGAAAAACTGGTATTACCCCATAACTAACACCTTGGTGTTATCGGTAAATTTAATTACCATTTCCCGTTCAAATCTAATTAAAGATTTAACTATCGCTTGGAGCAAAACTGGTGATACTCCACTCTCGATCATTTCCAAAATTTGATAATTTAAATTATCAATTCCCATTTCAATCTAATTATAGATTCATTAAAACTCCACTTAGTTTTAATCTTCCCAAAAATCAATATTAATGATTATTTAATTTTGGAAACACAAACATGCCGCATCGACAATCTACACCGTACTATTGATTTCGACCGATATATAACCTCTAAGCTCGTACGTCTTAGAGAAGGGTGTTAAGCAAGAGAATAAATTCTCCGCCACCGAACAGATATATATTTAGTAGAGATCAACCATACAGTTCGAAATACAATGACCGACATTTAATCCTGCCTTTAACTGGGTTAAAGAACCAATGTCATTTAAAATACAGTTCATGATAAACCCAAATCACATTCCATTAATTATAGAATCTTCATGGAAAACAAATCAATATATATAATCGATATCGATCTCCGTATCCGACTAATAATATAAATGGAATAACGACAAAGCCTTTTAAATTCCAGATATATTAACAGTCTTCCTCCACAAAAGTTCACTTCGATTATTATCAAATTGAATTCCATTCAATTCCAATTTAATTTATTAAATTGGAAAACTTTACTTTGGAAAATTCTCATTAGATCTCAATAAAAGATTTATAAATTCCAATCCCATTTCACTATAAATCGGGTTAAAGAACGAATGTCGTTAAAAACACCGTCCACAATAAACCCAATTCACATTCCATTTCAATCCCAATTAAATGTTAATTAATTGGTGATTCTTCTTTAATTCTTAATTAAAAGATTTATTCTTTTTAAACGAGGTTCAAGAACAGTTTTATTTAAGACACCATTCACGACAAACCCAAAATTCCATTTGATATTAAATACAAGGCTCTGAATAGAAAATATATCGGCTTATATTCAATATCAAATTCCGAAATCAACAAATATCGTATTGGAATAACGATATATATATATATATATATATATCTTCCAAATTCCTCCACCATGTCCGTATAATCACAGAATCCAATATCGAAATATTCCAAAGATAATTTCATTCAATTCCATTTCAATTCTTTCCAAACCATTTATTATGATTTTACACAAATTATTGATATTTTTAATAATTTTATCAAGGCTCGTACAGTCGATTTCCATAAACGTTCATCGAACTGCACTTACAACGACCTTTTCCAAATTTGATTTGGGCATAATTCCAAATCCAACCGTTAGATTTCAAATCCCTTATATTCGTTGGAAACCTCTTTTCGATATGAACCCAAGGTTCCGGTTTTAGGAGAATCCGAAGGTCGGATCTCCCGTAATGTCCGTTTGAAATCAATGATCGAAATTCGTGAACTGCCGCGGCGCGGCGCGTTCTATTCAGGCCATTATATATATATATATGTTATATATTTCGTCGATTTCCATTTAAAATGTATTTTATAAATAGTTTTAAATTCGTTTTCAAAACGATTTCCATTTCATATTCAATTTAATCAAAATTGAATATTCCATATCATCAATATATAAATGATAATATTTTCAAAACATTAGATTTTGAAATCAATTCCTTTTCGATATTCATTTTAAAGATGAATAAAATCGATATAAATATCGTTCGCGTCTAAATGGCGCTTAACTAATCAACACGACTTTATATATTTAAATATTTTCGTGTCCATCCCAAATCGAACATCAAAATCCGATTTTGATCTTTTATTGAATATTATTTTAAAATTTTCAATATTTTAAAATAATCGTTATTTTAAAATATTCATCATTTTAAAATATTCGTTATTTTAAAACATTCATTCTTTCTGAACTGGAATCAGACACAGTCTATTACCATACAATGTTATTTATATGGATTTCATACAACACATGTACACAACAACAATCAAACACAGTCGACCATCATCCATAGTGGATTACACAACTGCATAAGCATTTAATATAAATATTTGATGCTTACAACAGCCTGTCAATCAATCGATCGACATACAGCTAATTATTGGGACTAGTGTATGTCATATATCATCCCAATACCCATGTGGGGTTTCAAACAATCAAACACATGTTTGTTTGTGCAGTTGGACGATGTCTAAAATTTATCATCCCAATCAATATCAGTTAAATGTGTGTACATAAACAAATCATCCAATTTGTTTATGAATATTTATTTTGTTCATATACACGTTAAAAATATTTTTAATGATAAAATATTTATTTCAACATATGAATATTTTATTTATTCCATTCCACGTCACGATCAATTTCACACAAACAGACCAATCCAAACACACAACCAAACAAACAAGTCGTCCATGGTCTGTGGACCACGGGGAGCAGTTTATATATGTAGTTATAGAATAAATAACTGAACAAGAAATTTTAGTGACGTGTTCTCACCTTGGGGTTCCACTCCGCTATTCTCTATTTCTGAACGGTTCGGATTTGCCCAAAATTACAATGCGATCTTTTCCCGCTATTCATAGTAAAAATCGCATTTTTAATATGATGTTTATTTTAAAAGTCACATTTTTATAATGGCACTTCATATATAAAAATCATATATTTTTACAATGCTTCTTTCTATATAAAAATTATATTTTTATATCTCTACTTCTTATATAAAGATCGTTTTTTTATTTCGGTACTGTATATATAAAAATTATATTTCTACATATATAAAAATTATATTTTTATTTTGCTACATCTACAAAGATCTCATCTTTATATTTGTAAAAATCTAATCTTTATTTATTTAAAAATCTAATCTTTCATGTATAAAAATTTCAACTTTCATGTATATAAAAATCTCATCTTTCTTTTATGAAAAACCATATTTTTAATTCGCTACTTGATTGAAAACCATATTTTTATTTCGCTATGATCTACATAAAAAAAATTACATTTTTATGTGCTAAAAATTATATTTTTACATAACCAAAAATCATTTCTTTTCATGGCTAAAAATCTCAACTTTTCCAATAATAAAAATCTAATCTTTTCCTATAATAAAGATTACATTTTTAATACGTTTCCATTTCTATAAAGATTTCATTTTTAATACGATGATAAACATATAAAGATCCAATTTTTATTAATTCTACATACATATAAAAATCTGATTTTTATGTATTGCTTTTAATTTATATAAATAAAAACTGAATAAAAAAACAATGTTTTTAAATAAAACAACAAAGAAACTCACTTTGTCTTGGAATGGAGGGGGTTTGTCTGCAGCGAACATGGAGACGGAGAAGGAGGGCGCGCGGGGTGATTCAGAGGAGGGGCGGTGGTTGTGGGTTCTTCAGGCGGCGGCGGCTGCTGAAAATGGGGGGCTATGGCTCGGATTTCAGGGCTTGGGGTTGGGTTTGGGCGAGGAGAGAGAGAAGGGGAGGAGGAGGGGAGGGCTCGTAGGATCGGCGGTGGGGGGCGCGATGGCGGGTTTTGTTTTACTTTATTTTTTGTTTTTTTTCTCTATCGTGTTCTGAAAGGAGAGGAGAGAGGGAGAGGTATTATATAATAATATATATTTAATTATTTAATTAATTCTAAAACGCAACTTTTAAATTCGATCTCCAGTCGAGACCCAACGACTATCGCCCCTAGCTAATTACCACTATTTCGAACACAATGGGATATGTATCGTAACCCATTTCGGCAGTTTCGATCAGTTTCCGTTTAAATTAAAATATAAATCTAAATATTCAAATTTAAACGTACATTTCAATTTATTGGGCCGTATACGGACCCCAAAAAATCTAGAAAAATAAATATGGCTATGTTTTGACGATACGGTCCTAACAAAGCTAATTTCTTCGAATTTGGAGACCGTTTGAAAACGGTCATTTTCTAGTCGATAAAATTCAAACTGAAATGACCAAACACGTTTAACCTCATCACGCTCACATATCAATTCCAAAAATTATGAAAATTGGAATCTAGTTATAATTTGACATTCCGGATCCAACAAAATTGGTTTCGTCGAAAACGGAGGTCGTTTGCAAAATCGTCATTTTTAAGGGTTGTAATTCCATAGCGACTATTCTAAATTTTCAAATGGGCATAACTTTTTATTCCTGCTATGAAATTTCAATTTTTCGAATTTGTTGGAAAGATATTTTCAAATAGATTCTAATATTTTTGGTTTCGCTAAAATCCGGTTTATTTTGAATCAACATTCATTTGAAATCGAATTTTCAAACTACCACACCATTTTCAATTCCTTTTATAATTAAAATAAATATTTATATTCTAACTTCGATTCAAGTAAATATATACGTTCTAATTCTATTCAAAATAAATTTCCAGTCGTTATTATTTAAAATAAATCATTTTAAATATTCAAACTTCATTAAAATTGCCAAAATAAAAATTTTAATTTGGTTCTGATTTTCCGGGTTGTTACATGTGTGTACCTAGACTTTCCTACATACGTATCGCCAAACGTATTCGATGCTTACCCAGCACACCTATCATGTGTGCGTACCCGAGTTCTGTGGCTGGGCTACGCACTGAACTCGATCGGGAGCTTTCCTTATATTTGTGCAGGCCCGCCATTAGAGCCTCTCACACAAATATCCCTAGGGTCCGTTTTCATATGGTGGCTATGGCCCCACCTCGGCCCTCCCTTAACTAGTAAAGACTACAAGAGCTAAGCGACAAGCCCCTAAGCAAACAATCTAAACGTCCATGTGGCGTCTACCCTCAACCACCGCCTCGATAGTGAAAGGTTGATGGCCTCTTGGGTTTAGCTCTAGTCTTTCCGCATCTCGCTAGCTACCAATGACAAGTTCTCGACGACCTATACTATGACGATCCCAAAATCCGAGGGGCGGAATTAAGGATAATCATTGGGAAATAACACATTAATCATCATAGCAGAGAACAGATAATAGCAGAAACAATAAATAGAATAATTTTACATGGATATGACAGCGGAATCACAACATGTAATAACATCAGAATAACATAGCGTGGGATATAACTAAGTAAATAAAAGGAAAGTGATCAGTCATCATCGCCAGAGGCGGAATACATACATGCAGTGAGACATAATAAGGGTATCAGACTACATCACCGAAGGCGGAATACATATACATATAGTAAGAAATACGGAAAGTAAATCAGTCAGCATCGCCCGTGGCGGAATCATAATATAAGTATAGTAATGGCGGAAAAATGTCAAAGTCATCTCTGTGAAGTCAGCCTCGCCATGAGCCAAAAATGCACTCTATGCAGCAGTGCAGAGCCAAAAACAACCTGTCACCTGTGTACTAGGCTGCCCGTGTGAAAATAAGGGCACCCGCGTTTGCAAAGTGAAACAAACAACGAGTCAGTCATGGGGACTTGTATGAGGAATCTATTTAACAGTTAAACAACAGTGATAGCAAATCATAGGACCACGCCACTTTCGCGGAACGGGTTTACTCCAGTGATTGCTAGTGCATTTAAAACAAAGTAAATACTTTTTAAAACAACGCAATGCTTTTAGAAAGAATGAAGCCATTATAAGACTCAAGTCCCATCATACAATGCAACGCAAGCCGGAGGATAGAGTTTTACCTTATAATAGCCAAATATGCTTGATACGTATAAAGAAAAATCAATTGATATTATTATTAGTGCATATATGTTTCAAAAATGAATAGCATCATAAATATCAATCATAGGCGGCATAGCTACCATCTACTATGTCGCCATACTAGTTCTACAATCGAGTCCGTTATTTCATATTGGAAATTGGATTTCCTTCATGAGTCGAGGTAAGGGGCAAGCTCCTCTCCGCTTCGAGACACTCTAGCAAATGCCTCAGGACTACGCACTCTGGGTAACCCCTGGATGCTTCAAGGCCGGTCCTCTCTTACGTTTGAGGATTGGCAATTCCTGAACACACGTTTCCCGGTCCTTACAGACCTATAATCGAGGCGCCTCGCATTCCAACAACCACAAAGGTGAAAAGTAGATATATATGTCATGGCTGGTAAGTCACTGACACCACCATAGCTAGAAAGAAACGTCGTGCTCTCCCTCCAGTCCGTATCCCGTTTTTAACTCATACCGGGGTGTGAGGCTCGCGAATCTACGAAGTAGACAAAGCTAGGCCACGTAGATCGTTCTTTGATCATCTTCCACAAGACTTTGCTTTGCAACAGAAGCCTTGATCACAGCATCTTGGCATGCCACATAGGCAGTCCACTCCATACAATTGATTTCCATCGATATATAACCTCTGATCTCGTACGTCTCAGAGAAGGGCGTTAAGCAAAAGAATAAATTCTCCGCCGCCAAACAGATATATATTTAACAGAGATCAATCAGTATAGAACAAAATCCAATGTCAGACACACAGTCCATTTACAAGTCCGTTCTGGGTCTGAACGAAACCGGAGGCGTCAAATTCCTCGTATATCCGTCCAACCAACACATACGTTCAGACGGCTACTACTTCCGTCCCTTTCCGGTAGCTACTCCGGTTAGGAACCTCAATAGCGCCCATCCAACCGATGCAAAGATCGTCGGTCTTGAATTGTCTTTGCATTTTCCAATTCGAATCGCTCGATAAATTATTTGAAATGAGGGTTAGCTCGGCCTTTTCAAATAATTCACGTCATTAGAATTTAAAACGATTCATTTTATGGTTATATTATTCGACATCCATCTTTCGGTTCTTTAGTGTTATTTTCATGTCATACACATACAACCATCAAATATCAAACAATTCAAGCCCATTTGGTTTATTTTCAATCAATGTTGCTTGTAATATTTTATAACGATTTTCGCCATTTTTATTTATTTAAAAATGGCCATATTTAATTAAACGACGTTTCAGGTCGTGCCGTGGCACTGGCGCTGTTTTTCTCCTAATTTGTTTTACACATATTGGAAAATCTAACCGTTGGATTTCTACAAAGTCTATATCAGTGGGAAGATATTCCCAAAGCGAACCCAACGGTTCCAGTTTCGTGAGAATCCGACGGTCGGATCTTCCACACTAGTCGTTTGAAGTTACGGTTTTAAAATTCGAATGCAGCGTCGTTATTCGATTTAATTTAATTATATTTATATTTATATATAAATATAAACGATTCTGGCGCTGTTTTTCTTCAGATTTGAATTAAACATTCCGGACAATCCAACCGTTGGATTTTTACAAGGTTGGTGCCGTTGGAAAGATATTTCCAAGGCGAACCCAGCGGTTGCGGTTTCGGGGAAATTCGATGGTCGGATTCCTCACATTAATCGTTTCAAATTACGATTCCGAAACACGAACTGCACGACCTCTATTCCTTTTAATTATATTTATATTTATATACATAAATATAGTTCATTCTATTATTT
The DNA here is from genome assembly GCA_030737875.1 of Allium sativum. Taxonomy (NCBI): domain Eukaryota; kingdom Viridiplantae; phylum Streptophyta; class Magnoliopsida; order Asparagales; family Amaryllidaceae; genus Allium; species Allium sativum. The sequence continues at coordinate 864,027,081 of CM060926.1, forward strand.
CAACTATAGTTCATTCTATATTTTCAACTTCGTTTTCACTTCAAATATTTCACTAACGCCTTAATATTTTGAATTTTTTTGCCATAACCTCCTTTGTACGGGGAGGGGTTTGGAAATTTATTGGGCCGTATTAGGTACCCAATAAATCCTAAAAAGCATTCACATATTTATAGTGATATATTCTGGTGTTTACGGGGGAGCATGTACTGATAATCACTCCAGAGAATAAATTCCCGTCACCCCGTTTCCGTGTGGAAATAAATAGTCCATGTGCCGTATCTAATAACTAGAGCGACGTGATTATTGTCAACTCCAGACCCGTGTGGGGTTTTTATTAATCTGGCAATTTATCGTTATAATTTATATAGTCCCTACCAGTCATCAGTTCAACCTGTAGTACATAGTCATCGCCATACAAGCCTCTTGCTTGTATGGTAAATCTTCCACCTCATCACACAAGCTCCAATTGCTTATGTGGAATATGATGAAGTATGCCTATCGTCAAGAAGTATGCCATGTAGTGTAGTTCAGAATTAATTGTTACTATCCTATGGCGTTATTTATTATTTCACACAGAATAACCAGCACTCCGCATCCAATGGCATTCACAGGAGTTGATATATAAATAAGATTGCGCAGCCAACTCATCAAGGTTTACCTATTTGTCGGGCCCGCAAATAATTCTTTACTCTACAGCTAATCCATTTTTCCTGTTCAACACATGTATATATATGCAGAACAAAGCTAATAATAATATTTCTAGCAAACTATTATTTATTTCAACACGTGTGTATTTTTAACTAAGCGTATACATGATAAAAGAAATATTTTTATCATCAAAAATATTTATTCGACACGTGTGTATTTTTAACTAAGCGTATACATGATAAAAGAAATATTTTTATCATCAAAAATATTTATTTGACACGTGTGTATTTTTAACTCTTCATACCTACAATAAAGGTGTAGTTTTTATTGTCGATTCATTTTATTTTTAAAAGATGATAACATTCAACACATGAATTTTAACTCGACGAACAAATTGCAATTCAACACATGAATATTCTATATGGTTTGTATATATATAAAAATGTGATTTTTATCGCTAAAGTTATTTGTTTAAATTCAAATAATATTCAACACATGAATTTCAACTCAATGAATGAATTGCAAAACAACACATGAATATTCGATATAGTTTGTATAATTATAAAAATGTGATTTTTATCGCTAAAGCCATTTGTTTAAATTCAAATAATATTCAACACATGAATTTCAATTCAACGAATGAATTGGAACTCAACACATGAATATTCGATATAGTTTGTATAATTATAAAAATGTGATTTTTATCGCTAAAGCTATTTGTTTAAATTCAAATAATATTCAACACATGAATTTCAACTCAACGAATGAATTGGAACTCAACACATGAATATTCGATATAGTTTGTATAATTATAAAAATGTGGTTTTTATCGTTAAAGCTATTTGTTTAAATTCAAATAATATTCAACACATGAATTTCAACTCAACGAATGAATTGCAATTCAACACATGAATATTCGATATAGTTTGTATAATTTATTTCAACGAATGAAAATTATTCTAACACATAAATATTTCCGAAAATTTCGGCAGCATAACGGCAGGGTAGTTAAAACCGGGACCGTCCCTAGTACGGCTCCTCGCTCTACCTTAAAACCTCGCGGTTTTTGACAATGGGGATCATGCATCTAGTTCGCACGCAGGCGGCATGTTTTGTTTTCAATTCCACAATCCTATTCTATTTTGTTTTCAACCACAAGAGGGTATTTTTCAACCACAAAGGTATTTTTCAACCATAAAGGTATTTTTCAACCATAATATCAACCACAAACAATTATTTCCAACCATTCGTCATACCATATAATATCACGTCAATCACAAGCAATAAATATCGTCCATGGTCTGTGGACGAGGGGAGTGTATATATATATAATATAATAATTCACTTGCATTTCATCACAATTTAAAGCATATATGTTTCATTCAACGCTTGTATAATTTATACATCGCTAATATAACTTATACAACACATGTACATGAGGTATACAATGCGTATATAATTTACACTTCGCTTATATAATTTATACAACGCGATTTCATTCACACAAATAATTTAGATTCCTCACATTGGTTATTGCAGTGCTAAAAATCGTAGGAAGGTCAGAAAAATCCGCGGCTTCTTCTAGAATGTAGAGAGCCTCCTTGCGGTCACGGTGTCTCCTGTTTCATCAAATTTCGTTAAAGAACGAAAAAGATATTATTTTTCAAAGTTTTGCAACGCTTTATAGTGTAAAAACAGTTTAAAATTATATAAGCCGTTAGTTTTCAAACCTGCTCAGATTTAGGTTTTGATTTTTCTCTTGATTCGTTGCTCTATAGGATGATCAGACTGTCGGACGTCGTCGAGGGAGGGAATAGCTTTCCGGCGCCACCAGTCTCCTCCAGTTCGACGTCGAGATGAACCCTGGGCGGCGGCTTAAACGTGTCGACTTTGGAGCGCCAGAACTCGATGGCGGCGGCTTTGATGGTGGCGAGACTGAGTCCGATGTGGAGAGGGGACTACGCCGGTCAGAAGCTTTAACTGGCGGAGGCGACGAAATCGCCTGAGGCGGCGGCAAAGACGACGAGAAGCTTTGAGCCCTCTGAGTCGTCCAATATCGCTGGCGGCTAGGGTTTCGTTCGTTATTTTTTTTTTATATAAAAGAAATTTTCCTATTGGCCAGAGCTTTATAGGAAGTTTTAAATAGTGTTTTTGCAAATGCACTACTTTTTAAACCCAACGACTGTCGCCCCTAGCTAAATACCCCCATTCCGGACACAATGGGATATGTTTCGTTGGCCATTTCGACTGTTACAGTCAGTTATTTTTCAAATTAAAATATAAAACATTCGATATTTAATTTAAACGTACACTTCAATTTGCCAGGGCCACAAACTGAATCGTAAAATTCCAGAAAAATAAATCTAGCTTTGTTTTGACGATACGGTCCTAACAAAACCAGTTTCGTCGAATTCTGAGCTCGTTTGAAAAACGGCCATTTTTAGGTCGACCCATTTAAACAGAATTTGACCAATCACAATTTCTTTTGCCCCGCTCACATACTAGCTTCAAAAATTTTGAAATTTGAAACTTAGCAATAATTTGACATCCCGGACCCAACAAAAGTGGTTTCGTCGAATTCCGAGGTTGTATGCAAAATCTCAATTTTCAAGGGCTACATATACTATATAGCGACCTTTCTGAAAATTCATTTGGCCATAACTTTTGATTTTCGTTATGAAATTTCAATTTTTTAGATTCGTTAGAAAGGTATTGATAAACAGATTTAAATATTTTCAGTTTCGTTAAAATCCGTTATATTTTCCACCCGGTACAGTCAAACAAAGTTTGTATTCAAAATTTCAAACTGCCACACCATACCAAATTCTATATTTTATTGAAATATTCTATTTCAACCATTCAAATTCTTTGGTAATAACCAAATTTAAAAATTTTAAACTGGTTCACATTTTCCGGGTTATTACAATCTCCCCCACTTAAAACTTTTCGTCCTCGAAAAGGAAATAACAGCTAAGCAGGAAATAATATGTAAATGCAAAGTATTGTAAGGGTACCTTGCACCAGAGTTAGTCAGAGATGTCCACTCTGCATTTGGGATAGGCTTCTTTAATGCTTTCCTCAGTCTCCCAAGTACAGTCTCTAGGATCACTACTCCACTGCACTTTGACTAGATGAATCTTTTTCCTCCTTAGCTCTCCAGTTTCTTTGCCAACTATCTTTAATGGCTCCCTTCTGAGTGCTAATTCTGGAGTTATGTCTATATCATGTTGCGCTGCTTCTTCCACAACAAGGTCGGGATCATGAACATGTTTTCTGAGTTGAGACACGTGGAACACATCATGTATACCAGGCAACCAATTAGGTAAGGAAACACTATAAGCAAGAGTTCCAATCCGTTCAAGTATAGGAAAGGGACCAATAAATCTCGGTGCCAACTTCCCAGTCTTGCCAAATCTGATTACTCCTCGCATTGGAGAAACTCTTAAATAAACATAATCGCCAACGACAAACGATATATCCCTTCTTCTCGCATCAGCATAACTTTTCTGTCGGCTCTGCGCGGTTTTTAATCGCTTCTTAATGAAATCGACTTTATCCGATGCTTCTTGAATCATGTCGGGCCCTAACACAAGTCTGTTGCCAGGTTCTACCCAACATGCGGAAGATCTGCACGGTTTACCGTATAATGCTTCAAATGGGGACATTCCCAGACTTGCTTGATAGCTATTGTTGTAAGAGAATTCGGCTAAATGTAAGTGATCTTCCCATGAGCCTCCAAAATCGATAACGCAAGCCCGCAGCAAATCTTCTAAAATTCTATTCACCCGCTCGGTTTGGCCATCTGTCTGAGGGTGATAAGCGGTGCTTAGATTCAAATTGGTTCCCAATTCTGCCTGGAATGCTTCCCAGAATTTGCTAGTAAATAGGGGATCTCTATCGCTGACTATATGGAGCGGCACTCCATGTAGTTTAACTATTTCTTTGAAGTAAATCTGTGCTAGACTTTGAGCCGTTCTATTGGATCAGACAGGTATGAAATGGGCAGTCTTCGTGAAGCGATCTACGATTACCCATATACTGTCGTTTCCTTTTCTAGTTCGAGGAAAGCCATCGATGAAGTCCATCGAGATTTGTTCCCACTTCCATCCTGGAATTTCTAATGGTTGTAATAATCCAGCCAATTTCTGCTGATCACTCTTAACCAGCTGACAAGTGGGGCATCTGCTAACATATAATGAGATATCTCTTTTCAAAGCTCTCCACCAGAATGTGCGTTTGATATCGTTATACATTTTGCTCACACCGGGATGGATACTTAATTTGGACTTGTGGCACTCATCAAGTATTTCTCTTCGAAGTTCTGGAAGGTTTGGGATGCAAATCCCGCCCTTTAATCTTAGAACTCCTTTGTCATCGAGTCGGAAACTTGTGGATTCACCTCCTTTGACTCTCTGACTAATTCTTTGAATAAATTCATCGTCTTTCTGAAGGGTCGAGATCCTGTCTATTAATGAAGACGTGATGACAAAACTGGCGATGATTTCATTCTTTCTGCTGAGCGCATCCGCTACAACATTGGCTTTCCCCGGAGTGTATAGGATTTCAAAATCGTATGCTGCAAGGAATTCTAACCAACGCTGTTGTCTCAAGTTTAGATCTTTCTGAGTGAATAGATATTTCAAGGATTGATGATCGGTAAATAGTTCGAACTTCTCGCCCAGTAAATAATGCCTCCAGATCCTTAAAGCAAACACGATAGCTAATAACTCAAGATCATGAGTTGCATAGTTCCTTTCATGCGGCTTTAGTTGACGGCTGGCATAAGCGATCACTTGGCCCTTTTGCATTAACACTGCGCCTAGCCCTCTAATAGAAGCATCTGTCCATACAGTCAAGTCTTGGTTGCCCTCTATAATTGTCAATACTGGAGCGGTTGTCAATTTCAGTTTCAGCTCCTGGAAAGCTTCTTCACATTCGGGAGTCCATTTGAATTTCTCATGCTTCTTTGTAAGCTTTGTCAATACTCCTGATATCTTTGAAAAATCCTGAACGAATTTCCGATAGTAACTAGCCAATCCAAGGAAACTTCGAACTTCAGTGGGTGTAGTAGGTTGTTTCCAGTTTTGAATCGCTGTAATTTTACTTGGGTCTACAGCAATCCCTTCTTTTGATACAACATGGCCTAGGAATTTAACTTTATTCTGCCAGAAGACACACTTAGAAAATTTAGCTTTCAAGACATTTCTCCTTAGAATTTTCAACACTTGTTCTAAATGTTTTGCATGCTCATCTACCGACTTAGAGTAGATTAAAATGTCATCGATGAAGACTAGAACAAATTTATTCAATACACCACGGAACACTCTGTTCATGAGATCAACGAAGTATGCCGGAGCGTTACACAAGCCGAACGGAATTATTAACCATTCGTAGAATAAATCGGGACCCCTGAAGGCTATTAAAGGAACACAGTCTTCGGCTATACGTAATTGGTGGAAACCTGTAGCTAGGTCCATTCTGGAGAATACAGTTGCTCCATTTAATTGATCTAACAGATCGTCTATTCGGGGCAAAGGATATTTGTTCTTCAGTGTCTGCTTATTGAGATCTCGGTAATCAACACAAAGTCTTAGAGTACCGTCTGATTTCGGGACAAATACCACTACGGCTCCCCAAGCTGAAAAGCTCGGTCTGATTAGACCTTTCCAAAGTAATTCTCGGGTTTGACTACTTAACTCTTCTTTTTCTTTCGGGGCCATTCTTCTAATTAGATGTACCACTGGTCGGGCGTTAGGAATTAGATCTATCCTAAATTCAATTTCTCTTTGGGGCGGCAAGTTTTCTACTTCTTCAAACACATCCGCATAGTTTTTAATGACTGGTATCTTTTCTAATGAAGGGGGAGTAACTTCTAAAGAAGACCAAAATTCCGTTCTATTAATTTCTGAACCATGACATGGTATATATATAGGTCCAAGCTTCGTTTCGACTTTAACGATTCTTTCGGCACATCTAACTTCGGCCTTATATTTTGTCAACCAGTCCAGCCCCAGTATAACATCAAATTCGGAAAGGTCCATAACAATCGAATCAAAGGAGAACTTGTATCAAGAATAAGAGATAGGCACTCTACTGTATGAACTGAGACTAACAGAACCTCCTATCGGGTTTCGAACTTTAATTGGTTCTTTAAGCTTTCTTCGTTTCAATTTTAATTTGTGAACTAGGTTACCAGAAATGAAGCTACATGATGCACCAGTATCAAAAAGTATAGAAACAGGAATATTTTTAATAGTAAGGGTACCTCCCAAGACGTCGGGTTTACCTGATCCATCGGTGGTAGCTGGCGGGGTCTTCCCGTCATACACAAGAGCCACTTGTGCATTCTGCTTCAGAGGACAGTTCCTGCTATAGTGCCCCTTGGCTGAGTCATTTGCCTTTGGTTTCCTCGGAGCTTTGCATACATTAGAAAAATGACCTGACTTCCCGCAGTTGTAGCAATTTCCTTTCGGGATCTTTGAAGGTTTCTGAGTAGCGGCCGCGGAAATGCTAGACTCGGGTTGATCTGTTGAGGCCTTGCGCTTATTCCCAGCTTGGCTTTTAGCGCGGTCTTGGCTAGCGTGCCTTTCATCCATGTCTTCATAATTGCAAGCCATCTCTACTAATTCTGAAAAGGAGAGTTTGATGTTGCTCATAGCTCTGTCATGGTACTTGCGCTTCAGCCCAAATATGAATCTCTTGTTCTTTGCTTTGTTGGTCAAAATCAGCTCTGGTGCATAGCGCGACAACTGGGTGAACTTATTTAGATAATCCTGAATAGAGAGATCTCCTTGCTGGAGATTAGCAAACTTCTCTCGCATCCTCTCTAGAGCCTGTTCAGGTACAAACTTCTCATTGAACATAGTTTTGAATTGCTCCCAAGTTCTGACAGTACCAGCTGCATCCTCTGAGGTAATGGCATCCCACCACAGCTCTGCTTCCTCCTGAAGGAGCCAAATGCCAAGTCGGGCTTTGTTGTGGGTTCCCATACCCATGCCTTCAAAGATTTTCTCATAGGTTTTCAACCAAGCTATAACCTCGGTCACTGTACCAGTGCCAGTAAAAGGTTTTCCCCCAAGGTTCCTGTACCTTTTTGCTACTTTATCTAGCTCAAAGTCCTCAGGTGTTGGTGGCTGAACAATAGGGCCTTCCACAACTACGGGGACATTCCCCCGTCCTCCTGCTGCATCTCCTCGGCCTCCACGGCCTCCTCTAGCTGCTGCTCCTCGTGTAACCATCTAAGAGAATACTGTATAAGCAAGAAAAGAGTCAAGCTCACAGATTTGATAATTTTTTTTTATATATGATAAAGCAGGGGAATACAAGGAAAGATAATGATGATGTACTGATCAATTTGTTTTGCTAATCTGCTTAGCTCATTCTAGGACATTGCTAATCCTATCTCTAATGAGCTACTCGCATTAGAACACTACTGATTCTATTTTGACGAGGTGTTTAATGTGTTAGATCCCGGAACTAAGGTTAACCAAAGCTCTGATACCAACTGTGACGATCCCAAAATCCGAGGGGCGGTATTAAGGATAATCATTGGGAAATAACACATTAATCATCATAGCAGAGAACAGATAATAGCAGAAACAATAAATAGAATAATTTTACATGGATATGACAGCGGAATCACAACATGTAATAACATCAGAATAACATAGCGTGGGATATAACTTAGTAAATAAAAGGAAAGTGATCAGTCATCATCGCCAGAGGCGAAATACATACATGCAGTGAGACATAATAAGGGTATCAGTCTACATCGCCGAAGGCGGAATACATATACATATAGTAAGAAATACGGAAAGTAAATCAGTCAGCATCGCCCATGGCGGAATCATAATATAAGTACAGTAATGGCGGAAAAATGTCAAAGTCATCTTTGTGAAGTCAGCCTCGCCATGAGCCAAAAATGCACTCTATGCAGCAGTGCAGAGCCAAAAACAACCTGTCACCTGTGTACTAGGCTGCCCGTGTGAAAATAAGGGCACCCGCGTTTGCAAAGTGAAACAAACAACGAGTCAGTCATGGGGACTGGTATGAGGAATCTATTTAACAGTTAAACAACAGTGATAGCAAATCATAGGACCACGCCACTTTCGCGGAACGGGTTTACTCCAGTGATTGCTAGTGCATTTAAAACAAAGTAAATACTTTTTAAAACAACGCAATGCTTTTAGAAAGAATGAAGCCATTATAAGACTCAAGTCCCATCATACAATGCAACGCAAGCCGGAGGATAGAGTTTTACCTTATAATAGCCAAATATGCTTGATACGTATAAAGAAAAATCAATTGATATTATTATTAGTGCATATATGTTTCAAAAATGAATAGCATCATAAATATCAATCATAGGCGGCATAGCTACCATCTACTATGTCGCCATACTAGTTCTACAATCGAGTCCGTTATTTCATATTGGAAATTGGATTTCCTTCATGAGTCGAGGTAAGGGGCAAGCTCCTCTCCGCTTCGAGACACTCTAGCAAATGCCTCAGGACTACGCACTCTGGGTAACCCCTGGATGCTTCAAGGCCGGTCCTCTCTTACGTTTGAGGATTGGCAATTCCTGAACACACGTTTCCCGGTCCTTACAGACCTATAATCGAGGCGCCTCGCATTCCAACAACCACAAAGGTGAAAAGTAGATATATATGTCATGGCTGGTAAGTCACTGACACCACCATAGCTAGAAAGAAACGTCGTGCTCTCCCTCCAGTCCGTATCCCGTTTTTAACTCATACCGGGGTGTGAGGCTCGCGAATCTTCGAAATACACAAAGCTAGGCCACGTAGACCGTGCTTTGATCATCTTCCACAAGACTTTGCTTTGCAACAGAAACCTTGATCACAGCATCTTGGCATGCCACATAGGCAGTCCACTCCATACGATTGATTTCCATCGATATATAACCCCTGAGCTCGTACGTCTCAGAGAAGGGCGTTAAGCAAAAGTATAATTCTCCGCCACCAAACAGATATATATTTAACATAGATCAATCAGTATAGAACAAAATCCAATGTCAGACACACAGTCCATTTACAAGTCCGTTCTGGGTCTGAACGAAACCGGAGGCGTCAAATTCCTCGTATATCCGTCCAACCAACACATACGTTCAGATGGCTACTACTTCCGTCCCTTTCCGTTAGCTACTCCGGTTAGGAACCTCAATAGCGCCCATCCAACCGATGCGAAGATCGTCGATCTTGAATTGTCTTTGCATTTTCCAATTCGAATCGCTCGATAAATTATTTGAAATGAGGGTTAGCTCGGCCTTTTCAAATAATTCACGTCATTAGAATTTAAATCGATTCATTTTATGTTATATTATTCGACATCCATCTTTCGGTTCTTTAGTGTTATTTTCATGTCATACACATACAACCATCAAATATCAAACAATTCGAGCCCATTTGGTTTATTTTCAATCAACGTTGCTTGTAATATTTTATAACGATTTTTCGCCATTTTTATTTATTTAAAAATGGCTATATTTAATTAAACGACGTTTCAGGTCGTGCCGTGGCACTGGCGCTGTTTTTCTCCTAATTTGTTTTACACATATCGGAAAATCTAACCGTTGGATTTCTACAAAGTCTATATCAGTGGGAAGATATTCCCAAAGCGAACCCAACGGTTCCAGTTTCGTGAGAATCCGACGGTCGGATCTTCCACACTAGTCGTTTGAAGTTACGGTTTTAAAATTCGAACTGCAGCGTCGTTATTCGATTTAATTTAATTATATTTATATATAAATATAAACGATTCTGGCGCTGTTTTTCTTCAGATTTGAAATAAACATTCCGGACAATCCAACCGTTGGATTTTTGCAAGGTTGGTGCCGTTGGAAAGATATTTCCAAGGCGAATCCAGCGGTTGCGGTTTCGGGAAAATCCGATGGTCGGATTCCTCACATTAATCGTTTAAAATTACGATTCCGAAACACGAACTGCACGGCCTCTATTCCTTTTAATTATATATATATATATATATATATATATATATATATATATATATATATATATAAATATAGTTCATTCTATTATTTCAACTATAGTTCATTCTATATTTTCAACTTCGTTTTCACTTCAAATATTTCACTAACGCCTTAATATTTCGAAAAATTTCGCCATAACCTCCTTTGTACAGGGAGGGGTTTGGAAATTTATTGGGCCGTATAGGTACCCAATAAATCCTAAAAAGCATTCACATATTTATAGTGATATATTCTGGTGTTTACGGGGGAGCATGTACTGATAATCACTCCAGAGAATAAATTCCCGTCACCCCGTTTCCGTGTGGAAATAAATAGTCCATGTGCTGTATCTAATAACTAGAGCGATGTGATTATTGTCAACTCCAGACCCGTGTGGGGTTTTTATTAATCCGGCAATTTATCGTTATAATTTATATAGTCCCTATCAGTCATCAGTTCAACCTGTAGTACATAGTCATCGCCATACAAGCCTCTTGCTTGTATGGTAAATCTTCCACCTCGTCACACAAGCTCCAATTGCTTATGTGGAATATGATGAAGTATGCCTATCGTCAAGAAGTATGCCATGTAGTGTAGTTCAGAATTAATTGTTACTATCCTATGGCGTTATTTATTATTTCACATAGAATAACCAGCACTCCGCATCCAATGACATTCACAGGAGTTGATATATAAATAAAATTGCGCAGCCAACTCATCAAGGTTTACCTATTTGTCGGGCCCGCAAATAATTCTTTACTCTACAGCTAATCCATTTTTCCTGTTCAACACATGTATATATATGCAGAACAAAGCTAATAATAATATTTCTAGCAAACTATTATTTATTTCAACACGTGTGTATTTTTAACTAAGCGTATACATGATAAAAGAAATATTTTTATCATCAAAAATATTTATTCGACACGTGTGTATTTTTAACTAAGCGTATACATGATAAAAGAAAAAATTTTATCATCAAAAATATTTATTCGACACGTGTGTATTTTTAACTCTTCATATCTACAATAAAGGTGTAGTTTTTATTTTCGATTCATTTTATTTTTAAAAGATGATAACATTCAACACATGAATTTTAACTCGACGAACAAATTGCAATTCAACACATGAATATTCTATATGGTTTGTATATATATAAAAATGTGATTTTTATCGCTAAAGCTATTTGTTTAAATTCAAATAATATTCAACACATGAATTTCAACTCAACGAATGAATTGCAACTCAACACATGAATATTCGATATAGTTTGTATAATTATAAAAATGTGATTTTTATTGCTAAAGCCATTTGTTTAAATTCAAATAATATTCAACACATGAATTTCAATTCAACGAATGAATTGGAACTCAACACATGAATATTCGATATAGTTTGTATAATTATAAAAATGTGATTTTTATCGCTAAAGCTATTTGTTTAAATTCAAATAATATTCAACACATGAATTTCAACTCAACAAATGAATTGGAACTCAACACATGAATATTCGATATAGTTTGTATAATTATAAAAATGTGATTTTTATCGTTAAAGCTATTTGTTTAAATTCAAATAATATTCAACACATGAATTTCAACTCAACGAATGAATTGCAATTCAACACATGAATATTCGATATAGTTTGTATAATTTATTTCAACGAATGAAAATTATTCCAACACATAAATATTTCAGAAAATTTCGGTAGCATAATGGCAGGGTAGTTAAAACCGGGACCGTCCCTAGTACGGCTCCTCGCTCTACCTTAAAACCTCGCGGTTTTTGACAATGGGGATCATGCATCTAGTTCACACGCAGGAGGCATGTTTTATTTTCAATTCCACAATCCTATTCTATTTTGTTTTCAACCACAAGAGGGTATTTTTCAACCACAAAGGTATATTTCAACCATAAAGGTATTTTTCAACCATAATATCAACCACAAACAATTATTTCCAACCATTCGTCATACCATATAATATCACGTCAATCACAAGCAATAAATATCGTCCATGGTCTGTGGACGAGGGGAGTATATATATATATATATATAATATAATAATTCACTTGCATTTCATCACAATTTAAAGCATATATGTTTCATTCAACGCTTGTATAATTTATACATCGCTAATATAACTTATACAACACATGTACATGAGATATACAATGCGTATATAATTTACACTTCGCTTATATAATTTATACAACGTGATTTCATTCACACAAATAATTTAGATTCCTCACATTGGTTATTGCAGTGCTAAAAATCGTAGGAAGGTCAGAAAAATCCGCGGCTTCTTCTAGAATGTAGAGAGCCTCCTTGCGGTCACGGTGTCTCCTGTTTCATCAAATTTCGTTAAAGAACAAAAAAGATATAATTTTTCAAAGTTTTGCAACGCTTTATAGTGTAAAAATAGTTTAAAATTATATAAGCCGTTAGTTTTCAAACCTGCTCAGATTTAGGTTTTGATTTTTCTCTTGATTCGTTGCTCTATAGGATGATCAGACTGTCGGACGTCGTCGAGGGAGGGAAGAGCTTTCCGGCGCCACCAGTCTCCTCCAGTTCGACGTCGAGATGAACCCTGGGCGGCGGCTTAAACGTGCCGACTTTGGAGCGCCAGAACTCGATGGTGGCGGCTCTGATGGTGGCGAGACTGTGTCCGATGTGGAGAGGGGACTATATCGGTCAGAAGCTTTAACTGGCGGAGGCAGCGAAATCGCCTGAGGCGGCGGCAAAGTCGACGAGAAGCTTCGAGCCCTCTGAGTCGTCCAATATCGCTGGCGGCTAGGGTTTCGTTCGTTATTTTTTTTATATAGAAGAAAATTTCCTATTGGCCAGAGCTTTATAGGAAGTTTTAAATAGTGTTTTTGCAAATGGACTCCTTTATAAACCCAACGACTGTCGCCCCTAGCTAAATACCCCCATTCCAGACACAATGGGATATGTTTCGTTGGCCATTTCGACTGTTACAGTCAGTTATTTTTCAAATTAAAATATAAAACATTCGATATTTAATTTAAACGTACACTTCAATTTGCCAGGGCCACAAACTGAATCATAAAATTCCAGAAAAATAAATCTAGCTTTGTTTTGACGATACGGTCCAAACAAAACCAGTTTCGTCGAATTCTGAGCTCGTTTGAAAAACGGCCATTTTTAGGTCGACCCATTTTAACAGAATTTGACCAATCACATTTTCTTTTGCCCCGCTCACATACTAGCTTCAAAAATTATGAAATTTGAAACATAGCAATAATTTGACATCCCGGACCCAACAAAAGTGGTTTCGTCGAATTCCGAGGTGGTATGCAAAATCTCAATTTTCAAGGGCTACATATACTATATAGCGACCTTTCAGAAAATTCATTTGGCCATAACTTTTGATTTCCGTTATGAAATTTCGATTTTTCAGATTCGTTAGAAAGGTATTGATAAACAGATTTAAATATTTTCAGTTTCGTTAAATTCCGTTATATTTTCCACTCGGTACAGTCAGACAAAGTTTGTATTCAAAATTTCAAACTGCCACACCATACCAAATTCTATATTTTATTGAAATATTCTATTTCAACCATTCAAATTCTTTGGTAATAACCAAATTTTAAAATTTTAAACTGGTTCACATTTTCCGGGTTATTACATATACTATCTTTGTTGGTCCTGATCCTCCACCTCCGAAGTGAGGCAGCCACCGAGCTACCCTAAATGGCACTACGTCACGACATTCTGACTGTCCCCTACTTATGCAGTCAAGGCCCACCCACCTGATAGTTACGCACAGACCCAACCTCTGTAATCCTATCCTGAAGCTAAACCACCGCCGAGGACTATCAGGAGCACATTTAACGTCTCAGGAAGCCACATTCTTCCCCTTCCAGTGCGCTGGAGCTAACAAACTAATTAAATGTACGTGCGCTCCCCTCGTGCCTTAGGACACCACGATAATCTACCTCGTTTGGTTATTCATCCTCTAACATACGGAACGTCCCAAGCGCCTCAATTTACAGTGTCATTAGATCCTATTCTAATCATCAATTACGCGCTTGCTTCACCTCAATAGATTTCCCGTTAACTTGGTTGTTCCCATTCTCCCTTGACTTCTTATTCTAGTTACGAAGTTTCTCTTGCTTATTTACCTCATACATAACTTAATTCATTTAAGTTTATTAATAAACCCACAACATGTTATTCTCTCTACTGTAATTCAATATTCATATTTCATTCTCTTTACACTATTCTTTGTCCCATCTCATAGTTGCAATAACATGTTCTACTTAATTTATAATTAAGTGCATCTCAATTTACATGTTTTCTATTAAGATGTCATTCAACTTTTATGATTAAATACAACTTACTTATCTCCATAAGTTTGCCTTCTTCTTTCTCATTTAATCATAATCTCATCTTACACCATCCTTACAATTCGTCGTAATTTACTTATTGACTTAGTTTTCTTAACTAAGGTTTACTAATAAGTGTCTCTTTTCATTCATATAACTTATGTTATCCTCATTTGTAGATTTATTCTTATTCTCGCTAATTACTTAATCTCGATTAAGTTCAACTTTATTACATAAGTTATTTCATCTTCCCCTATCATTCATTATAACTTACCTTATTACATAAGTTATAATTCCCACTTATCCCTAGGACAAGCCTACCTATTATCTTTCCTTTTCTTATTCAAGTTCATTCATAATAGGTTATTATCATTCCCCATTTTGGTATTAATTAATATTACCTTAATCCTTCCCACTTCTATAACACGTTTACTTAAACCCTACTCAATTGAAATGGTTTGTAACACCACTACAGATTTAATAAGGTTAAGTATTTCAATTTAACGAATTATCCATGCTACCCATGTTACCTACTTAACCCTATCATTCTCATGTCTTACCACATGTCTTATCTTGGTTAAGTGCTTATTGTTTATGTTGTACATGCTACCTATGTAATCCATGCTACCTATGATACCCACTTAACACTTTATTATTCTCATGTCTTACCACATGTCTTATTTTGGTTAAGTGCTTATTATTTATGTTGTACATCTACCCATGTAATCCATGCTATCCATGTCACCCACTTAACCCTTTTATTATTCTCATGTCTTCCCACATGTCTTCTCTTGGTTAAGTGTTAATTAATTCATTATAACTGTAATCTTGCAAGACCTCCCACATTAGATTACCGTTTGCGGTTGCTGGATATGTCGGGAGGTTCCGGGTAGGCTTACGCTGCAGTCCGAATCTAACGTCGTGTCTTTGCATTATTATGCATCTAGTTTCTGCCTTTGACCTCTCACATTAGATTACCAAATTGCGGTTGCTAGATATGACGGGCGGTTCCGGGCAGGCTTATACCGCAATCTGAATCTAACCTCATGCCTTAGGCGTTCATTTTCACTTTCTTGATTAAAGTCCCAATTTCAAATCTTAGATCATAATATATTCCAATTACCCATAATTTCCAATCTAAATTATGTTTATAATTTTAATCCAAATTATGCCTATAATCCCATGTATACAAGTTATATCAAATTATGTCCAAATCAGTTTGCATTCATTGTTATTAACAATTTATGCCAAACCTCATGTATACAAGTTATACTCAATTATGCCCAAACCAACTTATGCCAAATATCATGTATACAAGCTATATTCAGTTATGCCCAATCCATAGTCATCAACAGTTTATGCCAAATCTCATTTTATTACATATTTCCCAACTTTTCCCAATTCAACTTATAATCCCATTTTACATTCATAATTCCAATTTGATTTATATACCCATTGTTATATTTATAATTCCAATTTGATTCATATACGCATAGTTATATTCATAATTTCAATCATAGTTATTCCCAAAACTCCATTATAAGTTATGCCCCCAAACCTCCCAATCACATACAATACCCAAATCAACATTTCCCCTTTTATTCTCAATATCGTTCAATCGCATAAATCCACAACAGACATAGGCTCGAAGATAGCCTAACTATAAAAATAAAAAGGGAAGAATAAATGGAGGAAACCCAACGTAGGAATAAAATAACTGATCATAATTAAGCATATGATAACACTATTAGGCATAGGTGAACTTTATCAGATTAGATCTTTCAGTAGATTTATTATGTGTGTAAATGGGGAATGGCAAACGATAGGTCCATTATTATTCAAAAAATGTATTTTAAATCCACTCACTTGTATGTCCTTCAATTCTAGATCTGATCCATTGCTTACTCCCTTTTTGCGCAGCGTAGATCTAGGCCTTTTCCTTAAGTGTAGCCATGGTTCTCTAAAAGAATTCCTTTTTAGTTTGTATAAACGCCTCTTTTTTTTGAATGTATACATATATACATTTATTTTCTTGAAGAAAATATTTGAGAGAGAGAGAGAGCGAAATGGAGGCTAGGTTTTTATTTTTGACAAAAGAAATTATGTCAAACCAAAGCTGTATATATAGGATTTTGTGTGCGTTTCGGACCACTAGATTAAGGTTTCCAGAAACTTCCGCTACTAAATTATAAATGCCCTCTTTTATTTGTTAAAGAACATTAATGAAGATTTATTTAGCAAAACCATTCCTTTGTTTTTACCTTAACCGTATAAAATTTGTTTCCCTTTTTCTTTTATTTAAACAAGGCAACAATTTATTTTTCTCTATCATTTTAACATAACTATTATTTATTTATGTAAATAAATACCATACGTTTACTCACACTCATGTTCTTATCAAATATGGTATCCAACTATGCCTTTATTTTTAAATCATAGGAAAATATAGTATGTGTTAACTATTTTACTAAAGAGAATTTAATATCTTTTTATTTTTTCCTTCACATAGCCATTATTGATGACTATTTATTCATTGTTTTTTTATTCATGTCATGTTTGAAACGCCTAAATGCATTTACTACATGTACTCTCTTTTTCCATATTTAATGTAACCGTTATATTATCCCTAAATATAACATTAATGTCTTTAATTTACCAATTTCATTCCTTACCATTAAAACATATTCCCCTAATCTCAAATTAGTGTTGCCTCTTATATATATATATATATATATACACACATACACACATATATATATACAATACCAAATAATTAACATTTAGTCAACCTCAACTGAATTTGTTAATGTTATAAATATGTTTTTTTATTTACATATTTGTTATAAATAATCACATGTGCATGCATCTAGTCTCCAAATATTTAAATCGAGCAATGTTCATACTAAAAAAAATATGCCACATT